>OY804551.1:21216184-24154768 GCA_963680865.1 Spergularia marina | reverse complement strand
GAGGGTATCTCTACCACCATATAGGTAAATTTATATTGAGATTCGAGTTTTCTATAAGGTTTTGATGTTCATTAATTTTTGTCATGGCGCTACGATGGATGCTGACGGGATCAAATACCATTAACTACGTCGAATTGCCTTTTCTTCTTCGAGTTAAATAGATCTCCGATGCCGATGAAAAGACGCAAAGATGTCGACGTGCAAGGGTTCAATTTTTATTAATTAGGAAAGAATAGTGTCAATTAGATTTATTTGATGATGTTTGTATCGTTATAATTCTTGATGTAAGAGCATCATTATTGGTGAGACTCACTTTAGGTCTCAAATGTCAATATGATGTCACAATTACATCATAATGACATCAAATGGAGAATGAGACTCCATTTGAGACTTTACTCTTTAATGGTGAGACTTATATTTTTTGTATCTCAAAACATTTATTTTTTAATTATTAATTGGGGTTTAAAATAATATAAAATTAATTCTAATTACTAGTGGGACCCCACACAATCAATACTTGAGACTTTTGAGACGGTCCTCTAAAAAACAGACATGGTCTCAATTTTTGAGACTCTTTCCCTTGATCTACATGGGGGGTCTCTCGTTTTGAGACTCATTTTATCCACTTTGAGACCCCCAATAAAAGATGGTCTAAGTGCCGTTTGGCGACTATATTAATGAATGCCCTTTTTATTTCAAAAAAAAAAAAAAAAAATACAATAGTTTCTTGAGCTAGTGCATCTCGTAGACATCCCGCCACTCGGCTCACAATTTTTGCATACACTTTACTTCATCCGTAAAAACCTAGCTAGCCCTTAAATCTAGTGACCCGTTTCCAAACACTAACCTGACGAGTTTGATTTCCCAACAACAATTAAGCTTATAATGATCCAATTTTTTTAAAGGGTACAAATGTACAATGATTCCAAATCAGGGCAACGTATAAGTTTATGGAGCAAAACAATTTTTTTTCCCCTCAAGGACACCAACTAATCCCCAATTAATTTTCCTACCAAACCTTAGTGACTATCACCGCATCACTTCACTGAGTAAAGTTAACGCCGTTTGTTAGAGAGACACAATGTGCAACGTTTTTCGAATACCACGGGGACACCAAAATGCAGTGGTTTCAAACATAGGTACACCAAGTGCAAAAGGGCATACCTCAAGTACATCGTGTGAATCTTCCGACAATTAAATATATTGGTCTCGTTTGAAGTTGATTTTTTCTACACTAGTTATAATTGCACCATATTACAAAGTTTTGTATACCGCAGGGACACCAAAATGTAGCTGATTTATTTTAAGGTTAGGAATACATGTCTTCTTAGTTCTTACCACTAAAATAACATAAGAATGAAATATTTTAAAGGTTACTACTTATAGAGGTGAAGTTGTAGAAGTGCTTCCTAAAGAGAGGCATGTGAGCTGAAAATAGATTAATCGCCAAAGACAAGCTCCCATCTCCATTTGGGCTGCCCATCAAAAAGGAGAGTCCTTCTAACTTAACCTCACAGTTTCCAACAACTTTAGGTGGGCCCCACCCGGAGTCCGATTCATAAAACGGTAGCCTGACCCACGAATTAATCAAAAGGTTCGGGTACATAACTTTATGGGCGCCCATCAACGGGTCCGATAACCCATCTTGGAGCTCCAAATAATCTATACACGATCTCAAATAGTCCTCATCGTTCATCTTTCGAATTGTCTCTTGAACTTTATTAGAAGTGTACCAAAGTGGTTTGTGCATGATATCACCAGCTTTTGCATTACACATTGAAAAGAAGAGGACATTCCCACAATACCCTTGTGGCAAAGACGGATTCTTTAATCTTGACCGTCCATCAACTGGGATGTAGAGTTTAACGTCTTGATCGTATGATAAGTTTTAGGGATGTGTATGTGCATGAGCACATAGTATAGTGTATGTGCTAATTTTCTTGTTTTTGTGACACTTCATTGCTTGGGAAGATATCCCTTGTTTTAGGGATGATATTTGTTTCTTGGAGAGTTTGAAGAGAGATTGCATTGTATCATTTGCTTCACCTAACACAACAACACAAATTATTAGCTATAAAGTCTTAATATAGCATAAGTTTTACAAATTGACTAGCTTGACACCGACTTTTTACCAATATAGGCCAATGTGAAACTTTCTAATAGTAAACAAAGTCATCGAGCATCAATTATTAATGATGAACTAAGATATGTGACTAATAAATCAAAATTTGACGCCACTTGTATAGGCTATCATCAGTGATGATCTGAGGAAAAGAAACATTCACTTATTGGTGGAAAATTTTGACTTCCTAGTGATGTGTTAGACCCATATTTTATGTGTAAAGTTTATGCTCGAAATTTCTTCTTAATCTATACCTATAACATTATGACATACATTGTGTATTTTCATCAATATATAATCGTAAATTTCACGCACATTTCGCAAGCATAAAATCGGGTTCGAAATTTGAAGAATTTCTCACCTGAAAATTCATTTGTGGGTAGATGAGAAGTAATTGGCTCAAAATCATGTGAATGTTGAAACTAGATATGAGCCGGGTTACGTGGACCAATCCTATCGTGAACCGGCCGAAGTACAAGATCATGCCCCCGGGCTAATCTCAACAACTTAGCAAAGAAATCTATGTGTGTAGTTCCATCTGCTACATGGTGATGTGGTGCGAACCCTTGGGCTAAACCACCACATCTACACCAAGTCACTTGAACCATAAGCATTGGTATCGAGCTCAATTCCTCGTTGTAGTCACACTCGGGGATCATGAGCTCGCGAAGTCTAGCACTTGGTTTAATTTCATCGAACTCGTCAAGTGCAAGTGTTGTTTCAGCCTCTGTTGGAAATAAGGGTCAACAATGGTTGTATAAGGAAGATCAAAGAACGATTTCAAGTTGTGCCGCGGTAGGAGACCACTGACTTGAAAGCGATTACGGCTCGACATTGGTGGTCATCGTCACTGGCCGGAATGCTTTCCAAGGTTAACACAACTACTTTTGCACACAACCACTCACGTACAAAAGTTGGAGTTTGCACACTCATACAATTACCCAAGAATCAGGAGATGTGTTTTTGTATATATCGTTCAAAAATATTAAAATGAACACAATAGGCTTTATTATATAGTGGGTGGAAAAATGATGTTATGGATACCAAATGGTCAAGGATTGATTATGGAAAAAAAAGTATGAGAGATACTGATATTTCAAAATAGATGGTGTGTTTGAGTTGGGACGTCACAAATAGGAATATATAGGGCGTTTGAGCTGGGACAGAAGGATTATATTAAAAGTTGTGTTTTAAGCAACGACCATGTTCACTGGCTTTAGTTAGGCCATCTCACAGGTCTATTGACTCCGACGACGAAGCTGACAGAAATTTTGAACAATTTGTAGTTTTTAGCGAGTTTTGGTTATTGACCGGTGGTAGAAGAGGTGGTGGGGTTTGATGACTAGGTGTGTAAGTTTTTTTACCTGAGTGGACAAAATTGACCCTAAAATTTGACGTAAGATGACCTATTTTTCCTGCCGTGGACACTGTAGCATTGCGGACTGCCCTAAAAAATTCCGCCCTCAATGGGGTGGGGTGGGGTAGGGTAGAGAGGAGAAAGAAAATGACAGGGTGCTACCTTAGGCTGATAGAGTTATAGGAGTTAAGAAACAATGTATTCAGAACAGATTAGATGCATTCAAAATTGTTCAAATCAGTTTAGTTTAATTCAAATCAGATTATATCAAATCAGATTTATGGAAAGATATATAAGTGTGTGGACTATGACAATGTTGAAGTGTGCATATTGTGTTCATTATCAGCTTATACGTAGACAAAGATACAAACTAAACAAATCACCATTTCATCACACAATTAATTACGAGTAGAACATCTAGTAGGATCGTCACCGGGTAATTTAAGTTCGTTGGGGTTGGTATTTGAGATGCATCTGGAATGCTACATTGTTGTAACAACCCTAAATTTTCGCAATGATAAATGAGGAAATTTAGGGTTGTTACAGTTGGTATCAGAGCCATAGGTTCTGATTCGTCGTGTCTACAAAAGTTTTCAAAACAAATTTTGAAAGTTTTAAAATGGGGGCGAGTCGGGTGCATTCATTCGCATGCTAGTTGCTACGTGCTACTTTTTTCTTGTACTACACCATGGAGTTCTTGGATTGATTTTTGGGTGTTCTAAAAGTGAATATTTTACACCGACCCACTTTGGAGATTATCTTTGGTGCTAACAGTAATTGATGATCTATTGATTTATGAGTTTCGAAATTTAGTTTATTGTTTCGAATGTGATATTGAAATGCTTAAGGCGACTAGGGTATTGGAATAGATCGACAGTATTGCAAGGTAAATAGAGGCATTAAGCACCTTTTGGGTTTATATTAAGGATGAGTTGAAGATGATGATAGTATGATTGTATTTGAGCACTGAATGCTTATAGTTATCGAGGATTTGGCCATTTTAGGTAAGATATGAGACAGAACATACCCTTGGGTTTGTGTATGTGAGATGGTGGTAAACCACAAATTTGGAAGCAATCGTCTACTTCCTCTTTTCCTAACCATAAAACTCTATTCATGGTATTGAATCAAATAAGATCGTTGGGAAAAATGAATCGAGACGAACCTATGCTTATTCCTGTAGAAACAGCCGACACTACTGATCAATCTAACTTTGCTCCACCAATTGAATCTAGTACAACGATTATTTTAAGGGAAAGTGAAAAGTCGAAGAAGGGACTAGTAATGAAGGAGCTAAGCTTATGCGTTGTAGGTTCTTGTATACTCGACCTTACGTCAATCAAATGTCATCGACGCGGATTTTAAGTAACGTTAAGAGAACTGAGAAATTGGGAATGCCAAGTAACGTTAAGAGAACTGAGAAATTTTATTGAGGATATCAGGCATATGATTGTTTTCGACATTTTGGGGTTAGATGACAAGGATTTGTTATGCAATTTACGGTACTGGAAGCACCCAAATTTTGAAGGAACTCTCGAAATGAATCAAATTCTGTTGGGACAAATTGAAGGTCAATATATATTACTGCAAGAGTTGTGAGGTTTTAAAGTAGTGCAAGCTAGAAGTGACACGATTTTGGGTTCGATACTTTAAAATTGAGGATTTCTGTGATTTTCCTTGCTTTGTTTTCTTTGCATTTAGACTATGTGTCTTGTAATCATTTTAGAAAAAGGAGACAATGCCCCTATAAATATGTTCAGGTTAATGTTATTTGATTGAGATCACGTGCTATCTGAAAACTTATATGTCTGTGTGTTTTGTGTCCTCGACTCACCCGTTCTAAATGGCCGGACTCGGTTTGACCGATGGCTCACGTTGGCACCCGGGAGAGTGTCCACCGGTCTTGGCCAAGGCGCAGCCTGCACTACTTTCCGTCTTTCTCCTTACAGAATTTGAATCGAATTAGTAATTGATAAATCATATGGACGAGTTAAACAGAAAAGCATTACTCTAATTTCGTATGTTCAAATAAAACACTCGAATAATACGGTTGGTTGATTATTAGTATTACATGGGATTTCATACTTGGTTCGTTTGAAAGTCGTACCATAAAGGTAAACTATTTACCTCAGGATCCATAACAAGATTCTTCAAATTAGGGCCGTTTGGGTAAAGGTTGGTGCTTATGGGTTTTAAGTGAGTAATCAAATTTGATTTGGGACTATGTTGTATGAACTACGGCTAGCGTTGGTAATTACTACCTATGCATGATTGTAGTATTATGGAATATAAATGAGCAAAGGGACACATTCATGAGTTCTCCAATCATCGATATATCTGTATGAGTTTTCTTTCGGTAAATCATATGATAGAAGTGTTGGGCGCCTAATATATAATGGGAAGTGAAATTTTGAGGTTATCATGAGGATTGATCAATTAAATTTGGGTATTAAAATTTTAGAGGTACAATTAGATGGTTTGGGGACAAAGATTCAACGTTCAAGGTCAGTTACACCTATTGGTACATGATTGGTATACTTAATAAAATAGAAGAGATAACATGGTTATGACTTCAACAATTGTTCGAAAACCGAAGTGGTGAAGGAGATTCAACTAGTCGCGTACATGCAAGACTCGAAGGAAATGAGACACATTTGTTTGTTACAAGGTTTGAACCTCCAACCTACAAGTCAAACATAACACAACAGAACCACTAGGACAATATTTGTTTCATAAGTTGCTTCTGGACTTTCAACAATGGAGTGTAGACGTAAGTAGAAAAGGAACGTCGCTGTGCTACAACAATATCGAGGTCATAAGTTAGTAGGACTGATGTACCATATAATGTGTAGGGCAAAGTCGACATAAAGATATTGTTTGAATCCACTACTGCAAGGTTAATTTTGAGACTTCATATGCATGGAATGCTATTATTCATGAGTGGTGTTTGTACACTATGCCCTTGGCATCGGTCTTTCTGAAGGCAGTGTAGATCATGTTTTGGTGGATAAATTAAGATTGAGATGGGGCGTGCTTAGTGATTGACACCCAAGTCTAATGGAAAAGATAACGTATGGGGCGCTATATCTAATTTGGTTAAATTTACATTCTTGACGTTGTGGCTTGCGACAAATGAACTTAGTCGATATGGATTGATAGTGTTTACCCTGACAAACAAGTTAATGGAATGTGAAGTAATTTCGAGGTGGTAGCGTTGTTGCGCCCTTTGAGTTCAAGGCACTTTGAGCATCATATCTCGAGATTTGAAGTCGTTGGAGGCTTTGATTTTAATTTCAAGTTAAAGGATGACTCCTAGTACATTTTCGTTTAAATAACTAGGAAAGGAATGAGAACTTCGAAGATGTAGAGTTATGGGATCGGAATTGTCGTGGAAGAAATTTAAAAGTGTTAGATAATCGAAAAGGGCTTTGTATAGAGGATCTAGCGATTGTTATTATGATCAGAGTTGATACTACCTACATAACGCTTATGGTATTGAGTTACTGAAAATAAAATTAAACCTCTTTTTGAGAGGTTACAGTTGTATTGCATTAGTTAAGGCGGCTTTGGTGTTATGAAACAGATGGGAAGACAACAAAAGAGAACTAAGGATAATCATATCAGTTTTAGCTTGACAAGTTTGAGACTTGAGGCTACATGTTTACAAGGACAAAGTTTCTTCAAGTCAATTTTAGGATGATGGTCTTAATGACTAAGGCTAAAAAGTGCGTCACCACTTGAGAACTTGGGATACTAATATGTGTTTGATCAAGTCCCGAAAGGGTTTCCTTGCAACTACATAAAGCTTGTGTATTGCTTTAAGGTCTACACCTGTGAGACATGGATTCAAGAAGACTCCAATGTGCAAGAAACAGAGAAAAGTGACTCCGAGGCCTGTACAATATGTTTTGAGGATCAAATGAGAACTGGATATGGAAGGAAAACTCCTAGCTAATTGGTGATACTCTTAACACATTAAGGTCATATGATTATATGATTAAACTCGTTCGCACAACCAAAGAAGTTGACTCTAAGTATTACTTAAGGGTTGATGTGAGTCATGAACGGATAAAATTTGGAGAATTACAGCGGGCGTGTTCAGGAAACCCAATGAGTATGAGGAGAATGACCTACTTGAATTGAGGTTAAAGTGATGATTATAGTCTTAAACTTTAGAGACATTCGAGTTTAGGCCATCACGAAAAGGGTGAAATAGGTGTATAATTCAAGGATCTAACATCAGACATTCAGCGAGATTACTGAAACTTAATGAGTAGTATGAGACGACAAGTTAACGATGAGGTGAAAACTCAAAAGTTGTGGTCGACAACTTAAGGAGTTATGGAACCATCGTGAATGGCATAGAGAATATAAAAATCCCGGACACACCAAGCAAGCATAAAGGTCTATGTAAAGTCATTAGCAAAAAAAAAAAAAATGAGTCTACTCAGTGCGATAAAACAATTATTAGATGACGACAATATCTTGCCGGGGTAAAACGACACTAGACGACAACAATTATGGAGATGAAAGTTTAGCTTAAAAGGTTACAACGTCTTTTATGAGCTCACAGCAATATAACGTGGATGACGACTTGAGTGGCTCACAATAGAGGGACGATCGATGTCAATTCTCTTTGTCGAACAAGAATGTGAAGGATACATGGAATGTTAAGATATTGTTTAGCCAGCTGCCTATATGCATTAAGAAATATGACTGTGGAAGTTCAACTTACATGTGAGTTGAGATTTTAGATACAAGTTCTACGACGGTGGTCTTGATACTAAATAGTACTCTGAGGTTTAAATGACAATACCTTGTGTAGATGGGAACACTCCAATAAAGGTTTGACATGGAAGTGGCAACGATGAGATTCAAATGGACATAAATATTTCAGTAAAACTTCTAAGGATCGAGATATGGTACAAGTTTGAGTTGCCGGCCGGCTTCAGGAAAGGTTCTATTTTAGTAATGTGTTCCATGTCTATCAACGACAATCACGAGGAAATACGACAAAGCATGGTCGACCTGGGGATGAGAAAGAGACAATGAAATACTAATTTGGGAAACACAAGTGAAAAGTGGCATTTATCGATGGTCAGATAATTTCCTCGCATGATACATAAAGTACATTGGTTCGAGGACGAACCTTTTCTTTAAGGGGGATGAGAACGTCGCATGTTCGTCCTTGGCTCTGAATTATGTGAATTACGTGATTTCACTTGTTATTATATGAATCGTGTTGCATCTTATCGAATTATTCTGATAAATTGACATACTTACTACATGCACTGACGATGCATGTATACCTATTCTGTGCACTAATGATGCACACGTACTCGTTTTGTGCACTGACGATGCACACGTATTGACATACCATTTCTCACTCCTTTCCTTTCATACATGCAATTATATTGTTGAGTCACTACTTATTCTCATCGTATATGGTGTCCTAGTACCATGTATATTATCAAACACATATAAGCCTATTTACTTTCATCTCCCTCTCTTTGCTCGAATACTCAAGCGGTTGTAAATGGAGTTGTGTGACAGAACAAGTGTTTGGAGAACTATAAACTTGGAAGGACGGTAATTGAGGACACTTTGGAGAATGAATTTAAGATTCGGGACGAATCTTTGTTTTAAGGGGGGAAGACTATAACACCCCGTATTTTAGGGTAATTATTTAATAAGGGTGTTACTTTTTAAATCAATTATTGGAAGATAAAATGAGTTACTATAATTGAGTTTGGGTCGGGTTTATGGATCACTCATCTCACCCAACGAATAAAGCCCAAACCCGAGTCTACCCTCATACCTATATATACATATAATAAAGAAAACCCTTGCTTTATTTCATAACCATTCGGCCTCCTTCTCTCCCTCTCTCTTCTTTTCGTAGCCTCCACCCGCATAAGATCTCAGCACAACTGTGTCAACTCCAAACACACATAACTTTCTCATACGACCTTTTCTTAAGTCGTGGTTGGTGGAGTTAGAACCGTGCTTTCGATACAAATCTAACAACATGTAGATCATGCCAAGATTCCATGGGATGCTCACTGTAGAGGTGTTTTAGTAGAGCTGTATCTATCTACCCGGAAACTGTGCCGCCTCGGTATTCTGATGATTCCTGTCGACTCAGAAGATATTTTAAGACGATATTTTGTGGGTATGTTCCTAACTATATCTTTGAAAACATATCCAAAATTGGTAAGGCCTAGACTTTTGTATCAAAAGTTAAATTGGTTTTCGTGAGTAAACCCTAATTGTTATTCGTGGTTCATTGTGAAGTTGATTCCCGTTGATCCGCTTGGAGTTTGTGGACGAAAGTTTGAGGAGAGGTTTCTGACATACCCTTATACAACATATTATAATTTGGTGGTCATCCAATATCGGAGGTAGACGTTATTCGTGTTTCTTTACCACTGTCCCTTTGTGGATCCGTTTCATATTAGTGATAGTTGTGAGTTGTAAGACTTATGGTTACATCTTTTTGATTAGGGAATTGTGGATTGAGTTTATAATTGGATGATTAAGGATTAGCGTTGTAAGGTAAGAACGTTGATCAAGCTTTTGAGCCTCGCAAATATCATGTTCTATTTCAATGATTGGATTCCTAACCTTAAATATCTCTGTCTTGTATTCATTGCTCACTTGTTTCTGTAAATTGGAATCATTTCACATGTCGTATCTAATCCGTCTTATGCGCCCATCAATGCCCTTCGACTTCCTTTATAACCGGCCTCTCGGCCCCGGTCTCATTTGGCCTCTCGGCCACTTGGCTTCTCGGCCGAGTGGTCTATCATTGTTGTTGTTGACTTCGCTTGTGTTCTTGTTGATGAGAATTGAATCCGGCTACGGCCGTTTATAAATTGTATTATCGAATGACGTACCATCGAATAATGAATGTAAAACGGATGAAAGAAAAGAACGACAAATGTTTACCACCTAGAGTGATTGTGATGCGGCCCTGACCGATCACCGTTTATACCTCTGATCAAGGTACTGTTTCGGTCGGAGTAGCTACCGACTGCCTATTAGGCTTTCCTCCTAGAGGTACGCATCCTACTGGATCTCTAGCGAGGGGTGTGCACATTTTAAGTCTTTAGGAATCGTTTATATGTACTCTAGCTCGCGCCGGTTCGAGATTGTGGTGGCTGCGGGGTAGGAGCCCAGCCGTGTATGTTAGACAAGACCGTTTGTCTCGTCAGCGATACGTGACTATCGCACTGCCGTGTCCCGATGGTACTCTGTATTCATTATTATATCCAATGCTTATTATTTGTTAGCTACGCGCCTCAAGGCGCGTATCTTTGTTTCTCTGCTTTATGTTTCTTACTCAACCTGTGCTGACGTTCTGTTTTCTGGTTTGTTCCCTACCGTGTTCTGGGGCCTATGTCATTCTTCGATGACATAGTTGACAGGTCTTGATGATGTGGATGCTTGCTAGAGGAATTCATTTGCATGCCGGGAACTTTTCATAAACATTATTTAGACATGGATTATATTTGGTTTTGTAATTTAAATTTCAGTTTTGAGAACTGTAGTTCGACATTCTAAGTCTTCCGCTGTCGTCTTTTCGTTTGTTCGAATTTATTAAGTTGTAATTGAATTTCAAGCTTAGGAGTTGACTCGGTAGTCAACTGCGGCGTAACAATTCTATAATATTTCCTCATTTATCATTGCGAAAATTTAGGGTTGTTACAATTGTACATACTCCCTCCGACCCATAGAGATTTCCTCTTTGGGTTGGACACAACAACCACCAAGGCAATTAATTAGCCTTATTGTATTAGTAAGTAAATAATTAATTAAACAAATTAAGAGATTTAACCTCTAATCCTACCTCTTCCCTCTCACCACCCTTTTAACGCATCACCACCCTTAAGACCTCCGACAACCCACCTTCTCCACCAACGACCTAACCGGCGTTACCACCCTATCGCCGACACCGCTAGCCCGATTGATATGCCTTCCCATCACCGATGAATCATTAGATTTATAATTCTTTAGTCTTTTCCTCCCCACCAGTGGCGCTAGATTACATCTCTTCGCCGACCCTCGATATGGGGATTATGGCCATGAAACGGTGATTTGATTGTGATTGTAGTCAAAGGTGAACTGATGATCGGAGTTTGAGAGAGGAAGAGGATTGAGGTTGTGGCCGGTCAACGGTCATCGGAGAGTACATAGAAGCGATAAGTTTTACATTCCCTTAATCCCAACATTCTCTCATATTTCTTTCTAGTACCCGCTATTTTACTTTTCTTTACCACTTTTCCTTATTCTACTACCATTTGGGGCACGAGGTGTTTGAGTTGGGACGGATATAGTATAATCAAAGTATAAGATAACATATAAGCGATTAATTCGGATACTAAAATCCAGGTAGCGGGTCGGGACCGGTAGTTAATTAAGTGCATCGTTATTATATACGGAGTACTCCGTATAAATATACCTATTTTCTCTTTGTTTTGCAATCAATCATTGTAAACAAATCCCAGAAGATGATGAATGATGGAAGAGAAAATAGGAAGAGTGAATCAGAAGATCCTCTAAGGATCTGGATAATGATGGAGCGCTACCCAAAATCGGAATCGGAGTTGAGTCATTGTTTTTACATACTTGATTTATCATCCGACGCCGACGCCCAAAACCCGTTGCACCCGAAGGTGATATCTCCATCAATGAAGCTCCGGGGGGAGGATTTGGAGGGGCCCAGTACGATGGCGAAATCGGGTTCGAAACTAGTTGTATTCGCGGGCAGAACGCCTCGTCAACCCTGGAAAAAGCGTGTGTTTGTGATAGACACGGAAGAAAAGCAAACGCCCTGTCTCAGGGCTGCAGCGACGATGAAATATCCAAAGACGGAGCCATGCGTGTTCACAGCCGACGGGATGATTTACGTCCTTAGCACATTTGGGGAATTCGAGCGCTACAGCGCTAGCTTAAACAAGTGGGAGAAACTTCCTCGAGCTCGCAGATTGCTTCTAGATTTGGTGGTGTGGGGTTCCACCGAGACTGATTGTGCCACCGTTGTGGGTCGCAACGTATTCATTGGGCTCTCCTCAGGGGAGGGTAGGGATAGAGGTAAGGGTATGTGTATGACCTTTAATTTGGACACCCTAGAATGGGGTCCCGATTTGGTGCCCGCCCCTTTCCCTTGTGCTTCACTCTCCGTCAATGGCTCCTTTTACCGTCTAAGAGGACATGACGTTTGGTTAACCGCTACTGGAGTCGATCTCCTCCCCGGTAATAGGAAAAGTCGTGTCATGGGGTGCTTGGATATCGTCAAGACCAATTTCGATGGCTCAAATATTCAGGTGATGGCCCCACCTAGTGATTTGGATGACGCCCTCTTTATCGGCAACGATTACCATCCTTGGAGACAACTCTTACACCTGCACGCCAACTTTTTTTGTTATGTTGTCACTCTCAACGCCATCCGCCGTGGTTGCTCTGTTTTCGTCATTGTCTTTGAGGAGGTCTTTGAGGAGGCTACTACCAACAACAACAACAACTTGAATAACAAGTCTCATTTCCGTTCATTGGCCACCTTCTCTTATCAATTCGCCTCCCTTTTTCCACTTCCAAATTTCGCCCAGTCTATCCACTGCTGCACTTCTGGCACCGTTCCTCACTGTAAGTCTCTCTATCTGTCTCTCGCTTGCTTACTTGATAAGTTTCATCTTCTTAACCATCCTCTATCTTTTTACTCCAGCATGGATTAAAGGGACGCACAAGGATAAACTTAAACCGGGGATCCTACCAGTCCACATTGGTTACCGTAGTCCGGAACAAATCAGAAACATTATACCCGGTAACAGCTTACTTCAACTCTTCCTTTTTACCATCGCATCTTTTACTAATCACCTTAATGATTTCATATCACACTTCTTTCGTCTCACACCTTAATCCTCTGTTATGACTGATGAACAAGGGTTTCTGACCTTTCATGTCATCTACTATATCACTGTCTTACCCATGGGGTTCAATTTCTTTCTGGCCGTGTGCATCCGATGTGTTTTAAGCCCTTTTCAATTAGATTACAAGTTAGAACTAATTTTCATTAGCTTCTTTCCGTGGATTCTTTGTCATTGTGGTTGAGGTATTTTTTCACTTGTATTTTAGATATTTTGGCCTTCAGTTAATGTTGATGAAGCTCTCCGTACTATGGCATATAGTTTGATAGTTGAGTGATTTTCTCATACATATTTTCTGTCCTCTGTCTCTTTGGATCCATAAAGGATGGATCCGACCTATCAGTTTACAGTAACTTATATAATGAGTGGTTTCTGTTTAATTCTACATATGGTCTATTGCCATTGAAGTGACTACGTCATATACAAATTTTAATTACTGATCTTCCCCTCTTGGCTGCATAAGCCAAATCTCTAAATTTTAATTCACCACTTTATCGCATAAATGACTTTTTACCATGCCAAGGTAGCCGTGGATTACAACTAAAGACTCCCAAGACTTGAGTGATCCTTATAATTTCATTCATTTCTACTTGAGTTCACATTATTTGGACCTGATTTATTGGTCTTCATCTAACTTGAAGATCAGGGGTGAAACACTGAAACATATTTTATCTCGTTGTTGTCCGTTTTCGTCATTTCTTTGAATAAGTTTATGATAGTGTTTGATTCTAGAATCAGGTACCTATAAGGTTTACCAAGTTGTTATATGAGTTGTTGGGATGTTTCCTAGTTACTTTAGAAGTAGCAGACATAGTACATGTACCGAAGACTGTTGTTTGCCTCAATTCGTTTGTTTACCTTTGGGCGTAGTAACCTTGTAACACATTAAATTTGTACTTCCTCTTACAACCCTTAAATTTCATACTCTTGTTTGGCAGTCATTCTATGGTACCCTTGGGGTACCATCCTCTTGGTATCCCCCGCCCCAAATACTCAGCAGCCCAAATCAAACCAACAAACCAATCCAAATTGAAAAATAAAAGAAACAAAATATAAACACAATCTCACAACACTCTCTCTCCTCCCCTCTCCCCAAACCACGACCCACCCCATGACCCAACCCATCGGCATCCCCGCTCCGCTCCCGCCTCCGGCAGACCCACCCCGACCACCAGTCGGCCGGGACGCCACCCCCCTCCGTCGCCCCCATTTTCTCTCTTTTCATTTCCTTCTCTCCTCCTTTTCATCCTTCTCCGGCAACGATCGATTCTCCGGCGAATTTCGTGGGTTCGGGTGGTCGTGCAAGCGGCTGAGGGCCGGTTTGAGGGACGGCGGGCAGGAAATGAGTGAGGAAAAGTGTGGAAGAACGAGAGAAAATTGATCGTGGAGGAGGAAGGAGGCGACGCCGGCGACTGGTGATAAGCCAGGAGTGCTCGCCGGCGACTGGTGATAGGCCAGGAGTGCTCGCCGGCGACTGGTGATAGGCTAAGAGTGCTCGCCGGCGACTGGTGATAGGCTAAGAGTGCTCGCCGGCGACTGGTGATAGGTCGGGAATGCATGTGGTGAGGTGGAGTTGGTGGCTTGTGGTGGAGGTGGGTCGGGTGGGGTTTTGGGGAGGGTGTGTTTGCCTTGTTTTTTTTTTTTTAATGTTTTATCATTATGAACCAAAAACACATCATTATTGAACAAATATTAATCATAATAGAACATAAATTAGTCTCTCATTCTCTAATATAAATTGATTATAGAACATAAATATGTCATTGTGGAACAAAAACTCATCATTATAGAACAAAAATAAGTCATTATGGAACAAAAACTGATCATTATAGAACACAAATACATCATCATTAAACAAAAACTGATCATTATAGAACATAAATTAATCATTATGAAACAAAAACAGATCATTATAGAACATATATTAATAATTGTAGAACAAAAACTGATCATTATAAATCATAAATATGGAGTACATCATTATAGAACAAAAACTCATCATTAAAAATCAATCATTATGAAACAAAAACACATCATTATAGAACATATATTAATCAATATAAAACATAAATTAGTCTCTCATTCTCAAATAAATTGATCATATAAACTTGAATAGGCCATTCTGGAACAAAAATTGATCATTATAGAACAAAAATACGTCATTCTGGAACAACAATTGATCATTATAGAACATAAATACATCATTATAGAACAAAAACTGATCATTAAAAATCAATCATTATGAAACAAAAACACATCATTATAGAACATATATTAATCATTATAGAACATATACCATAAATCAATTTTGTACAAAAATAAATCATTTTAGTACGAAAACCGGTCATTACAAGACAAAACTAAATCATTAGAGAACAACCATACTTAAATTTAGAACAAAAATTCATTCGAGAACATTATTTTCCAACAAACACAAATCATTTTAGAACAAATAGTAAAATTATAAAACAAAAAGTGTTAATTTGAGAACAAAAATAGATAATTTTAGAACAAAAAGAGATTATTAGTTTTCGTCTAGAAATGGTTGGTTTTTGTCTTAGGATGGTTGACTTTTGTTCTGTAATGATTAATATATGTTTCATAATGATTGATTTTTAATGATCAAATTTTGTTCTATAATGATGTATTTATGTTCTATAATGATCAGTTTTTGTTCTATAATGATGTATTTATGTTCTATTGATCAGTTTTTGTTCTATAATGATCTGTTTTTGTTTCATAATGATTGATTTTTAATGATCAGTTTTTGTTCTATAATGATGTATATATGTTCTACAATGATCCGTTTTTGTTCCAGAATGACATATTTTTGTTCTATAATGATAAAGTTTTGTTCCAGAATGACATATTTATGTTCTATAATGATCTGTTTTTGTTTCATAATGATTGATTTTTAATGATCAGTTTTTGTTCTATAATGATATATTTATGTTCTATGTTGATCAGTTTTTGTTATAGAATGACGCATTTTTGTTCTATAATGATCAGTTGTTGTTACGGAATGACATATTTATGTTTATATGATCAATTTATATTCGAGAATGAGAGATTAGTTTATGTTCTATAATGATTAATATATGTTCTATAATGATCTGTTTTTTTTTTTCATAATGATTGATTTTTAATGATCAGTTTTTGTTCTAAAATGACGTATTTTTGTTCTATAATGATCAGTTTTTGTTCTATAATGATCTGTTTTCGTTTCATAATGATTGATTTTTAATGGTCAGTTTTTGTTCAATAATGATGTATTTATGTTCTATAGTGATCAGTTTTTGTTCTATAATGATGTATTTATGTTCTATAATGATGTATTTATGATCTATAATGATCAGTTTTTGTTCTATAATGATGTGTTTATGTTCTATAATGATAAGTAATCTGAACCACCCATCCACTCTAGATCAATGGTCAAGATTAAATCAAATAAACAAAAACAAAAAACAAAAAAAAAACCCCTCCCCTTCCTTTCTCTCTCTCCTCCCCCAACCCCCCCTCCCACTTCTCCCGACCACCCCTTCTCCGCTGGCGGCCTACCCCGACCCCCACCATTTCCGGCGTCGACACTACCATCTTTATCGCGCGGCTACCGCGACCACCCCTCCACTCATAAGCGACGCCACCGGCCCTTCTTTCTCCCCCATTATTCTCTACCCGCTTTTCGATCTCCTCAAAAACCTTCCATTTTAGGCGATGATAGGGGTCGGCGGCGTAGGGAGAGGGCCGGGGGAGGGTTTATGGGTGGTGGCGGTCGAGAATAGGGGCTGGGGAAGGGAGTGAAGGAGGAGAGAGAAAATGAGAAAAAGAGGAAGTGGAGGACGATTGAGGCGGTGGCGCGGGCTAGGGGTGCCGCCGTGGGGTCGTCGGAGCGGCGCCCATCGAATGGTGGTGGTTGCGTCGAGTGGGGTGGTGGTCAGCGCATGGGTGCGGGGGTGGTCACGTGGTGCGTGGTGGTGGTGGTAGGTGGTTATGAGAGGAGAGAGAAAATAAAGGGGGGAGGGGAGAGAATATGGGTTGGGTTTTAAACTTTTAATTGAAGTATTGAGTCAAGTTAGACTTTGACCCAACTTAAATTGTAAGCCTAGGGTACGGTAGTATTTGCGCTTGTTTGGTTGACCGTGGAACACTCCTGAACTTCTAACTTGGAGTCAATTGCGTTTTTCTTTTTTCACGTGCTTCTTTCTTTTAACTGTTGTCCTCTCTTACCAAAGAGACGCCTCCATAACTGTTTAGCATTCTCTTGATGTAGAAACATGTCCAAGTGTTTCACTATTTATAAGGAAATGATAATTTCCTAATATATAATATCTTTGTTAATATTGTAACTAGTCAACTTAGGTTAGTAAATATCTCCTATTATTACGTTGTATTATCCTCCATATTGTTACCTTAATTCTAGGATTTAGTTACATAGGTTAATTATATGTTCACACTCTAACTCTTGTATAAATAATCATCTTGTACCATTAATGAAATTAAGCTTTTCACCTTCTCATTCTCTCCTCCTCAACGGTATCAGAGCATAGATCCTATGTTCGGCCTAACCCTCCGAAAAGCTTCAACTCCAAACCCTTGGCCACCACCCTCTAATCGGCCACCCTCCTCGATCTCAGCCACCTCCCTCTAGCCAACTCTCAAACCTCAAAACCATGGCCAAACTCCAATCCGGCCACCTTCAATTTCTCCATCCCCACAAAAACCATCAAACCCAAGTATTATCGTTGCCAAACCTCTCGGCAAACATCCTCCTTGGCACCTTGCCATACCTCTCGGCAAACCATCAAACCCTACTCTTTTATCACATTCTATTCTTTTGATTTTCCTCAAAATCAACCCTTTCAATCCATTTTCCAAAACTCCCGGCCACCACCCTCTATTCCACCACCCTCTCCTTCACTTTTTTTTCATCCTCTGCTCCGTCCATCCCTCTCATCCTCCAAAAACCATGGCCATAACCCTCCTAAACCATGGTCATAACCCTCCTAAAAATCTCAAAATCAACTTCTCAAAATTCTGTCATAACTTCAAATCTGAGGCTCTAATCGCAATCTCCACCGTTCATATAGAAGACCCTTGTGTTCTCAACACGCTCGTCAAATTTCGTACGAATCGGACCACGGATGACCACCCGATCGTCGACTTGATCATTGTCCTGCATCAAAATCCGGGAATTGGTAAACCCACGGCTTTCTCTCCAATCTCTATTTCTTTTTCTCATCGTTACAATTTTTCTTTCAAGTCAATTACTCTAAACCCCTCAAAACCTTATTTTCTTTATTTTAAATCAGTTCCCTACGAAATTACAATTCTTCCTCTTACTCAACACTCGGCTATACTCTAATCTTCTTCTCAAACTCTCAGATATTTGCTTCATCTTATATTTACCCATCTTCATCCTACAACACCTCCCACCTTTTTCCTATTTTTTAAAAACAAAAAAAAAAACAAAATTCAGTCTCTCACGTTTTTATTTAAAAAAAAAAAAAAAAACTTAATTTCTATTTTATTTTCTCAAACCAGACTCCACTCCCTCACGTTATATCGAATTCCAAAAAAAAAAAAAAAAAAAAAAAAGAAATCGGCCAAACTCCATCCAAGGCCACCCTCACAAATTTCTTTTCTCGACTCTAAAACTCGTTTACTTTACATTCTTCTTCCCTCTTCGTACCACTCTTGTCACACCATTTTCACGTATTCTCTATTTCCCCTGCAACACCTTTTAACATGTCACAATTCGTCAAGGGCTCACGATTCAAGCTACCACCAATTCACATGCTCACAACTCACGATTCAAGCGACCACCAAGCATCATTATTCATTATGTTATCCAAGATTGGTCTTACTCTTCGAACGTCCATCTTGCGGGGGCGTATAAGGAAATGATAATTTCCTAATATATAATATCTTTGTTAATATTGTAACTAGTCAACTTAGGTTAGTAAATATCTCCTATTATTATGTTGTATTATCCTCCATATTGTTACCTTAATTCTAGGATTTAGTTACATAGGTTAATTATATGTTCGCACCCTAACTCTTGTACAAATAATCATCTTGTACCATTAATGAAATTAAGCTTTTCACCTTCTCATTCTCTCCTCCTCAACACTATTCTGGCAGCATACAACAGAAATGTATGGAGAGACACAACATACTATTCTGACCACCTGTTATCTTTTCTTCATACGATTTCGCTTATTGTCATTGATTTTTGATGACAGCGGTATCTATGTAGGCTTGTGGATAAGTCTGTCCCTTCCTAATATTTTGAACTTTCTTCAAAAAATTTAATTTTTTTGGGAGTGACCATTATCGTATTTTAATAAACCGTATCCCCTTTCTAGGTTTCAGGAAAAAATATACCTTTTTTTTTAACATAGGAATAGAACTGTCTCACACCGTCTTAAACCCAACTTACCTATCATTTCAATAAATCTCGAACCCAGTATTTTTCAGATGTGTGTATGAGTTGTGGTTCCGTGGTATGTTTTACTGGGGGGGGGGGGGGGGATACTTGTTTAGATATGAGGAGCCTATGGGATGCTGACCGTAAGAGGTCTCAAGACTTTCAATTGTCGGTGATTATCCTGGGGCAATGGTTGTCTGGTTGTGCATGTTACATGTGAAGTGCTCCTCTTACTTCCATATTTCCTCATTTGTGTCTATTCGTGCCCTGTGTTATCAAAGACGATATTGTGTCACAAAATGTGTGAGCACTTTTCTTGTTAGATTTAAGGCTAATGCTTCTAGTGTCAAATCTATACTGTGATGTTCTCCTTCTGTCTCTGTGTCTTTTCTGGCAAGGAGGGAAGTTATATGGCTTGTCTGCAACCGCGTGTTCCCGATTCGTTTTTTACTTTCTGGGTTTAGAATCTTGTATCCAGGGAAAAAAAAAAAAGAATTCTGAAGTTGCCAAATCTCAAATCCACCATCAATTATGATGGTGGCTTGAGGAGGGGCTTTTTAGCTAGGGGGTGAATATCTCTTTTGTAGTTTGTAGTTGGGCTTTGACAGTTGGGCTTCGTGTCCTTCCTTGTTTGTGGTGTTCCTCTTTTTTTATATATACAAATTAGTTTTAACTATCAAATAAATAAAAGTCCCCTCAACCTTAAGTCCATAAGTACCTGAGTTGTAGAGTCTGTACCATCATGAGGGTTAGTCGGCTAGAATTCCTTGAAACTGCAAACTTTTGTTTTTAACAAAGCAAGAAGAACATTCCATAAATGCCACTATCAGTGAGATTTATGTTACTTTTGACTGCCTAGTCCCATGTAGAAGTGCCCCACAATCCCTCTAGGGTGCACCCAGTGCTCTCCTCTCTCATTAAAGAGACGCCTCCATAAATGTTTAGCATTCTCGTGTTGTAGAAACATATGTCCGAGTGTTTTGCGAACATACAACATACATGAATGGACAGACACAGATTACAAAGTAGATCGTCTTCGTTGAGTTGTCTCACTGTTACTAATTTCCCAAGCCATGACTGATGCTAGGAGTTAAGCATGAATCTGGTGTCCAACGTTTCCAAAATTTCGATGGTGTCCTCCTGTCTCTGTGCCTAGGAGGGAAGGTGTAAGCCTTGTTTGCAACTTTGGACCATAATTGTTCCCGATTTGATTTTTATTTTGTGATTTAGGATCTTGTATCCTCGTGTGGTGAAATTTCACCGTTGAACTAAAAAACTTGCGATCCGACAAATGGACGCTAGTGTAGAGGACTACCGATATTTGATTGTTAACAATGAGGGTCTTGAAGGATAACGACCTAAACAACATTTTAGCATGTGAAGCTTGTTCTTTTTGATAATGTCTGCTTCTAGCACATGCTTAGCTTAGGTCGGTGTAATCAAATTGGTTCTTGATTGCAGCTGAAGATGCAAATGTTAGCGAGTTGCGAGCTGAGCTGGCAAGGAAGGATGAACTTGTGAAGACATTGCTAGCGGAAAGAGCCATGCTAGGGCCTCTGCCGAATTATTATGCTAACATCAAGGGGGATGAAGGATTGCTGGCGGAGTAAACAAGGGATGATCAGTGGTTTGTGTGTATGAGACTTTGGATTTTAGAATAAGGTGGTGTTTGCACTTTTTTTTTTTTTTTTTTGAACTAAGAACCGTTCATGCATTGTTATCTCTCCCTTGCTTTCCGTTCACTACTGCAATAATGTATGTTTGTTAATCTTATTTCAAATGTATCTTGTTCTTGTTTCTCCGGAAAAAGCAAATGGTGTATATGAGCCTCTGGGGCATGTTCGTGTTTCTCCTGATTCTGGTAGTCGTATTAGTCTCGGCCTTTTTGTGTTTGTGAGCTTTTGCAGCCTGGGAATAAGGACCGTCGAATCTGAAAAGCATAGATCTTCCTCGGCTAGTGTTAGAGAGATTCCAGATCTGAAGAATCTTGACGCCTCTCTCAAAATTGCTGAGAACTGGTGATAATAGATTTGAAGATATCATATGATTCAAGAGCAGCCGTGGAAATTAGGTGTTTGGGACACATTGCGAAATCCATGTTTCATTTCCTCAATTCCTCCTTGTGTCCTGCATTCACAAATCACCTTGTTAGGTCTACTGGGTGTGCTGCAACTGGTCTTCAAGTCCAAACTCATTTTCGAACACACCTTATCTATTTGTACACACATTGAATCTAGGAAGAATGTCCTACGTATGGACCAACCTTGAATGATTTGGTTACTTCATAAAGGAGAGGAGTTGGTCTCCTCTAATCCCCCGGTCTATCTAGAAGTAATATTGACTCGACTCTCATTAATCGTAACTCGTAAGGTGGTAAAAGTATACGTAGCCCTCTAGGTAGTCTTGACGAAACTGGCACCGACCTAAATTTTTTGACTCGTGAATTGAAGTTCATCTGAGTTGAAATTATC
Source organism: Spergularia marina (assembly GCA_963680865.1). NCBI lineage: Eukaryota > Viridiplantae > Streptophyta > Magnoliopsida > Caryophyllales > Caryophyllaceae > Spergularia > Spergularia marina. The sequence continues at coordinate 24,132,465 of OY804551.1, read as the reverse complement.
ACGACCTGCCAAATGTTGACTTGAACGCGTAATGACCCGAACGTGATTTTTTGTTAACTTAATTAGCAAACCCAATCCTTCGTATCTAAGTTAAGTAGGACATATCCTAATATAATAATAATTAAATAATTTAGGCATAATATAATCACAAATTAACAAATTACCGTATTATATTTATAATAAATACTAGTATATCTAATCTAATCTAATACTATATATTAACACCTGAAACCAAGTCTTTCCTAGGAGGACACTTGACATTTATTAATTGGATAGAACATAAAAATAGCATTAAAAACAATTATCGGTTAGGATATGGTAAGAAATTATCATAGGGGAGTATAATATAATTAGCTACTTTATGGAAAATAATCATTATGGTAATTTATTAGAACAAAGATAAGATTTTTCTCATAAAACGAGTATAAATGATATAAATACATAGCCCGGGCGTGCCACGAGCATGCAAACTAGATAATATAGCTAATTATTATTGAGTAGTATAATATAGCTAATTTATGGAAAATAATTATTAAGGTAATTTATTTGAACAAAGATAAGCCGTAGTATAATATAACTAATTTATGGAATATAATCATTATGGTAATTTATTAGAACAAAGATAAGCCAACATTTTTCTTATAGAATGAGTATAAACAATATAAATATATAGCCCGAGCGTGGCACGGGCATGCAAACTAGTACATATGTAATCCTGAACCCGCTATATAATAATATTATTATATTGTAAATAATTACATGGTAATTAAATGGTAATATTTTTCTAATAAAATAACATTATTACTTGATTTATGGAAAATAGTTTTGTAATATACTAGTAGTAATTACTTGATTTACGGCAATTTGATCAAATATCCCACGGGTGTTTCAAAATAGGACTTTAGCTTTTGAAATGTGACTTTTCCTCTAATTAAATTACAAATAGCACACGGGTGTTCGAAATGAGATTTTAGGTTTTTAAATGTGAGTTTCCATCTAATTACATTACAAATATCCCACGGGTGTTCGAAACATGACTTTTGGTTTTTAAAGGTGAGTTTCTATCTAACTTCATTACAAATATCACACGGGTGTTTGAAATGAGATTTTAGGTTTTAGATAGAAAAATTCGTTTATATAATTTTAAAATTTAAATATAAGTAGCCCGGGCGTTGCACGGGCCATCAAACTAGTATACACTATTATTCAACACCATAGATTATAAACAAAGATGAAGATGATTATTGTGGCCGTACCGTATATGCTATATTATAAACTAGTTTTAGAGCCCGTGCGTTGCATGGGATCCTAATTGTTGTTAGATATCAAATTCACTTCTTATTACGGAGATTGATAACATGTTATATTAATTGTAGGGGTTCTAATTTTTGTTAAACTAGTTTGATGGCTCGCGCAATGGCTGAGCTAATTATGTTTAAATGTTAAAATTACGTAAACGAAATTTTTATCTAAAACCTAAAATTTCATTTCAAACACCCGTGGGATATTGGTAAAGTAGTTAGATGGAAAGTCACCTTTAAAAACCTAAAATCATATTTCGAACACCCGTGAGATTTTTTTAATGTAATTAGATGGAAAGTTACATTTCAAAATCTAAAATCCCATTTCGAACACCCGTGGGATATTTGTCATGTAATTAGATGGAAAGTTATATTTCAAAATCTAAAATCTCATTTCGAACATCCGTAGGACATTTGTAATGTAATTACACGAAAAATTACCTTTCAAAACTTAATATCCCATTTCGAATACCCGTGGGATATTTGTAATTTAATTAGAGGAAAAATCACATTTCAAAAGCCAAAGTCCCATTTTGAAACACCCGTGGGTATTTGATCAAGTTGCCATAAATTAAGTAATAACTATATTACATAACTATTTTCCATAAATCAAGGGATTAATGTTATTTTATTAGAATAATATTACCATATAGTATCTACTTACCATATCCTATTTTGATAGACTTTATTTACAATATAATAATATTATTATATGCCACGTGTCAACGTGGGAATTGAGCGAGTTCAGGATTACATATATATATATATATATATGATATTAAATTAGATATCTGATTCATTGTATAATATGGAGATTGATAAAATGTTATAATAATAGTTGGTTACCAATTGATACATTTAGTAATTCGTGTAAAGTGAGTTTAAATTGGCAATCAATAGAACTGTAGCTTTGGTAGGATAAGACTATAGACGATCGATTAAATTTTTATCCAAATAGGTTTAAATAGATCGATTAAATTTTTATCCAAATATGTGTCTGATTTGTTATAACTCTTAATGAGAGATTAGCACGATTCGAGATTGCACATGCTCATTGTTAGACTGCGTATCATAAGTGCAATACATGATACTCCACGCCACTTTACTTTGAAGGAGATTACCATAGAGATGTAACGAAATTAACAAATGATTATACAAACACGGAGGGTATTCAAAATTTGAAGTCTATTACGTGATAGAGGATGAATGTAGACGATAGGGTGAATTCGGAGTATGTAATTAATATGTACATTGTACCTACAAGGTAAATTGTACTAGCCATTAGGTTAGAGGTGATGAACTTGCTTATTGTCTGTACTATAAATTCCCATAATGTTTTCAATAATAAACAGGTCGATTATTAGAGTATTATACGATCTTACATTACGGAGTATGTCCTTATTTTTTTTTGTCAAATATGCATTGGGTCAATAAAAACTTTGTTAAAAAAGGGTCATAACACAATGCAAAAATACATGCTTGTGCTTTTTTATTCACATGTAATATTAAAATTAAGGAAAATTTTCATTATGGGTACCCAAGATTTGACCAAATTCCACTTTGGGTACTAAGGGTTGAGCAATTTTTTTCACATATAATATTAAAATCCAAGGAAAATTTTCATTTTGGGTACCCAAGATTTGACTAAATTCCACTAAGGTTTGAGTAATTTGGGTAGTTCAATAATCAAAAATAAAATAACAATTCTACAATAGCTACAAGAGCTTGGTAGCCATTGTAAAGACATCAATTATGACCCTTTGATTCCCCTAAATAAATCTCAACCTTTGATTGAGTTGATCATGATATGATTAAATTTAATAAAATAATTAATACTAGTTTGCATGCCCGTGTCACGCTCGAGCTTGTCTATTTATAATGTTTATACTCGTTTTGTAAAAATGACAGCATGTTTTATCGTTGTTCTAATTTTACAGTACTATAATCAACTTTTATCCCCCGTCATATTTTATTATTATATATTTTTACTCACTCATCGTATTATCATATTTCCACTTTTATGTCACCCATTTTACAGTTTCAATCCCATTATCTCGTCACATGTTACATTATGTCATTCTACTATTCCGTCACCCGTTATATCACATCATATTCAAATTTATTACCATAAATTAGCCAACCGCCATAATATTATCTCTTATATCTCATGTTATAAACTAAATTACCATATTTATTATTTCCATAAATTAGCTAATATGATAATTTATTACTATATGTTAATCAATAATTGTATTTTAATACTATTTTTATGCTCTATCCAATTAATGTATGCCAAGTGTCAACCTAGGAAATACTTGATTTCAGGTTTTAATATATAGTATTAGATTATTAAACCCCATTTTCTCTCTCTTCCCCACCACCCCAATAGCCACCGCAAGTCCAATCAAACCACAACCAAACCGTCGCCTGGCACCACCATTGCCACCCACGGTCACCTACAACCACGCGCCTCACCTAATGCGTCACCGACGCCAACTGATTGTACCTCCATTTTGTCTTTCTCTTCTCCGTTTCTATAGGCGGTGACAGTTATGAGGGGCGGCGACTTGGAGGTTGCTAGGGCATCGTCGGCGGGGTAGCGGGATTTCGTGGGGAGGGAGCGCACGAGTTTTCTTGGGACGGGGGCTCGGGAATCAAAGCGGAGAGGACGGAAAAGAGGAGTGTTGGTAGGAGAGAGAATCGTGCGTGCATCTTGGAGGACGCGATGACGATAGCCACCCATAGCCCAGGGGGAGGTCGCCTTCATTTGCTGTCCCGGGATGCTTCTCTCTAGTGCAATGGTGGTGTTGGGTGCTACAAGAGGTGGCGCTAAGGCGGTGGCAGGGTTGAGGGGAGGGAGGAGAAGAGGGAGAAATATATGAGGTTGGATTAATTAGTATTTTTATATTATTTTAGATTTAATTAATTGAAAAAAATTATTAAATAAAGTCAAAGTAGCCATTATAGAATCACTCTTTTTTTTCAAAAGCAAAAGAAAAGAAAAACTCCAAAAGGGTAGAAGAGTAATCTGACTAGCACACACAAAGCGTGCACAAGAAGCCTCATCAAAAAAAATAAGCGGGAAAATTGCAAAGAGTTGGATTAATGAACTTACTAATTACAGTTATACAGCTCTTAACTAAAAACTGATCATCTCCAATTAGTATTCCCCAATTAACTTCACTAATCACTTGCTCTCTACTCATTAATCTTCTTCATTACTTCAATGTCGTGTCAATTTCAGTCAGTTTCCCAACCAATTACACAAAAAAATTCACCTCTTTCTCAAGATTTTAAAGGGTACCAAAAGATATTTTTACCTTCTTTTACACACTTCCCATTTCTCAAAAATTTGTCATCTTTTTTAGTCTTTTGAGTGTCCTCTTTTACTGTTCATCAAAACCCTTGAAAAAGTTTCAATCTTTTCTGTCAAAATTTAATCGAAAGTGACTTTGTTATGCTTGTATTAATTTACTAGGTCTGTAAGTTTTTTACTGCATTGTTAAATTCATTCATAGTTAAGAAAAACCCTCAAAGTTTTCACCTTTGTGTGTTTTTTTTTACTGGGTTTGTGTTTATGTAATTTACTAGGTCTGTAATTTTGTTGAAATGGATTGTTCAATTCATTCATAGTTAAGAAAAACCCACAAAATTTTACCTTTGTTTTGTTATGTAATTTATTCTATTGTGTATGTTTTAAGGGTTTATGTTTGTGAGTTTAAATCATTGTGAAAATGTGTATAAATATGATTATGATGATGGGTTTTGAATGTTTGATGATTTTGTTGTAGTTTATATGATGATGGAAGTGTATGATGATCCAACGGAAATGGAGGGTTCATGTAGTATGGCTAAGAAAATCAAGACAGAGGTTAGCTTCCATGATCAAGTGTTTTCATGGTCTCTTGAAGACATCTTCAATGACAATCTATATAGTGAAAAGGTTAGCTTCTTTATCACGCCTCATTTTTTTTTTTTTTTCATTTTAATTAGAATGTTTTTGTGTTGGACTATTGGTTAGTAATAGATACAGTTAATCTTTGATTAGAAGATTAACTCTGTACACACTTAGTCAATCTAGTCTTAGTTTCACACCTAGTCTTCCTAGCAATCTGTGTAGCACTAATTACTAGTCTTGTACATTTGATTATATATTTACCAATAGTGATAAGGAAAGGTCAGGGGATTACATTCTAATATGGTATCAGAAGGGTTTCGATCCTACCTCTGATTCTTCACGGTTGCCATAATCACCGTCTCCTAAACACATCGCCGCTCCCCGCCACAGGCTCCGGTCATGGCAGGCGCAGAAGAAGAAATCCCACAACCTTCATCTCCTAAGCACACAACCAAACCGAATCTTCACCCGGTTTTCACCGTTACCAACATTACCACAAAAGTTCGAACTCTCGATGGTAAGAAGGTGACTTACCACAAATGGGTCTACCTCTTTCATAACCATTGCCGTGGTTATAAAGCTATGCCTCACGTCGACGGCACAGCCCCACCGGCCAAAAACAGTCCAGATTACGAATCATGGGCAGAGGTTGACTCGCACGTCCTAGGCTGGATCTACGGCAGCCTCTCGGATGACTTACTCGATCGAGTGCTCCAACCCACGTCCACCGCACGCGAGGCTTGGCTTCGTGTTGAACGCATCTTTCACAGCAACAAAGGTGCTCGGGCAGCAACCTATGAGCAAGAATTCACAAACCTTAAACTCTCAAACATGCCCTCCCTTGATGCTTACTTCAAACGCCTTAAGGAATTGGCCTGTCAACTGAAAGATGTTGGTGTTACAATTGACGACACCCGAGTTGTCCTCCAAATAGTGCGCGGATTGACCCCGGAGTACGACACCGTGGCCACCCTCATCCACCAGACGATGCCTGACCTTGAAGATGCGCAAAACATGATTGAACTTGAGGGATTTCGTAAAACTGACCGCGAAGACAGCCCCTCGTCCTCGGCCGTGCTGGTCGCCTCCAAGGAGGCGTCCTCCGACACACCCACCTGGTCTGATGACCCACGCCCTCCTCTTCAGCCACCGCCACCTCAGTCCCATCACAAAAAGGGGTGAAATAAGGGCGGTAATCGTAACAACAACTTTCGACCACCGTCGCACCACCACCAGCCTCGTTCTCCGACCACCGAAGGTGACTTACTAATTCTAGTATTTCTTGTAATAAGGAGAACGACTCCAGCTTATGTCATGCTTGTCAAATTAGTAAACACAAACGTCTGCCTTTTTTTTGATTCTACTTCCACCACTCTTGCACCTTTCGATATAATTCACAGTGACCTTTGGACTTCCCCTGTTCTTAGCAAAAGTGGTTTTAAGTACTATCTCGTGCTCATTGACAACTTTACGAAATTTGTTTGGGTTTATCCTATCAGACACAAATCCGATGTCTATTCTAAATTTCTCAAATTTCGTACCCTCATCAAAACTCAATTTGGCCGCCCCATCAAAAGCTTCCAATGTGATATGGGTCGGGAATTCGACAACAATTCTTTTCGCTCTTTTGCCGCGGCAAATGGGATGGTTTTTCGCTTCTCTTGTCCTAAAACTTCCTCTCAAAATGGGAAAGCCGAGCGAATGCTTCAACGTCTCAATGACATCACACTTACTCTTCTCTCTCAAGCCTCCCTTCCAAATACCTTTTGGGTCGAGGCCTTACACACAGCCACTTACCTTCACAACATCTTACCGACCAAAACTCTCGCTTTCCGCTCTCCAACTTCCGCTCTTTACCTTAAACAACCATCCTACGACCACCTCCGCACCTTTGGTTGTGCCTGCTACCCTAACTTGTCCGCCACCCGCAAACACAAACTCTCCCCTCGCTCATCTCGCTGTGTGTTTCTCGGCTACCCTCCTGAACATCGGGGATACCGGTGCCTCGACCTAACCACGGGTAAAGTCCACATCTCTCGTCATGTCAATTTCGACGAGACTTCTTTTCCTTTTGCTGTCCTCCACTCACCCTCCCCCTCCACCTACACCTTCCTGGATCCCGACTCCACCACCATATCTCCCCTTTTTTTTGACCAAGTTGACAACTCCACCTCGCTTCCTGTCTCGACACCTACTTCGGTCTATATTCCTCCTCACCGTCGTGCGTCTTCCCCTACTATCACTTACTCTCGTCGACCCAAACTCACTACCACGTCCACCCCTGTCGCACCCCCTACCCCTCCACCTCCACCTCCCCCGCCACAGCGGACCATCACTACCCGCCTCATGAATGGTATCCGCAAACCCAAACACCAAACATCTCTCCACGTCACTGCCACATCGACCATTTCCCCTCTACCTAAGACTCCTTCTCTAGCCCTCCGTGACCCGAATTGGAATGCTGCCATGTGGGACGAATTTCGTGCTTTACAGGACAATCATACTTGGGATCTGGTCCCGCGCCCGCCTGGCGCTCATGTCATCCGAAACATGTGGTTGTTTCGCCATAAGTATAAATCTGACGGGACTCTGCAACGTCATAAGGCTCGCCTGGTCGTTAATGGTAAATCTCAGCAGGTTGGGATTGATTGTGATGAAACTTTTAGCCCGGTGGTCAAACCCACTACTATCCGCACTGTTTTGAGCTTAGCAGTCTCTCGTTCTTGGCCTATCCACCAATTGGATGTCAAGAATGCATTTCTTCATGGTGATCTTGTCGAGACCGTCTATATGCATCAGCCACCTGGTTTTGTTGATAAGCGTGTTCCTCATCATGTATGTCGTCTTCGCAAGTCTTTATATGGTCTTAAGCAAGCCCCCCGTGCTTGGTATCAGCGGTTTGCGACTTTTATTGTCTCCCAGGGATTCAAGAGTAGTGTGTGTGATCCATCCTTGTTTGTGTATCGCCACGGCACATCTATGGCATATTTGTTATTATACGTTGACGATATTATTCTCACCGCCTCCACCTCGACTCTACTGCGTCAGATTATTAACTCCTTGTCCGGCGAATTTGCCATGACTGATCTCGGTGTTCTCCATCATTTCCTTGGGATAACTGCTTCTCGGTCCCCATCTGGCATGTTCTTCTCACAACAACAGTACGCGAAAGACATTCTCTCTCGGGCGTCCATGTCTTCATGCAATTCCACCACTACGCCTGTTGATGTTTCCTCAAAACTCAGTGCTTCAACCGGTCCGCTTATCTCCGACCCTACCCTATATCGAAGCTTAGCTGGTGCTCTTCAGTATCTTACTATTACGAGACCTGATATTACCTACGCTGTTCAGCAGATTTGTCTTTTCATGCATGCCCCTCGAGAGCCGCACCTTCAGTTTCTCAAGCGAGTGCTTCGGTATGTTAAGGGTACTCTTGATCATGGTTTGCACTTCTCTAGTTCTGGCTCTCACCAGCTGACAGCGTTGGGCCGGCTGCCCTGATTCCCGTCGTTCGACTTCCGGTTATTGTGTGTTTCTTGGTGACAATTTGGTTTCCTGGTCCTCCACGCGCCAACCCAATGTTTCTCGTTCCAGTGCCGAGGCCGAGTACCGTGGTGTTGCCAATGCGGTTGCCGAAACAAGTTGGCTACGTAATCTATTGCTTGAGCTTCATGTTCCCGTTCGTCACGCCACTTTGGTTTATTGTGATAACATCTCTGCGATTTATCTCTCTGGTAACCCCGTTCAGCACCAGCGCACTAAGCACATTGAGATCGATATTCATTTTGTTCGAGAAAAAGTTCAGGTCGGTACTGTTCGTGTCCTTCATGTTCCCTCTGAATACCAGTATGCTGATATCTTCACGAAGGGGCTTCCTCGACACTTGTTCACACGTTTCCGTTCCAGTCTGTGCGTTCGTCCTCCTCCCGCTCACACTGAGGGGGTGTAATAGATACAGTTAATCTTTGATTAGAAGATTAACTCTGTACACACTTAGTCAATCTAGTCTTAGTTTCACACCTAGTCTTCCTAGCAATCTGTGTAGCACTAATTACTAGTCTTGTACATTTGATTATATATTTACCAATAGTGATAAGGAAAGGTCAGGGGATTACATTCTAATAGTTAGGGCAGAAGCATTTGTTAATTTCAGTTTGTTGGTTGACTAGCTTTTGTGGGTATTCCCTGACTTTGAACTCGGTTAGCCGACCCCAAATCATTTCGGACTATGGTGTTATTGTTGTTGTCCTAGTGGTTTGCTCCCACTGCATGTCTGTATTTCAAATTTCAAATGCTCGTTTTCGTGTAAGATGTGTTCTTTTGTAAGTCTAGGTGTTCGGAGAAGAGAAATCTTAGATATTTTTATGTTTTTAAGTATTTAGTGCGCTAGTTTCTCAAGTCCTGGATTATGAACAGGGAGTCACAATGGCTGATTCAATGTATGAAATGTGAATGCCTTACTCACGAGTACAGCCTTTTCTGAACATTTTGTCGATTACAAATCAATGACTGCGTTTATTGCTAATCTTGTTGTTGCTGGGTTCAAGAAGGTTACCGGTCTTTTTAGTGCCTTTCTGAGTGGATTTGTTTGGCGAATGAGCAGAGTGTGGAGCTTCTATCATGTACATGTCCATGGTGTTGCCCTGGATAAAGTTTGTCACAAATTAGGAGTAAAGCTATTTGTAGTCTTTGATCCTTAAATATGCTTAAGATGGAACCAAATTGAGGGCTATTCTTGTAATCTGCCCTCCTACAAAGCCAAGGATTGGGAGCAGATGGCTATGATTTAATATTGGTTGTTTATGTTTTGTTATAGATTTCTTGTCTTAGTTACATAGGACTTCATCATAGAAAATTTGTGTTCTTTTTCGGTTTTTGGTGTATAAAAATTATTAATTATGTTTTCATTGTTTTCATGTTCTGACTATCTGTTATTACTAAAATTATTCATTTGTATCTTTCTTTGTCACATTGTTTCTTGTTTTGCGAGGCTGTTCTCATGATCCAACAAATTAGCTTGTGACTATGTTTCATAGTCGTATGTAGTTTCATGTAGTTATGAGAAGAATTTTTATTAATTCTTACATGATGTTTGCAAGAAGTGGATTTTCTGTCGGACTATCGATGCTTGATGTTGGCTTACAGGTCACGAAGATACCAGAATCTTTTGAAACAGTGGCAGAGTATTTCAGTTCTTATATTTATCCTGTGCTTGAAGAAACGCGGGCTGAACTTCGGTCAAGTTTGCAGATAATATCAAGGGCACCATTTGCTGAAGTAGTGTCTTATGGAAAAACCAAACCTCTTGACCCACATCTTTATTATTTTAAAGTTGATGGTTGGAGAAATAGGTTCAATGACCGAGGCAAGGGGCCGTACAAAACTTTGCCTGGTGATGTCTTTGTCCTTGTGAAGTTTCGTCCTGAAACTTGTAACGATCTGCAAGTGTCAGCACAAACTTGGGTTTTGGCATCTGTTACCAAAGTTTCAAGGGACAAGTCAGAGTATGCTATTGATGATGAAAGTTCTTCGACATCTTTCATTGTAAAGACATCAAAGGACATTGGAGAACTGGACGATGGGTGCAGCTCCCTCTTTTTGATCTTTCTGATGAACACTACCACTCACAAAAGAATATGGAATGCCTTGCATATGCATGTTAATTTAAAAATAATCAGGGGAATCTGACAGTAAGTTGGCTTTTGCCACATCTTTGCTTGTTCTGTTCTTCAGATTATTATACCAAAAAATATTATCGTACTTCAAATCATTCCTCCAGGAAAAACTTGAGTGTGGAGTTGACTGCCTGAATGTCTAAGAATTGTTTGTTGTGTCCATTGTTGTATAGAGTTTACCCTACCAAATGATCACTGTTCAAGAAATGCCGACCAAAAGTTCTGTTTGTCAGACTTTGTATATGTCTTATAGTTGTTTGTTGTGCCCATTGCTGTGTAGAGCATGCCCTACTTTATAAAAAGTGCATTACATCTATGTTGATAGTATAGATTGTCACTGGTCAAGAAACATTGACTAGTCTCAAGTTAGTCCATGTTGCAATCAAGACTAGAATTTGTTTTCGTCCGTATAAATTTTGATAGGATACCCTTGTAGTTAACATTGGTTTGCTTCTGTTGATGATTTTCTTGTCAATTACAGGAAGAAGATATGCATAATTCTTCTGGCTCCATGGTAAATGGTTTGTCTGAACATCTACTCGTGGATCTATCTTCAAGACTAAATCCATCTCAGATAGAAGCAGTTTTATCTTCTGTGCAAGCAACACAATACCACCATATGTCTAAGGTTCAACTTGTTTGGGGTCCACCAGGAACTGGAAAAACAAAAACTATCAGCACATTGCTATATTTACTTCTGAAGATGAATGTCAGAACTTTGACATGCGCTCCAACAAATGTTGCCATCACAGAAGTAGCTAGCCGTGTTTTGGAATTAGTGAGAAAATCTTCTTCGGAGGATTTGGATAATCATTTGGTTTCCTGGGAAACATTATTTTGTTCGGAAACAAACATCGTCTGAGAATAGGTTCAGATATAGAAGATATATATCTTGATTATCGCATTAAGAGGCTAGCAGATTGTTTTGCTCCTCTGACTGGTTGGAGGAGCTGTTTCCCATACTTGTCTGATTTTCTGGAGAATTGTGTTTCAGAATACACTGTCTTTGTAGAAAATGAAATTATCAATAGATGGGAACAAGCTACAGATGATGTTGATGGTGGTTCACCGGAGATCGATTCATTTCTGAATTTCACCAGGAGTCGATTCACTGCAGCTGCGGAATCTGTCAGGCGCTGTATTGATACCTTTGGCACTCATATGGCAAGAAGCTACATTGGTGAATGTAATGTTGCATATCTGAAATGTCTCAGAGACTTGCTATATTCTTTCGAAGAAATGTTATGTAAAGATTATACTGAATCTGATGAACTCCTGAAATTGTTCTCTTCTGGAAAAGTTGAGGATTCTCAAGTTGATATGGTTCCACTAATTGAAGTGAATAGAAGAGAATGCATTTCTGTCTTGAAAACTTTGCATAAGTCTCTTGGTGATCTCGACCTTCCTAATTCTGGTAGTTATGAAGCGTTAACAGAGCTGTGTTTCCAAATGGCATCATTAATCTTCAGCACCGCTTCTAGCTCCTCGAGGCTCTATTTCATGCCTATTAAGCCTTTAAGCCTCTTGGTAATTGATGAAGCTGCACAATTGAAGGAATGTGAATCTGCCATACCTCTGCAGCTCCCTGGTATAAGGCATGCTATTCTTTTTTGGGGATGAATGCCAGCTGCCAGCAATGGTTAAAAGCAATGTAAGATTAATATGGTGAAATCTCATGCTTTTACTCACAAACTTTTATTGAGCTTCTTATCTCCTCTTAAAAACTCTCTTTTGCAGATCACAGCGGAGGCTGGTTTTGGAAGAAGTTTATTCCGGAGGTTGAGTTTGCTGGGTTGGCCAAAGCATCTATTGAACATGCAATACAGAATGCACCCTTCAATTAGTGCATTTCCAAATGCGGAATTCTATTGTAATCAAATTTTGGATGCCCCTAGTGTTAAGTGTAAGAGTTATGAGAAACAATATCTTGCAGCAGGAATGTATGGTCCTTATTCATTCATAAATATATCTGAGGGGCGAGATGAGGTTGATGATGATGGTCGCAGCCGAAGAAATATGGTTGAGGCTGCTGTTGTAACAAAAATTTTGCAGAGTCTCTACAAGAGTATGTACATAACTGATCTGTGAGCATATCATTTTGCAATACGCTCTTCCATTCAAATTCTTCCAGTGTTCCCGGGAAAGCATTTTTAGGAACAGAGAATTATAAGTGTCATCTATTTTGCAAAATCCATTCCAGCAAATTATCAAATTGAAAACATGTGAGATGAGCAGGATATGTTCTTAAGGGTCTTGTTATTTTTAAAGTACATGTTTTGAATTGAGAAATTTTAGAATGAAGTCACTAGCCTGTAGAGGGCCTTTGGCACTGTTTGTGCAAGTAGGAGATGCATCTTTGTCTTGTATGTTATGTTAAGGTCTCATTCCTTGTCTGCTCTTCAACTTGAAAAAATGGGAGAGTAGTTATACTTTTGTTCTTCTTTGATTTAGCAATTGTCAGACATCTTTTCCTGTTGGCAGGTTGGCGTCACTCAACTGAGAGGCTTGCAATTGGTGTAGTGTCTCCCTATGCTGCGCAAGTTGTGGCCATTGAGGATTTGCTGGGAAGAAGGTATGACAACTTAAACAATTTTGTAGTGAAGGTCAAATCTGTGGATGGATTTCAAGGTGGAGAGGAGGATGTTATAATTTTATCGACAGTGAGAGCTAACATCGCAGGACAAGTTGGCTTTATTTCAGATTGTCAGCGTACTAATGTTGCTTTAACTAGGGCAAGGTATAGCCTTAATTTAAATTTCAGCTTAGAGGTTTCTCTGTTCTGCTTGCTGTTGATCTAAACCATTATATGACATATATCCTAATTTCTCCAGGCACTGTCTTTGGGTACTTGGGAATGTAAGAACACTCTCTAAAAGTGATTCCATATGGAAAACATTAGTTTGTAATGCCAAGGAGCGTAAATGTCTTTTCAATGCCAATGAAGATAAAAGCTTGACCGAAGCCATAATTGATATGAAGAAAGAGCTGAATCAACTTGATGATTTGCTTAACAAGGATAGTATAATTTTCACGAGTGCTAGGTGGAAGGTATGTTCTGTCTTTCTTCTGGTTGATTTTGCTTTGGATGTCTTCAAATTGATGGTTTAAAATTGATTTGGATCTTATTAGGTTTTATTCAGCGACAACTTTTTCAAATCCTTTTGCAAGCTCCCATCAACAAGGTCAAAGAAGTCCGTGATGACCCTTCTTGTTAAACTATCTAATGGCTGGAGGCCAAAGAGATTCAAAGTTGATCCAGTCTGTGAAAGCTCGATTCGAATCGTTAAACAGTACAAAGTTGAAGGTCGCTATGTTATTTGCACCAATGACATCATTAAGGAATCAGTATATACCCAAGTTATCAAGATTTGGGATATTGTACCTCTGGAAGATATTTCAGTGCTGGTTAGAAGGCTTGACAACGTTTATCTAACATTCACTGATGATTTCTTGAGTCGTTGCAAAGAAAAAAGTCTTGAAGGGTATGCTTTCTTACTGTATTTAAACATCAATAATACTACTTGTCAAGTTGTCAGTAGGATAGTTTGTTGTTCCTCTTCTCGACAAGTCGATAATGTCAGCACTCAGCACCCTTTGGTTCTATATTATACTGACGCTGAGTTTACAAGTTGAATCTTGATTTCATTTTCTTAATTGTATCCAATCTGTTCTTTTTAAGGGAACTTGAAGTCCCAAGGACTTGGAGTGCATCGTTGGAGATTGATCGTCACAAAAAGAACGGTGCTGAATTAACAAATGGTGCTGATGGCAGCCTGGATGCTGTAAATTATGCTGAGAATGCCAAAGTGAGCGAGAGCTTGCTGCTGATGAAATTCTATTCTTTGTCTGCTGGTATAGTGGGGCACTTGCTGTCTGACGTTGATGGCCGGGCTCTGGACTTACCCTTTGAAGTAACAGATCAGGAGATGCAGATAATTTTGCATGGGAAGAGCTCTTTTATTTTAGGGCGGTCTGGTACTGGAAAGACAACTGTGTTGACAATGAAACTGTTTCAGAAAGAGCAACTGCATCACATGGCTTCAGAAGGACTTACAGATGACCAGAGTTTGAAGAATATTAACATAGATGAGAATCTGGGGAGTGGAAGTGTGCTACGCCAGCTGTTTGTGACAGTTAGTCCAAAGCTGTGTTTTGCCATAAAACAACATGTTTCCCATCTGAAAAGGTACATGAGTGAATACGTTCATATCCCTTGCCCCTTAAGTGTATCTAGGAGACTGGGACTGCTCCATCTGCTACGCTGGTAGTTTGGAAGAAATACTATGTATATGCTGTGCAGTTCAAATTCTTTATGTATGTAGTCTTTTTGGTTCCAAGAAATACATCGCAGAACTCCCGTGAAGAAGTCCGTGCTAGAAATTATTTGCGTACTTCTTGAGATTCTTCATCAAAATTCTCCAGTTTATTCCGTAGATGTTAATTTACATATTCTTAATATTTTGTTACCATGTCCGTACTTTCTTGCTTGTTGTTGTTCCACCATCCTTCTGCATGCAAATATTTTCACGATGCATCATTCTTTAACATGAGTATATTGATGCTTTTGTTTCTAACTCACAGTATGTTTCTCTACAGTTTTGCCCGGGGCGAGAGCACTTCTTCAGAAAATGTCCTGATTGATATTGATGAGATAGATGACGCAGAGCAGTTCAAGTGTATTCCAGACTCATTTGTTGGTCTTCATCCAAAGTTTTACCCGCTTGTCATAACTTTCAACAAGCAAGTTCTTGCTTATGCTTAATGGCACGTTGGGTACATCATATTTTCACAGATTTCATGACAAAGTCGAGTCTTCTTTTGGTGGAAGTACTAGTTTAAGATCATCTGCTTTCTTAATGAAACGGAAAGAGGTTAACTATGATAAATTTTGTATGTCTTACTGGCCACACTTCAATTCACAGTTCACTAAGAAGCTGGATGCCTCTAGAGTTTTCACAGAGATAATTTCTTGCATCAAAGGTGGCCTCCAAGTGGGTGGAACTGTTGATGGTAGGCTTACCTTGGAAGATTATCTCCATCTTTCCCAGGGGAGAACATCAACCTTGAGTTGCTCTAAAAGAGAAGCCATCTATAGCATATTCTTACATTATGAAAAAATGAAAGTGGATCGAAGAGAATTTGATCTGGCTGACTTTGTGAATGATCTTCATAGACGGTTGAGGCATGAAAGATATGAAGCTGACTTCATTGACTTCGTTTATATTGATGAAGTGCAGGACTTAACAATGAGGCAAAGGTTTCTTCCATAAGTTTGGAACGTTGGTTACTATTGATGCTCTTCAGTTGTTAATTGCTGCTCGAAACTACTGGTCTTCAGAATTAATCTCTACTGGCATGAAAGTTTTAGCAGCTTTTGATGGAATTGAGAAGAGGGCTAAAGAGGGTATGTTGTCTGAGTTTTGCAAGGTCAGGACTCCTTTGCTGGTTTATGAAGTTGCACAGGTTCTTTCCTCTTTGAAATCTGTTAAACAAAAAATTAAGGGCTCTAAGTTACTGCAGACTTACTATGACTCCTACATGGTAGAATACTTTGACTCCATATTTCCTCTAGACTGGAGAAAAAGTTGTGAGCAAAGGCATTATATGTTTAAGGGAGATGCTTGTTTCATGTAAGATTCTCGAAGGCATGGTGTTGATGAATATCGAAAAGAAAGAAAAACTGACATATGGGCAGCTCGGACGGGTGGCCATGGGGCTGCTTGGATCACGCAAGTGTAATTCTGAACTTTTAGAAACGGTGGTGAGACGAGTTGGTTTGGATTGTCCTTGGGGGTCGTTTTTTGAGGCTCTATTGACATGTGAACGATCAGAATTATTAATGGCCACCAGTAACCATGTCACTGGTACTTCAAAGTTTTCCCTTGCTAGCAAGCTTATTGGATCACTACGTGATACTTATGATGCCAATTGGAGAGCAAGAGATTACATATCCCCGTTTTGGTTTCTATATCTAGTTGACCGTTTGATGGTTTCCCTTCTAGAGATCCAGGGTCGGTTGTTCATCACTAGATCGTCTCTTGTTGAGTGGTTCAACCATCTTGGATGGAAGGGTGATCTCGTCGCAATGTCAACTGGCGGTGATAAAACTCTTTTATTGGTAGAGGCTTATAGTTTTTTGGCTGATATAGTTCACTCCTTTCTGGTGAACACGCATGAAACTGTGGAGTGGGTGAAAAGATCCGACATCATTGTGAAGGAGAATTTTTCTGTGTTGCTACTCAGGCTAGTAACTATAATGTGCTTGGTTCATTTGAACCCTCAGGATTACCGAAACAAACTCTTAGCTGTACTGAAGAAGACAAATGTTACTTCACAATTGCCACCTGCCTTTTGCAGAGCCCTACAGAAATGGAAACGCATTGGTATTTTCAATGCTGTTGCTGAAGCTCTAGATTCAGTTGGGGATCCTTTGGTCATAGTAAGCATAGGAGTGGTTCATCGACCTTTTTCCTGCAGCGGTGCTATTTCTCTTGATATTGTTCACCAGAATCGAGAGGATCTACTGAAAATATTGTTCCCAAATGAGGTGGTGGGTAGTCAAGGAACGGTTAACTGTGATAATTTTTTGTGCAACACCACCAGTTATCAGGCTAACGCTGACAACCAATGGGCTGGAATTAAGAATTCACCTTCGCCATCTAAGATTAAAGTAGATTGGAATGTATGGGGACTTTTTGACACATTGAAGTTGGTGAAGGAAGAAGACGGCAAAAGTTGTGAAAGTTTTGTGTCACATGCTGTAAACCTGAAGGTATTTTCTGAGTATAATGGTACACTAAACGCAAAAATGCTTTGTTTTTCATTTTGACCATCTCTGATTACTGGGTTGTTATAGTTGCAGGTTGACAAATTATATGATCTGATGAGAACCGCTACAGCCATGGCGCCAGAAAATGATTCATGTCCTGATGACCACAACGTCATGTTGGCAGAATCTGATAGCATGCTTCTTGAGTTGCGTCTATTATCTACAGTTCTGAGCACAAGGTCAGTTATCACTATTTTCCAATTTATCTATATGCTGCTGATACTGTTTGCCTGACATGCCTGGATCCTAGAATTAGGAATACTCTCTCTTTTTACCAGATCTTAATTTTGGCTGTTACAACCAGTCTCAAGTTGATATTGATCTACTTAAGTATTGTATGTGCCAGGAAAACATTGGTTTTTGTAGATCACTTGGTAAAGAGATTTGTTTAATACAACTTGTGCGAAAAATTGAGGTCTTGATCAGTTATCATAACTCAAAGCTTTAGTTTACATCAAAGAATTAACAGCAACATGTGTCTTATCTTCCTAGTGTTCTGATCAGTTGTCCATTTCTCACGCTTTATTCTGGTCTGTGATGTTCTTTTCAGTGGGCAGCCTCTAAAGGATAGCATGCTGCTGATCAGAGACAGTGCAGAAAAACTGCTATCAGGAAAGAATGTATTCGAGTTCTTCTTATGTCCACTGATTCACCTTAAGGATACTACAACTTCCGTGAAGAAGCATGGGGGTGAAGTTGATGCCGATGCTGATCAAGAAGGCACCTGGGAAGACGCAGTGAAGGACAATACGTCTCTGCCATCACTTGGAAATCCTCAGAAGCATCAAAAGAAGAAGAAGAAGAAGAAAAACAACAACAAAGGAAAGTAGATACTTTAATTAAGGGATTGTTACTAATTGCGCAATCCGTGCAGGTACACAGACTATGATGGGGGAAGCTATAGAACAATGGGAAGAATGGTCATCCCTTTTTGTAAATATAAATAGGTGATCTTTTGACTGATATGATCATATGAAAACATCTTTGCTGCATATCTATGTTTCCTGGGACTAATTTTTGAAGACACTGGAGTCTAATTGGCATCACAAAACATGATATTTCCTGTGTTCAAAATGTTACTCCAGCGTGACAGTCGAATGTATTGTCCTGTGACATACACATAGGTCAAGCTCACAAAATCGAGAATTGAACTCATACATGCACAACAGCACAAGGCGGAATTTCTTTGCCTTTGCCTTACTTTTGTTCAACTTATCCCGTCAAAAAAATAATTCTGAATTTTCCGAGCATATTTTATCTGCTTAATTTTTCCGACCTTAGTTACATGACTTACATCTAACCTGAACAATGTATTAATCCCACACAACTACACAAGTCTAACTGCACAGTGCTCACCAAACCCCTTAACTAATCTCACCTAAAACCCTCTCTTTTTTCCCCTTCTTCCCCAAAAACCTACCTGCAAATCTTGCTAACACTTCCATATCTCTCCAAAACCCAGCTTCTTTCTCACGCTCTCCTCTAAAAATGGAGTCAGCCTTAGCCACATCCACCACTTTCCTTCCCTTCCACAAAGTCAACTCCAACTCTCTTCTCCCCTCAAACCCACTTTCTCTCTCCACAAAAACCCTCCAAAAACCCACTTCCAAAATCTCAATTTCTGCTAATTTCTCCTCTAATCACCACCCTAATCACTCAATTAACCCCAACAATGAACATCCATTTGCCAAAACCCTCAAAAATGCAGCTGGAACTGCTGTTTTAGCAGTTGCAGCCACATTAATGGCTGCCAAATTAGGTGAAGTCCCAGCAAAGGCAGAAACTTTGCCCCCAATTGTGGAAGAATCACTTGAAAAAGGCGCAAACTTTGATGAAAATATCGAAAAATCTGATGGGTTACTGGAGAAATCACCATTGTCTAAATTAATGGACACAGATACCGATTTCGTGGCGAATTTGAGGGCTTTGTTACACCAAAAGCTTGAAAATGGTGAAGATGAAGAAGGGTTGAAGATACTAGGGAAGTTGGTAGATGCTCAACCTGGTGAATTGGAGTGGAAGTTTCTGTTAGCGAGGTTGTTGAATGAAATGGGGAAAACTCGAGAAGCTAGAGATGTTTTTGAGGATATTTTGGCTGTAAATCCTCTGTCTTTTGAGGCATTGTTTGAGAATGCGTTGCTAATGGACCGGTGTGGCGAAGGCGAGGCCGTGTTTTCTAGGTTAGAGACGGCATTGAGCATTGCTGTTGATGAGGGTAAGCCTAAGGAAGCTAGGGATGTGAAGTTGATCATTGCACAAATTCAGTTTTTGCAAAAGAGTGTTGAAGAAGCTTTAAGTAGTTATGATGAGTTGGCTAAGGAGGATCCTAGTGATTTTCGGCCTTATTTCTGTAAAGGGATGATTTATAGCTTGCTTGATCGCAATGCCGAGGCTAAAGAGCAATTTGCCAAGTATAAGGCGCTATCGCCTAAGAAGTATGAGGTTGAAGGGTACTTGAGGAGTCCGCTTTCGAGGATGAAGCTGTTTGAGACTGGCTCACAGAAGTGAATTTGGTGATGATTTCAGGTTTTTTTGGAGGGTTTATGATTGGATTCAGTAACAATAAAATGCATTTTTGGGGACTGGAAATGCCATTTGGTGGGTAAGCTTCTAAGCTTATGTCCCCTTGTTATAATGTTGTTTTAGTTTAGATAGTAGTTTGGTTACTTGCTGTTTAATATTACAGTATAGAATGATGAACTTTTGGAGCTATACTTTTGTGTACTCACTGCGTCTTTAGAAACGGAGTATGCAGTATGTGGCATTATTGTTTACATTAGTGAGTGAATAAGAAGATTGAGGATGATGAGTTTTTGGACCTATGCATATGTGGAATTGCTGTTTACTTTAGTGAATGAAAGTAAGAAGATGGAGAATGATGAGTTTTTGGACCTATACATTTGTGTATAGGCTGCGTCTTTAGAAATGGAGAATGTAGTATGTGGCATTATTGTTGACAGTAGTAAAGAAGATAAAAAATGATGAGTTTCGGACATAGAATTTTGTGCAAATAGTCAAAGACCGTCTCTTTAGAAATGGAGGATGTTGTATTTGGCACTATCGTTTACCATAGTGACTAGTATGATTTATGAGTAACAAGATTAAGAACGATGAATTTTGGACCTATAATTTGGTGTAAAGACGGTGTCTTTAGAAATGAAGGATGCAGTAGGTTGCTTTATTTTGTTGTTTTATTTCTTTTTCTTTTGGAGGTAAGGTTGCTTTATTGTTCATATTAGTGATAATGAGTAAGAAGAGCAAGAGCAATGGTATTTTCGACCTATAGTTTTGTTTAAAGACTGCTTCGTTAGACATGGAAACGCAGTATGTTGCATTAGTGTTCACATTTGTGATAATGAATTAGAAAATCAAGAATGTCTAGAAGTTGCGGTTGATCATGCCTCAGATAAACAATCGACTAATTGCTTTATCTTTCTGTTCGCCCAATTCTATGATGTAATTTCTGATTCTTTCTTTCTGCATATCGAACACTAGGGTTCTGCTTAGAATCATAGATAAGCTGATCAGTATTTTGGTGAGAGGGAGATGGCGTAGATGCTTGGACAGTTGGACGCAATAGGTAGATTTAAGTCCAATTAAGGTCTCTCAAAATAATCTGAATCAAGTTCGATTCTTGATTCTTGATTTTCGACTCTATCTGCTTATGGTGCCTAACCACCTGATTCGGCTTGAATGACTGTGCACCGATTCAGTTATGATGATGGTTCAGACGAGTGTTAGTCAACTTATCAATGCTTTGCTAATGAAGGATTCTATTCTACTAACCTTGCTAAAGATGTGTTAAGGTGATTGGTGTTTTTTAATATAGACTTGAGGAGTTCAAAGATGGGATTATTGTTGAACAGAAGCAGCAATTATGTTGCATATATTTTGAATCCCTTGCCCACTGTGATGTATCTTTCCCTAGTTTTTGCCGTTCGGGATCTCTTTTTTTTTTTTTTTTTTTTTTGTGACAGTCGAAATTGCTGCTGTTGTGGATATCCAGAGGATGAAGGAAAGTGGGTGTTTTTAAGTTTCAGGATCTTCCATGCATCTCACGTGCCTCTTGATTTCTTCTCAAATGAGTTATCTGATCCCTGAGAATTTGACTTAGACACTGTACTTTTTGGATCGAGTTGAAGTTGGCCATTGAAGTAGTTGGCTGGATCTAGTGAAATTTTCGACACTCTGAGCCATACAACTTTTGCATACCCTAAGCCAATGGTAGTTTATGAATGTGAACGTTTTTTTTTTTTTTCTTTTTTGATAGAGTGATGAATCTGAATTTATGGTAAGATATTGTTCCCTTCCTGAGCCAGTATCTACCATCTAGGTAAGCATGTTGGTTCAATATGTGCTATTTCGTCTGCAAAATAAGCCTGTGGGTGCTTTTTTAACTGGCATTGAACCAAGAAGTTTTAACGAGGAAGAGACTGATAGCACACCTCCGAAGATATTTAGTATTCTGGTAGTCAGAGTACTGGAATTTGTAGTTTATAGATCACTGATCAGTCAGCATAATGGAGTATGTACAGTTAGAATTTTGCCATCTTAATTTGCATAAAGTTTCTGAGTTCAATTCAAATCAATATGAGTCCAGGGAAAGATCTATTGGTTACAACATTTGGACCTATACTTTTTTGTACCGACTGCGTCTTTTTAAGAAACAGAGAATGCAGTCTGTGGTATTGTTGTTCACAGTAGTGAATAAATAAGATTGAGAATGATGAGTTTTTGGACCTGTAAATTTGTCTCCAGAGTGTCTTTAGAAACGGAGAATGCAGTATGTAGCATTATTGTTGACAGTAGTGAATGAATTGAAGATCAAGAATGGTGATTTATGGAATATAATTTTTCGTGACCGTGTCTTTGGAAATAGAGGATGTAGTAGTATTTTGCTTTTAGAAATGGAGCACCAGCAGGTTGCTTTGTTGTTCACCTTAGTTATAATGGATAAAAAGAGCAAGAATGTCTGAAATTTGCTGTTGATTATGTCTTAGATGAACAGTTGCTAATATTTTAATATGTATGTTGGTGTGAGGTAGATGGCATAGATACTATTATAGCTAGATGCAATAGATTCAAGTCAAATTGAGGTCTCTAAAAGTTATTTAAATCAGGTTTGATTCTCGATAATTGATTCTCAGATGTAGAATCGAATCTGGCCTGCCTGCTTGCCTGATCTGGCTTGTAATCTTGAATATTCACTTATGCAGTTATGAAAATGATTAGCACGTCATTCGTCTAGACAGTCAGTCATGTAGATTTGTTTGACCCTCGTGCACCATCAGCTTCAGATGATGAACGATCCCGACTAACCCTGCTAAAGATGTCTTACATGGTTCGTGTTTTCTAATATAGACTCGAGGAGTTCAGGGATTGATTGTTGAACAGAAGCAGCAATTTTGCTGTATTTTTCCGACAGTCTAAAGTGATGATGTTATGGCTGTTCATTGACAGCAGCAGCTAACAGCCAAATAGTACAGTAAACCCCCAGACACTGATATCTGCTGTTGAGCCTACTGAAAACTTGTGAAGTGTGATGAAATATAGAGCTCAACCCTCTTCGGGCTCCTTCTCAGCTTCTTTCTATTCAAGTCCTTACTTCCAAAGTAGGCTTTTCGGGGCGCTTTATCAATTGGCATTGAAACCAGAGGTTTCTACCAAGAGAGCAACCATTAGCACACTTCCGAAGATTTTTGGCATTTTCTCTTGTGGGAGTACTGAAATTTACGAGTTAATGAATCTCAAAATCATCAAGTAGAGTTCTGCCATCTTAATTAAAGTTTCGAGTTCAATTCTCGTTGTTACAATGTTCATCAACTAGAATCAGAAGTTAGAACACACCCGATTTGAGAAGGATGATTTTCGAGTCATGTCAACTTTTCTCAAACAGTCTTATAATACACGCTAGCTCGTGAGCTGCCTTATTTCCAGTCCTACGAATCTGAGAAAACTAACGTAGACTAACATCTCTTCGTTTCAACTTTCAGGTGATAAAAGTTGAGCTTTCGCGAATATTATGTGAGCTGTAAGAAAATAGTTGTGAAGAGCACTCCACAATGATGTGGCGCTCATGTCTTTTAACACGTCTATGTCTCTCTAGTGTAGCTGGCAAAGAAAACCCAGTTTCTAATTACCTCAAATCTCTTGACTTTATCTAACAACCAACATAATCCAACATGATTAGCACTAATGTGATCAATTCATTACAACATGTTTAGTACCACATTTCTATTTTCCTTTAATACATATTTTTACGAGTATGGTGAAAACTCGAGTCAAATAGTTCACCGATGACTTCTGACTAAAGTAATTACAAGTTCAAGTGAAATGTATCTTGAAACAACATTATTTTACACGCGCATGTCATATACACGCTCTCGAGAAGTCGTGATCCAACGTATGTGACGGATAGTCTCTTATAGACCTTTCATGAGAGTAAAAGGTTTAGACTTTAGTCACTACGTGGTCACAACTCATGAGTCTTTGTAACTGATTTGCCGGTTGTTAACGATTAATAATGGAAATGTATTAAGCAGACTTGGCCAACATATAAATAAGACTAGAGAAACCAAATAATCTGATGCTTAATTTTACGGATTAAGATTAAGACAAACTTCATAACAAAATCTTGTTAACAAACTTACAAGTGTAGAAAAATTAAACAGAAGAAACAGAACAACAGAAAGAAAGGAAAATGGGTGAGAAGGAGGCAAAGAAAGTATCAGTTACCAAACCTACGCCTTCTACAACACCAACAACCCCCGTTTCTACCGAGAAACCGGTGGTCGTTGCTCCGACAACGCCACCGCCTCCGGCACCGACAACTCCTGATGTCCCTCCTCAGCCTAGGGCAGTACCAAGTCCAGCTCCTACTCCTGTTGCTGTTGTTGTTGAAAGTAATACTACTTGTTTTTCTTCTCTATATCTCTAATGTTTAGTTTAAGTGTGTTACTCAGTTTTATTGTAAGACCGTCTTACGTAAGACTTCGTCGCTTTATTGAATCTGATGGTTTTAAAGTGCATGTTTGTTATCAACAGAGGTGGAAGATGAGTGTGCTCCAAGGAATAGGGATAGGGGTGAGTGTGACACACAATAACATGAAGATACAAATTCAATTGTTTATATATTTTAACTCTTTTTTTCCGTTTTTTTTATTTTATTTTATTTGGGTAGTAATGGTGTGTTTATGTGTGTTACTATGTTGTTATTGTCACAGATATTGCTCTAGCTCATGTTGAGTCTGAGAAGAGGCTGTCTTTTATTAAGGCATGGGAAGAAAGTGAGAAGACTAAAGCACTTAACAAGTAAGTTTCATTTGTTGTATAACCATCATTTCATTATGTGATGTTGCATATTAAAGTTGTTTGTCATCGTAATGGTAAGATTGCGTACATTTAGACCTTCTTGAGCCGAAATATGAAACATGCATGCATGATGCAAATTTTGAATTGTTGTATCCTTTTGACTTAGGACAAGTAGAGATTATTCTTTGTAGATTGGTAGTATGTTACAAGTTTAGAGTCAATGTTGATATAAAATTGAACTTTCATCATGAACTTTCTGCATCTAGCTTGATTGTAAACATGACCAATTTAGGCTTTTCTGTGAAGATTGTTGTAGACATTGCAGTAGAGAATAATAGGTAAGAGTGTTGGATAACTCAGGACTTACAATTGCGATTTTTCCGTAACAGGGCGCAGAAGAAGCTATCTGCTCTAGATGCATGGGAGAACTGTAAGAAAGCATCAGTAGATGCTAAATTGAAGGGAATCGAGGTACGTAATTCGATCACTAGCTGGTTGGGAAGTTTATGAACACCTGAAAGATCAGCCTTAGAGAAGCTGTGTATAGGTCTCCTCATTTAGCTTATATGTGCTGTATGAACAGGAAGAACTGGAAAAGAAAAAGGCAGAAAAAGGGGAAAAGATGAAGAACAGGGTTGCTCTACTTCACAAAGAAGCTGAGGAGAAGAGAGCAATGGTTCAAGCGAAAAAGGGTGAAGATGTCCTTTCGATTGAGGAGAAGGCAGCAAAGTACCGTGCCACGGGTTATGCCCCGAAGAAATTCTGTGGCTGCGTGTCATTTTAGACCATCCAGGGTAGATGTAGAATCACCAGGATTAATGACAGTTTCAAAGTGGTAACATTATGCTAGATTTGTTCATCATGTTCATTGTTCGGTTATCTAAAGCTTAAGCAGTTCTCGGAGAGATCAGTTAAATAGCTGTAGTTTGAGTTTCTTTGTGGAAAACAAGTGATTTGATATGCAAGAGGAATAGTTTGAGTTTCTTTTATCTAAATTTTCCTATCAGATCAGTGTTCTGTGCTTCTGTTGTATCAGTGTTCTGTGCTTCTGTCTGTAAACATGTTGTGTCGGTGTTCTGTGCTTCTGTCTGTCCATGTCGAAAAACATAGATTTCCATGTTTGCTGCCACAATTTGGTAGAATGATCTTATAATTTCCATCAGAATTTTGGATCAAGAAGTTCCTCAAAAGATAAGCATCCAACACTTCACATATATTCCAATGTAGATCAATGAGCCTACAGACAGTCTACAGACAATGCAACCACCGCGAAACTTAGGGCTAACAACAGATGCAGGAATATCAGCCTCTTTGTTTCTAAATCATCGTAGAGGCATCCTACTAGCTAGGACTGGTTTAACAATATACATGACTAAACTGGATGATTAGGTCAAAAATAGGAATATTAGATACCTGCAAGGCTGATTTAAGACGACCAAGACGACAAACAAAAGCTGATATATCAGCAGCAGGTGTACCAAAAGGAGCGCACAGCATAGGCTGTTCAACTGTTGCTCTACATGAAAGGATAGAAGGAGTAGTCATGGAAGTGATCTTCCAAGAAACTCATGTCATTGTTACTGGGGAAATCCAAGAGCAGCTGCAATGCAGACTCTGATGAGTCGTCTACCTCATTCGAACATGTAGAATCTGATTTTCCATTTAGAAGCACAATGTGGGATTTCGAGTCTTTGTAATCAGTATCTTCATCAGGGTTTATTGCCATTTCAGAAGCTTGGCATGTGTCCATAGTGAGACCGGAATTTGAGGCACATTTTGTAGAAGATGATGCTTGTGAAACTGGGCTCTGGCATGTACTCTTCTCAACATTTTCCTTTGTTTCAACCTTTCGGAATGACTCCCCTATCTCAGAGTTCCAAAGCTGAAGGAAGAAGTCAGATTCAGAGAAGTCTGAAGAATTTGGATTATGTATTAAGCACTCCTTAGAAAGACGGGCTTCTGCTTCAAGCCTTGCACTCTCCCACTGAGCCTTGTGACGGGTAGAAGGGGACGCAGGGGGCTTTGTAGACCGTCCACTTGATGTAGAAGCTGGTTCATGTGTTTGAGGATCGAGACCCATGCTCACTAACCGTTTCTTCAAGTGGGTGTTCCACAAGTTCTTGATCTCATTGTCTGTTCTTCCTTCCAGTTGAGCAGCAATTGCAGCCCACCTGAATCATAATTCTTCGATGTAAGTGATTAACGATCATCAGGCAGACATCAGGTCATGTAAGAAAACGAAAAAATTTATAGATCTAGAGACTATCCAAGACCAGTACAGAATTGGTGAGGGAACTATGTGATACCTGTTGCCTAGAATGGCATGCAGCTGCATCACAAGCTTTTCTTCTTCAGCAGTAAATGGACCGCGTTTAATGTCTGGCCTAAGATAGTTTGTCCACCGAAGCCTACAACTCTTTCCACATCGTTGAAGACCTACAAGAATACATCCCAGTCATTTGCACAACGTTCTGATAAGTTATAAGACAGTATCAGCCATGCAACAGAGAATGCTGTTGAGTCTAGGAAGTGGTTGTCAGCGTAGCGAAGACAGCAGCATGGTCAAAGCATCAAATAGAATGAATATGCAGCTCAAATTCACAATTAGCATATTGGTTGATAATATGCTTAACATAAAAATTCTCTTCAACTGCTGACTGACTCAAAATTCATTATGTAATTCTCACTACCAAGTACTATCAAAGTTATTATCCGAAAACTCCAGTTCCTATGAAAACTCCAGTTCCTTCAAAGTTCTGTCTAACATGTATCATTGTACACTTTTTTCCATGTAAATCTAGCAAATTACCATGAGCAGGATTGCCATATCTTTGTACAGTTTTTCATGTAACATGTACTTTAAGCTTCTTTTGTAAGAAACACATATGCACACCAATAATTTAACATAAGAAGAGAAGGAACAACTCTCTTTTTCATTGCAAAAGAAGGAACACCCAAAACAAAACAATCATTATTAGAAGGGCATTCAAGTTAAGATAGGAAGATTTGGAAGCAACAGTTACAAGTTACAACCTAAACTAGTAAAACACAAAAACAATTCACTTCACACAAAATTTTAATTATTACTATATGTGATGTTACTTCAGTAAGTTTGCAAGTCAAATTTGCCACATGATCAATTTGAAATGGATTTACTCAAAAATAACAAAAAGCAACCACCTTTCCTCATGCCTTTGACCAATTTTAACAATCACATCTACACAACATAATGATCCAAAGAGTCAAAGAGTATCTAGGATTATTAAAACCGAAATCTCTATTCTTACGTCTTAATTGTCTATTCATATACGCGAAATTGAAAACTGTTTGACGACACCATATAAACAAAGATAGGGTGTGTGAACAGTCGCTCCCAAATTAGAACACGCTCGTTCCAGCTCGGAATGAGCCGACTTAGAACACGCTCGTTTCAACTCAAAACAAGAATAGACATATCTATACATATACAACACATCCTTCTGAGTTCTGTCTAACATGTCTCAATCTACACTTTTGTCATGTAAATCTAGCAAAATTTACCATGAGCAGGATTGACTATTGAGACACATCTTTGTACAGTTTTTCATGTAACAGGTACTTCAAGCTTCTTTTGTAAGCAACACATATGCACACCAATAATCTAACATATACTGTATAAGAAAAGAAAGAACAACTCTATTTTTCACTGCAAAAGAAGGAAGACCCAAAACAAAACAACCATTATTAGAAGGCATTCAGGTATAAGATAGGAAGATTTAGAAGTATCAGTTACAAGTTACAACCTAAAACTAGTAAAACACAAAAACAATTCACTTCACAATTTTTATTTATTATTACTATATGTGATACAGTATTACCTTAATAAGTTTCCAAGTCAAATTTGCCACATGATTTATTCAAGATGGATTTACTCACAAATAACAAAAAGCAACCACCTTTCCCCATGCCTTTGACCAATTTTAACAATCACAATCTACACAACATAATGATCCAAAGAGTATGTAGGACTATAAAAACCGAAATGTCTATTCTCACGCCTTAATTGTTTATTCATTAACGTGAAACTAAAACGACACCATAAACAAAAACAGAGGTGTGTGAATAGTCGCTCTCAGATCAGAACACGCTCGTTCCAACTCAGAAGGAGTCGACTCAGAACCTCCCCACCCTAACAAACCACACAACAAAAACAGAGAAAAAAAAAAAAAAACAGGGGAAATAAGAGTAACAAGAGTAGAAAAATACCAGCATTCTTGGGAAGAGAGCGCCAATTACCATGACCATGTTCACTAATATAATTAAGAAGAAGTTCATCTTCTTCAGAACTCCATGGCCCTTTCTTCAAACCTTGCTTATCACAACAAGGTGCTCTTCCCATTTTCACTGCACTTTCCCTTCAACTTTTCAGCAGTAAAAAAAAAAAAAAACAATTCAGAAAGAAGAGTATAAATGAAGTGACTGCAAAAGAAAAACACTAGTACCACAACACTACAACTATAATGAATGAAACCCAGAAAAAAAGATCCAATCTTGGAGCTTTAAATTGTAAGAAAAGTCCCAATTTTTTAGGTCATATCACCCTTGGAAAACCCAGGAAAAAAAAAAAGAGACATAAATGCTATAAGATGAATTAAATGTATATATAATGAATGATTGGGAAAAGTGGAGGTGGGTTATGTTGATCTTTGGAAATCGTGGAAATAATTGTTGGAGAGAGAGAGGGAGAGATAAATTTTTTGTGTGTGTGCAGTAGTAGTACGATCAGCAGCGAGTTTCAAGCTGAGATTTATGGTAAAAATTTCTGCAGGAAAAACAGAGGTGCTCTTGCATTCAATGCTCCTGCTTTCCCTTCCTATATTACATTACATCATTTCAGTGACAGGAAAATTATAATATCAGCAAGTGTTATTTCCAGGTCGAATTCGTCTATTCTCACACCCTTTTAATAAAAACTTTCGGATAAGACAAGTGTTTTAATAGCGATGTTATAAAATCCCGAGTCTAGGATATAGTAAGAAAGAATAGTCGTTCTCGAAATACAGTTTTACTAGTAGATTTCGTGTTTTCACACCATAGTGAGTCTCGGAAATGAAAAGGCACTTTATAAGTGGTTATATGAAATTCAGGGTTTAGGATGTAAGAATAGTTGTTCTCAGATTACAGTTTTACGGTTTAGTCGATGGAATCACACTAGTGTGTGTATTAGTATGAAATTATAGTATCAGGTTATTAGAATTTAATGAATTTGGAGAGAGGGGAGAAGGGGGATTAAATTTGTATGAGGTGGGAGAAACAGAGGACAAGGTCAAGGAAAAGGTCATAGAGCTAAAACAAGCAATCAAACAAGACACAAAAAGTGTTGCAATACACACATGGTTGAGGGCACCCCCTATTAAATGACACCCTAATTTGAGATTAGTTCTTAAGCTTTTGACTTTATTTCTATACAATACTACAAGTCAAGAAAAAACAATGAGTTCAGGGTGTTATATTTCTAAATTAGTAACAAGGTTATAAGTATGTTACTCACATCTTTTGTTTAAAATTACGTGTTAGATTATATCGTAAAGTATGATCAGTAGAATCGATATACTCTCTCGTGTTTTCATTTTTTAACGTTTGTTAGGAACGCGCGCGAGTAATTCAACCCAAACCCCCCATTGGAAATATTGGAGTATATAGTATGGAGCAGCCGTAAGCACTTTGTCGAATTGGCATAGAGTTCAATTGACTTAACCGGAGGTTCCAACTCTTCCAAGTCCAAGCTCTATGAATGCAGTTACGAAGAAAACTCATATTTAGTTTACGTAACTCGAATTCGAGATAAACTAGATGTGGTTCGGAATAGGTTATCAAAAGGAAAAAGGAAGGCAAAAACAGTGAAAGAGTGGCGAACAAGCAATAAATGGGGATTGAAAGGACGAATAGAGAAAGGAAAACACAATAAATGTGAAGATGACGGGGTACGGTCACGCATTGTATCCCTCCCCCTTTCTCTGCTGATCAAATAGTATCAAATTTTCCCACCACAAGATAAAGCAACAAAATCATACTTCATCATCACAATTCACATGCATTAGTCAATAGCAGATAACATAGTCACACAATGATT
The DNA here is from genome assembly GCA_963680865.1 of Spergularia marina. NCBI lineage: Eukaryota > Viridiplantae > Streptophyta > Magnoliopsida > Caryophyllales > Caryophyllaceae > Spergularia > Spergularia marina. Next base: position 24,101,339 of record OY804551.1, on the reverse strand, counting down.
CGAGAGAGGAGAAAAACACATTTCATAAAAAAAAAGCGTAACAAAAACTCGACTCACAATGTGGCTTTAACGATGTCATAGCGGACACCAAAATATGATCATTTTGTTTATTCTATATCATACGGAAAAGTCGTGTTACATTCCGTGTGGATTATAAAATAGTAATCATGGTGATTCCGGACTATTGGGTTGAATACAACGGTCAACAGCCTTCAAGTTTTTGACAAGGAAAAGAAGATCAGCGCCTCAGCAGTAGGACAGCAATACAAGCAGAGTATCGTGTTCTAATCGTTGTCCAACATAAATGCGGTCAAAATTTCGGCAGGGTAACATTGTAACAAGCTCACATGTCACAAGTACCCAAATAGTAAATGCTATTATTACTATATAAGGAATAGACCCTTTCACCCAAGGCATTGCTCAATGGGCAGGACTTCAAAGTTACAGAATACGGAGTATTACTCATACATGCTTCAGGAAAGTGTTGCAGAAGCAACTACCGTGGATTTTAGGTCCCGAGACAACAATAACGTTAACTCGATAGTCGATAGTTGACATCTCAAAAACTATCGCCTGGAGACCAACCTAACAAGTAAATACCTCGATTGCATTTATCTCAAGTTCATAAAACCCTTGTAAAAAGGTAAACAACGAAAAAATTCTGCACGATGTAATAGATCCACCATTCGCATTAATGCAAACAAGGTAACAACATAAGTATTCAGAATCTTCAAGCTCACTCAAGAGTATAATGAGCATTTTATTTCTGGCACAGAACATTAAGGTCTTGATCTGAGGGTGCCTTAGGATGGAAGCACTGACAGGGAAAAGACAAAAGCAGCATAACGACATGGACCAAAGGAAACAGGTCGACCAAGAGATGAGTCAAAGCCACATCAAAGGCCGAAAAACCTATGATGAGCACGACCCAAAACATGACCAAACTTCACAAACACATAATCCTAGACTTTGATCCAACCTTGAACCTACATAATATTGTCCGGAAGGAGTAGATGGCATCCCAGGGAGATCTGCACTAGCAGACTACACAAGACACCAGCCAGGGTCTTCTACAAACATAGTCCTGATGTCTGCATGGGCAAATTCAATCTTGATCACACACCTGCAAAGGGATACATGTCCATCAAAACAATAACTCGAGACTGGAAGTCTACAAACTAACACTACGAGCATAAAATTCATAATGTGAGCCAGCCACTAAATGTGTAAACAATCAAAGACGTTAAAAAAAAATCAACATTTACTATTCCTAGAAGCGCCAAAAGAACATATTAGAAATCCATGATCCAGAAAACAAATGAAGCCATAAACTATGTCCTCAAACTTGATTAATTCTGACATGTTTAGATGAAAACCTACGGCTGCATCCTATTTATGGGTTACCCTGATAAAATAAAAGTAGAAGAAAATGTAATAACGCAGGTTCAAACTGAGGTACAACCATGCAAACATCGCGTTGTCACACATCAACGCCAAACACCAGCAGCATACAACTCCCTTAGAAAACAAGCAAAGGTGCACACATAAACAATACACCTCAAAAAGAGAAGTCACAAGCAATGTCTACATTCAACTCCTTACCAAAGCCTATGCCTACCAGAATGTGTTAAAATTCCCAATTTCTATGGTAAGAGTATACAACAAAATTGAAACTTGAATAAACTTAGTGAGTCAGGACAAGCAATTTCGTGAGTCGTTTTTTTTATATATAATATACTACATATTCAAAAGCCAAAGAAGAGTATTCGCCCCATTGGGAATGAAAATACAAAACAATAGTAATAAAATGCATTCAGATAGCTGCAGTCAGTAAACCATACGAACATAAAATTTACATTGTAAACTGCAAAACCATAACAATAGCGAATGCAAACCCATGGGGCCATGGCTTAGGAATTACACTTGCAGGAAATACATTTACATGTGCATACTCCAGAAAAACCATACCAACATAAAGCTTTCATTGTAAACTGATTAACTAACTGAATCAGAAAGTAGGAAGGCTTGATAAATAAATAAAAACTCACCATGGCCGAAAACTGTTCACCCAAACAGCACACCATATAATAGAACCAACTAGTTAGCGGCAGTAGATAGCTTGATCTATTTGTGGAGGAATCTGTTTTATCTCAGTTCCAAGTTCTTGCTCAATCTTATACCTGTTCCAGAAAACATAAGAGATTAAAACAAATGATCAAAGGCTGAAAACCCATTTGGATTAATAAGAAAACAAGAGCAAGGAACTGACAAGTTAAAGCGATCTTCATAGGTAATCAAATTCACAGCTAAACCAAGATGTCCGAACCTTCCTGATCGACCAACCTGTGACAAAAACGACCACCACAGCCACGTTAGCAAAACAAAGAATAAGTTAAGGAGAATGTCCAGAAACAACAAGATACCCAAGATGAATACTACGCATACCCTATGGAGGTAGGTTTCAGAGTTTTTCGGGAAGTCGAAGTTAATAACAACATTGACAGCCTGGATGTCTATTCCTCTTGTAAATAAATCTGCAATGATCATCCCACAAAGCAAAAAGATTAAAGCAACGGCTTGAAACCAAATACATACACAAACGAGAGATTATTGGATCCACATTTTTCAGAGAGATCTAGACAATAAATGATACATACAAAATAGACAAATACAACCAATAGAGAGAATGGGAATTCTGGGGTTCCAAACGCAAAGAAAAAGTCCATAGATTATTATTAGCATCACCAGAACCACTATCCTGAACGAGTTACCGAACGGTACAAACACATAATTGTACAACCTTGCGAGGTAATAAGCACTTTTGAGTGCTAAAGCCAGCCACACTGCACCTCAGACAATTTTAAGTCGATGAGAATGATTAACATGCAACCTTAGGTAAAAAAGAGTTGCCATACATGGCTTAAACTGAAATGTCCACCACCACGATCCAGTGTACAGTAGAATTAGATTTCAAAGAAAAACTTCCACATGGAAAGCGGCTTTATCCCTCCCCCCCCCCCCCAAAAAAAAAAAAAAAAATTGAACACAACCGAAAAAAAGGAGTTTCTTGAAATAAAGCTTTCACAACAATACCACGCCTGTTACCTCAAAACAAAAAAAATAGAAAAAAAAAAAATTATTCTGCCTTTCAAATTATAGCGCTAACATATAATTTCATCCAGTAAAGGGTCCTCCTCATTCTTTAGGCCAACATGAACAAAAATAAACAAATCCACAGGGTATTGACAATATGACATACCAGTGCAGACAAGATTTCTGCATGCCCCATTACGAAAATCATGGAAAACTCTGTTCCGATGATCCTGCAACATCTTTGCATGAATGTAAAAGCAAGAATAACCCAGCTCTGTAATCTTCTTAGCTAGCAACTCAACACGGTTAACAGAATTGCAGAAGATGATAGACTGGTTGATTTGGAGCTGAAAAAAAAAGGGCAAAAACAACTATGTGATTTCTAATCACGGAACCATTTGATTACAATGAGAATAAACATTCTAAAGCACATGAACAAACCTTGGAGAAGAGGGTGTTTAAGCAGTGGACTTTCTGTCTTTCTTCAACAAATGCATAAAACTGTGTTATACCTTTCAAAGTAAGCTCATCCATTAGATTAATGACATAAGGCTTCTGAAGATATCTATCTTTGAAATCTTTAACAGTGACAGGAAAAGTTGCTGAGAACATCAAAATCTGACGAGTCACAGGCAGAAATCGGATAAGCTGCTCTATCGAAGGCTGAAACTCTGGTGACAAAAGCTTATCAGCCTGCAAGCAGAAATTAGGATCCTCAAGACCTCATTACACATTCAATAATTTCACGGAGTACAACTAATAACAATAGTCAGCTCAGAAAGAACAGAATATAACAGCCGCTGGAGGAAAGGGGATTTTTAACCAATAACACCCTTGCAAATGACCCCTCTACCACAGTAGCATTCTAAGTTTCGGAGCATAAACAGATACTCCTTACAAAAATTAAAACAATGACCACTGATCGACTGATCTTAAGTATATACTGACACGTTGAACTCGTGCATTTCTCAGTCTTTAACTCTTCCAATCATGGGGAAAAAGAAGACATACAGAATCACAGACGCAATTTAATAGTGTCACTCTAGTTTGAAGAAACCAAAGGAATATCAGAATTGGTCATATACCTCTAAAAAACTGTTACAGAGTTAGTTTATCAAACTTCTGAAAGACTTGAAGAAAACATTTCAGCAATCAAAAACCCACACCTGATTAAATTTCCTTCTGCATGTCACCATACATACTCAGCAAATAGCATTGTAGTTTCAAAGAGATGGAAATACCCCTCACAAAGTTTTATTTTTATTTTTTTGAGGAAGTCAAATTTTACTAACTATATATCAAAACAAAGATTGGAATTTAAAAAGCAACATCCTCCTGAAATAACAAAGTACTGTATCATATTGCGAAAAGAAAAGTGATATTTAGATAGTGACATTACCTCATCCATTACAAGCATGGAACAGTTTTCCAAAATGCAAACCCCTTTCTTAGTAAGATCTAGTATCCGTCCAGGAGTTCCTACTAGTAAATGCACAGGTTGATACAATCTCATAATATCATCTTTCAAACTGGTCCCACCAGTTGTAACCATTACTTGAATTTTCAGATGCTTTCCGAGCTCTTTACAAACTTGTGATGTCTGGAGTGCCAATTCTCTTGTGGGAACAAGTATGACAGCTGCAAAGAGACAAAGACCAGTTGAGATCACAAGGAGAAAGGCAGTATGGCTCAAGAATACTTAGGAATAACCAAAACTCTGACTTTTTAACCTAAATAAAATTCCCCATGGCCAAACACCATGGAAACTTTAGCTCTGTGCCAAGGGTTCTCAGGTCTCGGCTTACCTGAGGGAACAAAGCCAACTCAAGAGTCCTTTAGAAGATAGAAAAAGAAATCTGAAGTTGACATCCACTATCAATTATGATAGTATAAAGAGGGGCTTCTCGGGTAGGGGATGATGATCTTGTTGTGGTTTGTGGATGGGCATGGACTTGTGGTCCATATTTAGAGTTCTTATTTTTTCTGTTTTTATATAGATACAATTCAATTTACTGAAAAAAAAAAAAAAATCTTTTTATCATGTTTCTTGAATCCAAGGTATCCCAAATGACCAACTACTACTTTTACCTATAACAAGGATCATCAATCAAAATTTGCAGTCTCACTGAAGGTGATAAAGGGGAATAATCACCATTCAACATAACACGGATATAAATATGTAGCTAATGAAGGGAAGATGAAAACCTTGAATAACATTGTTATCTTGATCGATTTTTTCCAAAGCAGGAATGCAGAACGCAGCAGTTTTCCCTGTCCCATTTTTCGCTCTTGCAAGAATATCACACCCTGTGAGTGCAATTGGAATACTTTCTTCCTGGATAGGAGATGGCCTTTCAAAACCCTTTTCATATATACCCATAAGCAACTCGCGCTTCAAAAAGTAATCTTCAAATTCATTCCCTTTGGTAGCTGTTACATCCTATAGAAACAATAATGCACACCATTAAAGTGGAGAAGGCATGCACACAAAAGACATTCATCACTAGCAACAGTGGCTTGACGAATTTCCCCAGACAATTTACCAAATACATTTCAACATAGGACTGATGATAGAAGTACAGCTTTACAAAAGAAATTTATAAAAATAGAAGGCAAAAAAGGAAAGAAACTGAATCTGATAAGAAAATTCCAGCATGCTGTCATTGAACAATCAACTGAACTTTGTAGTTTGTACAGCACAGAAATAACTCTCAAGAAATACTGAAAAAGCATAAACTCACAATTGACTGAACTCTTTACATTTACATACAAATAACTTCAGCAAATACCAGCAAAGGATAAATACAGCTCTACCTCACAGGCCAAACTCAAGACACACACACAGTGTATAATGAATCATAACCACTGCCATGTCTAGAATATTTGTGTGATACGCAAAAAACAGACACCCTACCAAGGTAAGTTAATTCAAAGCAGAATCTAGGAAGCCAGGAAGGAAATGTAATTTCACGAAAGCAAATATTGCTTTATACTGTTATAGACTACACCACACAGTGAACATAAATAACAAGGTCACGTGTCAGAAATCATAACCAGACAGCTACAAAGAAAAAAGAAAATCATTCCACAAGATAAATTCAAAAGCCTCCAACAGAAATTTTCAAGAGTTGAGCAATAATAAACAAATTGAACAAGAGAGCACTTCTTATAGTCCTAGGCCAGTGAACATTCTCACACATATCCCGGGATGTCCGTCAGCAGGAAGTTACGCAAGTTTTTTTTATCTTACAACCAACTGAGCTAAAAGAAAGCGGTTCATGGCACTATCATTAATCTTTGTCTGTACAGGCATGTCATCAGCAACACAAAAGGAGTTGGCGATCATACAGATGCATTCATCCCCAAGCCCAGAGTACATTAAAGCTACAGGAAAAATCAGAATATATACCTCTGTCCTATAGCGTGTATCTTGTGGTGGTTGCTTCAACTTTGCCTTCCAATCTTGTGAGCTAGACAGAAGTGAGGTACAGCAATCAGTAAAGTACTTTTTCAACATTTAAGTAAAAGCGTACAGGCAAGGAGGATCACAATTCCTTAAAATCCTCACAGATAGCTAATGCATATTGGCCCAATGCCAAAAGTCTTGGCCTAGTGGCTAAGACGAAATGTACAGGGTAAGATTACGAGTTCAAATCTTCCTTTCTCACAGTATATTGACCTTTGTATCTCACAGATAAACCCCCCCCCCCAAAAAAAAAAAAGAAACAGAAAAAGAAAACACCCAACAATCTTAGAAGATTCTAATAGGGGTCTCCATCAATAGCTTGGGATGTGGCAGCCTCATCTCAATACGACGCAAAGCAACACTCCCGGAAATATTTAAGGGATGAGAGGCTCCTACTAAGACAGGAGAGATATTAACAACCGAAGGCTCGAAGCAAAGTCCACAAAGCACAATGTCAATGCTAACAAGAGTATCAATCATGGACCAAAGCTGATTATATATAGAAAGATACTAATGTAAAATTGTAGATAGATAGCCACAAGTGACGGGGCAGAAATCATACAAGTAACTTTGTCTGTCACGGCCAATTCTTCACAAGCTATTGTTTCTCTTTTTCATAAGACCTTTGCCCAGCATTTCAGTAGATAATTTTGCAAGTTGGAAATAGGTTAGAGGTAATTTCAGCGGAGGGCCGTGGGTGGTTTGAACATTTGAAGGGACCCATATGACCTTTCTCTATATGAAATGGTAACTTTTCGCTGAAAGAATTTCTTACCCTCTTTAACTTTACATTCACTTTAGTTAATTAAACTAATCGTAATTTTTTCTATCAAGATTCTAGAATACGTGTAAAGCCCAGCCATAAATGTTCAAGAACCATACCTTAATAGCGATCATTTGTTTAATTCAAACTTTACTCGGTAATCATCTATAAGTCATTAAGGCCCCAAAATCACTACTGTTTTTCAATCTCACCGTATATACTAAAATACTAATACAATAGTCATCCAAACACACCCAACGCGCGCACGCCACCAGCTAGTCTCGTATAATACGACCCCGTCCCCCTAAATTTCAAGATTTAACCCTACAAAGAACAAAATTCTTCCGGACAATTCTACCAATTCTAAACGCAAGAATCAATCACTCTCAGCCAAAAACGTAAACAACAAGTTAAAAGCACAAAATATGAACAATACTACTAGGCGAACGAAAGGGAGTGGTATACCTAGTATCAACGGCTTCGGACTGGACAGTCTTTTCGACTTCATCGACACTCGTCTCGGAAACATTCCTAGCTAACTGATTACGCCTCAACCACTGCTGTTGCTGTTGCTGTTGCTGCTGCTGATGTTGTTGCTGCTGCATCTGTTGCTGATGTTGTTGCATCTGTTGCTGATGATGTTGCTGGTGTTGCTGTTGTTGATGATGATTCTGTAACATTCCTCCTCTCTGCACATACTGCGGTTGTTGTTGCTGCTGCTGATAATAATTCCTACCTTGAAAATTAGGGTTTCCGCCTCCTACGCCTACACCACCACCGCGTCCGCCGTCGCCGTAACCGCGTCCTCTTCCCATACCCGGCGGATACCTACCTCTACCGTTATCATTCATCTCCGGAAACGTATCAAAGAAGCCCTAAAGAATTACGCAAATTTGGGGGAAAATTCTGACCTAAATCTCCTACAAACTATATATACAGGCCGAATGCAAGAGAATCGATCTTCAAAATAGTGGACGTTCACAAAAAAATTAAGTCCCACTATTTTTTTCGAAAGATTTTCCAGATCTGTACTCCGACGAACTTAATTTCTCGACAATTTTTTTTTTAATCAATCTAGGGTTTCGGGAATTTTTGGGGAAGATTTGCGCCGAAAATTTGAACGAGAGATTGTGAATTTTTCCGATTCGAAAATTTGAGAGCGATGAAATTAGGGTTTTTCTAATCTAAAGTAAATGTTTGGGTAATCAGAAAAGAAAAAAAGGGGGGATTTTTCGGTTTTTTGAATCGAGCTTTATAAAGGTTGTTTTTTCGAAGAAGTGTGTTTATCTGTGATTTTCTCTCCACAATTTGCTGGTTATGAACTTGTGTTAGCTTCGATTCTCTTTGGTGTAGGTTGTTATGGATATTTGCTCGACGATACTTTCGAACCTTTTATATATATTGAAACGACAGTTTTATATTAATGAAATGTTTTATCGTATCATGTAAGATATTATTAAATGTTAATATGACATGATACCGTGATAACAATGTGTGTGTTTGACGTGAAAAAACAATAGTATTTGTGATTTGGTGCTTACGAACAACGGTTTGCATTTATGGCACAGTCGTTGGTTAGGGTGGATAATATGGAAGTCGAACAAAAGGTAAATTAGGCTTGTGGAGTTGTAGATGAATTTTTGGTGCTTTTGTCCAACATAAATGTAAATAACCAAATAACGTCGAAAAGCGATAAAAGTGATGAAATTAAGTTTAGTTTTGCACATTGCACCTCCTTGGTTTATGGATTTGCATAAGTGACTCAAACTGATTTTTGATATAGTAGATCAATGATAATTGATTATGTAAAAAAGGTCATTTATTATTAAGAATGCATTATGTTTATGTATCTTATTGAGGTTTGTAATCTTTCTTATTATAGTCGAGAGGATACACTATCACGTAGTTATGGTTGTCCTTCCGAAATTTACATAATTCAATTTACATTCTTACTTACAACAGAACTCAGTTCGGTCATCGCCCAAAGCCATCATCCACCAATATCATTGGTGCTTGGTGATATTTCTTTCCACAAATTTTTTTTGCTGGTTATGAACTTTCGATGTTTTTTTATGTGTTAGCTTCGATTCTCTTTGGTGTAGGTTGTTATGGATATTTGCTCGACGATACTTTAGAACCTTTTATATATTTCAAAACGACAGTTTTTATATTAATAAAATGATTCATCGTATCATGTAAGATATTATTAGATGTTAATATGACATGATACCGTGATAACAATTTTGTGTGTTTGATGTGAAAAAACAGTAGTATTTGTGATTTGGTGGATACAAACAATGGTTTGCATTTATGGAAGTCGAACAAAAGGTGAATTAGGCTTGTGGAGTTGTAGATGAATTTATTGGTGCTTTTGTCCAACATAAATGTAAATAACCAAATAACGTCGAAAAGCGATAAAAGTGATGAAATCAAGTTTAGTTTTGCACATTGCACCTCCTTGGTTTATGGATTTGCATAAGTGACTCAAACTGATTTTTGATATAGTAGATCAATGATAATTGATTATGTAAAAAAGGTCGTTTATTATTAAGAATTCATTATGTTTATGTATCTTATTGAGGTTTGTAATCTTTCTTATTACGGTGGAGAGAATACACTATCCAAAATTTACATAATTCAATTTACATTCTTACTTACAACAGAACTCAGTTCGGCCATCGCCCAAAGCCATCATCCACCAATATCATTGGTGCCTGGTGAGTATCATCGTTGCATCGAGGCAACGAATTCTTCATTTGCTATAAGGAATAAAACTAATTCATTGGCAACGAAATCTTTATTCGTATGGTAATTAGAAAATGATCCATGTTCTTTTTGCATGGTTGTTTAGGTTGGTTAATATGTCATACTAAATTTATTTTTCTGAAAATTTTCCATTTAGGTACCCAAGGTTAGACCAAATTCCACCTTGGGTACCTCAATAACCAAAAAATATTTTTTTTTTTTATCTAAAATATTATTGAATCTTGATAATTTTGTTGACAAAACTTAGACTGATCTAAGACTCCAAGCTAATTATTCGAAAAAACTAATTTTCTTTTTATTGTACATACACACATCTTCACAAGAATCGCAAGTATAATGTTTACAAATTATGTGGTTTATCCCTTTGGTAACATAACAGTAATATACACTCCATGTATTTTTTTTTTTTTTTTTTTTTACCATCATATATAATTTCCTTTCAAAGATTTTTTTTTGTGGTGTATGTTTATACTCTAATTGTATTTCTTTTTTTTTTCTTTTTTTTTTTTTTTTTACTTTTGCATTTAATTGCACCAAAACTAGATACTATGAACCTCATCACTTTCACAAGAAAAATATATCTTTATTTCTTTTTTAGATTGTATCAAGTTTTGATTTAAAGAAGTAATTAATTTAGTAATATAGATATGTAAAGTAACTACGATTTACAACAAATAAATACATATATTTAGCTAGAGATACCCGAAATGAAATTATACTCAAACCTTGGGTACCCAAAGTGGGTATACTCAAACCTTAGGTACCCAAAGTGGAATTTGCCCAAACCTTAGGTACTCAGGCCAAAATTAAAATTTTCCTTATTTTCATTTTCATGTCCATATTTATTTTTATCACTGTGATTAAGATATGAGCTTTGAAGGAATTACATAACATACTACCAATTGCAAAATGATCATCAATTGCAAGATTTTTCCACTAGCACATTCTATCAAGATTTGTTAATTATATGACAACACCATTTAAATAAAATTGAGAAAATTAATTTTTTTTTTTTTTTAATTACCACATACATAAAATTAGAAATCCATAAGTCACATGAGTACAAATCGCAATAAAACCAAGTGAATTTTTGAAAATATTCTTCACATGGTGCTCCATGTAACTAATCGTATACGATTAATACACATTTAGATATAAAATTTCCGCTTTCCCTTTTTTAGGGTGTCATTTTTATTTTTTACTTTAATTTTTTAGAAATCTTATTACCAAGGACCAATAGCAATTTGTGTTTAATTATTGCTTAACGTTAACAAAATAATAAACAAAAAAAAACTCAATATCTTCAATAAATTACAAAAAAAAAAAAATCAATGAATTCAACTACTAACGAAATGATTAGGCCAACATGTTACAAATTAATATCATAACAGTACTAGAGAGTCCTATGACATTGGGCAAAAAATGTCGGCTTTTGAGGCCAGTAACAAAAACGGATGTTCAAAAAAGACGGAGCGGGTATCTGTCCTATTTTCCTGTCCCACCCCAATTATATGCTACAATTCCATTGTTTTATATTTTAAAAATAATATTTTTTGGAAAGATATAAGAAATGCTAGCATATGATTGGTGAGATACAGGAAAATGAGACAGGAGATCCGCTCTGCAAAGAAGAAGAGGAAATTCATGTATAAAACAGTTGTTGACATTTAAAGCTAGAAAAATATGTGCCAAAACTTTTCATGAATCTTCCTCGTCTGCAGGCTTGTTCTCCACGTCTTGCTCTCCATGTGTAGCCTCCGGTGCTGATTCATCCTCTTCGGTAGGGGGTGGACAATTCTTTTTTGCGGCATTGAGTACATGATTATAATTCCCTTTCTCCATAAAGAGTTGTTGGAAATGGTGCTTACAGTAGAGAACCCCATCTAGAGCGGCATATGATGAATGTGTTAAAGGACACCCTCCAACTGCACACTTGAAGCATGACTTGTGGTAGGATTCTCCTTCCATGGTTATCTAATCGCATGATAATAAGATATTCAGATAATAAAAAAAAAAGATCAGATGCAATAACTTTTCTGTAACTCGCTTTGGTAAAAAAAAAAAAAAAAAAGCAATAGCACTATGCATACATTGGGAATGGTATAGTAGTTTATACTTCATAGCATGTGATAATTCTCAATTGTATGTAGAATTTGAAATGTGATTTTCGTTTGTGGCAATATGTCCCACTTTTTATTCATTAACTACCATTTTGTTTTAACAACCATCAGAAGGATAAGATTATGTTATCATAGATGAGTGATTTACGAACCTTTTCCAATGGGTACACAGTTTTGTGACAAGTAGGGCATTTCTCTTGGGTTCCACAAAAGTGGGAGGAGAGCTTGTTGGGCGCCTTGCTCTAAAATCCAAAAGAAAAAGTAACACAAATACAAATATATCATGAGCAAGAAATGAAATTGAGAATTATACTTGGTAACATAGAAATGAATGTGGGTTAAGTTACTCACATATTCATTATGCTTGTCTGTCCTTGCCACTAATCACAAGAAAAAAGAGAAATCAAATAAACGAATATAATGAATCATTATGAATGGTTTAATTTATAAGAAGAGTTTCAAGTTAAATTACCCGAGTTAAAATTCTTTCGGAAATCTCCAGATTCTTTAAAAAGTTGCTCAAAATGAGGTTTGCAATAGAGTACTCCATCCATCGAGGAGTAATTGCTCATCTATACGCATGCATAAACATGTTGTAAAATGACAATATATACTTTGCATTAAACCATAAAAATATACTCCATATAACATAATTTTAGCTCATGATTCGTAATAACGTACCACTAGGGTTCCCTTGCAATGGCTGCATCTAAAGCACGACTTATGATAAGTAATTCCATCGGCGGAAAGCAAATCAACAAAGTACACCGTCTTGTCACACGCCTTGCATTTGTCAAGAGTTCCTGTGAATGACATGTTTTCCCACACTCTTTCTATATAATATCAAAATTGAATTATTTCTAATTTAGATATATCAAAACTTTAGGGGATTCTGATCAACAATAATATATCATTTAACTTCTTGATGATCCCCTTTTATGGCACACAAGTAAAAAGAAAGAAGGTGAATTCTATAGTTATATCGGATTTTGTTGAGGAAGCTTCTTTTTTTTTTTTTTTTTTCAATTTTTATGGAGGAGCTACCTCAATTTGGACTTTTGATCAGTATGAACAAAGTCCCCGATTTATTCAATGAAAAACTAATTTAAACAAAACGTCTTGCTATGTTTATGATCTCTCAAGAAATTACGGTTTAGCGTAGGACATCTAAAGGTTAATTATGAGGTGAGAGTTTTTAGGCCAATGCTCTAAATGTGGAAGATAAGTAATTAAAAGATAGTTTGACTTCTTCCAAATTAAATGATATAAAAGCCAAAATAACTCTTAACTGTTTTGCTATTGTTGTGTTTGTAAATGTTTTAGACTTATTGACTTATTTTAGTAAGTGAAGGAAGCAAAGATAATGACTTTTTTTTTTTTTTTTTTTTTTTATTTACTACCTTGAAAGGTGTTTTACCTTCACCTTTAGATTGGGTGTTCGAAACTAGGTACCACCAACAATAACATTTATTACTTTGAAAACCTGGGTATTCGTTATCAAACTTCGAGAAAGCCAAAATTATTGGCCGATAGTTCGCTACAAAGGTAAATAAGGATAGAAAAATAAATAATCTATTATAAGTTCAATAATGCTAGGAGTCTATATGTAAACAAAGGAAAATGTGTCTCCACCTGGTGTGTAGTAGAAATAATTACATAATAGGAAAGTGAGATAAATTAGGATATTGATTTGTAGAGAAATCTTATATATTTGATGTTACTATCAATGTCAAAAATTTACTGTAAATCTTGAATATTTACTTTAATTACATATTTCTTACTATGTACTATTTGATTTTACTACACTTGGGATATAAGGACTAAAGTATAAACATTTTTTTATTTGTCTATATATAGACTCCTAGAATCATCCTTATAAGTTGCAAAGATATGACTTCATTCTTTGTGAACTAAACGCCAAAAAGACACAAACTACTTCCTCAAGCAACACTCTATACAACATCTTTACCCCAGAGCCTTAAAAGCCTCCCTCCATAAGGGGGGTCGGATGCATGCAAGTTTTACCCCTATTGAAACATAGAGAGGCTGCACATGGATGACCCAAAATGAAAATTGCTTCGAGTATCACACCGATTGACGGCTACTTCACAAAATAAGAAGCACAAATAGTTTTATGAGTCATTTTGCTTTATTCCATATACCCCAAAGCCAAAGAATAATTAGTGTTTGGCGCCATTGGAAATGGCACATCAAAATAATTTTTTTTTTTTGGGGGGGGGGGTAGAAGTATATATAGGACAGTCTTACTCATAATAACTTGCTTAAAAAACAAAACTGGTAGAAAATGACTTCGCTTGCAGCTTAAGAATAGCATCAAGATATCATTATGTACTTGGTTACTTACATGATATAGCACATGTAAATATGCAAAGTCACTAGAAAATGCAAATTCTGAAACATATATATTACATCTGAGTAGGTATTGCTGAAACTAGGGCAACACCACCTGTTGGGATAGTATGATATCAGACATGGTCTTTCCATGGCGATCAATCCTCCGAGAGCAGTTGACACCACTGTCAAGAATATTGCGAACAACAACATTTAGAGAATGTATCCCTCGAGCTTCATATATCTCCACTTTAACATTTTCTGCAATCCAATCATCTCTCTTCAGAATGGCTTCTGCATCAGGAAATGGAGCCGGGTTCAGAAGGGGAGACAGTGCTTCCTTCACCCATTGTGAGGTTATTATCATCTTCAGCCTATCAATGTCTTGGGGGAAATGTGGGATGATGGAGAAGTTCATGTCGTTTCCTTTATCTCCAACCCTGCTATGTGCAACTTCATACAGAAAAATCCTCTTGCCTGAGGGAGCAGGAGACAGTTGATGTTCAGTTGATAAAGTTTCTAGGTTCTGGTCAGACAAATCATCGAGCCTAACTGGTAATGGGAATTCAGGTGATGTAGAAGTCTGCATCTCAGGTCCGTTTGGGTTACTTTGGTGTTGGTAATGTAAGTTTGACATGTCTGTGCCTTTAGCACCAACGTGCCAGAAAACAGCGTCACGTCTAACCTGCATAGATGTCGTAACAAATCCCCGGTCAAAGGAAATAGAGGTTAATTTACTATAAAAAAGCTCGTCAGTTGCACGGTCTCTCATCTCCCTCGTGAATGTTAACTGGTAGTTCTTGGCCTTCTTGCAGGGAGAATTAAAAGTACCAGTAGCTTGAGCACACATTAACATAAGGATGCAGAAATTTGATTTACAGTAAGGGTGATTGGTTGAACCATACAGATGCAATCAAGCAGATTCCGTACAGTGGATAACGAAAATGATAGAAGCACCACAGAAAGATTACATACCAAATGCTTTTCCAGAAGGATTTCTTTCCTGTGTCCAATACTGCGTTGCGAGAAAGAAAGAGCAGACAAAAGAGCATGAGCTTCTGGACTGATACAGTTGCTTCTTATATGTCATAACAACATGAAGTGCTTCAAGTTTGTAATTTCCTAAAACATTGAGAAGTATGATTACCTGACACCACCACCACCTGCAGGTCCATTTGTATAGAGAGCAGTGAACTCTCTGACAAATTGAGTTGCTTGTTCCTTCAGTTCAAATAACCCATCCATGCGTAACCTAATGTCACGGCACCCTGCCTCCATCGAGGTTATACTTTCACCGCTGGCCACTTTCAGGCTATCAAGTCCGATAATGTATGAAACAATGCATCTATTTATACCCGGAAATGATTCTTCCATCCATGATCTAACCTGTAAAGATAGCATACTCATGAGACAAAAATGTACATCTACAGCAACACTTCAGTGACATCTCAGTGCTGACAGATACGAAGGCTCAGAGTTGGTTCAGGTCCAGACTACAGAACATTTACCAGATACTCAGCCAATCTTGCACGTTTAACACATTGTAAACCTCCATAAGAAATTTCTCCCCATCCTTTCCATCCAGATTCCTGTATTAGACACCAAAGTCCAAAGGTATGAATGAGGATGTCATATACAATGAGAAGTACCCACGGTCCCCCGCAGAATCACTGATAATCAAAGATACGAAATTCTATCTCCTAAAAAGTACTATGATAAGAGTCTGACATTTACGATGATGTTGTGAAAGTTGCTGACTTCCAAACACGAGTACGACCATACCAGAATCTACAAACCATCATGTAAAATACTTGGCTCTGGTCGAAAGGTGAAGCTGTGGCCATCAGTTAAAAAGGCAAGGATATTGTGCCCATTACCTTTGGTACTAACTGTAAAAGCTTCTCAGGAGTTGATGTTGCTGAGGGCTTTGCTCCAGTGCAGAGAACTTTGTTGCTGGATAAGGGTTCAAATATGACATCCCGGATATCCAAGACCTGTCCACAAGGAATCGACTCTCGAATCAAATATTTCTCATTATTTCTCAAATAATAAACTGACAAATTCAGACAAATTATACCACGTCAGGAGTGATATAGGAACTTGGATCAAATATCTCATATAGGAGCTGCTGCGCGCAAGTACTGAAATTGAGAATACCGCCACTGCCATCTGCCTTGGCTACACATACTTGTCCTTTGTAACTGACTTCAGCAAAAGGAAGTGATAGATCTAATAGACTTGATGGAGATGTATCTCTATGTTTATCTCCTGCATGAAAATGAAACCTGAATAAGTTAGAGATATAGATAGCATGTTAGGCCATTATGTGGAAGCTGAAGACTTTGAGGTCACTCGAAGTGATTACGAATATCAATAACAAACCTGGATGCATAAAGTAACCTCCTGTTAACTGACAGCCACACTCCAAAAGATGGCCAGCCAAAGTCCCTTGTGCTAGCTGCTCGAGGTCATCCCAGTTCCAGCCCAGTTCATAAACCTGTCAGTTAGGCATAGGCAACTTAGATGACATCAGAAGCTACAGAAGGGAATCAAATACAGCTGAAGTGACCACATAATATTGTTCAGCTGTTCAGCGACCACTTTCTTTCTTTTGAACAATTATCTAGCAGTGATTTGAAGACTAACAATTTATCTCTAATAGTATATTGCAGCTGAGTATCCAATTCAAGTAGCAGACTTGATTTATAAGCTCACATGTAACTTATATTCAGTAAATTAAAGGCATAGTGATGCAATTCTTACCATTGGACCTAGAAATAGAGCAGCATCAGCTACACGACTGGTAATGATGACATTCGGCTTGTATGATTCAAGACACCTGACAATAGGAGCTGCTCCTAGATATGTGCTAATGCCCTTCAATGTCAGGCAGATAGGTAAGCCCATCATCACGGAAGAGTACACATTTTTGTCAACTATCAAAGACCAATAACACTAGGTCTACAATACAGCTGCAAAATAAGATCACAGGGAATGGTTTTTAAAGCAGTGGAAACACTGGAATGCAATGACTTACACCATCCTTGACAGAATATTTATTGGTTGTAAATCCCGCCCCTGAATAAAAAGAGTGTTAGTATGAGAAAGGGGGTTTCTGTTAGCCTCAAGGGTTTTCGATATTTGTTCTATCAATAGAAGATGAGAAACATACATTCCTGAGGACACAAACCAAAATCATTGTCGACTATAACAATACCTGAATCGTCTTTGTCGACTTCATGGGCAATAGCCACTGTGATTGTAAGCCCCAGACTGCTAGCAATTTGTAAGACCTTCTGCTGAGCCCCAATCGGATCCACTTCACACGATTACAATGGGATCAGAAAACAGAAATGAGCCACAAACCAGATAGTCGTAATATGATTACATTACCAAACTGACTTCTTACTTGCGCCCATGTTAGTAATTATGCATGTTCCCCTCTGCAATGCCAAAGGTAAGAGCATATGCATCCACTCAGAAACTGCATACACAATTAACATCATAAATTTACCAAAGGAAGCCGAATTATCAACAGATGATCGGAAATACACCACAGGACCACTCCATTTTCACCAAGGCAATCAACATTTATATATCCATGATTGTCAGGGACTGAAAACTGTGAATTAAGACAACAGAATACATACTGCGTGGATCATAACCGACTCCCCCTGACAACATGTCCTTGTATCGGTCAGCTAGAGTACGCTCAGCAAGACATTCAAGGACAAGATAATCAAGCTCCTTCACACTTTGAAGCAACTTAAGAGCTGCCCTTGGTCTGTCACCAGCAAAGCCAGCTCCACAACCAATAATAACATTATCACGCCGTCTCTTAGGATTTACCCTCTGAAGGAAGATATCCAATTGTGTCAGTCAACAATAACAAAATTACAACATTCAGTATATCATTATGAAATTGGACTTAAAATGTAGCCTAACCAGCTTGATCAAACAATTATCGATTTCATCCCCGCCTTCAATCTCCATCATCTCTCAAGTAATTCACTATGAGCATTCAACAAGAAGCTAGTTACAGGCCTTACACCTCACAAGTTACAAATTCCTGAAGCTTCAAGATTAAGCTTGTACTAGTTACCCCTTCTGTTTTGAAATTTGATCAACTTTCACCAATATTCTATTCATAAACAAAATATTGACATGTTTCTAGGGTACTGGAACACCATTTCCTTACCCACTAGCAGGCCGGGTCTCGGGAAATCGAGAAATTGAGATGTACGCAACCTTACCTCTAAACCCGATTAAATAAACAGCTAGTGAACCAGAAATATTTGAGCATAGGGCACTCTATCAATTTAACAAATTTACTTGTATCAATGAAACTAAACTTCTAACTCAAGATACTCAACCATAGTCCTATTTAGCAGTGATCACAAAATTAACTATATGGGGGTTTCGTTGACATTAAATGGGTTTTGTTTAACCAAATATAAAGTGTAGATTTAAGACATGAAATGGAGCAGTTCACCAAATTCAACAGTGAACTGGGTTTTATGATCATTTTTCTGTCTGTATTCTGTATGTATGAATGATTAAAAAAGATTAGTAGATATGTATGCGAACGTACCTCAATTGGCAATTAGTGAAAGTAGCTTGCGTCAACCTCACTGCTCTTTTCAATTTGATTCTCTTGTTACTTCCTTAGTAAGTTGTTAGTGTATTGTGCTCAAAGTTGTGTTCTTCTTGGTTTGTTGTTACAAGGGTTTGGTGGAGATACTAGAGAATGCGGGATAGAGTCGCAATTCGTTGTGACGGGACCTCGCTCTATCTTACAGCATGTTTGGTAGAGAGAAAGTGGACGAAAATGATAAGAAAGGAAACAGATTTTACAACTTTCCTACGTTTTGTTTATAAAGATACATGGGAAGTGGAAGGAAATGAAAAGAAATGGAAGGAAATGATCCTTCATTAAACTGTCATTTCATTTCCCTCCCAAAACGGGTGGAATTGGACGGAAAACCAATTTCAACATAAAATCACTCACTTTCCTTTCAAATCTTCCAAAACTTTAATAAGTGAACCAAACAAAGGAAGCCGTAGTTCCGTTACCAAACAATGGAATGCGGGATAGAGTCGCAATTTGTTGCAACGGGACCTCACTCCCTCGTAAAGTTTGGATAGGTCTTGTGATATGCGGTCTCGTACTCACAAACTTGGGTTTTGGGTATAGTAGTATCACATGCCGATGGTATTTATTATTAGTACTTTGTCTATACGTTTAGGGACATAAGTAGGTGTGATTAGGGAAAAAAACCGCTTCTTTCCATTGTTTAATTACATCATCTTTGATGTTATCCAAACTAGCATCACTAAATCATGAGAATGCGAGAAATGTTTGGTGTAACACATGACATATCTCGACATCTAGACCAAATTACACCATCAATTGTTATATGGTACCCCGGGGGTACCAATAGAATTACATCCCCAGTATTTTTTTAATAAATCAGCCCCACAATTATAATCTGGGCCTTATAAATTTTAGCCAAAACAAAAATGAAAAACAAAAAAATCACATTCTCTTCTACCTCCCTCCTCCCCAAATCCAACCACCACACGAACCACCCCAGCCGCCACCACCTCCATCACCAACCACCACCGCTGCATTCTCGACGAACCCAAACCACCGTCTTACTCCGGCGACGCAATCACCCCACCCCCGCGACACCGCATCTCCCTCCTCCTCCATTTTCTCTTTCTCCTATTTTCTCTCTCCTCACATTTACTGACTTTTAGGTGACGTAGAGTGGCTGGGGTGGCGTGCGTGGTCGTGGGCGGACCTGGTGGTGTAGTTGGTGGTTGTTGTGCTGGCGGCGCGGTGGTGGCAGTGGGTCGGGTGGGGTTTCGGGGATGAGAGAGAAATGTTTGTGTGTTTTTATTATTATTATTATTATTATTATTATTATTATTATTATTATTATTATTATTATTATTATTATTATTATTATTATTATTATTATTATTATTATTATGTTTTATCATTTCATAATAGGAGTAAATCATTTTATAACAAAATGAGGTCATTATAGAACAATTCTTTGTTAAAATAAAATAGACCATTAATAAACAAAAATAAATTATTAAGAAACAAAATCATCCATTTCAGAACAAAAACTAACCATTCTAGGACAAAAGACAATCATTCTGGGACCCAAACCATTTCATAACAAAAACTAACCATTACATAACAAAACGCAATCATCCTAGGACAAAAATCAACCATTTCTAGGCAAAAACTAATCATCCTAAGACAAAATCAAACTATTCTACTACAAAAACTAACCATTCTAGAACAAAAGGTAACCATTCTAGGACAAAAAATAACCATTCCTGAACAAAAACTAACCATTGCAAAACAAAATCCAACCATTCTAGAAAAAAGAGTAACCATTCTAGAACAAAAACTAACCATCCTAGGACAAACACCAACCATTCCTAGACAAAAACCATTCATCCTAGGACAAAACCTAACCATCTTAGAATTCCTAGACAAAAACTATTTATCCCAAAACAAAAACTAATCATCCTAGGACAAAAATCATTCATTCCATAACAAAAACTAACCATTCCAAAACAAAAGGCAACCATCCTAGGACAAAAATCAACCATTCTTAGACAAAAGCTAATCATCCTAGGACAATTCTATTACAAAAACTAACCATTCCAGAACAAAACACAATCATCCTAGGACAAAAATCAACCATTCTTAGACAAAAACTAATCATCCTATGACAATTCCATTACAAAAACTAACATTCTAAAACAAAAATCATTCATTCCATAACAAAAACTAATCATTTTAAAACAAAAGCTATACATTCCAGAACAAAACGTAACCATTTTGAAACAAAAAGCAACCATTCTAGAACAAAAAGCAACCATTCTAGAACAAAAACTAATCATCCCAGAACAAAATCCAACCATTCTAGGACAAAATGTAACCATTCTAGGACAAAAAGTAACCATTCTAGAACAAAAGTCAACAATTCTAGGACAAAAACTAATCATTCTAGGACAAAAATCATTCATTCCATAACAAAAACTAATCATTGCAAAACAAAAGCTATACATTCCAGAATAAAAAGTAACCATTTTGAAACAAAAAACAACCATTCTAGAACAAAAAGCATCCATTTAGAACAAAAGTCAACCATTCTAGGACAAAAAATAACCATTATAGGACAAAAAGTAATCATTCTAGGACAGAGAATAATCATTCTAAAACAAAAACCATTCATTCCAGAACAAAAACTAATCATTCAAAAACAAAAGCTATACATTCTAGAATAAAAAGTAACCATTCTACGACAAAAACTAACCATTCTACGAAATGAATGATATTTGTTTTGGAATGAATGTTTTTTTTTGTTATAAAATGAATGGTTATTGTTCTAAAATGAATTATATTTGTTTTAGAATGAATTCTTTTTGTCATGAGTTATTGAATCTGAAATATGTAGTTTTTGTTCTAAAATGAACGATCTTTGTGTTAAAATAAACGATTTTTGTTTTAAAATGAATATTTTTTGCCCTAACCTAATCATCTATTTTTGTTCTGTAATGATCTTTTTTGTTTTATAATTATACAACTTGTTCTAAAATGAGTTGCATTTGTTTTATAAACAAAAACAAAAAACAAAAAAAACACCCCCTCCCGTTCCTTTTTCTCTCTCCTCCCCCAACCCCCCTTCCCTCCCACCTCTCTTGACCACCCCTGCTCCGCCGACGGCCGGCCCCGACCACCATCATTGCCGGCGGCGAAACTGCCACCGTGATCGCGCGGCTACCGCGACCACCCCTCCACTCATAAGCGACGCCACCGGCCCTTCTTTCTCCCCCATTATTCCCTATCCACTTTTCGATCTCCTCAAAAACCTTCTATTTGCGGCGATGATAGTGGTGATTGAGGTCGGCGGCGTAGGGCGAAGGCCGGGAGAGGGTTCATGGGTGGTGGCGGTCGAGAATAGGGGCTGGGTAAGGGAGTGAAGGGGGAGAGAGAAAATGAGAAAAAAGAGGAAGTGGAGGACGATTGAGGCGGTGGCGCGGGCTCAGGGGTGCCGCCGTGGGGTCGCCGGAGCGGCGCCCATCGAATGGTGGTGGTTGCGTCGAGTGGGGTGGTGGTCGGCGTATGGGGGCGGGGGTGGTCAGGTGGTGCGTGGTGGTGGTGGTAGGTGGTTATGAGAGGAGAGAGAAAATAAAGGGGGAAGGGGAGAGAATATGGGTTGAGTTTTAAACTTTTAATTGAAGTATTGGGTCAATTTAGACTTTGGTCCAACTCAAATTGTAAATCCAACTAAATAAACAGAAATCCAGGTATAAATGAGCTCAGGGTACCATTCTCTATGTACCCCGGGGTTACCATAGAATTTGCGTTAACCATAGTCTTGTGCCCAAAAATTACCCAAAAAGTAAAAACAACTAGAAAATTCCAGAGCATAAAATTCAAGCACCGCCCGACAAAGCCCTCCATTCGCGCGCACCACCGAGAGAGAGGAGAGAGAAAAAGGGGAAGAATGGTGGCACAATCGTCGTCAGTGGTGGCGGTGTACCCACTATCAAGCTACAGCTTCGGTACCAAAGAACCAAAGCTTGAGAAAGACACTTCTGTTGCTGATCGTCTTGCTCGTATGAAAGTCAAGTATACGCTTCTTCTTCTTTTTCAATTTGATTTCATTCATCTTACTTTATTAATTTGATTACTTTGTTCTTTTCATGGTAGAAAGTTTTAATTTTGGGTTGTTTTCTGATCTGGGTGTCCGCCATTAGATGTTGCCTTATGTTGTTATGTTAGCTTATGGTTGAAGCTTGAAGATTTCAATTTTTTTGATTGAGAGTTGGATTTCTTGTTTATATCTGTGATTATTGTGAAAATCCACTTATAAAGTTTCGATCTTTGGTGGAAATTTTGACAATAATGTGATTAATTGGAGTCTTTAATTTGAATGAACCTTGTTCTAGGGTTTTGTCTTAATCATAATTTAATTTTAATTGGCTGGCGCGGTTCGGGTTTGTTATGTGCGCATTGGTTTATGAAAATTGGATGATTGATAATTCAAATTGAGTTGTAATGTTGTGCTATTTTTGTTTGATAATTGGGAAGGGTGAATTATAAATTTTGGTTGTTTTCCAAATGCTTTTGAAGAATGCGTTTTTTTCAGGTCCTAGGGTGAACCTTGTTTTAGGGTTTCTAACTTTCTATTATATGTCTTAGCTTAGTTGGAGTGTTGGACTTCGTGATTCACTTTAGCAGCATGATTATGGCCATCAATAGGAAAATTTGAGGTATATTTGAGGAACCGTGAATAATGGTCAGTTTCTTTGGACGATTTTGTAACACGGGATCCGTTTGAAGGTTTTAGGACGAAACGTGGAAAAGTGTCGGACTTGGGAGTTATGCTCCTAAGTTGAATTTTAAGGGAATGAGTTTAGGAGTTTTAACGGATTGATATGTTGGTCTCGCGGCATGCAAATTGCCTAGGCATTTGAGTTGGAGAACTAGGTTTTGAGTTTTGTAGAAAATAGCTGTTTATGAAACTTGAGTTCTGGTTTGTTCACTTGCTTCCCTGCCAACTTCCTATTCGTTTTTTACATTTACATTTTGCTCTCCTATTTTCAAAGTAACCAGTGTAATTTGTACTCGTATTAATGAATTTGCAACTTCTCGTGTAATGTAATTTTCTTTTCGAGGCTCTTGAAAGTACTTGTGTGCTTGCACTTTGGGGGTGTTTTCTTAAGTAGGAATGAAAAGGGCATGGCTTCCCTTTTTCTATTTTGACAAGTAACCAAGTGAGTACATAGAAGGGACACCAAGCTGTTGAAATCAAATACAACAGAAGGGCAGAAACAAAAACAGCATGGCCTCGCTTGTGTCGTCAATGCTTTTAATTCATCATAATAGAAAGTAAGACTAATGGGCACAAGTATACAGAGGGGATGAAAAAAGAACTATTAATAGTATACAGCTGATGTTTAAACTGACCTGTTCCTTCAGTCTACAAATGGTTGTGTAGAGAATTATTTATTGATTCTCGTTGCATATGTTTGGCAGTTACAGAAATGTAATTGTTTTCTGCTTTTTAGTAATCTTGTAACTGTATCGAGTTGAGATGACATACTTTTGTTTTCGGTTGGATGTATTTTCTCCTTTATTGCACATTAATTATTGGTGAAAATTTCAATTTTGATCTTTATAATGTTAGAGATGGCCATTTAATGTTAATTTTTGGTTTGTAGCTACACGAAAGAAGGCATGAGGACCAGTGTGGAAGGAATTTTACTGGTGAGTTTCAACTGGGCATGCTACTTATTTGTATGGCTTTTGGAAAAATTTCATGTGGAAATGCACCACACAGGAGAATTTAGGAAGGCCGAAAGTTCTTTTTTTCTCTCTCTCTCTTTTTATTTTATTTTATTTATATTGGTCGTTGTTGTAATAATCAAGGCCCTTCCTATATGTTCATGGTTTGGATGGAATACCATAAACAGAGAAGTGAGAACTGTATTTTGGAAGAAGGAATTTTGTAGAAGTTTTTCTTCTGTTTCTGAATTTGTGGAAACTTCGGGTGTGCATTAGAGAGGGTTCTTATAGGTGTTAAATATCCCTTTCTAAAATGTCTAACCTAGGGAAGAGTTGGTTAGCCCATAGTCTCTTCCTCTATTTATTTGAGAGAGAAGAATTTGTGGCAGTGATGAATTAAAGAAATAAAGTTGAAGGGGGGGGGGGGGAGAGGAATAGCTTTGTAACTTGAGGTTAAAATTTTCACAACTTTAACCACCAGAGCAAGCATTGATTATATGCATATCTATTCCACCCTACCATATGAAAGTCATACAGGTCGTTTGGGGGTCTCGGGGTGCCCTGCCTACTATAACTAAGATTCCCCATGATTGGTGGGTTCCACTTTCCACATTTTGCCGAACTCTAGCCAATCAAACATCTCAACTTATTTTGTCATGCCCGTGGATTTGCAGTTTTTGGTTAAACTTCAGATTTCTGTGTTATCATATGAAAAGTATAGCATGGCCCCGGGGGTGACAACTTTACTTCAAGTTACAATTTGCTGATGTCGCAAGTGTCCTAGAGGGCTGGTATGTGCATTTATTATTGGTAGCAGCGGAGAGATGTAATAGTGTTATTCTCGTGAGGTATATGACATGGAAATGTGTATCCATTAGTTCTAGAAAAGTTGGAAGAAGATAAGAGTTTCATCTATTGAAGTAAGATGCGGGAGAGGCTTGTTAGTTTGGCCATGTGGACATAGACACAGTGACGAACTGGTTAAGAATGAAATGAAGGGATTGTGAGGGGTGTCAGAAGATCTATGGAAATTTAGATAAGGGTGATGAGAGTGACATCTGAGTATACTTGGATAAAGAATATTCAATTTTCATATGGTTGAGGACAAAAGTTGGTCTTAGGCTTTGTTGTTATTGTTGAGCTTATCATTGAGCTTTTTGTATGTCGTGCAAGTATGAAGAGTAGTTACGAGCTCGATGTTTAGATATCAGAATATACTTCCTGTTCCTTGATATTAGGCGTTCGCAATGCTTTGACAGGTCCAAGAGCATAATCATCCACACATTCTTCTTCTGCAAATCGGGAACACGTTCTGCAAACTTCCGGGTGGTCGTCTGAAGCCCGGTGAAAATGGTATGTCACTGTTGTCTTTGCTTCTTTCTCTCATCATGAGGGTTTTATGAAGCGTCCTTTGACTTCATGTTTACTTAAGATTCTTTGGTATTTTATACTGAACAGAAATTGAAGGGCTTAAGAGAAAACTGTCGAGCAAGCTTGGTGCTAACTCCAGTATTCAACCTAATTGGCAGGTCTGCTTCTTGATGCTGTTGTGTTGTTGGCTCAGCTCATAGTGTTTTAATCTAAAGCATTGTTATTTGTGTCTACTCCTCCTGCCCTTTCCAATCTGCTTTACGCTGTTACAGTGGGCTGTTTTTGTGCATAGTGTTTTAATTTTAACTTTTAAGCATTCTATTGAACTGTAATACATTCATAGGCTCTAGAAACTAAATATGGAGTGTTTTTTCTGCAGATTGGCGAGTGTGTTGCTACTTGGTGGAGGCCAAACTTTGAAACAGTGATGTACCCGTACTGTCCGCCTCACATAGCAAAGCCCAAGGTGA
Source organism: Spergularia marina (assembly GCA_963680865.1). Classification (NCBI taxonomy): domain Eukaryota; kingdom Viridiplantae; phylum Streptophyta; class Magnoliopsida; order Caryophyllales; family Caryophyllaceae; genus Spergularia; species Spergularia marina. The sequence goes on along the minus strand of OY804551.1, from coordinate 24,074,617 downwards.
ATAATTGCTTCGAAGATGAACTGCTTTTTTTTTGGCTAGAGTTTGGTTCCTTCTGAAATTATGCTGACCTTGTGAGAATTTTGGCAGGAGTGCAAAAAGCTTTTCATGGTACACTTGCCTGAGAGAGAATACTTTGCTGTACCAAAGAATCTGAAACTGTTGGCTGTGCCTCTGTTTGAACTTTACGACAATGTCCAGGTATGTGCAAACCAGTAGTAGAACTCTCTGCACTGTTGCAACTTGCGATTTTTTTTATTCCTTCTTGCACATCTTTGAGTCTTATTTTGTGGAGGGTCTCAGTCATATGCTTTCTTAAATAGTAAATTGAGTTGTTTGGTGTTTCAGAGATACGGGCCAGTGATCTCCACAATACCTCAACAGCTTTCTAGATTCCAATTCAACATGATTTCTCAGTGAGTCTCACCCGACAACAGACTTTCATGAAATGGTCTACTAGATGAGTTTCTGCATAGTCCGATGTAACTTATGGCCTTCACCTGGCGAGTTGATGGGATTGCCCGAGGATCCAGGCATTGCAAAACTGAAAACCCATCAGTGGGCTGCTCAGCTTTACCTTCCCGTGCCGTTCTCATCATCTCTATATGACTTATCATTTATACATATCAGATAGATGCATGGACATGTTGTTATGTTCTTTCTTGTTAACTTTCATTTTTATGACCATTTTTCTGGCGCAAGATGCTCGGTTTCACTGTAGTGTCTTGTCCATAGGTTTTCGTCCTCCAGGATAATGTTCCAACCCAATTATCATTCTGTTAGTCGACCTTGAATTATTATTGTTCTGGAACGGAGGCTTTATTTCTGCTGTTGTAGTCGAACCTATGGGATGGATATGTAATCTAATGTAAGATTGTAAGCTGCGTGATCATTAAGAAAGGCTAAGGTGCCAATTGCGTCTTTACAGTTAAGTCTAGTTCCAACTTCTAGTACAAGAGTATACAGTACACAGTCCACAGTATATGAAGAGGTGGAGTGTACTTTTATTTGGTCTTCTGGTGTGCTGAGTTTCGTCGGACTCTAAATCCCATACTAGTCAAGTATTCTGATCGTTGAACCTTTTTTGACCATATTAGTATACTGTGTTTGGTAGATTACGAACTAGTCGTCTACCACAAGCTGCCAAGAGTACTCACAAAAAGAGACATGAGAGTAAGAAAGTGGTTCGAGTTTCAGATATGGTGGTCCTCGATTGTCAAGACTGAGGTTTGAGGATGCGAATGTGTATCAATCATACGAGTCACTGGTTCTTATCAATTCATCATCCCCCATAAAAGAATAAGAACCCTTGTTTTTGACATAGACAGTTTGCCTTTTTAAATCCCTCAAAGCATACGAGTTATTACGAAATTTTGTCTAGTGAAAATATTTTTTCTTAAGAACTCAATACGGCTTTTATAACTCGTTTTGTAGTATTTGTTTTTTTTTTTTCCTCCAGTTATCCGTGAATTAAACAGTTTTATCGAAAAGTGAAAACAATCAATTACTGTATATTTTTTAATTAACGGAGTATCTTATTCGATTATTAGAGAGTCATAGTTTATGCCGTCTCCTATTTTATTTCTTTGACTATGTGTATGATGTATTCAAGGTGTTACTAACAAAACTAATTGGTAAGAATAATTTTGTACGTAAATTTGTACTGGAAGAAGAAAAATGAAAGGTCTCGACTCAATTACGATATCTCTCATTTTCATTAGGTACAAAACTACAAACTTACTACTCCGTACGAGACAATGCAAACCCTCGCGTAATAGAGTAGTTTGGAACTCTCATTTTCCAAATTATGTCATTGCGTGATAACGTTGCCAAATACATAAGAATTTAACTGTTTGGTCGAAAAAGACATTAATCTGGTAAAATGCCATCCAACTAGCCTATCTAATCTTATAATATAAATCGCGTCATATTACTTGAATTTTAATTTGTAGCCACTACTTGAGTACTTGTTCATATATTATACATCAAATCTCAAAATCATCATAAACCGGAGAGCAGCCGAGCATCTTGCAAATTCGCATAATAGCTGATTGTATGCATTGATAAATTTACAACCCTCATTTATTAATTACTGAATTAGTTACGTTGCCTAAGTCGTTCTTCAAACTACTCTCATGTACTTAAAAAAAAAAATTCTAGAATAATGGAATATGAATTATGATTCACCATTTTACGTAGTTCCATGTGGTGGATGAGTTCTAATACACTTGACGTAATCAGATTTCCTTGTTATTTAATTACGGTGGCAGTATGTATATTTTAAATTCACCGAAAGAATGTCATGCGTTTGATGACTTTGATCGAAATTTTATTTACTCGGGTGGTAAGTTGACTTCAACGGATCTATGCCCTATTTACTCTTGGTCCATGCATTGTACATTGATCCTATGCATCATTATTTATTCATGATGTCATATAAGTCGCCATGCTTATGTGTGTTGATAATTTGATCTACCATGACAAGCCAAGCGCCCAAGCCAGATAGATCTACCATGATGTGAGTGACAATTACTCTCACTCCTTAAGTGGTAAAATGTTACAACTTTCGAATCTAGGAGACTAGGACTAGAGGAACCAATGCTACCCGTCTCAAATCTCTCAATTACTCTTCGAACATTAAAATATCATATTCCCATGCTATCAACGTTAGATTTTTAAACTTTGGCCACTCGACGTAAGCGCAATTAAGCAAAAATAAGAATTCTACCATTTGAAATAAACCATATACGTACGAGCCAGCCTCTGTTAGATGTACGAGTACCAAATAAACTTTCAAACTACCATATGAAGTTCATAGATTGCGACCGTAATTATTTTCAAAGCTGAAATCTTATCCTAGTTGAAAGAGTGTTTTCACCATTTAAATTCATGATAACAATTTCCCAGCAATTGCAGCCACCCAATTCCCATATATATCCACTTTGCTTTTCTTTTCCTTTCTGGGTTGGTGGCTGGTGGGCACATTTGTTATATAATATGATATTTTTTCATAGTATCCCAAATTAGAATAACTTAAAATTTGACCAATTACGAGTAGTATATACGGAGTAACCACTTTAATGTCACATTTGAATAAACTAGGATTTTATATATTGTCTTGAATTTGGAGTTTGGGCCAATTCTGTACACATGTTTTTAGTCTATGATGAATAAAGTCTCAATTTTCAATGCCTTTATTAAACAATTACAAGTTGCCCGTGCTCCTAGCGGAGTATATAAATAGCCAAGTTCCAAGCTTTGAACAATGCAATCACCATAAAGACATACATACTCATACCCTTATATCACACTTACATATATCAACAATCACCAATCCCAGTTTTCGAATCCGATCGATTATATATATACTCCCCCATTTCAGTCAGATTTACACGTTTTTTTCGAACAAGCTAAGGTTGTTTGAATTGTCTCGATTATATTGGTCAGTTATTTCGAACCCCAATTGTGATTAAGAATTTATTAGGTACTAGCTCGAAAATGATGAACATCAAACAGTCGATCATGGTACGACCAGCTGAGGAGACTCCGAAAGGGAGGCTTTGGCTCTCAAGCCTAGACACCATCGTACGCACTCCCTACTCACACACCCGTAGTTTTCTCATTTACGAATCAGGAACTTCTTTTGAAACCAACACCCTCATAAAAGCCTTAAGCAAAGTCCTCGTTCAATTCTATCCCTTAGCCGGTAGGCTAAAAATGAACGCCAATACAGATCGATACGAAATCGATTGCAATGGGGAGGGAGTGTTATTTGTAGAGGCCGAGACAGCCTCTACAATTGCTGATCTCGGGGAGATTATTACCCCGAGTTTCGAGCTCGAGAGGCTTCTGACCCCATCATGGGACTACGATTTGAAGTTGTCGTCCACCCCACTTGAAATGTTGCAACTTACACGATTTAGTTGTGGTGGTGTGGCACTAGGGTTTGCCTCACATCACCATGCAGCAGATGGAAATTCGTACTTACATTTCAACCTATCATTGTGTAGAGTGGCTAGGGGGCTTGATCTCTTGCTTCCACCTAACCATGATCGGAAGCTCCATCTCGCTCCTCGTGAGCCACCTCAGATCAAATTCGCACACTCGGAGTTTGACCCCTTGGTTCCTGCTTTCCCATCTAAAGGATTATTAGGTGAGCAACTAGATAACAGTAGTAATATTAATTTGCATTGAAAAATATTCACATAATGAACGTTTTTTGGTGTCATAAAAATGATTGTGTATCGTACGCATATATCTAATAAAGTATTTATGTCATTGTTTTAATAATCAGCTCAAAGTGAGACAAAGCAAGCCCTATTCGATTTCTCTAAGGAACAAATCAACACATTGAAACAAGAAGTGGCCTCTCAACTGATGAAGCACAAGAACACGAGGACGAGCACGTACGAGGTGCTAGCCGCGCTTGTATGGCGTAGCGCGTGCAAGGCACGCGCCTTAGACGATGATCTAGAGGTAAAACTATACATCCCGGTCGATGCACGTCTTAAATTGAAGGAAAAGCCCTTCCCCAAAGGGTATTTTGGGAATGTGCTATTCTTTTCGGTATGTAGCATTAAGGCTAGTGACGTTATGTACAAGCCACTATGGTACATTGTCGATAAAATTCAAGACGCGAAGAAAAAGATGGACGATGAAGAGTATTTGAGGTCAGCTATTGATCATTTGGAATCGAAATCGGGTTTACCAAGTCCGATAATGGGATCTTCAAAATTCATGTTCCCAAACCTTATGATAAATTCTTGGGCAAGATTACCCTTCAACGAGATGGATTTCGGGTTGGGCCCACCCAAGATTTACGGTAATTGTGCGGTAAAATTAGAAGGACTTTCCTTTTTGGTGCCAAGCCAAAGTGGAAATGAGGGTAGTCTATCTTTGGCCATTAACCTCTTTGCTGCTCACATGTCTTCCTTTGAGAAGCACTTGTACGAGAATCTTCAGCATGCACTAGTGCAATAAGTGCGTGGTGCAATTGCGCATGTACATTATCATACACGAATACTTCTAACTCAAAGCTTCGTTGATCGGTCGATTTTGCCGTGAAAGTAATATTATTATTAATTAAAGGTTTCGTATTAATTACTCTCTAATAAGTTAGGTCTAGTAAACATGCTGGTGTGATTATTATGTCATACTCCGTACTATATGTTTATATGTCATTCTTTTATTATATTTCATAATTTGTAATTACTGTAACTAAGCAAGCCATCATGATGTATTCGAAGGTCACCATTACATCTTAATTCAAATTCTTTTTTTCGATTCTTATCCATTTTTTAAGTATATATCATTTTGTTAATTTGAATACTGTTATTTTTCTTTTATGTACAAATTAAAGGAGTTGCGGGTTGGAGATATAGGGATTTGAAAACGAGCCAATCTTCAAACAAGTTGAGCTCTTAACAATTAGGTCAACCTTGCTCCTCAGTTTGAATACTATTGTACTCAAAAGGTGAAAACAAGTAATTATATTCATTTATGGATGGAACATTATTAATTTCGATCTCATTCATTTGTAAAATGAAACTAATTTGACGATTAATTAAGAAACCTTTTGTAGTATATTTTTACTAAAAGAAGAAAAATGAGAGGTCTCGACTCTCCACGCGGTAAGTCTCAATTTAATTAGTTACAAACGTAATTAGTACAAGACAATAACACAAAATCTCTTGTGTAATAGAGTATGTAGGTTCGAACTCTCATTTTCCAAATTATTATGACACTGTATGTTTGAAGATGGAGCAATGCAGAGAATTTTACTATTTTGTGAGAATGACATTAATAAGAGAATGAAAAGAGCTATATATCTGCTGATCTACATACAATACTTCATTTGATTTAAATATATGTGTGAAGAAGATGTAAAGAATCGTGAACATTGGAGTGTGTACATTTTACCAAATCAAAAGCTAACCTAGTAACATCATAATGAGACAAACAAGTAGAAGCCATGTGACTAGTTGACCTTAATACCCATTACATTTTAGCTAGATTTCGAAATTATCATTAGCAAGTATAGTCACCCTTGAGATTTTTTTTTTCGGGGATAGTTAACATAAAGTTTTGGTCGATAGTCTTCATACCAATGGACCATGACAAATCTCAAATGCAAATTCTGAAAGTGAGCATTCCTCTCAAGTGGGCACTCCAATCCACATGGCACAATTTTGCTCAAGCAAGGCCGTGTAGGAAGTTGTACCCGGGGCCTTGGGATGGGAGATACCATTCCGTATTTTAAATCGTAGTGAAAAAGTGAGTTTAATTTGTAGGACTTTTCTAACTTGCATTAAGGAAAAAAATAATGTTTTATCATATGCCCTATGGACATATACATGTTAAAAAACATGTTCATAGTATAATACCTCTAAAAGATTGTTAACTAAAAAAATACCTGAAATATAGCTGAAAAAAATTATTGAGTAGATTTGAACCCAGCGCACAATCAAATTTGCCTTTCTAAGACTCAAGAAAACCACTAATATAAATACAACTTTAGTACTGTGCATAGATTGATATCCAGGAGCCCCTAGATACGTACTCGCCGGCCCTTAAACATGCCGCTGCACACAAGTATGAGTGAACATTTACGTCATCTTCTTCGGATCTAGCTATATAGCACATAATTAGCCATTCTCCTGAGGGGGCATATGGAAATATATTTTTTTTTAACGAAAGTCTACTATTAGGGGTAAAATGACGTGTGGTTATTCAATTCGGAATGGGACAGATGGCCGGATTCGGAAGACTAAAAAATAATAGGTTTTGACACCACTGTTGTACGAGTAATCGATCATTCAGTCACACCCAGACCACTCATCACGACAATAAAATTTTAAAATCTTGTCCCGCGAAAGCTCATAAAATAATTGGAAATAAGAAAGACAGATCGAGGTCAAGTCAGACCCAAGTTACTAAGTTAGAGAGAAATGGGTTCGGTGGTGCCCAAAAACGAGGTTATTTTCTAGGCGAAACTCTTGTCGTGTAAACAATCAAACATCAACCTTCACAATAAAAATAAAAATACTACGGAGTATTAAAGTTGTTCGAGTGCTAATTACCGTTAAACAATTGATCAATAACTCCATGCATCATGCATGAACTTAATATCTGACTTTTACCTAACACATCAATGTCACTAGATAACCCCCAACATGATCAAGTTACTCCTATCTAACCTATAATAAGTATCATGCATGAATAATAAGATGAATTAACTTGGAACCATACGTACGAGCCAGCAGCCGGCGGCAAGGGCGTACGTGTTTTTACCATATATCTACGACTGAGTTCATAGATTGCGACCGTAATTATTCTCAAACCTGAAAGAGTGTTCTAACCATTTAATTAAATTGATGCATGATAACAATTTCCCAGTAATTGCATATGCTTTTTTTTGTTATAGTGGTGTGGATTAGACACATGTGATATTGTCGTCATATGATATGATTTCTCCACTGTATCCCAAAAAAGAATAGCTTGAAATTTGACCAATTGAGTAGAATATTGGCTCGAATTCGGACCAATAATTCTGTGGAAATTATTTAGTAATATGATGCAACAAGTCTCATATTTCAACTTCTTTATTAAACTACTTGCAAGTTGCTCTTGTTTTCCTGTATAAGTAGCCAAGCTCCCATCTTTGAAGCAAGCAATCATCATAAAGACATACATAATAATCATACCCAGAATTGATACTCAACACTCCTATATATTACCAATACCAATCAAAAAACCTTATTTCCGAATTCGAGTTATTTACATATTCCTTCCTCCATTTCAATCATCATTATACGTTTTTCGTTGATACTGTGTGTCTAAAGTAATCTACTTCAATTCCCATTATCTAATCATTCAAAAATGATGAACATCAAACAATCGATCATGGTACGACCAGCTGAGGAGACTCCAAAAGAGAGGCTTTGGCTCTCAAGCCTAGACACCATCGTACGCACTCCCTACTCACACACCCGTAGTTTTTTCATTTACGAATCAGAAACTTCTTTTGAAACCAACACCCTCATAAAAGCCCTAAGCAAAGTCCTCGATCAATTCTATCCCTTAGCCGGTAGGCTAAAAATGAACACTAACACAAATCGGTACGAAATCGATTGCAATGGGGAGGGAGTGTTATTCGTAGAGGCTGAGACGGCCTCTACAATTGCTGATCTCGGGGAGATTATTACCCCGAGTTTCGAGCTCGAGAGGCTTCTGACCCCATCATGGGACTATGATTTGAAGTTGTCGTCCACCCCACTTGAAATGTTGCAACTTACACGATTTAGTTGTGGTGGTGTGGCATTAGGGTTTGCCTCACATCACCATGCAGCCGATGGAAATTCGTACTTACATTTCAACCTATCATTGTGTAGAGTGGCTAGGAAGCTCCATCTCGCTCCTCGTGAGCCACCTCAGATCAAATTCGCACACTCGGAGTTTGACCCCTTGGTTCCTTCTTTCCCATCTAAAGGATTATCAGGTGAGCAACTAGATAACAGTAGTAATATTAATTTGCATTGAAAATATTCGCATAATGAACGTTTTTTGGTGTCATAAAAATGATTGTGTATCGTACGCATATATCTAATAAAGTATTTATGTCATTGATTTAATAATCAGCTCAAAGTGAGACAAAGCAAGCCCTATTCGATTTCTCTAAGGAACAAATCAATACATTGAAACAAGAAGTGGCCTCTCAACTGCTGAAGTACAAGAACACGAGGACGAGCACGTACGAGGTATAGGGAAATGATATAGTCAAATATTGTTAATATTGTAATCTAGATATTTTAGGATAGTTATTAATGATTGTATTATCCCTAATATTGTTACCTTAATTCTAGGATTTAGTTAACTAGGTTAAATATATGTTCACACTCTAACTCTTGTATAAATAGTCATCTTGTACCATTAATGAAATTAAGCTTTTCACCATCTCATTCTCTCCTCCTCAACATGGTATCAGAGCATAGATCCTATGTTCGGCCTAACCCTCCGAAAAGCTTCAACTCCAAACCCTCGGCCACCCTCCCTCCGGCCAACTCTCAACCCTCTCCAACCATGGCTAAACTCCAATCTGGCCACCCTAAATTTCTCTCGTAATCATCCTCACAATAACCACCACCGCTGCTCTAAACTCGGATCCTTTCCCTCTCCTAGACGGCCAACCTCAAGTCTCGGCCACCTTCTGATACCGCCACCCTTCTCACCCTCCCTCTGATACAGTCATCCTTCTCACCCTCCAAAGCCATGGCCAAACCCCTCTTAAACCATGGCCACAACTCTTCTAAAACCCTCTAGATAACCTTTCTCGAAAATCTCTCATAAATCAAAATATCAAGCTTGAAAAATGATCTCCACCGTTTAGATCGAAGACCCTTGTATGCTCAACGTGCTCGTCAAATTTCGTACGAATCGGACCACGGATGACCACCCGATCGTTAACTTGATCATCGTCATGCATCAAAATCCTGGAATTTTGGTGATCTCGGCCACCCTCCTCTATTTCGGCCACCATCCTCTACTCCGGTCACTCTCAAGCTCCGCCGACCCTCAATCTCCGGCGATCCTTACGCTCCGGCCACCCTCATCTCTCTGCCAATTTACTCCTATCTAGGTGAAAATCACTCTTGCTCATCTTACCCTCGACCTTTAATTCATAATCTTGATCAATTAACTTTTCTTGGTTTTTTTTTACGTGCAATTCTATCCAATATTTTCTTTTTCTCCCTTAATTAACCTTCTCCAAACTATCTTTCAATCCTCACATCAACTATTCTCGGCCAAACTCGAATCCAGAGGCAACACCATATTCTTTTGTTTCCTTTCACATCTTTTTATTCTCTTAAATTTTGTCTCAAAACCTAAAAATTTCCAAATTTTCCCTCCTAATTATTTTATTTTCTCCTTCCAAAAAAATCAAAAAAAAAAAAAAATCTCTTCATGTATCCACTCTGTCCGCTGCCATCCAACAACCCTTTCACATGTTACACTTCGCACACGGCATACAAGATCCTCCACACTCCATCAACGAGTACGCACGCCATCAAATCGTTACCGAGCCTTTTTTCTCCATGGTTCTCCAAGATTGGTCTCCTCTCCGATCGTCCATCTTGCGGGGGCGTATAGGGAAATGATATAGTCAAATATTGTTAATATTGTAATCTAGATATTTTAGGATAGTTATTAATGATTGTATTATCCCTAATATTGTTACCTTAATTCTAGGATTTAGTTAACTAGGTTAAATATATGTTCACACCCTAACTTTTGTATAAATAGTCATCTTGTACCATTAATAAAATTAAGCTTTTCACCATCTCATTCTCTCCTCCTCAATACGAGGTGTTAGCCGCACTTGTATGGCACAGCGCGTGCAAGGCACGCGCCTTAGACGATGATCTAAAGGTAAAACTATACATCCCGGTCGATGCACGTCTTAAATTGAAGGAAAAACCCTTCCCCAAAGGGTATTTTGGGAATGTGCTATTCTTTTCGGTATGTAGCATTAAGGCTAGTGACGTTATGTACAAGCCACTATGGTACATTGTCGACAAAATTCAAGACGCGAAGAAAAAGACGGACGATGAAGAGTATTTGAGGTCAGCTATTGATCATTTGGAATCGAAATCGGGTTTACCAAGTCCTATAATGGGATCCTCAAAATTCATGTTCCCAAACCTTATGATAAATTCTTGGGCAAGATTACCCTTCAACGAGATGGACTTCGGGTTGGGCCCACCCAAAGTTTACGGTAATTGTGCGGTAAAATTAGAAGGACTTTCCTTTTTGGTACCAAGCCAAAGTGGAAATTAGGGTAGTCTATCTTTGGCCATTAACCTCTTTGCTGCTCACATGCCTTCCTTTGAGAAGCACTTGTACGAGGATCTTCAGCACTAGTGCAACGGGAGAGAGATTCTTCAATCAGTTGATTTTTGACATGGAAAATATTAACAATGGGCCGTCAAGTTATCTAAATGCGCTCTTGTAAACTTCTGTAGTCTTACATCATACCATATCTTCAATTCTTCATTTTTTTAAATTTGTAATTAAGCATAGGAAGCCGATCATGATGTATTATTACAAGGTCACTATTACATCTTAAATGAAATTCTTTTCCTTTTTTTAATGTTGTAATTGAAGTTTTTTTTATTTGTTGATCGTTTTCCTTAAACTTGGCGTATCTTTCAATTTATTAAGATAAACATTACCTTAAAATATAGGATACCAAATTGGACTAAAAATGCTGCAACATCTCCTATCCCCGACAGTGACTAAAGTTGTAGTGGACAAATACATTGCTTTGATGCATGGCGGTACAACCAAAATAAAAATTAAAAATTTTACAGAGGGACAACAATATGACCAATGAAGAAGTCAAGGCTGGTTCAAAAAAAAAAAAAAAAAATTAAGAAAAGAAAGAAATGTAAAACAAGAAAAAAAAAACCCAGCTATTAGGATGTATTCATTTTAAAAGAGATGAAGGTAGTACATGAAAATATGAGAGGTCAAGCACTCAAGCTTGCGGCTAGTCATTCACTCATTCGTAACAAAATAATCTAACCCCCAACCCCTCTGCTTTAAGCTGAGCTAGTGTACTGCGGCGCAAAGTTAACAAATTCAAAGTCAATAAAGTAATTAGACAAGACTTACCGTAATAAGTCAATGTTCAAATGATTCTTATTACTTTAGCCTTTAGTGTTGTTTGGTTGATTATATATAGAGAGGGAATGAATAGTTTAAATCAGTCAAAAAGTGATTTTTTTAAGATAATGGAGATAACGGTAAAAGGGGGGCCCTCCTGTATAAGATGATTTTATTCACATTACGCGAATTTAAAAGAACCGTGCATATTTGTAAATGAAGAATTTGAGTGAATTTTGTGGGTCCCCTTTTTTAGAGGGGTAAAGTAATAGTTTTGTTAGTCTCAGCAGTGTGTTGAAACACAACATTAGAGAGGAAGTGGATGGGAATAATGGTGGGGCTTTCATCCAGGCTCTGTCATTTTTCTCTTTCCCCCGCCTCGAATATTGTGCCCTAGTGCTGGGGCTAGTAAACCCGAGTGATGAATTTATTCATTTATATAGGTTTGATAATTTGAGCATTTTAGATGATAATAAAAGAGGAATTCCTCTAGCCGATAGGTCTATTGTGACTTGTGAGCAAGAAATGCGAAACATTAAAAAAATTGGTACATATATATTAGGAGCACCTTTGCTGCGGGGGATGGTGATACGAGAATTTGAGCTTCAGACAACCCTGCGTTAGGTTGGTGTCCTAACCACTAGACCAATCAACTTAACCCTCACCAATTTGTGTTAAGGTGAGTTTGATTTGGAGGATTTTATCTTCAAAATTGAATGGGTTTTTTTACGTTAATTGTTATGTTCTTACTATCGTAGTGTTCTTATATACGGAGTAATATATAATTCATTCAGATAATTGTGACTTAAATCATTTCAATATTCATTTACTATTTCATCTTTTGGCTACCATTTCAGTGTCAACTGCTATTTCAGGGAGGGAGCTCACTTTACTAGACACAACATAAGAATTTGTTGTCATTGTGGTTAATATTAGTATACATGAGTGGCAAATCTGCGTATCTGCCAGATTTGGTCCTTTTTCTAGTTAATAATTTGGATGATTTCTTTCTGAATTTGACGAGATTTATTACGTCAATAGCTCATATTCAGTATCTGTGGATTTCTATTCTTCAATAATATTATTAGAACAATAAAATGTGATTAAAAGTAACCACTAAATTTCAAAAATAGTTGTATATTTTTCAAAAGTAACTTGATTGGAAAATAATGAAAAATAATTAAAAATTTATATGTTATTCTTTGAAAATTAATCTATTAAGCCTCAGTGCATTCACACAAAGAGGACCACCTTAAGTGTCCTATACAATAAGACACTTATTATATGTGCCATTTTCCGTGTCACTCCTTGAAGATCATCTAACCAATACCACCATACAAAATATATGTAACTATATCTCGCCACTCCCATTTCCATGTTTGTTTGGCACACTTTTAAAGAAAAAAACCACAAAATTCAAACAAACCTGACCTGACTGAATCCAGAAAAATCTCCAAATTTTTGTTACTAAAAAATTATACAAAATAACCAAAAATGAAGATTTCTTGAAATTTTTAAGAAATGAAAATTTAATATATATTGGACCCTCATGCTCACTTTGTACTTATCAAGCTTAACCTAAGTTTTTAATTCTCTAATTCTCCAAGATAAAAAAAAAAAAAAAATATCAATACACAAAAATGGCGTTAGAGACCACCCACCATACATTCTACTACAAATTTATCCCCTCAAAAGAAGAAGAAGAAATGTTGGCACATTTCCAAATCCCATATGAAACCACTCGTACCCTAATAGAAATTAGGGACATTTTTCCCCCACCAACTATAGACCCTAATAATCTATGGATAATCAAGAAGAAAATTACGTGGCGTGATATATTAAGTGGCACAATTACTTTGACACATGAAGAGACATTTGAGCATGTGCTTAGGTATTGGTTACTTCGCTTAGCAAAGATTGTTGTGATGGAAGACATTAAATTGCCTATGATGATTTGGGATCATACAAATAGGCAAGGTGAACGTCCAAAGAAGCATGTTGGTCCAAATATTTATTTTGAGAGATGCCGTGATGACACTTATCATCTAGGATGGTCTAATCTTTCTGCTGATTTGTGTGTTAATGCAGGTGACGAAATTGGGTTATATTGGAGCCGCGATATGCAATTTCAGGGGTTCCATTTTATTATTCTAAGTCGCCGAAATGTTCAAAACTAGATCAATTTCATTTCGGCATATATTGGTTGTATTGGTCATATTTGGTCAATTTCATATAAATCAGTTGTATTCCATTGTAATAGGGCTTTACTACATCACCAATTGAATAAAATAAATTTGCTCATGTTTTAGATGTCTTGTCATACTTCTTTTAGGAACCAAGACGTATGACAAGATATATTTATTTAATCATATTAGGGTTGTATTTTTCTAATTTTTCTACTTGATTGTATATGTCGTATGACTCTTTATTATCAATGAAAGAATTTTTCTTTACAGAAAAAAAAATGTCTTGAAACTTTTTGTTTTCGTTTATTTGATTATCCATGTATTAGAAAATAATATTTTTTTTTTTCATTTAATCCTACCCTCACTAAATCGATATTATTTGGTAATTTGGATTTGATACCGTCTTTAATCAAATTTCTATCCTAATTTCTTACCACATATGTATGTTTATGATGCTAGTCAAGGTATATGTATATGAACCTGATAATATATTTTACCAATGTTTTGGGAGAAGACACTTATCAACGTAATTAAACACAATTTAGCATAAGTTGTTCCAAATACTAGTTTTAATAACAAATATATATGGTTTAGGTCAATTATGCTATAGTATAATGTTTTATAGTTTATAGAAAATCTGCTAGATGTATACAAACTTGAAAATTATCAATGTAGTAAAATTATAACATCAATACAACACTTGAAATTGTTCATCAATTAGATCGATCAAATATATATACTATAACATAATGTTTTACACCATTAGATTGATCAAATATGGCATAAACATAATATTTTACACTATAAATGAAAATCTATTAGTAGATGTATACAAATGTATCTATGCTCTAAATCTATAGCATAAATTCACAATTAATAAACTTTTTGTCCAACAATTTACATGTGAAATTACGAGAACTTCAATCCTCAAGGCATGTTAAACAAAGCGATTAGATTGAGATTCAACTCTTGGACTTGATCAAAAACATACTTTTAATTTGGGATAAATCGATCTAATTTTCCCTTGTATGTAATGTTCCATGATATGTAACAAATAAATAACGATCACATTTCGCAACCACGTACTACGATAACAGATAACTCATTTGCTCGTTTAGTTATTTGTATGATTGTGTATGTGAAGAAGATAGAAGTGTCGATAGTTTATTTGGTGCAAACGAGTTTCGTTCTAATAATTTCGATCTCATATATATTTCTAGTAGATACTCCGTATGATTTCTACAAAAAGAATTTCAATCATGATGACATCGTCGAAAACAGTATATTCTGTATATAGTTACTTTTGCCTTTTGTATATATTTTGTGTAATTTTACATGATGATTAAGAAATGACAAAAGGGTGAGGCAAGAAAATGAGGAGGTTGCCCAAATCAGAAAGAGGGAACTCCAAACAAGGCGGAGACGGGGAGCGTGAGTGAGAGTCATGTATCCACACTGCAGTCGTTAGGAGAGACGTCAATAGTAAGGAATCGAGTCTATTGACATGGAGTTGTATATGGTGCCTTGTTCCTAGTGGCACATTCTCAATCATGCACTCTTGACTCTGCATTAATATTTCGAAATCTACCACTCTTATTTTTCAATTCCCTATCTATGTAATAATTAAGGTCGAATTATAAAAAGAAGTGCGTAAAAATTAGTCGTACCCTTCAAACTATAATATTGATCGAAACGGACTGATTTAATTACCTCTTTCCAAAGATGGAGGGTCTCAAACCCCGAGCTTAGAGTAACCATGTCTCCCATCATTGTGATATTAACTGTATATGTATGCATACGCATTGTATTATTAACTAACAAAAGAGTTAATAATAAAGGTTCGTATAAGTTAAACTTTGGGCATGCATATATAGGTAGCTAGGTAAAAAAAAGCAAAGGCTTACTAGTTTCCTTGTTCAATTTCGCATATTCGATGATACGTGCTAGATCCTCAGATTTGATGCATACTTTGAATTCATGCATTGATTCGTCCCTTTTACTCCAATGATCGGTTTCCACTGACGTTACTTCTATGTCTAAGTTTTTTGTTTCTTCGCCATCTATATGGGAAAACATTCGAATGACCAAATAGTTTAGCTCTCTAACGCATATTGCAAGTGTTTTTCCACTAGGTGTGCGCATGAAGTTTTGTAACACTTCATATGGTACAATACGTGAGTACACTACTACTACTACTACTCTACTAGGTTCAGAATAAAATGGATTCCATACATTTGGTTTCAAATTCGGATCTAATCTCCTCCTCACCTTAGGGCAAAATATTAATTAGAATGTCAATTATCTTATTCCTAGGATTGATATTGCTACAAAATAACGGCACGACGGTATGCACAGTATTAATACAAACGAGTTTTACCAGAAGGAAAACCAAATACCTGACCGTATCACATACTTTGATTGACGAACACAAAGGAAACAAGATCCGGGGATTCTTGAGAACGAGAGATGGCGATAGCCTCATCATCGGGTGCAGAATTTACGATGGAGCTGAACCTCAGCAGATTCAATCTCAGTATATGAGCCTCATCGCACGTGTAGTTGTGGAACGCCGTCGTATTGATTCTTAGAACAGTAGACACATCTTGGGCCGGGTTTGTAACCCGGATTAGCAGCCCAGTTGGTAGTATTTCCATCAAGGCATTGGGCCCCATATTTGCAACTGCTAGTAAAACCCGTTTTAAAGCCCACCCTTGAGTTATCTTCCAGCTAAACATTTTTTTTCCTTAATACAATTGATGATGATGAAATAACTAGATTTAATCTAGTTTTTACAGTTTCGATATTTATTGATAAAGATTACTGTAAAAAAATGAATTTGTAGGATGTGCATGGGTGATGAATCGAACAATGTCATATAGATTTGATCTCCATATTTTGTGAATCTAAATGGTTGAAATTGGTAAAGATGTTCTATAGTTGAACAAATCAAATATTCCATAGTCAAAATAGAAAAGAAAGTTAGGAATCTTATATAGACTAGGGGGGTTGTACATAGGGCTGAGTATCGGTCCAAGTCCGGACTTTACTGAGAAACGAAAATACATAACGATACGCATACGTATTTTCTATTCTAATTCAGGCCATACCAGTCACATACATCATGCATAATTCATCTATGCACATCCACCCACTCACTTTAGATATAAACCATATATTAAAATGAAATCATGCATTTAACCATTAAACACATATTAAAAACACGCGAGCTAATCAAAACATTATTCTAAATTAATAATTAATTAACAAAAGAATTATCGTTTTGTTACGTTTTAGTTAAATAATTCTAAATCATCTAACAAATTAAAAATGTTTATTGAAATTATTCAACGGTAATGAGTCCACCTAATGTCTCATTACCCAAACCCATTTGCCAACTACTTGGACTATCCAAGTAAAGTAAATTTCTCGATCTATATATTTCAAACTCAAATAACTCGACTTAAATTAAGTTTGAAAAAGAAAACTAAATGAACAAAATAGTGTAAGTTAAAATGTCAAAAGAAATGACATTGACCATTTATAGCATTTACAGCAGATTGACCAAAACAAAAGAATGAAAAGAATATTTCCGCCTACTTGGTTCGAAAAATGGTCACTCTGACCAGCCTTAATCTTCTCCGATTGTCGACGTGGCCAAGTGTATTATCGTAGTATTGTACTCCCTCCATTTCATTCATTTGTTTACATCGGGCCGAGTTTTGTATAAAAGTTATTGAAATACATGCGAGCACCAAAAGCGAATAATTTAAATTTCAACCTACTCAGTTATGAAACTTGAAAGAAACACAATAATGCTAACAAATAAGCTTATGATTGACGCAAAAAATCAAATCGAGATTTCTATCGCAACTACTACAATGGAGTATTTGCGTTAAAGAAGAGTCCAATTATTGACTCTTCAAGCCCACGAGGTTCAGTTGTGACGCCTAGCCCTTGTTTTTCTAATGTACAACTGTTCATACTTTCAACGAAAAATCGAACAACTAATAAATAATTTTCTCACTATCATAATATAAAAACTTGTAATATATAAAGCTCATAAGATCTCAGAAGTACAGTAGTAGTAGTAGTCTTGCACCATATACAATTCTTTCATTCGTAACCATATTTGCGCAAACACATACACAAATAAATATGACCAACTTTAACATAAAACGGTCCATCATGGTTCGACCAGCTGAAGAAACGTCTCTAAAAAGCCTACATCTTTCAAAACTAGACATGATCGTACGTGCTCCAAAAACTCACACTAACATCTTTTACGTCTATGATAAGCCTCCTTCCAAATCACCTTCGTCACGGCACTTTGATGCCGAAATGCTCAAGAATGCACTAAGCAAAATCCTAGTGCACTATTATCCTATGGCGGGTAGGTTGAAATTGAACGAAAATAACGGTCGATACGAGATCGATTGTAACGCAAAGGGGGCCTTATTTGTCGAGGCTGAAACAACACTTACACTTGACGAGTTTGATGATTTTAAACCAAGTGCTAGACTTCGCGAGCTCTTGATCCCCGAGTGTGACTACAACGGGGAATTGAGCTCGATACCGTTGCTTATGGTTCAAGTTACTTGGTTTAGATGTGGTGGTTTAGCCCTAGGGTTCGCACCACATCACCATGTAGCAGATGGAACCACACACATAGATTTCTTTGCCAAGTTGTTGAGATTAGCCGGGGGACATGATCTTGTAATTTCGCCAGTTCACGATAGGATCGGTCCACGTAATCCTCCTCATGTCAATTTTCAACATTCACATGATTTTGAGCCAATTACTTCTCATCTACCCACAAATGAATTTTCAGGTGAGAAATTCTTCAAATTTCAAACCCGATTTAATGCTTGCAAAATGAGAAATGTGCGTGAGATTTACGATTGTTGATGAAAATACACCATTTATGTCATGATGTTATAGTGATGCATGGATTAAGAATTCCCTCATAAGAGTCATCACTGATACAAGTGGCGTCAAATTTTGATTAGATTGGTCACATGTTTTAGCTCATCATTATTATTTGATGCGCAATAACTTTGTTTACCATCGGAAAGTTTCGCATAAAATTTAGCCTATATTGG
This sequence comes from Spergularia marina, assembly GCA_963680865.1. Taxonomy (NCBI): domain Eukaryota; kingdom Viridiplantae; phylum Streptophyta; class Magnoliopsida; order Caryophyllales; family Caryophyllaceae; genus Spergularia; species Spergularia marina. Next base: position 24,055,674 of record OY804551.1, on the reverse strand, counting down.
TAAAAAGTCGGTGTCAAGCTAGTCAATTTGTGCAGTAATAACAATCGATTTGTGTTGGTTGTGTTAGGTGAAACAAATGATACAATGCAATCTCTCTTCAGTCTCTCCAAGAAACAAATATCATCACTAAAGCAAGGGATATCTTCCCACGCAAAGAAGTGTCACAAGAACAAGAAAATTAGCACATACACTATGCTATGTGCTCATGTGTGGCGCAGTGTATGCAAAGCACGTAACTTAGCATACGATCAAGACGTTAAACTCTACATCCCCGTTGATGGACGGTCAAGATTAAAGAATCCGCCTTTGCCACAAGAGTATTGTGGGAATGTCCTTTTCTTTTCAATATGTAATGCAAAAGCTGGTGATATCATGCACAAACCACTTTGGTACACTTCTAATAAAGTTCAAGAGACAATTCGAAAGATGGACAATGTGGAGTATTTGAGATCGTGCATAGATTATTTGGAGCTCCAAGACGGGTTATCGGATCCGTTGATGGGCGCCCATAAATTTATGTACCCGAACCTTTTGATTAATTCGTGGGTCAGGCTACCGTTTTATGAATCGGACTTTGGGTGGGGACCGCCTAAAGTTGTTGGAAACTGCGAGATTAAGTTAGAAGGACTTTCCTTTTTGATGGGCAGCCCAAATGGAGATGAGAGCTTGTCTTTGGCGATTAATCTATTTTCAACTCACATGCCTCTTTTTAGGAAACACTTCTATAACTTCGCCTCTATAAGTAGTAACCTTTAAAATATTTCATTTTGACGTTATTTTAGTTGTAAGAAGACATGTATTCACCTCCAAAAAAACAACTACATTCTGGTGTTCCCTGAGGTGTGCCCTTTTGCGCGTGGTGTCCCTATGTTTGAAACCATTGCATTTTGGTGTCCCTGTGGTATTAAATAAAAAACGTTGCACATTGTTTGTCTCTAGCAAAGTCTCATACACACAAACAGCGGCGAAGCCAGCTGGTGGCTTGGGGTGGCGGCCGCCACCCCGGCCGGGGAAATTTGTTTTGAAGTTTTTTGGGCAGAATCCCTTTATATATATTTTAGAGCACCAATTTAGCATAAAATGTTGTTAGTACAGTGGTTAGAGTGCTATCATTATAACCTGGAGGTTGTGGGTTCAAGTCTTCTTAATAGCAAGTCTCATTGTTTTTTTGACTAAGGTCTGAGCAATTGTTCATACAAACCAGTAGGCTACAAACATTTCATGCTACCTAATGCATGTCTTTGATATATATTCTCATTTAGATTGTTCATTTCTCCACTTATGTTTTGTTCGCATTTACAATATATTTTTTCTTTCTTATTCCATAATGTGTTGAGCATGTATGTTTTATTCAAGATCGAATTTAGGGGGTAGACTGAGGTGCACCGGCTACCACAAATTCCCCGAAAACACCTTATAATTGCCTTAAAAATTCCAAAAAATTAGGAAAAAAAAAAAACTTGTACTAAGATGGTTACCCCAAATTTTTGGGGTTAGGTTCGCCCCTGCCCCAGTTATGTTTCTTATTAAATAGGATCGTATAATATCAGTTTTTATTAGAAACAATAAACGATTCCTATATTATCCGTTAGAGATACGGCGTATACAGTTATAATCCGCCACCCCAAGTTTTTAATCCTGGCTTCGCCCCTACACACAAACCACTGATGGCCTGGGTCCCTTATTTACTGAAACAAGTGTTCAGTTTCCGCCAGCAACCCTTCATAGTCCTTAAGGTATTTAGCATCCACTAGAGGTCTCAACTTGGCTCTTTCCGCTAGTAATCTCTTCACAAGTTCATCCTTCCTTGCCAGCTCAGCTCGCAACTCACTAATATTCATATCTTCGGCTGCAAAATTAGAGTTTTTCTTCCTTTGGTAAGTAGCGTAACTAACGTCCATTGGTAGGTTCCCATTACCAGGTTTATGCTGCTTTTCCCTGTGCGCACTTCGAATCCATGCTGCAAGCAAGCAGAGCATTTATTTTATTTAAAAAAAAACATAAACAAAACCCCAATATAGTAGTAAAGGGTTTGTGAGAGTGAGTTACAGTTGGGAATGGAGCCAGAAGCACAGCAGCTGATATATTTGGCATCAGCAGTGTCGAGTTGATAGGAGAAGGTGGCTAGTGAGCGAAAATGAGACTTGTTATTCAAGTTGTTGTCAAAGACCTCTTGGAAGATGTTGATAAAAACCATACAAGGACGGGAGATGAGCTTAAAAGTAACAAAGTAACAAAAGAAATTGGCGTACAAGTGTAAGAGTTGTCTCCAAGGATGATACTCGTGGTTGGTAAACAATGTGTCATCCAATTCAGTTGCGGAACCTCATCCTTAACGATATCCAACGGAGGAGGCGGGGAGCGTGTACTACTGACCGCAAGAGCAGAAACCTTGTAACAATGTCCCCTTAGACGGCACCACCATTATTATTGACGAAGATTGAACCAGGAGTGAACGGGGCGGGTACCAATTCCTGACCCCATTCTTCATTATCCAAATCAAACACCATACATTTACCATGAGACGACGAAACAAGGCCGATAAAGACGTGACGGTCGACAACGGTGGCGCAATCAGACTCACACCATTCCCACTCAACCAAATCAAGCAGACGCTCCGGCGCACGAGGAAGAGTCTTCCACACGTCTTTGCTTACGTTGTATCTCTCAAATCTGCCGTCCCAGGAAACCGCGTAAATCATCCCCCGGCTGGTGAAAACACACGGGTGACCCTTTGGGAATTTCATCGGCGTTCCGGCTCGGATCCTTGGTGTTGGTTTTTCGTCGGTGTCGATGACCAGGACACGTGTCAGCTCCGGTATAAGTGGTGGGGTATCAATTCCCCCGAATAAAATCATTTTCGAATTATTAGATTTCACCATTGTAGTCAACCCTAATAAATCACCATGGATCTGCAACAATGGAGATATCTGTTTCGGGTCCGGGTCCGGGTCAGTGGCGAATTTGGTTAAATCAAGTTTGTATACGGAGTGGCTCAACTCCGAGTCGGACACATACCTGTGCTCCACCATTATCCAGATTTTCAGCAGATCTTTTCTCTTCTCCTTCTTCTTCTCTTTTCTCTTCTCACTCCTCCGATTCATATTCATGCTTGATTCATTCATCGCACTAAAAAAAAAAAAAAAAAAAAAAAACCCTAGGAGAGAGAACGCAATTTAGAGTCTTTTTCACTCAATCGGAATGAGTACAACTCAGTACAAGGTACTCCTATCAGACTTATAACACGAGCGTTCCCACAAAAAAATTATTCCACAATTTTACCTTTTAATAAACTAAATCTCTATTTCTCACTTAAATAATGGTAATTATGTCATTTTACCTAATTCTATTCCCTAATCCTACCTGCCCCTACCACGTAATAGAAATATGGAAATAAAATTCTCAAATAATTTGAAACGACTTCTATTTGAAATTAAAGGGGTATAGTATAATGTATATACTCCCTTCGTTTCACTTTAAATAAATCACCCACAGTGTAAGATATTTGTAATGCAATAAGGAGAGTTGGTAAATAGGCAAGACTCGGAAAACTGAACAATGAACATGCAACTCGTAATCCAAATTTGTCCCAATTTAGGAAATCCGAAGTTGACCCGAAACCGATTTTAATTAGATCTTAACCAAACGGATATACATTCAAATTCAAGTTGACTCAACCAACCCGGAACGATCATCATTTGAACCGAATTGTTTACGAGCCCTAGGAGAGATGACAAAAGAAGATGCAGCCCCCTTTATATAATGCAGTAAAACCAGTCGTTAATTTCAGTTATAATTAAGATCTGGAAGATAAACCTCACTTGATTAGATTACAAAGATGTTCAGCCAAAATTTTAGATTCCTCTTTACCAAAAGGGAACTTTGAACAAACGTAAGTAGTCAACATTGATTGATCAGAAATAAAACTTGATCAATGAAAAGAAGCAAAAAAATTGAATATTTCCATTTAATTTCCTATACAATATTAAATCAATGAGACTGTGATCAAACTATACAGGTAGTTGCTGTTTTCTCTGTTCTTTGTCAGCTATGATTATATTGCCAGTGTTCCTTCCCCGACTTGGTTGTCATCCGAAGATTCTGGTGGTGTGATCTTGGGTTTGGTCATGACTCGAGAATACCCGTAACCTAGAGAACTCCCGCTAGCTTCACACAGCTGTTATCCATGGAGGAATGACAATTCATTACAACCTGAGCATAAAAGCACTGAAACACTATTAACTAATAAAACAAATCGAGCTCCATACGCACCTCACTCAGTTCAGACAGGTGACGGGATCTGAACTCGTTGATTGTAGATGCTATCTCTGATGTCGGAAGTTTAGCCTGAAAGCAGTAACAATATATGCTTAAGAATAAGTCATCTAAAATGCGCTGAACCATGAGTTTGTGGCTACAGGTATCATACATCACTATAGCTAAGGCAGTACGTTCCAACACTCCAGTTGAAGAAGCTAAATCAGTTGACAGATATAAGGGTGGTGGTCTTTGTTACACTGCATCTAAGGCCTTTTAAAATTAAGAACAGTAGCATACATGTTCCAGCTCCAAACTGTCAAAATCTAACACTAGTCAAGCAAGATGCTATGGTGATGCAGGAAAGTTTGATTATACCCATTCTAGAAGGAAAGCAAATTCAGGCAGGACTCGTATGTGTATATCAAACATATGACAAAAGTTTATTTATTGCTCCGTATCATATAACTAGCACAAACTCATTCCCATGCCGCATATAGATATGGTTTAGACATACATGCTGATTGCGTACAAATGTGAATGAGCATAGGCAGCAAGTGAGATATGTAGATTCAGTCTTGTAACTGAGCTAGTCACCAGTGACAAATGTTTTGCGCATTGTGCTGATTAGTGACAAAGCCCAAGGTGACTGCATATGGATGATTGTTCAAATGGCACAAACTGACAAAAGTGCGCTACTATACTATAATTCCAGTTAGAGATTCAGGTCAGAGAACACTGGTTCTCCGACATAAAACAGAAGGTAGGCATTGCTCTGTAAAGTTTTACTACTACATGCAAAAAGATACAAATTAAAAAATCACCATTCCATTACTCGGTCATTGCTGGGATTAAGCTTATATGATATATGAGACAATTCACCACGACCAACGCTTTTAGAGCAAAATCAATGTAAGGCATACCTGTGCAAGAACTGCAGCTGCCAGCTGTAAACTTGGTTCCAGAGTCTCAGGGACAACCTAGACATATAAAATGTGAGCCGTATATATTTTGTACCACAAAATATGTGTGAAAACTGATACTATCAATTACGTCCGGATAATTGGCACACCCACATAATCTACCAACCAACAAATTGATTTTCTGAATTTGAGTTCTTTACAATCAATTGATAATTTTGATCTTAGCTCAGGAAGTATAAGTCTATAAGAGAAATTCCAAATCGAGTGTCCAGAAAACAAATATATTTTCCTGACTCCAAAAATACAAGCTACTTTTTTGCAGAATAAGTGAGGTGAATGGAAATCTGAAACAGGCAATAAAGCTCAACATCATACCGCAGTTGCGCCAGCCTTTTCCAAATTAAGACCATGATCAACATCATGAGCGCGAACAAATGTTTTCACATTGGGAAAATTTTTGCTTAAAGCCCAAACAGTTCTATAATTTGCCCCAGGAGTGTCCAAGGTAACGGCTGCTGCACAAGCCCTATGAGCTCCAACTTTATGAAGTACCTAAAAGAGAGAATTAAACACATCAGACAAGGATCACATGTCAAGAACTTTAACAGCTTGGTTTTACCTCGCGACTTCCAGCATCTCCAAAATATACAGGAAGATCAAGTGCACGACCAACAGCAACCCGATCACTGAAAGTCATAGATAAAATAAGAATTAAGATACTTTTGGGGGTAAGCATTATGACACTGAGACCATGAACAATATGACAAAACTATTCCCGAAGCAAACAATTACCCAAAGACCAGAAGATATAAAATATCGGATACTTATATGGCTGGTTGAAACCAAAAAGATGATAAATCAGAAGCTAAGTGAAGCTTTCACATAGGTGTCAGAAGAAACTGGGAACTTTATTGATACATTAGTTTTTGAGCCCACTTTATCAGTAATACATACTAGCAGGAAAGTTTTAAATAAGCACACAAAGCGTCCACTCGTTAGAAAACAAAAGGTAGGTATTAGAACCTATTGGTAAGTATTGATGACGATGTTTTCTGCGCACACTCTTTGTTCAATTTGTTTTTTTTTTTTTTTCCCTTGAAAATGGTTTCTGGGTCAATAGAATTACAAACCAAGGAATGTGTCATCCAGATATAAAAGGAAGGCTAGAAGTAAAAGCAGTACCTTCTCACATCAAGGGCGACAAATGGTATTAACCGCTCAGAAAGAAGCTGGGCAATGATCTGCAACAAGCAGGATAAGTAAACACTTGAATGGCAGGCTAAATTTACATACAGTATATGAGGTTATGAACAGAAAATTCTTATCGTAAACACAAAATTTATTTGCTACTATCGTACCTGGCCTACACGTCCAAATCCGCAGATGATAATATGATCTTGCAGATCATCAGTCTGAAAACAACACCACAAGCAAGACATGACCAAATGTAAACTTCTGTACTAGGTGATAGCAGTACTTATTACATAATATTCTACAGTAGAAATCATGACCAAGCCAACAAGGCGGGAGTCTAGATTCTTAACCATGACTTTGCAAAAGGAAAAACAAATAAGTAAGTTTTATTATGCTAGAAACATTATAAGGGCAGGGATAAAATCAAGCCCTTATGAAATTGGCTGGTCAATACATAATAGATTTCTCAAACGAACAAGAAACCTCAAGTCATATGGCAACTTTAGTTTATAAAGTAAGATACAGTTACTTCTTGGGATAAATGTTTGACACAGAGCAAATGTAATAACATTTTCGTAATACCTTGTGCACATTTGCTTCACTATTCCTACTACACCCGGGTGTTTATTTTCCCTACTACATGGTGTTTGGGAATGGGGATTTCAATCTCAAATCCAAATTTTACCCAAAGCACATGTTTGGCAATCCTAAAAATTTGAGAATTTGGATTTGTGTCAAATCCATAGAATTTGAAACTAATTCTTTCATGTGTAAATCAAATACCACTCCCAAACCCCCTCATTTGCAAATTCTATACTTTCCCAAACAAATGATTTGTAACTGAATACCACAATCTCAAATGACAAATTTCAAATGATTGCCAACATTTCCAATCATTGTTTTCAAATCTACTATGAAGCAAATGTTCTCCTGTTAAAAAATACAGTAGTAGTATTCATGACTGAGCTTATAGGTGTTGTTCAATTTCATTGATATTTCATTATCCGTCATTTCACAGACGGAGGAATGTTATCACTGATCAAGGCGAATACACAAATACAAAAGCAGACTAAAACTAAAAGTCCATAAAGAAAAGAAGATATCCTAGATTTGTGTAAGAACTTGTAAGCAAAACAAACAAAAATCTGGCTACTTTGTGGTATGAATCCAATAAATAGAAAAGAAAGAATTCGAATGAGCATACCTCACTCTCTACAGGCAATAAACTTCTCATATCATGTAGCTCAAATCGAGAAGCTAGCAGCTGACCTCCAGCAGCTAGCCAAGGAGTTAGAGCCATAGAGATCCCAACCACAAGGAAAAGTAAAGATGACAGCTGAGGAGACATGATTCCCTACAGATTGAGTAGAACACAGATCAACAGACTAACTGGCCATTCTAAAAGATAATTCCTTATATTCTGGATAATCTAGTGTTTCTCATCTTTGATTTGTAGTTTCTGATCACATAATTTGAAGTTTAAACAGTGAAAAGATATGCAAGGGGCTTATATCAGCTGTGCTATTAAAAATTCATACCTGATTCACAGCTTCACCAAATGCAACGAATGCAAATTCTCCTCCAGGGGCAAGAAGAAGACCAGTTCTGACTGCAGATATGGTTGACACACCAAAAATTCGTCCAACTAAAGCGACCAAAGCAGTCTTTCCCACAATTAGAAGAGCCAGTGTGCCCATCACTGTTGGGAAGTTTGAGATGAACAACTTCGGATCAATGGACATTCCTACCTGAAAATTCACGTCAGGAGTACCATAAATCACAAACTCAACACAGAGGTGAGACCCAGAGACAACAGTACAGCCACCCATTTTAGAATATATATCAACTGGTAGAACATGCAATGAATACGACCATCCGCGACAGGTATGTGGTTCCATACAAATTTCATGCTCCTTCGGGACCAGGTCAAAAGAGAGAGCACAACATCTATGACAAAGATACAAGCAGCAACCTTGAAGAAGAAGGGTCCTTTTTCGGGAACCAGGCCTTCACATATGGGTCCCAAGACTACCCAAAGACTTTAAAAAATAAAAAGTGCATGAAATAAAGACACATCTGAAAGCTTAAAGTTAATCAAGTCATGATTAGCAAACAAGTAGAAAGCTTTAGGGACCTTTGAATCACTGAGAAGTTACACTCCACAAAAAGAAAAATTATAACAGCTGATTAGACATGTAATATGATACCTACCGTCATGAAAAAGAGTCCCAACAGAAGCCCACGATATGGTGCAATATCAGATTCAACCTGCAATGAAAATTCTGTTTCTGCAAGAAGCAAACCAGCCAAAAAGGCTCCTAGTGCCATCGATAGACCAGCCTGACAGTAACAACACAATTAGTTTACCCTTTGACATACACCGATGTGCATAATTCAAAACTCAACATCATAATGTCCCCATCCCCACATTGTTGCACTTGACATTATTAACATGTCTCAATTATGAAGCATCAATTATTAACAAGCCCTCAACTAGCCAAGACATAAGACTATAAGAGTATAATCCAAAACGAGATGCACACCCACCCTAGCTGTAAGTAGACTGGTTCCCAGAATGACAAGAAGTGTGTTGGCAGAAAATATCTCAGCATTCTGATTTTCTGCTATTTGTTTGTAAATTGGCCGAAGCAGCTGCAATAGTACAATTTACAAACACATTAGTAAGATACTGTAAATCTTCTTAAATGTTTGACAAAATTGTATTGTAGACACCAAAGAACAAACCCAAATATATGTACCACATTAAGAAGAAAAAAATCTATTTTCATGATCTGTCCAACACAACAAAATATACCTTTATTTGGACAGAGTCACAGACCATGAAAATGGAATATACCTCAGTGAAATGCTACAGGACACTTTAGGCTGTTTCGATCTAGATCAACAATGACCCCACACATCAAATAATTTACATTTAATCACTCAGTGTAATGCTACAGAACACCTTATACCATTTTAGTAATGTTAACAAGTGCAAGACCTGCGTACATCAGTAAAATTATTTTTTTTACCTCTTTAACTCACAGTATATTTCATTCATAGAATCAAGAAGGAAAGCTACATGAGTCTACTTGAAATGGATGAGGAATGGCATTGGAGTACAAACGATATAAATGGCGGCAAAAAATCTACTTCAACCACTTACCAAGCGCCCACCAGCAATGATAGCAGTGATGGCAACCATCGCCTTGATAGCAGCCAATCCTAAAGCTTCTGCAATAGCTTGAAACCCAACCTGGAAAAAGCAGGAAACATCAACCTGATACGGCAAGCCACATTATGCGGGCCCCAGATGGCTCTTCCCTACTCATTTTGATAACACTTCAAAGTAATATCCAACAAAGTTCAGAACGACATTGGAGTTTAGACAAGAGTTCTAGAAGAGTGTTACCCCGCCTTTTGATGAATTTGGTGAAATAAGAGGTATGAGGATCAACAAAACCACCACAGCTAAATCCTGGAGAACGAAAAATCAAGCAGTCAACAAGTAGTTACATAGAGTGAGGCAGGAGAAATGTGACGATGTTAAACTCATTAATCGACAACTGAAGACTGGAACCATTTACATATGAGATATGCATCACTTAATGTTGGATCAACCATATTATGTTTGTTTGAAGCTTCAACCTAGAAGAGTCGTGGGCCAGTTTCACACACACAGGCAGACTATAATTGGCTACATCATTCAGCTCCTTGGCTCACAAAGAGCTTCTCATTAAATGCAAATCCCACATTGATTCCTAGCTCCCCCCCAACACAAAACCCGAAGTCACCCGTTGGAATCTTAATTCAACGTCCAACGCAGGTTGCTGAAAGGTGAACTACCATACCATAACTGTCTTCTGATAGATAACTAGTTTGAAAAATCTACCTGGAAAAGCAATACTGAAAATGTTGCACGCCCATGCCGAGAAGTGCTCTCACCACGCTCCTGCAACACCTGTTGATGATGTTCAGAAAAATAGAAGATGGTCATAACTCATAACCATTACCAAAGCATGTCTCAATGGTAAAAGACATAACTTAGTCCGCCAAATACAGAAGAAACCTGAAAATATTGTGTTTTCCCCCTCAATATATTTCTAATATAGCCTGGTCTTAAAAGTTATATTGAAAATGGAGCCCAGAATTCAATACCCTCTTTTGCATGAATTGCATCTTTTCCAACTACAAAACCCGATAAAGGGATGATGCATGGTACTTTAAACCCAATAAACTCAGAAATGATACATGAACTGAAAATAATTATTCTAGGCTTTAGCTGTGTTTTCCAATGTTGTATCACCATTTCACCAAAGACAAAGAACAAACATGATATTAAAAAAAAAAAAGAGGGTATTCCATGTTATTGTTTGTAGCAAACTAGCGAATGCCTGGGGCAAATCCAAAAGCAAACGATAGAAAATTAGATAAATTAATGTTGACAGCATGCATACATGTTCACAAAAACACTTCAGAAATTATATGAAACAAGGGCAGTAACAAAAACCAAGAACCAACTCTTTCAAATGCTACCTGCAAAACTACAGCAGTCGAAGACAATGCCAAGCCATTCCCAATTACAATTGCTGCAGGACCTGCCTGCCTTGAAACAAAGTGGGTAATCAAGCCGATAACTGCAGCTGTTGACATAACCTGCATAGACATCCCAAAAGTCAGCAGTATTCTACAGTACACCAAGCAGCAGCATATTCAACATAGCTATAGTAACACAAAACTAATCCGAATTACCTGAGCAGAGCCTAACCCAAAAACATACTTCTTCATGGAGCTTAGTCTTTCAACAGAGAGCTGCCCAAAAGAACCAGATGTTGAAAATTTGTCTTGGGTATTGTACAATATCTAAAAATATAACTACTTTCTCTGAGTTCAAAATTTGCATATACCTCAAGACCAATATTAAACAGCAAGAAGACAACACCAAATTCAGCAATAGCCTTAGTGCCATGAACGTAACGAATGATGGAAAAGCCATAAGGACCAATCAAGATGCCAGCAGCCAAGTAACCAAGAACAGGACTTCCTGAAGATGATAGACACAAGAAAAGAAGTCAAGAAAACACCCTGTTGTATTATTTGAAATAAAGGAGCTACAGAACTATATTGTGGTTAGTAGTTACCCCCAGGGAGTCTTTGGAAAATAGGTACAAATATCACACTTGCCAGTAACAACCACAGCACATCAAACAATGATGCTTCCTCTTCATTTATCTATGGAGGAAAATACAAAAGAACGAAAGATCAAAACACATGCATCAGACAAAGAGCAAGTAAGCCAGAAACAAATTTTAAAAGGACAAGACAGGAACTTTATAAATGAGATAGATTAAAAGGATGCACATGCCTCTTGATGAGGAATCTTCTCAATTAGCATCTTTAAAGTCTTAGGAATTTTCTGAATTTGGCGAATCAGGGGTTTTGCATTTGAATGAACTTCTTCAACACTGGTAGTTATAGCATCTGGCTGCTGAATAAGCAGACCTTTCTCTGCTCGGTTAGAATAATATGTGACCCTGTAATCACATATGTAGTTAAAACAGGTAACACAACCCTGTAATCATATACCTACTCAAAATGGGTAACATGAATGTAATAACTCATAAAAGCAACGGTACACAAACACCTTTAGATGTACCTGTTAGTAAACAACAAATGTTGAAAGAAGGTGTATTAAGTGGTCAATTTAAATAGCTCTTAATTTCAATTACTCTTTCAAATGGTAGATAGACCGTTACACAGTCCGGGAATAGATTAGTTAACGTCCCCTTCTGGGTTTCTGTAGTATATAAAGAATATGTGGTACATGATTAGCATGAATCAATGCCTTATGTACTGACTACGTTTTATATTTCGGACACGTTAAAACATTATCTTCACGAACCGCCTAATCCAGTAAGACGAGCCTCGCAAAAAAAATTCATAAACCAAGCGCAGTAATAGGTGGACAAAGAGGATGATCAAGTAAACAGGGATAATGCAAGGTTGTTGAATATGTGAGAAATGGTAAGCACTGGCCATTTGTTGGTTTATAATCATGTGCCAAGAAATCAAAATCTCAAAGCATGTTGCATTCAGATATAAAAATCAAATAAATCTGCAACATACCCTGCTCCAAGCAGCAATAGTCCAACAATCAGTTTTGGCATTTGCTTTTTTGCAGAGTCAATGACGCCATGAAAAATTGAGGCGGGTGTGAACTCCTCTCCATCCGCTGCAAATGAAAAGAATGATGCCGAAAAGAAACGTGAGGACTTTTTCAACTGTGGCTTTGGCGTCGTACTAGAAGAACTTTCCCGGGACCCATCCTTTGATCCCTCTGCCTTCTTGCTTTGCACAACGCTCTTCGCTTTTTCTACATCTATATCAGCATCTTTGGTGGCCTCCATAACCGATTTCCCACTTTCCTTATCACTTACATCACCAGAAACAACGCCATCTTCACTAGGGCTAGTTTTCTCCAGCGGGCTGTCCAATAGGGGTTTAGTTGCTAAAGAAGCACCTTCAATCATCGAATCCCTACTATCCAATGTACAGAAAGGTCCTTCAACAGGAAACTCTTCCTGAGCAGCAGGATCTTCATTATCAGTGGCATCCATGATATCAGATTGGGAAAGAGAAAGAAGCTTTTCAGCTCGCTGCAATGCAATCTCAGCATCATTCACACGTTGTGCAGCCTCAATCTCAAAAGCAACAGCCTGCTCCGCTAAGAGCATTATATTAGCAACATCCTCCTCTGCTTTCAGTGCATTTACCTGTGCCTGCTCAGCAACCTCATTCAATCTATCTACCTCTATCTGCAGCTCTTCTTTCTTGCGCTGCAGTCGTGTCAACTCTGCTTCACAGTTCACCAAACCAACCCTGCACTCCTGAATCTCTGCTTGAGCAAATTGTAAGCCTTCTTCTTCTTCTCTTAACAGGTCGATAAATTCCTCCTCACCATCATTTTCGGAGTCACTCACCAATGAGACTTCTCCACGAACATTCTTTGTCCTGGCAGCAGCTACAGATTCCAGGGCTACTTGAAGCCTTGCCTCCGCAAACGAGAGCCCCATTGTCGCTTTCTGAACAGCTTCTTTAGCACTTATTTCTTGGTTTACAACTTCTTCAATCTTTTGAAACGCACTATCCACAGCATCCCTAGCATTTTGCGCTTGATCCTTTAACGCAATGGAAGCTTCCGAAATATTCTGTGCCTTCTTCTCAAACATAGTACTATTCAGCCTTGCAACATCCAATTCCCTGCAAGCCTTCTGCAACATATCTCTCAATTCTTCCACATTCGCTGCCACACTAACTGTCTCCTCGTCTTCCTTATCACTCTTCTCTCCACCAGAACTCTTCGAATCCACAGCAAGACCACCATCATCTTCCAATGAACTCCCTTCCTCCAAATCTTTTCCTACTTCTAAACTCCTACCATTCCCATCAATATAAACTACCGAATCATTACCCTGGCACCGAACTACTCCTACTAAACTCGCCCTTCCAAATTCACTTCCACATACCTTCCCCTTTCTCCCCCCTGAACCCCACACATAAGGCACATTCGACATAGAACAACCATTAACACCGCCACCTCTCCTCACATTTCTCGACAAATACATTCTCGTAACAGGCCGCACATTTCCCCGAAATTTACACCCTAACACACTGATTCTACCCCCTAATTTCGGGCGCAGAAAATCCGAAACCCGATACCGCTCCCCATGAACAAAATTAGACTGCTTAAAACTAACACCTACGTCCATTTTATCACGCAATCACTCCACAACACCGTCAATTAACCGTTGACCAAAGCACAATACTTCCTGCTTAAACAACAAAATTGAAACTTCTTAAGCACAATTTCACCAACCAAACTCAATCACAATCAACAAAATCATCCAAAAATCAACTCAAATTTACGTTACGAAACCCTAAATTAACGAACAATCAATAGAATTGAAGCTACGAAAATTACTGATAAGTAGTAGTAAATTGCAGTAAGAGAGTGAAAATTAAAGCATAGAGAAAGAGTAAAGGGAGGATAATTTTTACCGATCAACATGAAAAGTGATAATGTGTGAGTGGACTGTGGAGTTTCGGGAGCTTGAAGAGGAAGCTTCAATGGCGGAAATTTCTTTCGAAAATGGAGGAGAAATGATATAATCAGAGAAAAAAATATCTGAGGATTTTTTTTTTTTTCTTTTATTATAATAAGTTCTATCGTCGTTTTAATTTTGTGAGTGTTTTGTAATTTGGCTCTTGCAGTTCCCGAGAGGAAGTGTCACCATGTAATAACGGACGACGCTTTTATTTTCTTTGATTATTTTTTACATTTTGACCCAAAAACTAATATTTTAAGATTATGTTAAGGACTTGTTCAAGTTTTCTTTAGGTTAAAATATAACAAATATTCAAATAGCACCTTATTCGACTTTTGAGAGGAGATTGTGGGTGTGGGGATATTATAAGCAATAAAAGGTTCGAATAAGCGTGTCTTCAAAAATAATTGGGTACAACATATAGCTACACGGCCTACACTCGTCACACTCTTTTAGTATATATGTCCAACTTTCTGATTCAAGTGCGAGTTTGTTTAATTAAACGTAAATTTTGGAATCGGCAAATTAGTAGGACACCATTTTAAATTTTTAATTTCCATCTCTTTATATATTTGTTATTCTCATTTAGTGGTTTATTTCCTTATCTTGTTTGTATGTGTGGGTAGGGTAGCATCAGGAATATGCGTGCGTGAAAGGATCTTCACCATATCGAGCAAGATACTCGTGGATCACAGTTCTTCATTCAAGTATCTTCCAAAAGAAGAGAAAAAAATTAAATATCGTGTCTTGAATATTCACTACTTAGCTCTTCTTCTCCTAATACACGACATTGTTGATTGCTGATGTTAGGTTAGCTTCTCACGTTAACCATGTTGTGATCAAGTTCTTGGTGATATAATTACGAGGGTGAAACTTACTACTCCGTAATGATGATAACATTACGCCAATAACCCGCCTCGCGCACCCACGATTAATAGGCCGGTAACAATACAATTTCTTCAAAAGATCGGTTTGATTTAATCAGAAGATTTTGTATGCAAACCTTATGGGGGTTACGGTTACGGCACCTTACATAGTTACAATACATGTAATGAATCAACACAATACAATAATGAAATGCACCACCAATGCCCTGGACACTAGAAACTCGAATCAAAACCACAACAGGCTATACATGAGCATGGGCTTGTGTTAATACAAAAGGGGAAGGTTTTCTGTCAATACCCTATGAAGTCAGCTCGCCTCTTTCCCGGGCAATAGAAGCCGAAAGTATACCAAGATCTCGATTTAGTAGTGTGAGAGCAGACTCACACTCGGAGATTATTCTCACAACAGAAGAAGGCTCGCCACCTACTGTTTCGGACGATCCTGCCTTCACTGTGTCATGTGAATCTCGAAGGCTCCTCAAATTCCCGAGGAACTGCACAAGTAAAACCAAATTATCAGGTAATGGTGCAAAAAGATGATTCAAGAATATTTACATTGGAGGGATTCAAATTAATGATTCCATACATTCCCAGTCTCCCACCCTCGCCTACTCGTCTTATGTCCAGTTGTCCACCAAGATATCTCCCATTCAGACCATGCCACCCCAAAAGAATAAAACAAAAATTATTGTTTTGGTTTGGCAGGGGGGGGGGGCATAGGTGTAGGCACTGTCCAACTATAGTTGTAGCTACTAGCTAGTAGCGTCCTGAACAAGAACAAAAAAAGGCAACGATGTAGTACCTTCAACAGCATTTTATAGGCCTCCAGTAACCGATTTGCAGCAGGACCAAAACCATGAAGCTGTGGTACCTCCATCATGTGTGTCCAAGGGCGTATCTCCTACAATGTAAAAATGAACACTGATCAACCACCAAAAATTTTACCCTGGTACCACGAACTCTAATTGTATATTGCATGTCAGACTCCTCAGATGCAAAGGTGATGAGGCATGGGACTTCTTGTTCATGCAAGATTTTTTTTTTTCGATCAGTTCATGCAAGAATTCCTGAACAACAATATATTGAGAATTTTACATGTCATGATGGCAGCATCCCTATATGTTCCTAAGATGTAACAAAAACCACAGAACAAATCGGCAAAGCAACTGATAGTTCTAGACAGATCCGTGTCCCTTTCCCAAGTACATATACCTATCAATCTATCATGAATAAAAGTCATTACAGAATCTGTATTACTGAAATGCCACCCGATAGGAACTAATTCTTCCATCATTAGAATGTTGGGAAGTACTAGATTATGTTAAGATAGCAAACCAGTAAGACTGTAAAATCATTACTATCACAAAGTGTGCTGCAACTTTCTAAAAGTTAATGGGTATCATCAGCTCATTGCCACGGGGTTTATTAGACCTGATTTTGATAGGGACAATGGATAAGCGCAAAACCTTTGTATAAATAATGTTGAACGATCTGGCTGTTTCCAGAAACGACTCCAAATGTGAACGTAGCTTTGCTTCTGCATCTGCATAATCTTCATCTGGATTGTAAGGATGCTGAAACAAGAGTGTAAAGTAGACTACCATGGTTAGATACTAAGAAAACTTATAGATATGACGGAATAATGAAGGACTAGAAAAACAGCACAACTATGCAACACTAGCACCAAGTTGATCCTAGAACTGCTTTATATGGAGGATTGACCAAAGATGGCATCCAACAGAATCCATTAAAAAACAAAACATTTTCAAGTTCAAGCATTTCTCAAATCCTAAACCTGACGTAAGTTTCCCTACGCCTGTTAGTTAGCTATTGAAAACACTACATGAACATAAGTATGCATCTTAATAAGTCTGAATGTTAAGTGGCTATTTAAACAGATATAAGAATGCCAAATAATCAGTGTTCATCCTCAGGAAAGATGTGACAGATTACAGAAACTCCAAACTAAACACCATGGACATCATAGTGCAGAGAAGAGTAGAACCTTTTAAGGACCTCTACAAAAAAAAAAAAAAAAACAGTAGTTTTATTAAAGAAACAAAGAAAGACGACACTGTGTTAGCACCACGGGAATGAGTTTAGCTTTAACAATAGCTTGTGCTTCTGTTCAAAACTGCAAATCCCTTAAGCTATCTTTTTACTGAGATTCAAATGCACTTGAAATTGGTAAATAGGTTCAAAAAACAGCATCCACATGTTGGTCATGATGCAGATTGGTTGTTGTAGAAGCATACCTTTGAAGCCAAATCATCAACGTTTTGTTGGAGAGTCAGCAGCTTCTTTGAAAGTTCTGACATCTTTGACTCCAGGTCAACAATGTCTGGCCTGAAATGGAACCATCATCAGTTAATGAAAGGTGGCAACTTCAAGTTAAAGAGCTAAGTAATCAGAGATTCAACCACATGTGCACGATCGCATAAGTAAAATACAACTGCAATACGAATTCTCAATTTAGTGTCAGGACAGATTCAATATTTTGAACTGACTGCATTTAACAGATTCTAGTTCTTGTAAAATCAGCTTCAGGTATTCATTATGGGCTTTTTTTCATATTATCATAGCTGCCAAACATAGCATTGATCAGAGAAAATAATCTTACAAGGGATATATGGATTGAATCTGCACATCTGCAGGAAACAATTTACACTCTTCAGAAAAAATCTGTGCTTGTTTCTCAGCAATGGAATCAATCAATTGTATGTCCTTTGTCACCTGATCATCTACACTGCAAAACAAGAGGAAACCATATTACAGAAGTCAAGAAACGATACAGACATGATGAAAATATACAATTGCTCAAGTACATAGCAATGAAGAAAATTATTTAAATTACCTCCAATCAGGATTATCAGCAAACATACTGGCCTCAACAAGATCAACGATGAGCCTAAGCATTTCCGTCCGATCTTCATAACTTCCACGACCCTAAAATGATAGAGATATTATTATTGAGTAGCTTAAAAACATAGTTATCATCAACAAATATTAAATCATAGATAGATCCACAGCCAGCAAAGCCATATCACTTGCTTACTTGCGTTATGTCCGCTAAATTGCAAGACATGAACAAGCACCAGTAGAATGGAATTACAGAAACACGTCATGTACAATATTTCATACGAATGGGTTTCACATATCAGAATACCATCCAACTCCCTTTTATGCAGCATACATATATAGCTCTATACAGCTGCGTAAGAGTAATACCCAAAGATGGTGCTCAACAACAAAGCCCAATCCATATATAAAGCACAAAACTTGATGCTAGCAAGACATAAAAAATTCCCTAGAAGCTCATGACAGCCAGCCAAATGAAATAGTTGTGTCAATTAAGCAGGAAGTAGTAAAAAAAGAAAATAATAATAATAAAAAAAAAAAAAAAAGAGAGAGAGAGAAAGAAAAGAGTGTTCACAGCTCAACACAATAGTATAGTTACACACGATCTTATTTCAGGAAATGCTGAAGAACAAGATATTAACGGAATCAATTACGTACTTGGATGACCTCTGTATCTATTGTTGTTGTAATACCAAGAAACTTCGCAATTTCTGCCAAATCTGAAATTGCAAATTCATGTTGACGTAAAATGATGGGAAGCCACATGCATTACCAAGCTCACGTGAATGAAAAGCTACATAGCTAGTACAAAATCAGAACACAAAGACTAATGGGCTACAGTCGTATTCAAACCAAGAAAGAGGAAAAGAAGCTCTGTCATCAGTTGCTACTATGCAATGTACAGCATAGAGGTGACGTGTAAAGTCGGATATTAGACATGTAATTAGCTTGTGAGGAGCACGATACTCAGGTTGAGAATCTATACAGCACATCCCTACAAATGCATGTTCACCAAGATCTCCATGAAGACAACAAATAGTCTTAATCTAATATCGTTCTTAGTTTGAAATTCTTTTTGAGACGACATGCATGTCACGTGTAATTTAAAAAAATACAGTACAGTTACTACCACGAACCAATCCTGAGTGCTCAATGGGCACAAGAAAGCAAACTTTCAGGAGAATACATAAAATTACACATTGATAACTTAGAACAATCTTTTTCCCATGACCTAAGCAATTTCCTCCTAAAACAACAGAGCTCCAGTTGAATGACAAACAAGGTCTCTCAAGTCACAAGTGGAAACGCTTACACAGCACCAAACATAACCACTTATCATAACAGACCTACTGGGACAACAATCCTACAAAATATAGAACAAAGATTTCCAACGCATCATACAACGAAAAAGCCAAATGAAACATACACTGAATGCGAGAAGTCTCTTCATCACGATCAACACCATCACCTTGAAGATTTTGCTGAGAGAATGGTGACTTGTCACCTAACAGCCTACAACACACGAACAAGAAGAGACTACCTCAAACTCTGGGACAACCAAACATTGTTTTCGAAAAATATATCAACAAATCATAGAGCTATGTAATGAGAGTTAAATTGCAAACTCAAATACAACAAGGATTCCTAAACAAAATTTACACTCCTCGTTTTGTCCTTCAATCCCAAGGTTAGTCTTGAATTTCCAATAATCTCAAGCCAATACACAATGTAGGCGTTTTCTTACATCTCCAACGACAAATTACACACTAAAATCCCGAAAAATGCCACATCATTGCACGATAATCCTCAGAGGTGAATTACAATGTAGATCCTCACGCAATTTTACTAAATCAATCAACCTCTAATCTTTAACGTTCGTTTCCAAATTGACGCAAATTAGCACATATCACATCACTTTCTAAACATCCAAACATACACCTCTCAATGTCAAACAATAAGAACAAGTAAATAAAAACAAGCAACAAAATTCAAAATTAGACCTACAAATGCATAATCCTAAACAATCAAACAGAAGAAATTGTCGAAAACGAAGGCGATATCGAGTAATTGTAACTCCGAAACCTGAAGAAGAGCCACTCAAGAAGAGCATAACGCTCCATGCCAGCAAAGAGAAGAGACTGAGCAGGTGCATTTGCTCTTGGATATTTCAACATTGTCAATTTCTTCTGTATCTCCTCCATTTGCTTCGCCGCCATTTCCAGATCCTTCTGCAACACAATTCTCTCAAACTTCAACAAAATTCACCAAAAAAATGTTACTTTTATCAAATTCAAATTACAATTGCAGATATACTGTAGTAGTATTACCTTTGAATTTCAGGAATATGATGTTGTTGGAGGAGAGAGAAAATTCTTGAGGTGATGTTGATGAAAACTGAGTTACCGAGTTAGGGTTTCGAAATTGGGGGAAATCGGAGGTTTGATCTTGATTAAGAAGTGTCGCCGGCGGTGTTATTTTTCCGGCGATTAATTCAAACTTTTTTTTTTTTTTTTTTGAATGACTGCAGTTGTGCAGCTAATATTACATGGGCTACTTTCTGTTGGATTGTCAGTTTATCACTTGTAGTTCAGTCATATGATAGGCCCAATCATTTACTCTAATCAATCGAAAAAATCGATCTTTTCCGACCTGGTTTACTCTAAAATATTTACTCTTTTACGGTACGGTAGATTTGAGATTATTTCATTTTATGTTATAATCGAAAAAAATATGGCTTAATATGGTTCAATTTGTATAATCGTTATTGCTAAACTTAGCTCGATTGTTCAATTTGTCAAGTCTCGATTGTTATGGAAACAATTGTGTCACAAAAAACTGTTAAATGTAAACTTTATGTGATCGTCTAACTAGAAGGAAAAAAAAAAAGAGTTATCTACCTCTCTTAGTTTTTCTACCTCCAATCCCCCATTTGAGCAAATGTCTAGAATTAGTCCGACTTTCTTCTCCAGATTAAGCTAGCATGTTGCGTCACCCGACAACTACTTTCACTTCATTCTTTGTTTTATCGTCATTTAATGACAACTAACAGTCTCACACCATGCCCCCCCCCCCTCTGTTGTATAAGCCGATTTTCAATAATTACTAGGATGAAGGCCCGTGCATTGCACGGGTCACATAACAATGTTACTATTAGACGAAAATAAAATTAAAATTGTATTATATATGGCCCAAAGAAAATGTATGGTTAAATATCCAAAAAGTCCTATAATTTTTAAGATATAATTGCATAAGTTATGATTAAAGTTACGTTTAGAGTTAAACTATATAATTAAGATATTATGTGGTCAATGAAGGTAGAACTCCTAAAATCTATGGTTAATCCATAGCAACAAAAAAAATTATATCATTCAAGCTTAAAATTATACCGTGGTTGGACCGGTAGCTGACGGACCATTGTTGCATGACTTACGCTAATAGCGTAGGACTTTTGCATCTAGTAGGATTTGATTGTTTACCTACATATATACTAGTATATAGTAAGAGATCGAGATGACATATAATGTAATTATTAGAAGTAGAGTCCTTCCTAAATACCTATTGGATATATTTTCAATATAATATTACCAAGAGTCTCCAAGAGAGCTCGATTATTGTGAGAAAGAGTCTTTTAGAGAGCTCGATGATTATTGTGAGAGCTCGAAAAAAGCCTCCTTTAATAATAGAGAAGGATTTTATAGTGGTATCTACCCCAGGTAGGTTGGAAACCCGCTTATCACTGAAGAAGATTTTGCATCAACGAACTCAATTGATTTTAGTGATATAACAATTCAGAACCAAGATACAAACCCGCTTACTAGTAACTAGTACTAGAGTCGCTCTTTACAGAGTATATTCTAAAAAACCGAATTCAATTACGAACTTGTTCTTTGTATTGGGAAACTTTGAAGTGGAAGTTCAATTGTTCAAAAGCCCTAAAAAAACACCCGTCGGGGCCGTTTCCGTCTTACTTCGAAGCGCGAATAATACTCAGCAAGGCCAACACAATACAAACGACTGAACTAAGAGTGACAAACACAACCAGAAATAAAGTGAAAAAATGGCATCCATGATATTCTCCGATTGTTCATCTTCTACAACAGCGCGCCTACTTCCACGCACATCCCACAAATTCCGGGCAACAATCAACCCTCGTTTCGTTTCTTTCTCTCTCCACCCTAAACACTCAAGAAGGACTTCCTTTTCTTCTCTCTCTCTTCATGCTCACGCTTCCTCAACTCTCATCTCAGGTTCACTTTTCTATGATTTGCATGTACCCACTTTATTTTATCCTATGCTTGTTTGATTTTAGATTCTGGGTATTCATTCTTTTGGGTTTTTGTTATTGTTGTTCTCTGAGCCATTTCGTCGAACATTTGGTGGACTGGTGATAATCTGATTCAATTGCATTTGTTTTTTGGTTATGTGAGTATTTTTGCGTTGAATTGAGCTCTGGAATGCGTAAATTTGGTGTTTTGTGTCATTGTTTGTAGCTCCATTTGAGTATTTGTGGATGTTTGTGTTAGATAGTTTCGATCTTGATTTTTTTTTCTTCCTAATTTGTGATGAATTTGGCTATATTTTGATTGGTATGAATTGTTGTTGTGGGTAGGTTATAATTTTTTAACTTCTTTATTTACTTTGGTAAATTATGTTTTGTGAAGAAAAGTTTGTTTGACTGATGATCATGTACCAGTGTTCATTACTGAAAATATGCACTTGGTGACACTCAATTTGTATGTGTTGCAGCTAAAATGGAAGCGGATAGTATTGCGAAAGTGATTGACGGTAAGTCAGTGGCGAAACAGATTAGGGAGGAGGTAGCAGCAGAGATAACAAGAATGAAGGATGCCATTGGTGTTGTTCCCGGATTGGCTGTGATCCTTGTAGGGGACAGGAAGGATTCGGCCACTTATGTTCGTAACAAGAAGAAAGCCTGTGATGCGGCTGGGATTAATTCGTTTGAAGCACATTTGCCCGAAAACTCGACAGAAGAGGAAGTGCTTAGCTCTATCTCCAAGTTTAATGAGGATCCATCTGTTCATGGGATCCTTGTTCAATTACCTCTTCCTTCTGTAAGGCTCTTTTCGTGCAAGCGTTTTTGTTTTGCTCCCTGAAGTCTTATTCTGCTGTTAGTTTGCTCGAGAGATAGAGACCAATGAATGAATTATTGGCTATTGAATTTGTTATGATATATGGCATGTTGACATAGTGTATATAATGTCGAGATCTCATTGCTACGGTGCTAAACAGGCTGTTTTAACGACCACAATATTAGGTCTTAGACTCTCAGCAACAATTGTTTGGTAAAAGAAATTGAGAATCGAAAATTATTCGCATCCAAAGAAATAGGTTATGTGATATGTCTCCATGAGACCGTGAGTTAGATCAGTTCGGAGACTTAACTAGTTCCTTAGTTTGGCTGGACTACATCGAACATGGTGCTGTGAGAGTTTAGGATGCCTGTATGTGCTGGTTTATTCCCTTTTATGATATTACCCCTTCACAGTTCTGATAGTGTGGGTGATGAAATTCTATCTTTTGCCCCTTGCAGCATATTAATGAGGAGAAAATGTTGAATGCTGTTGGAATTGAAAAGGATGTTGATGGGTTTCACCCTTTGAATATTGGCCGCCTTGCAATGCGAGGCAGAGATCCGTTGTTTGTCCCGTGTACACCAAAAGGATGCATAGAGTTACTGCGCAGATATGGTGTAGAAATTAAGGGAAAGAAAGCAGTTGTGATTGGCCGAAGTAACATAGTTGGAATGCCAGCTGCTCTTCTGCTGCAAGTAAGTTCATTTGCTGATCTCATTTTTCTCTTTGTTTGTTTTCATAGCATTCCCTTCCAATTTCACTTGTCACAGTCCATCTGTTATTTCTTACTATTGACCTTAGGGAACCTAATCTTGCAGAGGGAAGACGCAACTGTTACTATTATTCACTCTAGAACGAAAAACCCTGAAGCAATCACGAGAGAAGCAGATATTATCATCTCTGCTGTCGGACAAGCCAATATGGTTAGAGGAAGCTGGATTAAGCCCGGTGCTGTTATCATTGACGTTGGGATCAATCCAATTGATGTAAGTCGTTTCCTTTCCGTTTATTGCTTTCTATATTGTGAACATGCATTCTTTGTGTGCTCCATGAATTTAGCTGTCTATGTAAATTGGTACAGACTACAGAGTGTACCTTAAACATATTAAGTTTGCTCGGAAGCTTAAGAAATGGTCTAATCTTTTCTGAATCGCCCATCTGCTCAACAGGATGCAGAAAGCCCACGAGGATATCGGCTAGTTGGAGATGTATGTTATGAAGAGGCTGTCAAGGTTGCTTCAGCGATCACCCCAGTTCCCGGAGGTGTTGGCCCAATGACGATTGCAATGCTTCTTTCGAACACTCTCAGCTCGGCCAAAAGGGTGCACAATTTCCAATGACAAATTAGCAATTGATTTTTGTTTAGGAGGCGTGGCAGAGATTCCATTTTGATTTTGCAATAGAGAACATCAGATGTTGTCGCGAATTTATCGCAAAAATAATGTGAATCTTATATTCCGACTTTCTGAGGCCAGAGAGCAACCGCTTGTTGAAACATAAAAGTACACACTAAGGCCCCAGAACAGTATCAAGAATCAAAGTTTTATGTCTTTCAAAAATCAGAAAACCGATCAATCAGGTAGTATTACTCCCAAATCCTATGTTACAGAATTATGAATTATAGAATCAAGGGATTCCTGGAAACTGAAATGGCAAAACTTGATTTAGTTGTGTCCTCTGGCGGCTCTTGTTGAACGTCCTTTCCCGACTTGAGTTATGGCCAAAAACAATAGAGCTTTCATTTGACTGTTTCACACGGGCTGCAGATGAAACTCAAGACAACATATACGGTAGTTATCTATGGTGAATGTAGATGATTGCTGAGAGATGAAGGCCCCTAGCAAAAGCCGGAGGTTCTCTAGCTGCTACCTTCTGTTACGTTGATTTTGGCTTCAAAGTGGTCTATCCCAGTTGTGTTCTTTTGCTTGTTCCGTAAAATTGTAACCTTCAAAAGTAATGAAAATTTTGCAGGATCAGTAAAAAGCATTAACCAACCCATCAGTTCAAGGTTCCGCATTTAACCACCAAAACTATAGAATAAAAATGTCGGAGCAAAGCACGAATTTGTAAGATTGCAAAACTTAGGGTACAGTACCTTCGGCTTTTTCATAGAGCTACCATAGTACCCTACTCCAAATGACTGGGTTGAATATGCTGCAGCAATCTCAACTCCTTTCAGCTTTGGCGCATTCCCAGGGCCCTACAGTGATGAATAGGAAACACTAAGTGAGCTTAGTCAGAATCAGAAGTACCGAAGATCAACCAAACATCTGTTCAAGAATTAGGTGCCGACTACAGGAGGAGCGTCAGGTTGGACAAGGAGGATTCCAGCACTTCCATCAGTTCCCTGTTGATTGCAGGCGTGAACAACTGAGCGTAGAACTTTGATGCATGCAGATGCCGGACCTGCTTGAGATCTGGATGCACAATTATGACAATCAATCAACAAAGGTAAATGATCTTCCCTCACCAAGCAAGGTGCAAAAGCCAAAACATAAGACAAAGCCAGAACACGAAGACACACACACACACACAGCTAGACAACTGCTAGCAATTAAAAAAGCAACAGAGGGAAGAGATCGGAATTGTACAATGATAATGACACACAGCACTCTCTGGCGGCAAAAGCTCTCATCAAATACTCTCCAGCTCCGGTAGTGCAACAACCTACAATGAAAGGAGCTCCAAAGGGACCTCTTGTAGATGCCCAACAACCTGAGCCATACGTGGCAGCTAATCCTACTCGCCCACTTACCTGATAAGAATTAAGTTATCAAATAATCAATTACTCAAAAACACGATAGTTTTAT
The DNA here is from genome assembly GCA_963680865.1 of Spergularia marina. Lineage (NCBI taxonomy): Eukaryota > Viridiplantae > Streptophyta > Magnoliopsida > Caryophyllales > Caryophyllaceae > Spergularia > Spergularia marina. The sequence goes on along the minus strand of OY804551.1, from coordinate 24,029,546 downwards.
GTCCTCACAGCTTCAAAAGAATAAATCGTAAAATGAGTCCATTCAAATAGTCCAGTTCAAAGAAATGATGTTAATCATTAGGGAAGAGGGTCTTATCATCTGACATTTTCTTCTCTGATTTGTAATAAGGATCAGGACAAATAAATTACACATGGAATTATTGTGTCCAGAATGACGGTGAACAATACAGTACCTTCATTGCAATACCTCCACTAGAGGCCCCCGAAGCTATATGTCCAGCATGATCAACACAGACTACTCCAATCGTGTCTGTAATTAAATCTTCCTCCACTGCTACCCTTGACTCATGGTCTGCACTCCCCTCCACATCTAGCTCACAAAAATACAGCAATGGAAGAGTAGGATATAGAATGTTAATTAACCTAAACAAATGCCAAGGCAACCTAAAGTTGTTATAGACAAATTCACCAAAGCAAAATAATGAATTGACATTGTCTCATTCTTGAACTTGGGACGGAAATAATGAGTCCATTCAAATAGTCCAGTTCAAAATAATGAATTGACATTGTCTCATTCTTGAACTTGGAACGGAAATAAAGCTATTAATAACAAGAGTTCTGGTTCTTGGGAAGACTCTTCATCAAGCATCATGCTTGAATCATATAGGCAAAGTGGCCTAATGGCTAATATATCCAGATCAATGGAGAAGATTACCTGATAGGCGACCATTATCTTGAAAATCGTTGCTAGAAGCATGGTCAAGCATTGCTCTATACTTTTGCCATTGTGCTTTAGCTCTATCTGTCACAAGCCACTGATTTCAAATGGAGAGAAATACATGTCAGACGAACTCATCAACAAACTCCAGCATGGTTAGTAACTTAGTATAAAATAAAAAAACCAACCACTCCAGGGATTCAGAGAAGACATGCACCTTTTCAGCATCTTCGATCATGTTATCCGAACAGAAACCCTTAGACTTGGCCCACTTGCGTGCTCCTTCGCCAACTAGAAAGCTGAGAGGACATTTAACCAGATGCCAGGATCAACATTAATTTAGACTAGAAAACACCCTGGCAGCTATTCGGAACACAGACACAGAAAACAAAACAATCCAAATAGAAGAAGAGGGAAGAAAAGAAGAGAACCACTCCATCTGTAATCTTTTCGAAAGAGCAGAACCATACTTATGTACAAGGGCCTTAAAGAAGTACACCCATAACATGTAATTCAAATAGAAGAGTGCTTTTGGAATACAGATGATGTGGGTTCGAGAACATAGTCAGAAACTTAGAAAGTTACAAATGCATTTTAATATCCTAACTATGCTTAGCATACTAAATGCACAGAAGACCAAAAAGAAAAAAAAGTCTTTGAAAGTTGCGAACTAATACAATAGACAAAGTTCAACAAACTACAATAGCAAAGCAATTTAGAAGAAACAAATTCTTTAATTGACAAAATGACATGAGCATGGAACTAAAAAGTACAAGTTATATGCTTAAGAGTGGGAGAAGGAGCAATAGGCATCTCATCAAGTAGTAGGATTCCAGTAATACCTTGGGGGTATTCGACCAAGCAATGAGAATCCTGACTTTTGCTCGTTTATCAGTAAAGCAGCAATTTGAACGGGATTTCGCACACCTGGTCTAAAACCAACAACATTCATTTGACAAGTTAATGACATCAGTTAGAAATGATGCTTGAAGCCTTGAACTCAAACAAATACCAATGTAAAAATATGACGGGCGACATTATCTGCAAAGGATACCTGAGACTGCCCCGACAGCAGCAAATACCCCTGAATCCCCATCCATGATACTAGCATCACATTCAACATGACCATCTTCCGTCAAATTCGAACCACGACCAGCATTTGTGCAAGGATCATCCTAGAATATGTAGGCAAGAAATGTTTGTAAATGAAGATGCAAAAAGAATGAACTACACACAATATCATGTCCCTTCAAGTTGAGTGGAATCAAGTCAATATATGTACCTCCAAAACTTTAATCGCTGCTTCAACTGCATCTACACACCGGTCAGAACCCTAATTCATAAACAACATAGAACAAATTAAACACAAAGAAAACATATTGACAAGAATGTAAAAAACTTCACCAAAATTCATCACATTGGCCTACATGGCTACAATATCCTACATCTAGTAACACCTCTTAGGTACTACCGTTCTATCGACTCGTGATTCCTGAACTCCAAGTCCTACAACAATGTTGGACTCAATTCAAAAAACCCAACAAGTCTCCCACAGTCTCACACTCTCACCTATGCAAAACCACCTACATTACGCTTCCTCTTCTACCACTATAGCAGTCATGAGGACCAATCAAAACACCCAAATCATCGAAATTGATGAAAGATTCAAGCTTTTATACCACACCCAAATGCAGATATAATCCAAACAGCAACATGGGCTGATCACTTGCTTATATGAGAAGCTAACAACAACATTTCAGTTCTCCAAACATTGAACTTTTTTAATTCCAATACATAATTACACACCCAAATCATTGAAATCATAAAGATTAAAGCTTTGATAACATACCAACAAGTTCATACATATATAATCAAATTGAATTAAAAAAAAATCTTATTGAATAGAAAATGAAATATTACCTGCTGAAGAATAGATGCGGCGGTGAGACAAGCGCGGTTCATGGCGGACCTAAGAGGTCTCTCATTTGAAGGAGAGTGATAGCCTGCGCCCACGTGGACTGCCACAAAGAATCTCTCTCCTCCTCCTTCTCTTCTGTCTTTCATTTCTGCCATTGTTGGGTTTTTTGTGAAACTTGACGTTGAAGCTCCAATGTCCAAACCCTCGCTCTGGTTCAATAATGAAAAAGAGATTTCGGGGCCGATTATGAAATTAATTTCGGATTTTAGAGGTGCAACGATTATTAACTTATGCAAAGCCTTCTAGTTTAAAGACTCGTAAAGACTAACGAGTGTCAATGGGTTAGATCTTTGGTTTAGAAGTTGAGTCGGGACTCAAGGGTCTAATTTGATTGAATTGATTTGACGGGTTTTTTTTAAGTTTTCCCGAAACTGAATTTAAGAAAACTTTCGATGTTTACTCGATTGAAAGAGTGAGAACGGTGATTCTTCGTCTTTTGCGTCTCAAGTCTCACTATCAAGATATCAGCGCATGGTAACGCGGACTGATGAAATGGGATATTCAGTGACGCACCCTGAATGTCAAGTATGCAGATTCCTGGTGCATAAATTACAGGTGCGCAGTTCCAGACCATGAACGGAAAAACAGTACTCGTATATATTTTTGTCGATCAGTGTCGTATTCAAAGTACATATTGAACTCAATACAATGATATGTATGAACCCCTGTGAAAACTGAAATGCAGGTTCAAGTACATGTATAGTTCTATACAGACACAAAATCGTTGTGCGTTTATTCTTGTACGCTCTATGAATTACAACAAAAATTGAACACAAAGAATAGATCCAAATTCAAGTGCTTCTAGGCTTTTTTGCTGAGGAAAAGCTCCGTGCACTGCTTCATTGTATCATCAGGGCTAGTAACTGAAATATATTTTCAAGAAAAATTATCAAGATGTTAACACATCAGAGAAAATGGACATGGATACATAAGGTAATGTGAGGAAATCGTATACAGGATAACTGCTCATCAGCATGTCAACTGAATCGCTTACCTGTGTGGCCAACTGTCTTTTCTGACTCGAAAATTTCAAAATCATTTCCTCCCTGCACAAACGGAATCATACATTACGTAAAAAAACAAGATGTTGCAACGTGGTTCACAACCAAGCAATGGACATTGAAACTTCTTTAAAGTTCACGAGCTAATACTGGTGAAGTGTTTGATGAAACACAGAATTCTTAAGTAGACATTTAACAAGCTTGCACCCTTATCAGATTACGGATATTTGTCGGCCATCCAAAATATACTCAGGGCTACTGCTTCTAAAATCCAGCAGAGCGCAAAGAGCAAGATGCTTTGCGGAAACAAATAGAAAGGAGAAAAGGATAGAGAATGATTAATAAGAATGTCTAGGGTTTACCTCATAAGTTTTGTCACCAAAGAAATGAATCTCACTGAAATCCTCCTCAACATATCGTAGACAGTATGTCTTGTCCCAACCTCGAGGAAAGACCTATATACAAGAGTCGAGAATGAATAACTAGAATCTAGTCATAAGTTCCACTAGATTAATATTATCCAGAGCTACTCACATCGAAGCTTATCTGCCCTCCTATGGAAAACGTAAGGTTATAGTCTCCAAACTTCTCACGCAAAATAGAAACCATAGTTGAACGAACTTTGTGAACCTGCACAGAAAGGCAATTAGCTCGAGTACAAACATTTACCATAACAGAAGATAACCGAACTTATCTGTACTTTTGGCTATCCAAGACACAATACTTGCCTTGTCATACTTTTCAAACTCATCTCTTTCTTCCTGGCTACAGTTTCTTCCGATAGGTGAAACATTAATCATCCCGTTGCGGAACTCTATGAATGTTCCTCTACAAGAATAATTCAGCAGAAAGGTGAGCACTGAGTAAAGATCTCTTGAAGACCTAAAAACAGCACAATACAATCACTGACATATACATGTACTAATGTACCTCTTTATAGGAATATCCAGGTCGGCAATGTACTTGAGTGTGAAATTAATGAACTCCTGAAAGAATTGATTGCAAGGTCAGTCTTTGAGCAATATAACCACTACCTTACTTAGTACCCTCTTCAACCACTTATATATTCCCTCCCACTTCAATTGATGCCTAAGTGACAGTGAGTGCTCGTGATTTTATTTCCCGGCCAACAACAACAAAGCCTTAGTCCGATCTGGGATCAACTAACATGACCCGTGGTCTGAAACCGCCATATGTGAGTAAAAGAAGTTGTAAATAGTGAGAAAGATATTGTGACAGATGGGTTTTTAAAACGTTGAAAAGATATCCGCACTAATAAAACTCTTTCGTTACCCACAAAAAAAAAAATAGCCCTCTTTATCTAATGCTGCCAAGTGCACAAGAACCTACAGGATTACTCTCAACTATCATAGCGCATGCATCTTCAGAAGCCAATTCTTACCTTAAGTTTATCATCTCCAAGATGTGTCTTCAAGCTCTGAAACATTAAACAATTCATTAGGACTTGAAACATGATATGCCATCTTTTATACACGCTTATTTATGAGCTTTATAAATGTTACCATGATGGCAAGCTCCACTCCAGCTTTATAAGCAACTAGCCCATTCTCCGCGAACACATAATCATAGTCAGTAATAACTGCACAGACAAGCAAAGATCATGAAATCATACCAGAAGATCAAAAATAAAAACTTGACACTTATTTTAGAGGTATAATATTCAGGGAAAGATAAGGATTTGGACTTTTGACAAACAATAATTTAACATAACAGTACATCATATTCTTGAACATAACGAACAAACTTAAGTCTGAGAGGTGAGAAAAGGAAGAAACGATAGGTAGATTTGAGAAACCAACCTGTCTTTCCCAGTTGCTCCGAAATTTTAACCAGGTCAGATCCACCAACAACTCCAATAGTAACGACCTTTAGTGAGAAAAGGACAGAAGTTAGTGAATACTCTTTAGTTATCAATGTTCTATACAATTGCATATTAAGTCAAATTCAAATGCAGTAACTAGTTTCACAACAAGAGAATGCTTCATATTCCATTTAGAGAGACAGCAAGTTTAGGAGGGAGAAGGGGGGGGGAGAGATGGGTGGTATGTGTCAAATAAAGACTGCACGATATCAATTTAGACTAGCAAGTGACAACTATTGACACGGCATTCTTACAAAGCTCCTAGACTACAAAGCTCCTAGACGAACCTACATGTCACGACATAATGCGCAAATATTATGAAACGCCGCTTTACTTCCACTGAAGTCCAGCCATCATTGTTCAGAGTGGCAACCAAAACATACATATTCATTAAAAAAAATCAATGGATACTGAAGAGTCTTGCTAGTTGCTACAAGCACTTCATTGAAATCCTTGCATAGTTGTGTTGTCCAGTATTACTAAGAAGTGTTCTGATAATCCCAAAGACATCACTTGTATGCATCAACCTAAGTTACTTGGACTTCCAGGGTATCACCATTTTCCAGAGATATACCTATAGATTTTTGCAAAGTTTGGTACTTGAATGATATTCAAGTACAAATAGGTGGTGCAATTATATAACAGCGAACAATACTAAGATGTACCTTGCGCAACTCTTTCATGAACTCCAACATCTCTGGAGTCACAACCTGCCAGCGAGCAAGACACAATCATCAGCTAAACTAGACTTTGGAATATGGGTCCAGATTTCAAAAAGAAAATTGCGGAATTAAGGCTCTCAAAATAAGCTATTCAAAACTATTAACGATAGCACTTACCTATAGCTACAGTGATACCAGTAACATTATGCTAGAAGAAGATCTCAGACTGCGAACTAAGTTCTTAGCTTCTTATCAAAAGTTAGCACTTTCTCAACTAATAATGCTCTATTAGTAACCAATTTTGTTGAAGCAAGAACGCAATTTATCATTCCTAGAACTCGACTAGCAGTATTTTGATCAACCAAAATCACTCATTGCTGATCTCTAACACATCAACCGCAGAACCCTATTCGGGTTCCATATATCTTCAAGCCTTGATATCAATCAAGCATTTATGCTATGAATAATATACTCATCTAAACTACCCTTGATCCAGTGAAAATTTCTTCACTGACCAAAACTTTTCGATCTGATTCCTTCCCATCTAGAGGTGTGCTCAACATCAACATTATTATTTCTTCGTATCAAATAAACCAAATTGACCATAAACATGATAAAGGTAGCCCCTTCCCCCATGAACAATGAACAGAAAGTAATATGCGAAATCTACTACCACAGACATCTAGATCATAACATCATCAGAATTCAGACTCCATCGATGGCGATCCTCAAGAACACAGCAGTTATGAATCACAGATAGCAGCCTATGACGATTACCTTTCTTGGTGCTGTAAGAGTGCCATCGACATCAAACAACGCAATCACACCTGGCATCTTACCCGCCATTAAAGTTGGTGGAACTACCCTGCCATTGATTCCAAAACTAATCGTTAATTACGAGTGTACGACCACAAAACCTTGAGCAAACAATTCAAACCAAATGAACTTTCAATAAAGATCTCTATATTTACCACAGTAGGATCCTAGCACAGGATAACAATGGATGAAAAATGTATACAACACGTTTGTCGAAAAAGCAACAAAAATGCAACTGAACAGAACAAGATCATGCCAAAATCCTAGTTAATAAACAGATCTTATACTAAGGAACATCAACAGGGTGTTTAAATCAAACTCAATACATCTCAATTCCCAAATTCCGGCTCGAAAATACGCCTTGAGTAGCATAATAGAAGCAAGTTCACATTAATTTTTCTACCCCAATCTCCGAAAATTTATCAGCATATATGAAAAGATCAAGTCTCTGGCACATAAATAGAGTAAAGTTTACATCTTTGTGAAAAATTAAACATAGAATTGCAACAAGTTTGCGAAATTTAGTAAGATTGTTGAAATCTAGCAATGTACAGTGAGCCTAAAACCAAAGTAGCGTAATAAAGGTTGCATACTTGCATTAGATAAGATTGAAGCAGCTAAATAAAACCCATCACAGCAACATTTCAATCAATCTGAAATAAACTCATCACATTCGCAGCAACAATTCAACTTATAGATAAGAGGAATACATGCTCATAATTCCAGAAAATTGGAGTATAAAAATTGGGATGAAATAGAAGAATGTAGTACCTTGGATTGTGACCGACGTTTTCCTGTGGAAAAGTAGAAGTGGGTTTTGAAAATTTCAGTGTATTTGACTGAGATCTAAATCTGATTTGTGGGTTGGGTTTATATAGTGATGAATCGATGATGCACTTTGTTTGGAGTCTCAAAATGTCAGGAATATACTCTCTCCCTTTTCTCCGGGTGTTTGTCAAATGTCAATCTGAAAGACTCGAATCAACCCGACCCTTTAATGACCTGAATTCGAAACCATCTGACTCGAACCCAACTCGACTCACCTGTTTGCGACCATTAGGAGATTGGAGTAGACTTGGGTCATGGGACGGGATGTGTCGGGTCTGGGTCAACTAGATGGGTCAATTAATAATGTTAGATGGTCCGGTTTGCCGCAACCCATTAAATAAGGGGCGGGTTACGAGAGATGGGTTGGTTGGGTGGCTGACTGAATTATTGGTGACGAGTCTTCCTTGCATAAAAGTCTTGTGGAAATGAAAGAGTGGATATCTAGTACTCGTGGAAAAGTAGTCGATGGAACAAAGTATCGGATAAGGAAGAAGAATAGGAAGTGACAACCATAATAAGTTAAGCACAACTTGGATCATTCGTGTCTTTCTCTTATCCGTTGGTTTGAGAGTCTCTCTAACTCCCTTTCTTCTCTCGTCGCAAAAAATTTTAGATTGCTTTTATATCCGAGAATCAACGTAAGTTTCCCTGAACCTATCTAGAAAAAAGGCAAGCACATGAAATGTAAACGTGTTTAAACTATTGACAAAGAATGCTTATGTCGGTGCATAATTGTAATTCATGCTTCAATCGGCCACCTTACCTGTAGCTAGTCACCTTGGTTAGTAGAATTCCAAGTTAGATTTATTAGCACGAACAAGCATTAGTTTGGACTCCGAGACATTAAACTGTCTTAATTATTAGGCCAAAATAACACTGGTAAGATATGCGACACAAATTTGCCATTTTTCTTTTTATGTATTATGTTGCGGTCAAACCGTTTTTATTTTACTATGGATGAGTTCAAGATGACCTAATTGGATCGCAAATTATATCGTGCACCAAGGTGCACAATGAGTATGGTGCACCTCCTCACAATAGAGGAGTAGGGACCACACTTGAATAAATTTAAATTATTTGAAGTGTGGTTCCTACTCCTCCATTGTGAGGAGGTGCACCATACTCATTGTGCACCTTGGTGCATGGTATAAGCATTGTAATTGGATACATCAATCCTATTTTACTGAGACTTAGGTGCAAGCTTTTGACTAATTAACTGGTGTCCCCACACCAAGACCTACTTTGGCTATTTCATGGAAATTTACACTTTGCGGTATTGTGATTTGGTTTCATTATCCATGTTCGATTCTTAACCCAATTTCAATCTATACTATTATATAAAATTAGGGTTCCAGAGATATATGTCACAATTTAAAAATACATGATATCAATCTCACATATAATCCCGTGATAAATTCAGAAACAACAAATAGTTTAGTACTAAATATCATTACATATACAATCATTTCAATGGTTTCATCGATATCTCATAGCATATATTCTACGTAGTATCATTAATTCTACGTAGTATCATTATTGACACCGTGACACTCAACGCCACCCGTAATGAGTTTAACTAGAGTATCGAGAGATGATAACTTGAAAGCGAAATACCATTTTAATGAGGACACATATGAGACGATGTTAAAGATGTTTGTATCATCATCTTTAAATACATTCTGCAACAACGCTTCGATACTACCGTATCATTTTATACCATTTTAATGAGGACACATAGGAGACGAAAAGTATGACCTTCGCCTCATCTAATACGCTTTGTCAGATCTATTTTCTGGTTTTATATTAATTATCTTATGAAACAACTATGAAAGATTTGAAGAAAGAAAGACCGCTACTGCTATAGTAGAGGGGGAAGGAGGGAGAATTAAAGGAGGAAGAAGGAGAGGTAAAAGGGGAAAAAGGAGAACAAGGATGAGATGATGTGTTTGTAGTTAAAGATGTTGATGCTAAGGTGGTTGTAGATGTAGATGAGGACAATGTTGAAGACGATGAACGATTGGGGTTTGGGAGGGATCATATTCCTCTCATCTTCTCAACATCCCGATCGAGGATGATGATGATCCCTATCCGTGCATAGCTATTGGAGCTATGTACTATTATGAGGATGATGATCATGTTAATTGTTATCCCTGCCCCTTTTCTCTTGAGTCGTGGCTCAAGGTCAGAGGAGCACGAATTCTGGGTTGCTATGATTATTGGGCAGCAAATGATGACTTGCTGATAAAAATAGGCAGCAATCAAGGCCCGTCCCGTTTCGATCGAGAAACAAATATGATCATGCAATCCGTACTTACTTGTGAGGTCGATTATCACATATGGAATGATGATTGACATGGTGGATTATCTAACCTCCGTAACTTTCAAATCTCTCAGTTCATTATTGTAGACGAAGCAAGTGATACAGTTCATTTCACCGCCGTTCTCCCACCTCCAGTGATTATTTCAATGGTTTCATCGATACATTCTACGTAGTATCATTAGTTCTACGTAGTATCATTAATGACACCGTGACACTCAACGCCACCCGTAATGAGTTTAAATAGAGTATCGAGAGATGATAACTTGAAAGCGAAATACCATTTTAATGAGGACACATATAAGACGATGGTAAAGATGTTTGTATCAACATCTTTAAATACATTCTGCAACAACGTTTCGATACTACCGTATCATTTTATACCATTTTAATTAGGACACATATGAGAAGAAGGGGTATGACATTCGCCTCATCGAGTATCTTTTGTCGGATCTCTTTCCTGGTTTTATATTAATTTTCTTTTCGGCAATGTGTAAGCATTACAAGCAATATGTATATTAATTACAAGCCTAAATAAACGACTTTCATGCCGGGCCTTCACTATATCTGTGCTGGACTTTTATAAATGGGACGGGGGTACGTAGATCTACGTACCCCCGGGGTACCATATACCAATTGATGTGATCACAGAACATATTGACATGACCATATGATATATACATATTACCATGGAGTATATTCAAATTATCATATAATGTATAGATGAGAATTCATTTGTTTCACGAGTAAGATTTTCATGAGACATTATGTAACCATAACTTTTGAACTTTCACCCCAGCATTCACAAATTTTTCCCTTCTTTTACAAAGTTCTTCGTCTTCAATTTACTCGTTAAATGATTTTTCTAACGTGTACCCATAGGGCACATGATAAGACATAATTTTTTCTTTAATTAAGTGATATTTTCTTAAATTGATCAAATAGATTCCACAATTTGTTATTTTAAGTGAGAATATCACTTGATTAAGGAAGGAACTAAGTTTATTCCTATGGACACACGTTAGAAAACTCGCTCATTAATTACCAAAAAAAAAAAAATTAAATTAAGCAAACCCCTTTCTCTAATTATCCTTGCAATGCTGATAAATCTTCATCTTTGTAGCTCTACGAAGACGCACCTAAGGTAATCAACATAACTTGATTTTTCAAGGGCTTTAATTTGACACTCAAGAATTTGGTCATTAAATATCCGATAATCAAGGTCACTAGAATAATCGAATAGATCATTATCGCCTTAACAGTTTTGCAAGAATCATTTTATTTTATTGCTCATATTGTTGGTATAGTAATTCTTTTCCCTGTTTATTTATGCCGTGTGCGCTTTTGTCATACTTTCTCTTGGAGTCGGAGGGGGCAACAATGGAGGAATGAGAAAGGGGTGAGGGCAGAGGAATGTTTGGAGGCTTGGAGCATACCTAATTTTTTAAGCTTTTTGCAGAATATTTGAAAGAGTCGGATCATTATTAAGCTTAATTATTATCGGGTCATCAAACGGGTCGGGTCATTGTCGGATAACGGGTCACTACGGGTCGGGTCGGGTCATTGTCGGGTTGGACACAATCAGGTTGTATCGGGTCATGGGTCGTTATCGGGTTCGGGTGATCACAATTTCGGGTCCAATCGGGTCGGGTTTTCGGGTGAGTCGTATCGGGTCTCTCGGGTCGGGTCAAGGTTGCCAGCTCTACTCAAGTGTACAACATATGTTCCCCTCAAAAAAAAAAAGTGTACAACATATGTTCGGAAAACTGCATTCATTCACTTAATCGTATCAAGATTTCGTTCCATAACAGTCGTGCAACGCATGGGGCTTAAACTAGTCAAGATAATACTCCTAGATCTAGGCTCTTATTGTGTTTCTAAAATAACATTTACTTGTGGACACCGGGGACTGAGCAGTTGAGCACGGATTTAGGAATGTGCCCAAAACCTGATTTCACGGCTGCTCTTAACTCCGATGATGAGTTCAACTCTGCTATCACTAGTTCTCAGCAATTTTGAGCGAGCAGGCATTATCCAAAAAGATAGAAGAGAAAGTTCTACGCTTTTTAGATGCGCTGGTCCTCATTCCCAGGATGTAAAAGTTCATAAGCACAGTGGGATGAGAGACCAGAACCAAACGCGCGAGACTTATACGACAACCAGAGTTGGGAGAAACACGAATAAGGCTGAGACGCTCATATACAAGGTTTCCCGGTCAAACAAGATTAAAAAACATACAATAGAGCAGTAGTGAAACGAAAGATTGAGAGATAAGATCAACAAACATACATTATTGCAGTAGAGGATCGACAAGCAAAAGAGTTAATAGTACATGAATGGTTCTTAGTTAAAAAGGTAAACTTTAATGCCTCATATACACAAACCACTGATCGTCCCTTGTTCAGACAAACAAGTCAGCAGCAGCATTCACTTGGTGCCCCGGCACGACTCTTTCCGCCAGCAATCTTTTCAGAAGTTCATCCTTCCTTGCCAGCTCAGCTCGCAACTCAATAACAATCGCATCTTCAGCTGCAATCAAGAACCAATTTGATTACACTGACCTAAGCTAAGCATGTGTAAAAAGAAGCAGAAATTATCAAAAAGATCAAGCTTCACATGCTAAAATGTTGTTTAGGTCGTTATCCTACTGGCTGTTCTGCTCAGCATCAAGCCCCTCATTGTTTACAACCGAATATCGGTATTTCTCTACATTAGCATCCATTTGTCGGATGGCAAATTTTTTAGTTCAAAGGTGAAAAGATCCTAAACCCAGAAAGTAATCGAATCGGGAACATGCGGCTGCAGACAAGGCATTTCACTTCCCTCCTTGCCAGAAAAGACACAGAGGCAGAAGGAGAACATCGCAGTAATAATTTGACACTAGAAGCATTAGCCTTCAATCTAACAAGGAAAGTGCTCACACATTTTGTGACACAATATCGTCTTTGATAACACAGGGCACGAATAGACACACATGAGGAAATATGGAAGTAAGAGGAGCACTTCACATGTAACATGCACAACCAGACAACCATTGCCCCAGGATAATCACTGCCAATCGAAAGTCTTGAGACCAAATGACCTCACTCTTACGGTCTGAAACTTTTAAAGATACCAGAGGCTCCTCCTATCTAAACCAAGTATTTTTTCCCCCCATAAAACATATCACGGAACCACTATTCATACACGCATCTGAAAATAAGTGGGTTCGAGATTTATTGAAATGATAGGTGAGTTGGGTTTGGGAGGCATGAGACAGTTCTGTTCCCACGTTAAACAAACTATTTTTTCCCAAAAACCTAAGAAAGGAGATACGGCCTATTAAAATAAGACAATGGTCACTCCCAAAAAACATTGAAATTATGAAGAAAGTTTAGAACATAAGGGACAGACATTTATGGAGGCGTCTCTTTGGTAAGAGAGGAGAGCAATACAACAACAACATCTTTAACCCCAGTGCCTTAAAGGCTCCCGCCATAAGGCGGGGTAAGGGGGGGTCGGATGCACGCAAGCCTTACCCCTATTGAAACATAGAGAGGCTGCGCACGGATAACCCAAAATGAAAATTGCTTCGAGAATCGCACTCACTGACTGCTACTTCACAAAATAAGAAGCACAGACAGTTTCATGAGCCATTTTGCTTTATTCCATTATATCCCAAAAACCAAAGAATAATTAGTCTTTGGCTCCATCGGAAATGGAAACAAGAGAGGAGAGCAATGCGTACGATAAAAAAGAATTGTGGGGCACTTCTACTTTGGACTAGGGCAAATTCTTTTTTGACAGAGGACTAGGATAAACTCAGTGGAAGTGGCATTTATGAAATGCATTACTTGCCTTGTTGGAAAGAAAAGCTTGCATTTTTAAGGAGTTTCTATCCCTCAGATGGGACAGATTCTATAACTTAGGTACTTCTGGACTGAGGTTGAGAGGACTTTCAAGAATTTTCTATCTTGATTTTGCAACATCATTGCGTGAACCACTTGCCTTACCACTTATGCAGTTATGCAGTTGGGTCAAGAAAACCCCTCCTACACTATTTAGTCTTACACTTCCTCTCTGGGCACATAATACATGAAATCATGTAAAAATATAGAATCAAGAAAGTGGATGAAATGTTAAGAGAGAGAAAAGTGTTCAACGTTCCAAAAAACGATAAAAAGAACGCAGTAGCTGAAAAAAAAAAAACGCAAATGGCTCCAAGTAAGAAGTTCAAGAGTGTTCAACGGTCAACCAAACGAGAGAAAGAAATTTAAGGGTTGCAAGAGGAAGTACAAATTCAAAGTGTTACAAGGTTACTACGCCCTAAGGTAAACAAACGAACTGAGGCAAACAACAGTCTTCGGTACATGTACTATGTCTGCTACTTCTAAAGTAACTAGGAAACATCCGAATTACTCATATAACAACTTGGTAAACCTTTTAGGTACCTGATTCTAGAATCAGACACTATCATAAACTTATTCAAAGAAGTGAAGAAAATAGACAACGTGAAGATAAAATATGCATCACCCTTGATCTTCAAGTTAGATGAAACACAATAAATCAGGTCCAAATAATGTGAACTCATGTAAAAATGAGAGAAATTATGAGGATCACTTAAGTCTTAGGAGTCTCATTGTAATTTGCAAAATCCATGGCTACCTTGGCATGGTAAAATGTCAATTATAAGACAAAGTGGTTAAATAAAATTCAGAGGTTTGGCTTATGCAGCCACAATAGAAAGATCAGTAATTAAAATTTGAATATGTCGTTGTCACTTCAATGGCAAGAGGCCATATGTACAAATTTTATAGAAACCACTCATTTTATAAGTTACTGTTACCGGGTTGGATCCATCCCTTATAGATAAAAGAGACAGACGACAGTAATTATCTACGAGAAAATCACTCAAACTATCAAACTATATGCCTTAGTAGAGAGAGCTTCTTCAACATTAACTAAAGGCCAAAATATCAAAAATAGAAGTGAAAAATACCTCTACCGCAATGACAAAAAAATTTACGGAAAGAAGCCAATGAAAACTACTTCCAATTTTTAACTGAGAAAGGCTTAAAACACATCAGATTCATCAATCAATTAAACCCCATGTGCAAGAGAATGTCAGGGGTATGACGTGAAATAACAGATGACATTCAAGCAGTCTTTCATCTAGAAAAAACATTTTAGGAACCCTTCTTCATCAGTAATAACTATAACAGAGGGATAAGATGTCCAACTAAATAAGTGTGATGGCATACAACCACCACACACCACCTCCTACCAACTTTGAACACCCTATTTAAACTAAATTTAACACTCTCCCTTCATTTTTTTCACTTAAACACCTTTTTAACCCCTAACCCAAATCTAACTAACCCAAAATTACAAAATTTATTGGATATTTACTTTTACTTATTAAGCCCCGATTCCATACCCACCCACAACCTAATTTTTCGTTTTCTAATCATTATTTAAATTAATTTATCATATTGGACAATCTTGTACCAAGTTTTTGGTGAAGTATGAACTTTGAACATAGCATTTTGCAAGGTGTATAGTACTAAAGTATATCACTGGGTCATCCAAAAATACATCGGTACAAGGCTGCAGGCGCACTCCTGTACAAGGTATACTGTAGGCGTAGTTTTCAGTTGCGAAGGAGTTTACTGATGGTTTTCAGGTTGAAACTTGCAGAAAAGTTATGCCAAGCTAGCTGCAGCACCTCAAAGCCTCAATTGAGAAGGTTGATGTTCGCTTTCTAAACCCAAAGAGTTAATCTGGTGTTCGTATTAATGTAACAGGATTTTCCTATGTTTTTGTACTTAAGAAATTAGTAAGAATTAAAATTAACAGGGTGAACTCATCAATATATTCAAATAATAATGAGAAAACGAGAAATTAGAATGTGGGTGGAAAAGGAATCAAACCTAAATTAAGTAAACAAAATAAGTCAAATCTTTATGTGCGGGTTAATTAAATTCGGTTAAGTATTACAAAAGGTGTTTAAGTGAAAAAATGGAGGGACAGACTAGAATTTGGTGTGTGGCTAAGAGAAGGTGTTTAGAAGTGGTTGTTACTAAAAACTAACTAAAAGCCAAAATAAAGTGAAAAACACCTCTACTGCAGTAACAAAGGAGACAAAAGTAATTGATTTTAACTTCTACATGAGAAAACCTTAAAACACATCATATGCACACTGCGAGAAATTAATTGAATCCCAAGGGCAAGAGAATGTCAGGGGTGCAACATGAGACCAAATGACATTCAAGTATGCAAGGCATTTCGCCTTGAAGAAACAGTATAGGAACCCTTTTTCATCAGTCATAACTAATTAAAAAAGAGGTATAAGATGTCCTATATATGCCACCCCTTGGACATTAAAGAAAGCATGCCTAATTTAACAATAGAAAGAAGCGAAAGAGAGAACTTGCGATTAAAGCTAGTAGAACAATGACTGACCTTGAATAGAGTAGCACCCTCGAGCCAAAATATAAGCGTATAACAGAGGAAAAAGAACTTTACATGGCAACATTCCATTAAAGTGTAAAACATATGTGATGGGACATATATTTTACCTCCATTTCCATCGTGGTGAATTGACATTAAAAAAAGACTTGAACCAAACCCCCCTCATTTAAACCAAACCAAAGAAGACCATAAACAGAATCCCACAAATTACAGAAAAGCTAATCGATTTCAATCATTTCATAAAGTGCACAATTCAAGCCCAAATGCAAGCGAATTGGGATACATCAAGCACCAGCCACATTAATATCAAGTATGATTAGGAGCTCTTACTGGCTATAATGTCGCCTTGAAGCCCCTCACGGTTATCAACAGCCAAATATTTGTTATTGCTTTTCTCCGGACCAAAGGAACCAACATCGAGGGGTAAATATTTTTGCTTGTGCGTTCCTTCAATCCATGCTGGAGGTAAAAACATAGCAAACATGAGAATGGATATGCTAAAATACAATACAAAGGCGTATGTGAGAGAGGGGCTTACATTTAGGAACGGTGCCAGAAGCACAGCAGCGGATGGAATAAGGATAGCTGGCCAATCGATAGGAGAAGGAGGCTAATGAGCGGAAGTGAGACCGGGACTTGTTATTGGCATTGGCACCAAAGACCTCCTCAAAGATCTTGAGGAAAACAAAGCAACCACGGCCGCCGAGCATGGACTTGAACGCGGTAACATAACAAAAAAAGTTGCCATACAGGTGTAAGACTTGTCTCCAAGGATAGTAATCGTTGCCGGTAAAGAGGCCATCATCCAAATCACTAGGTGGGGCCATCACCTCGACATTTGAGCCATTGAAATCTGTCTTAACGATACCCAAGCTCCCCATAACACGACTTTTCCTATTACTATTACTACCAGGGAGGGGATAGACTCCAGAACAGGTAAGCCAAACGTCATGTCCCCTGAGACAGTAAAAGGAGCCATTGACAAAGAGTGAACCACAAGTGAAAGGGGCGGGCACCAATTCGGTACACCATTCTTGAGTATCCAAATTGAAGGTCATACACATACCCCCCCGCCCCCCAATGAAGACGTTGCGATCCACAACGGTGGCGCAATCAGAATCAGGCTGGTCCCACTTGACCAAACGTAGTAGCGACTCGAGAGGACGAGCAAGTTGCTTCCACTTGTTTAAGCTAACGTTGTATCGCTCGAATCTGCCGTGTGCGCTAAGCACGTAAATCATCCCGTCGGCTGTGAACATGCACGGGTGCGCCTTTGGATAATTCATCGGCGCTGCAGGTCTGAGACTTTCGTCGTCCGTGTCTATGATAAAGGTACGCTTTTGCTTGCGATAATCAAGCGGCAAATCGATGCCCCCGATCAATAGTATTTTGGAACCCAATTTCGCCATTGCTGGTTCTGCCGCCAACTCCCCCGAGATCTTCATTGATGGAGATATCTCTTTCGGGTTCGGACCCAAGTTTTCGGCATCGGATGATAAATTCAATTTGTAAATCGAGTGGCTCCATTCCAAATCCAAATCCGGGTTGTGCTCCACCATCATCCAGATCCTTAGCGGATCTTCTGATTCACTCTTCCTATTTTCTCCTCCACCCTTCATCATCTTCTTCTTCTTCTTGGCTCTCTCTCTCTTCACTCTTCCAGATTCTGGGTTTGATTTGATTGAATTGCAAAACAAACCCTATTATAGGAGAGAGAAAATAAGTATATATAGCCCCTCACCCCAAAAAAAAACAAAACAGGTATATATAACCCGGTAACAATGATACTCGTAGATAAGGTGAATATCATAAGAAACTAATCGGGGACGCTTTGGAATGGCAATAGCGAAAGAACTATGAATTTATAATAAAGTGCAACTTAAACGAGTGACATTTTTTTTCTTGTGAGAATAGTGTAAGACACTAAGACGTGAACTAGCGTAACTTAAACAGTCAAATCTTCAGGACATTTGGTACAAATATGTAACACTGGGTACCACGTGCAAATCGGCAAAACACGAGGGTACCACATGAATTACCCTATTTTTTTAACAAAAGTTAACAGTGTTAATTAGAGGGTTAAGTTTTGGGTACCGTGTACAAAAATTCAAATCTCGAGGGTATTTTGTACAAATTTGCAAAATATTGGGTAGCACGTGCAAATCGGCAAAACACGAGGGTACCACGTGAATTAACCTTTAAATCAAAGATTAGCGATATGTAAGAAATTCACTAGTCATAAGTCATGAATCATGATCCATAATCCATAGTCCATAATCTAATCCATATTATTTAGAAACGAATCGAATCTTTTGTCAATTCACCCTATCAACCATAATGCATAAACTATCGTCCAAGACTACTACACCTTAACAACATGTTTGGTAGAAAGGAATTGAACGGAAAGAATTGGAAGGAAGAGAACGGAACGGAAAGGAAAAGAAGAGAAAGGAAGGGAACTACGTTTTCCTTTGTTTGGTTCACTTATTATAATTTTGGAGGAATTGGAAGGAAAGTGAGTGATTTTAAGTTATAAATTGGCTTTCCGTCCAATTTCGCCCGTTTTGGGAGGAAAAGGAAATGACAGTTTAATGAAGGATCATTTCCTTCCATTTCCTTTCCTTTCCTTCCACTTCCCATGTATCTTAATAAACCAAACGCAGGAAAGTTGTAAAATCTGTTTCCTTTCCTTTCCTTTCTGTCTATTTCCTCTCTACCAAACATGTTGTAAGTGTGCACACCCCATACTGGGTGTTTTTAACCCAAGTAGAGTATACTTGAGCCAAAACCCCTTAAAATCGATGTGGTAGCTAGGGCAATAATAGGAGCCAATGCCTCCAATTAATAAATAGAAGTTTTTTTACTCAAACAAATAATTAAGAGTTATTTTGACTCCGTCTTAGTAACCAGTATCTTATCGAGAGAGAGAGGGAGAGAGAGAGAGAGAGTTAATGATCAGATATCACAAATCATATAAACGATACCAAGACCAACACCATAATATAAATCGCTTAAGCGCCCACTAACCAAACCGAATCAACCAATTCAGGATACATACATTCAATCTTACCTTTAATTTCTAAATAACATATTTGTCACAAGTCATACCATATACCAATATCAATACAATAATTCCAACCAATCATGATACGGCAATTGTATAAAGTAGATCGTTCTCCACCTATTATGATACTACGTTCTTATCCAATCACACCATTCACATTTAGCACTTAAGTTTGAAAGGTTTATACGAGTTTAAGAAAGGTTGAGCATGCTAGCTTATCTTTTCAAGCAAACGGAAACTCAATAGCACAACAGTCATTAGTAGTCCTTGTCTACGAACTCATGCTCTACAATTACACAAACGACATTCCCAAACTAACACTCAATCTTACTCCAGAGTAACTCTTCTGTGCGACGGTCTCACAAGTGAGACGGGTCCAAGAACAAAATAGCCCATCAATAATAATTAGAATAATAATTTTAAAAAGAGAATTAATTAGGAGAAAAAGAAAAAGAACAACGCGCATATAAACCATAAAGAAAGAGAAACTGCTACCCAAAAGAATGAAGAATCGCGTAAAAAACAGAGAGAGAGAGAGAGAGAGAGGATGAAGAAGATCGAAGAAAAATATAGAAAAAGGAATCTACGGAAAAAGGTATGTTAAATATTCTAATTTTGTTGGTGTTTCTCCAAACTTCCAATCAAATCTCTTAAATTTGTGATTTAGGATTTCTATCAACTAATTGTGATTCAAAAATCAATATCCGTTTTAAACGTCCGATTGAAATTTACATCCAAGCTGCAATTTCACATATATCGTTGATACCATTTGCAATTCGAAAAGACAGTTCAAATAAGTAGTTTATATTATCGTTCATACATATTTACTTTTTATTGAATTAACCGTTTTCAATCGGAAACTTGAATATTTAGGTTAAAAACTTGAAGTCTTGGGGAATAGTACCTAATATAATTGGGGATGTAATGTTCAGCCAATGAAATTGAGAACTTATGTTGCAAAATTGACGTTTAAAGTTGAGAACTCACGTTTTTAATAGATAGTTTAAGTTTATGGGACATTTAAATTTAATATTTGATGTTTTATGATGTCTCAGGGATTTGTTCTTCTAGTCAGGAGATTTAAACTTTTTTTTTTATAAACTATTGTTTTAAAGTTTAAGCTTAAAACTAGTGGTTTTATCGTGAATTCGTGATGATTCCCACACATTACTTGCATTTTTCTCCGAATTCTATTAGCTTAATTGGTAGAGCATCGTTCGATTGAACGACAAGTATGAGTTCGAATCCCATATAGACTTAATGATAGAAGTGTTAGATCAGATGGGATGGGAGTGATAAGAGAAAAGAATACATTGAGGAAAGTGAGAGGTTGTACGTGGTTGGAGAATGTGGGGAGTCAATGATTTTTTTTTATTTTTATTTTTGTGAAAAAAGAAAATTCTTTAATGGACTTGTGTGTTATTGGCCGTCTCACTGGTGTGACCGCCTCACACAACAATTTACCAACCAACAATTACTAATTACTTAATAATTATCATTATATTTCAATAATTATTCAATAACTCAAATAACACCCAAATTATTATGAAAATTCTCAAAGGCTTAAAATTAGTTTTAAAACAGAATTTAAAACATAAAAATAAACCCTTAATTATTATGATTTAATTATAAATTAATCCAATTAATATAAATTATGTTTTATTTAGCAGAAACAATGTTTTAATACATAAAATCTCATAAATTTGAAATTAAAAAAATAATTTACGAAAATCAGAAAAATAACTTCATAAACAACCAGATTTCAAACGCCCTAATTACTTTTATAATTTAAGCCAATTTAATCAATTTACCAACACAAATCTCATAATCGAAACCAAATCAATTTCTACAAAAACATGAACCAAAACCCAACTTAAATCCCCAATTAAAATTGAGAGCTATAATTATAATATTATGAGAACACCCAAACCCTAACTTTATAATTAAGTGAGACAAAATCGAATTAATAAGTTAATTAACTTCAATTTCATAATTAGTGCATAACACTAACTCAGTTTTATTACCCACTAATTAAAACATCTATTAATATCGATTAAGAACAAATTAAAGCATTAAAATTGGTTCAATAATCTCGTTCTTTGTAGAGCACGAAATCAGTGGCGAAAGAAACAGAGGTAGGGGCGGCCCGAGGAGTCGTTACCCGTCTGCGAAGGATGGAAGTGGTGGTCGAACGTCGTTAAGACGGCGAGCTGGGCAGGTGACGTCAGTAGGATTGCGTGCAACGTGGGTGCGTCGTGAAGAAAACAGGGGAAAGCAGGGGAGTGGAATTTTTTTTTTTTTTTTTTTTTCTTTTTTTTTATAGAAAAAAGAAGAAAGAAGGGGGGAGGGTATGTCGTGTTTTAGAGCATCAGTTACAATTAGGGGTGAGCAAAATAAACGGGGTACCCGACCCGGATCCGGACCCGCTTAAGACCCGGCAGGTCTGGAACCGGACCCGTCAACCACGGGTACGGGTCTGAAAATTTTCGGACCCGTTGATAACAGGTACGGGTCCGGGTCCTCGTAATTTAGACTCCCTACCCGCCAGGTACCCGTTGAATAGCGGATCCTAACGGGTACCCGTTAATCAACGGGTCTAGACGGGAACCCGGAACCGTTATTATCAACAATTTACGCAATACATTGACTTCATGAAAAAAATAAAAAAATATACCCGAAACTTTGGGCTGAATGGCTTGCATTATTAAAGCCCAGCTAAGGTAATTAGGCATGCAATAGCCAAGCGTGTCAAAATTCTAGTGGCACACCTCTAGCTCTTATATAAGAAAACATGTGCCAAAGTTTTCCTTCATGACCGATGTGGGACGATATGTCTGCACAATTTTTTTATTTTTTGATAAACTTGTTGGTATTAGTAATCCCATTACTTGATTTTTAATTTATGTCATCTTATTAGTTAGTTATTTCAAAGCCAAGTATTACCTCATTCTATTATCTAAGTAATAGTTTCACTATGTCGGTTAATAACTAAGTAATAAGTAAATTAGTAACTAACTAGTATATATGAGTAGGATGAATGGTTGCATACTTACATTGTAAGGCTAATTAAGGGCATGTATTGATGAAGACCTGTACTTTCATAACTCAATAATTATTTGGTAGAGACGAAATTATATTTGTTTGGTTGTACTTGAAGTTTAAAATGACCTTAAACTCCTAAATACGAAGTTTAGCTATTGCTATTGCTATTGCTAGGATATAGATACATGATACATTGCATGTTGAACTAAAAATTCATACTAATATTGATCTACGAAAACATAATCTTTATAAAGAACGGATTAAGTGAACGACACAATTGAGTCGATAATTGAATGCCCAAAGTAACTCATGATCGACTTGTAAGTAGTCACTGAAACATAACTCCACAAGATGACTAATGAAAATTCATGAATCATGAATCCGTACTCATTCTCGATCACTTGCGTGCGTATGCACTATATGCAAATATGCAATTGTACCCTTTTATTCTATTATTACTTCTTAACTTCTAAGGGTGGTAATTTATATTAAGTAAACAACATGACATACAAGACCAACAAAGAAGAAAACATACGGAAAAGAAAGGATACAAGAAAATTATAAGCTCTAAGTTAACAATGACGAAACAATACAAAATTGTGAAAGAAAAATTACACTTTGGATTCATGATCAATTAATCATTGTTCAATGTTCATACACGCCAACAAATCTTCATAATAATACATTATACAATAAGATAAAAAGAATCCAATACACATGTGTGTTACTTGTAAACTTGCAACCATTAAAAATTGTGTTCAAGCTACTATCGCATGCCGAAACTCATTCTCCATTAATACGTATCATTCAACCTTGCTGCACAGAGTATTGGAAGTATAGGTTTGTCCCACATCGACCTTGAAAGGAAGATGGGGACAAACTCAATTCTATTTAAATGGGTAAATATGCTTCATAGTCATGGCATGCGGTCAGGTCTTAGTGAGCCAAACCATACAACTTTGCTAGCCTTGGCTAAATTTGCATGTCATGGGACGTGGCTCACGCCTGATATTGTGTGTTGGGCCTTAGCAAATATATGTGCCACAATGGCAGCAGTAAAGCACTAAAGGCTATAAAGAACGGGTACCCGGGACCCGTTGTTGCACTAATGGGTCCGGGTCCGGTTCCTGAATCTTGAGACCTGTTGGCAGCGGGTCCGGGTACGGGTCTTGAGTTCTAGGACCCGTTGACAGCGGGTCTGGGTCCGGGTTCTTGATTATAGAGCGGGTACCCGTTTGTGCTCACCCCTAGTTACAATGATCAAAATTTTCATTCATTCATCTCTCTCTACCCATTCTCTCTCTCATACCTAGAGCCGGCCACGGGCCGGTCGGGCCAGGGCTAGTGCCCCAAAAGTCGAGCCCGTCAGGACTATCATACAACTCAACTTAAATCACCCTGGCTGCCTGAGTTTAAGCACCCATTTGGAGAGGAGTGGTACAAAGCTCAAAATGTGATAAATAAGATTGTAATAGTTAATGCAATAAAAATAGAAAATTGAAGAGAAATAATATATGAAGCTGAAAGCCAAGGCAAATTCTAGCAATCTAGCACGCCTTGTGGACCAAACACCAAAGCCAAGGATGCAACAGACCTATTACAGGCACAACAATCCGAAACCTGAAGGTTAAACCTTACTCGGGGAGAAAGCTATCATCTGATCTCCTCTTCAAATTTCCCAAGGTTAATACTAAGGTACGAAAACCTTCAATTAGAATTCAAATGCTCATTAAATCTATATAACCAAGTTTCTCGGGATAGAATACACGCAAGGAAAAAAGGGCAAAGCCTACAACTGACAGGGAAATCACTTGACTAGGACAGACTAATTTCCAATTCAAAAATGAGGCTTATTTCAAAGGTGCAAAAATGAGCAGCTTCACGTATCAGTTTCAATGACTAGGAATATAGACCGACCAAAAGTGATTACTAAACACATGGACAGAGAAAATATGAAATCAATCACTCAGGGCGAAAATATAGTCCAAACCCAAAGTGCCTTACCAAATCTACAATGTAGACTCATACATGATTTTCAACATTGAGCACGCCGCTTATTGGAAAAGTAGCACTTGCACATACAATTGAGGAAAATTGGAAGAAAATCAGTATATTCCACAACACAGCTCCACTATAAAAGTAGTCTCACAAGTACAAGTTTCAGCGAACTTGACAATCCTCCCACAATATGTACCAACCCAAGAATCCGAGTACACCTTTTAACTCAAAGGATCTTAGATGGAACATCAAACATCGCTCACTCTTGGTTGTGGCTACAACACACACTCAGCACTCAAGGTCCCTATAGAACTACACTACGTCTAGAACGACGTAGGAGTACATGCACTAGCATCATTAATACATGAACAAACATATTCTTTGTATGTATTTACTCCTCGACAAATGCATCTCAAACATGCATGTACACATTAAGATTAGATATTATTAGACCTAATTACTTTTAATTTAATATGAAAACATTAAGGATCCTCAACACCGCACATTCATCAAATTCTCCTTTCACTTCGTATATTCATTGCGACATTTACAATCCATAAGGAGGTTTAATAAAGGGATAGAAACACAGACAAATCATCTGATATCACAGTATATCAACCATTTCTCAAACTAGAGTTGACAACTCCATCAGTCCACAAGTCTCAGATAGAGTCCATAGTCATAAAAAATGAGATAATAGTTAAAGCCTTCCACAAAGATCATGTTACCACTACATGTTCATACATGTATTCAACCACCACATATTCCTTTGCCATAAGTGTCATAGCAATTTAATTATAGTATGGTTGCACATACCAGTATCTGCAGGTTGAAGGCGCAGAGTTGAGAAGCAGCATCTTATCCAAGGAAAGGTCTTGTGATTCTAAAATTTGCCATGAGAGCAATATGGTCTGATGAACACAAAGGTGAAGGAAGTCCCCTGCGGAGACTATCAAGGTCTGGAAGCTCTAGCAGACCTTTAACTTCCAAGTTATCCACTGTATTGAAAAAAAAGGGACACTTAGTATAAGCTAAGTTGTTTTAGTTATGCTAAAGTGAAAAGCAAATGCATCGCACATTAAGTGGTTTAAAAGATGGCTACAACAAGACACGACACAAGTTGACGTGGATTCTCGGTCAAGAGAACAAGTGTAATTGGCTAGTAAAGGATAAAGTTCAAGGTGTGCAATAAAAATCCTACAGCCTCAAGGTGGTGAGCTTCCTCAGATAATCCGACGAAACCTTCAGTTGCTAATTTTATTGAACAATATTCGGCACTTGTGTAAAACTTATTGTCCCGAAATGACAATGCACAAGGTAAAGCAAGGTGACCCATGCCATTGAGAGCATTACAGTTATGACCAAACCAACCTATTAAAATCGAGAACAATGCGCTAATAATGAAAGACAACAAATGTTAAGGAGAATACCTGTGTAAAAAATGTAATCCAAGGTTCTTTGCCGAAGAGGAGTCAAAGTGGGAAATGAAAACTCTGCTGTAGTCAAATCACTCGTGTCTGAGCTTCGTCTTTTCATATCTCTGATAGGCTTGACAAAGGCATGAGGCGTCAAACTGGGAAATATAAGCTCTCCTGTACTCAAATTTTTCATGTCTGTGCTTCGTTTTTTTCTATTTTTGGTAGGCTTGACAACCGGTGTATATGCACTTGCCTGTAGAGTATTCTCGTCAACGTAAAACAATCAGATCCAGCTGGCGATCAGTAGCGTTATAAAGCACATCCTGCCAATTAGAGTTTTAAGTCTGCAAGCAGTCATAAAACAGTATACAGAAAGCAAAATTGTAATTACCAAGTTTGAGGTGCGGATGTATACTCAAAGGATCTCTCGCCTCGTCTCCACGTGCAGCCTTCACCTCACCTTTTACTAGAAGAGTATAAGGATCACTGCAAGGACAAATGTTTACCTATAAAACACAGGTGGAGTAACAAGTACTTTACGACCGACACAGCTAAGAGAATATGGCTCGAATACCATTCTTTATTAGAGGATTTAAAACTACTAATGAGATTCATTCACAGGTCCAATTTCGTACATCTAGGCTTCCCGAGACCAACAACTGTATATGCACTTCTAAAGAAGACTAGGCATCTATTTGCACACAAGATCTTTACATTACAGAGTATGGCTTAGATTACTGGATGTTCAAAACAGAATCCTCATTCCAACAGAATTTGCTCCAATGGAACTATGGAAGAGTGGGAGAGAGGCTTTATAGGAGCAGCTTGTGTTATATAAAAAGTATAACAACCGCATATAACTTCGATATACAGGACACAATGCAGTACATGTTTGAAGAGTTCCACAAATTTTAAAATATTGTCCTCAGAACTTACCTTCCAGGAACAGAGTTAATATCGCCACAGATAAAAAGAGGCATCCTGGGGTCAATGACTGACATCTTCTCAATCTCATTTATTAGATCTGAAACCTAAAGTACAGATACAAGTCATGCATCTTCATGTCAACATTATTGGAATTGCCAAAAAAAAAAAACCTTCACGTACCTGGAGCAATTTTACATCTGGAGCGCCCTTGCTAGCGAATATGTGAGTGTTAACCTGCATATCAATGAATGGTCTGTTACAATTAGAAAGAAACAGAACAAACAAAATGAATCGATTACCTAGTCAAAATCAAAGAGCAGCTACACAACTGCATACCAAGATGACGCAGGAACTACGATCACTTCATACAGCTATGAATCCATAAAAAAAATGTTCAAAAACTAAGGAGCAATGGAAATACAGACAGTACCACACATATTTTCCCACCATCTCCAGTATGACTGTTAGAGCTATATTATCCTGAAGGAACAAAATCCCAACTTCTCTATCAATGATAGTGCAGCTTAATTATTGTCATTGCACACTGGAAGGAGAACAAAAAAAGAATCCTAACCTTGATCAGTCGGACTCCAACAAAAAAAGAATCCTAACATTGCATATACTCACTCAGATTCCCTGCATCATTTATTGTTACTTTTATTTTTGACAGAGGTATCGTTATTGTTACATTCACTTGACTGTAATGTTTAAAATGGCGTGACTTGATTATACTCATAGAACAAGCCAGAAGGCGAACCACGAGGCGCCAACGCCAATCTGACTATACGAGAACCACCTTCTTTTACGGGCATGCTGCCACAATTTCCATTAAAATCAGTTCTGTTGTAACCAGGGCAAAGGCAATTGATTATGAAGGTAGGGTATATTTTTGCCAGTATTCTTGTGTACGCATTTAAAGCTGCCTTTGATACGAAATAGGCAGACACCACTGGGAACCAGCCTTTCTCTAGGTATGAGCCATCTTTAAAGTCTCTTAGAAACTCGCCTAGGAATTCGTCAACTTTCTCTTCTGTAAGTCCTTCAGCATTGGCTAGAACTCCTTTGATTCGCTTATTTCGTATGTGCTGAACACCAGTAAAAAGTCTTACATCAGTATTTACTACTGTAAATGATTCATCTAAGGAATAGATATTTGTAAGAGAACATACACTAAGCTTCCCTGCAGCTGCTGAAACATTAATTATTCGCGGTGAATCTGATAATTGTAGGAGAGGCAGTAAAGCTTCAGTGGTTGTTTTTGCACCATAGTAGTTTGTTTTTAGACATTCTTCTGCCTGCTCACATGTCTGAGTCACCTTGACTCTCGAACTGGCCTCTGGATCAGGCTGCATAATGTATACAGGTGTTAAGTCTTTTCTGTACTCAGCGAAAATGGGGTCCCAAAACACAGGAAATGTTTGTCACTGATCATATATATACTTACAAAACCTGCTGCAAATAAAGCATCAGCGTCAACAATTGCTCCAGGAATCCCTGCATTATTCACCTACAAAAACCAGAAAATGTTCAGACATATGCAGATTAAACGTACAAGACTCATTTCAAAGGCGAGATGATAGTTATGGCCTTATGGGACCTGACTGACCGTGTTCTGAGAATTTGCAAGTACATACCAGGATATCAAGCTTGCCAAATTTCGTCTTGATGAAGTTAGCAAGAGAAACAGCACTTGTGGGATCAGTGACATCAAGCTTATGAAATTCAAGATTGTCAGAATTAAGGCCAGACTTTCTGAGATTTTCAAAGCCTTCTAAGCCTCTATTTTCGTCTCGTGAAGTTAAGACTACGACCAATCCCTGTGATGCGAGTTGTCTGCAAACTTCAAGGCCTATTCCTTTGTTTGCTCCTGTAACCACTGCGTATCTGCAGCCACCAGAACAAGCAAAATGTTTAAGCCTCGGCAAAAAACTGTCCAAAAAGGCCTGTCTTTGTAGGGCTACTAGGGTATGGTAGACGACAGACTTGTTGGGTGGGGTCCAACCCCATTTGTTTATTATTGTTTTTTTTTATTAGTTTTCTATTTAAGAAAAAAAAAAAAAACAGAAAAAAAAGGAAAACAGAAGAAACAAAAAGAGGAGCAGGGGGCTGTTTTTCTGGAGGGGGGCTCGACAGAAGCAGAACCAAGAAACACAAAAACAAAACACAAAATCAGAAAATCAGAGAGAGAGAGGGAGTGTGCTCATCTTCCCGAAAATCTCAAAGAGGCAGAGAATCTCCAGCTTGAAGCTCGTCCATAGCTTGGCGTTTTGGGAAGCTGATCGGAGATGGCCATCTGCTAATTGTTCTTCAACTACAGGTATTCTAGTGTCATTCCTTTGGATTCTTCGGTACTACAATTGATTAGGATAATCAAGTAGTAGTGATCCGATTGATACAAGTTGTAGCTGGGATTTTGTTGTTTCGAGTTAGGGGCATAGCTTGAAACTTTGGACCTTGTAACTTTGCTAAATTGATTAGTGAAATCGATTATTGGTGCCCAGTGGTTTTTCCCTTCGAATTGGAGGGTTTTCCACTTAATTCTTGGTGTTGGTTGTTTGTCTTTGTTGAATTTCGTTTTGATTTGGTTTAGTCAATTTGCGTCGAATTGTTGCCGAATTTTCGCTAGACTCGTTTGGTGTCGTTTAGGCACAACAGTGGTATCAGAGCTTAGGTTGTAAGCTAGGTTATAATGGAGTCTAGCAGTTCGGGTTCAATGATTAAATTGACCTCCACAAATTATTCCATGTGGAAGTGTATGATGGAGGACTTGTTAGTGTGTAAAGACCTCTTTGAGCCTATTGACGCAAATCCCGGAACCCCTGATAACCCTCCTCCTAAGCCCGACTCTATGAGCGAGAAAGAGTGGGCGAATATGAAACGGAAGACCTTGGCTACCATTAGGCAGTGGGTTGATAAAACTATCTATAGTCATATATCACGAGACACCGATGCTTTTGCAATGTGGAAGAAATTGCAAAACCTTTATGAGAGGAAATCGGCTCATAACAAAGCCTCTTTGATTAAGAGACTTGTTAATTTGAAGTTGAAAGTGGGGAAGTCAGTTTCGGAACATCTTGGTGATTTTCAAGATGTCATTAATAAACTGACGTCCATGAATATTGTGCTTGATGATGAGTTGCAAGCACTTTTCCTCTTGAGTTCCGTTCCGGATACATGGGAAACCATGGTGGTGTCTATTAGCAATTCCGCTCCTAGTGGAAAGCTAACGATGGATATGATAAAAGATAGTATGTTCAACGAAGAGATGAGGAGGAAGGAGATGGGTTCGGATAATGCTCAGGCCCTTGTTACGGAGAGTAGGGGCAGGGGCAAAAGTAAGGGTCCAAAGAACCGTGGCAAGTCCAAGGGCCGTTCTAAGTCTCGGGATCACAAGGACAATATCATTTGTCATTATTGTGATAAGCCGGGACATGTTCAGAACTCTTGTTGGGTTCGGAAAAAGGATCTAAAGAATGGCAAGCAGATGAAAAAGGCGGATAATGCGGGTACGGCCGCAATTGCAAGTGATGAGCCAGTCACTTTGATTTGTGGTACAAGTGACTGTTCTCATATCACTAATTCCAACAGTGAGTGGCTTATTGATACGGGGGCCTCTTTTCATTGTGCTCCGGAGAGTGAATATTTCTCAAACTATCGAACGGGTGATTTTGGTAGTGTGAAAATGGGAAATAATTCTTCGGCGAGCATAGTTGGTATTGGTGATGTTCGGGTAGAGACAAATGTCGGATGCACGATTATTTTGAAGAATGTGCGTCATATACCCGATTTACGTCTTAACTTGCTATCCGCAACTGTCCTTGATCAAGAGGGTTTTCATCACACTTTCGGTAGTGGAAAGTGGAAGATGACCAAAGGGTCGATGCTTGTTGCTCGTGGAGAGTTGTGTTGCACTCTTTACAAGACACACATGAGAGTGTGTGGTGGTGAAATTAATGTCGTTGAAGAAGTTTCCTCACCAAATTTGTGGCATAGGAGACTCGGGCATATGAGTGAAAAGGGGATAAAGATCTTGGCAGAGAGATCTCTTATTCCGGCGGATAAGAGTATATCTCTTAATCCTTGTGATCATTGTGTACTAGGTAAGCATCATAGAGTTTCTTTTCGAAAACGATCGAAACGGAAAGAAAGCAAGCTAGCTCTAGTGCACACTGATGTGTGTGGTCCAATTGAAGTGGAATCGGCAGGGGGTCATTTATATTTTGTGACTTTCATTGATGACCATACACGTAAGACATGGGTTCATCTTATGAAGCATAAAAGCGAAGTCTTTGAAATTTTTCAGAAATTTCATGCTATGGTGGAGAGGGAGACAGAGAAAAAGTTGAAATGTCTCCGTAGTGACAATGGAGGTGAATATACCTCAAATGAGTTCAAAAGTTACTGCTCCAAGCATGGGATTCGACATGAGAAGACTGAGCCGGGCACTTCACAACACAATGGTGTGGCGGAGAGGATGAATCGGACCATTGTCGAGAAAGTGAGATGCATGTTAAGGATGGCAAACCTTCCAAAAAGGTTTTGGGGTGAAGCTGTCAATAGTGCAGTGTATTTGATCAATCGTTCGCCTTCGGTTCCGCTTGGTTTGGACATTCCGGAGAAGGTTTGGTCCGGACGTGATTCCTCTTATTCTCATTTGAGAGTGTTTGGTTGTAAGGCTTTTATGCTAGTGCCGAAAGAGAAGAGGTTAAAGCTTGATAGCAAAGCTACTCCTTGCATTTTTATGGGTTATGGAGATGAGGAGTATGGCTATAGGCTATGGGATCAGGAGAGGAGAAAAGTGGTCAGAAGTAGAGATGTGGTCTTTCGTGAGCAAGAGATGGGCTCCGACATGCTAGTTGAAAAGTATGTCGACACATATACTACTCCCGACTTAACACCAATTCCTACTCCTATTGTTGATCTTAATGCAGGTGATGGTGAAAATGAAGGTGGAGATGCTATCTTTGAAGAAGATAATCCACAAGTGTCAGATAACAATGAAGTGACACAAGAGGATGAAGAAGACGAGGCTGTAGAGCAGGGGGAGCAGCCCGTTATTCATCCCACAGGGGCTGATCAGGAGCTTAGGCGATCAACCCGTGAGCGTAGACAATCAACTTGGTACTCAAGTGATGAGTACATCCTCCTTACTGAAGAGGGGGAGCCTGAAACCTATCAAGAAGTGCAGTCACGATCCGATAAAAGTGAGTGGAATGCTGCAATGGAAGATGAGATGAACTCTTTGATGAAAAATGATACATATGAGTTGGTGAAGCTTCCAAAAGGCAGAAAAGTGTTGAGAAACAAGTGGTTATTCAAGTTGAAGAAAGACGGTGATAATCTAGTGAGGCATAAAGCAAGATTGGTGGTGAAAGGTTGTAATCAAAAGAAGGGTATCGA
This sequence comes from Spergularia marina, assembly GCA_963680865.1. Lineage (NCBI taxonomy): Eukaryota > Viridiplantae > Streptophyta > Magnoliopsida > Caryophyllales > Caryophyllaceae > Spergularia > Spergularia marina. The sequence goes on along the minus strand of OY804551.1, from coordinate 23,997,085 downwards.
TTTCAATGAGATTTTCTCACCGGTAGTGAAGATGACTTCGATACGAGTCGTGTTAGGCCTAGCCGCTAGCTTGAATCTTGAAATCGAACAACTTGATGTGAAAACCGCTTTCTTACACGGTGACTTGCACGAGGAGATATATATGGAGCAGGCGGAGGGATTTGAAGTGAAAGGGAAAGAGCACTTAGTGTGCAAATTGAAGAAGAGCCTTTACGGGCTTAAACAAGCACCAAGGCAGTGGTATAAGAAGTTTGATGCATTTATGACGAGTCATAATTACACGCGGACAGAGGCTGATCCTTGTGTGTATTTTAGGCTGTTCCCGGATGGTAACTTCATTATTCTCCTCCTTTATGTTGATGATATGCTTATTGTGGGGAAGAATGGTGATATGATTAGCAGCCTTAAAGAAGACTTGTCTAAGTCTTTTGATATGAAGAATTTAGGCCCTGCCAAACAGATTTTAGGCATGCAAATCATACGAGATCGGAAAGCTGGTAAGTTGTGGGTTTCACAAGAACGCTATATTGAACGTGTACTTGAAAGATTCAATATGAAGAGCACTAAGCCAGTGAGTACGCCACTAGCGGGTCATTTTAGGTTGACAAAAGAAGATTGCCCGACTAGTGATGAAGAGAAAGAAGGTATGTCTTCCATACCATACTCCTCTGCCGTTGGTTCTTTGATGTATGCAATGGTCTGTACACGACCCGATATTGCACATGCAGTTGGAGTGGTGAGTCGGTTCTTGTCTAATCCCGGAAAAACTCATTGGGAGGCGGTGAAGTGGATTCTTAAATATTTGAGGGGTACATCGAAAATGTGTTTATGTTTTGGAAAATCTGAACCTATACTTGAAGGATTCACTGATGCGGATATGGCGGGTGATATTGATGGTAGAAAATCCACCTCGGCTTACTTGTTCATGTTTGCGGGGGGAGCCATATCTTGGCAATCTAAGCTTCAAAAGTGTGTAGCTTTGTCTACCACTGAGGCTGAATATATTGCCGCCGTTGAAGCTAGTAAGGAGATGTTGTGGCTTAAACGGTTTCTCCTAGAGTTAGGTTTGGAACAAGAGGAGTACATTGTACATTGTGATAGCCAAAGTGCTATTGATTTGAGCAAAAATACCATGTATCATGCTCGAACAAAACACATTGATGTCCGTTACCATTGGTTGAGAGAGGTCATCGAGGATGAGCTTTTAAAGTTGTTGAAGATCCACACTGACAAGAATGGGGCTGATATGTTGACTAAGGTCTTACCCGGCCACAAGTTTGCAAGTTTTTGCAAGTTAGCCGGGATTGTCTCCAAGTGAGTTGTAGGAGACGTATCTCCTCCGAATCGGGTTGGAGGGGGAGATTGTTGGGTGGGGTCCAACCCCATTTGTTTATTATTGTTTTTTTTTATTAGTTTTCTATTTAAGAAAAAAAAAACAGAAAAAAAAAGGAAAACAGAAGAAACAAAAAGAGGAGCAGGGGGCTGTTTTTCTGGAGGGGGGCTCGACAGAAGCAGAACCAAGAAACACAAAAACAAAACACAAAATCAGAAAATCAGAGAGAGAGAGGGAGTGTGCTCATCTTCCCGAAAATCTCAAAGAGGCAGAGAATCTCCAGCTTGAAGCTCGTCCATAGCTTGGCGTTTTGGGAAGCTGATCGGAGATGGCCATCTGCTAATTGTTCTTCAGCTACAGGTATTCTAGTGTCATTCCTTTGGATTCTTCGGTACTACAATTGATTAGGATAATCAAGTAGTAGTGATCCGATTGATACAAGTTGTAGCTGGGATTTTGTTGTTTCGAGTTAGGGGCATAGCTTGAAACTTTGGACCTTGTAACTTTGCTAAATTGATTAGTGAAATCGATTATTGGTGCCCAGTGGTTTTTCCCTTCGAATTGGAGGGTTTTCCACTTAATTCTTGGTGTTGGTTGTTTGTCTTTGTTGAATTTCGTTTTGATTTGGTTTAGTCAATTTGCGTCGAATTGCTGCCGAATTTTCGCTAGACTCGTTTGGTGTCGTTTAGGCACAACAGAAGTGAAATTCAAGCTCGAATCATGAGCTCTAATCAACTGAGCTACAGCGACATAGAGGAAAATCTATACTAGTGCATTGAGAAATCACCTTTTCTTCGCGAAAAATTGAGATGGTTCAGTCATGCTTGCAATGAGACAACCGATTTTTTTTTTTAATCTTTAAGCAAATAAAAGGAACAACAATCGTGAGAATTGCTTCTCGTAGAAGATCTACTCATACGAGGTATTACTTGGCCAGAGATAACTCCACACAGCTTATGCTGAAATTTATACTAATGTCACGTTTGATCAGAGCTTTTTTATTTGACTGTGGCCGAGTTTCAGATGACATAAGTGAGTACATCAGTCCTATGACATAAGTAAATACATCAGTAGTCCTATGACATAAGTGAATACCGTATATCAGTCTTATTTTACTGCTCAGGCGCAAATATTGGACTTATTAGCTGCGTGTCCCCGTATCAGATTTCGGACTCACTTCGGCCATCTCAGTACAGTGGTGCTAGCATCTAACGTTACATTATTTATCTCAGAAACTGTAACTTACAGTACCATTAGGCGCAATTATCAGAAAGGTGTGACTTCATTATGATTATTCGTATAGAATAAGGAAACATTGACGATTCTTGTTCTTGGTGGATCAGATAGCATTAATAGGAAGCAACGTTTAAAAAGTTAAAAGAGTTCAAAGAACTCAAGATGGCTTTGGAATAATTTCTACTACATACGTGTTGGATTATGATCCAAAAATTATTTGTTTTTAATCAAAAGTTGTTAATGTAAAATCCTAATAATTAGTGAGTCAAATTAGTTGTTGATTGTTAGTGGGATATGTAGGTTATACGTGGGATTGTGGTGATGAGTAGTTGCTTAGTTTTAGGAGAATTTAGTTGTTGTACTCCCTATTTAAGGGACTTAGTTTTAATGTGTTAAATGAGAAGATTTTTTTAGCAAGTTTTACAGTAAACTTCTCCATGGTTTATTTACTCTCATATTATTCCTCCCCTCTAAATTCTACAATACGAAGTACTCCGTATTTCACTACGAACATAGCATAAATTTGCCTGGACAATGATTGACTATTAGAAAGTCAAAGTAATTTTTTTTCCCGTTTTGAATGGTATTTATTTGTTATTTACACGTTTTTTTTTTTAAAGACACATTACCCTTATCAAACGCATTTAAAATGGGAAAATTTTGAGTATTCGCTTAAATTGGGTCTTATACGGGTCAAGATTTTTAGCAATTGTAGAACGGGGTACCGGTAGAGCTAGCAATATTGACCTGGCCCGACTTGACTCACCCGAAAACCCAACCCTATAGGACCCGAACCGACCCACTTATGACCCGTGATCTGACACAACCCGATAATGTCCAACTTCAATGACCCGACGCGACTCGTAGTGACCCGTTACCCTAGAATGAACCGATCATTTTGGTGACCCGACAATTATTAAACTTAATAATGATCCTACTTAAAACAATTTAGTATTGATGTTTACGGTTTTCACTCACTAAGTAAATATTTTCACTGACCAAAAATCAAAATAATAATCAGTAACTAATCGATTGACTCGACACGAAATCGAACCGACCCAACCTAACACAATTTCTACGGACAAAACCCGAACCAATAGCAACCCGAACAAAAAACGACTCAGACCTGCCCGATCTCCAGCTCTAGGTACCCGACATTTTATTCATAGGGAGACTCTGTCTTTTGAAGAGCTCAGTTTCTTGCTTCTGGACGCTTGTAACACAAGTTACAAGTTATAACTCTTGTGCTCACCGGCGCCGGCAACTTTATTTTCTTCCGACGACCCACCAGCGACGGATTTCGCAACCCAAGACTCCACCCTTCAGTGTATGTCTCCAATCTCATTTGATTATTTTTCAGGTTAAAACTTTAGAATTTAATTTTATAGTATAATCCAGTTCTTAGCCATGTTTTATTGTTACCCATTTGATTTTTTGATGTACTTCATACTATATGTTTGATAATTTTGATAATTAGGGGGCTCATAATTTGATATTGCTAATTGCATGTCAAATTAAAGTTGTGAACTTTGTGATGATTGATTGATGTTAGGGTTCTGAATTATAGTATATGATGATAGTGGTTCAACTTTGCTATAATATATATGTTTAATCAAAGTTTTGAACTTTATGATATAATTTTGATTGATGCTAGGATTCTGATTGGAGTATATGTTAGTGGTTTACATTTGTTGTGAACTTTGTGATGATTGATTGATGCTAGGGTTCTAAATATATAGTATGTGATAATATGATAATGGTTTACATTTGCTATAATATATGTTTTTACTAAAGTATTGAACTTTGGGATATAATTTTGATTGATGCTATGATTCTGGCTGGAATATATGGTAGTGGTTTACATTTGTTGTAATAATGCATTATAAAACACACAAATCTCTGTCCTAGGGTTTAGGTTTTAGGGTTTTGCATGGCAATCAATCAAGAAAGAGAGGAGGGGATGATGAAAGATGGAGGAGAAAATAGAAAGAGTGAATCGGATCGATCTGGATAGTGAAGGAGCGCGTCCCAAAATCGGAATCGGACTTGAGTCATTGTTTTTTACGTACTTGATTTATCATCCCTTGTGGTTCACTCTCTGTCAATTAATGGCTCCTTTTACCATCTCAGGGGTCATAACGTTTGGTTAACCAATACTGCAGTCGATTGCATCCGCGGTAATAGGAAAAGTCGTGTTATGGGGAGCTTGGATATTGTCAAGACAGATTTCGATGGCTCAAATGTTCAGGTGATGGCCCCACCTAGTGATTTGGATGACGGCCTCTTTATAGGCAACAATTATCATCCTTAGAGACAACTCTTACACCTATACGGCAATTTTTTTTTGTTATCTTGTCATTCTGAACAACATCCGCCGTGGTTGCTCTGTTTTTGTCATTGTCTTCGAGGAGATCTTTGAGGAGGCTACTAGCAATAACAACTTGAATAACAAGTCTCATTTCCGCTCATTAGCCACCTTCTCCTATCAATTCGCCTCCCTTTTTCCACTTCAAAATTTCGCCATGATTGCAAAGAGGAGTTGGGAAGAGACAACAGACTAATAGCGTAAATTTAATCTTTAAGCATGTAAATAGAACAATAGTCGTGAGAGTTTTTCCTCGTAGAAGATTTACTCATACGAGGGTATTACTTGACCAAAGAAAATTACACAGCTTATGTTGAAATTTATACTAATGTCAGGCCGAGTCAGAGCGTTTTTATTTGACTGTCACTGAGTTTCAGATGACATAAGTGAATACATCAGTCCTATTTTAGTGACACTCAGGTGCAAATATTGGACTTATCAGCTGCGTGTCCCCGTATCAGGACTCACTTTGCCTATTTTATTACAGTACAGTGAGCGTCTAAAGTTACATTATTTGTCTCAGAAACTGTAACTTACAGTACCAAAACTCCATAAGGCACAGTTACCAGAAAGGTGTGACTTCATTATTCGTATAGAATAAGCCAGAAGGCGAACCATGTGGTGCCAGTGCCAATCTCACTGTACGAGCACCACCTTCTTCCACTGTTAAGTAGCCAGTATTCTGATTGAGATCAGTCTTGACATAGCCAGGGCAAAGGCTGTTGATAATGATGGATGGGTATTTCATAGCCAACACCCTTGTGTATGCATTCAAAGCCGCCTTTGACACGAAATAAGCAGACACGTTAACTGGCCAGCCTTTGTCTGCAAGTGACCCGTCCTTGAAGGCTCTTAGAAAGTCATCTAAAATCTCGTCGATTCTTTCTTCTGTAAGCTTCTCAGCATTGCTCAGGACTCCCCTGATCTGTTCACTTGGTATGAACTGAAAGCAAACCAAAATCATTTCAACAATCTTAGATTAAGTAAAAGTCCTAAAGTGAACAGTGTAATAAGTCTGTTCAGAGTTAGAACTTACTCTAAGCTGTCCTAGAGTGGATGAAACATTGATGATTCTTGGTGAATCAGATAACATTAAGAGAGGAAGCAAAGCTTCAACGTTACGTTTCACACCATAGTAATTTGTTTCAACACATTCTTCTGCAAGCTCATAGGTTTGTGTTACCAAGTCCTCACAATTGATTGCCTGCTTCTCAGGTGGCGTCTCATCAAACTACCTCGGAATTTCAAGCAAATTTATTAGCAGATATGTATGATGCTGATACACTATCAGTACATTTAGAATTCCACAAGCACGAACCTTAACTTGTGGAAGAATGATCATTGGTACTTACATAACCGCGTGAAATTAAAGCATCAAATTGATCTGCAATGGCTCCAAGGACCCCTGCATTATTCACCTGCATTCTCCAAACAAAACCAATTATGACTGTTATGTAGACCCGTCTCATATACCAACCCTAACGAACTTACCATGCACATCTACCTGACATCTGATAGCAGTCTAACAGACTAACAAAGCTATCATTTAAACATCTAACATCAAAGTTAAAAAGCAGGGGCGGATTCAAAAATCTAGATTATAATTTACCAGGGGCCTATATTGTTTCAGAAAGCTGGAACTCGACCTACTTACATTATATATCAACGTAAATCCCGGGTTTTATTTGATCATCCTAGTTTCATTATACTGGCTTTTGCGCCTCTTTTTTTGAGAAATTATATACTAGTTACATACCAGGATATCAAGCTTGCCAAACTTGGCCTTGATGAAATCAGCAAGAGAAGCAGCACTTCTGGGATCAGTAACATTAAGCTGATGAAACACAAGATTGTCGGAATTAAGGCCAGACTTCTTGAGATCTTCAACAGCTTGTATTCCTCTCTTTTCATCTCTAGAAGTTAGAATTACGACTACTCCCTGTGACGCGAGTTGTCTGCATACTTCCATGCCCATTCCTTTGTTTGCACCTGTTACCACTGCATACCTACAACCACCAAATCAGCCAAAATGTTTTTGTTAACCTTAACAGTCCCAAAAGACCTGTCTCTTTAGGGCCGCGGTAAGGCTAGACCATTAGGGTAACCCAAAACACAGAAGGCTTAACCTAGAAAATACGCCCTAAGAAGTTTGGATTGATAAAAATCGAGCTTAAACCACGAGCTCCAGCCAACTGAACCATCCGAACTTTCCAAGTGAAAGTGTTGACATTGCTTATATACAAACCATACTACTGTGCTACAGCTATGTAAAGGAAAAAATTTCAGTGGACAGAATTTACCTTTTCTTCGCGAAAAATGGGGATAGTTCAGCCATGATTGCAAAGATGATTGAGAAGCAGACAGCAGACTAACAGTAAAAGTAAAAATAATCTCTTAAAAGTACCAGAAAATTTAGCAGTAAGCTGAATCTTATGTAATACGGAGCATGTATAATCATTTCCACAATATATATATAGACGTGCTTAAATAGGCGATTCAGAGAAATTTCCAAACAATATACGTCATGGGTGACATTTTTTTCATCTTAAAAGTATTACTTATATATTGGCAGTCTGTTGAAGTTTGTAACCATTGCCTTTCAGTAGTTTGGTTGTTCACGTCTATATTTTGAAATTTATACTAATGTGGCGTTGAGTAGCAGGGGAGAGCATTCTCACTTAACTGCAACTGATTTTCGGACTACAAACATCAGTCCTATTTTACTCGGACTCAGGTGGTGAAAGTATCGGACTCCTGAGCTGCGTGTCCCAGTGTCAGGAAATCAGGACACAATTCAGCTATGTCAAGAAGTATACCAAGTTTCTGGCTTAAAATGAAGTGTGCATATATAATGGCCGCGTTGCAAATTGTCTGATACCATACTGCAGCAGAGAATTAAAATGACTCATACATCAGCATAAGTGGCCAGGAACTGTAATTTTAGAACAGTGAAAAGCATCCACCATTGTTATTTGTAGGAGTACAAGTTCCATAGAAACAGTAGCTACAACTACAATATCAGAAAGCACAATAATCAGAATGGTGTGACTTCATTATTTGTATAGAATAAGCCAGAAGGTGAACCATGAGGCGCCAATGCCAATCTCAGTATACAAGCAGCACCATGTTCCACGGTTAAATAGCCAGCATTCTGATTGATATCAGTCTTTACAAAGCCAGGGCAAAGGCTGTTGATAATGATGGATGGGTATTTCATAGCCAACACCCTTGTGTATGCATTCAAAGCCGCCTTAGTCACGAAATAAGCAGAAATGTGAACTGGCCAGCCTTTGTCTGCAAGTGAGCCTTCCTGAAAAGCTTTCAGAAACTCATTCAGAATCTCGTCGAGTCTGTCCTCTGTAAGGTTCTCAGCATTGCCTAAGACTCCTCTGATCTCCTCACTCGGTATGAACTAAAAAAAATAAGCAAAATCATTACACCAGACTTAGATAAGTAGAAGTCGTAAAGTGAGCAGTCCAATGAATCAGTTCAGAGTAAAAACTTACCCTAAGCTTCCCTGAACTAGATGAAACATTGATGATTCTTGGTGAATCAGATAATTTCAAGAGAGGAAGAAAAGCTTCAACGTTACGTTTCACACCATAATAGTTTGTTTCAACACATTCTTTTGAAACTTCATATGTTTGTGTTACCATCTCATCATATTTGATATCCGTCTCAGGTGGCCTCTCCTCGAACTGCCTCGAAATTTCAATCAATTTATTAGCAGAAACACACAATGCTGACAAACTATCTATCAGTAGATTCATACATATCTTAGAATTTAAAAGAAATACGACCAGAATTATAGTTAAGGTAGTTATTGATACTTACGAATCCTGATGCAATCAAAGCATCAAAGTCAGCCATGGCTCCAAGGATCCCTGCATTATTCACCTACATTCACCAAATAGGCTTTAGTTATCCATTGCGAACTCCAACAATATGTCAAGTTTGATCAGTTGTAGCGCGCAAAGGGAAGTACTTCTATCTATGCAGCGTGTCTTGAATACCAATCCCAACGATCCTTACAGGTTACGACTTTACCAGTTGATCTAGCTGACAACTGCTGACATTTATTGTGACCGAATCGACAATGAATATTTGGTAATAGAGTAATAGAGCTGCATTCTAATGACTCTAAAATCACTTAATTCTCTCTATTCTCTCCATATTTCATTATACTAACATTTGCGCCTCATTTCTCAATACGAAACTTACATGTAAATTACGTGGTCACAATTTACGTACCAGGATATCAAGCTTGCCAAATTTCGCCTTAACGAAATCAGCAAGAGAAGCAACACTTGTGGAATCAGTAACATCAAGCTGATGGAACTCAAGATTATCAGAATTAAGGCCAGACTTCTTTAAATTTTCAAGGGCTTGTAAGCCTCTTTTTTCGTCTCGAGAAGTAAGAACGACAACCACTCCCTGGGACGCCAGTTGTCTACATACTTCAAGGCCAATTCCTTTGTTTGATCCTGTAACAACTGCATACCTACACAGACAGAAATGTAAGGCTTCAATGACACATTTCGCGAAAACGAGCGAGACAAAATGATATGCAGTGATCAAACCTTTTCTCAGCAAGAAACGGGTATGATGTCGTTTCAGCCATGATTTTGCTCAAATGCTCAGGAAATTTGAGTTAGTAACACACCAAGAGTGAGCCAACACAACTCTGTTTATTTGTGTTATGACTTTCTGTGGCCCAGATTTAGATTGGGATGTATGGTGATAACTGTCCCACGTACCCAAACAATAAAATAGAACCATTTCTAGTTGTTGCGCCAAATGTCATAATGAAGTAAAGCAAAACGGCTTACTAATTTGTGAGCGCTTCTTGTATTGTGAAGTATAATACTCAGGTTATGAAATATTCGGGGCAATTTTCATTACGAGTCATCCGAACAACCACTTTATTTTCAACATATACGGTAAATGTGCACTAGCCAGACTATAGTATATACTCCCTCTTTACAAGAGTGATTATTGTTTAACCTTACACTTGTTGTTAATAGTATATATATTTTATGTAATTAGGTTAATGCGTAATTACTAGCCTAATTACTGTTGTATCCTTGTATACTCGATATATATATGATGAAAGTCATCGAGCCTCAATTGAGGACTCTTCCCTAATCTCATATTCCCATATGGTATCGATCTAGGTTTTCCCAAACCCTTCCGCTGCTTCTCTGTTCTCCCTAGCCGTCCTCCACATTCACCATGGCTGGCGATGACACCCCTCCTCCTCCTCCCCCTCCTCCTCCCTACGACAAACTACACCCTGCCTTCTCCGTTCACAACATCAAAGCACAGGTTCGTTTTGTGCTCGATGATGAGAAGATCAAATATGATACATGGGTGAAGCTTTTTCGTCTCACCGTCGGTCAATATCAGCTACTCGATCATCTCGATGGAAAAGGCTCGAACCCGACTGACACTACGTGGAAAGCTATTGATGACGTTGTTCTCAATTGGATTTATGCTACGTGCCAAGGTGCTTCGCAATCAGACTCCGGTCTCTGTGCTCTTTGGTCGTCATCCCACCTACGATCATCTTCGCACATTTGGGTGTTTATGTTATCCCAATCTCTCTGCAAAAGCTCCTCATAAGTTGGCTCCTCGGTCTACTAGGTGCATCTTCTTGGGGTTTCCACCTAATTTTCGGGGTTATCGGTGTCTTGATTTGGTTACGGGTAAAATTCACATTTCGCGACATGTGACTTTTGATGAGCTTGTGTTCCCCTACTCCCAGCGGGGGTGTGTCCCGTCCATGATCAATGACCTACCCTCCGACGTTGCCCCGCTTAACATGGGACATGAATATGCGTTCCCCGCTCCCACCCCTCCTACTCTGCGTTTTGGGGTCACTTACACTCGTCGTGCCCGCCCCGCTACTGCTACTGTTGTACCCGAGGCAGAGGGGAACCCGCGGTCCGCCTGTTCTGCACCGCGGTCCGCCCTTTCTAATCCGCGGTCCGCCCCCGCCCCGGGCATTCTGCCCACTCCGGCTACTCCACTTCCCTCGATGTTCCGGCCAGCTGCTTCCACCACTCATCCCATGTCTACCCGTGCTCGTGATGGTGTGTTTCAACCCAAACAGCCCCTCAACCTTCATGTCACGCATTCTCCGGTCTTATCTCCGTTACCAAAAAATCTCTCCGCTGCTTTGTCTGATCCTCATTGGAAAGCTGATATGGATGATGAGTTTGATCCCTACTTAAATAAATTTAAATTATTTGAAGTGTGGTCCGTACTCCTCCATTGCGAGGAGGTGCACCATACTCATTGTGCACCTTGGTGCATGGTATAAGCATTGTAATTGGATACATCAATCCTATTTTACTGAGACTTAGGTGCAAGCATTTGACTAATTAACTGGTGTCCCTACACCAAGACCTACTTTGGCTATTTCATGGAAATTTACACTTTGCGGTATTGTGATTTGGTTTCATTATCCATGTTCGATTCTTAACCCAATTTCAATCTATACTATTATATAAAATTAGGGTTCCAGAGATATATGTCACAATTTAAAAATACATGATATCAATCTCACATATAATCCCGTGATAAATTCAGAAACAACAAATAGTTTAGTACTAAATATCATTACATATACAATCATTTCAATGGTTTCATCGATATCTCATAGCATATATTCTACGTAGTATCATTAATTCTACGTAGTATCATTATTGACACCGTGACACTCAACGCCACCCGTAATGAGTTTAACTAGAGTATCGAGAGATGATAACTTGAAAGCGAAATACCATTTTAATGAGGACACATATGAGACGATGTTAAAGATGTTTGTATCATCATCTTTAAATACATTCTGCAACAACGCTTCGATACTACCGTATCATTTTATACCATTTTAATGAGGACACATATGAGACGAAGAGTATGACCTTCGCCTCATCTAATACGCTTTGTCAGATCTATTTTCTGGTTTTATATTAATTATCTTATGAAACAACTATGAAAGATTTGAAGAAAGAAAGACCGCTACTGCTATAGTAGAGGGGGAAGGAGGGAGAATTAAAGGAGGAAGAAGGAGAGGTAAAAGGGGAAAAAGGAGAACAAGGATGAGATGATGTGTTTGTAGTTAAAGATGTTGATGCTAAGGTGGTTGTAGATGTAGATGAGGACAATGTTGAAGATGATGAACGATTGGGGTTTGGGAGGGATCCTATTCCTCTCATCTTCTCAACATCCCGATCGAGGATGATGATGATCCCTATCCGTGCATAGCTATTGGAGCTATGTACTATTATGAGGATGATGATCATGTTAATTGTTATCCCTGCCCCTTTTCTCTTGAGTCGTGGCTCAAGGTCAGAGGAGCACGAATTCTGGGTTGCTATGATTATTGGGCAGCAAATGATGACTTGCTGATAAAAATAGGCAGCAATCAAGGCCCGTCCCGTTTCGATCGAGAAACAAATATGATCATGCAATCCGTACTTACTTGTGAGGTCGATTATCACATATGGAATGATGATTGGCATGGTGGATTATCTAACCTCCGTAACTTTCAAATCTCTCAGTTCATTATTGTAGACGAAGCAAGTGATACAGTTCATTTCACCGCCGTTCTCCCACCTCCAGTGATTATTTCAATGGTTTCATCGATACATTCTACGTAGTATCATTAGTTCTACGTAGTATCATTAATGATACTGTGACACTCAACGCCACCCGTAATGAGTTTAAATAGAGTATCGAGAGATGATAACTTGAAAGCGAAATACCATTTTAATGAGGACACATATAAGACGATGGTAAAGATGTTTGTATCAACATCTTTAAATACATTCTGCAACAACGTTTCGATACTACCGTATCATTTTATACCATTTTAATTAGGACACATATGAGAAGAAGGGGTATGACATTCGCCTCATCGAGTATCTTTTGTCGGATCTCTTTCCTGGTTTTATATTAATTTTCTTTTCGGCAATGTGTAAGCATTACAAGCAATATGTATATTAATTACAAGCCCAAATAAACGACTTTCATGCCGGGCCTTCATTATATCTGTGCTGGACTTTTATAAATGGGACGGGGGTACGTAGATCTACGTACCCTCGGGGTACCATATACCAATTGATGTGATCACAGAACATATTGACATGACCATATGATATATACATATTACCATGGAGTATATTCAAATTATCATATAATGTATAGATGAGAATTCATTTGTTTCACGAGTAAGATTTTCATGAGACATTATGTAACCATAACTTTTGAACTTTCACCCCAGCATTCACAAATTTTTCCCTTCTTTTACAAAGTTCTTCGTCTTCAATTTACTCGTTAAATGATTTTTCTAACGTGTACCCATAGGGCACATGATAATTAAGACTTAATTTTTTCTTTAATTAAGTGATATTTTCTTAAATTGATCAAATAGATTCCACAATTTGTTATTTTAAGTGAGAATATCACTTGATTAAGGAAGGAACTAAGTTTATTCCTATGGACACACGTTAGAAAACTCGCTCATTAATTACCAAAAAAAAAAATTTAAATTAAGCAAACCCCTTTCTCTAATTATCCTTGCAATGCTGATAAATCTTCATCTTTGTAGCTCTACGAAGACGCACCTAAGGTAATCAACATAACTTGATTTTTCAAGGGCTTTAATTTGACACTCAAGAATTTGGTCATTAAATATCCGATAATCAAGGTCACTAGAATAATCGAATAGATCATTATCGCCTTAACAGTTTTGCAAGAATCATTTTATTTTATTGCTCATATTGTTGGTATAGTAATTCTTTTCCCTGTTTATTTATGCCGTGTGCGCTTTTGTCATACTTTCTCTTGGAGTCGGAGGGGGCAACAATGGAGGAATGAGAAAGGGGTGAGGGCAGAGGAATGTTTGGAGGCTTGGAGCATACCTAATTTTTTAAGCTTTTTGCAGAATATTTGAAAGAGTCGGATCATTATTAAGCTTAATTATTATCGGGTCATCAAACAGGTCGGGTCATTGTCGGATAACGGGTCACTACGGGTCGGGTCGGGTCATTGTCGGGTTGGACACAATCAGGTTGTATCGGGTCATGGGTCGTTATCGGGTTCGGGTGATCACAATTTCGGGTCCAATCGGGTCGGGTTTTCGGGTGAGTCGTATCGGGTCTCTCGGGTCGGGTCAAGGTTGCCAGCTCTACTCAAGTGTACAACATATGTTCCCCTCAAAAAAAAAAAGTGTACAACATATGTTCGGAAAACTGCATTCATTCACTTAATCGTATCAAGATTTCGTTCCATAACAGTCGTGCAACGCACGGGGCTTAAACTAGTCAAGATAATACTTCTAGATCTAGGCTCTTATTGTGTTTCTAAAATAACATTTACTTGTGGACACCGGGGACTGAGCAGTTGAGCACGGATTTAGGAATGTGCCCAAAACCTGATTTCACGGCTGCTCTTAACTCCGATGATGAGTTCAACTCTGCTATCACTAGTTCTCAGCAATTTTGAGCGAGCAGGCATTATCCAAAAAGATAGAAGAGAAAGTTCTACGCTTTTTAGATGCGCTGGTCCTCATTCCCAGGATGTAAAAGTTCATAAGCACAGTGGGATGAGAGACCAGAACCAAACGCGCGAGACTTATACGACAACCAGAGTTGGGAGAAACACAAATAAGGCTGAGACGCTCATATACAAGGTTTCCCGGTCAAACAAGATTAAAAAACATACATTAGAGCAGTAGTGAAACGAAAGATTGAGAGATAAGATCAACAAACATACATTATTGCAGTAGAGGATCGACAAGCAAAAGAGTTAATAGTACATGAATGGTTCTTAGTTAAAAAGGTAAACTTTAATGCCTCATATACACAAACCACTGATCGTCCCTTGTTCAGACAAACAAGTCAGCAGCATTCACTGGGTGCCCCGGCACGACTCTTTCCGAACCATTGATCGTCCCTTGTTCAGACAAACAAGTCAGCAGCAGCATTCACTTGGTGCCCCGGCACGACTCTTTCCGCCAGCAATCTTTTCAGAAGTTCATCCTTCCTTGCCAGCTCAGCTCGCAACTCAATAACAATCGCATCTTCAGCTGCAATCAAGAACCAATTTGATTACACTGACCTAAGCTAAGCATGTGTAAAAAGAAGCAGAAATTATCAAAAAGATCAAGCTTCACATGCTAAAATGTTGTTTAGGTCGTTATCCTACTGGCTGTTCTGCTCAGCATCAAGCCCCTCATTGTTTACAACCGAATATCAGTATTTCTCTACATTAGCATCCATTTGTCGGATGGCAAATTTTTTAGTTCAAAGGTGAAAAGATCCTAAACCCAGAAAGTAATCGAATCGGGAACATGCGGCTGCAGACAAGGCATTTCACTTCCCTCCTTGCCAGAAAAGACACAGAGGCAGAAGGAGAACATCGCAGTAATAATTTGACACTAGAAGCATTAGCCTTCAATCTAACAAGGAAAGTGCTCACACATTTTGTGACACAATATCGTCTTTGATAACACAGGGCACGAATAGACACACATGAGGAAATATGGAAGTAAGAGGAGCACTTCACATGTAACATGCACAACCAGACAACCATTGCCCCAGGATAATCACTGCCAATCGAAAGTCTTGAGACCAAATGACCTCACTCTTACGGTCTGAAACTTTCAAAGATACCAGAGGCTCCTCCTATCTAAACCAAGTATTTTTTTCCCCCCATAAAACATATCACGGAACCACTATTCATACACGCATCTGAAAATAAGTGGGTTCGAGATTTATTGAAATGATAGGTGAGTTGGGTTTGGGAGGCATGAGACAGTTCTGTTCCCACGTTAAACAAACTATTTTTTCCCAAAAACCTAAGAAAGGAGATACGGCCTATTAAAATAAGACAATGGTCACTCCCAAAAAACATTGAAATTATGAAGAAAGTTTAGAACATAAGGGACAGACATTTATGGAGGCGTCTCTTTGGTAAGAGAGGAGAGCAATACAACAACAACATCTTTAACCCCAGTGCCTTAAAGGCTCCCGCCATAAGGCGGGGTAAGGGGGGGTCGGATGCACCCAAGTCTTACCCCTATTGAAACATAGAGAGGCTGCGCACGGATAACCCAAAATGAAAATTGCTTCGAGAATCGCACTCACTGACTGCTACTTCACAAAATAAGAAGCACAGACAGTTTCATGAGCCATTTTGCTTTATTCCATTATATCCCAAAAACCAAAGAATAATTAGTCTTTGGCTCCATCGGAAATGGAAACAAGAGAGGAGAGCAATGCGTACGATAAAAAAGAATTGTGGGGCACTTCTACTTTGGACTAGGGCAAATTCTTTTTTGACAGAGGACTAGGATAAACTCAGTGGAAGTGGCATTTATGAAATGCATTACTTGCCTTGTTGGAAAGAAAAGCTTGCATTTTTAAGGAGTTTCTATCCCTCAGATGGGACAGATTCTATAACTTAGGTACTTCTGGACTGAGGTTGAGAGGACTTTCAAGAATTTTCTATCTTGATTTTGCAACATTATTGCGTGAACCACTGACCCACTTGCCTTACCACTTATGCAGTTATGCAGTTGGGTCAAGAAAACCCCTCCTACACTATTTAGTCTTACACTTCCTCTCTGGGCACATAATACATGAAATCATGTAAAAATATAGAATCAAGAAAGTGGATGAAATGTTAAGAGAGAGAAAAGTGTTCAACGTTCCAAAAAACGATAAAAAGAACGCAGTAGCTGAAAAAAAAAAAACGCAAATGGCTCCAAGTAAGAAGTTCAAGAGTGTTCAACGGTCAACCAAACGAGAGAAAGAAATTTAAGGGTTGCAAGAGGAAGTACAAATTCAAAGTGTTACAAGGTTACTACGCCCTAAGGTAAACAAACGAACTGAGGCAAACAACAGTCTTCGGTACATGTACTATGTCTGCTACTTCTAAAGTAACTAGGAAACATCCGAATTACTCATATAACAACTTGGTAAACCTTTTAGGTACCTGATTCTAGAATCAGACACTATCATAAACTTATTCAAAGAAGTGAAGAAAATAGACAACGTGAAGATAAAATATGCATCACCCTTGATCTTCAAGTTAGATGAAACACAATAAATCAGGTCCAAATTATGTGAACTCATGTAAAAATGAGAGAAATTATGAGGATCACTTAAGTCTTAGGAGTCTCATTGTAATTTGCAAAATCCATGGCTACCTTGGCATGGTAAAATGTCAATTATAAGACAAAGTGGTTAAATAAAATTCAGAGGTTTGGCTTATGCAGCCACAATAGAAAGATCAGTAATTAAAATTTGAATATGTCGTTGTCACTTCAATGGCAAGAGGCCATATGTACAATTTTATAGAAACCACTCATTTTATAAGTTACTGTTACTGGGTTGGATCCATCCCTTATAGATAAAAGAGACAGACGACAGTAATTATCTACGAGAAAATCACTCAAACTATCAAACTATATGCCTTAGTAGAGAGAGCTTCTTCAACATTAACTAAAGGCCAAAATATCAAAAATAGAAGTGAAAAATACCTCTACCGCAATGACAAAAAAATTTACGGAAAGAAGCCAATGAAAACTACTTCCAATTTTTAACTGAGAAAGGCTTAAAACACATCAGATTCATCAATCAATTAAACCCCATGTGCAAGAGAATGTCAGGGGTATGACGTGAAATAACAGATGACATTCAAGCAGTCTTTCATCTAGAAAAAACATTTTAGGAACCCTTCTTCATCAGTAATAACTATAACAGAGGGATAAGATGTCCAACTAAATAAGTGTGATGGCATACAACCACCACACACCACCTCCTACCAACTTTGAACACCCTATTTAAACTAAATTTAACACTCTCCCTTCATTTTTTTCACTTAAACACCTTTTTAACCCCTAACCCAAATCTAACTAACCCAAAATTACAAAATTTATTGGATATTTACTTTTACTTATTAAGCCCCGATTCCATACCCACCCACAACCTAATTTTTCGTTTTCTAATCATTATTTAAATTAATTTATCATATTGGACAATCTTGTACCAAGTTTTTGGTGAAGTATGAACTTTGAACATAGCATTTTGCAAGGTGTATAGTACTAAAGTATATCACTGGGTCATCCAAAAATACATCGGTACAAGGCTGCAGGCGCACTCCTGTACAAGGTATACTGTAGGCGTAGTTTTCAGTTGCGAAGGAGTTTACTGATGGTTTTCAGGTTGAAACTTGCAGAAAAGTTATGCCAAGCTAGCTGCAGCACCTCAAAGCCTCAATTGAGAAGGTTGATGTTCGCTTTCTAAACCCAAAGAGTTAATCTGGTGTTCGTATTAATGTAACAGGATTTTCCTATGTTTTTGTACTTAAGAAATTAGTAAGAATTAAAATTAACAGGGTGAACTCATCAATATATTCAAATAATAATGAGAAAACGAGAAATTAGAATGTGGGTGGAAAAGGAATCAAACCTAAATTAAGTAAACAAAATAAGTCAAATCTTTATGTGCGGGTTAATTAAATTCGGTTAAGTATTACAAAAGGTGTTTAAGTGAAAAAATGGAGGGACAGACTAGAATTTGGTGTGTGGCTAAGAGAAGGTGTTTAGAAGTGGTTGTTACTAAAAACTAACTAAAAGCCAAAATAAAGTGAAAAACACCTCTACTGCAGTAACAAAGGAGACAAAAGTAATTGATTTTAACTTCTACATGAGAAAACCTTAAAACACATCATATGCACACTGCGAGAAATTAATTGAATCCCAAGGGCAAGAGAATGTCAGGGGTGCAACATGAGACCAAATGACATTCAAGTATGCAAGGCATTTCGCCTTGAAGAAACAGTATAGGAACCCTTTTTCATCAGTCATAACTAATTAAAAAAGAGGTATAAGATGTCCTATATATGCCACCCCTTGGACATTAAAGAAAGCATGCCTAATTTAACAATAGAAAGAAGCGAAAGAGAGAACTTGCGATTAAAGCTAGTAGAACAATGACTGACCTTGAATAGAGTAGCACCCTCGAGCCAAAATATAAGCGTATAACAGAGGAAAAAGAACTTTACATGGCAACATTCCATTAAAGTGTAAAACATATGTGATGGGACATATATTTTACCTCCATTTCCATCGTGGTGAATTGACATTAAAAAAAGACTTGAACCAAACCCCCCTCATTTAAACCAAACCAAAGAAGACCATAAACAGAATCCCACAAATTACAGAAAAGCTAATCGATTTCAATCATTTCATAAAGTGCACAATTCAAGCCCAAATGCAAGCGAATTGGGATACATCAAGCACCAGCCACATTAATATCAAGTATGATTAGGAGCTCTTACTGGCTATAATGTCGCCTTGAAGCCCCTCACGGTTATCAACAGCCAAATATTTGTTATTGCTTTTCTCCGGACCAAAGGAACCAACATCGAGGGGTAAATATTTTTGCTTGTGCGTTCCTTCAATCCATGCTGGAGGTAAAAACATAGCAAACATGAGAATGGATATGCTAAAATACAATACAAAGGCGTATGTGAGAGAGGGGCTTACATTTAGGAACGGTGCCAGAAGCACAGCAGCGGATGGAATAAGGATAGCTGGCCAATCGATAGGAGAAGGAGGCTAATGAGCGGAAGTGAGACCGGGACTTGTTATTGGCATTGGCACCAAAGACCTCCTCAAAGATCTTGAGGAAAACAAAGCAACCACGGCCGCCGAGCATGGACTTGAACGCGGTAACATAACAAAAAAAGTTGCCATACAGGTGTAAGACTTGTCTCCAAGGATAGTAATCGTTGCCGGTAAAGAGGCCATCATCCAAATCACTAGGTGGGGCCATCACCTCGACATTTGAGCCATTGAAATCTGTCTTAACGATACCCAAGCTCCCCATAACACGACTTTTCCTATTACTATTACTACCAGGGAGGGGATAGACTCCAGAACAGGTAAGCCAAACGTCATGTCCCCTGAGACAGTAAAAGGAGCCATTGACAAAGAGTGAACCACAAGTGAAAGGGGCGGGCACCAATTCGGTACACCATTCTTGAGTATCCAAATTGAAGGTCATACACATACCCCCCCGCCCCCCAATGAAGACGTTGCGATCCACAACGGTGGCGCAATCAGAATCAGGCTGGTCCCACTTGACCAAACGTAGTAGCGACTCGAGAGGACGAGCAAGTTGCTTCCACTTGTTTAAGCTAACGTTGTATCGCTCGAATCTGCCGTGTGCGCTAAGCACGTAAATCATCCCGTCGGCTGTGAACATGCACGGGTGCGCCTTTGGATAATTCATCGGCGCTGCAGGTCTGAGACTTTCGTCGTCCGTGTCTATGATAAAGGTACGCTTTTGCTTGCGATAATCAAGCGGCAAATCGATGCCCCCGATCAATAGTATTTTGGAACCCAATTTCGCCATTGCTGGTTCTGCCGCCAACTCCCCCGAGATCTTCATTGATGGAGATATCTCTTTCGGGTTCGGACCCAAGTTTTCGGCATCGGATGATAAATTCAATTTGTAAATCGAGTGGCTCCATTCCAAATCCAAATCCGGGTTGTGCTCCACCATCATCCAGATCCTTAGCGGATCTTCTGATTCACTCTTCCTATTTTCTCCTCCACCCTTCATCATCTTCTTCTTCTTCTTGGCTCTCTCTCTCTTCACTCTTCCAGATTCTGGGTTTGATTTGATTGAATTGCAAAACAAACCCTATTATAGGAGAGAGAAAATAAGCTAGGTAGCACCGAAACGGAAACGGAAACGGACACGGACATGAAACGGATACAGGAAACGGCAGTTTAAAATTTGTAGGACACGGGCACGTTTAATTTAAATTATCTAAAATACATATTTTATGTTTGAAAAAGTATATTACTAATTTAAATATTAATTTAATACTATATTAATACTAATATAAAATAAAACTTAGATTAAGAATTATATATATTACGATATTCAAAGAAAAATCGATAGCAAAATTCATTTTTGATGATAAATACTCCTCAACTCACACCTTTATTATCAATCTTCTATTAATTTTAAATTCTTGAAGTGTCTAGAAGTGTCTTGGAGGTATCTTAGAGTTTCCCAAGAGGCAAAATATCAATATAATAATGGACACCGTTTTAAGAGTTTCGGACACGTATTGTCAAGTGTCGTGTCGGTATCGGTGTCCGACACGGTGTCGGACACGGACACGCTAGATCATTGAAGTGTCCGTGCTACCTAGAAAATAAGTATATAGCCCCTCACCCCAAAAAAAAAAAAAAAAAACAAACAAAACAGGTATATATAACCCGCAATCGATTGGATCGAGTAGAGTTTGGGTTGGATGGTTTCGGGTTTGAGTCATATTCCATTAGCCTTGACTTGTCTAAATTATACTCCGTATTTGGGTTGGGTTTTAATCCCGGTAACAATGATACTCGTAGATAAGGTGAATATCATAACAAACTAATCGGGGACGCTTTGGAATGGCAATAGCGAAAGAACTATGAATTTATAATAAAGTGCAACTTAAACGAGTGACATTTTTTTTCTTGTGAGAATAGTGTAAGACACTAAGACGTGAACTAGCGTAACTTAAACAGTCAAATCTTCAGGACATTTGGTACAAATATGTAACACTGGGTACCACGTGCAAATCGGCAAAACACGAGGGTACCACATGAATTACCCTATTTTTTTAACAAAAGTTAACAGTGTTAATTAGAGGGTTAAGTTTTGGGTACCGTGTACAAAAAGTCAAATCTCGAGGGTATTTTGTACAAATTTGCAAAACATTGGGTACCACGTGCAAATCGGCAAAACACGAGGGTACCACGTGAATTAACCTTTAAATCAAAGATTAGCGATATGTAAGAAATTCACTAGTCATAAGTCATGAATCATGATCCATAATCCATAGTCCATAATCTAATCCATATTATTTAGAAACGAATCGAATCTTTTGTCAATTCACCCTATCAACCATAATGCATAATCTATCATCCAAGACTACTACACCTTAACAACATGTTTGGTAGAAAGGAATTGAACGGAAAGAATTGGAAGGAAGAGAACGGAACGGAAAGGAAAAGAAGAGAAAGGAAGGGAACTACGTTTTCCTTTGTTTGGTTCACTTATTATAATTTTGGAGGAATTGGAAGGAAAGTGAGTGATTTTAAGTTATAAATTGGCTTTCCGTCCAATTCCGCCCGTTTTGGGAGGAAAAGGAAATGACAGTTTAATGAAGGATCATTTCCTTCCATTTCCTTTCCTTTCCTTCCACTTCCCATGTATCTTAATAAACCAAACGCATGAAAGTTGTAAAATCTGTTTCCTTTCCTTTCCTTTCCGTCCATTTCCTCTCTACCAAACATGCTGTAAGTGTGCACACCCCGTACTGGGTGTTTTTAACCCAAGTAGAGTATACTTGAGCCAAAACCCCTTAAAATCGATGTGGTAGCTAGGGCAATAATAGGAGCCAATGCCTCCAATTAATAAATAGAAGTTTTTTTACTCAAACAAATAATTAAGAGTTATTTTGACTCCGTCTTAGTAACCAGTATCTTATCGAGAGAGAGAGAGAGAGAGAGAGAGAGAGGGAGAGAGAGAGAGAGAGAGAGAGAGAGAGAGAGAGAGAGAGAGAGTTAATGATCACATATCACAAATCATATAAATGATACCAAGACCAACACCATAATATAAATCGCTTATGCGCCCACTAACCAAACCGAATCAACCAATTCAGGATACATACATTCAATCTTACCTTTAATTTCTAAATAACATATTTGTCACAAGTCATACCATATACCAATATCAATACAATAATTTCAACCAATCATGATACGGCAATTGTATAAAGTAGATCGTTCTCCACCTATTATGATACTACGTTCTCATCCAATCACACCATTCACATTTAGCACTTAAGTTTGAAAGGTTTATACGAGTTTAAGAAAGGTTGAGCATGCTAGCTTATCTTTTCAAGCAAACGGAAACTCAATAGCACAACAGTCATTAGTAGTCCTTGTCTACGAACTCATGCTCTACAATTACACAAACGACATTCCCAAACTAACACTCAATCTTACTCCAGAGTAACTCTTCTGTGCGACGGTCTCACAAGTGAGACGGGTCCAAGAACAAAATAGCCCATCAATAATAATTAGAATAATAATTTTAAAAAGAGAATTAATTAGGAGAAAAAGAAAAAGAACAACGCGCATATAAACCATAAAGAAAGAGAAACTGCTACCCAAAAGAATGAAGAATCACGTAAAAAACAGAGAGAGAGAGAGAGAGAGAGAGAGAGAGAGAGAGGATGAAGAAGATCGAAGAAAAATATAGAAAAAGGAATCTACGGAAAAAGGTACGTTAAATATTCTAATTTTGTTGGTGTTTCTCCAAACTTCCAATCAAATCTCTTAAATTTGTGATTTAGGGTTTCTATCAACTAATTGTGATTCAAAAATCAATATCCGTTTTAAACGTCCGATTGAAATTTACATCCAAGCTGCAATTTCACATATATCGTTGATACCATTTGCAATTCGAAAAGACAGTTCAAATAACTAGTTTATATTATCGTTCATACATATTTACTTTTTATTGAATTAACCGTTTTCAATCGGAAACTTGAATATTTAGGTTAAAAACTTGAAGTCTTGGGGAATAGTACCTAATATAATTGGGGATGTAATGTTCAGCCAATGAAATTGAGAACTTATGTTGCAAAATTGACGTTTAAAGTTGAGAACTCACGTTTTTAATAGATAGTTTAAGTTTATGGGACATTTAAATTTAATATTTGATGTTTTATGATGTCTCAGGGATTTGTTCTTCTAGTCAGAAGATTTAAACTTTTTTTTTTTATAAACTATTGTTTTAAAGTTTAAGCTTAAAACTAGTGGTTTTATCGTGAATTCGTGATGATTCCCACACATTACTTGCATTTTTCTCCGAATTCTATTAGCTTAATTGGTAGAGCATCGTTCGATTGAACGACAAGTATGAGTTCGAATCCCATATAGACTTAATGATAGAAGTGTCAGATCAGATGGGATGGGAGTGATAAGAGAAAAGAATACATTGAGGAAAGTGAGAGGTTGTACGTGGTTGGAGAATGTGGGGAGTCAATGATTTTTTTTTATTTTTATTTTTGTGAAAGAAGAAAATTCTTTAATGGACTTGTGTGTTATTGGCCGTCTCACTGGTGTGACCGCCTCACACAACAATTTACCAACCAACAATTACTAATTACTTAATAATTATCATTATATTTCAATAATTATTCAATAACTCAAATAACACCCAAATTATTATGAAAATTCTCAAAGGCTTAAAATTAGTTTTAAAACAGAATTTAAAACATAAAAATCAACCCTTAATTATTATGATTTAATTATAAATTAATCCAATTAATATAAATTATGTTTTATTTAGCAGAAACAATGTTTTAATACATAAAATCTCATAAATTTGAAATTAAAAAAATAATTTACGAAAATCAGAAAAATAACTTCATAAACAACCAGATTTCAAACGCCCTAATTACTTTTATAATTTAAGCCAATTTAATCAATTTACCAACACTAATCTCATAATCGAAACCAAATCAATTTCTACAAAAACATGAACCAAAACCCAACTTAAATCCCCAATTAAAATTGAGAGCTATAATTATAATATTATGAGAACACCCAAACCCTAACTTTATAATTAAGTGAGACAAAATCGAATTAATAAGTTAATTAACTTCAATTTCATAATTAGTGCATAACACTAACTCAGTTTTATTACCCACTAATTAAAACATCTATTAATATCGATTAAGAACAAATTAAAGCATTAAAATTGGTTCAATAATCTCGTTCTTTGTAGAGCACGAAATCAGTGGCGAAAGAAACAGAGGTAGGGGCGGCCCGAGGAGTCGTTACCCGTCTGCGAAGGATGGAAGTGGTGGTCGAACGTCGTTAAGACGGCGAGCTGGGCAGGTGACGTCAGTAGGATTGCGTGCAACGTGGGTGCGTCGTGAAGAAAACAGGGGAAAGCAGGGGAGTGGAAATCTTTTTTCTTTTTTTTTTTTTTTTTATAGAAAAAAGAAGAAGAAAGAAGGGGGGAGGGGATGTCGTGTTTTAGAGCATCAGTTACAAATTTTCGGACCCGGACCCGCTTAAGACCCGACGGGTCTGGGACCGGACCCGTCAACCACGGGTACGGGTCTGAAATTTTCGGACCCGTTGATAACAGGTACGGGTCCGGGTCCTCGTAATTTAGACTCCCTACCCGCCGGGTACCCGTTGAATAGCGGATCCTAACGGATACCCGTTAATCAACGGGTCTAGACGGGAACCGGAACCGTTATTATCAACAATTTACGCAATACATTGACTTTCATGAAAAAAATAAAAAAATATACCCGAAACTTTGGGCTGATTGGCTTGCATTATTAAAGCCCAGCTAAGGTAATTAGGCATGCAATGGCCAAGCGTGTCAAAATTCTAGTGGCACACCTCTAGCTCTTATATAAGAAAACATGTGCCAAAGTTTTCCTTCATGACCGATGTGGGACGATATGTCTGCACAATTTTTTATTTTTTGATAAACTTGTTGGTATTAGTAATCCCATTACTTGATTTTTAATTTATGTCATCTTATTAGTTAGTTATTTCAAAGCCAAGTATTACCTCATTCTATTATCTAAGTAATAGTTTCACTATGTCGGTTAATAACTAAGTAATAAGTAAATTAGTAACTAACTAGTATATATGAGTAGGATGAATGGTTGCATACTTACATTGTAAGGCTAATTAAGGGCATGTATTGATGAAGACCTGTACTTTCATAACTCAATAATTATTTGGTAGAGACGAAATTATATTTGTTTGGTTGTACTTGAAGTTTAAAATGACCTTAAACTCCTTAATACGAAGTTTAGCTATTGCTATTGCTATTGCTAGGATATAGATACATGATACATTGCAAGTTGAACTAAAAATTCATACTAATATTGATCTACGAAAACATAATCTTTATAAAGAACGGATTAAGTGAACGACACAATTGAGTCGATAATTGAATGCCCAAAGTAACTCATGATCGACTTGTAAGTAGTCACTGAAACATAACTCGACAAGATGACTAATGAAAATTCATGAATCATGAATTCGTACTCATTCTCGATCACTTGCGTGCGTATGCACTATATGCAAATATGCAATTGTACCCTTTTATTCTATTATTACTTCTTAACTTCTAAGGGTGGTAATTTATATTAAGTAAACAACATGACATACAAGACCAACAAAGAAGAAAACATACGGAAAAGAAAGGATACAAGAAGATTATAAGCTCTAAGTTAACAATGACGAAACAATACAAAATTGTGAAAGAAAAACTACACTTTGGATTCATGATCAATTAATCATTGTTCAATGTTCATACACGCCAACAAATCTTCATAATAATACATTATACAATAAGATAAAAAGAATCCAATACACATGTGTGTTACTTGTAAACTTGCAACCATTAAAAATTGTGTTCAAGCTACTATCGCATGCCGAAACTCATTCTCCATTAATACGTATCATTCAACCTTGCTGCACAGAGTATTGGAAGTATAGGTTTGTCCCACATCGACCTTGAAAGGAAGATGGGGACAAACTCAATTCTATTTAAATGGGTAAATATGCTTCATAGTCATGGCATGCGGTCAGGTCTTAGTGAGCCAAACCATACAACTTTGCTAGCCTTGGCTAAATTTGCATGTCATGGGACGTGGCTCACGCCTGATATTGTGTGTTGGGCCTTAGCAAATATATGTGCCACAATGGCAGCAGTAAAGCACTAAAGGCTATAAAGAACGGGTACCCGGGACCCGTTGTTGCACTAACGGGTCCGGGTCTGGTTCCTGAATCTTGAGACCCGTTGGCAGCGGGTCCGGGTCCGGGTCTTGAGTTCTAGGACCCGTTGACAGCGGGTCCGGGTTCTTGATTATAGAGCGGGTACCCGTTTGTGCTCACCCCTAGTTACAATGATCAAAATTTTCATTCATTCATCTCTCCCTACCCATTCTCTCTCTCATACCTAGAGCCGGCCACGGGCCGGTCGGGCCAGGGCTAGTGCCCCAAAAGTCGAGCCCGTCAGGACTATCATACAACTCAACTTAAATCACCCTGGCTGCCTGAGTTTAAGCACCCATTTGGAGAGGAGTGGTACAAAGCTCAAAATGTGATAAATAAGATTGTAATAGTTAATGCAATAAAAATAGAAAATTGAAGAGAAATAATATATGAAGCTGAAAGCCAAGGCAAATTCTAGCAATCTAGCACGCCTTGTGGACCAAACACCAAAGCCAAGGATGCAACAGACCTATTACAGGCACAACAATCCGAAACCTGAAGGTTAAACCTTACTCGGGGAGAAAGCTATCATCTGATCTCCTCTTCAAATTTCCCAAGGTTAATACTAAGGTACGAAAACCTTCAATTAGAATTCAAATGCTCATTAAATCTATATAACCAAGTTTCTCGGGATAGAATACACGCAAGGAAAAAAGGGCAAAGCCTACAACTGACAGGGAAATCACTTGACTAGGACAGACTAATTTCCAATTCAAAAATGAGGCTTATTTCAAAGGTGCAAAAATGAGCAGCTTCACGTATCAGTTTCAATGACTAGGAATATAGACCGACCAAAAGTGATTACTAAACACATGGACAGAGAAAATATGAAATCAATCACTCAGGGCGAAAATATAGTCCAAACCCAAAGTGCCTTACCAAATCTACAATGTAGACTCATACATGATTTTCAACATTGAGCACGCCGCTTATTGGAAAAGTAGCACTTGCACATACAATTGAGGAAAATTGGAAGAAAATCAGTATATTCCACAACACAGCTCCACTATAAAAGTAGTCTCACAAGTACAAGTTTCAGCGAACTTGACAATCCTCCCACAATATGTACCAACCCAAGAATCCGAGTACACCTTTTAACTCAAAGGATCTTAGATGGAACATCAAACATCGCTCACTCTTGGTTGTGGCTACAACACACACTCAGCACTCAAGGTCCCTATAGAACTACACTACGTCTAGAACGACGTAGGAGTACATGCACTAGCATCATCAATACATGAACAAACATATTCTTTGTATGTATTTACTCCTCGACAAATGCATCTCAAACATGCATGTACACATTAAGATTAGATATTATTAGACCTAATTACTTTTAATTTAATATGAAAACATTAAGGATCCTCAACACCGCACATTCATCAAATTCTCCTTTCACTTCGTATATTCATTGCGACATTTACAATCCATAAGGAGGTTTAATAAAGGGATAGAAACACAGACAAATCATCTGATATCACAGTATATCAACCATTTCTCAAACTAGAGTTGACAACTCCATCAGTCCACAAGTCTCAGATAGAGTCCATAGTCATAAAAAATGAGAAAATAGTTAAAGCCTTCCACAAAGATCATGTTACCACTACATGTTCATACATGTATTCAACCACCACATATTCCTTTGCCATAAGTGTCATAGCAATTTAACTATAGTATGGTTGCACATACCAGTATCTGCAGGTTGAAGGCGCAGAGTTGAGAAGCAGCATCTTATCCAAGGAAAGGTCTTGTGATTCTAAAATTTGCCATGAGAGCAATATGGTCTGATGAACACAAAGGTGAAGGAAGTCCCCTGCGGAGACTATCAAGGTCTGGAAGCTCTAGCAGACCTTTAACTTCCAAGTTATCCACTGTATTGAAAAAAAGGGACACTTAGTATAAGCTAAGTTGTTTTAGTTATGCTAAAGTGAAAAGCAAATGCATCGCACATTAAGTGGTTTAAAAGATGGCTACAACAAGACACGACACAAGTTGACGTGGATTCTCGGTCAAGAGAACAAGTGTAATTGGCTAGTAAAGGATAAAGTTCAAGGTGTGCAATAAAAATCCTACAGCCTCAAGGTGGTGAGCTTCCTCAGATAATCCGACGAAACCTTCAGTTGCTAATTTTATTGAACAATATTCGGCACTTGTGTAAAACTTATTGTCCCGAAATGACAATGCACAAGGTAAAGCAAGGTGACCCATGCCATTGAGAGCATTACAGTTATGACCAAACCAACCTATTAAAATCGAGAACAATGCGCTAATAATGAAAGACAACAAATGTTAAGGAGAATACCTGTGTAAAAAATGTAATCCAAGGTTCTTTGCCGAAGAGGAGTCAAAGTGGGAAATGAAAACTCTGCTGTAGTCAAATCACTCGTGTCTGAGCTTCGTCTTTTCATATCTCTGATAGGCTTGACAAAGGCATGAGGCGTCAAACTGGGAAATATAAGCTCTCCTGTACTCAAATTTTTCATGTCTGTGCTTCGTTTTTTTCTATTTTTGGTAGGCTTGACAACCGGTGTATATGCACTTGCCTGTAGAGTATTCCCGTCAACGTAAAACAATCAGATCCAGCTGGCGATCAGTAGCGTTATAAAGCACATCCTGCCAATTAGAGTTTTAAGTCTGCAAGCAGTCATAAAACAGTATACAGAAAGCAAAATTGTAATTACCAAGTTCATCGAATGACGAAGTTTGAGGTGCGGATGTATACTCAAAGGATCTCTCGCCTCGTCTCCACGTGCAGCCTTCACCTCACCTTTTACTAGAAGAGTATAAGGATCACTGCAAGGACAAATGTTTACCTATAAAACACAGGTGGAGTAACAAGTACTTTACGACCGACACAGCTAAGAGAATATGGCTCGAATACCATTCTTTATTAGAGGATTTAAAACTACTAATGAGATTCATTCACAGGTCCAATTTCGTACATCTAGGCTTCCCGAGACCAACAACTGTATATGCACTTCTAAAGAAGACTAGGCATCTATTTGCACACAAGATCTTTACATTACAGAGTATGGCTTAGATTACTGGATGTTCAAAACAGAATCCTCATTCCAACAGAATTTGCTCCAATGGAACTATGGAAGAGTGGGAGAGAGGCTTTATAGGAGCAGCTTGTGTTATATAAAAAGTATAACAACCGCATATAACTTCGATATACAGGACACAATGCAGTACATGTTTGAAGAGTTCCACAAATTTTAAAATATTGTCCTCAGAACTTACCTTCCAGGAACAGAGTTAATATCGCCACAGATAAAAAGAGGCATCCTGGGGTCAATGACTGACATCTTCTCAATCTCATTTATTAGATCTGAAACCTAAAGTACAGATACAAGTCATGCATCTTCATGTCAACATTATTGGAATTGCCAAAAAAAAAAAACCTTCACGTACCTGGAGCAATTTTACATCTGGAGCGCCCTTGCTAGCGAATATGTGAGTGTTAACCTGCATATCAATGAATGGTCTGTTACAATTAGAAAGAAACAGAACAAACAAAATGAATCGATTACCTAGTCAAAATCAAAGAGCAGCTACACAACTGCATACCAAGATGACGCAGGAACTACGATCACTTCATACAGCTATGAATCCATAAAAAAAATGTTCAAAAACTAAGGAGCAATGGAAATACAGACAGTACCACACATATTTTCCCACCATCTCCAGTATGACTGTTAGAGCTATATTATCCTGAAGGAACAAAATCCCAACTTCTCTATCAATGATAGTGCAGCTTAATTATTGTCATTGCACACTGGAAGGAGAACAAAAAAAGAATCCTAACCTTGATCAGTCGGACTCCAGCTTGATCCCTTTGACTTGGCTCCAACTTATTTATCAGAGGTAATGGAGTGTTGCTAAACTCAAGCTACACAATACAATTTTTAGTGTTACAAGGAAATGTTAGAGCATTAAGATATGTCCACAAATTCCTTTGAAGAAAGATTCCGTTTACCCCATAGGAAATTACTTCCTTAAAGTTGTCACCATGGAAAAAAATGGCACATCCGTCGATAGTGTAACCATTACCTGTATAAACCTGTGACAATTGTTAAACAAAAATGAGAATAGATTAAACCTCCATTAACATAAACTGTCAAGGTGCATTAGAAAGGCCTCGACATACCCACCCCTCTCCCCACCCCCCAACCCAAACCTTCAAAATAGGTATTAAAGGACTGTGTAACAGAAGTTCTACACAAGTTAGAGATTATCATTGCAATCTCAATCATAACAAAGAGCCAAAATATTAGTGATCACAGCAATCTTTGTCGTATCACAATATCGTTGACGGAGAGGAGAAAAGATTAAAACTATAGCAAAAGTTCATTTTGCTTGCAAGAAGACCATAAACTAAAGATTCACACATACTTCTTTGGTCTTTTTCTTATAGACAGCCAAGTAGCCATATTTTTCAAGCTCAGGTTTGATAAAATTCTCAAAATGATCACTTTGAACCTGCAGAGAGAACCAATAAAGATCATAAACAACAAATATTGAATTGACAAAGAATTGCAGATCTATTTTGCAAGGCATAGAAATGTGTGAATCGTCAACAGCTTCACTTTCTATACTACTCTTTACTTTGCAATTTTAGCTAATTCCCTAGTCAAAGAACATAGAAACCACAATGAAGAAGACCTTATCATTCGGCAGGTCTTTACCTCTTGAAGACACACAATATCTGATCATACAGAATAATCTCACAAAGTAGATTGTTTCGCCGGTACTCCCATTTTAGTGCCCACTGAGGGCAGAAAAAATACTTGTCTGGATATAAATAGATATCAGACAATATGTTGTAAGTTAGAAAACTAAAATTTCCAACTTCAGAAAATTCCTTAGTAAAGCTAAACTTGTCAGACATGTTCAAATCTGCAACAGGAATCAGACAACGAGGTGATAAATTTAGCCTCTGAATGCCTGGCTCAGTCGCTATAACATCTTTTGCATACAATGCATCCTGTAAATGATCTATGCTTGCTGGTCCGAGTTTAAAACTGAATCCGACATTATCGGCTAATGGTACGAAGATATTTGAGGAACCCAGCCTATTAATCAAGTTTCTGCACCTTGGAAGAACCACTTCTATCCTCTCATCAAACCATGAGACCAATTTGAATGAATGACTAATAGTGTCATGGAAGCACCTATTTGACCAATTAGAGCTCTGTTTCTCTGCAGACCCATCTTTTCCGCAATATATACACTGTACAGCAGCTAGATTACTATGGTGTAAGGGACAACTAGATGTGCGAGTGCCAGGAGCAGATTCAGCGCCTTGCTTACGAAACCTGTCACAACAGATTGGACCTTACCGGGGAAGGAACGCAGGCTCAAAGTGTGGAAGGGGCTAAAAACATGTTTGGTAGGCTAATACTCAAGATTAAATTCACCCAAAGATACATGTCAAGATCTATCTAATGGCACATTAATCGGTGCACATCAATCACAACAGCAACGCTACAAACAAAATAAACCTTTTAGCGTAATTGAAGTAAATTCAACTCAAGTGAAGTAGAATAAAATGAAATGAACAAGACCCCTCCAAAAAAGAAATGACAGAACAAGATGGCAACTCATGAGTTCTGACACGCTTGGAAACACATTATCCTGAGGGCGTGGCAAATGTTCCATGAATCGATAGGGTGATATTCAAGATTCAACCGCTATGTAAGTATGGAACCAACATCATTACCTTTTGAACCGATGCCACAACACGTAAACCACAAGTATCTGCTCATTGCTCTTAACCTAATGAATCGGTACAATAACACGTAACCTACAAGCATTTGCTCTTAACCTTGCCTAAAAAGTCTTTAGTGAGTGTTGTGAACTTCAAAACACACCAACATTGTGCTTTTAGGATCACATCAATGATCCGACAATGACGATTGGCAAGTGCTAACACATAACACATCAAACAGCAAACCAACACTTCAGAACCACGGCGTCTGACCCTCTGACGCAACTAACCGATAATCCAGCCTGCTTTTAAACGTATAATTTACACCTACAAATTTACTCCATCTCACCCAAAAATAAAAAAAATCACACATCCCAAACTGGATTCTCTCCAATTCACCAACAACGAAAACCTAATTCGAAACCGAATCACACGATTTCTTACTCCACAAATTACAGCACAACCAATATGTCGCAAAACTCGAAACTCCAATTGTGTTTTCAAATCACAATGAGCAGGCCATAAAAGTTTTACTCGTAATTTTTGCAAGAATTTTGCCATTCTATGTGATCAACTCAAATAAACAACTAATTAATTAGTTACAAAATCCAACTTTCATACTACTAAAAACACCGGCTTCAAAAGCCATCCATTTTCCAGAACTTCATCATAATAAACAATAAAAAATTAACCAAAGATAAACACAGTAGTTAACAATTGAAAAATAATCATAAATTCAAAAAATATTACTATAATCAGCAAAAAATAATAACCCCGCTAAGCGAGGGTCCGAGGAAGGGTCCCACCACAAGGGTGTAATGAGGGCAAGCCTTCCCTTGTCAATTTATTTGAGAAGAGGCTGCTCCCAGGACTTGAACCCGTGACCTATCGATCACACGGCAACACTTTTACCGGTGTGCCAAGGCTCCCCTTCCGAGTGAAATGAACTAACCGGTGAAAAAAAAGGACGTGTTTGGGAAGATCAAAAGGGGAGGAAATAGGAATGGGAATAATTTCACAGCGGATTTCTCCTTCCGAGTTCATGTTTAAAATTGAAATAATGAAATAACTAAGGAAGCATTAACAAATTGGTAGATATATAAAGTTTGAGAAATTGGACTAATTCTATAGGGAAATTTCGACGGTTTCTTCTTCTTGACGACATTTGATTTTTAGGGCTGACCGGAGTTGAAGAAATTGGAGAGGTTTTTTTTGAGGGAATGTTGTAAAAAGGGAAGTGGAAACTGTGAAAATAGTGGAATTGTTTAGTGTTGTTGGCGGCAAGTGGGGGAAGCGAGAAGACTGAAGAGGCCACACCGAATTCTCACCAAAAACAAGTCATGGTCAATTTTTTTTGTTACACGAAAAATGTTGATTTCTCGGTGGAAAAAAGGCTTGGCAACCAAAGAGGTTGAGATGCGGCTGTACCGTTGAACAAGCTCAATCTTGCGGGTGAGGTGAAGAGAGAAGTCGTAGTCTTGTCTTGCAATGTAGATGTGGTTTAAGTCCTAGCCGATTAAATACACTCGAGGGTGGTTCGACATATAGATTCATAGGCTGGTCAAGAAATGGTCAAGTTAAATACAGTACTAACAATCATTTTGACATGAACGAATCCATTTCAAGTACTGCCAAAAAACTGACAATTGTTTTGTGACGTTGATGGTGCACCAACATGATCAAATGAAACATTAGGCAAACCTCAGACATTTAGAGGAACAGCTACTCGTATAATGCGTGAATATGTTATCTCTATACAAACCAGCTACCTATTCGTAGTAGACGAATTGTCCATAGAACTTATTACTCAGAAAACTGAACAAGTAAAAGATGATCCAAGGAAACTATACTTCTTCTCGTATTCGTCTAAGAAGACCCTGTAACAGTCATCTTTAGCATTTCTGAAATGACAATTACTGTTTGACTGTATCTATACATTGTGTTATCGTAATCAGCTCCACAGCAGTAAATCTGAGTGGAGGAATATCAACAAGATATTGAGTTTCGACCAGTTTACAAAATATTTCATGTGGACATATGTCCATACATGGCTACATCGACTATATAACACCTGGTTCTTCACGACTGCAAGATGCAAAATTTTGATCTCCTATTGCTAGTAGCTGCACAAGAGCATAGTATATTTGCTGATGCACTGTTAGTACTCTACAACCAGCTGAAGCATCCTATACAGGTTGAGGTGCATACAAAAGAAGTCTGCTGTACTGCCCTGTCAAAAACTGTCAGTGGATCAGTAATGTAACTATGTAAGACGTACTGTCATCAACGGGATCACATAATTTCTAGTCAAAATAATCAATTAAAATCATTCTTTCTTGATTTTCAAGCTATACTAAAATGCATATTAGGCACATATCAGACATTACACAGATAACTGATCGAGAATGTACATGGATGATAGCATTCACCACTATCCTCTAAAGAGAAAATGTTCACATATCCTTCAGTTTAGAAGAAACTCTAGGCAATAGAAAACTGCACAACAGCATTAGAAGAAAAAGCAATTGAAGATTGATCGTTTACCTTTAGTCGAATGCATAGGGATCATCTCCATCTGCATATGGATTCAGAGACCCTTCAGAGAACAAGTCCCCTAAGTTGGTAGGCTGAGTATAGACCATTTTCCTGGTTCCCTGCACAAGGAGTACGAGTCATCTACTTTTCATTCGGCTATATGTGGCCTTCCAACAGAATAATCTTAGCAGACCAGAGTTCAATCTTTTTGTTTAACTAAAATAAATGATGCATGGTAACTGGTGGGCATGACAACATGTGATTTGAAGGGCAGGCTCATAGAGACAGTAAACTCCATCAGTTTTAGGGAGGGATCAGATCAAACAGGGGGATCCGCTCGGAATGGAATAGGAACAACCCTCCAAACAACTGCAAAACAAATTTTTTAAGAAATTACCTTGATTGAGCTTCTTGGTGTGTGGACCTTGGGTGTCGCCACCTTTTTGCGTTTCTTTGGATCCTGAGACCACATAAAGTTTATGTGTTGATCACTGTTTTTGCAATATAGATCTTAATGTTTCTACTTTCTACTGTATTGACTAGAGGTATCTGCATACCGCAAACATGACAGTACTCTTAGTTTTCCTACGCTTGGTGACTGTTCCTCCATTAGTTGTTTCCACTTCATATTCACGGTGAGTAACCTACAGCAGAAAGATGAGCATCATGGCCACTCAATACAATAACAAATAAGCCATGACTGTCACTTGGATGAGCGGAAAAGCAGAAAAATTAGGAATTTTTTATGTCAGCTGTAAAACAGCACAATATTTCAAACCTACAACTGATAGTTTATGGCCACAAAAAAGATGAAGGAGCTTTCTCTACCTTCCTTCCATGCTTAGATATCTCCATTATGTTTTCAGGGTTTGACTTCTCTACTTTATGTAGCAAGCTTGATATTGAGACTGAACTTCAGCTTCAGATATATAAGGCATGTCCTGAAATACACACATGGTGAAGCACAATATCATGAACTAGTATAAGAGCACGCGAACACTATCTTACTCCCTTCACACTGTCAATTTCATCTCTTTACCTGAGTATGTTTCACCTCTTTCACGTCATCCTTTTCTCTCTTTCTATTCGATGTAACAGAGTAGTCCTGAGACAAAAATAAATCAATAACTGTCAAGTCCTGTGAACTACCCAGCCACAGTTAGTTAGCAGAAATGCACATGTCCTATGAATACAAATCTTGGGTCCAAAATGGAATGTCACTTTTACAAAGATGGCTCCAAATAATTTGTCAAATTAGGCAAACCATCACGGAACTCAGGTGCACAAAGCAACACAAGAAGTTAGTCAATAGCTCACAGTCCTATAGGGGTCATGATACATTATGAAATTCATGCAAAGCCCTCAAGGTCATATACAAGAGAAAACTAGAGATGTGGGTTAACCTTCTTTGAGTTCACTTCTTGCTCCTCTTGGGGCTTGTCACTCATCACTTTCCATTGTAGCTGCAACAAAGCTCGTTGCCTCTCTTCCTGCAAATGAAGGAGGTCAAAGTTGTCACAAGGGTAATAATTGTAGCCACTGAAAAGAAGTAATGCCTACTCACTTTTGATTTCTGAAGATCCAGCTCTTGCTGAAACTGTCTACATTCATCTTCGTGCTTTAACCTTAGAGCTCGTAACTGAGATTCATGCTCATCCCTGAGCGTCATCATTTTCTGAAAGTTTTGAGCTGGTTAGACAAAAGAACGGTTCTTAATAAGAAGTCAATGCTCAAGTGACTCGACATGAAGCTAAATGACCTCTCTCAAATCATTCTCAGATTGGAAATGGATGCGTTTCAGTACTTCAAGGTTGTCAGCTTCAAGATTTGACTCTTTCTTTTCGTGCTCCTTCTGCAATCGTTCAATCTGGACAAATAACAGCATAAAGACAAGTTACAAACTCAATGTACAACAACATCCATTTAGTCACTTGTGGGCTGACAGGTCAGAGATCCGGGTCTGCGTCAATGAACATGAAGATGCTTGCCTTTTCATGCACATCCTAATGTCACACTATGCAAGCTATTCAAAAAGTCATGGTGTTGAAGACAATAAACTCCGGGTTTGTATCACGCTTAGTTATTTCAACACTCTAATCCCTAAGTGGCATTGAGAAGAAAATCTATTTCTACTTCAGTTTCTTTTCAAAACATACCAGAGAACTGTGCTCTTCTTGGATGCGAGAAAGGTGCTGTTTCGACTCTTCTTTGCACTCATTCAGTCTTTGCTCACATATCCTTTGCATCTCTGCAACAGTCTTGTCTGCCTAAAGGTATCAACAGAGATCATCATGTCTAATCTCTCTCAATTAATGAAACATCAATTGCGGACAGCAATAGAGCATCAACTTCACAATAAATTGAAACAGTCATCCAACCTTCTCTTTCTCAAGGTTAACAGTCTCCTGCTTTTCGACCTCAAACTTCTTCCTTATGTCATTTATAGCCTGTTTCAAGAAAATTCATGTCAACAAAAAGTACTATAACGCTTAAATGAATCTCAGCCGCAATATAGCCTGAGGTAGAAAATATGACCTGATCGTTCCTCTGTGAAATCTCCTTCAAATGCCTTGAAAGCTCTGATTGTTTACTCTCAAGCATAGTATCGTACTGCTTCTTAGCCTCTCCAAGCTTGCTCTCTGAAGCGACCAATTGTGCTTGGATCTGCAGGGATTCAAAATATTTCAACAGACATCTAGGTTCAAAGTTACTATGAAACCAAGTCTTAATCAGACTGTTATAAAACCTCTGCTTTCTGATCTTCCAATTGCTTCTCTTTCTCTTTGGATTGCAAGATTAGCTGCTCTTTTTCTTCTAAGGCGCCATCAAGCTTGCTCACTTGCGATTCCAGCAGTTCAACCTGTTGATTGAGCTTCAAAACATCCTTCTGAAATGAGTCAACTTCTTCCTCTTTCTTCTGTATATCCACCAGAAGCTTCTCTGCATTCTCTTTTTTTTCAGACTCTAGTTCTGACAACTTCTGCAATAACTCCTCCTACAGATTCAAAGAAAGACATTGAGAAAGTGACATATGATGCTGGAGATTAGCACACAATAAAGTAGAGTCAGTTTTACAACCTTCTCATTTTCAGCTGCTTTTAAACTCTCCGTTAGATTCCCAACTTGAGTTTCCAATTGGACAACCAGTTGTTCTGCTTCATTTTTCTTAAAAGCAAGAGCCTCTGCTTCAGATTGTAACTTCCTAATCCTCTCTTCTGTTAAGCGGCATTCTTCAGCATGCTGCACCATTGTAGATTCTTGGGCACTGTGAAGTTCATTGACTTTATCATTCAGTCCCTGGTTGACCAGATGAAGTTCATCCTTCTCTGACTTCATGTGCACATGCTGACCATGAAGCAGATCATACTGCTGCTGGGAACGCTGCAGAAACAGACTTT
Organism: Spergularia marina; assembly: GCA_963680865.1. Taxonomy (NCBI): domain Eukaryota; kingdom Viridiplantae; phylum Streptophyta; class Magnoliopsida; order Caryophyllales; family Caryophyllaceae; genus Spergularia; species Spergularia marina. The sequence continues at coordinate 23,958,604 of OY804551.1, read as the reverse complement.
TCTCTTGCTCTGCTAACTTAGAACTCGAATCATACACAGAACAGAGCTGAGAAATCTTGTCTGAAACAGCCAGACTTTGCTGATCCAGTTCAGACAACTTGGCCGCAAAAGCCTTAACCACTTCTTTCAGATTCTGAGTCTCCTGCAGGGATGATGCCAAGTTTCTGGCAAACTCATCATTGCTAAACTGCAGATCAACTTTCTCCTTCTCCAAGCTTTCAAGAGAAAATCTCATCCGAGAAAGGTCTTCTTCTTTCAACTTTAGCTCCATACTTGCATCATCCAATTTGCACTTCAAATTCTCCCCAGTCAATCTGGTTGTAGTTACATCTGCCTCGAGGCTTTTAATCAAAGCATCTGCATGAAAGTTCAGATAAAATCCCAAGTAAATGTGCGCATTCTGACCTAGTAAGACTAAAAGTATCCTGAGCTGTCCAGGGAACTAAATAATGATCCACTAGCTTGCCAGTATCAACATCAAGTTAAATGGCGTAAAAGAGGACAATTTCTGCGTCTCCCTGACCAAATCCACCCACATGAAATGAGAAAATTACCAGTTCTGAATTGAACTTCTACAACAAATAGTATCCACAGATAAGCTTTACAGCTACCATATAATCAAAGGAATTGCTGGGTAAGGGCAATACAGTCTAGAATATGGCCAGGATCTCAAGCCAAAGTCATACCCTAAGGAACTTATAAGTTTGTGCTAACAGCTTCATACAATAATGCAAATCCCGTAATCCACCACCATTAGTCAGCAATGCAAACATTATTCCACAACAAGCTAAAGAGGTTACACGCATTTCTTCCTTAATGAGACAACATTAAGTGCGGCCAACACAGATATTTGACTTATGAGACAGGTAACATGCTCTAGCTTGCTACTAGCTAACATCAAGTTAATGCCATAAAAGAGTAAACCAACGAAAAATTGCCTTGTGATGAGCAAATTACCATTTTATAATTGAACTTCTACAACAAATAGTATCCACGGACAAGCTTTACAGCTGCCATATCATCAAAGGAATTGCTGGCTAAGGGCAATAAAGTCTAGAATATGGACAGCATGTCAAGCCAAAATCATACCCTAGGGATCTTATCAGTTTGTGCTAACAGCGTTTCAAACAATAATGCAAATGCCGTAATCCACCACCATTAGTTCGCAATGCAAACATTATTCCACAACAAGATAAAGAGGGAACACGCACTTTTTCCTTAGTGAGACAACATCAATTGCATTCTACAGGAACCAACACAATTATTTTGTTCTATAACTGACTTATGAGACAGATAACTTCCACTAGACAGCTTCATTGGAACTGACCTAACAGATGATCAAAGATTATCAAAGTCAATAAACTCCTACGTTATACTACACGAAAGTAACATAATGGACAGAGCAGCAATATCTTATTGTGTAACGTTAATGGCAAACTACACGCATACAAACCATGTATATTATCACACAGAGAATTCCCTGCACACATCACTTGATAATGATTTCATGTTAATATACCACAGATTCGAGATCAACTACCTTTCTCCTCCATAAGTCTGATCGCTTTGAACTTCTCGTCCTCAAAAACTGCCTCTTGCTCCTCTTTCTGCACCTTTACTTCCTTTAGGGCCTCGTCACCTGAAAAATCGATTCACATTCGACAAATTAATTCACAAACCTATACTTCCGAGTTCCAACACAACATTTTGCTCAACTTCTACAACAATTCACTATCTGAACATTATCATTTCCTATCCAAATCTCACAATCTTCAGCCTAGAGATGAATAACTCACTTAAACTGAACATTTACAAGCGAAACAACTTACGTTCTCTGACAGTTTCTTCGGCACACTCCAACTTAAGCGACAAATTCCTCATTTCATCATTCAAACTATCCAGAGCCGCTGAATTTGCACTCAATTTTCCTTCAATTACAAGCTTATCCTTCTCCGCTGTTCAATCATCCCAAACTTCAGTAACAATCATATCAAATTTTACGCAAATCACGAAAACGTGAACTAAAACAACCAAACGCTCACCATCCTGAACTTGACTAGCCAGGACCTGCAAGGTTTCCATAAGCTGATCACACGACGAAAATTTCGACTCCAATCCTTGCCACAGCTTCTCATCCTCCTTCTGCTTCACTTTCAGCTTCGCATTCTCATTAAACGCAATCTGAAGCTTCTCTTCTAACACATGAATATGCCCCAAACACTAGAAAACGTCTCACTCGCTATTTCTCTATCTATCTCCTTCTACGACACCCATGCTTACACATTGCCGAAAAGAAAGTTAATATGAGACCGGGAAATAAATCAGACAAAGCATACTCGATCAGCCGCACATCATACCCATTCGTGTCATAATAGCTCTCGTTGAAGTGGTATAAAACGATACGAAAGTATCGGAGTGCTACGTCAGAATCATCCTGTTGAAATCTCGTGGGATCCATTTCCTCAAACGCGGTATCTACCGGGACCCTGGAATGCCATGTGTCCAAATTTAGAACAGGGGACGGTTGATACATGAAGTGCTTATAATGGTTGACGGAATTGCAGCAATCGTAATAGTTTTGCATTTTATCCATAACGACATCCCTGTGGATGTTTGTTACGAAGTACGATCTTGTCAAGCCATCCCAAAGGCTGGGGAATGACTTTAACAGATCGAGTAACCAATCATCATCACGGCGAAATGGGTACGAGTCAAGTAACCTAAGGAGATAATCCATCTCTTCCCCGTACATTATACCACTTAAAAAGTGGTCTACAAACACCTTTTTCAGCACCTCCATATCCCTTTTCTTTCTCATGTAAGTGTTGGAAAAACCTTTGCTGCCTTTCTCGGGAGTGGGATGACGTGGAGGAAGAAGCATAGCATCAAAGTGAACTGTTTCCGATGCACCATCTACAATAGTGTATTGGGTGATTATAAAGTTCCTCAAATCAAATAATTCTCCATGAAAATCCCCAGTCCCTAGATGGAAGTCAATCACAGATGTAAGAATACACTGCATGACCATATTGGTCTCGCGATCAAATCGAGACGGACCTTGCTGGTTGCCAATCTTGGTCAATAAGGGGTGAGTAGATGCCCAATATTCATATAGATTGAGGCTTTTTGGACCTCTTACCGCGAGCCAAGACTGTAAAGAGAATCGATCAGGATAGCGGCAAACGTCGTCACCGTCTTCATACTCATAGATTCCAACAGGTATGCAAGGATATGGATCAACAGTGTCTTCAACATCATCTTCTCCTCCTTGTTCTTCATCTTCTCCATTTTCTCCTTCTCCTTCCCCTTCTTTCTCCTTCTCCTTCTCCTTCTCCTTCTTCCCCCTTTCCCTTTCCCTTTCCTTCTCCTTCTCCCCCCTTTCCCTTTCCCTTTCCCTCTCCTTCTCCTTCTCCTTCTCCCCTCTTTCCCTTTCCTTCTCCTTCTCCTTCTCCTCCCTTTCCCTTTCCTTCTCCTCCCTTTCCCTTTCCTTCTCCTTCTCCTTCTCCTTCTCCTTCTCCTTCTCTTTCTCCCCTCTTTCCCTTTCCTTCTCCTTCTCCTCCCTTTCCCTTTCCCTTTCCCTTTCCCTTTCCTTCTCCTTCTCCTTCTCCTTTTTCGCCTCTTTCTTCTTCAAATTCTTGGCCTTTTTCGCCTCTTTCTTCTTCAAATCCTTCAAATCATCCATAAGTGAGCCATAACACCATTTCCTATACTCTTTCTCCCTCTCGCGTTCTTGATATAGAACACTCAACACATCGTAAACTTCCTTCTTCTCATCTTCACCTAGATCACGAAATAAACCGGCCCCATTGAAAGGCTGGCTTTTAAAGGCCCTACGAAACGTAATTGTTGACAAAGCAGTACCATAATCTTCATACAGTGGTTCCTCGCTGTCTTCTTCAGTCAAATTTTCCACAAACCACTGGATGCTCCGCAGATCGGGTATAGGAATCCGTTCTTCATCCATCATTTTCCAGCATGGACATGCGCAAGAATATAATTTTATATGATCATCCGTCACATCCCTCATCACTCTTCTGACTTCATTATCTTTTTCAGCTATTCTTCTGGCTTCTGCTTTCGCTTCTTCTTCTGCTTTTTTCGCTTCCTCTTGTGCCTTTTTCGCTTCTTCTTCTGCCTGCTTCGCTTCTCTTGCTGCCTTTTTCTTTCTTCTCTCTGCGTTTAACGCTTTTAATGTCGCCATTATTGAGGAGACTTGAGGAGAGAGACAAAAAAAAATAAAAAAAATTGATGGGTACGAGTAAGGTTTATGGAAGTAGCAGGGGAGACTAAAAAGAGAGGGAGAGAGAAAGAAAGGAAGGTGGCGGATGAAACGGAAATTGATGCGTAGGGTTTGTTTTTGTGAAGCTCATCCAATGGTCACCTTCCTTTTCTTTTCTTTTTTTTAATGGTCACCTTCCTTAATCTTTGTTGTAGCATAGTGATTAGGATAGACGTACCGAATACAATAGGTTTTAGGTTTGAATCCATTCTCTCTATTGTATACCGATGTCTAAGCACATTACACCTGATGTTAGTAAATTTTTGTATGACCCAGCTTCTTCTTTCGAACATATTCGTATTAGGCGAGTAAGATGTTGTAGCTACAATAATTCTTGTAAAATTTCATGAATCCAAATTAATTATATTTGTTTACAACTAATAAATTCAGTTCAAGTTTAAAAAATTTAAATGAAATCAAATAACTTTATATCATAACTTACGTAACCTAAACAACCAAGACATATTAATTAATTATCATGAAGAATTATATAATTAAATTATCCTCAGGCCATCAAGCTAAGTTGTGTTAATGTTCAACTTGATTTTACCACTTTTCCAAATGAAGGCGAATAATGTAGCCTATCATTTCCTGAAAAATATGATTAGTCGTAAATGCAATAAACAAATATTTATCTTAATTTGTATGGTTTTTTCTTAGGTCTGTTATTTTGCTTTGTTAAATCAATGACTCAGATTAAATATTATACATTAGTTATTTTAAAACTTGCAATTGCAATAATTCTTGCACATTACACATTATAAATTCTTTAGACATAAAAATTGTGTTTTGTTCTAATAACTTTGCATATAGGGCCATGTTTCAAACTATACTTAATTAGCATTAGAACATAGTTCTATATTTGTGATAAATGTCTTCATGACTGCTGGAATATTTATATTGCACCTTGCAAATGTTTAATAATAAAGATCTTATATTCTCATTTTAAATATTAAGGCTCGATCGAGCACCTGTCTAGGCCTCCATAAAAATTTCTATAATTGTTTTTTCTCTTCAATAGATAGATTATATTTATAAATCAAATATTATATTCTATAGGAAGTGTACACTAAAATTTTCAAAACTCTAGAATAAATTCATGTGCGTCATGGGATTTTCATCCATATCCAGATGCATTCAATATAATTTCAATATCTACATCTTCTCCAATGTACAAAAAGGAAGAAAAAGAACAGCCCTTTGAAATTAGTATCTAAATATAGGATACTAGAGTGAAATGACATTAAGTCTTAAGTACGTAAATTTTAATTTTTGGTGAAATGATCGTTTTTGGATAATAACACGGGCTTTATGCTCATTGACTCAACTGATTTTTGTGTACAGGTATAACTTGACTCCTCCTACTAATCCAATCCACATTTGAAAAAGTCAAATTAACATCATAGCCGAATCCTAAACACATCTACCGCGAAGATATCAGGTCTTGCGCAATAGAGTAGAGAGTTTAGTTAAGGTGGGAAGGAGTAGAGGTTTAACAAGGGAAGCGTGAAATTGTTATGGGATAAATATTAGGCAGTAGTTGCAACTTGCAAGAGAGGAAAGACGGTGTTAGTCGGTATGAGGCACAAACGTGTAGATACGATTGATAGGGTTAAGGAACAAAATTTGTTAAGAATAACTTAGAGGTACAAAGTTATATTTGTGCCCAACTACTATACTTGGATAGCCGTATAACGAATTATCAAATCACACAAAGTTATATTTGTGAGTACAACCTTGAAAAATTCAAGGTACCCCGTATAATTTCCGATTTTAAAATGAAGAGAAAGGAAAATAAAAACAAAAAAGGGCAGAAGAGTCATTTGACAAGCACAACAAAAGCGTGCACAAGAAGCCTCATCGAAAAATAGCGGGAAAATTGCAAAAGTGCACTAATTAGTGGCCTAATCAACTTACAAGTACATTTACAGAAGCTTTAACTAAAACTGATCATTTCCAAAATTCCATGGACTTTGCCCCCTAAATGACCTAATTAACATCACTAAACTAGAACGCATTTTTTTAATATTCAAATGTCCAAGGTCGTGTAATTAATACCTGGGCTGATATCATTAACCGCGCTAACCTTGGTCACTTTCTCTTTATCCATTAATCTTCTTCTTTACTTAACAGTAACAGTCTTCTACTCCAGAGTCGTGTCAATTCAAGTCAATTTCCCATGAAAAGCAACCAGTCACATAAATATTCACCTCTTTCTCAAGATTTTAAAGGGTACCCCGTACCCAGATACAGTAGTTTTGCCTTATTCTACACACTTCCTCTTTCTCGGATTTTTGTCATCTACTTAGTCTTTTGGGTTTCCTCTTTACTGTTCATCAAACCCCTTAAAAGTTGCAATCTTTTCTGTGAAGTTTGATTGAAAGTGACCCCTTTCACTGATGCTTTGTAATAATTTACTAGGTCTGTAAATCTTTTTAACTGCACTGGTAAATTTTCCCATACTTAAGAAAAACCCACAAGTTTTTACCTTTGTTTTGTTATGTAATTTTGTTCTCTTTGTGTATGTTGATGGGTTTATGTTGTACAGTAAAGTTTTCTTTTCACTGTTAAATTCTTCAAGAAGTTAAGAAAAGCCCACAAATTTTTACCTTTGTTTTAACTATGTACCTGTTTTTCCTTATGTATGTGACAGGGTTTGTGTTTATTATAACTTTAGATTTCATGGTAATGTGTATAATGTATGGTTAATTGATTATAATGATGGTTTTTTGATTGTTTGGTGATTTTGTTGTAGTTTGCATGTGGTGATCGATGATGATGGAAGTATATGGTGATCGAAAGATAATGGAGGGTCCATATAGTATTGATGAGAAAATCTTTATAGAGTCGCTTTCTTGATGAAGTGTTTTCATGGTCTATTGAAGATATCTTCAATGAGAAGCTATATAGTGAAGAGGTTAGCTTCTTTCTCACTCCTCATTTTGGTTGTTGTTATAAGGAGTTGGAATTTGGAAATGTTATTGTGTTGTAGAACCATTTGTTACTTGTTGAACACTTTGCTGGTATTAGTAGGCATAGTAGCTTTAAAAAAAAAAGCTTTTGCCTTTGTGGAATTGTGGGTATACCCTGAGTTGTGCTCGCTTGCTTGGTTTGTTCTCTTGTAGCCGACCCCAAATCATTTTCGGATTAAGGCATTCTTGTTGTTCTAGTGGATTGTTCGAATTGCAAATCGAAAGTTGTGTTCTTTTGTAGGTCTAGGTGTTATGGGAAGAGAATTCTTAGTACTTTATGTTTTGAGTAATAAGTGCGCAAGTTTCTTATGTCATGGATTATGAACAGTGAGTCACAATGGCTGATCGAAGGTTACATGTTGTAGTCCTTATCGAGTTTGTCGATGTAAAGACAATGACTACACTCTGTGATCTGACAAATTACATTTTGATTATGTTTCATAGCCGTATGTAGTTCATTTAGGAACTGATTGCCCAACCTTTATATTCAGCTTATAGGAAAATTAGCACAGTGAATCCTATGAATCTTCTTTGATTCTTACATGATATTTGCAAGAAGTGAATTTGTCATTTATATCATCTATTGATGTGAATTTGGAAATTGTCTTACAGATTAAGAAGATACCTGAATCATTTGAAACAATGCCAGAGTATTTCAGTTCTTACATTTACCCCTTGCTAGAAGAAACACGGGCTGAGCTTCAATCATGTTTGGAAATAATATCGAGGGCACCGTATGCTGAAGTAGTTTCAATAATACCTAGTGACCGATTTTTGTGGGATGTTAATGTTGACGGTTGGAGGAATAGGTTCAATGAGCATGGCAAGGAGCCTTACAAAACTTTGCCTGGTGATGTCTTAGCTCTTGTCCGATCAAGTTTCACCCTAAAACGCACAATGATTTGCAAGTGATGGCGCGAAGTTGGGTATTAGCGTCTGTTACGAAAATTTCAAGTGACAAGTCCGAGAATGATATTGATGATGAGAGTTCGTCAACATTGTTCAAGGTGAAGACCTCAGAGAACATCCAAAATTTGGATGATGGCTGCAGCTCTCTCTTCTTGGTCTTTCTGATGAACACCGCCACTCATAAAAGAATATGGAATGCCTTGCATATGCATGTAAATTTAAAATTAATCAGGGGAATTCTTCAAAGAACTCCAACGGTAAGCTGGCTTTTGCCACATTTTATGCTAGTTCTGTCTTTTTCGAGTTGGTACCAACCCTACTGGAAAATATGATCAGCTTGGATAGATTCTGTTAATGGTATGTTGTGTGCATTATAGACAAAAGATGCTCTAAATTGTATGTAGTACATAACATCTTTGATGGTAGTTTAGATGGTCACTAGAAGTCAAGAAACGACATAGTACTCATCTAGTCCATATAGCAATCAAGCAACCATGAAACCCTTGGAGTTAACTTTTCTTGCTTCTGTTCTTGATTTATGTCACTTCCAGGATGAAGATACGCATAATTTCTGAGGCTCTATGGGAAATGGGCTGTCTAAAAATCTACTCGTGGATCTATCTTCAAGGCTAAATCCTTCTCAGATAGAAGCAGTGTTATCATCGGTGCAAGCAACACAGTACCACTCTACGCCTCAGGTTCGACTTATTTGGGGTCCGCCAGGAACTGGAAAGACAAAAACTGTCAGCACGTTGTTGTATGAACTTCTTAAGATGAATGTCAGGACTCTGACATGCGCTCCAACAAATGTTGCCATCACAGAAGTAGCTAGGCGTGTTTTGGAGCTAGGGAGAAATTCTTGTTCGGAGAATTTAGATGAAAATTTTGGTTTCCTTGGGATTATACTTCTGTTTGGAAGCAAACGTCTGAAAATAGGTTTAGAGTTAGACGATATACATCTTCATTATCGCGTCAAGAGGCTTACAGAATGTTTTGCTCCGCTTACTGGTTGGAGGAGCTGTTTCCCAAACTTGTCTAATTTTCTTGAGAATTGTGTTTCAGACTACGATGTCTTTGTAGAAAATGAAATGATCAAATGAAGGGAATTGCACATGGATGACGCTGATGCTGGTGCACTGGAGATTGATTCATTTGTGGATTTCGTAAGGACACGATTCATTGCTGCTGCGGATTCTGTCAGGCGCTGTATATGTACTTTTGGCACTCATTTGGCAAGAACGTACATTGGTGAATGTAATGTTGCACACCTGAAAAATCTGAGAGACGTGCTGTATACTTTTGAAGATCACCTTTTTTTCGCGAAAAATGGGGATAGTTCAGCCATGATTGCAAAGAGGATTGAGAACCAGACAGCAGACTAACAGTGAGTAAATTTTTTTTATTTTTTCTGACAGATACAAGAAAATTTAGCAGTAAACTGATTGTTATGCAATATGTACAATCATTTCCACTATACATAGACATGCATATATAGGTGATTCAGAGAAATTTCCAAACAATGTATGTCATGGGTGACATTATTTTCATCTTAAGAGTATTACTCATATTGGCAGGCTGTTGAAGTTTCCAAACAAAAGCATGAATATTATGATTAGTACAATGCATTTGTAAACATTGGCTTTAAGTAGTTTTGTTGTTCACGTCTATATTTTGAAATTTCTAAGAATGTGGCGTTGAGTAGCAGGGGAGAGCATTCTTACTTAACAGCAACTGATTTTCGGACTACGAACATCAGTCCTATTTTACTCGAACTCAGGTGAAAGTATCGGACTCCTGAGCAGCGTGTCCCAGTGTCAGGACACAATTCAGCTTTATCAAGAAGTTTACCAAGGTTATGGCTTAAAATGAAGTGTCCGTGTTGCAAATTATCCGATACTATACTGCAGCAGACCCCAGTCAGGAGTAAAATGACTCTATATCAGCATAAGTGGCCAGGAACTGTAATTTTAGAACAGTGAAAAGCATCCACCATTGCTATTTGTAGGAGTGCAAGTTCCATAGAGACAGCAACTACAACTACAATATCGGACATTCATGAAAAATTTATATCCGAAAATGAAACTTCAGTACTAGAAAGCACAATAATCAGAATGGTGTGACTTCATTATCCGCATAAAATAAGCCAGAAGGCGAACCATGAGGCGCCAATGCCAGTCTCAGTGTACGAGCAGCACCTTCTTCCACAGTTAAATAGGCTTTAGTTATCCATTGCGAACTCCAACAATATGTCAAGTTTGATCAGTTGTAGCGCGCAAAGGGAAGTACTTCTATCTATGCAGCGTGTCTTGAATACCAATCCCAACGATCCTTACAGGTTACGACTTTACCAGTTGATCTAGCTGACAACTGCTGACATTTATTGTGACCGAATCGACAATGAATATTTGGTAATAGAGTAATAGAGCTGCATTCTAATGACTCTAAAATCACTTAATTCTCTCTATTCTCTCCATATTTCATTATACTAACATTTGCGCCTCATTTCTCAATACGAAACTTACATGTAAATTACGTGGTCACAATTTACGTACCAGGATATCAAGCTTGCCAAATTTCGCCTTAACGAAATCAGCAAGAGAAGCAACACTTGTGGAATCAGTAACATCAAGCTGATGGAACTCAAGATTATCAGAATTAAGGCCAGACTTCTTTAAATTTTCAAGGGCTTGTAAGCCTCTTTTTTCGTCTCGAGAAGTAAGAACGACAACCACTCCCTGGGACGCCAGTTGTCTACATACTTCAAGGCCAATTCCTTTGTTTGATCCTGTAACAACTGCATACCTACACAGACAGAAATGTAAGGCTTCAATGACACATTTCGCGAAAACGAGCGAGACAAAATGATATGCAGTGATCAAACCTTTTCTCAGCAAGAAACGGGTATGATGTCGTTTCAGCCATGATTTTGCTCAAATGCTCAGGAAATTTGAGTTAGTAACACACCAAGAGTGAGCCAACACAACTCTGTTTATTTGTGTTATGACTTTCTGTGGCCCAGATTTAGATTGGGATGTATGGTGATAACTGTCCCACGTACCCAAACAATAAAATAGAACCATTTCTAGTTGTTGCGCCAAATGTCATAATGAAGTAAAGCAAAACGGCTTACTAATTTGTGAGCGCTTCTTGTATTGTGAAGTATAATACTCAGGTTATGAAATATTCGGGGCAATTTTCATTACGAGTCATCCGAACAACCACTTTATTTTCAACATATACGGTAAATGTGCACTAGCCAGACTATAGTATATACTCCCTCTTTACAAGAGTGATTATTGTTTAACCTTACACTTGTTGTTAATAGTATATATATTTTATGTAATTAGGTTAATGCGTAATTACTAGCCTAATTACTGTTGTATCCTTGTATACTCGATATATATATGATGAAAGTCATCGAGCCTCAATTGAGGACTCTTCCCTAATCTCATATTCCCATATGGTATCGATCTAGGTTTTCCCAAACCCTTCCGCTGCTTCTCTGTTCTCCCTAGCCGTCCTCCACATTCACCATGGCTGGCGATGACACCCCCCCTCCTCCTCCCTACGACAAACTACACCCTGCCTTCTCCGTTCACAACATCAAAGCACATGTTCGTTTTGTGCTCGATGATGAGAAGATCAAATATGATACATGGGTGAAGCTTTTTCGTCTCACCGTCGGTCAATATCAGCTACTCGATCATCTCGATGGAAAAGGCTCGAACCCGACTGACACTACGTGGAAAGCTATTGATGACGTTGTTCTCAATTGGATTTATGCTACGTGCCAAGGTGCTTCGCAATCAGACTCCGGTCTCTGTGCTCTTTGGTCGTCATCCCACCTAGGGCTGTTCAAAAACTGACCCGGACCGAAGACCGACCCGGAAGGACCGAGGACCGGACCGGACCCGGACCGACCCGGACCATTCGGTCCGGTCTTCGGTCTTCAAAATTTGGCTTTTTCGGGTCCGGTCCGGTCCGGTCTAAAACCCGCGGGTTTCGGTCAAAGACCGAGGACCGGACTTACCCATATATAAAGAAAAAAAAAGGGGTTGATTTTCCTATTATCCTAACCCCTACACTACCATTCCCGTGAAAACCTAATACCCAGATAACTCCCTTTCTCTCTCCACTCAAACATCAATTGCTTTCGTCCACCTTTCTCCTACAGCCACCACCCACCTTTCGTCGTCATTGTTCACCACAGCCGCCACCCCACCCATCTTTGGCCGTCGGCCCGTCACTGAAACTCTGTAAGTCTTAATTTTCGCATTTACCGTCGGCCCGTCACTGATCTCCATTTTCTCGCACTTACCGATCGTCGTTGTAACCCTACCGTCGCCATCTCATCACCGTGTACATCGTCGTCCGCCGATCGTCGCTATTGTTCGTTGTTGCGGTTGCAGATCTATATCCTTTTCTTCTCGTTTTTGCCTTTTCATTTGTAATAATCAATTTCTAATCTCAATTTAGCTGATATATAATCAATTTTTACCATCTCCTTATATTTTTCCCCAAATCTTCCTGCTCCAAGTTATTCGGCATAGATGCATAATGCAGCAACGTAATTTTTTTTATTTATTATTATGATTTTCTGGTGACAAAATCACGAAGGCTTAAACTTCGGTCCGGTCCGGGCTTGGACCGGTTAATTCGGACCGGTCCGGGTCCGGTCCTAACCTTACCGGTCCGGTCTCCGGGTCTCAACTTTTGTGAGATCCGGTCTTCGGTCTTTACTGGGTCGGTCCGGTCCGGTCCGGGTTTGGACCGGTGAACACCCCTAATCCCACCTACGATCATCTTCGCACATTTGGGTGTTTATGTTATCCCAATCTCTCTGCAAAAGCTCCTCATAAGTTGGCTCCTCGGTCTACTAGGTGCATCTTCTTGGGGTTTCCACCTAATTTTCGGGGTTATCGGTGTCTTGATTTGGTTACGGGTAAAATTCACATTTCGCGACATGTGACTTTTGATGAGCTTGTGTTCCCCTACTCCCAGCGGGGGTGTGTCCCGTCCATGATCAATGACCTACCCTCCGACGTTGCCCCGCTTAACATGGGACATGAATATGCGTTCCCCGCTCCCACCCCTCCTACTCGGCGTTTTGGGGTCACTTACACTCGTCGTGCCCGCCCCACTACTGCTACTGCTGTATCCGAGGCAGAGGGGAACCCGCGGTCCGCCTGTTCTGCACCGCGGTCCGCCCTTTCTGATCCGCGGTCCGCCCCCGCCCCTGGCATTCTGCCCACTCCGGCTACTCCACTTCCCTCGATGTTCCGGCCAGCTGCTTCCACCACTCATCCCATGTCTACCCGTGCTCGTGATGGTGTGTTTCAACCCAAACAGCCCCTCAACCTTCATGTCACGCATTCTCCGGTCTTATCTCCGTTACCAAAAAATCTCTCCGCTACTTTGTCTGATCCTCATTGGAAAGCTGCTATGGATGATGAGTTTGGTGCTCTTATGCATAATGGTACATGGGAATTGGTTCCGCGTCCTCCGGGTGCCAATGTTCTTCGGTGTTTGTGGTTGTATCGTCACAAGTTCAAGGCTGATGGCTGTCTCCAACGATACAAGGCTCGTTTGGTTTCCAATGGGTCTAATCAGGTTGAGGGGGTGGATTGTGATGAAACTTTTAGTTATGTGGTTAAACCCGCTACCATTCGCACTGTGTTGGCCTTGGCTATGACTCGCCAGTGGCCTATTCATCAGCTTGACGTTAAAAATGCTTTTCTGCACGGTGACCTACGGGAACAGGTTTTTATGCATCAGCCTCCTGGCTTTCGTGATCCTAAGCTTCCTCATCATGTCTGTCGCCTGCGGAAATCTTTATACGGCCTGAAACAGGCGCCTCGCGCTTGGTTTCAACGCTTTGCGTCTTTTGTTCTCCGATCGGGGTTTACTGCTAGCGCTACAGACGCCTCGTTGTTTGTGTATTCTCATGGGTCTGAGTTTGCATACCTTCTTCTCTATGTTGATGATATCATTCTCACTGCCTCTACACCGATTTTGCTTCGTCGCCTTATTGACCTCTTATCTGCTGAGTTTGCCATGAGTGATTTAGGTCCCTTGAGCCATTTTCTGGGGATTACTGTGACCCGCGATCCACAGAGTCTCTTTCTGTCCCAGCGGCAGTATGCTTTGGACGTTCTGGGTCGTGCCTCTATGTCCGATTGTAAGCCCTCCACCACTCCGGTTGAGGTTGGCTCTAAACTCGCTGCGACGTCTGGTCCTTCGATGAAGGATCCGCGTCTTTATCGTAGCTTGGCTGGTGCCCTCCAGTACCTTACGTTCACTCGTCCGGACATTGCCTACGCTGTTCAGCAGGTCTGTCTGTTTATTCATGACCCTCGTGAGCCTCACTTTCACGCTTTAAAGCGTATTTTACGCTACCTTCGTGGTACTGTTGATCAGGGTCTCGTCATCACTGCCAGTCCTGCCACTGGTCTCACTGCTTATACTGATGCTGATTGGGCTGGTTGCTCGGATACTCGTCGTTCCACGTCTGGGTATTGTGTCTTCCTGGGTGATAATTTGGTTAGTTGGTCGTCTAAGAGGCAACCTAATGTGTCCCGTTCCAGTGCTGAGGCTGAGTATCGGGGTGTTGCTAATGCTTTTGCTGATACGTGTTGGTTGCGCAATTTGCTGCTTGAACTTCGGGTGACTATTCCTCGTGCTACTCTTGTGTACTGTGACAACATTAGTGCTGTCTACATGTCTAACAACCCTGTTCAGCATCAACGTACTAAGCATATTGAGCTGGATATTCATTTTGTGCGTGAAAAGGTGCAGGTTGGGCAACTTCGCGTTCTACATGTTCCTGCTGATTATCAGTACGCTGACATTTTTACCAAGGGCCTTCCTCGGCCTCTTTTTGAACGCTTTAAATCCAGCCTGAGCGTTCGTCCTCCTCCTGCTCCGTCTGAGGGGTTGTAATAGTATATATATTTTATGTAATTAGGTTAATGCGTAATTACTGTTGTATCCTTGTATACTCGATATATATATGATGAAAGTCATCGAGCCTCAATTGAGGACTCTTCCCTAATCTCATATTCCCATAGTTGTAATTTATTACAGTAAAAAAAAGTAAAAATTATCAGAATGGTGTGACTTCATTATTCTCATAGAACAAGCCAGAAGGCGAGCCATGAGGCATCAGTGCTAGTCTGACTGCACGAGCACCACCTTCCTCCGCAGTTAAGTGACCAGTATTACCATTGATATCAGTTTTAACAAAGCCAGGGCAGACGCAATTGATGATGAAGGACGGGTTTTGTTTCGCCAGTACCCTCGTGTATGCGCTCAAAACCGCCTTTGACACGAAATATGCAGGAAGTTTAGCTGGCCAGCCCTTCTCTGCAAATGAGCCGTCCTTGAAGTCTCTCAGAAACACATTTGAAACCTCGTCGATTTTTTCTTCTGTAAGGCTGTCAGCATTGCTCAGGACTCCTCTGATCTGGTCGTTTTGTATGTGCTGAAAGCAAAGCAACACGATATAATAAGCAATCTAGCATAAGTCTACTGATAGTTAGATGTATAATACGTGTCTAAACTCACTAATAATGGAAATAATTACGAACATTTTAACAAAATAATGTATGCTAATCCTATTTCCTATGAATCATTTCAGGGCAAAATCTTACACTAAGCTTTCCTGCACCAGAGGAGACGTTGATGATCCTTGGTGAATCAGATAGTTGTAGGAGAGGAAATAAAGCTTTAACGTTACGTTTCACACCATAGTAATTTGTTTCAATGCATTGTTCTGCAAGCTCATATGTTTGTATAAGCATGTCAGCGTAACTGATAGTCTGCTTCTCTGTCGGCCTCTGCATCGAAAACTACCTCGAAATTTCCAAGAAAATTTATCAGCAGAAACTAAATGAAATACCACTAGTGTAACAGATCAATCTTAAGATGACATATGAGATAGTCACAAGTCACATAAGTTTAGTTGTGTAGTTGAAGATACTTACGAACCCTGATGCTTTTAGAGCATCAATATCGGCTGTGGCTCCAAGAACACCTGCATTATTCACCTACATTCACATAAAATGTTTCCAACTTTCATCAGTTCATGTATAATCCTCAATTTACTGATATTCAACAATCAAAACTACATTAAGAGCTATGTTGACTATGAGGTTACAAGATCAAAACTTATCACAGAAGACACAGATACCAATACATGGTACAGACGTACCGTGTTGTTTACCTACAAGTTTAGTACACTGGGGCGTAGGTTAGATGTATGCAACTTTACCCTAACCTAATGAACATATTACATATTGGTGTACATATTACATATATGCATGCGTTTTCAAATTATTCGGAACTCAATACATAAACCAAGAGTAAATTAGAGATGCAACACATACCAGGATATCAAGCTTGCTGAACTTGGCTTTGATGAAATCAGCAAGGGAAGCAGCACTTGTGGGATCAGTAACATCAAGCTGATGAAACTCAAGATTGTCAGAATCAAGGCCAGAGTTCTTTAGATTTTCAAGGGCTTGTAAGCCTCTTTTTTCGTCTCGAGAAGTAAGGACGACAACCACTCCCTGTGACGCCAGTTGTCTGCATACTTCAAGGCCTATTCCTTTGTTTGCTCCTGTAACAACTGCATACCTGCACACAGCACACACATACACACAAATGTAAGGCTTCATTGACAAGTTTCTTAGACGAGCGAGGCAAGCAGTAATGCTATGCAGTTAATAACGCACCTTTTGCTTGCAAGAAATGGAGATACTTCAGCCATGATTACAAACAGGGCAAGATCTTGAGAACCAGAAAAAAAAAATATATTAAGGATGAAGAACCGAAAATATGTTTGCTTGAATGGGCTATTACTACCTGCCACACTCGGACTATATCAGTGATCAGATTAGGTTGGCAGGTGAGAGTTGATCAACTGATGACATTTTTAAGTAAAAGTTTTCGTCCTTATTTAACAAACAAATAGGAAACAGACAATCAGATATGGCCATGCTACTCAGAGCCGTCTCGTGGATTTCAGGGGCTCTGTGTGAAACTCTAATACGGAATTAAATTCAAGAGTAGACCACATTTGGGAAATCGAAGAGTAGACCACATTTGGGGAAAATGTAATTGAGTTTAGAAAATTGAAATAGGAAATGGATGGAGAATTAAGGGAATAATAAGTGATTTGGGAATTAAACTATAATGAATAATTCGAAGATGAGATCATGGGAATTAGGTACTAGGATAGATGGATTACAGGGGGTGCATGGTCAATGGTCAACTAATATGCCAAATATGTTAGTTCAATCGTTTTATTAGAAAAAAAAAAAAATCTAGAAGCTAAACACTGACATTAAGATAGAAGTAGTGAACAAATAACATTGAGTTTGTGCCGAAATCAGTACCACCCGATGGTGCCATAGCCCCCTTCCACAAAAGGGAAGGACGGATCTTCCAGGCATCAAGCGCATCAAGGGATCCGGACAGACTCAATTCTTAGGGATCTCAGATACCACAAGTCCATAAGTTCATCTCTATATAACAGAGTACCTGGATCCTATGCTTCCCAATACATATTTATACTACTCAAGAGATGTACATATGCGACAGCAACATTCGCGTACTCTGCTCTGTAAGTGAAGTACCTCAGATCGGGTTATGAGCGCCATTGAACAGCATGGCAGGAGCAGAAATGAGCCTATGTTGGCTCCCCATTTCGAAAATCAGTCACCTAATTTATGTAGAAACCATAAGAATAAGTGTTCTGCACAAAGTCAGAAACTACTAGGTTTACAGACAAATCACTGGAACAGACCCAAACATGTATACATATATAAAAAAGAACCAGCTCTACATATTAGAGGATCTGGTCTCTACAGTTTGAATATGAGACAGTTCAAATCACGCTATTTCACGACTATTTGTTCATGGAAGAGCGTCAAAAATGTAGAATCAACAATAGCGTAAATTGAGTGACTAGTCGGAAAGCACAATAACTTTCTAAGCCACTACATCAAAATCTTGATCCGCTCCTAATGCTTTCTTTTCCCTTCTTTTTAAAACTTTCTCTGACCTTCTATCCGTGCCATTTTTACGATTTTCTACCAGGAACACAACACAGTAAGACTTGTAGACGCAGACAATAGATGAGTGCCTCAAAGACGGGTCTGATGACCACATACTCATTTTTCATGAACAAGAGGGCTGTAGACAGGAAACCACATGTTGCGCTTCACAAATTCCACAGACTCCTCCTGTAATAGATAAAAGTCAGTTAATATGGCGGTTGTAGCACAAATTTTGCAATCACTGTCAAATTTCAAACGATTATGAATTAACATAATTCAGACAGTACAGTTAAAACTTAAAACATGGGATTTTCGGGGGAGAATTTCTCATAAACTGGTATATCCTACAGTTAAAGCATTATCCACAGAACCCAAAATTCCATTTTCCAAAGTATCTTCATAATAATACATTTTCCGGGGTAGTATTACTCAATCACTGACATTAGAAGTAAAATCACGGATAAGTAGTCCTAGAGCATTTCCACAAACCCATTAGGCCATTACTCATATCTATATCTCACGAATCTACTTCCATGCTGAACTCTAAATTGTTTGAAGCCGTTCATAGTCAGTAATATTTATGGATCAAGAACTCTACAAATGGACCACAGTAGGAGAAGGAAATGCAAAGTAAAAGAGAGTAAGAAAGGCCGTCGGAATCTCAAAGGAAGTCAGGATGGGATGGCAATCTTACCTTAGACATACACCTCATCTCTCTCGGCCCAACTTCACCATAGCCTTCAGCTAGATCTTCCATGACAGCTTCTCGCAGTACAGCAGCTGCAACTTCTGCTGTGATATCTCTTATACTGCATCAGCAAAATTGAAAATTGTAGCTAGGTTTCACATATGAAAATATGCCACTTCATTACAGAAGCCAAAGAACCAAAGAATTTTAAATTTTGATTCCATTAAAATGAAGTGACGAAGAAGTGCTAATTGCTGGGCCAAGAACGACTTTTGTATATTGAATTCTGAAACTTTGACATAGACCAGCAAAGCAGTGAGGCAAACAAAAATCATGATTACTAACGTCATAGCGCAGAGAAAATTATAGAACCACAGAGCATTATATAACCAATATACTTGGTAAAGCCTTGAAAATACTCAAAATCTACCATTGAACAACCCCTAATCAAAATCATTAACTTGTAGATACTTGTTCAACAAATCACAGTGTTAGCTTTCTCGAAAAGAATATCATCGTACCCATTTTCTCTCTTTTTCTCCCTTGTTTTGCAAGTGTTTTTATCTTAAGACGGGGGTAGGGAAGAGGGGGGAGGAGGGCTGAGGAGTTGAGTGTTGAGGCTCTAACCTTCCAACAGACGGATACAAAATGCCCTTCTTGATATCGTCATCTGTTATGTATGAAGCAAGACTGCAGAAAAAAAAAAACAGCTCAAAATAAGAAACTATTCACCATATATCAATTACAACCTTCTAGTAGATACGGGCAAGGTAGCAAATCACGCAGATCCTCAGTGCAATGGATGGCAATCTTGCATGACCGAGATGATAAGTAGTACACAAGAAAAGAGGATCGATTAGCTACACCAAGGACATGCTCAAAAAGGAACACAAAAGATCAACTTGAAATTGTGGATCACAAAAATTAGCACATATGCAGATTGCAGAGTAAATTGCATTCAGGTGAAGCGCACATTGAGTTAGTTATACCACTACACATTGATAGAACCCTGTCCTTGTGTTTCTTTCAAACAAGTGAAATATCTCCAAGCAGGAAGTTGTGGGGCTTTCCATGAACTTAGACAGATGTATTTAGTTTTTAGCTTCTTTTGAAATGAAACTGACAAACACAAAAGGTGTAAGTGAGTGACATATGGAAAAAAAAAAAAAAAAGCTTAACAACCCAACCTAGAAACAAGAGTATTGAACGAAACCAAGAAGAAGGAAAGCACACAAGACAGAATATTACCCACCAAACAAGAGGTACAAGGTGTTAAAATTTTATTCTGAATCAAGATTAAAAGCAGGAGCTCAACTAATTGAGTTCAACTACATTCAGTAAAGCCTAGTGAGCAATAAGTGTTTCAAGGCATCTCAAGCAAGTCAACCATGCCAGGCACAGCACGTCTGCACATTTAATATTGAGTGATCACAGCCACAAAACTCAATTCATCCTCAAAGCTTAGAATTCACTAAGTGCACAGAAATGAAAAAGAAATGTGAAAATGATATTTATACCATTCAGCAGCTGCTTGCAACATGTCATCAGTGATCAACCGAGCACCTGATAGCAACGCTCCCAACCCAATCCTGATACATGGTAAGAGCTTAACAAATCTTCATTGCTTGAAGCGTCATGAATCCTATATTAAAATCATTTGAAGCTAGAGCTGAAAAGACAGAACATACCCAGGAAAGAGATACATGTTATTTGCTTGATTCACATGACCTACTTTCCCGTTTCCTGCAATAATAGTAGCCAAGCTACAGCTTAGGGCAGCTTTTTGGCATAAAGTACATAAGAATATACAGATATGCTTTTGATAAGCTAAATTACGTACCAAGGTCAACACTCTGGAAAGGACTTCCACTTGCAAATACAATGTTTTCTCCAGCGTACTTGAAAGCATCAGCAGGAGTACATTCGGCTGCTCAAGAAGAGAATTCAGATTGTTATCAACAAATAGTTTGAGGGCGGTAAATCAATGGTTCAAAAGACTCAAATTGAAGACAAACCATTCAGAGTCGGATTTGACATAGCAAATATAGCAGGCCTAGGGCTGTCTGACTCTCTCATGGCCCTTAGTACCTGAGCCATAAGTAACGAAGAAGTTAAAGAGGCAAATGATGCAAAAAGCCACAAAAGCCCTGAATCTTAACAAACATCCCCAACGACATCAATACATTAGGAGTTAAAATCTCATTTGAGCTAGAATAGTACGAGTGACATATATATATCAATCCTTAAGACTGTGAGTACTGAGTAGCACAACTTAAAACTATAGAACATTCTCTGAAATATTTGGCAATAGCACAAATAGCACAAACATAAATTGAGAAGATTATCAGGCAACCCATCTCAATTTCACAAATCTTTCATTTTCTTACATCCAAAATCGATTGTGAACAAGACTAAATTCCAGTGGCTTACAATCATGTTCAGCTTTATGACAAAAAAGAAAATATATACATTTGGATGGTTTACTCACCTCTTCATTGAAGATACCTCCAACTCCAGACAGACCAAGAAGCACATCTGGCTTCACCTTCCTAACCTGCACAATTAATGAATTTAAGATAAATATTGATATTACTTAACAAATAGACAATACAGATGTCTACAGTTTTCTTTTTTGGAGGCATCCTTCTGTCCAAGGCAAAGAGATTTATTGCAACTGAAGAAACATGCTATAAATGTTCAAACTTCAAAGCATAATCCACAAGAGCACAAAACTTACCACTTCAGCAAGATTTGCTCCCTCCCGAAGCCCCTCAATTTCTTCAGGATGTTTAGCAAAGGCAGCAGCAGATGGATCTAAATTCTTTCTCTGTTTAGTAATAAGCCCCTACATTTACATAGACTTACTGTCAAATGCGGTAGCTCAGATTGAATTCCGCAAACAAGATAGTATCTAGTAGAGTAACCATAACTGGACCAGGACATAATTTTCACTCACTCTACAGTAGCAATGACTAGTGAGCATCAATAAGAAGGTCAAGTTTACACGTAGGCACATATGAAACTTCCAGAACACAATCTTTTAAATTTTAACAAGCAAGAATGCAGTACAATAGCACATAATGCCTAAAATTATTTTCTAGTCCAAACAGTATTTAAGAGTCATGAGTTACATGACTCACCAACAGATGGGTAATGAATAATATCTTAATTTCACCACCAGATGATGAAAACAGTACAATATCAAATCCAGAAAATTAGACAAATACTTCTAATATAATTTAATAAAGCAATGTTGTTATTGAAGGCACAGATAAACAAAAACATACATCTTTATCTAGAAGATAAAACTGATGCTTGTCTGGTATCCCATTTGTCCCAGCCATTCTGGTAACTGCCTTGACGGCCATTTCTAGGACACCAAGCCCTGCACTGAAAATCACCTTGCAGATATCATATTAGTTGCCAGATGAGAAAATAGGCCGAAAGGCTCAAACAAGCCAAAACGTTATACAGCCCTAATCATACATCAACAGGTTAAAAATAAGGTTGACTAATCATACCTCCCAGCTCCAACAACAACTATTTTCTGTTTCACAAAGTCCGTCAATGGGCGACCTTGTGCTCTCACAGCACCTAGCAGTCCAGCCAAGGCAACACCAGCAGTCCCCTGTACAACAAAAATATAATATAACTAATCCCCGATATGTTCCAAAGTACTTTTGCACCCAAGTTATAGCAACAGTACCCCAGAAGAGGCTAGTACTTTTGTACCCAAGTTCTCACAACAATACTCCAATTACTCTCATGAAGCTTAATGCTTACAAACAGTACATCATCCATATCTAAGCAGACTTTCATACTAAAGTGAATTAAAAATCACCTGAACGTCATCATTAAACATGCACACCCTTTCACGATATCTTTTCAATGTTTCAAATGCCCACTTCATTTGGAAGTCCTCAAACTGCCAGAATTGCAACAGTAAATTACAAGTGTCAAAGTTGGTGCACTGAATTACACATTGAAGGGACAAACCTGCACAATAGCCTTGGGCCAACGTGTATGAACAGCTTCCATGAATTCATCAACTATAGCGAGGTACTCTTCACCTTCTAGCCTAGGTTGTCTGAGTCCTAAATCTGCGTAACATTTAGTTAAGAATCAGAATCAAGGTACTTACAACTTTGAGAATTTATTAAGAGGACATGGTGATTAGTCATCTACAATTTGTACTAGTGTCAAGTTAATCCATAATATGAATATGATTGTTGCTCGAGATTTATTCCCATAAGGCCAAAGCAAAGCACAAAACTCAAAGATACAAGCACCATTCATGGAGATTACCCGATAGACCAACTACAAATCGTTCACAAAGCATGTAAAACAACATAGTTGACACTGCACAATCTAGAAGATATTGCAGAATTGCTTACATAAAGGATCTTCAAGAAGCTTCTGGTTGTTAGTACCAACATCAAGCATCACAGGGAGTACCTGGAAATGCAAAAATAAATTGGATAAAAATATTGAAATGACAAGTTCATAGTCATAAATACATCATTAATAAGCAATGACAAGTTCAATAGAAGATCCAAATTCCAAGTCATACTCGTCGGGGGTTCATCCCTGCAGCAGCAACATATATATCAAGTTTCCCGATAGGTATGCCAATCCCTTGTACTCCAAGGTCACCCAAACCAAGAATGCGGCTACCATCTGTCACCACTATCATATCAACCTGTATTACAGTTGAGGAATGAGCATGTTATTCCTGACAAAGAGAAACCCCTCATCCTAATAAAGAAGAAGACTAGCTATCATGTATGTCATAGTCAAGGATCAATATAACATGTCAAAAGTGAAATACATAGGAAAAGTAAGTAGCATGATGATAGATGGTAGTCTGGTACTATTAATTATTAAGAGACACAAAGTTGGCAACACCCATTTTGCAAAATAAGCATGTACAGATTATAACAGGTAATGCAGCTAAAAGAAAAGAGTCAAGGACATACATGTTCAGCTGGCCAATTATATATCATGGACATCATCTCTCCTTTATCAATGGCGCTGAAGTACATTCCACGTGGACGTCTGAACAAGCCAGAGTAATTTTGACACACTAGCCCTACAGTTGGAGTATATATAATAGGAGCGAAGTCTTTGACATTGTCAATAAGGACCTGAATACAATGACCGAAGAGTCTTAGATCACAACTAATAATACTCTTTCGGAAGGAATCATGGGACTTACTCTGTAGTATAGAGTTTCATTCCTATCATGCAATCTATTTAGGATCCTCCACTTTGACAACGATACAGAACTCTCTGGTTGCCCCTGTGTATTTCTCTCCAATGATCGATACGAATCCACTACAGGTCACAAGAAAATGGAAAAAAGCCAATTTAAAAACCGAAAGCATACCTTTTACTTAGGACAGTCTATATAGCAAACAAATATGATAATCATTTCTTAAAGTTTGGAAAATAAAACCCAAAAGTAGTTTTCAACAAGTAATTTGCAAATTTTAAGACTCTTCTAGAATTACAAACCAACTGTCAGGGATGCCTTGTGAGGACATCAGAGACAAATCAATGATCCCTTACAACAAATGAACTATGAGCACAGTGCTCATGATTCTAGTGAATGTCTTTCTAGATTAATCAAAGTAACTTAAACAGATACAGCATTCCAAAAAAAAAAAAAAAAAAAAAAAAAAAGGAAAATGACAAATGCCCTCAAATCCTTTTCACCCCCATAAGACTTGGATGATGCAGGTCCCGACAAACGTTAATGTAAGGAACTAGGCTTCAAAGTCAGAAAGCAAAGACACATATGTCACATTCTCTCTTACAATTTTTTGCTTCTCTTACAAGAAGCACACAAACTGCAAACTATTTCACAATTATAGCAGTTTTCTCAAAAACGAAGGATCACTAGATTAGTCATTTTTAACACCAGTTTCAAATATAACAGATTGTAAATGGAGCAATGAAAGAAAAGGAACTCACTGAAACGAGCATACTGCTGCTCAAATGACACAATTCGATGTGGCAAGAGACCACGAAGCCCAAGACGATCTCTCTCTGTCAAAGGGAAGCCGGTGTCCTGTAAACCAATTGTTCAAACACGTATGGCTGAAGTTAAGAGCCCTCCAATGAAGGAAGTAGTACACAGTGCAAGCAGTTGCTGACAGAAGTATAAACTACCCATTGACCAGCAAGTAAACTATGGCAACCATAACAGCCCTTTCATAGGACTACTTTCCGAATAAGAAGCACAAAACACAACTTATCAGGTCGATAATTCATTAGACTATTGATGGGAAATAGCGGAAATCTAACCACACGTCCAAAAAATTTTAAATATCTCTAACAATAAAACTTCCTCATCTTCACTGTGAAGCCAACAAACCACTAAATCAAGACTGTCTCATCTCCAAACAACATTTTCGAGTAAGGTTCCGAAAAAAATAATAGTAAGTTGTAACCGGCATCAGCAGAGTACATTAACTAGCTAATACATCCACAATCAATACTAACAATTAACAAACAGCCACTCCCGAATAAACGAACCAAAGGTCGTACCGTAGCCGTCTTTAGACATCGTCTGACAGCCTGAGTACTAAAATCACATAATGTGTGTAACTTCATAGTCACACTTCATCAAAGAAACCTTAGTCCACTACTAGAATTTCCTAAATCAGACACACAACAAGAAAAAAAGAAAAAAAAGCCGAACAGAATGCCGCAAAATTACCAATAATACAATTCAAATGAACTCCATCTTCCTCAACACACCTAACTTCCTCAAATTTCGAAAAAACATCACCACATACTCGATCAAACTCTTCTCATTCACTCAATTTCACTAAACTTAGCATAATATCGAACCGTATCGAAAAAAACGACATCATCGAACACGAATTTGACTTTACATTACATAATTAACAAGAAAAATCATCGGTTCAACATATATAATCCAACAAACTTAAATTTGACGAAACATTTGAGTCAATGAAATGCAAGAAATTGAATTATACCTTATTAAACCAAGGATCATGAAGAATATCAGCACCGCTCTTATGAACAATACAAGGACCAGGAATCGCCGCCGCCGCCGCCGCAGGAGCCACCGAAAACCGCCGCGATCGTTGCAGTGTCGCCGCCGCAGATCGCGTCAACCTCCACATTTTTCTCTCCTAACAACAAAAAAAAAAAAAAACCACAATTATTAAAAAATATACTTTCCTAAAAAAATGCAGAGAAATTTAATAAGAATCTTGTAAAGAAGCTTCGGAGTTACGATATAGCAGTAGAGGGGACAGTATAGTGAAAATCCAGAAGATGAGAAAAAAAAAATGAGAGGATTTGTCTCGGTCTACGGCGTTTATATAGTGAGGAAGAGTTGAGGGAAAATGAGGAGGGAAAAAAAAAAGAATGGACTAAAAAGCTGTGACGACTGAGTGAGAGAAAGAGAGAGGAGGGGAGCTGCAGCTGCAGCTGCTGCCCAAGATTTACGGGCAGGAGTTGTGATTTTTGAGAGTGGTGGATTGGGTTAGAACTGTTTGGGGGGGCCTACCTGACCGTGAAGAGATTGCGGGTAGAGGGCAGTGTGTGCAGAGGACTGATTGTTTTTGGGGTTTTGCGATGGGGTCACTACTCACTACTCTATTTATGGTAACTACTAAAGGGTGTTATTGTCCTTTTCCATCATTTCTCATGATTTTATTCACCTTAATTGTAAAAATTAATTAAATGGAGAATGTACCGATTCCATGCACCAAATTACATCGATAAAAACTGTATGATCGTAATTATGATCGGGTAGGAATTTTTTTGTTTTAGCCTTTTAGGTAGAACGTATTCGGATACTTTAGTTGGAGGAATTTATTATTTACATCCTAATTTACTTATTTTTACAATCTAAGAATGATTATGCGTGAAGTCGTGAAGATGACCCTTCTATGTAAATACATCTCTTTTGCACTTTCGTGTAAATACATCTCTTTTGCACTTTCGTGTAAATACATCTCTTTTGTTCATCATGATAGTGCATTGAACAATTACTTGATGAAGTAATATGTTTGCCGCTCAAAATAATTGCTTTAGATGTTCTTTTACTTTTATTTTATGTCAATGTACGAGTAAGGTGTAATTGAAAAGATTGTCGGTCTCAATGTAATTCAAATTGGTCATTAGACAATGGAGTATAATAAAGGCATAGTGGTTTTTCCAAACTAGTTACAAGATGCTGTGAATATAAACTAATGGAGAGATTTGGTCTAGCTAAAAATGAGTAATTCCCCATTAAGTAGCAGTAAGAGCGAAAACTCCTTTTATTCCATTAGAGGATTAGAAGCAGAATTCACCGAAGTTGGTTCATGACCGTTCATTACTTCATTTACATGTATGTTGGTGGGATCCAAAGCTTTTTTTTCTCCCAATTGGCTGGTTAAAAGAACCATTGATTTATAAATGAATGATTCTCGGGTGAGACAAGCGTATTTAGTGTTGTTGGGTTATAATTGGAACTAGTTTTAAGCCCGTGCGTTGCACGGTTCAAATATTATATTATTTTTAATGATTTTTATCATTATAACCAACTATGCTATCATTTCAGTTAAAATAATTCATACCAATTGTTGTGATGTCGCTTACATGTATTTTTAAAATTTGATCAATTCAAAAAAAAATATACAAATTTGTCTACGTTGTCCATTTTTAAATTATACAACAACATTTATTGTATACTCTTCAAAAAAAAAAAAACCTTCTTTTAATGAAAACCATGTTTCCATAATATAGCTTTATGTAAAAGTTTAACGAATGTGAGAATCTCTTGAATTGTTAATAATATTTTTTTGTTCTTTCACCGTACACTAAAATCTCTATATTCTTCAAAAATTCTTTGTGTGAATTGTTAATAATTAAATTTATCCTCTCATTTTTTGCTCTTTTACCACCCACTAAACTCTTTAAGTATTTCTCAAATAATGGACTCTCTCTATTGCTCTTTCAACATACACTAAATTCTCAAACGATGGACTCTCTCTATCGCTCTTTCACCGTACACTAAACTCTTTGAGTATTTCTCAAATGGACTCTCTCTATACTCTTCAAAAATCTCTCTTTTATATCGAAAAAATGTGTAAATGGATGTCAAATTGAGATACATTTAGAAACAAATCTCATGATATATGTTTTTAAATTTTCTACGCAACCAATGTTATGAGTGATTATGTCTCAAATCTATTACAAACATTTATGAAAGAGTCTCACGAAAATAAGGATTCTATATGTGCATTATTAATTATTATCCGTGTGAGTTAATAATAAAATGTAGGTATTTCTCATATTTTAAACTCTCTCAGTATTTCCCTTTTGTTGAACTCTCTCTTTTGTTTGTTGAGTTTAGCTTAGGAATAGACACAATATATCATTTTTCCAATTTTCGCTCGATGACTGGTATTTAATACAAAACATATGTATAAATGGAACTCATTTTAGATTAAATTTCAAAATAGGTTTGATGAGTTATATGTATAAATGAAAGTTAGGACTAATTATGTCGTTTCACATTTAAATAACTTTCGAATTACAATTTTATGAAAGTATAGACTCTGGTTAATAAATGTTGCGAGAATTTTCCATTCTTTGGACTCTCTCACCATTTCTCTTATTTTGGATTCTCCCTAAACTTTTTAAGAAAAAAACAAATCTCTACTAAATGTACACGCAGTAACTTAATTGTTTCATATCGGAAAAATGTGTAAATGGATCTCAAATTGAGATACATTTCGAAACAAATCTAATGATATATGTTTTTAAATTTTCTAATACACGTGACTAATGTTATGAGTGATTATGTCGCAAATCTATTAGATACATTTATGAAAGAATCTCATGAAAATAAGGATTCTACATGTGGATTATTAATAAGTGTCCGTGTGAGTTGTTAATAATAAAATGTGGGTATTTCTCATTTTTTAAACTCTCAGTATTGCTCATTTTGTTGGACTGCGTTGCACGGTTCAAATATTATATCATTTTTAATGATTTTTATATTTATAACCAATTATGCTATCATTTCAATAAAGATAATTCATAGCAATTGTTGTAATATTGCTTACATGTATTTTAAAATGTTGATCAGTTAAAAAAAAATACAAAGTTGTCTAGATTGTTCATGTTTAAATTGTACAAATAACATTTCTTACCTATACTCTTCAAAACACCTTTTTTTTTTTTAAATAAATATAGTATATAAAGTCGATTTTAATCATTAAGCATTGCTTATTGGAAAATGTATAAATGGATCTCAAATTGAAATTCATTTTAAATCACATAAAATAATATATGTTTCAAAAGTTTCTGATACGCATAACCAATTGTATAATCAATCATACCGTGTTTCTATAATATAGTGCGAATGATTAATAATTAAATGTGTAAGATACATTTATTAAAGAGTCTCACGAAAATAAGGATTTTTTATGTGGATTATTAATAATTATCCATTTGATTTGTTAATAATAAAATGTGGGTATTTCTCATTTTTTAAACTCTCCCAGTATTTATCTTTTGTTGGACTCTCTCTCGACTCTTCAAAAATCCCTCTTTTATATATATATATTAGATTGGATTCCCTAGAGTTGGAAATAAACTCTACCATGTAGAGTTTACTTAATAAGGTAAGAATTAATTGTTTTGCATTTTTTTTTGTGCATTTCAAGTTTCTCTTCCTTTTGTCTTATTACTAATTTTAGCAAACTCTACCAACTCTACTAATAAATAACTCTAGGGAATCCTCACCCGTTATAATTGGGGTGTCATCTTACATCATCTATTGTTTCTCGGTTAAAGAAAGCCACGTGACAATGTTGATGTAAACGAGTTTCTAACCCTATTTAAAAGTGTTATGGACCGCATTAACCAGCGACACTGACTCGTACATCCAAGATTCGTTTAGGAAACCGAAATGAAAATGGTCTAAATAAGTGATCCCAACATGTCCTACTCAACAACAACAACAACAACAACCAAAAAAAAAAAAAAAAAAGATCCCAACATGTCCTGTGCCATGCTGAAGGAGTGTGGTACTACGACCACAGATTTCCAGAAGCATATTTTTTTTTTTTAAGGGAAAGCATAATCTTAACGTAACAGTTAGAAGTTTACGATTCTCCATACTACTTCACTCTCTTTAGAATATGCCCAACTTCCATGGTTACTAAGGAAGGTCGTAACTTTCCAGATCTGCTGCTGTCACTCGTGCAGCTGCAGACCTACAGTTCTGAGCAGACTAGATTTTTCGGAATCCAAAATGTGAAACACTCAGGTACAGGTTCCTGAGAGCATAGCATCAATTTGATGAACTTTTTTCATGAAATCGATTTCCGACAGAATAAGCATCATATTCCTAGTATTAGATACTTAAGGATTAAAGACCCCAAGTTCCACTGTCTTCCTTCTTCTGGCAAAAGCATAATATATATCCAAGATAATCGTCATTTCTGCAATGCAAAGAAACCTATAGCTAAACAGTATAAAACCTACTATTTCAGGACACCAGATACCCAGATACATCAATCTCAGGTAAATATGGAGACTCCGACACTGGTAATCACTAACTAATGCGAATATTCAGGACTAGTGGTGAACTTGACAAAGAAGGTGATAAGAACAGTAGTTCGACAAGCAAGTTTCAGTTCGCCAGATCCAGGATTGTGAACCAGGGTCAACAGTAGTCTGTGCATTGTAGGATCGGAAATGGATCATTATGCAACTCTGGACCCTTCACAACTAAATTATTTCCAACATACATGGAGCTTTGGAAACGACAAATCAAATAAACACAACAGCAACAAATCAGAAAACATGCATCCAGCGGCACAAACTCGCATTAGACAGGACATAGAGTAAACATCAGAGAGTTGCTTTGATATCTTTGTGAATTCATGTTTCCTTAAGCCTTATTCAACCAACATATAGACTAAAAGGCCCCCGATGAGAGTATAAGACATAAAAGCACAATATACAACTTAAACAACCAGTTCAAAGATTGTTCGGGACAAAAACCATCAATATTGTAGAAGTTCCCAACGGATATAAACTACAAAAACAATGATCATCCATTCAATTTCAACTTATTGAGAGTGCACAAAGCCACTCAGCTGCGGAGTAACCATTTATAGAGAAAGTTGTCTACAGTTCCCGAATTAGGACCAAAAAAGAAAAAAGAACCTTTAGCAGTACAGAATCATCATGTTGGAGCAGCTTTAGTATTCTTTGTTCCCAAAATTCTTGCACCACATTTGCGAAGGAATGGGGCGAACAGGCTCATGTGGTCGTCGCTGCAGGAAATATAGTAAAAAGCACATTTACAGACAAATGTAAGAAAGCAAAACAAACCTAAAAATGTCTACAATTAAATGAATTGTCAACTGCAACGTAAGCCCCCCCCCCCCCCAATACAACTGAAGAACCACATTAGTTCAGCCAGTTAAGGCCACAGTAACATTCAGAAATGTGTGGGGGCCGGCTGTTCATAAATGATGCACTCGGCCAGATTACACAGGCCAGAACATTGTCTATAAAAGAAAGTTGCTTCATATGTCATGATTGACAATACAAATACAGACTACATTATCTGGATGGCGAAAGGCGGCACGGCAGATAAGGATGACAGCCCATTAGAATGCTAAGTTATTAGGATAAGAAAACGACAATAAGATAGATCACGTAGTTTCCCAACAACTCTATACCCACATAGATTGGTGACAAACTAGAATATCTCTGATGACTAAAACACTGAGCAGATTTTAGAATAGACCACACACTATTTACTCTTAAGACACCTCAGGTTGGGCAAGGTTTAATCTTTAATTAAAATATAACTCATACAGACACCAACAGTTACCAGTGATTACCTAGAAACTACAAGCCAAATGAAACAAGTGAGAAGGATACAGATTCTCAGCTTGAGAATCCGTCCACGTCAAATTGGTGATCACCATGCTAGCTTAAACCCAGATTATA
The DNA here is from genome assembly GCA_963680865.1 of Spergularia marina. Lineage (NCBI taxonomy): Eukaryota > Viridiplantae > Streptophyta > Magnoliopsida > Caryophyllales > Caryophyllaceae > Spergularia > Spergularia marina. The sequence continues at coordinate 23,926,696 of OY804551.1, read as the reverse complement.
ATAAGCTAACAGGCTGTCTACATAGAGGGAAATATGAGAAACTAAAGGAAGAGTGGGGATCCAAATACAATTTCCTACATCTGAATAGAGAATTGTTTGGAGGGAGAGGAAAAAAAGAAGAGAAATGGGAGGACACTTTGATCACCAATCTTCAAGAAAAAAAATCCTTATTGACAATAGAGAGACTTGGAATGATAACGGAAACAGAACTTGTTTAACGATTGTCTATGTTCCTCTGATTCCTCTAAAATTCAAGTACTCGGCACAAGTGCTACGTGTTAAGTTCTTAAGTTTTGGCCTATAGTGAATTAATAAAAGTTTCTAGCTCTGTCAACACAAGTACTTTGAGAAAATTGAAAAATTCGAGCTCAGACATGGCAGTATTAAACTATTAACTCCAGCATCTCGTCATTCTTCTGCCTACTCTGCTCTTCTGGTGGGCATTCACCTCATTATCATCATCGTCATTCTACTAAAACATTTACCATTATCACTGATATGCAATAATTGAGGAATACACCATCTACCCTTCAGAATTAAGGTTTATCCACAAATTGGGGGCAAAATATAATTCCACCTACATTGCTCTATTGACGAGTCACCTTCATCAAGAACCTATAAGCCATGGGTCTTCTTCTTTACCATTTACTCTTATGTTTCGCCATCTAATAGAATATCTCCCGTCTCACCTTCCCCTCCCTCCATCCTGTTTGCCCTCCCTCCCATCTACTCTATAATTTGTATACAAACACTCTGTAGAGTAGGAAGATGCTGGAAAAGCTTAATTCTCCATCTTTCACTCAGTTTGTATCTAAGCTTAAAGCTCCTGAATTAGCCTTAATGCATTACAAACTTCTACACCAAGCGTTTACATTTCTGATTGTTTCCTTGAAAATAAAATAAAATAAAAAAACCAGACATTCCACCTATATCCTGCTCCAGGTTCTCTTGACTGCAACATTAATCAATCCAAGAGCTACCCTCTACATCTCACAGAAAGCTAATCCTATCTACACAAATAGTGACTCCCAACAATCCAATACTTTTGGCAACACCTAATCCTTATCTACACCAGCGTTCAGTTATCAGTCAAGAATTGATCTAAGCATCCAACAACAAAGGCGACATTGCATCAGGCTCTCAAAATAGCGCAAAATCCATCAAGTCCCCCATCTTCATCTTTAACCCATTTTACACCATATAGCATTAATAGCACAAGTCCAGCTACCTTCCACCTCCTAAACTCCCCTACTTCACTAAGTACTTACTACAACCCTCCATCCCCTCCCCCTCCCCCTCCTGCGCTTCCTAGCATTGCGGGCAACTGTTAGTGGGGGTAATAGAGGTCAAAACAAAAGACGAGAAAACCATTGGCAACAAGGGAGATAAGTTTTTGTCTCCTCCATCATTCCCTTAATAGTTACTCTCATTCCAAACAACCCACAATACGAGTTTCGAATCATCGTCTTAGGTACCAAACAATTTCCCACTTCCCCTCCCCCCGTCTCAGCAAATTTAATTCCCTAATTACCATAATCAACCTGAATACATCTATTTCGACAACGAAACTCGGGGACAATACCAATTCACACAAACCAATACACGATCAAATCAAATAACCAAGCAATACAATTAAAAGATTCAGAATTTCACGCATTGCAATTGAACTGAAATCAACAAGAACAAAATCGTAAAGCGTATACCTCAAGCTGGGCAGATTTGACAGCAATAGGAACACAGACAAGGAAGATACCAACAAGGGCAAATGCGGTGTTCCGACGCCAGTGTTTGGGCCTACAGTTGGGCCCACCAGACATACTCCATACCTTGGTCCTGAAGTCTCCTCCTCCTTCCACGTGTCCTCCTCCCCCCATTTTCGTCTTTCTCTTTTCTCCCCTGAGCTCAAACTGCGAAAAATTGAAACAACAAATTGATCGGATTAAAAAGTAAAATTGAATAAAACCCTAATTCAGATGAGGAGAAATTTGGGGGAAATCGTAAAACCCTAATTTGGGTGGAATGCAGAAGAATGATGATGGATCGGAAGACAAATTGGGGGGAAATGGGGATTTTTTTTTTACCTGGGTTTGTTTGAAGATGAGAGAGAAAATTAATCAATCAAAATGTTTGTTCAGAGTGTGAGTGTGGAGTGCTCGTTTAGGTGAAATTGGTACCTCTCTCTAATTGAATTTATAAACGGCAGTTGCGATCTAATTTAGTGATTAGCCCTCTAATGTTGATTAGAACTCTTGCATCACGTAAGTCGATTGCTAGGACTGGTTGAGAATTATTATGTGTGGTTAATGCTTCTTTTTATCCGATCATTTCACTATCGAAGTAGGATTTAGGATAGTAATTGAATTAGACTATGATAGCCTCGCTTGAATAAGTAATACTTTGCATAATCAATCTCTCTCAATCTATGTTATGATTGACTTGCTATGTGTTTTCATATCATTGTAGTGGGGATAGCTTCACCCCAGGTCTTTAGTTTATTGATTTACATCCGTGTTATTCGCGTTATTTGATACATTAGTTGATAATCACCAACCTATTTCGACCATTAGCGTAGCTGACTCCATAATCTTTTAGACAACCTAGACATCATTCATACATCCCTGACTTCGACCCGTCAGCTACAATAACTTGTAAGGTTGTGGTTAAATAAGCACGTAAGGAATAAAACTAGAGGACCCCTCTTCATCCTGACCGTCCATCTCATCAATATTCAATGGCGAGTATCTCTTTGGATATTAAGAGTATCTCCCTAGAAATCCTATTAGGGGGCGTTTGGTCAGTCCTGACTTCTAAGTATGTGGAGTAATTATTGTTGTGCATCAGAAGAGATAGATTACAGTATGTGTTTACAGGCAGGTTATGTCTTGGCTTGGCTTCTTGAGTCTTTGGATACCCGAAGGCTGGAAGTCGGAGCGTAAAACTGCATTGAACGTCTACATTTTGCACTTTGCAGCACAGTCGTAGCAGCAGATCATCACCATATGTATAGTTTCTATCTTAAACAATTGAAAGTTCTGATCTTGGCAAGGAATGAGCAGCACCAATCACTCAGCAAACAAGAGGCTGCATTGTAACTTGGTTTCATAGCAGGGTAATGGATCAATCATGGATTTGCGAGTGTGAGTGCAACGCCATCCTTGAATGAAGTAGGAGATATATTCAGTGTTTTGACCAGTTTGCTTATGTCCATGGATATATCTGATGGAGAATTAACACCGCGATCAACCTGAAACATGATTGTGAACCAATGTTTCGAACACAATCAGAGACTTGAAAAAAATGAACAGAGAACAGGATGTAGAACAAAAGGGTAAAATGTGAGTAGATACAAGAGATACCAACCGATGATGCAGACACTGGATTGATTAATGATCTATCACGGCCTCTGGTCTCTGCAACAGTCTCGGACATTTGAACACGAGAAAGTCTATCTGGTCCCCCAAGGTTTAACAAGAGTTGCACTGGTGTGGCCTCTAATTGAACAGAAAATTGTAGCATACATTTAATTCATTTGTTATAGACAATTACTGTCACAGTGGTGATTAAACAAGTAACCTTCCCCCCAGACCCAAGATCATACATACATAATTGATTCAGGGGGTTGGGGGAGCCGGGGAGGGAGCTACCAGAGAGGACGAACACTGGTTCCGATAACAAATACATAAAAGGTGACATGATCCTTCACATTGTGACAGACAGGAAACAATATACTTCTTCCAGTCTAACAAGCAGGATGGGCTTGTAAATTGTCACATAACTTTTAAGTAGACTCCGTGTTCAGATCTAGAATGTCGATTTGCATGAAACTAAACTGCCAAAAGTTTCATCTCTGACGACCTCAAAAAAAATCCCATCTCTGACAGGCTTCAATACAATTTAACCCAAAAACCAACTACCCTGCCCTTCCCACATTTCCATATTGGAATGTCCCGCACTCCCTGTATGAGCTTCTTGAACCTTTTCAGGAAAGTTTCTGTGGGGTAAACAATCCAACATGTAGCACCACAGCATAGAACAGAAGTACAGAACACAGACGAATTAGGTAAGAGAAGTACAATGTCACATATTGTTGATAATCACCAAAAGACCAGTGCCTCACCTCTAACCCATCTTGTTGTCAAAGCTAATATGACAGCCACAACATCTTTCACATACACTGGGCAGCGAAACTCATCATAAAAGAAATCCACTTTGTTTCCTTTCGAAAGTACTCCATCGATCCACTGAGCCAAAAAGGAAGGATCATCACTGACACGCTCATAAGCATAGCTAAGATAGGTATCTAATTCGCTTTTGCTTTTTATGAAAGAGTGCAGAAGCAAGTACAAGGTCGATAAATCAAAATCATGATACCAAATGGCTAGACAATGTATCAGGCTAAGCAGCTATCCTATGAGATTTTAACTTTATTATGATTAATCTGAGATAACAACTGCAAAATTCCACAACCATGAAAGACGATATTGCGAGTAACTTATAGTCCACTCTATCATAAACATATGAAGGCCCAACCTCTACTCTTAAGATACGGACCTGAATAGGAAGCGACTTGGGAACTGGTGATATTGTCTGTGGGCCATAAATTATACTGCTTCTCAAGATTGCAAAATTGGAACATTTCATAGAAATGAACTTCTCAGCTTCCACCTTAGATTTTCCATAAGTATTAACTGGCAAGGTCTCGTCTTCCTCTTTGTAAAATGACTTCGTTCCTTCATACACTGAAAATCAAGGTACATCAGACAAGCTCCACCTGAAGCTCTTAGTAACCAAAAACTACATAATTCCGAATTTAAAACAGACTATTAAATGACTAAAGAACTTCTTCACCAGAACAGTCATTCATGCATTCTAGAAAGTACCAATTGCAAAAGCCATACTAGCTTTCTAGACAAGGAGCTGGACATCAAGAAAAGCGTAAGAGAAAAGCACCAAACTGTCAAAGTTCTATGGCCAACGAATATAATGACCGCCCTTCAAGAGCTAGTCTAATCGCTAAAATAGAGGGGATCCGTACCAGTCTCGACCAGGAATTCGATATAATTTTGTTCAGGCCAGGAAGAAGGTTAAATCAAAGTTATCAACTGGCTTCTCACTTCCTCCCAGTACTACAGTCTTCGAAATATCCATCCAAGAGATAGAACATGATGTGTACAGGCCATGTTGCTAACACAATTCATGAAGAACAAACCAAAACAAAATTGAAAAATCATAAAATTAGAACGAAAAAATTCCTAGAAATCTTTGCATTGGTGAATATGAACACCCCAAAAAGACAGACCTATGGGTTATCCAACAATCAAAGGCACCACAAGTTCCTAAACAAACTTGAAGGCCCAACAAAAAACTCGGGTTCTACAAAGTCACAAAGATACAATCTTTGATCATATATGTTTGATTACAACTATAAGTCTGGATGAATCATCCTGTATACAGTCGGGTATATCTGGACCTCTCTAAACATCAGATTTGCGAGCTATTCACTGGGCAGTTGTATAAGTAAGATTGATTTCACAATATAGTTGCATTTCAGGTTGTGTTACATCATAAAGAAGGAAGAATCGCTGAATTACCTTGATCAGTCGAAAGATGAATCAAAAGTGCATCTTTCTCCTTAAAGCTCAACAGCCATTCAAGCTCAACAGCCATTCAACCAGAGAAGTAGGCACATTAATCGACATAGCAGCAGCTGGATCAGCCTCACAAACTCGTGGCACTGAAAGCGCGGCACAATTCACCACCACATCTGGCTGCCCATACCAACATAGTACACCAAACTCATCAAACCCCTCAAAAAAACACATTATTCCAAATTCCAACATAACCCGACTTGGGTAAGACCGTCTTACGATTTACATATTTCATTATCTTACTTTTCCCTATAAACCCACCACTCAAATTTACACAAATGTACTAGTGATCATAATACCAAACACCAATTCTACAATGCCAACTAGTCCAAGAGAAACTTAAGCAATAAGCCAATAAGAATTCATTCATCCGAAATTAAAAAAAGATGACAAGGTCATGTTAAGTGAATACCTGACCAAAAGTGGTGGAAATGGAATCGAAGCCGTGACCAGACTGCAAATCAACGGGGAAAGAGAGAGAATGAGGGAGAGCTTCGAGAAGCTTCTGAGGTGGAGTGGAGTGGTAAGTGAAGGCGACATCATAAGACGATGTCGTTTTGTTGTCGGAGAACAGTGATTCAAGCAGATGCTGGCCTAAGTAGCCTGTTCCTCCAACTATAACTATTTTCTTCTTAGTCATCTCTCCCAGTTTCTGGGTTTCCTGAAAAGCGATCTCCAGGACTAGTAACAGTGAGTTAAAAAGATTCGCGATAATGTTTTAGGGTGCTTGTCAAGTAACGCAAAATTGACCCAACTCTATACACAACCGTTTTTTCAGGCTCGGGTTAAAGAAGTTACAGATTGAGTTTTCTTTTTAAACTCGCTTATGTTTCATCCGTAAAATGTCCTAGTAAGAGTGATTGTGCCCTTTTCTCAGTTACTCCATATACATTCAATTCAACAATCTAGTGGCTTCAGAAGAGAATGCAAAGATGTGCCTCAGATCGACTGTAGGCGAAGAGATGACTGATTAAATAGGCAGCATGAAGGAAGAATTATGAATAAAAATGAAAATCATGAAGTTACAAGTAAACTGCATCTATTTTGAACCTCTGTCAAAAAAAAAAAAAAAAAAAAAAAAAAAAAAAAAAAAAAAATTGCATCTATGAATGTTATTATTGGCTTATTGCTACATTCTCGGAATACTGGTATAGAGGGCCTGAGAGACCATGATTCTTTGTGTCACAAAACTCTACAAAGAATCCTACATAGACAGACTGTACATTGAGAAGAATCAGAATGTATCTCCCAGCTGATGCTGAACACATTCTGCGAGATCAATCTTGAGCATCAGAAATAACGAAATGTTGGTGCACACCACAAACTTCTGTACAAATGCATTTAGCAGGCAACGGGCGGCAAAGGAATGGAAGTCCAGACCCACGTCATCACTGTTCAGTTGATTGCAGGTGGATATTGGGATTTATCAACGAGCGACTCTATTCTCTGATTATTATGGAAAAAAAAGGAAGATTAGACCTAACAACGGTAGATGACATGTGAATAATCAATGATGCATCTGATACTCTGTTAAAGAATTAAAGATCAATAAAAGTGTCAAAATATGTGAATATGAAAAACGAAAAGGACAATTTGTTAGTCATACAAGCCAAAAAAAAGAACCGCACCTTGACAGATTTGTTCATTTCATCTATTTTTTGCAACAGTAGATCCCCAGAAGCTATGCCTCTCCGCTCAGGAGGCATAGGAAATGCAGAATATCCAGCCTGCATTCAGGAACAACACAGACATTACTGGTAAGTTAATATCATCAATCCTTGCCCCGTCATTATTGAGATGTGTCAAGCATACAGATTCATGCCGATGAAAGGAATGAGAGACCAAGTAGCCCTGCAAAGAGGTTTTAGGGAGTCGTGATAGGTGCCCGGGGGCACAGTGGTCCAATAGAATCAGATTCAATAGTGTGCAATTTAAGCTACATCACTGTGATCTTTTAGAAATCACTATCACCCAGTTACCCAGTAGCTTCAATTGCCACGTTATACATTTTACTAATCTCGAAGAATCTATCATCTAAGAACTCTCAGGCTTCAATGCCATTGAGTCATTTAGTGAAAGAAGTCAAGCAGCATAGCCTTGGGGAAATAGCTAGCTACAAAGATTAGTATAATTCTCTATCAAAAACAGTAACCCATAATCATGGAAAGGCAAGCCAAGACCATATCGGGGTAATGAGAGTTCATCTATAAGTCGGTTTATACATCAGACTTATGGCTTCTGTAGCCAAAGGAAATAACACAAGGATCCTTAAAAAAAAAAAAAAAAAAAAAAAAAGGGAAACCTCGTACTGCCCTTTTTTGGGGGGTGAATGAGTTAGTCATTAAAGGAAGCTGAATCTCTTTGACGGAAGCAAAAGATTTCTATAGACCTATGGATCATATTCAATGATGCTGAGAGGTGATTTAAGCATTTAACGCAAAGAAGTCTAATCCAAGCTTTCTGTCACATGTTTCATTTTTTACGGGTAAAACGCATACCTTCCAGTTTTTCCGCTCAGTTAGAGAACTCCTGGCATCTTGGAGAACCTTGGCAGCTTCTGTAATTATGACCTATAAGCAATAGATTGATTCAAAATAGAACCCTGGAATGAGAATATAAAGAAAAGTTGGAACTTTAAGGGACATCTTCAATATACCTTCCTCAAAAGTCCGGGGTTGGATACACCTTGAACCTGTAATTCATCCACAAGAGCAGCTCTACCACGTGATATACTTTTCACTCTGAAGGTGTGTAACCCATATACAGATTGTAAACAACCTGAATACCAAAACATGATGTGAAGGTAAGACTTCAGAAGTCAATACATATGTGACTATGAAACGGCCACTATTCGCAGCACATTATAAACAGAAAGCCCTATTGTTGAGCTTCTGTAACAGAATACATAAGCTTGAGCAACATGATGCCGAAGAAAATGTGCAACAAATGTGTTAAACGTCAGCTCAATTTCTGACCTTGCTCAATAATAATATCGATGACCAAGGACAAAGGTACACGCCTCTCAATCACCACAGTTTTCCAGCAGGGTATAAACGATGGTCTAGACACCTGCAAGAATAAACAGTTCACTGGCGCTCAAATCTTACTAATTATTATCATCCTTCCTCAAAACCTACGAAACAGCAAGTTCAAACCCGACCTTATAGACAATTTCAGAACGCGTAACATACAGCTTGCGGGAAGAAAGATCCTTCTGAAGCACATATCTAAAGAGAGGCAAATACAGCAACATAATAACACCAACACCCCAAGCTAAAACCAACAGCAACGATATCGACAGCCATATTATCGTATCATATCGAATGTAGTTCCCAGCAAGTTCATCAAACGACGCCGTATATACAATCTGGCTAGAACTATCTCCTTCCCCATCCACATTATCAGGCAGTAATATATCGGATTGCGACCCGAATTCCGGTATACCATTAGTACTCCCCATAAACATCTTTATCAGATCAAATTATACACAAATACCTAAAAATTTGCATCATGTCAAAAAGTAAGCGTACATATCAATATCATCAAGAAACACAAATTCAATCTTGTTCTTCACGATGCATAAAATGTAATTCAACAGCTTATATACATGTATGAATAGAAACTTCATCTTGAATTTGACGTATATATATACCAGGTATGATAACAAATTACTTGAGTAAAAATTGCAGTGAAAGATGAAAAAATGATGAACTAATACGATTCCAAATTAATGATTAACTATGTTATTCAAGATAGAATTTACCTTGTAGTGCGAATTGTAATTGAAAGGTGGGAACTTTACACGAAATTAGGGTTTTGCCGACGAATTTTTACCAGTGTTCTGCCATTTTCTTCCCTCTTTTAGATTTATTTTTATTTTTTATGATACGATCTGATTTGAATTGACCCGGTTAATCCATTCAAACCATATACCCGTCTTACTAAATTCGGGTGAGCCCAGATGCTAATGCGAGCTAGTTGGTCAAGTTGAAGGGTGGGTGCATGGTTGTGGCGCTTGTGTGTTGTAGAAGGGTAAACTGGTTGAACAAGGCGAATGATAAAAGAATTGGAAATTTAGTAGCATTGATACCATGTTTTTGTCTCGTGTAACCTATTTTGTTTGTTAGTAAAGAATAAAAAAGACGAAAAATATATGTTAAGATTATGAGTATAGCACGAGATGAAAGATTTTGAACTAATTATATAGTGAGACAATCATTGGACTAAACATTGCATCTTACGTTAAAAAGGATATGATTAAGTGACTATTTTTGTGTAGTTATTTGTGCTACATTTGGTTGATGATTTACTTCTTTGGAAAAGCTTAGTCGTAAATTTCAATAAATATGTTTCCCTTTTTTGTTAACTAGTTCCCCTTAAATCCTCTATCACGATGTCCTACACTCCAAGTTTAGAAATTATTCTATAGGGCGTACAAGTCACCAAAATTTAGATTAAATCCTATAAGTAAAATTGTATGCCACACAGTTGCAAAGGGTAAGAACGACGAAGAATGCGATATACCCTAAGCCCATTTGATCCGAGTGTTCAAATATTAAACAAAAAAAAAAACCCCAAAACCACATTCAAAGCCCCTTGGTTAAAATGCTAATATACATGTTTTGCAGTGTAGCATTTGAAGTAGCACGTAGGCACGTAGCAGTCTTAGAGCATTTCATAGAATGCTACTCTAACTAGCATTTCATAAGTCGAAGTACTCTATAACCTTTTTTTTTCCTTCCAAACATATGCATTAGATTCCAGTTACATTCCAATGTCATTTCTTGTATTTTTCAGCTAAGCTTGTCGAACATGTTATTTTGAACCACTTGTTTATCAACAAAATGCTAAAACACAATGACTGCCTAGTGCCTACTGCTAAAACAACTACTCCCACCGAACAAATTCGTAATCTCGTAGACATTGGACTAGACAAGACAATAATGGAAACACCCTACTCGACGACGGACTCGTGCAAAAACAAGGAATAACCAAAGGTTGGGCAATTACCCAACGAATATTCGTCCATAAGATGTCGTCCAACTAATCTTTTCTGTTATTTTTTCGCAGGTCTTTCCAACTACCCAAAAAAAAAAAAAAAAAAAATCTCCCTAGTTCTCGTTGGAAAGCATCTCCCGCACTCCTGTTTAGTTCCCACAACCTTGGTCAAGCTTCTTTCTCAAGCCTTCTTCTCTAGTATATTATATATATTTAAATTACTTGGATTATTTTCTAATCATTCACCTTCCTCTTTTTTCTTCCATAATAACAATTACAGGTACTACAATCTCTAATCTTTTAATTTCACTGTTTAGTTCTTTGTTTTATGTGATTAATCCTCAATTGGGTATGAATTAAATTCATCAGACTGAATTTTGTTTTGGTGGGTTTTTAATTTCTTGGGATTTTGTTTGTGGGTTTGTGTATGAATGATTAATTTTTGTTTGATGTGGGTGAAATGTCAAATTTAACCTTTTTATTGCTTATGTTTATGTATGGTAGTTTCATATGACGATTCATGTTAGCCGACCCCAAATTATCTTACGACTAAGGCTTGATGGTGGTCATTGATGGATGTTCTGTCATCCTTTTATCCTTAATCTGCTTACCGATTGAAATATTTAGGTGTAATATTATGGAGATTGTGTAAGAGTAGACATACTCTTTGCTAAAATGGTTTTGATTTGATTGTTATTTGGGTCATCTTTTCTGGGGGACATGGTTTGACGATTAGGTGATCAAGTAGGGATATATTGGTCATTTAGTTAGAGCACACTGCAGTCATTTGTGGAAGAAGTTATGATAATTTGATCGAATTTTGAACTACAGTAGTAATTAAGGGTTTCTGGGATACAGAGAATTAGGGTTAGGGCTATGTGATGATGGTTTAGGGCGATGTATGAATGAAAGGAAATGTTTGGGATTTTCTAACCGCAGCATGAAAAGCGCTATTTGTTGGGGTGGAACTATGGAAGTAGTCTTAGGTGAAGATGCACTGAGGCATTTGATGATGGTGTATGGGGTTACACCATCTGGTTATAGAAGTTACCCTTGGAAATCGATGACTCGCTGTGTATAAGTAGGCGTGTTTGTCCAAATCCACACTGGTTTGATGTAACTTGAAAATATTGTTTGTGGTGTATAGGGTAACAGTAGGTCATTTTACAGATTTAAGCCGGTATTGCTTCTTCAATTTCTTATGAAATGGGAGAGATACAGAGATAATGGGATTTCAGAGCAGAAGGAGAAGTAAACAAGCTCTGGGCTGAATAGGATGATAGGTTACAGTTTTAGATAGAACCTGGGTAGGAGGTAGGGACATGAGCTTGTAAGTAAGGTAAACTGATTGATCTAGGCTTTTCAGGCATATGCTTATTTGAAAAACATACCAAATTATACATCGAACGCTGCCTAGGATGAAAGTGAATAGGTTTTGGATGGTTGTCAGTTGTCATTGATTTTCATTAGAGAGCTTTAGAAAGCATTTCAAATACTCCCTCCGTTTTTTTAGGTTATTACGTTTCGTTTGAATATGTGAGAGGAATTCAAATGAAACGCAAAGAAACTAAAAAAACGGAGGGAATAGTAATTTAGGATATTTAATGTCTGAATATTGATGCACGCTACGTTGCTGAGGCTGGGAGTGATCCGAAGAGTTATGCGCTTCAGCTAGTGTGTCAAGTAGTAATGAGGATGCCTGGATACTGATGCATGTTATGGTGTTGACTGTTGATGTTGCTGTGACCTTAGAATGTTGTAAATTCTCATTAAAAAATATTGAAATGATGAAGATGTTTAACTGTCTTATGGTTACAATTTTAGGAGTTGCGATGCAATTCTTATGACTGGTGTTATCCGTTACCTGTCCCCAGACATACTATTGGTGAAAGTGATTTTAAGTGAATATATATGCCCTTCATGGTCATCCGTGTGCAGCCTCTCTATGTTTCAATAGGGGGAAGGCTTGCGTGCATCCGACCCCCTCTTACCCCGCCTTATGGCGGGAGCCTTTAAGGCACTGGGGTAAAGGTGTTGTTGTATATGCCCTTCATCTTATTATCCATTTAGATGTCTGTTTTATTTTGATGTAAAGTTCTAGTACCATTCATAATATCTGCATATGGTTGATGAGAATAGATGATGTGCAGTTACAGTTTAGCAGTTGCCTACCATAGCTATGCCTCTATAATCTGTCACATTTGGGTTGTGAGCTTAAACACTACTGGATTACTTCTCAGGCGTGGTTTTGTTTTTGCAGTTAGCTCATTGTGGGTTTTCAAGGAGTAGCTGTCATATTGGAGGGTTGCCCTTCGTTCAATTTGTTATACTGGGTCATTGCTCAAGTTCTACAACTTAACTGATGTTACATGACTAAGAAACAGCACATCGCTATATACACCACAGCCAGCCTGCCATGGTTGACAGGTACTGCTGTGAATCCGCTGTTCCGTGCTTGTTATCTAGCAAAAGATGGCGAGCGGAAGGTTACTTTAGTAATTCCTTGGCTGTCTTCAATAGACCAAGGGCTTGTATACCCTGACAACATTAAGTTCAAGTCTGCCCTGGAGCATGAGGCATACGTACGCAAATGGCTTGAAGACAGGACTAGATTCATTTCTCGATTTGATATAAAGTTCTATCCTGGAAGGGTAATTACTTCTCGTTGAACTATCAAATTGTAGCTTTCTATGTTCTGTGTTTTTGTTGAATTTCGCTATTCTATCAACAATATCTAGTCTAGTTCCTGTTTGCAAATGACCTATGAAGATGTGCGATTCATCCTATGAAGATGCAGTGTTGTTATCTTTTCTTATGGAGGCGTTTTTGTCTCCTTGTCCTTCCTTAATATATTCTCCCCAAAGTCTTGAACTGCTGTTAAAAATTGATAGCCACAAATCCAACTCTCTGTGTTCTATCACCTAACTTCTATCATTCAAGATGCATTTTAAAACTGCCTTATATTTCGTTTGAGGTGGGTTGTGGGGTTCATTGTGACAGCCTGACAGGGGGGGGGGGATTGAGACGTGGTACTGCTATGTCTACTTTGTCACTCAGTACCTTGTATTTTGGATGAGTAGAGTTGGCCTGCTAAATACTTCAAAGCACCTAAATCTGCCACACTAACGATACGTCTGACCTGACTAAATAATTTGTGGCTTTGGCACAAGCTATGTTTTGTGCATTTTGCGGACCAAGATCTTAATTATACTTCTCAGACTCTCTGACTCTGAAATATAGATTGATGTGCATGTTTAACGTCTCTTTATTTGTCTACGTTATGGAGCTATGGAAAGTGCTTCAGAAGGACTTCTGTTTGTCTAACATCTGTTTGCTTATATTTTATTTGTTTAGTTGCTTCCAGAAACAGTCTCTCTATGTTTTCACCATAGGGTTAAGGCTGCATACATCTGACCCCCCCCCCCCCATCACCTCGCCATTGGAATCTTTGATACACTGGGGTAATGTTGTTGTACAGTTGTTTGGTTGTCCTGGACTCCTGGCTTCTTTAGTCAAACGCTTTATCTCTTCATAAAGTCCCTCTAAAATATCATTTTTACTATGCTGCTTGAAGCTTCCTTATCAAAATGATTTAATGACTTCTGAATAATTAGATTGTTACCTGTATTGTAGTTTTCTATTGAGAAAAGGAGCATTCTTCCTGTTGGGGATATTACACAAATAATTCCTGATGAAGAGGCAGATATTGCTGTTCTTGAGGAGCCTGAGCATCTAACATGGTATCATCATGGAAAAGAATGGAAAGCAAAATTCCGGATGGTTATTGGGGTTGTCCACACCAATTATCTAGAATATGTTCGACGGGAGAAGAATGCTGTCGAAGCATTTCTTTTGAAGCACATAAATAGTTGGGTAGTCAGTATTTACTGCCACAAGGTACTCTTCAAAGATATTTTCCTAACTTCCTTTGTTTGAAGATCAACAAAAAACTGGCTTTTAGTTTATTGTCGCGTCTTGTGCTGTGCACTTACATGTCATAAGATGAACATGTAATCTGTTGTGTTATAACATCTTTATCATAATGTGCTAGTGTATAATGTGTAGTGTAAGATGCCTTTCGTTCTGCCTGTCTTGGTAAACAGCTATCCTTTTTGAGATGAATGTATGCTGGGTGGAGTTGTTTCGGGCGTCCAATTTTATTGGGCGTTGGGTCTTTTCTGGTCTCTCGGTTTAGAGAAATACTCTCTTTTTATTGCTAATCCGTAATGGGTTAATTATAAAAAAAAAAATAACAAAGGTCCTGTCTGCTTTTACAATGTGCAGCCACATAGACCTGTCGAGCTTTCAAGTTGTATTGTTCAATGTTGATTTAATCCCCATGGCCAATGTTTGACCTTCATAATGGGTCTGATGACTTATAACATGGCAGGTAATACGGTTATCTGCGGCCACTCAAGAACTCCCTAGATCCATAATATGCAATGTACATGGAGTCAATCCCAAATTTCTTGAGATTGGCAAGAAAAAGAAAGATGAACTTGAACGAGGAAAACCTGCCTTTACTAAAGGGGTGTATTACATTGGTAAAATGGTTTGGAGTAAAGGATACAGAGAGCTTCTTAAACTCCTTAAGAAGAATCAAAAGGAGCTAGCTGGTCTGGGAGTCGATCTCTATGGTACCGGAGAAGACTCTAATGAAGTCAAGGAAGCTGCAAAGAAGCTGGAACTTTCTGTGAAAGTTCATCCTGGACGTGATCATGGCGATCCTTTATTCCACGAGTAAGCTCTGCCCTCCCCTCATGTTTTAATTTGCACTTTCTGCTGAATGATTTTGGCACTGCCTATATGAGGCCATATAAGTCAAATGACATTTGGTTCATCACTTGTGGTTATCTCCAAACAATGCGAGTATATAACATGTCAATTACTACATTCACCTTATTCCAGAAACTCACATTCATCTTGGAAATCTGAGATCTTAGACCAGAATGTTTGCTATATATTTCAACAGAATGTCACGAAAAGATATTGTAAACAAGGAAGGCTAATTGATTTCCTGCAATGGTTTCAGTGACTGGTTACATTAGTCATTAAGATTTCTATATTGACCTTTTCTTGCCGTGGCTTTTCTTTCAGTTACAAAGTGTTCCTCAATCCAAGCACTACTGATGTAGTCTGCACAACTACGGCAGAAGCATTAGCGATGGGAAAGATTGTCGTGTGTGCAAATCATCCGTCCAATGAATTCTTCAAACAGTTCCCTAATTGTCGAACATATGATGATAGTCATGGCTTTGTTGCCGTAACACGCAAAGCACTGAGCGAAGAACCTGCACCATTGAGCGACTCACAGATGCACGAGTTGTCTTGGGAAGCAGCAACAGAACGGTTTCTGAAAGCTGCTGAGTTGGATAATGTAGGGACAATAATAAAGAAACCCTCTAAGCTGCCCTCCAAGAAGTTTGCCTCCTTGTCATCCGACAGTATGAAAATGAAGTGGGAAGATGCCTCTGCATACATACATAACGCAGTTGCTAGTACAGAGTTGGCTCGTAGGGCATTTGGTGCTATCCCGGGGACCCTGCATCCTGATGAAGAAGTGTGCCGAGAGCTAGGGCTGCCCTTACACTTGAATACCAAATGCTGCACGACATGATCTTCTGAAGAGGTGCCAATAATCTTCTTCTTTCGATTAAAATCTGATTGCAAGCCTGTGTGAAATTCTCTCTGTAACACTCATTCTAACCGTAATCTCTACGTAACACTGATTTGTATTTTAATTATTTGTAAATTCTATTTTAGCAAGAACTTATTGTCTAAAGTTGAACTTGTCTCTGTAACACTCCTAACAAATGGGTTTCTTTTGTAAATTTGAAGAAAGTTCCTTGACAATTTGGATGGATGTCGTGTTGAGTAGCAGGTTAGCCGCCATTGTTTTCTGTTTGTGCTTGTACATAGCCGATGCCCAAGGGACCTGTTTCGTAGGGTAGTTGGTTCTCGAAAGGACCAGTTACCTGCAAGTTCCATCCATCAGCTTAAAGGCTAAGAACTGGTGCTAGTTATGCATCTTACTTAGACCTGGCAATCTGTTGGGTCGAGTCGAGTTATCTGCGTACAGGTTTCTCATAATTGATCGCATAATACAGGTTTCTCCGAAAGTTGGTGAATTTTAATCACTTTGGCAACATTAAATACAGTAGTTACTAAGGTAAACACCATCAACCATTGATCTCGAAGTCAAACACACTTTGATTAAACTAAATCTTGAACAAAACAGGGGTAAAAGTAAAACTCTCAGAAAGATGACAGTGAATTGGACACAAAACAAATTAAGAGGCTAATTAAGCCACTTCTGAGATGTTGAATGATCAAGAACCAATTCTGCCAGCAATCTATTCATAAGAAGAATTGTTCCACCCACCGAATTCCTCAGCTTCATGTTCACGATAACCATGACTTCTCTGCAATCGTATATCGAGATCATGTCATTTAGTATGTAAGAAATGACATGAAAACATCAGGGAACAAATTTTATACTGACATGACTTCAAATACAAGCATTTTCACTGATCACTTACCTCCTTGGTGAAAGTGAGGCCGACCCTGATTTCACCCTTAAATTCTCCATCTTTGACCACATTGTAGGATGTAGGGGGCAGGCTTCCTTCCTCAAAGACACCCTGTAGCGAAATGCTGCAGGAAGACGAAGGTGATGTCGATTAACAACCAGGGAAATGTGACTTAGATCGAAAACAATCTTTGGTGATTATACAAGACATTGCCTCAATTTTTCACAGGGGAAAAAAAAGATGTACACTTACTTAGCTTCTCCTACAAAATCATCAGCAGTGAAAGTATCTTTGTCCATGATTTTAAGCTTGAGTTCAAGAAGATCCGCGGATACTGTAAACACGAATGTCTCGTTCCATTCAGGAGTTGATCCCTTGTCTGCACGCACGGCTCACCATTAAGTTCGTTATGAATTTGCTAATATGATCATTAGTCATTAGTACTTTTAGGGTAATAATTCCAAGGAAAGGGAGTAAAAATCGACAATGGATCCCTCGCTTATTTTGAATTGTTAACACTCTAATTAAAATTCTCTGACGTTAACAATTTAAGGAAATGGAATGTGTGTACCGGTTGCGACACTGCTCTTCTGCTCTTGAGAGCGATAAGTGAGGATGACATAAGGATCCATGCTTGCTGCAAGATGTGAATACAAGAGCCATAGTTAGCCTAATCGACATAAAAAAAAAATTAATAAAAAAAAAAAAAATCACAATGCCGAGTAAAGTAATGAAATAATAGACCGGGAACCAACCACGGGATTGGGATTTTGGTCGAGATGGTTCTTTTGCATGGTGTATCGGAGCCTTAATGACCCTGAGGTCTCAAATTCAAATACAGATTATGATTTGTGTATGTACTCTTATCGTTAAAGGGGGTCGAGTATAAACTAAAAGAGATCATATCGACCAAGAATTTCATTTAATTTGTTGAACTTGGAAAAGAGAAATTTTGACATAACAAATATATTAACCTTGAGGTACGTGCATAGAGTCTCTATGTTTTGATGTCGAGGTTTTTATCAAATCTCAATCTTATAACTACCCACCTTTAGTAGACGTTTATTTACTAATTAAGTAGTCGTGTTAGGTAAAGTAGCCCAACAACTCCATATGTAATGATCATGCATTACTAATTTACTACCGTTTCATAAAGAAAATCAAATCATAATTTACTTTTAAGTCAGAATTTATTCATCCGATCTAGATTGCCTTGAAACGCAATTTTAATTTTCAAAAATGATTTCAAATAAACTAAAAAAATAAGGATATTTAAATGTTACATTTATGAAAAAATGTACTAGAATTCCAGTTAGAAATCCAATCAAGTCACGGTCTTTGAGACGTCTGAAATTAAAAGAAAGTCAATGACAATTTCATGTACGTTTTTATTAGAAAAAGTTCTCCGTTGTGGGTTTGGTAGGAAAGAAAGAAAGCTGACGACGAAACTTATCGATTACTCCAACAGATAAGAAAACAACATTTGCCAATTCAAATTGCCCTTTTTCTATATAAAAAAAAAATGTGATCGATGGAATTTGATCAAGCAGAAATTACCCATCAACAAAAGTTTCATCAAAATCCTAATTTCCCATAAAATTCATGCAACAAACATACATTTTTTCACACAATCATTAAATTTAAGACGAAAAAAAAAAAACGGTAGAATGGATAGAAGAATTACAGAGGAAATCAACGTTGTCAAGGCCTTTGGCGCCGACAAGGAGGACTTCAAGCTTTCCCTGATACATCTTGCTGATCAAAGATTCAAACTTTTTAAGGTTTTTTTTTTTTTTTTTTTTGTTTATTTGTCTCTGCTTGTTCTCTTCCTGGGTAAGGAAGAAAGGGACAGAGAGAGAGAGAGAGAGAGAAGGAAGAATGAATGTTGAATGTCAAAATACAGGTTCAGACAGACCAAATTATTTATATGCAGAGATCTGGTCACTTGTTGTCAACCTGTCACCCCCTATTTCCTGATTATTTCCTGGTGGTCTGGTGGCTACAAAGAATTACGGAGTACTCGCAATTTGTAATCAATGTCAATAGTCAATGATATTAAAATGGAATGAATGGTTACTTGAATCCGAAAAACCCGACCCAAAAAATCGACAAATAAGTACTTGGCTCCATTTAATGGGACTGCATCTTTCGGAACTGATCTGAATGACTCTAATCTGATTTGAATGATCAACATTTCAACGAATTAGTATCAATTATAGACCAAATATATTGATAGAAATTTGAACTTTTCTGATCTGATCTGATCCGATTTGAATGACTTTGATTTGATCTGAATGATTCTGAACTGATGTGAATACTACTTTTATTAAGTCCTATCAAACAGGGTCTTAGTAATCGAGTTTTGTTTTATACGAATATGAATTCGACTAAAAGTAATCCCCCACACGAAAATGAGTCACATGGTTTAGTGACAAGATCATGGTTTAGTGCCTCCAAACATACTTTATTCAACAACAACAGCAAAAATCAAATACCCCTATACTATAATCTCATCTAATAATAAGTTAAAAACATGATTTGAACTTGTTGATTTAAAAACGACTCTACTCGCCTAATTCCAACCTCACACCGAAGTTATTGAGCTAGTAAGAAAGATATCTCGACATCAAAAGAATTAAGTGACCTAATGACCTTAAGTCTGAGCCCAGTATATTACAAACTCAATTATTTGTGCTGCCCTTTGTGATTTTACGTCGAGATACCAACCTCCTATCTCAAGTACTCAATCACATGAATGAGGCAATCGAAATGTCAATACCAAACCTTAATTATGACATGAAGTGGACTAATTTTCACCTTTAACCGAATTATTATCAAATAGTACGGAGTAATTTGTTTTATAATTACCCAACTGTAGTAGCTGGCCATTATTATCACATAGTAATACATTGTACAAAATTACAGGCTACAAAAACAATCTATTTATCATGTCACAATCGAATTTCATATACAAACTTCTCCCATAATATCACAAGATAGATAAAACTTAATTGTTCGGTTTGACATTAAATCATTACGAAACAATCTCATATGAGTCTTTACAAAAGTCCTAGCAAATGACTCAAACGACGCACACTAACATTTCCCCGTCTTATTAAATCTTACCCGACTCGAATTCCAATCCCGCTGAGACAGGCAGACAAATGTCATAAAACCAAGTTAAATTTCCAATCTATTATTTGGTGGAGACAGTTTCTCCACCACTCCTAAAATTGCATCATTATTATTCATACGCCTACTACAAAATAAAATCAATAAATAAATAAAAATAATTGGGGAAAAAAATGGAAGAACCCAAAAAACAAATTGACGATGAAACCCCTGAAGAATCCACCCAACAATTTTTCCGAGGGTTAGGCATATCGGAAACCTTGCCGGAATCCGCCAACTCCGGCGACTTTTTCTCCGACCTCATCGGAGGTGTTCTCACCGTTGATCACATCTCCCGAGGCCACGTCACTTGTTCCTTCTCCGTCAAACCCTGCCTCACTGTATGCCTACGTTTCTTTCTTTTTTTTATTATTTTTTTTTTACGCCAAGACAATAATAAACTTTAGTTGGGAATTACTCGTATATTTTTATTCTGTAATTTTTGCGCTGTCATTGGTGGGATGTTTGTTAATCATGCTATGATTGTTGGTTAGTAGTGTGACTCGTGTTTTAACTCGTAAGGTTGAATTTGATCTGAATTGAATTTATCGAGATTCATACGAGAAATTTTTTTATTGTTGTTGTATACTCCTTGTATGATGTAATTTGTTAAGTACTCAACTTGACGGTTTGGCACATGTTAGTGTGTGTTACCTCATTTGTTAAGAGTCCATAAAAATTAAAAATTGTCACCACTTTTTGCAGGTGTATTATTTTGTTTGAGGTCAAAACTAAAAAGTGCGTGAGATTATTCATTTATATTTATATCTGAGTTCCAACTATAGCTGCATTTTAACTGACTAAAATTGCACTTTGTTTGAGTTTTCTGTCACAAAGATCATACGACGAAACTTATGTTGGGTTGTTTTGGTTAGAATTTTTACAATGGGTTACATGGAGGGGCAGTAGCGGCCGTGGCAGAGAGGTTAGCTATAGCGTGTGCTCGGACCGTGGTGGCAGAGGATAAGCACCTCTTTCTTGGTGAAATGAGTATCTCCTACTTATCTGCTGCGGCCCTCAATGTGAGTTAATATTCATTGCTCATTTATGTTTCATGCAAATTTTTGATTTGGTAATGCAGGGAATGAGCTCGTATAACTTTTTAATTACGGTCTGTTTGACCAAGTTTTCTCCTCGAGTTTTCCGAGTTTGAAAAGTATTCTTAGTTTCTTACATACAGTTGAACTCTTTCCTGCTGTCTTGACTGTAACAGGCTGAGTTGATAGCTGATGCAAAACTGGTTAGAAGTGGACGAAGCTTATCCGTGGTGTCCATTGAACTCAAGCTGAAACCTACTGCAAAGCTGGTGTACACTGCCCATGCCACATTCTATCATCTCCCTGCTTCGAAATTATAAGTAATCTTTTAACAGCAAATTATGATACAGACTGCAATCACACTGCAGTGGAGATCACTACTCAATCTGTCATTTCCAAACGAAATTTTTATTGATTATTTGCGAGATTGTCCAAGTACAGTTTGCTGTAATCAGTGTAAATCGAAGCAATTTCGAGTTCAGATCCTAGATTTTTAACAGCATTACTCAACTCTTCACATTGGTCACAAATGGTAGATTTCAATCTCACTCCACCCTGATGCGCATGAATGACTATATCACGAAACTCTGGCTGTTTACAGAACCAGCTGCATCTACACAGGAAGAGCACTTGAAAAACACGATCAGTCCTTTTGTTCCTGGTCTTCAAATTGTTGAACCTAGTAGAACTGGAATTACGATCTTGTTACTGATGACCCTTAGGTAGTTAGGTGTTTCACGCATAGAATTACCTGAGCAAGGAAAGTTGAACCATATAGTAAGCAAGCACTCTTAATAATTTGCATCAACAAAGTCCAAACTCCACAATTAGCTGTTTAACCGTCCGCTAGACCCCGAGTAGAAAGCTCACGGAACAACGTATTAAGTAGATAAAGCCATTATTCTACATTTTGCCTGAGCTATTCTGTTAACAAGGACAGAAGTTGTTACCTCTCACCATTTATAGTTTTATACATCATGAAAAAATAGCATCAACAAAGGCGTCAGCCTCAAATGGTTGAAGGTCTTCTACGCCTTCACCAACGCCTACAAATTTCACAGGGATGCCAAGCTCATCAACCACACTAACCTGGTATCAGATAAAAGTCCTGATGAGTAAGCAATTAACAAGTTGGTGCAATATAGGCCAGAAAGATTTGGACAACGAGGCCTACCACACAACCGCCCCTTGCAGAACCATCAAGTTTTGTCAAGATTAATCCAGTAATTCCAACAACCTGACAGTGAGTAGATCAGTAGCCAGATGATTGACAGTTAAATGATCACAGCATGGGACGTGATTATCATCCAAACAACAGCTGGAATAAATTTGCACAGTATTTAAGGCTCAAAAACAGAATTCTTACTTCATTAAACTCTCGTGCCTGAGGAAGCATATTTAGACCAGTTGTTCCATCCAAAACAAGCAAAATCTCCTGCAACCAGAGTTGCATATTCAAAGAGAAGCTCTTCTACTCAAAGCTTAACGTAATTCAGGTAATAGAAACTTTTAAGAGAAAACCCATGATATAGGAAACCGCTTCAGTAACAGTCCCTTAGAAACAGTACACATATCAACTGGCTTGAATGATGTCATCATCACTGATTGTATAAGATAACAAATTGGCGATCCCTAGCTAGCAAATCTTGGTATGTCACAGACTTGAGTTTCCTTTATTGTTAATTTGAAGCCAGTAGAGACCCACCCATCACAACCAAGATACGAATCTTTAGAGCCAAATGATTAAATACAGCCATAATGGTTCCAACAATAACTTCATTGGAATAGCTGGTGAGGTAGGCAGTAAAGCACCTTAGCATCCGACAGCCAAAGTTATGATTGAATTTGGCTTTTCGGCAGGATTTTAGGAAACTAATCTAGTTCGGGCAATCATGAACACTAAGCTCCTTATGATCTCATATAGTAGCTTGCACGTCAGTTAACTGGCAAAAGGTGTCAAGCGAGATACTCAAGAATGCTGACAGTACAGATGAAGAAGCTTCTGGTCATTACGGACTTACAAGTAATGATGCCCACAATTTTTTTCAATAAATAAACAAACTCAATCACTAAAAAGAAGCAGCATGAGCCAGAGAACATTCATGCACTAATAGTTAGATGAACTTGCAGGTAAAAGCAGAATGAGAAAATAAGCTTACATTGGGAGCACCAGAAACTACTTTACCCACAGCCTTCTTAGACGCTATCAAATCTTCCATAAGGCTGTAATTAGTATGAAGACCTAAGGACAAGGAAAGTTGTATTCAGCCACAAGGCAACAGGATAAATCAACAGTAGAAGTCTGCAAAGATGCTCAACACTTACGTCCAGAAGTGTCACACAAGACAATATCAAATCCATCTTCCTTTCCCTTCTTCACAGCCTGCGTGAGAACTTTTCAGAGAGCACATCTTTAAGGTCATGTTACAGGTGCACTATCATGAGCTGCCAAGAAATAGGATAGCCCAATTCAATAATTTGACATTTTAGTTTCAGTTTCTACCTGATGATGCCTTTTGTTTCTCTCTCTGAGCCACGACAATCTCACAATCTGTCCGTTCTGCCCAGATCTCCAGCTGGTCACTTGCAGCAGCTCGGAATGTATCCCCTGCGGCCATTAGTACCTGGCATGACATAACAGATGGTTGGACACATTGAATGTGACGAGCAGCTCTACTGCAATTCCAGCAGTTCCCCACTTTCCTTAAACATATTTGATTTGGCACATAATCCATAAGAGTTTGCTACCTGGATAAATGTGAAAACATATCTACTAATAACTTTGCGTGTCAAATCGGGGAGTTAGATGGAAACATACTTCTAGTTTGATCGCACATTTCGTGATGGCTCTAATTAACTTTAATATTGCTGACACTATAATTGCTAATCATCTAGAAACTTCAAGCAACCAAAGGCCAATTCAACTCAGCCATGTTTCAGCCTTTGCCTTCACACACACACACACACACACACAAAAAAAAATGTATATTCCAATAAGGATGAAGCAAATAAAACATCTAACATGATTGTTTATGTCGACATTTGATACTTTTTCTCCTTTTAATTTTTACCGTTTCCTTATTGCTTGACCTTAGATATGGCCCTACCGTGCTATTGTTTATCCTCAATTCCTCTAATTTAAGGGGAGAATGTACTTAAATTTACTCCTGGAAAAGAATTCATTCTTGGACAACTTAGAACAATGTTTGTCCCGCCTATTACTAGGACGATTCTGATCTTTACAAGAAAAAAAAGGGGGCTTTAGAAAGCTTTAGTCTTTTACTTTTGCTGCAAGCAATCTACATGAGATCGTATATTTAGCATTTCCGACATCGTACTGACCCTCATCTTTTTGCCAAAAGGCGCTCCACGATAGTAAAGTCTCATCTTGTGTGCTGTCTAAGGTAAAGTGATTTATACACATATTGCATTACATAAATTTATATGCTTGGGATAGATATAAGGGAAGGTACGAAAGCAAGTCCTAACCTTGGCTCCATCTTTCTTCAATCTATGAGCCAACTTGCCTGCAAAAAGGAGACAAGATCACTTCGCTTTCCTACATGATAGCAAACTCCATCACATTCTAAAAGGTTTTCGGACACAGCATCTTCAATCTTCTTGCATTTCATATTTTTACATTTTTCAAATGTCAAAACATTTTAAAAAAAAAAAAAAAAAAAACATATCCATCATAGACTAGTGACGAGTCTGACGACACTACTTACAAACCTTTGTAATCATTCTGATTGATGAGTTGATGACTTACCAAGAGAAGTAGTCTTTCCACCTCCATTGACACCGACTATCATGATAACAGCAGGTTTCCTACAAGACAAACCAAAATATAACTGTGTGGTGAGTAAAATGGATGCTCTCACAAATCGATCATAGTATCATATTGCAGCAAGTGAGATAACCCGAAAAACTACAAATTATTCAAAACCTGAATCCAAGCCGAAGTTCAGTCTTACTTCCTTTCTTTGTAAGCAAATCAAGAACACACTTCTTCAATGCATCCTACAGCGAAGAAAATCAAAGGCAACTGAATTCTGTATCAGTCTCCTGAGCTAGTAATAAACCGGAATACCTTCCCTTTTATACATCAAAATCAAAGGCGAACTATTACTAGCTCGTTTAGTGTATCAAAAGTTCTCAAACAAAGCTCAAAATCACTCCCCACAATTCTCAAATATAGCCAATTCTACAACCAGATTGTATCCCCTCACAAAGTCATAACCGCAAAAACGCGTCTAAAACACACAACATAACAATGTCACTCTTGTTATCGCGTAACAAATCTTCCATTCTAAGTTATCAACCTATTATACTACTCACCTAATAAGTTTCTAATGTTACGTGTTTAATACCTTAACATCTAGCATCTAGACTGCGTGACATATCTCAACAATATCCGTCAATAAAGTAACGTAACACACGAGCAAGTCTCGTGTAAGACGGTCTCATATATTTCGCGAAATTTTCACACACACACAAATGCAAAAAAAATTGAATGATTAAACAACAACATCATCATACCTTAATTTCAGGCCCAGATTTTAGCTTACCAGCCAAGATATCTTCCCGCAAACTCTCTACAATCTTAATCGTAATCCTCGGCCCGAAATCTGACACAAGCAAAGCCTACAAAAAAAATCCCCAAATTTCAACTCAAATCAACAAAATTAGGTCAAAAAAAAGGAAATTCAAAATTCAGAGGAGAGAGAAAAATGAGACCTCCTCAAGTTCGTCGAGGACGCGGTCGGTGTCGGCGAGGTTCCAGTAAAGGAGAAGCTCGTCGACGACGGCGAGGTTGTCGCGAGTTTTCGTGAATCCCGAGAATATCTTGTCCACGTCACTCTTGGCTTTCTCTTTGATGAGCCGGCCTAGCTTTGTGAAGAACCCGGTCGGGTTCCCTCCGGCGGCGGCCCGGCATGTGAGCCGGTTCGGACCGGGTCTGGCGGTGGAAAGCGGAGAGTGGTTGCGGTGTTGGGAGTTGGAGGAGAGGAGAGAGAATGAAGATGATGAAGCTGCCGCCATTTTTGTTATCGCCTTCAAAGCTCGAGAGCAGCTGTTTGTTACTTCAGTGTTACGCAGTAGACATTCTGGATAATTTGATACGACGGCGTTTTGGTTAATAGTTTGTTTGACGTAATCTTGACTTTTTTTAGTTCATCTAATGTTCATTCGTTCGTTACGTTCAGGATTGATGGCAAATTTTGACACATTAGCGATATTGTTTTTCAATTGAGAGATGTACACTATGGAGTTCGCCGCTTTTTACGTGGTTCTGTAAGTCAAAGTTTCGTTGTTTTATGTTATTTTCATTTCATATTTGCGTAACCTAGATTAAAATGTATAAATGCCTTATAGAAACACATGTTTAGAGATGTTGTGCATAATATAGAAACACAATATAAATGTTGCTCTCACATTACAAGTTGATCGATTGTTTTAAGGTTATTTATATTTTCATCGATACAATCTCTCTCTTGCATTCAAACAAAACATTTGCAACTTTAAAGGAAAATAACTATACCCTCACAAAAAAAAAAATGAATATCATCTTAGTTAGCGATCGTTTCTCGAGTAGTAGTAGTACACAACCTTCCTTGGTGTAATTCTAACGACATTGTAGGCTTGCTCAAGAACCTTATCTTTTGTTCCAATAGTCAAATGATGAGCTCTTATACAACATGAAAATTACATGCCAAATTGACAATTGTTGAACCTTTCATGTTTATACGAAGTATAAGTTTGACGATTCTATTTGAACAACAACTTAGCATATACAAAGACCAAGTATGGATAGTTTACTTTTGAAAAAGCCACAAGCCACAGCTCAATCAGTATTTTTTTTTTTTTTTTTTTTTTGGAGGTCAATCTTCCTTGGATTACCTTCTTTGATCTTTACCTTTGTGGACTTTTGGTGCACGCAAAAAGATGAGAAAAGCTACTACCTTCTATTGAGTAGTATATTTTCAAGCTCGTAGGATAGACAACTTAATACTTCGTATGTAGCACGGTCTGACCATAAATTGTGGTTAGATCAGTTGGTTTTCAAGATAAACTCGTGAGTTTGAAAGATAAACCCCTAAATCAACGACAATAAAATATGAGAATACCTGCTAAATTATTGACGATTTCATAAATAAATTTACTTGTTAAGGATGTAA
This sequence comes from Spergularia marina, assembly GCA_963680865.1. Classification (NCBI taxonomy): domain Eukaryota; kingdom Viridiplantae; phylum Streptophyta; class Magnoliopsida; order Caryophyllales; family Caryophyllaceae; genus Spergularia; species Spergularia marina. The sequence goes on along the minus strand of OY804551.1, from coordinate 23,899,136 downwards.
TTAACTCTCTCGGTCCATAATAAACTCCAATTCTACTTTGAGACGGTCTCATACGATAATGAGACATCCCACACATTTCAAGAGTAACTATTACTTTTCAAAAGTAACATGCTGATTTATAAAAATAACCAAATAATCGGTGTAATACAATGAGACGGTCTCACCGTATAATTAATGCATAGGGAAATTAGCCCGTCAAGCCACAAAATTCCACAAGTTATCAAAAGTTGGCGCACCAAACAAAAACTGCATACGGGATACTATATGATCTACATACTAATCAAAGTTGACGTTGCATGCACCTTCGTATGTCCTTCGTTATCCTTTCTTTTACTCCCAACATGCTATGGATTATTAAATAATCAAATAACACCAAACACTTATGGCACTCCGAAACAATTGGGAATTCTATATTCCATAACAACACACTATTTTCCATTTCTATGGACGACCTAACATATTGAAAGAAAATGCTCGGAAACAACACCAATCTTCTTTCCGTCTTCCTCCAATTTAGCTCTTACTAAAGTATTTATATACAATTCTACGAACCCAATTTATAGATGTTAGCTTTTACTACAATATAACTCATCAGTTACAACTTTGGCAATTGGCATTGATCCAAAAAAAAATATAAGATTACAGTTATGTATTCTACAATTTCATCACAAATTTCCTTAGAAATCAAAATAAGATATGCGGAAGATCTGACTATAGGTAAGAAGGTCATTCGGAAAAATGTATTTGTCACCATTTCGACACAAGATCAAGCCTACGCTCATCACAACCAAATAAGTACGAGAATTTGTGAAGAGGAAGATATGATTAACCCTGCATGGAATGAGAAGCTTACAATGACCACGCCAATAGGCACGAAATTTCTTCTCCTTGAAGTTCGTCACAAGACGAGGTCTAAGGAGAAACTTATTGGAGTGGCCAAGGTTCCAACCTCGGAATTTGTAGGTGGTTACATCCCTCAAAATTACACAAACTTCTTGAGTTATAGACTAAGAGATTGTGAAGGTGAGCCTAATGGAATCATTAATTTTTGCGTAAATGTTAAGGGAAATTCGAGCGCTCAACATGCACAAAATTACCACCGACCTAGTGAAATTCACGGTTACGCTCACAAGGAAAGTTATGCACCAAAACCTTCCAATGGAATTCCATTTATGAACGATACGAGAAAATCGAATGATGTTGTAGTTGGATTTCCTGCTGGATGGAGTAACACTTGGCATGGATGAAAAAAAAAAAAAAAATGCACTGTGACAGCGGCGCTGATCAAATTCATACAAAAGTTTATTCCTTCATGCAGTTGTATACTTGTATCATGTAGATATGTCTCCGAGTCGTAATCGTGTTTAAAAAAAAAAAAAAAAAAAAAGACGAGTTTCTTATACAGTACATTATTGCAATTTACATATAGTTTCTGTTCAACAACAGACCCATAACTGTTCAACAACAGACCAATAATGTCAATTACGATCAATTACATATTGTGTTATCTTATGTAGCGAGGTTAGTAGATTTGCATGCATCAAGCGAAAGAAAGATACAGTAAGGATAAATGATCAATTCTTGTTTTACGACAGTAGAGATTCTGGGGGGTTAACACAGGAATTGAAATTTTTCATCTACACAAGAACGGCGGCTTACAAAACCATGTACAGCTCTTAGAAAGAAGAGGAGATTTTACGAGTGCTGCAAGTATAGAGGCTAAATTGGCCTAAACCATTGCCTACCAGAGCGTCTCGATCAAGAGAGAATTTGCTTGCCAAGAGGGAGACTATGTACGAAACACGCAAACAAGACATGAAACAAGGTGTTCCAGATACTATGTAATAAATAGCTTTGACGGAGACCGCTTATACTTCGTCACTGCTACCGTTCTTCAGTATGTTGTATTTGCACAAAGGACAGGTAGCATTCATGTGTAGCCATTTGTCGATGCAAGCACAGTGGAAATGATGACGGCATGGAAGTTCGCGTAGCTCAGTCCCATCATCATATGCAGAGAGGCATATAACACACTCCTACAAAAACCAAAAGCATAGCAGGATTCAAAAACATGAAGCAACAGACCATTATCCTAGTAAAGCAAGCTTTCCCATAGTAAACATGAATTTCAGTTACTCACTTGCTCCTCCATAATACTCGTATCTCTTGGCCAAAAAAAAAAAAAAAAGTCTTGACAGTATCAGAACTTGAACCCCATAATTCTCAATGCTAGAGCCAGAGTACTATGCACCTGACGTCTGTGCTTTACATACAGCCTACATTGCCTACTTTCCAACCCAGTCCCTAAGCCAAATAATCGTATCTTTGATAAGTTGTTCCTTCACCTTTTCTCTCCTTAATGCTCATAGAGATACTAAATCATCTCGAGGAAGAGCTAATATCAGCTTATCGGAAAAAGTAATACAAGGTGGAGTCCTGAAGATGCCTAAGGGCTAAGGGCAACTTGCTGTCCATCAGAAGCGATGTTGGCTCAGGGGCCATCAAGGCTTGTCATGTACTGTAGTTTCTGATCTCTAGTTATCAGTTATCAAACAAATGTCATTTCATTTCCCAATATCAAGGAACGAAGAAACCAGGCCAGTCATCGTTTATCTAGTTTGTTCACAGACCAACCCCACTTTACACTGATGAAGCAGAATGAGAGTAAAAAGGAAGCAGAATGAGTAGACTTACAGCATCCTCGGCAGAAAGGGCATGCTCAATAGGGCTGTCAGTGTCGCATTCAGTCATAATTCCACCAAATGATTCCTGAATTTCACCACCTGGTTTCTCGATTTCACCTAGTCTTTTGAACTTATACTTTGTCAGCCGCTCAATATCCTCTTTAGTTGCTCCTTCCTGTTCGCCAATCACACCCAAATACGATATTGTAGTTATTATGAGAAGGTAGTCCTAACACCTTCAAAAGCCAGAAAAAAAAAAAAAAAAAAAAAGTTTACAGCCAGCTACCTGATCAGCCACGGCATAGAGAATAGCAATGATGCAAGGTAGGCAACAACAGACAGCAATGCCGATGATGCATGCCACTATGACGCAAATCACAACAAAGAACACATCGAATGCCAAGAATGTGATAGTGAGCCTGTGAAAACAAAGCTCTTGAGTAACCATAGAAAAGAGTACAAACGGGAGATAAACTCAAAGCCCCAAAAGATGTAAGAAATACCAGTATAGCTTTGGTGCATCATCTGCCAACATCTGCCCGCCTGATGATACCCAGTAGAATCCAATGATCCACCAAATAAAGGAGAACATTGTGTTTGCTGACTCCAGATGTTTCGCAACACTACCAAAACAAAACATATAAGAAAATGAGGTATGTAAAGTTTCGAGGCCATATCACCAAAGGATTCCTAGAACCCACTAAAAGTTAGCTTGTGTTCCGATTACTGCTTCAGCTCAGGGAAATCAGTGACTAGTGAGCAAGAGTTTCAGGACGACTGAGTTCCATCGGCAAGTTCACAGCTTTTGACTTTCATTATCCAAGTGCTTCTGTTTATATCCACTTAATAGACAAACTACAAGACAAAACCAAGTTGAAAACAGTTCTACATAGAGAGGCTGAGAGGAAATAGGCTTCGATTGAATTATTCAAGCACAGCAATAAGACACCACATCCAGACATTTGCTGAAACCCATAAACTTTTATTTCTATTACACCTTCGATTCTGGACAGCAGTGAACAAATTTCAGGATGACTCAGCTTCATCAACACATACAAAGCCATTGTCAAATTACGAAAGCCCTGTTTATGCCCACTTGATCGTCACAATACCTCACTAACCGTGAATGCCTCATCGCCTCATGTGTCCCAAACCTTTACAAAATATCGATACTTTTCCCCTCTGGTCACCCTAATTTGGATGTCACACCAATGTCCCAAACAGAGATGTTTCTATGACATTTCTCACATGTCACTCTCTCATTCTCATAAAACCTATGTACTTGCCTCTCTAAGTTTCTAACACATCTCCTACAGGACGAATGATTATTCTCACCAGCAAGGGAAAACTAACTTTCCATTTCTTTCCAGAAGATACCTTGCTTCTCCACCATATAATGCTAATTAGATATTCTACAAAGTAACCAGGCTTGCTTTTCCCACCATTTTTCCAATCAAAACCACGCTTTTTCTAACACTGATTGTTACTCCAATCATCAACTACTCCCTATCAATTTAGCACAAACATAAAAACTAAGGGCTTGCGTGGATTGGAAGTAATCATTTAGGGGGGTATGAAGGCTCAAACAAGGCAAAAATGGTAGAAATGGTGGTGGTAGAGGAGGAACTATCACCCCCATATGGGAGTAATGATTCCTCCTCCTCCCCTTATTTCTTCCCTCCACCATCGTATTGTCTCCCGTTTTCCCCTTGTTTAAGCCCCTATCACCCCTTTAATAATTCACCCCAATCCAAGCAAGCCCTAAGTTTATAAATTCACGTGACAAATTTACCTACTTATAGTCTTATAGATCGATCAACAATTCAAAAGTATCAATCTTTACCTTTGCCATATCCAATTATAACGCGAAGAATACATAAGTCTTATATATCAATCAACACTTCAAAAGTGTCAATCGTTACCTTTGCCATATCCAATTATAACGCGAAGAATGCATAAGTCTTATATATCAATCAACACTTCAAAAGTATCAATCTTTACCTTTGCCATATCCAATTATAACGCGAAGAATACATACGCCCAATGTTTTGAGCATATACAAACCAAAAAGCGCGCATAAAACATGTGAAGAAACAAACAGATTCTTCACCTAGTGATATCCCTACACCACCATACATTCCTAAATTTACAAAAACTATCAAGCACCTTCCTAACAACAAATTCTTGGTTTCAACTTTCGACTTCCAAATCATTAATCACCAATCACATCCAACACAAGAAAACAAACACAATTACACAAATAATTGACAACAATGATTTAGGCATTATCATAATAAATAAATTCATAATCACAATTATGACAATTAAGATTATACCTAGTGTTATCCTCCTCTTGCCTTTGCTCAGGAACATACTCAACGAAATCAGCATCCACGCTCGCACTCGAACTCGAGCTCGAATTCGCATAACTAGCCGAATTAGACCCCGAATTGGCATCCACGACCGAGTTCGACAACGAACTCGGTCCACTCGGACCAGCGCCCCAACTACCTGCAATAGACGAGCCACCAACCCTAGCTCCTCCACTCATCTCTCTCCGCCGCCGATACTCAACGCATACACAAACCATATGAAGAATACACTGAATACCGTATCCAACAAGCCACAACCTCAGCGGAACCTGCGTCGTCTCAGCTTGACTCAAAACCATCACAACAATCGCAACCAACACAAACACCGTGTTCCATAGCAAGTCAAGGACTACGATCGGCGTCGAGTAAGCCCAGTCGCTCTGCCGCTCCTCAATCTGCTGCGCCGCTGACTCACGGACGCGCACCGACTGCTCCGATATCGTTCTCCGGCTGTTCGCTCGCCGGAGAAACCTCGCCGCGCCGCGTATGCCTGCTCTTCGGGAGAATCGGCGGCTTCTGGAGTGAATTGATCGCTCGCCGGCCGGACTAAGCAGCGGCGTTGTTGCGGCGGCGGCGGTGTCGACATCGGTGGTTGACATGGTGGAGAGATAATAAATAATCGCGCGTAGAATAGAAGATTCGAGAGGTTTGCGGGATATTCGGAGGTTTTAATTGGATTTTTTTTTTCAGGTGAGGTGAGAAGCCATGGAAATCACGATGATGATGATGAGGGGTTTTGGAGAGAGAAAGTGGGGAAAAAATTAGGGATTTTTATTTTTGATCGGCGATTAAAAAAAAATAAAAAAAATAAAAAAATAAAAAATAAAAAAAAAAGCTCGTTGTGTTGAGTACTCTTCTAGCAGTTTGGTGTAAGGACCAAACATAAAATAAACAGATAATTAAAAGTTGGTATTACAAAAAAAAAAAAAAAAAAAAAAAAAAAAAAGTTAAGTTAAAATACTCGCTATATGGAATTTGACTGCTCTATTTCTTGATATAGTTTCGTAGAATTGGATGTCGTCTTTAATTTTTTGGTATATAAGGTATTCGGTGTGAAATCGATCTGTTAACATAAATTATCGGTGTTTAACATTAACAATCAGTCTTGGAAAGGTTAATAGGATATTGGCTCAAGTCAGAGATTTGCATTATCATGGTCGAAATTCCCATAGGTACATCTAATCCTATATATATTAAAACCTGAAACCAAATCTTTTCTAGAACGACACTTTGGCATTTATTAATTGGATAGAACATAAAAATAGCATTAAATATAATTATCGGTTAAGATATGGTGATAAATTATCATAGAGTAGTATAATATAGCTAATTTATAGAAAATAATTATTAAGGTAATTTATTTGAACAAAGATAAGCCGTAGTATAGTATAACTAATCTATGGAATATAATCATTATGGTAATTTATTAGAACAAACATAAGTCAACATTTTTCCTATTAGTTGAGGTGTAATTGCGTGTCATAGATGTCATTCCATATCATCACCATATAGGATGTACTCACTCCGTTTCCTTAAAAGAGTTTAAAATTTGTTGTTTGGTTTCCCACTTGTAGACTCAAACCAAGTGTTTACGTGTCACGGCAAGTTCTATACTTGGGAGTTGTCCAATCCTCGAAAATTCTTCACGACCTACCCTATAAATTATAATATCTATTACCTAATGAAGACATTAAAGCTAGATGTGCATTGTGCTCAATCGTGATCGTACAGGCGTAGAGGAACAAAAAATCAAGAGGATGAAAAATCAGGCACAAAAGTGAAAATGCAAGGAGACACGAAACTAAGAAGAGCCATAAATAGGTGATTTTCACACAATCAGAGCAACTGGAATTCCTACACAATACCGAAACGTAAAGGACTAGTGACTCGAAATCCGCCTAATAACAGCAAAAAGAGTCGATAGTCCCCATCGAAGTGTTTGACATTCAGAGATTACAAAGTTACATATATAGAGAGGTGCACATGACAATTAACAAACATGCGAGAACCCGTGGTAACTTCAACAATGTAGGTTCTCACGACTGATATATCCTTTAGACATTCGACTTGGCAAGTTCTCGATACAGTACAGGTAAAAGGAAGTCGAGCTTGGTTAAAAATGATCAACAAATTGTCGTCTCTGCACATCCATATAATGCTAGAACAGGTGATGGGTTTCTGAAGCAGTCATGGCAAAATTCTTGGGCTTGTAGGCAGCTATGTAAGACCCAGGAAAAAAAAGATGTACATTTCCTAGATACGAAACCTCTGCTGATGTATGCATCATTTCTTCACATGTTCAGGGACAAGACGGTCACGTAGTTCAGGCGTCACATGGGCTAACTCTGCAACATGAGCGTACACATCAGGGAGATGGATGACCAAAAGTATTGACGTGAAAGTAAAGTTTTCACCACCATACCTTGAGGAGTAAAGTTGAACAGAGGAGGAAGGGGTTTGCCGTTAGGCAAGCATGCATTGGGTTGCCTCAAATCATCAAAGAAATGGTGTGCACAAGCCTCGAGCTGAAAGAACAGTTGGAGAAAAATCGAGAAGTCTTAAATACTTTACAACTCCCAACTTTTATAAGAACAACGAAAAGGTTTAAGAGAAAGCAGGCCTAAAATCTTTATCCGTTTAAGTACTAGACTCCTCGATCTCTTAGCAACAAAATGAGAGGGCAGCACTTTCCAAATATAAAATCAAAATTAACACAGGAAGCCTTTAAAACATCAAGTGGATCAAAGAAAGGATTCTCACAGCTGTGCAACGAAGATTTGGAGAATACTGAAGTAACCGTGATACAAGATCGACAGCTTCAGGAGGCATCCTCTTGTGAAACACCTGTAACAAGAATCCATGATTAGGAAGCGGCTTTGACAAAAAGAGAAACAGAAATACAAAGATATACACTGAAGGTAAAAAAAAAAAGTGTGGTTAGAAATGACAAAACCTTGTGCCATGGATGAGCCTTGATTTGAGGAAACTTGAATTCACTGTAATTGGGATTCATGCACCTTATTTCTTCTCTAGTTGGCGTTCCCAGAATCTAAAACACCACAGCAAAAAACCATTAAGTCAGACCAATTGCAAGGTTGAAATGCAACAGGTCCATACTAGGATAATTTTTAAATAAAATAACTGTAACACTCACCTTAATAATCTCCACCAATTGATCAACACCACTTTCACCAGGAAATAACGGCTGCACGTAATGGAAAGTATAAAGTATGAGAAATTCGCATACAATCGAATAAATAGCGGGGGAGGATTAATGTCTGATAAGACTCAGACGAGAGCTAACTCGCCTCAATCAAGTCATTGAAAAACCAAGAAAACATTAATTAATCACTGATGTCAAAGGAAAAAAAAAAAGTAAAATAACTGGAAACCATCTTTTAATCAAATACGATAACTGAACACAGCCTATAATTATCCAAGACAACACCCCAAAAGGTCAGTGAGAGCAGAACAGCAGATTAAAGCAATGACCAGCTCTCGCCAAATACATAAAGCAACTCCTTTGGCAGAGAAAGAGGGGAAAATATATAAAGAAAACTCTGCGTCAATAATAATTGCCTTTGTGTGGCTTCTTGCATTGACCAGTAGCCCGTTCCAGCAACACGTCATCAGAATATATGAAATAAAGATAGATACTTCATGCTAATCGTAAAATGCAAGTGGCAGTTGGAAGCGGTCTTTCATATTGTAAGAAAAGGTTTGTGTATTTTGTAACCCCCTACCCCTGCTTGCACGTTGCAACACTGAGCCGATGTAATAACAATAATGGTCACGATAAATCACACAGCAGTTCATGCCTCTACATAAAAGTAAAAAATACAAAAAGTTGGAAACAAACCTGTCCATGAAGAAGCTCAGCCATAACACAACCGACAGACCACATATCTATTGCAGTTGTATACTCAGTAGCTCCAAAAATCAGTTCAGGAGCCCGATAATAACGAGAACAAATGTATGAAATATTCGGTTCACCTGGGACCTGCAGTACTTACCCAAATCAGACTCAAATCCAGCAAGATCGAAACAGGAAATTAGCTCCATGGCAAAAATAACATACCAACATCTTTGCACTTCCAAAATCGCACAGCTTTACTTGATGTGTGTGTGGATTGACCTGCGGATACACATCAATGGAAAAAAATTCTTCCTAAGTATAGAAACGTGATCTCATTGACAACACAAATATCTAACATTCTCACAATTCCATATTTCCACTGGAGAACTCAGATTTAACAAAGATCTTTGCCCCTGACCTAAAATGAAATTAACAAAAAAAAAAAGAGGGAACCTAAAATGAATCAAGACGTTGCCCTGTGAAACCATCCTTCGTGACGAGAACATAAACACAAGGACAAAGGGAATTCTCTGATCCAAGTGCCAGTAAGATATAAAGCTAGTTGGTGTGTATATATACACTTAGGCAATAAATTATAGGAAGTCCTTGGTACACTTCACAGTCAAATGATGATAACAACTTCATGATGAAACGAAGCCACTACACAAGAAAATGAAAATATACCAGCTCTTTCGATCAGACAAAAGATTGCATAAAGCACTCACCAACAAATTCTGAGGCTTGATATCACGATGGCACACACCAATAACATTGTGGATGTAATTCAATGAGCGACAAATCTACAAAAGAATAGTTGAGTGTTTACAATCCAGAAGTGCATATATATCATCTATAAAAACAGAGATCTAATAAATATATAGCGTAGACTTAGTAGTGATATGCTCACCTGGTATGTGTACAGTTGCACATAAATTATTGGCATGTGCTGATTCATCCTGTTGTAATGCTTCAAAACTCGGTATACAGTCTCAGGAACATATTCCAGGACAAGGTTAAGGTACACTTCCTCTTTTTCTGTTGTCGAATAGAAACAGTGCTTTAGTTGGACAACATTGGGGTTGTCTAATAAACGCATGATCTGGAGTTCCCTGTTTTTGTATCTCTTATCTTGCAAAACTTTTTTTATTGCAACGTGCTCACCACTTTCCAGACACTTAGCCTGAGACCAGAAACATTAAAAGGGCAAAGGGTAATTCAGTTTCTGCTTCAGAGGTCAAACAATCTCAGGAGCACTGACAGTACAAATAGTGAATTACCTGAAAAACTACACCAAAGGAGCCAGTGCCAACCACACGTTCTGCCATGTATGAAACTGTCTGGAACACAGACGAGAGGGAAACGTTAACAAAGGAAGAAAAAACACATGAAGCCTCGAGCAAGCCAAAAGGGGTAGTGAGGAAACAAGAAGGCCACATAAGACTCATGTGAAAAATCTTGACAAAAACCTCAAATCAGGCAAATATAGAGGGGCAGTCCAGTGATGAAGCCAAAGCATTACATACAGTCTAGCACAGAAACCCCCACAAGGCCACAACACAAGTAAAGTAGACCCCTTCATAACGTTACAGTACTAGCGAGTATTAAAATGCAAGAAGGTTGAACCTATCAGCTATTGTAGACAACTATCGCTATCAGCAACAACCCAGGAAGTGAAAATAACATACATAAATGCCTTCAATTAATCACAAAATAAAGAAACATGAAAACCGAGAAGGTAAGTGGATTCACCTGCTTAGGCTGTCCATTTCTACCACCCATCGTCGTAGTAATTATCTGGCCTGTTTCAGTGCCATTCCCACTCACAAAAGCCGTCTCCATGTCCTAATCAATTGCAGGAAAAAAATATGAGTGATTGCTGTCCAATCAAATGTAAGTTCCTCGCAAGCAATGAAAAGCTTAAAATTTAATGGAAAAAAAAACAGTATATGCAATAGTTTAGTCATCAATTGGATCATTGTTATAAACCAACCCAAAAGACCTACTCTGAAACAGTTTCCTACTGCAGCCGTACAAACTTCAAATCACAGGTAGGGGACACAACTAATCTGATCCCTAGCAAGAGTTGAAATTAAAAATGGTACTCCAACAATCAATAGTGAGATGGAAAGACCTTTTGGCCAACCAAAGAAACAAATCCACCTTCTAATTTTACCTTATCATCACAGTAGGCTGACTTATTATCCTGGAGTTTCATCCCATACATTTCCTTAGGGAGCTTATCATAATCAGCTCTCTGCGTCCTATTATTAGAATTCAACTCAGATGTGCTAGCAACAGCCACATTTTTAGTTGAAGGTCCGTGCTGCTCTACTTTTTTGATATATATACCACCTTGACGACAACCATCACTTTCTTTGTCAACTTTCCCCTTCTTTGTGTAACAGTCCTCACCCTAAATAGACATAGATTGCACTTTGCAATAAAAAAACTGCGACATATGAAAGCACTCAAAAGTACATCACAATCCAGATTCCAGTACCAGAGAGGTAAAACTTCAAATTTCTTGCTTGCTCAATAAACATGATGATGGGTCATAGGAAATATTTGACTCAGACAAGGTCAAGATAACAAGATTGAAATGTCCGCATCGCCCACATGACAACAAGAATGGAACAACTTCGCAAAAAACTTACATTATCTGTGTCAGAGGTTTGATGTCACTTTAAGTAAAACATTATTTCAAAAGTTTAGAGTTAACACCCAATATTTGAATGTCGAGAAGGAAGCACTTCAGCATCGCTGTAAAATTTGAAGCCTCAAGATTCAACAGGGACTTCTCTAGGCCTTCACCTTTTCTATATTGAAATCCTGAGAAAGTAATGCGCCCAAAAGTAGGTCTACTTTTCACATTATGTGAAACAAATTTAGGCCTCCTCATCAACATTGCATTGATTGTATTTAGTCTCGGATTATGTGAAGACTAAGCAATTTATATCTGAACAAAAAGTATTACTTTACAGCCTAATAATAACCGTCACTACAATTTTTATTCTCCTCCAATGGAAGAAACCCCAATATCAATAATGGTACTCCGGTTTGCATAACCCTTTCCTTTGAAATTAGAGAGGAAAATCTGATCATCACCACCCAAAAAGGATTACTTAACAACTTTAAGCTACCACCTCATACTAGCTAATACTTCATACATTAGCAGAACATTTACAAAGGAGTTAAGAATATTTGGCCACCCACCACTAAGAACTTCCTTGAAGCCACTTCTTATTTCAAAAAAGCCACAGGTCTAATAGTTACTCCGGGGTCAAAATCACGATAAGGAACCAAAAAAAAAAATCTCAACCGACATTAACCAGGACGAAAAGAACAGATTTATGTCAGAAAGTTGCACAAGGAGGGTGGAAACAAAACATGAATCAGAACTGCTAAGCCTGCAAGCTGTTCCAACCTTATGCTCTTGCTTACGCTGAGTTTCCCTGAAATCTGAATCATATCTTCAAATGATTCACTTTCTCTTAACCTACTCCTGCACAGTTTATATCAGTCTCCAAAATAATCATGAAGTTGAACTTTGGATGAGGCAACTTCACTTCCTTCCATCATCTGACCCAAAATAGCACAACTAATAGACCAAATTGAAATCAGTACTCTCAATAAAGCTTTCTATGATAGGCTGATAGCTAATAGAAACTCAGAAAATATCGCCACCGACTAACATTCTAGATTATCATCATAGGAAATTCATGTTTACGATATTAATTTGCTATTTATCCATGTTGGACAACGAAACAACCTATCTGAATCTTGAGTACCATATGATTATGTCGCCAATACCTTCACAAATTGCACCTCCCCTTCTCTTTCCCACAAAATGCCACCCCCAATTTCGCAATTTCATAAACATTGTAACTTAAGCCATAATTCCACTGAAATTTTCACAAGATATCCACACTAATTCTACTACCAATGCAGGGCAGAAATGTTTAAACCCTTGTGAGATCTCCGTACACCCAACTACACAAGGAGTCAAAGGACCGTAATCACAACATCAAGCAATGCAAAAATCTTCGAAGTCTACACAAAGCAGCAGACTTGCACATTAGCATACACACCATGGTCCCATTCCATATATATCATTCCTTAAGATTCACCTCCCCACATCCACAAATTGTCATAATTTCTCATCATGATTCACCAAGCAGGTTACTTCACCCATTTCTACGAAATCTCCATCCAATTCCCAATTTCCCACAATCTACAAATGTCTCCAAAACCAGAGGATCAAGGTTGACCTAATAGTTAGAAACTCAACCTGCCTGGAGGTCGTCTCGGGTTCCAAATCCTCATACTCCCCATCCCCCGCAGCATTAGCCGCTCCTTTGTACCAAAAAAAATGTCTCCAAACCAACCAGCTCAAAAAAACTTCATACATTTCCTAAACTTCCAACCTCATACACGTAAGACATAACCACATTCGATTTCTGCCGAAACACGACCACTATTAATCCATCCATCCATCCATAATCTCCCTAAATCAACCTCAACAATAACAAGCCAAAGCCGAAACTTCAACATTACGATTTCCCCTATTATCTCAAACAATTACAAAGTTTTAGCTCAAACTTGCAACATTATCCATAATTACAAACAACATTATATAAAACTCAATATCAAACACAGCTGAAAAATTGCCTAATTCCGTAAAAACAAATCATTAATAATTAATAATTTCCAATAATCATCAACAAAAAAAATACACACAAAATAAAATAAAATACATACAGGATCAGATATAGAAGGTCTTCCAGAAGCAAAACTTTTCAAACGACGCATCACGTCCATCTCTTTTCCTCAATAGCGTAAACTACAATTCTCCTTCTCCTTCAAATTCCTCCCCCCCTTTTTCCAAACCCTAGACTTCTTCGAACAAGAGAGAGAGAGAGAGACGAATTGTCTCTCCTCTTCTTCAATTGAAACAAGGGGGGAAATTTTGGGGGAGAAACAGAAAGATTAATTAATAATAATAAAAAAAATATGAAGGTGTTTCTTTCTCTCTCTAAAAAAATATTAATATTTTAATAATGATTGAAATTTTCTCTCTCTCTAGCAGAAAAAAAATGATGATTTGGATGATTTTTCTGATTTTTTTTTTTTCTCTCTCCTCTGCAAAAAACGGTCAATGGTCAAGAGAGAAGACAACAAAGAAGGTGGGGCCCCTATCATGGCGAGCCTCAATGTGTGTTTGCGAAGTTTTGAGTACAGTCAAACTCGAGCTTCTGTACCGTTGGATCTTATCAAGGTTCATCTGACGGTGAAGATGGGTTAGATTGTTTTGCGTTTTTTTTTTTGGATGATGTTTTGGTCATTATTGCTGTGTGTGAGAATACTGAGGAGAATAATTAAAATAAAAAAAATGCGGGGGATTTGGAATATTCGTAGGTCGTAGACTCGTGAAGTAGAAGATAAAGATTATTTTTTCAAAAAAAAAAAAAAATACAGAAATCTTGGCTTCATGATTCAATTTTTTTTTTTTTTATTATAATGATGAAATAATGTGTCATATTTTTCAGTTTTAATCTAGGAAAATTTGCCAGATAGCACATTTCAAGTTTGCGATTTTAACAACTAGCACATTTTATGTTCATTTCTGCCAAATAATACCTTTAAGTTGCAAAATTTTAATACATAGCACCAAAACTGGTAGTTCCGGCCAAATTATTTTGACTCCGTCATTGACCACCGCGCCTCTCAACCGTTTTTTTTTTTTTGTTCATTTCTTTCCTTTTCCCCTAAACTTTCCCCATGATTTTGTTTTCTTTCTCACTTGTTGCTGCTTCTCTCAACTACCCCTTATTCATCTTTTCATTTTTCCTTCTTTAAATTTAACACATACCTCTCAAACCACATTTCATCAACCTCAATTATACCGAATTCCTTTTTCATAATTTTCACCATATTAAAGTATGCCAATTAGAATTTAATCGAAGCCATTACACAATTTAATTAAAAAATCATGGTTTAATCTATCTTTAATTTACTTTAATTAAGCTAATCAAGTACTATAAACCTACTTATTAAGTTTTAATTGAGTTCATTATGGTTCAACACTAGGTAGCACCGATACGGACTCGGACATGGACACGGACACCGATACGGATACGTGACACGGCACTTTGAAATTTAGCGGACACGGACACGGCAAAAAACCAAAAATAATAAGTATTTTTATTGCATATTTTTTCAAATACGCGAACTGTGCATGGATAGGTAGAGGTGAGGTTGGTGCAGCCGGGTGCAGCTGGAGCGGTAACGGTGGGGTCTCTATCGGACGTCGGTTAGAGGAGGTCTTCTAAGGCGGCGTCAGTCGAATGTGGAAGAGTCATTCGGAGCCAGAAGATGGGAAACAGAAGGAGATAGAGAAGTAAGACTTATAGTTGAGCTAGCGGTTAGTGTATTTAAAATAGGAGATAAAAAAATAGTTTTTTTTTAAAAAAAAAAAACTTGTCAAAACAACGTAGTTTTGTGTCGTGTCAGGTGTCTGGTCTGTGTCTGGTCGGTGTCCGGTTCGTGTCAAATTAAAAAAAACGTGTCCGTTTCCTAAAATTAAATAAAAAAACCGGACACGATTTTCGGGCGTGTCGGACACGTGTCGTACCGTGTCCCATCCGTATCTGTGTCCGACACGGTGTCGGACACAGACACGGCACTGGACAGGCGTGTCCGTGCTACCTAGGTTCAACATCTACCAAAAACTAATCTCATACTATCATAGAACAAAAAAGGAGAGAGAACCACAAAATATGGGTACATAAAAGGTGAAAATAGAAAAAATCGGGGGCAAGTTCGGAAGGAAAAGGAAAGAAATAAACAAAAAAAAAAAAAAGAATCCGGTGAGAGTCACGGTGGTCAAAGTTGGAGTCAACGCAATTTGACCAGAAATACTAGTTTTGGTGCTATGTGTTAAAATTTTACAACTGAAAGGTGTCATTAAGCAGAATTGAACACAAAAGATGGTAGCTGTTAAAATCGCAAACTTAAAAGGTGTTAGATGACAAATTTTCCTTTAATCTATTTAGATAAGTTTAAGAACATGTAACGTGACTAATGAAAATGGAAGTTGGGTTTGGGGAATTTGGTTGATTATTTGCTATTGTGACTTAAATCTTTGCATCGGATATTTGAGAAGTTTTGTATAGTAATTTGGTATGACTAAGTAGTGAGATCGTAATCATCAGGTGAATTTAATTAATTATTATTCCCATAATTAAAAGGAAGAGAATAATTATTTTACAAGTTAAGGTACTTTGCCAGATAATTTCTGTTGATTTGCGTGTGAACAAAGGTCATTTGTTGCCCTTTGACCCATGTTACCCAATATTGGGCTATAAGCCCAATTTCGAATGACGTACATTTTCATCCAATCACTGGGCCGTATGTTTGAATAGCCTTAGCAACCGGCCCATTGGCCATAGCCCATCATAGCGACAATCCATTAGCCGTAGCATCGAAACTATCAAGGATTCAAGGGGAAAAAACATTTATTCACGTTAAGGTTTAGGTTGAATATGTAAAAAAACCTTGAGCTAAACGTAAACATCAGGACGATAAATTACTCTAGCCGAATTGCAATCTTCCTCGTCATTTGTTATGGGCGACTCATGAAAATTTGTTAATTTCAAATTTGACTAACTGTGTCATCAAAACTTGTCGCACAAGGAAAAATCAACTCCATATATATATATATATATATATATATATATATATATATATATATATATATATATATATGCGCAATTGATTACCTAGTCCAAGAATCAACTAAAGAAGAAGATCATGTCATCAATTCATCATCATACACAAATTTATCAACCTCTTTAATATGCATGAAAATCTTGAAAAGAGGATCCTAGATTCCTACCAGAACATAACATCACATGAGAAAACGTCACAATAACTCACATACACATACACACACTTTCTACGTTCCCATGCAAATTAATTGACCAGAAATGGTGCCTGCCTTATTAAATGAGAAAAGGTATAAAACCAACGATATAACTTGCGAAGTGATTTTATTCTTCCTCTTTTCTGACTTTTTTTTTTTTTTTTTTTTTTTTGTCACCTACAGTTTACGCAATTGGTAAGTTACCCAAAATTAAGGTAACAAATATATCCAATTTCTAAGGAAAAAGCTCATGATCAATTGGTCGTGTTTTTGGGCCTAATTTTTCATTTTTGTTTTGTTTTGTTTTGCGTTCAACATTTATTAAATGCACCATATATTTCTGATCTTCGGGAGTACATCTCAATTTTTGCTCGTTTCACATTGGTTTTGTTCCTCATCACTCCACCAGGCCAAACATCACATCGAAGCTCTTTGAGATCTATTGTTATCGATATTGATATAATGATATTGCAAGCTTGCACATATTTATCATTATCAAGTTATGGTCCTTATATATATGGAGTATAATAGAAGATTTTTTATATGTCATCCGAATTATCAAATTAGGATTTTTTTTCATTGGTCTGAATCACATGCGAGTTGAAAATGTTTTGGCAAATGTATTAGTACATGTAATATGACATATTGACATCATAGCAGAGTAGTTAGAGCGAAAGAAAGGGAACGAAGAACGCATCAATCTAACGATAATTTGACACTTGCTTTGTTTTCCATAACTTGTTTAAAACAGTTATCATTTTTTCATTACGTACGTGTTTACGTGTTGACAATATGTATTATTCTAAATCAGAACTCTAATAACATTGAAAACTCAAAAGGTATTTTTGACATTAAGTGAGTTTAGCATAGATTTGTTTGAGGCAAGTTTCTCAATCATTCTATGTATTCAACAGTCAATTAGGGCCCTCATTTTAATAATTGTATATCACTATTAAATACGAGTAGATTTGTAAAACGCGATTTAAATATGTGGAAGAAAACTTATGACATACATTACGCAGCAATCTCAATAGACAAAGGTAGTACTCCATAACATGCAGTTTGGTCCTAGTTAGGGATGGCAATGGACCCAGGATCCGACCCACTTGGGTCGGATCTGGGTCTTTGATCTGAGACACAGACCCGGTGATAAATATGTGGGTCGGATATGGGTCTTTGATCTGAGACACAGACCCGACCCATGGACCCGCAGACCCGGCCAAAAATATAGAAAAAAAAAAACCTAATTTATCACGATCCTAGCCTTCCGCTTTCATTTTCATTTCTTAGGCTTCTCATGAGTCACGCACTCATGCCCAATCTTTCTCCACGGCCTCAAAAGCCTTCGTCACTGCTTCAAAATCCTTCAATGCCGCTCTCCCTTAGTATTCTGAAGTTCTAAGTAAAACAAGATGGATGAGGAATGTCCACCATAGTGACGATCGCAAAGCACATTGACGCATTAACGATCGTAAACCACATCGAGACAGAAATATCATAAGTTCCGCAAGTTCAAAACATGAAAAACTTGATTTTATAAAAGACCCATCTTGGACCCAGACCCACTGGATCCTGGCGGGTCTAGATCTGGATCTGTAAATTTTAGACCTGATGGATCCGGGTCGGATCTGGGTCTGCTTGTAAAGACACGGATCCGGGTCGGGTCCGATGGTCTGGATCCTATCGGACCCGACCCAGACCCGACCCATTGCCATCCCTAGTCTTAGTGATGCGCACTTCTACAATTTCTAGCTACAAGATTGAAGCAAAACTGAACGTACTTTGACATGATTGACAAATCATTAATCATCTGGACATGATTTATCGCTATCATTTATCATTTATAAACCACACTTGTTGCCGAAAAATTCGATTTTATTGCATTGATAGGGTAGGAGATAGCTAGATAACAAATGATCACTGTTTTGGCACATTAGTGGATTGTTTAACCCTAAAATGATGAATATGTTCGTACTAATTCACTCGTACAATTAACTATTTATAGCATACAATGATCACCATCTGTAGTGCATCACTCTTATTTCTTGAACGAATCTCGCTCTCAAAATCAAAGGTTCGTTATAGATTATTCCACTAACGTTGAAAAGCACGGAGAAAATTGTTTCTGATCTATTATAGAGAATAACAACTTCTCGTGATCGATTCTATACAAATGTGAAGATGAACTTTACGAGTATACAAGTTATATATCCTCCTTTCACACTTTCGTATACATATATGATGACACCAATGGCATGAAAATGTATCATATGGAGTGATTTTTATACTCATGATGATCTATTCCGATAACGTAACAAATAATTTGATCGATGTGGATAGACATGTATAGGCATATGCTTGTGATGATGGAGGTCTTAGTTAGAGCGTTCTAAGTTGCGTAGTAACAAAGGCAATGCATGTCTAATATGTCTATTGAATGATTGACAAATCTTGGTTCATTCATATTATGGACGTATTCACGTATATATGGATAGTGGACCCAAATGCATGTGAAGAGAAAGGCCAAGCAAAGCTCTCGTTGTCATACGAACTTATAGAAGAAGACTTGATCATTGAACTATTTATATCACGTAACATAAAATTAAAATTGAGGCAAGTAGAACTACAAAGTTTTGCCCTAAAACGGATATCATATCATTATCTTGACTTTATTGCCATATCGTCCACACCTACATTGCATGAAGATACTTGTGAATTGTGATGCCTCACGTGTGACCTTCACTCTATCTATCTCTTCCCATATCTCCTTGCACCCTTGGTAATGTATTATATGAATTTTGAGAGTTTAAAACATATTATATTAAAGTAGACGACATATATGTTTCGCATATGAATTTGAAATAAAGGTTGAAGAAAAACTCACCTATCCAGTTCCATAGTTACATTATTCAATCGGATTTATGTAAAGGTGCGTATTAGTAATTAACTAATTATACTATTGATTTAACCACATTCATCAATAAATTTTAAACTTTGATCATGATTTCGATCTCTTTTTAATTTAGACAACTTGACTCCGAATTTAATAATCTATGACCTTTTTCTACTAGAAAATTTGATAAGAGTACTTTGGAGTTTGGATATAAGATTTGTCAAGGGACGAACTGTTCTCAAATCATAGAAGAGAATAGTTTCACCTCACTCGGACCCAATCTTTTATGTATTAAAGTTTGGATCGTACACAAGGGACCGATTAGATTATTTGGGTTCAAGTTGTAGTTGTAGCTATACGTCATTTTCCGAGAATAATACTCACTCCATATGTTCAATTGATTCGAAGTCCTTTTAATAAAAAGGGGTACAACGTGCATATTATTCATCGGAAGCTGACTACTCCCTTTAATTTGTATCATGCACCCCATCATTTATGGGGTTACTAGTACATCAAATCATACATTAATATATAACATATGAGACCGTTTTAGACAGTTGGAGTTGATCGTTTCTAACTTTCTATTGCAAATGAAAATGATACATGTTATATATGAATTCGTTTGTTACATACATAGCTAGGAGGTCCCACACATGATGATTTCGATTAAATTATTTTTCAATCCATATGTACAGAACTACTTACGAGTATTTTATACACTCCCAATATAAACGTAGTAAAAACTGTAATGAGACAACTACAGAACTACTTACAAGTAATTTCTAATCTAATAAGATTTTGTTACATTCAATGTGAATCGGAGGAAGAAATAGTACTACTCACCTTTGAAACAAAATTGTATAGACATTGGAAATTTAATCCTGGAATGACGGTGGAACATGAGATAGACATGAAGTAGGCCAATAATACAAAAACGTAAAGTTCAGAAGTCAGAAATCAGAATGGAGGCAAAGATGATCAGGCAAATCAAGCGAGCTAGTAGTAGGGACTAGGGACTACATACGTCTAGGGCGGCAAATTAAACTGCTGTGCCTGTAACTGTAATGCTATAGGCCATAGCCTATAGCCTGTATGTCAGAAACTCGTTTTCTTCCATGTCAATGTGTACATACGTTTTAAGTTTTAAGCATACCCACGTTCTCGTAAAAGAGTCCTTTCGACCAAAAGTTTAACTATACTCGACGAATTGTTGAGGCGCAATTTCTACAATCAGAGCAAAACCCCCGAAAACAGCCTATTAAACTGAAAAGAACTTGCATTTAATGCACCCGCAACAAATCACTCTCCCTCATCACATTTATTGCTACTCCGTATTTCTTTCTTTCATTTGTCCATCCCATTTTTGGGTTATACATAGACGCCAGAATATGTTGATAACATTCTCATATTCTTACTCTCCTAGCTAGCAACTGGTACTAAGTACTAAATAGCCTAAAGATTCGGATAAACGAGCACAATCTTCGGTTTCAGGGAAAACAGATCCCTCTCATTGACAATCTTTAAGCTAGCATCGTTAACTCTAAATTTGGCGGAAACCAAGGAAGGATTTACACGTACAAATGGATGCTTACTAGAACGACATCCTTTAATGTCTTAGTTTGTTCAAAACGTTTGCAAATCCCAAAATACGGAGAGAGCACGAAATCATAATTTAGCTCCACTATAATGCTATATGAGAATATGGTATGCCCAGGCCACCATTCAAGTTTCAACATTTTCGTTTCTGTATAGATTCACAAGGGATCAGAAGAATGAAATAATGGGTAAAGTTGTAGATATAAGTATACAACCCTACATGGACCGCAAGTAGTAAGTAATTAAGTTATTCCTTGTCAAATCTACAGTATTCATTAATTTATTATACAAGTTGTACTACAGAAATTCACCCACATTTGGTATCATAGCAATTTTCTTATAAGTTGTTTTGGGGCTTAGACAAGGTGGAATATCCATTCCAAGTAGCAAAGCATAGCCTGTTAATGCCTCTGAGGATCTGATACTTTGAAACATTTATTGCTACTACGCATAAGATTTGCATTCATATAAACTTTGGTCATTCTCCTTTGTCTCACAAATCTCATCATATCTGTAAAACTTCACCTCGGAGTTGTCAGTCGTGATCGATTATCGACGGGAATGCTAGGGTGACCCTCCTTTCAGAGGCAAAGCGTAGCCTATATCTCAATAAGCGTAGCCTATCACAACTCACGAGCATTTTAATGACGATTAGAAGTCACAAGGTGAAACTATCACGAGTATTTCACGGTTTTCACCCAAGTTTAGGAATCACAAGTAAAACTAAAATTAGCCTTTTCGTCAAAAAACTAACCGGAAACAATCATATAACAGAGAAATATCACAATTTTTCTTTCGTAAGATCGTCTTAAACCAAGTTTTGAAGACATCGGTGATCCGTTTGTGATATGGATACACGAGAACAAATAAGAAGCAAAATAGATTGTACCAAGTCAATTAGAAATTGGACCCCTAAAACATTACCTTAGATAAATATATAGGAGTTGCAATGAGCAATTAGATTTTTGAACAGCAAAAAATTACATTACATCGTTACATTAAGCTACAAAAACTCATCATGTGGATCAAGATTTGAGTCAATACCCGAACCACCACCCTTGCCATAAACCCATCTTCTCCTCTCACCACCTCTTAAATATACGGCAAGGAGTTGCGTGTCGTACACGCGCGGTTCGTTCTTGACTCACACCTCACTATTGTGAGTTTTTCTTTGTACCCAAAAGACTAACCACTTACCATTTACGTGACACCAAAATGACTGATGACCCAAAAAAGAACTTATTTATATACCACATCTAATCACGACAATAAGCTTTCCACCGTTGAACGGGCTAGTTCCGACCACCCAACGACGTGCCACCCGCCGTAAAATGGCTAATTTTCGCAATGTAGAGCGGCCTTAATCTTCTGGACAGTGCAAGAGATGAGATTGTTAACTGTCTCTACTGACTCTATAGTGAGCTTGGCTGTAGGGAGATTATTGACAAGGATTTGGAAGGCCACAGTGAGGAGGGACCCACCCACCCTATGTGGGCCTGAATTGTTGTTGGGCCCACGAGACCCCGGCCCATCAGGGACGATTGAGAATCCCGAGGGTAAGAGTGCCACGTAGGCCGAATCCCCACCGTTCATCACCACATGCATTGCAGGGATGTCAACCGGCGCGTACACCACAAGCGACCCTGATGCGTCTGTGCATGTTTCCTGCAGTATCAGCATGCTGCTCTGATTCGGGTTCATAGCCTGCATAATAATTGAGTCAGAAATTCCACCTATCATGAAAACGCGATTAAATATCTTATAAGACCTTACATTTAGTGTCAACGAGTTCAATGTAAAACAAGGGACAACATGTTATAACGTTACATATTTGGGTTGCGACATCACTTCATTTATCATGTTACTTGATCGTTTTATACAAGTTTTAGCTATATAAAAAGAAACAAAAGACGATGACATGACAAATGCTAGTACTGTAGTACAGAGGAAGAGTCAAAATTACAATGCTCATATAAGTCATATTAAGATGAGTTGTGTGGTCACACATATGCTGACCCCAAAGAACAAAAATGAAATGGGCGTTGTCCCCCACATTTTGACTTTTATCATAATCTCCTGATGTGTATAGAAGCATAGGTTAAAATGAGAAAAGCTGCCCCCATATCTGCCCCAAAGTAACGTGACTTTTGCACATACTTCCAATTTTATGATTTGAACATCTTTCTTATTTTTTTACCACAAGCATAAGAAAACAAAGGATTTTGACCTTTCACTCCAAGACACAGGCTATGCTCCAAAACAACTGTACTAATATGAGTATGAAACCATGCATTATCATGAAGAAAATCATGCACATAATATTTACTAAGATGAAAGAAATGGCAATGTATACGTACACCAGCACGGAGTAGAGAGACGCAATTGCCCTGATCTTGACCCTTGGCAATGTGAGCCATCTCCTGCATCGGTCCGCCGTTCGATAAGATGTCCCACTCACTCCTTAGACGTTCATCACGTAGAAAATCAAACAGCCTTTGAGGGGAAACAGGCAGCCACACTGATGTAGCTGCACTCAAGACGATACCCGGGGGCTCGCCCGGGTCGTCGATGCTCTTCCGTGTCATGACCCGAACGTCCTCATCAACGTTGCCTATGTCGAGCTTGTTCCATTGGTGCACCGTGGACGCACACACCCCAACGCAAAAGTTGTTGGTCATTCTTTGTGCTAGCTTTAACATGCTCCTACGTCCACTTGCAGTTATTGCTGCAATTGGTCACGTCACATGATTTTAGTGACCTTGAAATATTCTCGATAATTTAGAGTCGAGTAACACACGTTAAAAATGAACGTTATTTACCAGTATGGTCTCCAGACGGGACATTGGAGGACATGAGGATGGCGATGCACTCGCATTGTCGTTGGAGGGTGGCGATCCACCTCTGTGCACCGAAGCCCATACCAGCACTAATCAATGGCCTATAAAGCTGGTGAATGCTACTATCATCATACTCTGCATGCTCAAGCCATGTCACCTACAGTAAAAATTAACTCATCAACACATGTTATTTAAATCAGACTTGCATTTCAAGTTAGGAATCAAATTAACATGTCACAAATTAGTAAAAAATTAGTTGATTAACCATAAAACTAGCACAGTCACAAGTCCAGTAAAAATGACTGTAATATGAAGACAAAATAAGGTTCAAATGCATTTCACTAAGAAGTCAGACTTCTGACATACGAGACATCAGAGACGGCGCAAGTAAGGGGAGAATAGAAGATTACTAGTATAAAGTATATATCACATCAAAAACTATATTATGAAATCAAACACTGTATTATTAGAAAATCACAATAATGTAGCAATTGGGTCTTAAAATAAGCATATGATCATATGATACGACAGTATAATGTCCGGAAATGATATGAAAATACACCATACTTGAGTTGTGTCAGATAAATCTTTGGATAGAATTATCAAGATTGTTCTTAAATAAAATAGTAGTACTACAATAATTAAGATATTTGGAAAATTGTTAGAATTTCAATAAGATTCACTAGATTCAAATGAAGTAGGGGGTGATGTGTAGAGCAGGTTGGCATTGAGATATGGGCTATTCATAGAAACAAACTATGGATTCTAGATGAAGAACAAAATTAAACAGTCTTGGGTTTTTGACCACAAAGTCTTCAGTGAGCACTCAAATCTAGTAAACAACACATAATAAGTTAAGCTAAAGCTAGGTGACACATTGTAACATGAACTTAACAATGAATATATACATATCGGGTACGTCCATTCCCACGTTCTAAAATTTATTTCCGCACTTTTTTGGTTAAGTAATTTCCAACTAGGACACAGTTTAGGGAAATGACGAGAGTACGAGACTCAACATAGACAAATAGGATGTAAGAATAGACGAATTGTACGAAAAAAAAAAAATATGTAATATGTGCGGCATGAAAGGATGACCGAGGCAACATCAGGTTCGGAATAGAAACATCAAATGCATAGTTTAATCACCCAAGGTTCCTAGATTACAAGGCATTAGTTTAAAGAGTAAGGTGTTCAAGGTACAGAAAATAAGGATAATAGAGGCTTCTATTCATTAAACAAAGCCTGAAGCCTCGATCCTCTGACGTACTGTTCCATATAAAATACACGAGTATTGTGCAACAAACAAGGCATTGTCGAAACTTGAGGATAGCAATATTTGTGCCACAAAAGAAGCATCTAGTTGAATTAAAAAAAAAAAAGTTTCAATCGTTAAGAATCGAACCCACAACCGAGACCGAGACCGAGAACCTAATGATCAAGTCATTAAGTGATTAATTACCAGACAAGAGACTCATAGATGCATGAGTTCAAGAAAAAAAATCAAAAAAAAAAAAATATGACTTTGGAAAATATTTATAAAATGTGACCAAATGTTGCTTTCATGAAATTTAATGGATTCTCAATGGAAACAGCTACAAGCCCGAAATTGTAGTTGCAACAAACTCATTAAAGGCTAAAGTGGAAAGGACACCAAACTTTGGGATCAACTCTAAGGAAATGTTAACATATTAATTCAAAGGAAAATTAAAAATCAGCGTTACAAAAGGCAGGACATTGGTACCTTAGAATACCCGTTTGGCATATCTTGGACAACACACCCTGAAGGAAGCCTCCGGCAGTTCATGTATGTCGCCGCGCCGGAAGTTTCCCGGATACAGTCAATCGACACATCGACAACTGCCCACACCCCTTCAGCGTGCTGCTTACAGAAGCGTAGGAAGTTCACCACACGTACCGGCACCAAAGGTGATAGCACTTGTAGCTCAGCATGCATCTAGTTTAACCAAAAAATTATTACCAACTTGAGTGCACTATTTTCAGTCGATATAAGACCAATTACAATTGTACTACTTACATAATAATACATCTAAAAAAGAACGATAACATTTGACTTTTGCGATTTACATATGTCACAAATTTGAAGAAGTGATGGATAATTTACCAATTGAAGTGCACCGTTTCGAGTCCCTCCCATTCCATTAGATATGACATCAGTTGTGGACGCCCTCGCAACCATACCAGGAAACATCTCTGCCCAACGATTCTGATACAATGCAAAACACATTACATCAACAACAATACAACTTTCTAATTGGAATTGAAGATCGACCCTAAAATCGACATTATTACTCGAAAATTAAACCGGTTTTTTAGTAACATTACAACTTTAAATGCTCACCGCGTCCATCAGAGTTTCAACAAGGGCTAAACCATTGATAATAACCACACCAGTCTCCCTAGAAGCTTCATCAACAAACCCATTAGGCTTCATTCCAAGGCAAGGATTGAAAGATCTCATATACTCATCATGGTTCAAGATTTCCCGACCACCCGAATCCATGCTCCTTAACCACACAGGCTCCTCAGAGTGCGCCATCTTAATAAGTTCATCCATCGCACCCAAAGCGAGTTCCAAGTACATAGACCTCTCCAAGGACCTCTCAATTCCGGCCACATTTGCAGTCGATTTCGTGGGGGATGCAACAGGTATGGCATTAGATATACCACTGGTAAAGTCCGGGGCTAATGGCATTGTGGTCGAGACACTAGTCAAGGGACCATACCCATTGCTCCCAACGCCGAGCTCCAAGGCTGAGCTAGGCATTTGAGGAGCAATGGAACCGGACATTCCAGACAATGTCGAAAGGGTAGACACAGGCCGGCCTAAAAACTTGCTTGCTAAGCCACAAACTCGGTCTAACTCGTCCTTCAATCGAGCGTTTTCAATCCTAAGGTGTTGTTCTTCAATTGAAATGTCACCTATCATAGCTGGACCGCCACAATTCGTACACATTGGGTTCCTCATAGCTTCTCTTATAGACATGTTTTCAGCTCTAAGCTTGTCATTCTCTTGCCTAAAGATTGAATTCTCATGCCTCTCCAATTGAGTCTACAACAATCACACACAAATACGCAAAAAACCCGAATCAACAAACTCCTCAATAGTCATAATCTCATCATCATCAAAATTCACAAACAACATTGACATGAAAAACAATTACAAACCTTCATCTGAGTGCGGCGATTTTGGAACCAAAACTTGACCTGTCTAGTCTCAAGACAAAGCCTTTTGCTAAGCTCCAACCTTTGTTTCTCATCAGGGTGAGGACACTCCTTGAACACGCTACATTATGTGACATAAAAGATACCACAACTTTAGTAACACAAAACCAAGAAATTGAATCAAACAGTAACAAAAACATTAGCATATAACTAAAAACGTATGACATACGATTCAAGCTCTTGGATTTGTTGAGGGGTGTGTCGGTGATATCTTTTCTTCCTAGGTGGAAGGTCAGCAATATCTTGATCATCACCAGATGCACCTTCTAAGTTATCACTCCCAGATCTACTATCATGTTCATCATCTCTACTTCTTCTCATACCCAAAACTCCATTATTATTATTATTATTATTATTACTATTATTAGTATTGTTGTTGTTGTTGTTGTTGTTGTTGTTGTTTCCTTCATAATTCTGTTCTGTCAATCTACCCACATCTCCTTGTCCCTCCATACCTGTTTGCTGCATAAGTTACCCCCAATACAAAAATATAAAAAAAATCAAATCAGCTCCATACATAAATAATATAAAAATATGAACAAGAGGAAAAGGTAACAGCTTGGATAAGACGGTTCCATGGTGAGAATTAAAGGTTTCTACTTTCGGAAATTTACGAAAAATATAGGATCCTCTTATCCAAGTTTTGTATAGCGTGAGTGAAGTTGAGAGATTTTACAAGAGCAAGGGAGAGGCCAGGAGAGTTGAAGAAGGAAGAAGGCTTGCTGAAGGAGGAGGTTGGACCCACTAGAGGAGAGTGAGTTATGGCGCCAGGTGGCATGTTGTTGCTGCTGTGACTGTTGTTTATGTATGATATATCACCCACTATTCTTCCACCACCACCACCACCACCACCACTACCTCCGCCGTCGCCACCACCACCACCACCACCAGAAGAAGCAGCACAGTTATCGAGAAATCCTCCAAAACTCATGAAAAAAGACCCCAACTTTTTTTGTTTCTTGTTTTTTCAAAGCATGTATAAAACTTATCAACAAAATGAGAATAATACCAAAATCTAAGGACAACCCATTATAAAACAAGTAAAAATATGAAATGGGTATGAGTCCAAATTTGGATAAAAAAAAAAAAAAAAAGGTCTGTGACAAAGGAGAGGAGAGAGAAGACACAAGGGGATGAAATGAATACCCAAATGTCTACAATTCCTCTCCAAATTTTGAAGAGAGTGAAAGAAAGAGAAAGAGAGCTTGAGCTTGAAGCTTTGCTACTAAAAACCCACTTAATAAAAATAAGATAAAACAGCCCTTCTTTCTCAAACCCACTCTCTAATAATTTATATTTATATTAAATAAATAAGAACCCTAAGCTAAAAAAGGAAAAAGATGTCGTTTGTGAAGAGAGGAATCTGCAAGGTTTGACAATTGAGTGAAGAAGAAGATGCCCCCATTTTACCAAAAAGTTGAAAGACTTTTAGGTGAGATAAAGAAGAAGAAGGTGATGAATAATGAAAAAAGGTGAAGATAAAAGGACAGGTTTATGTGGAGTCTTCGAAGCCTTACAAATACTAGCATACAAAATAATGTACAAATACTACTGCTACACTCTGGTCAAGTGTGTGTGTCTACTAGTACATACACCAGCTAATTTAAAATAAACCAAAAACGTCGGTTGACTCTTTTTTTCCCCTTCTTGTTCCCTACTCTGGACTTCCGTTTTTATGTGTGTCTTCTCATGGAAGCTAAGACAGTAAGACTTGTCCCTTCTAATGTGAATGAAACTAGGGACTAATGGACTACAGTACTTCTTTTCTAGATGTTAGAAAGGTAACAATGTCACCTAGTGAGAAAAATAATGGTGAAATGAAGATTACGAGTATTTATAAGTCAATAGTTAAATTATTGATAATTCGAGTTAATCGTTAAGTATAAATCTAAATATTATTACATTGAATATGACGTCTATCATGGAGCGTAATTATACAATTTCTAATGGGTATACGTGCACTATATAGAGTAGTTATCATAGATGTGTCAATCAGTGCGTAGATTTACGTGGTATAAGTATGAAAATGTGTTTTGAAAATTACAGTTGTAAGGTTAGACACGCTATGCATGTAATTAAGAAAAGATTACGAAGACTTAAAAAGTTCACCATTAACGGGTTTATAAGCTAATCAGTTGTTTTGCTTTCAGATACAATGGTTTGTTAAACCACATCAACATACAATTGATTAAATTTTTGTCTAGTAGACAAAATTGTCAATGTGCATATTTACATAAAGTTATGTGTAAACACATGTTTAAAAACGTCATTATTGAGCTATAAATCATAATGGATTGTCCGCGTCACTAATTACCTTATTAACTTTGACATGATAGTCGGTACATATTGATAAGCTGAATGGGATAATGTACAAGACTACAAGTTAAAGTATTCACGCAAACAAATTAAAGCCTGCAAACTTGACTAGAGACATCAAATTTTGTGGGAAATTTTCGTCTTTTGAAATGAAATTATGTAGTGGAGTAGGCAAATTAAATGACATCTACATATGATTCTATGTGTTATAAAATCACTCCACTACCATGACATCTACATACTAATAAAATCCAAGAAAACTCACCAAAAAAATAATTACGGAGTATCAAACAACTACGCATATCCTCCACAACATTTAAAATGATTAAAAATTTATAGCTACAACCACATCACAGTTAAAAATAGCTCACGTGCATGATGATGGTAAAGGATCACTAACAATGTAAGTTTGCTCACTTTATAAATTGTATCGACTTTTTATCCTTTTTAAAATTGAAAAGAGAAGCAAGGTGAACTTTCGTCGTGTAAAAAAAGAAAAAGAAAAAAAAAAGGCAAGGTAAACATACACATAGGACAGTAAAATTCAGTGATTCAGGAACAATATAAGATGACTTACTACTAATCTACTACAGCCATGACCCATGAATCATGATCAAACCGTACGTCTACGACTTTACCTAAGACAGGGTGTGTGGATTGGTCCATTCTCGCTTTGGAAATATCAGATCCCTTAGCTTGTTTTCAGTTTATACCATGCATCCGATTTTGGTTTGAACTCAAGTAAGCTAGGTAGAATCGTAGTAATGGGTGTCACAACCATACACTTTGAGAATTATGAGTGATAACATTGCAGCATTTCGACTTTTCACCAATCAAACACTATTCACCAAATCTAAAAAGACTATCAACAAATCACTTAAAATGCAATTGATGAGTCGATCGATTTCATAAGACTTTGTTCTCGTGGAAATTATGTAACTTTCCAAGTTAAGCAACCACCTAATTTTACCCCAAATTGCAACGAAAACAACTTCACTCACCTGATTTTTACTGCTTTAGCTGTCACATAGTACTAAAACATTAAATGACACAATTAGGGCATATCTAACTTGAGCTTCATCATCACACTTCTTTTTCGAGTAATTAGCTTTACGACTTTTTTGTAACCCAGATCAGATTATAAATGAATTGGATGGATAAGAATAATTAAATCCCCCAATTCAACCGTGTAACCTCTCAATTTTAGCACCTACATATACGGTAATACAATTAATTTCCATTGAATTTTGTAGCATCGATTCGTTAATTAATTATACAAAATACAATGCACCCAGAAAAAATCGAATTAAATGCACTAATAAATTAATTCAATTACAATCTTACCTCGAAAAATTGCCGCTTCAAGTCTCAATTTCATTGATTAATTTCGCAGCAGTCATCTTCAAAAGAGGGGAAAAATTAGGGTTTCTGCTCGAAATTAAACACATATGTCAATTTCAGTACCAGTTTCTAGTACGATCAATTAATTTTCGATTGAATGATTGAATGAAATTCGTACCTGACTTCGTGTAATTTTGTCGTCCAAAATTTTAATTTTTTTCCTACGATTTGTAGAATTTCGATTGATTTTAGATGAAGTGAAGTTAATCTTGTAGAAGAAGATAATGAATTTTGAATCAGCGTAAAAATTAGGGAGGCAATTGGGGGAATGATTTAATCACATTTTTTTTTTTTTTGGTGAAAGAGGGAAATTATTAGGGTTTTTCGTGGTAACTTAGTGGTGTTTTAGCGGTGAGATTGTATGATTTTCCCGCCCTTTGTTTGGGTTACGGCTGTTATATTTACCGTTTGAGTGGTGTGGATGAGTTATCGATTTATCTCGACATTTTCGAAAACATGTAAATTTGATTCATTTTAAAGACCTGAGATGTTTTATGACCCGAAATTGATCATGTAATATAAAAAGCTGTTATAAGATCGTATTTATATGATTTTGTATTCTTGAATTGAATATCTTATTTGACTTGATCTTAATTGTAGTGTAGTATTCATTGGCTCAAAAATGAATAAATAGTGTTTGAATTGGTTCATATACACACTCTCACAATTGTAAGAAATGTCAGTAATAATCAAGGAGAGCATCTTAACAATAAGGACACAACTATTAACCCCCAGGTTTATCTTATAATTTTCCATAAGGACGAACTAATAAGGGGCTATGGTTGGGGACTTGGGGAGAAGTATCACTTGAGCCAATTGCGTTGTCGTTGTTAATAATTGGGCTTTATCAATTTGGTTCGATGTTGTGATCTTGATTTAAAAGTTATAATGAAGGAGAAAGGAAAAATCCGTGGGTGCATAATTTTCACGAGTCTAATAATGAGAGGACAATATGTCGGCTTGACTTGAATTTCGAGTAATTGATGAATTCTTTTGATATTTGAAAATAACATATACATGCCAGTATGACTGTAATAAAGTTATATAAAACTGATATATACTGCCACATGTCCTTGAACAAAATTTATAATTCTCTTTTCATTTCAAAATTTACAAGTCCTAGATTTCGCTCACTACGAAATGCACAATCGTAAAAAGGAATAACTATGGTATTACTTGAGATTTAGGCGACTCCTGAGTCATAATTTACACATTAAGACAATAATACTACAAATCTACAATGACAATGCAAATTCATTAAGGGTGATCCTAGGAGTCTATATGTAGACAATAGAAAATTTGTCTATAATATAATAAAGTGTGTCAGTGCATAATCAAGTCTATATGTAGACAATAAAAAATTTGTCTATAACATAATCAAGTCTATATGTAGACAATTGGAAAAATTTACTGCACATTCGATTAATTTTACTACAAACTAATCATAGACATTTTTTTTTGGCAAATTTAATGAAAATAACCCAATGTTTGTCCGATATTCTGAGAATAACCCAACCTTTCAACATTAATGAAAATAACCCGACCTCTACATTTATGTCACACTTGTATTCCACAGCCACCACCGTCGCCACCACTGTTCCCGAGCCACCGTAAAACCGCCACATTTTTGGGGCAAGCCACCGAAAAATGCAGAGCCAAAACATCCCACAACGCAAACAAGTAAAAACCAAAAAAAAAAAAAAATTTGAGAGATTTGTGAGCCAAAACACCCAACAACGCAAATAATTGCATCTAAGATCATAGTATCATACAAGAAGAAGTCTTTAAATCTCCTTGGTGGGATTTCTGGGTTTTTTTGTCATGTCCTTGCATGCATCGTGTACTAATCTCACAGGTGTTCATATATAATTTATTTTCACTCAAATCGTACGATTGATTTTTGCAATATAATGTAAAGGGTAATCAATAAACTTTTCATCTATCTATTCGATCGTCACTTTCAATTAATTTCTTTTCGACTTTGTAGGTTCTTGTGTGTGATTTTTTTTTTTTTTTTATGAATTTCGAAGGTTAATAAATTTGTTGTTAAATGATCATAATGGTTAATTTCTCAATATGATGCATTCATGACCAGTTGTCTTTGCCGTGGCTTGGGGACGGTGGCGGCTGTAGTGGAGGCCGTGGGATATAAGTGTAACATAAATGTAAAGGTTGGGTTATTTTCATTAACGTTGAAAGGTTGGGTTATTCTCGGAATATCGGACAAATGTTGGGTTATTTTCATTAAATTTGCCTTTTTTTTTTAATTTGTCTATATATATAGCCGTGATTTTGAGCAATTTTTAAGACATCCACATAGGCTGCTGATGTCAAATGAAAACTGCCGTTAATAGCACTCACATGGTTATGAATGACACACGCTAGCATACAAAAGACACACGCATGCAATATATTTTGTAATTATGGTACTAATTTATTTTATTGCCTTATTTACAATACACATACGTATTATAAAATATATTCAGGAAAGAATATATTGTTGTGATATTAATTAGTCATTTATAATATTATACTTTCCGCCTCAATTTACATATTTCGGACAATAAAAAAAGCAAGAATACATATTTATCGGATCTTTTATTGCATAATCAGTGCACATAAGACTTTGCATACCATTATAATTTCCCAAAATAGAATATTAGATCAATATAAACCAACATTTATAGCAATAAATTGAAATCATTTCCATAAAAATTTACCATGATTTCAGCCACAATTGAAATGGTTTACAAAATAATCAAAAAAAGAATAAATACACATCAATTCCCCTTATTTTTAGAACTAACAAAGATATTACTTAGTACCATACTTACTACAAAGAAAAATAAAAATATTCTCTACCATGTTTCATCACGCCATATCATGCGAGTGAACCAAACAAGGATTCTTGCCTCTTTTGTATTGAGATGCTACTCCGTATCATAGCTTAGCTATGATATAATCTCAATAATTATGGTAATCAATTAAAATTACCAAAATTTAGGCCGAAATACAATATGCATTTTATTTAAAAAAGAGATCAATATAATTCAGCAGCAGATATATATTACTAGGGTTGTGTAAGCATGGATGGAGTATAATTAAGTCGCAGTG
Source organism: Spergularia marina (assembly GCA_963680865.1). Lineage (NCBI taxonomy): Eukaryota > Viridiplantae > Streptophyta > Magnoliopsida > Caryophyllales > Caryophyllaceae > Spergularia > Spergularia marina. The sequence goes on along the minus strand of OY804551.1, from coordinate 23,864,900 downwards.
TCACTACCAAAGATGGAGTATCAGTCACAGTGAAATTAGAACTTCACTTCTCTTTATAATTTCATATTTATTTTTTTCTGTTCCTGCTTCATCCGCTTAATTTGCTTGATTAGGAATACTTGAATGTGAAATTCAAGTATAATTGTTATTCCCCTTATAATTTCGTCTTTGATTTTCAGTTTTCTCTAAGTGATTTATACGCAAGTTTTGAAAATATCTTTATTAGAAAGCACTCTTACTTGAAGAAATTTATGAGATCGTATTATTTTAATAGAGTTGTTAAATTGAAATCGGGTTAAAGGATTTCTCGAGCCACCACGTACGTACTATTTTCCTTAGGTGATTTGGTGTGACGTTTATATTGCCCTCTCGGCATGGGCCTCGCTCTTAAGACAGTAGTGATGACTCTTTGATGAATTTTGGTTTGACAGATAAGCTTGCGAGAAGTGCAAGGAGCCTATTGTTCATCAACTGGACTTTGTAGAATAGAGACTTTCTATTACGAAAACTGTGTTTATTCTTTATAACTAAACTTTGTTTCACGACCCAGTTGTAAGAACATCATAATAATACCCATGTTACTTTTGCAAGGATATTGTACATTAATTCCAGGCTGTAGCATTTTACATGACCAAGTAAAACATTTCGACATTGTAATATCCTGAATTTTCGGGATATTTTATAATTAGTAAGTGAATTACAAATTTAGTATCGAGTTGTTTTCGGAAAATACAATGATTTAGAGGTGTTTTTATGGGTGGATTAGCTAAATTAGGTACTTTCCCGTTTCGATCCATAACATTTTCTCTTCTAACCCGACTCATATCAAAAGGCCAACCCGAAACCAATTTAAAAAAAAAAAAAACGAAATCAGATGAAAAGAAAAAAAAAAAAGCCCTCATCTATTTTTGCCTTCTCACGCACGCACGCACAAAGCCGCCCGCCTTTGCTTTCCCCTGTCTTCGCCGCGCGACAGCCCCCGTCCGGCCATCCGCCGCCGCCGATCAGCACTTCCCTCTCTTTTCCGATCACTTTGGGTAACACAAAACCCCTTTTCTCTCTCCTCTGTTTTCGCACTCCATTAATACCAATTCGATTCTTCTTCGTTTTGCTTCGTTCTTGTGTTGTAGGTGATTAATTAGTTGTTATATGAGATGGGTAATTGATTGGGGTTGATTTTAACGACAAAGATTAGGTTTTTATTCAAGTTCTTGAGTTATTAGGGTTATTTGTCAATTAATTGAATTTGGGGCTAATTATATCTCGAATTTTTGGTTTGTTCACATGATTAAATTATCATTGATGGTTGAATTATATAATTTCTGAGCAAAGGGGTCTTTTCGAAAATTAATTTGAAGAATGGAGATGAGTTTGTTCATGTTTTGTTCAAATTGAATTTGGATTTTTGATAATGAATTTGTGTTGTAATTAGCTTGAATAATGGTAATTAGATTGTAAAATTAAGATTTCGAAAATATCTTAATTTGTGGAATTAGTTTCTGATTTTTTGGAATTTAAGTACTAATTTTCGGATTTAAGGGTAATTAGGCCAAAAACATGGGTTTTTGATGGTTTTTACATGATGTATTTAGTTGGTTTAATTTGGGATTAATATGGGTAAATGAAAGTATGATTTTTGAAGGTTTATTTTCTCTTTTAACAAGATTATTTAAGTCTTTTGGAATTTTCATGTTATTAGTGTTGTAATTGTAAAATTATAAATTAGTTTGTGTAGTAGAACCTTAGTTGTCGTGATTATAATTGGTATGTAGGTTGAGGATATAAAGTTTGAATTATAAGAATAAGTTGGATGATTGACTAAGATTGGGGATTGAATTTGGATTGTAGGATATTCTATTGTAGATGACAAATTCGTGAACGAGAAATACTATCTTGACTAATTCTGTGTTGCTTGTGTTGAGAAGGTAAGCTAGCATGCTCAACCCTTCTATGACTTATATAAAACCTTTCAAAATTTGTTGCTAAGTGTGATTTGGTTGTTGGTTGAGAACATAGCTACACGCTAGGTGGAGAACTGTTGAATATCATGTTGGTTATTGTTATTGGATGATTGTATTTGAATAATGATCGCATATTACTTATGTAATGGTTAATGGTTTGATTGAATGAAAACTACGTTGATAATGATTGATGATTTATGAATTATGATCGAAAGTTATTGAAGACAATGAGTTGGGAATATCGATCGCATTATATTATTGACCGCACATTATTGATCGCACATATTATTGACCGCAAATTATTGATCGCATATATTACTTTTGCTCGCATATATATTTGCCCCACCGCATAGGTCTTCAAGAGGGCTTATAGGCGTCTAGTACTACTCTATTGGGTTGACAATACTTGATAGGGGGTGTGCACACTTAAGGTCTAGATTGTTTTGGTTGGATTATGTAGGGCCGGTTATACCGCCTTAAATGACTGATTGAACGATTATTATGTAGGGCTGGTTACACTGCCTTAAATGATTCAGATTTCCCACTCATTGATCTTATTTTAATGCTACGATTGCAATGATGATAATATGTTTGATTGTGATGTTTAGAATATTATTGAATTGGTTTGTGCGCGGTTATGTGCTAAGTGTTGTTTGTAAATGAAAAATAAAATATTTTTGAAAATCAAGGTAAGTGATTTGGGTTTTACAAGTTGGGGTGTTAGCTTACTTAATTTCCTGACTTTTTCAACTGTGGTTTTTGTGCTTTAAATCTACCGCAGGTAATTGTGAAGGATACGTCTTTTATTGTGGGTCCTACCTGAAGAACTGTAAAGCTTCCGTTGTTCGTCATTGTATTGGAGTTTTGTTTAGACTTTGTATCGCCTTGTCAAATTGCATAAACTGTGTAGAACGTATTTTGTCAGCTTTGTATATCGATTGTAATATTATCAGATTTTGGCGCATTTTTGTAATAAAATAATGCTTTAAAATAGGCCGAAATTCGGGGGTGTTACAGACATGGAGTAGTAACACTGTATATGATCAGATTTGTGCACACAACATATTGATGCTCTTTTATGTGAACCATTTATAAAATTAAATTCCTAAACGCCGACTATAAGATGTTATGCCTCTTTGATAAAAAAAAAAGATGTTATGCCACGAGACTCACGAGGATGCTTCATTTTTCTAGCCTTTCTTTTGCTGATTTTGATTCGCCCAAACTAAAAATGCAATCTTCTTATTGGTATAAAACACTTGAAATATCAACCTACTTTGTATATTGCTAATTGCTAAAGGAGCAAAAATAAGAACCACAAAAATTTAATTTAGGGCCTGTTTGGTATCATTTTCTATTTTCAGTTTTCTGTTTTTATGAAAACCAAAGTCCCGTTTTTGAAAACCAGAAATTTAGTTGTTACCAAACGCCGACTATAAGATGTTATGCCTCTTTGATAAAAAAAAAAAAGATGTTATGCCACGAGACTCACGAGGATGCTTCATTTTTCTAGCCTTTCTTTTGCTGATTTTGATTCGCCCAAACTAAAAATGCAATCTTCTTATTGGTATAAAACACTTGAAATATCAACCTACTTTGTATATTGCTAATTGCTAAAGGAGCAAAAATAAGAACCACAAAAATTTAATTTAGGGCCTGTTTGGTATCATTTTCTATTTTCAGTTTTCTGTTTTTATGAAAACCAAAGTCCCGTTTTTGAAAACCAGAAAAAGTGGTTTTCAGTTGTCAGTTTTCATTTTTTATATGACTATTATACAAACAAACAATTTGAAGTTAATTTTGTAATTTATTTAACTAAATTTTTTACGCAAAAAAACCAAAACCCAAAAACGGCAGTGATACCGAACGGGCCCTTAAGTTCTGTTCGATATCACTGCCGTTTTTCATTTTTTGGTATTTTGTTTTGCATAAAAGAATTTAGTTAAATGAGTTACAAAATCAACTGTTTGTTTCTATTATAGTCATACAGAAAATAAAACTTGACAATTGGAAAATGAAAACCATTTTTTTTTAATTTTCAAAAATGGAACTTTGGTTTTCAAGAAAAGAGAAAACGATACCAAACAGGCCCTTAATTTTTGAAATATTATTAATCGTATATATTCTTCTAATGTATTTTTTTGTTTAGTTTATTTTATATTATATTTGAAGTATGGGTCTAATTGTGTCAACGAGCCGATTCCATAACATAGGTCCGTTCAATACCGATTTTATTAACATGATTTAATAGTAGAGTGCAAAAGAGATAGAATTTACACATCCAATACGCAGATACGTTAAAATACAAGCACACCTATGAGGATGAACAAATTCATTTAATATTCAATGTAAACCTATTATCGCTGTGAACATATGATATTACTTACTCCATTTTTACCGGAGTATTCGTCGGAAAAAAAGAAGCATATTCCATATATATGGACAATAATCACTTTATAAAGTTTAGCACGGGTGTAAGAAACTATTGTAGTCTTACCCTATTAAATTAATATTTTCCTACCACCTACGGGTTAAGTGACCTAAATTTCAATTACTAAGGAACTTATCCAAAATGAAGGCAATATATAAAGATATATTAAATAAACAATAGTGACAATTGAGACAAAAAAAAAACATGGCTCAATTTATAAATAACGCAACCCTAAGCCAAATGAAACAAGAAAGTTTGAGGTTTAATAGAGTCCTACCACCTACCGCGTAAAGTTTTGAGGCAATATAAACTTTATAAACTTTAGCACTGGTATATGAACTACAATTGTCTTAATTGCATTTATTAGTGTCCTACCACCTACGGGTTAAGTAATCGAATTTTAAATTATTAATGAATTTCTCCAAATGAAGGCAATATATATAAAGATTTAAAAAAAAAAAAAAACAAAGTAGCAATTAAGACAGAAAAATGGGTTAGGGTATAAATAGACAATGCAAGTCTAAGCCTAATGAAACATAACAGTGATAAGAAAATATACTCAACACATATACATGTAAGAATATTTTTTCGAAATTACCCAAATTATTAACAATTGTAATAAACACCTTCAAATAGTGTTTTTAACTTTGAGATTTGAGTTTCACATGATTCAATTACCTATTACAATTTTACGAGTAATCATAAATGACAGCATTTGTTTATGCTAATTTTTTATTTACTTCGATATGACCACAACATTTGATGATGTGATCACGTGTTTCTCTAAAAAAAAAATCCAACATTAGGTGCAGTTATCTAACTGAATCTCCAACTGTGACATCTACTATTCATTGGTTATATTATCGCTCGATCAGCACGGTTGATTTGTCCACTCCATATCCAATATACTCCAGTGTGTCAAACGTTCAAACCTATTCTAAACTCTAACTGTCACTATTGTTGTAAATTAAAACGTAACAACATTTTATACTTATAGTATTAGCAAGTACTTATATAAATAATTTTAAATTAAAATCAGTTCCAATAAAATTGTGTTATGACAACCCGTGCAATTATTTGCACGGGTAAAAGCACTAGTATTTTTTATACTTGTATCATGCTTTGTGTCAGTGTCTACTTTAGAGAGCATCATTTCCAAAAATATATACTCCGTATATGATTTAGGTACCAATAATTCCACGTCTGTATATAATTCATCGTCTCAACTTTTCAATGACTAATAACATCCCTCGGAAAGATATGCAACTAGTGATCGAGGTACATGTATATTAAACCTACCATCACGTAAAATAGGCGTACAAACTAATTTGGTTTCTATTGAAGTGTCGCAAATTATACCATGCTCGCAGAAGTACAATAGTCATGGTGGTACTTCTCACAATAGAGGGGTGGGGACCACACTTAAAATAATTTAAAATTTATTTAAGTGTGGTCCCTACTCCTCTATTGTGAGGAGGACCACCATGCTCCTTGTGCTCCCGGGAGCATGATATAAGCATTGTTGAAGTGTAAAACCTTTGACAGAGACTCGACCTTTTAGCTTGACGAGAATACTTTCAATTTGATTTCGCTGATTCATCCCTCAACACGTACATTATTATTAATTAGCCCCAATTATAATTTTATGGTTCAAGACCACATATCAAATGTAGGGCTACAAAGTGGCCGCCTGCTGGTTCCATATTGTCATTTTACCTCTTCACGCATGCTATTTAGTTCAGATGTAAATCTAGCCTTGTAACGCAATCTTCTACTACAAGTCAATCTGTTTTTTTTTTTTGGAACTATTTAGACACTTTGTTATATTTTAACTGTACGTTGTCGAGCACCTTAAAACTCTAATCTCCACGAATTATATATCAAGAACTATATATGCGCAACAAGCCAACAACTAAGTACTAACCATTAATAATCCGCTTTTGCTTTAGTCATAGGCTCATAGCATTTGATGGGGCACTGACTGTGGTCTTGAATTGATGCGTTTATTTGAGTCGCTTAATCCGTCGAATGATATGTCATTATTGCTACGTCCTCAGTAGTTTCATTATTTGACTTCATTGCCCCCTTCATTTTTACCCACAAGCTAAGCTGGTGGCGGATTCGTAGACTGAAGAGTAAAGAGCAAGCTAAGGATACAATAGTCACATTCCTTTAAATTTCCATGACTTAATTAATTAGCGCGCATATTTACATTATGAAAAATTCGTGATTACAGATTATTAATTAGCAACTAACTGCTACTGTTAATTTCATTGCCTATGTGGAATAGCCGTCAGTGAGACTCCTTAATACTTCATAATACTTGCAAATTGCCATCCAGGGAGCATTGAAAAAGTGTAAGTCATAATAATAAAATGAAAACTAAAAACTATTTTGAGTGAAACCAATGCAAGATCTACGACATATATACATGCAATGCGGTATACATATCTAAGTCTCACGCTAATTTAACGAGACAACATTATAATTCCATAATATTTAATGAGTTTAAGAATTGAATCAATTGTAATGCAACTTTAGACGTAGTCATAGGGCACTATATTGCTTTCAAGTTCAGATCCAAACCCTGTTCATAATTCTAAATCACATCCAGGATTAATTAGGTCAAAAAGATCAATTATTGGCTGATTAATTAACAGATACTAGTGAGACACTTAATGCTTGTTGCATAAACATAATTAAACTGAGCTTGTAGTAGTAAACAAAAAACTCCTTATTATTGTACATACATTTATAAAATTAAATGAATTGCATGGTCACATGCAATATACTATTATTAATATTATGTTCGAATTAAAAGTAAACTCTTTCTCGTTGTGCATTCAAAAAATTATTATTAGGTTATTGGTTCGGTTGACTACGAAATTATAAAGAAAAGTTTACTGCGTGCGAAACTTGTAATTATTGCTCGATTTAAACCTTAGCTATATATCTAGCTACTCCATAATGTATATATGACGATGAGACAATGATTCAGTGGCTAAATTTATGTGTTGTTGTTCCATCTTAATGATGAAACAAGGATCCACCGTGATTATATATTTGGATTGGCAATAATAATGTGTGGACATGCAATATTATTATTATTATTATGCGTATATGGAGCACATTAATTTGTTTGGAATTTCGCATAATTCTTTCATTAATTTGTGCATGCTTGCATATATGGGTTAAGTGCTCACATACACTACTTGTGTCTTAATTGTGTCTTGGAGACTGATTTTATATATGTTCTCATCATATATGGCCTGGGTTGTCATTATGTATATATAGAGTGATTAATACCATATGGACATTTCTTGTATGCTCATATCACTAGTGATGGGACTGGGAGCTAAGCTAGTATGTACTAGGTTGTCTTATGGACGATAATTAACGGGCTGGGTAATCGGTTGATGAGAAATCTCTCAAGACATCGAGCGACAGAAAGAACTATTACGTGTTTGTATGGTGGTGTGTATATATGTCTGAGGATTGAGGATCAATATTACTGAGTCTAATGAGTTATTGTATATGTATGTAGATGACTAACTTATACACGGAGTAGATATATCAGTTATGCGGATTTGAAACCTAAAGTAGTGTCTTACATAGTGTTTGAGACTTCATATATTATTATTACTATTAACCCTTAGCTTGAGTGAGAGGGTAGAAACACAAGCTGAGTTTTGCAGCTACGAATTTGGAGAAATCAAGCCTCGTGATCATTTATAATGACAACTAGCTAGAAATAATAATAAGTGCTACGCTCAAAGTCAGAACATAAGAAGTACGAGTATACAAAAGATGATGATTAGAAATTGAAGTGGTATTACTTGTTGAAACAAAAGGAATAATCAAAATCCCAAATCCCCATACATCCATTTAAGACCGTAGTAGCTTGTAGATAAGCTTCGCCCGCAAGATTTGCCCAAATGTAGGCCTTTTAATGTGAGTATTAACTATGCATGTATATATAGGTTTATAGCTAGCCCTTCTATTTTATTCCTATTCTCTATCGAGTAATACATTACTGAACTTGTAATAATACATCCAATTTGCGGACTAATTAAGGTCTAAAACATTTATTAATTTCTGTCATACTACTACATTGCGCGAAACTTCTTTATTTGGTTCATGTTAGCGGGAACTAATTATAACCACCTTTATGGACGACTATCTATCTCGCAATTACACTGTGGTATACTGTTTACACCCCTTGTATCTTCGCAAAACTTATTATTAATATCCACTTTGAATCACCTCACCTATATATACATCAATTACGGATTCATTTATTTACCTAGATAGAATCAAGCGTTAATATGTGATCATATTCCTAACAACAGGATTTAGAGGTCTCCACAAACAATTTTCGTGGAATCACCAATTTATCTGTAGTGATGACTGATTGACTCGATGAATTATTGAACCTATCATGCATGGTTAGAAGTGTCTTCTATATGTGTGGATCATAATATAAACCTTTAAATTTTATCACACATCATCGTAATTTCCTCCATATCGAACTAGAGAAACACAAAATTAAATTAAACCTAAGCTATCTACTCTTAGAAGTATTAGTACATCAAAAAAACAATACCAATGGATTTGAGGTAAGGTTATTACATAGTCCATTGACAAAGGAGTAATTCTAACGTACTTGACAAGTACCGCAAAGCATCATAAGAGTCATCATCTCAACCATCCATAATTTTAAAAATCAATCTACACCATCCATTATTTTAATTTAGTTTTTTTATAAATTTTATTGTAAGTAACAAAAAAAATAGAAGGTTAATTGCATTTATTTAATCTTTTATGCTTATGTATACATTGTACAAACTATATTTAATATAATTTGATGATATTTTCCTTTTAGAAAAGTTATTAAATTATTTAAAAAGTGATTTATCATGGTGCTTTGTGGTACTTGTCAAACACCCTAAAACTCCTCTCGACAAAGACTTAGATACACAGACTACTACTTGATCGAGTAGCGTGAGGAAACAAGATAGTAGGAGAGAATTCAAAGATTTGGTGCCAATAAATAAAAAAAAGAAGAGGCGTAATAACTCATAAAACATAAAAGGGTCTCCTATATGACCTACAAAAAACTGCAAAATTATGTGATGATGACTTTATAATAACGGTGAGATGTTAATATCATCACATGCATTCCAGAGGTGCAACCCATCGATCGTCATGCATCAATTTCAACGTACCAAAGAAGTTATTACTCGCCAATTAAATTTTTGATTCAGCAATTAATACTACTATTAACACCCACCACACCAAAATTTGTGGGTGTTGCACATTCAAATCTTTGCCATTACATTTGGATCTTAAATATGCATGAGAAGCTTCATTAATACTCCACTCATTTTACTACATTGACACATTTCTTCGTATTTTTACATGTAATTCTCACATTTCGAAACACTCATGAGATTATGCAATAATATGTCTCAAAAAAAATATGAGTGTCGTCTTACAAATTATGAGTTACTATACTACTGAGTAATTTGTAGGAAATACTATGAAACTAACAATATGATTAAGTTCAAATTTCTTTCCCCTGAAGTTCCTCAACAAGTCATCATTCAAAATCTTTGCCACTGCATTTGAATCTTAAATATGCATGAGAGGCTTCATTGATAATCTACTCATTTACTCATTGACACATCAATTTGGGTCATTTTTAAAGTTTTTATCTTGCTTGTTTAAATTTTTTGGAGGAGTAATTAAGAAGTTGGACCGTCATTAATTATGTAGGTTTGATTTAATGAGATGACAACTGGATTAGCAAAGGAGCAAGAGGATTAGTACGATAATTAGTGTCCTAATAATTATTTACCGCAGCAAGCCCTAGGAATATTCATTAATGTTATTGGAATCTAATTGCATGGATCTCCCAGCAATTCGAATCTTTACCCCGTTACATTTTAGGTTTCCTTCAATTCTAAGTCATGTAGCAATGACCAATTATGTGAATACACACACTCATACAGTCATACCGATTCAAGGTCTTATTCATTTCGCATAAATGTTTATTCGATCCAACCTTTAACGATCTAGTTTAGTTCATCACTATAACATTTCGGTTCTAAACATCCACTCTCTTTGCTCCCTTACGAATACATATGATCCTATGCAGCAACACCAACAAATTCCGATGGATGTCCATAATATGTGGCTCGTACTACAATTACATGATGCATGTGAGTATAATGAGGCTTATCTCATGTCCAAGGATTCTCGATATATCGTAAAGTCGTAATCTAGTTTAATTTATATATATTTGAACCTGCTCCAATGTTAAATAACTAGTAGATATTTATGCTGCAAAAGCAAAAAGATCAATCGCTTTGCACAATTATGAACAAATCATGAACAATGATGACTTGAACAATTAATACTAGTAGTCCCTATAGGATTTGGGGATCCCTTACAATTTGCGACATAATTAATGAAAGTGATTGTTCTGTATCGAACTTGGGTTCCAAAAGCATGATTAACATTTTCCAAGGATAAAAAATTATGGTCTCACTCACATTTGGAAATGGTCATATGTACTACAATCAAGATAGTTGAAAATGTTCCATGACAAACGGAAAATTGTCCCTCCTCAAACCACGGAAGCTACAAAATATATGTGACAATGAAGTCATGTGAGTGTGGTTCGATCGACTTACTTAAGGGTATTTTCGATTTGATAAATTATCGTGTATTTCTCCTGGCCTCGTAATATTAGCAGATTACCGATGTCAAAATGAAAATAAAAAAGGCAATGAAGGCATGCTGTGCTGCTAGCTAGCAAACATATAGTTCAATTAATGTGACATTTTTTTTCTTTATTATTTGAGAAGAAATTAATTATGAGAGACTTAATTGTTTGAGTTATGTGGACTGGTTTCTTTTGCATGCATTTTGACTTGGTAATGATTCTGAAGCTTGTAAGTCAAGCTTTTATGGAGGGATGACGAAACGTAATTAAATGTCATGCATTCTAGACTGATGGCGATAGAATGTTGCTCTTTCTGGTAGCAGGAATGGCTAGTTGTACGTTGTATGATCTCCAACCGGGTCGTCCGGGCAATGCAAAAACTTGCATGAGAAAATCGGTCATGATGACAGAAAATCGAAAACTTGAAATCGAGAATTTGAGATACATCAATTGAAAACTCATCCCAAAACCTTAAGAATTTACCGATTTGTTGGACCGACTTTTTCTTTGATTGAAGGTAAGATATGACATGACATGACAGACTTGTGACATTGCATATCGTTTTCCATTCTTTCCCCTCATTTGAATCGATACCTACTTAATTTAGAAAGTTTGAAGTCACACCTACACGAGGGCTTTAAGCCAAGCCCGACCCGAGTTAACTCAGTAAGGTCCGAAGACATATTCACAAAGGTTCAAATCTGGAAATCTGCAATGCTAGAATCAACTCGGTAACTTCGTATAAAATCGCAAGTTGGTTTTCACATATATATGGCTATAAAAGATACAACTTGGGAAAATTTTACATTACTAAGACTAGTGGCTCTACAAAAGGAATAGTGTTACATCAGTTTTAATGATCTGCAGTCCACAAAGTTTTGGTTGCCACCAGAATTCTATCACTCCCGTTTGATTCAGGTTCCTTCTCATGGATGGTGGTCGTCCACCTTACGGCGTGAGCAACGCGGCTCACTTTGTCCAGGATCTCGGGTCTATCTCTCACCACAACTGTTCCTTCAGGCCGCAATATCCGGTCCATTTCAATCATGATATCGACAAGGTTACATCTGCAAGGGCAAAGGAGTAAGGTCTATTGTCAGGGTACATTTGAAAATAAAGCTACGGAAGAAGATGACATACAGTAGTAGTGACAGAATTGATACCAAAACGTTAGAATCTAGCAGTTGTGATAAGCTAACAAAAATCCCAAGATCAAACTAAAATGCTAGGCTGCTGAACGCGGAAAGTCTTGCCTTGGTTTAACCCCGAACCTCTACTCAAAAACCTCTCCCGAACACACGCTAAATCCAATCCCAAGACTACTCTCACACTCTAGGGCCAGTCGGGAATTGCTTGTGTCTGAATATTTACAGCTGATAACATTTGTTTTGTATTAATCTTTGCGGAAAAGTTCCAAAGGGATTTCATGAGGATACTGTTTGTAAAATCATTGCAAGTTAGCCTGTTTACCCCAGAAAGTAGTTCTACTTCATTCGTTCTGTTTCTATCTTGTTTGTCAAATCTCTTACTAAGACAAAGAAGCTGTACTCGATCTGCAATCCATTCACAGCATTACCCCATTAACCATTCTAGTCCGACGCTCTATGTGGCACCCCTCCCCTGCATCATGTGCCAGACCAACTCTGGACCCTGACAATTGTATTGCACCTCATATCCAACTTGCAATGATCAAGCTAGTCAAGAAAATATTGTAGGATTTAAAGAAGCATCACGCGCTCTCCACTTTTCTTGCTTTTTTTCCAAGTCGCGTGCTCATTTTGAAATATAGTTCTTGGGACAGAAAGTGGGGCAGCGAGATCAATTTATAAGAATGGGGATCTACGGTACTAGCTAAAATACTTTCAATTCACACTTTCCTTCTCCTTTTTCCAACGATGCCCTTTCCTCATCTCAGTCCCCTGCCCATCACTCATCACTGCCTACTAAGGCCCTATCCCCCCTTCAAAACGTTGGTGGGATGTGTTGGCAATTCGTATGTGATGCCCGACCCGCCCATCTCTTTGGAACGTGCTAGGAGATTCACAATCCATCTTTAAGGCAAAGCAACATAACTTCTTTCCTAGAACCAACAGGGCATTCTAACACAGTCTACTCGTGAAAAGAGTTAATTGCCTATCATTTGCACATCAATGCGTGCCTGCTGCTGCTCTTGCTTCCTTTTCTGTCACAACCCCTTCAAAGAGGGCATTCGATAGCAACCCTATCCCATCCATCTTATTCTTTTATCAAAGAAAGGCTATCGCTCATCTTGGTTCCGGCGTAAGTAATAAGGGTACAAAGGAAGAAAGAGAGAAATGAAAATGTGGAGCTGATTTCGATTGATTCTATTTCACCAAAAAAGACTGGCACCGGGTAGACTAAAGTGAGAGCCCACAACAGGGGATCATTGTCTTCACCACCATCACAATCTCTCCTCCATCCTCTGCCCCGCAACTCTCACCGTCGAATTTTAAAAGGGCGATGAATAGCTCTTTACATTCTTGAAATTCGAAAGGTCAGGATACAAATGCTATACGTTAATGAGAACTATGCACTCCGTCAATGTTGCATCTGTATGTGGTACAGCAGTATAATTACTACCAAGGGTTAGGATAGCTGGAGGTGGGTTTTGTCTCAAACATTTTTCACCTTTCCTACGTCAAGATTCACAAATATGTTTGGAAAGAGAATGCAGCAGCAGCCGCGACTTAATTTGGGAAAACTTTTACCAACAAACGTATCTTAGAACTTGTGTCCATACTAACTCATCACCATACTTAGCTTGGCTAAATTGAGACTTCCTCAGCGACCTTGTTTTTTTGTCGAATCTTGTAACTTTGACAATTTTATGGCATACACAAGACGGTTACTGAATGACGATTCATGTTAGCTGACCCCAAATCATTTTGGGAACAAGGCTTGGTGGTTGTTGTTGACTTGTAACTTTCACAAGCACCAACCTAGTATTATGTAGGTTATAGATTTTTCCTTTGCATAAGATCTTTAAACACAATGTCGAGCTACCTAGAAAGTTCATCTGTACTTAATTGTTTGAAACTATCAAGTACATTAACCATATTATTTTAACACTCTGAATCCACTCTCCGAGCCTTAATACTAAAGAGCAAAATATAAGGACGCCCAGCGGACAAACAAAAAAGGTTGTACACATTCTCATAATGATTAGAAGTACAATAGGACCACTGATACTGAGCGACATAACAGCAAGATGGCCAATTGGCCATTAACTTGGACAAGCAAAATAGCAAATTGAAGACACAATGAAAGTTCAAGGCATATGAACGTACCTATTTTTGCCTGAAGCTGAATCTTTAATAAGTGACTCAATACCAGATACATGGAGGAAATCATAAGTCCGAGGATATGTCGAGAAAGGCTCACACCTATTCAAGCCAGACACAGAACATCACATGACGACCTTGAGAAGGATAATTATCTGAACATATACCAACAGCAGATTTCTAAAGACAAAAGAATTTGGCAAGCTTGCAGCTAGCATCCATGACGAGAGCACTGTTAGGCAGATAAGACAGACACGCAGCTTTCACTTTCTACCACAGAAACTAATCAAGGGTAAAATGTAACTCCACATTTTGCATTCATGAATTGGTTATTATTTTTAACTTACCTTCGATAAAATATGAAAAACGAAAAACTATTTGTGAAACAGGTCAGGTACTTTAGATCATCTATGTTTTACGTTTTCAACAAGACTAATGCCATCCCAAGCACACAATAAAAACATCAAAAGCAACATGCATAAATTTGAAAAAATAACCCCAATAGACACCTGGTACTTGTTTAGTTGGCCTAAACAAGGTTACACTGGCTTCAAAAATGTTACCCGTAACACAAAGAACAACTCATTATAGAGAAATTTGTTTTACATGATCACTAATAAAATTAAACTACTTGTCTTAGGACTCATTATTTTGATATTAAATAAATGCGATTTCCCTCTATATAGCAGTTTCTACTTTTTGTTTTTTGGCTCAAAAGGTTGTATCTTTCTTAACATTAGCCCTTTCAAATTTTCCACCAAAAAAACAAGCCAACTCACTGTGATAATGACTAAGTATGTGCATAAACATCAAAAGCTGGTACTACAGCAAATCGCCGACTACTCGCACAAAGAACAACTAGCAATTCTGAAATAATATAGCTTGATTTAACTTTGGCTAGAATGGACTGCTACTGGTGAAACTGTGATTCCTACTGGAATAGACAGCAAGAAAGACTTGGCAAGGCATCTTGAAAAACACATCTTCTTTTCTATTTTTCAATTATCTCCAAGGACTCATTTTCAGGCTTCTAACAAAAGTGATGTCAGATGAAGATTGCTGAAGTATTTGCGTTTGGGATGGTCAACAAGGGATACCGAAAACAAATATCTTTACAGCTAGGACGAATCCATTGTTGAATTGGCCATCACCTGTGAGAAATTTACTGAGACTGAATTTCCTAAAGCCTGTAACTGCTCAGCCAAGACAATGTAGACTCATGGCTACTTTCAATAGTCCAAGTGCATATTTGTATTACATCTACCTTAAAGGTGACATGAAAATGCAATTACGCCTTACTTGGGAGATGACAAACTTCCAAATTTCTTGGGTGAGTGTTTATGGGGAGAACCTCTAAGCACAGTGTTGGTTATAAAAATAAAATCTCCTTGTTTTACATCTTGCTATAACAACTCATCGGTTTGTCTTAATAATCGAGTTGCAATGGCAATGCCAGTCACCCAAACAAAACAGGGTAAATGACGTCTTCCACAGTTTGCATGAAAGCTTGAAACACAATGTTAAACACGAATATAAAAGAAATTCAATCTGCTTCTCCTGGTAGCCATTAGCAAATTTCTACTTAGTAATCTGTTCAATTCTAAAGACAAGTCAGTGCAAACAAAACACGTGCAAAGGCAGAATCCATATTGCATTACGAAATATAATACGGGTAACTTACCAATCATGATAGACCCCTATCAAGCCTCTGTCAAAAATAACATCCAAAGTTGAAGGCCTATGAGGAGGAACCACATTCATAACCCACACAGGATCAGATACAAGAGCTGCTGCAAAACCTCCAAAAAATGCATTCATGTCCATGATGTTGCGCACAGCTGAGGTTCCGAGCTTTAATTTCAAGGAGTCCTTGTAATAAGAAATTCTCCTAGCCCACCTTCTGGCATCAGCTTCAAACACATCTAAACCATTCTTAATTTGGGTAACCCGGGAAGAAGCTTTTGTTAGCCTCTTTGGCCATTTTGGTATAGCTCCAACACTAATATCCCCTTTCACGTAGGAGGTCCTACTCACACATGTTGTCAATTTAGAGTACCTGTGAAGAAAGGTACCCTTTAAGACAAATTACTTATTATAAAAGAAGAGCATGATGACAATTATGTTTAAATTCATCGTTCCACCTTTATGGAGTTGATTTATCAATTTCAAGAGCAAAAAAAAAAAAAAAAAAAATCTAACAATTTCAGGTTATAACACACAGAAAAAAGGGCCAATGTCTCAAGCTATACCATGCATAACTTGGATCATCAGACTCATCGCACAAGCCAGCCCCAAATTCATTTTGGTTTGGAAAGCATGTATTCCCTGAAGGTTTTTTCCAGATGACCGTATTCCCATCAACGGCAATAAGCTCATAACACAATGCTCTAGCGATTCCCTGAAGATCAGCCCATTCTTTGTCTTGTTTGGCCCACTGCACAGGAGGGCCAGAGATTACCAGATTTCCTCCTGGGCGAAGCACACGATCCACTTCAATGAAATATGATGCATCTGCAAGCCAAGTTCATCATATTACATCAATTAAAAGCAGAAAAGGGGGGGAGGGTGCATATCTGGGCATTAAATGAGTAACTAGTCATAATCAACTCACTATAGGCAGTGAATGGGATCAAACATCTTGAACAGTGCACCAAGTCAAACGAGAATGCAGGAAAGGGGAGTCTACGTGTGCCAAGCATAGCAACCATAGCCGGGACTCCTCTTTCTAAAGCAAATTGGATTTGAGATTTGTGCGAGTCTCGGGGAGCAAATGAAAGTGTCATAATATCCTCTGATAAAAGAAAACCCCCAAAACTAGCCACCTGTATGAAGGGTAAAGTTCTCAATCTCACAAACAGCAGACCTTCGAGCAGTGACAAAAGAAAGCTAAGCACCTTACCCCACATCCCATATCAAGAGCTGTCCTCAAGACTCCACCTTTGATGGGGATATATTGTCCAAGTTTCTCAATATACTGTACTGCTCCATCAGGAAACATAGTGCCCCCACCGGGGAAAATGAAGTGTTGGCCTTCTTTTTTCATCCATCCCTGATGACCTTTCCGATCCGCGATCTTGTTGTATGGCATATTTGAATGCCAAATCTGCATAGCAGTGATGAACCAAAAAATAATTATCCCAGGATCTGGCCCATGTAAGGAAAACAGGTAAAGCATACATTGGACCAAGGTGACAAATCTAATGAATCACAAGCATATGCTAAATCAACATGAGTATCACAACATCAGACAATCTACATGTAAGATGATGAGTACACGTACAATTGGGCTAGGCGGCTAGCATAATGATTCTATTGCAGTAATACTTCAGCAGCAAACACAGATTCATGATATCAGAGAAACAGAGTAGACAGTTAAGTATGTGGTCAACCAAGAGAAAAGGAAGCATTAAAGTTGCATATTTTCATGAAATTAACTTATGAATCTAACTCTCAATGCACAGTAACACATCACACATCTCTTGTGCATATTCAAAAACTGTGAGAGAAATGTTTTACAAGTCACCACTTAGAGGTTATACCTCAACATCATACTTGTTAAAAACACCATTCAGCTGAATCCAGTCAAACGAGGTTGCTTAAGAGTAATCCATATGCACCAAGATTCAGAAGACCCTGGTCAGCCATGTCTTTCATCTGACAACATCCCTTCCCCACCCTTGCCTGCCCAATGCAGCAGCCCACTACCGGTATTTGGCCAATTCTAATTGTAGCATGAAGCAAAAAGGCTAATTATTCCATCAACAAATCGAAACGGATTACTACATTATTACCAGCCAAGCTATTTACCATCTCATATCCACAACTAAAACTCAAAACAACCTCCCATTCCTCACCCACCTAGAAACTCAATTGTCAAAGTGAATCCAAATTCACTTTACACAAAACCCATCAAGCCTAATCATCCAAAACAATCACTTGGCTTTCAAATTCGCTTTTAGATCCATAACACAACCTAGTATGAATCACCACCACTACAAAACTACGTTCCCAGCCAAAATCGATCAAAAAAATAATGGCATAATTCGGCAACATATAACAACACAGACACAGTACGAATCCACGGAAAGCAGGCCCCGGAAAACCTCAAGATCTACGCAACCTTACCCCTGCTAGCTAGGAAGATTGTTTGTTACCTATACAATATACAACCAAGTACAACTAGAACCATAAGTAAATTAAAAAACCAAAGGAGATGAGTAATTTACACTGCATCCACGCACCTAAAGCAAATCTAACTTAACAAAGACCACATTATAATCAACATAG
The DNA here is from genome assembly GCA_963680865.1 of Spergularia marina. NCBI lineage: Eukaryota > Viridiplantae > Streptophyta > Magnoliopsida > Caryophyllales > Caryophyllaceae > Spergularia > Spergularia marina. Next base: position 23,846,192 of record OY804551.1, on the reverse strand, counting down.
TAGAACACAATGATCACAATTCAAACCAAGTACTACAACCATCAATCAGAAATCCCCACAACTCGGGCATTACAATCTAATCCAATCCAACACAAGTACTACCTGAGAGAAATATGCACACGAAACTAAATTTTGAAAAGATTAAACCTTGGCTAGGAAGATTTTCTGTTACATAATACTATATACAACCAAGTACTACTAGAACCATAAACAAATAGACAACCAAAGGAGATAGAGTAAGTTACACTATATCTTTTGCAATCACATACCACATTACACACCCAAAGCAAATCAGACTTCACACAATGATCACAAATTCCCAACCAAGTACCACAACCATCAAATAAAATCCCCCAAAAGTCGGGCATTATAATCTAATCCAATCCAATCCAATCCATTACGAAAAACCCGAAAAGATTATACCTTGTGCAAGCTTTCAGGCCATTGAACAGGAACCTTATACCCTTTAGGGGGAGGGATCAAACAAAGGGGTTCCTCCTCAGGTTTAGGACAATGTCTTTCCCTATAAAAGTTCATCACTCTACTCAAGTGACTGTTCCTGTTAGGATCCTCACAAGGCATATAATCCACATACTCTTCAGGGCAAGCTTCAATCTTCTTCCTCACGCCATCTTCAATGGCAACAACAAGCTTACCCCTTTGCTTCGGATCCTCCACCGAGGTCCGGAGCATGGTCTGGCGACCCGAAGCTGCAAGTGGGTCCCCCAAACGGGTAAAAACCAGGAGAAAAAACAGGATTACTAGGAAGAAAAAGAATGCTGTTACTATATCTAAGAGTTTCCATTTTTTGCTGGTTTTTTTGGGTGATCCCAGATTTGTATGACCCATTTTTATTTCTGGGTCTCAAATTAATAAAACTTTGGATTGGATCTATTTGGTGTTTCTAATGAAGGAAACTCAAATCTCTCTCTTCTCAGTGTTTGAAGTGCTACTGAAAGAACAAGGGACGGTGGTGGGAATTTTTTGGGGAATGGCGGCAGATCGAACCAGATAACCGGTGGGTAGGTTCCACACATTTGACAAAGTTAAAAGAGAATTTGCGGAACTCGATTTAATACGAAGTATAAAGTAACCTCTAGTCGTATTATCGATTCGCCAAGAAGATATGACATAATTTATAGTCGAGAATTTGACATATTGGCATATCATGAAATTTTACGCTACTTGAATTGATATATCTTAGTCGTATCATCAATTCAACGAGAATTAAAGGACATTATCATATAGCCCTTTTCAAGATTTTGACAATTAAGAAAATTGGCGAAACTTAACTTTGATTTAACGGTGGTTGTAATTTTATTATCAAGTATCACATTGTGGTACAAATAAGGCCATGGAGAATTAACTCTTTTCGTTTGATAATTGCTAATTTGGTCATGTGTAGCGCTAATATTTATCGACTATTTTCCGCCCTAAAAAGCCAATTGTTGTAATTCCTGCAATGCTGTTAGATGGCTAATGATAGGAAGTATGAAAAAAGTTCCAACTTGATTTCGACTGATGATATAATCCACGATATTGGATTTCTATTTCCATGGCGACTGGCGAGTGATGTTTAAGATATAGATGGGAGTACAAATTATCGACCATCTCTACTGCAACTATTGAAACTTAAAGAGTGTACAAGTATGCACAAAACGGCCAAAATATTAACTGTGCACAAAGACACATTCGAACTCTCCATAGCTGAGTGCTCCCCCAAAAATCACGTACATCTTCCATGGCTAAGCATCTCCAACTACATGATCCCCTGATTCTGAAAATCGAGTTACATTCTCCTCGGGTGCTTGTGAGAGAAATCATGCTTGATTACCTTCGACCTGAGCAACATTGACCTAACATCGGAGTCAAACCCAGCACCTGTCTGTAACACACGTTGGAAAGTCGCATTTCTCTGGTCTGCATGACGTGCATACAGAATCTTGTTATGGGAGTCAATACGTGCCTGCATAGGTTGGTAGGTCGTATTAGCAACAATGGAAGCCAAGAAGATACATTCTAAAGAAATGAAATTCAATTGCAAAATGCAGCAGTAGTACAAAGAATATACCTGAATTTGGTTGTTAGTGATCAAAGTCTCGAGTTCCTTCTGCAATCCTGAAACACTGGTCTTGAAAGCATTTGACATCATGTTCAAATCAACAGAAACAAAAGGTAGTGTATATTGAATCAAGGCCTTGTGACGAATCTCCTTGTACAAAGTCTCGACATGATCATGTAAGTGAATATCAAGCAGCAGGTTGGCTTTAAGATTCCCCAGATACTCAAGGCAAGAAGCATAACGACTGCAACAAATTACCAAGAATAAAGGTCACAGATAGTAAACACAGAACACAAAAAAGAGTTACCACAAAGCATTGGAACAAAGGATTTGGCCTTAAATCGAAACAGAGCTAAAGGGCATCCACTTCATGCCAAATCCACCAAAAGAAATAACCACACAAGCTATCAGGCTATCCACATACAACCTAAACATCTGACTCCTCCGTTCCCACATCTTCCAACTTGCAAGTTGCAATCACAATTCTATGACATCAAACCAGGAGCCATGATTTTTTTTTTTTTAAATTTTGAAAGTATTTCAATATTCCTAAATGGTCCACAATGTTGTTTTAAATTTTCATGGCATACGCAAGACAGTTACCAGATGACTATTCATGTTAGCCAACCCCAATCATTTTGGGAATAAGACTTGGTTGTTGTGTTGTAAGTGTAAGCAGAATGAACTCATTACAAAGAATTTAGAAAGAATGAGGAACCAATAGTAGCATCAATTGGTCATACTAAGTTTTAGTTAGGCAGTTAAGTGCCTATATTGCTAGGAACAATCCTCTGCTCACCAATAAAAGCTGTCATGCTTGTAGAAGCATTCACGAAAAAAGCAGGCATGCAACAACAGCAACAAAACTAAAAAGATAGAAGTATAAATTACCTTGAATAGAAATCATTAATGAGCTCCCTTATCTCTGGCACAAGTTCCAAGAAGTTCCTGAAGTTTAGATTGTCGATAACTTTGCTCTACAAAATTAGAAAACATAATCAAACGGTCAGACCCACATTCTAATAGTAGATCAAAAGACTTAATCTCACACAGATGACTGTTCTGCACATGCCTTAAGTTCTGATCGATCAAAAGTGGCAAGTGCGCAAAGTCCACCATAGGTTGCAACATCTTGTGGTGCGATCACTTCTGAATAATTGTTACCCAGCTCAGGACCAACTTCCAAGAACTGCAACATATCAATGCAAGTCAATTTCGTAACCGGAGACGGTGGAGAGGTCTATGAAGAATAAGAACCTTCCACTAGAATTTACTGAAGGGTTTCTTACGAAGCAAAATTGCGAATCAAGACCTCTGGTACAACAATATGAGCAGACTATAAAAATGTAACAAACTGCACGACATTGTAATTAGTCACAAAAAAAAAAAAAATGAGGCATCAAGCAAACTTCCTAAAGGACCTATATAAGATTTAGGTCTTACAAAGACTGAACTGTAAAAAAAGATCATGGAAAGACTAAACAGCTTTTTTGAGGTCACGAAGACTATACACCTAAGCAACAAAAGGAGAAACATCATTACTCAGTGCAAATTTTTAAAACCAGCAGTATGCCAGAACTGAAGAGATGGCTTATTTTACTCAACTGGTGTGTACATTTATCTTCCTGCTACACTATCAAACGCAAGCTAATGTTAGTAAAGGATTTCATTATATTCAAATATCTCTCTGTCTAAGCCCAAGTCATTCTCGTAGACACATCAAGGACTGGAATATGGTTGCACCCGGCCATATTCAAAACATCAGGGCAGAATAGGGACCCAGTAATGAGTGGAACAAAGCTGCATATCTACTATTCACAGAACATTAGCATCTATGATTTCATCAACAAAAATGGTTATGCCAAGATGCCAACACATTCAGCTCCAAACGCAACATAAATCTCCTATAAGATTATCTATCATTGGCACACTGAGTATTCACACACCATCTTGCCACAGGAATAGGTATATGGTTTGTAACCTGTACAAAGTACTGATCTGAAACTAGAAATACTTGAGGCTGACCCATTCAAGTGAAATGATACTGATGTCAGTTTACCACATGAGAGATTCACAGCTTACATCCAATTGACATACTCAAGTAATACTAGTTCATGGATGACTGTCATGAACAAACTATGGCTCACTCCAGCCTCAAACGTAATAATTTGAGAAGGTGTGGACACATCTTAAGATAAAAAAAAAAGTGAGAGGACCATCACACAGAGAATTTTGGGAAACTGAAGCACCACAAAATGTAACAGAGACCAAACCTTACGGGCAGCAGCTTTATATTTTCTTGTCTCCAAGTTAGCCAATCCAGCAGCACAACGAAGTTTTGCAACGACAACAGGCTCTACAGCTTCAGGTGTCAGCTCAGCCTTGCTTACATAGCTGTTGACATGCGGGAACTGACCCAACTCAATGCTCACAAGGATTGCATTTAGACACATAGTAACAATATGCTTTGCTGTAGTGCAATAATCACGAGTTCGGACATAATTCTTGAAGGCATCTCCAAGTTGTCCATGGGCGTAAAAGAAATCTCCAAAATCATTGTATCCCATCCTGATGCTTTCTTTAATTAAATTTGTCTGCAAATACAAAGATAACAGAAATGAATGGCATCCTATTTTACCCTGGCATAGATATGCACAACGCCTAAAATACAAATTGAATACAATGCTGAAAAGCAAAAGATCTCTATAGCATGAATCCTGTGCCAAGATGCAAAAATGGAAACTCGGACTGCATATCATACTACTAATACTAAAGTTCAGCTTCCTAAAGTGCCTTTCAAGTGTTTCAAATATAAAAATAAATGTATAATTATAGGCCAAGTAGAGCAATTTCAGAGCTTCTACCTTAAACAACCAAGTCCAAATGACAATAAGACAATACAAAACCAGATATATACACTGGCCTTTTTCGTAATAGAGAGTGCCTCATCTAATGCACCATTCAAGAGACGTCCTTACCTCCTTTCAACACAGCGATCCCTACTCTATGATGGCACAGTGATGTAGGGCTATGGACAAAAATGAACAAATAACCATTTGTGCTTCTCACCAGCCTTAATATGTACAAAAATCATAAAATTACACAACTACTAATATAAAAGCATAGTTATGAGTTCCCAAAAGTGTACACCCTACAAGCTTCTAAACTCAAGCTGACTTCAAAGTTCAAACAGAACGTTTTGCAACATCAAACTTGCTCTTAATCCACTAGAACTATAGATTATCCTACCGAAATTTAACCTGGTTTCATCAGCCTATATAACATAAAAGCGTATATAAGTATTTCAGAATTCTTCCTTAAAAAACTCAGTCCAAATGACAATAAGACAAGACAAAACCAGAAATATTCACTGGCCTTTACAGTATATTTACATGGGAATAGAGAGTGACTCATCTAGTGCACATTCAGGACACGTCCTTCCTCCGTTCAACACAGGGACCTCACTCTAGATGGCATAGTGAAGTAGGGCTATGCACACAAATAAATAACCTACTCAGTGATGGCATGCTGAAGTAGGGCTATGCACACAAATGAACAAATAAGTATTTTGTTTCTCTCCAGCTTTAAGAAGGGATAAGACATGGACAAAAATCATGAAGACAGCACAACTAATAACATAAAAGCATAGTTACGAGTTCCCAAGAAGGGTAGATCCTCCAAGCTCATAAATTGACACGACTTCAAAGTTCAAACAGAACCTTTTCAACATTAAACTTGCCCTTAATCCACTACGACTATAGAACATCCAACACAAATTTAACCTAGTTTCATCAGCCTACATTCCAACCGTCTGTGCTTGAAATCAATCCAACTGTCCCTCAAACAAAGCCCTCCTCATTGCATAAATTAAATCACAAGATTAAGAGCCATGAACCTCACAAGTCACAACCTTTAAGACAAAAAGTTTCCAACAAACGGATGCTTGTAGTTAACTCGTCTTAATTATCAAAAGTTACCCTATAAAAATAAACATTATACTTCTGAAAGCCTAAGACTTTTGCACTAGTACACTTCTCAGGCCGCATAATTCTCTAAAGTGATACACTCTTCCAGTCAACCAGCAATCCAGCAACACACAACTAACAACATAAAAGCATATTTATGGGTTCCCAAAAAGGTAGACCCTCCAAGCTCATAGAATTAACACGACTTCCTTTGAACATTAAACTTGCCCTGAATCCACCACGACTATAGAACATCCTACAGAAACTAAACCGAGATTCCTAAGCCTACATTCCAAAAGTATCACAAAGTATATAATAGCATCTCATGCTTGAAATCAATCCAACCATCCCCACAACGAATCACTCGTCAATGCATAAATCAAACCACAAGAACAAGACCCATGAACATCACAAGTCACAACCTTTAAAACTAGAAAGTTCTCAACAAGACAAATCCTTGTAGTTAACTTATCTTATTTTAAAAAATCGCCCTACAAAATCGAACATTATACTTCTCAAAGCCTCTAGCTTTTGCACTAGTACACTACTTATGCAGCATAATTCTCTCAAATAATACATTCCACCAGTCAAATCAGCGAATCCAGCAGCGCACGCAACAGCCCTAGCCCTAGAGAAACCCAGTTCAAACCTCAAAGTCACAATCAGGACAACAATTTCGACTCTCGAAACCAAATAAATCAAACCAAACAACAATCCACCAACACAAACCCTAATCAAACAACCAACAAAAAAACCCGAAAAATCCCACATTAAACAAGATCACAAAACCACATAATTCAAAACAAAACCATCAAATTTCGAAACAAAACTAATAAAAACAACCCATTAAACAACACAGTTAAAATAAATAATCCACCATACCCTATAAGCATTAAGCTCATTCTCCAACTTCTCTTTCCTCAGCTCGGCCCGCCTTTCGACAGACTCAACCCAACCCAAATCCATATCATAAGCAGCCCCTAATCTCCCATCAATCTTCTGAGCAGCTTCCTTGAAAAGCTGAATATCTTCCCCCTTCTTAGTCTCATCGTAAGCCATACGCAACGCTTCAAGCTGCATAGTAGGGTTGTCACACCGGCCTGCGATGAACAAGAGGCGCATGATTTTGGTCCTGCCGGAGTAGAGTGACGCATACGCTTCCACGTCGAGTTGCTCGCTGCTTATGATTGGTCGGTGTTCCTCGGTTTTCTCAACGCCGCCGTTGGAGTAGATCTCCTCCATCATCTGCCCGGAATTAGTGTCCTCGTCGTTCTCCATTGATTTGATTTCGCAATTCGCAAAACCCTAACCCTAGAAAATTTGCGAGGGGTTTTTGATTTTATTGATTTTTTGGGGGAAATTTTGGGCGTTTTTGTTCTCTGGAAAATTGTGAGTGAAGTTTCTTCTCTAGTAGCAGAGGAGGAGATCGTTGTATTGGTTATGTTAGAAGTGGGCTTGGGTTTAGAAGGGAGGCCCTCTTTGTGTTGGGCTATATTTATCGAGAAAACGGTAGTGTGTACTATCGGGTCGGGTCGAAATTGAGGAGTACCTAACTACGGTGTACGGAGTATATAATATAATATAATAAATTTATTGTCAAAAGAAAAAAAAAAAAATTAATTTGACAATCTGAATTAGAAGATTAAGAAATTTTAATGTTAATACAAGATATTGAAGGATATTAAACGATCAAATCAGGTTAATTATAGTCGGGGCCATCTTCATTTGGGAGTGAAAGTAGGCGGTAACACGTTTTATGTAGATCGATGTATTAGGAGTTGAGCATACGAGTATACGAGGATATGTTGGAAAACCTGTATGTCCCCTATTTGTGGTCAATGGTTATTTAGGCTATATATAAACTCCGTCTTGATAAATTGATTACATTTTTCAAAATATATGTAGAATTTTGTAACGTCGTAAACTAAAGAGTTAACTGAGACCGATGAGCACTCGATATTTGACTATACATATATAAGTTTTCGTTGCAAAAATAATACAAGTGTTTTGCATAGTAGTCTCATATATATAGGAACGATAGTGACTGCATTACATTTACACATGTTATATACATCAAATTTTTCATGCACGTAACATGAGAAGAGTTTGACAATGCTAGAGGTCTACAGTGTAGACACCCAAAAGTGTCTACAATTAACAATAATTTTACTACACTATCAAAATTTTACTACCCACATAATTAAATTGGAGCTTGTGTAAATTATAGAGATCTTCTATCTCAACAGTCTTAAGGGATGAGCTCGAAATCGACATTTCCTTTTGTGTATCACACCAATTTAGAGACAAGTACTCCAAGCTACAAGACGACCTTGATATGATATGTTGCACAATTTCGTCCTCCCGTGCAAAACCCCTTAATTTTGAGGATATAGAGACCAATTGACATTGACATCTATAACATGAAAGTTCAATCACTTCCAGATTTGGTTCCTCCAACGTTATTGTAGCGCACACTTGAGGTGATTCTTTGTCACTCAGACACTCATGGTGGGAGAGTAATGATAATACCCACTTGTATTTTACGCTTCTGAGTCGATTGAGACCATCTGTGTTAAACCTTGTAAACCCATAACATTTACTGATAGAGATGTTTTCAAGTAAAGGGCAATAGTACTTGAGATTATCTATAGCCTGCTGATCAATCATGACACGTTTAAGATCCAGGGTACGCAAAGAGCATTGGCCAAGATTTATCGAGTCCGAATACTTTAAGTTACAACACCTTGACCTCAACTTAGTAAGTGACTTTGAGGTAAAGAGTGTTGTCGTACCAGGTAAGCTATAGGGTGACTTAGAATCGAACCACCCTATAGATAGAGTTATCTCCTTGACATGACACTTTGTAATCAACAACTCTAACCATTCATCAAGGCGAGCGGGATCATGGTCGTCGTTTGTGAGACGCATCTCCAATTGAAAACTCGTTAAGCAAAGCCTTTGTTCATGAAATCTCCGCAGAGTATTATATATTCACGAGCTTTCGAAAGAGATCCTTCTTCTCATCAGTCTCGGCCTCTGTATAGTCGCGCTCTTTGAACACCAAACAAGGGTATGACTCTGAGATGTTCAACCATGTTTTTGACAAGGTGGACATTCGAAAGACATCTTTATGCCCAACGAAGGACATTATATATATGATGGATGATACATGTAGGCAACTCTGATAATAATCTGTTTTCGGTTACGCTTCTTGCGCACTGTCATCGTGATTAATGTAAGGGCCAAACGAACACCTTCAAATCAATGATATTATCAAAATTAACTACAATAACATTCAGATCTTGGTCATAAAGAATTATCAAAGTGATAGCTTTGAGCATAATAAGTGATCATTCAGCTAGCTTTTTCTTACATCATCAAAAGGTAAACTACAAGTTACCGAGAATAAAATAAGGGTGACTAGTGACTACTAGCACTCCACTTAATACTTCATGCAATCAACGGTTCGTTGCAATGTTTTATCTCAATGTAAAAAATTGATCAATTAGTGAATACTAGATATAGCAAACGCATAATACTTTCGTGAAAAAAACCAACTCAACTAAAACCGTAGCTATAAGATCAGAACAAAAAAAAAAAAAAAAAAAAAAAACACAAGACTTACAATATTAAATCAATCCTGCAATTTCGACAATGAGCTGCCGGCAATAAGTTCAGAAAAGCGGCGAGGGCTAGGCCATGTTGCAGGGGAGTGAGAGAACAAAGTATTATGTTGATTTTGGAGTAGCTATAGAGAGGGGTGATCGATAAACAAGGCAGGTTGTTTATAGGATGTTTGGGCCCAAGATGCGGGTATATCGACTTTTAAGGCCCTATTTGATAGAAATTAATAAAAGTGATATTCAGATCAGATTAAATCAAATCAGATCAGAATTGTTCAAATAAAGATCAATGAATCTAGTCTATATCTTTGTACAATGTTTCAACATATTTGGATAATAAACATGTAGTTCTATCAAACGAGGCCTAAATAGTTGGTACAATAATCCTACCCCAACTCATGTCATATCTTCATTAGGCCCTGTTTGATAGGACTTAACAAAAGTAGTATTCAGATCAGTTCAGAATCATTCAGATCAGATTAGATTAAATCAGAGTCATTCATGTCATTTCATATCAGATCAGAAAGTTCAAATTTCTATAAATGTATTTGGTCTATTATTGATACTAATTCGTTGAAACTCAATCAAAATTTCAACACATTCATTCAGATTAGATCTAATCAGTTCAGAGTCATTCAAATCAGATCAGCATCATTCAGATCAGATTAGATCAGATCAGATCAAAAGATGCAATCCTATCAAACGGGACCTTAGTTATTATCAAGCATTATTATTGGTTAATCACCACCATTTATCTATCTATGACCAAAGTAATTTGTATGACACAAACCGGCCGGCTGGGTCTTCGCCTTCATCAATCTTCTCGATAGCATCTAAGGAATCTCGCCAACATTCTGCTCCTTTCCTCTTCAATAATTCCTGCATGTCTAATTAATTTATTAATTATATATAATAAATTACAAGAAGTTGGTTGGGAGCCGTGAAACAATCTGGGCCCCCACAACCTTGGCTATAGAAAAACCAATGCGAGTGAAAATATTTGCCGCAGCCTGCGCACCAATGTTTTGCGTCCTGGAGTACCGTTGAATGCGTTAAAGCAAAGCAATGGCACCCGACTCCAATTCTCCTAAAGAGGAGAAGGAGAAAGGAAGGAAGCCATAACCCAAAGAAGCGCACAAAGCATCGTACTTAGTACGCTTACGATGGGCCGCAGCATGCACAACCCCGCCTGGCTCAAAGCCGTCCAAGCCAGACTGAGTTAAGGGCGATGAACCAGTCAAATCGACACACACGTCACGCCCACCATCCCACGAATATAATAGCACATCCGCCAGACGAAGAGGTCTGCCATTAGTGCCGACCAGCCCAATATCCACCTCCTTGCCTGCTGAAATTCCAGACCGATAGCAGATGTCCACCAAGGTGTCGCGAACAACATTGTGACGATGCTTGATGCCCACAACCCCGGCACACGAAACTGCATGGTCCCCAAAAATATTAGGAGGCCTAACAATATTAGGAGGAAAAATACCGTCGAGCCTACTCCGAGGATCCTCACGAGGCCAAAACACCTCAGTCTATCAACATTAAGATGAAGACCCAAAGAGGGACCCGCCAGCTGAATCAACTCCAAGACCTGACTAACAACCAAGCTAAGGTATCGCCGACAATAGTACCATCATCCAAATACCAATCCTGCAAAGACAAATCAAAGGAATCCCGGATCTGACAAACCAAGGGATGCAACACGAGGGCAAAGAGCAAAGGCCCAAGAGGATCGCCCTGCTGCACCCCCTGACAAGACCAGATAATGCGCTCCCCATAATATAAACGAGCGGGACTCGAATAACAAAACTCATCCAACGCGAAAGAGTAGGGCAACGAATCCGAACCTCCCGAAGCATAGCAGTCCGATCCACTAAGTTGGAAGGCATTCCTAAAGTCTACCAACAACATAGAAAGATCAACCTCATCCCCCCTTGCCTCGACCAGACGATTAACCGCATGCAAAATCGCCTCCCCTCCTGCTGACACACCCACTCCAAACTGGAGATCAGCAAAATAAGCACTCAAGGTAGGGCCTACCAAACTAGCACCAACCTTAGAGACCAGACGTCTCCACACTGTACCCACTGCAATAGGGCGAATCCCACCCCCGGGCTTGACCAGCGGAGTAAGAGGAGCACTAGCTATATAAGGGCCTGCATTGAAATTGAAAGTCATTTAAAAATCATACATGCATATTACTTCTTTCGTGTTTTTTAGAAAAATAATTAACATTTGGTTTAAATTCGATGGAGAGAGTCACATACAAAAACACTCCGACAAACCCAAACCAAATATATAACGGAATTTATATTCTCAATCACGCATGTGGACAAATCAAATCTAGCACCGTATGTGATGCAACAATGGAAATTCAAATTCACCTCTAAACTCGTCGGAACAGATAGGCAGCTGCCAAACCTGAAGCAGAAATGCAGGGGCCTAAAGTTGCAAAATAAGCCATCCAAAACAGGAGGTATGTGATCTAGATTAAAGGGGTAATTAACCTTTAATCTGCATATTCTACATGGGCCTTGAGTTGGGTTGACCCATGACTCATCCATGCTGACGCACTGCACGCACGTTTAACTAGGTACGTTAACATCAGTTCAAATTTTTTGACAAAGGTTCGATATTTAGAGAGTATAATTCTAGATATATATACCTCATGATACATTGTTAGTGCCAAGGCTTGAAATTGATTTGTACTAACGAATGTGACGAGTCTCTGAAACCATGTGTTGTTGATCGTTTCTCCGACACTTATTTTAAGTTCAGCAGACCAGTCACGACTGCTAGAATTAGACGTGTGAGCTAAGAACAAGTTGCGTATCTCTTCCCCTATGTATCTGAAAGTGAATGAAGACAGTTTCGGGGTGTCAAACTCGACCTTGCATGAATCATTAGGCTGATCTATAATAAGCGTCTTAAGGGAAGGACTTGAAATCCGCATTTCCTGTGGTGTGTGACACAAGAAGAGGGACAAGTGCTCCACGCTGCAAGAACATCTTGACATAATATTTTGTACAAGTTCGCTGTCCCATGATAAGCCACGAAACAATAGTCTCTTCAGCGCATTGAATCCCAAGTTTGAGGTTATAGAGAATTTACAGTCACAAGAATTATAACATGCAAGGTCAAGCACTTCCAAACTTGGTGCCTCCAACTGGTATTGTAGGACACGCCTCATTGTCGTGATACCATTCATATTCTAGGCTCTTGAGTCGATTGAGGCCATCTATATTAAGTCTCGTAAATTCAGAGTAGTCTTTGATAGAGATGGATTCAAGTAGAGGGCAATAGTACTTAAGATTATTGATAGCCTCCTCATCGATTGTTGCAAGACAAAGGTTCAAAATACGCAAAGAGCATTGGCCAAGAATCATATATAGAGTCGGAATATCTGAGGTCACAACAATTTGACTTCAACTTAATAAGTGAGATGGAGGTAAAGAGCATATACCAGGTAGGCGGTAGCGCCAGCGTGGCGTGGTCAATACTACGTTAGTGCACAAAGTTATCTTCTTGACATTAAACTTCGTAATCAACAACTCTATTATCCATTCATCAAGGTGGGCAAACTCATAGGCAACCTCATCTTTAAAAGCCATCGTCAATTTAAAGCTTGGAATCCAAAGGATTTGTTCCATAAATCTCTGTAACGTAACATTCACGACTTTTCGAAAGAGATCATTTTTCTCCCTACATTCGTACTCATCGAACACCAAATAAGGGTATGACTCAAAGACATCCGTCCATGTTTTGGACAAGGTGCGCATCCGAGCGACATCTTTGTACGCAAGGAAGGACATTATATGATGGATGACCCATGTAGGCAACTCCGATAATACGTCTCCCTAACAACACAGAATTCCAGAGCAATATATTGCTAATAATTAATAAGTGCCTTTGGTTAAAAAAAAAAAAAAAACAAGCAAATAAAACAACTTCGATAAAAAAAAAAAAAACAAGACTTACGAGTTACGCTGCCAAATCAACCCGGAAAATTTGACGATTATCAGTCCTTATTTCTAATCCAAAACCATCCCTATTTGTAATCTCCAAATCAATCAACATTCACCAATCTAAATTTTTGAATCCCCAATCGGCCAATTCGAATTTTAATAAGTTACTAATGATTCGAATATTCTACATAGATCACAATTCATCAATTCTAATTTCCACCCACAAACACTACTACAAATAAAAATATAAAACTCAAAAACCATAGATTAAACTATTGTATTCAGCTTAACAAATTGGATATGAATTTTAATTCTAACCTGTGGACTGACAAGTCGAAGAGGACCGTCAGTGGGTTTCTCGATAGTTAGGGCCCAAACAATGACTTTAACACGCCCCCTCACCTAGAGGACGACTTGTGCTTGACTTGCACTTGACTGAGAAGAGGGTTACGAGGATTTGAACTTGATACCTCTTTGAGAATCTGATACCATGTTAGAAACCAACTGAACCAAAAGTGTAAACTGATAGTTAGGGGTTAATCAATGACTTAATACTTTAACATGGCACGTAAGATCTGGACTAAGCTAGGTAGAACAAGGGGTGAAACATAAAAGTGGGTTGTGGAGGTGAAATAGGCGTGGGTGGTGGTGACTGGTGAGTAGCCTTAACCGCAAGATAACCATGTGTGCGGATTACATACTAGCTAGTTGCTAGCTACGTACTACCAAATTCCAATCAAATTCCACATTAACAAATTCAACTTATTTAACGGTGTTTTCAAATCAGATCAGATTTATTCAAATCAAATCAATTCAGATCAGTTTTATTCAAATCAAATCAAATCAGAATTATCCAAATAACAATCAATGAATCTAGTCTATTTCTAGTTATTAATTCGTCTAATTGCAGTTAATTTATCAATTAATTCAGTTCAGATCAAATCAAATCAGATCAGTTCAAGTCAAATCAAATCTGAAAATTACAGTCCAATCACATCGGCATGAGAAGTATATGTATATGTATAGATATCATCTATTCCAAAGTCGCTCACTCGATCTTCTTCCGATCATCGATTAATGACTGAACCTTGTAAGAAATGTCACGAGCATTTTGTAGTATATCTATACTCGCAACACGATACCCTTTTCCACTTCATCATTTTGGGAATACATAAGGCTTGGTCATTGTTGTTGTTGATACGCTTTTCCACTTCATCAATTGTTGATGTATGTAGGTACTCGATCTAGGAAAATTGCACAAAATAGGACCACCAAAGGTCATTTTAATTGATTGAAAAGAGTAAACATATTAGACTTACTATAATATTGGACCTTTAATTTCAAGTTGGAGATGAATAATTACCTTCGAAGTTGGTTGATCATGAAAGGGTTATTGCTAATTGAAGGAAAGATGAAGAGGCCTAAACTTGCATAACAAGGCTTCCAGAAGAGCAGCTATCTGATCTGATACTTGTTCCCATATCGGTACTCGATTTGTAATTTGTCCAATTCATAAGGGCTTTCATCAGCTGTGCTAAGTCTGCTAAGAGGTAATTTCCCATTCGTCCTATGATGTATTATTAGTGTCAAGACTTGAATTTGATTCGTATTCACCAGTGTCGCCAGTTCTGCACACCACGTATCGTCGATGATTTCTTCTACATCAAGTACAAGTTCAGTACACCAATCACGACGATGAATAGAGCCAATGTCAGCTAACACCAGATTGGCTATTCCTGTGCTTCTGAAGGTCAATGAACATAGTTTCGGGGTGTCAAAGTCGACTTTCTGTAAATTACTGAGCTCACCAAAACGGATAGTCGTGAGGGAAGGACTCGAAATCAACATTTCTTGTGGAGTACAACACTTGTAGAGGGATAAGTACTCCAAGAAGATGACCTTGATACGATGTTCATCACAAACTCGTTCTTCAATGAGAAACCAATAAGCTCTAGTCTCTTCAAGCACTCCAAGCTCGATTTTGAGTTTAGAGAGACTATAACATCATTGCCTAACGTTGAGTCTTGAGGGTCGTTATCCCATACACTGCAACTAATTTCTTCAAGTTTAAGCAACTCCAAACTTGGTGCCTCCACCATTATTTTGGGATTACAAGGTTTTATAATCACAGAACTACTATACCAGCGGCATGCCAGGCTCTTGAGTCTATTCAGACAACCGAAATCAAGTGTTGATGAGAGCCCATTGTGGACCGTGATAGAGATGGACTCGATATAAGGGCAGCAAATTTGGAGATCACTTATAGCTTCCTCATCAATTCTTCCATAACAAAGTTTTAGAGAACGCAAAGAGCTTTGGCCAAGTATCATCGAGTCCGAGTAATTGAAATTACAACATCTCGTCTTCAACTTAGTAAGTGAGTTCGAAGTAAAGAGTATATCAGGTAGCGTATAGTGTATGTCTTGTTTAATCCATCCAAGCAATAGAGTTATCTGTATGACATTAAACTCCATGATCAACAACTCTATCCATGCATCTAGCTAGGCGGGCGAAATCACAGTTGTCCAGGAGATCCATCACCAAATGGAAGCTTGTTATGCAACGGCCTCGTTCATGAAATCTTTGTAAAGTATTGCTCACGACTTTCCGAAGGAGAACCCCTTTCTCAGTTTTTGTAAGGTTAGCCGCTTGTTTCGACATTGGGGTATATTTGTAGTCATTGAACTTCAAACAAGGGTAGTATGACAAGGAGATGTCCCTCCAACTTTTGGACACGGTGCGCATTCGAATCATATCGTTGTGCTCAAGCAAGGACATTATAAGATGAATGATACATGTAGGCAATTCCTCTAATATGTCTAGCTCACGCAACATGAGTCCTGTCATTATGTCTCGTGGAAGAGGCTAATCAATCAGGCAATTCAATCAGCTAATTTATACAAGTTAAAAACTTCAGAATTCCACGTAAAAAGCGTTCGACATTGAAGATTACACTTTAAAAAAAAAAAAAAAAGATCTGAATTTTCATTTGTGTTGATTAATTCATATATGAAATAATGCATAATATTGCGTCCATGTTTATTCTAATTTTGATTACTACATATATGAACGAAAACAAGTGCGTGCTAACTAGAGAAATCGCATAGAATTTATTAAGTATAGACAAAAAATAAATAATTACCGAATCAACTCGAAGTAATTGGATCGGAGAAGAAGATCAGCAGTGAAACGATGCGTAGCGCGCCACGGAGATGAGGTGGGCAGCGTCGAAGGATCGCGAATTAGTAGAGAAAGTGATTTGGAGGTTCTGGAGTAGGGAAGGGTCTTCTGAATGAAAAAGCTACGGCGGAAGATTTATCGTAGGTTTTTGCCGAGTAATTGAGATTTGAGAAATGTAGAATCTTTAAATACTAACGGCTCATTTGGGAAATGGGTGGGAATAGAATGATGGGATAAGAGGTAGGATTTTAGTGGGATGGTTTCATTTCTATCCTTATTTGGATTGACATGGGATATACTTGGGATTGTATATATCTACTAACTTTACAATTATATTCCTATGTAAATACTGTACTAGATAAATTACACATAACAATTTTTTTTTTTACGAGGATAGTTTGGTCTTTCATTTTTATTAATGTTGTCCCATGTCTAATACCTGCCCCCTAAATATTATTTTGGTGGGATAACTTATCCCCCGAATCCCCATCACATCCTAATCTCATCACCCAATCCCCCTTACCAAACATGACATTGTGCGTGGACTATGAGGATTAATTATCTCATCTCACCCTCTAATCCCATGAAACAAACAACCCCTAAGGCTTGTTTATTTGGTTCGTGGTTCTTGGGTTTCAGGAATCGGGTTTGATTTATTGAACCCGCTTTTATATGTATGATAGTGTTTTTTTCACTCCATAAACCCAATTCCTAGCTTAGCGTACAAATAAACCCCAGCCCCCAGGTATCGGGTAGAATCCCCTATCGCCTTGGCCCACCGGATTCATTGAAACCATATCTTTCGTTACACATGATGACATGAATACAAAGAATTCTTTTATCTTCTCCAGTTTTCTCCAATCCCAAACCCGTAGGGCGCTAATAGATTTACCGATCTTGCCACTGCCCACATGCCTCCATGTTGTCGGCTCACCTTCACCGCCAATTACTTACACCCACGACACTAGTTCAATTATTTTGCAATTTTGCTCGTTTGTGGTGACTCATTATTTTGATGTTTATACCTGATTTATGATCATTGGAAAGCAGTGATATGTGGAGCCTTGTATAACGACTGATTCTTGATATTGATTTGTTGCTTTTGGACTTTGATTTGATCTCATATACATCAAGTTAATATTATTGTGAGTTAAGTACTACTCCCTCGGATCTACAGAGATTTTCCTCTTTCTTTTCGCAGTTTTGAGGTGCCATGTTCAGAAATAGTATTAGACCAAATGAATCGTTAACTTGTGGAAAAAATTAATACATCTTTCATTCGTATTGCACTCTACCAACTCCATTTGATTTTAAGGTAAACGAGTCTTTCATTTGGTCTACAAGTACTATCTAACATGACAACTCAAAAGTCAAAACTATAAAACTCGGCCGACAAGTACTCTTTGACATGACAACTCAAAACTATAAAAATGAGGAAAATCTCTTTGAATCGAAGGGAGTATACTTTATTATTTTTCTTTCGCTGTAATCGCCAAAATTAAAAAATAGATTATGGGCTCGATGTCGAAGAAAGACTAAAAAACAGTAAACCAAAATCGATACCAAACAACACTAATCTAAAACATGTTCAGTTTGTTAACTTTTCAAAAATTAATCAATCGATTCAACCAGGTTACCGAATATCGAAGATGTTTGTTAAGACAAGAGCTTGTTCATGAAAAGTATCGCAAATCAACATTCAAGACTTTTCGGAAGAGATACTTTCGACGATCATCAAAATTGCATGGATTTTTGTTTAAAGAAGAGTAATCGGTTATCGGACGCATACATTTTAAAAGTTACTATATCGAAGTCCCACAAGTATTTGCAATCTAAGTACGAATTTGAGCAGGTTAAGGATATTAAAGCATTAGACTCTTATTAAATTCGAATTCTATGCAATGTGCCCTTTGTCCTATCGAACAACCTATGTTTTTGAGGATTATTTACCAAAACGACTATTTTGGTAAAAATATTTACCAAAACGACCATATCCTAAAACTAATTCCCGAAATGACTATTTTCTCCTAATTTTCTTCTTATGGTCTTTTTTTATTAATAAAAATATAAATATAAAATAAAAACAAACATTTTTATTTCTCTAATTAAATTACTCAAGTTTTTTTTTTTCAAGAAAAATCTATTGACATCTAGTCGAACCACCACATACATCACCCTTCCTTCCTCTGCCCCCACACGGCTACTCACCCAGCTGAACCACCACATCACCCGCATAACCCACATCCCCACCATGCCCCAATTCAAAAGGCACTAACCACTTGACCCATGTGACCGACACTCAGTGCAGGTTTACGGTTATTTTGTTGGGGCATAGGAGAGGAAGTAGTTGATGAAATGGACGGGAAGGGGCCATGGAGGGCTGGTCGCAATGGTGGCGGAGGGGATGGCCGAATGTGTAACACCCCGTCTCATCGTCTGAGCCGAGAGTAGTCACCTATGACAGCTTGCCAGGCTGTGGGCTAACCTCACAGACCAACACGGGTCCTTCCGGCGCACTTTGACCTCACTCGTGCGCACCCTGGAAAACTTCCCAGGAGGTCACCCATCCTGAAATTACTCCCAGTCAAGCACGCTTAACTTTGGAGTTCTTATCACATGGGCTTCCTAAAAGGAAAGTCGATTTTGTTGGTATGAGTAGCATTGTCAATCCTATTAAGCACCTCATATGAGCCCTTAATTTCTCAGGAACCTTCTCTCTGAAATCTCTGAAATCTGGGGTATTAACAGCCCGATCCATCATACGTCGCAACACAACCCAATAAGATGGGAAGTCACCCCTTAAGCCCATATATCCTCTCCGGGCTCTAAAAGGTGAAGGCCTTGTTGGTAGTATGATGGTAGGAATCTATTATAAACTGATCATATGAGCCTTATTTTCCCAATGTGGGACAAACCAACTCCATAAACCACTTTCCAAATTTCGTAGTATTACAAACTCCCCCACTTAGAGAACGCGACGTCCCCGGCGCGCCTCAACCATTCCATACCAACATCAACAACACAGGTCCAAGATCTCCCCCGCTAGACGGCTGACCTGGGCCTAACCCCAGCACTCAGCACGCGGTCGCAGGGTTGCTCTGATACCATCTGTAACAGCCCGATCCATCATACGTCGCAACACAACCCAATAAGATGGGAAGTCACCCCTTAAGCCCATATATCCTCTCCGGGCTCTAAAAGGTGAAGGCCTTGTTGGTAGTATGATGGTAGGAATCTATTATAAACTGATCATATGAGCCTTATTTTCCCAATGTGGGACAAACCAACTCCATAAACCACTTTCCAAATTTCGTAGTATTACAGGTATAAAATGTGCACATTTCGTCAATCTGTCCACAATCACCCAAATCATGTTATTGCCCTTGGGTGACCTAGGTAATCCAGCAATGAAATCCATGGATATGGAACTCCATTTCCACTCTGGCACTGGTAAGGGTTGTAATTTACCTTGAGGTCTCTTGTGTTCGCTTTTAACCTTTTGGCAAACTAAACACCTAGACACGAAATCAGCCACATCCTTCTTCATTCCTGACCACCAGAACACCCTCCTCAAATCCTGGTACATCTTATCTCCACCTGGATGTACTGAGTATTTGCTTGCATGAGCCTCTATTAAGATTCTATCCCTCAATGTGGCGTTGTTAGGTAAGCAGACCCGATCCTGAAATCGAATTACCCCATCTTCACATCTTTTGAACAATGAAGGTTCTTTTGCTACTTTATCCATCAGCAGCTTGTGAGCCTCCTGCAATTCTTTGATCTCCTCAAAGACATCATTTTCAATCGCGGTTGTCCCCGTGGTTGCTCCTGGTTCTATCAACTGAACTCCGAAATTGAGGAACTCATTCCTTAGCTGTTGTCTTTGAACAACCAATTGGACCGAATGTAGAGACTTCCTGCTCAATGCATCTGCTACAACATTTGCTTTCCCTTCATGATACTGTATCTCCATGTCGTAGTCTTTGATCAACTCTAACCACCTCCTTTGACGCATGTTTAACTCTTTCTGGGTGAAAATGTACTTTAAACTCTTATGGTCAGAGAAAATCTTGAATGTAACCCCAAACAGATAGTGTCTCCACAGTTTTAGTGCAAAAATCACGGCTGCTAGCTCCAAATCATGGGTCGGATAGTTTTCCTCATAACTTTTGAGTTGCCTAGACGCATAGGCGATTACTCTCCTGTTCTGCATTAGGACACATCCTAAACCATTCTTTGAAACATCGGTGTACACCTCGTAAGGTATGTTCTCATCAGGTAGTGCTAACACTGGCGCCGTGGTTAACCGTTCCTTTAGAGTCTGAAAGGCTTTCTCACAAGTCTCCTCCCATTTATACTTTGTTGTCTTCTTCATCAAAGTCGTCATTTGTAATACCCCGGATTTCAGAGGAGATCCTTGAGAGATTAAGGGCTCATATGAGGTGCTTAAGAGGATTGATAGTGCTACTCATACCAACAAAGTCGACTTTCCTTTTAGGAAGCCCATGTGATAAGAACTCCAAAGTTAAGCGTGCTTGACTGAGAGTAATTTCAGGATGGGTGACCTCCTGGGAAGTTTCCCAGGGTGCGCATGAGTGAGGTCAAAATGCGCCGAAAGGACCCGTGTTGGTCTGTGAGGTCAGCCCACAGCCTGGCAAGCTGCCATAGGTGACTACTCTTGGCTCAGACGATGAGTCGGGGTGTTACAAAATGGTATCAGAGCAACCCTGCGACCGCGTGTTGATCTTGTGGTCAGGAGAGCCCAAGTCAGCAGCCTAGCGGGGGAAAGATCCTGGAGCTAGACTATGGTTGGCTACCAGACGCAACGAAGACGTTGCTTTCTTAAGAGGGGATGAATGTAATACCCCGGATTTCAGAGGAGATCCTTGAGAGATTAAGGGCTCATATGAGGTGCTTAAGAGGATTGATAGTGCTACTCATACCAACAAAGTCGACTTTCCTTTTAGGAAGCCCATGTGATAAGAACTCCAAAGTTAAGCGTGCTTGACTGAGAGTAATTTCAGGATGGGTGACCTCCTGGGAAGTTTCCCAGGGTGCGCATGAGTGAGGTCAAAATGCGCCGAAAGGACCCGTGTTGGTCTGTGAGGTCAGCCCACAGCCTGGCAAGCTGCCATAGGTGACTACTCTTGGCTCAGACGATGAGTCGGGGTGTTACATCATTGGTTTAGCAATCTTAGATAAATCCTTCACAAATCTCCTGTAGTAACCTGCTAGTCCCAAAAAGCTTCTAATCTCTGTTACATTCTTTGGGGTCGGCCAATCCTTTACCGCCTTGACCTTAGCTGGGTCTACTGCAACTCCGTCCTTGGATATTACGTGTCCCAAAAAGGCTACCTTATTCAACCAGAACTCGCACTTCGAGAATTTACCGTATAATTGCTTTTCTCTCAGAATCTCCAATACGATCCTCAAGTGGTTCACATGCTCCTCTTCAGTCTTGGAGTAAATTAGAATGTCATCAATAAAAACTACCACAAATTTATCCAAGTAAGGCCTGAAGGTGCGATTCATGAGATCCATGAACACTGCAGGCGCGTTTGTCAACCCAAATGGCATTACTGTGAACTCATAGTGTCCATATCTAGTTGAAAATGCGGTCTTTGGTACATCCTCTTCAGCTACTTTCAATTGATAATACCCAGACCTCAAGTCGATCTTTGAGAACACACTTGCGCCCTTAAGCTGGTCAAACTGGTCATCGATCCTGGGTAAGGGATATCTGTTTTTGATGGTGACATTATTCAGCTCTCGATAGTCGATACATAGCCTCATTGTTCCATCCTTCTTCCTTACAAATAAGACCGGTGCTCCCCAAGGTGACACACTTGGTCTAACATATCCCTTTTCCACCAATTCATCTAGTTGTTTCTTCAGCTCTTGCATTTCCACCGGTGCCATCCGGTAAGGTGACTTAGCAATCGGACCCGTTCCAGGTACTAACTCAATTTTAAACTCCACTTCTCTTTTGGGTGGCATCCCCGAAATCTCCTCAGGGAAAACATCAGGATAGACACTCACAATAGGGACATCGCCCAACTCTGGGTATTCTACCCTGGTGTCTCGCACATAACATAAGAATAGAGGTTCTCCCTTAGCTATCTGCTTCTTCAGATTCACGGCAGACACAAACTTTATTCTTGGTCTTTTGGGAAGTATGCGATAAGTCACATGGGTATTTTTCTGTCCCCGAAGTGAAATCTTTCCTATCCAACAATCTATTCTCGCTTTATATCTACCCATCCAATCCATTCCCAATATTACATCAAAATGGGTTAAGGGAAAAGCTATTAAATCAGATTTGAACTCATGTCCACAATTCACTACAGGCACATTTTTAAACTGACTCTTGCATGTAATACTAGACCCATCAGGCATTGAAAACTCAAAGTTTACTGCTGAACTATCACTAAGTCCACATTTCTCAACAATCTTATCAGCAATAAACGAGTGGGATGCACCACTATCAAATAGAACATTTGCAAGTACTGAGTTAACAGGAAATTTACCCGATACGACATCAGTGTTTTCATTCTCTTTTGGATTCATGACATACAGCTGTCCAGTGCCCTTCTTAGCTGGAGTGGCCACACTGGCCGATCCCGTTTGCCTAGCTGGTGCTGTATAGGTTGTTCCCCTAGTTGGTGCCGGATTCTTGTAAGTGTTATTCGAACCCGCATAGCCACTTTGGGC
The DNA here is from genome assembly GCA_963680865.1 of Spergularia marina. Taxonomy (NCBI): domain Eukaryota; kingdom Viridiplantae; phylum Streptophyta; class Magnoliopsida; order Caryophyllales; family Caryophyllaceae; genus Spergularia; species Spergularia marina. The sequence goes on along the minus strand of OY804551.1, from coordinate 23,822,680 downwards.
CTTGAAGTTCTGAAATCGATTGGGCGCCACTGAGTAGCTCCCAGACGCTACAGGCGCTTTTCCCAGCCATCTTGGAGTAGCACACATTAGCCTTATGCCCAAACTTACCACAATGGAAGCATGTGACCCTATCACCATTGCACGTCCTCCCGGGATGTTTATTGCCACACTTGTTGCAAGGCCTCTCGATCTCAAAGCTCTGGCTATGAGCTCTGTTGTGGAAAACATTCTTGTAGTTCGACTTCCCAGTCCCAGCAGACTGTGCCTTTCCTTTGAAATCCCCAAAATTTCCTTTCTTATTGGGTATGTTCACCAAATCGAAGGGCGTCTCCTTTCTCTTCCCCTCGAGTTCCATGCTCATTGTTTCCATATTCTGCTCTGCTGTTGTGGCTCTTTCATAAACATCCTTTACAGTATGGAATCGCTCAGAGGCAAACCATCCCTTAATACTCCAAAGTAGTTTCTTTCTAAAGCTGGCGGCTCTAGAAGACTCAGTAGGCGTTACACTCTCAGCAAACCTATTCAAGTCCTCAAACTTATCATGGAATTCCTTCACAGACATGCCCTCAGTTTGTTGAAATGCCTCAAATTCAGCCACCTTTTGTTCCTTCAAGTGCTCCGGAAAGAACTCTTTCTCTAAGAGGTATTTGAAAACTTTCCAATCTCTAAACCTCTCAATAACAGACCCATCAGCTTTCTCCTCCAACACCGGTTTGTAAAATTCCTCCTGAATTTTCATCCACCGCCTTCCAGCTACCTCCTTAAGGTAAAATGCAGCAACTTTTACCTTCAGATTGTCAGGAACTCCAACAGCAGAGAAGATTCTCTCCATATCCTCGATCCAGTCAAGTAGGATACTCGGTTCTCCTCTCCCAGTGAAATTGTCAGGCCGTTTCTTCTGTACGGCATCCGACATCTTAGCTAACAGCATTTCATTATCTCCACCTCCATTACCGACATTAATCCCATTGCCGTCGTTTGCAGCATTGTTTGCAGCATTATTGGCAGCATTATTAGCAGCATTATTGGCAGCATTATTGGCAGCAATATTAGCAGCATTAATCTGTGCTATTTGCTGCATAGTTTCAACCATCACTTGCTGCTGCTGTGCCATTTGTGCTAGAATAGCTGTCACATCTGGACTGTTGTTTCGCACCATTTTCTATAAGGTAATAGCGGTTGAATCAGTCGTAACCAACTCTATAACATATTCATTCAGGCATTATCAAGCATTAATCAATACATTTCAATTTAAACATAAACAATAAATCACATAGCCAGCGAATCATGATGGCAATTCAGCTCAGAAGTGTAAGTATATCGAAATCAACATTCGTCTATTCGTTTCGCCCGAGTTTAACTTTTTGGAGTTTTTTTTTTTTTTTTTTTTTTTGGAAACACGTCTCGTGTTACTGTAGCACGAGTCGTGCTAGGATCAGAAACGTCAGACACACGAATATTCGAGGGCAGAACCATCAACACACAGTAGAAAATCAAATAGCATTTAATTTGCAACGTCCCTATGAAATAACCGAAATAACATAATAGTATTGGGGTATTGTCCCCGATCTAAAGCGCTTGAACAATGAAAACTTGACAAAAGTATAACATGACGTTTAATGCTAAAGTTTAATAAGAAAACACAATCGACGTCTAATTAATAACTAGGCCTTATGCCTTTATTTTATAAGTCTCTATATTAATCCCTTAAGCTTCGCCACTCGGGTCATAATCCTCATCATTAGGGACTTCCCCTCCATCATCTTGATCCGAGTCGCTCAACTCCTCATCCGAACTAATCACAATGACCTCCGTGTCACTAGTTTCAATAGTATCGTCCTCCTCTTCACTCGTGGGGACTTCCTCAGGCTCCTCCTCCGTGTCCACTGGTGCATCCTCTCCAATAGGCGAGGACGGGGGGTTAGGAGAATGGTGATATTCCTCAATTTTAACTCTCTTCTGATTCGACTGACCAGGTGTTTCGTGTTCCTACAGCTGAATCTTCCTTCCTTTCATCACATAAGCTTCACGAGGTTCCGGGGTAGGGTTACCATTATCAGGGTTCGAGGGTACAGGAGGTATGTAGATTTGGAAATTCTCAGGTATTTGCACAGGGCTAAGGGATATCTCATATTCCCACTCCAGAATTACCTCCAACCTGTCAAGATCTATCACTCTGCCTGATCTGTCCCTCAAGTATTGTGAACTCCCTGTGAGACAAGCATAATAGGCATTCCTTTCTAGTCTCGCTCGAACCTCCTCCCAACGGGGATGTATCCTCAGGTTGACCAAAGTCACAAAGACTCGGACCTCAGGTCTATTTGCCCATGGAAATCTTTCGGCTGCCTCAGTTAGTTTTGCCCTCATTCTGGTGACGAACTCCTCTACAGACTCACCAATTCTCATACGGTCCTGGAAGGTCTCAGATGAAAAAGCTATATGATCCGGTATCGTCCATGGATCAGCAATTGACCTTACACCAGATGGTCCGAACTCCCAAACATATGTTCTCGTGCCTGCCATTCTGTCAGTATACCAGAGAGAACTCCAAGTGCATTAGTACCCAAATCGTATACGCACACCACATAATTCGCAGGTCAAAACCATTAGTGTAAACTCCTTCTCTAGTTTCACATAGCAGTTAGCACATAGCATGCGAATGAATGCACCCGTCCCCTGCCCAGTTTGTAAATCATTTAAAACGAGTTTTGAAAACCTTTATAGACTCGACGAATCAAAACCTATAGCTCTGATACCAACTGTAACAACCCTAAATTTTGACCAACTATAAATAGAAATAAATTTAGAATTGTCACGCCGCAATTGACTACCAAGTCAATTGCTAGGCTAGAAATTCAACAACAATTAACCAACGGGAAATAAAACAGCGGAAGTCTTTACATGTCGAGCTATAGTTCTCAAAACAAACTCCAAATTACATAATTAAAACGAAATGAAGTTTGAGATAAAACAAAGTCTTTCGAAAACCCCAACATGATCAGCTTCGTAAGCATGCAGCCATATCATCAAGACCTGTCAACTATGCCATCGAAGATTGACATAGACCCCAAAACACGGTAGGGACGAACCAGGAAACAGAACGTCAGCACAGGCTGAGTAAGAAATAACAAATATAAAGAACAAATAAGATACGCGCCTTGAGGCGCGTAGCTAACAAGAACGAGTTGACGTTATATCATAGGATTAACAATAGCAACAGAGTGCATTATCAAAAGAGCATCGTCGCTCAATATATACATATTGTTTAATTATTCGGCCAGGGTCCTACCCCATAGCCCCACTTAACGAACTTTGTTCGAGCTAGAGTTGTAATTATCGCCCTAATAATCCCGAGTGTGCACACCCCTCACAAGACAGGCCGGTAGGACGAGCTCCCATCTAGGAGGAAGACTATTAGGAAGTCGGTAGCTAATCCGACCCTACGTACCTTGATCAGAGGTATATCAAACGATGATCGGCCGAGCCGAATCCATCGTACTCTAGGTGGAGTCATTTATTTTCTATCATCCGTTTTATATACGTTATTCAAAGATGCATTATTTGACGATACAAATTATAATGATCATAATCGATAGATATTTGAAGCGAAACAAAAACACAAGCAACAAGCAAACACACCACTCGACCGAGTGGTGGTCTCGGCTTGAGGCCGAAGGGCCGAGGAAGGCAAGAGGCCGAAGGCCGTGGGGAGTATGGTGGTCGAAAGACCGCAAACGAACATTGATAAGATGGAAGGAAAATCATGCTCAATGATATAGTTAGGTACAAGCGAAACGGGTAACAAGAATGATTGTGTAAAGCAAGAACATACGACGATCAAGCAAGCGTATCAAACAAGATAATGGTTAGTGAGAGATTTGTGATCAACGTTCTTACCTTACTAGCGAAATCACAAGATCAACTCAAGACTTTAGAACAGTACTTCCTCGAACACACAACCTAGAATCAATCAACAATACACTAATCACTAATCATCACCCTACTAGTGCATCCAAGGCACTCTAACTTTGGATTTCAACATTCAAACGACCTCTAAACAACACCAAATTCGCACAACACCCTCCCAATTATACTAACAACATTAATCCATCTATAAATCACCATAATAACAACTTAAACATCCAAATTAGGCAAAATTCAGAAATGGGCAGAATACAGTCTCATCAATTAAAACCTCATGAAACATTCTCAAATCAAAACCATGGTTTACCCATCTCATAACAAGCATCCCCTCCAAATTTCACATAATTCCACCCATGAAATCTCCCCCAAACAACCATGAACCCTAATTTCAAAAGCCCTAATATAGAAACCAATATTTCATGCACCAAAACTACAATTAAGCATGGATAGGAGTAATCAAAGTCATTCCCACAATTATAATCATGATCATACTACAAAAGGCATAAGATTAAGGAAGCCCTAATTCAAAACCCTAAATTAGCATTCAATTATTCATGCATCAAAACCACAATTAAGCATGATTATAATCTAAACAAACAACACCCAATACTACAATCATGTTTTAACTTCAATTAACATGATAAATTAGAAGCCCTAATCTGAAAATTATGAGAGAAAGGGGTTAAACTTACAACTCTTGGTGTAAAACCAAGAGAGAGGGCAAAGGGGGGTCGGCGGTGGTGCGCGGGTGGCGGCGACGGGCGGCCGGCGGCGGTTCTCCTTCTCTTCTCCTTCTTCTCTTCTTCTCCTCTCCTCTTTCACGTACCTCTTCTTTTTTTTTTTTTCTCTCTTTCTTTTGCTGCTGCCGTGAGGGTGATGGGGAGGGTTTGAGTGTTTGTTTTATTCCTTTGTAGAAAATAGGAAGGGTTTAGTAAGGGTATTTCAGTAATTTTGCCAAACAGTTGCCCAATTAGGAAAACGTCTCTAAACGGAAGGTATACCCTAATTCCCAACATAGATTTTCACGCCCTTAAAACGAGATTCTCCCAATACTTTGTACAATTCAAGTAACCCAAAAATATGGGGTGTTACACCTAAGGGGTGACTACCCATCTAATTGGGTTGTGTTGCGATGGACGGTGGTTCGGGCTGTTACAGTTTTACTATCTCATCTTCATACCACAATCCCATCACCTGTTATATCACATTATATTTTTATATTACTATAACTTAGCTTATCACAATAATCACCATAAATTATATTATCGGAAAATGCATGTGTTGGATACCCTAGGACTATACTTGTTGGATTTGAGTGTTCGTTCCTCATTTTGTGAAGTATTTCATGCGTTTCGACGCTCGTCACTTTTTAGGGATTTGTGACCGTTTTCCTTATCTTCTCTTAGGTTTTTTACTCTAATATTTTGCAAATCCTTATTTTATCATACTTAGAGACCACCACCAAAATTTGAGTCGTTTTTTCTCCGAAGCCATTTTATCAAAAAAATCGTGGATTATATATACTATGATTTTGGTCAAATTTGATAGATTTTCCGGAAAAAAAATCAAATATCCTCGAAACATTACTGAAGATACATTAGGACTATACTTGTTGGATTTGAAGGTTGGTTCCTCATTTTGTGAATTACTTCGTGCGTTTCGACACTCATCACTTTGTATGGATTTATGACCGTTTTGACCGTTTTTCTAACCTTCTTTTAGGTATTTGGCTATAATATCCTTCCAATCCTCATTATATCATACTTAGACATTACCACCAATATTTGAGCCGTTTTTGCTCCGGAGCCATTTTATCGAAAAACCGTGGATTATGTACTACGATTCTGGTCAAATTTGATCAATTTTACGAAATATGCCAAATGTCCACCACACATTACTGTCGATACCCTAGGACAAAAATTGTTGTATTTGAGTGTTGGTTCCTCATTTTCTGAAGGTATTTCATACGTTTCGACGCTCGTCACTTTGTATGGATTTATGACTGTTTTTGTCGTTTTCCTTATCTTTTCTTATGTTTTTGACTCTAATATTTTTCAAATCCTCATTATATCATACGTAGAGACTACCACCAAAATTTGAGCCGTATTCGCTCCAGAGCACTTTTATCAAAGAATCGTGGACTATATACTGCGATTCCGATCAAATTTGATCTATTTTTCGAAAAACGTCAAATGTCCTCCAAAAATTAATATAGATACCCTAGGACTATACTTGTTGGATTTGAGTGTTGTTTCCTCATTTTCTGAAGTATTTCATGCGTTTCGACGCTCGTCACTTTGTATGGATTTATGACCGTTTTGGCCGTTTTCATTATCTCCTCTTAAGTTTTTTACTCTAATATTTTGAAAATCCTCATTATGTCATACGTAGACACTACCACCAAATTTTGGGCCATTATCGCTCCGGAGCTTTTTTATCGAAAAACAATGGATTATGTATTGCGATTCTGGTGATATTTGATCTATTTTACGAAACAAGCCATATGTCCTCCAAACGTTAAATTAGATACCCTAGGACTATATTTGTTGGATTTGAGTGTTGTTTCCTCATTTTCTGAAGTATTTCATGTGTTTCGACGCTCGTCATTTTGTATGGATTTATGATCGTTTTGGCCGTAGTCATTATCTTGTCTTAAGTTTTTTACTGTAATATTTTTCAAATCCTCATTATCTCATACGTAGAGACTACCACCAAAATTTGAGCCGTATTCGTTCCCGAGCCTTTTTATCAAAAAACCGTGGATTATATACAGCGATTCCGGTCAAATTTGATCAATTTTTCGAATAACGTCAAATGTCCTCCAAAAGTTACTGTAGATACCCTAGGACTATATTTGTTGGATTTGAGTGTTATTTTCTCATTTTCTGAAGTATTTCATGTGTTTCGTCGTTCGTCATTTTGTATGGATTTATGATCGTTTTGGCCTTTTTCATTATCTTCTCTTAAGTTTTTTACGCAAATATTTTCCAAATACTCATTATAACATACGTAGAGACTACCACCAAAATTTGAGCTGTATTCGCTCCCGAGCCTTTTTATCGAAAACCGTGGATTATACTGCGATTCTGGTCAAATTTGATCAATTTTTCGAATAATGTCAAATGTCCTCCAAAAGTTATTGTAGATACCCTAGGACTATACTTGTTGGATTTGAGTGTTATTTTCTCTTTTATGAATTATTTCATGCGTTTCGACGCTCGTCACTTTGTATAGATTTATGATCGTTTTGGCCGTTTTCATTATCTTCTCTTAAGTGTTTTACTCTAATATTTTGAAAATCCTCATTCTATCATACGTAGAGAGTACCACCAAAATTTAAGTTGTTTTCGCTCCGGAGCATTTTTATCGAACAACCGTGTATGTATTGCGATTCTGGTCAAATTTGATCAATTTTTCGAAACAAGCCAAATGTCCTTTAAACGTTAAATTAGATACCCTAGGACTATATTTGTTCGATTTGAGTGTTGGTTTCTCATTTTGTGAAGTATTTTATGCGTTTCGACGCTCGACACTTTGTGTGGATTTTCAACCGTTTTGGCTTTTTTCTAATCTTCTCTGAAGTTTTTTCCTCTAATATTTTACAAATCCTCATTCTATCATATGTAGAGACTACCACCAAAATTTTAGTCGTTTTTGCTCCGAAGCCATTTTGTCGAAAAATAGTGAATTATGTGATGTTATTCTGATCAAATTTGATCAATTTTCCGCCAAATGATAAGAGCTGATTGCTGGCGATGATTTAAAGCGAAAGGTCCTCCAAACATTGCTGAAGATACATTAGGATTATACTTGTTGGATTTGAGTTTTGGTTCCTCATTTTCTGAATTATTTCATGCGTTTCGACGCTCGTCACTTTGTATGGATTTATGACCGTTTTGGCCGTTTTCCATATCTTCTCTTTGGTTTTTCGCTCTAATATTTTGCAAATCCTTATTTTATCATACTTAGAGACCACCACCAAAATTTGAGTTGTTTTTGCTCCGAAGCCATTTTATCAAAAAATCGTGGATTATGTACTGTGATTCTGGTCAAATTTGATTAATTTTTCAAATGTTCTCCAAACATTACTGTAGATACATTAATACTATACCTGTTGGATTTGAGTGTTGGTTCCTCATTTTGTGAAATATTTCATGCGTTTTGACGCTCGTCACTTTGTATGGTTTTATAACCGTTTTGGTCGTTTTTCTAACCTCTCTTAGGTTTTTGGCTCTAATATTCTTCCAATCCTCATTATATCATACTTAAGACACTACCACCAGAATTTGAGCCATTTCTGATCTGGAGCAATTTTATCGAAAAACCGTGGATTATGTACTACGATTCTCGACACATTTGATCAATTTTACGAAATACACTAAATGTCCTCCACACATTACTGTAGATACCATAGGACAACACATGTTGTATTTGAGTGTTGGTTTCTCATTTTCAGAACAATTTCATACGTTTCGACGCTCGTCACTTTGTATGGATTTATGACCGTTTTAGCCGTTTTCCTTATCTTCTCTTAGGTTTTTTACTCTAATATTTTTCAAATCCTCATTATATCATACGTAGAGACTACCACCAAATTTTAAGCCGTATTCGCTCTCGAGCCTTTTTATTGAAAAACCGTTGATTATATACTGCGATTCCGGTCAAATTTGATCAATTTTTCGAAAAACGTCAAATGTCCTCCAAAAATTACTGTACATACCCTAGGACTATATTTGTTGGATTTGAGTAATGTTTCCTCATTTTCTGAAGTATTTCATGTGTTTCGACGTTAGTCACTTTGTATGGATTTATGACCGTTTTGGCCGTTTTCATTATCTCCTCTTAATATTTTTACTCTAATATTTTAAAAATCCTCATTATATCATACGTAGAGACTACCACCAAAATTTGAGCTGTTTTCGCTCTGGAGCTTTTTTATCTAAAAACCGAGGATTATGTATTGCAATCCTGGTGAAATTTGATGAATTTTTCGAAACAAACCAAATGTCCTTTAAACGTTAAATTAGATACCCTAGGACTATATTTGTTGGATATGAGTGTTGGTTTCGCATTTTGTGATGTATTTTATGCGTTTCGACGCTCGGCACTTTGTGTGGATTTTCAACCGTTTTGGCTTTTTTCTAATCTTCTCTGAGGTTTTTTCCTCTAATATTTTACAAATCCTCATTCTATCATATGTAGAGACTACCACCAAAATTTGAGTCGTTTTTGCTCCGAAGCCATTTTGTCGAAAAATAATGGATTATGTAATGTTATTCTGATCAAATTTGATCAATTTTCCGCCAAATGATAAGAGCTGATTGCTGGCGATGATTTAAAGCCAAAGGACCTCCAAACATTACTGATGATACATTAGGTTTATACTTGTTGGATTTGAGTTTTTGTTCCTTATTTTCCGAATTATTTCATGCGTTCCGACGCTCGTCACTTTGTATGGATTTATGACCGTTTTCCTTATCTTCTCTTTGGTTTTTCACTCTAATATTTTGCAAATACTTATTTTACCATACTTAGAGACCACCACCAAAATTTGAGTTGTTTTTGCTCCGAAGCCATTTTATCAAAAAATCGTGGATTACGTACTGTGATTCTGGTCAATTTTGATGAATTTTCCGAAAAAAGCGAAATGTTCTCCAAATATTACTGAAGATACATTATACTTGTTGTATTTGAGCGTTGGTTCCTCATTTTGTGAATATTTCATGCGTTTTGACTCTCGTCACTTTGTATGGCTTTATGACCGCTTTGGCCGTTTTTCTAACCTCTCTAAGGTTTTTGGCTGTAATATTCTTCCAATCCTCATTATATCATACTTAGACATTACCACCGAAATTTGAGCCGTTTCTGCTCTGGAGCCATTTTATCGAAAAACCGTGGATTCTGTACTACGATTCTGGTTAAATTTGATCAATTTTACGAAATACGCCAAATGTCCTCCACACATTACTGTAGATGCCCTAGGACAACAATTGTTGTATTTGAGTGTTGGTTCTCATTTTCTGAATTATTTCATACGTTTCGACGCTCGCCAATTTGTATGGATTTATGACAGTTTTAGCCGTTTTCTTAATCTTCTCTTAAGTTTTTGACTCTAATGTTTTACAAATCCTCATTATATCACACGTAGAGACTACCACCAAAATTTGAGCCGTATTCGTTCCCGATCCTTTTTATCGAAAAACCGTTGATTATATATTGCGATTCCGGTCAAATTTGATCAATTTTTTGAAAAATGTCAAATGCCCTCCAAAAATTACTGTACATACCCTAGGACTATATTTGTTGGATTTGAGTGTTGTTTCCTCATTTTCTGAAGTATTTCATGCGTTTCGACGCTCGTCACTTTATATGGATTTATGATCGTTTTGGCCGTTTTCATTATCTTCTCTTATGTTTTTTACTCTAATATTTTGAAAATCCTCATTCTATCATGTAGAGACTACCACCAAAATTTGAGCTGTTTTCGCTCCGGAGCATTTTTATCGAAAAACCGTGTATTATGTATTGCGATTGTGGTCAAATTTGCTCAATTTTTCGAAACAAGCCAAATGTCATTTAAACACTAACTTATATACACAAGGACTATATTTGTTGGATTTGAGTGTTGGTTCCTCGTTTTGTGAAGTATTTCATGCGTTTCGACGCTCGTTACTTTGTGTGGATTTCTGACCGTTTTGGTTGTTTTCCTTATCTTCGCTTAGGTTTTTGACTGTAAAATTTTGCAAATCCTCATTATATAATATGTACAGACTACCACCAAAATTTGACTAGTTTTTCCACCGGAGCCATTTTGTCGAAAAATAGTAGATTATATAATGGTATTCTGATCAAATTTGATCAATTTTCCGCCTAAGGATAAGAACTGATTGCGAGCGACGATGACTTACAAACAAAGGTCCTCTAAACATTACAGAAGATACATTACGATTATACTCGCTGGATTTGAGTTTTGGTTCCTCATTTTCTGAAGTATTTCATGCGTTTCGACGCTCGTCACTTTGTATCGATTTATTACCGTTTTGGCCGGCGTTTTCCTTATCTTCTCTTAGGTTTTCACTCTAATATTTTTCAAATCCTTATATTATCATACCTAGAGACCACCACCAAAATTTGAGTTGTTTTTGCTCCGAATCCATTTTATCCAAAAATAGTGGATTATGTACAGTGATTCTGGTCAAATTTGATCAATTTTCCGAAAAAACCAAATGTTCTCCAAACATTACTGAAGATACATTAGTACTATACTTGTTGGATTTGAGTGTTGGTTCCTCATTTTGTGAAATATTTCATGCGTTTTGACGGTCGTCACTTTGTATGGCTTTATGACCGTTTTGGCCGTTTTTCTAACCTCTCTTAGGTTTTTGGCTCTAATATTCTTCCAATCCTCATTATATCATACTTAGACACTACCACCGAAATTTGAGCCGTTTCTGCTTTGGAGCCATTTTATCGAAAAACCGTGGATTCTGTACTACGATTCTGGCCAAATTTGATCAATTTTACGAAATACGCCAAATGTCCTCCACACATTATTGTAGATACCCTAGGACAAAATTTGTTGTATTTGAGTGTTGATTTCTCATTTTCTGGAGTATTTCATACGTTTCGACGCTCGTCACTTTTTATGGATTTATGACCGTTTTAGCTGTTTTCTTTATCTTCTCTTAGGTTTTTGACTCTAATATTTTTCAAATCCTCATTATATCATACGTAGAGACTACCACCAAAATTTGAGCCGTATTCGCTCTCGAGCTTTTTTATCGAAAAACCGTTGATTATACTGCGATTCAGGTCAAATTTCATCAATTTTTCGAGAAAAGTCAAATGTCCTCCAAAAATTACTGTACATACCCTAGTACTATATTTGTTCGATTTGAGTGTTGTTTCCTCATTTCTGAAGTATTTCATGCGTTTCGACGCTCGTCACTTTGTATGGATTTATGACCGTTTTGGCCGTTTTCATTATCTTCTCTTAAGATTTTTACTCTAATTTTTTGAAAATCCTCATTCTATCATACGTAGAGACTAACACAACATTTTGGGCCGTTTTCGCTGCGGAGCATTTTTATCGAAAAACCGTGGATTATGTATTGCGATTATGCTGAAATTTGATCTATTTTATGAAACAAGCCATATGTCCACCAAACGTTAAATTATACTCCGTTCGGTCCAGATTAAACTTCTCATCCTCTTTTTTAGGGTTTCGGCTTTGTTTTCCCCATTTCTAAAATGTTACGTTTTTTGTCGAGTGAATAATTAAGGATGCTATATAAAATGAATTATTAAGAATTATTTATTATTTTTTCTTTGGAAGTGTGCAAAAGGGAGCGGGAAGTTTAATCTGGACCGGAGGGAGTATACCCTAGGACTATATTTGTTGCATTTGAGTGTTGGTTCCTCATTTTCTGAAGTATTTCATGCGTTTCGCCGCTCGTCACTTTTTATGGATTTATGATTGTTTTGGTCGTTTTCATTATCTTCTCTTAAGTTTTTTACTCTAGTATTTTTCAAATCCTCGTTATATCATACGTAGAGACTACCACCAAAATTTGAGTCGTATTCGCTCCCAAGCCTTTTTATCGAAAAACCGTGGATTATATACTGCAATTCCGGTCAAATTTGATCAACTTTTCGAATAACATCAAATGTCCTCCAAAAGTTACTGTAGATACCCGAGGACTATATTTGTTGGATTTGAGTGTTACTTGCTCATTTTCTGAAGTATTTCATGCGTTTCGACGCTCGTCACTTTGTATGGATTTATGATCGTTTTGGCCGTTTTCATTATCTTCTCTTAAGTTTTTTACTCTAATATTTTGAAAATTCTCATTATATCATACGTACACACTACCACCAAAATTTGAGCCGTTTTTGCTCCGGAGCTTTTTTATCGAAAAACAGTGGATTATGTATTACGATTCTGGTGAAATTTGATCTATTTTACGAAACAAGCCATATGTCCTCCAAACGTTAAATTAGATACCCTACAACTATATTTGTTGGATTTGAGTGTTGGTTCCTCATTTTCTGAAGTATTTCATGCGTTTCGACGCTCGTCACTTTCTATGGATTTATGATCGTTTTGGCCGTTTTCATTATCTTCTGCTAAGTTTTTACTCTAATAATTTTCAAATCCTCATTATATCATATAGACTTCCACCAAAATTTGAGTCGTATTCGCTCCCAAGTCTTTTTATCAAAAAACCGTGGATTATATACTGCGATTCCAGTCAAATTTGATCAATTTTTTGAATAACGTCAAATGTCCTCCAAAATTTACTGTAGATACCCTGGGACTATAGTTGTTGGATTTCAATGTTGTTTCCTCATTTTCTGAAGTATTTCATGCGATTTATAATCGTTTTGGCCGTTTTCATTATCTTCTCTTAAATTTTTTACTCTCATATTTTGAAAATCCTCATTCTATCATACGTAGAGACTACCACCAAAATTTGAGTTGTGTTCGCTCCGGAGCATTTTTATCGAAAAACCGTGTATTATGTATTCCGATTCTGGTCAAATTTGATCAATTTTTCGAAACAAGCCAATTGTCCTTTAAATGTTAAATTAGATACCCTAGGACTATATTGGTTGGATTTGAGTGTTGGTTCCTCATTTTGTGAAGTATTTCATGCGTTTCGACGCGCGTTACTTTGTGTGGATTTCTGACCGTTTTTGCTGTTTTCCTTATCTTCTCTTCGGTTTTTTACTCTAATATTTTGCAAATCCTCGTTATATCATACGTAAAGACTACCCCCAAAATTTGAGTCGTTTTCGCTCCGGAGTCATTTTGTCGAAAAATAGTGGATTATGTAATGTTATTCTGATCAAATTTGATCAATTTTCCGCCAAAGGATAAGAGCTGATTACTGGCGATGACTTAAAGCCAAAGGTCCTCCAAACATTACTGAAGATACATTAGGATTATACTTGTTGGATTTGAGTTTTGGTTCCTCATTTTTTGAAGTAATTCATGCGTTTCGACGCTCGTCACTTTGTATGGATTTATGACCGTTTTTGCCGTTTTCCTTATCTTCTCTTAGGTTTTTGACTCTAATATTTTGCAAAGCCTTATTTTATCATATTGAGAGACCACCACCAAAATTTGAGTCATTTTTGCTCCGAAGCCATTTTATCAAAAAATCGTGGACTGTGATTCTGGTCAAATTTGATCAATTTTCCGGAAAAAAAGCCAAATGTCCTCCAAACATTACTGAAGATACATTAGTACTATACTTGTTGGATTTGAGAGTTGGTTCCTCATTTTGTGAAATATTTCATGCGTTTCGACGCTCGTCACTTTGTATGGCTTTATGACCGTTTTGGCCGTTTTTCTTACGTTCTCTTAGGTTTTTGGCTCTAATATTCTTCCAATCCTCATTATCTCATACTTAGACACTACCTCCGAAATTTGAGCTGTTTTTTATCCGGAGCCATTTTATCGAAAAACCGTGGATTATGTACTACGATTCTGGTCAAATTTGATCAATTTTACGAAATACACTAATTGTCCTCTAAACATTAATGTAGATAACCTAGAACAACAATTGTGGATTTGAGTGTTGGTTCCTCATTTTCTGAAGTATTTTATACGTTTCGACGCTCGTCACTTTGTATGGATTTATGACTGTTTTTGTCGTTTTCCTTATCTTTTCTTAGGTTTTTGACTCTAATATTTTTCAAATCCTCATTATATCATACGTAGAGACTACCACCAAAATTTGAGCCGTATTCGCTCCAGAGCACTTTTATCAAAGAACCGTGGACTATATACTGCGATTCCGATCAAATTTGATCTATTTTTCGAAAAACGTCAAATGTCCTCCAAAAATTAATATAGATACCCTAGGACTATACTTGTTGGATTTGAGTGTTGTTTCCTCATTTTCTGAAGTATTTCATGCGTTTCGACGCTCGTCACTTTGTATGGATTTATGACCGTTTTGGCCGTTTTCATTATCTTCTCTTAAGTTTTTTACTCTAATATTTAGAAAATCCTCATTGTATCATACGTAGAGACTACCACCAAAATTTGAGCCTTTTCGCTCCGGAGCATTTTTATCGAAAAACCGTGGATTATGTATTGCGATTTTGGTCAAATTTGATCAATTTCTCGAAACAAGCCGAATGTACTCCAAACGTTAAATTAGATACCCTAGGACAATATTTGTTGGATTAGAGTGTTGGTTCCTCATTTTGTGAAGTATTTCATGCGTTTCGACGCTCGTCACTTTGTGCGGATTTCTGACCGTTTTGGCTGTTTTCCTTATCTTCTCTTTGGTTTTTGACTCTCATATTTTGCAAATCCTCATTATATCATATGTAGAGACTACCACCAAAATTTGAGTCGTTTTTGCTCTTGAGCAATTTTGTCGAAAAATAGTGGATTATGTACTGTTATTTTTATAGGCGAACAGAGGGAATACTTATTAGTATTGAGAAATTATAGAATAAGTTCAATTAATATCCACCTATAGTGGATGAGTGATTTATCGTTGTTAGTATTACTATCTCTAATTCGAAGTTTAAAGAAACAATTTTGGTTCTTATATTTACCAAAATGTAGATAATGGCGTTAGATTTTTTTTCTGAGGTATCAAAATGTAAGTTTGACGTATGGAACTTACATATGCTAACTAAATTTTTATAACACTTAATTAATTCTTTATTCACCTAAAGCTCTAAGAAAATTCGTAGGGCTTTTAACCTATTCAATGGAGTTGACGTATAATTGTTAGTATTGAGAAATTCATTTGAATAAGTTAAACGGTTACCCATTTATATTAGGGTGATTTATAGTTATTAGTATTAGTATCTCAAATTTTAAGGTCATCATTTGGTGCTTATATGTACCAAAATGTAGAAAATGTCATATTAGACTTTTAACTTACGGAATATTATCTTCCCATAACATATAAAATAATTTCATAATTATCAAAATGTGATATCTTCAGCCTGTTACAATAAGCTTATTTTCATGATTACCATAAGATTATGTATGGTATACACATTTCCATAACTAATGCATGAATTTTGTACATGATTACCAAAAACTCACTTATGGTATATAACAACAATTTCATAACATAAATTAATTTCTTATTCACCAGAAGCTATCAGAAAATTCGAAGGGCTGTAGACCTCTTAAATGTCCACTAAAAAAGTTTCGTTTATAAATATATTAGATTAAAGCCCGTGCGTTGCACGATTACATTAAAAATATTATATGTTATATACGCAATATCCATTATCGAAATCATTATGATATAGTTAAAAAAGTTTAATATAAGCTCATAACTATCCTTATGTTAATAGATAGAATATATTTGTAATTCAAATATTATATATTTTAGGACTGTGCATAATTTTTTGAAAGCTCTAGGAGAATTCCATTTGCGTTGTGGGGTTTTCCCCATTTCCAGACGCATTCAATACAAAAAAAAAAAAAAAAAAAAAAAAAAAAAGTTGAATTTCTAAAAAGATTACATTAAGGTGGCTGACCTAATAATTTTGGCTGATAGCAACAGTTTTAGTGCAAAGAGACCTACTCATCCAAATTAATTTCTTCCATTAAGGCATAACTCACCTAATTAAATTCAGTTATTTTTCTAATTAATTTAGAACACTTGACATCTGAAGTATATATGCAAATCATATCAAACAACTTCCGATTTAATCATATAGCTTCATGCCGGATCATGCAGAATCGAAATAACTAGAGATAATAAATTTTCATGCAAATAACCTCAAACTAAGGTTCTCTAATTAATTACAAATCTTTTTTTAATCAATTTAGATCAATTAACATCTGAAATGTTCATTTCACTTCAAATAATTTCTCATTTAATCAAATATTTTTATCAAATCATGCATGCTCTAAATTACTAAGACATAATCAATTTTCATGCAAATAACCACAAGCTAAGGTAGTTTGATGTTCTCTTGATTTTACCATTTTTATGACAAAATATTTTTAACAGTAATTTATCAAGATGCGTTGATGTAAAATGCAATAAAAAAATGCAAATGATGACAATTATAGAAAATTTTCAAAAATAATAATATGAAAAAAAGGGGACAATGATGATGACGCTATATTTTATATATACAACATTTGCTCTCCAAAAATATGTTTCAATATCATTTCATTTTTGGAGGTGAGTCATTAAATATATATATTAAAATAGAAAGCCAAAAACTACAAAACTATAATATTATGAAAGTAGATACCAACCAAATGAGTATAACTTTAAGTACATAAGTCAATTTTTTTTTTCGCAAAATCAATCGCCAATACCTTATCTCGCAAAATGAAATCGTCATACATTTTGAAAAGGACTCAAAAGAGGGAATATCTGTTTTTATGGCTATGATAAGTCCTTATATTGCATAATTATATAGGACTTTACGGTGCAATAATTGCTATATTTGACCCATTTACACTCGAAAATCAAATATTTCACGTCCTTAGTATAGTTGTTCGTTTTTGAGCTTTTCAGGACATAAAAAGGAAATTTTGGAGCATTGAAGATGCGTGATTGAAGTCTTTTACGCAGTGCCAACTTTGGAGCTCAATATCTGCCAAACCACTTTGAATTTTGAAGTGAAACCAATTGGAGGTGAAATATTATGATCTTAGCTTTCTAAAAAGTGGTCAAACGCCTTAATCCGATAACTAACGAAGAAATTAGAGGCATTTGAAGTTGGACTGTCGGAGCAATTTGACACGACTCTGCCAGAATTGCACGACTCGTGCATAAACACGAATTGGCCGCTGATCCGGGCACGACTCGTGCGCTGTAGCATGACTCATGTAAATGCACGAGTTGATTTTTTCCGGATTTTCCTTTATTCTAATTTTGGGGGTTTATTTCCTATTTTCTTTTAGGAAATTATAAAATAACCTCCTATTTATTTATACCTAGTTGAACCCTTGTACTATCTATCTAAACTTTCATTATTTCTGCATCCAACTTTATTTCAAGATTCAAGCATTTTTGTACCAGATTCGGAGATTTATTTTCTTTATTATTCAGAGTATTATTCAGATCATCACAGTATTGCAATTCTTTCTCTACACTTCTTTAATTATATTTTTCAATTCAATTATTATTGTTGTTGTTAATTTGGATATGTGTGAGTAGTCTTTTTTTAGGGTTTGGTCGAACTCTAACATGCTAGTACTATGATTTAATCCGTAAATTTGCAAGTCTTTAGATTCATATAATTAGAGCTTATTATGGCTAGGTTTAATTACCAACTTGGATTTGATTATTGTTGTCTAATTTACATACTTGTTGTTGTGATTAGATTTATACTAATTTATGCTTGTTGAGTGCTAAACAGAGTTTATAAACGGCATGCAGTTGCGATTCTTGTTTAGTGATTAGCCCTCTAATATTCATTAGGACTGTTTCATCACGAAAGTGGGTTGTTAGGACTAATTGGGAAATTTATGCGTTCTTAATGCTTCTATTGCATGATCATTTCAGTACGGAAGTAGGACTTCGGATTGTAATTAGAAAGTCTATGATAGCCTCGCCCGGATAAGTAATAGTTGCGTTGCATAATCCCCCCCCTAATCTATGTTTTTATGACTTGCAATGTGTTTTATTATCATAGTTGATGCATGTTAGTGGAGATATCTACGGCCTAGGCTTTTAGTTGCTTGCATTAATACACCAATCCATTTAAATTCTTATGAGTTTTAGTTAATAGAATCACCAACCATTTCGACCATAGCGTACCTGATTTCAATTCTTTAGACGATTCAGACATTTTTCACACCTCCTTGAGCTCAACCCGTTAGCTACAATAACCCATATGCTTGCGGTTAAATAAACACGTAACTAGCTACAATAAACTCAAATTTGGAATTTCATCTTTTCATAACTTATAAGAAAAAAAAAAATTGTATTATCTCACCATTCATAATTACCATATATACTTAAATATACGAAATTATTATCTTCCCTTACTTATAAAGAAATTTTTTTTATTCACCAAAAACTATAATAGGGTGACTTATAGTTATTAGTATTAGTATCTAAACTTTGAAGGTCATCATTTGTTGCTTATATGTACCAAAATGTAAAAAATGTTATATTAGACTTTTGACTTATGGAATATTATTTTACCATAACATATACAAATAATTTCATGATTATGAAAATGTCATATCTTCATGGTTACTATAAGCTTATTTTCATGATTACCATGAGCTTATGTATGATATACTACATTTCCATAACTAATATATGAATTTTGCACATGATTACCATAAACTCACATATGATATAACAATTCCATAACATAAATTAATTCCTTATTCACCATATTCCATAACATAAATTAATTTCTTATTCACCAGAAGCTCTAATAAAATTCGAAAGGCTCTAGACCTCTTCAATGCCCCCGGAAAAAGCTTCGTTTATAAATATATTAAGATATATTAAGATTAAGAAAGAAAATGGACCCAAAAAAAAAAATTAGAGATTGAAATAGTCATTTTGGGAATTAGTTTTAGGATATGATCGTTTTGGTAAATAGTTTTACCTAAATAGCCGTTTTGGTAAATAACCCTGTTTTTGAAGTAGACGCATTATGACTTGTAGAATTTTAAGAAGGTACACGTACGATACAATTTTTTCTGACTTAAAAAAACAAGTAGTTTACACATCAAAATCCATCTTGGCATACGATGTGATAATGCAAGAGACGAGAATAAAGAATAGATGTCATCGAAATCAAAGTTCGAAAGTTGTCAACTTCATCGTCTTCTCAAAATAATCAAATCTTCCCAAGATAAACTTTCACCATGCGCATCGAATTATTATTGTTGCATACGGAGTACGTATATCCTCATGACCAAAGTAATTCGTATGACATAAACCCTCTTATTGGGTTTTCATCAATCCTCTCGACAACGCCTTTCAAAATACGTCGCCAACATTTTAAAGGACTAGATTCGCAGCACCGCAATCCTCCTTCCGTTTTTGAGTGCTGGCCTAGGTACTCCAGAACCTGTATTCAGTTGAAGGTCATTCACATTAGTGAATCTTGTTAATTACACTAACTTACATGTAGGATTTCTCAAGTGAAGTCGCGTACTAAAATACCATCAAGTTCAAATAACAAGCTATAAAGAAGGCTTTCTGGTACAATCTAATCTAAACAAAACATAACATCTTATTTTCACCAATAAGAACTAATATTTTTTTGAAATCAAGTGTGGAATTAACAATTCTGACCAAATCCGAACATCTCAAGAGAAATAGATAAGATAATAACGTTTAGACAATACAAACAAAACTCAAACCAAATTACCTTTGAATTTGATGGATAAACTTCCTCGCCGTGATTTAAAAATCCGAAGGAGAGATGCCGGGGTCTAAAGTTGATTATTAAGGCATCCAAAAGAGCAGATATGTCATATTTCTCGAACGCGTACGTTTGCAAGCACTCAATTTGTAATTTGTCTAATTTAATTGGGACTTTAGCTGAGCTAACCAATGATTCCGCCAAGCTGATGTCCTACATATTTAAGTACATTTCATTGTCGTCAGAGCAATATGATCATATGATCAGTTTATAATAGATTTCTACCATCATACTACCAACAAGGCCTTCACCTTTTAGAGCCTGGAGATGATATATGGGCCTAAGAGGTGACTACCCATCTTGTTGGATTGTGTTGCGACGTATGATGGATCGGGCTGTTACAGCCTACCCCCGCGCCGCCCACCGCCGCCGCCGTCGTACACCATCACCAATCTTCTCCGGCGAAGATACCACCGGCCGACTCGACGGACTGTCGCGAGTCTTCCTCGGACATTAGCCTCCACCGTCGAGCATCTTTTGGCCGCGAAAAACACCTTCTCAGTCTCTTTTTTTCGCGCAAATTTTTTTAGATTTGGCCGTCGTGGTTGATCGTCGACGTGGTTATTGACCTTTTTCGGTGTTACTCCGTGTTGCCACACCTATTTCCGTTGCCATCACATCTCCTTTTCGCGAATAATCTGAGCGAGGTAAGAAGAGAAAGGGAAATAAGGGTGGCGGGAATGGGGGCGTCGAGGTCTGGGTGCAAGGCTGACACGGCGGCGAGTGGCCGATTAATTTGGTGGTGAGTGAGGTGGTGCAGGAGGGAGCGGGGGCGGGGCTACGGTGGAGTAGTGGCGGGAGAGGGTGAGGTATGGGTGGCGTGGGAGGAGAGAGCAAATGGTGAATTTTTTAATTTTTTTTTTTTATGTTTTTTTTTTCGTTTTTGGAGTAACGACTTTTAATTTGTGGAGTTACGAGAGTTACGTGTTTTAATTATTAGAGTTACGTGTTTTAATTATTGAAATTATTTGGAGTTACGTATTTTAGTTGATAGAGTTATGTTGGAGTTATTGGAGTTACGGGTTTTAATTATTAAAGTTAAGTTAGAGTTACGGGTTTTAATTATTGGAGTTAAGTTGGAGTTACGTATTTTAATTATTGGAGTTAAGTTGGAGTTACGTATTTTAATTATTGAAGTTATTGGAGTTACGTGTTTTAATTATTGGAGTTATTGGAGTTACGGGTTTTAATTATTGGAGTTACGGGTTTTAATTATTGGAGTTATGTTGGAGTTACGTGATTTAGTCAATGGAGTTAAATTGAAGTTACGTGATTTAATTAGTTAGTGGAGTTATGATGTAGTTACGTGTTTTCGTTAGTGGAGTTAAGTTAGAGTTATGTGTTTTAGTTAATGAAGTTACGTATTTTAGTTAGTGGAGTTACGTTGGCGTGTTTTGGTTTTTTGAGTTACGTGTTTTAGTTATTGGGGTTAGTAGAATAACGTTAAAATGATTGGAATTATTAATATTACTAAAGTTACATAATTTAGTTAATGGAGTTAAAGTATTAGAGTTAAACAGTTTAGTTACTGGAGTTATAGGACTAGAGTTATGCAGTTTAGGTAGTAGAGTTACTCGAAATCAATGCATAACTCCAGTCGTAACTCTACTAACTAAAACTCTTAACTCCAGTCCATTAACTCAACTAACTAAATTGTCTAACTTTAGAGGAAACACATAAATCCAACTTAATTTCATTAAATAAAAAACATAACTCAAATAACTCCACTACCTAAATTACGTAACTCCATTAACTAAATCGCATAAATCCAATTTAACTCCAATAACTAAAACACGTAACTCCAGCTTAACTTCACTATCTAAAACACGTAACTCCAATTTAACTCCATTAACCAAAACACGTAACTCTAGCTTAAATCCACTAATCAAAACAGTAACTCCAACTTAACTCTATTAACCAAAACACGTAACTTCAACTTAACTCCACTAACTAAAACACGTAACTCCACCTTAACTCCATCATCTAAAACACATAACTTCAACTTAACTCCAACAACAAATACACGTAACTCCAACTTAATTCCACTAATTAAACACGTAACTTCAACTTAACTCCACTAACTAAAACACGTAATTCCATCATCTTACACACATAACTTCAACTTAACTCCACTAACTAATACACATAATTCTAACTTGACTCCACTAATTAAACACGATATTTTAACTTAACTCCTTAATTAAACACGGTAACTCTTGTAACTCCACCGGCAAAAATACATAACTCCAAAAAAAAAAAACAGAAAAAAAACTCACATCTCACCATTTTCTCTCTCCTCCCGTACACCATCCCAAACCCTCCCGGCCACCCTCCTCCACCACTCCTACTGTTCCGATACCCCGCCCTAACCTACTCCGGCCGACAAACGAAGGCGCGACCCCCAACCACCGACTCCATCATCTCTGCCCTCTCGTTTCCCCTCTCTTTCCTCGCATCACTATAATTTCAATCCAACTTACCACGGCGAAAACGAGAAGCGACGTCAAAGTTGTGTAGATCGACGCGAAGAGCAACCACGGCGGCAGGCGAGGTTGTAGAACACCGGCGCAGAGGGACGTCGGCGGCCAAACCTAACAAAAATGAGGTAAAAACGTGAAGGAGACGCTTTTTTTGCGGCGGACTGATCGATCGTTATCGATCGGCGAAGACTCGTTGGCGTCCAGGGAGTCTGAAGGTGGCGGCGGCGGATTCGCCGGTGTATGTACGCCGGTGGCGGTGGCTGAGCAGCACGGGGTAGGGCGCGGGAGAGAAAAGAGGAAATGAGAGGAGAGAGAAGTCGTCGTTGCGCGATGGGGGGAGGTGGACGAAGTACAGTGACGTCCGACGAGAACTCGTCGGAGTCGGTGGAGGCCGACGGTGGTGTCGGCGCTGCAAATGGTGGTCGCCGGTGCGTGTGGCGGTGGCTGTTTGGCGGCACAGGGGAAGGGGGAGAAGAGGAAAGGAGAGGAGAGAGAAAATGGGAGTGATTTGGGGTTTGGGTCTATTTTAATTTTTGTTATTCTTTTATCCTAACTTTTAATCTCGACCATTAGATTTAGGTGGACTGGATGGCTGTGATCACTTCTCACTTCTCACGAAACTAATACTTCTCATTTGATAGATTTCCTATATATATACCTTTATATTACTATAACACGTATATAGTGTCAAGAAGTGAAATTGATTCGTACCAACGTACGTGACTAGTTCTTGAAACCACGCATCGTGGATAGTACCGTGTGATATGTCAAGTTCAGCACTCCAGTGACGGCGACTAGGAGCAATGTCAGGTAAGAACAATAACGGGTGCTTCATTTTGCCTATGAAGGTGAATGCACATAATTCGGGGGTGTCAAACTCTATCTTGCGTAAATCACCAAGGTTTTCTATAATAACCGTCTTAAGGGAAGGGCTCGAAATCACCATCTCCTCTGGTGTAACGCAATGGGATAAGGACCAAGTACTCCAAGCTGCGAGAAGACTTAGATATGATATTTTGCACAACTTCACCCTCACAATAGACATCTTTAAGCACTAGTCTCTTCAACTTGGTCAATCCAAAATCTGAGGTTATAGAGACTTGACATTCACGATTAATTAATGTATGATAGGTCAAGCACTTCCAGACGTGGTGCCTCCAATATCATTATTGCTACATCTTGACCATCAAACATATGAGAATAATTTAGGCTCTTGAGTCGATTGAGACCATCTACGATAAATCTTGTGTGTCCATAGCAGCATACGATAAGATGGATTCGAGAAAAGGGCAACAATACTTGAGATTATTGACAACCTCCTCATCAATTTTTACGTACTTCAGGTCCAAAATACGCAAAGAGCATTGGTCAAGAATCATCGAGTCTGAATATTTGATGCTAACCATTGCTGCGTTTAACTTAGTAAGTGAACTGGAAGTAAAGAGTATACCAGGTAGGCTGTATACTTCGCGGTATTTAATCGACAAAATTGTCTCCTTGACATTACATTCGGTAATCAACAACTCTATCCATGCGTCAAGGCAGGCCGAATCATCATCATACTCAAGCCCTACCTTAAGTTCCATCATCAAATCAAAACTTGTTATGCGAATGTGTTGCTCCTGAAATCTACGCAACGTAACAGTCACGAGTTGTCGAAAGAGATCCTTAGTCATATGTTGGCTTTCAATGAACTCCATGTTTTAGACAAGGTTTGTAATCGAACGATATCTTTGCGATCGAGGAAGGACATTATATTATGGATGATACTTATAGGCAAATTTGAGAGTACGTCTCGCTCATCCATCTTGAATTCTGTCTTCGAAACTGAGTATATATAATAGAGATGTTGATAATAAGTAACTCTACAAGCTTCAGATTCTAGTGTTGGGTTCTGGTTAAGTCTAACTTGCGAAAAACACCAAAACTTCCGAAGATCACATACATGATTAATATGAATCTAGGGCAGATGAGATACCTTTGTCGCGTGAATAATCCTCGTGATAATGATAATAATAATAATAATAATAATAATAATAATAATAATAATAATAATAATAATAATAATAATAATAACGAGATCGACTTACTATATCGAATAAGCTCCGATAACTTGCCCAGCAAAGAAGATCAGCAGTGCAACTATGCGGCCAGCGAAGAAGATAATCAGCAGTAATAAATCAGAAGGATTATTACTTGCGGAGTATGAATGAGAAAGGACTTTTTGGGTTTAGTCTAACTGACGAATTTCTAAACCTAAACTCAATCTTGTGAAATACACTTTTGCAAGTGTTAGCTCTAGTTGGGTGTCGGACGCGAAAAAATAGTAGAAATACGGAGTATAATCTTCCGTGAATTAAAAAGTAGTAAAGTACAACTTTAAATTTTTTTGGTAAGGATATCAATCTAGCTATCTGCCCGGTTGTCTCAGGTTCGAACCCTAATATCCGGCAACCTTCTATGCCAAAAATGCCGTCTTATATTTAGGAGTCTTAAGTAACATGAGTTTTCGTTAAAGACAAAGATTATCACCACTCTTACATCAGTGGCTTCTATGCCAAATTCTCAGTATGCCCAATTCGTGAGGGTTTGGAACAGAGAACCTAATGTGACCCTGCTTATAGACAGAGGATTACAAATATATAAACACGTATTTATGTCTCGCTACTTCATTGATCTTGAGATCAGATACCCTAGAAACTTTAAAAAAAAAAAAAAAAAAGATCGATTGTGTTGTGTTCAGTGTGGTTCGTTCAAGATTCGAGTCGAGAAAGATAACATAACGTTGCACAAGTGTCTAACTTGGTTTAAATCACTTCTGCTGGCTTACCCTGAGGTAGTTCAAAGAATCCTGAAATTTTGTTTTTTTTTTTTTATCCGAAGCACTTCTGCAGAAGTTTTGCTGATTGATTACCAAAGAATTTCGACCATAACAAATTACAACATATTAAAACTCATTCCTATAAACTGTAGGGTGTATACCAACATTATGTGCTCAATCGTCGCCCTAAATTAGTCCCCCCCAACAAAATAAAACATTACAACTACAAAAGAATTGGTTACCAGCAAAAGGAGAGACCTATATAGTGAAAGAATAACGTTTTTGTACCATCGGCTGGTATAAACTTCGTTACCACCATACTCGTTGATATGTGACATAAACCCAAAGAATTATTACTACGAAGCAGCTTCAGCAACAGGGTTTGATTCAGAGGCAGTCCAATATTGCTTAATTGCGACCATAACTTTCTCTCTTTGTCTAGGCCCTTTTTCATGATCAAATATTATGCTATACCATTGCATTCCATCTATGGTGTCCTTGATTTTAACCAAGACATCTATATCGTCCCGGAAAATTACGCAACCTTGTGGTCGCAAAATCCTGTCCATCTCTAGTAGTATGTCTTCCTTCTTACACCTGCACATTATGCATTTGTTAGCATCAAATAGAAAGCATAGGAATATTACATATTTGATTTGGCACAGTATATTTTGAGCTGCGAAAAAAGGACAACAATTGGCGAATCTAGTTACCTGCCGTCGTACAGACTGAACACAGAATCAGCGTGAATCAAGTCGTAAGTCCTTGGATAAGTAGACATCGCCTCGCACCTACAAACAAAAACAATCAATTTTGGATTTGCGTAAATTGGTTGAATAACCACTATATAATTCGAGAGCAATGACTCTGTCTACGATTATTTATTGTGAAGTAGCAGTCCGTGGATGCAATTCTCGACACAATTTCAATTAACATGGGTCATTTGGAAATTGACCCCTCTCCCTTACCTCACCATAGGCGAGACTCGGGAGCCTTAGAAACATTGGGATTTAGTTTGTACAAGTTAGATAAAGAGCTCACCAGCTTTGGTAAGTGCCAATCAAACCACGCTGAAAGATAGCTCCAAGCGTATCAACTTTGGCTTCAACTGGAACAATATTCATGACCCAAACAGGATCACTGACAAGAGCAGCTGCAAAGCCACCCAAGTTAGCGTTCATGTCAAGTACATTTCGATACCGTCCTGCATCATTCAGCTCACTGATTACAGTCCTGTAATATGCTACTCGTTCCTTCCACATCTCGGTGTCTTTTCTGAAGTCTTCGGGTGTGACGCCCTCCAAGGTACCGCGATACACCCTAGGAGGCGTTGCAGTTAGTCTCATTGGCCATTTAGATAGTTGCCCTCCTGCTGTATCTGTTATTTCTGAGGCCTCTGGAAGTGGGGTTAAACATGCCTCCATTTTCGTATTCCTGTGATAAAAACAAGGTCACACAAACTATAAGAGCCAACATTTGCTGCAAATCGAAGTCTTGCTGCGTGAATTAACCATTCTCAGATTGAAACTAAAACATTAAAACGCGCTTATGGCCAGATAATTTCAAATTTTCCTGACACAGGATTAATGACAAGGCAGAAAAAACGAGATGAAAATCGAAGCTTACCATGCTCGGTCAGGATTATTAGACTCACAGAAGCGTGGCTTCTTGAAGACTCTACGGTTCTGTTTACAATGTATATGATTAGTAGGCTTCTGCCACACTGCAATGTCCCCTATTTGCCTTAGTTTTTTCCAACAGAGGGATTTTGCAACATTTTCGATTGCAGCCTGCTCGGAGCTCAAGTATTCCTTAGGTCTGTTCCAACCTTTCCAGTGCGTTTCCCAGTTGATGGGTGGACCGGAAAGGATCCAGTAACCTCCAGGCCGAAGAATCCGATCAACTTCAATCAAGTATAGCCCTTCTGCTCATTCCAAACATTTTCTTATCAATTAAACAATCAAACAATTTTGCCATTACTGTACAAATTAAGTTTTAACTTGTGTATTACTCATCTGTGAAGTCTAAGCTACAGACTTACAAAGTGTATGTATAGCATTCGGTATACTAGGGTCACAGGGGAAAAAAAATCAGAAATTACAAAGTGTACGAAAGTCCTGCAATTATGAGGTGACCCTTGTATTCTCACCACGTCTTATCTTAACTTATTTGTATGACGATTTTAACAGAAATTGTACGTTGTTGAATTATTACCGTCTAGAGTCCAGGGAATGAGGCAACGAGAGCAATGAGCCATGTCGAACGATCTTGAAGGGTAAGGAAGGCGCTCAGTAGCCAAGATCCCTATCAATGCAGGGACACCCCTCTCAAGGGCAAACTGTACCTGAGCTTCATGTGTGTCCTTTGGCGCAAATGACACTGTCAAAATGTTGCGTGACAGTAGATATGCCCCGAAACTTGCAACCTTCACATAAATAGAACATATAAACGCCTTCATTCACAAGTTTTCATCATAGAAAAATATAGCTACGACAACAACAAGTACTCACATCAACACTAGAATAATTAATACAACCAAAAGAAAACGTAACAACACTAGAACTACGACACATCGAGAAGTCATTATCGACCAATAAGGTGGTTGCAACAAACCTAGTCGGAAATTGTTAATTGGTCGCAAATTAGTGACCAGATTTGGTGATTAACCGTAAGTTAATTGCTAATCAGCTACCAAATGAATAATTGTAAATTGACTACTAAAGCATTAGATTAGTGCTAATAGGATTCAATAATCGCTTTGCTGACTTCCATCTTGATACAGACATGTATATATAGTTTCTTTTGTTTTTGTTCCTAATACAGACATGTAGCAAACAACATTTTATGGATACTACTCTATTATGTTTTTACTATATAAAGGGCAAAACATATACGTAAGACAATGGGGCAGATCATGTGATTTGGTGAGAGTGGTCATAAAATTCCACCACTACAATTGTTGTAAGCAAGAGTATATATAGGCCATGCTTGATCATCACGAATTTAATTGACAACCATACCCGTAATATTATCGACTTCTTTCAACTTAAACTTGAAGCTCATTAATAACTCGTTCTAAGCCGTGAAGTTCAAATCCTAGATTCGATATTCATAATTCCGCAGCAAGAATTTGATACAAGGTATGGTTTGGCCTTGTAGACTTGTAGAAGTGGCGAAATCTTTTAACTTCACGTAGACTGTTACATGCAGTAGCAGTTAAACAGAGTTGGAATTTTTGTCTTGCTGACAAATTATGGTCCCCTGATACATTTAACACTTGGTAAAAGACAATGAACAATGGACAAATCTTTAGGTTATCTTCTCACCAAAATTCTACTAGTTCATCATAAAGCCTCTTTTCCTTAACCCAATTCTTGTCTTTCCTAAAAAGATTCATGATTTCTATTAAAGTCATGTGTTGCATTGTTTTTTGATCATTCGGCAATAAATTCTATTTCACCTTATTAATCACAAAATTACGACACCGGTGTATAACAGATGTACACTTCTCTCTTCTTATATTAGGGAGTTTTTGAAACAATGGGGTTAAGTCTCTCCATCCTTTCGGTATTTTTTTTTTATTTATTTAAATTTCTCTCAAATCAAACGTTGATAATCGAAATGAAAGAAGAAACTACCATAGAACTCATGACTGATTAGTTCACTAGGTAAATTTGAGGCTGTTTCCATTGTCCAATTTTATGTGCCAAGACCTTAGTCAAATTTTGTAATTGATATATTTAATTTCATCACTCCATAGTCCATATTTCGTCTCACTATATTAAAGGACAACATGACAACTACTAGTATCACAATAGATAAAGTCAAATAATTCCTTCCATCTGAATTGACTGTCAAAATGGATATTCCAAGTCCCAACCTTGTGGAATTATTTTCTCCCAAGCTGGATTTAAAAGTCACAATCTACATACTCCGTATATATATATAAATCTACCCTATTGCTATCACAAAAGTATTATTAAAAAAAAAAAAAAAAAAAAGTCACCAAAATATGCATTTCCGAACCTCAAATGTATGTCAAACTCGAACTTTACAAACTACGTATATACCACGTTCGCAACTATCTAACTAGTTACGAGGTGTTCCCCAACTATCTGCGTCTTTGAATATTTTCTTTTACCTGAAGTATTCCAAAACTATTACAAACCACCGTGAATTAATGCATGCATGGTCCATGATCAAATTGATCACATAGGTTTTATATCAAAAAATATCATCATATCATAAAATGTGACAGGAGTAAATGAATATGACTAAATATCATTAAAATCCACTATAAAAGGAAAGAATATTATGAGAATCGTCAATTTATGCACATAAATCACACCCAATCCAAATTTACCAAAAATACGGACCCACCCAAATACGATTCACCTTAAAGAAGACATGAAGAAAAAGCACAAAAAAGCCGCTCCAAATTCCGGCCCACCTCCGGTCTACTAAACCACTGAGATTTATAACGTCCGCACGTAAAGCCTCGTATTCCCAATAAATCAACCCACCTCGTAACCTCAAAACTCAATCAAGGCATCAACCAAACCACAATTACTCCCAAAAAGCAAAGAAACTTTACGACGTACCAATTTATGTTGAGTAATTCAATTCTAAATTGTCAATACTAATGCGTAAAACTCAAATTGTTGTTTGTACTAGTAAAAATGTCGTGTTATCACTTATGAGTACTTTTTGACTAAGAATACGACTCAAGATGAGTCAATTAAACCTTAGAAATGAAACGTCTAGTCAAACTTAAAAACAAAATGTATGTAACAACAACAAAATGTGTACATGAAAGGACCAACATGTAGAGTAGTATAAGGTAAGATTCAAAAACCATATAGTAAAAATGTAACGTATGTACATACCCCACAACCGGTGTCAATAGCAGTTCGGACCGAACCGTCCTTAAGATTAATAATCTTGCCAATTTCATCAATGTAAGCGTCAGCACCATGAGGAAACATAGTCCCCCCACCCGGAAAAACGAACCGGTCATCCTCGAACCGGACCCAATTTTGGACGGCTTTCTCGACCGTTAACCATTTATGAGGCACATTAGCGTACCAAACCATGTCTCTACTCTCCGGCCACCTAAACGGACGTTTATATCCTAACGGAGCAGGAATCATACAATTTAGCAACTCGGTTTCGGCCGGACAGTGCCGTTCCCTGTAGATTAACCGGTCACGTGGGAACCGGAGGGAGCGAGCGACGTCGTGGCATGGGGTGTACTCGGATAAATTAGCATGGCATGCAGGCACGTGAGTGACACGCGCCACGGGAGAGAGTGTAATGAGGTCGGAGGCAGAGTGGTGTGTCGCGTAATCTAGACGGCCCATAAACTTGTTGTGTGGTGATGTTAGGCATGAAGGGGTAGAGGAGAGTTTTGGGAATAAAGAGGATGTGTTTGTAGGTGCACGGTATGATCCTAGTAGATATGAGAGTGAACATAGGAAAATTATTATGATCATGTAAGAAAGGTTTATTTTTTTCTTTAATGAATAAAGTTTTTGTTTGATGAAGAATGAAATCGCCATTGATAATCTAATCTTGATGGAGAAGAGTAAACAAAAAAATTTGAGGAGAATTGGCGATGGAGGAAAATAATAATAAGGTATTTATATATATCTCTATGGTGGTATGAATGTACTAGTATATTGGTATGTTTGATTTTTGGTCCGTTTTGAGTTATTATGGAGAAATCTTCTTTGGGATATTTGTTTTTAATTTTTTGATAAAAAAAAAAAAGGGAAAAAAGGGTGACTAGGTGAGTTGTTAATTTGAATGATGATCGATATATATAGTAATTTTGTTTAATTAAATGGATTTGGTATAGATTAGATAAAAATTAAGTGTGTATTAGGGGAAGTGTATATTATGTGTTTGTGAATTGTGACATCAACTTATCCTTTGAGGTAGCATGAGTCACTAGGAGCTATGAAGTGTCATGTTTAAGCTTCTCTAGTATAATCAACCAAATTGAAAGGTGACTTCAACTTCTTTTAAATTGGAAAACAAAAAGGTTCAATGGACACCGTCGCCATTATGACACAGTAAACTTGGAGTTTGATAATAGGCACGACGATGCAAAACCAAATTTACTTTACTACTTTAGTCATGTATAATACCAAAATCAAGTCATGCTCGTACACAAATTGACTATTGCACTCTCATCTCCGTATAGTGAAACAATATCAATCAAAGCATTGATGAGAGTATTACGTTAATGCGCATAGAGCAAAGACATTGGCGGAACCAGATGGGGCTTCCCTGAAACAATAACGCCGTATAAGCTCCATATTTCAACGAGGCACACATTTTTGGTTTAAAAGAGTTCAATTCAACTATTACAAACTTTACAACAGAGAACAGAAAATATGGTAATAAGAAGTTCATAACCAATTACCGTCTTTAGATTTATTTCGGCCGTACTATACTAGTAGAGCAGTAGTCTCAAAGCTCTAAAGCTCCTACTACTACTAGTCCTAGTATGAGTTTTCCTCGTGACAAAATTAAAACGAAGAGCGCATGTGTGTAGAAAAAAATGACCTTTTCGCCCTTACATTAAATTCTGACGAAAAAAAAAGTTTGAATTAATCCCCCGGCATAATTACGCCGCCGGCGACTCTTTTTAATCAACCACCAATTATCCCCAAATTCAGAACCCTAACTCGGTAACTCATTAACTCGGCAACTCAGAGGAACTCAGAATAACTTGCCCAGGTATTTGAAGAAATTAGGACTTTGATTACTTGTTCATTACTATTCCACATTTGCTCGTATTTTATATTTTGTGTTGTTTTTCTGGGTTTAATGGGTTTTTAAAAGGGCTGATTTTTATGGTGTTTTTTTTGTTAAATCTCTCTGGGTTCTTTGAGTTTTGTAATTTGGTGTTTGTTTATTTTGTAATTTTAGTGTTGTTCAATCAAAGGGGGTCTTGAACTTGAAGTTTGTTCGTGTAAAGATGATGTCTTGATAGCTGAAATATGGTTAAAGTGATCAGCTTTTTGAGGAAAATCAACTGATGAAATATGAGTAATAGCCAAATACCTGAGAATTGGCATTAGCTTGTTAATTAAGTTAGAAGATTCCGAAATAATCGAAATCAGCTGATCCCGACAAATTGTATGTGAAATCAAATAACGGCTCTGTTGTACATGATATGTACTGGTGCTAGACTGCTAGCTGCTTGTTGTTGTAGGGTATGTTTCTCATGATGTAAACTCGTAATTTGGTTTCGTTCTTAGGCGAGTTTGATTAACACTTCTACAGTAACATCTTCCCTCGTAAGTTTCGAGACTTTTATGGCTTAAATGTTGGAACGCACCTCCAAAAGCCTTAAAAACTCGTCTGGTCTAACCGTGAAACTGTCTTATACTCGTAGGCTTGATTGGTAGCATGTATTCTAGATTATGTAATGGGCCTAATTTTGTAAGGAAAATAGGGATGTGGAGGGTGGTTAGATGTAATCCTCATCACAATGTGATGAGTTAGACTTGATCCTCATTACGTTGTAATGAGATTTTAGTTCAACATTCCACCATTACATGTAATCAAGTCCACTCTCCTCAATGTGACCCCTCTCTATCGTTATCTTCATCTTATTTCTAGGAGATTGATTCCATTACATTGTAGTGGTGAATTGGCGATCCTCCTACGAAAGCATAGTGTAATTTAACAATGTGTTGTGGAAATGTGAATTCTGAGAAGTGCCGTAACCTAATTTTCTATCTAGTTGGAGATTTAGCGGATACTAGGGATGTTATGAGCTTCCTTCAGTATTCATTTGGAATTTAGTGGAAATTATCTGATGCCATTATTATACATAATTCAGTGCAGAATACTGACCGTAAAGAATAAGGGGGTCGGGTGATTTAAGCTATTTGAAATGGGAGCTTCATCGGCTACGACCCCATCGTCATCTTTCCTCTATAAGGTTTGTCTTCTGTAAATCTTTCTCCTTTAAAATTTCCACTGAATTGTCTATACTTTATATTGATATATTCTTTCTTTTTGGCCTCTTAAGGACGTCAGCCTCTCTGCTTTCACTCCGTCTTCCTCCAATTGCTCTCAGCTTTCTACCCCAAAATGGAGAACAAGGTCAAAGAATATAGTATCTGTCATGACTCCCCAGCAAGCGGAGCGGAAGCCTTCTACCACAGGCTCGGTTTGACCTTTTCCCAAAACTTCTTTTGTCCTCAAGTAGTGGATTTAGTCATTTGGTCAACAGGTTCAAGATGGGCATGTGTTTAATATAATTAGGTTAAAAATGCAATGACGATGACTGAGAAGATACTGGCCAAGGGCTCTGAGAAATCCCAGCTAACACCAGGTGATAATGTCTGGGTCAATGTTGACGTATTGATGACCCATGATGTTTGTGGACCCGGTTCTTTCGGCATCTTCAAGAAGGAATTTGGACAGAATGCAAAGGTATTTTACATCCATTAAGTGTTAATCTCTGGTGAATGCTGCAGGTTATCATATTCATGGTTTCTCTTTTCTCATCATTGTATCCATTTCTTGCAGAATTCTTTATGCATCCTTAGCCCAGTGCTCTTTATTAGAGAAGCTGTTGTCTGACATAAAGTTAGAATTAGCTTAGGTAGCGTTTGGAAACAAAGTTGGAAATTTGTAATCATTTGAATTCTATCATTTGAGAATGTGCTATTCAAATATAAATCCAATGTTTGGGAGAGGTTGGGATTTCAAAATGAGGGGTATTGGGGTGTCATTTGTTTTACACTAGAAAGAATTTCAGTCAAATTCCAAAGGATTTGATACAAATCCAAATACTCAAATTCTTGAGTTCCCAAACATGGGATTTGAGCCAAAATTGGATTTGAGAATGAAATCCTTGTATCCAGATACTCTTTTATTGAGTTTTGTGAGGATGAAATGGTAGTTCATAATAAATTGGTAGGATAGCCTATAGGAGCTTTTAAGCTAGCTCTCGGTAAGAAAATGCTCCTTGCTGAATTGACACGCAGCTGTAAGGCAACTTCATTTTTTATGTCACTCACCATTCAGAACCTTTATATACAATATCCACAATGCACCATCTAGAATGTAACGGCAGAAGAATACTTGAGGTCGGACAGTTATCATCATACAGTTATAGTTCTTTTAGGCATAGGCTCAGAGCAGTGCATGGTATATATTAAATTCTTTGACATGGTTGTGCAGATATGTTTACTGTTTGATGATAAGTAATATGTGTTGTCTTCCTAATGCATAGCTTCCCTTTTTATTTTATTTTTGCTGTCTTTGGTCTTGACTTCTTTCTCTTTGATCTCTTAATTCAAAGAAATAGTATTAAGCGCCCTTCTCTGTGTAAATGCATATACGTATTATTCAATATTCCTCCTCGAATGTGCTCATTTTGAAATTGTTTACACCTTTGTATGTGATCATATCTTATGTTGGTTCTTATATTTTCCATTCAAACATTAAATCTAGACTTCCTTTCTGCATTGAAGGTGTGGGACCGCGAAAAAGTTGTCATTATTCCTGATCACTATATTTTCACAACTGATGAACGGGCAAACCGCAATGTTGATATCTTGAGAGACTTTGTGAAGGAGCAGAATATCAAATACTTTTATGATATAACAGATCGTTCGGATTTTAAGGTACAGTTTGTTCGGCAGCATTTGGGTTCCCTTAAATGAGGTTATACCTTGAAAACTCCGTTGTCTTTTCAGGTAAATCCTGACTATAAGGGAGTTTGCCATGTTGCTCTGGCTCAAGAGGGGCACTGTAGGCCTGGAGAGGTGCATAGGTTTTTTTTCATCTTTACCCTTGGCTCTGTGTCATATGATATTTTGATGTGTGAAGCTTATAATGTTATTTACCCTTCAGGTCTTGTTGGGGACTGATTCTCATACTTGTAATGCTGGTGCATTTGGGCAATTTGCGTCTGGGATTGGGAATACTGATGCTGGCTTTGTTTTGGGGACGGGTAAAATATTGTTAAAGGTTTGAAGACACTCCTCCCAGTGATATCTATAATGGTCCTGTTGTCTCTATGTGATGTGCTTGTTTATGCTTGAATGTCATTCTTTCGTTCCCTATCTTTTCAGTTCACGAGGAAGTTGTAGTCATACAATAGATGATGGTCACATAGATTTTCTGCTTCCATCTAGCTGATAACTCTTTCACACGAATTGACCAGAACAGTTTTAAGCATCAAGCGTTGGAGCAGATCTTGGACGTCTTATGACCTTTAGTCATATCTCAAAAGTAAAAGAAGTGTTCCACTGTGACATTAACATCCAATTCAAAAGAAATACATGTAATATAGAAGGAACTTGTTCTGCTTGTTCAACTAACCAATAAGGTGATTAAGCAGTACTCGGTTTTGAATACTACAATATACACAAGGGCCTAAGTGGGGTCTCTTATGGATAATTAATATTAAAAATAGAAGATTGGAGCAATGGAAACTTCTTTTATTGGGGGAGGGGGGATAGAGAAAGATATTTGGAAACAGAGCTACACATACATCCAAGCATCAGGTCGGATCACTTCCTAAGTATTCAAATATTGCTATGGTTTTTTTCCTTATAGTTTATAAGCATCTAAAGTAATCAAACACCTCGGCGGAGTAACATCCAGGAAACCATGCTTATGTCAACTCCATAAACCTTGAAATTCTAATATGGGTATGCATTAAATAAGTGATGTGTGGTTGGTTGTCGGCATTATAGCTACTTGCACAAAGCATTGGAATCATTTGCTTCAGTGTTTGAGAGTTATATGCGTTTATGTAACAATTCTTCCCTCAATGTCTTGTGCTAGCATGCTGAGTAAAAATCTTTTGTTGAAGTATCTCTCTAATGTTTAAGCTAAGATTTTGTGCTTATTTTCCTTGTTCTGTGAAACACTTTATGTACCTCAACATTCAACTGATTGAAAGTTGAAGATTTACAGGCGGATGTTGATAGGAAACTTATCTTTGACCTCAGTAAGCCACCTAGACAAGCCTCACCTTTTAGCTTCCTCTAATCCATTAACCTTTCTTGACATGAAATTTTCAAAGTGCTTTGTAAATTTTATATCCTTTTCTTTTTTAACTAAACTTTTCGTTTCCATGTGTAAGCTAACCAGATTTCACGACTGTTTAATCCTTCAGGTTCCTCCAACTTTAAGATTTGTAATGGATGGAGAAATGCCTGATTATTTGCTTGCAAAGGATTTGATTTTGCAAGTAAGTTCGCATGATCTTAATTGTTTCTTTCAATAAACTGCTGCATCCATTAGTCTTTTATTGACTGTGCTCCCCCTGTCTGAAATGACCTCCAGATAATTGGTGAGATCTCTGTGTCTGGTGCGACATACAAAGCAATGGAATTTGTTGGTTCCACTATTGAAAGTCTGACAGTTGAGTTTACGCTTTTTTTTTTTTTTTTTTTTTTTTGCTTTAAATCATTTCCTTTCTTTGAAATTGAGCTGCACTTCTGCTAGAAAGATGCAAAGCTCATTTCCTTTTGCCTCTGTGGGCTGGATTGTCTTCTCTTCTCCACCTAATTGTTTGCTTGACGACAAGACGTATGTTGATTTTACATTTGCATCTATGTGTCTCAGATGGAAGATAGAATGACCCTGTGCAATATGGTCGTGGAAGCTGGAGGAAAGAATGGTGTTGTCCCTGTTGATAGTACCACATACAAGTATCTTGAGGTTTGTGGCCTTAAAGTGTCTTGGTTTATGGTTGCCTTTTTTAGTACTCTTCTTGCCAAATTTATCTCTTATAATTATTGTGACATAGCGCATGTATTCCACACATTTCCAGTTTTCCACTGCTTTGTGAGCCATAAAATCTTGGATGTTTAGTTTATCTTCAGGAATCCTGTCTAATCTCTTGATCATCTGGCCAATATGTTAGTTTGTATATTGAATGTTCAGAATATGGATATTCAAATAGCTTCTTTCTATTACTACTGATAGATGAAAACTTTTGAATAGTTTTTTATGCACAATTTTCTCCTTGGGTTTGTGCAGGACAAGACATCTATTCCATATGAGCCTGTTTACAGTGATGACAAAGCAAGGTATCTCTACTAAATTTAGACTTCACTGCTCAGAGTATGTGTTTGTGGGCTCAGATTAAAGTCCCATATGGTTGCATGCTTAGCTCAGTCCTGCTTATTTGTTGTACAACGGTAGTTCACCTCTATTAACTAATTGTCTAAATAAAGCAGTTAGATAAAGCAATTTGTGGTAGCTCGTCATACAGTTGCTGATACTGTCATTCATCTCACCTTTGCGCTTAAAATCTACTTTTATCGTTTCTTCTTGAAATTCAGATATCTGTCCGAGTACCGGTTTGATGTGTCAAAGCTGGAACCTCTTGTTGCGAAGGTAAATAGTATCATATGATCCCTAACTTTTAGGATGTTCATCCTTATTAATAAGATCTTGAACTCATTCTTACTTTGCTCTGGTATGCAGCCCCACTCTCCAGATAATCGTGCATTAGCGCGAGAATGCAAAGATGTCAAAATTGACAGGGTGTATATTGGCTCTTGTACTGGTGGGAAGACAGAAGATTTTCTCGCTGTAGCTAAATTATTCCTAGCTGCGGTAAGAGGAGATTCTTTCGTGCTTGCCTTTAAATTTCAAGGGCACTTTTATATCTTTACTGTAATGGCTTAACGTTTAAGATCCTTTAGACATCAGTCAATTTGGTTCGTTGGCGCGGTTTGTATCAGATCATTATCTAATTGAGATGAATTTAGGTAGCGTTTGGAAACAAGAATTTGAGAATTTGTAATCATTTCAATTCCATAATTTGAGAATGTGGAATTTAAATATAAATCAAATGTTTGGGGAGGGTGGGATTTCAAAATGACACCTCTTGAGGTGTCATTTGTTTTTGGCCTAATTGGATTTGATACAAATTCTAAAGGATTTGACACAAATCCAAATTCTCAAATTCTTGAGTTCCCAAACATGGGATTTGTGTCAAATTTGGATTTGAGAATCAAATTTGGATTTTGCCACTTAAAGTCTAGAACATTTTTTTTATTTTAAAGGAAAACTTGATACTTTTCAATTGATTGTTATGCTTTGGAGCTTTCGATCTTTGACTTGTGACATTGGGTTTTCTGCAGGGGAAAAAAGTCAAAGTCCCCACTTTTCTAGTGCCAGCCACTCAGAAGGTTTGTGAACTTCTAAACCCATCTGCTGATCTGCATACACAAGGACTTCAAACTTTAGTTTAGTAGGAACAATGTGTTACGATCTATATATGTTGGTGAACTCTGTAGGTCTGGCTGGATGTGTACACTCTTCCGGTGCCTGGTTCTGGTGGCAAGACCTGCGCTCAGATATTTGAAGAAGCTGGGTGCGATACACCAGGTAGTCCTGGTTGTGGAGCCTGTCTTGGTGGCCCTAGAGACACTTATGCACGTATGAATGAGCCACAGGCAAGTTTAATGACTATCCTCGTATTTTGAAGTTACATCCTTGTTCTTATTGTGTGCTTGCTGTCGGCGATGAACTACTTCCAGCAGCCATCGTAGTTAACACATAACTGGCGTGTTCTTGACATGGTGATCGTTGCTGCAGGTTTGTGTTTCGACTACAAATAGGAACTTCCCTGGTCGAATGGGACACCGGGAAGGGCAGATATATCTAGCATCTCCTTACACTGCAGCTGCATCAGCACTCACTGGTTACGTTACTGACCCTAGAGAATTCCTGCAATAAACAGTAGCAAATGAAACTTGTTAAGAGCTTCTGCTCAGAGCTCACATTGTTTGCTTCAAAGATCACTTGTATACCTCCACAATGTTAAACTTGTATAAACATTAGATTAGTTCGCTCCCTACATTTAATTATGTTGCTTAAGTATGACGGTTCTCAGATGACGATTTATGTTAGTAAACCTCATACCACTTCGAGACTGAGGCTTGTTTGTTATTTTAGACGCGGAGTAACATCATTTTTTATAAAAAAATGTTCGGTAAAAAAAGTCGTGAGAATGTGTTGAATTCTTATTGATCCGTACCAGTATTTAACCCGACCCGTATCCAATAAATCATACCAGATTATCAAACTAGGCCTTAAGTTCAATTCAAGCCCGAAAAAAAAGCCCAGCCCAAAAATTTAGGGCTAAATCTCATGTGATACTAATACAGCAAATTGGAAACCCATTATAAAAGAGTCACTCTTTGTATCTTCTCATACAATTTACACCGTCTTTCTCTCTCTCTCACCTTCATTCTCTCTCCTCGCGAAGAACGAGGAATCTGGTTTTCTAGGGTTTTACGAATTCGCGGGGGTTTACGCTCGCCGACACTCTAACAATGGCGGACGACGATTACAATGACATGGACATGGCCGATGGGTAATTCATCTCATTTCTCCCCTATTTTTATACCCTTTTTCAAAAATTAGGGTTTCGTAATTGTTTTTGTTTATTTCCGACGCTTTTTTACGATTTCGTTGAATGTTATTGGTTATATTATGATAGGTTGTATTGTATATGCATGTTTAATAGTTCATTTAATCGTGTATTGTGGTTTACGCTTCAATAATTATTGTTCAATTAATTTGTGAGGAATTAATAAAGGTTTGTGATGTGTTGGATTAATATTTCAGCTGGATATATATATATATATATATATATATATATATATATATATATATATAAACTAGTTGGAGATGTATGTGGTTGTGGTTTTGGTTTTGTGTGATTTTGTTGTGTTGCTGGTTTGTGTAATTTGTGAAATCGTGGTGAAAGTTGGGATCTTTTTGCGAAACCCGGTCTATGGCAAAAAGTTGGGGAAAATGGTGTTGTAGGATAGCAGGGGTGAGCTTTCTTAGGTGTTGGTTGAGTATGTATTGGGTTGCTTTATCAAGAGTTATAGCTGATAGAGCTGGTACGACTTGGGTTCCCGGAAACGTGATTAACGAATGTAGAGGAATTGTAAAGATTTTAACTTTCATAGGTTTTGTTGTTCCTGTTATAGAGCGTAAATGCGTGAAATAAGTGACGGAGATTGGTACTTAAATATGGCTGGCCTTAGGCTCAATACGTAATTGCTATACTTAACTGCAGTATAAGTTTTGCTGTTTTTCGCTTTGTTAAAAATTACCTTCTTCTCGTTTTGGGCGAAAGCGATGATGACAAATGATAATCCCAGCTCTATGAGATCTCATTTGTTGAGATCAGGGACAAAACATATTTACATTTGCCTGAGCTCCTAAGTAAATTCCTTCTGTTGGATTTTTCCATGAGATCTTCTTTGTTAAATCTTTTCAACTCCTTCGATTTGGACGTATCTGTGAAATATTAAGTGCCAAGGTATAGACATTTTTTAGCTCCTCCCTCATTTTTAAAGCAGTGGTGCTGGTGTAAGTAAAGGTAACAGTTGCTATAGAAACAATCTCAGCTAAGCTGATTCCGAGAATATTTTGCCTTTTTCTGTTTTTGAAGGAAAAAAGTGATCTTCGTTTTGTTCATCTGTTCACCAATTGTGAATTCTAGTACTGTTTGGAAAGCCATGATGACAAATGTTAATCCCAGCTCTATGAGATCTCATTTGTTGAGATCAGGGACAAGACACACGAACATTAGCCTGAGCTTTTATGTTGGTCACTACGTAATTTTATGCTCTGTATTTTCAAGGAAATTATGCAACAAACTTCCTTGCTGTCGCATTTTTTTATATCCCTATTCAATTCATTTATGTTGGAAATATGTTGTGCAAGTCTGATGAACATTTGGCTTAGTACATTATGTCTTTTTTTTTCTGTCACAAAAGATCGTTTTCCTCCTTCTGCCTTTCGGTGCTTGATGTTTGATTCTTATTATGCTCTTTTTAAAAGCGATGATGATAAATGATAATCCCAGCTCTATGAGATCTCATTTGTTGAGGTCAGGGACTAGACATGTGTTCATTTGCCTGAGCTCTTATGGTGTTGATTTCTTGGCTAAGTAGGCTG
This sequence comes from Spergularia marina, assembly GCA_963680865.1. Taxonomy (NCBI): domain Eukaryota; kingdom Viridiplantae; phylum Streptophyta; class Magnoliopsida; order Caryophyllales; family Caryophyllaceae; genus Spergularia; species Spergularia marina. The sequence goes on along the minus strand of OY804551.1, from coordinate 23,781,079 downwards.
TTAAAGATCTTCCTCTCTTTTGCACAGATGCATCTCCTAAAAAAATTCTTGGAAATATCAAGTGCTTGTCAAAATGTTTGAAATGTGTGTCAATGAATATCCTAGGTGATTCTTTTAAGTATATGCTGTGTCTATGTCCTGATGTGGCGTACCTTTTTGAGTGATTGGCTGGAAATGTTAGTTTTAAACGTTGTGCTGATTCTTCAAGTTATTTGTGTTTTACAGATACGATGATGAGCCCCCAGAGCCCGAAATTGAGGAAGGGGAGGAAGAGGATAATGCAGCTGCACAAGAGGATGATCTGAATGAACCTCTGGTAGAAGGAGAAGAAAGAGACGGAGAAGGGAAGGAGAAGCAACAGAGGAAAACATCAAAATACATGACAAAGTATGAGCGAGCTAGAATTCTGGGCACACGAGCTCTTCAGATAAGGTTTGTTAGATTAGTCTCCATATTCATTCACACTGTGTTTTTGATTTTTAAGTGATCATGTTACTAAATCGATACTTATGTCTCTGACAGTATGAATGCGCCTGTGATGGTCGAGTTGGATGGTGAAACTGACCCACTTGAGGTATTGTGGTTTTCCTTTTATTGTTCATCAAGAAATTTCTTTCCTGAAGGTGCCATCTTTGTTGATTACAATGCCAAGTTCTTAAAGGAGTGCAATATAGTACAGATGATGAGCACTTTAATCTGATGTAACCATACGAATTTTTACAGATTGCCATGAAGGAGCTTCGTGAGCGCAAGATTCCATTTACCATTCGTCGTTACCTGCCTGATGGAAGGTACTTACTAATCCATTGCCGTAAGCAATATCTAATATTTGGCAATGGGTAGTATATGAGATTAGAGGGCTGACATTTTGAAAATTTGTCATTTGTTATGCAGCTTCGAAGATTGGGGGGTGGACGAACTGATTGTTGAAGATTCATGGAAGAGACAGGTTGGTGGCGACTGATGAAATCGGCGATTTCTGTTGGAAACTGATGTGTCATCATATGCCGCTCCCTCTGTTTCTGGTTGCTGTCACTAACGTGTTAGACTGAACTTTTTATGACCTTATGCTGGTAGTCTCAATGTTGGTGGCCTTTCAGACATGCTGAACAGTTATACTAGTATGTAGTTATCTCTGCCTGAATTTTTTTTATGGATTGGATCCTGCTGTGAATATATGATACTTATCTACGTATAATCTGTACCCTCTTAGTAGAATCTTCGATTTTAATCGTGTCACGTTCTTTTCAATTTCCCATTCGCGGTGTTAGTGAACATAGGCCCAGGGTTAGGCTATGAATCTAGGATGCATCCTCGTCGTGATTGAGGTCTCGGTGTAGAGGTAGTGCTCGAACTTTGGGTTGCACTGCGGCCAATGGCCATGGTCCTTTCTTACTTAGTGATGTAAAGAACTGGTTGTTCTCATTGGTTCGTTATCTGTCGTTGTTTCACATAGTACATTTTATCCACTTATCCATACTAATAGAGGTACTAAAGTACAATGTTAGGTTAGGTTTTGATTAGGTTAATGTAAATAGGCAAAGTTGCTTTCAGCGTATAAGAGCAGATTGCTGTTGGCCTGCCACTTTCAATAGTATCGAACCCACATGTTTTTGCTGGATCGCGACGTTAATTATTTTTGATCGATTGAGAACGACGTAATTTGGTCATTTGAGGGACATGTTACCTTTTCTTGATGCAGCCCTTTCTAGACTTCACTGCTTCTGTGACGAATTTCCTAGTCTTGCATTGTCAATCGAGAGACTGTAATAGTGTGTAAGGAACAAAGAATCGTGTACTCTCGCCGTCCTTTTAATATTGTGAGGAATTCAAATGAAGTAAGAAGTTTATAGTGGGACGGAGGGAGTAGTGTAGCTAGAGCTCTATCGAGACATTCCTATTGTGCGATGTATTCCCTTCACTCGCAAAACATGTAGCGATCCTCTTGAAGCCTTTGCGTTGTCATTTGGAGAACAAAGAAGTGTGTGATGTAGAACTCTATGAGACAACCCCCATCATCACTCCAATAATACACTGTCTATTGACATCGTCGAATATGAGTATTTATGATGTCATGCTAACTACATTTTAGATACGCTTTTAATTACCAGGTGATTGCGTATAGTGAGAATTCGTTCGTGTTTCATGGGAGAGGAAAGTTGTAGATAGGTATTACGAGGCAACCAATGATCAACCTATCCACTAATCAATCAATTAGGTATTAAACAAAATACATTCTTCAACCATGCATCTTTAGATTTGTGGTGTTCAAGCTTCTTGGTGACATTGCATGCCATGTTGATGAGTGATGACGAGCTTCAACAATGTCAATTATGTGGCTCTAGTGTGCTGCTGACTCATTTCCACGTAGAATCACTTCTATTACAGTATTCCTTCTTGTTAATAAAAATAATATTTCATTTGTACTTTTCGCTTTTTAGCGATTGATTTGAATATATAGGAGAAATTCAAGCTTAATGTTAACCATCATATGGATCGGAGGGCATACAATATTCTGGATTATGACAAAGATTCATTGATTTAGATCCATTATATGAAATGAGCAATGAAGATTAAAGAAATATCCCATTTGCTTAATTTTTACTTATATAGTATACACCTCAATATGAATTTTATTGCACTTTTTGCTTAGTTGGCACAATTACATGACACTTTTGGTTATTGTAATAATAGAATAGGTGCCTTTGGCTTTAAACTAAGGTGAAAAGACACTTTTGTTGAGAGAAAAATAATTTAAAGAATAAAGTGTAGAATAATATGAACTTTGGAGCAGTTGGAAGCTCTTTCCACGGGAAAAAGCATTGTTTAAAAATGACCCAAAAGACTCAGATACTGTAACAATGTATAATAATTCTTAGTATACGAAAATAATGATAACAAAGGTTTTGGATAACATTGGCATAATATCAACAAAGCTTTGTTGTGTGGATCGATAAAACAATTACTAGATTCGCCACATAATATGTTTGGACATATTCGGCTATGTACATTTATTGGCTCCTTGCATTATGGAACTAAGACATAAAATGTGGACTTATTGAGTGAGGTTCACATAAATGTTCACATATCATAAATCGAAAAGTGGAAATCGTCGTTATAACCGATCATTTCACAAAAAGTAAGAATATGTAGTGATGAGATAACCATCAAAATAAACTCCGATCTCTTCCTTTTGAGAAGAGGTGATTGTTATAGCACACGAATTCGAAGTATAAACTGTTTTTATTTTTCCTAACGGTGAATGAGGTCATTGAGAAATGATGGTAGCTAATAAGGTTTAAAATATGTTTACATTTCCATTGGCTATGTGAGCTCTCCTTCAAATTTATACCCATCAAATTACACTAATAATAATCATTTTCTTCTACCCTCAAATAAAAAAATAAAAATAAAAACATTTTCTTTGACAGCTTACAGCCTTACATTAATAATTGCAGAGCTTAATTGTCATTATTTGGAGACTGAAGACACAGATCCGATGTTACACTTACGTGTATACTTTGCATAATTCCGCACGAAATTTGGGATAACTTATGTTATTACTTATTAGCATGGCATGATCATGATTAATTTAGGTTTATCTTGATGAAGACATTGTGAAAGAGACAGAGAAAAACAAAGAAGAACACAATCATTTGTTAGAGAACCAAAGTCTATTATTACAACTATCTAGTGTCTAACCGAACTGCGTAAAATCGGGATAACTTTCTCTATTACACAAATACATTTTTTTTGTTTAAAATTTTAGATTATTAGAAACAATCATACATAGTTACACACTCAGAATTTTCGGATCGATTAGCAATTATATTGCACCCTAGCTAAATACCCCTGAATTCGCCCCTAGATTACAACCATATAATTTGAAGAGTGAAACATACACCAGCATAAACATGATGATGAGTGTCTAGTGTCTTAACTATACATTACTCATACTTATCCATCTGATGATCTACGTAGCGTACTAAAACAAGTCTGCTAATTGCGGGCCAGAGTGTTTACTTCAGATCATTATTAGTCAAGCACACCCTTTAATCCTCATCCTGGCATGTGGGGAACAGTATTAGCCTAAGCCTCCCCACTAATTCTGATTAGATTCTCTTTTCCAGTTATTGTCTTTAGATCTTTGTGCTTACATGTGGATGCATACCACTCATTGATCTTACATTATTGTGTTTTTTCCCCTCGGGTGTCATTTGGCGGTACTGATTTTTACTTGTTATATATATTGTTGTTATATATAATTTTGCATTAACATTTGCAAAAATTTATATATTGTTACAGACTCGATCAATTTGATACAGTACTTAATAGAATCGTACTTTTTAAGTTTTTAGGCTTTGAGATTCTTTTCTTTGATGTTAGCTAGATTGGGCAAATACTAGCACAAGTTAATTGCAAACTAGATGCCATTGTATCCAAATTAGCTTGGAGTGTATCCAAGTACATCTAATATTCTAATTGTGCATTTGAGATTTGACACTTTTCAAGCTAAGGTTGTAAGTGTACAAGTTTATACTAAATCATCTAATTAAATACTTCATGAGGCCATATAATTGGTTTCTTGGTTTGATTAATTTGAATACGAACATCATACTCTTCCTCGAGAACATGTTGGATATTTTGCATTTTCTTTATTAATCTATTTTGATATACAAAATTTGACTATAATAATGTTTAAACCTCTCTAGTTTGGACCATGACTTTTCACAATGCTAGATTAATAAAAAGTACATAACGAGAAGAATTTTATGAGATACCAATTGTTCTTTACTTGTATGTAAGCTTGTAAAAATCATTGCAACTTTTGTAAGGTAAAGTACAAAAGACGCAATGCAATTTATACCAAATAAGTGAATATCGACTAACTAGATGACTACCACAATGTCAAACATCACCTTAATTACTACCGTAACTAGTTAAATTACGATTTGATCTACCTTGTCAAATAGTCGAAACATACTTATTACCTAAAAGAAATTCCACTAACCATGATTCATGACACATGACTACATAGTTTTATTACATAGTTTTAATTTCCCTCATACTATAAAACTTTAGTGGATAAGCAAAAATTAAAAGTCCAATATAAACACACCAACCATATTTCCTTCCCCTCTCCAACCAACAAAAAACACACAAAAACTCCATTTTTTTCCTTTCACCAACTCACCAAAATGGGCGCCGGGATATCCTCCGCCGTGGACTCAAAAGACGGCGGTGGAGACATGTCTTTAACGGCGGCGAGACGGCGAAAATTGGATGACATACCAGAGTGTTGCATAGCTCTGGTGTTGGGCCACCTAGACCCACCTGAAATATGCGGGTTAGCCCGCCTGAACAGGGCTTTTCGTGGGGCATCATCAGCTGATTTTATATGGGAGTCTAAACTTCCTACTAATTATTCCTTCATTATTCAGCAAATTTCAGCAAAGTTGGACGTTAATAAAGTTGTTAATCAAGGTGAAGATGATCATGATCGAGATTATTCTCATGATGATCATAGTAATAACAATAATGTTATGAAGAATGTTGTTTATTGCAAGAAGGATATATTTGCTCGGCTTTCTCGACACAATCTTTTTGATGACGGTACTAAGGTATACATATACACTCACCATCATTTCTTGTGAAATTTCATCGATTTTCAGTTTATTAGTAATTTACTGATTTGTTGATACGACGAATTGATAACATGTTATTAAGAACGGATTTTGATTTATAGGTGACTCGTTATGTACAATATTTGTAGTTGGTTATAACTTATTAGTGAACAAATTATATGAAATTTGCACGATTTAGAATTTTTTTTTTTTACTGTAGGAATAATTTTTGCAATGTTATAAGGGAGTTACGTGAGTTATGATCTCCGATCTTGGATGTTATGTGATTTAATAGACGTATCGGTTAAGTTAGATAACATTTGGATATAGTATTTGGCTTTTGAAATTGTTTTACCTAAGGTTCCTAATAAATTAAACTCCCATGTCCGAGTGGGAAAAGAGATTTATGTAATTTGATTTATAGTCGGAGAACAAATTAAAGGACCTAAAACTAGAACAGAAAGGGTCTTTATCACAAGTAGTAGTGATGAGGAGTGGTTTAGGAGATTTTGTTCACCCTTTGGTTTGATGAACATAGTTAAAACATCCATTTTGATGTTCATAAATCACACATATTAATCAAGTAATCAACAAGATTGTAGGTTCAATCAACATAGTTGAGTATGTTTCACAACAAATGTGAGGTTTTAGGTACTCATTCGTGAGGATAGATACCCGATAAGGATGTAACAGAGTTGAATCTGATATTATCACTTTTTTTGGTGGCTCCCTAAAACAGTAACACGTTTTGCTAAATCGTCACAAAACTTACATTTTCAACCTTTCAATTAGAAAAATAAATAAATATACATATATACTCCAATTCTCTTTCATATAATTTTGTAGTAATTTTTCTAAATATCTTGTTTACTTTTTTGCCTTGTTGAACACTTTACTCAATAATTCATTAGAAGAATAGTTCTTTCATTTTCTTGGTGACAACGCCCTTTTCTTTAATATTATTCTTTTAATCTTGAAATCAAATGTTCATTTTTCCCTTTTGAAGGATTATGTACAAACCAATCAGAGTTGAGATATGGTCTGAAATTTTGATGGGTCTTGAATTTGCAAAAATGGGTACTACTTTAACAAGTTGTGAAATATCAATGTCACCATCAATATTAAAAAGGAATTCTACACATATTGTAGATGTCATAATAGAACAGATTGGCTGGCCATCTTATCCAACTTATGCCTTATATATATATACTAAATTCGCCACAAAATGAGTATGACCATAATGAAATCTTAATCATCACAACTTGTAATGACACCTTGTAGAAGAAGTTCACAATTTCGCCACTAGACACAAATACATTTTGTCTAGGCAAATAATTGGGGTGATAGTTCTTTTTGCTACATTTTGTTTGTTACTCACACTAGCTAGCACTAGTTCACCACCACCAATTATGATATTTAGGAGTTATGTCATATATATGCGCGTGTAGACAAAATAAACGTGTGAAATTTGGGAAAATGAGATAGTGTCGCATTATTGTCCAAACATAGCATCTGTAGTGTTATTTCTCTCGAGTGTCGATTTTTGCTATTATTTGTGGTGTAATAGTGACTTATAATTTTGTTTTGATGAATGATTTGGATAGGAAATATGGTTGGACAAGAATACTGGAGGAGTATGCTTGTCAATTTCATCAAAGGCCTTGTCAATTACTGGCATTGATGACAGACGATATTGGAATCACATTCCCACTGACGAATCTAGGTTTGTTCCTCTTTTCTCACATATAAATTCTTAACAACTTTCTCTTCTTATATATCAAGCTAACTATGTCTCACATTTGATTCCTTACCTCAACCATTGAAATTGTCTTTGGAATATTAAAGGCTACTATTGTAGTTAACTCGATATAGATTAGCTGAACTAACATAAAAAGTCGAGGACATGCCTATATCGACCCTGAAAATTAGAAGTTATTAGCCATCGAACGTAATATTATAGTTCATATACTCAACAATTAAGTCGTCACAAGTTATCTACTCTTTGAAAAGTCGAGTCGACCTAATTAAATGTCTTTTGCCAGTTAATGACCAAATGAATCAATGATGTTTCCACAAACATTGATTGAAAGAATTGAATTTGTATAGTCTTCAGTCATTTAAAGCCAGTTCAAAGCAGAGCAGCCACGTACTATAGTTGGAGAGTCTGCTGAAAATCTGTTAAATTGACAGTTTGATTGATTCAATGTTGGATGTTTATGATGTTTCCTAGATTCCAGACAGTAGCATACCTAGTTCAAATATGGTGGTTTGAAGTTTGTGGAGAATTGGACTTCAAGTTTCCTGCAGGAACATACAGTCTCTTCTTCAGGATACAACTAGGAAAATCTGCCAAGAGATTTGGACGTAAGATATGTAATGTTGAGCATATACATGGATGGGACTTGAAGCCGGTCCAATTGCAGCTTACGACATCAGACGGGCAGCAGGCAGTGTCACAGCATTACTTGGAGAATGCAGGATCATGGGTACTCTACCATGGAGGAGACTTTGTTGTTAAGGACCCAAATAAGTTGACTAAGGTTAAGTTTTCGGCTAGGCAGATTGATTGCACTCACATCAAAGGTGGTCTTTCCTTAGACTCTGTCTTGATATGTCCCAAGAGTGTGCCTAAGGAAGTTGGATGAGTTTTTTAGGCAGACAAATGAGTTCAGATCAAATCAGTTTCATGGTATATAATGCACCCTCTCACGTTTATGGTATTCCCCATATGGGCCGAATGTGGTACTGAAGTTGAGTATCCGTAAGTGAGATTCATAGTGGTGGATTCAGTGTACATAGGTGTACATAATTTAGGTTTTGTTGCTTAGGATTATTCATAGTTGTGGCCATTTTTTTTATGGGTGAGTTTAGACTTAGATAGGGTTTTTCTCCAAAGGGAGGTTCTCCATTTCTGCCTGCAAATTCTTCTGTGAATATTGAGTGTTGCACTATTTTCAACTTTGTGTAATGTGTAGTGGTCCATAAGGCAAGGCAGTAGGTTTTGTATGAAGCAGCTTTGTATCAAAATTCTTTCATTGTAATTTTGCATCTTGATTTATTTATAATGTCAATATCTCAAGGCAATAAACTTGACTAATGGCTAAATATATAAGTTTGGTGTTTTAGCAAATACAATCATTTAATTAATTCGTATAAAACGGTCTCTTGAAAAGGCGTTGACATTTCAAAGTTAGTTGAGGTTAAGTTTCAAACTTAAAATCTAGAAAGTTAGCCTAATTTTCAAATATTGTCAATATCTAAAATATTACCGTCTCAACTAGGTTTTGCGAACATATCACCTAATCCACAAGCTCAATTGGTTTTTGAATCGATTACATTGCTAAAGCTCCAAGTTATCAAGGAACTATTTCAGGGTGTTCTGTAATTGGTATTCTATTATGAATTGGGTTAGCTGGAGCATCTTATGTCTAGCCCATAACCTGAAATTATGCTTAAGAGCCCACAACGACCAGTATTATGCACCAAAGTCTAAACTTGGCTAGGTAAGAGATCGATAACTTGATTCGTTTTTTTCTCCGTTTTTAACTCGGACCTTAATTTTCCAGACTTGACTCTGACCAAACAAAATCCACCTGTTTGGTAGTCTTTTGAGATTTCAATTCAAGTCTAGTCTGATTTACACCCGTGCACACCTCTAGTAATGACTCATGAGTCACGAGTGTCTTCCAAATCAAAACAAAAAAGCGAGGTGAATACTCGTCTTGACATATCTTGAGAAGAAAGGAAAACACCATGAAGAGATACAAGGGAAAACAAAAAATTAACATTATGAACGGTTCGATAGTTGAAATTTGAATCGAGTAAAAGACTCCTAATAAATGGTTTCCGACATTTGAGAAGATTTCCTTGGGGATATTGTAGTCCGGGATGTCGTCGTGGATGTCCGACATTGTAAACTGCATGCTATACGAAACAGCGACTCGTCTCAATTTTCTACCCACGACAACAACAAATTGTCATCATCAGATTTAAACTCGAGACCTCTGTTACAAAAAAATAAAAAAATAAAAAAAGCGGAGGAGGTTGACGCTTGCTTGACAATGCAAAACTTGTTGATCACATCTGATCCAACTTTAAGTTTATCTGTCGGGGGTTTGTGGGGTGCCAAAATCAAAAGGGCCTGATCATTTCATTTCATATTTTGGGGGATTTTTCTCTCTCCTAGGGTTTTGCCCCCGTCTCATCTCTCATCCCCCTTCTCGTGGCGCAAAGGTGAGAAAACCCCTTTTCTTCTAATCTTTCCCTCTAAATCTTCTATGCATTGCATTTTATTGTCGATCTTTTATGTATTGTCTGTTTATCCCAATTGCAATTTTTGATTTCGATTGAATTGATGTGATGATAACTTGTTGGTGAATTTTTCAATTGAGATGTAATTATTGCTTTGTTAAGTTTTTGGGTATCAATTTCTATTGATTTGAACTCTATATAGCTGTATAATCTCCCAATTGGAGGAATATCTTGTGTAGAAATGTTGTAAAATTTTGGGTTTGTGATTTTGGATTGGTTTTTTTCGTATTCGAGTTCAAGCTGCGATTGTCGTTGTATTAGTTGTAGTATATAAATGAGATAACAATGCATTGTGATGATTTTATGAGCATAAAGTTTGTGTTTTTTGTTGGATTCGTGTCTTTTTTCGAATCAGCTTTAGTGGGATTATGATGCAATGTTGAGCTAAGATATTGTGGCGGTGTTAATAGTCGTTTGGGGCTTGTTACTTGAGATACACTGATTGTTTTCGTCGTTTTGGTTTTATATCTTGCGAAATTAGAATGTTTTCTGATTAATTTTGGGGTTGTAAGATCGTTATCTGATGAATTTCAGGCTCTGGAAAATAGGATAGATATTGGTAATGGGTGACATTGATTGGGATTTCTTAGAATCCCTCCATCCGGATGTGGCGGGTAAGATTTTAGCTTGCCTGGATGATCCTGGTGATATTGTGCGAGCTAGTTCAGTGTCAAGAGCTTGGCGTGATTTCGGTAAGCATCTTCTTGGGTTTTAATTTGTGAATGAGGACATTGATTTAGGAGTTCTGGCACCATTTAATTATCATATTGTATTGCCATACTTGTTCTTTTTACCCTTAGGCCTTGCCTGGATTGGCAGTAATGGGCCTGAAAAAATTAAGGAGTAATAATTCAGGCCCATTTTGGAGGTTTGGATTGAGGAGAAAAAATAAGGTCTGAAATACATTACCTCCACCAAGCCCAAATACATTCCTCCTTCACTCCTCCCTGAAACTTTTACTGGAGTAAAAGATTTCAGCCCCTCATTCGTTTCTCTCTCCTCTACACATCTTCATCATCTTCCTCTAGTATGTTTCTTTTTCTCTCTCCTCTTCCTCCCCCTTTTTTTCTTCTTCTCTCCATTAATTACTCCCTAACCAAACCTAAGTAAACATTACCCAAGTAATCATTAACCTAGTATTCCAAACTTTCAAACCAATGATTTTTTACCCCCTTAATCAATTCCCCACTAATTGTTTACCCATGAATTTGTTCTCCCTTAACCATTCCTTGCGTACCAGGCAAGACCTTAGGCTTTGCCTGGTACACAAGGAATGGTTAAGGGGGAACAAATTCATGGGTAAACAATTAGTGGGGAATTGATTAAGGGGGTAATAAATCATTGGTTTGAAAGTTTGGAATACTAGGTTAATGATTATTTGGGTAATGTTTACCTAGGTTTGGTTAGGGGGTAATTAATGGAGAGAAGAAGAAAAAAAGGGGGAGGAAGAGGAGAGAGAAAAAGAAACATACTAGAGGAAGATGATGAAGATGTGTAGAGGAGAGAGAAACGAATGGGGGGCTGAAATCTTTTACTCCAGTAAAAGTTTCAGGGAGGAATGTATTTGGGCTTGGTGGAGGTAATGTATTCCAGGCCTTATTTTTTCTCCTCAATCCAAACCTCCAAAATGGGCCTGAATTATTACTCCTTAATTTTTTCAGGCCCATTACTGCCAATCCAGGCAAGGCCTTAGTCTTTAAACTTACTGGTACCTTGACTTTCGAAACCTCAGTTTTGAGTGGGAGTATGGGAGATCAAAGAGGTCAACACTCTGATTTTTATTTTGGTTATTTTGGACCTAATTTAGACAATTGTGGAGAATGCATCTTGGCAATTCATAGTTCTCATAAACGGACTTTGAGGTACGCCTAAAAGCAGGCTCTGTTTTGAGGTGAGGGAAGAGTTTTTTTTTTTTTCTTTCCAAAATCAGGGATATTAACACGAGCGTTTTGCTTATTCTTATGTCATAACGCCACGGTCTCAACTCTCTTATGTAGATGCGTCTTGAAGCCTTAACTTTCAAAGGCTTCTTTATTGATGAGAAATGGAAAGGTTTTAATCGTGATTTTGGTTGATGCCCGATAATAAATGATATTATCAGGTTAACCTTTTTCATCAGTGTATCCTTTTTGGCATCTCTGGAGTCTGGTCGAGATGACTCTTCTTTGACTTTAGCTGTAAACAGTACTTGAAATATTGAGGTATCACATTTTGCTCTGCCCCTAAACAGCATCCTCAGGGAAAGAAATATGTACCAAACTCACTACTTGAATGACTCATTCATCTGAGATTATAGTCAATTAGTCATGCCTGGTTGTTTTATCTGCTTTTGATAAGTATAAGATTTGAATTGGTAATGAATGAAATTATGAATATGCCAATACGGCAAAACTTTTAGGTCAAGGATATAACATTATCTAATACTTGATTCTCCTTTTTTTTTTTTTTTTTTTTGCAGTTGTAACAAATGGTATATGCAAAAATTTGTGCTTAAGACTGTTCCCGCAGTTGTCTGGCATTGATCATATTGTGGATACAACTGATGCACAACAACAGAAGTCAGACGCTGGTTGCAGTAGATCTGCTGAATTGGAGCACTTAAAGAAGGAACATAGGGTATATGCCTCTTTAGCTCGTGGGCTTACTTCTAATGAAGTGGGTGATTGCCTCTCAGATGCTATAAGTGCTTCTAGTACTGATAATTATCCTGAAGAGGGTGTTCATAACACCTTGGAATCCCGAGATCGGATAGGACGGCGAGCTTCGTACTGGTCAAGCTCAGGCCAAAGTAATCCCGAAGTGCCTGAGAGACTAACTTATGCATTGAATTCTGATTTTTGTGTCATCACTGAAATAAATGTTCAGCCTTTTCAAGGTAAGAGTCTTAATCATGTGCCCGTTTACTAGAGCAACTTGTAGATGCCCTTAATTATTTTCTCAATAGTGCTGGTTTGAACTTGCAGCCTTTTTTCAAACAAGCTCCCCTATATATTCTGCCAAGGCAGTGCGTTTCCGTATGGGTTACAGGATATTGACTGATGATGAGGAAGAGGAAGAGGTGGACTTTTCAAAAGGCCATGGAGGCCCAACATATAATGACAAACACTATGTATGGACGCATACATCACAAGAATTCCCAATGGCACAGGTCTGTTAAGTTTGACTGCCTTCTTTTTTGAATGATTGCAGATTGCTCATTCGTGGAATCCTAACTTCTTTGCCAGAGCTGATTTTGTACACTATTGGCTGAGAAGCAATCATATTTCTATATAGCTAGTTTTGTTGCAATTGATGAACTTTTCCCCCTAGTTCCACGTCCTCTTTGGCTACATAGATGGCCCAAATATTAAACTTTGTTAATATTTGGATTCTTCAGTGATTGGTGTGCTAGGATCTGTGTCTGTTGCCTCATTACTAAGCCTTAAGTGCTTAATCATGTTCAAAGACACATCCTTGGTTAAATATCAGCAAAGTAAGAAACAACTTAGTAGACTGGTAGATGCAGGAGGGTCCGTGTGTGGTGACAAGATTAAAGGATTAAGCGGGTTGGAGCATGTATGAGGGGTAGAGAATTGAATGGTGGGGAAGTGGTTGGATTGGGAGTGGTAGATGAGGACCTAAGAAAACTTGGATGAGGGCAATATCTGTCTAATTGGGTTTGAAGGAAAGAATGCTGTTAGATATAGACGTAAATACGTAATATAGGGAGAGTTCGGTCAGGTGATGGGGTTTGATTTGGAATTTTGTAAAATTGTTTCCTTCATTTTTCTTTTGTTTGCTATCGATGCTTATTCCCTTGCCCCTCTTTTTTTCGTCCTCACTTTATTATGCTAATCCCTTTATTTTTAGTTTTTGACACTTGTTTCCCTTTTTCCGTCCTAGTTCTCTTTCACAATTTTCTTAATTTTCATTTTAGTTTTATATTGTCATGTTTGTATCTCCTCTTTGCACCTCTTATTCTCTTTCCCAAAATTCACTCCACTTTCAACTTTTGTCTCCCTGCTCATCATTAGATCAGTTTCACCTTATTTTCGGACTAAGGCTCTGTTGTTCTTGTTGGGAGTTTGTACTTTTAGTGTTTATCTGAGGTTGTCAGGACAAGTTTACAAAACCAATTTACTCATTATGATAATCACTCAAACAGGAAAACCGTCTACAGATTTTCAAGCTTCCGGAGCCTGTTCTTTGCATCGGGGGAATCGTCCAGGTCGAGCTTCTTGGTAGAGTTCAGAGACAGGAGATGGATGGCTTGTTCTATATGTGGTTAGTTCTCTGGCTTTAAATTTGTATGTGTAATGATTCAGTTTGTCTTTTGATCAATGTCTTGTTATTGTCTCGTCTATGGTTGGGCTGAGCACTGTCACCCTTACTCCCTTAGTATCGCATGTGATTGAGTCCAATCAGTTCCATTTTCCACATTGGAAAAGTTCTTTGTGATTTTTACGCTTTACAATGTAGTTGCCTGGACACGTAGCCATACGAATCTGTACCATACATATGATACATTTGTGGACTTTGGCAACAACTATGATTTGCTGTATGTTGAATTTGATTTGGAACTTGGAAGATAGATAAAAACTGTAGGACCGATGAACCTGGTAATTAGTGCAGTTCGCTGTGGGAGGTCTCATGGAGTGCAGACTCATATTTTCAAAAGTGCATGTACTTCGATACTTGCATATGACATTGCTCGTCTTGGTCTGTAGTTCAACTTTGCAGCATGTGTATCATGTGTATGCTTCAGTAAGCCTGTCTGTGGGTGCCCAAATCAGCTTGTGATGTTTCTGATTCTTAGGGTTTATGTCTCATCCTTTTAGTAGGTGATCTTAGGTATAAATAGGTTTCTGAGCTGTACTCGTTATGTTCCAATTTTCATTTCATATTATCCCTTTTTTATGTTTCGTCTGATTCAGTTTGCCTTACATGATGCTGTTTACAGTGTGTCTTATGTTCAAGTTCGAGGGCGTCCTCTGTTCCCCGTCTTTAGTGTCACTCCTATTGAACCACCGGGAAAGTTCTTGCTGATGTTCACACCTGGGGTTGAGTTCTCATCCCCTCATAACACCCTTGAGAATTCTTGTGAAGTAACTGTAACCCCAGAGATGGTTCAAAGGCATGTCAGAGGTTGGGAGCAGATTCTTAACATGCTACGGGGAACCCTTGGGGTTGAGGTTTATGATTCAGAAGACGAGCACCATGATTCCGACGAGGACATGGCCGAAGATTTTGCTGCCTAGTTCTCATGTATAGGTCAATAATAACTTTGTTGTACCAATAGTTTCAGTCTCTGCACCTTAATAGCCGCCAATACCATATTTACTTTGGTGGCTAATCAAAACCTCTGTTAACTATCGAGACTCTTCACCTGTAATTGTTGTTTTAATTCCGATAATAAGCTTGATCAATTTACGTGCCGGCTGTGATTGGTTACATCACTCTGTAAATAACTTCCGACGAGTCGTTTTGCATTGTTAGCACCTAGAGCACTGATCAACAGCACTTAAGGGTCTGTTTGGTATCGTTTTCTGTTTTCTGTTTTCTGTTTTCAGTTTTCAGTTTTTTTGAAAACCAAAGTCCTATTTTTGAAAACCAGAAAAAGTAGTAGTTTTCAGTTTTCAGTTGTTAGTTTTCATTTTCTGTATGACTATTATAGAAACATATAACTGAAAACGACAGTGATACCGAACAAGCCCTTAAATGCTGTAACTTGTTGTGTCTTAGTAAGGACAGATGTGCATTTACCATATCTTATTGTGTAAAACAGTATAAATATATATAAAAAAAATGCAAATCATGTACTCCATTTGGCCTAATTAGAAATCCAATAGGGTTTCTGCTTTGTTCGTCCAATCGTCCATCACCCCTTTGTGCCCAATTTCACGCCCCTCTGATCTTAGCTGAATACTACGAAGCTTATCTCTCACGCTGCGGCGTTTATCAACCGGGATCTTGTTTTTCAGCTGAATATTATCGAATTTTCCTGGTTGATTTGGCATCGTATGTAAGTCTTGTTTTTTTTTTTAATAGCATGAGTTTTGGTTGAGATTTTCTTTACACAAAAGTATTGTCTTTTTTTTTTTTCTTTCTCTGTACTTTGCATGCTGGTACACCGGTTTACACCTTGTTTAGGTTATATTATGCTCTGCATTAACACATTAAATCGGTTAGTTCATGTAAAATATTTGCGGAAATAATGCCGAAACGCTGAAATTTTGATCATGGGCATGGGAATTGAAGGCAAAACAAATTAAAACAGAATAGTCCGAGACGTAAATAAGTTTAAATTCTTAGAAACTACGGAGAAGTTGCTTTGAAGTATTGGGGTAATCCAAATTCTCGACTCAATTTTTAATCTAACTCATGTTCTTTATACTACATGGAAATAATGCTCTATGTGAATGAAATAGAGTTAGTGTAGTGGTGTTCAATAGAAACTTGTGACACGAAGGTTACAAGTTCAAACTCTCACTAAGAGCCGAGGGCTTGGATTGCTAATAACTTGATGACTTGATTTATCCGAGATGAGTTCGACCATTAAAGAAAATCTAGCACCAAAGTAAATATGGTCCTGTTTTATACAACTTAATAATCAATGTATTAGTAGATTTATTCAAATCAGATTAGATCAATATTGTTTAGATAACGATCAATAAATTTAGTACATCCCTCAATATTAATCCGCTTATATCTACCTAGCTACATTATTTTCAACAAATTTAGATCATACGGGAAACAATCCAATCAGATAAGAAATATATAATCCTATCAAACTGGACCTGAGTGAGTGAAGAATTAAGGCATTGATTAATTATTGCTCTGTTATGTTAGGCTCCTTGATCAGACACTATGACAGTACAGGGTGTAAGTTGCGTGACCGAGACGACGTATTATCAGAGTTGCTAACATTTATCATTCATCATATAATGTCACTCCTTGATCGCAAAGATCTTGTTCAAATCCGAACCTTGTCTAAAACATGGAAGGCCATCCACGATTCATACCCTCGTTTGGTGTTCGATGAGCACATATATATGAGGAAATCGAGTTTCAATAAGCTTAATCGGTTTAAGAAGAAGGATCTCTTTCGAAAACTCGTAAATTTTACTTTGAAAACATTTCATAAACAAGGCCTTTGTGTAACAAACCTTGAATTGTGGATGAAGCTCATGGATGACTGGGATTACGTCCGCGTAGATGAATGGATCGAGTTGTGTAATGTCAAGGAGCTGAGTTGCCTTAACAAAAATAAACTTATGGCGTGTGCAACAATTATGTTGGATAACGTACAAAGTCTGGAAGTGCTTGATCTCACATATACTCCTCGTTGTGAATGTCAAGTCTCTGTAACCTCTGATCAATCGAGATTCGACAAGTTGAAGAGACTTGTGCTTGATGGTGTGTCACTCGAGACCAAATTTGTTCGAAAAATCATATCAGTCTTGTTGTAGCTTGGAGCACATCTCCCTCATCAGTTGTGAGACACCACAGGAAATGCTGATTTCGAGCCCTTCTCTTAAGTCAGTCAGATTAGAGTACTTGTTGAATTTACGCAAGGTCGAGTTTGACACCCCTAAACTATCTTCATTCAACTTTAGAGGCAGAGAGATGCAGCAGTCGTTCTTAACTGACTTTGATTATTGTCGTCGTGACTGGTGTGCTGAACTTGACGTACAAGGAACTATCAACTTCCAGAGACTAGCTACATTCGTTAGTACGAATCAATTTCAAGTTTTGAGACTGCTCTACTTTGAGAATAAGGTACGTACGTATGTTATGTATATATATAATATATATAATACGAGTAACGTCTTTCTCATGAAATCAAATTAAACTCGAATGTGCTTGAATGTGTAGGACATCAGCAAGATTAGCGCAAACCAAAGGCCATGTAAATTAGACAAATTAGAAGTTGACTACCCGAACCTGGGTTTCCTAGATCTTCTTCTGGAAGCCTTGTTATCCAACTTTAGACCCCTGCATCTCTGCTTCAGCTTCAACAAATGGAGAAATACAGTAGAGGTGAAGTTTCATTATATTTGCATTACGACATACAGTAAATTTAATTCTCTTTAGCCTTGTTCGATCTTTTCAATCAATCTAGAAGTTTAGATTCGACTTCTTCAATCGTAGTTGTGTTGATACCAACATTACGACTAGATTTATTGCACTCGAACTAAAGTAATCGATTCTATATATGTGCAAGTAATTAAGATTGTATTTTTGTACGTACGAATTTTGAAACTCATTGCGTGACGTTCAATTTGAATGCCGCAGCTTATGGACTACTTAGACCAGCAGATGAAGCGGGAAAGAGAGTGTTGCGAATCTAGACCTAGCTACGAAAAATGCTGGCGACATTTCTTAAAAAGTGCTGTTGAGAAGACTGATAAAGATACATACCCGTTAGTATGGTCATACGAATTATTTTGGTCATGATGAAACACAACGATAGATGCATCTTTAGAGTTACTTAGAAGCTTCAGCACTTTGCAAGTTGCCTAGCTAGTGAGGAGCTTGACATTGGTTAAGGCTGTTTCTTATACTCGACGTGTCAGTTGTCAATCTTGTTTGCTTGCCAACTACAGTACGTACATTTGGATCTTTCTAGCTCATCATCAAGTGCATATGAAGCTCTTTGAATGCAGATTCTAATTGTTTGTGCAATCTGGTTTGATATGTAACCAAACAAGAATTGCATTCCCCTTTACACTCATCGACCTTAGAAGAGTGGATTTCCATTGACACGCATCTTTGGCTATGTTCGGTAAAACTAAGTTAAAAATTAGAAAGTAACGCTGAAATAGTTGCTCTAATGGTAGGTTAGACTTGGGAGTTTAGATGATGAAAAGGCAAGTACTCGATAAAATTAGCTGATATAGTAGTTGGTATTTGTTAATCTACATAAAAGGTTACTTTATTTTCAACTGTAGGGGATCCAATTCCCTTTATTTTTCACAATTACTTTTCTTCCCTCTCATTCTCTTCACATTGTAGTTGTTGGTACCAAGTCTCGAACATCCGACCTATAGTTTGTTGGATATTTCCAAGCAATGTGTATGTGGTCACATAGACCCATATTGGTGTTTATAAGGAAGTATATAACCTTATGTGTTAAGTGGTTAATATTATGTAATTAATTAATATAATTAATTAATTTGGATAATATTGGAAGTTAGTTTTATAACTAACTTGATCTTAACCGTCGATAAAATCAAAGGCCTTGATTTAATGTGAATGAACACCAATGAGAGGTTGTGTCCTCTATACATATAACCTTATGTGTTAAGTGGTTAATATTATGTAATTAATTAATATAATTAATTAATTTGGATAATATTGGAAGTTAGTTTTATAACTAACTTGATCTTAACCGTCGATAAAATCAAAGGCCTTGATTTAATGTGAATGAACACCAATGAGAGATTGTGTCCTCTATATATATGTCATACATTGTCATATGGAAAAGGAGGAAAAACCATGGAAACATTGAATAAATGTTTTGCTACTCCCACAATAAACCATCTCATGATACGGTAGGGCTCTTATGTTGTTATAGTGCTAACGACGTTTGAGACGACTTCGTAGTATCCCTGAGACATTCGATCCTCCCCGGTGCACTCTATGGGGGCGAAATAGTCTTAAGGGAAGAGTACTTGTACTCGACGGTAGAAGTCGGTTATTTTCCCCATAATCTAATCCATGTCCCCATAAAATTTTTCCAACAATCTTAAGACTATTTTCCGCAAGTTTGGATTATATTACGGGATTGGGAAATACGTTCGTTCTCTTGAAGTTTGATTCTTTGTTACGGGTTGAAGACAAATGTCAAATGCGGTGATTATGCATTGCTTGTCGGATCAAATTGTGAATCCTCTAATTAAGAGATAAGTGTCTGTTTGCAATTGTTTTGATACAAAAGTAATTGCATGTTTGATGGTTTATTATGTGATGAATTGGTTCGCATATATATGTGCATGCTTTTTCGTCAATGTTTGTTTTCGTGTGATTTTGTGCACATGCGTGCACAATGCATTATGCATGTGTGTTTTAAGTTGATTTGCTATTGCTATGAAATCATGATGATCATTGTTCAAGCATTGACACATTTAGCATTTCGCATTTCGCTTTTCGCAAATCAGTGGTATGCATGTCGGTTATAGCATGCATGTTTGTTAATCTCAATTTTTTGTGTACATGCATGTCGGTTATTTATATGATGAAATGTCATATTTTGTTGCTTTTAAGGTTTAGATGCATGAACTTGTATTTATGTAGTTTCATGTTAAACCTGCGTGCGAAATTGTTTTCAATTTGGACGATGAATTTATGAATCACACTTCGGTTTATTAGGAAAATTTCCTATGAGAAGCTAAGTTGTATATTCGTCCAATAAAACTTGTAATTCTTCTATATGGTTTGTATATTTCATTTTCGGTTTGTACCATAATATCTTTGTGATATAAGTGTATATCTATGGGTTTATAGATAACTTATATGTAAGATATGGGGTATATAGAGAAATGAAATATATGTGTGTATTTCACTATCTGTGAATTTCAACTTATACGGTTGAATGTAAGTGGGTTATATTTGAGAATTACATGTGGTTTTTAATTATACTCATTTCAAATTCATTTGTTTAATTGATGTTACAAGTCATAGACATGTATATGTTTTGGACCGGTTTAGAGGTCTATGTATTTAGTTTCGTTATGAGCCAATGAATGTCTTGTGTAAATAAATGTATATCTATGGTTTATAGATAATTTATTTTCAAGATATGGTGGCTTATTCAGAAACTATGTGTAGTTCTTGTATGGTGAAATATGAGATGATATTGTCTATTGGTCTAACATTGAATTAAGGAATTAGAAATGTGATTTTCAAGGAAATGAGTATGTGTGTTTTAAATACGTTGTTATTTAAAATGTTCACTGAATTGTGATGAAGATATTATTTAATGTGAGAACAAGTACCCGGTAACTTTTTATGATCGAGAGTATGATCATGGTGGGGGTAATGTTCAAATACATTAAATGATACTCGTATGTGATAGTACATATATAGTACTATTGGACATTTGAATGAAATGTTTGTCGATCAATGGAAAGATTACATCTAGTTTGATCGATGTGATATATAATCAATATATTTGATTATTTGGTTGGGTCTAGACTCGTGTTCTAAAACATGTTTGCGCGCGTGTTGATGTTTTAGACGGTATTTATGGGGATGTGAGCCCATAATTTAAGTTACCTATGGTGGAACCTCGACTTAACGCTCGATAAAACTTTCGAGTCTTAAGTTCAATGAGTCAAAGTACACCATACTTGTGATTTGGAGCACTCATCATATTTACATCCCAAGGGAGTGCTCATTACCCATGAGAGGGAGGTTGAGCGTTAAAGCTCTTAATAGACCTTAACGGTGGGGGTCCTATTTTCATATAGGAGATACATACACAAATTGTATATACCGTTGATTACTACATGGGAGTATGTCAAAGGTCTACTTACGTGAGCCATAAAGTGAGGCCGCTTTAGGGAGTCTAATTGGGCTAGACTTCTAAATGCTCATTAATGGATACGGGACGCACGGCCATCAAAAGTGTCGGAATTATCTACATGTATTGGGGATAAGTATCTTGTGTGTGACTTGGAAATAAGTAGTAAGAGAGGACCGCTGGTTCAAAGATTTGTCTACCATTCCATCCTAACTATTTAAATACCATTTCACTAATGTAGAGGTTCAATCGCGAGACACCTCTATTTATGCATAAGATTGGAATGTGAATTATTGCTCGGAAATAGTGGGGGATTGTTGGATATTTCCAAGCAATGTGTATGTGGTCACATAGACCCATATTGGTGTTTATAAGGAAGTATATAACCTTATGTGTTAAGTGGTTAATATTATGTAATTAATTAATATAATTAATTAATTTGGATAATATTGGAAGTTAGTTTTATAACTAACTTGATCTTAACCGTCGATAAAATCAAAGGCCTTGATTTAATGTGAATGAACACCAATGAGAGGTTGTGTCCTCTATACATATAACCTTATGTGTTAAGTGGTTAATATTATGTAATTAATTAATATAATTAATTAATTTGGATAATATTGGAAGTTAGTTTTATAACTAACTTGATCTTAACCGTCGATAAAATCAAAGGCCTTGATTTAATGTGAATGAACACCAATGAGAGATTGTGTCCTCTATATATATGTCATACATTGTCATATGGAAAAGGAGGAAAAACCATGGAAACATTGAATAAATGTTTTGCTACTCCCACAATAAACCATCTCATGATACGGTAGGGCTCTTATGTTGTTATAGTGCTAACGACGTTTGAGACGACTTCGTAGTATCCCTGAGACATTCGATCCTCCCCGGTGCACTCTATGGGGGCGAAATAGTCTTAAGGGAAGAGTACTTGTACTCGACGGTAGAAGTCGGTTATTTTCCCCATAATCTAATCCATGTCCCCATAAAATTTTTCCAACATAGTTAAAGGTAAAGTAAAACATCTTTCAACTAATGGGAGTTGGTTGCACGTGTGCATTAAAAACAACTCATTTAGTCCAACAAATTTAAAACATTAATCAAATGTGCTTTAACTTATCTGCTTTATCAAAATAAAATAAAAAAACTCATTTGTGTTGTGACCTTTTTCTTTTTTTTTTCCTCCGAACCACTAGGCCCACCAACATGTGACTTTGTCTTGAAGATTATAAATGTTTATTATGTATAAAGATGATATAAATAGAGGTGTTCTTGAGTCAAACAGCCACCACAACAAACTCCCAACAAAACTTATTTCAGATCCAAAACAATGGGTTCTGAGACTGTCAAGCTTGTTTCAGAATGCTTCTTAAAGCCGAAATTCGACATCAGTGGCCGAAAACAGCCTTACTACTTAGCACCAGGTGATCTCGCCATGTTGTCAGCTAATTACATTCAGAAGGGCCTTCTGTTTACCAAACCATCTGCTGCTGCACAGCAAATGTTTGATGTTAAGAATTTCCTGAAAACCCTGAAGAATTCGGTCTCGCTCGCTCTTGTACACTTCTATCCCCTGGCAGGGCAGTTTGTCACAGAGAGGGATGAGGATCAGCATACTAGCTTCATCTTCATTGATTGCGAAAAGGGTCCTGGCGCAAAGTTTATTCATGCCACTTTGAAAATGACAGTGTCAGATATCCTTTCTCCGACTGATGTACCGCCAATTGTTCAGATGTTTTTCGATCACCATAAAGCTGTTAACCATGATGGTCATACAATGCCGTTGTTATCAGTACAGGTTACTGATCTGACTGATGGGATTTTTGTAGGATGTTCTATGAATCACGCGGTTGCTGATGGAACTTCTTACTGGCAGTTATGGAATGTCTGGTCTGAGATACATAGACAGGAGTCACAGAATCAGGATGTCTCGGTCTTGAATATACCGATACATGACAGGTGGTTTCCGGAAGGGTGTGGTACAAAGGTTACCTTACCCTTTACTGATCCTGATGAGTTTATCGGCAGATATGAGTCGCCTCAACTTAGGGAGCGAATCTTCCACTTCTCATCAGAGGCAATACTAATGCTGAAGGATAAGGCAAATTCTGAAGCTAGAAATACTGAGAATGACCTGAAAATTTCGTCATTGCAGGCTTTGTGTGCATTTGTTTGGAGGTGTATTGCCAGGGCAAGGCGTCTACAGGGTGATCAGAGGACTACCTGCAACTTGGATGCTAATGTCAGGCGAAGATTAGACCCGCCATTGCCTCAGGAGTATTTCGGGAATGCTATTTGGGTAGTGAAAGCTGATGCTACAGCAGAAGAGATGTTTCAGCATGACTTAGGGTGGACAGCAGTGTTACTGCACCAGTCAGTGACAGGGCTGACTGACAGAGCTGTAAGATCTGTATTTGAAGAATGGGTAAAGCGTCCTCTCGTTATTCAGCTTGGTAAATTCTTCGACTCCAACAGCATAGTGATTGGAAGTTCTCCTAGATTTGATGTGTATGGTAATGAGTTTGGGCTGGGGAAACCACTGGCAGCGCGAAGTGGCTATGCTCACAAGTACCCTGGTAAGATAACTTTATATCCAGGACCCGAAGGTGAAGGAAGCATGGATTTAGAGATATGTCTAATGCCCGAATCCATGGCTGTTCTTGAATCCGATCTGGAGTTCATGTCTGTCATCACCAGTTCAGAACGCGACTCAGGAAAAAATTGCTCGTAGGATTTAAGATTAGGTGTAAGATTGTTGATTATTTCCATCTTTTGTTGTTAGTAGACCAATAAACGATTGGGGTTATTATTTACATCATTCTGCTTTCGCTGGTTTCAGTGACACATTCAGTTCGTATTCTACGTCTGATGTTTTGTTTACTCATCCGCTCAGTTTATATAGCACACAACTTTGCTAAATCGACTTTTGGCTCAAAATCAGCAAAATTCGGAACCCAGTCTGCAAAGGCTCCAAAACCCGAGAAGGTATGAGTGACTAGAGTCAGAGGCACGAGAATTAGGTCCTAAACAGTAAACATCTAGTACAAGTACAGGGAAAAAAGGAATCGGCCTCAGAGGTTCAGATGCAACCTTCGATTTCTTGGCCAAACAAGATTAACATACATTATTGATGTAGTAAGTTGAAGGCAAGAGATACAGTCCAGATAAGGTTCTTACTATAAAGTGAAAAACGCCACCCTACTATAATTTCCAAGTTCCCCAATAATACACAGACCACAGATCCAGGCCTAATTTGATGCCATCGACACTTTAAGGAGCAGACTTGAAGTTAAGATGTCTTCGACTTGGGGCGTGCTGGAAGTAACTGCATCAATTATGAATCACAACAATTGTTAACACCAACAATACACGAAAGAGAGGGCAAATTAACTGACAATAATTCTGCAAAATGCAACGTAGAAACAGTAAAGCTCTTTCCCTCCCAAAAAAAAAAAAAGAGAGAGATAAAACACATACTGCAGTGCCCAAAACCCAGGCAATATGAAAGTTAAAGACTAAAACTTGCCGAACCATCAAAAACAGGAAGCAACACATAACTACAAAAAGGCCATTGCATAAAGAACTCAATCCTAGTGTCTCTGGTTTCAGCCAGGCACTCTAAATCAAGCCAGATCACGCCTCCTAACTCCTAAGTCCTACTGAGTGCCTACTTACAGTTTTCCTTGATCTCGTTATAATGTTTAATGCTTATCGAATATCGAAGGAATAAACAAATCTAGTCTACGGGGCACTAATATCCAGGAGAGACCGCCAGTTGGGAATTAAGGGGCAAAATTTTCGTATAAGCAAGTGCATATAGAATTCTTATTATTCAAATTTTAGACTTTCATGAAACATCTGACTCTGAATCCAGCATATTTGTCTATGCAAGTTCCTCCAGTTTGTATTTGCCAGTACAACCCCCTAATCAACAATCCCTCACGCCTCAGCAACATTCTAGCCATATACTTTATGCACACACTCTTCATTAAGTTCATTGTATTGAGGAGGGGAGGGCGGACACTAATATCAGTTTTTTCCCCTTACAATGAAGAGTGTGTGCATAAAATACACAGTATACATGTAACAGCCAATGCAGAAACTTGAAAGATGCTGGCAAGAGAAAAACTTGATATTAGTGTTCTTATCTGAGAGATTTAGAAATTATGTTTCCAGTCTATTACAAGTCTGTAAATTATCATCACTAAAGCCTTAGCACCCAAGACAGTCGCCTAATCAAGCAAGCTAATAGTGGCAGGTGTTTGATGAAAATATTGTTGCTCTCAAATTGCGACTGAAGGTGATAAAAGCAATACGATAAACTAAAGTTAAGACCCGAGCAAAAATGAGGAGTAAAGTCCCCTCAGCAATAGTGGTAATAGCATTAATTGGGAGAGTTCCTTGGTCTTGTTTTTCTGCCACATCTCCTAAACAAGAGCAGAAAGGAAGTTTGTCTAGATTGTTCAACAGGGTATGGCCTAAAACTTGTATTGTAGAGTCATGGGAGATAGTCCATTACAAAATATGAAAACTTGCTAGTGTTTACCATTATCTATCACGATAAGACAGTAATCACAGTATACTTGACATGGCTACACTTTTTGAGAAACTAGAGACCAGGTACAGAGTTAGCATGCACCTGATAGCAAGAGATAAGAGATGTAGCAAATCCAAAGGCTCCAGTCACACGAGCATTAATTTTCTTGGGTGCCAATTGAAGCAGGCCAGCGGCAACAACAACGTCCATTGCAGCTTTAATTAAGGCCAATGACCTGTCATTGTATTTCTGTACTTTACCTTTGTATTGATCGTTCTGCATACAATCACAAACAAAACCGTCAAAGATGACGAAATCTAAAAATTGGTCAGCAAAGCAATTGCAAATGGCATGTAGACACTTACTTTATGTTTATCACTACCCTTCAGCTCTTTTTCTAACTTCTTCATCGATGCAGAAAGTCTTCCAAGTTCCCCTATCTGAATGAAGCACTGGCAAACTTAGCAAAAACCCAAAGGCCATAGATGTTCTCAATTACGCACATTACTGAACAGTGAGCTAAGGAACACGAACCTCAGCCAAAGTAGTGCAGACAGATGAGCTCATCCAGCAGTAAAGAGATATCCTGCCAATCAGGTCAACCCGCTCCTTGTTCTATCAACCACCATGTGTCACTTACGAGTTACGAATTACAACAGGCATGTTGAACATACAAAGAGATTAGAACACAGACCTTGTAGATGCCGCTCCTACCAAGCCAAACAATTTGGTCAAGGAACAGAAATGTGGACACTAGGGCATTGCTGGACTGGAAGGTGAAAATAATAGAATAATTAATCAGAGGTTTCAGTCAATTAGATATCTACATGTATACAATCAATGGGCTTAAAGTACCTTCCCAAGAAGAGCAATGGGAAGAGGGGTATCAGCAGGAGTGGGGCTAATAAGGCCATGCAAACCATTAACAAACTGCAACACAAAGAAACCAGCAATTACGTCAACTTAATGGCTTATTTTTACGCCAAGAAAATGAGAAGGAAACAACAATTGATCAACATCCTTCCTGAAATGTAACTTATGAACCCAATCAGATTAGTTCAGCTAAAGATTTCTACCTTGAGGAGACGAAAGACTTTTCTAGCCAAGCTAGTTGATTTGTCAACATTTTGAGCTGTACCAGGCTCTCCATTACTCAAAAACTTTGAACCATACTGGATTGCCCTGCATAACTTGTCTCTGGCTTCTGCCTTGTTCAAATATAGGACCAGTAGTGCAAGTTCGGCCCTTGGAACGTCTAGCGTACTCATGTTTTATCTGTTGAACAGAGCCTTTAAAGTCAAACCATCCCCACGAAAAATAAAAAAAGATTTAATTTGAAAAGGACTATGCATGTCACCTACAATCACATAGAACCTCATGACCAACGAGGACCTAAAGCAACCATGGTCAACTTAAACGATACAAAGTTACAGACACCTTAGAGACAGGTTCACAAACTCCCAACACAAATATCAGCCTATATATTATAAGGTACACGATGTAACTTGACAGACCCCCAA
Source organism: Spergularia marina (assembly GCA_963680865.1). Classification (NCBI taxonomy): domain Eukaryota; kingdom Viridiplantae; phylum Streptophyta; class Magnoliopsida; order Caryophyllales; family Caryophyllaceae; genus Spergularia; species Spergularia marina. The sequence goes on along the minus strand of OY804551.1, from coordinate 23,753,578 downwards.
AACAGGGTTTATGGTTTTTTATGAGAGCAAATTTACCACGCACAACTAGAGCACTGTAAGAGCACCCAACACAATATACTTCTGCATACATCTGCAATCATATGTGAAACTATACATTATCCTTGTCACAAGGCCATAGAAATTACTGCACATATAGTCAGCTCAGTCGGATCTCTCTTATCATAAACTCTCAGTAGCTCAGTCCTCATGAATCCTCCCTCAGTGACCATTGAGTTAGAAAGACAGCTTTGAGACTTCTAAGATTCAATGTCAAAATGCAAGCTGACATGCCAGACCTATCTTTCTCGCGCAGTTTAGGGAAAAAGATCGCAACTTTGTACCAACCAATCCTTTAGGAAAAAAATGCAATTTGACTGTGACGAGCCACAAAAATAATACAAACTCCAACTGAGAGCACCACAGTCTAAATGCTGAACAGGGTAGCTTTACTAAATCTACTTCCTGTCACTAACCATTTTGTCTACCACCACACTTGAACAAACAAATTACGAGTTTCAACCTCTATTTATCAGTCATTACTCATTACAGACCCTTCAGTCCCGTCCGATAGATTCCATAACACTACAATACTAGTAAAATCTAAAACCACCCTTATATCCCCAATTGTATCGCCTCAACACCGTAAAAAGATCCAAACTTTACACTGATACACTAAAACTCTGCCCATTTACGGCCGCGATTAATCAAGACTGCCTTCATATCACCAAAGATCACAGCTTTACACCCATTTCATTCACCTATCAATCCTAATCACTTCCTCTTAAACTGAAAACACTAATTACAAAATAACCAAGACCAATCACTTCCCAAAAAACTGGCAACAACTAAACATAAATCCCTCCAAAATCATTCCAAACCTTAAAATTCTTTGTAAGAACAATCACAATCATAAAGTCAACTGACAATTCTGACCTCACACAATTTCCAAATCCCAACCAAACCAATTAAACCCAATAACTAAATCATCATTTGGAGCAACAATTACACACAAATTAGCTACAAAGTATGCAAATTTCATTAAAAAAAAAAAAAAAAAGTACCCAGATCAAATAATTAGTCAAATTAAACAGAACAAAATCACTTAGAATTACAACTACTCACCAAAATACATATACAAAGCGACAGGCTGAAAATTTGATGGCAACCCAAAAAAGAAGTCATACATTAAATAAGCAAATTATACATGATTTATCAAGATTAAATCTACAATTACAAAAATGAAAAATGGACGCATAATTATACCTGGAAGTATACAACTCCTTGTTCTTCCTTGTTTTCTCTCTCTCTCTCTTGGAAAGTGTGTAATTAACGCGTCAGCAAAGATTTTTTTCTATTGAAATCGGCTAAATTGATAAGGGCTTGTTTGGTCCTCTTTTTTCTCTTACTACCCAACAAAAATCTGCCTTTCTTCTTCTTCTTCTTCTTTTTTAATTTTTTTTATTTAATTTTTGATTTTTGTAATTTCCCAGCAAATTGGGTTTTTGTTTTTTGGATTTCTGAGAAAATGAAGATAGTAGACATGATCTGATCTTGACCGTCGATTTCTTCCTGGATTATTGGGATGATTTTGGTGACTCACATCATGTTAGACTAGGATAAACATTGATTTAATCTCGTTTTTAAGGTAAGTCGGAATCAATTTGACTATGAAGATTTTTTCCGACTTAACTAATAGCTACATGTCACTTGTTAAAATTTGAAACTTATGAGTATATGTTTTTCAAATTATAAGAAAATATTCTACTGTAATAGAGATAGAGTACTTTATAAGTCTGTGTAATATGATTGTAATTTGAAATACTCAATTGTCGATTTCCTACGAACACGGGTGAAACATCTCAAAATGTTTGACATAAAATGTGTGAAATGTAGTAAATGTGAAACATTTGATGAAATAAGGGGAAAAGAGTGAAGACGAGCCCACAAGTCCGGTAGAGTTCCATCGTAAAACCAATGGTATGATTAGTGCTGATGGCCGACCTCTTCGCCCAGCAGACATGTTATTCTTGGGATAGAGGGTGCGACGTTTGCGTCGATTTGACTGGGTCGTCGCCCATGACTCAAACCGGATTGATTGATTTTGAACCAGGTAAGGTGGTGCGGGAAGCGGCCGATCGTAAGCGTGCTAAATATGAGGCTAGGTGTGCTGCTTTGGGTTATGGCTTCCTTCCCTTCTCTTTCTCCTCTTTGGGGGAGTTGGAGTCCACAGTTGTTGCTCTGCTTAAGCGGATCCAGCAGTTCTCCAGGACGCAAGATATCGATGCGCAGGCTGCAGCTCATATTTTTACTATGATTGGTTTTTCCATAGCAAGGGGTGTGGGGGCTCAGATTGTATCTCGGCTCCCCACCAACTTCTTGTAAATTATTATTGATTTTTAGTTGACATAATATTATAAAATAATAAGAATAACCCACCAACTTATAAACTAGTTTCCACTCTTCAATATCTTTCATGTGATACTTTCGACAAGATCACAACTCACATGTGGCTCATCACAATCTATCTAACACAAGGGCACATCGATAATTATCAACCACTGCGTCTGTTTGTGAGTTTTCGGGTTTGTGTTTCGTCCATGGATGCTGCAATGATGTACATACATGAAAGGAAACAAAGTGAGCAATCTACATAACACTACTAACTTACTAGTATATGTTTACACCTTACACAGATACAGACACATTTATATATGTGGCCGATTAACTCAAAATTCGCAATTTGGAATTACCTTTTGAAATGATAAGACAACAATTCGTTAAGGAATGCAAGTGAGAGAATAAAGATAGACTTACAGATAGAACGGGCAGAGCACTGCTGGTATTTGGTGTTTATTATTATTGTTACTAGTAAAGACCTATTTAAACAACACGATGAGAAAAACAACCCAACCATGGTCGTCATTGTTATTATTGATTAGCTGAAGTAAAGATGATTTTAGAGAGAATGTTGCTTCTAAAATAAGACATCATATTATAAATTATTTCCAAGATGGAATGTAGAACTACAGGATACAAGTATGGTACATGATAACACCTACACACACCATTAGCACACACACTACTAGCTTAGCTAGTTAACATTATAACCCCCCCCCCCTTCCTTTGCACTGCAGATGCTGTTTCATATAGGCTATGAAACATGGATCATCGTGTCGAAACCCGACACCGGACTAGGTAAGATGAAGCAAACTGGGCTCGATCATTTCCTACTGAACAAGCTTTTCAGCCTACCTCTTTCTAATCGCTCGAGCAACTTCCTGGCACCAGGAATATCCATCTCAGTCAGTTTTTTCAAGTATCCGATTGCACCATACGACACCATGAGCTTTTTGCATTTCTGGCTCGATGAGAGGGCGAGCAAGCATGGTACAGCGTATTTCTTGGCTGTGTTTTGAGGGCTCGGATCGAGTAGTTGAACCAAGTTAGGAACACTCTTGTCATCCTTCTTCACTTCCCTGCAGTTATGTGAAAGAGTCACCAGGTTTGAGAGTGCTTGTGCCGCAACCTCTCTTGCACCATTAGTCTTTGCTTCAAGCATCTTTATAAGCAATGTAATACAACCAGCTTCTGCCACCATTTTCTTCACCTCTGCAGAGGTACAAATCCGGCAAATTGCTGATGCAGCCGCTTGCTGTGCTCCTACTGATCCTGATTTCAAGACATGGACTAACCTCGGGAGAAACCCGAGTGATTCCAGTGACTCCATGGGAACAGATCCAATCAAGTTCCTCAATGCCCCCATTGCGGATTCTTGGGGGAGCGGCCCATCTAAATAGCCAAGTAGGCTAGGGATTCCTCCCTCGGAAACAACAGACCTGCGAAGGGCTTCATTGCTTGCAGTGAGATTCTGCAAGCACTCTGCTGCATATTCCTTGGAGCCTAGCAAGATCCCACAATCAAGAAGGTTGATCATGACTCGAACAATTCCTTCTTCAGCTAATGCATGTCTGACCTCTGGAACAGCTGATATATTTTTTAGAGTACTAGCTGCTGCAGCTTGAGAAACAGAATCACCGGTTCTGCATACATCAATCAAGGGTCTAACACCACCATGTCCAACGATGGCACGAGCCGTTTCAGTTGACATTGATAGCCTTTGAAGGGAAATAGTTGCCTTTTCTTTCCCAATAGCACTACCTGATTCCACTAATCTTATGAGTGGTGGTAGAACCCCTTCTGAAACTAGCCAATTTTCGCATGATCCTGATTCCGCTAATGAACAAATAACTGTGACAGTCTTCTCTCGGATTCTAGGAGAAGTGGCTGTTAATAGCTGCACTAAGGCAGCAATATTGCTTCTTCCTAGAACTGTCAATACATTCTTCTCATCCTCTTTCATAATCTCAACTAAGCTGTCAAGAGCCTTGTGCTTTGCTTCTAAATGCCCAATTTGTAGCCGAGCAAGCAACTCCCTTATGTCACTGTGGCTTGACACATCTGATTGGTCAGATGAAGAACTTGATGAAGTAGATGGCATAGTCACCTCACCAAGGACACCTGTCTTGATTAATAGACCGCAGTCCCGGAGATTCAAGTCCAATTTCCCTGATAGTGAATCAAGATTGCTCTGCATCCTGAGCTTCCCCTCATACTTCTCCTGGATACATATCTCGGCTACCTCAACCACCTCGTTCAACGTCTTGGAGACACCTTGCAATTGCTCCTTACACAGTGTGTTTTTGGAGAAGCAAGGGTGGCTAGATAAATCAGATAAACGCGAAGGGATTTGCTCCAGTTTCGATATGATCATCTTCCATCTCCTTGGAAATCCCTTGACTTGTTTTGCTTTATTCAGTGCTGCAGGAACTATCTCTTGGGCATGAGATAACCATTCTTCAGCGGTCCGATCATCCACTGTGTTCGCATAATCTTTCTCTTCCACCATAGTTTCTTCAGAATTCCACACACTGTGATCACTTGATCAAGCGAAACTGCAATTCAAAATCAACAAATCCTTAGCCCGAAATCCTTGTGGTCAGCTAACATGAACCGTAAAAGACTCCAACCCAGTGATAACATAAACGTTAAACTTGAATTAGCACACACTGATACACATGAAAAGACAGGTAATTCCGTAATCATTTGGGGTCGGCTAATATGAACCATAACCCAAGCTGCAAAGAACTCAACTTGACAAACTAGATGACATGAAATCTTTAAGCAACAACACACACTGAGAAAACTTACAAGACAGCTATTGAATTCTAACCAAGACTTTACAGGATTGCAAAAGCCAAATTCGACATGTCCACGAAAGAGAAGGGTCCAAAATTTGTGAATTGTTTTATAATTTATGATTGAAGTGGTTAGAAATTAAAAATATAAATATATGATTAGTCCAAAAAAGGAGGCAAAACAAAGAGAGAAGACAGATGAAGTTGTTTCTAGAATCTTATTCTTATATAGGAGTGAACATCACAGAAAGCCCGTTTAACATAAAACAACAGCGGTCCAACAGAAAGAAAATTCAATGTACCAATAATAAAGCCCCACCAATGTGTTCTGGTAGGGGTAAATATCATGAGTATATCATCCAATGCACATGAATTTTCAGCTTAAAGCTTTTCTACAGTACAAAAGAAAATTAAAACTTTATCAATTCTAATACTGAAACAGTCCCCCTCAGAGTCTACAAGTAAGACTAGGTAAATTCGACCGCCCTTACCTCGCCATAGGCAGAAGCCTTAGAGACACTAGGGTAATATTGTTGTGGTATCGAATATTAAACAGCAAATTTCATTATCATATAGGTTCACATATCACTGTCAATAGATTGATTTTGATGGTTGATGAATTCACCTTTTACTCTTTTAGGCTAATCAAAGGCAGTTAGATAGTTATAAATCGTCGGCGCAACAAAAAGACATAACTACCCATGTCAAAAATTTACTCCAAGGTACCAAAAACAAAAAGTAACCTACAAGATAAGGATTAAAGCTAACTAAAGGAGGGTATTTTGGTGAGATTATCAAAAAGACAATAACTTTACTGTTTTAGCTTACAATTGAGCAAAAAACATCTTGTATTAGATCTAATTCTATGGCTAAAATTCATGATAAAGACAAGTTAGGAGAGAGATTCCAGCCATCTTTTCCCAATTTCATCCATGTAATTTGCAAAACTTTTGTGGGGTTTGTCATGGCTTGTCTTGGAAGAGAAGGTATAAGTCCCCATCTTCTATTATATGGAGTACAATTCAATTTTTGGACCTACTCCACTTAAAAATTTCTTAAGAAAATTATAGCCAAAAGAAGTATAATAATAATAATAATATAATAATAATAACATGTATTATACCTCAAAATTTCTCCTTCACTCTTTCCCCCACCATTTGAAATTTGTACCCAAATTAGGCTGAATTTGGCAGCAACCCTGAAAAATATTATCACAATTAATCAAAAATAAGTACAATTGGATCATACAAAATGTATAATTCAGTAATTAATTGAAAATTGATAATTAAAGTTGGGGAGAAAAGTGTTAAAATGTGAAGAAAAAAAAAAAATGGAGTAAAGCAAGAGAATCTAAGTGTCAAGAACTAACCTTTAAGACACAAAAAAATGCAGAAACCTGTGGCTTTTTATTCACAAGACAAAACAATAGAAAAGCAAACCCACAAAATATATTAGCTTGATCTTCAAACTTGAGCTACACTTTTCTTCTGTCTCCTAAAACAAAACCCAGAAAATTATAAAGTTTTGAGTTTGATTTTGGTCTAATATATTTGAGTGATACCCAGAAAGAGTTTGGGGGAGTCAGAGATTTGCCCAGAAGGGTATTTTGGTCTTTGACTAATTAAAACGGTCAAGATTTTAAAAATGAAGGAGATTGAAGAAGAATCTTGTGAGTGTAGAAAGAAAAGGGAGGAAGAAGCTAGTGACTTTTACTCAAGTAGTCAAGTCTATGAGAGGTACCAGGTTTTTTGAATGTACTGCTTCTAGTAGCAAGAGGACAAGAAGATATAATAGGAGACAGAGAAAGTAGAGCTAACAATAATAGCAACATTTTATTATTATAAGAGTGATTAGTTGTTTTATTTTTTTGAAAGGAAGAGTGATTAGTTTATTGATAAAGTCTGAGATTTGGATTTCAAAGATCAAAACTTTTTCACATTTGAGAATCAAAGATTAAATTTTTGTTGATTTGGAATAATAAAATGTGATATACTCCTAGTTTGTAAATTATAGTGTTATAAATTACGAGTATAACGCGTACATATGTTATTTATACACTTATACATATCTTGGGTAAAGATCGAAACTTTTTCGAAATTTATCATCAAAGATGAAAACTTTTTAAAGATTGATAATCAAAGATGAAAACTTTTTAAGTAATAATTCTATTATGTTACTATTATTTCAAAATATTTTTTTTTTTTTAAATGATGAGCATAGTAGCAAGAAAGCTGTCATATGACAGTGGGAATTACTGGTGATGATGGGAGATGTTTGGGGAGAGCAAAGTGATCAGACGGACAATATTATTTTGGGGAATAGGGTTATTCGACCGTTGGGATTTGTTGATGGAAAGATTTGAATTTTCCTTCTTTAAGAATTTTTCATTGCGAATTTCAAGGTGGCTAAGAAATAGGTGACGTGGTGGAAAGGGGTACAAGTGTAAAGTAGGAATAACAAGCAAGTGACACTCATGGTCACTTTCTTAAGCACGTGTGATTAAAGTTGAACTAAACAAGTGTAAAGAATGAATAACAAACAAGTACTAATAGAACGCTTAAACAGTTCAACTACACTAGCGAGAGTGGCGAGACATTTTGCTTACCAATCCTATTCTTGTCATGGTTGACGTTTGATTTGAATTATTCAATTAAAATGATGAAGGAAGTTTGGAATATTAACATTGTCGAATAAATCTCTTTACAACAGAAGATTTATCATCCCGATTACTCACAGATTATTAATTTAAAGTATCGTGAGTACAGTAACGACGGTCTATAACATAATCTCAGAGACAAGTTTTTAAATGCGTTGCTGATTTCAAAATCATCATCTTTGGACCGTACCTTGATCGATCAAGGATGAATCACATAAATTGAGCCGACATTTTTTAAACAAAAAGAGACAAAAATTACAAGTACGTGACTTGATGAAAATGGGAGTTCATCGACTAGAGGAGGATGGTCCCTTAACAATCGTCAAATCAGCAAATAATTTGGTTATTAGTCATCACAAGAACCTTCTGCCAAATCACATTAATGTGTTGTCTCCCCCCATTACTATTGTTTGTATATGCACAACAATTTTGGAAACCCTTTCGATTGACAATTCTATTACAAGACCCCATAAATTTTGAAAATTTCATGCACTATAAGACAGAATAATTTAAGCCAAGTGTGACTTTTTCATACTCCAAATTCAAGTTTTTCCAAAATCCACCAAAGCTTTTGGAGTGATTAGTTTATCTTGAAAACGAGTAAAATCGATGATTAATTATACATCTCGTGTTAAACTAGTATGTAGAGATTAAATCAAGATCCTCTAGAGTTATTTATCCTAGAGTTTTCTGGAGTTTACCTGAAATGGAAAAATAAATTTATGAATGTCTTTTTTTAAATTAGGGAAAATACTATTTGGTAGAGTGATGTTTCCATTTCAAGTAAACTCTAGAAAACTCCAGGAAAAATAACTCAAGAGGATCCGAATCCGTAGAGATTTGAGTAATAACTTTTAATAAATTGTGCAACGGGATGCACGACAGTTCAAATTGAAACCACCATTTAATTTCATCTGCCATTCGCGCGCAATTAGATGTCATTGACTCTTGGTTTGATTAGATTACAAAGACACTTAATAACGATGATTAACACATAAGTAGGTATGCTTCATTGTTAGATAAACCTACTTCGTTATGTGGACTATAATGCTCTCTTTAATGGGGTTGGTTATCTCTTGTAAGATGAATTTTTCTAGCAGTGATTTTGAAATGTTGTCTCGGTTTCATCATTAATTTACTAAAATGAATCAGTTGACAATTTGCAAACACTGATACTCCGTACCCCATTAGAAACAACCTTATTGTTCAGGACCACAATGTTCAAATTGGGTTTGCACTTAATTGTCACTTGAAAGCTTCACAACTTGATTGTAGGCGTATTAATAAAACTTTTTTTACTGTTCAATATCAAGTTTAACGAAAAACTTAATGATATGGTTAGTAAGCGAACCTAATCCTTGTGAAAACTTCACTCGAACAACTAATAACTCAAAATCGAAGACTCAAGGGATTGAATTTATAGCCCATTGCATTCCTTTGAGCCTCTAAACCTTCCGTATGCAAAGCAAACTTTTCAAAATTGAGTACTCCGTAAGTTGAAGTATACGATACATCTACGACAACCACAACACTAATGATAGAGCTTTCGTCCTAAAATGATTTATGACTACTTTTTAGATTATAGACTAAGCACATGGTATCTTTGTGATAGGGATTTGGATTTTTGATTGCCGTCTTTTAAACCTAAAAAGCAGGTAATCAAAGGCTTTTGATTAAGTAATTAGTAGCTAAGTAAAAATTGGTTTTAGTAAAAGAGAATTTTGAAACTTTTGAGAATAGAATCAGTGAACAATAGCCGTAAAAAGCGTGGAGAATCAGGACGCATGCGGCAGCAGCGTTACCAGTACGTAACGCTGTCCCCTGTCTGCTAGACTGGCCTTGAACTCTGTGCTTTCACCCTTTTACCGTCCAAAGTAATGAAAAAAACCGCGGTAACTTCTTGGAGAAAGTTTTAAAACGATTGGGTAATAAGAAAGAACACATTACACACTTCAAAAACAAACAGTAAATTGCAGAATAGTACTCGCTTCAACTCCGAAAATTCGACATGGTCTTACTTGGGTTCTGGAAATGAAGACTGAGACGGCATTAACATAAACATTCGACATAGAAACCAGTTACGAAAATGATGGCCTGCAGATTACAGCCAGCCAACCTAAACAGACTACCCATGATGGAACTAGCTTGACGAATGAACTACATAGCACCGACTCCCATGCATCTTCACTGCTTAAGATCTTGACCTCTCTCGAACTGGAGGTGAGCGGGAGCGACTGCATTAGTAGCAAACAGATAAGTTAAGACGTTAAGTATGGAGAGACTGGTTTAAGAGGGGATGAAAAATAGTAACGTGAGAAATGAGTCCAATAGTGACGAACCTGTGGTGTCTTCCGTTAGCAGGGCTAACATCCCTTCCATTAGCAGGACTTACATCCCTTCCATTAGCAGGACTTGGACTTTCAGCCCTTCCATTACCAGGACTTTCATCCCTTCCGTTTACAGGGCTGTCCCTAGCTTCATGCTTGGAGATTTCCCGTCCATTATCAGGGCTGTCTCTGCCACGGATATCAGGGCTGTCTCTGCCACGGACATCAGGGCTGCCTCTGACTCTGCCACGCCCATCAGGGGCAGGACTGCTTCTGCCTCTGCTGCGAGCATCAGGGCTGCTTCTGTGTCTGCCGCGAGCATCAGGGCTGCCTCTGTCTCTGCCACGAACATCAGGGCTGCCTCGGCCTCTGCCACGAACATCAGGGCTGCCTCTGTCTCTGCCACGACCATCAGGGCTCCTTCTGTCTCTGCCACGACCATCAGGGCTCCCTCTGTCTCTGCCACGACCATAGTCAGGGCTGCCCCTGCCTTTGCGCCCATAGTCAGGGCTGCCTCTCTCCCTCCCACGCCCATAGTCAGGGCTGCCTCTGTCTCTACCACGCCCATAGTCAGGGCTGCCCCTCTCCTTACGATATGGACTTGGAGATCTCCTACGGGCATAACCTCCTCTCTCAGGAGAAAATTCCCTATCCCTACCCCTTCTTTCAAGACCGTGACCATTGGGACCCGGACCATCATCATCTCGAATTGCATATTCCACAGTTATCACCCTATCCATAAGCTCGCTGAAAATCACAAACACCAAATTAAGCATGAAAATCCTATGAACCAAAGTGATTTCAACTATGACCACGACACCATGACCATAATGACAAATGCACATACAATTGAGCAAACCTAGTGTTGGCATGCAATGGACAGATACGCCCAACTCTTGACCATTCATTTAATTTCAGCATCAACCAACATAACTACATGTTAAGTGTCCCCATGGCAAAAACATGTCTTGTCTTTCTAACAAAAATTCAATCATGGACCAGACATTTAACATCCTCTAGGGCAGTGATTTCTAAATTCTATCTTTTGTCCAGAAAATATCCAAGATCGTCTAAGTTCACCTTCAATAGCCACATATATTTTTGTACGAAAAAAGTGACACGTCATTTACATAGTGTTTTGAACCAGGCTATGAAACTTAAGAAACAAATATTATTTACTACAACAGATGACCGTAGTTATTGAGTATATTCAGTAAATTTAGCACCATCATACGGAGTATATAATAAAGAGCTAAATGCAGCTGCCAGTAGCTCAGTACATAGCTCATTTCACTTGTGTACTACTACACTGGTAAGAAGACAAGTCACTGACCTCATATTTGTTGCTTCTAATGCCCGGGTAGCCTCTTCTTGGGTTTCAAACTGTATAAACGCGAAGTTCCTCCTTATCCTTATGTTGGCTATTTTGCCATATGGCTCAAAATGCCGTTCTAAGTCCTTAGATTTAGTATCGATTGGATCAAAATTAATGACAAACAAGGTTTTAGAAGGCCTTTCATTAGAAGCAGGCTTTCGACCACCATCAGATTTGCGACTGTCACGTTCTTTCTGCAATCAAAAAAAATTATGTCACGTGAAGTAAGTTTAAACATCTTGATAACTACAAAGTACAAAGGGTTACGACAGAAGAAGTCCAAAAATGAGTGGAAGTCCCCCTTTTGAGTAAAAAGTATAATACATTTGGCAGCAATTGATGGCCCCATATACACCCAGGTATTGCCAAAACAGTGATCCTATGCAAGAGACAAAAAAAAGGTGACACCATACGGCATATTATTACCTTAGTCCACTCCACTCGCAAACGGCGCCCTTTCCTTCCAAACTCAACCTGGTCAAGTCTTCTAACGGCATCCTCAGCATCCCTTTCATCTTCCATGTAGACAAATGCAAAGCCTACAAGAAATGAAACAGTAGCAGTTTAGATTTTAGTCCATTAAACAATACAAGCAAACATAAATCATTATCAGAACAGTTTAAAAATACTTCATTCAGCTTGACCAACTTCAAAAAAAAAAAAAAAAAGACTAGGAAGTTCACACAACACCTGCTACTTAATACAAGGGCAACAAGATTATATTGTTGAAACGTGTCGGAAAATTGAAGATTCAGCAAAGGGCGTGGTAAATGAAAAAGAACTGAATGTCTCAGAGAAGTATGGTGGTGCCATGACAATCAGATTGGCTCTTCATGTAAAATGTAGCAGGATGGTGCACGGGCACAGATTGGAAATGCGGAGAACACCATCCAAGATAGATATGGATTTTCCAAGAAACCCTGCGCCAAATACATAATTGAGTGCATGGTTCTACAATCTACAACTAGAAAACATGCTTGTCTAGAAGGAAAACAACATGATCTGTCCATTTCAAGGAATGAGTTGAGCCTTTCAAGTTTCAACAATCACTTCTGCTACATAGGACTATGTCATATTGTCATGAATCATATTAGCCCACCAAAAGCAGCATAGCAGATAATTCGGTGATGACGCTAAACACACAAACACGAATGTTTACGGAATCCATGGAAAGCCCAAAATTAGCAACTGCTATATGTGGCCGAAGAATGTCTTTCTTATGGTTGGATACTCAACTTTATTCCAGAGGAACTTTCGACACGTATTCTGTACTATTTTTAATTCACACTCGAATTATTGGTAAAGAAATAAAGTTTTCATTGCTAGGAGGTCAAACAGAAAATAAGAGAAGTTACATCTTCCCATCAGACCACAACCCAACGCAATCAATCTATCCTTAACAGAAAGAAAGTCAGTTGGTCAATCAATGGAACCATGAGCACACGTGATGCTAACCTGATTTCATATCAACTCTTTCAACCCTCCCATATCTTTTGAAAAGCCGCTCAAGTTCAGATTGACGCGCGTCAAACTCCAAGTTGCCACAGAAGATAGCCCTCATCTCCTAATACCTTTAACAAAAATAAAAGTGAGAAAATAAAAACATTAATGAAGGTGACCAACGAGAGTAAGAGTGGAAGGCAACATGAGCTGAAGACAATAATACCACAATTTTCACTTCAGCGAACTTCAGGAGTTAGAAGAAGAATACACATTACACCGTGAAATCAAGTCATTAGCACAAGCACCAAAGTCCAATAGCATATTAGGAAACACAAAACCCAAATAAGAATGTGTAGGTCTCAGCCATTTTGTCAACAGTATAGAAGAAACGATCCTAGTAGCCACAGCAACATAGCTAGGAAAAAAAGTTAGCAATAACTTAACTCCGCAATGTTCTCGTAAAGCCCTTGACAAGTAGAGAAACTAGTGCAGCCCGAAATATCATGCCCATATGAACATTTTACACAGGATGAAGTGCGATACACCGTTGATCACTTTAGGGGGAATGTCACATTATCAGAAAACAGGCCAGCCAGTTTGTCAACACAATAAAGAAAAACTGTGGTGCAATTCACCTTAGATCCCCCCACCCCACACACTAATCATTTTCAGAGATACGCTACTAACAACCGACAGCTTGGTCCATAAATAAAAATTATTTATCCACCTCTACTTTCACATCCCAAATCAAGTCGGTAATGTACCTTCAACAAAACTCCCATAGCAACATTCCAACAACAACAACAACAACAACAAAGTGTCGGTAATGTCCCCAAAGGATTACAAACCTCCCTGCGTCCCTAATTTAAATGTCGTTCCATGAATATACTCGATGTCATTGATAATAATACAACTAATCTAACAACAAAACAATGGCAATTCCCCTAACAAATCCGCAAAACAAAGTGAACTGAAGGACTAATTGCGACGATGCAAACAAACCAAGTTATTCAATGATAACCCTTTCAAATATGAGTCATTCACCCATGATTGGTTGCAAACTTCATTCCATTAAACTGCCATAGCAAGTGACTAAAATTTACGCAAAGGCGGTCGAAGAAATACGAGCTATAAATCAAAATCCACAACAAGAGCAACCAAATCCCTCCTCAATAAACATGCTTATAACTGTTTTCATCTCAATTGAAGCACACAGATAATTTTAAACTAATTTGAAGATTTCCGATTCGAAAACCCTAAAATTGGTACCAAAAATTAGGGTTTTAGATCAATAGAGATTCAACCGATACACAAACACACAAAAAAACATAAATCCAAGCTCTTGAGCTTCGAATAACATGATATAATTACAATTTTAATGAATTAAAAGCATATAACAGAAAAAAAAAAAAAAAAAAAAAATCGCGACGAACATGAAAAATTGACATTCGAGGAGTACTGATTCTAAATCAGAGGAGAATTAATGGAAAATTGGAGACGTAAACTTGACGATTAGGAACAAAGGTCGCCAAGAGTGGAGGAAGTAAAGATGGAGGAGAGAGAAATTTACCGAGTTGAGCGAGTTGAGTTTTGCAGAACGAGTGAGCGGGAGGAGAGTAGCGAAGCGTGAGCAAGACGAGTGAGCTGCTGAGTCTCCGCGCCTTGGTCTGACTTGGGTTAGGTTTAATTTAATGCAATGTAAGGAACTAATGATGTACTTATGTGATTGGTAATGATTTCGTCAAGGTAGAGATTACTGAATCCAAATGCCGCTAAATAATCACACTTGTAAGTTTCCCCACATGTGATTCGTCTGTGATAGATCGATTGATAGTGTAAGTGTATATCAGCTCGCTAGCTAAGATAGTTATCTATCAGTAATGAGGTACAATTGTCTTCACGTTGATCACTTTTGCTTTCAAATCTTTGAACTTTATGTGATGTTTTCTTAGTAGGTTGTGTGTGTAGTATCCGTGTGCTTAGCACACTCGTAAAATAGTGTGATTTTGCACATAGTGTGATGTGGTGTTTTGATGTCTTAGTGGTTTACCTCGGCGGTGGGTTAGAGATTTAGAAAAATGTACTATGTATATATGTGATACCGATAATAATAGATAGAAACTCATTTTCGTCATTACTAATAAAATTAATTGTCGTTTGATAGTCAAATAAAATTATAGGAATTTTGAATTCTCATAAGCATGACCTAAAAAGGTTGACCGAGTTTAGAATTTATGTAAATTTTCCTTTTCTACAAAATGGATAAATTGGTTTCACATAACCACTCCTTGGTAATTGGATATTTTTTGACAATTCATTTCCTACATTCAACCAAAAAAGTTAGAGAATTTCAAATTCATGTGAAACGAGATTCCAATAGAATTTTGAAATTCACGTATACAACTAAACAACCACTCATAAAGTCATAACAAACACTCATACTATTCGTTGTACCAAATATGAAATACCCCATCAATTTATATCGAGATGCTCCATTTATTTTGATGTTTTTGACAAATAATCCTATCACCTTTAAATCATTTTTTAAACATAATATGGTAGACCGTTTGTGTAAAGGCCAATTTTGACCAGTTGCTATCACCAATTTATCACAAACGTCATTAATGAGCTGTGATCTGAAATTGGTGCATTTATTCAAATCTGGCGGTCCAATTTCTTGTATTTATATAAGGATCACACATTCACACTCAACCATTCACCAAAAAACCCCATAAAAAAACCAATCTCAAGGAAAAAAAAATCAATTGAAATGGGAGACGTAAAAGTGTATAGAGCATGGCGCAGTCCATTTAGTTGGAGAGTTGAGCTAGCATTGAAAATCAAGGGAATTGAGTATGAAGTTATTGACGAAGACTTGAGTAACAAGAGTGCGGAATTGCTCAAATACAACCCTGTTCACAAAAAGGTACCCGTGCTTGTTCATAATGGGAAACCGGTTATCGAGTCGTTGGTCATCTTAGAGTACATTGACGAGACTTGGAAGGAGTACGCTCTCTTGCCTAGTGACCCTTATGAGAGATCTCAGGCTCGGTTTTGGGCTAAGTTTATCGATGAGAAGGTAACGCCTCCTCGCTTGTTATCACCCCTAACTATATTTTATACATTTTTGCTAGGGGCATTATTGAATTTTCAAAATTTTGTTCAAACCTTTTTTTTTTTTTTTTCAATTTTTACACAATAGTTTCATGCAACGACTCATATTAGCCGACTCAAAATCATTTCAGATATTTATAGCTGCGCGAAGTGCACTATTTGTTCGGGGAGGGGACGCGGAGAAGGCAAAAGAAGAATTTTGTGAGACCCTTAAAATATTTGAGAAGGAGATAGAGGGTAAAAAGTATCTCGGAGGGAGTAAAATCGGATATCTTGACATAGTAGCGTTATTTTTAGCCTTTTGGATCCCAGTTTTGCAAGAAGCTGTTGGAAAGGAGGTTCTAACTAAAGAGAAATTCCCAGGGATCTGTGCTTGGAGTGATGGGATCTTAGCCCAGGACTTCATGAAAGAAAACCTGCCCAATAGGGAGGAGTTTGTGGCCTCTTACCGAGCCCGTTTCGCACCTTCTTCCTCTTAAGCTCGTCGAGTTTTCATGTCACCTAAAAAGTCAAGTTATTATCAATAAAGCGTCGAAATTAAGGTGCAATGTAAGCGGGTTTCGGAGGGCGATCTTGAAGATCGCTATGTCACACATGAATAATAATGTTGTGAGCTAGTCTTATGCGAAATAAATGAATTGTTGGTTACGTTTGAGTATTTGGATGTGGTTGTCGTGTAGAGTTGTATACTTGTACTAAATAAATTAAGCTTCGTTATTTTGAAAGTTGTCTATGCTTATTTGTCTCAACTCCTTAATGTATCTTCTCGATCACATAAGGAGATTTATAGTTTGGTTTTGACATATTCAGGTCGAGTGTGCAATATGTTACTTTCTTTAGTTCTTGCAAGTAGTAACCCAAAATATTATTATTATTTTTTACTTATTTCTCCAATTCTCCGTGGAGTAACTTGTTTCGTTTTCATGTTGAAAATTGTCAAAGAAATCCAGATAACTAATCCTTCTATACTATTAAAGGAGGCTTTTTTAGAGCTCTCACAATAATCGAAGGTTTTTAGAGAGTTTTGAGAATTTTATAATATTATTTAGTTATCAATTTTAAATGAAACTCTCTTAATTATTAGACAATCCTATGGATGCATAATATATATTCAGAGTCCTATATTCGTAGAATTGCTATAGTAGCGGTCATAACTCAAAGATAAATATGTCATTGTTACATATTATTTCGCAACACATAATAAACTCCGTGGAGGCGTATATTATATATTTATATATTAAGGAGCACAACCCAAACTTTATAAATGAATATCATATGATTGTATTAGCGTTCTTAAATCATCTAATCCCAATAGTTCGTATACTACTACCTATGAGCGAGATTTAGAGTCATATATATGAAGTATATGCTAATGAGGTGGATTAACAGACACACTTTCTCGACATATTTCTTAGAAGGTTTAACTGGACAACACACATATATAGGAGGCGTTTTCCAATTACAATTACAGTATACGTACATAACATAACCACTATCAAATCATACTTGAACTAAATGAAACATGTAATAATCCTACGTATATCTATGTATTTAATCCTACTACGTGCGTACATGAGTTATATAATTACGTGTCTCCCATATATGATATCTAGCCTATCTATAAGTTGTATAAGTTTAAGAGTTAGTTGATATATTAATCAACAAGCTAAGATGGAATAAGAACACTTGGTCATAAACATGATCAGGGTTAGAGGATCTGATCTCCATACAATCATACATGGATGGAGGGGAAATAGAAGTGTCCTGGACTACTAAGAACTTTGTACCTTTTTATGTTTTACATACCTTACTCCATGTGAGAAGTTTCATAAATATTTTGAAATATTATTTCGTCAAATTGAAAGTCAAACCCCTATCTCGACAAAACGAAAACATCATATATAAATAAAAATGGACGGATTAATATAAAAAAATCTTTGTTTTTTTAGAGATTTATCACACATTCTCTATATCCAAACATAAACTACCAATTTTAGTTTTAAACACGTCTAATACAAATCATTATTAAGAGACCCGTGCAACGCACGGGCTTTCATCCTAGTCTTTTTATTATTGTTGAGTGTTGACCCAACGTACTCATAGCCTTACTATAGCATGAATGTATGATTGGTCATGTCCAAGCTCACTTGTTTGACAAGATTGTTTTGTTTTTTTTTTTTTTTTTTTTTTGGTTGAGCTCAATCAAGTTTGACTCCGAGTTTTGGACAAGTTCATATACGAGTATAATCGTATATACACCTCAACGAAAGCATGGGCTCAAATCCAACTCATCATCAAAGAATAATAATTACATACAATCTTTGGTCATAAACTTATAATCGACTTATATTAGAGTAGATTTTTTGTGTCACTCAAAGTACGTCACCGAAGAAAAGTTAGTAAATTTACACCGGCCGTAACTTGTCAATTCACGTGTGCTTATAAAAGTACTTTGTTTATGCAATATGTTTTGGATTGAATGTGGCTTCCTCTTTGAGTGCTAAGCTGGGTTCTTAGCCCACAACCTAATGAAAGAAAACCAACCCAATAGGAGGAGTATGTGGCCTCTAACCAGGTCCGTTTGCCATCTCCTTCAGTTCTTTCTATGCTACATGTATTTTTCATGTCACCCTCCGAAAAAATGTCTTCCAGCAATAGTAGTGTTGAACTGTTGATGTGGGAGTTGTAGAAGACCCTGTCTTAGGCAAACTGATGAATTGTTTAGGAGTTAGGACACAAGTACCACAGTACCACTCCATCCCAAATTAAACTTCCCATGTGATAGTATTATGTGAGAGAATTTCAAGTTCTATAAAAAGTTTGATTTAGGACGGAGTGGTAGTATTTTTCCGCCCTTTAAACACTAGCAAGAAGAGTGTTCTTTACTTTTATGAAAGACAAGACTATAAACTAATAGCGGTATTTAGAGGAGATTCTAACCCCTTAAATTCGAGCAAGTTTCATTTAATACAAAACCATTATATTCATGATCTTCCCATCTTTGTTGTTGAACAATGCTAGAGGTCTATAGTGTAGACACTTAACTCTCAGCAATAATTTTACTACACTATCAAAATTTTACTACTCACACACATAATTTTACTATCAACACAATCAATTTTACTACCTGAAATTTTCATTACAAATTAATTTTACTAATTCCAATCCCAATTTGACTACTACTAATTCAAATTTTACTACGACATATCGAGATGAATGATAGACAAATTAATAGTGTCTGCACTGTCCACCTCTAGCAATTTACTTGTTAAAAAACCTTACACAATCCTGTGTTTTTTTTTTAAACACTTTCGATATCGCCCGAGTCAATTTAAATAGGAATTAGGATAATATATGTATCGCGAACGAGTAGCCTCATAACACCTGTTTAAATCGACGTTGCCCTTTGGTGACGCAATAGAGAGGGGTTATGCAAATGCAGCTAGTAAGTTGGTAACACTTTGAATGTCACTCATATGTGACATACTAATGTCTGTCTTTGTGTAAAATGCACAACTGCTCACATATCTCTCTCTGTCTTTGTGTAAAATGATTGATCAATCAGTGAACATGGTTTAACTTCCTTAAACTATGAGTCTATCATTACTAATTAATTAAGTGGATGATAATGCTTTTAATTAGAGTTTAATTAACATTGGTGAAGTATCACCATCATCTACGTTATTAGCCACACATTACACACTTAATCACAAAATATAGTCACTCATCATTATTTTAGTCTTAATTATCTGCTTTTTGACCCTGCTTAATGATGTCAACACCCTCTTTCAACTTGTGTAAGGAGCCAACTCTCGCAACCCTTATGCACACATGACATTACATGTCACTTGGCTTGGCTCATAAGTTAAAGTTGTTTGGGTGATCCTCGAATATCAAGACTAAAATAAATAAATACACTTGAAATATCGTTAAGAGTTTGAAAAATGCATAAAGTGAACCTAATACGATTTTACGTCAAAATAGACAAAATACGTTTACATATGGACAAAATCTGAAGTGGTGAGTCATGAAAAAATGGGTGGAAAAATACAAGATCTGATCTAAAAAGGAGGACATGATCTCAGAAAATCACCACAGAAAAATTCGAAAGAACTTTGACTTTAAAGGTGTTTTTCCAAGAGGCCTGAATGATTACTACTACTGGTATATTTTACTCTGAAACTGTACTAACATGAATCTTCCAATTACCTTTTAGATTCCCATTTCACCATTTATGTCGCCACATATCAAGGGACAAAATCTATCTTTTAATTTCAACCGTTGGATTCAGTGGAAATCAGACAGTAAATTTTATAGGGTTGACCCACAAATGCGATTCTTTCATTAAACAACTATTAATTCAGTTCGGATACAGTCATTTAATGAAGTTTATTTCGTTTTATTAGTAGTGTCGAATTTTAGATCAGAGACGTCAAGTTATGTTGCACGAGTACGGACACCGACACTCACCGGGACACCTCAATCTCAAAATCTAGAACACCGACACCGCTATTATTTTTTAATATAAATATATTAAAATAAATTAAATATTATATTTTTAATAAAAACAACAAGAATTTATAACTTTAAAACTTAAAACAATTTCAAAATGAAGATATTACACACATGATCATTGAATATGTTAAGGGAAAAGTTAAGGAATTCGAGTTTAAAAACGTTTATTTCACTCAAATGCTTGCTTAATGTTTGTTTTTTGTGTATAGGTGTCCGAAAGGTGTCCAACCGGTATCCTGTGTGTAAAAAACCGGGTTTTGTGTCAGAATTAAAAAGAATAAACCGGACACCGAACCGACCGTGTCCGACACGTGTCCTCCCGGTGTCCTCCTGGTGTTTGTGTCCGACACCGTATTGGACACGGACACGTCACTTAGGAGAGGTGTCCGTGATTCATAGACGCCAAGTCGAAACTTGCTTGACTTAGGTCCCTCATGGAGTCATGGGTCAGTTAAAGTGTCAGTTAGTTTAATAAGAATAAGTCATTTTGAAGTTTTCTCTCTTCCTCTCCTCTGTCACTTTCATTCATGTAGTATATTACATTGACCCTAAGTTGAAGTATACTAGCTTGAGTCTATCCAAAGGGATTAGGATTCCATTCAAATGGGTAGTTTGTTTATCTGTCAAACCCAATTCCTTCTATTTTTGGGCACTTAAATCTTCTCTTGTTCTTTGCAAATTGTCATAAAATTGGCAAAATCCAAAGATTTTCTTTTCTTGGTTTGTTGAGGTTGTTGGGACTTTTTTGTTATGTTGGTAGTAAAAGAAAATGGGTATGGAAAAAAAAAATCAAATTTTGGTAGGTTTTACTAGCTAATCTAATCACAATTTTGATATAGAGTATGCTATGTATGTTTGTGGGAAAAAATGAATAAAAATGTCAAAGTTTTGGGTGATCTTGATTTGAGTTTTCTGGGTTTTAAGTGGTAAGATTTGTGGCACATAAAGGGGAGTGCAACAATGATAGGAAATGTAAATTTGATTACAACAATCATAGGATTTGGGATGAGCTCTACTTTCATAGTGTTTGTATGTACAAGAATAATATGTGGGAGGCTCAGAGTGACAGACCCAAGGAGGTCCTTTGATACCGAACCCGAATTCGACATTGAGCAGGTATAATTGCTGCCTTCTTACTCACATTGCATATGATTTTCATGTTTGATTTGCACTATCTTGAGATGTGTAGATTTGTATATGTACTATGTACAAGTCATCAACTTTGTGATTAACACCATGTTATGCAGCATATGTTTATTGGTCTTAGGTGTATTGTATACAAGTCATATAATTATTGATATTAGTGTATATTCAAGTGTTACATTCAAGGTTTTAGTGTGGACTTTTAATGTTTTTAAGTCGAATTTTCGTCCCAAAACGTTTAAAGTTGACAGTGTGGGCTATTGTTGGACGGTCTTTTCCAAAACTTGTTGAGGATTTTATACTTGTAACTGGTTTTGTAAAGGTACTTTCTGTGTTTGAATTTGGTCAAAGATGTGCTTTTGGTAAATTTAGCATTAGTTAGCATTTTCTGCAGTTGTATGACAGTCAGATTTTCACATTCATCTGGAGCACTGATTTCTGAGTAACACTATGACCTTAAAGTTGGTAGACAAACCCTGATAAAAGAAGTGCAACCTTCTTGACTTCTACTAGTGTTTGCAGCATTTCAATCTTTACTTGGATGGTAACACTGCTCGTTTCGTGTTTTTACTGATAGCCAGTGCAAAGGACACTTGCCCTTGCACCAGTTATGGTTGCTGCTATCCCTACGATGAAGTATCACCGAGATGCTTTTGGTTCTGATGTGGATACACAGTGAGTAACCCCTTTTCCAAAACATTGTCATGCTGTGAAACTTTCTGTTGTCAAATAAAAATGTGCATTGAACATGTTGGAGATTTGTTCTTAATTAACAGGTGTTCAATTTGTTTGGGGGAATATCAAGAGAAAGAAGTACTAAGAATTATGCCTAAATGCGGCCACAGTTTTCATCTTTCCTGCATTGATCTCTGGTTAATGAAGCAATCTACCTGTCCTGTTTGCCGTCTGCCAGTAAAAGACTCATCAGAACAAAAGCATGCCAGGTTGATCTCAGTTAGCGTCTCACTGTCTAATGATCACCGCGCTGAAGTTCCAACAGGGGATTCAATTGGAGATACAGGTAATCAACAGGATCACCAATCAACATCCCGGATTTCTAATGGTGAATCAGGGACAACGATTTAACTTGAGAAACGAATGACATTGTAAAGCGCAGCGCACTGACTTTTCTTGGCTTGGCTCTGAATGATTGATCGTAAGGTTTGCCATAGAGTGACTTCTTTGCAGGATTGATTCTGAAACCTGAAGATACGGGTTTCTGAGGTTTTTCGAGACCTAAAGTCTAGAAAACCTGAAAATTAAGTGTAAGATTCAGCTGCAGTAGGGTTTTTGCTTAGGGATTGAATCTGCTGTCATATGTCTCAGATTGCATCAGAGAATCTGGTGATTCTGCAAACTTACATATGCAGTAGATACTAGATTGGGCATCTGGGTTTGTAAGTTGTACATATATATGTGATTTATATCTGAAAATTTGAGACAAACATCTGATTCCATATTACGCTGTGCCCATTCAACTCCTGTACTTTACTTTTGCAATGACATTCAGTTCATAACACCAGTATTAATAAAATTAAGCATAACAAACACCTAAGAAACAATAGTCTCTATATTATTGATCTAACAATGAACTCGATAATTTATACAACACAAATCAGATTTCTAATAGGAATTTAGTTGAAGTTCTTAAAGTTGTTGCGCAGCAACCATTCAGCCATGTATGCGTAAGCCCGTTGTGTCATATGGATACCATCCCAGCTGATGTGCTGATTAGGGTTCATGCAAACCTGAACCCCCTTGTTTCCACACATATTTCTCAAATCAAAGTCGTAGCTGTTAACAGCAGATCCACAAC
This sequence comes from Spergularia marina, assembly GCA_963680865.1. Lineage (NCBI taxonomy): Eukaryota > Viridiplantae > Streptophyta > Magnoliopsida > Caryophyllales > Caryophyllaceae > Spergularia > Spergularia marina. The sequence continues at coordinate 23,729,994 of OY804551.1, read as the reverse complement.
ACGCGGTTTGAAGATGGCCTGTGTCGAAACCAATGGAGCCAGCATTCTCTAGAAGCCAAGTCAATGCAGAGTAGTAATCACCATAAACTATTTTTACATCAGGGTATTCTTGCTGAAGCTCCTTGATGGCGCGCTGGAGGGCATCATTGTGGAACCTGGCAAACGAGTTTAAGTCTTTCAGGCAATGCTTCCTGTCATATCTGGTAAAATCCTCGGTCTGGAATGTGGCGAGATAAACAGGCAGGCAACCAATTGGAAAATTTCCTGGTATAAAGACTTTCTTTGCACCAAGACTAATCACCTCTCTGGTGGCTTTTGTAATGGCCGCGACAACCTGAGGGACCATAGCTTGCACATCTGCAATGCTTTTCTGCTCAAGTAAGGCGTAGTTGTAGTCATTGCCTCCTATCTCGATTAACATGAGTGCATTGCCAGCCCTGTCTCTTCGGCATTCAGATGAGCTGCCACACATTGCGCTAAGGTGACTCTTAAACCAGTCTAACTGCACAGACAAGGAACTTTTGGTGGCAGGATTAATAACTCCCATGTTCAGGAGGACAGGCGAGTCTAAAGCTGTTGCACCAGCAACAGCAAAGTTGGCTCCATGGCTGAAATTACCACCCTTGTCCAGATAAGGAGCCAGAAGGGGCAGGTGAAAGTGCCTAGCAAAGTGGTCGACCATGAGAAGCCCATCTGAACAGCGACCTGTAGGGCGTCCCAGGGTCTCTCCGTAAGGAAATCTGGCATAGGCAGCAGCGCCAACAGGATTTTCGATCACAAGGTTGCCGGTGTCACTGAGTGAGTCACCGAACTGATACATGTAGTCAAAAGCCGGCTTCCGTGAGTCTGCTGCATGAGGAAGCAGAAGACATGACATGAAAAGCGATAGCAACACGAGACGGGACATCATTGTGGTACGTATCAAGGGAAAGGCTTCTTTGGGTTGAAGATAATGAATATCAGCTATGGTTCTATTTATATATGGCATATTAATCCTATAACAACCTGGATTAGTAATAAAAAAAAATCTATTAATCGGGCACATTAATCCTACAACAACTTGGATTAGAAACAAAAACTGAAAGAATAACGTATTGCTAAACTAACAATAACTAATCCTAATCCCAGTGAAATATGTTTTGGCATTACAACAGTAATCTCTGAAACGAAAATCTTTCATACTCGACCTGGTACAGATACAAAGGATGGCAAAACTCTCCCATAGGACTACGAAGCCTCCAATAATCAGTATATTTTGTATATGATTACAGTACATAGTTATTCATATATTATCTACAAGAAATTTGATTGGAGAATATCTAAACCTGTAAGATGCGTAGATAGTCATCTATAATAGACATGACAGATGACCGATATCCAGAACCGAAAAGATTGTAGTGATTCAGGTAGTGATACAACATATAAAGATCTCTTCTTTTCTCGAACCCTGGTTGTTTAGGGATCACCTGAAGTTGCCGAAGATATGGGTCAGAGTAGGAATAACGCAAACGCAGGAATTACTAAGAAAAAAAAAAGGGGAAGGAATTCGAGCATTCCTTAGTCTGACATGAACAGATTCAGAAAGAAGAAAAGAAAAGCCAAACAACTCAGAGCAAGCCTCATTAACATACACAGTAAACATATGAAACCAACACTTTTGATGAAAATTATTATGCGTGAACATAAGACATTAGTGGTCTGACGTCAAAAAAAGAAAAAAAAAGAAGACATTAGTGGTAAACTCGATGTGTTTCTATGAGAATGTAGATAGCAAATCTTCTACAACTATGGCATTTTGGCATTCAAAGGCATCTTTAAGTCTTAATCTATACGTGTTAGCTTCACAAATGCCTCTCACGCTAACTACAGGGACAGGCGTAAATCCAAGAACATCTAATCTATGAGTAGCTAGCAAAGGATACAGGGATTTATTCATTAATATACCTCAAAGTAGGAATTGTAAAAAGAAGATCCAAAACCAGCACACCACGACATTCCAAATTCCGCTTCATTGTGTCCATCTGCAAAAAAGAAGATGCAGTAGTGGATGGCTTAATAATCCGTTAATCCCACAAAGTTTTCGATTATCACTGTACTTGATAAGGAGATAGGATTGAGGAAACAAAAAGCAGCACAACATATAAACAAGTCACCAACAGCTGGAGCTGGTAACCCTACTCAAATTGGTAGGTTCAATGTGCTGTGCTCGGCTAGATCAGGGTCAGCATGAGGAATGGACAGATAGTTCAAACTTGTCAAGGTAAGTTTTCACATGTCATTTTGTGTCAAGCCATCTGATCATGCTGATGCCAGTTTGTGGCTATGGGGCAGTTCTGGAAGGATAAGGAGTGGACCTGCTAGCAGCTGACTATGTACTGTAGTCGCCGATATTTGATACTTCAGTAAACAACCCCCAGCCGCTTTGTGGTCATTCAATTCTTTGTACTTCACGTTGTCAACCCATAAAAGTTTTCTTGTGTTCTATGTTATTCATACATTGGTTTAGCCGGGTGACAAGAATAGGCATGAAGGAGTCAACCAAGAAGTACTATCAGTACTGACTCCACCTAGTACTTCAGTACCATAGGCAGATGTTTATGTACTATTCTTCTAGAGAGTAGGGAAACAATGCATCATGATCCCTCATTCCGTTGAACTTGAGTCGACTGCCATATTATTTCTTTTATTTCTCAGATGCAGTCATAGTCTCGCACACTTGTCTAGGTAATGATCATATACACGAACAACATGGTTTCTATTCACTAATAAACCTACACGTCTATAACCTTCATGGTAATTAGCATGGTTCTTTAGGAGTTTAATTTTAAGCTTACAACTTTCTGACTGTATTACGATCAAGATAAGCGAAAACATTATCATAGACCTCAGATAACACCTAAAAAAAAGGATGGAACTCTGATCAAACTTACAATAGCATGCTGGATCGAGAATGACAGGCTCCCCATTCTTGTCATAGGTAATGTTTCCACTCCATAGGTCTCCATGTAGCAAACATGGTTCAATCATAACACCCTCAAATAGTGGTGCCAGGTTCTTCGACAGCCTTTGTCCTGTCAAATCTTACGCATGAATGCCAACCCTTTACACAAGAAAGCACTGCTGAAAGTCAAGGTAAATTGTAACCTTTTTCATATATAGATGAATCCCCATAACGATCACGAGCCAGCTTAAGCTGATAGCCCAGTCTACACTCTGCGTAAAACTCAATCCAATCTGAAGTCCACGTATTAATCTGTGGAGTACTGTACAATAATTGCAGCAGAGCCGTCATCAGTGAGCGATTAGATGTTGACATCCCAATATTGTTACATTCCGTTAGTGACATGCTTAGGAAGTATGAAGAGACGGAACACTCTTGTATGTGAACAAAATTTCCACTCAGGAAAGCACAGGAGGTCTGAACTTAAACTTTATGGCTTTGCAACAATCAAGGTCTTTTTTTGTAGGCCAACCATCAATGTCAATTAAAAGTTAAATATCAAGAAAGACTAAACTGGTTAGTTTTGTGCATGTGAGAAGTCATGTTGGCTGTTACAACTTCCCACGAAACAGAACACGCAAATTTGAAACTTAGTGGATGTTGAGGTCTTATGCTGTAAGCCAGAAAACAGAGATGGCAGCACAAAAGTATATACCTGCCAATGGTGTTCTCCACTTCAAAACCAAAGCCTTTGTCGGATTTCCCAGCTTTATGCATTTCAGCCAGCTTCCTCCCTAAAGCAGACTAAAAGCAAATGACCATTTCAGGACCAATTACACCACATTATGTCATAAGAAAGTAATTAGCTGAGCTCCCGAGCTCAAGCAAATAATCTCACCTGACCACTTCTAGATGACCCAAATTCCACAAACTCCATTATGATATAAGAGCCACCTCGGGGTAGAGATCCGACCTGCAGTCCTTGATGAGGATACAATTTTAATTTAAGCAACATATATAACTACAACTCAATAGCCACCTTAAAAAGAGACCATCTTTAATACCTTGTATGGCTTAGGGACACGAATTGCATTTGTTTCGTACATAAGACGTAAACCTAGAGCCTCTGCTTCAAACATCCCTGGACCAACGCTCCTGTTTGAAAATGGAGCTAGATCATAAGTTCAGAAACCAGCAATTTTGAAGACTATAGATCATAAGTCCACACTGATCCAAAGTTGCTCTCTTTGTCAAAACTTGGCACATTCATCTACATTTCTGGCTAACTATAAGACTGTAGAACAGGTGAACTGATCAACACAGACTGCACCAAATGGCAAACCCTAGTTCCCGTTAGGTTTAACAAAATACGGACCAGCATCAGTATAGCAAAAGCAGGTGGCTAACAATGAGACAGTACAGCAGGTATCGCAACATCAGTAGTTTTATAAAAAAAAATTAGCACATTCATCCACATTTCTAGCAGAGTATGAGACAGTACAAAAGGTATAAAACACAATAGCAAGTGAACTGAATCTACACAGACTGTATCAAATATCAAACCCTAGCAGTACCTGTTAGTTTTAACAAAGAAAGGACCAGCATCAGTATCGTAACGAGTAGCGAGATTGATGCAACCACCACCAACAGGACTTGTCCTGCTAATCTGAGTTGCTTTCCCTTCAGTAAGAATCCATTCAAGAACTGGGTCTTCACTCATTCCCACAACTGCCCAACAATCCAATTCCAAAACTCCACATCACTAATTCACTCATCAATTCTAAAGCAAACTAAAATTCGATTAAGTTGGTCCAATTAAAATCCAATAATTTCACCCTTTCCAGCACAATTAATCAGAAAATTAAATCATCAACTGAGTACATAATTACATTTACCAGCAATTGAGCAATATATAAAACCCAATTTCACAGTAAAAACATAATATTTACCATACAAACTTCACATTGACAAGAGAAATGCAGCATTAAACAAATAAACAAGCGTATGCAGAAAGCAATTATAGTTAAAGATTAAGACTTGAAAAGCATCAGAATCAAGAAAACTTGCCTGTGAAAGAGGTGGGTTTGGTGAAGAAGAGGCGAGCAGGAGAGGAAGGGTTGAAAGTAGGACGACATTTACAGGAGGAGAGAGAAAGTAAGGTTGGTGGAGACACTGCCACCATTTTTATTCCCTCTTTCTTCTATCTCACTGGATGATATTTGACTGACACAACGACAAATTGACAACACTTGGCTTTCTTGTTTACACCAAAGTGGAGTGCAAACTACCAAGGTCCCGTGTGATTCAACTGAAAATTGAATGTTCGTCGTGAGGTTCGTGTAGGTAAGAGCTCAATCATGATAGATATTAAAGACAAATTTTCTTGTATTCCTCTTGTTGTGTTGTTTAACTATTAAATATCGATAAATCAATTGAGAATGGAGAAAATTGAAAGACGAAAATTATTGTAAAGTTAAACAAGAATGCAAAATCGGAGTGACATAGAATGCTAAATTATTTTGTATGGTAATAATCAATATCAAAACTTAAAGATGACATTATACAAAAATACGGGTACATAATAACTAAACGCATTTTTTCGTTCAAACTTATACTCCGTATTGATTAGAACGTAATACTCTAGGTTGGACGATACATAAAGTACATAAAAAACTCAATCTTCTGATCAAGTAATTATATACTCGTAAAATAAAATTCATAACCTCGAAATTATACCGTATAAGATTTCACACAAATTACAAAGGTGTAAAAATCGACCCGAAAAAGTGTCCATACTATAGATCTCCCAATATAGTAATATCTCCAAAAACCAAACTAAAGATAATAAATTGATTGATACACCAGCCCTTTCATGTTGGACTCCCTTGCTTTCCCACAAAAACAGAAAACAATGTTAACAATGCTGCCATCTTTCCCGCCAAATCCAATACCGTTAACCTCAACTAACAAACTCCCTCATCTTCCTTCATACGCAACCACGATATTTACTGATTCCTCCAAGCGAAGGAAACAGTTATTCATAGTATGTGCTGCTAATAACCCAGATGATTACCATTCTACCCTCAAAGCTCTCAACTCCAAAAACCGAATTCCCAGGAAATCTCTTGGTCAGGTTAACTAATTCTTCTTACCCTTTTTTACTGCAGTAATTTTAGATGATGGGTAATTTTTATATTTGGTTGTCAATTTAATTGGGTTTTGTTTTTGTTGACATTTCATTGAGGCATTTCGTCGAACATTTGGTGGTCATTATGTTTTTTTTTTTTTTTGGGAATTTTGCAGCATTATATGTTGAATGGTGCTATAAATGAGCAGCTTGTTTCGGTTGCGAATGTTAAAGACGGTGACTTTGTGCTCGAGATCGGTCCGGGTACCGGGTCCTTAACTAATGTTCTTATTGATGCTGGTGCTACTGTCCTGGCTATTGAAAAGGTCTGTTCTTTTTAGGTTAAAATTAGTCGAATGCTCGGTATGTAGGCTAATTATGTTTATACACTGATGTATGTGATAGGGTACGATTTGTTTTTCGCGGTGTGGCGTAAAGTTTGGTTCTTTAGCTTAGCTGATATTGAGTAGTTGAAATTTATGCCTGTGTGTTTTTTTTGTGGAATGTGATCAGGATCCCCACATGGCTACCCTTGTGAATGAACGATTTGCTGCTACAAACCGTGTCACGGTAAATCATAATTGTAATACAGGATTTCATGTCTTTATTCATATTGCTAGCCAGGTCGAGGTGATGGATGTCGAAGAAGGGTAGTTGCTGGATGTTTTGTGCATAGGTTCTGACTTTATATGCTTAAATGTAGGTTATACAAGAGGACTTTACCAAATGTCATATTCGCTCCCATATGGTGTCTTTGTTGGAAAGTAAACAACTGACAGTTTCAGAGACGAGGCGTGCCAAAGTAAGATCTTTAATAAACACGCTGAGCATCATGGCGTTTGAGTTATGATCCTGTGTCTGTTTCAATGTTTATAAAGCATCAAAGATGTAGACAAATTTGAACTTATGAAGTCTGTCCATGTCGAGTCACCAGCACTGAAACAAGCAGTCACCTTTCTTTTGCATTTTGCTTCTGTGTATTTCTGTTGAATGGAACAAATTGCAGGTGTAAACTTACAATATCAAGTATCCATCTTTAAGTTGCTCTTTTGTAGTAAAATTGAGGAGCCGTCTTACACCTTCCTACAGTAGATTTAACTCCACCCACAAATGTGCCTGGCTTGTTGGGCTGCACTGCTGTTGTAGACTTGTAGGAGTAAATGCTTCCGTTCTCGATTTATTAGCTGACTGTGAAATTGTAGTGCAGGACACGGATGCTTACTTGTTACACGCCTATAAACCAATGTTTTATTTCTTCCAGGTGGTGGCAAATATTCCTTTCAACATTAGCAAAGACGTGGTGAAGCAGCTTCTTCCTATGGGTGACATATTTTCTGAAGTTGTTCTTTTACTACAGGTTTGTGGTATACTGTACACACTCTGTCCTCTTCAAGCTCTAGTACTGTTCTTCCAGTTTATAGAATCGATATATTCGTTTTTAATAACTGTGAAATTTCTTGTTCTGTCCTTTTTAGGATGAGGCAGCCTTGCGGTTGGTTGAATCATCTACAAGGTCGTCGGAGTATAGGCCTATAAGTATATTTGTGAAATTCTATTCAGGTAAAGGCCTTCAAAACTTTATCTGAATGATCATCCGTATTGAACCTGACCAGATGGAATCAGTTTGCTTCTGTCGGAAAATTAATGACCATAGCCACTTTAAACTTGTAAAAACTCTTTTGACTCACCACTGAGAGTCGTGTATCTATCGAGGTTAGGCAGGTTTGTATTCTGGTTGTGTCTAGCTCTTCCATAGCCATATACCGATCAACGAAGAAAGTTCTGAGAATCCTTCCAACATTACAAACTTTGACCTTGATGAAATATACCTGTGATTGTAAACTGGGTTCCATATATGTGAATTGCACACTGAAACACTCCGATTTAGTAGTTGTACATAGTTATGTAACTAGCGCCATTCAATCCAATATGTTCTTTTTTGCGTTCCAGATCCAGAATACAATTTTCAAGTTCCTCGGGCAAACTTTTTCCCTCAACCCAATGTAAGTAATTAGTTTTTCCCTTAGTTCAGATGCTTACCGCCTGGCAGAGATACTTCTGTTATTGCTTATGGTAGAAGATGTGCACCTCCCAGTGTTTAATCATTGATCAATGGTTTATGAACTTGAAAATAAGACATCAAAACAACCATGTTAGATGAATTCTCTGGAGAGAAGTGTCTGATTTCGACTAAAGATGAGAGCAATCAATGTCCTCACTGAACTATGATGTTTCTGCAGGTTGATGGTGCTGTTGCCACCTTCAAGCTGAAGCAACCTTCAAACTATCCCCCCGTCTCATCAGCCAAAAGCTTCTTCTCACTGGTAGTCCCCCCCTTTTCCACAACTCTTGCTCTATATTGGTACCGGAGTTTTTTTTTTTTTTTTTTTTTGTTTAGGACACTAGGCAATCCCAACTTTTTCTTGATCTTGTCCTCAGTCTAATGCACTGTGCTGCCGGACCTCAGGTAAATTCTGCATTTAATGGAAAGCGCAAGATGTTGAGGAATACGCTTCAACATATCTGTGCACCATCAGAAATCGAACAGGCATTGACGGCTGCTGGTCTTCCAGCCACAGTAAGCACCAAATTACAAAGAATAATTAAACTCTCATTGCTCAGTGGCTAATGCTGATAAACTCGCTCTTCTATTTACGTGTTTGAGCAGTCAAGGCCTGAAGAGCTTACACTTGATGACTTTGTTGGACTACATAACTCCCTCGTAAATTCCTGACACTTCTCTACATGTATCAAGTTAACAATGGGGTCTCGGCTGACAAAAGCTTCAAAGAAGCATTTGGCTTACTTATGGTTCCGCGTACACCCAGAGATATAGTCGGCCTGTAATTCTGAAAGTCTGAGCAGAGTGATTGTTCGTCCTGCTGTATGCAAAATGGTGATCCTGTCCGCACTTGATCTAGATTACTTGTGGTGATGCAGGCTGACAACTGAATGTTTGAAGATCAAGATCATGAATGCAGATCGTATTACAGACCCAGTCGGTCTTAGGCACACACTTGAAACTTGTGTGTTACTTGTATTGTATGTCTTTAGTTGTGTATTCTGTACTGTTGTACAAATATATTTCATGATCTACTCAATAAAATTGCTGCACAGGTTTTATTTAGTCAGCTTGGCTCACACCACAAGTCTTGCGCATCCCAACTCCGGGCGCTGATTTTAGCGTACCGTCAAACATGGGTAGCGCACACAACATAAACAAGACTGATTTAAATTTCTAGTACATAATTTACAATTTCTATTCTAAAAACACTCGAAATTTCCTAGAATTTCGAGTGAGTGACATTGATGAAAGTTCATCACATAAGCCTAGAATAACGAACCCATGAACTTGCTCTTGGATGAGACGGGTCTAACAAAAGATTATAAAAAATCCCAATAGTTAAATTACATTTTGGTAGGACCGTCTTACTCAAGTTTCCGACAAACTAAGAATTAGGCATGGAACTGATAAACAAGGTCCAAATTCTTCAACTTAGTCCGAAGAGGATCAAAATCGGGTGCCGGAGCCCTATAACTTTCTCTCTCCTCTAAACCCCGGCGTTCCGCCATGGCGGCCGCCGTGGGAGAAAGCGGCCGCTTCGGCCGCTTATTCTTAATGAAAACTAACTCCCTCATCTTCTCCTCCACTCTCTCCATCGACGAGTCCTTGGAGTTCATCTCCTCCCCTTCGCCGCCGTCGTCGGCGTTCATCATCGGTTCATCACCGCCACCTCCACCGCCGCCGGTGGAATTGTCCGAGTAGTGGAGAGTGAGAAATGAGGAGATAGCGAGGTGAGCGGAGTTGAGGGAGGCGAAGATTAGGCCGTGATCGACGGCGTTTGAGGTCGTCGGAAGTTGCTTCGCCATGTGCGTTGCTTGTTCAAGTGCTTGTATCAGCTCACTTAGTGGCGGCGGCCGTGGCGGAGCTTCCGTCACCATGTGGTGGTTGTCCATTTTTCTCTCTCCTCAGAGATCGGAGAATATTGACTATTTGGTTGGACTTTTTTTTTTTTTTTAAGGTTTATTTTTTTTTTTTTGCCGTTTTTAGCGTGTGTGTGAAATGTTGTGTGATGTTCTTCTTTTGGTGAAATAATTTTAGAAAGATCCAAGGGAGAAACTCCGTCCATTTATTTACGTTTCTTTTGAATTACACGCGCATATTTGAACGGAATGTAACCATTTGTAGAACCTCTTCCGCGTATGAGTATGGTTGAATGGAAAACAAGGTCGAATGCGGGTGTGGGAACCGGGAACGTCTTCCAACGATTCGTATAGGGCATGTGGTCATCTATCCACGAACCATGATCTAGCCGACTGGTGTCAATACGAAACGAAGCCCTTGAAAATGCATCAGGAAGACGAATGAATACTGAATAACAACAAACTGCGATGAGTTCAGGAAAGGTTGTTGGAATTGACATTAACAGGACTTCCAACATCTTTATTTATAAAACAATACACATAGCAAATGTAACACACAAGGAACATAAAGCAGTCAACAAATTCAGATAGAATCCCGACACTGGTCCGCCAACAGGCATTCTTTTCTCGAGTAGCTGCCTTACTCCGAGATCTGAAGCAGGAGTCTAAGCATCAAGCAGCTCCATAATGGTGGCAAACAGATCTTCAGTATCAAAATCGTCTAGGAAACTAGAATCAGGTTCTAAAGCTTCATCCTCCACCTTTGATGATCCCGTTTCACCAATCAATGCTGCCAGTGGTGCCTGTGCGTGCATGACAGCTGGTGGCGAATACTGAGCTGACAAAGAGGTATGGATGAAGGTCTCAAGGTCTTTTGCCATAGCAACTGGCACTGAAGCTGGTGGCACCTGCGAAGAAGCACCAGGGTAAATAGTTGCCGAAGGAGGTGGTGTATGCCACATAGCTCCTTGGTTCAGAAAATTTTGTTGATGGGCATAAGGTCCATATTCAGGCGTCCATCTACGCAAGGCTCCCTTGACAATGCTTTTCAGTTGCTCCCGGCAATGGGGGTCCTGTAGATACCTCGCAAATGGAGAATCTCCTGGTTGTTTATATAAAAGTTCACAATTGTTGATACAAGTCCCTGACTCCATTGATTGGCTAGTCATAGGAGGGGAGTCCTGAGCAAAGCGAGATGTTGCATCGGGACAGACTATTTCAGGCGGAAATCTCATAAACTGTCTGAAGTACACGTGAACAGACTGCAACAAGAACAAAAGTTATCATCCATTTCTAATATAGATATATCGTAGACAGTGAAATTTCAAATTATCATAAAACAGTTTGTTGACATGAAAGCAGCAGTGATGTGTGGTATATATATATATACATGACTCTAGATAGAAACAACCTAACATCACATTTCAGCCGGGAGACAGATTCACGGAGAAAATATGGTAGCAATGATCCAATGATTAAAAGAACTTAAGTGTATTATTAGTATATGAGACGCACCTTCAATCTTTCCACCACATGCGCTATAGTGAGCCCAGGGGCGTTCATCCGGAGCCATATTGCTGACGGAGAGGCCTCTGAATCAAGAAAACGGGAAAGAAAAACAATGTTAGTACAGGCACTGGTATCAACTACCAAACATGGAAGAATTACCACAGATAGTTCTTACTCCAAATGCCTATTTCTTTAACGACTTTTAAGAATCTGTTGTACAGCTCTGGGGTCCATACGAATGACGAGGGTTGCCCCATGGACCAGCCATTGCCTCTCTCCAGTTCATCCATCTTACTTCTCTTGTAGCTTTGGGAACCACTACTCTCATGCATCACAAGTTCCGCTCTCAAAGACCCGCTCGCTGGAAGTTCATTGGATTCTACAACAAGTTTCCGCTTGATTGCTTCATGCGGTTTAGTTTCCGTTTCTGGAAAGCCTGCCATCGGGACTTGACAGGGTTCACGCATGACCTCTTTTTGCTTAAGTATGAGAAATTGCCAAAGACCTTTAATGTCATGGAAACACAGCGGCTTCACAAGACATAACATTGCTCCACACAGAAGACCTTTCCTAATCGTACTTTCATCATAGGTGTCACAAATCACTGGATAAATTAGAAAGTATCAGTCATGAACAACATTGACAAACCTTTAACGAGACTGCAGAGAAAATCAAGAGATACTTACCAACAACAGGCAGCTTGAAATCCTTGTCAATGGTCCTCACAAACTCAAAAGTGGACACATCTGGTAAATTGATGTCAGTCATCACCAAGTTGATGCCATGTTGTTTGTTATATAGCATGCGCATGGCATCTTCTCCTTTCCCCGCAGTTACAACTAGTGATGCAACAAGAGCAAAAAATCAGGAAAAGAAGACACTAATCATAGTGGCACGCATGCACACGACTTATGTCTACGCCTCTACGGTGTACAGCCTGCAGTTGCTTGTCGAAATATGAACTCAGTTCATGATAACCGATGCACCATCCAACTATTTGAGGGATGATGCACGACCATATAACTCTAATAAATGACACCGTTAACTCACTCCAACTCCTATCTCTCTTTTCTCCCCAGAAACACTCCCCCCCCCCCCCAACCAATACCTCCACCAACCCCATCAGAGACCCCACCCCACCAACCACCTGAACCGCCTTGCCTCCTGGCTGCAGCCAAACATCACCCCAGCGCAGCGTCCGCCATCCCAAGTCCAGGTAGCATACCTACAACGAATTCTTCAAGCCAGCCAACGGCAGTGTAAAAGCCTCCCCCCAACTTCTTGCCCACTCCCCACTGATTCGACAAGTTCCTCGCCTGCTTCGACAGAGGTCAGTCTTGGAGCAAGAAGAGAAAGATAAGAGCGTGGGGATGAGTTACTTTCGACATAAGGAGGTCATCATGGAATGTGACGTCGCAGCAGGGAGATCGTTGGAAGTAATCAGAGTTGGTGATTGGGGTGGGAAAGAAAAATATATATTATTAGTTAATCTTTTCACCTAACCTATCCTATCCATAATGATATGTGAAATAAGTACCTATCTCACATGCTCTGTAAAAACAATGTGAAAACCCAAAGAATGCGAGAAATACTGGCCTGAATAAAAAAAAAATTAAAACCACCCCCAAAATCCTCGAAGCCTTCTTCCACCAATCAAGCCTCTTAGACATTCCCCCTATAGGCCATACCAAACCACCAAAAGAAAAGAAAGAAACCACAGGTTTTCAACCCTCATTTAAATGGATTTCTTTTCGGAAACCCCATCCTTTAAAAACATGCAAAGGACTTGAATTGAGGAAATTGACCCCTTCAGTGATCACCCTATAGGACTTGACACAACCTACACCTACTCTGAGGAAAGGCGACCCAATGGATCAGCCACAAAGTGAAAGAGGGCATCTATCAGTGTCAGTCCTCAAAATCCAAAAATAATATGAGCCCATGGCACTTACTGACAGGTGCCGAGCATCCAAGCCACACAGAAACAAGGTTTTTTAGACAAGTAAGAATATCCACAATCGAGTCTAACAAGTAAATGGGGGCAACCAGAGGAAGATACCCAGCCCAAGCACATATTCCCTTCCAGTCAAAGTGATTACCATTTAACACTTTTAAACGGAAAAACTAACAGCAGACAAAAATCATCATGCTAAAATTATCTATCCCTCGCTCGTCATTCTGCTTTCTTTAGAACAACATTTACAAATGTGAGTGCTGGTCTGCACGAGTCAATAATAGACATAAATATAAATAAATCAGATAGTAACAAGACTCAGAAACCATATGCAAAAGAATAGACATAAATGTACATGATTTGGTGGCACTGACCTTTATACTTGGACCTGAGCAATTGTGAAACCCTCACTGAGTTAGCAAGGTCAGCATCCACAAGAAGAATGCAAACATCTATTGAAGAAACCACATCCATGCTGAAAAAGCCCTATAAGATAGAAGAAGGAAAGCGGATGAATGAAGGCCGAAAGAGAAGAATGTGATCTCTATGTTGTGCAACAATGCAGCGACTTTATATAGATATAAAAAAACAAGAACAAGCATTGGATCAAGTTTCAATTAATGATCAACACGCAGATCAACACGCATACCACGAGAGATTTCTGGGCTTTAATGAAATAATATTTCCAAAAGGAAAAGTCATTTTTTGTGGAAAAATACCGCAAACGCCAAATTATTAGCTGGCCTTAGGGATCACAACATGATTAAAACATGTTTCCCCTTGAGTTTGACTCACAGATAAGGGATCACCTTGCCCAAAATGTGAAGTAAAGGAAGATGAACACATGAAGCTCGCTGATTTTCCAATTGTGGGATAATTAAGGTATGAAATCAAAAGAGCGTTACAGATTAAAAGAGACCTCCTTAATGACCACATCTACGTTACAGATCATAACTGCACGTCTTCACCAACAAGCTACGGGAAGCTCAAAAATGAGAAGGCACATGAAGCAAGCCAATATAGTCCCCAAATCCAACAACCTTCTGAATTCACCAAAAAAAGATTATTTGTTTGATGTAACAGATTTGACTTAGAAGACGTTCTTCCTGGGAGGATGGCTTGTCGAAGCTTTCTCAGATTACCATAAGTAGTTGCCTTTTTTTTTTGAAGGGAAGATCAATATCATTAAGTAAAAGGCCATAAAGCATCTACCATAAGTAGTTTAATACTTTAAATTGTGATCAGCTCAGAAATGTTTTCGCGTGCATTTTATGATGCGTGATCTAACTAATGTTAGTATATTAACTAACTAGTTTAAAAAAAAGAAAGAGAGTTTAAATATGAAATAAGCAACCGCAACAAACAAGTGTAAGGAAGTAATGCGAGGTAACTTACTATGTTCTTGACTTCAAGCAGTAGTCACAGACATTGCAAAGCTTCCAGCAGGAAAGCTGCAGAACTCAGTTGGCATCCAAACATTGAAGTAGGTCCAGGCACATGATCCGGGTATCCTTAGAAGTCATCAGTCCATTACTCATGCACCCACCCTCTGACTCATTTTATGATCAAAATCTCTAAACAAATCTCAATGCACATAGGCAGCTATAAAATCAGAAAAATATACCCACTCTCACTCTCCCTTTCAAATCAACCCTTCCTCCTTTTCCTACTTCAAATCAGTATAACAACTCAGAAACTGCTCCTCTTTTTCCCCCCATACCTCTATCTTTCACTCTATAGTCACTTGTGTTTTTAAACAAAACAAGATTAGATAAAAGAACTTTGCACAGTGTTCATATATCATTAGTTGGAAATTTGCAATCAGAATAGCAAAGACTACTTTTCCAAGATTGCATTTGAAATCAAATAGATACACCAAATAAACAGCAGCTATGTGGGTATAACCAACTACTCATGGAACCTGATTCCTAATCACAAAAGGCCTAAATTAGCTGTACATAACTAAACCCAATCCACTTAGAATTCAAGCACTTACGAAAGACAATGTGTACAAGTTAGAAAACTTTTGCAGACAGACTATAGAGTCAGAGCATAAAGAGGCCTTTAATCAAACAAAAGCCGACGTCTCACAGATTTAGGAAGGCTTGCACTTGAGACCTTGCTCTTTCCCCTCAAACAAACACTCTGGGTACCTATATCGAAATCTTTGGAACTTTTAACCTCACTATTTTGTTTGCTTGAACGGAAATAGTCAGTTATTGCCATCTGAGCCCCACTCAAGTTTGGAGTGTCCAAGACTTCCGGAGTTTGTCCACCACATCTGGATTTTCTTCTCTTTGATTCTTTCACTTCCTGTCCAGATACGAAAAAAACATTCAGAAGACACCCTGCAAAACTTCAAGAAAAGATCTCCAACTAAAAATGATGAATGCATAACAACATTTAAGGGTTTTTTTTTTGACGTTAACATTAATGTCATCACTATATCCTAGTAACTTATAGCCACTGCCCACTGTGAAACTGGTATGATATACAAAAACAGATCCGAAAAGAGGAACATACTTTCTGCCGCAAAAAGCGGTCAGTTTCTGCTGGAAAGGCTTTCTGAACTAGCTCCAAATTTTCATCTGTGCAAATAAAACAGCAACCACCATCAATGTGTACCTGGGGCACATCAAGCTCATCTAAAGATATGAGAGATTCATCAGTTTGAATCTCTTCAAACTGAAGGGAAGATCCCACAGAAGACCATTCAGAAGATACTAGATGCTCAACACTGCTCATCACTGATGTCAATTTCCTCCACTTGACCACATAAAACTGATGACCACACCGAATTTTTAAACGCTGAATTGAGTCAAACTCATATTGACAATCCAATAAATTCTCAGCTGAATTTGAAGCCTTCTCTCTCAAGAAAATGGTGGATAGCATTGGAAATATCCGCTGCCTTACATAAGACGGCTCCCACTTAAGATGATAAGCCAAAAAATCAACCAACATTTCAACATCTGGCCTTTTCCATGATAAACCAGGCCTGAACCCCTCACCAGCTGCACAAAAGAAAACTTACACTTAAGAGTTACCAAATTTAACAACCTTAAAAAATCCAAATGACCTCAAAGGCATCATACATAGTTCAAATAAACGATAACAATTGAAAACCAGTATAGGTATGTGGTATATCTTAGAAGCTAGGCATGAATTCATTTAGAATTTTTTATAAGAAAAAAAAAAAATCATTATTAGAAACAATAGTTGTCCCTACAGTAAAACATACAGCTGAAGCATGATATATCCTAGATTGCTGGGCTACCAACAGATAGAAAGAGAGGTGGAAGAACAAATAAAGGTCCCCTACCAACAGTATCACAAATCAACTAGTGTGACCTACAGTGGTATGCTACCAAGTACCAGAATACTGGCAGACATTAAGAAAACAAAAGCAAATCATTATTTGTTCAGCAAAGATTACAGAAGAATAACATCATACAAAAAGTCCAGAGACAAGTTTAAACCTTCATTTCTTAGATACAATTCAGCGATTTCATTGCTGGAGAAACTGCACTCCTCTATCTTTTTGCACACTCGCAGGCGCCAGTTTTCAGCCTTCTTGCATTCCTTCTCCTCTTGTTTCTGTAAATCAGAAATGGCACCAGTAGTTTATCTTACTTTATTCGTCTCAGTAGGATAGAACAAACAATATATTACGAGATTCAATTAAACATTGGGGATATTTCAAACCAAAGATTTGACATGCCTAATAAATTTAAGTGGGGGGAGGGGTAGGGCCGTAGGGGAGCACTTCAACCCCATCCGCTGTAGTGGGTACCACAACAAAGCCTTAATCCGATTGATTTAGGTCTGGCTAACAAGAATCATCATATAGAATCACTATTGATCAACAACAACACTACCTTAGTGCCTCAAAATTCAAAGGCTCCCCGCCTGTGGCGAGGTAAAGGGGACAAATGTTGAAACCTTTCCTTGTGTACAAAACAAAACAAGGTGTTCCCGCATGACCCGTAACGGAAATAGCACCGACTGATTGTTCAGGATATAACAATGACCAAAAATAATCAACTGTAGAGGTATATTTGAAGGCCTAAAAGTAAAAAGAGAATAACTGCTTGGAATGCATTGACAGTGCACAACGTGCAAAGGTACAACAACAAGTCAACAAGAACAACATCATTACTCCAACGCCTTAAAGGCTTCCGCCATAAGGCGGGGTAAGGGGGGGCCGGATGTACGCAAGCCTTACCCTATTGAAACATAGAGAGACTGCGCACGGATGATCCAAAATGAAAATTGCTTCGAGAATTACACCGACTGACTGCTACTTCACAATATAAGAAGCACATACAGGTTTTTGAGCCATTTTGCTTTATTCCACTATATCCCAAAGCCAAAGAATAATTAGTCTTTGGCTTCATTGGAAATGGATGAGATGTGCAAAGGTACACTGAAGGAAAAAGGAAAAAGCTCAAGAAAACTCCAAAACCAAGGTATTGTATTTCCAAATATTGCATTAAGGGAAACAAGCTAACCAGAAAAATAGGCTCAAGAAAAAAGGGCTAAGTACATTCTGGGAAGACTTTCATAGGCACTGCTCAACGGGTCAAAGTAATTAGCATGTTTCAGCACTATTAGCTCCAAAGAGAAACAAAAGGACAAGCGAAGAATGTTACCCGGACGCAAGCAGAGCATTCACACTTGAACCCAGGGGACTTTTTTAGACAATTCATGCCAGTAGTCATATGACAGTACTCACAAGGGACTCTGATATGAGAAGTCTTGCTGCCCGGATGACCACATAAAGAGCAATGTGGAGTTTTAGGCCTCTGAGACAATTTGTTAGCAATTTTCGCAGATTTGCCAGGAGAACCAGCATCAACATCCAATGTATGTATGGGTCCAGAGCCTATTTCCCGTAGCCTGCATAGTTTCTCAAATTTATTAAAAATCAAATGTCACAGCAGAAATTATCTTAATTTACAAAATCAACCAGGCCAGCAATGTTCAGAACAGGAGGTAAACCTCTGTAAAACTTCATCTTCACTAAAACTTTTGACAAAACGAAGGGCCGTTTCAATCCCTATTCCTGGTACTCCACTTAAGTCATGATCACTTCCAACCAAAAGAGCAACAGCTACAAGGTGCTTCCTCCTTAAACCTAGCCCAAGTTCAATATCATCCATATGATAGCATTCAATTGGTTCCTGGACAAGATAGGAAATTAAATCTCAAGAAAAATATAGTTACTGCAGGTTACCACACAGTAGTGGGGATGCAGAAACGAAGAAAAGAATAGAATATGAAATAGACTGTGAGTTATGCAGGGGGCAGAAGTAAAGGTGCACAGAGTGAGGTGTCTGACAGAATAGAAACTGTAGTGAGTGGTTCAAGCTCCAAACCAGCAAAAGTAACTTACTTTAGATTTAGGATCCAAATGCTTAATCACACATTTAGCCCCGTAAAGGAACGCATCACTATCAGCTGTAATGCAAGCATCTACAAAACCCTCACTGTTCAACTGAGCACAGAGTGCCTCTGCTTCACCTACGGCATTTAGAACAGGCATCCCAAGAAGCTTGAGAAGCTCCTGCAAAATAAGTGAGTCATTGATGGAAGAAAAACTTTTCCCAAAAACATAAAAATAGTTAATGTCAACCAGGATTCGTTCCAGTCTGAAAACATCTGCAACATACACGATATTTCCATGAGACCATTCAAACAACTAACTCATAGGGAGTTAGGGACTCCCACATACAGACCAGGTATGAAGAACTAAGATGGGTGCACTAAACCAGCAATTTCTGATGGTTTGTTTCTCTCCTACCCCTGATTAGAGAGGCACAACAAGTCTGCCACTTCAAAATAACTACTAGTATAACCAATGAAAGTTTACAAAACGACGGTTCCATGATAAATCAAACCTCAAAGCATCCATGGTAGATCATCTAACATTTTCAAATGAGTAACTTGGGATCCAACAACTCCTAAACAGACAGCTCTGGGGCTGTCTCAAGTTCCAGCCCCAAAACTAAATTGTATCATATCTTTTACCGAGCATTTTCTAAGCTCTGGACAGCTTGATTTAGCCCCTATAACGATTTGTACTTAGATCCATGGGGTTGCAACAAATTCCTTCCCTTAACAACTCTATGAAAAAATAATCTGATGAAAACTACTCACCATGCATTCCTCAACACACTTGACAAAGTACTTGTTCCTATCAACGGAAACACCCTCTTCAGCTACAGGAAGATGCTTCATGTCAAAGCCAGACGATCTAAAATATCGTAATATCCTTGCTTGAGACTTCAGTGGAGATGGCTTCCCATCCACAATAAATACCGGAAATGCTCCAAACTGCCAAAAAATCAGCAGCACAATGACGATCAATTCCCCAACTTTTCATTACCAAATGTGCCATAACATTACATGAAATGAACTAATAACGAACAAAAACCCATTATAGTTTAGTGCCGGCTAACTGTAGTCCCATAATAATTTAGGGTTGGCTAAGATGAAAAGTCACACGGAACTACTAAAAACTGTCTACAAACTCATGCAATTGATGTATCCTTGTAACCATTCTATTCATCAAGCCAAAATTAAAACACTCGGTCCTATGATTCACAAAGTTATGATCTTTGTAATACCCCCCACAAAATGCGAGACTGAGAACAAAAAGAAGCAAAAAAAGCATGATTAACTCGCACCGAATACTGTAAATTCTCTATCTACACTAAGCCTATCGATTCATTCATCCAACATTACATTACACATTCCATAGCAACATAAATTATGAATCAACAAAAATAGAGAATTGTGCAGTTGGAATTACACTTGTTAGTCCAATCAATGAAACCCAATTCTATTTCCCCAAGTTCTATCCTCAACACAATAAAATTCACTATGATTTAAACCCAATTTTTAGCACTGCAATAAAATCAAAGTAAAGCATATAACTTGATCAAAACCCACAATTTAATTTCTTCACAGCTCAACATACAACTCAACATAAACAAAATTATTGCATACATATTAACCATCACACAACAAAATTCTCAATTCTCATGCAACAACAATGACGACAACAACATTACCCCAGTGCCTCAAAGGCTCCCACCGCAAATGGCAAGGCAAAGAGGTGTCGGATGTACGCAAGCCTTACCCCTATCTCGAAAACATAGAGAGGCTATTTACGGAAAACCCATAACAAAATTCTCAAAAACTAACCAAAAAAAAAAAAAAAACATACAGAACAAAAAAGAGTATTGAGAAAGATTGGACCTTGGAGAAAAGATTAATGGTACGGAAGAAAGTGAGGCGAAGATGAGGATTTCTGACATGGGAAGATTTAAGGGCAGTTTCGTGTTGAACAATCCAATAAGAAAGATCAACTGCAACTTTCTTATTCCTCAGATAATCAAAACCCTCATATTTTGCATAGGGTTTTAGTATTTCCCAGAAATTACCTCCTACCCCCATTCTTTTTAACTTCAGGTTCAATTCACCCCTCTTTCTCTACTGTTCTTTGTGAATTTGTGATCACTCTCTTTGTTTTGCTGGAATTCTGCTCTTGTTTACTGCATTGGGATGTTGGATTTGAATTTGGTAATTTTTTTTTTTTTTTACTGTGTCTTTCTGTTTTATTTACCTTTTCGCGTTCTTCGTTCTTTTTAGAGACGTTGGTTGGTGCCGTTTTCCAGGAGCCCAGGACCGCGGCTTCATCAAAGTTCGTCTTGTTTCGGAGCGCGGCTTGATCAAGACGTGAACTTATAAATGTTTTGGACACAATGTTGGATAAGGGGCATATATTTTTGAAAAATGTATTCATTCTTCGCAGATCTTACCATGCTCGAGTTTGTTGACATATGAGGTAAAAAGTGCAAATTCTATCCAAATTGTTCGTGTTGTTGATTGTCATGCCTCATTGTGAGACACGGAAATATTCCTATTATTTGTCTTTAGTAGGTAAACCGTAAACCCTCTAATATAGAGCCAATATAATTCATTTCCGAGCAAGATATGCAAGGCTTGCAAATAAAGGCACGACAAATGTGTTTACAATTATGTCCAAAATGTGTTTGCAAATAAAGGCTTGCAAACGAGTATATATAGTCGTCAAATATCTCTAGTATTGACCTCTCATTATGTTGACAATAGTTAAAATACTTCAAGCCATTCCCATGGACTTAACTTTCTAAGTATTCAACTCTATTCAATCGTTATGATAAGGCGAAAGGTGATTCAAACTTTCAAATCGCCTCATAAACTTATCTAAGTCGCATTCAAAATCACCATAGCAGTTTACCCAACGCAATCTAAATTTGAAAAAAAGCTAGCAATCATAATCAAATCAATTCAATAATAAAAACACACAAGACATAAAGTAGAAATCAGAAGCATATATAGAGAAGAGCAGTAGCAAATTCTAATGGCAGAGTAGAGCAGAGCATGCACGTCTTGTATTGCACGCCTCTTTTGCACAAACTTCCATCGAATTAGAAATAGTTCTATTATTTCATCGATTCATTAAACTAATCATATGATTAATTAGGCAAGTAATACATGATCGAACAGTACGTTGCTCGAACTTCTAAGAAGTTCAGCCTAGAGTGGAGCATCTACGCTTCAATCGAATTAATCTCCATGCATAATGCATTCCTAGTCACGCCCGCCCTTTGATACACATAAACAAAGTTTACCGTTGGAGCCTACTTTTGCTTGTTTCAAATATATGGAGTACATATGAAGCATACTAGATTCAATTTTACTATGCAGTATTGTTGTATTGTCCAATGGTTGGTCGGTCGATGAACCACTCTTCAAGGTAACTAAATGCAGAACGACACGATCATTCATTTATATCAAGATTCGACATGATTAAGCATCCTATAAAGATTTATTTGAGTTAAATATGTTTATAATGAGTTAGTGGGTTATTGATCCCCCCGTCTGTACACATTTCATTGCTTAAGGATGAAATTTCACTGTATTTATGAAAGTGAAACACTACTCTCCTTTATTTTCTCCCTTGACAATCTTTCTTGTAATGTAGTACCGATTAGATCATAAATTAAATCGTCTTAACATAAGAATATCAACATCTCAAATTTACACCTATTGGATTCTAGATAATATAATTAAAATCTGGAGAAGAAGATTATTATACGCGCATGCTAGCTAATCCATTAAATATACCAAATATTCTTGTTTTATTATCGCTCTCAAATCTTAATCATGTTCTAATGTCCCTGATGTGGACAAACTTTTTGTTTTGCATGGCTACAACTTAGAAGCATACACCGCTTCTACTCTTATTTCCATATCCACATACGTGCCTCTATTTCTCGATTGAGTGCTCCTTTTTCTAATTTTTAACATCAAGTTGGTAAGTGGTAATAATACTCCTATTACGTAAATATACCTTTGGGAGTTTGGGTTGATGCAAGTACCAAGTACTAATTTAGATGAACTTTTTGTGATTGCAAGGTAAAGAGTCAAATGTAGTACCAAGTACTAATTTAGATGAACTTTTTGTGATTGCAAGGTAAAGAGTCAAATGTATGTACAATGACAATCAGTGGTGGATCCAGAAGTTGGAGAATGAGGGTGTACATTTTTTCAGTAAAACTCGTGTTTTTGTAAGTTAAAATATGAAGTGTGTGTGAGAGTTAGTAACAAAATAGGGAATACTAGTATGTTATAACTTAATACTAATTCCCTACTTAACATAAACCTTAGCTAGAGCAGTTGGTATATTTGTGTGAGGTGTGTGGAAACTGTGGTTTAAGACCTTGGTAAAACATATTTGCATCTTTTTATTCACTTTAGTAGTTGGTATTTGCGTGAAAAGAAAGAAAAGAAAAAAATAACAAATGTGAGCGCAATGGAATTTGAACCCTAGTTTCATGTGGAAACAAATGATGAAAATGCGACTGAGCTACTCTAACAATTTCTGCAAATTAATGGAAATAATAATGTACACAAAACTTTAAGAAATTATGGGGGTGCACGTGTCCCCCTAAACACCCCCTATCTCCGCCCCTGGTGACAATTCAAGATTGAGTATCAATTTAAAACTTGATTCGAATGAAAACTCTAAGGTTATTTTGAAAACCGACAATACATTATTAGACCAAAAGTAACCAAAATCAAATCGATACAAACGGAAAGACCGAATTTGAGCCTGATTCAACCAATAAACAAAGAATCGAAGCGAACTTAATGATTACCATTAATCCAAGCATTTTGATTTCTACTTGTAAAGTTGAGGGGTTTGTTTGTGATGTGAGCCCTCTTGTAGGGTCCCCCTGCCGGGTTCATGCCTGATTCCCGAACAGCTGGAGTTTTCTTGTGAGTTAGATTCCCTAAAAATAACCCCTAAGCTCCACAGAGACTGAGCCCTCCAAAACCAGTAAATTACCGAATAAAAAAAAAAAAAAAAAACTTCAACAATCAAGAAACTACCTCTCTACTTCTCACTTCTCCCAGCTCACCCCATCTCACCCACTCCCCACTCTCTCCCTCCCTACATAATCTCTCCCTCCCTCTCTCTCTACTTAGCTCATCATCATATATTCATATGTCCAAAAACAATCATCCTACACAAAAAACGTAAGATAGAAGATTTCATGGCTACAAAAAATGGGAAGAAGTGTATAACAGAAAAAAGACCAAAAATGCTCAAGGAATTCCTTCAAGAAATGAACAACCACCCTTCAACGACCACCTCCCCTCACCGCCTCGCCGACGGCGATCCTACGGTAAACGTCCTCCTTGATCAACACGCTACCACGGCGGCGGCGTCCACTCTCCCTAGAAGCCGCAGCCGATCACGCGTCGCCGCTGAGGCTGCCTTAACGTCCTTCCAAAAACTTCTTAACGCCGTTAAATCCATACAACGCTCCTCCTCCTCCTCCGCCACGTCGACGCCGTTAGCGTTGACCAGAAGCAATTCCCGGAGTTTGTTAGATAGATTCTCCGTTAAAAAGAAGAACAAGAGTTATTATTCTAAGTCCAATAATAATAATAATGATGGGATTATGAACAAGATTAAGGTTAGAGATATCTTACGTTGGAAGTCTTCTCGCGACTTCGAAGAGCCTACCAAGCCATTGGATACCTCACATTGCGACTGTGTTACGCGTCATCTTACTATTACTGACAGTGACATTCTTTTCGAGGAGGACGAGACAACATTTTCTACTTCTAGTAGTCGTAATAGTAGTGGTGACGGGTTAAGGTTAAGGTCATCAAGGTCGGAATCGGGATCCAGTTGGGGTGAAAATGAGTTACCGTGTTGGTGGGGTAATTCTAGTGAAGAGGAAGGTAAAAAGTGGGACCAGAATAAGGACGACGTGGTCGCAACGATTTCTGATGTGGGGCCAAAAGAGGTTAGTCTTTCTTTCCTCCTCTTTTTCTTTTATTAAAGTATACTTGGAAAAGTTGTCAAGGGGGGACAAAAGTCGGGCATGATTAAAAGCAAAGTACGTGCATGTGTCTGTTCTTTTGAGGTTTCAAGTTAAGCATTTAGATCGTATTCATCTAGTGTATTCAGATTAAACGTTAGCGCTTCCGTTAGAAAAAATCGGATATAATTAATCAATTTAAATGGTCCATTTGGGTCATAATGTTAGCTTGATACGTGTTTAACGCGTTTGTATTCATTGACCCCTCATGTCTTGTTGTTGAGATAGAATATAAGTTTGGTCAATTACAAGTGGGTTTAGTTGATACAATTATATGACACATTGTGTTCCAAATTAATATTGCATGTGAGGTCTCATTTTCATACAAGTCCTCTTTGTTTCTTAGACAACATAGGTCATCAACTAAAGCAGATGATATTATAGTTATGATGAGGAAGTATTATTCACGATTTGGATTTGATATATACGTGTTAGTTATCGTGATTTTTTCTGTTAAAATATATGTTCGATCTTATGATTGAACTAGCTAGTGATTAATGTGATACTGTTAAGTATTTCGATTTCTAGATCGATTTACAATTTATCGTATCACTAAACTTAGCAATCTCCCAAACAATGCAGGATAATCATAAAGTGGCAATGGAAAATGACAAAGAGCAACACAGCCCTGTTTCAGTGCTTGAATCTCCATTTAGGGAGGAAATTTCCGATCACAAGTTCGAATCCTCATTCGACAAGATTTTAGCTAATATGGAGAGTAAGCACCAACTCCTATATTGTTGCTCCTAATACTTACGTGCACCTTCCGTTTCATTGAATTCTTTACGTTTGATTTAGATGCGTGATAGTATTATTATAGCTAATTTGATGATCAAATGTTACAGAAACGAAGCAAAGTTTACTTCAAAGAATCCAAAGTTTCGAAATTCTTGCCGGAGTTTCTAATGATAAAGATGATGATGATGATGAAGAGTTCGTAGAATATGTACAACAAGAACAAGAACAAGAAGATGATCCTATGGAAGCAGACAGTGTTATCGGGGCGAAAACGATGGCTTACATAAACAAAGCAATGGGCAAGCTTATAAGGGGAGATCAAGGTTTGGAAGTTAAGGAAATGTGCAGGAAAGATGTGGAGAAACAAGGGCAATGGAGAGTGTTTGGGGAGGAGGAAGAAGAGTTGGGAGCTGAGTTAGAGTTTCATGTGCTAAATGATTTGGTAAATGAGGTTTTGGTTGACATATTTGGATGTGCAAAATTTAGAAATGTGGATTATTAGGTGTAATGAATAACTAGATCACTTACTTTGTTTTGTATGTATAGAGAAACTAGCTTGTCTTGAAAGTTATATTAAGAAAAGGGCATGTCTTGTGCCTTATATCAAATTTAAATTTGGATGGTCACACATTAACAAAATGGATCATGTTATTGTTCGATTTGGGCTGGCCGATCTTACAATGTCGAATCTACTGTATGCAGTGGCCTGCGATATCTAGCATTTCCACGAGCGTGCGTGATCTAACAAGAAAACTATATATGTATTTGCTTTGGACTCATTTCGAAAATATCTCCCCGTATATATAGTGGTATACTAAGTAGATTGATGATTTCTCAGGTATCTTAGTATATATAGCTAGCTTACAACTTTGACATTTCTTCCAAGTTCCAAACAATCGCCTCTCTAACTTAGCTTCCTACAATCCTACCTATGCTAAAATATTTGTGAATAAAGCAAATCGATCGGAAGGTTGGTTCATTGAAATGGTCTCTCTGACTCTCTTGAAAACTTGTTTTCGTGTGTATGCTTGTATCATCTATTCTGGTACTCTTGAATCAAAAAATTGTATAGTATTATAATTTTAAGCGCTATACATACGTAAATCAATACTCCATATTAGGCTATATTAGCTATACCCCGATCCTACAAATTCCACTACTTAATTCGATTTCTCATGTTTGGCACTTATATATGCCAAGCAAATGTCGTACAATAATAATGAGTTGTTAATTTTCCTATCGTTTTTACTTTAAATGTTAATGTTAAGGCTCTGAGAGCCTGGTACTTTGTAGGTCTAACAAAGGGTGACGTTCCTTTGTTCTTTTCGGTTGTCAAAAAAAATAAATAATGAGTCCTTGGTACACAACGTTAGTAGTGATGCGACCAAAATATTGTCGTATTTGTATACGTAGTGAGTCTTGAAAGAGTTCTCTATATAGGACATAATTACAACTAATGATGATTGTCCATAAGATACAAGTCCATACAACTAGCTTAATTCAGTAACAACATATTACGTATCTTGAACATCTTATTACACCGTAATTAATAAAACAAAACAAAAACAAAAACATCCTATCTATAACGCTAATTTTGGTGTGGAATATATAATAATATGATTGTTTAAAGTTGTGGTGTTATGTGCTACTATGAAGTCGGAATCTCTATGTAATTAAGTTTTATTTTAACGTTATACAACCACTATAATTAGTAATAAAAAAATCACAATGTTGGTGATGTATATTCTATTCGTGACACTAAGTTTTATCAATCATATCGTTAATCACAAAATCTATATTGTTAACTGTTAATAATTTGAATTCAATAACATCGTTTTAATTAACCAATAGAAAACCACGATCGAAAATACTATGCTCTTACACATGTGCATGCACAAATGCGGGCCATATTACAGAGATTACTAACAAGTAACAACCCAAACTAAAGTAGTGAGATAGCAAGATGAGAGTGAAGATGGAAGAAACGAGAAATATACCTTGCCTCTTCTCTGCATATAATACTTCTACGGCCGCCCACACGTACTTTTTCAGGTGTACGTACGTGTAACGTGTTAAGAGAGGTGACAAATATTACTTGGTGCTTTGCGCGTTCGCATGATATAAGTATAAAATAAATTTATATTATCTATAGAATAATACATTTATAATAATAGCATTCATCTTGGTTTTCATCCGCGGAAGAGATAGATATGTCGAAAGGAGGTTGCGGATAGAGAGCGTGATCTGATAATATATACCGATTAGATAGGTAATTCGAAAAAAGGTTGATGATAGAGTGTGTTATTGGATTATATTGAACCAAATTTGATGTCACTTCAACAGTAGAGCTACAATCGTCATTGTTATAGGATTAGTAAACTTCAATCAATCAAGAATAAACAATCAATGTATATACTAGACGTCTAAGAAATGACCTGTTGAATGAAATTAAATCATAGCCTATAGGTAGTTGACTTGTTACCAAGCTTAAAGTAACAAAAAGATTGTTAAAAGAGTAGAAACTACAATTGTCTAAGCAAATCAAATTGGACGTCGTGCATGTGTTTCAGTGTTTTGCCTTCCTTTATGCTTCGTGTTACTCTCTAAGTCTCTAGTCTCTAATTTATATTATTTGATTGTAGGGTTCATCATTAGTTTAATTTCATCTTAATAAACTCTTCCAAAAAGGCTTAATTATATGAAAATGATGTGTCTGTTGACTAAACCAATTAAACATATGAAAGAGTGTCTGATCATTGTAGTTATTTTGCATATTATGACACTTTCATTTTTGGTTCGTAGTTTTTATTTACTTGTGTTTCAAAGTCTGATAACTACTAGTTTTCAAAATAAATTAACTTTGAGTGACTACTGTTCCCTCGTAATGTTTACGATATACTTTTGTATTTTACGTACACTTAAATTTAGTTAGTTAACGATATACAATTGCTTGAATTTAATCCCCTGAAGTTATTAGTAATTCCTATAAACGAAAATATAATTGAAAATGTGTTTATGAAAATAAGAAATAGATGAACATGATGATAGAGTTAATTTTCTTTTTTAAATAAATCCTACCGTATAAAGTTATTTTTCGACTACATGGAATCTCAAACCTCCCCTAAATAATCAAGATCAAGAAAGTCTAGTATATAACTAGGAGTCTATGACTGCCACCCACCTCACACCACGAGAAAGTATAGTTATTGTACCCATCATCATTAATGGGGAACAAAATATGTGCATTAAATGACAGTAATAAATATTAGAAAATACGATAAATAGAATTAAATCCAAAGTCGACATAACCTATGATAATCGCAGTATTAAGGGAATGATCTAATTTCACAATCTACCCAATTCCTATCTTTTTCACTTCTGTTCTTTAATTTGACACCTACTCCAATTCTTGTGTTGAACCAAATTACTCCCCAAATCGCTTACACACACAATTTGGTTTAGCACCTTGGCATGTATCCCCCTTAACGCCGTAATATAGTTGTTGGAAAGCTTTTACAAACGACGACTTTTATAACAAAGTCTTATACCAAAACGAGCACTCAAAAAAGTAGGGTTTTAACGAGAGTTAAATACTCACTAACACGGAGTAACTTTTTATTTTTATTATCCCCAAATTGAATTCTAAACGTAATTTAATGTATCGAGTAACCCATCTTGATATGAAATTACCAAATGAGATTATATTACCATTTTCTCCTTCCAGGGAATTAAGACTTCTCGTGAATTTGCGACTCTTATATTCATTCATACCAACAAAATGACCAATAACGCCCTACATACTACATTGTATTCTCAATTCCTATATCTACAGTTGGCAACGGAACGATCATGATTTTGTCAACTTTGTAGGACAAATATGTCCCTTATATGAACCAGATTCAACGAACCTATCTTATCTGTACAGATTACTGATTCCAAAATCATCACCCCTAACGCTTCTCAACGTGCTAAACTCACATCGTAAAACCGTCTTACCCAAAACCCGAAACGCTCTATAAAATACAAAAAATATGATGTCATTCTCCTAAAATTCAACCATCACATCACAAAAGTGTACAACACACACACATACCATAAGTCCATATATATCTCTCTTCCTCTCTTAAAAACAGAGAGAGAGAGAGAGAGGAGAGAGAAAGTGGGTCCACAATTAAAACCCCCTCAAACCCATACTCATACTCATACTCTCATGTCTTCTAAATTCATTCATACATACCCAAAAACACAAATTAATTAAAATCATGTCTCCTTTTTAATTAACTACATTTTGGTTCTTAATTTTTAATTACTGGGTAAGTAAACACACATAATTAATTAATTAATTACCAGAAGAAGAAGATGAAGAAGAACAATGAAGAACAAACAAGGTCTCTGTTTGGTATTAATTTAACAAGCAGACCCATTTGGAATCAATTTCTCATCTGCTCTTCTGGGTTTTTCTTTGGTTATCTTGTTAATGGCATCTGCGAGGTTTGTTTGTTTAATTCCCCTTCTTCTTTTTTCTCTTCATAATTTTAACTTCTATTTCACGCTGTTACATAAATAAAAAGGAATTTATTTGTTTTTTCTTTTTTTTGCTTGATTGCATGATGATCAGCTGATTACTTCTTAATTGCATGATGATCAGCTGATCAAGGAGTTGTAAACAATGTAAATATAATTTATTTATCTTTTGTATAATTTTAATTATTCTGGGGTTAATATTAATTTTGTTAGCTGATATTTAGAATGTTGTATTTTTGTGCTAATTTCAGGAATATGTATACAACAGGCTCAAATTTAGGTAAGTTTCTGTATTAGGGTACTGTCAAATTTTTCCCCTTTTTACCCTGGCTGGCTGTTAACCTGTAACAATCACACCTCAGTATAAAAATCGTTTCTTTTTGTTGGGGGGTCTATAATTTTGGCATCATTTTGATTTGGGGGTTTTCGATTTTTGTTATTTTATAAGTACATCCGACCTCCCCTTACATTGTATCGTATTGTATAAGTAATAATGTAGGTAGTTTGGGTGTGGTTGCAGCTATGGTTGGTACTTCACGTTTATTCAAGGATTTGTGTACCTAGCTTTAATCTACTTGAATGGGTTTACAACCAAGCAAATGGTGAATCCGTGGAAGACTTATGTCAAATTATCTGCTGTTCTCATGGGATCTCATGGACTGACTAAAGGATCCTTGGCTTGGCTTAATTATCCGGCGCAAATCATGTTTAAGTCCACTAAGGTATCGTGTTTATGTTTTATTCAATGATCGGATTGTAGGACCGATTTTGGGAGTGTTTAGAGGTGAACTTTTACTTTCGCGGTTGTCATTGTCTTTTTGGAAAATTGAGTTAGCTGAGTTTCTTCTTTGGTGGTGTTTTACTTGTGCATGAAAGTGGTTCTTTATGTTGCGTAATGATATGGACAATGTGGCCTGTGTCATTAGAGGTTTGGTATGGGATGATTTTAGTTGGGGGCGTTTCTCACTACGCCTTTCCCTCCCTTTTTTGGATGATGAAATGTGCGCGTAGGCCTTAGCTTGATGCATGTCATTGCGTAGGGGTGTTTTCAACATGTTGGTGATCATGTATATTATGATTTTCCTAGGTATTGCCGGTGATGATAATGGGCGCTTTTATCCCGGGCTTAAGGAGAAAGTACCCTCCACATGAGTATGTATCAGCATTGCTTTTAGTGGTGGGTTTGATCCTTTTCACTTTAGCAGATGCCCAAACGTCCCCAAACTTCAGCATAATCGGGGTTGTTATGATTAGTGGTGCTCTAATCATGGATTCTTTCCTGGGGAATTTGCAAGAGGCGATCTTTACCATGAATCCCGAAACGACTCAGGTAATCGTTGCTCCCCGTGTCACTAAATGTTGGTCTAAAACTGCAAAAATCTCTTAAACAAACATCTGATACAAGTGTCTTGTTTTAATCCCTACTTGTTCGACTATATGTGAACAGATGGAGATGTTGTTCTGCTCAACTGTCGTCGGTTTGCCAATGCTTATCCCTCCTATGGTCCTGACAGGAGAATTATTCAGAGCATGGACATCGTGTTCTCAGGTAGAATTCCCTTTTGATTAAGCATAATTGTCTTTTCTGAAAACATCACTTGTCTGTCTGATTTTCTTGACACATTTGTTTTTACACTTACGCAGCATCCCTATGTGTATGCTGTGCTGGTTTTTGAAGCCATGGCCACCTTTATTGGTCAAGTCTCTGTCTTATCTCTCATTGCTTTGTTTGGTGCTGCAACCACAGCCATGGTACATTTGCTCATTGCACCAGCTTTTTTCTGTTTCTTAACTCGTCGTCATTTTCTGTAAAAGGAATTTCATTCACTGATCACATTCCAACACCAAGTTCTCAATCTCGATACCACCCTCACACAAGACTGTATACGAACCCCAATCCGTCAGGGTGTATCGAAATTGAGTACCACTTTGATGGCACAATCTCATTTTAGTTTCTTTTCGGATCTCAGGTAACTACAGCTAGAAAGGCAGTGACATTGCTGCTATCGTACGTGCTCTTCACAAAACCTCTGACTGAGCAGCATGGAACAGGCCTGATATTGATAGGAATGGGAATCGCTCTGAAACTTATACCTGACAACAAGCCTCCAAAAAGAGTCTCACCCCCAACGACGAACCTGAAGGTTCAGAAAACACTTACAGACGAAGAATTTAGCCAGTTGATTAACGACGATGATCGAGAAACACAGTCCCAGGTGTAAAAACAGTAATGTTGTTGAGTAAATATTACAGTACATTTGTGCTGATCTGATTACTTGTTTCTGGGTTCTTTTCTTCAAGGTTAGGCAACCTCCAAAGTTTAAGGCCTATTAGAGTAAAAATAGAACTACAAAGAACATGTTTATAGAGGTGAATTAATTTCCTCTTTCGCGGTAGGGTAGTCCTATTCTAATTAGATGTGTATGTTATTGCCCATTTCAGAAAACCAAATTTGTGCCTACCCTTAATTTTGGGGCAAATAGTAGTACAAGACCCTCATAATGCATTGTACACTTTGGGCCTAGACTTCTTATATAATCTCTCATTTTAAAAATCCAATGCCGAAAAATGAACTATAATTGTCGATCCTTATTCAAGTCTGTGATCTTCACACACGACGATTGATCGATCTTTAATTTCTGTGTTTCTGTGGCGCGGATATAATATGCGCGATATGAACGATACTTGTGTCAGGCTTAACACAAGAAATTCTAAAGCGAACAATGTCGAAGAATCTGCCTGATAAGATGCAAAAAGTAGACACGTCGCAAAAACTTGTTAAATGCATGGCAAATTTGCGACACCTGTGCATGCAAACATACCACCTACGCCTTTCTTTTTACTTTTAATAGATTAAAAACAACAGAAATCCATAAAAACCAAAAACATTGCATGGTAGACCCCAAAAACGCCATAGTTTTACTCTGGTAAAAAACTTTCAAGTAAAAAAAAAAAAAGAAGAAAGAAAACAAATCCGAAATATCAACAAAACTCAAAAAGATAAGAACAAAATGCCTGCAAATTTAAGAGATACCAAGAGTGGTATAGATCACACCAAACTATTAAGCCCAGAAATTGATGAAGAAAATCCAATGTTAAGAAGAAAGAGACTTGAAGATGAAGAAAGAGGAGCCCGACATGATAGGCCCAAGCCCAAAGGCCCAACATGGAAGGGTGAGCATGCAAAGAGCATAGTGTATGGTGGGTTGGATGCTATTGTCACCTGTTTCTCCCTCATTTCCTCCATTTCTAGTGGTGGCAAGATGTCGTCGGTGGACGTACTCGTGTTAGGGTTTGCAAATCTCGTTGCCGACGGTATTTCGATGGGGTTTGGTGATTATGTTAGTAGTAGCACTGAGAAGAATATGGCTGCTATGGAGAAGGATGTTACGCGGTGGGAGGTTGATAATAATGGCATGGCTGAGGTGAGGAATTTGATCCAACGGTATCAAGAACTCGGCATGGATCCGCAAGATGCTGCCACGGTAACTTTTATCATTTACCTGCTTTTTCTTCCCTTTTGTTACTTCCATTTCACATGAGTAAGGTTTGGGGACCGGGGTAGCGATTTTTAGACTCCCTAGTAAAACACAAATGTGGCAATGTTTGATGTTTCTAGATACTGTATGTGGATAGACAATGCAAGATCTAGAGCAAAAAGTTTTTTCACGTTCTTTTTAATTGATCTACGTTCCATTCCCATATTCAAATGGAACGTTAACAAATCCCGAACTATTTATTCTGATATTCAAATGGAACGTTAACAAATCCCGAACTATTTATTCCCATATTCAAATGGAACGTTAACAATTTCTTGTAAATAGGTGGTGAACATATTCTCGAAGTACAAAAATATAATGGTGGAAGAGGAAATGATGGGGCAAAAGGGAATCCTACCAGCAGACGAAGACGAAAAGCCGTGGAAGAGCGGACTAGTCACGTTCACTGCCTTCCTAATATTTGGAAGCGCCCCGCTTCTTTCGTTCATCATCCTCATCCCATTCACCAACAATGATAACATCAAGTTTATTGGAGCATGCATCCTCTCCGCATTAGCTCTTGCTCTTCTTGGACTGGCAAAGGCAAGAATTTCGGGCGAAAACTACGGCATATCAGCCTTGGTGACGCTCTCTAATGGCGCAATCGCCGCTGCCACAGCATACGCCATTGGATGGACTCTTAGGAATGTGGCAGGCCTTGAAGAACCTTGAAAGTTGCCAAAAATGTCTTAGAAATTATACAAGGAGTCCTAACGTAGCGTGTTTCTGACTCTAATCGATTGTTAGCCTCAAATTTGGGGTGGTGTATATTCTACAGCGACCACCCTCCTTGTTATGGCAACGTCTTTCTGTTTGTATGAAAATCAAGGCTCGTGATGCGCAATGCTTGTTTCAAATGCTTTTTTTTTTTTTTTTTTTTGAAATGTTTTGTTGGGATGTGCGAGAGAAATTCATATGAAAAACTTTCATAAACGAAAGAAACCGGGGAGTATGAGCCGTTCTAGAAGCGGAGACCGGACACTTACTGCGTGATACATTACGGATGCGTAAATCTTTTAAGCCGGTAAGAGCATGGAAATACTAGCTCTCTTCTTCCGAGCATAATTGCAAGATGTGCTCCGCCTCCCTGAGGAACAGACGAGTGAGCTGCTTTTGGCCTCGTCGATACACAACACTTGCCCGTCTGTTCCTGCTCATCGCCTCGTCCTGCACGGGATTCGCTTTCCCCGAACTGCATCTAAATGAAGACACCGCATTGGCGAAGATGAAATTATGAAAGGAGGCATATAAAGCCACTAAATTTTGACAATGGCTAGGTGATCCTAATCGTTTCTTAGTCATGCAGGGGTCATACCTTTCAGAGCATGCCATGTCGTCTGTCACAGAAGCTTTCTGTAGAAGTCTTGTGTCAGATTCCTCGGTGCCAGAACCCTCTATGAGATCCATCAACCTGATAGGTACAATTTCGGAAAAAAGGTGTCAAAAAATTTGTAAAGGTGGAACCTTGGACAAGAGAACATTGAATGGTACTGATGAAGCGGAGATAAAATCCTTCTGGTCCGGTATAAGCTGCAAACTTGCAAGCTTTAGTGTTGTAATTTCTCGGATACTCGCCTCAATCTGATAATCATCACCTCCCAAAGTTTCACTTCACACTGATGTAATTTTGTGCCACTTACGTTGAACGATTACTTATATGACATCCTCGAGACGGTTACTTATGACGATCCATGTTAGCCGACCCCAGATTATTTTGGGAATAAGGCTTGGTTGTTGTTGTACGTTGAACGATGGGGATATGATCATATGAATGCTACCGTAATCATTAGGTCAGCCGGCCCATGATGATGGCTCTATCATATCCAATGGGAACTTAGCTCGGTTGGGGAGGAAATGGGAGAATGGCTTAGATAAGAGTAACAACAGTGCTTGCTCTCAGAGGGCGCAGAACCATAAGGTGCATAGGTTAGGACTGGAGACTTACTTGGTATTCAGCAGATCAACAAGAAGCTGGATTGCTCCAGAGTCTCCACAAGCCTCCCACACAGCTGCTCGAACTTCAGTATCCGATGGCTCCCTCTCCCCTTCGCTTCCTACAAGCTATATACAGATTTTTTGTTTACCAAGACATGATGAGACAAATTTCAGTTTTGAGCAGATTTAAATGAAGAAAAACTACTGATGCAAGTGTAGATAAGGCAGAGGGCGTCTCAAACAACTTTTATCCTTGGAAGTAGAATATTGTGCTAAGTGGTAACAAATTGCAAGCGCAAACACTTTCAAATGAAAACAGACAACAGATATTTAAAAGAAATGAAAACAGACAACAGAGTCGCAAGAAAAAAAAAAAAAGCATTTGCTACAGAAATGTACCTCTTCAAGCAGCGTCTGAACCTTGAAAATCTCACTCTCCTGCATGGCTATAGTCCGCAGTGAAGTCAGCAGACCATCCGGAAAGACAAGATTATTCACATACGAAGGAGTTTTCCGCTGACCACTCCAACTATAGTTACACGTCTTGTGAACACCACTCTCAGGAACGTTCGTGCTTTCTGAAGTCGAATGCGAGAAGAGGCCATGATCCAGCAAGCTTCTAGGTAATAGAAACCTTAACTCCGCTTTCTGTGAATTGGGAGAAGTATCAGCAAATTTTAAGACTTTATCAAACGAAAGTATGGCATTGTAGAGGCTGGAGCCTGGAGCCAAGAGAAATGATTTATATGAATGATGTGGTTTGACTTTACTTAGGCATCCTTTGTTTTACATGAAGAAGTATTTTCTTTTATTGTTGTTTTCCAATGTTTTGTAAAATTTCCCCTATTGCTATTTTCATCACCCTTTTTTTCTCATTTAAATTTCCTCCTACCTTGCTTTAAAACTACTTTTGTTTTTCTTGTAACTTTCACAAGTTTATTTTGATACTCTCCTCCATTCACTATCTACTTTACTTCTCTACTTTTTAATCGCGCACTTGTCATAGGCAGGACATATGAGAATTCATGTTAGATGACCCCAAAGCATTTTGGGAACAAGGCTTGTTGTTATTATTCGTTTTACAACCCCATAATTTAGACTGCATTATGGGTGCACAAGTCATACCTCTTAATTAACTTCTAAATGAAATAAGTTGCCAACAAGAAATAAACATCTGACCTGTGCTTGTAGAAGCTGTGTTTTGGAGTCTGAAAAGGGAGAAACTTGTAGAGCCTCTGCTGGAAAATGAACCTACACAATGCATACAGCTATACTATAAGCATAATGATACGTCTGCGACTTACCTAAAACTTAATTTCTAAAATGTCCACCATGATGGGGTCAAGGAGAGGAAGACATGCAGGCAGGCAACTCAAAGACATATGACAAGCCCCAGGTTAGGGTTGCAAGGTAAAACGTAGAGTGAATGGGATTAAAGCTTAAACACTTAGAGAGCTCAACTTTCTTATTGGAGATGATATATGTATGCTGAACACGCCTAACTAGTTACAGCTGAAGGGTAGAAGCTGCATCAGTGACAAGCATCATAATTAAGAATATGCTAATCAGGGACTTACCATTAGATAGTCATCTGGATTGTCTTCGATTACAAATCCATACAGGTAAAGCAGCTCCTACATCATGTGCATGTGAAGTTTGATGTCAGAAAATGGCAATCCGCCGAAGACACACTCACAGTAAGCTTAACAATAAAAGGAGGTTGTCTCCCTTTTCTTAGTTTCAGACCCCAAAACAAAACAAACAAGAAAATACTTTTGCAGTACTGACCTACTGTTTTCCTATGTGTTTTAAAAACAACACGACTCCTCAATGAGTTTCATTTTTGGTTACTTTATGGTGGTCAAATTCTCAAATTAAAGGCCACAATTCAGTTGTTTTCAAAGAGCAATAGTAACTAACATTTTTGTACAAAATTGGTAAGCAAGTGTTACAAGTGCAAGAAGTACCTCATTCCCTTTGTTACCATAGCTTATAGCTATCTCCTTGTCAATTTCTGAATGATCTTGATTCACTGTGCACATGATGAAAACATTTACATATTGGCCAACTAAGTCAGATACGCCATCACAAAACTAATAGAAACCGGAAAGATGATGATTATATTCTAAGTTATTTCATTCAAATTTATATCTAGGTATAAATGTACCAGATAAAAGATACATAGAGTTAAGTACTCCAGTAGCAGATCCATTGCCATCAACTTCCCATGTTGCTGCAGCTTTCAAATCTGAATCATGAAATCACCTTGTCAGCCAAATGCCATCAGAATCATGCCCATTCCAAGTAGCCGGTTGTACATCTAGAGTTTTCAAACCGTTTACTATGAGCGGTACAAACCCGTCCGACTATAGTAAATGAAACAGTAAATACAGCAGACAACTTGACAGCAAGACTTGGATTAACAGTGACTGAATTATAGTTCGCCAGGTACACAGGATGCAAAAGAACAGACAGATTTAAAAATGCGAAATGCAATGCCGTTGATTCACTACAGTAAAGAAAAAAACATTGAAGAAAGAATAATAAATAGAAAAATGGCGGAAGAAACTCCAACCATGGTTGCAGAAATCAATTCCTGGAACAAGTCCCTCTACCCACAGATTATCTCCTGGCACAGAGGTAGTATTCGCACCACCAAGGATATCATCAACTCCATGGCTCTCAAGTCCTAAAAAAAGCAAGCACATAAGTTTGATAAAATAAATCATATA
This sequence comes from Spergularia marina, assembly GCA_963680865.1. Taxonomy (NCBI): domain Eukaryota; kingdom Viridiplantae; phylum Streptophyta; class Magnoliopsida; order Caryophyllales; family Caryophyllaceae; genus Spergularia; species Spergularia marina. The sequence goes on along the minus strand of OY804551.1, from coordinate 23,691,624 downwards.
TCAGATGATAGAAAACTTCAAGTAGGAAAAACCAAATCCTGCCTTGATTTGATAATTGACCATTTGTCTCGTCTTCACTTCCAGGGAATACAAAAGATCGTGGAAGAGGAATGTTCAAAGCACGAGTCCAAAAGACAGAATTAGCCCTGCACATATGACTCATGTCATATATCTGAACCACCTAACGAGAAAAAAGTATTCAACATTATCAAACAGAAGCGTGTAGATGAAAGACGATAGCCAGCAAGACAGATTCTGAAGGACGAAAAATTACATACCATAAGAAGTCCTCAAAAGTCACCTCACTGAAATGCAAAAACAAAACATGTCAACAACTTTAACTACAACAAGCTTAAAGACAATTCAACAAAATGAAGAATCAGTGACCAAAAAGAACAAAGTGCCCACGATACTGATGGTTTTCCTCGAGCTTTGCATTCACAAGAAAGCACCAATTAACTTATACAACACACTTCGATGTAATTCGTAGGTACAACAAGCTTCACTATGTCAGTATTTTTGATAAGTTGCTTCCCACAGACATTGGAAGTTAAAGACCATGAAGAAGTCATGCCTGTCATTTACTTGTACACATGGCTTCACTAATTCACTGTCACCATGGAAATAGCACAGGGTCGAGGAAAATGAAGACACTTGCAGTATGGCTATCAAATTTTTATACGTTACAAAGTAACCCAAACAGTGCCTAAAAGGCCCTTGTTTTTCACTTTAGAATATAGACTTACACCCCGTTTTTTGTAGAAGACGCTATAGAAAACTACACTCTTCCAGCTATTGAAATTTGAAAATACATTGCATCTCACACTCAAGATTAGGTACTAGCAGGTCACATGTAACAAATTATCATTTTCTGTTGAAAAAGGGTACTCCAGATGAGGGCTGCTCTTGCGAGACAAAAGTGTTCGAATTCAACATATGTGTTATAGTTAAGTACACCAATGACCAACCTTTCCACATCTCCATCCAGGATCAGAAGTTCCTTCACTAGATCCTTCACTTGATCCTCGTACACAGCCTGCAAACTCTTTTTCTGCAGCGTGCGAGGGTATACAGTCATATGACAGAAGAGGTGAAGAATATATGTCTTAAACACATTAAAACTAATCAAACATAAAAATAATCGAAGCACAGAAAATTCTGATGTGAACAAAGAGTGGACACTGAACTAAACCTCGAGGCCTGTGACCCAGCAGAAAGTGTACTAGGGTATTGCACATTTCAAAAAAGGTTTGAGACTTAACAAAAGATTAATTCAGAAAGAATCTCCACTAAGACGTTCTGTACAGAAATTAGCAAAGACCTTCACTTGAATTATAACGTCCAACAATGTTTTTCAAGCATACACAGCCCAAGCAATAGTCATTAATGCTTACCTGCAAAACACTAGCTCGATGAACAGTTGTCCCCTTCAGTTCTTGAAACTCCTCATCAGTAAACCAAAGTGGAGTTCCAAAAGACGTAGGAATCATATCAAGATACCTATGGCAATCATGTACTCTGTTCAGTCAACAAACAATGATTTCAACCAAGTGGTCCTAAAATTAAAGGCTCAAACATACGGTTTCCAAGAAGAATTCTTGCGAAGACGCTCCACTGTCAAAAATAACACCATCAAGAACCTATCATCCACGTCACCTTCATCGTACATCGCTCTACACGGTGGTCCCAGCAGAGGGTCCTGCAATACCCTCATTGGAGTTATGGCCAAATTAAGTGGCACCACCAGCAATACCCCTAAAGAGAAACACAGCATCCACATATTACATTATAAACAGTTAGTGATGTTTACCAAAAGTCAGACTCTTTAACTATGCATCAATCTTATACTCGCTAATAACCCTAACAAACAATCATGAATCCCCAAAGCAAGAATTACGATAATGGCAAAATGTGGTCGTATGTCCAATCATACCACTTTCAAACGAAGCAGTAACAAAGGCAACTAAAGTCCCAGCAATTAGCAAACACCTTATGTTAAACCCTACTTAGCCAGGTTAGCACATTCAGCTCCAAAGTGCAATATGGTTTAACAAGTCAGTTTCTTTAACTATTATCAAGCTTTATACTAGTAGTGTCAGAGCAAAAGTATCAAACTTTTTACCCAATATGCTCAACCCAGCATAACCAAAAGACACCCTAATGATTTCGTAAACAGTCAACTTACGCTTACACTACTACGAAAACCCGACAAACGATCATCACTCCATTGAACAACAGCTCAGACAACACGCAAAATGCGGCCACTTGAACACTGATTCCCAGTTTCCCACTACAATGTCTACACTCATATTACCACATGTAACAACAAGTAGTGAAGATGAAGATACAGTAAAAATGATTTACCACAAATCATTAACAGAATAAATCAATCCCATTTTCTCTTCACAAAAACTTATTACAATTACATGACTCTAATTCAATAATCTGACAAAAAAAAATGGCAATCATACCATTGAAATTCAGAAAGTATGGAATAAAGGGTTCGTGAAAATATATAAAGACATACCATCAGAAACATGAGTATCAAAGAACAGGCCAAACCCTTTAATGGAATCGCAGTATTTGATCTTGCAACCACGTAGCTCCACTCCATTTACCTTAATTTGATGGAATTAGAAGAAATTTTCAGGGACTAAATCAACATTATTTGATCAGAGAGAGATAAAAGAAGAGGGCTGTGTTAGAACTGAAGTTACCTGAAGCCATTGAAGAAACGATTGAAGCTTGGTCTCTTCTTCAGTCGCCATTTTCATTTGATCCCCTTGTGTGTGTATTCCACAACGAGGACTCTACGAGTATGGGTTTAAGCGGGGGTTACCGGTGATTTCGGGCTTTTGGGTTCGGCTTGGTTAAAACTCGACTCGTATCTAGACTCATCGTGTTTGATTTGATAATCATAAGATATACGAGTACTAGTATATTATGTTGTATAATTTCATCGTCTTCACGCAATTTGTAATTAGCTGTATTCGCTCGAAAGAGAGGAACTTCCTAAGGTAGTAGTAAGTCTAGTAACCTTAAAGTGTCATCTATCCCCTCCAAATGAAGAATTTTTTTTCGAAATAGGGCTCAAAAAATAAATATTGAACAAAATGGGTTGTATTGAAAAATGTTCAATCTTATGGGGTGCACGTCACCCCATTTCAAGTTCGGGACAAAACCGCCAGTGCCCCTGGCGGTTTTAAGTGTCTTGAACAGTAGCTATGAGGTTGTAAGTGATACTTTGCCTAGGGTAAAACCGCCATGGGAGGTGGCGGTTTCACTTAAGTGAAACCGCTAAGTGAAACCGCCACCCCCCATGGCGGTTTCAATTTTTTTTTTTTTTTTTTTTTTTTTGGATTGACGTTATATCGGGGTGATATTTTGGCCAAGGGTGAAACCGCCATGGGGGGTGGCGGTTTCACTTAAGTGAAACCGCCACCCTCCATGGCGGTTTCACCCTCGGCCAAAATATCACCCACTCGATTTGTATACTCATTTTTGTGAAAAAACCGCCATGGAGGGTGGCGATTTCTCTTCACTTAAAACCGCCAGGGGCACTGGCGGTTTTGTCCCGGACCTGAAATGGGGTGACGTGCACCCCATAAGATTGAACATTTTTCAATCCAACCCATTTTGTTTAATATTTATTTTTTGAGCCCTATTTCGAAAAAAAATTCCCAAATGAATGAATTTCGAAAGAAAAAAATGAGTGAATTTTGACCACTATATCAAGCTATTTTAGCAATTTCGTCGATTGCATGTGTAGAGATTTCCGATTGTTCCATGTTTCCTATGTTAGCAATGTACCTACTCAAGTTTTTTTTGGTTGTTTACCAGGAGACCACCACTTATTGCTATTACAAAATAATTGTTTATTCATTTTCAAAAAGTAATACTCCGTAACAAATACTAGTGGCTTTTGGTGGCTTCAGAAGATATCATCCTACCTTATTTCTATAAGCTACTCGCAAATGACTTTTATGTTAACCAAATCATTTTGGAACTTAGACTTTGTCTTGCCGTCACTATTATTGACGTATCGATTATGTTTGTACAGATGTACACTTACCGAAAGAAGAAAAAGAATAGAATGTACACTTACCATAAAATAATTTTTTTTTAAAAAAAAAAAAATTTGGTTTTTGGAAAAGTTACCATATCTTATACGAATACGTAGTTAAACTCCTACCAAAACCATGATTCCATAAACTCTACGCGTATTGCAAATTCGTATAAATAAAAATCCGTCTTTATTTGTCAGTCTGCGTTTCCAATTTCCACCATCAATAATCATCTTTCCCCCTTTTCTCTCTCCTCATAACCTAATTTTTTCAATTTCAATTTCAATTTCTCTCAAATCTCAAAAATTATTCATAATCGTCATTGTGAAGCTATCTTAACCGCCGAGACTAATTCAGGTATACTACTATTCTGCTAACAACAGCACGTTGCATCATTCTATTCCAGATTTTCTACTGTTAATTTTTATAAATTAGGGTTTCTACGAATTATTATGGATTTGATTTCGACCACAATTCCGGGTTTCAGTACCGTTTCCTTCACGTTTCTTCACGGCAATTCGATTGCGATGTCCAGGGTTAGGGTTAGGGTTTGGGTTTTATTGTTTATTGTTTTAGTATCGAATTTTAGGGTTCAATCGTTTAATTATCAAAAGGGTAGTCTTGATTTAGGGTAATTGGTATGATGTAATTTAGGGTTTTGGATTTTGGGTTGGAAAGATTGCATGATTTTTTGTACATTGGGGGGGTTTTATGGGTAAGAAAGATCCCTGCTTTTGTATGTTAGGGTTCTATGGATGGGGAAGATCCCTGATTTTAGTTTGTCGCGGTCGCGGTGGTTGTTCTTGGAATTGGTTGATGGGTTTGGATTGATTTGGAGAGTTGATGAATTCAATTGCAAAGATCGTCGCTTCCTGTCAATTTATTTGGTGGGGTTCAAGCAAAGGTTGTCGCAATTGGTCGATTTTCGAATCAGATTGGAGGTGCAGACCTCATGCTCAACATGGGGATTGGCTACTCTGATATGAGACGAGATTTTTTGATATTGATTTGATTGGTATTGTTGGGAAGCACGTCGATTCGAATGTACTTCTATGAGCGTGAAGATAGATGCAGGAAAGCTGGGATTATAGTTGTAATTAGTTTCTAAATGCCTATTGTGATTTCTGTAGAAAAAAAAAAAGAAAAAAAAAAAGAATGATGACAACAGTCTCGAGGAAGATGTCGCATAGACTTGGTGGAGCTTCAAACAGCTGGTGCCGTCAACCTTCTGCTGCTCATGCACCTAGACCTGGAAAGGTCTGCAGGTTTTGGTTGTCTGGGAGCTGTTCCAGAAACCCGTGTCGATTTCTTCACCCTGATAATACTGCACCCATGAATACTGTTGTGCCAGCCAACAGTTTGAAAGCTAAACGGTCCCTTAGTCCATTAAAGCCTCCACGAAGTATCAGCAAGAGAATAAATGTGGAGCATAATCTTCGGACAATGGTTCAGAGAATGTCCTCTGAGAATGCAACTGATAAGAAGGCTCGTCAATCTGGTCCTCCGGTTAAAGATAAGAACGGTAGCACTGAGAAGCCTTCTGTTAAACAAAATGTTGGTGGCAGTGTTAAGTACAATGGTGGTGGCGCTCAGAAGCCTTCTCCTTTACATAAAGATGGTGACGCTCAGAAGCCTTCTCCGGTGGAGGGGCACCTTAAGATATGTGAGGGTTGGATAAACAATAGTTGTAAGTATGGTGAAAAGTGCCAACATCTGCATTCTTGGAGTTCTGCCAATGGAGTTTCCAAGATGGCTCAACTTGAGGGTCACCAGAAGGTATTGAACTCATCAGGTGGTTTCTGTTTTCATCTCTGTGTTGCTGTCTTGTCTTAGCCCCTAATACCTCTCCTCTTCGTTTGTCAAAAATTTCTCAGGCTGTCACCGGAATTAATCTGCCATCAGGTTCTGACAAGCTTTTCACCAGTAGCGAAGATGGGACTGTTCGTATATGGAACTGCAACACTGGCGAGGTGTGTATCAATTATATTCAGAATTTAAATCACAGTTCAGGCATTTCGTTTTTGTAGACAACTTTAGGTGACATTGGTTGGTGTATGCAGTGTGTATTTGTTGCGGAAATGGGTACTCCAGTTGGGTGTCTGACAAGTGAAGGGCCATGGGTGTTTGCTGGATTAACAAATGCTGTTAAGGTACTCTTTGCTAATTGCAGTAGTTTTTTTCCTCATTTTGCAAAACACCTTGCGTTGGCTTATCTATAACTGCTTGTACATTTGCCTTGTATTTCATTTCAGGCTTGGAACATTGAGACTCAGGTAGAACTTACCCTTAATCTACCTGCTGGACGAGTATTCTCACTGGTTGTGTGTGACGGAAGGCTATTTGCCGGACTTCAGGTAACTACTATACTGATGTTAAATTTGTGTTTCCTTGTGGACAAACACGGTGCATACTATGCATAGGCACATTTCGGAGAAAATTTTCTCTACCTTCTCTTATTAATATTTTTGTGGCATTGTGTTCTTTTGCAGGATGGTTCAATTTTTGTGTGGAAGGTGAACTCTGATGGTACCTCATTTGAGGGCCAATCATTACTTAAAGAACACACTGGTGCTGTTGTTTCACTACATTGTGCTGCGAATAGGCTATACTCTGGTTCAACTGACAACACAATTAGAATATGGGACTTGGAGACAATGCGCTGTATCCACACACTCCAAAAGCATTCCGATGCAATAATGGCCATGGTTTGCTGGGAGCGATTTTTGCTCTCTGGTTCATTGGACAAAACCTTAAAGATTTGGGCTGCCACTGAAAAAGGAGATGTGGAAGTGACTTATACACACAGTGGGCAGCATGTATGTCATTCGCAAGATCAAATTTTGTACAGTTAAAGTTTATGGATTGTCAGAGTTTAAAGTAGAGACCGTCACCTGACACAACTGTCGCTTCCTTGCAGGGTATCCTTTCGTTATGTGGGATGGATGATTTAGCAGGAAAGCCGATTTTGTTGTGCTCCTGCAACGATAACAGTGTGCGCCTCTACAATCTGCCATCGTGAGTACCTGCAAATTTTCACATCTCGTCTTTCTCTTTTGTAATTGTGTGTCATGTCACTCGTTAATATTAAATCTTGTTAGTTACTGTGTTTTTCATTGCAACAGATTTGTCGAGAGAGGCAGCCTATTCTCGAAACAAGAAGTCAGAACACTTCATATCGGACCAGGAGGGCTGTTCTTCACCGGTGACGGAACAGGCGCTGTATCTGTCTGGAAATGTTCTGTGTAGATTCCATGTGTTTGTATTAATTTTTGCGCAAAGGGGAAATGTTGCTCCCCACATTGTAAATGTAACGACTTCGTTGTTTGATCAAAAGAAAAAATCATTCATCCCACAACACTTTTATCTTCTTCAATTCAACTCACTTCTTCCAAAGTCCGACTTCCCTCCTGTCAACAAGAAGGTACAAACAATGGCCGATCGATTTTGAACCTTGTGTTTTTAGTGAAAAAGGGGGAGGTCGATTTTCTGGTTGGCACGAGAAGTGGTGTTTTCGAACCCTTCTTCCACCCAGAAGCTCGCTCAACATTTTTGCAACTTGTGTAATTCGGATTTAGGATACCAAAAAACAAAATAAAACCTTGAAATCAAACTAGCTATGATTACCGAAATTGGTATGGATTATTGAAAGTATTCAAAACTAGCCCCGACAACTGAATTTCCGTGAAATCTAACTAGCCCTACGGAATATCAAATAACCGAATTTGATACAGAGTTAAATCGTCAAATCATTGATTTGAATAAGATACAATGTAAATAATGTTATTTTGGGAATAAATCATTACTTCTTGAAGTTTGATTTCTTGCTTAATATAGACATTCAGTAGAACACAATGATTGAAATGTAAAGAACAATCACTCTCAGAATCTGCACTCTTGAGCCCCCCTCCCACAGTCCCACCCAAAACCCCTTTGTCTCTGTCTAAATTCTAAAACCCCTCTTTCTCTCTCTTCAGCACAGCAGCCTCCCTCTCTCCTCTCTCAAATTTGTAGACAATCCCAGAAAATCCCCAAAATAATGGGGCACTGCATGCAAAATGTCTCAAGTTCCCACCTTTCTACCTTCTTCAATCCAAAGAACCCATCTTTTCCCTCTTCCTCAAATACCCACATCAAATTCTCAATCCAAACTTCCTGTAGAAGCTCCATATTCGACACTACCCCCCGCTTTCGAGGCGAAAGCGTGTCAAAGACTCCATCTTTCCCCTTCTCTATCCAGAAGTCATGGTTCAACACGGCGGGTAAGGGAATTCGATGTGAAAGCGTGACGGATACGCTGAAAAATGGTGGTGGTGAAAGGACAGGGAAGAGGACAGACTTGAAGAAGATTCTGATACTGGGTGCTGGTCCAATTGTTATAGGACAAGCTTGTGAGTTTGATTACTCAGGTACACAGGCTTGTAAAGCTTTGTTAGAAGAAGGGTATGATGTTATTTTGATTAATTCTAATCCTGCTACTATTATGACTGATCCTGATTTAGCTAATAGAACTTATATTACCCCCCTAACCCCTGATTGTGTTGAGCTTGTGTTGGAAAAGGAGAGGCCTGATGCATTGTTGCCTACTATGGGTGGCCAGACTGCTCTTAATTTGGCCGTTGCGCTGGCCGAAAACGGGGTGTTGGATAAGTATGGGGTTGAGTTGATTGGGGCTAAGTTAGATGCTATTAAGAAGGCTGAGGATAGGGAGTTGTTTAGGGAGGCTATGAAAAATATTGGGGTTAAGACTCCTCCTTCGGGTATTGGGACTACAATTGATGAGTGTATCGCGATTGCTGGGGAGATTGGGGATTTTCCTTTGATTATTCGGCCTGCATTTACCCTAGGAGGGTCGGGAGGGGGTATTGCGTATAATAGGGAGGAGTTTGAGGCTATTTGTAAGTCGGGTTTGGCTGCTAGTGTGACTAGTCAAGTGTTGGTGGAGAAGTCTTTGTTGGGTTGGAAGGAGTATGAGCTTGAGGTTATGAGGGATTTGGCTGACAATGTTGTTATTATATGTTCTATTGAGAATATTGATCCTATGGGGGTGCATACTGGGGATTCTATCACAGTTGCTCCTGCTCAGACATTGACTGATAAGGAGTACCAGCGGCTTAGGGATTATTCGATTTCTATCATTAGGGAGATTGGAGTTGAGTGTGGTGGTTCGAATGTTCAGTTTGCTGTTAATCCCAAGGATGGTGAGGTGATGGTTATTGAGATGAATCCTAGGGTGTCGAGATCATCTGCATTGGCATCTAAGGCTACTGGTTTCCCGATTGCAAAGATGGCTGCTAAGCTGTCGGTTGGTTACTCTTTGGACCAGATTCCAAATGACATTACTAGGAAAACTCCAGCAAGTTTTGAGCCTTCAATTGATTATGTGGTGACCAAGGTCAGTGCTCTTTTCCAATCTCTGGCAAAAACTGTAATGTTGTTGAGTCATTTGTTTAGAATCAAGTATTCAGTAATATGTTTGGAAAGTTGTGCGAATTATGTTTAGTGCTATTCTACTGTCTTTTTTCCTCTTATTCAATCTTTCAATGTATTATAATTGCTGGGAACATTGCATTGTTTGTACGGAACCCCCATTTACATCTTACGGAGAAGGTGGAAGATATCTTCATATCCTTACCAGGGTAGTTTACCTGTGGCTTGGCATAGAAAATGGATTTTATACCATGGGTAGTGGAGTGGATCAAGGATTTTGACATTCCTCAAACGTTGTGGGCATAGAATTTTCAGTTTACAGGATTTCAGAGAATGTCTAAAACAGGCCTACATTCTAGCTCTTGTGGCCAAACTACCTACAGTCTCTTTGTACTCTGGAAAACTTAGTTTAGTTTAGTTTAGTTTAGTTTAGGCTTATTTTAACATCTGTATGCTCTCAGTTCTTACGAACTACTAACGGTAGGAAAAGGCTGCAAATGACAATGCCAATGGGTGTGAGTATCGGATAGGGTTGAAATATAGTGAATGGTGAATATGATTGTGGCTTATGTGTGAATCGATCCCTGCATCTCAATTTTTTGTCTCTGAAGGACTTCCTTGTCATAATCTTCGTTTGCAGATACCTCGTTTTGCATTTGAAAAGTTCCCTGGATCACAACCAATCCTCACAACCCAGATGAAATCTGTTGGTGAGGCCATGGCCATGGGTCGTACATTTCAAGAGTCTTTCCAAAAGGCAGTAAGATCTTTAGAACTTGGCTACTCAGGATGGGGCTGTGCCCAGATTAAGGAGCTGGATTGGGATTGGGAGGAGTTGAAGTATAACATTCGTGTTCCAAATCCTGATCGTATCCATGCTGTATATGCTGCAATGAAGAAAGGCATGAAAGTTGATGAAATTTACGAGTTGAGTTTCATTGATAAATGGTTTCTCACACAGCTCAGGGAACTGGTTGATGTGGAGCAATACCTTTTGTCTCAAAAGTTGTCGGATCTGACAAAAGAGGATTTCCAGGAGATAAAGAAAAGAGGCTTCAGCGATAAACAGATAGCTTTTGCTACTAAATCAACTGAGATGGAAATCCGAGCAAAGAGGTTGTCCTTTGGAGTCAGTCCAGCTTACAAACGTGTTGATACGTGTGCTGCGGAATTTGAGGCGGATACTCCCTACATGTACTCATCTTATGATTTCGAGTGTGAGTCAACTCCTACTCAAAAGAAAAAGGTTTTGATTCTAGGTGGTGGACCTAATCGTATCGGCCAGGGGATAGAGTTTGACTACTGTTGCTGTCATACTTCATTTGCCCTTCAGGTATGTGGCCTACACAACTTTCTGTATGCCCCCGTAAATTATTGTGTATATACTCTCTTGTTGCTGTTTAAATTCTTGTTTGTCATGTTAAATGTTCTCGGAACATTATCTGTAGCAGCTCTTTATCTTTTGACATGTGACCAAATGAGAGATTCTGGAAAACTACTGTCTATTTACTCTATAATACCATCCTTGACTTGATCCTGTATGTCAAGATATGTTATCCTATGCCAATCATTTAATGTCTTTTGTCTTGCTTAGGAACCTGTTTGATGTTGCCATGTTATAGGAGCAGGTAATGTACTTGTGTAATGGAATTTGCCTTAGGGCGTAGTAGGATGCTCTGCACTGAATGGCATAGTTCTGAGAGGAAGTGGCTCTTTTTTTTTTTTTTTTTTTTTTAAAAAGCAGTATATGGTAGTGCTAAGTTGCTGATTAATGATCAGATGTGTTTTCGTTAATTGCAATGTGCTCACTCATGTCTCTTTAACCATATGAGTAATTCTACAAGAACAATTGTCCTTCTGTTGTCTGATGGCATGGGCGTTAGAGCTGATTCCCTTGGTGGGTGGCCGACCCATGTTTACTTTTTTCTTACTAATTGGAGTGTTATTTGCCGCTGTGGTTTTGTTTCTTCAAGCTCAAGATTTTTACTGGAACAGTTTTCATTTGCGTATATGGTTTTTGTTAACTTGTTTGTCTCATTGCAGGGTGCTGGATATGAGACCATCATGATGAACTCAAACCCTGAGACTGTATCTACAGATTACGACACTAGTGATAGGCTGTACTTTGAACCTCTTACAGTGGAAGATGTTTTAAACATTATTGATCTTGAGCGACCTGATGGCATCATAGTACAGTTTGGTGGGCAGACTCCTCTGAAGCTTGCTCTGCCAATTCAACAATATTTGGATGAGAATAAGCCCATGAGTGCTAGTGAGGCAGGCCCAGTTCGTATATGGGGTACATCACCTGACTCCATTGATGCAGCTGAGGACAGGAAAAGGTTTAATGCTATTTTGGATGAGTTAAAAATTGAGCAGCCAAAGGGAGGTATTGCCAGGAGTGCAGCTGATGCTCTTGCAATCGCCGCAGATATTGGCTATCCTGTCGTTGTGAGGCCATCTTATGTCTTGGGTGGTAGAGCAATGGAGATTGTGTATAATGACGAAAAATTGGCGAAGTACCTGGAAAATGCTGTTGAGGTGGATCCAGAACGCCCTGTATTGGTTGACAGGTATCTGATTGATGCCATTGAAATTGATGTGGATTGTTTGGCTGACGCATACGGTAATGTGGTTATTGGCGGGATTATGGAGCACATTGAGCAGGCTGGTGTCCACTCAGGAGACTCAGCCTGTTCACTTCCTACCAAAAGTATTTCATCTTCATGTTTAGAGACAATCAGGAATTGGACCATGAAATTGGCAAAACGACTGAATGTTTGTGGGCTCATGAACTGTCAATATGCTATTACTACATCTGGAGAGGTATTCTTGCTTGAGGCGAACCCTCGTGCATCTCGTACAGTGCCATTTGTTTCCAAGGCAATAGGGCATCCATTAGCTAAGTATGCTTCCCTGGTCATGTCTGGTAAGTCTCTCGATGATCTGAACTTCACTGAGGAGGTTATCCCTAAACATGTGTCTGTCAAGGAAGCTGTCCTTCCATTTGACAAATTCGCAGGTTGTGATGTGTTACTGGGGCCTGAGATGCGCAGTACTGGTGAAGTTATGGGTATTGCCCAAGACTTCTCGCTCGCCTTTGCTTTGGCTCAAATTGCTGCTGGGCAAAAGCTGCCATTTTCTGGCACTGTATTCCTCAGTTTGAATGATTTAACAAAACCCCACCTCCCTGCCATAGCTCGTGCCTTCTTAGGTCTGGGGTTCCGCTTAGTGTCTACATCAGGGACAGCCCGTATTCTGGAACTAGAAGGTATACCTGTTGAGCGAGTACTAAAGATGCACGAAGGAAGACCTCATGCAGGCGATATGGTCACAAATGGGCAGATCGACCTGATGGTGATTACTAGCTCTGGTGACGCACTTGATCAGATAGACGGTAGGGAACTGAGGAGGATGGCTCTCGCGTATAAGGTTCCTATCATAACAACTGTTGCAGGAGCTCTAGTGACTGCCGATGCAATTAGGAGCTTGAAGTCCAACCCGGTGAAAATGTACGCCCTTCAGGATTTCTTCCAAGACAAGGCCGAAATCGGAGCATCGAAGACCTTGCAATCTGTACCTTAGTCATTCACATTGACCAGGCAGTTAAGCTAGGTAATAACACTCATTACTCATGTTATCTTGGACAAGTACTACTTTTTTTTCTAAGTTTTTCTTGTTAATCATTTGTATTTTATCATAGATGATGATTGTACTATAAGTGATTGGATTCAAGCATTTGCTATAATGAATTGCCCAAATTAACCTTGGGGCAGTAGCTTGTTCATGTTGAGTTACAATGAAGGATTGGAGGTCCAATGCTGTTTGCGAAATTTGGCATTTTTTTTTTTTTTTGTGCCAAAACTTGGCAGTTTTAGTAAAGTATCTTACCGACTTTGCGTATATTCTCACACCCTTCTTCTCACATTACAGTTTCTATATCCGCATTTATAGTGACACTTTCAATGAAAGGGGTGGTCGAAATAGGCAACTCGGCTATGGAAATAGTTATTCCCTTGCAAGATTGAACCTCGTTAATCGTACCTTGGACGATAGATGGACTTACGCGTGTGTCTTAGGGCAGTCTCGTGCCGGATTTATGCCCAATTTCTATCCGATCAGCTCGGTTTCGTGGTTCGCTAAGTTCGACCAAACCTGCATCCGATCAAAAGAAACATAGATTGGATTACTATCAAATGCGGATAAGCTTGAGAAAGAGTGAAGTCACAAAGGTTGGAAAGATGTGGTAAAGTGTCATGATCATTGCGTGGTTCATTCGTTAATTAGTAAGGTATGCCAAAACAAATTGGAGAAAATCTTGTAAACTATAGTCAATGGAATAAAACATTAATTTGCAGATATGGAAAAGAGTGGAGTACTTGAATGAATAAATAAAAAATAAAGACATGATGGGCAGGCAAACAAAAAGTAAATGGTTGTCCTTTTTTTATTTTTTTAACGGAAATAATACTCTCATTGAAAGATAGTCAAACAGCACTTATAACAACGTATATCCAAAATACTAACACAAATTTTACAATAAAAGCAATTAGATAAACAACGGTCAAAGGCAAGTCCTTGTACATGGATTTGAATCCAACGTAATTTTTAGATGTCGTCACATCTTTTATGATGGAGAAAAGCACTTCGAGATGTGCTATAACTGTTTTGACGTATGTAGAAATTGCCGAAGTATAGAAGACCATGAAAGCTGCAATGCGCCATTCCCAAAGATAGATATGAAAAACCGATCTCAAACCGCAACTCCGGATCTAACAACCAAAAGAAAAACCATCTCACAAAGTGAGAAATAATAACTCCTATACAAGGAGAAGAAACACCACTCTCGTACCAAGAGCGGAAAGATATAAAGATAAACAAACTTGAAAGCATAAAAAGATGAAAAAATGGTGATCCTTGAACCTTTTATGATTAATTATTGTTCGTATACGAGTATACAACAAATTTAATTGATAAACTTGATACGTGACACAGCTTAGTTAGAAGTTTTGAGTTTAAAATCCAAAGAAACAAACACACATGTTCAAACTTTTGAGGTACTACTATACTAGAACTTTTTTGTACATTGTGATTAGATTCTTGGATGCCAATTTGCACTTAAGCATTGGGCCAAACAAAAAGTAGACACTGTTCCAGTCATCAATCGTGTCGACCATTTTTAATTTCCTAATATATCAAACTTTAAATTTATTACATATCTAAGCACAAAATGTTAAAAACTTTGATTGTGCATGCCAAATTCATTCTTTAGATATGATCTTATGAAATTATGAATGATATTTCAAGTGAATATTCCATGTATATCCCTTGCATATTGTACATACTATATCATCTTCTTTTGGAGAAAGTAAGAAAAAAAACTAGTACCAAGAAACTTGGATATTTTCATTGGTTGTCGTTTTGTAGAATTAGGTAGGTGACCTTGGGCTAACTTTTTGTGGAGTGTAGCAATATAGCATGCAGGAAAAAGACAGATTGCTTGATGCTTTCCACAATTAGGCTAATATTTGATTTGTGGGGGTATGATTTTCTTCAACACATGCGGATCGATCGTGCACAATATTTGTAGCATTAAGGGGCGATATTTACATGTTCTCGGATAAGTTGGAATAGCTTATATTGCCCTTTCCCATGTACGCTACCTCTAAAATTTGCCCTTAATGGTGATTATACTTCTGAGAACTATTGTTATACCCTTGAACAATCAAACTCTTAATTAATTAACCTCGGCTTATGTATGGTTTAACTTTGAAAGGCCTTGTATGCGTACAACCAATCAACGTACTTTTTTTTTTCTTTTTGAGGAGACCAATAGATGTACTTTGGTACAAGGACAAACCTGTTTTTTGTGATTAAACCATGCATCAGGCCAATTTCCAATAGTTGACAACAACCTTTTGATGTGAAATTGGTCAAGAATGGGCATCACTTCACAACAAAAAGGCAAGGACATTCGATCATTGCCGTTGGTCTGAAAATCTGAATTAAGTTAAAAATGTCAATAAAGTAATCATTGGAGGGTAAAAACTCTTCTTCACTCTAAAAAGAACGAACATATATGCTTATATTACATGAGTCGACTGAGTATGAGGTAAATCATGTACATACAGGGTTCCATATTCCAAACAAATGACTCCAAAGTGTCTACATTATGACACAAGGTATAGCTCATGGTGTGGTAAACGGCCTAAGTACAATACAGTACTTGTTTAGGTTAGTATCCATATAAACGAATCTAAGATTTAACATCATAAGTTGCATTGCTATAAAAACGAGATGTTTTTGACAATTCTCACGAAATTCATGCTATAAAAGTAAGAAGTTATAGGCTCTTCAAATATACCAAGAGCCATCTTATCCTTTCTTTTTTCTCTTTTTGTTTGATCAAAAATTATAAATTATTGATGGTGCATGTGCTCTCGTGATCTCTTACACTCTGGGGATTGCAAAGTTTCTGGAACTCATTTGGTAAGTTGTGGAACTAAGTGGTCTATGCATTATATATCTGTTTTACTAGTTGATTCCTCATCATTTTTTTTCTTCCTGTATTTTTTTTTTGGGGTGAACCTTTAGAGCCTAGAGGTCCATAGCCAATTTATGGTAGCTATTTTGCTTATTTGTAAAAATACTATTGATAATAATATTATGTATAGTAATTGCAAATACATGAAAGCGATATATACGATAAGCATGTAAACCGAGATAATCTAGATCACTAGACGATGAATCATGAGTTATAGAAGAATGGACAAGCCTTTACCCCTAGCTTCGAATTTGAAATCTGATAAAATATTAAAAATTACAATGACATACAAAATGCAAATAGCATTACTCCCTCCATAAACTATTATATGACGTTTTACTAATGTTGAATTTTTTTTTTACATGTCGTTTTACATACTCCAAGGCATTCTTCCTCCACTTTTTCAATTTTTGCAGAGCTCATCATTAGGCTATCCTCATCCCTCAGACTCATATCAGATTTCAGACTTTGCCACGTCAGCTTTCCACTTACTTTTATATTTCAGACTCAGATTTTAAACAGTTTCAGACTCACTTAAATCACCCACCTTATTCCAAGATTCATTTCAGACTTGCATAAACATATATAATTATTCTTAATTCTATTTTTTCTTATCATTGATCATAATAATTATTATGTTAATTAAACATTTTACGATTACAGAACATTGTATCAAATAAATGATTAATGTATCATAATTTAGAATTCCGCTAACACACTCCAAACGATTTTAACTTATTGAGCCAATATGTAAAAAAAAAATTAAAAATATTATTACAGTGATGAAAACGAAGTACAAACTATATCGACACATGCGGGGGAAAAAAAACAAAGATAGTACACGATAAATTAGCAAACAAAACAACAAGATTGATCAAATTAGCAAAAATTAGCAAACTAAACAACAAGATTGGACCCACTTATTTAGTTAAGTGGTGTCTCAAGCAAGTCTTGGAATCTCAAGACTCACTCCAAACTTGCTCAAACTTTCCCCCACCTCAATGCAAGTTTTATCTCAAATTACCAAAGTCTCAGCTTGAGACTTGGAGTTTCAGACTTGCAATGGGGATAGCCTTAATGCTATACAATTCTCAATGAGTTATTTAGGTTGAAATGACTGATAAATGCTCACTTTTTGCTATTCTCAATGACTGATTAATGCATTTAAACTTTCATTAACTATTTCCTTAATTTGTGTGAAAAATGCTAAAACGCCATATAATAGTTTAAGGAGGGAGTATAAGTTTACAAGGTACGTGCACCTCAAATTTTGGGAACTTTTAAGACAATTGATCGAAGGTTACAAAAGTTAGGAATCAAAGCATTGAGGCCATAGTAATTAACTCGTAAGTGGTCACCACTACGTATTAACCCTACACTACTCATTTGTCCTCCTCGTGATACTTAACTAGTGAGTACGTGCAAAAGGGCTATATGCTACAATAGCAAGTCTACTTGTGGACTATTGTGTCGTGATCGTTACAACTTATTGGAACTTTGTAAACTAGTAGAATTTTGTGACACGTACAAGTGGTATACTAACGTTGTGCCACATATATTAAAATTCGTGATTGGCGCAACGTGGTTAATCGAATTTAATCTTGACCTTATACTACTCTTACCCAAAATTATCTCCCCCTTTCAAAAACAGTTTTTGAGTAGTCATGTTCGGAACTACTTTTAGACCAAATGAATCGTTTACTTGTTGAAAAAGTTAGAACATATTCTGTTCTGCAGTGTATTCTACCAAGCCCATTTGATTTTAAGGCCAACGGGTATTTCATTTGGTCGAGAAATAGCTCCGAAGATGGCTACTCAAAACTGTTTTCAAAAGGGGGAAATTATAGTGGGTAGGAGGGTGTATACCACAAAAACAAAATATACGAGCCACGGAGCCACAGAGAGCATGTGTTACTAGGAGGATGTCATACAAGTAGACCTGGCAAATGGGTCATTCGGGCGGGGTCGAGTCTGGGTCGGGTCATCGTTCGAGTCATGTATTTTGGGACTATTTCGGATTGGATCGGGTCTAGTTCGAGTGTGACAACTACGGGTCAAATTCGGGTCGGGTCAAATTCGGATCGGGGCATTTCAAATTGTTCAAATCTGATCATATTAATGTGAGATTTCTTAAAATTTTGTCTAATACTATCTTAATTTGAAGTTCTACTGGTAATTTGAGTGATTAAGGATGTGATATATCGAATCTAAGTCATTTTTCCTCAACCGAATCCTTAAAACGTCTGGTTATTCAGGTCTGGGTCATTTCAATTCGGGTCATGTTCGGGTCAGGTCAATATTGGGTCAAACAGAATTCGGGTCATCTTAGAATTTGGGTCGGGTCAAAGGAGGGCCCAAATACGAAGGGATCCCACCAGAATATGCTGCTGGATTCCGTTGGGCCTCCTTTTCACGATTCTCCCCTAAGATTCTATGTTGCTTTCACTCTATTCCTACATAAAATCTACGGAGTAGTGTTTTTAGTGGAGTTAAGTGTTAAATTAGTGATTGAACTTTCCGAAAAACACCAAACTGGTAACTTTTTATACACCAAATTGGTGTCTCCATCCACTTCCATCCAATTTTCCATCAACAATCCATCTTCTTTTCTCTCTCCTCTCCTACTCTCTCCCCTCTTTCTCTATCCTCTCTATCTCACAACCCAGAAAACACTCACACTCATCTAAGAGATTAGCTAATTAACAACACAAAATAAGAGACAAATAAACCCAGCTAATGAAAAAAAAAAAAAAAAAAAGAGAGAGAAGAAGGACATACAATTGGGGAATTAAGGTTTGGAGCTTTACACAATTGAAATGATTACTTAAGCTTTCCGACTTGCGAGTGACGGCTTAATTACTTAATCACAGCATCAATTCCACTAATTAAACCATACATTTACATTTGCTGAACAAACATACAACAAAATCCAATAAAAAAAAAAAAAACAATTGAATCAAAATTAAACACTTAAAATTTAAAAGAGGGGAAAATTGAATCGAGAGGATACGTGAGAAAAAAGACATAGAAAGAGTACAAGTAGTGCTCCATTAATAAGCTCCACATCAACCCCCAACTTATCGCATTTTTAACCTCACAATTCTCGCTCCAAAACCCCTCGGGTCGGATGCTGAGTAATCGGATGCCAGACCGGACACGTAAGCTGACCCGGAAGGGTGAACGGGAAATTTGGACGAGCGGCGACTCGGAGGGTGGGGTTACGGCGGAAGTACGGCGAGGAGAGGGAAATTGGCGTGAAGTGGCGGGGTAGGCGGGAAAGAGTTGTAAAGGGGATGATGTGAAGGAGAGAGAGTATGGCTTGTTGATGAAGATTTGAAGATCATGTTTTGTTACATGAGTGTTTTCTGATTTTTTTGGGTTGGGAGATAGAGGAGGAGGGAGATGAGAGAGAAAATAAGATGGGTTATTGACCGAAAATTGGATGGAAGTGGATGGAGACACCAATTTGGTGTTTTTCGGAAAGTTGTCAGATACTAATTTGGTGTTTTTTTGGAAAGTTCAATCACTAATTTAACACTTAGCTCGTTTTTAGTGCTACAACTATTACTTGGAAAAATTAGTGGTGATGAGCTTCTACTTTAAATTCTGGCATGGGCCTAATGCAATGTTATTATATGTGTTTTTACTGTGGAAGTGTCGATGATTTTGATATGCATCATTTTTTTCTCCACAATGTAAAGTGATTATGTTAATTGGTTAGAGTACGTAGGTAAGATATTAAAGTCGATGAGAATTTACATGTGAGTGATCATGAATTTTTTCGTACAAGTAAAAAACAATAGTAATAAGTAATGTATACTAAATTAAAGAACGACAAAAAAATTGAATGTCGTGTTATGTCATAGTGTTTTATCAATTTAGGTACCCTTTTCATTACACTAGGTACTTAGGTAGAGACTTGAAATGCTTACCAGATCCAACAATATAGGCCGCTTATCCAAGGTCACAAAATCCTTTGTTTGTGACTCATACTGGCTCGAACCCGTTTTGCTCGGGTTTTTTGGTGTTAACCATGATCCGACCCAGATTACCCGAAACTAAGATGAAACAAGGAAACATGAGAATGTGGAGCTTCACCAAGGAACTCTTTCAAGTTGGTACAAAATCAATTGGTTTGGAGTATAGATGCATTTTTTTACCAGAAATAACGGTCAAACGTGACCTTGAAGTTTGAAGGTTCATGAAAGAAGGGGTAAGAACAAGAGGCACGGTACTCTACGTGCTTTTACTAGAGATGGTGACAAAAAGAGCCTAACATTGGAGAGAAAGTATGAGGGACAATGTGAAGTAAATGGTAAAAAAAAAAAAAAAAAAAACAATGACAAAATGTTTCATTGTGATTCATCTTAAGTCTTAACAAGCAAGGTTATAAGAAACTAGAAAGCTTCAAACATTCCACCAAAGATTTTAACCTAATGGTGATGAATGTTCAGGCTTCTTTTTGGTAATGCTATGCATTTACTCCATTTTTTTAAAGAACTAGTCATTTTCATACATCGACATACTTTACTTTTCAAGATTATAGGCGTAAAAATTACGAAAGATGTGGTATACAGGATGGAACACACAATCCACTCTCATATTTCATAAGCGTAATGGTTTATTGATGAAAAATCGGACTTCACACAAAAGTTTGAATTTATATGGGCCAAAAGCTGGACTTTGTACCTAAACTTAAAATATTAAACTTTAGAACATATTGATATAAACCCGAATTCATCCATTGAAATTTGTAACCTACAATAAAATATTGGCAATTAGATACGATATCATGGTGACCACCACACCCGTACTATATTACAGTAGCTTTTTACCATCAAAAAGCCGCTTTCTAATAATAACGGGAACGATACACAAATTACTAAAAAGTTATTTATACAATAAGAACACTATACCGAAATCAGTATTACACGATATGCAACTACGGGAATTTCCTTTATGGGAGTGAGAGTATAAAACTAACGTCCAACAGCAACGATCGTATTAGGCGCGAGTTCCCTCCTAAAAATACTCTCTCGACCACCACCATCTCCCCCTCGCTCTTCCACCTCTCTTTCTCTCTTCTTCATCACACTTCTTCTTCGTCTTACCTCACTAATAATCATACATTTCTCGGAAACCATAATTTATACGATTTTTAATAAATCATATGATTACAAGAAAGTCGGTCCAACATTTCTGGAATTTCACTCATCACATCTACCATTCGATATTAATCTCTGTATTTCTGTCCCCGTGATTTCCAGGTTTTATTTTATTTCTTGTTCCAATTTCGCATTTTTTTTGTTTCCGAATTTATTCATACATATTATTATGCAATTTTGATTATTTTTTCACCATCTCATGATTTTTTCAATTTCGTTTAATATGCATTATTTTATTCATTTATGTCAAGTTTCGTGAGAGCAAGAATACCCCCTAGAGTGTCCACTGCATGTGAGAGACTCACGTGTTATGTGTTTGTAAAGTGTGTTTATTTTCTGCAATTTTTATAAGGTGAAATCATCGCTCCTAAAATGATTCGAGATCAGCTAAGCTAGATAAGTTGCGACAAAGTTTTAGCTGACCGTCATAGGTCTAACAACTCTCGTTCTTTATCCGGGCTAATTGAGACCGACAAAGCGACAATGGATACTTTAAACCCGAGTGTTCTATTTTTATTTTATTTTATATCTTTTACTTAATCAAAGTTTATATATGATCATTTTCTAACTGGTTGATTTTGGTAAGGGTTAGGTAAGGTGGTCTCATGGGGGATAGTCTTGTAATCGTTTCATTGTATAATCTATGAGACGACTCAAAAGTTATCGTTGTTGATTTCCGAGTTCCAAACTTCCAATATAACACATGCAAACTTCAAAACTGCTTTTGATATTCAAGATTGTTACTTTTGGCCTGATGCTAGAATTTGTATAAAGACAATTTTGGATTTTGGTAAAGATGTGCATAACATAAACATGTGATATTGTGTCAAATGAAGAAGAACCCTTGAAAACTGTGTTGAACAAGGATGTAAAATTTCAATTGAACTTTGATTTGGACATACTGTATTTGGAATGTTTGTAGGAATTACAATGTTTGTTTCTTTGCCAGAATTATAATGTATGTTCCATGTTCTTGAATTGCAGAATTGCAGTGAATTTTTCTTAAACTTTAAAGCATGGTTGCCTTTGGGAAAAAGTTACTAGCAACTCAAATCTTAGAATGGCAGGGGTATGCAATCTTCTTTTACTGTTTGCAGTAATTTATTCTGCGCGATTTTCGGTTTACTGATGATTGGAATGATTAATCATGTATGATGTATCTAGTGTTTCTGGATAGGGGATATATCAGAAGTTCTTGAGTGAAATAGTGTGTGTTTTGAGTTGTATCATTATGCTTTTGATTCAAGTTTCTGAACTTGTGCTATAGGGTTTTCGGTTCATGAAAAAGATTGAGACTTTCTTATACAGATTACATCAGAGTCTTCTAAATTCACCTGTGCTGGATATATACATGGTCTGGCACAGGTAGTTTAAACTTTAAAGAGTTCTGGTGTATGCTGATAAATGTCATTTGTATTTATTTTTTCCCTTCAGATATTATATTAACTACAAGCTACTAAAGAAGAAGGTCAATCAGTATGTTCGACAAATAGATCATGGTACAGAAAATCGTGTTGTGCTAAAGGATTTCTCGATTTTGTTGGATAATCAGGTATCTAGTCTGGGTGCCCTAAGTTCGATTAGAATGTCTTTTAATGAATTTGTAAGAAGATGTTTGCCAAAAATTCATGATTATATGATATTAGTACTAATAAGTGATAAGTACTCCTACAATAGCCTCGTCTTGTGATGGACAATATTATTGGTGTTGTTTCGAAAATGTAAGAAGACATCCGTCCAACACAAGATGGTTACTATTAGTAAAGAACCTGATTTATGTACGAATACCATCTAACAGAAGATGTTTGAGTGCATGAAGCTTATCAAAAAAGGGCTTGTAGAATTACTTGATGTTTCTTTGTGGTAAATGTTGAAACATGCTAATGCTGTTGTGTTGTATAAACAGCTTGAGAAGATTGTCCTGTTTATATTGGAGCAACAAGGGCAACTTGCCAATAAGCTGTCTCATCTCAGGGAACAGCAGGATATAGCTTTACAGCAGGGAAGCATTCTTGATGTGTCTGAACTAAGAGAAGCTTATAGAGCCGCGGCTCAAGATCTTTTGAGGCTTCTCTTCTTTGTTGAAATGAATGCTATAGGTCTTCGAAAGATCCTGAAAAAGTTTGATAAGCGCTTAGGTTATGGGTTTGCTGATTATTATGTCAAAACTCGTTCCAACCATCCTTATTCGCAGCTACAGCAGATATTCAAGCATGTGGTAAGTGGTAACGCCTTCAATTCCTTAGTAGCCGTTTGTCACTTTGTCTGATGTCTTGTTGCCTTGTTAAGACTTTATTTCCCGACAGCTGTTTTGATGTCACATAAGTGCCAGGATTAGTACAGGGTTGTTGATGTTTCTTATAACAGCACACATAATACTGTGGATTTCAATGAAAATTCTGTATAACTGGATTTCTTGCTTTCATTTATATGATGTTTAATGGTCATATTACTGACCACCTCATATTCTAACAAGCAGGGTTTTGGGGCTGTTGTGGGAGCCATATCACGGAATCTTATTGATCTTCAAGAGAACCAGGGAAGCTACATATCGATATATGATCATCCTGTTCTCCCTCTCCAGGTCTGACAGTAACATCTGAAGTTTCATTTTGTTCTATTTTCATTGGATTCTCATTCCTGGATTTACCTTTCCTGATCTTTGATAGAGTGTTGGGGAATGAAAATGGTCTGCAGGATCCTGTGGTCAAGTCCATCAAAGCAGCTACAGACAGGCTGACGAATTCAACAAGCTTCCTTAACTACATTGGAAAACATGCCTTGATCCTGCAAGAAGATTTACCAAGTCCATCAGTTGATGATGTTGGAGAGGAGGAATTTGATCTTGTATCCCTTTTGCTGAACCTCCTGAATACATTCCTATATATGGTAAATACCTATATTATAGTCCCCACAGCTGATAATTATTCCCTTAGCCTTGGTGCTGCCGCAACTGTGTGTGGTGCTGTGATTGGATCAATGGCAGTTGCGCAAATATTCTCATCAGTCTATTTTAGTGCATGGTCCAATAAATCCTATTTGAAGCCGCTTATATTCAGCAGCGTGGTTCTCTTTATCGGAAATGTCTTGTATGCACTAGCTTATGATCTCAACTCAATCTCAGTACTTCTCATTGGGCGCCTCTTCTGCGGGTAAGTGGCTATTTAAAAACACTGCATGCCTCATGCTTTATGTAGAGACGCTAGCTCATTGACAAATGAAGTGTGAGATGAATGCATATATTTTACTCACATTTTAGTTAGAACTTGTACCAATGTTTGGAACTCTGGTCATCTGTCACTATTCATATTTCACTATTCAGTGTCTTTGTCATGAACTTGGCAAACGCTTGAAATCATTATTGCAGGTTAGGTTCTGCTAGAGCTGTTAATAGACGTTACATCAGCGACTGTGTGCCACCAAAGATGAGAATGAAGGCATCTGCTGGTTTTGTAACTGCCAGTGCGCTTGGAATGGCTTGTGGTCCAGCTCTTGCTTGTTTATTTCAAACGGAGTTTAAGATATTCAGGCTATCTTTCAATGAAGACACATTACCTGGATGGTTCATGGCGCTGGCGTGGCTAGTTTACCTAGTGTGGTTGTGCATCTCATTCAAAGAACCTCCCAAGCCTGACCTTGATGTTTCTTCTCATGGAAGTAGTCGTGGAAGTAGTCGGCGTAAGTGATGGACTTCTTTTTGTTCTATCTATTCCTTATTCACATTCTTGTTTGTTCAGAGTCTTCATTCTCGAAATTACCATGTCTGAGTCCTCTACCCTCTTTTTTGCTGTCTTGCCATATCAAAATTGAATGTTTCAGAAATCAGAACAGCTGGTTAAAGCTGCGCAGATTGTTCTTCAAGCAATTGCAATCTCTCTTAATTTTTTTTTTTCAACATTTTCCATCTCTTCTACTGGTGTGTATAATTGCATTGCTGTTTTTCTCAATAGGGAGCATCACACATGAATCAGTAGATAATCGTTTCAAGCAGCCATTGTTAATAAGTTCTCTAGAAAATCAAGAAGATGATGAATACGATGAAGGGGAAGAGTACGATGGAAATGACGAAGATTCAGAAGAATCTCATGAACCTGCCACCTCTATTATTGCCGCTTATAGACTGCTAACACCATCTGTCAAGGTCTGGACTTGTAATCTCTTTCCCACCTCAATCTTCGTTTCTTTTATGCTGCAAAATTCATAGGTTCGGCTGAGTGGTTGCAACAGCTGCTCTTTTAGTGCACTGAAAATTCTCTGAACTCGTATTTCTTTTCTATCTATTATCAGGCACAGCTTCTGATATATTTTATGCTCAAGTATGCAATGGAAATACTGTTAGCAGAATCAAGTGTCATCACAGAATACTACTTTTTATGGTCTACGCGAAGTGTGGCGCTTTTTCTTGCTTGTCTTGGGCTAACAGTTCTTCCTGTCAATGTTCTGGTAGGAAGCTACATCAGCAATATCTTTGAGGAGAGGTAACTTTTTCCAATTTGCTTAGTTTTTCCTGCAACTTCAAGGTAATTGTTGCGGATTTCTTAGCCAACTGTATAGCTCAAGTAATCTGAGCCCCGTGTGGCTGAGAAGATTATGCAACATGTTACACATTATGTATTGGGATATTGTCTTCTTCAAAGAGGCAAACTTAATCTTATCGCTTGATTTTCGAGAATTATACTTAAAATGTATTTCTGATATACAGTATTAATTTTGTTGGGTATCACTCAATGCAGGCAAGTTCTGTTGACATCAGAGATAATAGTTTGCATAGGCATTGTCCTAAGCTTCAATGTCGGATTCCAATATTCTGTTCCACAATACGTCATCTCAGCATTCATCACTTTCGTATCGGCTGAAGTACTTGAAGGTGATTCTTATATTCTTGGCACTTATAATTTAATAAAGGAAGGTCTGAGGATCAGTAAACTAGACAATTTTAACCTGTCACATACTGTCATTTATGCATTCGGTCTGATAATTGGTCTGTGAATCTGTCATCTCTCGTTCAGCACCTTAGGAATAAATCCTTCATGTCTGCAGGTGTTAATCTATCACTCCTGTCTCGAGTCATGTCATCAAGGCTTTCCCGTGGCACATACAATGGTGGATTGCTCTCCACAGAAGCAGGGACCTTTGCTCGGGTAATTGCAGATGGCACGATAACTCTGGCCGGGTTCTGGGGTGAAAGCAAGCTTTTGAATGCTACATTAGTCCCATCACTTGTGATATGTATCTGTTCAATCGTCGCAACTTGCTTCACATACAACTCTATGTATTAATCTCCTCAGGCAAAGGGGTTCTTTTTGTCCCCCAAATGTAAGGAGACTGTATAGCTTAATATATGTTCCTAGATGCAATGTTGACTGGATGGTGGAAGGTTTTGTTAGCTGTTCTTCCGCAGTCATCAGAATCAGCTTTTTGTATTTTGAAAGGTTTTACAGGACAGGAAATATGTATGTTCTCACCCAGGGCCGGGGGCCCGGGGCGATCGTGTTAATTTCACTAAAATTTGTTTGCCGTGCTGCCGTGCATGGTGAGACCCGAGAGGCGCAGTGGACAGCATACACAATTTTCTCGGTAACTTATAAAGCCACAATTTTTTGTTAATATGAGAAACTCACATGTGAAAACATTTTAAACT
The DNA here is from genome assembly GCA_963680865.1 of Spergularia marina. Classification (NCBI taxonomy): domain Eukaryota; kingdom Viridiplantae; phylum Streptophyta; class Magnoliopsida; order Caryophyllales; family Caryophyllaceae; genus Spergularia; species Spergularia marina. The sequence continues at coordinate 23,664,783 of OY804551.1, read as the reverse complement.
CGTAGATTTAGATCTTTCTCCTACATGTTTTTCCCATCATTAGTCCTCCAAATGCCTCATTTTTACCCTTTACAATTACAAAATTGATGTTTTCTCTACAAATTATAACTTACAAATTGTACCAAAAATGTCCAAACGCAACATATTTACTCCTAATCTTCAAATTGGAAAACCGATGGGGCGAAATTTATACCAAACGGCAGGTGAGACTTGAATTAAATATATCAAAGTGGTTTTGGTAAAATGCTAATACTAATTGGACTTGAATAAGACCGTAATAATAAAACATTAACTTCCTCTCAAAAAAAAAAAAAAAAAAAAACATTAACTCGAAATACAATCAAATTTCCATACTAACGGATTTGATTACTATTTAACCCGAACTAAAAGATCTCGTGTACAAACCCAATAAATCGTACTCAACTCGAGCACAGAAGCACTTCATCGTGTACTTGAGAGTTGAGACATCAAGAGAGACAACCTTCGACACAAGCAAAGATCATGTTTTAGCACTACTCTGTCTTCTCCTTCAATCTACAAGTACAACCCCTAAAATCAATAAAAAAAATTCACCCCCAAAAACCCAGAAAAAAAAAAGAGGAGAGAAAACCAATAAAAAAAACCCAACAAAATTCACTTTCTTCCTCACGATTTCTCTCGGTGGGTCGAATTTTTTTTACCCTCAATCATAATTCATACATCTGAGTGAGTTAAGAGTGATAAAGTTTGGATCTTTATATATAGATTGTATAACCTATAGTTTTTATAATTGTCAATGGCATCATCAGATCAGGAAATACCAGAAGGAACATTGCAGAATATATTGGACCAAGATACCCTAAAATGGGTATTTGTTGGGGGAAAAGGAGGAGTTGGGAAGACAACTTGTAGTTCAATTTTGGCTATTCTTCTAGCAAGTGTTAGGCCTTCTGTTCTTATCATCTCCACTGACCCTGCTCACAATCTTAGTGATGCTTTTCAACAGCGTTTTACCAAGACTCCTACCCTTGTTAATGGCTTCACCAATCTCTTTGCCATGGTAACTTTTTTTTTACCCCTTTGTTGTTTGGTTGTTTTTATTATTTGATTTCTTATTGAATTTGTTAATTGTGTGTTAAAATAGGTGTTTTTGTTTGTGGGAGTTATGTTGAATTGAAAAGGTTGTGTAATTTACTGAATTGGGGAGAAATCTTGCCTTTTTGGAGTAATTTGTTTGGTTAGGTAAGTATGTGAAAAAAGTTGTTTGGGTTGAGATTGAATGTGGAGAGGATGGGTTTTTTACGGTATCGTAGTCGTGGTGTTCCTTTTGATTTGCACTCTTGATTGCTTACGAAAATAGTTAAAGTAGAATTACAGTGATGTGGAGTGCTTGGAGTTTGATTGTGTATGTTTTTGGTTGTGGAATTTAGGTGGGAGGTGTGAGGATGTTATCCTAATTAAATTGATAGACATTAATTTGTGTTGTATATGACCCTTTGCTAATTTTGGGAACTGGGGTGTTTCAGTAGTTGTTTCCTGTGTTGTGGGATTGCATTTGTTTGTTGGCATACCTGTGATCTTTAGACTTTCTGAGGATGTCTTTCTTCTAGCTTTGTTAAGGGTACAGAGTTTTCTGTTTGAAATGGAATTCCGTTTCTAGGATCAAATTGGAGGGCTGGGGGTTGAGGAAAGGGCCTTGCTGGAGGAGAAGGGACGAAGAAACAGTTCTTGTGATGGTGTATTAAGGACTTGACTGAGGGTGGCTTGACATTTTTGTAATATTGAGAGTTCGTGATTCGTGTAACTTGTGTTTCCAAGTTTGTACAATCATCGTTTAGACATATTCATGACATGTGTATCGTGTGTAGTGACTAGTGAGATAAGAAAAAGAAGTGCCTTCACTCTTAAGGAAGTCGACGAGGGGAATATTGTAAAGGGAGTGCAGAAGAGCTTAGGTGAAAGGGAAGTGAGCCATGCAATTTAGTGGTGAGAGGATACATGAGGTATATAAACAATTTGGGAAGGAGAAATGATGATAAATGAGTTCCGCATAGGAAATTTGTTATATTTCATGATGTGAACTTTTGTTGATTATTCGTGTCATCGAAGCTTGTATGTAATGCTGTCAGCATGTGTTTACCTGCAGGAGGTGGATCCTTCTGTTGAAAATGACGATGTTTCAGGTGAGGGACAAGACAATTTTGTATCTGAGCTGGCAAATGCAATTCCCGGGATTGATGAAGCGATGAGTTTCGCTGAAATGCTCAAGTAAGAACATTATATTTTGTCTTTCTCCTTGTTAGTCTCCATGGTTTATTGTACCGATTTACTTTCTGATCTAGGAGTAGTTATCAGTGTAGTCCCTATTTCTTGGTCCGACATAACTCTAAATAAGGTTCAGATAATTCATAGTGGTCTCATGCTTGAAGTATGCTTTCACTCGCAAATACCATTCTATTCACATGTTTAACATCCCAACACAGGTCAAGTTCAACCATGTGCCTGACTTACTGGCATATGCTTGGAGAGGTTATTAATTTTAGGGCTTCTTGCGAAACATTGCCTTAAAAAGTTTCAGTTTTTCGAAACCCTTTAACTAATAATAATTGTAAAACACTACCTTAAAAAGAACTTTTTTGGCAAAATCTTACTTGTTTGCCTTTCCAAAAAACCGGTAGCTCCCGTGTTGACTTGTTGTTTGACCCATCTTTCATCTTTTTTTTCTCACCCTAACAACGATTTTTCCCCAACATTTCTTTCTTCTCTCTCTTTCTCTTTAACAATTCTCCTCTACCTCCGATGCTTCTCCAAAGCACTTACAGTGCCACTCTAAAACGTGTGAAATTTCTGTCATCAGTTCACTTCAACCTTCAGAAAGGGCAAATTTGTGTTTTCTGCACTTGATAGTCAATGAGTTGCGCATCATTTTTTGCCTGAACGATTTCTGGGTTTCAATCTTTTGGACCTTATCTTTGGTGGGTTGATCTCAAAATTTGATCTTTTGGTTGAATTTGTGGTGAATTGCATTTTTACATGTGAAATATCGATCCGGGTGCTCTTGATTTGATACTCTGTAAATTTGGGGTCATTTTGAGAAGTTAAACAGTAAATTACGAGAAAGTTTGGTGGGTAAAGATGGTTCTTGCATTGATTCAATACATGGAAATTCAGGATTTTGGATGCATATCCAGAGTGGAGGCATATTTCGGTAACAAATTTGTTCTGGCTTGAACTGTTACTGCTGTAATTGCTTGATTACCTTAACTTAATCAATTTGGGGAAAGTATTGATTTTGGGGAAAATTTGATTATGGGTAAATCGATTTTGGGTGTGAAAAATAGAGGAAAAATAGGTCAAAGAAGTCAATGCCGGAGCTACTGGTTTGTCTGGCTGGAATAGGCAAACAGGTAGGGTTTTGAAAAAGAATTCTTTTTAAGGTAGTCTTTTACCATTGTTATTATAGAAAAGGTAGCGTTTCACCAAATTGGTACTTTTTAAGAAAGATTTTTGCAATCTACATTATTTCATTATAATAAAACCAATAGAGAGCTAAATTTTCAAACATATTTTCGGTTTCCCTTGCCAAAACTCCAGCCCAGTCTACTGTTGAGTGGTGACCGAGTCCTCCTGTCAGTACTTCGAATCCATTTGTAATTGCGTGTTTAATGTCTGAGCCAATTCAGTCGCAACGTAATTTGAAAGTTAGAGCTTTTCAAGCTAGTTAAAGGGGCTGACTTTTTTTTTTTAATTTTGATGTTTGTTTCAAACCATGTAAATTCCGCCTCAGTTCGGGTAGTAAGAAATGGTATTGAGGCTTTTATGGTGATGGGCATGAATTTTGGTTTTATTCATTTTTTGAATCATGGCATCAGTTGGCTGTCATGATTCTGGTATACAGGTCACCTCCTTTATTTTTAATCTTCTTATTCGGTATCTTATAAAATTTTCTTGTCTGTGTAATGGAGCCAAAAACTATCATAATTATGACTTTAGGATATAAAGGAGTAAGTCAATAAGGCTTAAAAACACTTTGCACCTCATCTAAAAAGGAAGTAGCAGATTGGTTTTCTATTTATGGTGAAGGTTCAAACAACATATTTGCTATCTGAAGGGAAAGTTTTGCTTTTGTCCAACCCCCTTGCTTAAAGCTGGAGCCTCTTTTGGAGGCATGGGGATAATGATGATGGTTTGATGTTCGGTTGAGCAAGGATGCATTGACTATCTCTGCTTATGCATGAACCATTCTCATCGATTACGACAAGGTATATTTGGAGCTTAAGTTTCAATCTCTTTGTTTGTACAGATTGGTTCAGACAATGGATTATTCTGTGATAGTCTTTGATACTGCTCCTACTGGACATACACTCCGGCTTTTGCAATTCCCTTCGACATTGGAGAAGGGACTAACAAAAATGATGACACTGAAGAATAAATTCGGCGGCTTGTTAAGTCAGGTATGGGTTATTTAATGCACAAATCGTTTTTGACTTGTGAAGTCTACCATCATGGTTTTATGATGCCCCAAGGTCTTTGCTTCTCGCATATGCTGCAAGATCACCATTTGATATGCTTTCATCTGCTTATGCTAGCTATCCAAGCTTAGGATTATATACATTACCATGTTACTAGGATGGCATTGTGAGATCTTATTTTTAGAAGAACTCCCTTTACGAGAACTAAAATTTGTACGTTCAGAAGAGATAGAAAATCTGTTATTCGTTGTTCCTATCCGGACTTTACCGGTTCCACTAGCTTCCTACATACTCTGATTATATGTATGTACATGTTATTCTAGAGAAAATAAATACGCATGTTTGTTGTAAAGTAACATGTACATCAAAGGCCTTTTTACTGAAGTATCCAACTGAATTGCACTTAAATGTGTAAGGAATTGGGGGAGGGGAGGGGGGGGGGGCAATGACTTGCCTTCTGTTCTGCACTCTATTGGAGCTGCTTTAAAAATTATACTACTTGCATGTATTGTGGTTTAAGTCAGCTTTGGAATATGAGATGTTATTTATTGTCCATGTTTGCCTCAGATGACTCGTCTCTTCGGCGTTGAAGATGAATTCGGTGAAGATGCTATCCTTGGCAGACTTGAGGGCATGAAAGATGTAATTGAACAAGTAAACCAACAATTTAGGGATCCGGTAAGGCCCCTCGTGCCTCATATTTTTTTTTTTTTTTTGCTGAAGCTACCTTAGTGTTGAGCTTTCAATTCCTCTAAGCTTAGTAAACTCTAACTTGTTACAAGGAGCAGGAAACCGTTATATTGCCTATCACCACCTGGGTCAATAATGGTCTAAGGTGACTTTGTAGAGCAGGTGGGAGCGGACACTAGGTGTCTAAGTCTAACAACATGCTTAAGAATCAGACAAACCGCACCGCAGTTTTTGCTGCAATCTTCTGTGCTGTTTTAAGCTTTTAACCCTGTTCCCTGATGATGTGGGATGTTACTGCTTCTTGTAGTGCGTGGGATGGAAAATAGCTGCTATCAGCATTTGTCTTGATTTTAATTTCATTTTATTATCCTGCCATGTCCCTAGTTTATGGTGTTGATGATTGCAATTGGTGTTGCAGGACTTGACAACCTTCGTCTGCGTCTGCATTCCCGAGTTTCTTTCTCTTTATGAAACAGAGAGATTAGTGCAGGAACTTGCGAAATTTGAGATTGACACTCACAATATCATCATTAACCAAGTATTGTTCGATGATGAAGGTACTTTTTATAGGTTTGTTTGGACTAGTCACTGTCCGCCTGAATTAATATCTAACTGTCCGTTGCTGATATGTGGTGATCAGTTGTTGATTCTAAGCTGCTTAAAGCAAGAATGCGAATGCAAGAGAGGTATATCGATCAGTTCTACATGTTGTACGAGGACTTCCACATTACAAAATTACCCTTGATGCCAGAAGAGGTAACTAGGCACAGCCAAAATCATTGTTTGAGTTGTATGAACTTGTTCATGGAGTTGTATTTCTTAATTTCAAGTAGCTGCAGCTTGAATGTGACATAAGACATCTCGTTGTGGACAAACACTAATCTAGTTTCGATTTCACAGGTCACTGGACTGCAGGCATTGAAGTCATTCTCCCGCCATTTCCTTATACCTTATCAACCTGCAATAAAGAAGGGATCGGCTGAGGAGTTAGAGTTGAGGATAACTGAATTGAACCGACAGTTAAAAGAAGCAGAAGATGAGCTTGACAAACTTAGGAAGGGCAAGCAAAAGGCGTAATAATATCTCATGGCAAATACGCCCACAAATCCTGCTGCGTCTTGATTACTTTCAATTTTTGTAGCCGTTTTCTCCTCTCCTCTATGGACAGATGACAAGCCATTGAGTGGCTTGTCACAGTTTCGTTCATTTTCTTGCAGGACGCATGTTTTACAGTATAAGTTATGTCCGATCCCGGTAGATGGTTTATTTTGCCCATTATATGGCAATTTGTAACAATTGAATGTTTAAATAGAAGAAATCAGAAATGATTGTTACAAATTTCTGTTTGTTCATGTCTCTTCCTCTCGTTTTCCTTCATTTTCTTCAAATTTATGAACAGAATCACTGAATTACTGAATAAATTAGCCCGAGAATAAGAAAAGGGCACTTCAGACTTAAAAAGGGATTAGATTAATAGAGTACTTCTAGTTCTAATTAAGTTTTGAAAGGTTTCATATTATGAGGTCGGCTTTTGATGAGTAATAGACGTGACAAAGTGGTAACCAATACTCGGGGATACCACTAATTAGTTGCACGGTGTTGTATTATCACCCACCTATGTCATCGTAGAAATTTTGTTGACTTTGATTTTCCAATTCCAGCAACCTTAAAATACCCGAAAAAACCGTGTCAATTTGAGATAAATCATGAATTTGACTCAGCAGTATAATTGCCGCGGCGAAGTTCGAGAAACAAATAGGAGTACTAGCTAAGAGCAGAATTTTCACAAAAATGTTGAGATGGCCGAGTTGGTCTAAGGCGCCAGATTAAGGTTCTGGTCCGAAAGGGCGTGGGTTCAAATCCCACTCTCAACAAGACACCTTTTTTTTTCGTTTTTAATCAAAACGATCAGAGTTCACAGCCTTGGCTAAAATTAGTCATTCCTTCATGAGCATTCACCAGGCACCTGCTATTAACATTTGGAGCCTCTGGAAATACGAGTTTGTCGCTGCATTTGCCGTCTCCACCAACACTAGAGTGAGAGAGAGAGAGAGAGAGGGGTAAAGGGGTGGGGATGATTGTGGTGCTGCACTTATACTGGGAGATAACTCAGCACATAATCTATAGATACATCAATATACCAATTCGGTCCAATTGTCACAATATTCGTACAAAGGAAACTAAAATCACAGGGTCTCGAAAGGTTTCAGAATGTCAAGGTCGATCCTCAAGAACTTGAATCCAATATAATGCCGATGTATTGGATTTAGCACTGATATTGGAAAGATGATAAAGTACAACATATCGCTCAAGAAAAGCGGCCTACACTAATCCATAGCAACAGCACGATTAGCCCCCATGTAGGGTGGAGATAAAGACAATCACATCCTTTTCTTCTAGAATCGTTTCAAGCTGACCACTTAGCTCCCAGTCGCAGTCATTCACTAGCACAAGAACTCCAGGTCTCCTGCACACAATTAGAAGAGGTGAGATCAGTGAAGTTTGTTTTGCATAGTGAAAGGATGATTAGCTGTTACAAAGAAAATCTGAAAATAGGGCTTTGCTTGAATGACTAAAAAAAAGTTGGATACAACAGAAAGAAAGCTGCAGCTAGTAAGATAAAGAAATCAAAGGTCTGAGAGATTACACTGTATCTCCTTTCATAAACATCTCTGGTCTCTCTTTTATCAGATTCGTTCGAACCCATGACAGCAGGGTTTTCATTGTAAGCTGCAAATAAGGTGGAAAGCAAGTTCTCAAATTGATAAAACATGGCTTCTACACAAATTTTTTTTTTTTTTTTGGGTGGGGGGGGGGGGGGGGGGAGGGGGGTGTGTGGAAGGTTCAGCAAAAAAAAGGAAGAGGAACGCTCACCTTCTTCTCATCATCTGGTAGGTCGACCTTCACCTTATGCATCTTCACAGAGTCACACAGCAGTTCAAGGCCCCCTCTGCATATCAGCATCATAACTTAAAATCACCGTCACAGATAATTCAGAACAAACTTTGAACTTGAGACTCGGGCAGTGATCTAGGAAGCAAAGTAAAAATGAACAGCATATAACACTGATGATTGAAGGAAAGGGAAACATCATATGACCCAAACTAAACATTTTTTCCAACACCAAGGTAGAATAGCAAATTGATGATATCAATCCAGGTGACAAGACGCCAACCATTGGCCAACAGATGTTACTCAATAAGTCAATAGGTGCAACTGAAATCAAAAGTGTTTGGACTTGGAAGACTTGAACACTTCTCTAGCACATGGCTTTCCTGAAGACAGTCCATAGTTTGATGACCGACTAAAACTAACTTAAAACTCTAGATCCTGATACCAATCCATGACGGCGGGATCTGGTTATTAATTTTCCATACATGAAAGCTTGAAACCATAAGCCATAAAGCATAGACGTTCAAAAAACCTTGTTGTTCACAAAGACTGATCAGATCAGTGATTCTGTAGTTGCCGCAGTTAGCTTCCATATATTCTTAGCACAGTGACATCCTAATGAATGCTTTCCTTCTATACAGAATAACCTATCCAGACCTATTGAATCTGCAACCTTTTCTTTCACTCAAGCAATTCCTGATTGACATCATCAAATTAGTACACTTTTTTACCAAATTATTAGGCATCGAAGTCTTTCCTCAGGATTCTTGTCAGCACTAACATCGTAAACAGCCCTACACTTAACTCATAGAGGTTCCAATTCCGTATACAACAATTATAACACCTCTACAACAAAAGTATCCCATCTCATTTGAACCTCTCCAACTCAAGTTATAACAATTTTTACAACTCCGAAACATGAAAGCAAATATCAACTCCACCCCGTCTCACTTCCGCACAAGAATGAAAGCAAGAAACCCTCGAACAAAATTATGCCTCTAAAAGATTCCAACCACCTCTCCAAACACCATTTGATCAAAACTAGACACAGGACAACCATGGCATCAGTCCATCAAACCCGAATTTCGACGGATTCTTATTGTGCAGCTACTACGATTCTAGGCTAACAATCATATCATCAGGAAGTCCAATTCATAATCAAACAAGACAAATGTGAGCTTTATCCCTTCCCTAATTCCTTTTGTATAGTATTCTCCGACATAAAAATTGGTAAAAGAAGAAATCTTTGCCCAAAAAACAAGCTTATTTAGCATAGCAATCCTAAATAATCATGATAATCATCACATAAATAGCAACAATTACAAAATTCCTCACAAACACAAATTGGGTATTTCATACTCCTACACAAAATAAAAAAAAAATACAAGAAATTCATGCAAAATAAATAAAAAAAAAACCCAGAAAAAAAAAATGAAGAAAAATTACCCAAATTCAAGAGTGAGTTGCATGATTCTTCACTTGTGTGCCAAAACCCTGAATTCCAAAAAAAAAAAAAAAAGGTGTCTTTTTATCTCCTTTTCAAGTCTCAAAATTCCAATGCAAAGGGGTTTTAGCGTAAGTTTTACAATCAGCCGATACGACGTCGTTTTGACCAGGTCAATTTTTAGCAGATTTCAAAAATGGGTCCCACAAAACTTAAGTACCATGATTGATCAAAATAATCTAATCTGACGGTGCTGGGTCCAACACAGTTAGTCCATCACACCTCTCTGTTTTGTCTGTACCAAAAAGGGGGAAAAATTACAAAAATCTCAAAAATTTATAAACTTTAAGCTTCAAAATTTTCTGGGTATCAAATTTGAGATCCTAATTTTTTCTGGGTATTAAACAGATTTGCAAAAAAACTTGTGTTAGAAGTTATTTCTGGCCCAAATTGAATACCACATGGTTAGTTGGAGAGGGAGTAGATGGTGGAAGTGTTGACTCAGTGAGTCAAAGTTAGGGTTTTTACATCTTTCAATTGGAAAGATTGATTGAATTTTCTTCTCCCCCCTTTTCAATTTGGGATATTATTGTGGAGTAAATGGAAAGTTACAAAAATTGGGTTCGGGAAAACAAGGACTATGTTCATTCATTGGAATCTCTAGCAAATGTAAGTCACCATTTTTTTTTTTATCTTAGCCTTTAGTTAATTAATTTTTACTGCTTAAAGTTTGAATCTTTATGTTAAATTGTTCACTTTTAATCAGTTGATTACATCTTTTGTATTGGATGATTTTGATGTAAGGTTGAAATTTTAGGGTTTTTTTTTGTTTTTACCTTGTTCTGCTGTGTTTTTGTTTACTGGTTTAAAGATGGAAAGCAATCAAATTCAGTTAGATTGATGCTAATGTAGAACTCGCTTCGCCTCGGAATTACCGTTTTGTTATCCTTATATGAGTGCAGAAAAAGCTAGTTGAGCTGAGTATACTTACATTGCAGGCTCATAGTAATCGATTCGCCTTGGAATAGCCGTTGTGTTTTCCTCATTTGGATGTCCCAATGCTATTGCTTCTTGTAGGTGTAAATCGTAAATGACTCGTGTTGCAAGCTAGTATATTGATGACATAATGTACCATTGTAGTGATCATAGATATAAGCTCAGTCCTAGACATATCTTTTACGGAAACGAATTTTGCTTTTTAGATTGTTGATTTTTAAGAGTTCATTTGCCGTTTAGATTGCTTCAGTTTGCATTTAATGTGTTACATTGGTTAGGAGATGATTTTACATTAGATTACATAATCCCGTCGTGCGAATTTTTAGACCTAGGCTATGAAATGACTGAGTCATTGTAGCAGTATTTCCATATGTGACACTTAGCAATGCTGTTTGGAGTGTAGGACTACTGATTACTGATAGTTGTTCAAGCAGTGCCAGCGTGTAACATTCAGTAACAGTGGTTAAATTGCCTCAATTCACGCTTAAATATTTTAGCTAGCTCTCGTGTTTCCAGCTCTGGTTATCATAAATATGATTCATATACATGATACATCCATAACTGTGATCTCGTTAGAAAATATCTTCATTCATTTCGTATACAGTGCTGTGGTGCTTCTCATATAATTTGGATGTCTCTATTTGGCTTCTTCTAAGAGTATCGCCTTTTTTGGTTTGAATGATTAATCGCTCAATTTAAGAGATTTGTTGATCTGAAGTACTTGAGTAGCTCATTCTATTTGGTTGCCTGGATCTTTATGTCAGTCATTAACACATCTTTTCTAGAAGAGAGGTACCTTTTTTGCTTTCCCGTTGATGTTTGTGGCTTTTAAGTCAGGTGCTTTTCCCACTTAGACGATCCATGTTGAATTATCTATGTGAGGCCAGTTGTTGTCTTTCTCATACAAGGTTGAGCTTATCCATCTTTGGTGTCTCGTTATGCTTGCCTATGTTTCCTTTGATGTTATCTCTATGATCAAGTGAATTGGATTAAGGAGAACTTGCTGCTGGCTGTGTGTCTGACATCATATATCTTGCTTATTGGTCAGGGATTGACGTGGCTACTTCCAGAACGCTTTTCTGCATCAGAAATTGGGCCAGAAGCAGGTTTTTGTGATATTTCGGTAACCTTTGTGATCTTATCATTAGCTAACTATGTTGCTTGTAGAGGAATCATTGCCTTGTTCCTTCCTGCTAGAGGGCATCTAATTTTTGTAATTATGGAATTTGTGCAGTCACCTCAATCCTCGGCATAATTACAGCAGTAAATGAACATATAATTGACACAGCCCCCACACAAACGAGAATACCTCCTTCTTTTTCCTTTCCCTATTCGTTATGTATATCGGCCTTGAAGGAAGTGGAAACATTGGTTGAAGTTGTGGCACAACAGCTTTATGGTGATGAAAAGAAGTGGAACTTTCTCGTGATTACAGAGGCCTCTAAGTAAGCTGTTATGCAAATTTGTCTCCTTTTATTCTTTTTGAAGCCAAATTCTTCTTCTCCTCTTTCAATGCTTGTGTTAATCTGTTAATTCTACGATGCCTGGTTAAACGTTTTGTTGGGCAACTTAATTCAGGGCTTTGCTGAGGTTAGCGTTGTTTCGGGATGGTGGTTATAAAATGCTTTTGCATGGTGGGGAAACTCCAAATACTGATTATCCTCCTGGTGATACAATGGGAGATGTGGCCAAACCTAGTGGAAATCAGCCTGGATACCTTAACAATCAGTACGCCCAAAACCCATGGAATCGTGAAGGCAAAGCACTGAGTGCATTGAGTAGATTTGGTGCAAATGCTAGGATGGTTTACAACTCACCATGGCTAAGCAGGGCTCAACAACAGAATGCAGTTATGGAGACTCCAAGTAATTATTGACTTGACTCTTCGAACTTCATTATTATCATTCTATTTAAAGGATAGCAAGCAGTCATTCGCTCCTATGATTTGCAGGACTGTTGAACGAAAAAAGGCCGACTTTGAGATCAATATTATCCGATAAAGGTCTTCTTGGGGGCCTATTTCTTTCCGGGGAGATATTATTTATCTTGAGGCCATTCATTTATGTACTATTTGTTAGAAAATATGGGACGCGGTCATGGATCCCATGGTTGGTGTCACTATCTGTGGATCTGGTTGGACTGGGTGCTACCTCACGAGCAACAAAGGCACAGCAGAAAGTACACCCAGATAAAGATATTAGTCTTTCTGTAGCAGAGAAGGATGAGGTGAGATGTCTGGAATGCCTTCATTTAATAGTTTCAGAGTCAATAAGAACATCTGTCTTTAACCAAAAAAACAAAAATAAATAAATTATCTGAGCAATTGCTTTAGACCTGTATATCTTGCTAAATGTACCTCTATCTGCAATTCGGAGCAGCTAAGAAGGCGGAAAGTCTTGTGGGCACTTTATATCATGAGAGATCCGTTCTTTCAAAAGTATACAAGGTGCATTATCTCTTTTACAGTAGCTTATTATGTTTTTATATTTGCATGTATTCTCAGTTTTTGCAGCAGCATGAAAAGAATTTGTAAATTGGTCATCTCTGTTTAATGTGGACAGGCGAAAGCTTGAAAGTACCCAAAAGATGCTGGAACCTGTACCAGTTATTGGATTGCTTACAGGTGCATTTGCGACTTCTCTTTCCGTTTTCCATTCTCTTTTCTGGTCATCAGTATGGTAGATTTTAGAATGCGGTATTTCTCCAGTAATAAAATTACCCGAGTTTGTAATAACGCGTTCATTGTCTAAGTGATTGCAGAAAAACTCGTGGAGCTGATATTTGGTGCTCAGACACGGTATACTTACATGTCAGGCTCATGATGCTGAAGGCAGACAATTTGTTTCCTCAACGTTTCGAGACTGTATATGCTGATACTTGTAAGGATGTTACAGATTTTTGTAATTCAGGTGCGCACACCAATTAGCTATAGTATTTGCTTAGTTTCTTTGTCTATGTACACGACACACAACTCCTGTTTTATTACACAAGCGTTCCAGATGCAATGTGCCAAAGATGGTCACCGGAAATTACATGGACATGTCTTGTTTTATGTGTAATGTTGTTTCTATGTGTGTGGAACATGAGATCGATGAATAAAATGGAAAAACATAGCATGTGGTTCATCACAATTTTCGCTTAATAGTAAATAGTACACTTGAAACAGGTGATTCAACTTGGCGTAATCTATCCATTTTATTTCAAAACACAAATCGAAACTTCAATTCACTTAAAACAAGCTAGTATATGACGCCCCCATCGGGTTTTGAGACATCAACACTTCATAGGTCTTTCAGGAATCAGGTCATAGACTTGAAATTGGTAAAGGTTTTCCCGTAGTACAGTACTCGCTTGGACTTCAGCTAGCAACAATCGATCTCCTAATATCGATCAGCATTATTTCGAGCCGGTGTGGTGAGTTGAAACGATCAGTTGGATGAGGAATACAATCTAGGCCTTAAACGACTTCTCAGCTTTAATTTATCCAAGCCATTGTTAGCAGCCGTCTGTTTTTTTAACCGCTCTCTCATCAATTCTGTAAAGATAAATACGCCAGACGCATCAGCCGTCTCCTCTTTTATCCGCTCTCCTTTAATCCAGGCTGGCAATGATCGATAAACATACATATAGGCAATGAAAAGAGACGAAAATTATCAGGTTGTCTATACCACCATACAAAGCAAGTTGGTAAAAATAAAGTTGTATGTCCATCAATCTACAACAGAAACAATATTTTTTTAAACACAACGTAGTAAAAATTTTAATGCGAAACAATATGGCCGAAAATTGCATACAGAATAAGACTTACAGTGGGGAAGTGTTCCAGACGCACAACTGCATATAGAATAGGCATAAGTACGGAATGGAGTGGTAATTTTATACGAGAAAGACGTTACTGATCGAAAATAAGACGTCGTTGTTGTTGTTGTTGTTGTTGTTGTTGTTGTTGTTGATGATGAAAACAGGCCGACTATATGAATCATTAACGGTGAAGTTCTTGTAAACGACAAGTATGGTAGTGAGAAGATAACAAAAGTAATTGTGGTACAAAAGGAACAATTTTCGCCACGGTCGGAAATCATGTTCGGTGTAGAACTTGTCCTTGTCCAATTCACTTTCTTCCACCATCACCTGCTTGTTGTCGGATCAGAGTTCTTTTTTAATAATCCGCAACGGCTGCCAACCACCAGTTAGTCTAACCATCTGTGTTCCGATTATAAACGGCTTGTTCCTCTTCTCGACGGTAAAATAAAGAGATTTCTCTGAATGATTAACCATGAATCCCCCTCATCATCTTCGGTTTCGCTTTGGGATAAATCTTGTATATTGAATGGCTTATCTCCGGAGCATCATGCTCCACCATCAACCATATCCTTAGCCGATCTAATTCCCTCTGCCCTTCTCCCATATCGATTCCATTGCGAATTTAACGAGTATAACCCCTTTTTAAATAATAGTGTTACTGATAATATTATTATAACAAAAATAAACTGTATGATGAGTATAACAATATAAAAACACAGTCCAGGCGCGGACCGGGCATGCAAGTTTTCGCGTGTTATCTAAAATTGAGAGTCGGCGTAAGTTCTCCCAATTTATGACTTACCATACAATCTGTTATGTAACTCGGCAAATTGTTCTCTTCCTTGACAATAGCTATTGTATGGCCAATCATGGTGCGTTATATACTTATATGTCATGTGTGTTTTTTTAGGTCAACGGAAGAAATTACTTTTGTAACTAGCCGTTGGCCGTTGCAATAAAAAACAGAAACAGAGGGTCACCATTAGGGGTGAGCAACGCCGGGTACCCGGTACAAATCACGGGAACCGGATCCGGAACCGGAACCGGCCGGTTCCAAAATTTTGGAACCGGAACCGGAACCGTTTGTCACGGTTCCTAAGATCGAGGAACCGGAACCGGAACCGCCACTACCCGGTACCGGTTCCGGGTACCCGGTCATAGAATTAAAAAAAAAGAAAACTATTTTGGCATATTTGACTTCATCAATCGATCATCATCATCAACATCTCGTTGTTTCATGAGTGGAATAAATATGGTAAATGAGAAAAAAAAAAGGTAGAGGGAGGCTTATAAGTGTATAACATAGTAACATTCGGGTTGAATTGTATAATTTTTGACATTATTTACTTTTTTTATATTTGGTATAGTAACGGTTCCATGCTCGGTTCCGGGTACCCGGTATTGTAATCTACTTTACCGGGTACCCGACCGGTTCCGGTTCCAAAATTTCACTACCCGGAACCGGAACCGTTGTTACCGGTTCCTAAGTTCCATTACCCGGAACCGGAACCGCCCATATCGGTTCCGGAACCGGAACCGCCGGTTCCAAATCCGGTTCCGGGTACCTTGCTTTTTTGCTCACCCCTAGTCACCATGTGCAGTGTAATGCAAACCCGGGAGACACCATGTACACTAGTTTGTATAGTTCACGGACACCATGTGCACCGAAGTTTATAGATATTAGAGAATTTTCGGAAAATGCTAAGATTACGCACAAGGTGTTTGTGCAAGAACCTAAGGGTGTCCAGGTGATTGTCGAACCTAAGGTTCTGTATTGCAAAACACAAGGTGAGAAGTTACCTACACAGTCAGTTTTAGGTCCTGTTTGATAGATATTAATCTATCTAGTTTTATTAAAACAGAAGTCAATAGGACACTTGACATTCAATGGCTACAAGTTTTCTCGCTCACAATTTTGTTCCTATTAACTTGGTTCCTAATGATTTTGTTCCTACTAATTTGCTCCAAATTTTAACAACTAGCAAAAAAAGCTGATAGTTAGGCATCCTATTTCTACGCTATTTATGAGAATATACTATTGCTTAACAACTCCAACCAAATATATATCCCAAAATTTCTCTAATATATCTACTTTTCAATCAAAATTTTGTCCTCCTACGCACTGATGATCACTTAATGGAGTGATTAACCATTTCAATGCCTAAAGACCCTCTCAAATTGAAGTAACTAAAGGTCACAATTCTGTTTTTTTTTTTTTTATTATTTTTTTTTTATGTTATTATTTCCTTGTGTAATCATCTAATGCAACTTTTGTCTCCATTTTAAAGTCATGGGATGTTTTTTGAGTCTATCTTCAAGCAATAATATAGGTTGTAGGTCTGTCATACTAGATTTATGGCTTATGTTGATTGCATCATTAGCATCATAAATGTTCAAATTTCTATCACGCTATGTTTGGGAACCTGGAATTGGAATTGAATTCCAGAATTCAAATGATTCAAAGTGTTTGGGAACTTGTGGATTTGGAATTGGAATTGGTTCATTCCCACCCAATTCCAAGCATGAATAAAATGCATTATTTCAAATCCCCTCAAAATAGATGTCATTTTAAATTCCACCCCACTTTTATTTCCTCTCTATCCTCTCTCATCCTTCACCCCACCAATTTATTTTCTCTCTCCTTCTTTTACCCACCTCCGCCTACAACCACCGCTGACCGCCACCACGTGTCCTGCCACCACGTTCCCTGATCGCTGCCGCCTTCCCCGACGACCGCCTCCGCAAGCCGCCGTCTCCACCACCTCCGCTCATCCCGTCAGCCATCCCCATGTTTGCTTCTTTTTCCCTCAGCCCCTTCCCTACCACCTTCATGTGTCAAGTGTCGCCCACAAGCCGCTGTCTCCACCACCCTTGACCTACCGACCAAACCGAACCGCCACCACCCTTGACCTACCGCCCAAATCGAACCGCCACCACCGTTCTCCCCCTTCCTCCACCTAAACCGCCATTAACACCAAAATTTGTAACCCTTTGGTAAAGCTTCCACCATAAGACCCATGATGTAGAAAATTGGGTAGGGAAATCGGCGCCATATGGTCGGTGGCAGCACTGGGACCAACGATGGCGGCGGCGGTCACGGCTGGTGGTTAGGGAGAACGGGAGGGAGAGGTTGTTGTATATGAATCCAATTCCATGGGGTACCCAAACATAATCTTGGAATTGGAATTGGAATTGAATTACAAGAATTCAATTTCTAGAATTTGATTCATGGAATTGAATTCCATGAATCAAATTCAATTCCATGTTCCCAAACACTACCTTAGGGTTTTTGATCAAAATACTTTGTTTGGGAGGACAGAGAATTGGATTGGGGGTGGAGTAAGTCTGTGGTGGATTTGGGTTGTGCCGTAGTGGGGAGAGAGATGGAATTAGGTGGGATGGATGAGAGAGGAGAGAGAATGGGTGACTGACAAATATGGGAATCAACGAGACATTAGACCATGACTAACGGCAATTACTACTCAGACCCTTAACAATACAAAAAAAAAAAACATCCAAAAAGTTCAAACGGACACCATTTTGATGGTTAACTCCATAGAAGAGACCGCAACTGTAACTTGTGGTTATTGGCAATTATAAGGAAAGAGTACCACAGACAAAAAGTTGGAACAAATCTGTAATTGGCAATGTTATGGCAATGAGCTTGATATGGGACTTATTTTGTAGTACACAATCTACAAGAGAGACAGAATTAGATCTATACACGGACAGAATTACCGTCACTTGCCCCCGCCTGATTCATTTGCTCTTCCTCTTCTTTCCTTCGCTCTGCTGCTCGCTGGAAGGACCTCCACACAAATCTCTTAGTGCCATTTCGAGGAGCTGCAATGAAGAACCAATTTAAGTACATTTGACATAGCCATGATGGGTTGAAATGATCCGTTGCGATGAACTAAAAGAATAAGAGCATTACCGGCAGTTGCCCCCGGCCCCGCCTGATTCATTCGCTTCTTCTCTTCTTTCATTGCCTTTGCTTCTCTAACCTTAAACTGTAAACTAAGAGCCTCCTTATTTTGCTCTTGTGCTCTAATCCATGCTGTACCGTTCAACAAAATTAAAAGACACAAAAATCAGGATGTCTCACAGGATTCATTTCCGTCGCCCCCGCCCCACTTATCCATTAGGAGGTGAGGAGCTTTAGGCAGCTTCTCCCACTCATCCGATTTCGGGTCGTCCTGATTGTAAATTGCCTAGATAAGAAAGTGGGACCTCCTGATTGTAAATTGAGAATGCAAAAATGTTAAGTAGAGTGGTTAATTAAGATTAGTGTTATGCAGA
This sequence comes from Spergularia marina, assembly GCA_963680865.1. Taxonomy (NCBI): domain Eukaryota; kingdom Viridiplantae; phylum Streptophyta; class Magnoliopsida; order Caryophyllales; family Caryophyllaceae; genus Spergularia; species Spergularia marina. Next base: position 23,646,207 of record OY804551.1, on the reverse strand, counting down.
TAGAAAGGAGAATCAGTCACAGCCAGCAATTGAAAAAAGAATGAATTATAAATTCACAAAGATATGTAGGGAAGGAATAGAGAAAGCGAGACTTACAGTCCGGGAGGGTTCCAGACACACAAGCGCAGATAATATGACTACGTAGATAGAAAGGGGTGTAATATTTGTAGGAGAAAGATGCGACTGATCGAAAACAAGACTGAAGGTATGAGTGGTAATTGTTGTAAAGCAGGAAAGGCTGAAGGTATGAGTGAGCTGGACACAGGCCAATGCAAAGCATGTGAAGGTTGAAGAAGTCAAGCTGAGCAAAACAAGAATTACCAAAAATATGCAAGAAGAAAAGTGTGGAATGTCTCCAGTTTGCTGTTTAGCTAAATGTAGGAAACATCACATTCTAATTGTCATTGTCAAACTAGAAGTATGTGTAACTGTGTTGTTATATATTGTAACATGAATGTACTTTGATAATTAGAAATATAATATCACAAAAATTCAAACTCATACAATTCTTCAATCTCATGTACTAGTTTGCTGTTATCCTTCTAGTCTTCATGGATTCTATTCCTAAAATCTTCATGGTATCTTTGTTGTTCTTGTTTTTTTTTTTTTTTTTCTATCAACCCAAAACGCCATTGTCACAAATATGGCAGGAACAGACCACAACCAAAACCAAAACCAGAAAATGGATTTGAAAGATCCACTCTTCACACATCCCTCTGAGATAAGCAATCCACTCTCCATAGAACCCAAACTTGAGGGTATGCACCACTATTATGAGTGGAAAAGGGAGACGGAGTTGTGTCTGGCTACAAGAAGAAAGCTGGGCTTTGTCACTGGTAGTGTGAAGAGATCAAAAACAGATTCTGAACAGGCAGAAATGTGGGACATCTGTAATGATCTGGTTGTTAGTTGGCTGCTAAACAACCTCAAATCAGATGTCAAGGCTTCTGTCAGGTTTGTAAAATCAGCAAAAGCTATATGGGATTATCTGGGGAGGACCTATGGCATAGCTAATGGTGCCCGGAAGTTCCAGGTTGAACAAGAGATCAGTCAACTCACTCAAGGAGGCAAGACCATTGCTGAGTATTACAATCAGATGAGTACATTATGGCTAACTCTGGAAAACATGTCAGATTTGCCACCTCTCACAGAACTTACCGAAGAAATCTTAGCTTTTTCTGAAGCTGTCAGTAAAGAAAAGGCTGAGAGAAGGTTGTTCCAGTTCCTAAATGGCCTAGATCCTCACTACACAACCATGAGGAGCAATTTTCTGATGTTGAAGACTCTCCCCACAGTGGAGGATGTAGTGTCAACACTACAGCAAGAAGAAATACAGCAGCATGTGCTGAATTCAGTCACCAAAATGGACAGAGACAGTGGAAGCACTGCCTTCTATGGACAGCAGGAGAAGCCTAAGGTGTGTCCCAAATGCAAGAAGCCAGGGCACAAATATGAGGAGTGTTGGTGGGTCATTGGTTTTCCCTCAGACAATGAAAGGAAGAATCAGGGAAAGGGAAAAGAAACCTTCAACAACCAAGGCAACAAGAAAGGGTCTAACAACAAAGGAAAAAGCAACTCCTGGAAAGGAAAGTCAGCAGGAAATGCAATGGTAAGTAATGAGGTGGAAGAGTAGACAAGACAAATGGTCATGATGTCACAAAACCAGCTCTTGCAGATTTTGAACAAGGTTTTAGGCTCAGGGAGCTCCAACAACCCAAGTCAAACTGCAGAGAAGGAAATGGCAGCCCACTTTGCAGGTAATGCTCTTTGCAGTTCTGTTTTTACTGGTAAAGAATTATCAGGGTGGATAGTGGATTCAGGTGCTAGTGATCACATGACCTATGACCTAAACTGCCTAGATAACATAGAGGAACTTGTGCATAAGCCAAAAATAACCCTTCCCACTGGCCAGCTCTCATATGTGACACATAAAGGAAACTGCAGACTCAAAAATGGTCTGATATTGAAACAAGTACTATATGTACCTGCTTTCAGAAATAATTTGTTGTCAGTGTAAAAACTAATCACCTCTGAGGGCTGTGTTGTCTCCTTTTATAAAAATATCTGTGTTATACAGGACTTATTGAAGAAGACAATTAGAGGTGTGGGATTGGAGCACAAGGGAGTCTATTATCTAGTAAATAAGCCTATGCAACTTTGGAATTCTGTTGTTGATAAGTTGCAGGATTTTAACAAGTGTCAGAATGTCAAAGCTAGTAGCTTGATATCTGGACATATCATGTTTGATGATAATCTAGTTAGTGTAGAGCCTGATAACTGTGTAACAGCAGGTAACACATGTACTGATCAGTTTTTATTGAATGATAAACATGATACTTTTGGTAGATGGCATTACAGACTTGGTCACTGCTCTGCTGACAAATTAAAGCATATTACTTGTGTTTCTGACTCCATCAAATTGAATAGAAATTTGGTTTGTATCACCTGCCCTATGGCTAAACTAACCGAACAGCCATTTTCCACTAGTGTACACAATACTAATAGACCTTTTGAGCTAATTCATGTGGATACATGGGGACCTTACAAGAGTGAAACAAGACTCAAACACAGGTTCTTCCTCACTATAGTGGATGATTATAGTAGAGCTACATGGATCTATCTTATAAGGCATAAAAGTGAAGTTGGTGAATTGTTTCCTCAATTTTGTAAATTGATTCAAACTCAGTTTGACTCTTCTATCAAGACAATCAGAACAGACAATGCTCTTGAGCTAGTTGAAGGAGATTGTGGAAAATTTGTTCAAAATCAAGGAATTGTTCACCAAACCAGCTGTGACTACACCCCTCAACAGAATGACACTGTGGAAAGGAAACACAGGCTTCTTTTGGAGGTCAGTAGAGCCATTATGTTCCAATCAGGGCTGCCCAAGAAATTTTGGGGAGATTGTGTGCTAACCGCAGCCTATATAATTAACAGACTTCCCTCCAGTGTCCTCCACAACAAGACTCCCTACTCTATGTTGTTTCACAAAGACCCTGATTACTCCAGACTAAAGGTTTTTGGATGCTTAGCCATGGCATACAATCCCTGCAGGATAAGTTTGAACCTAGAGGCTTACCCTGTGTGTTTATTGGTTATCCTGCTAATCAGAAGGGATACAAACTTTATGATCTTTCCTCCCAGTAGTGTTTTGTCTCTAGGGATGTTGTTTCCATGAACATATATTCCCCTACAAGGCATGGGCCTCAATGAAACAACCAGAGAAAAATCCAGAGCAACAGTTTTGTGAAGAGAGTGCTATTATCAATGCACCTCCACCACATGAGGTCAGAGAGAATGGGCCTGAGCTTGCTGACATTCAGGGTGAGCCTGAAAATCAACAGGAAGGTATTCAACTACCCTCCAGACCCGCAAGAGAGAGAAGAGCACCTCTGTGGACAAAGGATTTCGAGGTGAATAACCCAGTCATGGCTCAGCAAGTTGCAAATCTTGCTGACTTTGACTCCACAACCAAATTTGCCAACTTGGTTCAAGCTGTAACTCTTCAGGATGATCCTAAACTCTATTCTGAAGCCATTAAACATCCTAGGTGGATAGATGCAATGAATCGAGAACTACAAGCCCTAAAAGCAAATGACACATGGGAGGTTACAGATTTACCCAAGAATAGGAAAGCTATTGGCTATAAGTGGGTATACAAAACTAAATACAACTCAGATGGGTCTCTAGATAAATACAAGGCCAAATTGGTGATCCAAGGGTTTAGACAAAGATATGGAGTAGCTTATGAAGAAACCTTTGCTCCTGTAGCTAAAATGGCTACTGTCAGAACAGTTCTTGCAGTTGCTGCTGTAAGTAACTGGTACATCACACAAATGGATGTCTCCAATGCTTTCTTGCATGGAGACTTAGAGGAAGATGTTTACATGGAGATCCCACCTGGATATACACCCTCGGGTGACATTCAAGCTTGGAGAAAGGGGGAGAATCAAGGATACAGTCCTGGTAAAGTTTGTAAATTAAAGAAATCCCTATATGGTTTGAAGCAAGCCCCAAGACAGTGGTTCTCCAAGCTTTCAGCAGCACTTGTTGACTGTGGGTACAAACAAACATCTTCAGATCACTCACTTTTCAAGAGACAAGCTAATGGTGCAACCACAGTTGTGTTGGTATATGTAGATGACATAATTATCTCTGGAAATAATCTAGCTGAAATCCAAGACCTGAAAGCAAAATTAAGTGTCAACTTTCACATGAAAGACTTGGGTGAGCTTAGATATTTCCTAGGATTAGAAGTTGACAGGTCTGAGAAGGGCATTTTCATATCTCAAAGAAAGTACACTGTCGATTTGCTGAAGGAATTTGGTATGGAAAATGCCAAGCCATTGAAATTACCACTCAACTCTCATCACAAGCTAGAACCAGACAAGGGTACACCTTTGCCTAACCCAGACCTATATAGAAGATTGATTGGGAAATTGATCTATCTAACAATATCCAGACCAGACATTGCCTTTGCAGTACAACTACTAAGCCAGTTCATCAAAGGACCAACCTCTGATCATATGCAAGCTGCAAGAAGGATCCTAAGGTACTTGAAATCATCTCCAGGTCAAGGTATTCTCTTAGCCAGCAACTCAGTAGCCAAACTCACAGCTTATTGTGATTCAGATTGGGCTTCATGCCCATTTAGCAGAAGATCTACTACAGGGTATTGCATATTGTTGGGAAATTCTCCTATATCCTAGAAGTCTAAGAAACAGACAGTGGTATCTAGATCATCAGCAGAAGCAGAGTATAGAGCTATGGCTCTAACATCTTGTGAAATATCTTGGTTGTCTTCATTACTGAAGGAGTTGGGATTGAAGAAATTGGGTTGTACTGAGCTCAAATGTGATAACCAGGCTGCTATTGCAATCTAGGAAGCACGGACACGCCTGTCCAGTGCCGTGTCTGTGTCCGACACCGTGTCGGACACCGACACGCGTCGGACACGGTACGACACGTGTCCGACACGCCCAAAAACCGTGTCCGGTTTTTTTATTTAATTTTAGGACACAGACACGGTTTTTTTTAATTGGACACGAACCGGACACCGACCAGACACCAACCAGACACCCGACACGACACAAAACTACGTCGTTTTGACAAGTTTTTAAAAAAAAAAACTTTTTTTTCTCTCTCCTATTCTAATTACACTAGGAGATAGTTCAACTACATGTCTTACTTCTTTGTCTCTTTTTGTTTCCCATCTTCTTGCTCCGGCTGACTCTTCTACCTTCGATCGACGCTGCCTCAGGAGACCTCCTCCGACCGACGTCCACTAGCGGCCCCATTGTTACAGCCCAACCTGCACCCGACCGCACTAGTCCTACCTCTACCTACCCGCGAACAGTACGTGTAATTGAAAAAATATGCATTCAAAATACATATTAATTTTTGTTTTTTGCCGTGTCCGTGTCCGTTATTTTTCAAAGTGCCGTGTCACGTATCCGTGTCGGTGTCCGTGTCCGTGTCCGAGTCCGTATCGGTGCTACCTAGATTGCAATAGCTGCCAACCCAGTGTACCACGAGCGAACAAAGCATATTGAGTTGGATTGCCATTTCATCAGGGAGAAAGTACAACAAGGGACTTTACACACATCATATGTCAGGTCTGTTGATCAAGTAGCTGATGTCTTAACAAAGTCTCTGTCTGTGTCACAGCATCAGAGGTTACTCTCCAAGATGGGAGTTTCAGCCAGCTTACACTCTCATCTTGCGGGGGAGTGTAAAGCAGGAAAGGCTGAAGGTATGAGTGAGCTGGACACAGGCCAATGCAAAGCATGTGAAGGTTGAAGAAGTCAAGCTGAGCAAAACAAGAATTACCAAAAATATGCAAGAAGAAAAGTGTGGAATGTCTCCAGTTTGCTGTTTAGCTAAATGTAGGAAACATCACATTCTAATTGTCATTGTCAAACTAGAAGTATGTGTAACTGTGTTGTTATATATTGTAACATGAATGTACTTTGATAATTAGAAATATAATATCACAAAAATTCAAACTCATACAATTCTTCAATCTCATGTACTAGTTTGCTGTTATCCTTCTAGTCTTCATGGATTCTATTCCTAAAATCTTCAATTGTCATGCTTATAAAGCACGCTAGTGACAACATAGCAAAAGAAATTGTGGTACAAATGGAATAGTTTTCGCCAATACAGTTCCAAATCATCAATCTCGAACAGCTTGTTTGGGTCCATATCATTTGGCTCGACCATCACCTGTATATCGTCCGAGGAGATGCCTCTTTTCCTAATCTGCAAAGGGTTTCTAGTATCGGTTAGGCGAGGAGAGACTACAGAAAGGGGCCTCCAAGCACCCTTACCCCATAGATAATAGGCGACCCGTTTGCATAAATGGTATCACCACAAGCGAACTGGGCGGGTTCCAGTTTCCATTGATTGGAATCCAAATTGAAAACCAAACACTGGTCTTAGTAGGCAATGAATACATCGCGACCGATCAAAGTGGCACAATCTTTCCAACCGTCGCCCCCGCCCCACTTATCCATTAGGAGGTGAGGAGCTTTAGGCAGCTTCTCCCACTCATCCGATTTCGGGTCGTACCGTTCAAAACTACCCTATTCTGCGCAATCTTATGTATTTATCCATTAGCGATGTGATTAGATTAGATCAGTTTAGAGTCATTCAAATCAGATCATATCAGATCAAAATCATGCCGCAATCTTATGTATTTATACTCATCAGTTATAATGAGAATAGTTAAGCTTTCCCACCATTTCATACTCTCCTCCTCGACAATTTTTGGGTGGCAAACATGTCACTTTGCAATGAGCATATGTGTAAAACTAAAAAGTACTGATGCCGTCAAAATATATTAGTGAGTACTGAACAAATCTTAATGAGCATATACTAAAAAACGAATTTAGAAAATTGGCCAAACAGAACCTAAACATCAAACCAAACACTCCCCTAAATAAGAACTCGTACAAAAACTTGGCGGGGAAGGAAAGATACAACTTGGGTACCCTTTCACTCTCATCCTCCACCGCCGCCACACTACACGCCCAACCTCCGCCGCGCAGGCCGCTCTCCCTTCCACCACCAACCACCGTGTCCGGCCACAACTACCGTAACAAGGTGACTTCCCTCCTCCTCCTCCTCGCGATTGAATTATTAATTCAATTTAATTATTGATTGTGATTTTTATTACCAATTTCGTGGTTTAAAGTTTTACCAAAATTTTAATTAGCGATTTTAATTAGGGGTTTAGGGTTCTATTAAATACTGATTTCAGATTTTATTGCGATTTTGTAATTCAAGTTCTAGTTATGATTAATTGTTAGTAATTATTGATTGATTGGGATTTTAATTAGCAATTTTGCGGTAATTTTGTGGGGTCTAGGGTTTTAGCTACGAATTACGATTAACTGTTGGTAAATATTGATTAGGATTTTGTTTATGTATTGATTTCGATGTTTAGGGTTTAGTAGCTACAATTAAGTGTTGGTTTGGTAAATATTGATTGGGAATTTTCGGGTTTTTGTCGAAATTTTAGTATAGGAGATGGATAAAGGACAGTCCGGTCGCACATTGGCGTCCCCGCAAAGCGAGGGTCCGGGGAAGGGTCCCACCACAAGGGAGATGGATACGGAGCTGAATATACCGGAAGGTGTCCCTGAGTCTTTGTTGAAGGTTTCGGGTTCGTGTACATTGAGTGAAGCATTGCAAGTTCTTGCTGGGGTTTGTAGATCTGATGAAGGTCGGTCTGACCTCGGGTCCAAGGGTATACTCGGACAAGTGCTTCAGCTCTCACAATCGCTCTCTTGTCCGTCTGCTCATCATCTTCTCCTCTTGTTATCTCTTAGGCTCCTCAGAAACCTGTGTGCAGGAGAGCTGACGAACCAGGACTTGTTCATTGAGCTGAATGGAGTTCAAGTTGTTTCGGGTGTAATTGATGGTGTGGGGTATGATTGTGATGATTCGAGGTATGGGATTATTCGTGCAGCTTTACAGGTGCTAGCAAATGTATCTTTGGCTGGGGAGAAACACCAAGGTGTTATATGGGATCAATTTTTTCCTGGTGTCTTTCTTAAAGTTGCTAAAATTCGAAAAAGGGAGACTTGTGATCCTTTGTCTATGATTATTTACACATGTAGCGATGGAAGGGGTGAAATTTTTGCTGAGCTTTGCGGGAAATCAGGAGTAGCAATCATTGCAGAAATTGTTCGGACTGCCTCAGAAGGTATTCCTTCCTTCTTAGCACTCTTTGTTCTGTTACCCTCTCTTTTTGCTAGGTGTCCTTTAATCTTACCTAGTAATTTTTATTAGTTTTCTTCCTGCATTGACCGTCTTTTTGTCAAGTATCATTTTATTGGATGACTGTACATTTTAGATGTTTATGAGTCTTATTTTGCGTGATGTAATTTATTTCAGTTGGGTTTGGGGAAGATTGGCTGAAGTTACTTATTTCGAGAACTTGCCTAGAGGAATTTCATTTCCCTGAGTTATTCTCTGCGTTGAGTGAAAATGTTGGCTCTGAAAGCTTGGGGGATGCCGAAAAGAGAGATAGTCACTTTACTTCAGCACAAGCTTATCTGATGCGCATGCTCTCTGAAGTTTTGAATGAGCGGCTGAAGGAGATTCGTGTTGGCAACGACTTTGTGTTGTATGTTTTTGGTATATTTGAGAAGGCCGCCAAGGCTGTTGATTTTAACACTAGAGGCCAGTCTAGTTTACCAACAGGCTCTGCTTCCATTGATGTTTTTGGTTATTCATTGACTGTCTTGAGAGATGCCTGTGCACATGGCAGTTCTCTAGTTGATGATTCAAAAATTGGGGCCGATGATGTTGTCAATACTTTGATGAACAAGGGATTCTTGGATCTGCTCTTACATCTGCTTCGTGAACTCGAGCTTCCATCCTCAGTCAGGAAATCCATGAGCCGGGATCAGATTCAAGGGCTAACTTCTGAGTTACCAAAAGTTTGCCTTTACAAGGGTTTCAGAAGAGACATAGTTGCAGTCATCGGAAATTGCTCATACAAAAGGAAGAATGTACAGGATGAGATAAGACAAAAAAATGGTGTCATTCTCTTGCTACAGCAATGTGTTCTGGATGAAGACAATCCCTTTCTCAGGGAATGGGGGATATGGTGCGCTAAAAATTTACTGGAAACCAATGCAGAAAACCAGGAAGTCGTGGCTGGCCTGGAGATGCAAGGAACTCTTGATGTTCCTGAACTTGCTAACATGGGACTCCGAGCAGAAGTTGACCCACATTCTGGAAGCGCGAAACTTGTAAATATCACCTGAGCTACTTGTATCCTGGCTATTATCGTCAGAACCATACTCAGTTTGCTTCTTCAGGGTATTCTGATTAACGCATTTTAGTAGAAAGCTGACTACTCTGCTGGTAAAAGACGTCGTCATTTTGTTAGCAAGTTGCTGTCTGTTCCTATGATATTGAGGCTGTCTGCCAAGAAACAGAACAAACAGCCAAATGGCTTCGAAGAAGAGACTGCTAGATGTAATCTTTAGTTTGGTTGCCTACTGTTTCTCAGAGGTTAGAATTCGAGTAACAATCATAATAAGCTCATTAGCGATGACGCTTTCTGGAAGTACAGTTAGTGCACTTTGTAGATTTTGGTCAGTACGTTTAGACAACATTGCAATAAGTCGAATACACATAATTCCTTAATTATTATTATTTTTAAGTCAAATTATTTACATCTTATTTGAAACAACCAACTGTTATGTGTATGATCTATCATATACAGATCTCTACATACATGTATACGACTATGGACTATGCAGATCAGCTAAAATTAGTCACCATTACGCCTAAAATTACATATTCTGCAAAAAAAAATGTACCTAGCAAACTTCCTTGGCCAAAACTGTTCTCAGAAGTCAGAGACCTGTACTCTTGTCATTCTATAAGGCTGGTTTTCTGTCATCCTCAAAATTTGCAAAATCTGGAAAAGGTTTAGTTTCTGGATGACGTGAATTAGTTGGTCAGATGGTGAGGTTCTCTTGGATTCCGAGGAAGGAACCACATATGCTTCCACCAAGATCCGGAAAATTTTCGCAACCTGGAAGTGGTCTTACCCTTCCCCTTCTACCAACATCAACTGGGTACTTTAACAGGTGGCCAGTCATTTCTCTCGGATCGTCAGCTGCAAATTGGTTCCAGTTCATCTCCCCCATTGATCTTACTTTCCTTACACACTCGACGGTTTCTGGTTCAGTGAAACATTCATCAACAAGTCCAAGGTGCTCTGCCCAAAGGGACATTCTATAACCGTATATCTGCATAACATAAAATGAAACAAGCAGACGATTTTATAACTGATCTCTGAAAGATATTCAGATCAAGAGGTGAATGATTAAAAAACAAAAAAAACAAAAAACAGAGAAGTCTGAAGCTTTTCCGAGCTTTTTTTTTTCCTTTTCCAAAGCAAACATTCAGAGCTTTCAACACGGTTTGAAAGATCTTTTGAAGTTATCAATCAGAGCTTTTAGGGATAAGACTATAATAGTTCCGTCAACTGCTCCTTTCTGGATTAAGGATCACAGCTAGATAATGAAGGTCTGAAGTGCTAAGACTTGGCTAAGAGTACTGACAAGCTTGTCTGTTTTTCGGCCTACAATAAGGTGTCATATATCCATACCCAAACAACTGTAATGGGTTTCTGAGGACCTAGTGAAGAGCCAGACCAACATGAAAAAAGAAGATTGCCGCATAGCCTAGACCCTGCCCCCCTTCATGGTTGAAGTCTCTTAAGAGCCTTGTTAGAGCCCCCAATAAATGGTTTATTTGTAGTATTATACCTGCCCGAATGGATGCCCTGACTTTCTCGCCCATGTGTAAAGAGGTTGATAGGCTCCCATTGCAATCTCTGTGTCCCTTGTTCCCTCCATGGACCGCTGGTTGATGTTTGCAGAACCAATAATCACATACTCATCATCCACAATCATGCCTTTAGAGTGGACATAAATCATGAACCTTCGGTTTTTTTGAGATAGAGCCTAAATTGCAAAGATTCAGCATTGCATAAGTCAGATGCAAGATTGTAGAAAAGAACTGGAATCAAAGCTATTCACTACAATCAAATGATCCCTGGCTCAGACTTGTGTTATAGCTCAGTTTAATTGGCTTTGTCATAGGCAGCCGTAAGAGCAAATAACATAGAGATTTCGAGTATAGTATACGTGATAGCGTAAAGGGAGAAAGAATTGCAACCTGGGGACTGTTCGGCGGGTGAATACCCGAAGCAACCTCACTTCCACCTGGACCTTCACGATTCCCAAGGCAAAAGAAGTTCAAATAATCTTGTGGAGTGTATGCATCCTCAAGCCCGACCTCTATTAGAGCCTTAGAGATGGTTTCATACATCATTTGCATGGTTTTGTTCTGCCACAATTTATCATAAGTCAGATCACGGTTCAGGATTGTTTGGGGAAGAACATCCTCCCTTCATCCCAAAATAACCAAAATGCCACTCATATATGCCATATACAGATAGCCCTACTCATTCAAATTGATCAGCCCAATTATGAATGATAAATGCAATAATTATGTGGAAAACGAGAAGGAATTGCATTTCAGAAGGATTAGACTTCAGAGTATCATTTTGAACATATTTAGAAGGAATACATGAAAATACAGCGTATGAACATCTCACTGTAGTTACTTCTACCAATTCAGCAGCCCATAGCATAGAAAAATCTAAGAACATGAAACTTGAAATTTCAGCTGTCAAAACAAAACCTCTGCTCTTTTTTATTAAAAGAAAGGGGAGAAAGGCATTTCACAAATGATTCTTCTGGAGAAAGTTGATTTAGTGAGCAAAACTGGGTTATACAGTGGAAATACAGATGAACAAGTTGAATCGAGTGACGAGTGTCACTCAGTAGTAATACAGATTACCTCTCTCCTCCATTCTCTCTCCGGGGATGTACACTCGCATAGGTTTTCAATCAATCTCACACTAGACTCAATCTCATCGATATTCGGACCTGAATTATATGCATTTAAACAAAAGCCTTTTTCCAGGCAAAGATGCAACTTTGGATACCAAGCATATTTGCTAATGTTAACAGATTATCAAGAGTAATTCCACTAACCTGCCAAAAGAGAATCCTTTGAGTGGCAGCACCAGTTGGAACACCCTCCGGCCACATTGGAATAACAATATACGCAGCAAATCTCTCATGAGCTCTAATCTTTTCAGCAATCTTGAGAGCAATTTCCATAGGAATGAGATTGTTCGCACCTGCATCCAACAATAAATTGGTAAGTAAAGAAAAAGTTTGATGTATCTTCAAAATAGCGAAGAAAAAACTGGTCAACTTTCTTAAAACCTAAACATAGATTCTTCCTTACAGTCAAAGTGATCACCTCACAAAGTATAAGACCATGAGAGATTTGATACCAAAAAAGTTCATGTTCTAAAACGTTGAAAAGCTCAGCCTTTTAATCTGAAAACCTCCCACACACCCATCATGAGGCCTACTAAAGAAAGTATCTCTAACAAAGTGGGGTAAAATTAACAACAACAACAACAACAACAACAACAACAACAACAACAATAACCACAACAACAACTCCAGAATGATTTGTGGCCAGCAACAAGATAAGATTTTAATGATGAAAACGATAAACAATAATAAGTACATCATACGGCTATTATTGATCATTGACATTAGATAGCATCAGACAGACCAACACAATTAGAGAGTGAGGGGAGGGAGGGGGGGGGGAGATAGATAAAGAGAACAGAAGAATTGGTTGCAAGTGTTCAGAATGTAGCAACAACATCAGGCACTAACACACAAAAGATGTACAATAAGACACACCACAATATTTTCTACACTATTATACGACAATTTCTCACCTAAGTCTCTGTGGGCACTCCAATTGTATGAAGAACCTATGAAATACTGGTTCTCTATATATATGTAGTGTTGTGCAGCTCGAATAGCCTTGACATATGCCGTATGTATGCTCATATCAATCAGCACATTTTTCCCACAGACCACATTCTGCAAATTCAGAACACCGAGTCAAATTCTAGGTGGCTTAAGAAGCACGCAAAATAAACAGAAAAAAGGAAATAGGAAAGAAAGAAAAAAAGGCTCGAACTAGTACTAGAGGAGAGATAAGCAGCAACAGGAAGCTGCTAAAGTTTCACCCACCTTGCTGGTAGCTTCCTTTGGATTCTTCGGAAATCCCTTTGCAGAACTGGAATCAATAGACCGAAATACCTATCGAGAAGTGTGTTAATTTTCTTGAGATACAAAGTGCAGCATGAAGAACAAGAAAAATATCAATACCTGTACATGCCAGGATTCTGGATCGTCCTCAACAAAGGTAGGATAATCATTCATCCCAATAATATCAGGCAACCGTTCGAGTCTCAATAAAGCATCATCATACGACATTTTCAGCTTCTTAATTCCATGTGGCTTAGAAGCCTTTAACCAGCGGTCTTGGAAGTTGGTAAGAACATCATAAGCTGCAGGTCCATCTATTTTGCAATGCAAATCATGCCATGGTTCTCTTGGGCAGCCAGTAGTATTGCCCTGTCGAAGAGTTTCTAATTTAATAAACCGACTAGACCCACAAGAACTTCATCATACATAAATTGTAGAAGAGAATGGCTAAACAGCTGCCACACGGTGTTACGGGAAGACATGGAATACTTTATAAACAGCAGAACCTATTGAGCAAGTTCACAGATTTCCAGATAAAAATGAATATATGGACTATATTATGATTTAAAACCTGTATCTATCGATTTGTCTCATGTGACTCCTTTTCAACCCCTCCCCCCGTCCTGCCCCCCCTCCCAAGAAAAAAGAATCTTTTGGGGCAGTAAGCTAAAGAATAGATTATTTTTTTTCTAACTATCAAGGATTTCACACTTTTGCTTGAAGGGATAACAGACCTTACACCCAAAGTTAAGAAATTAAAGACTATGAACTTGAAGCAATATGCAAAAAGAATTACTTGTAGACAAGGATTGTGGTAGTCATCCTTGTGTGTTGTTTGTAAAGATCTCAATAGCGGATGGTCAGGAGTGTCATATCTTCCGTCACACAAGTCAAGCCCACCGACGAAAGCAACTATTTTTCGTCTGTTGTTGCCAGCATCAGCGTCCACAATCACAGTCTTTTGGTGGTGGGTATAGATTGTTGAAACTTCCTATGATTGAAAAAAGAAGCAATGAGCTTGAACTGAGGCAATAAAAGACACTTAAAGTGGATAGTGAAAAAGAAGGATGGTGCATCAGATAGAGCCACCACAGACTTAAAAGGCCAGATAGGATATCACAAATGACAATTGAATTTGATCTAAAGATAAAACATACAATGCATCTCACAGTAATGAAGCAGAGTAATGGCTTTGATAGTATGACAATATGGAAAAATATATAAAAAGCAAGAACTTTGGCTTATAATCTTTCCTATTGTTTAACGTACGATGTTTGAGGTGTTTGAACTAGAATGAAGAATCTTGATAACATCGATTATGAAAACTTGGACATGCAAATTCAGATTTGACACAATTAAGTGTTTTACATTCATAATTTGAAACATAAGAGAAACTTGTTATGCCAAAACTCGTATCAGCCTCAACTGGTAAAGAATCTAATTATTCACCGCAAACACAATGAAGCAAACTGAATTACAAAATAGTTACCCTTTGTTTGACCCAGCTATGTCTTTTCCCAGCAACACGAGGACAAAGTAGCACGTGAACAGATGAATGCTTAAAGAATCGACGTGTCTCCTCATCATGGGTTGCCATGATTCCATCCTGAATAACAAAGAACAGTGAGACATGAGAGATGAGAAATGATAGATGGAAAGCACATTCCAATAAAATAGGTACACTAAAATATCAAGAATGGTCCTTACACAAGACTAGAATCACGTATGCTTCCCCAGTAATGGGCATGGACAAGTTTGGATCAGTGCTAAGCATATTCACACTAGTTTTTTTTTTTTTTTTTTTTTTTTTTTTTTTTTTTTTTTTTTTTTTGCTGTCACAGTAGAATAAGCATAATGTATAGGCACATACCGTTTTATAGCCCAAAATGCTTCTCGAGGTAGGATCATCCCAGACAAGAAGCAGAACCCTCACTCCTTCAGCTGATTTTGACCTTAGAAGATCTCCCAGGTTGCAGTCTGACGCATGATTGCCACCATCACGTACAAGTCTAACTTTATGCCAAACTGACCACCCGGTAATGTATACCAGCCTTCTAGCTTGACGTATAGCATCACACATATCCTGCCAACACTTGCCATGCACATATCTCATCCCCCGATCAAGGTTAAACTCA
The DNA here is from genome assembly GCA_963680865.1 of Spergularia marina. NCBI lineage: Eukaryota > Viridiplantae > Streptophyta > Magnoliopsida > Caryophyllales > Caryophyllaceae > Spergularia > Spergularia marina. The sequence continues at coordinate 23,630,891 of OY804551.1, read as the reverse complement.
GGAAGGCAACCATCAGGCACATGAGCATCTTGATAGAGAGTCACTCTTCCCCCTTTCCTAAGAGGGAAGTATGTGCCAGGGACCCCTTGATAATCAGGACCAGCTCCAACTCCATGGTGGTAGACACTAAGGTTGCTGATCGGTGTATATTGGATTGAAATACTCAAGACAGCTCCAGGCTTACATTGCCTCCCACTACCATTCAGAATAGGATATGTGCCCTCAACTTTTGCCCCCAAGTATATTTGCTCCACTGGAATTATTACACTCCCTATGAGCTGTGACCCTACAACATCACTATCCTTGACCAAGAAGTGCACTTCAGCAGCGTGATGTGCCACAGGAACATTGAAGTGTTGCATCCATACAGGATTCTCTTCGTTGCCAATCACATAGGTCCTCCCAATAACAGCATTATTTGATATAGCTATAGACACATACGGGTCACTTGTGATCTTACGAGCCACATGTCCCTCAATCTTGTTAGTTACATTCCCAGGTAACTTACCAAACATGTCACCCAAAGTTTTATGAAACATGTCCATATTTGGAAGATTCTTTGCCTCATAAACCCATATGTCTAGATTACCATGTAAAAGCAAAACCTTCAAAGACCCTTTCTGATATGGAACAAGCTGCATACCGTCACCATCAGAATATGATAACCGTTGAGAACCTCCCACACAAGAGAAACAACTATTCCAACTAGGACTCCTCGAATGTCCTCCATAAGGATACCCCTGACTACTAAGTTCACCACTTGAACTCGCATATCCCATAGGTGGGCTTTCCGCCCAAGACACAGACGGTGCAGAAGGCGAAGCAGTGATAGGCGGCCGATTATCAGATAACCGCATATCTGACATAAGATTATCCAATGGAGGGTATGCTACAGCTACAGGATACGGTGTTGCAACATTGTTTCCACTACTAGCCGGCAATCCACTCGAGGTAGGCGAACTAGAGAAGCTATTACTCCTAGAAGGCTGTTGTGGACTGCCATTTGGTGGAGGATACACACCCGAATCCGAATATGGGTAATGAGATGATCCATACTGAAAGCTACCACTATGCTGAAACCTTGGTGCAGGTGCAGCAGTCTGAGGAAGAGGTCCAGAATATGACAGAGGCCTATGAGGTGGACTTGGGTAGCTAGGTTGTGGTGGGTATGGATGTGGATACGGGTAAGCCGGAGGCGGCGGATACGGGTACGGGTACGGGGCCGAATACGGGTACGGGTATGGAGCATGTGGAGGTGGGTATGCCTCAGAAGTTGGTGGTGGTGGATATGGTTGATTTTGAGGAGGGTAACCATATGGGTATGGATCCATGATCAATCAAACCCACAATTCTAAAGTCTCAAACTTTGGTTTAATTTCAATTTATATCACATAAAACATACCAAAATTACAACATTCCACCCCCAAAATCCATACAAAATTTGGGGATTTATTATTTTTTTCTATTGTACACAAATTTACAAGATCATGCAAAGCAAAAGATTAGAACTTTGCTAATTAATTCAAAGTTTTCTTGGTCCAACGAATGAAATTCCTCAAAATTAGAACAAACCCAGAAAAGTTGAGCACAGGAATTTCAAAGAAACATAGGATGTTCAGTGATTTACCTCAAAAGATTCTGATAAACGTATCGAAGAAGTCTTGACTTCTATTTTATTTATTTATTTATCTGTGTAAGATTAAGAAGGAGAATGCCAATGGCGTGAGCATTAATTTTCAGAATATATAGGTGGATGAAAGATGGGGACTTTGAGCTTCTGGAAGAAGAAATGGCAGGAAGAGGAAGGGAGGAAAGAAGAGAAACGTCTTATTGAAGTTTTTGCAGTAATTGGAAAATTTTGAAAGTTCTTTTCTTGTTTGGGATTTTGATTTTCTGGTAAATTCCTTACGCGTTGATTTGCTAGAAAATGTACATATCAGGAAATGAATCAGTGATTTCACCTGAGGATTAGGTGATCAAAATTAATCGAATTAAGGCTCCTCACTATTACAATACACGTTTATAAAATCATTCTGTGTAACTTCGTCATATTTTCCAGGAAGGTGTCTTACGGGGTTCTAAGTCCGGCCTATTTATATATATATATATATATATATATATATATATATATATATATATATATATATATATATATATATATATATATATATATATATGTTTTTTTGTCTTTTCATGAAGCTTTCTCTTTGTAACAAAATGAAATAAAAACCGGTATAATAAGTTATTGGAGGTTCACATTTTTGGTTAAATCGGTCAAATTCGATTGCAATTATTTTTGTACTTAAAACTCAAATTGAACAAGTCTATTTTCTTTGACTTTACCTTGAAGATGTTACTCAATCAACAAAAAGAGTTTATGGCCATAATATCTAAGAAGGTTCCTAGTGTGTTTTAGAGTGGTTGTCCAAAAATTGCTCCAAAACTAGAAAATGCAAAGAAGAGTCTTTCAACGTAATAAAGTCAAAATAAACTCGAAAGGGAATATGATGACATTAACAAAAAGGTACAAGATGGATGCAAATCTTGGTTTTGTTTAGAAAGCGTCAAAATCAAGTTTTTGCTTTACAAGTCACCTAACAAAAAGTAGAAGATCGTCCTACTGAACAACTTGTTTTAATTACTTGGCATCATGGCTCAAAAGATGTAGTGCTATAGTGAGGTTGCCAGGTTGGTTAACAACATTTTCAATCTAGTATAAAAAAATTAGATAGCCTTAGATGCTAAACAAAAGGTCAAAAGTAATACTATACTACGGAGTAAATCACAATATAACGGGTCTTATAAAATATAGATGTGTGCATAAGCACAAATTCGAATTTTGATGGGTTAACTATTTGTCTAAAAGGTAAGTCAATTTACACTCTAAGTGTAACTTGTAATCGTTGTTGGGAAATATGATCAATCCCCCACGCGCCAAGGAAGTAAACCAATCGACAATAATAAACAAAAGTAGAAAATACGCAAGCTAATAAGGTGAGACACAGATTTTAGGGACTAAAACCAGGGCAAAACCCTCCAACTCCGGAGATAAAACCCACCAGCAAAACCGTTGAATTCCACTATATAAAATAGCACCAGTACAACCACCGTCTCGAATTACAACACCGAATTCGAAACACGCTACAAATCAGGAACAAAGATAAACTACCCCTAACTTCCGAGTATAATTAATAATCACCAACTAATAATACGTACTCCTAGAGATAAATCACACCTAAAAAGATGTACTATACGTTCATGTACTGTAAACGAACCTTGTATTGAACCGAGATATAAATCTCAACAGCAAGAGTCGACTTGCGCCAGCAGCTACACTCCCACACCAAGAGTTGAACCGTCTTGAACACCCGCTAATACTAGCCCGTGTATATACCTCCGTGGAAGAAGGAGAAAACCAAGCAATGTATGTACGTATTGCTTCTGCCGTAGCTACGTATCAAACCAAAGGATTTGATGCCTTTTTATACCAATTAGTTAATGCTAATTGACCGACTTAAACACCTTCCAAAACACATACATGTGTTATTGGAAACCAAAGTCTAATCGCAAAAAGATGCTAGTACCTTTTTACCATAACCTTGGGCTGGACATTAACAATCTAACCCAACAATCGTATCTAAGAAAATAGTGTTACGACCATATACGAAGATTGAATAGAAAATCATGTATGATACATAAAGAGAGTTACTGCATAACAAAAGTTTTCCGACTGTCGATTTAAGACAAATGTAACAACATAAAAATCACGATAATATGGCCTCATATCATTCTTTTTTTTTGATAACGATCTAAAATCTGAATCGTAGTTGTATTTATGCTAACTTTACGACGAATTACGTCGAGTTTGAACTGAATAATACATGGCCTTAAACAACCATCATAGTCCTTAAATAGAAAGATAAAGATAACTTCCCTTCATCCACCAATGAATATTAAAGAAAGCACTAACCCTTAGATTCACCAGATTAATTATGTGAAAAAAAAAAAAAAAAAATTTACTCATAAGTTACTGCAATTGGACTCCTAACACTATATTTTCCACCCACCCAAATCAAAGAACCAAATGCTGAAGCACCCCTGGTAGTTACTGCTGCACCTGACCCAGTAAAAGTGACCTTGTAGGACAGTTTTTCACCCTGTCCCTTAAAATTAAGGTCCTTGGGCTTAACAACCACCTGAACATCCTTAGGCTTCTCCACAAATACCTTGTACTTTGTCTTAGGACTTCCAACATTAGTCACTGTTCTCTTGTAAGTGAATTTGGTCTTTCCTGGTCTACCAGGTTCGAAAATGACAGCGAAAGAAGGGTAGTTCAGATCACCAGGCTGCAGTCTTATACCCTTTGCTGGACTTGGGCAGGTGTAGTTTTTCTTAGCCAAAATGGTGACCTGATCATTAGTGTAACCAGTGCTGCACAAGTAATGCAGGTAGTCTTCACCTGTAATGTCGTAAACCAGGCCCGGATCAGAAGCCTTCTCTGGATGAACATGACCTGAGCCAAATGCAAATGGAGTTGCAAACTTTGTACTGTTGGATACAAATGCATCAGAAATGAGATGACCGCGATTGTCATGAGTGTAAGCAGATGTCATGATTGCTGATTTCATTGCAGCTGGTGACCAGTCTTTGTGGACTGATTTTATCAGTGCTGCAATGCCACTGAGATGAGGGCAAGACATTGAAGTACCCGAGATAATGTTAAACTGCACGCTTCTGCTGTCGCTTTTTAGCTCAGTTGGGGGTGTGATTGGAGGCCAGGCAGCTAGAATGTTCACCCCTGGGGCAGTAATGTCAGGCTTAATGACATTAGGGTCTACAAGGCTTGGTCCTCTAGATGAGAATGCGGCCACCACTGGCGCTCTGCCTCCATATTCTGTCCCAAGAAAAGAAATTGAGGCTGATAAGTTTTTGTCTAGTAAGTAGTAAGATTTAATGAGCTTGGCAGCTGAGGCTCCAAGTATGGTTGCTGGTAGAACATGAGCGTCAGCGAAAAGCTCCTCCCCTTCAGTACGACTGTTGAGAAGTAGCATACCAGCTCCACCTGCTGATTTAACAACAAATCCCTTCTCTGTTCTACTACTCATACCGCGATCACAAAGAACAATTTTGCCTTTCACAAGGCTAAGGGATAATGTTCCATTCAGACAGAACTCGGCCCTCAGACCGCCTGCTGTTTCTTTATACACAAGTGGGAGTTGCTTAGTCACTTTATCCCCAGACCAAAGAGATGCTCCCGTGAATGTTTTGCCATTACTGAGCTTGACTGTAGTAGGGAAACTCCTGTCCGTGTAGCTGGCTGCAACTGTCATGAGCCATGGTGCCATGTTGCTTACAGTTGAAGGGATTGGACCAGAATTTCCTGCAGAATTTGACATGAAAACTCCCTTTTGTGTTGCACCAAAAGCCGCTATGGCCATGCTGTCCCGGTAATATGGCCTAGGGAGACCTCCAAGGGACATAGAGATAATGTCTACTCCATCACTTACTGCTTGGTCAATGGCTGCCAATATGTCTGAGCTAGCGCAGCCAGCCGACCAACAGACCTTATATGCTGCTAATCTTGATCTGAACCTGTTATAAAAATAATCCATCTACCTCAATTTTGGTGCTAAAAAGAATGCAAAATTTTAACTTTACTCTAGGGAGGCAGTAGTTACCTCATTCCACTGGCAATACCCAAAGCATTTCCATAGAAGCTCGCACCAGGGATCACATTTCCTGCTGCAGTGGATGCAGTGTGAGTCCCATGGCCGTTAATGTCTCTGGCTGATCGGAAGTCATTTGTTTCGTTGATTCTGCCATTTATTGCCTCGTATCCTTTCAAGAAAGCCCTTGCACCTATGAGCTTCTTGTTGCAATTTGATGTGGAAAAATTTGTACCTGTCTCACAAGTACCTTTCCATTTTGATGGAACCTTAGACACTCCAAAGTCATGAAAGCTGGGATGTTCAGGCCAAATTCCGGTGTCAAGAACACCTATTATGACATCAGATGCCAAACTGGTTGCATTCCATAGCCCTGTCCCAAATTCTAGCCCAAGAAAATGGGTTGAATATGTGGTATGCAGGCTTAGCATCTCATCAGGAGCTGCAAAGAGTACCCCATCGATTTTAGTCAGAGCATTGTATTGTTGATTGGTGAGTGTCGCGGCAAAACCATTCATGGTCGTCTCATAGGTGTACAGAAGCTCAGGAGCCAGTGCTTCCTCATCTTCATTTTCTTGAGCAGCTGTTTTTCTGACAGAGCCTAACATTGTTTCATACCACTCTCGAGGCTGACTCTTTAGTACTCCAACCTTAGAATCATCAGTGTGAATTATGTATGTCTGTCTATCTGATGAAACAATTGACATTGTCGCGGCCAAAACCAGTAGGATAAATGACAATGTCCTGGCCGGTGCCATGCTAGTAGCTGCAATAACAGAAATTAGACAGTTATCATCCTGTAGTAAACTTTACATACGCATATATACTACCAGCAAAAACATAAAGAGGCCAGGAAAGTAATCAGACCATTCTTACTAACTTTTTCGACTGTTAATTCTTAATGGGTAACCGGTAACATTCTGACCACACCAGCATGTTATTCTAATTTCTAAGCTGAAAAAACATGCTCATTTCCTACTGTTGATGTAACATATGCTTCTTCCAATGCTAAAATGCAAAAACCACAAGTAAAAACAGTAGAATAGGTGAAACTGTAAAAGTAATTTAAGTCATGATCTAACAAAATATAGATGTAAATAGTGGACATTTTCACAAGTTGATGTGACATGATAAAACTGTAGATAGTCTAACAGAAATGAATTCCTAATAGACAATCTTATTATCTTAGTTTCGAAAAACACATAGGCAGCTCTCGACTCTCGAACTGAGAACAAGCTTATTTACCTCTCTTTCTCAGTCTACCCTGAAAAAAACTGAGAAGAAGTAGTTCCTGATCTTAGGCAAAAGGGGTTTGTTTATATATGGAGAACTATCTATGTACTGATGCACAGAATTCAGACGAAACTGTAAATGTAAAAGCACTGATGTTATGCAATGATGACAATTTCCTTTTTTAGGTAGGAGAGGGTGATTATTTTCTAAGCATTCTTAGACCAGTTGCCTTATTTAGAAAGGTATACCCAACTGTAATACAATTTAATCATAAGAAAGCATGTCCAGCCAAGGCACTCGTGGTGATCTATATGATAGTGAGCTTGATATGATATAGTCTATGATGCAAGAACTATATAGTATAGCTAAAAAGCAGTCCTCATTTTTGCAATCCATTATGTATGCTTTTGCTTTAAGAGGGCTCTTAGTGTAGTACTGTACTTTACCTTTTCCTATGTATTATAATTTGCAGTCGAATATCGATCAAGCATTCAACAACCTGAGCATGATCCACATCCACCAACCCTGCTAGCTAGTAAAAGTGAGTAACTGACCATCACAAATACAAATACATTTCAGTTACAATTATGCCAAGTACTAGTAATTAACAAGACCATCCCCTGTCATGATGGAATGCACCTGTGCTGTTACGTACGTATCGAACATAGCATAAGATCGATCAGTTCATGCCTAATTAATGAAAACATCAATTACCACAAGATCAGTAAATATTTGTCATTTTTCTTCTTGTAGGGTGGCTGTGCAAATGAGCTGATGCATATAGGCACAAATTGACCATAAACCCTTATCTTTTCTTACTAACATTTTCCTTGTAGATGAATACAGTCCTAATAACTATCGTCGTTAAAACTCGATCACAACCTGTCTAGAGAACTGATCAGCCTGAATGTTCCAAAGTTGGCAATTTAATCGAAGAGTATACAATATCAGATTATAAGATTACTAATGAAACAGTTGAAACTTGAAACATAAGAGATGGGTATACCACAATGATGCAAGCAGTTGAATTATGAAGGATTTTCCTTTGAGTACTTTCTAAGGAAATGAGGGGATGGGCAAGTAGAAAAAGAGATATGATGGTTATTTCAATATTCAGCATAAAAAAGGAACATGTGAATTCTGACACTACCTAATAAAACTAACTCATGGCATAAAAATCCTTCCCATGCATGCTTGCAAGTTTGTAAACACCAAAATCTTATCATCTCTATCGATCTTGCTTTTCGATTTCATCTAATTAAGTTCTATCACTCAGCGTTTCATCTATTACAAACTTGGCTCATTTGTTACGATAATATGTTGCTTAGTGACATAGTTTCAAGAACATAATTTTCAGTTTTAGATCATGATTAGTCCAAGTGGTGTGTGGTTTAATATTCAAACTTCACTTTGAAGTTTGGTTTCATTATTTGTTGGAAATTTGAAGGACTAACATTGTTGCGGAAGCGATCGGATCGTTGAAGTTTGGTTTCATTATTTGTATGTGTTGCCTAAGGCCTGGCAGAAGAACGCCAGACATTTGATAAAATCTGCTTTTTCTAGTATGAGTAATTAAAACACTTCTAAGAACCCGAAGAAAAGAAAAAAAAAAAAAACACAGAAACTTTATGATACAAGGAATAACTATATGGTTTGTAATCGACATTTCTCAGCTCTTTTCCAATGTGCGACAATCAGATGGATTGGAGCGTTCTTAGAAAACGTGGTCAAACTGTGACAATATATTTACCTTCTGTCTATCTGATATATACAACCTAGCCAGATCCATGAAGTCATTTACGCCCCGATCAATAGCCTGATAACACAGGGCTTGCCAGGCAGAGAAGCCTAAACAACAACACACTAGGCTTTTAGCGACCGACCACATTTGGTCGCTAATTCGGTAGCTAACCTAATTAGCTACCGAATTTTGATGATTTAGAGACCGAATTTTCCTGTTTCCCTTGTAGTGAGAACACTTCTGAGACAATATAGAAGTCACTGATTTTCATAAAAAAAAAAAAAAACTCTTCCCATTCTTCCAACAGGTTGAGAGAGAGTTGTTGAAATAGTGTTACTATAGCAAAAAAGCTAACCTTTTTTGCACATATTTGAAAGAAAAGCTAGATAGAAATGTGAGGTTGAAGCTAGTGCCAAGTTACACAGCAATTGGACTTGTAACACTGTATTTTCCTCCAACCCAAGTTAGTGAACCAAAGGCTGAGGCACCTTTCTTTGTAACATCTGATCCTGCCTCGATAAATTTGACTCTATAAGTTATAGCTTCTCACCATGTCCTTTAAAGTACAGAATCTTAGGTTCGACGACCACCTCAACACCCTTAGGTTCCACCACAAAGACTTAAACATAATATTAGCATTTCCGACATTAGTGACTGTCCTCTCATGGGTAAATGTATTAAAACGTTTTCCTGATTTACTTGTCCGAAAGATGAGAGTGAAGGAGGGGTAATTTAAATTACCAGGATGAAGAGCCTTAGCATCAGTGTATTTAATGTTGCAGAGGTAATGCATGCAAGTAGTCTTCACCAGAGATATCATAGACAAGACCGGGATCAGAAGCCATTTCCGGGTTAACATGACCAGAACCAAATGTGAAAATACAGATGAGGGCAACTCCACTGACATGAGGGCAAGACATTGATGTACCTGAGACTACATTGAACTGTTCCCTCCTTTTTTTTTTTTTATCACTGTCTAGATCAGTTATTGAGGCAATGGTAGGCAGGGCAAGCAGCCAATATATTGATTCCTGGTGCAGTTATGTCAGGCTTAATGTCAGTTATGTGTTCCGAGAAAAGACATTGAGAGCTAGAGCTCCTAAAGGGCTGTTAAGGAGCAGCATTTAAATTGCCCTGCTGATTGCTACCTTAAATTGCACATTTACATAAACTTATCAGCTAATATTATACGTTAAAACTGTATGAAATGGACAATCAAACGTTTATTATTTTTTATCAAATGAAGTAAGCTGACAGAATAGATACTATATCAGAACTGCAGTTATTGGCGAAGCCACCTGGTGAAGAAAAAAAAAAAAAAAAACCTGGAATTATGTATAGATTGAATTTAGAATTTGTGTTTGAACTTGAATTAGTGTTTGAAACATTGAATTAAAATTAGGAATTAATTGAGATTAAGATTGACTTTGGGGAATTGGGATTTGGGAATTTGGGATGTTAATTGGGTATTGGGTTTTTACAATTGAGTAGATTTGGTAGACTAACACGATTATTGGTATCACTTATTCGATGATTATTGCAGCTTATTGTGTTGGTAATTTGACCGTAGAAACCAATTATTGGGTTTTTCTTTGTCAACAGTAAAAATCTGCGATGGCGTCTAACAAAACAAAGAAAAAACGAGAGCGAGAGAAGATTGAAAAATTTATCAAGAAGTTGGATTTGAATGACAAACTCGATCGTAGTTTATGGAAGGGTTTATATAGTAAGTGGGAAGCATTGAAGGGGGAGGATGGTGATGGTGAAACGTTGAAGGGGAATGATGGTGAGGCTGTTGGAGGGGGAGGATGGTGCCGAAAAGAAGTCTTGAGGTAATTCATATTCCTATTCCTATTGCTCCTTTAGCATTAGCTTGTATTAAGTTTCCGGACGGCGATACCGTAGCGTACTACCCTTCGCCATTCACCCTCGGAGAATGGATCAATCATCCGGAAACTAAGAGTAAGTTCTTGGTAGCTAATAGTAATTGGGAAGATGGGTCATGCATTCCGAGAGAGCACAAGGCCGTATTGAAATCAGTGATGGCCCTCATAGGAATCTATCCAACCTTGATATGTATAAGATTACCCAAAAGATCACAGATGTTGGTCCTAGAAAAAGGGTGGAATTCACCACTCAAGTCTCCCTTCCCCCAGACCACATTAAATTGACCCCAGAGGATGGAGATATGGGTGAGTTGTATAAATCAGTCTTCAAGGAGTATGTTGAAGGCGAAGACAAGCCTGATGAGATGCACTTTCTCAGGGTACTTATGTCCGACTATCCCTTTCAGGAAGAAGAAGATCGTTGGAAGCGTACATTGCTTAGCAATTTCCCTTCATTTTGGGATTTTGATGACACTGTCACATTTTTCGTCCATCTTAATTTTCACGGGTGGTCTAATGAGGTTCTCTACTCCCATCTTCTTGATGTGTTACAGTTTGCTAAAGACATTGACTTTTATCTTCCACACCATCTGCTTCCTAATCTTTTCCGGTGGGATCTTTGGAAATGGTATAATATGGTGCAGAGTGACACTAGCTCAATTTTGTATGAAGTTCTTTGTTTAGATGATGATGGGCAACCGAGAAAACATAACAGCTATAAGATGGGGACTGTTGGATCCTTAGTGAGGTTTGTAAGAGCCACACTCTGCCACTTTTATCAAAAGCCTTCAGGGCGTGGACTTGCTTTGCGCAAAGTCGAGTGGGAGCTGTCAAACAAGTTTCCAGGGCTCTTACTGGCCTTATATGCAGGCATGTGCTACCATAACATCTACTTATGAAGAAGAAGAGGTTTTGTGGACTTGCGGCATTTGCGATTCAACTAATAGACTAATTTAGTGCCCACTAGATGTATTAGTTTGTGGGAAATCCTAGTTAATTAGCAATTTGACTAAGATATCAACTAAGCTGGAAATGGAATTGGAGATTTCTTGGTTTTTTGAGTGAGGGATTCTTAGTTTAAACACCCTATAAAGATGGTGAAGTAATATAATTGTACTAGATTTCAACTATATCCTATAGGCATTATTTCTCAGTCTATTTTCCTTATCTGGTAGGTATTATTTCTGATGGTACCACTATTTTGCTGCTTCTGTGGTGTACAATGGTATTTGTATTTTCATAACCTGTTATGTATGCATGGCCGGTTTCGGAAACTTAATCTATTATTACGTCTACAAAGGGTAGGTTGTACTGATTATGACCTAGGTTGTACTTGGGACTAGGGAGGGCTAATTTGGTACATAAAAAGGTTGAAGGTGCACAACAGAATAAGAATGTTCTTTTGGTATTGAGTGCACAACTGAATAGGAATGTTCGTTTTGTTTGGTGTTTTGGTTATTCTTGTAGTAAATGTATTCATAGTTCCTTGTGCACATATCTGTTCTTATATTGCCATTTTTTGTCTGCTGTGTTTTATTTGAGATTGATACCTATTCTCATGGAGAGAGGCGATCACAGAGATTCTCCTACTACTAATAACTCCAACATCTTTAAGTTATCTTCAGTTTAGTGTCATTCCTCATAGCTTCATTGATCTGATCATAGTAGCCTTGTTTCATTTATTGAATTTGTTTAGTTTTTTTGGGTGTGAGTTTATACCTGTATCATAGGTGTGATTCTATCTGATTTTCTGATTTGACAGAAATTGGAAGATGCTAAAAACTATCTAACTTTAGGCAAATCTTGGGTACCGTCGTTGGAATGGTGAGTCAAGCTGTCAAGTTACTTTCTATTCACATAGTTCTAGGACCTCAAAGTAGTTCACATAGTACTAGGACCTTTTTAGCATCGTAGTTAAACTGGGGAAAATCCCTGTTTCTTTATTCTAGCTCTGATAATTAGCTCAATCTGAACAACAAAGATAATAGACTGACTATTGCAGACTTGCAGTTGAAAGATCAGTTATTCCTTTGATAAAATGGTGGTTCATTGCTCTGTGCTTCTTTAGGCAGGAGCAATGTTGTTGGCTGATAGGCTGACAAACAAGAAACAAAGTCGGGCCAGGGCAGGAAGCTTCTAATCCTAAGATTTTCCTGATACCATCTGTTATTGATTTCTTCTTTGATGCATCGTACTCAAGATGCGAGTATTGTAGTTTGAGTCTTGTGTTCTAGCAAAAATATCCTGATACAAACTTTGGATTTGAGAAGCAATGACTAGGAATTAGCTGGTGGACATTTGGCTGCTTTCTTTAAGTATTGTCTTTTTTTCTTGTTTGATGATCATGATACAGTTTTAACTGAAATACCCATGACTAATGAATTTATCGTGTTGAGGGTCATCATATATTGATTTTTGATTTGTTCACTTTCCTTATTAGGTTGCATTGGTAAATTGTCTCTGGGATTTTGTGGAACTTGGTTCTTACTCATATATCTGATATACAGTCTCGTACTGGGTTCATTAGTACAACTTTAGTTATCTACCAACTTACAGTAACTTTCTAATCTCCTATCCCATATTAGCATACAAATTTTAAAAAAATTTAGAGATAGGGGTTGATTTGTGCATGTTTTGTCTTCCAAATAATAACTGTGGAATCAACAGACGCGGATTCAAGGAGATTGGTGGATTACTATGGTACAGGGTTTACTATCAAGGATATATTTTTAGGACAACTGGTGAAGACATATTGTATTGCTTTTAATGCACCTGGTAATCATTCAATATGCTATATTTCCATAGGCTAACTTTTTTGGATTATCAGAAACATGTAAGAAAGAGATTGTATGGGTCAAAGCGGATAAGTTAAGGAGCAAGCAGGAAATTGTAATCCAGGCTTTTCTTAAAATGCCAACTTACACCTACAGCTTTTTTTAAACTTAACCAAGAATGGTAGTGAGGATAGGACACAGCTGTGACAGATGATTTCCTTATTAAGTTTGAGTTATGAGTTCACGAATAATCACCTTGTTTCAAGGGGTGTTTGAGGAACACTATTCTAGATGAAAATTCTTGTGAAGCCGCTTACAACTTGTTTGCTCTGTTTTTGCTTGTTTTTGTTTCTTTTCTGCCTTTCCATTCCGTTTGTAATGATGTTTATTTCTACTTTTTCCTCTCATGGACTTCATCATTGCGTGTTGTCTTTGTTTTTCTGTTCAATTTATAGGGTGGCTCAATCACAATTCTTATTGTATAATGTACCAATCAGTAGCTGCGGATGTGAGGAAGGGATTTGCTCGCAGGCTGCTTAGGATTGAAATGTTCGTCCTGAAGGATTACAAGTTTAGAACCCATCTGGCAGTGGGTGATGTTAAGGCTGATGGGTTCTTCAAGAGATATCATTATATGGTTGAAATTACCATTTTAACTGTTTGATTTCTGTAAACCATGTTTTCACGTTTTAGATTAATCTGTTTTGGGGCGATGATATCTTGTGTTTTGGCTTACAATCAAGCCCTCATTTGCCTTTTGCCAGGGCTGACTTTATGATGAGCCTAAAAAGTATTTGTTGACAAAATATGCATCCCATGCATCAGTAATCTTCAATCACTTGTTACCGTCAATTTTTAGACCAATGATGTCAACTAATGCATTGTGGCAACGTGCTTGGAGAGTGGAACGCAGGGCTTAAAATCATCCAGATTGCCTATACTGTCTAGGGTGTTGGCTTTGGGCTCTGGGGATGACATTAACTTCTGGCATGATAGGTTGTGTTCGACTGATACAGAGTTTATCGGACCTGTGACTAGTGAGTGTGAGTGTCTTACTGTTAGGGATTTCGTACTTCTCCCTTGGACAGATTGACATTGTGGATTGTGGATGGCATCCGTAGTATCCCCATCCCTCATTATGGCTCTGTTCGTGTCTATACTGGTATTGCTTTAGGAGACCATGAGCTTGATGTATTTTAACTTGTGGGACTGTGGGAGGCTGTTCACCTTGATATCTCTACTGATCCTTATTGGAAAATTGTCTGGAATGTTGTGTGTGTCGAATCATCTGACTTTCCCGGCTACCTGGATGTCACCATGATTGGCTTGCTCAAAATCTTTGCGCGAGGTGATGTTTGGTCTTCAATTTTTTCTACGGCGTGTTGGTTTTCTTAAAAAAAAAAAAAACAGCCTAACCCTTACAATAATCCAAAGATCAGAAAACGATACATTATTACGCCCTCTTTGCCCAGGCCATAATCTTTGTAGATGCGTCGTCCATCGTGCCTTCGAGCTGTTTTGCAAGTGTAGCTGGCGTGATGCTTACGTCTGATGGTCATTGGTGGGAATGTGAAATGCCTGAAGATGCCGATTGCCCATGAAGAATGGCGGTGAAGGCAGGGAAATGTCAGGGCTCAGGAGAGAGAATAAAGGGAACTAGTTCTTTGGCCCGTGCAATATTGCACGGGTTGTTATTTTAGCATTGTTATGGATATTATCTAATTATACTACGATGATAATATGAAAAATTAGCCAATTTAATCGATGCATTTTAATATAAATAAGATAGGATACACGACATTAGACCTATTAGCAGATTCAATCACAAAGTAACTCAACTTGATCCAATTCTCTTTTAGTATCCATGACCCGTATTGTCCAAGAGCCATTATGACCACCACATTTTTAGGTCAACCCTTACCTTGCCCGTTAGCACATATTCCCTCCTAACCAAAGACATCTTCCTGTATTCTTCTTTGGGACGATTCACTAACATTTTCCTCTTTCTAAACTTACCACATTTGGCAAATTTCTAGACTAATATACCCTCAATAAATTCAGTTTTGGGGCTTAATTATTCCCTAATCACAAATCTCCCCCCACCCAGATTCTCTCTCCACACCACCTCCCTCATCCCACGAGCTCCGATGAAACCCACCAGGTGACCATCATCACCTCACTATTTCAGATCATAGTTGCCTAGATAGAAGGCGAGTTTGGCAACCCACATGATGGAGGGTTATGAGATCGTGGAGAGAAGACGCCCGACATTGCGGGCTTATCAGCGGCGACTCGGCGAGAATGGTGAGGTCAGATGATTTGGGGATAAGAAAATCGAAGCAATGGTGATATTATGCCGGTGGATGGTGGGTCGTCGGTGGTCATGGAGAAATTGAAACAATCGAAGAGTAATGACAGAGGAGATGGATTGGAGGGAGGAGAAAAGAGGGGGCCAGCTATGGCATGGTGGCCGTTCGACGGGGGTAGGTACGGCCGACGCAATGGGACTCCGGTTGGGTTGGTGGTTAGTCGCCGGTGGTATAGGTGGTGGAGATAAGTCGATGTGGTGATGGGAGGGGGGATTAGAGGTTAAGTATATTAATTAGTCTAATTAATTATTTACTTTTCAAATTTTTAGGCTTTGTTTATTGTGTTATTGGTTATTGTCTTTGGGTAGGAGGGAGTAATCAAGAGAAAACTAAGGAAAACATTAAATTCATAAATAAATTAGAAAAATGTAAACTTCACATTATAATTAACTCAAGATCTATGCATAATCTCTTCATAGTTAAATAAAATGCTACACTTTCAATATTTCTTTCTATCTGATTAAAAAAATATGTATATAAAACCAGGTTGGTATCAAACTAACAACAAATGAAAAATAGAACTCGCCTTTCCTTTTATACCCTTAAATATACAATGAAAAATAAAACATCTTTCTCCTCTCGTAGTTCATGTCGCCACTGTTGTTATATAACATTGGAAGTAACTCTATTTTTCGCGTTTCATGAGTCATGAACCTGCTTTTAAAATCCATGACCCGCTTTCAGGTGTCTAAATATATTTTTTCATTTAAATCAAAACAATTTTGTTTATTAGGACGTCTAAATATTGTTTTTCAATTTTTATATCATAGGGTCACCCCTTTATTGCTAGTGGGAGCATCATATATACAGTCCTTTTTCTCCCGAAACCATGTTATAATTTATCCAGTTTAATACTACTAACACATGTAGCATGCAAACTATTTGGGAGGGCGAAAGTAGTAAAGGACCCCCATATGTTTGCTCTTATGTGAAATCAACCCCCACATGTTTCAATTGTAGCAATTGACCCCCATAAGTTTGTCAAAATGTGAAATTGAACTCTTCGCCAATTTCTCTTCAATTTCTCACCAAATTCTCACTCACAGTAACCATTTAAATATAAATTGTACATTATATCATTGAATGGATACCGTATCACTATTAAACCCTTCCCAAACCATTTCACTATTAAACCATATCAACAGAAGAAAAAAAAAAAAAAGCAAATTTCGTTTAGTTGGGCACTCACTTAACATTCATCCTACCCAAACCATTTCACTATTAAATCTGATTTTCTAAAAATGGTCCATTGATCTTTACCCCAATATAAATATATAATCAAAATTGCAATTTGTTTTTATAAGATAACTTATTCTAAGAACAATTTCATGACTCGCGAATGAAACCTACCCAAAACATGTGATGAATCTGATGATCACAAAATCCCAAGAATGGATAAATTATCTTTAAGTTAATGTCTACAAGTGTAACCCACAAAAAGATAAGCCCAAATTTATCACGTTAAGTATTTGTACTTTAATGTATTTTGCTCTTTTTTTCTTTCGTGAATGGTGTAATGTACAATTTATTTTGAAATGATATATATGGGTGATGAGAAATTGAAAAATGACTCAATTTCACATTATGACAAACTTATGGGGGTTAATTGCTACAATTAAAACATGTGGGGGTTGATTTCACATAAGAGCAAACGTATGTGGGTCCTTTACTACTTTCGCCTATTTGGGAGTGGGACAGGTGATCCATATAAAATTAATTATGTCTACAGTGTAACCTCTAACAATATGCATTTTAAAAATGGTTAAAATTTTTAAAAAGTGACGTAACAATGAATATCATACCCTCCCTAATTATTCACTCGACATTAGTGCAACTAATGATCAATGGATGCACCAAAAGACTAGACAAGACAAAACTATGATTTACAAAAAAAGCCGACTCCCAGGTCTCTCTAAGGCGAAAAACCCGAAATATCCTGGTGAGGCTTTCCGACCCCAAATACTTCGATTTTTGTGGGGATTTGAGTGATCAGACCCTCTCTAGGCGATCTATCGTAAGAGCAGGGCCTAACTTTGAGTGAGTAGCGAAGACATGGCGGAAAAATTAGCGGAGAAATGTGAGAAATTGCGGCTGACAGAGGAAGAAGAGGTGGTGATCGAATGTGATGATCTGATTGATGAGGCGATGGTGAAACAGTGATGCACTCCTAAACACCATCAAAGCTCAAACAAACGATCAACTTCTCTTCAAGAACTAGGTTTAGAATACTCAGGTTAATCACCCCTAAGTACACTTAACCAAGGTTATGTTTAATTTCAAAGAGATAAACTCACCCTAAGAACTTAAACAAGAAAACAGAATTCACATCTGAAAGTTTGGTTTTTCATTTCATATAATCTGATTTTTACATTGGAGATGGGAGTCTATTTATAGACCTAAGGAGTCTTGAAAGCTGATATAATAATGTAGACACAATAATACAATAAGCAAAGGAAAATACAAAAAAAATCTACAAAGCAAATTATACTAATTAAAATACGATTTTTCTAACGTGTGCCCATTGGACACATGTTAAGAGTCTATTTGTTTCCCTAATTAAGTGAGATTCTCACTTAAAAAAAAACAAAATATGGAATCTCATTGTTGGATTGAGGAGAAAATCACTTAATTAGGAAAACAAATAGACTCTTAACATAATTAAGGCTGTTGTGCTGCTGCTTCTCACGTCAGATTGCTCTTCAATTTGCAGCTACATGCATTTCCTTTTCAGTCTATTATACCTATTTTATTTATGGGCTGTTATCTTGGTTTTCCAAAAATGAAAATGATTGTGCTCTTCTAGTCAAAGAAGGGTGCAAGAAGGTGAAAATCTGAATTATTAAAAGAAACCCTCAAGGAAGGGTTTTCTCATTCCCTTTCTTTTGAGCTGCTTGGGCAACTTGTAGGAATATCTCACTCAATTACTTGATACCCTGACTTGAGGTTTCCTCTCTATTAATACGTGTCCCAACTCAATAATACCCAAAATTCGAACCCATAACCTCACGAGAATTCGCTGCTCAAAACAGAGTATCCTGAGAAACGCCCCAGTGCGAAAAGGACTTTCAGACATAGCAAAACTTATCGGATGAATCTGTAACAGGTGGCATTGGAAAGAGGACTTCTTGAACTTCAATTTGAACACATATTTCACCCACTTTGATGATCTTTAGAAGGTGATATAAGCCCTCGAAGTTCAGACCAGTAATCTGAATTTGCTGATGACAAAATTAAACTGCAGCTAATATGTAACTAATTTGATGTTAATTTCAAAACCATTAATTAGTTTAATCTTCTAGGTTTCCAAAATTGTATGGCACATAATTTGTGGACTTCATTTGAGCTTTCGACGAGGCTCTCGATATGTCTTCAATAAGATTTGTCCTCAGATATTGGCTCTCAAACTTGAATGGCTTTGAGCATCAAACAGGCTTCACTATGTGTCGTGGGGCAACTATACACAACAAGTAGCTATCGAACGGATTCATTCATGAATGCGATGAAGAAGGTTTGGAGGCCATCGGGACCTTGGTCTTTCGATGGACATTTGCTGGTGCTACAGGACATGAAGGGGCATGAAGGGCCGTATGATTTCACCGGCAGCTTTTTGGGTCAAATGTTATGACCTACCATTGTTGATGAGAACAGAGAAAGTTGCGAAAAACATGGGCACGTTCGTGGAATTTGACGTCTCTGATCATTCTCGGCTATCAAGATCGATCAAATTCAATGTCACCCATGAAATTTAGGCGTACAGAGACAGAGGGGGGGGGGGAAAGGCAGAAGAGAGATTGTTTAAGGCATTAAGGGGCAACCCCGCCAGTCCCCAATGAGTCTTCTATGTTACAACTGTCGGGGTTTGGGCAACTCCCCGGCAGTTGCAAGCCTTAAAAAGTTGCTGAGGAGGGAGAGTCCGGATGTTGTGGTGTTGGCGGAAACGAAACTTAGTGGTGCTGAGATGATGGATGTGAAGATGCGGCTGGGTGACTATGAGGGTCTGTTTGCGGATTCCATGGGAAGGAGTGGTGGCATAGCAGTGTTGTGGAAGAAGGAAGTACAGGTTAGTTTCTTGTCCTCGAAGTCCCACCCATTTGGATGTGGAGGTCAAGGGACTGTTTTCTGAGGAGAGGTGGAGGATGACGGCTCTTTATGGGTGGTCAAAAAGGGTGGAGAAGGAGAAGACGTGGGCTCTTTTGTGGGAAATTTGGGGGTTGTCAGAATTACCGTGGATGGTGGTGGGGGACTACAATCAAATTTTGTTCGATGAGGAAAAGAATGGGGGACCTCCTAGGGACCCGAGAGAGATAGCGGATTTTTGAGAAGCTTTGGACGACTGCGAGCTTAAGGATTTGGGGTTTGTAGGTGATCCGTTCACTTGGTGGAATAAACAGGCGGAACCAAATCATGTTTTTGAGAGACTTGACAGAGGCTTTTCCTTTCATACTTCGGACGAATAAATGAGTGAACACTATGGAATGAACTGTAAACCTAAAATCTGAAGTTTGAGACGTCATCTTCCTTTGCACAACTAGAAAAGAAGGCTGTTCTGACCAATGATACGTGTGCTATCAGCTGTTGTAGATGTAGTTGATCTCAAGTAGTTCATTTGGTTTTATTTGACTGTTTTCATGTTAAAGAATCAGGTTGGTCTATATTTCATATGGTTTACCTTAGTCTTTTCTTTAATTGGATTTGAGGAGAATTAATTCGAAAATTTGGGTGTCATTTTGCCAAATTAACCAAAAATAAAATTGGGGAAAATATTTTCAGAAAACTTCATTGTTTTGGTGGATTTGTTTTTTGTTTTTTTGCATTCACGAAGGAATTTATTTGCTATTTTTCGGGTTAAAGCCCAAGTTGAGGGAGATTCGGAAGGATTTTGTGTTAATTTTGGGGCGTTGGTTATTTTGATAATCGTGGGTTTTCTTCTTTGCCAATTTTTTTTATACCTTCATCTTTTCTGTTTTGAATTTTAGGGGTAGGGTTTGACAAAAGAGATAGAGGCAGAGCATCGCAATCGAAAAAAAAAGAAATCGGATATGGTAGAAGAAAAAGAAAGGGGTTCAGATCGGGTTCAGATCTGGTTGATGGTTGAGCACGGTCCTCCGGAGATAAGCAACTCGATATACAAGATTGAGCCACCGTCTAGCGAAGTGGAAGATGGTGATGGATTCATGGTTAATCAGATGGGAAAAAACCCCTTATTTTACTGTGGAGGAGAAGAACAAGACGTTAATAACCGGAACACAGATGGTTAAACTAGGTTCGAAGCTCTACTTCCTAGGTGGCGTGAGGGTCTCAGATCTGACCACCGAGAAGAAGCGACAGGTCCTCAAAATTGACCTTGAGGATAGGTATCAACCCAGACTCCAGTCGGTAAAGCCAATGCTGCATCCAAAGTCGAGACCCTGCGTTTTTACCGTGGATGGTAAGATATACGCCCTCAGCGAACAAGACGGTAATTTTGAGTGTTACGACCCTGAATTACACAAGTGGGAGGAACTGCCTAAAGCTCCTCACCCCCTTTACAGGGTCAGGGCTTATGATTGGAGTAATTGTGCCACTGTGATCGGCCGTGATGTTTACATTGCATACGGTGACAAGTGTATGGTTTACGATTCCAAGTCTGGAAAATGGAATCCTGAATTGCAGCCTGCCCAGTTCCCTTGTGGTGATACCATCTACTCCAATGGCTCGCTCTACTATTTATGGGGAGTTGGTGTTCATAGGCCCGGTACCGCAGTTCCTTTTCAACTAACAGGTGTTGGCCACCCTTTGCGTATTATTAAGAAAGACTACTTCAATGGTGCTGAGCAGGTGATGGTGGAAGAGAGTGAGTTGGACAAGAACAAGTTCTACACCGAACATGATTTCCGTCCTTGGCGCAAACTGTTCCATTTGTATGACAATTTCTTTTGCTACGTTCTCACCACCCTGCTCGTTGAGGATACATTGCGCCCCACTCCACCTAGCTTGGACATCCTAATAGATGACCATTCTCGCGCTGTTTTCATCAACGTTTTTGAGGAGGTCTTTGATCCCGACAACACCAACAAGTCTTGTTTTCGCTCTCTCGCCTCTTTCTCCTATAAATTTACCACAGATTTCCGTGGTCATGCTCAGTTAGTCTGCGGTTCTGCTTCTGGAACACTTCCCGACTGTAAGTCTCACTCCCCCTCCCTATTGCACTACACATTGATTTGTTATTCTACTGTCTTGTGTTGGAATTGATTGCCCGAATTCATTAATCAGTGGTTGTGGACTCTGAGTAGTCAGCTCTGTGTGACAAGTTTCCCTTGCCTAAGAAATAGTATAAATAAGAGACTAGTGATGCTACAAGGGGAGGAGGAAATAGACGATCATATGATACGATTTGAGTGAGAGTAAGTGATTAGCTATTCGTTTATCAACACTGGTAGGCTTACACAATTCACTAAAACCTGTAGCAAGATACCAAATATTGCCAAGGATTTTTAGCATGGAAGTAAAGGGAAATTTTCGGAAGGTTGAGCTTCATGCCTTCATGGGTCTATAATAGTAGCTTACCGAATAAGCAAAACGGACAGAAAATAATGGAAATATAAGGTATGATTGGAAGTAGAACATGAATTCAGTGAATTGCACAGGTCCTCCATCTTATAGGATAAAATGGATAATGTAAGTTTTACTGATAAAAAAAAAAAAAAAAAAGAAAAAAAAAAAGAAAGGGAGGTAAAACATCTCATTAGTTCCATATCCAAGGGATGAATTCAACCTGCTCATGAAAGGTTATAAGATGACGGGCATGATCCATTGCCATTGAAAATTCACATCTGTTCTGTGCTTGCCTAGAGTCTCATGATTACTTAGGCTAGTAGATGGTAAAAAGACAGGAAAAATTAGAGAAACAGTCAAGGTAAAGGAATGGGCTGGAGCAGGCACTGCCCTAGGGAGGCGGTGGGTAACAAGTACCCTCGCTCTCCCCCATCCCTATCCTCCTCCATGATTCGTCAATTTTCCTTTTTCGGTCTTTTGCTCAATAATTACTCCCTCTTCAAGCAACCCCTCTATCTTGTGTGTAGTGGACTAGTGGATCAGCGCATAATTTAAAACTCGTGTTTTTCTTCACTTTTATTTTGAGTTCTCATTATCTAGAGCTCATTTAGCGTTTAAGATCTAGTATAAGGAGGAAGCAACATACCAGCCTTATCTTTGCGGGTCTTCTTTTAAATATGTTTATTAAAGTGTTAACTTTTCCGAGTGCCATGATTTACAGTACACAAAATACATGCTTCACTCAGGCCTTACACTTCCGCATATTGTTAGCTATATAAAACAATGGATTTCTTGAGGGCAAGTTGGGATCAGCTCGAGTCACAGAATTGTCATAATGAGTGTCACACTTTCACTTAACGACCTACATGATTTATACCACTTAGGTGTGAGGCGACTCTGGTGGCCCCGAAAATTTGCTGACCATGAGAACGAGTTGTGACTTGTGCTTTTTGGTGGTTGTATGTGTATGTTCCTGTTAAAAAAAAGTCTAGTTCTTTTACTTGCTGTTTTCCCTGTGTGTGTTTAACTGTTTATTACTGCCCTGTAATGTCAAATGGTGCCACTGAAGTAGGATAAGCCGATTTGTCACCTATGTTGTAAACTGATGGCTAATGCTTACCTTGTGTGTCAAATAAAAATGCGATGTTGTCTTGTCTTTGTATTCTTTGTTATCTAGGAACGGGAGCTATACACCATATCTGGCATTTTTGGCCATAGTTGTTCCGTGTTCAGATTTTTTACGCTGTGGGATTAGTGTCTTGTACTCTTGTCATACTTGCTGGTTCTGCAAAATTTCCTGTTTCTGTTGTACAGTAATGGATGGATAATGCTCTACTTGTGACTAACTTGTATCTTGGGAGACATCCTGATTTTCGTCCCTTTTCATTTCCTTTATGTTTATCATTGCAGCCTGGATTAAAGCTTAGCCAAAAGAAAGAGAAGATGGCTGCTGAGTCTGGCCTATCTATCGTTACCGACAAGTACTACCAGACAATTTCCACCAATTTCAAGCCGATGACCTCCTGTAGACCTATGCAGTAGTGTTGCTGTCACAAAACCCGATGAGAGCGTCATGAATAATGTTCAATACTCTGTCTTGTGCTTGTCCTCTTCAAAAAAAAAAAAAAATACTGTCTTGTGTCGCCTTCTTCATGAATGTATTAAGTATGGTCTCGTTGTGAGAGTAAATTGATGTTTCCGTTTCTGTGTGAAACAAAATGGATTATGGAATAGTATTAATGAGCATCAGTGTGGCTGATGTTGCAGTTGCAGAAGTACCATAAGCGATTAAGCGCTTTCCGGGCTAATATACTAAGAAGCTAAGCATGAATTATTGTGAGCTATTTTGTTTTATTCCATTCACATCCCGAAGCAAATTAATATATTGATGGAAAAGGTTACGCAAATTACCTCCTGGCAGGGGCGGAGCCAGGAATGGAAACTGAGGTGGGCCAAAAGACGAGTGCGTATACCATGGTTAAGGTCTAGGGACCATGGTATAATTTACGCCAAACGAATAATCTTGCTACAATAATGAAAAAAATAGGAAAACTTGTAATAAAAAAACCTCTTAGAATACCACCTAATAAAAATAAAAATAACTTATTAAAACTTTTTCCGGCGAATAATTGATCGAAGATTTTTTTTTTTTTTTTTCTTCCTTGTATGTTGTAAAAGCACAAAAAATTCATAATCACATTAGCACCTGATTTACTTGAAATAAGATTTTATAAAGCTATCAATTTTATCCTTTCAAATACTGAGTTACATAACAAATTGTATGGTAAGTCATAAATTGTCGAGTTACATAACAGATTGTATGGTAAGTCATAAATTGGGAGAACTTACGCCGACTCTCAATTTTAGAGAACATGCAAAACGATAATAAATCTCATCTTTAAACTAATTAATTAATTAGACACTGAATTCTCTTTAAATAAGTAACTAATTTGCATGCCCTGCCCGCACTGGACTGTGTATTCATATTGTTATACTCATCATATGGAATTGTAAGTTTATCTATTATTTAAAAAGGAGGTTATACTGGTTAAATTCGCAATCACTCTGATCCGACAACAAGCAGGTGATGGTGGAAGAAAGTGAATTGGACAAGGACAAGTTCTACACCGAACATGATTTCCGACCGTGGCGAAAATTGTTCCATTTGTACGACAATTACTTTTGTTATCTTCTCACTACCATACTTGTCGTTTACAAGAACTTCACCGTTAATGATTCACATAGTCGGCCTGTTTTCATCATCAACAACAACAACAACAACAAGTCTTATTTTCGATCAGTGACGTCTTTCTCGTATAAAATTACCACCTCATTCCGTACTTATGCCTATTATGTATGCGGTTGTGCGTCTGGAACCCTTCCCGACTGTAAGTCTCTTAGTAGTAGTCGATCCTAAAT
The DNA here is from genome assembly GCA_963680865.1 of Spergularia marina. Classification (NCBI taxonomy): domain Eukaryota; kingdom Viridiplantae; phylum Streptophyta; class Magnoliopsida; order Caryophyllales; family Caryophyllaceae; genus Spergularia; species Spergularia marina. The sequence continues at coordinate 23,605,769 of OY804551.1, read as the reverse complement.
GGCCTTGGGGACGGTGGATGCTAGGTTTGTCATGTTGGTCGGGTCAGGGGTAAGAAATTTGGATGGAGCAATTTGGAGTTGGTTGTATACGTTTTGGGGTCGAGATTCAGGACTAGGGCGTTAAAGGTATGATTGCGTCTCTAATAGAGTAAGACTCGTTAAGCCATGTAAGAACTACGGCTACTCAGGGGCGGACCCAGGGGGGACAAGTGCACCCCCATGATTTTCGAAAATGTATATGTTTGTTGTTTCCTTTCTCCTTGTAGCTTAGTGGTAATTGCTCAACTTTATAATTACTTTGAAGAGAGATGATACACATACATTTAATGTATGTAGCATCTTTATACATAACCAATAGAATGATGACACATCATCAAAATAAATTAAAAAAGATGAGAGGGAATTTTTATGGATTGCCGCTTAGAAATCTCATTTTGGAGGGAAAATTCCCAAGGATGGAGGGAAACCCAAAAAAAAAAAAAAAAAAAATCACAAACCCCCAACTATGATATAGTAATCAACTAATCATGTTATTAATATTATTACAATATCCACCTACATATTCCCAATTTTATATGAAACCAAAAACAATTTCTGGGCTTCCAATTTTGAGAGCCATCAAATTCTTTCAATTCATCTTCTTCTACATACCAGTACAACATTAATGTCATTCATAGGCGTCATCTCATATGTGGATGAAATTTGATCATATTTATAGCTTTGATTCATCGGCCTAAAATCAACAAGATTGGTTGAATATTTAAAGTTTTTTTAATTGATTTTGAGGTTATAGATTAACGAGATGAGTATCGACGGAAATGGGCAATGTTGCTGTTTCGTGTGGACACCCGATCGAAGTGCCCCTGAGAGCTGGTCTCATCCTCGCCGTCAATAACTGTTCCTCCGACGACCTTATCCGATCTCGGAGCGACAGAGCCCATCCCCACCGAATATCTCCGATCACGAATCACCTCACCCGCCGTCTATCGAACTGATAAAAACTCAATATTTTAAGTTATAAGCTTAAACAATTGTTTCAACATTTAAAACTTACTGATTGAATTACAAAACTAAGGTTATAAATTGACCTCAAAAAAGAAAACAAAGGTTATAAACCATTAGCTCAAACATCGATATTAAAAAATTACAATCATATAAAATTTAAACTAAACTATACAAAAAACAAGACAGTTAAAATCATGGAGTAAAACCCACGTTCCCACCCACTTTTTTTGTCCCCCTTTTTGATTAATAACTTCCGTAATTCTTCTTTATTTTTTTCCCAAATGTTTTTTTTTATATATTTTGTTCTTTGAATCTCTACAAATTCAGTTTGACTATTTTTCTTTTGGGCCCGCCTCACCGTGTGAGACGGTTTAAAAGGAGAGTTATCAATGAGTCACATATTTTTGTTTTTGCTTAAGCTTTTAACTTTTGGGTGAAAATTATTTATTAATTTAAGTTGGCACTTTTTCTTTAGTTGAAATTGATATCGTTGATAGTGGTAACTTATTACAACAAATAATTAAAATGTAATTAAATATTTATTAAATATGGTGGTGATCGCTTATAAAATCAATTAAAAAGCAGCAAAACAAGTGTATTTTTTAACCTCAAGAATTTTAAACACAAATCCTGAGATATTCCTAAAATTGTTTATTGAGTCATCTCTCCCTACATTAACTAAACAAAATAATCAAAATCGCAAAGAAAATGTTGCATGCTATTGAAATGGTTTTGGGGTTTAGCATTTAGGGTTATTAGGGTTTAATTTAGAGTTTAGGGTTATTAGGGTTTAGGATTTTTAGGGCCAGGCTTTTCGACGAAGATCGGAACATGCTAAACAGGTTTGTTGTAGGAACACATACCTAGTATTGTATCTTTCCAACGGAGAAATTTTTTTTTCTAGCAATATCAAGTACAGAGAACCTAATCAAAACTCGCAAAGAACATAACTTGAATCAAACCAATACAACTAATTTTTTGAAGTCTAATATGAGACTGTCTCACTATAACATTTTGGGAGACCAAGCTAATTAAGTTAACGATCTAGATTGAGAAACGTTTTGACGATTGAAAGAAAACTTACTTTTATATGAATTACGCCAAGTTTTATTAATTTTGGTCTCACAAAAGTTTATACGAACATACTCAGGCAAAAACTCGAAATTAACTTGAGTGGGTCAATATTACAAAAGAACTAAACATTGGCCAAAACCAAGTTAGAGTATGTTTAGCAAGCGTGGTTATTGTAATAGTAGGTAACATTTTTTATAATTAATAATCGTTAGCTTTTACCTACCTTTTTTTAAAAAAAAAACGGGTTTGGTAACTCTGCAATACTTCTTGGAATAAGGTTATGTTTGGTATGCACAATAATTTATCTTATTTGGCCAAATTAGTTTATTTGACTAGTTTTTTAAGCTCTTTGACCAAATAAGTTGATTTGGTGACACCAATAGCTTAAGGCCATGTGCGATTCAACTTATTATACAATGTTTTCAAATCAAATCAGATTTATTAAAATCAAATCAAATCAAATTAGTTTCATTCAAATCAAATTAAATCCGATTAGAATTATCCAAATAACAGTCAATGAATGTAGTCTGATCTACTTCCAATTATTAATTCGTCTAAATGTAGTTAATCTATCAATATATTCAATTCAAATCAAATCAAAACAATTTCATTCAAATCAAATCGGTTCTATTCAAATCAAATCAAATCAGTTCATAAAAATGCAGTCCAATCGCACAGGGCCTAATTAAGTAAAAGCTAGCTACTTTAATAAGTTATCCCTTGTAGCTTATTAAAATTTAAGTTACTTAGGCCCTGTTCGGCAACGCATTAACAAGTAGAAAGTAGCATTTTGGTCGGGTCAAACTGCTACTTTACCTGTTTGGCTAACATTTTAAAGGTAGCATTTTAGGTAGTAGTTGACATTTTAGGTAGCATTTAGGAAATGTTTCCCAAAGTAACATTTGAGTAAAATAAAAAAAACTAACATTTCTATTTTTTTTTTTATGTACTATATAGTTTTGATAACACAACAGCTAATTCTACCGAATACGTCTAACATCAACTGCTACTTTTAAAGCTAACAGCTACCTGCTACCTACTACCTACTACCTGCTACCAAAACAACTACCTATTACCTGCTACCAAAACAGCTACCTACTACCTACTACGTGCTACCAAAACAGCTACCTGCTACTCAAACAGCGAGTGCAGCCGAACATAGCCTTATTATAATTTGATTCCTTATATACACTCATTTATTTCATTAAATTAATACGATTAAAAATATATAATGGATTTTTATGTAATATTATACTATACATCAGCTCTTATATCAGCTAATTTTGTCAAATGCTCCTATTTCTATCAGCTAAAAACTTTCACCTACTATTGCAGCTATAATTTAAACTTCCATCTATTATTTCAACATTCAACTACTATTTCAGCGTTCAACTACTATTTCAGATTTTCAGCTAGTTTTACCAAATATAGCCTTCATGAAATGCTATTGTTAACTTTGAAGCATATGTGTACTGTGTTGAACCACACCGATTCTCAAAATATCATATTATAACATTAATATCATGAATAGATATATTAGATCGAAAATCTCATGAGATGATATATTCGAATCTGAATATAATGACACAACATTTTAATCCAAAATATTATGACATGATTCATTTGATCCATATATTAGCGAATATTATATTCCCCCATTATTAACTTATTATTTTCAACTCATAAAAATCAGATGAACACAGTTTCATATTGATGAACATCGTCTATCTTTAGACAGATGAACATGTAGTTGTAAGCTGATGAACATGAGAAATTTATACGGTTTTTGCATTACTAAAGTTCTTATATGAACCTGACCCTATGAAATTATGATTTTTATAGTAATTCCATTTTAGTTCTTTTTAAGTTAGTTTCAATGTTATATATGGGCCCCGGCTAATTAGTGTTTAGAGCAATGCCATTGGTGGTTCATATCTCGAGTTTTCCAAATGAGAACTGGGAAAAAAGACGTTAGTCCACAGGAGCAACACCAGATCAGAGTTCATTCGTAGAAGAACTGATCGAAGAAGTGAGTTCGATACATCGAACCTAGATCGTCAGCGTTCGAAGTCCAAAAGGTGAAAAAGCAAAAAAAAGTTACGTGAATAACAAAATAATACGCGTGCTCAGCAAACAACAAAAAAGTCATGCGCATATCAAAAATTTACTTTATTTTTGCAATTCCCAGACACCATCATCCAACGTACAAAAAGCGAGATCAATGAAATTATTTCATAAATTGATCAAGGTTCTTAAACATGGAGATTATAAAATGGTGAAGTGGAGTGGAAACAACTCAAAATAGAAATTTTCCATTGCTCTTGCTCTTAGTACCGATGCAATACAAATCAAATCTGGTGTAAAGAAGGGGGCATGACTTTCACTTCTTATTTGTCCGTACCACTCGTTTTGTACTATCCTCTCTGATTTTTGTGTCGTGCAATTACGAACATCAAATTTCCTTAGTCTATCAATAGATTTTATCATATCACATCATGCCAATTCATGTTCACGAAGTTCACAAGATCTTGAACATTGACAATTTGATAGAATTCGAATGTTTCATGTTCTATATATCCAGCAACATTGACAGTTTTCAATTTTTAAGCCATCGACTACATATATACTACTCGTAGGTATTATTCATGTATGTATATATGTAAGTAATATTAGCATGCAGTAAGAACATGGTTCTTATCACACTCGATTGGTGGTCATCTAGCTTATGAGGAATCATGTAAAGAATGGAGTAGGAATAAAAAAAATGGTGAGAAAAAAAATGGTGAAGGAAGAGAGACGCACAAATTAGGGAAAAAATTAAATGGGGAGAGAGAAAGTAATTCGGGGAATTGGGAAGTTATTATAAAATATATTATAAACTAATAATTTTAAAATTTGGAACTTTTGAATGAAGATGAGTTTTAAATTAGACTATTTTTTTTTTAAATTAAAAGAATATTTTCTTTATTCAAGCAGCCAATCAGATTATGACACCTCGTAATGTATGAATATTCCTCATACACTTGATGTATGTGTATAGTTTCTCTTACTTTGAACCCAGGGTTCGAATCCTATTCAACTCACTAAACTACTATTTTATTTTTATTTTACTTTAATTTATTGATATTGTCTTCGAATTTTGGCCAAATCCCCGTATCTTTAGTTCAAAGACGGTACATAAAGAAATAAAGTTTAATACAAAAATGATCAAATTTTTTGTTAATTCTGGTTAAAAATTTGGGAATGCTCATATTTTATCAATCAAAATAAAAAAAAGTCGTTTTTAGGCACTTCCTTTCTGACTCCCAAATCCTCGCACGCTACCAAACGACTGTGCACCCTCTTTCCCGAAATCCTGGGTCCGCCACTGCGGCTACCTCGTGTTAGTTCCCAGTTATAAGAAATTAGAAATGACATGATGATCACTGATGAAAACTTACTAACTGACTGGTTTATGTATACATGATCCCTTGCCATTGTAAATTCTGAACCCTGAACTATTCTGGATCATGATTACTACCTAGTAGGGAAAATTTAGTGAAAGGAATGAGCTGGAGAGTACCCCGGCCCCTCCACCATTGTTGCTCAATTTTCCATAAGGATTCTGTAAATTACATTATTTGAGTACGGCCGAATAATTTTTTTTGAAATAGGTGGCATAGCTAAATAGATAAAGCATAAGTAGATACAAACGTCTTTAGGTTACAAACTAGTGTCAAGAGCTACTTCCCCCACCCGGGTCGATATCCTCCCCAAGGTTGAAACAGGGAACAAAAGTACCATGTTCATTAAAGAACATATGAATAGCTAGAGGGGGGGTTACAAAGTGATGAAAATCAATACAATCCAAGTGTTAGCGTCTCGGGCTAACAAATCAGCGGCTTGTACCCACTTCCTCGGAATGTAGTGGGTCGCTTTCAGGAAGCCATCCTCGATGAACACCCTGCACAAATTATAAAGGTTGATGAAGCGATCCTTAATCACTGCTCCACTTTGAATGCCAAGCGTAACAAATTTGCAGTCGCTAAGTAGAGCAACTCCCTGCCAGCCATTAGTTCTACACCATTGTGCAGCAGCTAAAATTCCAAGAACTTCCGCGTGGGCAGCGTCAAATGCAACAATAGTACAGGCGAAACCTGCTGCCCACGTGCCATCTGGGTGGAGAAGAACCCCCCCCCCCCAACACCTGCAAAGTCAGAGCTAGGAGCAAAAGAGGCATCAACAAGAAGGGTAAAGTGAGGTCGAGGGAAGAGTAGTGGTTCGGGGATGAAGGAGTAGTGGTGGTGGGTGTTGGTTTCTTGATTAGGACCAAGGGTGGGGGAGGAGAAATTTGATATTTGTTGCTGGATGTTATAAACAAGTGCGGGGGTAGGTGTGTTTTTGGTTTCAAAAAGCCAAAGGTTTCTTCGTTTCCAGATAGCTCAAATCACAAAAGAAAAGATGGTTCTCCAAGCACAATTTTTTGCAATGTTAGAATGAAGCCAATCAATAAGAATCATGGTAAAAAAAAGAAGGGGGGACACTGAAAGCAATCCAAACCTCATGGGCTCGGGGGCAGTCCCTAAGAACGTGAAGGGCGTCCTTAGTAGTAGTAGGACAAAAGGGGCAAGTGGGCCCATAGCCCATACCCCTACGGGAAAGCGTGGCTTTGGTGGGTAGCCGATCCCATGTAGCCAGCCAAATGAAAAATCTAATCCTAGGGAGGGTGTTGAGGGACCAAATGCGAGGCCAAATGTCCTCTTTACTACTGTGCGGATTGCAAAATTCCCAAAAGTTATTATAAAACAAAAGAGGTATCGAAGGAGTGGAGGGAAGTGCTACAACAAAATGTGTCTTCCCCAAAGTTCGGTAATGTCATGTGGGTCAGCTTATGAACAATGGGCCTCGGCAAAAAATCACTGAAGTCAGAAATGTGAGTCAGCCCCTCGGCCACAATGAGGGTAGAATCAGCCTCAGAGAGAGGGCCAATGAAGTGGTGACGGAGAGGCCCATCGGGCGCCCAGGTATCAAACTAGAATCGAGCGATATCGCCCTTGCCAAGTGCCCAGCAACTATGGCGACAAAAAAGTTCCCACCCCTTCTGGAGACCATTCCAAATATGTGATCCTTTGCCAAATGGGGTGGGCTGAGATCTATTAGAACAATACTTCTGATGAAGAAGTCGGGTGGCGAGATTCGATTTAGCATCGAGTTGCCAACAAAGTTTCATCATGAAGACAGAGTTCATGAGCTTACTAGATCGGAAACCAAGGCCCCCTCTACTTTTAGGGCCGCACAGCTTGTCCCATGAAATAAGGTGGAGACCACGGCTGTCGGGCTTGTCACCCCAGAAAAATTTAGCACAAATAGAGTCAATGGCCGTGAGGGCATAGGAAGGGAAAGCAATGGATTGCATCGTATACCAAGGGATGGTAGAGAGAGTGGTTTGGACGAGGATGGCTCTTCCAGCTTTAGAGAGGGATTTGGTTTTCCAGTTAGAAAGCTTATTTTTAACTTTGGCAATGATTTTCATGAAGTGGTCTTTGCTGGGCCTCTTAGCGGAGAGAGGGAACCCTAGGTATGTACCAAGGTCGGGGCTAGCTTGAATCCCAAGGGTGTTCTGGAGATAATCTAGCTCGAGCGCAGAAGTGTTTCTAGAGACGATGAGTTTACTTTTGGAAGCATTCATCTTTTGGCCGGAATGGGAGAAAAAGGTGTTGAGAGTGTCAAGGGCACAATCTAAAGTATCGGCAGAGGTGTCACCGAAGATGATCAAGTCATCGGCAAAGAAGAGGTGGGAGATGGTCAAATCACTCCTAGGGAGCCTGAATGGTTTCCACTCACCTGACTCGCATGCTTTGTGGATATTGAGGGAGAGTACCTCCATGCATATGATGAAAAGGTACGGGGAGAGGGGATCACCTTGTCTAATGCCTCTAGAGGGGGGAAAGGGAGGAGAGAGCCTCCCATTAATTTTAAGGCCGAATAATTTAAAACTCATGATTTTGTGTTCCCGTTGCCGTTACTTATAACTCACTTAGAATACTAGGAGTCTATATGTAGACAAATATAAAAATGTCTATGGTTAGTTTGTAGTAAAATTAATCAAAGGTACAGTAAATGTTGTTACATAATTTGTAGAGTAATTTTTAAACTCATGATTTTGTTCCCGTTGTCATTACTTTAACTCACTCAGCGTTTAAGATTTAGCACAAGGAGTAAGCAGCATAATAACCAGCCTTATCTTTTTGCGTCTTCTTTTTAAAATGTTTAGCTTAGGGAAGTGTTAATCTATCCAGAAGTGCCATGATATTACATGCTTCACTCAGATCAGTCTTTACATTTCCACTTAATCACTTATTAGTGTCAGCGTTAGAAAACAATGGATGTCTTGAGGCCAAGTTGGCGTCAGCTCTAGTCATATAAAGGTCATAATGAGTGTCACACTTGCACTCAAATCACCTACATTTATCTATGTGAAGCGTAACCTAGGTAATTTTCAACACCTCAAACCACATATAGGTGTGAGGCGACTCAAGTGGCCTTCAAAATTGTCTGACCATGAAAACGAGCTATATATGACTTCTGGTTTATGGTGGCTTGTTGACTTTTTCGAGTTCTTTTACTTGCTGTTTTTCCTGTGTGTTTTTTTTACTGTCCTGTAATATAAACTTTGTATCTTGGGGGAGACATCCTAATCTTCGTCTCTTTTGTTGGAGTGACAACTATCCACATGTGAGTTGTGGAATGATATCACACATTGGAAAAATAGAAGAATGAAGACTAGTTTATAAGGTGGTGGATTACTCCTCCTATTGCCAATTGGTTTTAGGATGGAACCCCATCAGCTTGTGAGCTAGTCTTCCACGAGGGGGCCGATATTGGCCCATGACAACTCTGACATCTTTGCATTTCCTATATGTTTATCGATCACTGCAGCATGGATAGCTGAGCGAAAGAAAGAAGAGATGGATTGTAAGGACCTGCCTGTTGTTACAGAATGGGTGAGCGAGCAAATGAAAAAACTGACGGCTGCTAACAATGGCTTGGATGAAGCTGATGGGTCCCGCCATAAGTTTAGGCCGAAAATGAAGAAAGTGGTCAAAACTTAGAAGCTTTTGTAAACCATCTCAACTCATACCAGAAGCTTTCTAGCAATTTCAAGCCGATGACCTCCTGTAAACTTATGCAGTGTTGCTGTCGCAAAACCCAATGGGAGCGTCATGAATAATGTTCAATAGTCTGTCTTCTTTTACGTGTGTTTTAAGCTTCCGTCATGAATGTAAAATATTCTGTGTTGTTTTAAGTGAATTGAAGTTTCCATTTGTTTGTAACATAAATTGGTTTATGGAACACTATTAAGAATATCATGTATGAACCAAGTGTGATTTAGGGCCAGCTTACATGAAGAGTCGTCACGTGAAATTGTCATAATCCGAGATCCCAAGCGTGGCTTGAAAGGGTAACGTTGAAATCACTGTTTTCCTCATTTTTGCACATAACAAAAAAATGGCTAGAGTTTGAATGTTCAAACTAGTTCCAAGTAACAGCAATGGGACTTCTAACTCTATATTTTTCTCCAACCCATGTCAGTGATCCAAAAGCGGAGGCAGCTCTTCTCATAACATCTGATCCTGCATCAGTAAAACTGACTGTGTAGGTTAACTTCTCACCTTGTGCTTTGAAATACAGAACCTTAGGTTCGACAACCACCTGGACACCCTTAGGTTCTTGCACAAACACCTTGTACGTAATCTTAGCATTTCCTACATTAGTCATTGTCCTCTCATGTTTAACTGTCATACGTTTCAATGATTTATCGGCCTGAAAGTTGACAGCAAACGAAGGGTAATTCAGATCACCAGGTTGTAGTGCCTTTGCTCTTGGACACTGATATTTTTTCCTAGCTAAAACTGTGACCTGAGCATCAGTGTAGTTGATGTTGCAGAGGTAATGCAAGTAGTCTTCATCAGTGATGTCATAGATGAGACCGGGATCAGAAGCCCTTTCCGGGCTGACATGACCAGAACCAAATGTGAAAGGAGTGGCTATTTTGTTTCCATTGGACGCAGATGCATCAGAAATTAGATGGCCTTCATTGTCATGTGTATGAACAGATGTCATTATTGCAGACTTGATAGCAGCTGGTGACCAATCCCTGTGGACTGATTTTATCAGCGCAGCAACGCCACTGACATGAGGGCAAGACATTGATGTACCCGAGAGTACATTGAACTGTGCCCTCCTTTTATCACTATCTAGATCAGTTAGTGATGCACTTGGAGACCAAGCAGCCAAAATATTGATTCCTGGAGCTGTTATGTCAGGCTTAATGACATAGGGATCTACAGGATTTGGGCCCCGGGATGAGAGATCAGCGACTACTGGAGCCCTTTTCCCATATTGTGTACCGAGAAAAGACATTGAGGCAGTCAAGCTCTTGTTTACTGTGAGGTATGCAATGATTATCTCGGCAGCTGAAACTCCGAGGGAGATGGCTGGCAAAACATGAGGATCAGCTAAAACTTCCTCTCCGTCTGCAGGGGTATTAAGCAGTAGCATTGCAGCTCCTCCAGCTGATATTACGACAGAGCCTTTCTCAGTTCTCCAATTGATACCTCGCTGACAGACAACGATCTTGCCTTTCACAAGTCTTGAAGATAGGGATCCATTGGTACAGAACTCGGCACCTTTGCCACCAGCTGTTTCCTTGTACACAAGTGACAGTTGCTCAACAGTCTCACCAGAATATAAAGATGCTCCATTGAAAACTTTTCCGTTACTTAGCACTACTTTGGCCAGGAAGCTCCTGTCAAGATGGCTGGCACCAACTGTCATCACCCATGGTGCAGTATTGCCAACTGTCGAAGGGCTTGGACCATCATTTCCTGCAGCAAATGACACGAAGACACCTTTGGTTGATGCAGCAAAAGCTGATATGAGTGCGCTGTCTTGATAGTAAGGAATAGCGACTCCTACAAGGGACAGCGAAAGAACATCTACTCCATCATCTATGGCGCGGTCAATAGCAGCTACTACGTCAGAGTCTGCACACGCCTTTTCCCAACAGACCTTGTATACTGCTATTCTTGATATGTAACTGCTTAGAGAGAAGAAAAATCAGCTCCCAAAAAAAATCTTACTAAAACTTCACTTTGAAAACACACCTAATTCCGCTAGCAATGCCCTGGGCCATTCCAAAGAGGTTAGCACCACGGACCATATTTCCAGCTGCCGTTGAAGCAGTATGTGTTCCATGGCTACCATCGTCCCTGGCAGATCGAAAATTAACTTTCTCGTCGATTTTTCCATACATTGCCTCATACCCTTTGAAGAAGGCCCTTGCGCCTATGAGCTTCTTGTTGCAATTGGAAGCTGAAAAGTTTGTGCCTTTTTCACAGGTACCTTTCCATCTTGATGGAACCTCAGACAATCCTGAATCATGAAAGCTTGCATGCTCTGGCCATATTCCTGTGTCAACAAATCCTATAATCACATCAGAACCTAAATTGCTTGCATTCCAGAGCCCTTTGCCTGATTCTAGGCCAAGAAAACGCGGTGAATGTGTGGTTTGTAACCTTCTGATCCCATCAGGAGCAGCAAACAAGACCCCGTCAATTTTACTCAGAGATTGGTATTGCTTTGTGGTGAGCTTAGCAGCAAAACCAGTCATTGCAGTCTCATAGGTGTACAGAATCTGAGGGGCCAATAATGCTTCTTGATCTTCACCGTCTTGAGCTGCAAGTTTTGTTATGGAGTCCAAGACTTGTTCATGCCATTTATAATTCTGGTTGTTGGAATTCTTCAATTCAATTACTTTGGATTCATCCATGTGAATTATATAAGTTCGTCTATCAGCTAATGCGATCAATGTTGATGCCCAAAGAGCTGATAGGACTAGCCAGTGTAGCCACAGTGTCCTGATTGGTATCATAGCTTAAACTGCACATGTACAGAAATTTATCAGTTGATCGTCTATGAGTGCATTAAAAAATGTGCACGATAAGATACACTTAATACACTTGTATCAACTGACAGATGAGATTACAAAGGCCTGCTGTTAAAGCCAATACCAATTATTTTGGTAAACACGGTACTTTGTGTAGTTGTGCTTTTTCCTGAACAATAAAAAGTTAAACTGGTAGATCTCAAAAGTAAAAAAAGAAAAAAGTTGAACTGGTAGTATTTCAACAGTAAGCGGAACTGCTAAGAACATCAGATAGATAAAACCAAATAAGAGTTCATACTTGCGGATCTGCAGAGCAGCGTTACACAATTCTTCCCCTAGTTTAGAAAGAACTGGCACAAAATCGCGTAAGCAATGATTCTTACCTCACTACAGTCCTAACAGAAATAGTACAAATTCTAGCTCTGAAGCAAGGAATAATGAAGTCACCTGCTGGTAATTTGTACTTCAGATAAATGAACAATAAGATTGTTGGAACATACATTACCAAGCTACGAGTAGATGGGATCCATGACCGCGTCCCATGTTTTCTAACAAAGAGTGCATAAATAAGTGGACTCAAGACAAATAATATCTCCCCTGAAAAAAAATAAGCCTAGGAGCGAATGACTGCTTGCTATCGTTAAACAGTCCTGTAAATGATACTTCTAGCAGCCTTACGCAATTCTTTCCCTAGGAGGCCAGTTTAGAATGAAGTAAAACTACTTGCTACTCGCTACCTAGGTGCTCAAAATCGCATAAACACTGATTCTTAGCTAACAAGTTCTAATGAAGAAAATGCTCTTAAGCAAGGAATAATCAAATTACCTGGTAATATAACCTGTGTAGTTCAGATAAATGAGATTGTTTGAACATACTTTACTAAGCTACATACATAGGGCTGTTTAAATAAGAAAACCAGCCATATACATAAAGTAGACTAATCCATTATACTCCCTCCGTTTCTTTTGTTTCTTTACGTTTCGTTTGAATTCCTCTCACATATTCAAACGAAACGTAAAGAAACAAAAGAAACGGAGGGAGTATTGATTTAAAGTAAAAAAAAAAAAGTAGACTTTAAATAAAGTCTATTAGAGGTTCATAGCGCTAATTTGGTGTATACAGCAATCATGAAATTTGATAATACTGTACATGTTTTCTTTAATAATTTGAGAAAAGTTGCTTCTTTTCTTCCAACCAAACAAACAAAAGGAGGAAAGTATTCTATAAGCTCTCTTTTGATCATAGCTCATTTTCTTCATGTGTAAAATGAGCCAGCTTTTGTATAATGTATGCTCTTTTATGCAAAAGATCAGTCTCATAATTACAGTGGATCATGACTAATCAAAGTCGAGTCAGCACTCATCAATGAATTACAGTGGCACGCAAGCGTCTGCTTCACTAAACATACTCAGTTTATCACTAAGTCACATAATCACAGCATTTAATTAACTCGATCGACTGAAGATTATTGTATGAACCACTAGTAAATTACAACCTACAAGAGTATGTTATTATGGACAGGCTAATAAGCATACCGTCTGCTGAATGATACTCAGTCTTTAGATTTATAGGACTGGTCTATGTTTTGTAGACTGATATTATGTATATCCTAATAATGGTTACTTTTATGATTTATAGATGACAATCGGAGTTCTGACAACATGACGAGAACTTTTCCAAATGAGAGAAGCTGATAAGGTTCTTGAACCTGATACAGGATGACTAGCTTTCACCACAACCTTGAAGCTTCGCTTCTGCAAGGGGCGACAGAAGGAAAGACTCGAAGGTGTGACAGTGATGTCTACGCCTTTGGGAGCCCTTACAGTGGCATTGTACACAGACAATGACTGACCGACATTGGTAACTGTTCTTCTGAAGACACCTATTGTTGGTCGTCCCTGCTTGTTTTTTAAGTTCAGCTGCATTGTCGGATAGTTGAGGGAATCATAACCGAATGCAGGGATCATAGTAGAGCAGTTGATGGATTTCGAGCCAACCAACACAGATAATGAGCTCCCCTTATAGCCCTCTCTACACAGAAACTGAATGTAAGTAATTTCATCCATGTCATAAACTAAGCCAGGGCTCACAGCTTTACGTGGATTTACTTGACCAGCACCATATGCAAATTCAGCATCTTTATTGACCCTTGAGCTCATAGGCCTCGCTGTTGAAAGACAGATTAAACCAAGTCAAAAATCGAGCATTCAAATGATAAAAAAAAAAAAAAAATGACACCAAGAAGTCCATTGCATCCATATAATTCAATACCAGTAGTGATGATGGCAGATCTGATAGCAGCAGGGGACCATTTGGGATGAAATGACTTGACATAGGCCGCGACTCCAGCAGCATGTGGGCATGCCATGGAAGTCCCTGACATTAGAGTAAATTTCGAGTGTTGTGTATCACCTTTCAATCCAGTCAGGGACTTGAGAGGAGTATATGCTGCTAAGATATCGATCCCTGGTGCAGCAATATCTGGCTGCAGCACTCAAATAAAGCTGATTCAGTCACACTGCAATCATTTCATGTCATCATGTGTGCAGGATAGGCCGGGATAGTACTAATTAAGTTACTAATTATACCTTGAGAACTCTAAGTGATCCTGGATTTGGACCTCGAGACGAGAATGAACCAATAAACGGAGCAGAAACCTTCACCTCCTTTGTTCTATATAGTGTTGCTGAGGGTGTACTATATATCACAGCATACAATACAACACAGTCAGTAACTTCTCATTCACACAAACCTAAACCTAATAAGTTTTGGAAACACTACTGATCGAATGAGTACTACATACCTTGTTGAATGAATATATTCATCAATTTGTTCACCAACAGTAGAATCAATTGTTGTACCAGGTGCCATGAAAACCATAGCAACATCCAGATACCTAGGGCTTGAAACAATTGCACCAACGCCTCGGCTTTCTTTCACCACAGACTCAACACCCCAATTTTGTAGTCTGCACAAAACTAGTTTTCCTTTGACCTTGGAAGAGCTCAATGAATTATCTAGGCAGAACCTTGCACTACCTTTATCTTTTGAATCTTTAGCTACATCCTCCCCACTAACAAGACCATAAGATTTCGCATTCGTGTCAAACATGTCTATCCCAACTCCCTGCTCAACCAAACATAATACAATAATGACGATTCATGTTAAACCGACCCCAAATTCATAAAGAAGCCAACCAATTAAGACCCTACAAAAAAACCTAATTACTCCCAAGAAAATGGAAATAAAAAAATAAAATAAAAATAAACATGTCAGAGTCGCCATGGGCCACAATCGGCCCCCTCGTGGAACACTAGCTCACAAGTTGGTGGGGTTCCATCGTAAAACCAATTGACAATAGGAGGAGTAACCCACCACCTTATCTAATCCCCAGTGTTCTATTTCTTCATTTCACATGTGGGTCGTTGTCACTCCAACAAAACAAAAGAGAAAATTACCTCGAAACTTTTACCATTGCCGAGCAAAATTTTACTGCGAAACCCGCGATCAGTTCCACTAGCAGCAACGGTTAAAATCCACGGCGCGTGATTAGTAACACTGCCACCGGAGGGGCCATCATTTCCGGCGGACCCCACGGTGATGATTCCCTTCCTCATAGCATGAAACGATCCAATGGATATAGAATCTGACACGTAGCTCGGTGAGGGCCCACCGATGGAGATGCTGATGACGTCGACGCCGTCTGCTATGGCGTGGTCGAATGCGGCTAAAATGTCCATATCAGAGCACCCTGCGCTCACCCAGCAGACCTTGTAGGCGGCGATCCTGGCGGATGGGACCGCGCCGCGGGCTGTTCCCTCGGCGAGGCCGAAGAGGCTGGCGTTGAGGACGAGCCCGCCTGCTAGGGTTGAGGATGTGTGGGTCCCGTGGCCTTCTACGTCGACTGGGGAGAGGATGTCAGCGGGGTCGTTGGCGCCGTCCAGTTTGAAGTAGCGCGCGCCAATTATTTTGCTGTTGCGCGGGAAAATTAGTTATTTGCTAAACGATCAAGTTTTGGGTGCGACCATTCTAATAAGTCATAATCGATTGTTTGATAGCTCGATAATAAGCTACAAGTAAAAAATCTATTATATGTATGTCAAAATGTATCATAAAGTCTCGAGTAGCTAATATACAAAATCAACGTCAAATGTAGTAGTAATAACATAATTTTGACATAGTGATTATCGTTTTATAGTTTATATACTCTATATGCCACAAATCTATTTATATTTTAAGAAAAGCTTAGGTCATAAATTACTTGTTGCATCCAGTGAAATTAGCATAGTGTGGACATGTTCCTTTCCATTTGGATGGTGGCGGACCAAACCTGTCATCCTTGAAACTCTCTGATTGGGGAGTAATACCTGTAATAATTCAAACTTTTATAAGTATTTTTATATAACAAGATAAATTAAGTTTAATAGTATAAACCATCGTGGATTTTCAATTTTAGTGATAAATTATTGAATGAAGCGAGTAGTTTATAAAAAAAAAACGGAGAAACCTGTATCAATGAGGCCAACGATGATATTGCTTTCCGACTTAAGTTTTCTCTTCGATGATTGAGGAAGGCCTACAAAGTCCCATGACTTTGTTGTGTGTAGCTTGTGATATCTATTCTCGTAAATCAATAGCACCTCCTCCATATCTTCATAGAAAATGAAAAGGACCTTAAAAATTACAGTAATACTTGTATATATGAATTAAACGAAATGTATATAGTACTAACTACTAACCAGACAATGCTTCGGCTTCATCTGTGGACAATTTGGCCGCAAATGCATTGAAACTTCTATGGTAACTATGGACTATCGATTCTTTCGCCTCTAATTCACTGCTCCAATCACAAAAGAAACGATTTATGAAGTGGATATTATTTTTGTGAGGACGTCACAAATACGAACAATTTAACGAAATAGTGTTCGAAAAAATAATGTTAAACAAAATGGGTGGAAAAAAAAAACTTGTTCAACCATATGGGGTGCACGTCACCCATATGTAAAACCGCCACAACCATTGGCGGTTTTAAGACTAAAAAAAAAAATGTGAATAGTAAAACCGCCACGGGGACTAGCGGTTTTACATTGTGTAAAACCGTCAGGGCCCGTGGCGGTTTTAATGTTCACAAAATTTGAGATTTCTGTTTTACTGTTCACAAGTCCTGAAACCACCATACTCCTTGGCGGTTTTACAAATGGGTGACGTGCACCCCATTATGTTGAACAAGTTTTTTCCCGACCCATTTTATTTAACATTTGTTTTTTGAGCATTATTTCGAAAAATCGTTCCACAAATACTCGGTTAAACCAACCTTCCTTTTAAATTGTAGAGTATGTCTAAATGTGCTTGAACCGCCGAAGCCTTATCATTTGCCACTCGGTCGCCCATAAAAACGATGTAAAACTTCTGCATTATTATAACACAACAAAATTGTAACCATATTATGTAGCAATAATAATACTACAATGCAAGTAATACTACAATAAGTACCTTTTGGTCATTTTCTCCGATTGCGGTCGCTAAGATGAATATGGAGAAGATGAAGAATACTATACCAAATATTTTGAGGCGTTTATTGAATACTAATGGCATGTTTAAAATTAGTGTATGTTATGAACAGAGAGAAGATAGTATAAGGTTTATAAGAAGTTATTTTATAGGCTGAACTATTAACTAAAGTTAACCCCATATTTAATTATGTCCATTTCTAAGGATATGAGCTCGATCCTTTTCATTATCTTTTTAAAAAATTGTTAAGGACGTAGCTCTCCATCATCAACCAATGAACACCAAACTTAGCTTGCAGCAACACACAAATTTACTCTTGTCTTCCAATGCAAGTGACTTTGCTTCAAATTCATATTTTTATCCCATGTTGCCATTACTCTATTACCTACAAGCCTACAATATAATGAAAAGCTATAGGGAGTACTTCGTAAGTGTTCAGTTGAGATGTCAAGGGCGGCCATGTCTTTTAGATAAATGGGCTTATATGCGTAATAAGTTAGACTGTTATCAACAACACGTTAGGCTTGGTTGAGATGTCAAGGCCTTTTAAATAAATTTTTATTTTTAACGATTTGAGATACTATAGAGTTTGAAAATTTACTATATCACATAGAGTTCACCTTCAAATGAACAAGTAATTTGTATCATAACTTTGATACGATAAGACAATAACCACTACTACGTACTTTTGTTGTAAATGGAATCTTAAAATAAAACTCTTCAAATCAGAATAGTATTAGTTGGGTAAGATCAATCATAATTATTGTGATTTGGAAAGCAAAGTTAATTTGAGTAGACATGTTAACAAACCGGGTTTGAGTTCAAGATAATCCTATTATTATTCAACTCATATAAATCAGTAAATCACATAACTTACATAAGCATCAATACATATTACTCTTTGACAACGCGTAAATTTATCTTTCGTTGCTACATGTATATCACACTTTTTTATTTCAAAACATATTTACCATTTCTTTTTATTAATCATATTCATCAATTTTTAATTTTTATTTTTACTCTGTTTTTTTTAACAGAAATAACGGTCAACACCAAACATATATATAGGCGCCACTATTTTCCACAACTACCGCAAAGACCAGCTCTGATGTTTCTCACTCTATTTTCCCGCCAAAAACTCCCCTCTTCCTCCTCCCTCCACCTCCTCCGCCACCTCAAAACCACCGCCGCCGCCTCAAGCCTCCGTAACAAATACTCCTTCACTCCTCCATCTTCCCTCAACCCCCAAAACCCTAGAAATCCTACCGCCAACCACCCCCCACCACCATCACCGCCACACAAAAAGACCAAAAAGCCCCGCTACCGCCCTCCATCCTCCCTCGAATCCACCGCCGACGACGAAAAAAACAAGAAGCGCCGCCAGTCAACCCTTCCCTTCGACTTCCGCTTCAGCTACACCGAATCCAGCCCGAATTCCCGCCCAATCGGGCTCCGCGAACCACGATACTCCCCGTTCGGGCCGGGCCGTGTCGACCGGGAATGGACCGGGTTGTGCGCCCCGGTGAAGAGCCCTCGTGCGACGTCGGTGGACGGAGATGGCGATGATGAAGACATTGCGCTTGCGGCGGCGGACGGCGACGATGAGAAGCTGGCGAAGAAGAGGAAAATGATGAGAGAGAAAGCTCAGGGGAAGCCGTTGACGGAGGCGGAACGGAAAATCCTCGTCGATAACTGTCTCCGAGGGAAGACAAAGCGTCAAATTAACCTCGGTATTTTTCGACTTTTTTGTGCTCGCCATCTGTTCGACGAAATGTCTAGCTGAGTTTTTTTTTTTTTTTTTTTTTATAATTTGGTTGTTGCATAAATTGTGTTTGGTGTATATGTTTCTTGTCTTTGATCCAAATGTAGGGATTACGGAGCATTGTTTTCGGTATTTTTCGTGTAGAGAGGTTTCTGTTTTTTTATCGGATACTGTTGCCTTGTAACCTTGGTTGAAATGTACTTGGTTAGTTTGATCGTAAAGGTCGAGTTATGTTATTGTGGTTCTTGTTTTCAGGGAGAGATGGACTGACTCATAATATGTTGAATGATATCCAAAATAATTGGAAGCATACTGAGGCGGTCAGGATTAAATGTATGGGTGTGCCAACCATTGACATGAAAAATGTCTGCACGCAACTTGAGGTTCGTTTCCCTTACTATGGAGTATCCAAAATACGACTTTATGCAAGCATCACATGAATCATGATGTGAGCGTTTATGTAACTCATTTCACGGCTTCTATACTTTCCTTTATAGGAGTTTTGTTATATGAACTTAGTTAAACGAGGTTGGTATGTCTCTGTCCTGTAACTTGTTTGTGTATTGCAGGATAAGACATTTGGCGCGATTATTCATAGACATGGGGGTCTCCTTGTTTTGTATAGAGGCAGGAATTATAAACCCAGGAGGAGGCCTGTGATTCCAATAATGTTGTGGAAACCAAGTGCGCCTGTGTATCCGAAGTTAGTTAAAACAACAATTGAGGGACTGAGCATTGAGGAGACGAAGGATATAAGAAAAAGAGGATTAGCTGTGCCTGCATTAACAAAGCTTGGTAATATTATGTGCTTCTGATCTTTTGCTGTTGCTGGCCTCTGATTGTGTTGATCCTTGAAAATGCAAATGCAGGTAGAAATGGATACTACGGCAATTTAGTGTCAATGGTTAGAGATGCTTTTCTCGTGGAGGAGCTGGTCAGGATCGACTGCACAGGCCTTGATAAGAGTGATCATAAGAAAATAGGCGTCAAACTTAGGGTAATTCTTGTTTCCTCAACTGGATGTTTTGAATTATGTTTGACTATGTTTACATGTGTCAATTACCCAAGGCAATGTTAATCTGAAACTGGAGGATGTTATAGTTAAGAAGTTACCTTTTTAAGAACATTCACTAGAAATTCTTAACAACATCATAAGCCTGACTCATACGGTACATGTTAACACACACACACACACACACACACACACACACAGAGGAAAAATTCAACATAAAAGATATAGCTTTACTGAGATACCAGAAGCGTGTACATGTGTGATGTATATTTTCCAAGAATAAAAACGAGGAACCATTTCCACCCAAATCCTAGAACGAAAATGTAGGCATGTAGCTGTAGTTATCTCTACATGTGAAGATCAGGTTGTTGTAGTCATTTTGATGAGCAAGAAAAAGTCTTCGAAGTGAGTGTCTATACTAGTGTTGGGAGATTCCTGTCAACAACATTCACTCCTTGAACAGGCTATGTCCAAGACATGTAGTGCTAGAGCTGTGCAAAATGACGTCTTTGGAGGGCTTCTGAAGTTACATCCCTTTTTCTTCAACTTAAAAAAACTGAGTTAGATAGTTGACTTCGGATTTAAGGTTGCATCATGAAAAGAAGCCAAGCAGAACTGAAAGTCGGAAACTTTGTTTGATTTTTCCCTAATACTTCGTGTAGAAAGGCCTTTAGATTTTTTTTTTTTTTGGGGGGGGGGGGGGGGCAGGGAAAGGCCTTTAGATCTTTGAGCCGATAACCTTAGGCCTCCATATATTCTCTCTTTGGAATATCAAAACCCTGGGTTTCTCTTCCTAACTTGATGTCTTATATCAGATGGGGGTGAAAGATTGATGTGCTGTTATATTCAGTGAGGATCAATGAATATAATACTCCAGCCACAGCTTCTTTCATTCGGAGTTCTTTGTGTTTACTGGCCAGTGTTTTTGCTTATTGTTAGGCTTGATTTATGTGCTGTTTAGAGCTCTTTCAATATGCAGTCCCTTGAAAAAAAAAAAAAAAAACGTGTAATACAGGACAAAGAAGTCTTTTTTCTGGAGGAACTTTCATATGAGAGTCAAAATAAAGCCAGGAAAATGCACTTACATCTGATGTCTTGTATTTTTGGGGATCAATTTTTCTAGCAAACAAATAATTTTTTGGTTTTTTTTTTTTTTTTTTTTTGACGGGAGGGTTCGTTTCTAAATTAGTCCTCGTGTGTGCAAAGTTGAGGTCTTTGGCTGCAAAATTAATGAAATTTGCTGCCAAGACAGAACTTTGAATTTTGAAAGTTGGATTAATCTGATCAATGGCCTTACGCCTGCTGCGCACATTGTCTGTTTGTTAGTTTACTCGAGGAATAACCTGAGAAGCCCCAGTAATTTATATTCTTAGTTTCTTAAACGGTTAAACCGTTCAAATTTCTGCTTCACACGCGCTATGAAAATTTAAGTGACAGTATATTACCCTGACATTTCATTCTAATCATGCTATCATCAGGACCTTGTACCATGCATCCTCGTCACATTCATGAAGGAACAGATCGTCATATGGAGAGGGAAGGAGTATCAACCGAAGGAGGATGGAGTCTTCCTTACAGAACGAGAGCCATTCGAGAATTCTGTTGATAATCTGGTTTGGGATGCTTGATCAACTTGAGCTTATTGACAGGGTCACAGACCATAGGAGTCAGTCCAAGGAATTTGGCAGCTTGGAAAGTACTACCTGTACTAGTAAGATATCATCTCATTGGCATATATATTTTATTATTATTTGCCTAGATCTGAAAGATTCATTAGATCCAATGTACGACGATCATAATGCGTTTAGTTGGTTGTATATTCTTTTGTTTACCCAACTGTCTTTAAAAGGTTACAGGCAACAAGGTGCGATTGATCTCATATATAATGACCAAACTCATGACCCTCTTAGACCTATTAAGTATCATTTTCTCCGAGACGCTGAACGCAGTCTAATCGATTTGTCGCGTTTGTGTGTTTTTGTGCTGCGTTTAGCGCCACTTCTTTACGTGTATGTGGAAATACAAAAAGGAGGAACATGGAATGTACACTGAATAGAATTTTAGATCTTAGGCATCTTTATGGCAACGGATATAAATGACCAAGTCAGGTGTCGAAAATTCTAAATTTGTGGATATATTTCACAATTTCTATGTGCTCAATAAATTATGATAAGGTTTTTGGGGTCCTTTTCCAATAAATTATGCTTGTTATTTCATTTTCATAAATGCACAATCATGGAGTTTTTGTTCTTCTTACTAATTTTTTTTTCTTTTATCTTTTTTGCTCAATGGAAAAAATTTGAATCATTTGTAATTTGTTGTCACCATGAACGTGGCTAATTTTTGTGGAACCAGCCCAAGAAGAAAAGAGATGGAACAAATAGAAGTTCAAAATACTATCGTTTTCAAGAAATGAACTCCCTTCACTCGCGGATCATTATAAATCATAAAGTTTCATGAATAATCATCTCGAAACAATTAAATATCCAAAACTAGAAGTCTTTTTTAAATTGAAGTAAATATATTTTACTAAGAATTCATGTTACTTGTGGCCTTGTGGGACTTTATCACTCGAGTACATTTTACATCAAGTGAAGCATCATCAATTGTTCAATCCCATTATAATAAAGAAGACCTTACACATTGTCTCCGCTTAATTTAAGTACCATTTGACTAAATGGGGAAAATTGGTAAATCATTAAAAAATTTAAACTGCCAAATACTCGTGAACATTCAAATGTTCATGTTCACATTTGGATCACATGATTTGTGCATGTAATCAAAATCAATCAATCTATTAGTTTCACATTAGCAAAACTCCTCATCATATAACCCACAACACATAAAAAATAAAAAATAAAAATAAAAAAGTTATTAGTCACACCCTAGACAATATAATTTGTCCCACACCAAAGATGAGAAACTATACTCCGTATATCGATAATCACTCAAATTAAATATTACTGTAATTTTAAAACCCGAAAATATTTATGCGCCACAAAAACATGTAACCAAACCCCACATCACATTGCGTTGGCTAATTGTTAATTGTCGGAGGATTTTCCCGGTAACCATTTTCAATAAGTCCACAATTTTACCAAATACTCTACTTTTTCTGTCTCTGTCTCTCTCTCTCTCAAACTGTTTACTGGTCTCTCTCTGTTTCTCTTCTTCTTCCTTCAATACTCCTTGTAAATTGGAACCTTTCTTCAATGGCGAACCATCATGAACAGCTTCAACAACAAGATACTCTCAAAACACCATTGTTGACCCACAAAAATCACATCAAAAATAGTCAACCCCATCATCAAAACCACAACAACAACAATAATCATCAAATTCATCGTAATAATAATAATAATCATAGTCATACTATACAAATAGAACAACCCCAGAAAAATCAGAACTCAGAAAACCCCCAAATTGACCCACAAAACCCTTATAAATTTCTGGGTGTTGATGGGTTTTGTGTGCCAAGTTCATCATCAACAGCTGATCCTTTCAGAAATCATACTCCGAAAATAGAAGGGGTTTATGAGTGGATTAAGATTGTAATTTGTATACCAATTGCTTTAATTAGGTTGATTTTGTTTGGGTTGAGCTTGTTGATTGGTTATTTTGCGACTTTGATTGCTCTTTATCGATGGAAAGATAAGCACAATCCGATGCCCAGGTGGCGCTCTCGTCTTATGTGGGTTACTCGTCTTTCTGCTCGTTGTATACTCTTCTCTTTTGGGTAAGATTTGGTTTCTTCTTTGTTTTTTATGGTTTTGGATTTGTAGCTTCAAGTTTACGATTGAGATTTCGCTGTGGGATTGGTTTTGTGTGTTAAAGATTTGAGCTTTATCTATCTTGGTTTGGATATGGTGGTGTGGATTTTGATGTGGACGAGTTTCGAACCTTGGTTGACCATTTGAGCTAGCTGATTTACTTTGATGAAGCTTGTGTGTATTTTCATCCTATTGCCAATCTATGATGCAATTTTCACCATGGATCATCTGAAAAAGCCTATAAGGTTGCGCATATCCGACCCTCCTTACCTTGCCATAGACGGGAGCCTTTGATGCACTTGTGAAGGAGTGTGATGTTGTTGAGTTTTGCATCTAAGTTTGCGAGTTGAGCAAGCTGAGTTTTGTTTATATAGGTAATTTGTATGTGATCAAACAATGATTTTGAGTGTTATCTGTCAATCTGGCTATTTGTGAAAAATTCAGCTCCAGTTGTTTTGGTGTTGAGGTGTGAAGGACTATGTCGTATATGAGATTCGATTCTCGAGTGTGTAGTTGTACCTATCTACCTGTATTCTGTTGATGGGTATTCTGGATTCAGTAAAGGAGGGTTATTTTCTGTTTAGATAGTTTTATTCATCCAGCTATCCAGGTGGTCAAGACCATTGTGAACTAATGAAGTTTTTGTAACCTTAGTTATGACTTGTTCCTGACCTTTTTTTTTGGGGGGGGGGGGGTGCCTCGACAATTTTGGTATTTAAGCATTGAATTGTTGTCATCCTGTTGCAGCTATCAGTGGATAAAACGGAAAGGACGTCCGGCACCAAGAGATATCGCTCCTATTGTTGTATCAAACCATGTATCATACATCGATCCAATTTTCTATTTTTATGAGTTGTTCCCCACAATTGTATCATCCGATTCCCATGATTCAGTGCCCTTGGTTGGGACTATTATTAGAGCGATGCAGGTATGTCACCCTGCTGACCTTTGCTTGCTGCTAATGTTCTTTTGTGTTTTGAATGTGGATTCTTATTAGCCTAGTTGCCATGTTATAGTAGAGGCCTATGATTTTGCATTTATGTTATCTGTTTGCTGCAGTTAGATGGTGATTCTACTTCATTGTAATTGTGTTCACTTTTCAGGTTATATATGTCAGTAGGTTCTCACCTGCATCGAGGAAAAATGCCGTTAATGAGATAAAGGTATGAAGTTCCTTGCTCCTTTTTCATTTACCAAATTAAAAGTTCATTTGATATATGCTAGAACTTTTTCCTTTAATGGCTTAGCATAGCTCTTGAAGAAACAACATGTATGAATTGCTTGCCGGTCGAGATCATTTTTTCTTTGCCCCCTTTTTTGGGTCTGTTGAATACTAAATAATTGATGCCATGTAAATCTTCAAGCGGGGTATTGAGATCTGATGGAGCTAGATGTTGAAGCTCAGCGATGTGCTCACATTAAAAATAAAAATAAAAATTACTTAAGTTCCCTGAGCTTCAACATCTTTTTTACAACAAATGACAGTTTCGGTGAGATTGAGTGCCTGTAAAATGCAATGGAAGAGGTCTTTGTAGAGAGTAAACTTCAAAAATGATTTATAATTGCCTTGATCAATGCAAATTACTTAAAGATGGCCTAGTGTTGAAGCAGCCATACGCGTTTCAGGTGCCTGAAACGCGCTACTACCTGTAAGGTTACCCTCATGCTGATGTACATATAACATAAATCCCCTTGTTCTTAGATAGTATGTTATTAGATAGGAACACGCTGAAATATCATTTTTGATGCCATCATGATCATGCCCATCAATGTTACTAAAGGCTGTTTTCATAGCAATTCACGAGGAACCAGTCCAGTGTTTAAATGACAGTCAAATTTGATTCAGTACTTCCTGTCAATTGTAAGCCATTTGATACAGAAATTTGCTTTCAAGGACTTGTACACAGAGAAAAGCTTCAAGCAATAGGTACCCTCGAGTTCTATTATTTCCTGAGGGAACCACGACCAATGGGAGATTCCTTCTTTCATTTCAAATGGGAGCGTTCATACCTAGTTATCCAATTCAACCAATCGTAGTCCGTTATCCTTATGTGCACTTTGATCAATCCTGGTATGTCTACTGCCTTGTGAATCATCTCTGAAATATTACTCTGTAAGTTCTGGATCTCTTACTCTATGCATTATGTATCAAGGGGTAATATTTCCTTGGGAAAACTGATGTTCCGGATGTTCACCCAGTTCCACAATTTCATGGAGGTACGCCCTTTTCTTTATATTTTGATTGGACTTAGCTCAGATTGCACGTACCTTCAGTTTGCCTATTAGTGTTATTTGAGCTCATCATAGCAAGTCTCTTATAGCTTACTCTTCTATCAGTGAGAGGCATAAATGTACATGTACAAAGATGAGAGCTCTCTTTTTTCCCGGGAGAGAGTTGGGGGAGGATGGATGGAGGTCCCTGCTGCGGCATGAGCACTATGTGAAATCAGGGAGCAAAGTTGGTTATGAGTCTTATGACGAATAAAATGGGGGCTGTGTGATGTTTTTCCTTAATTATTTGTCAATGGTCTGAAGGTAGATTTGACAGTACATCATTCAGGATGCAGAACTAGTCTTCATTTTCAGACCCAAACCACAGATATCTGCCCACTAAAGATGTGGAAAGAGATGTAGGAGGCCGTGAATTGGTGTAATAAGAGTATGTCCTCAAGTGTTTTGGTAGAGAAGGATGTGAAGCTGTTGGCCAAAAAAGAGAAACTCCTTTGTGGAGTATATATTGTTCATTGTCTACTTTAAGAAAAAAGATTTCTGTGAGATCAGATGACAAAGTTTGTGGGTATACTGTATACATGTTCAGCGATCATTTCGTAAATGACAGGGGATGCTGTGAGATTTGCGTTTTTTTCAGCTTTCTCAATGACCATATGAGCTTTTGGCGGTGAAACCAGCTTCAGAGGATTGATGGACTCATCTCATACACTAAGAGTGTAACCAAAGAAGAGATTGCTTGTCTAATACTTTTTCTGAATGCCATGTTTTTGTGCTACTTATGACGGCGGAAAGGAAAACAAGAATTTAAGGGGTTAGAAGGGTTGGCTTAGACGTAGGTTGTGCATTGAGCTGCCGTGCCTCTTTCCTCATTTTAAGTGCATAGTTAGCAGGAAAGAGGCATTGCCGCTGAGAGGATCCCAAGGCTGAAAATGCTTTCAAAACCTGAAACAAGAGACTTCTGTGCGGAATAGTCCAAATGGATGGCCAAATTAAGATGTTATCAATGGAGTAAGAATATCGAATATTGATGAGGAGATTTGAATCTGCCGACTGGCAATTAAGTTATCTATACGTTCATAATTGATATATGAATTGCTATCTTAGAATCTTGGAGCAGGACCTTTTTGAAGTAGAAGTTAATTATCTTCCTTCTTTCTAATACTTTTTTGATCTCTCTTCACTAATCTCTAAATAGGCTTTTATGATACAACAACAAGTATTTCATCATAGGCAATTAGGGATTCATAATGAAGTTATAGATTCTGAATTTTTATTTTGTGTTGTATTGACTTTTACTATTCTATGCATTTGAGCAGGTGGAATATCTTCCAGTTGTACACCCTTGGCAAAGTCCAAAAGAGAATGTGTCCCTTTTTGCTGATAGGGTAAGTCCACTTTTTGATTGGCAATTGTAGGTCAGTTAACAGGGGGAATCGATACTGTGGCTAAATAGTCCTGGTTATCCTGTGGACTGGCTTCTTTCTATCCTTTTTCTGCTCTTATGCTCATAGCACTTGGATGTTGCAGGATCTTCAATTCTTCTCTAGCCACAAACAATGTCATAATTTGCTAATTCTTTGGAATTGAATAGTTTAGAAATTGTCAAACCATTTGCTATTATATTTTAAGAACACCCTTGCTTATCTCGCATAAGATGAAAACTTTCAACTCCAGTGCTTTAGGTTTAGTTGCTCAGCTCCTTTTTTCACTAGACATGCATGAATTGGTGATGCTCATTTAACCGACTTTTTGAATACGCAGACTGCCAATGCAATGGCTACTGCATTAAATGTCTTGCAAACATCGTATGGCTATGGGGACATGATGCTTCTCATGAAAGCTGTGGAAATGAAACGGGTGAGCAGTATTTTCTTGGCCGTTAACGCTTCTTAGTACAATATGCCTTGCCTGCTACGTTGAGAATTATCTTTTGCTTGAGTAACGTGGTTGGAGGTGTATATGGAAGTTACTCCATCAGTTTTTGCCATATGCCCATATGATTGATTAAACTTTACCGTGATCTCAAGTTCTGAATAGAATGGTAGAAGATAATTTTATATGGTGCCACTGCCAACTGTCAAGGAGTTTATTTTCTTCTGTTTATCATGTTATCGTTTGGCTGTTGTGGGGACTCTCTGTGTCATTTGTATCTTCTATGCTCTAATATATGTCCTAATTGTTACTGCATCATGTAAATGATTGTCAATTTTTAAGATGGGGAAGACACACGACTGCATTGACTAGGCAACAAGTGGGCCACAATAAGCATACCATTCAATAGTTTTAGTGCTGTCACTGACATCTCTCTTGTTTCAATAACAGGAGAATCCGTCAAGATTTATGGTGGAACTGGCACATGCAGATTTGGTAAGTATGTTTAAATTACAAACTCTTTATTTCCATTTACCTGCTTTAGGTATTGTGTATTTCAGAAGGAAGGTTTTTTTTTTTTTTTTTGGGGGGGGGGGGTGATTTTCAGATGGAAGTTACATCTAATTTATTGGCTTTTGTTTTGGCTATGCTGAACTATGGGGTAAAAACAACTTCACTTACTTTCTCACAAGGGACTCATTGATGGCTATTGCCTTTTATTAAATTCATGCCATAGACATATGAAATCTATTAACGCAATACATGTGTTGATGACCTGATGCTTACACGTCACTCTTGACATGTCCTCACCTGACACTTGCCATGGAGTGTTCCATATACCGCCAATAGCTGGTGTCCTTTTGCCATAGTTTATTAAACATGTAAGGTAACAACTTGTTAGAGTTGTTACAAATCCTGAGATATGGCGTGGATGCTTGTCAGTAGTTTGGAGGTTCGGTCATGTGCAAGTCATTCGATGACCTATTTATGTTAAGAATGATATTGGACATCAACAAGGCACGTCATAACACGTGTACTTGGGTTCCTAAGGCCCTAAGATGACACTTCTCGTGTAGAAAAGCTCACTTAGATGATTAATTTGGGTTTTTGGGTTCGGTCCCACGACTCAGGCTCGCGACTGTTGTATTTTGACTCGATGAAGAAGGTTATGTGGATTATTTGTGCCTTGAGTGAGTTGTTGCAACATTGTTTTATGGGTCATGACTACCATGGTCGGCTGCTCGGACATTAGTATCAGTTACTTTTGTGAGTCTACAGCAGCTAAGCAGTTCAGTCCCTTGGTGACACATCACACACTTGCTTCCAAGCGACATTCAAGTCTAGTTACCCAAAGAACTAATGTGGCAGGACAATGGGAAACTAGGGTGAACACTGATAATCATGGCAGTTACTAACTTCCTAAACAGAAGGGGCTGTGTCTAAGGCTACAGTTTATGTTATGTCTGAATATGTGCATTGACACCACATCATTGTCGCTGACGAAGAATACTTAAGCTCTTTCACTTTATTCATATACCAAGGGTTTCTATTGTTAGCATTGTTACTTCAACAAGTGAAAAGATTACATGCGACACACAGCAACACTGGGCTTAAGGCACAATAATAATTCTACCCTAATTTAAGGATATGCCTATACATACAATTTTGTACGAGGGAACAAATTCTCAGCAAGCCCAATAGAGGTGATTATGGACGCATGCAGTGGGCCTCAGAACAGTATCATTTGTGTTATAAGGCTCCCTTTTGTTATTGCCATCATAATCTGTCTATGCTGGACTTGGTGATGCTTATTTTCTGAGTTCTTTCCCATGCATGTTTGCTGATTTACTTCCTTGTCTGTAGTCTTGCCGCATTAATACTATGGAGGCTTTGGAATTCTTGGAGAAGTTTTTATCCATGAATCCAGACAACAGGTATGTAAATTTTTGATTGTTTAGTTTCTTCAAGGGCATGAGTGGGCTGGCCCATGACGTCAAAGATGAAAGGTTATCGCAGCCTTAACGCTCTGTTAAAAAGTATGTGTGAGCTTGTCTTATACTCAGAGGTCTTCTGTTTTGTGCAGTGGCTGCGTAAACCTCGAGAATTTTGTTAGCGCCTTGAGACTGAAACGTTGTGATTTATCTAAGAAGGTATTTTCACAGATTTGTTAGTTTTCTTAGTTCCAGGCACAAGGTTTTTTGTCGCAGTTCCCTTTTTCTAGACATACAATAGATTTCTTGCATTCGTTCTTAACCCTGAAAATGCTCCATATTCCTCTCTTTTGGATAGCCAAAAAGGTTCTCAAAGACTGTCAGAGAAAAGTTTTGTAAATGATGAAGTGTTCACTTCCTTGAATGCTGAGCCTGGCAGTAAATTTGCTGCTTTTCCAATCAATTTGTGGAGACAGTTTTATGATTGATGCCCATTTGACATGCAGATATTTGCATTTGTTGATACTGAGAAGAAGGGCAAGATCAACTTTAAACAGGTATGTATATCGTCTGTGGTTCTTTCTCGAACTTGTGATTTTTCGAACTTGAGTTTGTGGTTAATGCCTTTTCTCGCTATTTTAGCAATGAACTAAATGATAGAAATATAAAGTACGGTGTACATCTCCACTCCAATAGTTGGGCTTTGTTGAGTTCAGCTTGTGTTCCAGTTATCCGTTGGTATTTAGACTCCGCCCCCTAACAGTGCGAGAGTAGGTCGGGAACATGTATGCAGACCATTAGATCTGGGAAGTTGAACAGATGTGAGAATGATGCTGTATTGAAGTCCCAATATTTTTCTCTTGATACATGTTCTATTCCAATAAGCCAAGGAGAGGACAGAAAAGGAAAGGAAGATAGCAGATGTTGCCTTTTTTTTCATTTTTCTTTTTTTTTTTTTTTTTTTTTTTTTTTTTTTTTTGAGTGTCTTTTAGTGTGTTGGGGTCTGGGGACTGGACACTGATGCAATAGAAAGAGTTCTGGAAGCTTGAATCTTAGATAGAGGTAATCTTGCTTAGGAGAATGAAAATGGTTGCAGTAAGAAGTCTGAACAACTCCCCTATTCTCTAGCGGCTGTACTTTTATCCATGGAGTTCACTGATTTTTCCTCGACATTTTAAGTTAGCGTCTATGGCTCTATTGAAGAATCTGAGAGGGGCGGTACGTAGTGGGATTTTCTGCTAATTGTCGTGTCTTGTGATGTCTGCAGTTCTTGTTAGGATCGACACATGTTATGAAACAGCCACTATTCCAACGAGCCTGTGAATTTTCATTTACCAAATGCAGTGATGATGACGATGATTATGTTTCTAAAGAAAAGGTCTTTTCCTCCACTTTGTTTTGGACAATATCTTCCATGGGGGGTGTTATAATCGAATCAAGTTCTAACTTCATATCTTATGCTTGTTATGCAGTTTGGAGATGCAATTAGAGTGGTTATTCCATCTGCCAATGATTATGATGTAAGTCTCTCTTACTTCTCGTATGCTTACTGTGACTGGTGATTTGAATGCTTTGAAAGCCCAGTTCCACTCCACCAATTCTGATTGTATAACCTTGAGTCCTTGGCGTGTACAATTTCAGGTCACCGCACTATTCAATATGTTCGACATGGATGGTGATGGTAGAGTCAGGAAGCATGGGTTCCTAACTTGTGTAAGGAAAAACCCGCTGCTTATTGCTCTCTTTTCGTCTCTTCTAGTAGATGAGCTCTCACATACTAGCAATGGAATCTTAGAGGAGATAATTTGCTAAATTCGTTTGGTTTTGCCCTGATTCATGTATGATTTGTGTGCCCTGTATTTTTTTCTGTCTTCTTGCCCCTTTACTGGGGCTGCCTAGAGCAGAGGATGGAATATGATAGGCATATACAGGTCTGGTATATTTTGCGAATCCAGAACCTTGATATGGCTAGTTCGTGGCTTGCTTGTTACTTACTGTAGTGAAGGTTCTGTCGATTCATAACGAAATTAACATAGTAATTGTCATATACTGATCTTTTGTGGACACGCAGTGCAATTGCGCTCTCCATCCTACATAAGGGTCTCTGCTTGTTGTTTACCCTGTAATGATCTTGGTCATACCTTCCTTTCTTGTACGGCACTATTGGATTTACGACTTTCTTTCCACGGTATGAAGGGGATGGACTTGAAGACTTCCGAAAAGCTGGTGCTCCTCTGCTTAAGAGAGCATTGTTACACATTCGTAGGCAATATAGTTTAGAGGTTTCTGGAGTGGAGAGGTCGTTCCAAATCGTGTATTTCTTACCAAATCGGTATCACTATCGTAGTAAACATGAAAAGATGACCTATAATAACTCATTTATAGGTCATTTCTGGAGTTTGGGAAGGTTCATTCCTTTGAACAAACACAGAAAAGTTGTTAATTTGATCTTCATTTGATATACACTCCCTTCAAAAAGCAAGTTTAAAACCTTCTGTTCCACGATTATGACGTCTTATAAAAATTACTCCGTAAATTTATATGTCGGAATGACAAACGAGAGGACGAATACACGCCTACGTAATGTTGTGGCCAACAGAACGCAGGTATAGCAAATGGAGCAAATGGCCGGACGTAATAAAGAGAGGGGACCTTACGCACACAAGTTGCTCTTTCTTTTGTAATGTATCTCATATTGGTATGGCCATTTATGTTCCCAATTTGTATATGCATTCGTTGTCGCCCTTCTATTTTGAGACTTCTATCTTCTATGTCCCAGTCCTACCACGCAAGTCTCGTATGGCTGAAACTTTTTTGAAACTCGTGCTTTATCAACAATAAATACTACTAGTAGTAGTCGTTTGATTACTACCCAATGCGAGTTGCAAAGATACAACTCGTATATCAGCTAATAAGAGAGATGCATACATTTTGAACTCACAAGGATAACAAAAGTCTCGCCCGCAACTTCTAACAACATTGTTAGAATAAATTAAAACTCACTTATTTTCTTAGTGCGTAAGCATACTCATTTGAAATGTTTTTTTACTAGTATTCAATCCAAACGTAAAAACGCAAAATAATCAACTAATTAATAAAACGGAGCATGGGTTTTAGAGCCAAGAAAGAATCGAGCGACACGAAGTTTGAGAAACAATGACATCAGAGGATCTTGGAATATCAGAAGAAATAGTTATGGTCTTGTTGGCAAGTCAAGAGAATAGTGACCGTTGGATGAGATAATAAGGAAGAATCTGAGCCATTAACTGGAGATAGTAATAAATATCTGAGAATGGTGATAAAGCAATCTGGTCCCGCTACCTGTCAAGTCGGGGGACCATTCCCACTTTCCAAGGATATTTGGATAACCACTTCCTTTACTGACAGCTGTCGGCCTGCTTTTCTTCTCCGTATATTTAGCCCACGTTCTTCAGGGTTTCCTTTCCCTCATTTGAACGAATGAATTCCTTGAGTCTCGAGTCATGACGCTTTGGGTTGGATCACTTGGATGCCAATCGTAGTCAATACGCCAAACTCCGTTTACGCCGTTTATTACTCACTAGCATAAATGCCCGTGCAACGCACAGGGGCTCCATATATAACGTTTTAGATGAGTTTATTTCAAATTTGGGACTTTGTATAGATTGGAGGAACAAAGTTCATAGATATTAGAAGTGAATGCAATTGTGATAGATAAATCTGACATATCCACCTGTCTATTGATACGAAATTTGATATATCAACCCGTCTATCAATTAGGACAAATAGATACAATCAATCCTTTCATGTAAATTTTCCTCAAAAGTCATCCCATTCAAATGTAAGTTTGTGAACATTTCTAATCAAATAACTTGGGTTCAGGTAAAAAAAAAGTATTTCTTCTCCGAAAACCACATTAGCCAAACTTCTTCTTGAGGTTTACATCTGCTTCCTCAAGCCGTCTTCATCTCAGGCAAATGTCAACGTAAGACAAGCGAGCGAGATAAGCACTGTGTCATGTTTCATAACCACTTCTTGTACCCTTTCTTTAGGGCCTCAGACTTGTTGACAAGTTCCGTCATTGCAAACTACGGTGTTTGATAGCTAGTGTCAGTTCCCAAATTTGTCAGGCTATAATTTCCGATGCACATACTGAAGTTTACACTTTATACTATCTCATAGTACAGTAGTTCAACCAACCAAAGCATACCAATGGCGCAAACTCAATCAGACATACTTGTCTTGTATCTAACTCAACCAAGTGCAACATGCTTCACATCGAAAAAACAAATCCAAATAATTACATAATTATCAAACTATGAGATGAAATTTCTTGACTATTTTTAACAGAAATTGTACATATTAGAGACTAATTAAGCAGGAAAACAACAACAACAAAAAAAAAAAAAAAAAAAAAAAACGAAATTGTGAAAAGGAACGCGATAAGGTGAAATTGAGATCGATGCGATCAAAATCAGCAACCCCCTACTGACCTACATAACATTAGTCAATTGAATTAATTAAAAAGTAGTAGAAGATGAATTAAGTGATAAGTGTACAACTGTTTCCTAATTCTCTGCTGATTCTTCCCTCAACTAAACGATTGTATATCTCTTTATTAATCTATTCACACTCCTTTTGTAAACAATATCCTTTAATTTAGCCTTGATTCTAGGTGTACATATTACGTTTCCTGTATTGTTTGATCTTGTAATTGTATAAATGCTTTTTCTCTGTAACACTGTTTATCATCAATCCTATGAAACATTTTTCATGTCTCAATAGTCAATACTCTGCTCTCGCTGTTTTTTCTATATTAAGTAGTCTATAGAATTAATTGGAGCAACTAAAAGCTAAAAAGAAATTGGGGGAGAAAAATGTCAAGTATTGAAGGCCTTGATTGGTTTCTATTGGAAGATACTGTGCATGCCACTTTTCTGGTAGAGGGTCATGTCATCAAAAACAACAATAAAGAGAAATAAGATGAATATAAATAAAAATCAATATTATCAGAAGAAGTAGACGATTAATCGGTGAAGATGGAAGCAAGAGAACCACAACCTCATAACCTTTAACGAACAAGTTTTCCCCCAAAAAATGATCTTTTGGAATCCAACAAAGTGATATAGTGTGAGGATGATCTTGTGCAAAGTGATGAAGCAGGTGTGTGAGCTTCGTGCCAAGTTATCAACAACGATGACAAAAAATTTGCGCAGCTCAACTTCACCCCCATTCCCTCTTCTTATATACTAGTAGGTAATAGATGTTCCCGGTATTTTAATTTTCATCATTTTGGTTTTACTCTCTCCGTCTCAAAATATATGTCAATCTCATATTTGGCGACCCTTCTTTGACCTTTAATATCTCTTAAAATATAAGACTACAAATTATAAAATTATAATCTTGTGAAAGTATATTCCACAACGAATCAATATTTTTTTATGAAATTGAAAGTGAAAACTTACCTCATAACTTATAAATGTCATATATATTGAAATGGAGGGAGTATGTTAATAGCGGTTACGTATATGGAGATGACGCAAATAGTTGCTACAAGGAAATATCAGGTCCAAATCGACAAAGACCTCATTAATCATGAGTTTTTCATATTCCAGAGGACAAGCCTCATCCAATTTGAATATTATATAGAAATTTTGGTAACAATGATGTGAAGAGATCGATGACTGTTAAAAGTATAAAATAAACCTACGTTTTTCTAGTATATTATACTTTTACTTAAAAATTTCTCTCTCTTTTAAAATACTGTTTTGATTGGTCATGTTGAGATATACTTTTAAACCAAATGACAAACGTGGTTGTCTTAAAATCAAGTGAAATTGGTATAATGTAATACATAATAGATCATGTATCGACATTTACAACAAATGAACAATTTATTTGGTCTAGATTTTAGCACCCAACATGCCCAGTCAAAACTCAAAACAGCAAAACAAAAGGGAAAAAGGGTTTTGGGTAGGAGGTTAGTTTATTTTGCTCTCAATACATGTAAATATGTAATGCAATACAAGTAGGTTCTTTAGTGAATTTTCGATTTTGCTAGATTTATGCTCTGCTTGTTCCCATGAATCAGTTGTGGTTTTGTCATAGGTTGGTCTCTCTAGCCATAATAACAAGATGTAGTAAACATGAGTACATGAAATTTTGTTACAAGATACGAAAGTATGATGAGAGTTTCACATGTATAAGTGTATAACCATATATACGGTATCCACCATTTCTCTCTCCTCAATCCAATCGATCTCTTTTTTCCTAGGCATATTTTGAATTGATATTCCTTATTTTAAGTTTATACTAGCTTATGAACCCGTGCCATGCATGCACGGGGTTCTTAAATGTTTATGTGAAGTAGTTATAATAGTGTTTATGAATTGTGAAGTATTTAATGTCCTACACAGTATATAATCCTAAAATGAGGGAGTATATACATAACCAGGTAAATAACTAATTGACGATTAATTAGACATTTCTCTCATGTTTGTCCGATAGGCCATGGTAAACAGATTTCCATGTATTTCCCAAAGGAAAAAAGTCAAACTGATTTAAAAACCCATTGATCTAAAATCACCACATGCATGAAAATATGAAACCATAGACAATTACATTGCATGCATTAAGGGTGGGGCTGCAATAAAGATATCATTCAATACGGAATAATTTACGTTGCTATGCCAGTGTGCCATATATAGCGGTGATACTATTGAGAGTATGAATATTGCATCGAAAAGAAGTTAAGCCGAAAGTGTCTAAACTTCATAATTAACTCATTAATTGCATGTCTATTGTTATTATACAAATTATTTTGTGAGACGGTCTCATACGATGAGAAGGTCTCGCCATAGAATTACGGTTATTATTATTATACTCCCTGATCAAATAAGACAATTGATTATGAAGGTGTTACAAATTGTGTCCATTTGAATAAGATCATAAAACATGTCGTACATGTATTGTGTTGATAGACTTGATACATACGGTGAAGTATATAATAATACCCACTCGTTAAAAACTATTATGCAAAAAAAAAAAAAAAGCTATCTATAATACAGTCAATAAATTTTTGTGAAATTTATTGTCGCCATCACCCGTAGAACTAATACATTTAGAGACTCTTAACAAAAAAAAAAAAGGTTAAGTAAATAGGTTGAACACTCGGTTCTTGGATTACAATGCAATGATCAATCATGAGCCGTTCCCTTGATGGCGTGATTTTTATAGTGTATATTGACTGATTTTCTGAGCAAATAAATATTGTGGTCAATGGTAGCTTAGATCATGTATATATAATTAAAATAGTGGGCATGTTAGGAAACAAATTATTATGGCAAAAAAAAATTATTTCACATTTATATAAAACACCAAAATCCTTTCTGAAATATTTTCTTTCCCAGTATTTTCTAAAAAAGCGATTTCGTTTAAGTATACACGAAATCATAGCTAGGTGGGTCAACATTATTTCAGGACTTAGATCAAATCATCTTATTTTTTCTCAAAATGCCGAGTTTGAAAATGGAATAATACACATTTTATTCTCATTTTAGCTAATTTACATGATTTGATTCCGTTTTTATATATTACAGGCTAAAATAATTTGATGCCATTATTTATTCAGGCATTAAATATAATTTAAATTATTTGATTTCGTTTAAATTCGGAATATGCCTTATTATTATAATTTTTATTATTTGATTCCGTGTATATTTTATTTGGAGTGGTTCTTACCTTTTTATAGAATGAGCTTATAGAAATATGCATAAAATAACGGTTAGCACACTGGTAATATGATAAATATGTAAGTGAGAGGTCATGGGTTCAAATCCTGATAGACACATTTTTGGTTGATCTACTGATGATGTGTTAAATGATTGCTGACATAGTGCTGACATGTCAATCGTTTAACAAAGTCGTGCCACATCAACTTATTGACACGGCTTTATTAAAAGATATGGGCATATTTTGAATTCGCATTCTA
Source organism: Spergularia marina (assembly GCA_963680865.1). Taxonomy (NCBI): domain Eukaryota; kingdom Viridiplantae; phylum Streptophyta; class Magnoliopsida; order Caryophyllales; family Caryophyllaceae; genus Spergularia; species Spergularia marina. Next base: position 23,567,703 of record OY804551.1, on the reverse strand, counting down.
TATCTTGAGTTAATATTCTCATATTTTGAATTGACATTATCATTTGTGAGTGGTTTGTAAAGATGTATTATGAATTAACGTCATTTTGTATAAATTGACATTTAATTCTTGATGAGTAATTTATTACTCGTAAGTGTGCATTTGAAGGTGAGAGGAGAGATGTGAATCATTAAAGGTGGTGAAAATACCATCTTACCCCCAATATACATTTACAAGTGTACATATCATATACATTTAGACTTACTCCCTCCGTCCCAACTCAAACGCCCCAAGGCGTTTTTGTAGTGGAATAAGAAAAATTGATATAGTAAGTTGAGTGGGGTAATATTAGGAAAAAAGGAGGAGAGAGAATGTGAGTATTAATAAAAGTATGAGAGATATGTGAGAGAGTATGTAATAATTAAATAAAAGTAGGAGAGAGAAATATGTCCCAAAATATATGGGGTGTTTGAGGTGGGACGTCCCAAAACGGAATATGGGGCGTTTGATTTGGGATGGAGGAAGAACTCTTTTACAAAGCTTGCATGGTTGCAATTTGTCTCTAGATCAAATAGTTATCAACTTTTACTTCTTTTTGAGGATTCATTTTTAATAGTAGTTCACGTCTTCATCCTATCTTTAGGTCAAAGTCTTTGATAAAAAAAAAAAAAAAAAAAAAAAAAAGAGGACAGGCAAGATAAATCATAAATGTCCACTCAAATGGCTATAAAACACGTTGTATATTGTAACTTAAACCTGTTATCAAGCGAACCAATTTAGGTCGGTTGCTCCATAAACTACTAAATACAGCTTTTAATAAACAAAATTTTAGCACCTATCAAAAATAAGCAAAATTACAAGAAGATTCAGGAAGAAAGTCAAGGAACCATCAAGGTGGGGCACCATACAATTTATGGACATAGACTTCTATCTTCTATGTCCCAGTCCTACCACGCAAGTCTCGTATGGCTGAAACTTTTTTGAAACTCGTGCTTTATCAACAATAAATACTACTAGTAGTAGTCGTTTGATTACTACCCAATGCGAGTTGCAAAGATACAACTCGTATATCAGCTAATAAGAGAGATGCATACATTTTGAACTCACAAGGATAACAAAAGTCTCGCCCGCAACTTCTAACAACATTGTTAGAATAAATTAAAACTCACTTATTTTCTTAGTGCGTAAGCATACTCATTTGAAATGTTTTTTTACTAGTATTCAATCCAAACGTAAAAACGCAAAATAATCAACTAATTAATAAAACGGAGCATGGGTTTTAGAGCCAAGAAAGAATCGAGCGACACGAAGTTTGAGAAACAATGACATCAGAGGATCTTGGAATATCAGAAGAAATAGTTATGGTCTTGTTGGCAAGTCAAGAGAATAGTGACCGTTGGATGAGATAATAAGGAAGAATCTGAGCCATTAACTGGAGATAGTAATAAATATCTGAGAATGGTGATAAAGCAATCTGGTCCCGCTACCTGTCAAGTCGGGGGACCATTCCCACTTTCCAAGGATATTTGGATAACCACTTCCTTTACTGACAGCTGTCGGCCTGCTTTTCTTCTCCGTATATTTAGCCCACGTTCTTCAGGGTTTCCTTTCCCTCATTTGAACGAATGAATTCCTTGAGTCTCGAGTCATGACGCTTTGGGTTGGATCACTTGGATGCCAATCGTAGTCAATACGCCAAACTCCGTTTACGCCGTTTATTACTCCCTCCGTACCGTCCCAACTTAAACGCCTCAGAAGTTTTTTATAGTGTAATAAGAAAAATTGATATAATAAGTTGAGTGAGCTAATATTAGGAAAAAAAGAGAGAGAGAGTGTGGGGATTAATGAAAATAAGAGAGATATGTGATAGAGGATGTGATAATTTAATAAAAATAGGAGAGAGAAATACGTCCTAAAATAGATGGGGTGTTTGAGGTGGGACATCCCGAAATGGAATATGGGGCGTTTGAGGTGAGACGGAGGGAATATACGATAACTCATGTTCCCCGTATTTTAATTTTGATCATTTTGGTTTTACTTCCTCATTCTCAAAATATATGTCATTCTCATATTTGGTGACACTTCTTTGATCTTTAATATCTCTTAAAATATAAGGGTAAGAATTATGAAATTATAATCTTGTGAAAGTATATTTCACAACAAATGAATTAGTATAATTTTTGACAAAATATTTTTTTATAAAATTGAAAGTCAAAACTTGTCTTATAACTTATAAACGTCATATATATTGAAATGGAGGGAATATATTACTCGCGCTTACGTATATGGAGATTACACAAATAGTTGCTACAAGGAAATATCAGGTCCAAATCGACAAAGACCTCATTAATCATGAGTTTTTGATATTCCAGCGGACAAGCCTCGTCCAATTTGAATATTATATAGAAATTTTGGTAACAATGATGTGAAGAGATCGATGATTGTTAAAAGTATAAAATAAACCTACATTTTTCTATTATATTATACTTTTACTCAAAATTTTCTCCCTCTTTCAAAATACTGTTTTGACTGGTCATGTTGAGCTATACTTCTAAACAAAATGAAAAATATGGTTGTCTTAAAATTAAGTGAAATTAGTAGAATGTAATACATAATAGATCATGTATCGATTTTTACAACAAATGAACGATTTATTTGGTCTAGATTTTAGCACCCAACATGCCCAGTCAAAACTCAAAACAGCAAAACAAAAGGGAAAAGGGGTTTTGGGTAGGTAGGAGGTTAGTTTATTTTGCTCTCAATACATGTAAATATGTAATGCAATACAAGTAGGTTCTTTAGTGAATTTTCGAAATTGCTAGATTTATGCTCTGTTTGTTCCCATGAATCAGTTGTGGTTTTGTCATAGGTTGGTCTCTCTAGCCATAATAACAAGATGTAGTAAACATGAGTACATGAAATTTTGTACAAGATACGAGAGTATGATGAGAGTTTCACAAGTATAAGTGTATATATAACCATATATACAGTATCCACCAATTTCTCTATCCTCAATTCCACCGATCTCTTTTTTCCTGGGCATATTTTGAATTGATATTCCTTATTTTGAGTTGACATTATCATTTTGAGTTGACATTATCATTTTGAGTGGTTTGTTTTGATACATTTTGAATTGACATATTAATTTATGAGTAGTAATCAATAACCCATGAACCACCAATCTTCTTTTTATGGGTATATTTTGAACTTGCACTCTATATCTTGAGTTAATATTTTCATATTTTGAATTGACATTGTCATTTGTGAGTGGTTTGTAAAGATGTATTCTGAATTAACGTCATTATGTATGAATTGACATGTTAATTATTGATGAGTAATTTATTACTCGTGAGTGTGCATTTGAGGGTGAGAAGGAGAGACGTGAATCATTAAAAGTGGTGGAAATACCATCTTACCCCCCATATATATTTACAAGTGTACATGTCATATACATTTAGGCTTACTCTTTTACAAAGCTTGCATGGTTGCAATTTGTCTCTAGATCAAATAGTTATGAACTTTTAATTCTTTTTGAGGATCATTTTTAATAGTAGTTCACATTTTCATCCTGTTTTTAGGTCGAATTCTTTGATAAAAAAAAAAAAAAAAGACAAGGCCAAGATAAATCATAAATGTCCACTCAAATGGCCATAAAACACGTTGTAGATTGTACCTTAAACCTGTCATCAAGCAAACCAATTTATGTCGGTTGCACCATAAACTACTAAATACAGCTTTTAATGAACAAAATTTTAGCACCATCAAAAATAAGCAAAATCACAAGAAGATTCAAGAAGAAAGTCAAGGAACCATAAAGGTGGGGCACCATACAATTTATGGACAAGAACTGATGAACTTGATGAAAAAATTTCCAATCATTAATTATTATCAATAATAACATAAAGTGTACCTGAGTTTTGGAAAATTAGAGGAGAAAAAGCGGAAAAAGAAGTGGGCCCGAGCCCGCCTATGAAAAACTTGTCAGATTTCTTGAGGCTGACGGGCCACGGTGGATGGGTTCGTGGGCCAGCCTACCAAATGCGTTTTCATCTTCTCATTGGTCCAAACCGTACGGATGATATCGACTCCTTTATACGCCCTAACTAGAAATTAGGAGTAACTTGGCTTTATGTGGAGCATATACGAGTAGTACTCCACTGCTGCTACGAATACCAGTAACTCGGGTTGGTGTTGGTGTAACACTGTAACTCTTTTGCGATTATTATCTCCTTGTTTTGGATGGTTAATGTGCGGGTTATATTGAAATCATTGTCGTACATTAAAAGTATGACTATACGGTGTATGTTGTAATTCAAAGTAATACTGACAAATATAATGAAGAATCGAATTGATAAAGCTTGTGCATGCCATATTGAGTTGTGTGTATATTTAGGAAATAACACCAAATGAGAATGTCGTTATGTAATGGTTTAGACTTTAGATAGTGTGATAATAATCATGATCAAGACTACTTTTACTAAGGAGTAGTAGCTTAATGTTCATTGTGGTTCATCTTACAAGCAAATGAAGCAACCAGCCTTCAATTAAAGTAAAATGGGAAATCGCTGCAGGGGGAATGCTTCTGGTATTATATTACCAAATTGTCCGACATCATTTGACGTTGAATAAGTTGGGATTAGTTCATATCGTAACAAATTAGTTTATATCATAAAATTCAACTGAAACAAATTAAACAGTTACAGACATTCGAATCACCAAAGACCCGAACTATTTACTATATTGTTGTTGTTGTTGTTGTTTAGCTTTAATTTGCAAATGAAAGAGCATGAAGTCATGAACTTATCCTAACTTTTGTTTGTGGTCCTGTAAGACTTACTAGCTAGTACTCTAATTTTTAATTTTACTTGTTTGAAGCCATCTAAGTCTAAATTAAGTTTGTTATTATGAATGCAATCTCCAGTAAACAAAACAAGAGTTTTTTACCTCAAAAAAAAAAAAAAAAAAAAAAAAAACAAGAAATTTGTATTGAAAATGACACACTATAATCAGACAAAGACAACTATTTATTGAAAGTAAATTCTTTTGTGTTGTTCAATTATCGTCTAGATTAAGCACATCTGGTTAGTAATGTCCGGTTAAAACTTAGAAATAATTATATTTTTTTATGGGAGAAATAATCATATTAAACCTATATGAATCCAAAATGAATAATTTTTTTTTTTCAAATGTATGAATATAGGTACTCCACTGTCCATATGCCAATTGAATTAGTTACTAAAAATAGAAAAAGGTACATGGCCGTAAATTCGAACAGTACATACAGTACATTTTCACAGGGAAAAATCCAATAATTCACCACCAATGGAGTGTAATAATTACTTTATTTCCACCTCTATATAACATGGCATCTATTTCTATCCTCCATCACGTTCATATTTGAGTGAGTACTACATACCCATTTTTACACTCTCTCGCATGTTTACCTCACCTCCATAATTGCACCTCTCCTACACAAGTCTCCATCTCAGGTTTTATTTTTGGTAATATTTCTTCCCCCTCTACTTGATGCTTTTTTACCCAAATTTAGCATAAAGTTTATGTTTTTATTTCCTTCTTTTGTTCATTTCAAGTGTAACCCTCTTATAGTATAGTCTTAATTATTTATTACTTATTCACCTCTTACATTAAGGTTATTGACTTTATATCTTAGTTGTTCTCGGGCGTACAAACCAATATAATAATATCGGCTGGTAGAGTTATACAAAGCATTATCTTTCGATTTAGTCAACACTCGAGTCAAGTAGAACTATAAAGATAGAAAAGTTATTACCAACTAGTAGAGTGTTAAAACTAAAGGATACTAGCAAGTAGCAAAGGGTGAGCATGACCTTAAAAATTTACATAAATAGGTTTAAGACCAAAGTTGTATTACTAGAAAAAGAAGAGAGAGAAAACATCAATTTATGGAATATATAAGAGGATATGAATAAGGAAAGGTAGGTGTTGGGTGAGTTTTACCCTTTGATGGGTACTACCAAAAAAGGCAACTTACTGAGAGTTTCTCACACAAAGAGAGAAGAAAGAATCAATCAATCACAACCACCCGCTTTCACTGACCCCATCATCATTTCCTTATTGTTCCAAAAGAGGCAAATAAAAATAAAAATAGAAATTAATTTTTATTTAAAGGAAGTTTTAATCTTTAATTTTTTTTTTCTCTGGGTATCATTTATTTTCATCAGATTATATTCTTTCTGGGTTCATCTCCATTTTTTCTACCAAGATCCATTTCTTTTGATTTCTGGGTTTTGGTTTATTTTCTTTTGTATATATTATATTGGTAAGTCAACTTTATATATATATTCTTTACCTTGGTATTATTTTCTGATATATAATGTATTATTATTGTAGCATAGTATAATATAAGGTGATAATAATAATGAGCTGAAATTTTGATGAGAAGTATAGGAATAATTGGAGAAAATGGTGAGAGGAAAAACTCAGATGAAGAGGATAGAAAATGCAACAAGCAGGCAAGTAACGTTTTCGAAAAGGCGAAACGGCTTGTTGAAGAAGGCATTTGAGCTCTCAGTTCTTTGTGATGCTGAAGTTGGTCTCATCATTTTCTCTCCTAGAGGAAAACTCTATGAATTTGCAAGCTCTAGGTATGTTTTCTTCCTTTTTCCCAATAACAAATCTATAGGAAATCAGAGCTCTCTTTTTGTTTTATGTTAGCTTGATCTTGAAGTATTATTTCATTGGACTTGGACTTATATATATTATGTATGAAATGAAAATTCTCAATTCTAATATGTTATATAAGGATTTGTATGTTTACTTGTTTTCGGGTATGAGTAAATAGTTGGATCATCATTTTGTGATCAAAATGTTGATAAATTATTATGTGGGTATTGAGGATATATTGGTTCATTTTATGCTCAAGTTTAACATATGGTCACTTATCAAAGAGTAGAAATGCATATGTACTGTAATACTAGCTAGGGCTAGGGTGTTACATACAGTTTAGGGTTGATCATTCACTTTTATTTATTTATTTATTTATTTATTTTACATAACTTAATTAAAAATTATACTTGAAAATAATTGCATTTTAAATAAGTGGAAAAAGAAATAAATGCCATTGTAAGACCTGAAAAATGAATTATAAATATGACATTGTCAACTATGTTGGGATTTACTATTTTGATAAATTCTCATTTGCATTCATACTCCGTATGTAATAGTTCATCTGATCTAATTGAACTTTTTTATAAGAAGATTATTTGAGCATATATAGTAGCAGTATATAATACGAGTAATAAGTTGAATGGAACAACTATATGTATTGTACTTAAAAAAAGTACATACATACTGCCTTTACAAGTAGAACTTTTTACTTCTTGGAGTAATATACGTATAGTGATTCTTGGTGAATGTGTTTTAATTTCCTAGTGCTATGCAACTGTGCTTCCACCCCTTTTACGGTTTTACCTTAACACTCGATTTTACTTCTCATATTAATCCGATGAATGTTGAGAATATCGAATGGTAAACAATATAATTATGACACCAATCATACCATAATCTCACATAATTGATCAAATACAAGTATACAACCTTAGAAATAAAGGGGAGGGGGGGGGGGTCCTGAAATACATTCGAGAAAATGGTGGTGTTATTATATACGAGTATTGAGTATGATTCGCCAACTATATATCTCATCCCCTTCATGAATAATGTAATAGTGTAGTGTAGTACTACAATACCAAGAAAAAAATTATCTACATAAAGGACTTGCATACGAATGGTAAGCTGAAATAAAAAATTTGAGTTAATTGACATTAACTATCATCATATTTTAATTGACAAAACAACAAATGTCATTTTTGTTAAAACTTAAACAAAGATAAAACTCTCTAAATCTCCCAACATGGGAACATATACTTATAATTACACTTATCTAACATATAAAAGTAATTTAAATGATAGATGAATGAATTACATAGTTTCAAATCAAAATCTAATGGGAGCAATAAAATGTTAATAATGTAGAAGTATGCAATAGGCAGTAAGTTAGCATTTTATGTACTGACAGAGTGTCCTATGGATGTTCTTCTGGTCTCCTAAATAGAAGAAACTAGTTTGATGACCCGTGCAACGCCCGGGCTACTCAAGTTTAAATTTTACAATTATGTAAACGAATTTTTTATCTAAAACCTAAAATCTCATTTAAAACACCCGTGTGATATTTATAATGTAGTTTGATGGAAACTCACCTTTAAAAACCTAAAGTCATGTTTCGAACACCCGTGAGATATTTGTAATGTAATTAGATGGAAACTCACCTTTAAAAACCTAAAATCTCATTTCGAACACCCTTGTGATATTTGTAATTTAATTAGAGGAAAAGTCACATTTCAAAAACCAAAGTCCCATTTTGAAACACCCGTGGGATATTTGATCAAATTGCCATAAATCAAGTAATTACTATATTACATAACTATTTTTCATAAATCAAGTAAAAATGTTATTTTATTAGAATAATATTACCATGATGTTGAAACACCCGTGGGACATTTGATTAAATTGTCATAAATCAATCAATTAATATATTACATAACTATTTTCCATAAATCAAGTAATAATGTTATTTTATTAGAATAATATTACCTTGTACTTACCATATCCTATTTTGGATAAACATTATTTACAATATAATAATATTATTATATGACACGTGTCAGCGTGAGAATTGAGCGGGTTTAGGATTACATATATATATTAGATTAATATTATAGTTAAATTAGCAAGAATAATTAGTAGTAAAATAATAAGGGTGCAATGTATGTGTTATTCCTTGCTAATTACCTTCACGCTCCCTTAAGTATAGGCATATGAATTTTAATGTTGTTTTCGTACGAGCTTTCTGCTTTTAGCTTCCACGCTCCTAGACAAACTCAATTTGGGGTTGGCTACGTAGTCGGTCCTTAGTTTGAACTAATTGCATCGGAGGGGTCCAATAGCTTTTGCATTACTGTAAGGGATACGAGATTTGATCAGGTTTACCACATTCGAAAAAAATGAGCGATGTTTGATCTTGAAAGTGTCGTGTATTTTGAGGAATAGAGTGTATACGTCAAGATATATACGTGTGTGAGTTAATAATATATTCACCATGTTGCAAAAGTGATAAAAAAAAATTGAGTTGAGAATTAAGCGTGAACTTGTAGGTTATATCATAATACATTAACTACTAAGACAATCTTACATTTGTTGATAACTTCGTTGCTAAATTAAAAATATTGAAAAGTGAGAAGATGTTTATGACATCACCAAGCTAGTTACATCAGCAGTTTGTAAATTCTCTTCAATGGTGTGAGCTAATGACATCACAAGCCAAATCACATGATTTTTGCTACCATGGGAGATGCTCTAAGCCTCTAACACAAGAATGCACATGGTAGAATGATAAGTATTTGAAAAATTAAAAGGTTAATTAGTATTGAATTACATTTATACAATCACATTAACAATAGTATGTAATAGATATTTATCACTCTAGTGGACTATTTGTATGTGTCTTGATTGATTACTCCATAGTTTATTGTTATATGTCGCCCACAAAAACAAAATGTCGCCCACAAATCACCCTCACATTTCCAATAATGCTCTTATCAATTTTTCACCACTTTCAAAATTTGCAGCAGAAAAAAAATAAAGTTTGGTCAGGTGAGGAATGGGTGAGGAGAGAGAGGGAAACGAGTGAAAAGAGAGACAGTAAGGGCATTTTGGTTATTACAAGTCATTTTGTGGGCGACATTTAGCGATTCAGTTATTTTAATGTAAGAGGAAAATGGTGGGCTTTTGAGTAGAAATTGTGCTTTCCCTTAACTCACTTGAGTGATGTTCCTCTCCATACTACTGTGTGTAAATATTTCAACTAATAGTTCGATCTTTTTTGAAACTTTGTTGGGATACACTTTTTTTTTTTTCTATTTTTGTTTGGAAATGACAACTCGAGTAAAATTTAAACTCATCATTTTGAACTCATTTCATCACATTTGTTTTTTGTTATAATTTCATCACATCGAATTCCTTATATTTGCTTTGGGGACGAGGGAATTTCAAGTAAAAAGTAAAATATCGAAAGAAACATAGGCAATAGTGCAATACAATGCTCCCTTTTGACTTGTTTAAATTTCAAACAAAATTTTGTACAACGAGGATCTTAATTATGTCTCATTTTGAAAGATATGTTTGAGGTAACATTTTGTAGTTATAGCACAAGAGCTTTGGTGGAAGGTGTCGATCTATGGTTGGTTATAGGTAGAGGTAGAGCGCAGTTGAAACTTGAAAGGACACCACTTTGGTCCTTTACGACCGGATTTACATATATTATCAGCTGATGCGTGCACCTTCACATGCTGTGGAATGCTCCATCTTCATTCCTTGTTTCACTATTTTTAGTAAAACATATGCCTAAACGATGAAGTCCAATTCAAGTAGCTAGCCCCTTTCTTCTTTGTCACTGTCTACACTACTTACGAGTTACGTCTTCCCTTCTTTCTTGTACTCTATACATGTCCACAGCATTAGACTAATTATTGGGTCTCATACTGAGTATATGTTAAGGGTCTCTTAGACTACTCCTAGAAAAGATAACACACACGCACCTAGGAATGCAACAATTTACATTTAGAAGTCTAGTGTGAAGAGCCCCGGTTTGCATTGCGAGGAGAAAGTTGAGTTGTTTATAAACCAAAGATTATTCCTTCTATTGCCAATTAGTTTTAGGATGGAATATCCTTGTGTTTATGAAGCGGATCGGACTCTCTCTCATGCGTACGAGTGTGGCCCAAGCCCGATTGTGATTTAACATCTTGAGATTCTATCTAAGAGAATAATCGATAATGTGTGTTACATATTATTAAAGATACAATCATCCAATCATATTGGGATGACAGGCTAAGTCACACGAGAATGCGAAGAGTAATGAGATGACACCTTATAAAGCAAGGTCCTCTATATTAGGGGAATCATAATTTGATGAAGTTTAATCAAAAACTTGTGTAACGCATCTAAGTACTCGTGTAATATATTGTTGCCAACCAAACGACCAGTAACTAATTAGTTAACAAGTTAATTTCTAATCTGTTGTGTTGTATAAGGCATAGCTTGACTTGTTCAGAGATAGTTGTTACGGTTGCAAGGTATTTAGTAATTTAATCAAAACTTCATCGTGAAGATTAAAAAACAAGATTGTCTACTCTTGTAATCATGATGAGATGTATGATATGAGGTGTAGTTTGTATTTTGTAATCTATGGAACTATACGCGGCTCTTATAGTCTTATCTAAAGTCTAAATTAAACCTGCTGTTCCATTCGATTGTAAAAAGTAAATTTTACAGCGGACTGTACATATACAGTTGTTTACTGCAACTCCGTCTAGGGATTACTCGTACTGTCTCGTCACGTTTTGCAGCGGACTGTATAGATGTATATTTTGGTACTAAAACTTTGTTATGGTAATCGAAGTTTATCTTCGACTACTAGCTGTATTAATGAGCATTTGAGTAGTTTCGATTGCTTTTAAGAAAATAGAATGAAGGTGCAGATGTTGAGTAACGTGAACGGTGAATGTAATGAAACAAGTTACGACTTACGACTTACAACATACGTCACATATTTTACGTCTGAACTAGAGAATTTCAAATGTTCATAGCTAATTAGCTATAACCTTAGGAAAATGTCAATCAAATTAAAAGTTTTCGTTTTTAAATCTTAGGGGTAATTGCATGCATGTTTAGCAGAATGCACCAAAATTCATCATGTTAACTGAATAACTGACAAATAGTTGAGATTTTACAGCATGCAGGAAACCATCGGGCGGTATCAGAGGCATGTACGAGATGCTCAACCTCCCAGGGAGAGATCTGTCGAAGAAGATATGCAGGTTTCGCCTCGCTTGCTCGCTCCTTCACTCACTGTAGCGTGTAGACTTTGATTCCCCTGCTCAATTCAATAACAAGAGTATATATAAGATTGTTACATGTGATTGTAGAGCTTGAAGGAGGAAACTGCGAGTTTGATGAAGAAAGTCGAGGCGGCCGAAACTGCAAAACGGTAATAACTGTTGCTTTTGATGTGACCAACCGTTCCATATGACGATTTATGTTGGCTGACTCTAAAAAATTTATTTTGCGAGTAAGACTTTGTTGAAAGAGTGATGATTGTTGTTTAACTTTGGTGCACATTAATTATCCTAATTATTAGGAGACTACTTGGGGAGAATTTAGGGTCATGCACTCTAGAAGAACTGCAGCAACTAGAGAACCAGTTGGAAAGGAGTGTAAGCAAAATCAGAGCAAGAAAGGTTCGTCAGCCAGACTACTAACAATAATCCGTTCCCGGCCATTACTGTGGTTTATTATTAACGTTTTAGTTGAATATGTGAGAAGATCGGAAAACAATGTTTTGAGACAAGAGATCTAATGAAAGTAAATTTATTAACTTTGTTTCAGAATCAAGTTTTCAACGAACATATAAAGCAGCTGAAGGAAAAGGTATAGACTTGACTACTTACTTATTGGACATATTACATACAGATTACTCATGTACTCCCTCCATTTCATTAGGTTCTTTGCATTTAGTTTGAATTCCTCTCACAGATTCAAACCAAATGCAAAGAACCTAATAAAATGGAGGGAGTATGTCTAGATATATGTTACTAGCTACTAGCTATATGCTTATGAGTTATGAGGGACTAGGGTATATATTGACCGACGATTCTCTACTATGATAGTATGGACTATCAAAATAATCAGGTAGACTACTATGTTATCGCCTATTGGTTCTAAGATAGAATACGTTCAATTAAGTTCATTCACGCAATTTAGTTGTTAGAACTCTACACCCACGCAATTGCTTATTTCTCTCGAGACAATTGTTGTTTGTTTATGGATCTCTTGTGATGTATGTGAAAATTCAGGAGAAGCAACTTGCTGCTGAAAATTTGAGGCTAATTGAAAAGGTAAATTCATTTTCTATTGTTTTTGTATAATATTACGGAGTATATTTCTTCATTATGGCTGGCGTTTATGTACCATTTCATCAACATTAACGTTACTATTCGGTGTATAATATGTGATAAATTTGGTTGGTCACAGTATGGTGTGTTGCCGAGGGAATCATCGGACGAGCATCCTACAGAAGACGCATCGCCATCTGAAGACACTACTTGCAGCCAAATTTCCGATGTCGAGACGGAACTGTTCATCGGATTGCCGGAATCCAGAATTAAGCGCGTTAGCAGTGCTTAATAATTAGAATAACTACTACTGGAATGATTTCCAGCTAAACGCAGCAGAAATCCATAGTACTAAGGAGTAAGGACTACTATGTTAGTAGACGGCCGGGTTTACGTTATCATCTTGCGTGTACTTAAAGCTCGTAAAGAGAGTGCACTAGTCCTATATATATGTACGAGAAACGTGTGAAAAATAACCTTTATTATGTATACTTCTCATCTAGGAGTGGTCGACTCCAATGTTTACCGTGCCCTTGTAATCGAGTAAAAGTTCGTGAATAACCATTACTCTTATTAGTTTAGATGGATAATAATGTCGATATTGTTGGATAGCGCTACAAGATAAAAGTTTGGATTGTATACATAGGAGATAGAATACAATCGATGCTTGTTTTCTAATCTCTTGTAGCGTTATTCAGTATTTTGGTCGAATAACCGATATGAATTGAATAATCACCTTACAAATTAAAGCAACCTGCTGAATTACTAAAATTGGAAAAGTGTGTTATATGGTACTAGAGTTTGGCTGAAGAGTGGACCATCTGATGTACTCTATGGATGGAATTGAAGTTTGCGAAAACATTATAATTTGCGAAAACTTCATGAAAAACGCAAAACGACACGAATTAGGGCCCGTTCGGTATCATTGCCGTTTTCAGTTTTTGGTTTTTCTGCGTAAAAAAATTAATTAAATAAGTTACAAAATTAACTTTAAATTGTTTAGTCATATATAAAAAATGACAACTGAAAACTGAAAACCACTATTTTTTGTTTTAAAACGGGACTTTGGTTTAAAAAAAAAAAAAAACAGAAAACAGAAAACGATACCAAACAAACCTTAACAATTAAATTACTTAAAGGTGCAACCCCGAAAAAATCAACCTAAAACATGTTAATTCACAAAAAAAATGCGTTTAATAGGTGCGGTTTGACGAAAAAAGCCTGACTTGATACTAATATGGACCAATCCATTTCATGGGTATATACCCAAATTTGTTGGGTCGGATTCGGATAAATTGAACCCCCCCAAAAAAAAAACGAATAATGTAATAGTGTAGTGTAGTACTACAATACCAAGAAAAAATTCATCGACATAAAGGACTTGCATACGAATGGTAAGCTGAAATCAGAAATTTGAGTTGATTGACATTAACTATCATCGTAATTTAATTGACAAATTAAAACAACAAATGACATTTTTTTTTTTTTAAACTTAAACAAAGATAAAACTCTCTAAATCTCCCAACATGGGAAGATATACTTATAATTACACTTATCTAACATATAAAAGTAATTTAAATGATAGATGAATGAATTACATAGTTCAAGATATATTTTAATGTATGCATAAATCAAATCGAAATCTAATGGGAGCAATAAAATGTTAATAATGTAGAAGTATGCAACAGGCAGTAAGTTAGCATTTTATGTACAGACAGAGTGTCCTATGGATGTTCTTCTGGTCTCCTAAATAGAAGAAATTAATATTATAGTTAAATTAGCAAGAATAATTAGTAGTAAAATAATAAGGGTGCAATGTATGTGTTATTCCTTGCTAATACCTTCACGCTCCCTTAAGTATAGGCATATGAATTTTAATGTTGTTTTCGTACGAGCTTTCTGCTTTTAGCTTCCACGCTCCTTGACAAACTCAATTTGGGGTTGGCTACGTAGTCGGTCCTTAGTTTGAACTAATTGCATCGGAGGGGTCCAATAGCTTTTGCATTACTCTAAGGGATACGAGATTTGATCACCATTCGAAAAAAATGAGCGATGTTTGATTTTGAAAGTGTGGTGTATAAGTGTATTTTGAGGAATAGAGTATATACGCCAAGATATATACGTGTGTGAATTAATAATATCTTTACCAGGTTGCAAAAGTGATAAAAAACAAAAAAAATTGAGTTGAGAATTAAGCGTGAACTTGTAGGTTATATCACAATAATTTAACTACTAAGACAATCTTACATTGGTTGATAACTTCGTTGCTAAATTAAAAATATTGAAAAGTGAGAACGAAGATGTTTATGACATCACCAAGCTAGTTACATCAGCAGTTTGTAAATTCTCTTCAATGGTGTTAGCTAATGACATCACAAGCCAAACCACATGATTTTTGCTACCATGGGAGATGCTCTAAGCCTCTAACACAAGAATGCACATGGTAGAATGATAAGTATTTGAAAAATTAAAAGGTTAATTAGTAATGAATTACATTTATACAATCACATTAACAATAGTATGTAATAGATATTTATCACTCTAGTAGACTATTTGTATGTGTCTTGATTGATTACTCAATAGTTTATTGTTATATGTCGCCCACAAAAACAAAATGTCGCCCACAAATTACCCTCACATTTCCAATAATGCTCTTATCAATTTTTCACCACTTTCGAAATTTGCAGCAGATAATAAAGTTTGGTCAGGTGAGGAATGGGTGAGGAGAGAGAGGGAAACGAGTGAAAAGAGAGACAGTAAGGGCATTTTGGTTATTACAAGTCATTTTGTGGGCGACATTTAGCGATTCAGTTATTTTAATGTAAGAGGAAAATGGTGGGCTTTTGAGTAGAAATTGTGCTTTCCCTTAACTCACTTGAGTGATGTTCCTCTCCATACTACTGTGTGTAAATATTTCAACTAATAGTTCGATCTTTTTTGAAACTTTGTTGGGATACACTTTTTTTTTTTTCTATTTTTGTTTGGAAATGACAACTCGAGTAAAATTTAAACTCATCATTTTGAACTCATTTCATCACATTTGTTTTTTGTTATAATTTCATCACATCGAATTCCTTATATTTGCTTTGGGGACGAGGGAATTTCAAGTAAAAAGTAAAATATCGAAAGAAACATAGGCAATAGTGCAATACAATGCTCCCTTTTGACTTGTTTAAATTTCAAACAAAATTTTGTACAACGAGGATCTTAATTATGTCTCATTTTGAAAGATATGTTTGAGGTAACATTTTGTAGTTATAGCACAAGAGCTTTGGTGGAAGGTGTCGATCTATGGTTGGTTATAGGTAGAGGTAGAGCGCAGTTGAAACTTGAAAGGACACCACTTTGGTCCTTTACGACCGGATTTACATATATTATCAGCTGATGCGTGCACCTTCACATGCTGTGGAATGCTCCATCTTCATTCCTTGTTTCACTATTTTTAGTAAAACATATGCCTAAACGATGAAGTCCAATTCAAGTAGCTAGCCCCTTTCTTCTTTGTCACTGTCTACACTACTTACGAGTTACGTCTTCCCTTCTTTCTTGTACTCTATACATGTCCACAGCATTAGACTAATTATTGGGTCTCATACTGAGTATATGTTAAGGGTCTCTTAGACTACTCCTAGAAAAGATAACACACACGCACCTAGGAATGCAACAATAATTTACATTTAGAAGTCTAGTGTGAAGAGCCCTGGTTTGCGATGCCTACCGAAGAGAGCTTGAAGAGCCCTGGTGAGCCTGTGAAGGTCCAATCTGCGCAAATGGGTAAGATCAGAGATGTGGGAATCGAAGAGAGGTAGAAGAGCTTTGGTTAGCCCCTAAGGTCAGTCCCCTATTATAAAGAGGAACTCACACGTGAGGGGGGGGAGTGGTAAGGTGAGTTCCACCTGAGAGTGTCCCACATTGGAATAAGAGGAGAAAGTTGAATCGTTTACAAACCAAGGATTATTCCTTCTATTGCCAATTGATTATAGCTTATAGGATGGAATATCCTTGTGTTTATGAAGCGGACTCTCTCTCATGCGTACGAGTGTGGCACAGGCCCGATTGTGGTTTAACATCTTGAGGTTCTATCTAAGAGAATAATCGATAATGTGCGTTACATATTAAAGATACAATCATCCAATCATATTGGGATAATAGGCTAATAAGTCACACGAGAATGCGAAGAGTAATGAGATGACACCTTATAAAGCAAAGCCCTCTATATTAGGGGAATCATAATTTGATGAAGTTTAATCAAAAACTTGTGTAACGCATCTAAGTACTCGTGTAATATATTGTTGCCAACCAAACGACCAGTAATTAAGTTTAGTTAACAAGTTAATTTCTGAGGATCAAGGTTAGCCTAGTGGTTAGAAACTCAACCTGCCTGGGGGATGTCCCGGGTTCAAATCCTCATACCCCCACCCCCGCAACATTAGTTGCTCCTTTGTACCAAAAAAAAAAAATACAAGTTAATTTCTAATCTGTTATGTTGTATATGGCATAGCTTGACTTGTTCAGAGATAGTAGTTGTTAAGGTTGCAAGGTATTTAGTAATTTGATCAAAACTTCATCGTGAAGATTAAAAAACAAGATTATCTACTCTTGTAATCATGATGAGATGTATGATATGAGGTGTAGTTTGTAATCTATGGAACTTTATATATGCGGCTCTTAGTCTTATACTATATACAGTTGTTTACTGCAACTCAGTCTAGGGATTACTCGTACTGTCTCGTCACGTTTTGCAGCGGACTGTGTGTATATTTTGGGACTAAAACTTCGTTATGAGTAACGTGAATGTAATGAAACAAGTTACGACTTACGACTTACAACTTACAACATACGTCACATATTTTACTTCTGAACTAGAGAATTTCAAATGTTCATAGCTATAACCTTAGGAAAATGTCAATCAAATTAAAAGTTTTCGTCTGTCGAAGAAGATATGCAGGTTTCGCCTGGCTTGCTCGCTCAATTCAATAACAAGAGTATATATAAAGATTGTTACATGTGATTGTAGAGCTTGAAGGAGGAAACTGCGAGTTTGATGAAGAAAGTCGAGGCGGCCGAAACTGCAAAACGGTAATAACTGTTGCTTTTGATGTGACCAACCGTTCCATATGACGATTTATGTTGGCTGACTCTAAAAAATTTATTTTGCGAGTAAGACTTTGTTGAAAGAGTGATGATTGTTGTTTAACTTTGGTGCACATTAATTATCCTAATTATTAGGAGACTACTTGGGGAGAATTTAGGGTCATGCACTCTAGAAGAACTGCAGCAACTAGAGAACCAGTTGGAAAGGAGTGTAAGCAAAATCAGAGCAAGAAAGGTTCGTCAGCCAGACTACTAACAATAATCTGTTCCCGGCCATTACTGTGGTTTATTATTAACGTTTTAGTTGAATATGTGAGAAGATCGGAAAACAATGTTTTGAGACTAGAGATCTAATGAAGTGTATTTATTAACTTTGTTTCAGAATCAAGTTTTCAACGAACATATAAAGCAGCTGAAGGAAAAGGTATATACTTGACTACTTACTTATTGGACATATTACATACAGATTACTCATATATGTCTAGATATATGTTACTAGCTACTAGCTATATGCTTATGAGTTATGAGGGACTAGGGTATATATTGACCGACGATTCTCTACTATGATAGTATCGACTATCAAAATAATCAGGTAGACTACTATGTTATCGCCTATTGGTTCTAAGATAGAATACGTGGAATTAAGTTCATTCACGCAATTAAGTTGTTGTTAAAACTCTACACGTATACTCTCGATCCATTCTGCTTTTAAGCATTCTCTTATATGTAATCAATTGATTTTTATTAATAACTTGTGACAATTGTTGTTTGTTTATGGATCTCTTGTGATGTATGTGAAAATTCAGGAGAAGCAACTTGCTGCTGAAAATTTGAGGCTAATTGAAAAGGTGATTTATCGTGATCTATTGTTTCTATATAATTTTATATTTCCTCGTTATGGCTCGCATTTATGTACCATTTCAACATTAACGTTACTACACGGTGTATAATTCGACTCCAATATGTGATAAATTTGGTTGGTCACAGTATGGTGTGTTGCCGAGGGAATCATCGGACGAGCATCCTACAGAAGACGCATCGCCATCTGAAGACACTACTTGCAGCCAAATTTCCGATGTCGAGACGGAACTGTTCATCGGATTGCCGGAATCCAGAATTAAGCGCGTTAGCAGTGCTTAATAATTAGAATAACTACTACTGGAATGATTTCCAGCTAAACGCAGCAGAAATCCATAGTACTAAGGAGTAAGGACTACTATGTTAGTAGGGTTTACATTATCATCATGCGTGTACTTGAAGTTCGTAAAGAGAGTGCACTAGTCCTATATATATGTACGAGAAACGTGTGAAAAATAACTTTTATTATGTATTTTTCTCATCTAGGAGTGTTCGACTCCAATGTTTACCGTGCCCTTGAAATCGAGTAAAATGTTCGTGAAATGAATAATTACCTTACAAAGCAACCTGCTGAATTACTAAAATTGGAAAAGTGTGTTATATGGTACTAGAGTTTGGCTGAAGAGTGGACCATCTGATGTACTCTATGGATGGAATTGAAGTTTGCATGTTTTAGTTTAAAGGAAAAATTTCTAACTCCTACCTTTTATATACAAAAATTTCCAAACTCCTACCTTAATTTTAAAAACTTTCCCAATCCTACCTTATAAAACAATTTTTTTTATCAAACTCCTACCAAAACTTTGTCTCCGGCGGATTTGACTGTTTTCCGGCGGACATTGACCTTATCACAGGTCTTGCACGTGATCATTTGATCACCTCTCTCATCTTCCTCACCCGCGTAACTCCTCCACCCTCCCCCCATTTCATTCCACCCATTTTTATTTTCCTTTCCTTCACAAATTTCTCCGTTTCTCCTCAACAATCCCCACCCGCGTAACTGAAATTCATCTTCTCCTCACTTTTCCTAACCCAACCTCTCCTTCACGTTGAAGAGACCATCTTCTCCTCAAATTTCTCCGTCGAATCCTCATCATACCATTTGAAAAAGTTGCAGCCACGCCTTTGGGTTCGCGAACAATAGAACTTGCAGCCCCAAAATCTTCTACGGGGTTATCACGGGTCGTTGCCGTGCGAAACGCAGCAGGTATGGAGCAGTTGCACTTGATTCCTTTGGTTGAAGGGGAGTATGAGCATATTGTGCTCTCTGACATTGCAAAATGAAAAATTAAGCAAATGAGAGGAGAGAGAATAGAGAGTGTAAGATGTGAGAAAGATGAGAGAGAAGATGAAATTAGAGTGCAATTTGATATAGTGTGGGAAATAGAAGAGAGAAGGTGAAATTGGAGGGAGAAATTAGAGGGAAAACGAAGGAAATCGTGCCAGAAATTGGAGGGAAAACTAGGGAGAAAAGTCAAACCCGCCGGAAAACAGTCAAACCCGCCGGAGACAAAGTTTTGGTAGGAGTTTGATAAAAAATTGTTTTATAAGGTAGGATTTAGAAAGTTTTTAAAATTAAGGTAGGAGTTTGGAAGTTTTTGTACATAAAATGTAAGAGTTATTTATTTTTCCTAGTTTAAAACATTATAATTTGCGAAAAGTTCATGAAAAACGCAAAACGACACGACTTAGGGCTCGTTCGGCATCACTGCCGTTTTCAGTTTTTACTTTATTTCCTTAAAAAATTTAGTTAAATACTCCCTCCGTCCTAGCTCAAACGCTCCGGGTCATATTTGTAGTGGAATAAGAAAAATTGATATAGTAAGTTGATTGGGGTAATATTAGGAAAAAGGAGGAGAGAGGATGTGATAATTTAATAAAAGTAAGAGAGATAAATATATCCCAAAATAGATGAGGTGTTTGAGGTGAAACATCGCAAAATGAAATATGAGATGTTTGAGTTGGGACGGAGGGAGTAACTAGTAAGTTACAAAATTAATTTTAAATTATTTGGTTTCATAATAGTCATATAAAAATGACAATTTAGTTTAAAAAAAAAAAAAAAAAAAAAAAAAAAAAAACAATACCAAAGAAGCCTTCGATCCCTGTTAATTCACAAAAAAAAAAGCCTGACTTGATGCTAATATGGACCAATCCATTTGTTGGGTCGGATTCGGATAAATTGAAACACTCCCCCCCACTAGGGATGGCAATGGGTCGGGTCTGGGTCGGGTCCGATAGGATCCAGACCCGGATCCGTGTCTTTACAAGCAGACCCAGATCCGACCCGGATCCATCGGGTCCAAAATTTACAGATCCAGACCCAGACCCAGACCCAGACCCGCCAGGATCCAGTGGGTCTGGACCGGGTCTGGGTCCAAGATGGGTCTTTTATAAAATCAAGTTTTTCATCTTTTGAACTTGCGGAACTTATGATAATTCTGTCTCGATGTGGTTTACGATCGTTAATGCGTCAATGTGCTTTGCGATCGTCACTATGGTGGACATTCCTCATCCATCTTGTTTTACTTAGAACTTCAGAATACTAAGGGAAAGCGGCATTGAAGGATTTTGAGGCAGTGACGAAGGCTTTTGAGGCCGTGGTGAAAGATTGGGCATGAGCACGTGATTCATGAGAAGCCTAAGAAATGAAAATGAAAGGGGAAGGCTAGGATCGTGATAAATTAGGTTTTGTTTTTTTTTTTTCTATATTTTTGGCCGGGTCCGCGGGTCCATGGGTCGGGTCTGGGTCTCAGATCAAAGACCCATATCCGACCCACATATTTATCACCGGGTCTGGACCCGACCCAGATCCATTGGGTCTCCAAAAAGTGGACCCAGATCCGACCCAAGTGGGTCGGGTCCGCCGGGTCTGGGTCGGGTCCTGGGTCCATTGCCATCCCTACCCCCCACCCCCACAAAAAAAAAAAAAAAAAAAAAAACACGAAGAACATGTTGTTGTTATTGTGATGATTGAAGGGTGAGGAGGAGAAAGTGGCTGTCGAATCCTGCACACTCTCAAATTCAACCTATTTTTATCCAAAATCAAATTTCATATAATATACACCATCATATCATATACTCCGTATCATATATAAAAAAAAAAAAAAAAAAAAAAAAAATCCCAAATTCTTATCTTAACCCAATTGTTTGTTTGAGCAATAATAATCTTTGATAAAAATGATGAAACTAAAATTTCTCACAAATCCTACTTTTACTACTACTGCTACTACTACTACCCTCACTTTTCCTCACCACCACCATCTTTGCATCCAAACACGGCCCTATGATGATAATTATAAATATAGTTTAAAACCCCGCCGTTTTGGTACTTTGACAGTCAACTCTACTGCTGCTACCAGTAAGCCTAAACCCCTCATGTCTGACGACAGAATGCTTGTAATTTCACACCCTTTGATCTCTTTTCTTTCTTGGGTTTTCCTTTAATTTCATTTTTTTTTTATTTATGAAAATTGGTTCAATTTCATGTACATGGTCATTAATGAGGTGTACATGTTGTGGTGTCGAGTTATGTGACAATAATCGATGAGACGACAATGTTATTATTATTATTATTATGCCTAGTGGATTGATATGTTCCCCTCATGTGAAAGTTTGTTTCTTTGCAGGTTTATGTGCCCCCACATCCTTTGATCAAGCACTGGGTTTCTGTGTTGAGGAATGCTGAGACTCCATGCCCTATTTTCAGTATGTTTGATTGATAGTTAGTTTTTGGCAATGCTTGTTCATTTTGTTTGTTTATGTGATTTTGTTGTTCTATCATTGGCCTCTGTTGATATTGGTTACAGTATTTGACTGGTATAATGTTTGCAAGTTCATGAGTTTCGGTTTTAGGTCGTGAATTGTGTTCGATATCGGAGTTTGCCCTGAATGGCTTTTGCAGTTTGTGAGTTTGTGTTAGTTTGATTACCAAAATTATGGAGTAATTTGGGTACTGCTTTTCGTATGGAGCTGATGCTAACTTGGCTTGTCGATTTTGATCAAGGGTTGTTTGATTCCAATATCGGAGCTTGAATGTTTAGTAGTATGAACCTAGGAATGAATTAGTTTATGATGATCTTATGGAAGTGATCGATGCTAAATCGAGTTTGTTGGAACTTGGAAATGCCTTGACTGGATCAAGCAACCTAGGTTGGTAATTTTTATAAATCTAGATTGTGATGGAGATTGAGTCAAGTGGGTTGTGCAACAGGTTATGATTTTGTGCTTGTTCTGTAAGAGAAGAAAGTGTTTAAAAGAATGTGATGTTTAATTACTTAAGTAGCAGTGTTATGCTTCCCTTTTATTGTTTTAGGTGTAGCTGATATTTGAGCAGGTCCACTCCTGCCTGGTAAAGTGGTTGTAGAGGGAGATGGCTATAATGGGAAAAAGGGATGTGAATAGATTTTCTCTGTGTCTGATTGTGGAAGAGCTAATGATTTCAGTTCTGCTGCACTACTGTTTTTTTTGTTTTTTTTGATTGGTAGATTGGGGGGGGGGGGGAGGGGAGGGGGGAGATAGTAATTCTTTTTAGGGTAATAGAAATAATTTTGATAATGTATTGATGTCAGTGGTAACCTGTTTGAGCTTATGCATGAAACATGGTGTTAGATCTTTCGTGTTAGTCCCTAAAGAAAGGGAAAGCACATAACTTTCTTATAACTATAGTACGGAGTATTAAGTATCTTCCGTTGAGGGTGAGATTGAAGAACATTGTGGGTAGAGGAGCTAAAGGCAATTGGAGGGCCAGGGGGAGTACTCACAGCATATTTCCATCTCGTTACTTATAGATACGTGTTTAGTACAGTTGAGTAGTTGACGTGTTTTAAATAGAAGATATTGTACTGCTTCGTACATAGTTGAGATACGTAAAGTGAAGTGATGTTGAAGTCTTGTAGAACTTGGAAAGAATTACACACACCCGGGTGTACTTCCCCCAAGAGGCATAATAGGGGGGCATTGGAAGAACTCTTTTTTTTTTGAAATCTCAAGGGAGTAAAAAAGAATGGGAATCGTACTTCCGGGTGTATAATAGTGGCATTGGAAGAACTTTTTAGAACTTTGTGACCTGTGAAAGCAGTTTACTTATTCTGTGTTTTATTGTAACAATAAGCTGTAGTGCACATCCGCATCACAATTAATTTTCTTTTTCTAGAGAATGCAATGGCTGAGCTGGGGAGGCTTCTTATATATGAAGCTTCAAGGGAGTGGTTGGTAAGTGATTCTTCTGTGGCGTCTGCCTTTTTAAGTGCAAGGTTGATACTTTTTTGTTGGACTTATTTTGTGTTTTGCTGCTTTGCAGCCTATTATCTCAGGAGAAATTGAAACTCCAATGGCTGTTGCCAAGGTTGAGTTTATTGATCCCAGAGAGCCTGTGGTGGTGAGTTCATTATATGTTTCTTTGTCTTTATGTATTATGGCTGTATGTTTCTGAAAAAAAATGTGTATTGCTATATACACTGCCAATAGTAAGTAGCTCTATGCCCCTCTATTTGATATCGATGTTTTAGCTGCTCCAACAAATTTTCAATTTGACAACTTAGATGCTCACACTAGAAATAAAACAGGGTTGTAGGGAATTAGAGAACTTTGAAAATTTCAATACCTTACGATTGAAGAGGCCTTAAGAAAGATTTTATTGTTAGGTCTTGATGGCTTTAGTTTCATGGTATTAGTAATCAATTTATTATCTGGAAAATTACTTTTGCACTGTCGAATCATTAGGTTATATTTGTTATCTTTGCTCTCATCACTGATACATAAGCAGTAACTAATTGAAAGCAAATTGCTCTCTCAAATTAAAAAATTATGAGTTCCTTTTGTGGTCTTCAGTCTGAGAATAGGTTTTCTTTGGTGAGATACTAAGTTATCAAGTATATATTGTATGTATGTCTTGAGAAGCATGATGCCCATAGTCATGAATTGAGATGGTGGTGGATATGCTTCATAAAGTGAACCCAAGAAGGCTTTGGACCTCGGAAAAAAAAGCTTTGTATGTGCACCAATGCACGACAATTTATGTTATTACCGTAAATAAGCTTTTGAAAATATTGGGACTTACCATAACATCAGCTACCTATCTTTCTCTGTTGTCAAACTTCTACCTGTCTGGTTAGGGTTTCTGTGCATGTAATACTTATATGAAAGCTATTCCGTGGTCTTTCAGGTCATACCGATTCTGAGAGCTGGTCTTGCACTTGCAGAGCATGCGGCCTCTGTTCTGCCAGCAACAAAGATTTATCATTTAGGTATGTCAGGTTTATATAGATTCTGACAGAAGTCGATTTTGCCGAATCCCTAAGGTCTTCTTACTGATATGCTAGTATGTTACATCTTTAATATTTCATTGGTTTGTTGTGTTGGGTGTCTAGTTCGTATATCTTTGTCTTCCCAAAGTACTAATTCTGGATATTGTTTGTCATGTGAAGGGCTCAGCAGAGACGAGGAGACACTTCAGCCAACTGTCTATTTGAACAAGTAAGACTCCTCCTGTAAGAATTACAACATATATCTTTCTAAACTGGTTCTGTTTGCTGGACGTTTCCCAGGAGTTGAGATATTCAATTCTTGCAGAGCAAGTATTGTCTTATTGACCTATATTCATATTTCTGATATCATGACGTTGACCTTAAAAAACAAGGGGGTGTCATTGATCTTGGTCATGGGCAACTGTGTTTGTCACTAATCCGAGATTTCTCATGTTCCAGGTTGCCTGATAAGTTTCCTGAAGGAGCTCGTATATTAGTTGTTGATCCTATGCTGGCAACAGGTTTGACATTTGCACTTGTTTGTTGTCTTCAGGCTCGAATAGTCTCTTCTGCCATTGGGTTTCACTTTTACTGTTAATTACTGTGCATCACATTGGATACAATTAAACTGCAATGACATTGACATTTACCATCCATGCATAATGTATGTGTGACAGGCTTCCAAAGTCTTACGTATGAGTTCAGTTTGTACGTTTTCCAAAAGATGAGATGCTTTTCTTTTTTTTTTTTTTTTTTTTAAGGCAATGAGGCTTTAGGTTACAATAATGGTTGTTAACCTTGCTTTAGTTGATAAAAAAAATATAGGTTTTCTTATTATTTGTTTGTGTATCTTGAATGAACCTCAATTATATTATGATGCATATCACCCGTGTTCAGCCATTATCATTAATCATTATAGTGCATGAATTCTTTGATATCCATTTTGTCGATGAACTCACTGAGATGATGGTATAAATATTAATCTTCTTGCCTGATTCACAATTTCAGGTGGAACAGTAATTAAAGCCATTGATCTCATTAAGGAGCGTGGCGTAGGAAACAAACAAATTAAAGTGGTAAGTACTTCGTTGGCACCCTGCTCTCTGAAATTATGAATGATTTGGTTGTGTACTCCTTAGCTTCCTGTTGTGCAGCCAGATGTCCATCAATTTTAGGTTTCAGCTCTTTGAATGAGATTCCAGCTAGTTATCTGAGCTATTTTTTTCATATTTTGGTGTTGATCCTGTAGATATTGATATAATGGGTAGAAAGACGAGAATATCGTGGGGAGATCCTTAGTTTCAGCGTGTTGACTATAATTGCATTCTGATGTCTTTGAAACAATCTGTTGACAGATATCCGCTGTTGCAGCTCCTCCAGCACTTCAAAAGCTTAGTGAGAAATGCCCAGGGTATGAAAGTTCCTTTCGTTATGTAACTGAAGATTAATATGCCAACACTGGTTCGTATATTCAGACTCGATCTTTCTGTTCCTTTCAGGCTTCACGTATACACTGGAACCATTGATGAGATCGTCAATGAGAAGGGGTACTATTTTATGGCTACGGCTGCGCTCTTAAATTCTTCACTCTTTTTTTTGACAAAGAAATTCTTTACTTTACCTTTTGCTCTCGATTTGTTTTTTTTTTTTTTTTTGTTTTTTTTTTTTTTTTTTCATCAATCTATTTACAAGTATGTGGTGATCTTGTGCTCAGGTTCATTATTCCCGGACTTGGCGATGCTGGAGATCGTAGCTATGGTACATAACAGAGTATTTCAGTGAATTGAAGTTCTTGTGCTATGGATCCGAAAGGATTTAACAAGGATCACGCATGTTTTGGATTTACAGGCTATTCTTTGATGAATTGTTCCCTTATAGAGGTATAGGAGTCTTGTAGATTACTCAAGTCTGAATTGTTGAGATCTTAAAAATGCCCTCAAGCTTTGTTACTAAATATGTAATGTCGAGAGTTATGCCAATTGTCAGGGTTCCTCATACGAGTTATGATGGAAGACGCAACTCACATAAGGATGTGTAAAAGTATCCTGAGCGTAAAACCAGTAGAAGTATTGTGTGTTGTTGTCATCATCAGCTTTATCCTAGTGCCTCCCAAGACGGTCTTCCTTCTAACGGGTAAGGGAGATCGCACGTACTAATCTACCATCTCTGTCGCTCAAAACATTTTTTTTTTTTGGTGGACGACTGTCAACGATGGCAAAGCTACGTCTCAACTAAAGATGGACAAAATGTACCCATTTTAATTTGGGGAGAGACAGTCCTGTTAAATGTCTCATCAAGAGTAACTTGAAATTGAATTCTGGGTATCACTGTCAAAATAGAACGTTAACATTCACGTTGTATGAAATGATTAATAATTTTGGTACATACCGTTTTGGCCCGAGTTAATCGAATTTTATGATTATGGGACTTAGAGATAATCTCAGACTTTTAATTAGTTTGTTCAGTGCAACAGATGCTTTTCATACACTGTATGTCACTGATGAGTGATGACTCTGATGAGTGCTGATCGACCAGACATTAAGAATAGCGTGTAAGTAATTAACAACAAAACCCCCTTTTGATTAGTCATAAACCAAGAAAGTCATCGTCACTAATTATAAATGGGAGTGGTCTTAATTCCTAAAAGTGAGAAAATGAGCACTAATCTCACTTTTCTTGGACGGTAAAGTAGTATTAATCAAAAGAGAACCATTTATCAGTCTGTTAATTAGTTTGATCAAAGGAGACAGTGAAAGTGTTGGTTGGATAATATGAAGCAACTTCTTTTGAAATTACTAATGGTATTTTTTTGACCAATATACCACCAAATACTATTTTAAGTTTTAACTTTTTTGTTTTGCCATGAGGTAATTTGACTGAAGTTTTTAATCCAAATATCCATGGGTAAGTCTATGTTTTAGTACGTGGTTGTAATAAACCAAACGATTCACAAAATTGTTTACAATTCTTAATTATGTCGTGAAGTAACAATAAGTTGAAGCAATTTCCGACGAAAATTTCCATTTGAGTCGTCCCGGAACAACCTCTTAATGTTTTTAATAATGGAATAATATATTAGGTCCCTACATTTGACATGACTGACACTCTCATTATCTCAATATAGTCAGGAGTCTTTGAGACACTAGGTAATGTCGTCTTCGCTGCATCCACAGACGAGTCTACTTTATGTATGTGGCTTGCTTGCTTATTTAAGGAGCCCCATTTAGCTACGTAGTGCATGTTCCATGAAATTTTGTATGTTCATTTGTTCTAAAGTACAAGTTTAGTACCAGGTAAGAAACTTAATTATTCCTAGCTGAAAGTACGTAGTTCGTAGTAGGAGTATGTTCTTCATTAAAACATGTTACCCCTTCTCTTATTTTCATTCCAAAACTATTTGTTACACTGCTAGAAAGTAGAAACTTTGAATGCTCAGTGAACTTCTGGCATTTGAGTTTTACAATGTGATGTTCTTTGCTGAATTACTTACTGTTGAACTAATGCCAAATTCTTTGCAGAAGCAATTGTCCAAGAAATCAAACTTATTATCTCTGTTACGTTGCTTGGACTTCGCTACCAAAATCGACACAGGTAAGGGTTCGGGTATCTACATTCAACTATTTTTCGAATTTTTCATGCTACTGACCCAAAAGGATTTGTCAAGTGTGCGTGCCCATGTCTGAGACTCTGAGTGTCCAATTTTGACAGGGGTACTTGTGATGCAGCAAGATAAATCGCACCTCTGAACAAATTTTTGTGTATTTAGGGATGATTTTAGGCTTTAGCTGATTAATTTATGTACCTGCGCAGTTTAAGCTATGGTACCGGCAATGAGGACACTGTGGCTAGTCCTGTTAGCTCTTTGGGCATCAACATTGATCGCGTTAGCTGATAGACGAACTTATATAATTCACATGGATGAATCCAAAGTAATGGAATTGAAGAAATCCAACAGCCAGAATTATAAATGGCATGAACAAGTCTTGGACTCCATAACAAAACTTGCTGCTCAAGACGGTGAAGATCAAGAAGCGTTGGCCCCTGAGCATCTGTACACCTATGAAAATGCACTGACTGGTTTTGCTGCTAAACTAACCACCAAGCAATACCAATTTTTGAGTAAAATTGATGGGGTATTGTTTGCTGTTCCTGATGGGATGAGGAGGTTACAGACAACTCATTCACCGTGTTTTCTTGGCCTAGAATCAGGCAAAGGGCTCTGGAATGCAAGCAGTTTAGGTTCTGATGTGATTATAGGATTCGTTGATACAGGAATATGGCCAGAACATGCAAGCTTTCATGATTCAGGATATTCTGAGGTTCCATCAAGATGGAAAGGTACATGTGAACAGCGCGCAAACTTTTCAACATCCAATTGCAACAAGAAGCTCATAGGAGGGAGATCCTTCTTCAAAGGGTATGAGGCAAGCTATGGAAGAATCAATGAGAAAATTAACTTTCGATCTGCCAGGGACTCTGATGGCCATGGGACACATACTGCTTCAACAGCTGCTGGAAATGTGGTTCGTGGTGCTAACCTCTTTGGAATGGCCCAGGGCATTGCTAGCGGAATCAGGTTTTTTTTTCAAACTGAATGCTACATAGGAATTGTAATGTCATTTAAACACTCTTGAAGCTTATTTATGCTATCTCAATGTAGTTACTCATCCAGAATAGCAGCATACAAGGTCTGTTGGGAAGAAAGCTGTACTGACTCTGACATAGTAGCTGCCATTGACAGTGCCTTAGCTGATGGAGTCGATATTCTATCCCTGTCCCTTGTAGGAAACGCTCTGCCTTACTACCAAGACACTATGATCATAGCAGCCTTGGCTGCATCAACCAAGGGAGTTTTTGTGTCACTTGCTGCAGGAAATGATGGTCCACGCCCTTCAACTGTTTGCAATACTGCACCATGGGTGATGACAGTTGGGGCTAGCCATCTTGACCGTAGCTTCTTGGCTGATGTAGAGCTAAGTAATGGCAAAACTTTCAAGGGAGCGTCTTTATATTCTGGCGAGAAGGTTAAACAACTGCCACTTGTGTACAATGAAACAGCTGGTGGCAAAGATTCTCAGTTCTGTACCAATGGCTCTTTATCATCAAGGCTAGTAAAAGGCAAAATTGTTGTCTGTCAGGTTGGTGTCAATTGGAGAACTGAGAAAGGCGTCGTTGTAAAATCAGCTGGAGGAGCTGCAATGTTGCTGGTTAACACCCCTCTCGGAGGTGAGGGACTTGTAGCTGACCCTCATGTTCTGCCAGCAGCCATCCTAGGAGCTTCAGCTGCCGAGGCCATCAAAGAACACTTGACTGTAAACAAGAGCCCGACTGCATCAATGTCTTTTATTGGAACACAGTATGGTGCCAGGGCTCCATTAACCGCTGCTCTCTCATCCCGGGGTCCAAATTCTGTCGATCCCTATGTTATCAAGCCTGACATAACAGCACCAGGAATCGATAAATTGGCCGCTTGGCCTCCAGTTGCATCAATAACTCAGCTAAACGGTGATAAAAGGAGTGCACAGTTCAATGTCTTATCAGGCACATCTATGTCTTGTCCTCATGTCAGTGGCGTTGCTGCGCTAATAAAATCAGTCCACAGAGATTGGTCGCCTGCTGCTATCAAGTCCGCAATTATGACATCTGCTCATACACATGACAATAAAGGCCACCTCATTTCGGATGCATCTGGATTCGATACAGACAAATTGGCCACCCCTTTCACTTTCGGTTCTGGTCATATCAACCCGGAAAGGGCTTCTGATCCTGGTCTTGTCTATGATATCTCCACTGAAGATTACTTGCATTACCTCTGCAACATCAAATATACTGATGCTCAGGTCACAGTTGTGGCAAGGAGGAAATACCAGTGTCCAAGTGCAAAAGCCCTTCAGCCTGGTGATCTAAATTACCCTTCTTTCGCTGTCATTTTACGTGCTGGTAAATCAGGGAAACGTACTACAATTACCCATGAGAGGACAGTAACCAATGTAGGAAATGCTAAGATTATGTACAAGGTGTTTGTGCAGGAACCTAAGGGTGTCGAGGTGGTTGTCGAACCTAAGGTTTTGTGCTTCAAGGCTCAGGGGCAGAAGTTAACCTATAAAGTTAGTTTCGTCGATGCAGGATCAGATTTTGCAAGGAGAGCAGGTGCCTCAGCCTTTGGGTCACTGACTTGGGTTGGAGAAAAGTATAGTGTTAGAAGTCCCATTGCCGTAACTTGGCAGTAGCTTAAACATTACATTTCTAGCGTGGTTTTGTTATGTGCAATGAGATCAAATTTTGCTCTATCCTGTATCTCTAGCGTTGTTTCGTTATATGTTCTCGTCGCCTAAAAGTTACCAACAATAAGATAGTATATGGTATATGACATTACTCCGTATACTGAAACTAACTTAACTCCACCGTGATTTATCTTTCTCCGTAAGACTTCAAAGTTCGAACCCTTTGTTCAACAAGACTACCGACTACGCCGTTCTACTTTCAAATATGACAATCATAATGTTGGCAAGTAAAACTTAAGTGAGACGTTTATCACTCGAAAATACTCATATGCACTATGTAGCATATCCCACATCGGCCGCGTATACCAGGTGGAGAAAATGAAAGTGGTATAAAAATAAAGTGCGGACCAACTCACTATTCACTTACCTGGACGGGGTCAATGGGCGATCAAGAAGGCCCATGGCCTGGGTTGGTGACCTCCATTGCACTTAGGACGGGCGCCTACCTAATGTCTCCCCAATGTGGGAGCTCATACGTCGTAATTTGTGCTAGTAGGGGCCTGCGTTCGCGCGGCCCCTGCCCATTCCTAAATCAAAAGTTTACCTATTTAGTCACCAATACTCGACGTGTCACTTATAGTCTTGAATTGAAAGTCGACCCATTATTTGGTATCTTGTATTCAAAAACGTTGTATTGATGACCATTACACACATTGAAAATTCACTCATTTGCTGGTCACTTTATCTCGTTTGATCACCAATAGACTGACTGTTGTACATAAAAGTGTGAATTCGAAATTTCTGAAGGTAAAAACCTTACCGCCCAGTGCAATTGCACAATTATCTTGCTTGAATATAAAGTCATACCAAGTGAACCTTGTGCATGATGTGATTATAATGATAGAAATACTAGGAACAAATTAGTAAGAAAATGTATGTACAATTCCGAAGCACAAAAGACATGAATTCAAACCGGAATGTAAACAATCCCAATTCCCGAATCTATTTACTGCCAAGTTCATTCGTCGAAAACCATAATTAAATTAAATCATATCACCCTAATAAACACAAAAGAAAGCACAGTAGCTTTAACACCTGATGATGACACTGATCAACTGTAGTAATATGTCAAACTTAGTAATAAAAGTATCATATAATCATCAACATAATCCGAGCAGATGAGTATAAGCTCAAATCAGCCTAGCAGCCACCCTGCCTGCTGGTAATTGGTGCTGTCATTGGCCTGCAGGCTGCTGCCTCTTTGGCTTGATTGTCCTTCACCAGTAGTGTTCCCATGATAATGGCTCGGGTACCTGTCAAGTTGATCCGAAACTTGTCGTATTAAAAACGCAAACACGCAAGGGTAATGGCCTAATGGGTAGAGTAGTACATATATGAAGTGAGAAGGTATGTACATACCCGATTTCGAGGATGGGTTCGGGTTTGTACCCAATTTGCAGCAAGGAAGGATCACAGTGGTCATAGCCAACAGAATGAGTAGGGTGAATAAAAGAGGTGCAACCACTTGAGTCCATTATTGTTATTGGCCTAAACCCATGTCCATGGTCTTCAACCTGTGTTTTTTGGACACAAAATTTGTCACATGCATTCACACATATTATGAAAACAAGCTAGAGTGTACCCCATATCATGGCGAGACATTATACATTATCGTTGTGACGGGTAAATAATTTCTATGTCCTCGACGGAACTTGATATAATATAAACTTTATTTTCCCGTATCTTTGCCCTTGAACTAAGATAAAGTAGTAGTGTATATATAATACAAGTTGATGAGGAGTCCAAACCTTGAGCTTCAATTCCTTGTTAAGATCACCAAGCTTGCGCTCCTATATGTATTGGATCAACAACATATTATTCAAATTAAATCAACAAAGTTTGATTAATTAATTAACCAAAAATATAATAATGTACGTACCGATCTGCGAAGTGCATCCATCTGCTCAGACATCAGCTGTGCCTGCTTTAAGCAATGCAAAATTATACTTATTTCACTATCCCTAAAGTATCACAAAATTGAGGTAAATAGTTTCCGAAATTCTACCATAGTAATTTAGGCATTTATTAGCTTAGTACACGTAATTAAAAATTCTAGGACGTAATACACAGAATATAAATAACATTGAGCATTGCTCAAGTATAGATGTTTGATGAGTTGATGGATCATTTGCGCTGTTGTGCATGATGATGATAAGTTAAT
This sequence comes from Spergularia marina, assembly GCA_963680865.1. Lineage (NCBI taxonomy): Eukaryota > Viridiplantae > Streptophyta > Magnoliopsida > Caryophyllales > Caryophyllaceae > Spergularia > Spergularia marina. Next base: position 23,534,090 of record OY804551.1, on the reverse strand, counting down.
ATAAATGGTCCCATACATGTACCATGTATACTAGCTAGTGTACATGCTTACACATCGAATCAAATAAGAAACGTACCATGACCATTGACCGTGGATCCAAAATTAAATGAACATCAAATTGAAACTTCTAATTAGATTCCAAATTTTTATAGGGTTTTCGGAAATGTAGTTTAATCCTAGATTAGTGAGAGGTGATCATATATTCAAATATATGCGTGTACCTTTCTTTGCCGGACTCGAGCAAGAGATCCCTCAAGTTGTTTCTCAAGGTTTTGCAACTCTTTCAGACTTAAACCTCCAAGATCTTCACCAAGCATATGCCTAATCAAACCAATATATATATCACCACAACACCACCATTACCAAATTAAAAGGCGCATATGACTAAGGTGTCGTTTGGATACCCTCAAAATTCATAGGAATTTTATTTTCCTAGGAATTGTATTATCATGAGTTGTTTGGTTGCCATAAAGTGTAGGAATTGGAAATTTCTAGGCATTTCCAATTCCTCCAAAGTGTAGGAGTTTAATTACTTTAGGGGGGTTAGGTAAGTAGAAATTCCCATGGGAATTGAATTCCCTTGTTCATCCAAACAAATTTCCCCAATTCCCATACTTTCTTAATTCCTAGGATTTACAAGTTTATGGGAATTTCGACTTCCCAAGTGTATCCAAACGACACCTAATTATCTATGGCTTATCTATTTAATTAGTTTATGAATTCAATAATCCGTTGTCGTGAATTAGCAATCAGCAAAACATTTATATACTCGTAACTCAAGGACAACCTAAGGACTAAGGTCATATACACTAGTCACGATATAAGTATCTAATTATTTAACAACGTAATGGAACTTATATATACTAGTATAGACGAACAATAATCGTCTTTTGAAACGAAGGTTATTAGAGTAGACAACCTTTGAGCTCTCTTGAGAGATTGGCATTTTGATTCCAAGTGCTCCATTTCTTGGTACCAGCTCTGCGTAAATGAATGAATGTCTCATAAACATGCTTGTTGATTTAATTAAGAAAGATGACAAAAATCTTTTTAGAATTATATGACATGCTTAATTTATTGAACTTGTATATATCCTATATAATTCACAAAGAACATTATAAATTAATAAACATTAGTCTTCATAAAATGAGATATGACCACATCATAAAAGTCAGATTATGATTAAATTAAAGAGTGTAAATTATAAATATTTGTTTTGAAATTGCTTCATAAAAAGCATATACTATACATCTATCTATCTAATCTTGTACAGAAAAATTAGGTTGGACTAATGATCGAGTTCATCTACCTGAGCCTGTGCAGTATAAGCAGATTGGTGATCCGGCTGATTCAGATTTACATTGCTAGCCCGGAGGTACCGATCGATCGTTTTCGGAACACACCTACATAATCAACACATCAAATTAAACATTTGATTAACATCAATAATGTACATAGTTAGAACAATTTACGCTACTCGGCTTAGATTAATAAAAAGATTTGGAGTTGATCTACAGATCTGTTCTAGAGGCTTAATTGCTGAAATTTAGATAAAATTAAGATTAGTCTACTAAATAATCTGCAGATAATTAAAATGACTAGACTAGAAGTTTGAAATTTTGTTTGACCGTGAAGAGTAAAGGAGAAGCCTTTACATAAAAAATGACCAAACAAGCAAAAAAATAGCAGGAGGTAAACAATACACAAATGTGGAAAATTGATGAGTGACATTGTAAGAGGAAAATCCGAGGAAAATCATCAAAAACAATATCTTTCTGACACACAAAGATTTCATAAATTTGAACAATAATTTCCTTTAATTAATAAACACTCATTAACATTATTATTATTATTATTATTATTATTATTATTACAGCGTACTGAAGTAATTAATTTGTTACTATGCTATTTTTTCTGTGAAACATTCCAGAATTTTTATCTCAAAATTCAAACACAAACTTTCACAAAAATAGTAGCTACAAAAAGAAACAATTTCCAGCTAGCACTAATACTCAAGTACTAGTAATTCCTGACACAAAATAAATTACATAAATGAGAACAAAAAAAAAATAACATATTCATGAACTCAACAACAACGATATCTACTTATCTAGGGACGGCTAACTAGTGTCGTTATTTAGAAACGCCATACGTAACCAAAATATATGTACAAATTTAAAAGTACAAAATATCAGAGATGATGAACAGGAAGCCCTAGGCCTGCTACGTGTCAGTCACCAATTGGTTAATTTTGATCTATGTAATAAAAAAATAAAAACACTTTTCTTCTTCTGCTTGAACTAGTAAAATTAGTGAAAATGAAGTAAAATGGAAGGAAAATGAAAAAAGGGTTACTCGACACTGCTGAATTCATAAAGCTTGCCGCGAGACGAGAAGACGATGAGGGCAATTTCGGCATCGCAGAGGATGGAGAGCTCACTAGCTTTCTTGATGAGGCCATTCCTACGCTTAGAGAAAGTTACTTGCCTACTTATGTTGTTCTCTATCCTTCTCAATTGAACTTTTCCTCTTCCCATTTTACCCTTTTTCTCTCTTCAAAGTCTTCTTTTAATTCGTAAGGAAAAAAAAATGGAGAGAGAATAATAATGCTCTTTAATTTTTTTGGGGTAGGTTTTGTGGAGCTTAGCAATTGTGCTTGCATTTTTTAGCCTATATAGCAATTTCAGAGGGAAAATAATCTTTTTCCCAATTTTAGCAATATCCTTTTAAATTCTTTTTTTAAATAAATTTGTTTTTTTTTTTGGGGGGTGCCTTACTTTTGCCTAATCTAATACTAGCACTAGTAGTTAGACACTAATAAATCGTAATATTAACGCGTGGGATTTTATGTGTTTGCACTAGCTAATCCACATAATACAAAATTACAAATCAAGCAATCAACAAGAAATTAATTCTATCCTGTAGGAGTTTTATAGTAATTAATTTTGCACCTCCGAATATTTTGCACTTCTACTACTAGTATTGTATGTGGTGATTTAGTAAGTTCCAAGCTTTCAATGTATGCCGTTTGTTTTTCTTAACTCGGTCATTTGGTAATAGCGTTACATATAATTTTTTCCTATGCGACCATAGTTCAAACCATATCACTAATCGCTAAAAACTTAACACAACATTGTCATGTCACCACCTGAACAACCAGTGACAAATTTTAACCTATATTGCATTGGTACTAACAAATAATAGACCGTTAATTACGACCAAAATTTACTCTCATAATGGATTATTATATTTTTTAGGGTAGAGATATTGCATATCAATTGTGGCGCCGTTTGAATTATATATACTAGTAGGTAATCCATGAATAAAATTACCACAATCATTAAACTTGTAGAAGATTATCACAAAAATAAGGTAGAGAAGTTAGCCATTGTCGGGCCAAGATTAGTAGAATTACAAAACATTAATGTCTTGTGTGAAGATAAGCTTTTTTGACTGGACTACTTAATTAAGAAGAAATTCCCGACCCCAAAAAAAAGCACATTTTAACCTCTGCAAATTGCAACAATAATTTCATGCATCTCCAGTTCCTTAGCTTTCTCTTACTGGCATATTATGATTGTATACGCTATTAAGAATAAAATTTGTTCTAATCAATCAATTTGGCAATTTTAACTTTGAAGTACGTTATGATTAAGCTGGGCAATTTTTTTCCTAGAAGTCCACGCAAATTTGTATTCATCACGTTTTTTCTCTGACAATTAGATATACATGCATTTATCATGTAATCTCATTCTCTTCTTCATTACTAATCAAAGTATGTAAATACTAATAATATCATCACGTAATTATATTATTGCTGCTTCAACTACTTTCGTATGATGATGATCATCAGTTTGTACGTAGGTTCTATACTCAAAACTGACTTGACACAAGGGTTATTTAGTCTGATTTCGAATCAAGTATGACTACAATATTATTGCATTATTTAGTCACATCTTAACCCAACAAACCAAACGCGGAAATGCTCAAGATGAGTATCATTATTAACCCATATAATGAGCATGAATTTTCAGTTACACAATATGAAGAATGGACTGATAATAGACCACTTGATCAGTCATAGTTTGAGAGGTTTTACCAATAGTTCAGGTCACATGGATAAGCATATATAGTTATAGTAAAGAGGAGAAATAATTAGGTTGCAGAAGCTCCATAAAAGGAAACTACAGTAAGCATATATACAGTGAACTTATAAAACCAAAAGAAGTGTCAAGGACCCTTTAGCTTATACTAGGATGGTACATTTTTTTTGTGCATGACATGAAATCATGATGAATACAGGGACATTATCTTGTGTACTATCCCTAGCCAAACGTGTATATGACTCCTTCCAAACAAGCAGCTAAGGACATATGTTAATTATCACTACTACTCCGAAATTTTTTGTGCAATTATTCAATCCCAAACACTATCTTGTAGGACTATGTAGGTAGGGTGTAGTCATTTATTCGGGCTGGTACAAAATTTCACACTCTTATAATCGACTTTTGTACACCAATTTACAAAATCAAGCGAGTCAGGTAATACTTTGTTTATTTTTCACCAATGAGTGGAGTCGTGGAAGTGAAGAATGAACTAAGAATTGAAGAAACGAAATTGACTATCATTTTCACTACGAGCCTAATAAGTTTTCCACATTTTTTTTTGGGAATAAGTATCTCACTTACCTTGCTTGTCAAATGAAATGGAGTACTTAGCTCTAAGTTTTATATTGCAATCATTGCACCAATTAAGGAGGATCCGATATGATGCAGTGACATAGTGGCAGAGCCAGGATTGAAAACTGCACTGGACCGAAACTTATTTATCGGAGTTGGGGTGGACCAAATATTACGTTTTACCAATTTTTAACTGGTTTTATAGTAAAAATACACAAAAAAATGTCGACTTTCTGCAAACGTGGGGCGGACCGTAACCGAAGCCCGCCCTTGTCTCCGCCCCTGAAGTGACGACACTTAGAAGACTGTCAATTTTAGTGCACAGTTCGCTATTCAATAATTGTTCAACTCTACTTCTACGTAAGTGTACGTCTTATTGTGCTGGTCAAGACTCAAATTAAACTAAGTCATATAAAACGTCAGTTTTCAATTGTGTGCGCAGTGTTCTCATAAACGTTTATTACACGTCTTCTGTAAGAAATTTTGATTTGAGAAAACGAACTACGATATCAAATCTGCTTAATTAGTGTAAAGTCTCAATTGTTATATACGCGTACTATAAACGATACTTTGATAAAATACTTGATCAAAAGAATGTCATATTAGATAAGAAAAATCATCCTTACGTATTAACTTGCTTTCACCTTTCGATATCTTGATGGTACTATACCTAGGTAGCACACTAGCACGGACACTTCTATGATCTAGCGTGTCCGTGTCGGACACCGACACCGACACGACACCTGACAATAGGTGTCTGAAACTCTTGAATCGGTGTCCATTATTATATTGATATTTTTGCTTATTGGGAAACTCTAGGACACTTTTATACACTTCAAGAATCTAAAATTAATAGAAAATTGATAATAAAGGCGTGAGTTGAAGAATATTTATCATCAAAAATGAATTATGCTATCGATGTTTCTTTGAATATCGTAATATATAATTCTTAATCTAAGTTTTATAATATATTCAGTATTAATATAATATTAAAGTAATATTTCAATTAGTTATATACTTTTTCAAACATAAAATATGTATTTTATATAATTTAAATTATGCGTGTCCGTGTCCTACAATTTTCGGACTGCCGTTTCCCGTGTCCGTTTCGTGTCCGTGTCCGTGTCCGTTTCGGTGCTACCTAGTACTATACGGAGTAGATTTTTGAGTATTAAGGATATGATGAACTAAGATTATCATTATAAACTTTTGATCACATCATCAACAAGCAGTCAATGTATACTTAATTTCATAAACTCACAATATATGAATAAACTCACTAATTTACCGAGATTTGCCGAAAAAAGGAGTTTCCTATCAAATCACTCCCATTTTTCCATTTATTTCGTACGTGTTAGGCTCCAGTGTTAGAACTAGCAAAGCCTCCGATTTTACCCATATGAAACAATGATGACATAGGATATAGGATGAGGCCCGCATGTACACTCCATCTGAAATGGACAATCCATCTAATTCAATAAACAGTGATAACAATGGTTAAAACATTACCAAGAATAGAAAGTCTTGATATCCCAGAGAGAGATACTTTTAAAAGCAAAGTTGCCAAATAAAGAAAGTCGACCCAAATAGGCCTTCCACCATCACACCTCAACCACTGAAACCTTTATTCAGAATTTGATTCTTCACACACCACTATTTATGGGCCAGGCAATTGCACTGTTTCTCTCGGAATTTCTTGGACTTTTCCCTCTCTCTTCTCTCCTCTCTACATAGTGTACATACTCGTCATCATCATTTCCTACGGAGTACTCCTCTTTCTTTCTTATTAGAGATTACATTAGCAAAATTAGAGTTTTATTTACTCTTATATTATAGTTCACGACACTAAGATTTTAGAGACCTACGACTCTATATATTTCCTATTTACTGAGTATCATGTGATAAAAAAGTTGGCGATATGATGATGTGTAATTGATGCAACTCATACTAATTAATCCTAAGTTCTTTTATATATCTTAACTACGATAACGTGGAATTTTTGACAACATTAATGTAAACTGATGTGTTAGATAACCATTTCAACCAAAAGTCTAGACTGATGGTTGAGACCCAACGATTGGTTTAATACTTTAACAAATTGGACATTTGTTGTAGGGAAATCACCTCCCGGACCAGAGATGTAGGAGTCCTGGCTCGGGAAAATGATGTAGATTCTCGTTCTAACTAGGGCAAAGGTTACATCAATCAGCAACCACACACGAATGACACAACTTGTGGTCACCCACAGTCCCACACACCCATGTCTATGCATCCATCGTTCGAGCTATTAGATCGCGAATAAACGATCATGAATTATAGATATATTTATCGAATTGTAGTTACTAACTCCGTCCCGATTTGCTAGAAGCCTTACGAGAAAAGTCTCTAGTTAGTTCTAGTGTTCTACCAAAATGCAAAAAGAGCGGAAATCTCAAATTATGGGATTTTAGGCCTAATTAAGAGGCATGTGAGTTGGAGGCAGCACTTTGAATAATTGTCTGATTGTCCCATTTGAACAGTGTATGTGACCTGCTGACATCGACGTCTTGCCTGCATTTGTGATCTACTAATACTTAGTCTCATATCATGGACCTACCCTTTTCTTTTATATAATACCTAAATTTGGCTTAGCTTAATCATAGAAATGTAAATTGTTGGTCGACTCTTAAGTGTCTAACTCCCCCAGCTAGCTTTTACTGCATAAATCATTGTCACTCGCAATCGTCATTTCAATTCTACGTAATAACACTTAATATACACGAATATGTTTCACATCAACAGAGTAAAAGAGAACATACAGACACATAAGTTCTGATAAATATACACACACTAAAGTCGTACGAGTACTAGTTGGACATTTGACACTTATATTATACTAGATATGAACTATAACGAAATTCATTTTTATTTATTTATTTATTTCTGGATTAACAAACGAAATTTTAAGACCGTCTCACAAAAGACTCTTCCGGAATTTTAAAGCGGGTCGATACGCAATACAATGGGCTCAACCTTATCCCCAGGGAAATGACATGCAAAACCGGCCCATACCTCAATTTGGGCCCGTGATCTAGAAAATTAATTCCCATATACTTGTGAGTTCTGACATGTTGTTGAACACCTGTTGAACTTTACTAGTGTGTGTGTTTGAGAGCGTGACGGAGAAGATACAAAAATGGCGGGAATTGTGGCAACTCAGAGGAGAGCGGAGAGATACCCACCGCCGTCGTCACAAACACGAGCATTTCATCCGTCTACGGCGGTGTCTTACCGTTCCGTCTTCGTTGACCGTGAAAAGGTCCGCCTTTTTTCTCTCTCCTTCTTTTTGTTACCTTAGGGTTAGCTGCTTTTTCTACCTCGTGTTTACTGCTTCAATGGTTAATATTTACTGTAAAGTTATGAACTTTGGTTAATTTTTTACCTTGTTAGTTAATTTAACTAGTTGTAACAGTAATTTTTCAAGTCCTCTGGTATGAAATTGTGCCGAAGTCTTGATTTCTTATGTTTTAATGCTTCAATGGTTGATATTTACTGCAAAGTTATGAACTTTGGTTAGTTTTTTTACCTTATTAGTTAATTTAACTAGTTTTAACAGTACTTTTGTAAGTGCCCTGATATGAAATTGTGCCGGAATCTTGATTTTTGTGTGGGAAAGAATCATTTTTGAAGATGGAAATATTTTGATGATATAAAGTTTGAGTCTTTATAATTGTTCTAGGGTTAGTTTTTTTTTTTTCTTTTTTTTTTTTGTGTTATTATTGAATGTTTTACCCTTTTTCTTTGAAAAGTAATAAAAAAATTCGGTTTTTCCTATGTTTTGGGTGTCTTTTATGCGGAAGCTGATAGAGATTTGGTTCAAGTAAGCTTGATATAGGGTTAATTTGGGTTTCTGGGGAAATAATCGGGTTTGACGGCCGATTTGATTGTGCTGGTAGCTTCTTTCACTTGGTAATTGTAGTCCACAAGGGCCTTAATATCATAGGGTAATTTAGTTCTGACCGAAAACATGTTCTTTGTTTGTCAGTTGTTGTTGATGAAACTGAAGGTCGATTAGTGGAATACAGTTGAGTAGCATTCGTGTTTCAATTCTCGATTTGTCGCTCATCGGTTAAGTTTCTTTAATAGAATGGGATGTAATGCTGCCTGGGAATTTGTTCAATGTGATTGTAGTTGTGGAATTGTTTCTGCCATGATGTCAATAACATGTTTGTCAACCTGATTTCAGACTTGTCCTACGCTGCTGCGCGTTTTTCCTAAGGTACTCCGCTTTGCTCATTCTTATGTATGTCTGTTACTGCTATAGGTTCTGTATGCTGCTCTTATTTTTTTTTTTTTTTTTTTTTTTTGGGGAGGTTCTGTATGCTGGCTTATTACTCAGCAACCGATTTTATGAGGGTCATATGTGGGCTTTATCTTAGATAGTATGGTGGTCTGGTGTGTTTTCTTGTATACAATTTTGTGTAGGTGGTGATGTTAATTGCCTGAATGTACATTGTAATGATAAGCTCGAAACATTGTAGATTGAAAGTCATCATAGCAAGGATGACTTTGCAGTAAGAGGAGAAGAGCCACAAGGTGAGTTCCACATCTACACATGGAAGGATGCTACACTCCGTGAGCTTTCAGATCTGGTATATTTCTCACTGCTTAGCGTCTCTCATTTCCGAATTCTTTTTGATCGTTTACTATTGTTAGTTTTAAGGGGGTGCTATTTCAAATAAGAATTACATAAGGAATAGGACCCAGATCTCCCCCGACCTGACTTTTCTGGGTGCAGATACAAGTGTCATCTGAATTTATGTTGATTGGAATGCATTTCTTAACTTTTCTGAGTTTTGATGTCTTCATATTTTATACTTGTGAAATGTCCACTTCGGCATTATATTCTGTTCATGTTTTTTGAGGCCTTAATATGTCGTATTTGAAGAGAAGGCTACATTGTGAAAGTCTTTGTTAAGGTTGATTTCCTAGGCAGGGCTTTAGGTTCTTTGCTGTTATCTGCTTTATCTCTGAATTTAAATGTGAGCCCTATGTCTCATGGCTGTAAGTCTGCACTGCTGAAGTTGTTTCTGAGTTTCTGTTGAGCTATCTCATCAGATCCATGTGTTTGATATCCAATAACAGCATGCTTTCTGTATTCTCCTGGGCCTTAACATGCTCATGGTTGTTTCTTCTTTCGTTGTCATCGTGCTCTCTTTAACCTCTATTCAGAAGCTCCTAAGGTGAAAGTTATGAATTTAATAGTATCAGCTCCCGGAGTGGCTAAATTCAGTAACTTTGTCTTCTTAAACCCCTAACTGATGGTTCACCACTTCACCTGCCCCTGGCCTAGCTGCTTTGGTCTTCACTGATCACCTAGTGAAGTCTTTAAATGAAATATGAAACAGGGGATTCACTTTGTCTTCTACTGTGATGAGGAGAAGATAACATTTCGAGTTGGACAGTCGGAGACCTGTGTATAATACATAAACAGGTGACCTGAGAATACGATGATTTGGTTATGCGTACGTACTATGCATAAATAATGAGGCACATTGCATAGATTACAGGGAGTTGGCATTTGTAGTGTGTATCAGCTTGTCACACTAAAAAGACATAATGATGTAGAGTGATCACTATTGCAGTATTGCTATAGTACTGTAGAAGCTCTTTTTGTTTTTGGTGTTTAGGATTCAGCTGGCCTGGCTGGACTTTTCTGTTCAGGAGGATATAGAGCATCCATTGTCAGTATTAAAGATACTGTTTCCGTGTTAGGACTTAGTAGGAGTTAGCTGTTAGCCTCCAATGTACACTCCTTATCTTTTAGCAGACAGTTCATTATCTAGTCATCAGCAAGAATACAGAAGCAAATGAATGTATAAATTAAGACGATATCTGACTTGTGGGTTCTGTGATCGACTGTTTGTTTCATATTTCCTCAAACGAGCCTTGCTCATATAGTCAAATATAATGTGATTTCTTTGATGCACAATGTTAGTCTTCCGTCAATAGTTATAAATTGACTCCATCTTTCCCTTCACCTATGTCACAGGTTAGGGAGGTAACCCCAGAAGCGAATAGAAGAGAGGCATGGTTGTCTTTTGCTCTTGTGTACCCTGACAGACATGGCTGTTTCACAATCAGACGGGTAGCTTCCTAAACCTCCCTTTGTATCTTCTGATTGATATGCGTGTCAACCTGTGTAGTAGACGCTTCATTTTGCTGTCTCCTACCTTCTAGGGTACAAACCATGAAATTGGTTTTTATCAATCTATCTATGACCTGAAGTAAAACATGATCAAAAAGAAATTTGACCTGATATTTCAGGATTACGCTTATCTAAACATCTGCTTAATCAGTGATTTCAGCATTGAAAGATTATATATGGACTGTGTCTTGCTTGGAATACATTTGAGGCCTTGAGTGTAGCTCTAATGGTACTTTATATTGTGTGCATTACATAAAGGTGGGTAAAACATTTTCATATGGTACCAGAAAGGTGGATGATGACAAGACATTGGCTCAGCTCGGGTTTCAGGTACTCATGAACCTTTACTCGACTTCAGATTACCCAAACAGACTTGGCATATATGCTCATATGCTGTATATTGTCTGGATACATTGGCCAAGGCTCACTTACTTCTTTCGTGTTTGCAGATTGGAGACTACTTGGATGTGGCGATCTTCTAAGCTGGTTCCTGCTACATTACTGAAGTTGGTAACTGAGCATATTCAACAAACATCTTTTGCAATTGTACTGAACCCTACAGTATTCCAGGTGCTCGTCTCACCATCCCAGCAGCTAATGGTCTGTTATCAGGCGTGCTACTGTGCTGTATATCGTTGCAGTCTCGTGTAAATCATGCTGTAGATTCTGCTTAAACATCTTACTCCGTACATATTATTAATGGGGCGTTGCTATGTGCCTATGTGCATCTGAGCATCAAAATATGTGTCGCGACTAAAGTTTAGATATCGTTGTTTTTTTTTTTTTGGTAAAAGATATCGTTGTTATATGTACCCTTCATGCTCAACAGGTAGATCTACATCGTTCTAATTTTACGCTCCTTTTGCAGTAATGACAGTTTATGTGTTTATTTGTTAATTCTTGTTTCGTAAAGTTATGTGAGTCTATAATCATCTCGTGAATTTCTCGGGTCCTCCAAAATTCATTTCCCGTGCGTAGAAAGTGAACTATTCAATGCGTGACACATAAATTTACCTTACAACGAGTTTTTAATGGTATTTAAGTTTCTTTGACGTTTGCAACCGTAGTTAATTTTTTCCGACGTTTACAACCAATATTAAAAAAAGAAAAAAATGGAGAGACTGAAGTGGTGGACTCACGGAAAGACACAGCTAAGCAAAACTACCCACATAATCAAAGAGGTCATTATCAATGATGATTGATGATCTCTTTCACAATTAACCAATTAGTATCCACACACTCTCCTCTATGATTAACGCTTTAACAACTCCCAATTTGCGGCAATTTTCCCCTTTAATTGTGCGCATGCTGCCGTAATCATCAAGTATCCATTGTCAAATTAATGTTATGATTAACACTCCGTTTACAATAACATAAAGCCTGTTGAGCACCGAAAAACCCCAAATACGATTTTTAAGACTAGAAACAAACTGAATATTCCTACATCACATGAAAATGAAACGTAATTTGATCTTAATCGAAATCGTTCAAAAATTATCAAATTAGTTAAAGATTGTATATCAAAAATCATGATTATATGACGCTTATCTTTGTATTACTACTGTTACCGTCGTCATCAACCGACGAAATCTAATATGGAGTACGAGTATTATTTTTCGACACTCATCTTAAAAATGGATATAATTTGGAAAGATCATTCTATAATTTTGGTATCCATTTTTTCCAAAATATGCTTTCGTATACCTGAAAATAAAAATAAAAACATTAAAAAAAATCTAAAAAATTAAAAAAAAAAAAATACACTTTCCCCTTCTTCTTCCCCAAAACAATCACACACACGCTTCTGTTTCTCTCTCCAATGCACCTGCGTTAAGCGTCAGATCTCTCTCTCCACATTCATCCCTAATCTCAATTCTTCCTTCTGTAAATTCAAATCTTCTCCGAGAAGTTTCTCATCTCTATCTCTTCTCTCTCTCTCTCTCTCTCGGTGAGAGGGCGGGATATATTAATTTGCAGCAATTGAAATTAATTAATAATAATGGCGGTGAAGAGGGGGTTATTAGGTACGGGCGTCTCCAGGAGTAGGAACGGTGCACCTTCATCTTCATCTTCAACTTCTACCATTCTTGGATTCTTTCTTCTCCTTCTCGTCTTTCCTCTCTTCTTCTTCTTCGCTCGCGCCTTCCACGTGTCCTCCTCTGGTTCGTTCTTTTCTCCTTTATTTTTTGGTTTATTATTACTGTTTGTTTAGATCTGTTTTTTTCGTGATTAATGCTGTTAATTAGGTTTTATTGTGATTTAATGGCTGTTAAATTTAGCGCATTGTGCTTCTTTTGGTGTTTTTTTAGTGGCTGTAATTGTGAATTATTTACATATGATTTTTTTTTTTTTTTTTTTTGAAGTAGTAGTTTTTTAATTGAATCATTGATGCTTGAGGAAGAAGATTAGTGTACTTTGATGCGTTACTTAACATCTTAGTTTGCATTTCGGCGATTTTCCGGTATTTGGGTGGAGAGCGACGGGAATTAGCTAGAGTAGATACTCTTTGATTAGTTGCCGAGCGAGGGGCGAGTTAATAGGTTGGTGAAGTCGATTTTACGGAATTTGAGTGGAGAGCAATTTGAATGAGTTAGAGTAGATGCTCTTTTTATTAGTGGCCGAGGGAGGCGGAAGAAGCAGTTAATAGCTTGTTGAAGTCGATATAATGATAGTTGAGTGGAGAGCCTCAGGAATAAGCTAGAGTGGATGATCCTTGATTAGTCGCTGTTAGTAGCTTGTTGGATTTATTTTTTCTTACGATATTTGAGTGGAGAGCGATAGGAATGAGTTGGAGTAGGTGCTGGATTAGTGGCCAAGGGAGGGGCAAAGAGACAATTAATAGCTTGTTGAAGTTGTGGTAACGATATTTGAGTGGAGAGTGACATTAATGAATTGCAGTAGGTGCTCTTTATTTAGTGGTCAGGGGAGGGGCGAAGGAACAGTTAATTGCTTGTTGAAGTTGAGTAACGCATGGAAAAAACTACTACATATTTTGGTGCAATTATGGTTTGATGAAGTGAACTTTGAGGCCGTGATATTTTTGGATTTGAGGTGTATGATGGATCTAGCTAATGAGATCAGGAACTCAGAGAATGCTCAGGTATTCATAGGGACTTGGAGGACTGGAGTTTGAGTTGTCAATATACAAGGCACTTGATTCGGTAGGCAACTTATGAATGAGTTACATTAGATAATTCTCGATTTTTGGCTGCTTGGTTGTCTAAGTAGAAGTGATGCATATTTCAAGATTGATATGTCTCTGTAAAACACTTTTGTTTGTGTTTGTGTTTGTGTGTGTGTGTGTGTGGGGGGGGGGGGGTGGGGGTCATATAAGGAGGTGCTAAAACAACATACTCGAAGCTGCTGATGCATGTATAGACAGTAGTGCCGTAGCTGTTATGTTAACTGAAGCACTAGTTCTTAATTGCAATGTTTGCACCCTTACGACATTCCTGTTAATTGTTAAATGGTATAAGCCTTTGGAAGGAGTGTGAGGAGTTGGATGGTTTTAAGAGTTGCAAGTTTCTTTGAGTTAAAGCTACTAGTTAGACCTTGCAAATCAGTGCTGCTTGGTCTTGTTTGTGAGTCCTCACTTTTGTACGTTTTACCTCTAGGGTCTATTTTGATTCAAGGTGAGCGATTGGGAGGTTTTTGTTTTATGTCTTTCATCATAGCCTTCTTTAGCACAAGCAGGCCTAGGACGAGAGTTGGATGTCACTCTCTTGGGAAGAAAGGCTATAATTGTTCGTGGTGCTTGCTAAGATTGCCAGTGTGCTATCTGAATCTTATATTAAACAGAAGTGTGCTTAATAGTTCCAAGTTCTAGTGAAATATGAAAGTGGCATTCCTTTCAAGTTCTCATTGAATTAGTTTTATATTACAATATGCATATGCATGAGTATGCTTCAATCCTTCTTTTTTCTTTGTTACAAATCATCCCTCCCAATAAAAATGTATTATCAACTGTTTTCGTTGGATCCCATGCACCAGATGTTGCTGTTGATTATGTGTCCTAAATTATATCACAGACCTTTTGTTGACTAATATCGTCTCCTTACAGGATGGTCCGAAAACTCATCTGGTTCCCTTAAACAGGTAGCTTTTGCAAAAAATTTACACTCTTCCAACTTTTTTTCTTTCTGTTCTCCTGCAACTGGGTTTCCAACAGTCGTTTAACTTTAATGCCTGATGTAGAATGTACATTGGAGAGAGAGGCTTGCTTTTCAACATTTGAAATCATTTTTCTCAAAAGAGGTAAGGAACCCTTTTCTCGTTTATTTGAACTTTTTCAATTTCTTGAACTTAATACCCCGTGAAAATTTCTGCTATAGCTGAAGTTGTGTAAGTTGCAGGATCTAGATGCTATCTCAGACAGTGTGAAGGATCTCGGCCCACTGAGTCTTGATTCTTTTAAACAAAACAATGGTTCTGCGTCGTGGAAGATTGTGGGCCGAGAGAATGTCGATGACAATTTATTGGAGGTTTGTTGGTCCGAGTTCTTGGAGAAATAGCATTGCTTTCATAATGGTATCTCTGAACCCTGATTCTTTCTTCTGTGTGTTTGTGTTTTGTTGTTTTCTGAAGGCAAGTATAGCAACAATTAGCAAACAAGATATACCACAAGGGAAACAAGGTAGTTATTCAGGTTGTTAGTATATTTTTCTTTCTTTAATTTTGTGGAAAGAATTCTAGGTCATTAGTAGTATTCTAGTTATTATCCTCCCTTCACATCCACGTTGAAGGACGATCTTAATTCCCTTTTCCCTGTGCTATGCAGATGCCCACAAGGATGTGGTTGATTCACCAGCTTTACAAATTCGAAGGGTATTTTTGCTCATGTACTTTTAGCTTAGAGAGATGGAGTTGGAAATATTGTTTAGCTATGATTGGATCCCTTTTTAATCTTTTGAAGGTCTTTCAAACTTGCAGCGACTGAGAGAAAAGAGACGTGAAAAACGTGCAGCTGATCTAGTAAAGCAGGATGATGAAACTACCTTGAAACTCGAAAATGCCGCTATCCAGCGGTCAAAGTCAGTTGATTCTGCAGTGCTGGGGAAATATAATATATGGAGGAGAGAAAATGAAAATGAGAATGCTGATTCCACTATACGCTTGATGCGAGATCAAATGATCATGGCCAGAGTCTACATAAGCCTTGCTAAGATGAAGAATAAGACTGACCTATTTCAAGAACTTCAGAATCGACTAAAAGAGAGTCATCGTGTGCTGGGAGAGGTATCATCTGATTCTGATCTTCCTCGAAGGTAAGATGATGTTTGAAACACAGGATTTTGAATTTCTACGTTTTTCTTTGCTCCGTATTGTAGGTATCAGTTTCTTATTGTTTGCCATTAATTTCAGTGCTCCTGAGAAAATAAAAGCTATGGGCCAAGTTCTTTCAAAAGCAAAAGAACAACTGTATGACTGCAAGCTGGTGACTGGGAAGCTAAGAGCCATGCTTCAATCTGCGGAGGAGCAAGTGAGGAGCTTGAAGAAACAAAGCACATTTTTAAGTCAATTGGCAGCTAAGACTATTCCCAATGGAATCCACTGTCTAGCTATGCGCCTGACCATTGATTACTACCTCCTTCCTGTGGAGAAGAGAACTTTTCCTAAGAGAGAAAATTTGGAAAATTCCAATCTCTACCACTATGCACTTTTCTCTGATAATGTCCTTGCCGCATCCGTCGTGGTGAACTCTACTATCGTGAATGCTAAGGTGATTTGCTGGCTTTTTCTTCAGACAATTTCAGCTGGATTTTTTTATTTTAGTTTCTTTAGGATAACTAGCCACTGCAGTGTGGCTTGGGCTCTCGAGTGGGGTTGTCCTAGGTCTTGAAAATGAACTTAGTTTTCTGGTCTTAGGCTGAAGCCATCCTGAGCATTCGCATGATGCTTAGATTCCAATCCTGTTTGAAATTACATATTCAAGTGTTCACATCTCAAGCTGATCTGCTTATATGAAGATCATGACCTCAGTTTTGAGGGATAAGTGCACTTGCTTGACAGTTTCTTTGTGAATTCTTTGCAGGAGCCAGAGAAACACGTTTTCCATCTTGTTACGGATAAACTGAACTTTGGTGCAATGAATATGTGGTTTCTTCTGAACCCTCCTGGAAAAGCCACAATCCATGTTGAAAATGTTGATGAATTTAAGTGGCTGAACTCTTCATACTGTCCAGTACTGAAGCAGCTTGAGTCTGCTGCCATGAGGGAATATTATTTCAAGGCAGATCATCCAACTACTTCTGGGGCATCTGCTCTGAAATACAGGAACCCGAAGTACCTGTCGATGCTTAACCATCTAAGGTTCTATCTACCACAGATCTACCCAAAGTTAGACAAGATATTGTTTCTAGATGATGACATTGTCGTGCAGAAGGATTTGGCTGGATTGTGGGCGGTTGATCTTCATGGGAAAGTTAATGGTGCTGTGGAAACTTGTGGGGAGAGTTTTCATCGTTTTGATAAATACTTGAACTTCTCTAATCCACACATTTCGCGGAACTTTGACCCTGCGGCATGTGGATGGGCTTATGGTATGAACATGTTTGATCTCAAGGTCTGGAAGAAGAAGGATATCACTGGGATATACCACAAGTGGCAGACCATGGTATGTTCTATTTCTATTCTTATCTCAAATCTCTCCATCTTTGTTTTCATCATTTCTGTTCGCGTATTGCTATGTTTAAAATATCTCCATTTAGAAGCCTTTTTTTGGGGACAATTAGTTGTATACTTGATTTATTCGTTGAAAGTTCAGTCATTTGATATTTTTGGGGACAAATAGTTGAATTATCCTATCACAATCAAGTATGTTTTCCTTGGTTTCTCTCCATGCCGTGATTTATGTAATTAGGGAATTCTTTAGCCTCACATGGCTAGAGAGTAGAGACTGCATGGTTGTACATCATATCTTATAGGAAAATTATTATGACACTACTAGAAAAGATATTCTGTTCATTGCAGTTAGTCTATTCTACTAGATTTCTTTGAGTAATGTTACGTGCTTTTTCGGCTTGCTTCAAGTGTGGAGCTGACATTTCATCTTCATTCCATGATTTCTTGTACAGAATGAAGATAGGACACTCTGGAAACTGGGTACATTGCCTCCAGGGCTCATTACATTTTACGGGCTGACACATCCGCTTGACAAATCCTGGCACGTGCTTGGTTTGGGATATAATCCAAGTATTGACAAGTCAGATATTGATAATGCAGCAGTTGTGCATTACAATGGTAACATGAAGCCTTGGTTGGAAATTGCTATGACAAAGTACCGATCATACTGGACAAAATACATTAAGTACGACCACCCCTACCTACGCAGCTGCAAACTGAGTGTGTAAAAAATCAGAGTGCCATGGATCGCTATAGCAAATCCAGACGTTTGCTGAGTTTCTCTCCTTTGCCTAGAGAGGATGAACAATGTCCAATTCGAAGAACTTGGCGAGGTTACAGGCATGAGAAGAGGCATGCTTCGATTTTTGTGAGCTGCATAACCTTCTCTCGCTTCCACATTGTTTATTCTTTTACCAAATTCTGTGTACTACTGTTTCTATTGATCAGCGCCATCATCTGTGTTCTGGGGCCATAGTTACAGAGATGTAGTGTCACTTATTAGCAGAAATCCAGTAATCCTGTTATAATTCCCCCATGATCGTACCAATACCGATGTTGTTGGGGTTAGTTAAGTCGAGCTCAACTTTAGGATCTGATTCTTGATAATGCTGTATTCTTTCATTTATACCTGCACAATCAATTTGTAGATTCTTATATGAATGGTGTTACTCTGAGCCTTCAACTTCATTTCTCAACTTGGCTGATTTGTCGTCTTCGAGTTTCTGCCATTCCCTGGCTTTATAGGACGTGCCACCCGATTCCCTTTGGTTTATTTATGTCATTGCCTTCGACACCATCCCACCCCTACTATCAACGTTTTAATCATTATTACATGTAAGACCGATTTTAAATTTAGCTATAATTTCACTAATCCAAACAATGAATCCGAAATTCGCCCAATCGCCCCTCAGTGGGAAATTGATGAGACTGACTAGTGCCCCACACTTTAGAACATCAATATTCAATGACATGTCCTGAAACCCACTTGAACCACTTGACCTTGTACTTCTCTCAGCAATGGCCACTCCCACAACACTCATATCACGTTGGAAGTGCATCAAAGTATATGAGGAATACATGTACACATCAAACGACTTACTACTCCAAAAAAGCCACCAATGAGTGTGAGATGGACAGATGGTTGATAGTCGTGTCGATGTTAGATATGGAGTAGCTTATTCGCAAATTGGTGTTTTCGATAATATCGTTAATGAAAACATTCTTACTCCCTTCTGTTCTATATGATGTTCCACAATGAAATAGCACTGAATTTTTTGTAAGGAGTAAGATGTGGTGGAAAATGAAAGTGAATAGGTCACAAACTATTAGGATCACAAAAAACATTACAGATAAAGAAACTAGAAGATAATTTAAAACTGACTCATAAAAAAAGAAACAAGAACATCATTCAAAATTGGGGGGAGTATAATAATAAAAACTCCATTTAAAAAACCACATTATGATCTTAACATTGTCCATTTGTACGTTAACAAAACATTTTGCAATACGATCATTTGTTGCTTTGTTGGTAAAACTTTAAAAACAGAAGGAAATTTTGACTTGTGCGTGTGCGCCAGGAAGATAAATAGAAACTCCACTGCATAGCACTATAGCAGTACAAGTGCACAACCCTTGTGATAGCACTCTTTAGAGCATGTACAATGTCGGTTAACAAATATTCCATTTTTTTTTTTTTTTTTGTTCTTTTGACAGAGGCGAAATTAGCAAAGTTGGTAAGCTTTTTAGGTACTGGTTATCCTTAGCGAAGATCATTTGTCCCACTCCATGAATCCTTTCAATCAGAATTTAGAAAACCTTTAATTTTTAAAAGTAAAATAAATTTATTAAGTTTTAACAGTGAAATTACAACTTCTGATTGAAGGGGTACATATAATGAGACACAAAACGGGAGTGACTATGGGACAGATGATCCTCGCTGATTTCTCCTTGACTTTCCAGGAAAAAAAAACTAAATATTCAGTTATTCATATTCTCTACCAATATGTGCCCTCTTAGATATAATGAATATGACCTCTACTTTGCAACAAGGCCAAATTCGCACAACGATTTGCAGTCTATCTTAGTTTCAACTGCGTTATTGATCAGAATGATTGAGAGCTTGATTTTTGAGGAACCATAGCACATGATGTGCGTTATCTCAATATTTGGTTTGAGTAACCAAAGCACTTATGTCTGAGCTTTAGCTCCTTTTGGTCTTGAATGTATTCGCGGCCAGTGGGCTACAAAATATTAAATACTCCATATAAGAAAAACTAGAAACAATAAAGGAAAATTGGTTGTTCAAAATGAAATTGACAGTAATCACCAAATTAGTCAAATAGAACAAACATGCAAAGTACTGATAAAAAAGGAATACCCATTCCATCGAGCTCAAACGTCCAAGAGCAAATCGGCGCAAAACAAAAATCTAAAGAAAGGCGGAATAATTTGAGTATGGCAACGGCTTCTCTAAGAAGATAGCCTTTTCTCAACGTAGTGAGAATCCTCAAGAGTAAAGTTTAAGTGGGAAGTCAAAATCACTTCGTATTCGTTTCCAAGAGCTGGCGGTTGGATTTTTACTGTATTTCTACACTTGTCGCACTTATATAGGCTTGAATAAAATACAACTCTGGAAAAACTGGTCTAATAGAGGGATTCCATTCCGCTCCCATACCTAGAGCTGGCCATTGAGCACGCACTGGCCCGACACTAGTGCTCGATTTTTCAAGCACTAGTCCTGGTCAAGCCCGGTCAAGCACTGATCAAACTCGATTTTTTCCTTTTTTTTTTTTCCTAGCCGGAGCACTAGCCCGCCCTGACCCTAGCCCGGTCAAAGCACTGAAGGGCTAGTGCCAGTGCCCAGAAAATCGAGCCCTGGCACTAGCCCGGGTATGTAGGGCTAGTGCTATTGCCCGATTTTCTAGGCACTAGCCCGGCCCGTGGCCACCTCTACTCATACCATCTTCCCGTTAATCCCACAGATAGAGGCAAAGTACAACCGGTACAATTGATCTAGACTCGAACACTCGACCTTAATTGCATGACCTATGGTTCAAATATGAGTATTTGATCCAAATGATGTACTGAGTGGATGCCTCAACTCAAATGATCCAAACCAACACGATTAGAATTACATTGCCCCGAGTTTGACACCTTGAGACATAAAATCCGATCCCTAGATGGACTAGATCACTGATCGGTGAATACTAACAAATCTAGTAAATTATTGGAAAGTACACTTCGGTGCATGTTATCTGCATTATTCATTGATCACCACAAGTAAGAACTTAGGCGTCCTCCCAACATATGCCCTGTCCAGCAAGTTACAAGTCTTACAACCATACGTACATGTTCTGCTTTACTCAGCACACAAACTATTCCACAAGTGGAAATGAGAGATGAACCAGTCATCTAAAACAATACTCGAGAAGAGAAAAGAAGAGAGAAAATGATAATGCGAAGAATAATATGCCCTGCTTATTGATTTGATTGAGTCGCATAAATCTCTTTGGAGGGCAGACAACACAACTGTAACACAAAGTAAGCAACACAAGTACACAACTGAGGAAACCAAGACTAGACAATGCAGGACTTAACACCATCCACTTTCAAATTGTTTAACGTTTGATTTAAATATATAAGAGAAATCAAACAAAACATCGACAACTAAAAAAGTACAGTGAAAAAAGTTTCAGGGCCATGATGATAAAGAGTCACATAAACTCCAGACGGTCCCGAGAAATTTGAGCTCATATCAGTGAATAGTGACGGACGTTCAGCAGTTTTTAATCTCACACAAGCCGTTTCCATCGACTTCAGTTACGTTGAGTTCTTATACGACTTGTCCCAGTTTAAATAAGACGAGGTTGCTGTAAAACGGTCTCATACCGTGATACCACACATACTTAAAGCAGGGAAAAGAACAGCGGCTGAAGTCATAATCAACCTTTACATGCAACATCTGGTTGAGGTTCTAGATATCTAAGCAGTTTCATTGTATGTTAAAAGCTTCTTAATAACCGAAAACAGACAAACTTTATACTACTCATATCTTAAAAGACATCTATCCAAGATTCCATAGACAAATAATATTTGTTTAGTCCATTTATCAATTATAGACCACACGAACGCAAAGGAATCAAACACTAACAGGAAAACACATCAAAATTCCTTCTCTTTTGAAAAAAAAAAAAAAAAAAAAAAAAGACGGAGGGATGCTCCAAAGGTCAGAGGTGGCTTCCTCAAACTAGAGGTTTAGGGTTCGACTCTTATTCGTGACTTTAGGACATCCCTACAAGGCTACAAGCCTATAGCCCTCAAGGAAAAATAATAATTTAAAAGGTCCAATTCGTTAACCTTTTAGCTCAGTAACATGAACTCTAGTCTCCACGCTTTTCCAAGAGGGAACAGCCGTACGTATACAGCAGAAGTACAAATGTATATGTAGCTTTCAGTCCAGATTTTCTTTGCTACTTCTGTTACCGTTTTCCTCCCAAACATGGCCTGAGCCACATTCAGTCCACATCTTTTCGTTTCGTTATTTCGGAATATATTCTTCAAATGCGAAACATACCATATAGACACAAAAGACTAAGATGTTGAGAGTTTTTACAGTTTGAAGATGAATTTCCGATTTCGAACTTTTAAAGTTCACGCGATGCCTTGAAAGCTCACCTCATCTTACCATAACATAATGAAAGACGGTCTCACGCATAACTTGGTATTTCTAGCGAGCCCACGCTTTTTTTTTTTTTGATTCGGTAATTTACTGGCCCCGGAGGGCTCAGTCCCTGGGAGCTAGGGGGTTATTTAGGGGATCTAGCTCACAAGAAGACCCCACCTGAACAGTCGGAAACCAGACATAAACCCGTCAGGGGGACCCTACAAGAGGGCCCACATCACAAACAAACCCCCCAACTTTACAAGTTGGGGTTGATAAGGATCGAACCCCCAACCTCCATGTTGGGGGAGTGGTAGCTCAACCAAGGGAGCTACCACAAGATCCTTAGCGAGCCCACGTTTGTGAATGTCTTCATCAGACATTTATCACTCCATAAACATCTAGAGAATAAGTTGACAAACTTACTTGGCATTACTCAGTAGTTGATCCTGATTCCTGACACTCAGATCTTCGCTTGTATCCTTACATAGGCAATCCTACATTCATGTGTTGTTATCTAAAAGGTAAGGTTTTATTAGGACCATGAGATAACATTAAAAGCAGCAATGGAATACAACTACTGTACATAATTTGAACTGATAGGGCAAGAATTGACGTGACAACGAGAAGGTAGTGTTGCTCACCTCATATAAAAACCCCTCACCTCAACTGCGATAACTCGTCAATGTTCTCTCCATTTCCTTCTCTTCGTTCTCTGTAGCCCACACTCTAATGCTTTCCTGATTTTCGAAAGATTTGTCATCAAATCGAAACACACAAATGCATGATCTTCTACCCCTTTCATCCTATGTTCCGACAGTCCCTGCCTCAAGTAAATCCGTAACATTTGATGCATCAGTTTTTCAACATGAACAAAACATACCAAACCAGTTCATTTGGCCAGATGATGAAAAGCCCTGCTCACAGCCACCCCCAGAGCTTGATGCTGTGCCTATTGATTTAGGAGGCTTTCTCTCAGGAGAACCATTGGCAGTGACAAGGGCTATTAGACTTGTCAATGAAGCATGTCGGAAGCATGGACTTTTCTCAGTAGTGAACCACTCTGTGGACTTAAAGCTGTTAGCTAGAGCGCATGAAGCAATGGATTTCTTCTTTGGCAGACCAATTTCCCAGAAGCAAAAAGCTCAGAGGAAAAATGGTGACATTTGTGGCTATGCAAGCAGCTTTGTCGGAAGATTTACCACAAAACTACCATGGAAAGAGACACTTTCATTTCGATATAGTGCTGATGATACAGCCTTCAACTTAGTTCAAAACTACATCGTAAATGTCATGGGGAATGAGTTTCAAGAATTCGGGTAAGAATTGCCAATCATTATACTTTAAAACCAATTATTGCATTATTTCAACCTTGGTCTAACACTCTTTTTCCCTTTTGCTCAGGAGGGTGTACCAAGATTACTGTAAGGCTATGAACAATCTCTCTCTAGGGATCATGGAGCTCCTGGGGTTGAGTCTAGGAGTTGGAAGAAGCTATTTCAGAGACTTTTTTGAAAGAAATGATTCAATAATGAGGCTAAACTACTACCCACCATGCCAAAAACCAGATTTAACACTTGGTACAGGGCCTCATTGTGATCCGACATCCTTGACAATTCTACATCAGGATCATGTAGGAGGACTCGAGGTGTTCATAGACAAACAATGGTATTCCATCCCTCCAAAACCAGACACATTTGTTGTCAACATTGGTGATACTTTTATGGTAACCCCTAAGCTTCCTGTCTTTTGTTTAGGTTAATTTCTTACCAGTTATTATTGATTATTTTCCGTGATCAATAATCAAAAGACTGTGCGGACATTTCTCCTGCAGGCTCTGTCAAATGGTATGTACAAGAGCTGTCTACACAGGGCAGTGGTAAATAGTCTAACTCCAAGAAAGTCATTAGCTTTCTTTTTATCCCCAAGAGGAGACAGAATGGTCAGACCACCTGATAATTTGGTGAAGCCGGGTTCTCCAAGAGTTTATCCAGACTTTACATGGCCACTTCTTCTGGAATTCACACAGAAACATTACAGAGCTGACACAAAAACTCTTGATTCTTTTACGATGTGGCTTCACAAAAGAATGGATAATCATTAACCACAGGTTATTGTGTACTTGGTCTGGGCCAATTAAGGTGGGAAAAGAAAGATCAAAGGTTAAAAGTACTGTATTGAGATATGTGTATCAGTAACTGAAAGAAGAAAGATCAAAGGTGGCAGAATAAAGAGCCGATTAGTCACAGCTCAAACCTCATTGTCTTAGTAAAGTTAGTCCAATGCACATAAACATCTTGTCATAGATCGATGTGGTGCAACCGTGCAATTCTTGTACTAAACCCCCTGTTCCTTCAATACAAATCCAACTCAACTTCAACAGCTAATTTACGAAGCCCTCGCAAGTGCACCTTTAAGCACTCACCTAAATCCATACAACTTACACCAAACTCTCAGATGTTCCTACTATGACCACAATCAAATTGAATAGCAATGACAGATTATGTGCAACATTACAATTACAGCAAAAGGTAATGAAGAGAATGTCAAATATGCACGACTTCATCCTACAAACCTGATATACACCCTGCATATTCATACATGCTATTGCAAAGAAACAAAGGCTGGTTTTGAGACAAGAAGAATTCACAAGAAGTCATCTTACAACTTCAGTTTAAGCTCGAGAAGTACGAGAAGAGAGACTGGCCAATGGAATATTTTTATTCTTCACACATTGGTTTCAAATATTTGAAGATTTCAGATTGAATGTGTTCGTTTTGTGTTATTGTTTGAAAGTAAACAGACATTCTTGAAACCTTGACATGGACAGGGTTGGTTCCTATGGTAGGGAAGTATTTTACCATGGACAACCTTGGCGTACCCTAGTTTCAAATGATGGTTGGTTCCTCTGTTAGTCAAATCACGACATTCGCTCGTTGAGGCTAGCACTCTGTTTCTGCCAATTTTGGGACTTATCATAGGTTGTTGGCTCTAATATTTTTGTAAAACCCATAGGGCTTCCATGGACAATTGAAAATGTGTGCCATTTTTGTTCAGGAGCCACTTTCGTCCACGAACAGTGGATTTACTTTGTTTTTTTTGCAAATTTTAACCACTTTGTTTTTAAAAAGTGGACGAGTGATCTCAAAAAGATTTCATGGTTATTCTTGTTGAACATGAAGGCTGGTTCTATCGTTAGGAAAATTCTTCAAGCCCTTTCGGTGCACATTACCTGTCTAAGCTCGCATGCATTCTTTTGCCTATTTTGAGACTTACTATAGGGTTTCTAAGATCAATAATTTGGCGTTTCCACAAAAATTTGAGCCTCTTTTTTGTTCCGGTACCATTTTGGGCAAAAACAAATGTAGAATCTGAACACTTTTTTTTTTTAGTAAGTAAATGTTCTCAAAACTTAACCATGGACAAAAACTTGGAGTACCCTTATACAATATAAGGGATGGTTCCACTAAGAGGAAATTTTTTTTAAGCCCTTTCGGCATACGTCATTCATTCAGGCTAGGGTGCGATTTTTGGCACTTAGGGACTTACTATAGGTTTTAGGCTCCAATTTTTAGCTAAAACCCACAATATGATCCCTAGGGGCTTCCACAAAATGTTGAGCTGTTTTTGTTCCGGGGCCATCCTGGAGCCAAAATTGAATTTCGTGGATCATATTACTCCCATTTTGACCATTTTTCTGTAAGAAGCTTAATATTCTCATAACTTCATCACAGACAGACTTGGCGTACCCTTATTTGATCTGGGCATTCGTTCCTCCGTTACGAAGAATCTTTAGGCCCTTTCGGCACACATCACCCATTGAGGCTAGGGTGCGGCTTCTGCTGATTTAAGGACATACCATAGGATTTAGGCTCCAATTTTTTGCTAGTGCCCACAATACGATTCCTAGAAGCTTCCCTAAAATTTTAAGCCGTTTTTGTTTCCAGGGCCATTTCAAGACCAAAACCGTGGATCATATACTTCGGTTTTGGCCAATTTTGACCATTTTTCCAAAAGTAGCCAAATATTCTCAGAACTTTACCATGGCAGCCTTGGTGTACCCTTGTATGATATGAAGGTTGTTTTTGTGGTAGGGAGATTATTTAAGCCCTTTTGGCACACCACATACACCATGAGTTGAGGCTAGCATGCATTATTTCCCGGTTTTGGGACTCGCAACAGATTTTTGGCTTTAACAATTTCCACAAAACCCATACCCTGGGGGCTTCCACCAAAATTTGAGCCATTTTTGTTACGGGACAGTTTGGGCCAAAACCGTCGAATTACATATTTGATTTTGCCAAAATTTGACCATGTTTATTACAGTCCACAAAATGGTTCACGAAACTTTACCATAGCTTTGGAGTACTCTTGTTGGATATTAAGGTCAATTCCTCTCTTAGAAATTTCTTTAAGCACTTTGGCCACAAGTCAACCGTTAAGGCTAGGGTGTGGTTGTTGTCTATTTAGGGACTTAATATAGGTTTTTAGCTCTATTGTTTCCCTAAAACCCCATTGTAGGACCCCATAGGCGCTTTTCTTCCGGGACCTCTTCAGGCCCAAAACCGTGAATTATATACTTCGATTTTGATCACATATTTGAAAGTACACAAATGTTCACAAAAGTTTACCATGGATAGCCTTAGTACCATTGTTGGACACGAGGGTTGGTTCCTCTGTTAGGATTATTCTTTAAGCCTTTTGGGCACACATCACACATCAAGGTTAGAGTGTTGTTTTGCCTATTTTGGGACTTACATAGGGTTTTGGCTCTAATATTTTTATAAAACCCATAATATGAGCCTAGGAACTTCCACAACGATTTAAGTTGTTTTTGTTCAACCTAGAAGGCCAAATTTGATCACTTATTTGAAAGTAGAGAAATGTTGAGAAAACTTTACCATGGAAAAACCTAGAGTAAAATCTATCATTTTCAATAAGGAAACAGGTTGCCTACCTAGGGTCTCTTTCAATTTCCATCATTGGTGTCTTTTCATGAACTTTTCAAGGGCGTCACATCCTTTTGTGAAAAAAGAAAAGAAAAAAACGCGAGTCTCCACTCACCATCATACTAGTTAAGAGACTAAGAAAATAAAGATGGGTCTAGGAGCTGCATTGATAATGTTTAGTCCCTCCAATTTTTTCGGTTCTTTAACGTTGAGTTTGGACATGTCTAAAGTTCCTATCTAAGCTTCAGATTACATTGGATTTTGCTTTCCTCAAAGAGACAAATCAAAAATACACATGAAACTCTATATGCTCATGCAACTATGAAACAATCAACCTCTAAATTACTTCTCTTTATGATCATTTGAAACCTTCATAGAGCAAACGGTTGAAACCTCACGATTCGAATGTCTTATTATCTACCGACCACCAACCATACAACTCCTAACATCATTCAGAACGTACATATTAGAGCACAAATGCCAAGCCCCAATGATCAAGGAAACAGACAACAGAGCAGGTCTATTTCCTTGAAAAGTAATACCTCGCCAATAAATACAAGTCAGATAATTCTTGTCAGATTTTAGAAAATTGTTGGTCCTTTAATTTTGAAGATTTTGGAAACAAAGCTTTCTTCTTTGGCATACTTATTAGACGTCAAGACCCCCCCCCCCCACCCCTCTTCAGTACTTAGGATTTGAAGTCACCCGGTTTTCACATACTAACCCAACTAAAAGAGCTTTTTGGCGAACCAGGTATCAGAGTGCCAAATCATTCTTGATAAGTTATATTGGATATCGATTAAGGACAAAAGGAAGTGACTTCCGATACAAGAAGACACTGAGAGGGTAACCTGTAACACTACCCCCCCCCCTCCTCTCTCTCCACTAGCACCAATTGGGAGGGAAAGGGGCTTTGGGTTTCTCCATATTTCATGGGGTCTGCCAGCAACAAATGATTTGGTTTTCATCAAGTGATCAGAATTGTTAGCCAAAATATTTTCTGTGGATAGTAAGGTTATGGTGCTTATCTACATTCACAAATCAGAAGTAGAAAACATGAGGTGGGGCCCTAATTTGTTATTTTCCTTGCATCAGCACACATGTGATGCCACTCACTATAGCAGCAGATTCAAAAGTAATGTTGTAAGTTTCCCAATGGTTTAGGACACTATAATCATTAAGTCTTTACATTAATTTAAGGCTAAAAAGACTCATTTCTTACTTACATAGAAGAACGAAGCTTTGTGACACTCTGAGAAGCACCGCATCTGACACGAGTAGCCGAGTCCGAGTAACATCGGTTTCAAGATGCTACTTTGTAACAAGTTGCTAAATTTACCAGCTATCAGCTGCTGCTAGGGCATCGGTGACAGGTCAATCTTCAAGGTAAAACTAAAAAGGAGACCTATATGAAAGCTCTTGGCAGCATTCAGTAAGACCCTTAGTTTAAAAAGGCGTGGGGCGCTCCGAGGCGAGGAGGCGTAAGGCGAAAGCCTCGTGAAAGCGAGGTGTTCTTTTTGCTAACTAGTACTACAACTACAACTGAAAACATGTTTCACACAGTACTAAATAAAAAGCTTATATTTAACATTAATTACCAATTAGCACACAAAAGCGGGCCAAACATCAACAAAGCATAAGAAGAACAATGCAAGAACTAAAAGAACGATAAAAAAATATAGTCTTAACATCCAAACTCTAGAAAACAAATAATAGTTAATCTAAAACTCATTATCATCACCCTCTTCCTCCTCACCATCATCATTTTGGTTAAAGTCCTCATACAAATTTGCTCAAGCCAAGCATCGCTACATCCCCCTTTCATCCTCTTCCCCCTATATGTAAAAGCTCAAAGTCTTGAGGTCAAAATTTCTGCTCTCCTTCAAGGTTACTAAATGGTGGGAACTATGTCAAAACAGATCAATATGGTTACTACGCAAAACTTGGAAAAATTTGTTATACTCAATCAGAGCCCAAGCAGATGCCTATAGTCACAATTCTAAACTACACTTAACAAGACTTTGAAGCACTATCAGCCCAGAACGAGACTTCGACATGACATGCTTTTGTACACTAGCATAGATATCACTCATTCCAAAAAAAAAAAAATGGTATCATGCTAGTTGCTGATTTTTTTTTCTTTCTGTGTTACACCAGTTCTCCTAGGAATACTTGAGTTTCAAAAAATGAAGGAAACGTCAAACATCGCATTGTACATCACCAATCCAAGTCCACACGAGTAAATCTTCCCTTACTCAAATCATGAACCAATTCAACCACCTTTCAGAAAACACAACATCATAGGAGAAAACAAGGCCACCATAAGCATTAGTATACCCTTGTTTACAGGTTTATATATGGGTTCTCATATAGTTAGGAATTCAATAAATCAAGCAACCTGAAATCTAGGGTACAACATTGATCCCAAAAAACAAATTTCATATTCACCTACAGAGAGATTTTTCTGCATCTTTGCTCTGACATACAATCGGTTGTGTGTTTGTAAACTAAGCAATCACTTTTTGGACAAGAGGCTGCTCCCAGGACTTGAACCCGTGACCTATCAATCACAAAGCAACACCTTTACCGGTGCGCGAAGGCTAGTAAACCATTTAGTATTTATTTCTGTATGCCGCGCACCAGTATCCAAAACTAGAAAGGTCCATGCAATGCGTTTTCATGAGTCAGACACTTGCATCCACAATATACTTGTGTCTGACACCCATACCCTAGTCCAAGTAACACAGCTTATCACTAATTTCAGAATTAGAAGTTATCATATACCTTGAATTATGCAAAACAGACAACAACAACAAACAAGCCTTATTCCCAAAATGTAAAGCAGAACAAATGCAGAGTAGATACCTGATTCAGTGATGCAAAACCCTGGTTCTCAATCTTTAAAATGATATTACAAATCTTCTCTAACGTGCTCGTCCAATCTGAGCTACCTCAACCGAATATGCTTAAGCTTGATCGCAGTCCAGTAAGTACATTTCAGAAATTGGGCTGTCGATAAGTCGTTTGTTGGTTGATTCAGTCTGCATGAAACAGAGTTTACAAAGTTAAATTGAGTCTCAAGTTCAAGATGCATAAATAGTACACAGACTAATCTTCTTACCTGTTCATTTAAGAGAGGTACATCAGAGCTCTGCACATAATGCAAGGTCATGAAGATATCTCTCGCTACATGGTCTCGCACTCTCTTTCAACACGTGTTCCACGACAAAATTTGTGAACTCATACATCAAACATTTACTTGTACATGCTGACAATCCAACAGCACATGGTAAAGTAGAACACAATCAGTAACTAATGTCATTAATGGGACAATGTATCACCATGAAGCTCGGACACTTGAATAAAACATCAAAATGAAGACTATGGCTTCAGCAGAGAATATTTCTATTCCTGCTCCCTGAGTCAAAATATGATGAACAATTTCATTAGCTTCTCGGTCCCTGAGAAAAGAAAAAACGGGAAACATCCCTCTGTTTATTACATGGTGACTAAGATAAGACCACCCTATTCAGTTAAGACCTCCATGGTTCAGCTCAGGCCAATATTCAGTTAAAAATGACACTGAGATCTGGCAGGAGAATGACATGACGACCATGGACATTTTGAAGACAAAATTTACAACACGGAGTATTAAAAAGATAGATCAAACACACTTTATTTCAGAAATTCAAATTCATCAGACATTGTATTATTGAAGAGTTGCATCTGTAAAGTCAGACTTCTAGTTCATAATGATCTCTATTCTGTAACCTAAAGCAAAATTAAATTGATTTATTTTCCAAGTTTAGACCACGATCAAGAAGACCAGACAGAGGCATTTTGCTCAAGACTGTCATCGTGCATCCTTTTCAAGTAAAAATTATTTCCGCTTGCAATGTTACGATCAACCAATCAACAGCCCCAGCTTTCACCAGTTATACCACCCAGATAAGTGTGTTCAAGACTGAATCTACTAGATTTCTATTATTAAGACTTCCTAGGTGTCAAGCTGGTCATATGGGTGCATTGGCCTTACCATAATAAGGCTGAAAACTATGTTTATAACCTCTATTATCAGCATTATCCACAATCACTTAAAACCTATACTAAGAACCAAACACAGGAATTTCCCAGGGGAAGGAAGAGGATGTTGGCCCAAAATAGCAACTAATTGCACACTATTGTTAAATCATTTTTATTTACCCTTTGTTCTTAAGGTTTAAATAAACATATTCCGATTAGTGTGGCCATGCTGGTGGTTCCAGGCTCGAGATATTATGAAAACCTCTCATAACATATAAACCACAAATTACAGGAACATCAGGATATGAAACAGATGAGTAAACTGGATACTGTCTAAGGTTACTTCTTTTCAAAGTTACAATTTACAGATCACAGGTATCTCAGATATGCATAGCCCCTGGATGTAATTAACAAACCAGTTTCCAGGTTTTATAGACACACACAAACAGTTCAACATTCACCGGAGAAACGTGGTATAATGGTAAAATGCAAGGTTCTCAACGCAAAAAAAAAAAAAAAAAAAAAAAAAAAAAAAAAAAAAAAAAAAAAAAAAAACCTAAGAAAATAGGCCCTGGGCACCATAGAAGCTGGCTAAAAAAATTCACACAACCCCTACAGCACCAAAGAAAACAAAAACATAAGCTATGTGACTTTGTGAAAATAAGAATCACTTTCTAGTTCCATCATCATTGCTCTTTCAGTAAGAACAACAGCATGAAGAGAGAATATAAGTCCATCTTCTTTGACCTATCGATGGTCTGTGTTTAAACCAAGGGATGACAATAACACCAATAAGAATGTTCGATCAACTAGCATAGTAGCACTGAATCAAATCACAGGACATGCAAATTTTGCAAGGGAAAGAAATAGGCATAGAAGATAGAGAATTGTGCAATACAACAAAAACACAATAAATATCAGAATCCTTCCCAACTCCAACAAAGGGATAAGATTCATTCACTATAACTGTATATAGGATGACATGTTTAGAAGAGATCATTATACATCCCACACAATCAGTTAACATGACCCATTGCACACTTATTGAAAGACACAGAGACCGGGCAGAGGAGAAACCTAGAAATAGAAGAACAATAGCCAGTGGCCAGCCATCAAACAATAGGAGTAAGTAGTGGCTTATTTGAGAAGAAAGATTCGAAGTTTCCTTTAATTATTTCAAACAGATCACGGAAGCGCCCTTCAGTATAACATGCTTGATGATGTGCAAGAACAACATTATCCAGGGAGAACAGCTCTTTTGGCACATGAGGTTCACGCTCAAAAACGTCCAATCCAGCACCGGCAATCCGGCCGTCTAATAAAGACCTTACCAACTCCTTCTCATCAATCACAGGCCCTCGAGCTATATTAATGATAAAACCATCCTCCCCCAAAGCAGTCAGAACTTTTTTATTAATCATATGCCTTGTCTGATCAGATAAAGAACAGCATATTACAAGCAAATCACTGTCTGCAGCAAGCTTACAGACATCTGAATAGAAGTGGTAGGGAACTGATGGCTTCTTTTCCCTAGAGTTGTACAATATGGGGCAGCCAAAAGCGTGAAGTCTTTTTGCAACCCTGGAGCCAATGTTTCCAAGTCCAACAATTCCTACTGTCTTGCCTCCCAACTGAAATCACCAGACGAAACCAGCAGTCGCATTAGGGGTGTGACTCGTGAGTCAGGGTTAAGCTATTCTTACTGTCTTCCCTCCCAACTAAAATCACTACACGTAACCAGCAGTCACACTCACTGGGGGTCGTGAAATTTGTAATTTGTAAATGCAAGTCTAGGCTAATTTACAAGGTTACCTATTACAACAACAATAACAACGAAGCCTTATTCCCAAAATGAT
This sequence comes from Spergularia marina, assembly GCA_963680865.1. Classification (NCBI taxonomy): domain Eukaryota; kingdom Viridiplantae; phylum Streptophyta; class Magnoliopsida; order Caryophyllales; family Caryophyllaceae; genus Spergularia; species Spergularia marina. The sequence goes on along the minus strand of OY804551.1, from coordinate 23,500,614 downwards.
TTAGGGTCGGCTAACAATTACTTAAGCACCTATAAAGTGGATTAGTATATCACAAGAAAGACCTTAAGGGCAACAAGTCACAACAACCCACATTCTAATTTTCATCGGTTACATGTCGAGCTAGATGAACTGAATTGTCATTCTCCAACACTAGGACTAACAAATTTGAGCTCTAAAATCCTCAAATGCGTGGTTTTCGCCTTCTCAGGATAACCCGAGGGGACCTTTCCCGGTATTGGGACGCGTTTCTAAGCGAAATTCCAAGACAAAACGCGCTCAATTCCTTAAATATTACCTCGTCTCAACATGAAATCAATGCCATTGTATTAAAATCCAACCTAATTAACCAATTTAACACCAAAATTCCTACAATAACAATATTCCATATCTACAGCAAAGCAATACATTATATAATAAAGTAATAAACATTCAAGTATAAATGTGCGACGGAGCTAGGGTTCAAGAGAACAATACCCGACGACCTAGAGAAAACTCGCCGGCGACGGCGGCGGCACTCCAGCCACCGCTCCTGACAAACCGATTGCCGGCGGAAACCTTGCGAAGGACGTCGATCAATAACCCGACGGCAAAGTCAGCGCAGTCAGAGGAGGAAACATTGGCGGCGTTCGCGACGGAAATGCCACGGCGGCGACACTCGGCGAGGTCGATGTAGTCAACGCCGGCGGCGGAGGAAACGATGCAGCGCAGCGAGAGGATGTGGTCGAGGACGGTGGAGGCGGTGATTGGAGGACCGTTGGCGGTGACGAACATGGCGGAGACGCCATCGGAGTTGGCGGCGGCGAGGAAGTCAGGGAGTGAGAGTGGAGATTCGTACGCCTCGAGGAAGTGAAAGTGGCGGGAAAAGTCGGTTTCGTGGTGGCGGAAGACTGGTGGCGGTTTGATTATCAGGACTTTTGGGAGGGTTTTCGCGGCGGTGATCGTCGGCTCTTGCATAGATTAAACTTTTTCCTGAACTATGGACTTGCTAAACTGTGACAGTTTACTAGTGTACTTACAACGGATCAGTAATGTTGACGTAAAATATGCCTCATTAACTCGGTTTTTACTTACCGACTCTGTTATCCGGACTCTTCATATTACCTTTCGTATCCAAGCCGGACATTGACACCCAGACATGGATATGATACTTGAATCCCTCACTTTAGGCAAAAAAAAAAAAAAAAGAGGTTTTTTTATAGAATAGCCGAGCCCGATACTTGAACACGCGCTCATGTCGGATATCTGTGTGCAATGTTTATACACAGTGTGAGACCTGAGAAGCGATGTTGACGAGTAATGACACAATTGAGTGAGAGATGTAGTCTCTTTATTACAGATCAAATTATGATACACAAAGTACCTATCCTATGTTTTCATATCCTGCAAACAAAATAATTAACACAACAACGACCCATCATAAAACTGGAGAAAGTAGCGGCTTGTTGGTGAAGAATGCTAGCAAATTTCCCTTAACAAATTTAAAGAGATCACGGAATGACTCTTCAGTAAAGCCAGCAAGATGAGCCAGCATACGCTTCTTGCCAAAACGAACAATAGGCAACAACTAACAAGTCAACAAGCTAAGACGTATACGAAGAAGCAGAAACTGTGTTCAGATCAGCAGAATTTCCAGTGATTATTACAGTTAACAAAAGTTACAAATGTGGTCATTGGTTCATCAGCACTACGAGTTTGCAGCTGTTATTACGCTGACCACAACGGCCACACTTAAACTGGTCGGTTGTGGCCTTTGGTGCAGTACTACGCTCGCAGTCAAAAAGCTTCTTCTCTTGGATTTCCTTCTTCTGCTTCCGTCTTTCTTCACTGGCCATCTCGTCAGTTGTTAAATTAGGCTGCAAATTCTTTCAGGCTTGATTTCTCCAACAAGAACTTTCCTACGAAAATCAGGATTTTTTGTATCCTTGATATTGAGCATTACGCTTGATCTCTTCTTTCATGCATGCTGCCATTGGCCTCACTGATAACTTTCAATAAAGCCTCTAGAAGCATCTCTCTCATTTTATCACGCACCACATCATTTGTTATTATCATAGAAGGCAACTACGGGACATCACACGCAGTCTCCTGCCTCACTTTTTTCTAAACCTTGACAGGATTTACTAAACTAGGAGGCTCAGTTTTAGCGAGCTTCTGCGGTCTAGGCGAAACAACCTTCTCAGTTTTCACAACTTCAACAGTTTCTCCTCTTGAGGGCTTATCAGCTTTCACAGAATTATTGCTACTAAGAATGTCCATTTTTCTTCTTTGCTGTTTCCTCAAGTATTATGTTTTTCCATAAATCAATCAAATCAACAGCAACTCTCTGAATCTTCTTTTTTTGGATGTTTCGTAAGGTGCCTCACACGCTTTCCAACCTGGAGAATTTTTTGCACAAATAGGCTCACAAGTTCAACTAGCAGTACAATAGAAAGCAAAATTCTCAACGTATAGTGGAAGATAAGCTATATATATAAACCAGGGGAAATGGATCCTCCAATTTCCTCCCCACCCGAATATCTAACCAAAAGAGGGAATTAAGCCCATCTTCCCTCCAATTGCCTTGAAAAGAAGTTCTTTTCAAACTGATGAAGTGAACAAAAGTTGTATAGTCTGGATGTGAACAACGTGGAAACTGGAACACCCGATTTACCTACCCCGCAAGGTAAGTAACTACCTACATTTTGTAGCAATAGTTCTAATTCCTAGTTTCCTACACATTCAGCAACCAAACATACATCATCCTAGTAGTATGAGTTTTTACTTCCTAGCCCTCCATAATCCCCATAATCCGAAATTCCGAATTACGGGCAATCAACCGTAAAAAGCTTGATTCTCTACAATAACATCTTTATCCCATTGTCTTAAAGGCTTCCGCCATAAGCCGGGGTAAGGAGGGGTCGGATGTACGCAAGCCTTACCTCTATTGAAACATTGAGAGGTTGCGTACGGATTACTTGAAATTGCTTCAAGAATCGCACCGACTGACTGCTGCGGAGTACTTCACACAAATGACACAATAAGAAGCACATACAGTTTTATGAGTCATTTTGTTTTATTCTATTATATCCTAAAGTCAATGAATAATTAGTCTTTTGCTCCGTTGGAAATGAGGAAAAAAAAACACTATGGAAGCGGGCCGGGAGCGAATACATGATAACGAAGAATTCCACTACATAATAACAGATGTCAGATAACCAACTGAACCACAAGCAACAAATTTAAGGGAACTTTTTATATTGAGTCTCTAACATAACAAATGGGGGGCTACCAGGATTTGCTCTGATACAATTTTAAATAACTAATTGAGCTAAAAGTTTAGACTGATGGTTAGAACACCCACAATGGTTTTTATACCTTTAACAACGGATCAACACTCCATTCACATCACAAATTACACCAATTACTACTACTTTAAATTACCCTAGAATAACCTATGATACTGCTTCATAATGTTTTTTTTTACCATGTTGATTCTCTGACAAAAACAGTAATTTGTACGGAGTAAGCGATAATTCACAGTAAAATTATAATTTTACCTAGGAATATTTGCCACATAGCACCTTTTATGTTTCCGAATTTAACAGCTAGCACCTTTTATGTCCAATTCGACCACATGACACTTTTAAGTTCCTCTTTTTTAATACATCACACAGGAAAGTGTTTTGGAGGTAAAAAGGAAAAACGATGAAGTGGGTAAGAGGAGAAGGGTGTCGGGTTTGGATTTGGGGAAAATGAAAAGAAAAGAGGGAGAGGGGTATCACGTGACCGGCACACGAAGTCAATGTCGGGGTCAAATCAAATTTGACCGGAAATTAGCAAATTGGTGTGATGTATTAAAAAAGATGAACTTAAAGGCGTCATGTGGTCAAATTGGACATAAAAGATGCTAGCTGTTAAATTCGAAAACATAAAAGGTGCTATGTGGCAAATTTTTCTTTTACCTGGGTAGAAACAAGAATTTGATAATTGACAGGGAAATTTTTGAGCTCCTTTAACGCATCAAGACAGCGACTTTCGGAACCGCCGTCATCCCCCGTCGTGGTAGCGGCGTCAGCCGCCTTCTTCACCGCCTCGAACAATGCTACCAGTTCGCTCTCCATCTCCGCCGCCGTGTCGTAGAATTAGGGCAAAATTAAGAATTTGAATCTTAAGTTATACAATTTTTGACTGAATCAGAGAAATTTATTAATCAACTTAAATTGGAAAGAGTAGAATCAGTGATATTGTACAGAGGAGGGGGAGGAGTGTCGCATGCGTTCTGGTATCTTAAGTAGCTTCAACAGTTGCCACTTTGCCTCCGAACGGGAAACGTATTTCCATAATTATTGGAGTTTCGTTTCGAGGGCTACTTGAATACTAAGGATCCAACGAAATCGTCACTTTTAGAAGGAAAAAAAGAAACACGTAACTAATTGTGAGTTTTGTGACATGGTTTCATTTATTGGTACAAATTTTAGCTTACTGGTCAGTTATACAAAAGTACACCCAATAAAATTCCTATTCGTTCACTTATACTCAGCATTTCTTTATAGGTATGCAAATATTGGTTTGACTCTGTCAAGACGTCAGTGATAGTGTCAGTTAGCTAGTATTAAAAATTCATTTCCTAATTTTTAAATAAAGAAACTGAGAACAAAAAAAAAAAAATGCAAAGTTATGTGATACAAGGGATTGTTCGATTCATTGCTTCATTTGATTTGGATTTGAGTGCACAAAACTAATTAAGGTTCATATATAAGATGTTTGGTTCAACTTTAGACAATGACAATGACGGCACCACGGGCGGAGCCAAGGGAGGCTTATCCTAGCTACGGTCCGCCCCACGTTTGCGATGATTGGAAATTTTTTGTGTATTTTTACTATAAAATAGCTAAAAAATCGTAAATCGTAGTATTGGCCCACCCCAACTCCAATAAATAAGTTTCGGCTCAGTTCAACTTTTAGTCATGGCTCCGCCACTTTATGACGCATGCAATAGTTTCAAGCACATCAAAAGTAATCAAACACATACAAAGCCAATCCGAGGACCACGTAGAAGTGTAGAACAACCAAGACCAAATTACATGTTGATTTTGAAATATCAACAAATCAAAGATAAAGCCAAACATACTTCAAAACTGTTGACACGCAAAGCTCAAGAGAATCAGAGATACCTAGAAACAACACGATAAACATATCGGTTCTCACACGGCAATTATAATTTGACAATATATACCGTTTGCCTGTTTGTGCATATTTGTGAAAAGAGAAAATAATATGAAACACATAATTATCTCATCGAAACATCGATGTCAACTAAAGATAATAACCGTGTCTTAGTCTTCTAGTTTTGAGTTGACACATACTATTCTTTCATGTTTCTCCGCAACCTTTGTATTTACATACTCCGTAACACGCAACTTGATAATTGTGTGGTACTTGTTCATTCTATAAGTATGGGTCACCTACCATCTCAAGAAAAAGAAAATTTCTCACTTTGTGCCAAGGTTGTATATTACTCAGTATCATTCAACTTCTGTTCCTATTTCTCGACCTTTTAGCATCTAAGAATTCAAAAACAAGCACCACAGAGAAACTGTGATACCGAACAATCCCTCACTCGCCTTTTAACACATGTCTAATTCATGTCAAATAATTATCAATAGTACTGTCACATCTTATCCCAGGACCGTGGAGTCACGAGCAATTTATTATAGCCGATCGTTTCTTAAATTCTCAAGAAAGCAGCAAAAGATACGTACACCCTCTTCTCAACAACCAATCATGGCCACAACAATCCACCCAAAAGAGCAAAATTATGATCGTCTAAAAGAGGTGAATGAATTCGAGCAAACCAAACTTGGTGTAAAAGGCCTTGTTGATTCGGGCATAACCCAAATCCCTCGGATCTTCCAACATCCACCCGAGAACCTGATCAAGTTACCCGACTCGAATTCAGACTCAGACACCGACCCAATACCCGTGATCGACCTTCTAGGTACCCCACGGGCTAAGGTGGTGGAGAAAGTCCGGGACGCCTCAGCCAAGTTCGGATTTTTCCAAATAGTGAACCACGGCGTCCCGGTCTCTCTCCTCGACCGCCTCGTAGGCGCGGTCAAGGCGTTCCATGAGCAGCCAGGGGAGGAGCGGATGAAGTATTACGGTAGGGGGCTCAACACCGGGTGTAACTACATTTCCAACATAGACCTTTTTGTCTCCAAGGCTGCTAGTTGGCGGGATACCCTCCAAATTCGGCTGGGCCCTGAAATCGTTAGTGTTGAAGCTATTCCCGCCATTTGCAGGTAAAATTCACGATCTCAACTATCTCAACTGATACTCCATGTTGAAGGTTTCTAGGAGAATAAAGAGAAGAATAACATGTATATTATTATCTGTTTTTCATAGGACTCGTACAAGAGGTATATATACCAATATGCATATAAAGACAAAAGGAAAGGAGAATCAATCTAACCGTAATCACAGGGCTATCCTACCTTAATTAAACACTATAATATTACAATGATATTATTACGATAACCTAACATAATTAGAAGATATATGTCAAGATATCACAATAATCTTAACACTCCTAATCTCCGATTATTTAAATAAAAAATGTATTTCTCGATATTAAAAGTTTTTGAATAAGTAGATCTGTGCTATGTTTGGTAAAACTCGTTGAAATAGTAGCTGAACGCTGAAATAGTAGCTGAATGTTGAAATAGTAGCTGAAAGCTGAAATAATAGCTGCAATAATAGCTGAAAGATCTTAGATAAAAGTATTAGGACTGTTTGGCAGAATTAGCTGATATATGAGCTGATATATATAAAACTACATAAAAATGCATTATTTTTTTTTTAATTCATTTTATTTTAGTAAATAATTGAGGGTAAATTAAGAATAAAATTATAATAAGCTAGCTTATTTTAAATAAGTTACATAGGGTAACTTATTAAATAAGCTAGTGGTGTTACCAAACCAACTTATTTGGTCAAAGAGCTTAAAAAACTAGTCAAATAAGCTACTTTAATTAAATAAGTTAGCTTATTGTGCATACCAAACATAGCCCTGAACTAGCTCAACTGATCAAATCGATCTAGATGAAATCTTATCAATTTGACATGAATTCTACTTGTAATTTTGTGTCGAAACTTAAATTTATGATTAACAAGCTTGGCATAGGTTTGTTTCATTACCGACTTCTCTATAATCGTTATTCCACGTCATCTACATAATTCATCCCTCGTGGCTTGAAACTTTATACTAGCAAACTGAAAGTATCCCAATTATCTTTAAATTTAAAATTGGGTTGGTCCAAAATGTTGAAATTTAATATCCTCAATCAAAATCCCCAATTATCCCAAGGCTTGTTTTTCCAACCATCATATTCATATCCATATCCAAATCACAAGAAAAAGCAACCAATCATGACGTCAGTCAACGTCACACCAACCACCGTACCGCCGCCGGAAAATTACGACCGGCAGGAAGAGGTGAAACAATTCGAGGAAACCAAACTCGGTGTAAAAGGCCTGGTTGACTCAGGCTCAACTCGGATCCCCCGCATCTTCCACCACCCGCCGGAAAACCTAATCTCTCAGCCCGACCCGGACCCGACCACCGGCCCAATACCGGTGATTGACCTGCTCGGATCGCCGCGCGCGGAGGCGGTGGAGAAGGTAAGAGAGGCGGCGGCGAAATTCGGGTTCTTCCAGGTGGTGAACCACGGTGTCCCAGTCTCTCTCCTCGACCGCCTCGTCGCCGCGGTCAAGGCGTTCCATGAGCTGCCGGCGGAGGAGCGGATGGTGCATTATAGGAGAGAAATGAGCACCGGTTTCTCGTATTTCTCTAATGTTGACTTGTTTGTTTCTAAAGCTGCCAGCTGGAGGGATACTCTCCAGATTAGGCTCGGTCCCACCCTCGCTAACCTCGAGTCTATCCCCGATGTTTGCAGGTGAGTCCCACCGATGTCAGCTAATTTAGTTGTTAAGACCGTAATGTCTTACCCGGTTATTTTTATTGTAGTATTAGTACATTATACTCCCTGAGTTTGCTAGTAATAAAATAGACAAGTCCGAAACTTAGGTGCAATTAAAGTAGCCATTGTGTTCAACTTACAAGTTGCATTTTACGTAGTAAAATAGACGAGTTCGATACTTGTGCCATTCAAATTTTCAATAGCATGCGATGAAACTTATGACTCACACAATGGTGGGGACTTGTGTACTCCTAGCTTATTGTGGCTATGCCTAGTAGTTGTAGTGATTCTCTTATTCTTTGCCAAATGTTTGCTTAGGCTGATCATAATTCATAATTATGTGAAATAGGAAGGTTAACAAATTGCTCGAATTTTCGTCGTTGGATTGAATGAGTAGTTATTCTTTGGTTTTTGCGATATAATGGAATAAAACAAAATGGCTCATAAAACTGTCTCTGTTTCTTATGTTGTGAAGTAGCATTCAGTCGTTGCGATTCTCGAAGCAATGTTCATTTTGGGTCATCCGTGCGCAGCCTCTCTATGTTTCAATAGGGGCAAGGCTTGCGTGCATCCGACCCCCTTACCCCGCCATTGGGGTAAAGATGTTGTTGATTGGACGAGTAGTGGCTGCACTCTTCATTTGTGAATCTGTAACAATTACGGACCAATTGAGCGTGACAATGTAGGTTTTATAAATGTGATGCATCTTTTTATAGCGTACTCGTATGCTTGATAAGATTAGTTGGGGCCGAGGTAGAACTGGTTGTTTAATTACGGTACATGATTAGTTTTCGAATTCTGGTTTTGTTAGAGATGAGGTGATTGAGTGGAACAAGGAACTGAAGCTGCTGGCAGAGCTACTCTTAGGATTGTTCTCTGAAGGATTAGGAGCAAAGGTTGACAGGTTGAAAGAGCTATCTTGTGTTGATGCGAGTGTCATGGTCGGCCACTATTATCCGTATTGTCCTGAGCCGGAAAAGACAGTTGGCATTGCTTCTCATGCAGATCCTGGGGTTTTCACAGTGCTCCTGCAGGATCAAGTTGGCGGGCTTCAGGTTAAACATGATGGCAAGTGGGTTAATGTGAAACCGATCCCTGGTGCACTTGTTATCAATGTGGGTGACTTGCTGCAGGTATTCAGTCTTTCACAAACCTCTGGTTATGCAACTATCTCATTATTATTTGTTGTCTATCACCTTTCACCTGATATGCAACTGAATCGTTTATGCTTGCCTGTGCACACTGAAATTCATACTTCAGCCTCCTTGATTTTCTAAAGGCAAATGAGGTGCATATGTATTGCATACGCTACTGAATTTTCTAATGAAGCACATAGCTCTTGACCCTTTTTGTTAGTTAGTTTGCAGTCTTCTGATCAAGGCTCATTACTGTGTTGCTTCCAGATTCTTTCCAATGACAAATACACCAGTGTAGATCATCGAGTACATGCTAATCCTTTCAAAGAACCACGTGTCTCTGTTGGTGTTTTCTTCAACCCGAGCATGAGAGAAAACATTTATGGACCCTTGGCTGAGGTTGTGTCACCTGAAGAGCCTGCACTGTACCAGGAATTTACACTTTCTGAATTTCTTAAGAGGTTCTTCACAAAAGGGTTGGATGGCAAGTCCTTGATTGACTACTTTCGCCTGAAAAACGAATAATAGAACTGATGTATGACTTTTTATTTGTCGTTATATACTTCTTCTGTACAACTATGTACCTTCTGTGGTTCTGTATGTGAACAAAATACAATTCAATTACAGGCTGGATTTTCTAGTTAAACTCATCTTCATCCTACCTTCTGGATCAATGCTTTTTCATTAATCTTTTCTGTTAAGTCTCAATTAGGAAGGAGTCCAGCTCTGGAGATCAGCAATTTAAGCATGAAAACTGGTGGTTTTATATCAGCAAAAGAGAAAGCGCAATGTCAAAGTTGTTTTAGTATAAGTATTTCCCACCTTCTGATGTTTTAGGCTCTTGAGTGGGCTGTGACTCCAAGTATACTGAAGTATATTATTTATTGCACTTGAAGTTTGTATGTTATTTTTTGTTGTTACTAAATTGCTTGAAGGGGTTGACTTGCCATTGTTTTCGGAATGGTTGGTGCTGTGCTGATGCTATTTGTTTCAAACTGCTGGTGGCTGGTATGCTACCCTCGATCCTTTTTTTTTTTTTTTTTTTTTTTTTAATCCAAGTCTTATATGTAAATAGTCGGCATAATGTCTTGTTAATTGCTTGCAGCTGATGATTTTACTTGCCTCAGGAGAATTTATCAACAACACAATAGTGTGGATAACCAAAGTTTCTCTGCCCCAAACATCACTCTAAACTGTATCTTCTCCCTTAATATCATTATTGTCAGTTGCAGTGAATTACCAACAGATGATTGTGGTTCACGTGGAGAGCTAGAATAAATTATAAACATGAAACTTGGAGTTAAGGGTCTGCTTGACTGGAGGACTACCCGAATTCCCTGCATTTCCCACCATCCTCCAGAGACCCTTCTTGACATCCAAAATGCTGATGCAGATGACGATCAGAACCTCATGTCAGTCGCCGTGATGTCTTTTCACACAAGGAGCTGCTGCATGCTTCTGCGAAGTTTGAAATTGAGACTGCGCTGCTAACATTGTTTTGGCCGTTGGTCATGAATAAGGAACTGAAGCAGCTTACAGAGCTACTCTTAAGATTGTTTTCTGAAGGACTAGGAGCAAGGGTTGACAGATTGAAAGGCTGTCATGTGTTGATGCGAGTGTCATGGTCGGCCACTATTATCCGTATTGTCCAGAGCCGGAAAAGACAGTTGGCAACGCTTCTCATGCAGATCATGGGGTTTTCACAGTGCTCCTGCAGGATCAAGCTGACAGGCTTCAGGTTAAATATGATGGCAAGTGGGTTAATGTGAAACCAATTCCTGGTGTGCTTGTTATCAATGTTGGCAACTTGTCTCAGGTATATAGTCTTTCACAAATCTCTGGTTATGGGAGCATCTTATTAATTATTTGTTGTGTATCAACTGTCACCTGTTATGCAACTGAATCATTTCTGCTTACCTGCACACACTAAAATTGTACTGTAGTCCTTTTCTTCCACGTAAGTTGCATTACTGCATAAGTATTGCATACTGTACAGAATTTCCAGCTTCTTAGTCTTCTGATGAAGCACATTAGCACTAGCCCTGCAGTTTTTATTTTTTCTTTCTTTTGTGAGGCGGTTTTACTCTTGTTAGTTAGTTTTCTGTCTTCTGATCAAATTCAATCATTTGTTGCCTCTCCAGATTCGTTCTAATGAAAATTACACCAGTGTAGATCATAGAGTACATGCTAATCCCTTCCAAGAACCACGAGTCTCTAGAGGTGTCTTCTTCAACCCGGGCATGAGAGAAAACATTTATGGACTGGACCCTTGGCTGAGGTGACTCTACCAGAATTCCTTGAGACGTTCTTCACAAAGGGCTGAACGGCAAGCCTTTAATTGGCTACTTCTGCCTGAAAGACGAATAAGTTTTTTTTTTTTAAAAGAATAAGGAATGGATTCAAAGATAAAACAGATGTATATAACTTGTGATTTGCCATTATCTGATTATTCTGTACGATTATATAATTACTGATGTAGACAATCGGAATTTTAAGATACACGCTATGTGAAATTTCTGGACAAAATTGTCTTCATCCTTTCTTTTGGATGAATGCTTTTTCATGTATATTTCTTTTGGATCAAGTCTCAATTATTTCAGCGCTATAGAACAGCAAAGGTTGCCTGTTATGCTGGTCTTAGATCAGCTAAAGAGAAACCAGACTGTTGATATTTTGTTATCAGTATTCTTCATCTTCTGACATTTCCTTTTTGTACAATCTAGGGCGCGTTGTGACAGGAGTAAGTTGATTGATATTAACTCAAACTTTTAGATGTTATTTCTTATTTGTTGTTGTAGAAGTTCAAAGAAGATATATTGTTGCATTGATATCGCTACCCAAACTGTAGTTGTTCGGCATTTTTTTTTTTTTTTTTTGGTTGTTAGTAAATTGTTTGGAGGAGTGAAATTGGTATTCTTTTAGGATGTTTGACGTTCTTCTCCGCTATTTCGGTGGCCTTCCCTCGATTGATCTGATCTGATCTTTTATTTAATTTATTATTAGTCTTTTAATATCAATAGTCAGCCTGTCTTTTTGTTTATTGCTTGCACTTGATGATTTTACTTGCGTCAGGAGTACAATATCAAGGATGTAGATAACGGAAGCTCCTCTGCCCCAAATATCAATCAAAAACCTGTATCTTCTCCCTGAAAATGTCAACTGACAGAAGCAGCGATTTATCAACAGATGAATATAATCGGAGCAGAAAGCTGCAAGAATTTGAGAACACCAAACTTGGAGTGAAGGGTCTGGTTGACTCGGGCATTACTCGAATCCCCCGCATTTTCCACCACCCACCAGAGACCCGTTTGACATCCGAATAGCTGATATGGATGATGATGAGCATGCACTGATACCAGTTGCCGACATGTCTTGTGCACACCAAGAACTGGTGGATCGGATTTATGACGCTTCTACAAAATTTGGGTTCTTTCAGGTTGTCAACCATGGCATACCCATCTCTTTTCTTGATCGTTTACTTGGCGCTGTCAAGGCCTTTCATGACCTACCACCAGCGCAGAAGATGCAGTTTTACAGGCGAGATGCGGCCATCAGCAGCAGTGGAGTGAGCTTTTTCAGTAATCATGACTTGTTCCAGGCTGCAGCAACAAGTTGGAGGGATACACTTGAAGTTCGCCTGGCTCCCAATCATTTTGATCCAAATGTCATGCCAAATGTTTGCAGGTCAGGCATGTTAATTACTTTTATTTCAGTTTTCAAGTGCTATCTCAGTTGAGTGTGAATTAATCATGGTCCGTCAGACCATGAAGTTTGTCATCATAGTCTAAATTTTACATGATTGGATTATAAGCAATGTCACTACATATGATAGTCACTCATATCCAAGTCTTTATAATCGAATCGTATCTGATTGACATGGTGTAGAGATGAAGTGAGTGATTGGGATAAACAAGTGAAGCAGTTGGGTGTTAGAATTATATAATTGTTATCTGAAGGATTAGGACTAAGCGCAGACAGATTGAAAAGGTTGTCTTGTTTGGAAAGGAGAAGTATGGTCGGACATTATTATCCATATTGTCCTGAGCCTACCAAGACGGTTGGAGTAACTCCACACACCGATCCTGGGACTTTGACAGTATTGTTGCAGGATCAGGCTGGTGGTTTACACGTCAAGTACCATGGCAAATGGGTGCATTTAAAACCGGTCCACGGAGCTCTTGTTATAATCATTGGCGACTTGCTTCAGGTACTGACCTTCACCTCAATCCGTCAGTAATTATATCGTATCTTCACCATAATCAAATTTGTGTTATAAACTGGTAGGTGGTATCAAATGACGAATACAAGAGCACACAACATTGTGTTTTTGCTAATCCTGTTTACAAGCCGCGAGTATCTGTTGCTGTGTTTTTCAAGCCAGCTACGAGCAGACGATTGTATAGACCTTTGCCTGAGTTAGTTTCAGAAGAAAAACCTGCACTGCATCAGCCCTGCCCATTCTCAGATTTAGTTAAAAGGTGCCTGACAAGAGGTGCTTAAATAATAAAGGGACTGGATGGCGTCTCCTTAATCGACTACTTCCACCTGAAAAACGAATGATAAAACCTTGTTTACTTGATTTCTATTATGGCAAATAAGTTTCATAATAAGCGACACATGGGCTTTTGTTAATTATAAGAAGGATTGGGATTACCTGCTGACATATATATTGAATGGGGTGGCGTATTTGGGAAGACTTGAACATGTATGGAGGTGAAGTATTATCCAAACTGTCTAAAGGCTACCAACACCGTTGGCGGAAGACTCGAGGTAATAAAGATCATATAGACGTAGTTGCGTTGGTTAAACTTCTTGACCTTCTTTGGGAAAATTAAGTCACAAAAGCTTAGTGAAATCACATGAAACGATCTTGCATTATTAGTTCAATCTATTTGATCAACAATTCCACTAATCTTGCACGTTTTTTTTTTTAAAGTGCTAGCTAGTTTGTGACAAATTAGAGCTAATACTTAGACACGTACAAGATGGTCGATACACTAGAAAAACCCGGTACAATAAGCTACCTGGTCTATTGATGGATGAGCCACATACACGTTACTACAACAATCTTTCACTCTTCTCATTCAGCAAATTGCAGATGAACTTTTACTTCCTGGTTTACTATAGTAGACCCCAGTCATCGCAGATGTTCACGTAAGCTGTAAGCATCCAATCGAATAAATTAGATGCGCAGCGTCCAGCTACGGCATCAGGCACATCAAATTGCTTCATGGACAGAGCCACAAACACAAATGACATACTGATTTCGAAATCAAATTAGAAACACACAATTAATTAGATCAGTGACAATACTACATGCATTCATCCATAGCCTGCTGCTGGCACAAAAACAAAGTCGATCGATACACAGCTTAGTTCACAAGTAACGCAACAAAGTAACACGGCATCACTAGACCACATATATACGAGTCGTCATAGACACACTACATAATACATACTCAGTTCATAGACAAACCCTTAGCCAAAATCCCAAACCTCAAGTAATTATTACATCATAACTCATTCACCATAACATTCATGACTGATTCACTAACTTACTCATGACGCATAGTTACTACGTACTTAATTAAGCAGCATTCTTCTTCTTGTCATCGACATTCTCAGCAACAGATTCCTGATCATCAATACGACCCGACGCCCAGCTCATAACCGGAATCGAAACAAGCACAAATCCCGCAGAAGGGCTGCATATTAAGAAGGGTACAAACTCTAAGTAACCAGCAGCAACCAACAAGACTAGACAACAAATAAAGCTCAAGGGGTCACATCACATGTGCATCCTAGGAAACCTCCATTGGACAAGTCACAGCTTGTTAGAAGAATTTCTATTCAATGTTAAGTCAGCTACACTGCTTTACATAGTAGAGACAATAGCTTATATCAAACTAGCTAGGTAGCAATGTAACATCACTGTCATGTATATATATTATTGCAGTTGCTTTGATTTGTACAATGATTAAGACTAGCTAGTTAATTGGAGTTTGATGACAAATTTACAATCATAGTTCAAGAGACATCCTCTATTTAACAATTTTAAACCTTTCCATGCATCTACATACGTATTCCTATTAAAATGAAAAGCGTGAGGTGGCTAACGTGGTCGTTTAACGAATAGGTTAATATAGGACGTGATTCGACATAATAAATACTTAAACTACTTGTAGTTTAACCTGCATTCCTAGCTAGTGTAATACATACACCATCACTTATCAAGAATACACCATCAACATCAACAAGATCAGAACTTTCATTTTACATGATATGATTGCACAAATGAATAACTTAAAAGATTTTAACGGCAAACATCCCTTTATTTAGACATTGAACCATCACATCCACTATGTATCAATGATAATTCTCCATATATATATATGTCGCGAATTGGCAAAATTAATACTAAAACATACCAACAATGATCTTGGACTATATATAACAACACATAAACTCCATCAACTATCAATTGCAAGTTTTCTCCAAACACATTACGTGATTGCGCTAATTAATAATCTTGGACTTTGGACTCTGAGGCTTTGATCATATATAGTAGTATTTCATTTATTAATATTCAGCAAAACGTTTGGCCAACATAATATTACAAAAAGATCAGAGAATAGTACAGAACGCTCACCCAAAAAAGCCCCCCAAGAACCTTGTGGCATACTGAACGCTAATAACACTAGGAAGCTTCATCATGTTGAACCGAAACAATCGAAACGCAATCCCAAGAAATCAACAACAACCACCTACGATATTACCAACAAAGCAAGGAATTAGATATACATACACAAGATACATACATTTTGCGACAAAAAACATCAATCGGTCCAACACAATTACGGCCATGGAAAAAGTCTGTGCAAATCTATTATAAAGGAGCCAACTTTCACAAATAATTACGCCTATAGACACACAATATTAACGTGCAAATTTATTGAAAAGGAACCAACTTTATTACTAAATCTAACGATTCTAATTTCTAACCATATATAGAAACACAAAATTCACATGACTGATGAAGGAACCCATTTTTCATAAATAATCCAACCATGGAAACGAATATTTACGAGCACATATATAAAAAAGGAGCGAGCCAATTTTGATGATTTCTACTACAGATAAACATATTTCACATAAAAATATATAAAAAAAGGAGCCAACTTTAAGTAAATAAAACTAGAGGTACAACCACATGTTTACATATGTGAAAAAAAGGAACCAACTTCAACACATATTTATGTGCAAAGATATATATTACAATAAACTTATAAAGGAAGCTTCTTTAATAAATCAAACTACACAAAAAAAAAAAAAAAGCACCATTTACGTGCAATTCTGCAACTAGATTAAAAAAAGGAAGCGTCTTTTACAAATTAAACCATACTTTAAGAACGCAAAATTAACATGCAAATATATATATAAAAAAAAAAAAAAAAGGAACCAACTTTGATAAATAAATTAAATAAATAAAACATCAATGAATGAGATTAACTATGGCGAAAGAAGAATAAATGAGGAAAGAGAGGGAGAGAGAGTGTACCAACCACCGATGAGCAGAGTGAAACGAAACGGCGGAAAATTTAGGGCTGATTCTTACATTGATCGGGTACCCCTTATGTATACAGGGATAGTGAGGGAAAGACGAAAATACCCCTGTGACTGTACGAGTGTGTTGGATAATCTTTCTTGGCAAATGTCCACCGTTGGATTATGAGTTATTATGACTACATTTGTTGACTACAGTCAACTTTCACTCTCCATATCATGCGAAAATAATATATTTGTTGAGTCAAGTTTTAATTTTAATTTTTATATTTAAAGTAACCTTTTGATTAATTTGATACCCTAGGAAATGTTCTATTGCAACTGAGCAAGATATAGGATATAGAATTGAAAAAGAGGTGTAATATATGTTGGAGAAACTTTTGTTTTTTTACGTCAAAATGATCGAGGTGAGTGTTAATACGGTGTATTGTTCATATCGATTTTTGTCATGGTTGTCACCTCGGCGGAAAATTGTTAACAAATATAAAATGCGACCTATCGATAATCGAAATCACTGAACCTAACT
Organism: Spergularia marina; assembly: GCA_963680865.1. Classification (NCBI taxonomy): domain Eukaryota; kingdom Viridiplantae; phylum Streptophyta; class Magnoliopsida; order Caryophyllales; family Caryophyllaceae; genus Spergularia; species Spergularia marina. Next base: position 23,483,431 of record OY804551.1, on the reverse strand, counting down.
AAATTAAACCTCTAACGTATGGATTTAAATAATTCAATGTGTATGATTAACCCAAAGACCCAAACAACATTATTAGATCAGCTTAAGTTCACAATCTTCATATCGAGCCAACCTCTCGTCATCTGCGTGTCTTAGACGAAAGAACCTTCAATTTAAGACAATGCCAAGATGTTCATGTTCGATCAATATTGAAATTCTCAAAACACGAATTTACTACTGCGATGATATCGATCACATGTGACTGTTCTATATTTAGGGGGAAAAAAATAGAGAAGTCGACTCTCTCACCTCCGTGCAAGTGTATGTGGAGACACGATATATGATCAACCACCAAACTTTTTATAAATTTGATATAATGCATAAGTGGTGTAAAATCGAGTTAACGATATTAGAATCGAGTTCATATCAATAGTTAATTGTGATAAAGTAATTATTTTGCATTGAGTAATAAAATTACATTATGATTGTAAATAATTAAGTTGTATAATTGGTAGTAAAACCCTAGTGCAATCAAAATGAATTAGACATTAGAGTTTAGACTATTTTATTGACGTGCCAACTGTTCATCTACATATTAGACTTCTAGGCTTCTAGCATATGGCTTGAACCTTGATATAAGTGGTGTAAATGTCACATTGTTACAGGGTCAGCTTTTGACAGCTTTTATATGGACCTTTAATTTACCCGAGTTACTTTCACCTGGAAAACTTGAGTTATACTCATACCCGTAATAAAAGAAGCTTGGCTGTTTTTGATTTAGATCAGTCCATCACATCTCATATTGACCAAGACATTCTTTTTGTTGCAAATTGCAATGAAACTGACATTGGGATAAGGGTGTGTATATCCGACTCCCGTTACCATACTATAACAAACAAGAGTTTTTTAGGTATTGGAATAATGTTGTTGTCGTTGTTACGACTTATAAATCTAAGTGTTGCATTATTGGATGCTCTCAGGACTTAGCTTCTTGTTCAAGTTTGTCGGCTGTGCATATTTAGAACATGTGCGCAATTCATAGATGTTTATGCCAATGTCAACATCCTGAACGTTGATTCTGATTAAAGTAAAAAGAAAGTCTTAATCATCACAGATGCATATATATCAAGACGAGTAGTATAATATAGCCAAAAACTTATAGAACAAGAATCAGATCCTACATTCTGATGAATTCTGAAATGACAGCAAACCCAAGGCAGGAAGCACCAGTGTCCGAATATGATCGTCGCAAGGAACTCGAAGAATTCGACAGCACTAAACTCGGAGTTAAAGGACTGGTTGATTCAGGCATAACCCGAATCCCTCGAATCTTTCACCATCCACCAGAGATACTGTGTGATCTGCAACAAGCTGTCTCAGATGATGATGATGATCAGAACATTGTTCCTGTCATCGACATGTCAATGCCTTACCAGGAGCTGGTGCAGAAGATTCAGGAAGCCTCGGCCAAATTCGGCTTTTTTCAGGTTGTCAACCATGGCATGACAGTAGGACTACCTGATAGGCTGGTGGCCGCGATTAAGGCCTTCCATGAGCTGCCTGCAGAGGAGAAGATTCGGCATTATGATCGTAATGGGAACAATTCTGGTAAAGGAGTTGGTTTTTTCTCTAACCATGATTTGTTCTATGCAAAAGCTGCATGCTGGAAGGATACTCTTGCTGTTCTGCTTGGCCCTGTCCCTATTAATCCCACTGTCATTCCTGATGTTTGCAGGTCAGATATCATTATTTCTCTGTCTCGGTTTTTCTTTTTTCAAAAATAATGTTGTTGTACTAAGTGATTGTCCTATTTGTATGCAGAGGAGAGGGGTTGGAGTGGGATAAGGAAGTAAAGGAGCTCGGAGAGCGACTCATGGGCTTGTTATCAGAAGGATTGGGATTAGCTGCAGATAGATTGAAGGGAGTGGCGTATTTGGGAAGAGTTAACATGGGGGGAAACTATTATCCACCTTGTCCAGAGCCTAGCAAGACCATTGGCATTGCTACGCATGCTGATCCCGGAATTTTGACAGTTTTACTGCAGGATCAAGTTGGAGGGCTGCAGGTTAAACACAATGGTAAATGGATTGATCTGAAACCTGTTCCTGGTGCTTTGGTCATTAACATTGGTGACTTATTTCAGGTAACGTGACATTTAAACAATAAAATAGCGCGATTTTTGCATGTTTACAAGCTTATTCTATACTCAGATTATATCCAATGACGAATACAAGAGTGGAGAACATCGTGTCGTTGCTAATGCTTTCAATGAACCACGAGTTTCGATTGCCGTCTTCTTCAGTCCAGGCATTGCTGATAACATCTATGGACCTCTGCCGGAATTGGTTTCCGACGAAAAACCTGCATTGTACAAGCAATTCAAGTTCTCAGACTTGATTCAGAGGTACTTGACTACAGAGCTGGAGGGCAGGTCAATGATCAACTACTTCCGTTTGTGATAGAAAGTCTTGTTTTTGGACTTTCTTAACTTCATTTTATTGTAATCTAGTCCATACGTACTGAGTACTGACACTTAATAAGGGCTAAGCTAGTACAACTATACTATGTTCTTTTGTGCAAAATATAATTGAAATGTCAACACAATACGTGCTATTATTCATTTTGCGTTACTCGACAACTACCAGGCCACAAGCATCATAGAATCATCCAAAGTAAATTTAGATAACTTGTAATTTGCAGTCGTGAATATGCGGCCATATAGACAAAATAGTACGATTACACAAGAACAAAAAAAACGTGTCATATACTCGTATATATACACTACGTAATGAGTAACACTTACAAAATAGACCCGCCAACATCATCACCACATGAATACGATATATTCTCTATAAACAACAATTACTATTATATGAAAAAGACGAGTTTTTTTTTTATCACATAGGAACAGCTATTGCCGAGATGACAGGGGGACAACCCCAAGCAAGTTAGATTTTTAACCATTACGCCAACCTTCATCCTTGGGGAAAAAAACCGAGTTACATACACATGGAACACAATATAAACTTCATCAGATTAGCTAGCTAGTAGCACCAAACACTACTACCTCAAAAACTGACCTCAGAAAAAAAAAAATATAAAAAAAATTAATAATAATAATAAAAATAATGGCAAGCACTACCACCAACAACAGTGGAGTGCTGACATCACCACCACCAGAATATGATCGTCGCAAAGAGGTGGACGCCTTCGAAAAAACCAAACTCGGAGTAAAAGGCCTGGTTGACTCGGGCGTAACTCGGATTCCCGCCATCTTCCACCACACGTCAGAGACACACTTCGACCAAAGTAGTCAACTACCGCTCTCCAACACCGACGATGATCGCGATCATCTCATACCTGTCATCGACATGGCGGCGGGGGCCCACCAGAAGCTCGTCGATCAGGTTCGTTACGCTGCGTCCAAATTCGGATTTTTTCAGGTGATCAACCACGGTGTGCCGGTGTCTCTCCTCGGCCGCCTTCTTGACGGCGTTAAGGCGTTCCACGAGCTCCCGCCGGCGGAGAAGACGGGCTACTACCGCCGTGATATTCTTACTGGTGCTGCTACTGGATTTGGTCTTTACTCTAATAATGATTTGTTCCAATCAAAAGCTGCCAGCTGGCGCGATACGATTTCAGTTCGGCTGGGACCCACCCCTATCAACCCCGAAGATATTCCTGCTGTTTGCAGGTAAAACAATCTGTTACGCGTGTGACCTAAGTTATAAGTCTTATAAGTTATAACTCGACGTTAATGTAAGACAACGAGAAAAAGTTGAGTTGATTGGATTATCTGATTGTTTTTTTTTTTTTTTTTTTTTAGGTAATTGTTATGGTATTGATCTCCAATGCTGTATTAGTTATTTAATTTGAAAATGATAGAAGTTTAATTTATGTCCGTAATTCCGATATAGTTTTAAGTTTGAGTGATAATCGAGATAGTAGTAATGCTGTTATAGATCAAATTGATAGATTCTAAATCACGCTCACCATTTACCGTCGACATCCCCCGATTGATGTAGGAGGAGTGGTAATATTACTTTTATTAACTCTTAAGTCTATCTAATAAATTGTGCGCGGTGATTTCATGTATAATTGCTACACAACTTAAAACCTAGGAGTCTCGATGTTCAATCACTCGTAAACATAAAAAAAAGAAACTATGGTTTTGTAGGGATGAAGTTATGGAATGGGACAAAGAAGTGAAGAGATTGCGAGACCTACTGGTGGGCTTATTGTCCGAAGGCTTGGGATTGGATGCGGATAGATTGAGAGGAGTGTCTTACTTGGGAAGAGTTGCTATGGTCGGACACTATTATCCGTATTGCCCGGAGCCCGACAAAACCATCGGACTTGCTTCACACACGGATCTTGGTATGTTGACGGTATTGCTCCAGGATCAAGTTGGTGGGTTACAGGTTAAACACGACGATACCTGGATCAATCTGAAACCTGTAGATGGTGCTCTTGTCATCAACATTGGTGACCTATTTCAAGTATGTTTCGGTCCTACTCTCGTCTTAGTATTTCTCAAAATTTTGCGAATCTTAGACAATTTAGTGTCAGTGCGGATCACCCGTCCTATCTTCCTATTGAAGTTTGTTGAATCTTACACTAGTGTTTAATTTGTTAGATATTGTCAAATGACAAGTACAAGAGTGGAGAACATCGCGTTTATGCTAATCCTTCCAAGAAACCTCGAGTGTCGATTGGTACCTTCTCTAGCCCGGGATCCGATGATAAGTTGTATGGACCTTTGGATGAGTTGGTTTCACCTGAAAATCCTGCATTGTACAAGCAATTGAGTTTCTCAGACTTGCTTGATAAGTTCTTGGTCAGCGAGTCGAATAGTAAGTCTATGGCCAGCCATTTTCGATTGTGAGGTTGCAACTGTAGGTTCAAGTGCAACATGGGCAAACTTACCAAACGTTTTTAATCGTGTTTTGTAATTTGTTGCTGATAAACTCAACGTAATCTTGTCGATTGAAGACTTGATCCAAGCTTACGGCATGGCAACAATGAAGACCGTGAAGAGCAAGGAAGGCCTAATGGTTAGGAAGTTTACGTGTCTTGTCCAGGGTTCAAATCCTCATATAATACTTATGTACCAAAAAAAGATGTATGTTGATTATAACACGATTTCGTGCATTTTATTTTTACAGTTGAGACAAATGTCACGGACTCCTGTAATATTTGTATGTAACCAAAATAAATGAGTCGCAAATGAACTCTGTTCCTGAGTATGTTGAGAAACAGAACTTGAAGGAAAATCTTGCAGAAGAGAACAGTTTCCTGTTTTCTGACACTAACCAAAATGAAGCTCATTCTGTACCTCCTCCAATCACACGAAGTATAACGCAAGACAGCAAAGTCCTGAATTTGAAAGCTTGAGGTGATTGCTCGAATGCCTTGTGAACATGTTCTCCTGCTTCGCGAATTGAGTGAATTTCTTGATATTGTCTGCTCAAAAGACAAACGGCCATACGCCATACACTGAATTTTGCAAAAAAAAATGGTAACGCCCTTTGGGCTTTGAAAATCTCAGTCTTGGACAAACCAGTGTTTTTTCAACTATAATAACTATCCTTTGTATATCAACAGTATACTACATCAAACGCCTTAGTTCCTTGTATAGTTATATGAACAAATTCTCCAGCTTTGCGCACTGAGTCAATTGTTTGAACTAGCTCGTTCATAAAATGTGATATTGGTATCTAAGGCCAAACACCATTCACTAAATCTTGCAAAGATTTCCTGAAAAACCGAGTACCAACTTTCACATTGCCAATATACCATCACCAAACACATTTCTTTAAAAAGTAAAAAACAGGAAGAAAACAACCTTTCGATAGACTGCTCTCCCCCAAACCAGTGTCTTCCTCAAGTCCACTCCGTGTGAGTTTATAACTAGGGCTGCAAGACTATCTTTATCATTATCCCTATCACTCAAATTGAGTCCTAACAGTTTGCAACGTCTACAGAAAGTACTTTTCTACCAAAAGTCTCAAATAAGACCCTAAAGATTCATACCTCTAGTTACCTCAAAACTCATGAAAAGTAAATATGGGAACCAGATTATCTCCTGATGAGTCTTGGATTTCGAAAAACCCAACTTGAGAATGTCTGAAAGTTCGACCATTTTATCCCAGGTATGAAATAAAACTCTGACAAAGTGTCAACTGTCAAGCTGAGACTCACGCTCAGATGAGTGATACAATCGGCTTAATCTGTCTACGTGTAACACTGTAACCTAGAGGAGAGCATACCTTGTTGAATGCCAAACCATGATAACACTGGACGCAAAACCAGACAGGAATCTGTTCAAGAAACAAGACACGAAAAGCTTATCACCAAACAGTTCCGAGTACAGGGAATTGTGTCGGGTAGCAAATAACAGGACAGGAGACTTTCAAACCCAAAACACATCAAACAGAGAAGGGGAAGAGCAATAGAGAGAAACAGTCTTTGCAGTGCAAAGTGCTTTCAGATAAATACTTCATTTGCCAAATCAAAAGGCTTAGTTAGATAAGCATTGAGATAAGCTAATTTATAGAAAATAATAGTGTTGCTAATTATATTATAACAAAGATAAACTGACAGTTTCATAAATTGAGAATAACAGTATAGATATACAGCCCGGGCGCAGGTCGGGCATGCAAACTAGTTTTTCTTTAAACCCTAAATAGGTTCAATATTATTCAAAATAGGCCTCAGCCAAAGAAATCATAGACCTTTCAGACAAGCAAAACGTCCAATTGTAGAACATTTAAGGCAGAGAAACTCAGCTTACCTGATAGTAGGCACACTGGCACACATGATCCTCAGCACAGTCCGTCAAAACTCTTTGAAAAGGTAACAGTTCCACACTTTCTCATGCCAGATATTTTCCACATTAGCCACACATAATTATTGTACTCCAAGCTTGAAGTTAAGAGACAAATTTCATCTATCCAAGGAACTCTAGAACAGGAAAAGAAACACAGTAAATAGAAGTTATTGTGAAACAAATGTGTGCTTATGTAGTTATGTTGCAATTTGCATATACAAAAGAATACCATAAAAGAAATTTTAGAAGTCAATATACTCCCTCCAACAAATATGTCATTCACACATATCAATAACTCCCGGGGACCTTTGATATTTCTCAAAATATATGGGTAAAATGATAAGAAAAGTAGTTTTGTGAAAGTGTTTTTCAAAAAACAAAAATGTTATAATTATAGTTTTGGGCAAAGTATTTTTTTCTAAAAGTCAGTCTAAGGCTTACCATGTCCGTACGAAACTGCAAAAACTCTAAAATGAAAGCTCCGAGGGTCTTCAAACTTCAAAGTGGTGTCTTGTGTTTGAATATGATAGGGTGGTGCAGCAGAACAAGCTTGTGTGCAAAGCACCAGCAAAACATCAAAGTCAGAAAGATCTCGAAGCATGATGCGCCTTTGCTGTTTCCTTTAGAACGGCACCTACAAAACCTGCCTGCTCAAGGCATTCCGCTCGATGCAATGCATCTAAAAGAACAACACAAGTTTTCGAGTGGATATTATAACCCTTTTGTCGTGCTTCTTCAAAAAGCATGTATGCATCCATTGCCCTATTGCCAGTACTTAATCCCTCAATTGTAGCGTTATAACAAACTGAATCCAGTCTACCTCCCTGATCTTTAAACTTCTTGAAAAGCGCAAAGGCTTCAGATATATTGCCAGCTTTTGCAAGGCCACATATCATTGTAGTGTATGTCACTGCTTTAGGCTCCAGTCCTTGCTTCTTCATTTCTTGAAGAAATACAAAAGCCTTGTTCAGTTTTCGAACACGACAAAGACCATCAATTAGAATGCTATAAGTAAAAGCATCTGGGACACATTTCATATCTTTCATAGACTGAAAGCAGACAAGGGCTTCATTGATTTCTTCAGCTTTGCACAATGCATTGAGAAGGCAATTCCATGTGTATGCATTAGGTGTCAACCCATTCTGCATCATTTCTTCCATTATTAGGTATGCTTCATCAATTCTACCAACTTTTCCAAAGCCATCAATAAGACTGCTGTAAACAGTAACATTTAGCTTCATCCCCGATGATTTTGCTTCTTCAAAGAGCATATATGCTTCATCAAGTCTGTCAATCTTTGCAAGTCCATCAATTACAGCACCATAGGTAACCACAGAGGACGCAACACCTTTTGTTTTCATTTCCTCCAATAATTGGTACGCCTTGTTAACTTTACCTGATTTGCAGAAACCATCTATAACAATGTTATATGCACGAGTATCCAATATGTAACCTTGTGCCTTCATGGAGTGATACAATTGCTGGGTTTCGCGTGCAAAGCCAGACTTGACAAGACCATTAATCAATATAGAATAACTCCGCAAGTCTGGAATAAACCCTTTTGTCCTGATTTCTTCAAACAATGATCTCCCTTTGTCTACATCGCCTGCTTTAAAGACACAATCCATATAAGTATTAAGGAGTCTCAGGTCGGGTGAACAACCACTGCAAAGCATTTCTTTGTAAACTTTGTGACCATCTGCTGGCCGGCCAACATTGAAGAAGTTCCTAATAAGAGATGTAAAGACCACAGCATCGGGAACATGGCCTGAATCCAACATCTTCTCGTAGAGCCTGTATGCATCATCTACTCTGCCACTGCGACCCAAGCCATCAATTAAAGTACAAAATGTAACAGCATCAGGGTTACAGAGTTTGTGATCTAGCCCTTTGAATATGGCACAAGCTTCATCGAGTTTACCAGCCTTACACAAACGATTGATCATAACATTAACTGTAGTAACATGAGGGAAAAATCCAGCATCCTTCATGGCATCTCGCAAGTTAAAAGCAGCATCAACATTTCCGACACTGCAAAGCATGTCTATAAGTATATTATAAGTCGAAAGATTTGGTGCTGCATCTTTCTTCATTGTATCAAATAACCTAAGGGCCTCTTCAACATTGCCTTTCTTACCAAGGCAAGTTAGAATGCAGTTGTACGCGATCACATTCGGTATAGACCCCTTTTCCTTTTGCCTCTCAAGCAACATGTAGGCTTCTTCAAACATTCCAGCAGAGCCATAACCCATTATCATTGTGCTATATGCGTAAGCACAAGGTACTTCACGGCCATCCTCCATCTGATTAAAAAGGTCTTCTGCTTCATCAAGTCTTTGAGCTTTGCATAATACCCCAATCATGCTAGTATATGTCACATCATCTGGCATAAAACCTTGTGTTTTCATTTCATGAAAAAACTTCCAGGCCATATCCACCTTACCCAGCTTCCCAAAGCAGTCAATACATACATTATACAGAACTATATCTGGAACATATCCATTGCTTCTCATCTCATCTAGTAAAGAAAGAACGGGGTCAACTCTTCCTTCACGAGCGAAAACTCGTATGACAGTCGTGAACAGATGCACATTTATTTCATAACCTAGCTCTTGCATCTCCTGTATGAGAGCAAGCATGAGATCAGGCTTGTTAACAGTAGACAGAGAGCCAATAAGTGTTGTATACGCAGAATAGGCAGGTCTGAACTTGAACTTCCTCATGGTTTGTATAAACAAAGCTGCCTCATTTAACATCCGAGATTTAACACAAGCTAAAACAAACTCAACACATGTGTCATTTGATGGACCAAAACCAGCCAAACTCATTTCTTCCAAAAACTCTTCTAGATAAACAAAATTCTTACTTCTAGCTATAACCATAAGGAGACTATTGTAAGCCTCGGGACAATGCACTTGACTACTGCACTTTTCGGTCCACCGAAAATAGTTTACGGCCATATTAACATCCTTCAACTTCTTTAAGACAGCGATAACTAACTCTTCCGGAGGCTTCCCATTAAAAGCATGTAAAGCTGTTTCCGTGGATGGGCCCCAACCCCTACTTTCTAAGATTCTGCAGACTTCTTCAACACCTTGATTTCTACACTGGACATTTCTTGTGCTCCCTAGACCACCCCAACTAGGAGAGACAAAATCTTTGTCCTCCTGCTCTAAATGTCCATCGTGTAAGGAATTGAACTCCTTCAAGGTTACATAGGAAAGGCCACACTTATAGTAAAGATGAGCAGTGGCTGCAAAAATACGGAAAGGAATCACTTGGAAGAAAAGAGACAAAACCCAAGTAGACAGAAATAAGTGAAACTCTTCACCCCCCCCCCCTCACCCTCTTCTCCAAAAAAAAAAAAAAAAAAAAAAAAAAAACATCCAACATACCAACTTTTAGCCCTAGAAGGTCAAAAGTCACATCCAAAATTCGAGCATCAATTGGATAAGCATACTTCATTGACAACAGAGAAACATAATTTCATGCAACCGTGAACAGAAAGATTAGAAATTTCCCCAAACAAACATAGACAGATTTGCCATTGGCATTGTCAAATGTCAAGTCTAGAAACCGATACGATTAAATCCTACCACACAAATGAACAAATCGAAACCATAATCAGCAGCAGAGAAACTATAATCAATTTTAAATAACAACATAGTCATGAAGAACATAAAACAACCTATGAATTATAACATTATGTACCTCGTGAACGGCATAGCATTGTCACCATGTAAAGTGCGCATGAACCAGCTAAATCACCCTGTACAAGACAACCCTACAATCAATTGGCCGGAATCCGATTAAACCGAAAACACTTCCACCACAAAAGTAAGTTATTAGGAGTACCGAGTCCATGCGTAACCTAGAAGAAACTAGGGATCCCATATATTCAAACTGTCAATCTAAGGAATGTATCGACGACAACGAACATAATCTCCGCAGTATTAAACTAAAATTAGTAGCTTCATATGCAACAAATTAACCTCTTATAACATGGGAGTTTCATACTAATACTAATACTAATACCAAAAGAGAAAACTCAATTGGGTTGATTAATTAATCAGATTACAAAGTGGGTATTCCTAATTGAGTGTTAACTTGAATACCTAGAATTTAATTTAGATAAAGAACAATAGAAACGATGATTGAAATGCAAGCTGAAATGGGGTTTTAGCATGATAAACAAAATTAAGAGAAAGAAAATGATTACAGAGATATAAAGGGGGGAAGCGTGATGCTTACATGTGCAAATGAAGGTGGTGGTGTGTTCAATTGAATTGGAGAAGTAGAGGATTTGACGGGAAATGGGGGTGACTGGAATCAGAAGCAGCTGCGTCGGAGTTTTGAGTCTTGAGAGAGAGAGGGAACCTGCACCTTAACTCTGTTGGGTCTTCTGTGAGTTTAGGGAGCGTGAAAACGGACACGGATACGGAAACGGAAATTAGTCACAGTTTTTCTTTTTTGAGGAAGCATTTAAGAAAAAAGCAAAGTTATGGAATTTGATCCCTTAAAATTGAAAATAAACTCTACTATGTAGAGTTTAGTTAATAAGGTAAGAATTAATTATTTTGCATTTTTTTTATGCATTCCAAGATTATCTTCCTTTTGTCTTATTACTAATTTTAGCAAACTTTACCAACTCTACTAAAAAAATAACTCTAGGGGATCATATATATTCCGTGACTCGGCGTGTAATGGCAATTAATGAGAACGTTTTTTTTAAATAATGCTCTAAATTAAAATAATTCGAGTTTTGGGTGTGGAATGAAAGTATTTATGTAGTATGGGTCCACGTAGGATTGACATTCTCCAAACTAGCTTCGGTTTTTTTTTTTTGGCGAAACAAACCAAAACCGTCACGGCGCGTGACGGTTTTACCCATAACCGCTGAGAATTGGGGCGGTTATGGACCAAAACCGCTGCAAATTGGGGCGGTTATGGACCAAAACCGTCTTTTTTTAGGGCGGTTTTGGTCAATCTTGCAATTTTGACGGAAAAAGAACCCACCAAAACCGTCTGAAAATTGAGCGGTTATGGTCATAACCGTCACGCGCCATAGCGGTTTTGGTACAAATTTGGTTCGGGGTTATCCGATCCTACGTGGACCCATTCTACGTAAATATTTTCGTTCCGCACCCAAAATTTGAATTATTTTAATTTAGAGCATTATTTAAAAAAATCGTTCAATTAATGAAATACTCACTCGTTCTAAAGCCCCATAGCTTCCGGGTTAACCTTCTCTACATGTGGATGATCCCAAAGGCTGGGGTCATAGTATATCACTGTTGAACCTGTTGCAGCGAATAATTTTATAGAAGTATTGTACTACTAACTTAGGTTTAGGGATGGTTAAAGCATCTAATCTCGGCTAGGCTAATATAAAAGGACATTCGTTGATTGTATAATATATGGTCAAACTTTTTAATTTTAAGTAAATGGTGAAAGCTAGTTGACTAATGATCATACAAATCTCACATTTCAAACTCAAATAGTGACGTGTTATGATTAACAACTCTAACTACTCCGCATTTCATATAACCGTGAGTGTAACTTCTAAATTCCAAAAATTCATTTATGCATTCCCTCCTATAAGCACAACACTCACCAAAATAATCTCTTAGAGCATGTATAGTGATGTATTTCAACGAAATACAGAGTTAACTCTTACTAAATATGAGAAAGAAGAAGTTAATTCCAACTCGGCCTCATAATTATATTAAGTATTCGAACTCGAGATAACTATCGTAATGCATAAGATAAGGACGACGATAGTGAAAGAAATGGATAAGCTAGTGATGATGTGTACACAACATCTAATCTATATAATGAATTAAATTAATGACACTTGTGTTCCTTGATTTCCTTTCATCATCTGCGTGTTGAAGAAGACACAATCTGTTAAAAATATCACTACTTTCACTCGAACTGATCTCCCATTCTCAAATTACTTTGTCATTGCAAAAGAAATGGAGGAAGAACAACGTCGTCCGGTGTTAATAGCAATGAAAGGGCATCCAGGAACAGGGAAAACCACCGTAGCAAAAGCCGTCGCCGCCGCACTCCGGTGTCCACTCTTCGACAAAGACGACATCCGCGACGCCACCCTTTCTCTCTCCTCCACGTCACCCTCCTCCGCCCTCAACCAGCTCTCCTACGACGCCTTATGGCGCGTCGTCTCCACCCAGCTCAGCCTCGGCCTCTCCGTCGTCGTTGACTCGCCCCTCTCTCGGCGGGCCCACCTCGACGCCGTCCTCCACGTGGCGTCCAGGACTGGTCACAGGGTTCTGATCGTCGAGTGTCAGCCGTCCGATCAAGATGAGTGGCGCCGTCGTGTGGAGGAGCGTGGTCGTGGTGGCGGTGGCGGTGGATGGCATAAACCGGCCACGTGGCGGGATATGGAGAGGTTGATGGAAGAGTACGGTGGGTGTACGGAGTATGACGTGGAGGATGTACCCAAGTTGGTTGTGGATACTACTACTGGGCCGGGTGGGCTTGATCGGGTTTTGTCGTCTGTTTTGGGCTTTATTAAAGCCCATTCTTCTCGTCGACAATTATCTTTTTCTGTGACGTGATAGACTGTGAGATTGTAGCTTTAATTTACTAGTAATCAATTTTCTGTCTCGTTTCAATTTTATCAGATGTCTCCGAAATCCAATTGATTTTAAGTCACTTCATTCTACCATTTCGCCACACTAATACCCTTACCACAACAATTTAATTGCGTAGCATGTCGTAAGTGTCCGTGAATATTTGTATGCATGAAGTAAATCCTCAGTATAAAGTATAAACTATCTTCTCCGGAAATTCGAGGCGAGTTTTGAATTACAATGGTTAATTAAGCAACTCTGGCCCCAAGTCCTTTTACACATCTAATCAAATGACCAAAAATTCAATAAAGATAATAATTCCACCCACAAGTGTTACGTTGAAGATTTCAATACCATTCTTGTCCTCAAGAATCAATGTCTGCACTCATAAATCAAGATCTTTTTGGTCATACTGTGCGCTTAATTAATCCTATGACAACATCTCCATAATCTTGTGACGAGATATATATTATCTTTACTACTAGTAATCATTTCTAAGTGTCGTTTCAATTTTATAAGATGTAATCGAAGAAGCTAGACAGCTAGTGGCTATTCATAATTGATCGCGAGTCACTTGTTTCACCATTTTGCCAAACTCTACTACCGCGTCTACTTATTTGCGTTTGTTAGCATGTGGAATTTTGCTAATGTCGAGTGGCATTGAATATTTGAATGCATGAAGTAAATCCTCACTATTATTAACATATGACAAGAAAATTCACGCGCAAGTTTTGAATTGCATTGGTAAAACAAATAACTGCAATCCTTTTACACTTCTACCAAAATGACCAATAATTCAATAAAAGCCATAAAGGTTGCAATTCCACCCACACGTCTACGTTAAAAGTACACATTGAAAACATTAGAATACAAATGAGACCGATTAACACTTTATCGACCGATAGCTGGGCAACTTTCACGGCGGAATCACTCGAAACACAAAATGAGACCGATTAACACCTTATCAACCGATAGCTAGCCTGATACACTTACATATTAGAGTAGTACCAAATAATAAAGTTAGACCCTAAAACAGCAAGATAATTAAAGAGGATCTAAATACAATAATAATAATAATAATAATACTCGGCACCACCAATTTGGTCAGAGAAACAATCGATAACATCAACATCTTCCATTTCAAGAGAATCAGGAGTATCCGAATCTAAAACTTCCTTACCAAGATACGCAAACTTGAAGACCTTTTCTTTGAAACCCATATGTTCACAATACTTGAATATTACTTTTCCGAGTGGAACGCTGCGTTTGACGTTAAACTCAACATCCTTTGTGTTATCCTTTTCTACTCTTATCCTCACCATCTTCTCACCATTCTTATTGTTCACGCTATTGTTGTTGTTGCTGCTCCCGACTTCTTGTTTGACGATTGAAATAGAGGGTGTGTTGCTTGTTTTTTCCATTGTTTTTTGCAAACTAAAAAAACCCTACAACTTTTTTTTTTTTTTTTGGAAAATGGAAGGGAAGTTTTATTGTTCTTTAACTTGTGGTTGATTTATAGGTGAAAACTAAAAAGTGTGAAAGTGGGGTTGTGGCTCATTCTTGGAAAATGGAATTGACTTGGTCAGTAAATTTTTTAAATATTTTTAACCTTCCAAAATTCACAAATATCTTCTCTAGTCACCATTTTGCTTTTTTTTAACCTTAGTGTAATTTCGAAATTTGAAAACTTTTGATTGATTTTCATGGATTCTTGAGAAGGCATAATGGACCGTCATTTGCTACGAAGAAAACAACACGTCAAAGTAAAAGATTGTGGCATCAACATATAAGATGAGTTTTGATCTCCAGTCATTTGTATGGCCCGTTACCCTTGTGAAGACAAATTAACTCTCTTTATTTTGTTTAACTGGACAATTACATTGCACTGCCGTAAACACTAAAAAAAAAAAACCAAATCAAACAAAAAACACCACCAACTAACCAAGGGCGGCAAAGACACCTAATCGCAAGGTGTACCTTATCGTCACAATCCTATAACCACGCCCCTGAATAGAAATATCAAACTATATTTAAATTGTAAATCTCAAAGGTTTAACCCTGAAAGTCAAATCTTCCACTGGCACCTATTAGGTCACACCAACAATTAATAATATCATCATCCTCCATCCCAAGAGAATCAGGAGTATCCGAATCTAGAACTTGTTTCTCATCATAGTGAAACTTAAACACCTTTTCTTTGTAATTCATAAGCTCACAGTCACAATATTTGGCGAGTACTTTTCCAATTGGAACGTTGCGTTTAACGGTATACTCAACATCCCTGGTGTGCTCCTTTTGAATTTTAATCCTCACCTTCATGTTGAAGCTGCCTCAAATTTGTTCAGTGAAACAATCAATAAAATCAACATCCTCCATTTCAAGAGAATTAGGAGTTTCCCAATCCCTGACAATCTTACCAAGATACGCAAACTTTAAATTTGCATTTTCTTTGAAACCCATTTGTTCACAATACTTCAATATTACTTTTCCCATTGGTACGTCGCGTTTTACGTTGGGGGTGTACTGCATACGCTTTCCATTGTTATTTTTTAATAGAGGGTATTGAGAATATTCTGATTACGAGTATGTAATTTAGGAATACGATATGTTAGGAATATATTGTGTGTTAGGATTTCGTAAGGGTCAATTATGTATTAGTATAAACAGGGGTTTACTAAGGTTATTGTAAGCAAGTTATTTACGAATTATATTGAGTTTATGAGATTCCCAAATATTGCACGATCGGCCCTGGCCGCACCCGCACGGAGGAGAGAGAGTCCACGTCATAAGCCCAAGGAGGTTCCATCCTAAAACCAATTGGCAATAGGTGGAGTAACTCCTATAAACATATCAACTCTCTATTCTTTTTCCAATGTGGGACACTCACAGGTGCAACAGACTAGGCTTGGGGCTAACCGGGGCTCTTCTAGCACTCTTCGGTTCCCACATCTCTTGCCCATCTGCGCAGACTGGACCTTCACAAGCTCACCGGGGCTCTTCTAGATCTCTTCGGTGGCATCGCAAACCGGGCCTCTCCTACCACTCTTCGGTTGCGTAAACTTGATCCATCTGCAACAGGCCCAGTTCATCTTTTTGAGTCCCAGGTCTTTAACCAACCGGGCCTCTCCTAGCTCTCTTCGGTTGCGTAAACTTGATCCATCTGTAACAGGCCCAGTTCATCTTCTTGAGTCCCAGGTCTTTAACCAACCGGGCCTCTCCTAACTCTCTTCGGTTGCGTAAACTTGATCCATCTGCAACAGGCCCAGTTCATCTTCTTGAGTCCCAGGTCTTTAACCAACCGGGCCTCTCCTAGCTCTCTTCGGTTGCGTAAACTTGATCCATCTGCAACAGGCCCAGTTCATCTTCTTGAGTCCCAGGTCTTTAACCATGGGCTCTGATACCATGTTAAAGAGACAACTCAACCAAAAGTCCAGACTTATGGTTGAGGTCCAATTAAGTGGTTATATCTTAACACTCCTCCTCACGTGAAAGCCCCGAAACCATTTGAAATGTGGATGATAAATGCACAACATTATATAGAAATTCCTCTTGAAAAGAAGGGGACTCCCAAGATTTGAACTTGAGACATCTAGGTCACTGAGGCTCTGATACCATGTTAAACCACGATCGGGTCTGGGCCGCATCCGCACGGAGGAGAGAGAGTCCACGTCATAAGTTCAAGGAGGTTCCATCCTAAAACCAATTGGCAATAGGTGGAGTAACTCCTTGGTTTATAAACATATCAACTCTCTCATTTTTTTTTCCAATGTGGGACACTCACAGGTGGAGCTTACTCTAACATTTTTCCAACTCAAAAACCCTACTACTGAGAAAAATATATAGTGAATGGTGGTTTTTGTTCATCAAGTTTTGCCGGATATATACACGAGTACGGGAGTAGGTTTTTTTTTTTTTTTTTTTTTTTTGTGAAAATGAATTGAAATTGACTAGGTAAAGATTTTTGAAAGATTTCAAAGATCACAAATTTGTTAGTTATAGGATCATGATATAAACATTTGTATCACCATATTTAATTTTATACTATGGAGTATATGTACAAAGAATTCCGAGAGATGACACAAAATGGTATTAAATTAACTAAAAGATCATAGTGTTAACTAGATTATTTTTGATCCTTAATTAGTCATTTATATATAAAATTGTTTGGTAACTTCATAAGTAAAGCTCAAAACATATACTCCTACGTATAAGGCTAGTTAGTGAAATGCCTGTGTTTAACATGAGAGGATATTTCAAATAATAGTTGTACCCACCTTTTGTAGATAGGTCTAGTTAGGGAAAAGTATATTGAGTTTTTGTACCCCTTTAATAGAAATGATAATTATATTGTACATCGAGGTTTATTGAGTTTATGTACCCCTCTTGTAGAAATGATGAGCAACGAGTGCAATTTGATGAGCAATGAATGATGGGCATATTCATGTTTGCTCATTAAAATATCGGCGAATGCTCATCGAATATTCATAAATTGCTCATCAAAAGAAACCCGAGGGTACTAAAACTGCATATCAAAATAAAGCCAAAACTAAGGAAAACAAAAGCAGCATCGATCGACTAATAGCAAGGTGTTGCATTGCCGTTACAATAATCCTAGCGGCGTCACTGAATAAATAGACGTATAATGATAATATGGAGTATATCTCCGTATAATTAAGTCTCATAGTAAAACTACTTCAAATGCGAAATGATATCCATCCATGACCATGTATTGTGATTTGTGAGATACGAGTACATGGAAATGGTACCACGCACCAAATCAAGAAACTTGAAAAAGAAAGCTCAAAAATAACAAAAATGAAAGAGTATCTAATACGCAAAACTATCCACCATATGTTAGTGGAGGCAAACACTCAATAACATCACCATCCTTTAGTTTAAGAGAATCAGGAGTTTCCCAATCATCAACTCTCTTTGTGCTATCATACGCAAACCTGAACACCTTTTCTTTGTGACCCATAAACTCACAATATTTGAGGAGAACTTTTCCAATTGGAACGTCGCGTTTTACATTATACTCAACATCGCTCGTTTGTGGCTTTTGAATTATAATCCTCACCATCTTTTCACCATTTTTGTTGTTGTTGCTGCTAATCTCGTCGTGGTCGTGGTCGTGCTCATTACTGCTTCCGGATTCTCGTGTGATTATTGAAACAGGAGGTGTATTGCGTACGCTTTCCATTGATTTTGCAACTCAAAAAACCCTAACTTCTTCAAGTTTTGCCTGATTTATATACGTGATCGAGTAGGGTTGTTGCTTTATTTATTATTTTTTTATTTTATTATATTTATTATTATTCTTGAAAATGGTATTGACTTGGTATTTTTGGTATATACTTTGGTTTTAAATATTGTACTCCGTATACTTTGTTCAAAGATTTCAAAGATTGTAATTTGCTAGAAAGAAAACCACATCAGTATAAAGGTAAAGATTACACGTAGAGTTTACCAAAAAAGATAAGAATAAATATATCTGTTAATTTATTTGTGTTTTTGAAATCCTCTCTATTTTGTATTATTACCCGTTTTGATAAAACTCTACCAACTCTATAACATATGAACTCCATGAGATCCTCACCCACGTCATATACACGATACATAAAAGTCGAGACTTCGATCAATAAACAAAGAAGTGTGTGGTAAATGGTAAGTAAGCCAAAACGCAGAGTAATAACTAGCAATCATACTGAAATTTTCATTTGAATTGCCAATGGAAAATTGGTCACAACTCACAAGTGTCCATCACGTGCTACATCATAATAATAATCAGTAGAGTTAGCACACTACATATAACTACTCATCGAAACACAAATAACTACTCGTAGTAACACTCTTCACGGTTTCTTCTCAAAAGTGTGAAAATAGTCGTTTCCTAATAACATTAGTTGTAGAACCCACCACCCGTCTGCTCAGACCAGCAATCAATGACCTCCTCATCACCCATCTCAAGACTAGCAGGAGTATCAAAATCAGAAACTTGTTTACCAAGATAAGTAAACCTCAACTCCTTGTATTTAACCCCCCATTACCTGACAGTAATCAAACATTACCCTTCCTAGTCGAGAATTCCTCTTGATCTCCGACAACACATCTACATCATGCTCTTTTACCACAGAAACTTTCACCATGTTAACCTCATTGTTATTACCCACATTCCCTCTTGTGCTTTCCCTTGTTGCCGAGGAGCTTGGCGGGCGCACCGGTGTCAATTTGCTACCTTCCGTTGCCAAGTAGTAGCAGTTTAAGAAGAAATATGGAGTTTTGTGAGGGGTTTATTTTAGATAAAAGATGAGAGTTTTGTATCATTGTATGGGTATGAATAAAGGGAGTTGCCGAGAAGACATAATGAAGCCATAAGACTATAAGAAGGGAGGAGTAATTACAAAGTAGAGGGTAGGTGTATGTAGAACTACTTTTAACTCTGCATGCCACTTGATTGTGGTAAAAAAACAGTGTTCTTTTTTAATACAGGTAATAAATACTAGTAAGGTGAATAACCTTGTCACAGGAACAACTGAACAAGTATTGAGGAAGGAGGGGCGTGCGGCGAATAAATTAGAATGGAATAAAATCCGACTACAGATGAAACATTCAAAGGAAGATAGATTACCTTTGGATTTCAGAAATCACGATTTTTTTACAGCTGAACACGCCTTAAGCAGAGCCTAAGCTATATGCTTTAAATTACTGGCTATATAAGACAAAGCCAAGCCCTGTCGCCGCTATACAAAGTTGGGTAACTGATCACAGCAATGTTTGTGACAAAATAAGCAAAAGGGGGATGAGGGACTCAGTAGGAAGGAGGAACATACGGTTCAAAGAGAGTTACACAGGGATTTGAATCATACTGCATGATCCAAGCTGCTCTTTCGAATTCCTCCCTCAAGACTCTGATGCTGTTCTTGTCCACCACTCGGCCTAGATCATGAGTTACCTCAAAGGGATCCTCTATACATATTAGATGACGGTCATTTCCAACCCTTCTCGTCCAATCCTTTTCGTGCTTGCTGCAAACCCCGAGGCAAGGTTAATAACAATGGGATTCAGGTCAGGACACAACTTAGACATCTACCACAAAAAAAGGACACAACTTAGACATCTACCACAAAAAAGGCTTAGGCTATGTTTGATAAAACTAGCTGAACGCTGAAATAGTAGCTGAATGCTAAAATGGTAGCTGAAAGCTGAAATAATAGCTGCAATAATAGCTGAAATTTTTTAGCTGATAGTATTAGGAGTGTTTGGCAGAATTAGCTGATATAGGAGCTGGTATATATAAAATTACATAAAAATGCATTATTTATTTTTAGTCTCATTTTATTTTAGTAAATAATTGAGGGTAAATTAGAAATAAAATTATGATAAGCTAGCTTATTTTAAATAAGTTACATGGGGTAACTTCTTAAATAAGCTAGCTTATTATTTAAGCTAGTGGTGTTACCAAACCAACTTATTTGGTCAAAGAGCTTAAAAAACTAGTCAAATAAGCTACTTTGGCCAAATAAGCTAGCTTATTGTGCATACCAAACATAGCCTTAAAACACAAAGTTAACCCATATAAAAACAACTTTGCCAAAACAACTTAACCATGAGTGCAAATAATTATTCCAAAATGAAACCAAGGAAAATGGCATTCTCCTGAGGTTTTTTTTTTTTTTTTTTTTTTTGACAGAGGCTCCTGAAGAACTTTAAGAAACAAGAGTTTGCAACATGGTTAAAACTTAAAAGAATCCCAGGTTTAGTGACGGAATCAGATGACAAGCAACAATAAAAATTAAGGAATTGGATTTGGAAAAAAAATGCAATCAAGAAACACAAGAATATTCTCACCCGAGGATGCTTGCAGTACGGACGGATATGACAGTATTGGTATAGTCATGACAATATGCCCAATAACTAAAGAATCCCCACATAAGCTGAGCAATACTTTCTCTATTTTGAGCTCCAAAATTGTGAAGTTTCTCAACTTGATCAAAGAAAGCGCACTCAATGTCATCAACAGTCACAGCATATGTTGCCTTCATGCCCTGCAAGAGACCAAGCAAAAATAGTTTGACTCAAAAAGAGTTGAGGATACTGAGGGATATGTAAAAACTACTCCGTATATAGATTCTTCATACTAAGTCTTTTTTCTTTTGGTGAAGGATACTTTAGAAGTCTAATAACATAAAACAGCACTTTCAAATTTGCATTCCTTATTGACAAGGAATTTATGTATGGTGACCCAGAGGCTGATTTTCCCTCAGCTAACCTTGACCTATGAGTATTATATGAGGTAACCCCGGGCTTCACCTTTTTGGAAAAAAAAGGGTTTCGACATTTGTGTCGCAGTTCGAATAAAAACCAACAGATCACGGTTAAGCAATGATTTTGTTAAGGCCATTAAGAATCATGTTAGCCGAAGCCCCAAGTGATTTTGGGAATAAGCTTGGTAGTTGTAGTGTTATTGTATGTTCTTTTAAAACTGCACCGACTTTTATGGCAATAATAATATCACATAAGTACTACAGTTAAACACAATAAGGTTTGCATAAGGAAATATACTATCATATGCGGGATAACAATAGTCTCCTTGTGCAGTTCTCATGACATACACCAAAGGTTCAAACTGTTACGCAATATGCATAATTACATATACTAATAAACACACCTTCTACAACTTTTACTAGTGAGGTATGATGAGAGAACTAGTACCAGACCAATCAATTCAGAAGCCAAACTCGAACAAACAACAAGTTAACTTTCCCAAAAACTCCAATTAAGATAGAAAGATAACCTGTAAGCACGGAAGGATAGGAGGATTTCGCATTTGCAGAAAATGAATGCACATCAGAACATACCTGCAAAAGTAAATCAAGCCTTATGCAACAAAAAAAAAGGCAGACTAGTTCTAGAGCAATAAACATCAATGTATGATTGTATCAGTCAGAAGACTCAGACCACAGAAAGATATTAAAAAAAAAAAAAAAAAAAAGATGATGGATGCACTCATCACTCATCAGTCATCAAAGGAAACAATATGAACCTTGCCATTTGCTAATGGAGACTGTTACCAGTAAAGATATGCACTGAACTCTTATTTATAAATCTAGTAAAACGTTTCATGACAGAGATGAGGATAAATACGACAACGGTCCTTATGAATCAGCTTCCCTTCCCCCCACCCCATCGGCCCACCCCCCAAGCAATAGACAAAAAAGCTTAACGTAATGTATTTATAGCTAGTTGACTGCCGTATGAATGGCAACATTAATCATGAAAGACAAGTTGACAAAGACAGCAAACTTCTCATCCATAAAATGCGATGACCAACCAACTAAACATACTATAATAATCCAACATCCAGAAGATACACAGAACATTTTCACGAGTAAAACAGATAACAATTATTTAAGTAACTCACGCATAGCTCGATAGTGTTCCTTGGTAAGTTTCATTGACACCTCTGGACTTCGCCCAATGTTTGACAAGAAAGGCCAATTGCCTTAGTCTCACATCTACTTCGGCATAATCTCTGAGCAGCTTTGTATTGACAACAGCCAAAACATTGTTTATACAGATGTCACAAGAGATTTCTGTCACTGGATCCATAAGTTTCACTATCGGAACCCGTGCACGTGTCAACGCCTGTAATCCAAGGAGATTAGACCTTAAAATCCGGTGTCAAGTAAAGGCATAAGTAATTTTAACAATAAACATATCAATCCCGGGTCATCAACTTCGGTTTCGACAAATAAAGATATAAACCCCTCAAATATTATGCAGGATATAGAATGAATATAGAACATTGACATATAAAATAGCTACTATCACTTGATAATATCACTCATTTGTGCATGGGCAATTGGGCATAGAACATTATTGTCTCACTCATACTCCATTACTGAACGGAAAAAGAATCCCGACAATGCACTTGAGATCTACAATTTCCCTATATTAGAGAAGTGGACAATCATTGCATCTGCAAGAGCACACCAGCTGACTTGTAACATCTACAAGTTATCTCTATTATGCCCTTTGGTTCCCTAGCCATTGAATTTAATACTAAATTGAAGTAGAACACCTCTCAACGACCAAATAAATCAATGCAATCTATATTTGTGTAAATAATACTAAGAAAGTAAGAAGTAACAAACAGACCAATATCACACTTGATAAGGAACCAGACTGAAATGAGTTAGACGCACCTGCACATTTTGGAAATTCTCCGACTCTAGAATATCAGCCAGTTTCAACAATATTTCTGACTTATTGACATCTTGATCATTGATGGCAAGGCAGACGTCAATATCACTTTTTGAAACTCCAAAGGAATTGGCGCATGAGCCATACACGTACAGTTTTGCGTTTGGCCATTTTTTGCAAACAAGTCGCTCCAATAATGTCATCAACTGCTTTTGCTTGATCTTTTCCTCCTCAGGCGGTGTTAAGGTTTCAAAAAGTGCAAGAAATGGAGCACTTAATCTATGTATATCTCTCCTGCATTCAATCAGTCTTTTGGAAATCCTTGTCCTCTGGGGCAGGATCCATCGTCCTCTGGCATCTGATCTGAATTCCTAGATGGAAGCACAACAGGTGAGAGTAAGTGTCTTAATCAGTTAAACACTTACACACTTCAAAGTGTTCAATACATATCTGTCATTTTTTTTTTTAAGAAAAAGGGAAAAGAGGGCAAGAGTAGAAAAGTTGAACAGCATGGTGTTCTAATAACAGAGAGAAATATGAAGAAAAGAATTCATATAGAACGTCTCTTCAGACCCTTCTGTAGTTTATACATTCGTCAAAGAGTGCCGCTAAGCAAACAGTAAGATAAGCAAAAGCTAGACAAGACACTCTTACAGCTTTTTTATCTCATAAAACTTACTCCACCAGCATGTCTCAACTCAAATGAAAAATGCACCATACATAGCACATTCAGAAGTGCTGATGCTGCAATGGCAACCAACAAACATTTTGCTAAATATGTACAGAACTTACAAATTTTAAGAGTCTAGCTTAGGGGGGAAAGTATCTATTAAAACTATGAGGAAGGACTATATCACCAATACAAAAATTGTGCTGCACAACCACCTGTTGCCCAATCATTTACTATTATTACTTCTGCCTCCTATGCTCTCATAACCCTAATAATTATGGTGGACGCTACTCAAACCATAGAGCCACGAGCCGACTTCTATCAAGTTACCATATAAACCTCAGCCAGGCGCCAAACCACACTTTCACTCTCTTTGAGTATCAAGTACATCTAGTCTCACGTAAGTTTTACAGCAAGGAGGTACTAAGTAGTAGTTACAGAGTCGCGTTTCATAGAGGTCGAAGATGGACTGGCGAATTGGCAGGTATCTATGGTCGTGCTGATGTCATTGCTGGATAGGGTGGAAATCTATAAGTTTCATTTACTTACTTGAGCTTAACTAACATTCATAAGTCAACTTTCCCTAAAAAAACTTACTTTTTGAATGCCAGGTCAATATTCGGATTGTTTTAATATAACGAAAGGTGCAATTGTTTCAATAAGATCCCGAAAAATAAGGATTGCTGCTAATGGTTATCAGTACATCATTTCTAAGCGATAACTTCCAGCTATTCCAACCTCAAATCTATAGCTGGAAGTAAAGTTCAAAAGTTGACGGCCGCAATTTCAAACATGACAAACCTCTAGTATAAACTTACCAAAACAAGCTACAATGCCAAAACATAGTTTAAAGCCTTCTGGCCAAAAGAGCATAGTAACTTGACATATGATAAAAGCCTTACAAGGTCTCTACCTTCATGACATATATCCAGTATCAAGAGTTAAGTGAAGCATCACAAAATTACACTGCATTCTGAAAACAGTCCATCTAGGCTGGAAAACCAGCACTTCATACCAAGAAAGTCAAGGAACTCTGGAAACCTGCCATACATCACTCGATTAGGGGTTTAGGACTTCGAAAGTAGCCCAAACCCTAGACAGAGTAGACACAAATCTACAGCCACGGCATAATCAATTTTTTGTTCTTGTAGACACATTACTTACACCAACATTTACAGGCAATTCAACCAAAGAATTGCTCCTAATCAGGCATACTAAAAGGGCACTTACGAAATGTTCACAAAAAAAAAAAAAAAAAAAAAAAAAAACAAACCACTGATCGAAAAGTTACCTTGTCACGGGGATGCTTCTTCTTATCACTAAGCTCACCCTTCTCATCCGACGGATCCTCATCAAGAACAGAATGAACAAGCCGCTCACTCAACTCATCAACTTCATCCTGACTAACCCCATTATCAACCCCTCCACCATGTAAGACCTTCAACGACTGCTCCACATCCAAACCCGAAACCGAGTGATGAGCACCCACGGCAGGCAAACCAGGGTGATCAAGCTGCCCACCAACCCCATTGTCTCGACTCGAAAAACCTCTATCCCTATCATAATCCCTACCATTACTCCCACCTAAACCCCTAAAATGGCTGCTCAATTCACCACTAGAACTACTCATATCCCTACCCACATTGTACAAACCCTCAAGATTCCGCCTTTGGTTCGAATTACCGCCCGAAAACCCCGGTGGAGGACCGGACCGCCTCGGTTCGGGAGGAGAATCATGAGCCTGACCCCAGTTCAAACGTGGGTCAATTCCACGATTCGGATCAAACCCATTTCTCATATTACTCCCTAGATCAAAACCCAGTTCCCGTTCCTTAAACAAATCAAAATTCTGCTCAAAGTTTGAATCTTTCATGTTACTCTTCTTATTAATATTAATATTATTATTATTATTATTATTATCATTATTATTATTATTATTATGCTGAACATGAACATGAGAAAAAGTAGCTGAAGAACTGGAGTGAGAGAAAGGGATGTTACCAAACATGACATTACCCGACGACGGCGGCGGCGGTTGTTGCCGGAAGTGTTGGTGCGGCGCAAACGACGGCGGCGTCTGGTGGTGGGAAGGAGACAGGTGGTGGGGCCACGGCGGTTGTTGTTGCTGTTGGAAAAAGTTGGGGTTTTGGGTGGGAGGAGAGAGAGAGGGATGACGGCGGTGGTTCTGGTGGGAGAAGGGGATGGGAAGGGACGGGCCGACGGCGGCGACGGCGGGATCAAGGGAGAGATTGTGAGTTGGTGGCGGTTGTTGTTGTTGTTGGTGGTGGTGGAGTTGTTGTTGGTAGTTGCGGTTTTGGAGGAGGCGGAGGAGGAATTCGCCGTCGATGGCGGAGGAAGACGGCGGTGGGTCGCCGCCGGTCATGGTGGTGAGGAGAGAGATGGGTTAATGTGGGGGAGGAGGAGGGTTCTTTCTTGTATCTTCTTACTTACGTTGGATTAAGATGAATTTCAGTCAAATATGTGATGACAACATCAACAATACCAGCAAGTTTTTGTTGCTTTTATTATTATTGCTCCGTACTTTGGCTTTTTGAATCATTGCCTCCTTTTAGTCGGAAACGGTAAAAACACTATTAAGAGTCGTGTTCTCGTGTTATTGTGTGTCGCTCTGGTAGGATATTGGTTTATTTTGGTAATTTGATTGAAATGGTAAGATGAGTTATCGCGATGTTATTCGAATATAAAAAAATTTAAAAAATAAATATGATGTAATGTGTGTGATAAGCGTTGATCATTTTGATTTTAGACCTGTAACGAAAGAGGGAGGGGAAAAATTCTGTTGTTAAACAAGTTTCCTAACATGTATCGATAATAGATGTTTCTAAAAAAGCAACTTGAAATTAGCTAGAGTTTGTAACGATGGATATAGTTTACCGTGTATTTTGCTAGGGCGAGATTATTAAATTATAAAATAGAGCTAATTTTGTACTTTGTTTTATATAATGCTAGAGGGTTAATAATGTGTAGACATTTGAAATCAATATATATATTATATATATAAACAAAACTTTTTGAAAGGGTTAATAATGTTTAGACATTTGAAATCAATATATATATATATATATATATATATATATATATATATATATATATATATAAACGAAACTTTTTTCGTGGTCATTCAACGCGTTTAGAGACTTTCGAATTTTTTTAGAACTTTGTAATCTTTTATTTTTACAAATTTAGGTAAAGGATATATAACTAAGTGGTCGTTTGGTTGCCACCCTAAATCATGGGAATTCAAAATTCCCATGAATTAATTTTTTTTGGAATTGTTTGGTTGCCTAAAATCGTGGGAATTGAGAAATCATGGGAATTTCCAATTCCTACAAAATGGAGGAATTGGCTTACCTAGCCCCCCCTTGGTAATTGGTAATTCCTGTGGGAATTCAATTCTTACATGCAACCAAACAGTTTTGAGAAATTCTTGTGAATTTCTACAACCTGGGAAGTGAAACTTCATGGGCATTCCGAATTCCCGTATGCAACCAAACGACCACTAATTATAAATAATAAGATGATACTATATGTTTTGGGAAACAATAAGATGATACCATACGTTTTGGGAAATAACATATTGATACTATACGTTTTGGGAAAAGATGGTGCATAATCATAAAAATAGAAAAAAACTTACCATAAGATTATACGTGCATGTTTTCTATAATCCTTCCTGGACAAGGCTTAAGGAATTTATGCCAACTTGGGATATAAAAATATGGAAGATTGACTTTGCATGAATGGAAAATTTAGCATAAAAATATGCAAGATAATACTATCATAAAATAAGTAATTAAATTATGATTACCCCTCAACTAAGTATGTATTATCCAGCAATAATAATCAAGCATATAGAGGTTGTTTAAATTCTAAAATTAAGAAGGGCCCGTTCGGTATCACTGTCGTTTATGATTTACATCGTGGCGGATAGTTTATGATCTCAACATGTTCCTTGTCGTTGTTGTTGTTGTCGTAGTCGTTTGGAAATAATTTGAGACGGTCGATATGGTTTAACATAGAACTTGATTGAGAATTTATCGTAGGGCTTGTCAGTATAATTATCGGTGTGGTACCCCTTGATGTCGATTTCTCGGATCTCTTCCTTGGCCGGAGGTAATGAGGCATTCCTCATCGTCGACGACTTTGTTGATCAACTGTGTACGCGTACTACTCTCTTGTGTTGTGACTTGCTATATAGTGTAGCAAGTTGAGAAGAAATATTGCCGAGTTTGGTAAGAATTAGAAGTTCTAGGTCTAACTATGGAAAGATACAGTAGTCAACTCATTATGTATGTGCGCGTTGGACTTGTGTTACGTTGTAGGCCAAACTACCAAATTGGTAAAAAATAGTGGAGGTCAATTGACAGATTGGTAAAAAAGAATAGTCCAGCGACAAATTGGTAAAAAAACAAATGAGACTAGTTCTCTAATATTAACATGAATATTTCTGCGTCAACCAAAATTTGTAATTCAACGAGGATACGTACTGATGTAAAACCTACTCTAATTTTTATGTGTTTTTATGATTATTGTGTAGCGGAAACTAAAGAATGAACTTGATATGATCTAACCCTAAAACTCGCAAGCAAGAAGGGCTAAACCTAGGTATTTTCGAGCCTAGATCACTCAGAAACAAAGTAGGAAAACACAGAACCTCACAAGGCCATATTTTGAAGGAAACTCCCTTCGACTCTTCGATATTAATGCTCAAACTTGTATGTAAAAGAATACAACAGCTACCCTTATTTATACTACTCTTAAGACTCCTAAACTTACCTAAAGGCAAGTTAAGAACCAGTTTTAGGTCTTCCCTTAAACCGATTTCAAGCTTATTATTGAAACTTTCCTAAACTCTCCTATAACAACTTGGAAACCTTCTAAGGCTCCTTTATTCCACAAAATTACTGTAAATTAGACACTTTCCTAACTTAAACAAAGACACAAATAAGAGAATTAAGCCTAGTTCCCGAGTTACGTGTACCCGCATAAGTCCTGGACAGCTCAACTTCAAACGATCATATCTCCTTCATTCCTTAACCGTTTTGGGCTTATGACCACTTGTTGGAAAGCTAAGAACATGAAGTTTCTTATACCACAAGAGTTATGACCAAATTCCTTATAATTTGTGAGATATTCTCCTGTAAAGTCAACTGTACGAATTTGTAACTCTAGACCGACTCGTACTTGCCAAATCAATTGCAAGCTTGATGCTCACGCATCACGTACGGAGTGATTGATACATGTTTTTTGGACCCTAACACACAACTATGTAAGAACATCATGAGTTATAAACACGTAAATAGAAGTTTCATACACACAATTACAAGAATTTCAACGTTACCCTAACTCTCACAAAACTTGAAATTTTTTATGATTTTTACTTCCATAACACATTCTAACAATGGAAATGCATAATCTCCTTGGTGGACTTCAAAAGTCGACATCCCTAACTCTATGTATCTAACAACGCCAACAAATGTCAAGTGGTAAAAAAAAAAAAAAAAAAAAAAACCATATTCTGTCATGCATGTAAGTAACAACTTTTTTCGATTACGGTTTATGCCCCTATGATGTAACAATGTCGCAACTTTAACTTATATATCTCACGAAGATAATGGTAGAAAAAAATGGACTAATTGACGAACTCTTTAACGAGTTGAAGATTGTAAGATCCTCGTTTGGAATCAACGACATCAATAGCATGAAACCCAATATCATCAAAATGTGCTTCAACTCTAGCACCATTACTCACCAACATTGTCACAAATTCTTGTTGCCTATCAACCATAGCATCCATACCATATCCAATCACTAAACACTTCCCAATCTTCCCAATCTTACCTTGTTTAGCAACATTGTCTTTCATAGGATTACTATACCTATGATCTCTATCAGTCCCTTTTGGCAATGCCAATTCCCACATCAAATCCCATGCTGGCAACGGCATTAACTCGTCACACGCATATTTCAACTCCGACTTGGTCCGTTTTACTCCACCAAACATAGGTTGGTTTAATATAGCCCCACATATCTTGAGTGGCTTAAGATCTACGTCTACAGCCCTTAGGGACGCATTGTACGCAATGTTAGCACCATTCGCCCTCCCCATCAAATAACACCTTGATAAATCCGCGTAATCGCTAAGCCATTGCTCCCCTTCCTTACTCGATCCTTGGTCACGCACCCATGAAATTGTGTCCATTGCGTCTTCGTATTGCGCCGGGAGCCTGTGCTCCGGGGCTAGACGATACTCTAAGGATACCACTATCGCAGGAATGTCACGTGAGAGTTGATTGCATTTTTCGTGGTACATGACATCGGCTACACTATGATCGACCCAACCTCCGGCATGAAAGTATATTATTATGGGTAGCCTAGCAACACACCCGTCATTTGCGGGGAGTTTCGTGGGACAATATATCCTGACCCATATATTCTTTTCGGTATTAATTGTTACATCTTTAGATGCCACGGCGTCACCTTGGGTTGGATTCGGGTTGGATGAAATACGAGCCTTAAAATTAGATCGTTGCAGTGTTCCATCAGGATTTGGGATTATTTTAAGGTGTTCATAAGGATTAAACTTTGCCATGGTTGTTTCTTCATGAATTTTTTGGTAATTGACCTAGAGAATCATGTTGGGTTTCACTCTGATCTATTCAATCTTTACAATTTTCTCTTTAGGGACTAACCGCATTTTACGTATGTGTACGTAGTTAGAAAACCACAAATTATTTATGAAATTAATGGTTTCAAAAGCTCGTTCTTTTTGGATTTTTTTTCGTAATAGTATTGACCACTTCTTATTTTCAGTAGACACCTATTGTCCAATGGCAAATATGTTAGTAACAAACAAAACAAAACAAAAAAAAAACTTTTTTTTTTGTAAAGTTTGATTTGTCCATAATATATGGAATAGCTATAATGCTAAAATTATATTTTTAATTTCCGACTTACTCAAAAAAGTGACGGTAGTTGTAGAATGTACTCCCTCCGTTCGGCTTTAAACTTCGTAGGGCCAACGGACACGCTTTTTAAGGTGGGTGTACACGTTAATCGGCTAATCGAAGTTCTAAAAAATTGCATGACGAGTTAGATAAAATATTGATCTAACCCGCTATGCAATTTTTTTGGAACTTAGATTAGCCAAAAAAACGTGTACATCCACCTTAAAATGGGTGTCCGTTCGCCCTATGAAGTTTAAAGCCGAACGGAGGGAGTAGATGGTGGATTGATACTTGGTAGGCGATATTCGATTAATATTACCATAATGAAGTCAGTTATAAATCATACGAAGTATCCGTAGTTCATATTTGGCATCCCTGAGGGTCAAATCCTAGACCTTGGCCCGGACTGGAACCCTTGGTCTACATTACATAAAAAGGACTGACTCATCATTGGGTTATATAGTGGACTTGGTAAAAGAAGAAGATTGAATGAACTCCTTAATGTTGTTAACCAAATTAAGAGCCCTCCGAGGCTCAAAGAGCTCACAAGCATGGAACCCTCCCTCATCAAAGATAGGAACCACTTGGACCCCACGCGACTCGAGCATCCTAGCAAACTCCTTCTGCCGGTCGACGAGTGGGTCCCCTCCGTACCCGTTCACCAGGCACCGTGGCAGCCGCCCAATCTTGTCGTTTTGGGATGAGCTCCCAGCCATTGGATTCGAGTACTCGTGATCACGGTCAGCTCCGACGGGCAGGGCCAGTGACCACATGACATCATTGGCTGGCAATGGGACGACTCGGTCATCAGCTAACCTCAGCTCTGAATCTGTCCTCTCCATTCCTCCAAAATATGCTTGATTTACTACCAGCCCTTCAATTTTCATAGGTGATAATTCAAGTTCTAATGCACGTAAACCTGCAAGAGAAATGTAGTATGGGAGTAAATTACGGTGCCTGATAAATCTACCTCAACTGTACTTTTATTCGTACTTGAAACTCGCAGGGAAAAAAATAAAACAAATACCAACGCTTCCAATTGTGTTACTCAGACTCGGTTAGAAGTATCAAACACGACTATCTAAGGGTCGGATTCAGCTAGTCTAAAGGAAAAGGAAAACTAATTTTGGCCCAAATGAAGAGGTCAAGAATTAAACTACACATAATATACTGAAAAAGTATAGGATCAATTAGAGGGTGAAACAAAATTACATATAAGGTTAATGAAATCTGACCTGCATTGTAGGTAATGTTGCCACCAGAGCTACTACCCATGAGAAAGCAGCGACTAAAATCAGCAAACTGGCTCAACCACGGATCAGCACCTTCAGCACATCTCAGAGCTTGATCTCTGACCCACAGGATGGCCTCCACGGCATCCTCATAGGCAGCAGGAAGGCGGCTCTCGGGCGCCAGCCTGTAATCAACGGACACAATGACAGCAGGGACGGCAGCTGATATCCGGTTGCATGACTCGTGGAAGTAGCCTGACGCGGCCGAGTAGAAGACGAATCCACCCCCATGGAAGTAAATGATGACAGGCAGCTTGATGGTAGGATCATCTGATGCAGTAGCAGGGCGGTAGATTCGGAGGAAGGTGTTTTTGGTCTGGTTTAAGGGAATGTCCTTGGAAAGGGTGACCGGTGGTGTTGTGGGAGTTTGATCAGTTGCATTGTCCTGAACTCCTTCTTGTGGTGGTTTTTCGGTTGGCGGAACGGTGACGAGAGGCATGAGCCTAGTGATGGTGCCATCAGGGTTTGGGGAGATTTTCAGGAATTGATACGGATCCATGGATTGAAATTGACAGAAATGTAAATGGCAAAATATGAATTTTCACTGAAGCAAAATAAAAAAGAGGTTATAATTTTATATAGTAAAAGGCAGGATTCAGGGACTGTTTGGTAGTGGAAGGTAATGTCATGAAAAGGAAGAGGACAGGTACAACTAAAAATTTGGGTGCATTAAATTTGTGAATGAATGCAAAATATAGGATAGTTTTGCGGACAAACTGACACTGCATGACCCTGCAAGTTAGTGGTGCAATAATATGTGCAGAAGTTCACAATAATAGAAAGATCCACACGACCTATTCTGCAGGGTAGGTGTGTAGTAGATGAGTTATAGGTAAGTTCACACATCTACAGAGTTAGAAAATGAAACTTGTTCAGCAATCTTCACATAAATTAACAGCATGTTAACGAGCACAAATATTACTCCTCTGTAATAAACTTAATACAGACAGACACAGGTTAGCCTTAATCAGCCTGAATATGTTACTGTCATAGACCACAAAATAGCAAATCGTCCGTTGGTGTGCCATCCTGTAATCAAAGCTCAACTAATTTCATATCTATCTTCTGGCTCAGGCTCAGTCAGTTTTGCATTTATCGCAAATAGTACTGTGTACATCCGTTGGGTACTTGGTAGGGGACAGAGATCAAGAGTAAATAGACAAATCTGATGAAGAGCAACCACTGATTTATGATTAGCCTGTGGCCTGTGGGCACATTACCTGCCTCCCAAGTAAAAATCACAAGTGCATCTATTAGGAGCAGTAAAATCCGTAATCACCATCTTACCATTTACTACTATTCCTCAGGGTTACAACAGGAATGATCAGCACTACTTTGTGTATCCTTATAAAAAAAAGGTCATAATCAACTCAAAATAGAGAAGATATCAACAGATCATACACATTACACACGACAAGAGCTTGAAGCTTCGTGCAGTCTCTTGTTATGCATGGCAGGGTAGTACAGCAACTATGCAGAAGTAAGAGACTCTTCTAACCAGGATCATCCTGTCTAGGCTCTAGCATATGAGAGAAATTAGCCATAAAACTCGACCTTAGTATGCATAGATCCATAGATAAGATAGGTAAACCCGTCGAAATCAAGTCAGCATATCAATGAAGCAGTGCACCAGAACCTATATCCATCTCATTTGCATGTATGTCTAATCTGAATCCCTATATCAGTCCTCAAGCATTCATTCTTAACCAGACAAGATATATAGAATAGAGCTCCAAAGATAAAGAAAGATAAAAAGAAAGAGAACCAAAACCTGCAGTCTGTAATTAATGGTTACCAGAAAATTACCATTTCAAGTTCTAAATGGTTGGACATGTAAGAAAGATATGTCTTCCAACCTTAGATACTGACATCTAACAGCATCAAGAATTAGGCATCATGGAATTGCCATTCCGAGAAGTTCCGTATCAATGTTAATTGGTTCAGTAGTGGTAATATAATTATGTTCCTAATGAACTGCAACCGAAAGTTTTCTTCAATCCTAAAGTAATTCTTCTAAGTTAGCTGTTTACGAAAGGCTTTGATAATATCTTAAGAAAGGGGAATGAAGATAAGAAATTATCCATATGCAAACTGACAGCTAATGTTAATTAACCAAATGATCCAGCAAAGCTAATTACGGCCACCATGGTTTTAAAACTGCACAATTTAAACCAGGTTAGAAGTTCTAGATTTACCAGAACAAAGACTGTCTGCAGTTTTATGCTTTCATTAGCTTTGCCTGTTTTTTAGTTGTGACAATTATATACGACTATAAGATTAAAGAAGAAGAAAAAGAAAAAGAAAAATAGAAAAGACTATATACTAGCGACAAGCAGCTAAATCGTTCAGCAACAGCCAAAACATAACATGAGTGAATAGTGATCTTGAAACATTAGTCTTGGATGATTCTGAGTGACTAGTTGAAAATACCCTAGTTGGACAACTAAACAGAACAGTTCAATGCTTTAAGCTTAAGCTAATAGAAAAAGCTTAGTATATAATTATCAGCTAAAAGACTAGGGGCGGTGGGGGCCGAGATTGAACCCTCTAACTGAAACGAACGATAATTAAGCACAAAGGTCAGCATTGCTTTGCAAAGGTTATCATCAAACAGCAAAGGAAAAGAAGACAATATTATCAGGCCCCAATAAGTTTTGGTCATACATAAAAAGCAAGGATAATCAATTCTAGCTCCCTCAACACTAAAAGATAGGAGGATGTTGGTTGATGATTGTGTCCTAACCACTTGAAAAGTAAAAGACATTGTCACCATGACTTTACTCTCACAACTATGCATGGGATTCCTTAATACTAATGAACAGCTTCTAGTATCGAATTTCAGCGCCTAATCATGGCTTCAGGTGAAAGGGCATGATAAAATGACATTTAGTAGGTCCTCAACATAAACAAGTTGCTAATCACACAGTAAAATTCCCGTTTTTCGGCACATAATGAGATTACATGACCTCCATCTTAAACCATTAGGCTAGCACTTTACTCCATTGGTTAACCAAAGTAAAAAGGTTGTGTGGACTGAAATCAAGAAAGATCTTTCCTTTTCAATTTCGTTGCGTTATTACCTCTCAAAAGGATGATTACATGGTAAATTTACACTTCATTGTAGTGTCAACGAAAATGATGCTACTACTAAACATTAGGATTAATATGGATGATTACATTGAAAAACTTGACATACACATTACACATCATACAGTTACATTCTAAAGTCAACAAAAAAATGATACTACTACTACTACTTAAACATTAGATTAACAATAATAAACAGTAATTCTACAGTAATAATAAACAAGTAACTAATTAAGTGAGTACTCACCGACCCTTCTTCCTAGGTTTGAAGGGAAAACCGGAAGGCGGAGATGGCGAAAACTCGAACGGCAAATGGGGTGGCTCCGCCTCGCCCGTTAGCATTTCCACAATCTCTTTCATGTTGGGCCGTTTACTAGGTGATCTCTGTAAACATAGCAATGCAATTGTGATACACAACATTGCTTGCTCCTTATCCAATGAACAAATTGAGGTGTCTACAAGTTCTAACAACTTTCCATTGTAAGCTAACTGCCTAGCCCAAGACACCAAATTCGCCCTCTCGAATTCCGACATCGGAGAAGCCAACACTTGCAACGGCCGACGACCTGAAATGACAACCAATACCAATACACCAAAACTATACACATCACATTTTTCTGATAATTGCCCACCACCACCATACTCTGGTGCAATGTAACACACAGTCCCTCTCATACTAGGGGTACTACTAATCCCACCACTTTTGGGTATAACAACATCCCCATTTACCCCCCAATCCTGACTATTTCTCCGGCCAATTCCGCCACCACAGCGAATCTCACCACTCAACCCATCTAACCACCAATCAATGCTCCCAAAGCTACTCTTACTCTTCCTCCTCTTCTTCCTCTCCGGAGCTACGAATTCCTCATCCCTTTGCCACCACATTTCCGACCCAATACTCGATTTCGACTTTGATGTTGGTTTCTTATTCTTCTTACACAATTCCTCACAAAATTCCTCCCTCCACCATTCTCTAGGCTTCCTACCCTTCTTCCTCAATTTATCCTCTTCGTCCAAAGACGACCACCACCAATCCAACCTCTTCTTTTTCTTCTTCTTCTTCGACTCGATTTTCGCAGTACTACTACTACTACAACCATCACCATCACCATCACCATCACCATCACCATTACCAACAAGATCATTGCAATTGATTGATCTAGAACTAGTAGGAGCTACTAAATCCGAACTTTTTGGCCTTTCCTTTTTTATCTCACTCCCAATCCACTCCATTACATAATCTTTCACTCTTCCTGAGGAAGCTTCCTCCCCTCCTTGTTTCCACCACCAGTAATCTCTACCTGATCCCCACCCTTTCTTCTTCCCACCACCGCCGTCTACACTCATCTTATCCCCCCAACTCTCCGCCAAGCTGCTCGCCCGCTCTAATCCGTCCGACAGCGAACCGGTCGCCGCCACTTCCCCCGCCACCGGTGACTGCTCTGCCGTCACCACACTCAAACTCACACTCACACTCACACTCTCCTCCTCCGCAATTGAACCAACATCATTATTGAAATTACTATTATTAGCATCATTAGTATCTTCATCGTTACGATTCATATGATTACAATCATCATCGATCTCAAGCAAAACCCTAGCTTCATCATGTTTCTCATCTTCAATCTCATCTAAGATCTTCGCTAAGCCGAAATCCCCCAATTTCGCATTAAACTCGTCGTCCAGCAATACATTGCTCGGCTTAACATCGCCGTGAACGACGGCGGTGTTTCCGCAATCAAAGTGAAGAAATCGCAACGCTTTCGCGACATGAATGATGATTTTGAGTCGTTTCTCCCAAATACACAGCTCACCGCACTTGCTGTCCAGAAGCTTCTCTTGCAAGCTTCCTCTCGACATGAGCTCGTACACAAGAAGCTTCCTTTCGTGCTCCTCTCGCCGTCGGTAGCGGCGTTCGGAGGTGGAGTATCCAACGACGGAGACAAGGTGAGGAAATCCGGCACCGGCGGTGGCGGAAATGACGCGCGTAGCGAGAGCGATTTCGTTCTGAAACTCCCGCTCGCCTTGAATACTACCAGAAGCATCCATTAGCTTGACGGCGAAGATTTCTCCGGTGGTCGGAACAACGGCGCGGTAAACAGAACCAAATCCGCCTTGTCCGAGCCGATTCGCTACTGAAAACGTCGCCGTACCTTTCTTCAACTGAGAAAATCTAAACCGCCGGAGATGCTTCTCCACCGCCGGCGCCACCACAACAGATTCAACACCTTTCTTCACATTTTCCCTCTCCGGCGTCGAAAAAGGCGCCGGAGCCGTACGACTAAGAGTAAGCTTCCGATAAAGAAAAGCAATAACCAAGAGTATAGAGAAAGATACTCCGGCCGCCGCAAGCGGCGCGATTAAGTTTTGGTTTTTATAGTGGTGGTGGTGGTAATGGTACGGCGGCGGAGCAGGTGGAGGGAGTTGCCGGGATGGCATGCTAGTAAATAAATTAAAGTTGAAGGGGTGAAACTGTGAAAGTGGAGGAGTGAAAGAAAAAAAAAAAGGGAGGAAGTTTAAGGAGTATTTGGTTGTGTTAAAAAAGAGAGCTTCATTAGCAAGTGAGATATTCCGTTGTTTACCCGAGGAAACAAACAGAGATTAAAAGAAGAATTGAAGAAGAAGATTCTTTTTAAAGGTGACGGCAAGATGCAGGTGAGATAAAGAGGAGAGAGAGAGAGTGTGATGAGAGTTTATTGTAGTTGTGCTGCATTGGATGCGGTTTATTTGGGTGAGGGGGTGGGGAGATAAATGAGTATTTAATGGCTTTTGACTTTTGTTACTTCACTTGTGTACAGTAATTTTTCAGGTGTGTTAATTCAGTTAGTTCTCCACATTTTGATTTTTGAGTAGTGGATTTTTACCTTTACTTTAGAGTAGAAAGTCAATTTGTTTTTTTTGTTCTATACGCATTTTCGGCTCGTTTGAATTGTCGGATGGGAATTTGGGTGTTGGGGATAAAAAAATCTCATCTCATCCTCTTATCTCTCAAAACAAACAATCCCTCCAAGTCATAGAGCTCGTTTTTTGTAGTCAATGTTTTGGGACCCAAAATAAGTTCTTATACTATTCTCTGTGTAACTTAAAATGAATTTTTGAGGTAAATTCCAAATGTGTGAGGAGATGAATTTATGAATCTAGAGGCTCCTCTTATACTACTCGGTATATGATTTTAAGATGAAATTTTATTGGGCTTGTGAATTTGTCTATCTGTTAACATGCTCACGCGTGAGAGATAACAATGAAACTATCACTTGTTTGGTGTTTGTTTCCCTAATTTGTTTCGCTCAAAATGTGGATTACTTGTGTAATTTGAACTCTAAATTATAATTACGGTTAGATTTATTCTTTTTAGGAATTACAGTCAGAAATTACTACCCACGACATTGTGGTAAGTGATAATATCTATGCGTCAGGAAGTAGTGAAAGATTCGGGTGGTACGTACGAGTTTTACAGTATAAGCCGATAGCTACGAGGTAATGGCATCACGTGAGTGACTTTTTTCACAAGTCAAAATCTTCGAAGTGTCAAACCCACGTTGACGGGTCCACAAAACTTTCTAGTGGTAAATCAGGCATGTGAGTGAATATATGATGCACTACAAACCGAAAATCTGAAAATGTAGGCAATTGCATAAGTTTTGTAGTTTTGCTTTTGTTTTTTTTTTTTTTTTTTTGTTACTTTCTTCTTAATCTTCATTGTTATTATCCCAGTGTGATCTTTTTTAAATACCTAATGACGTTTGACACTTCAAGTACACGACGAGAGATACGTCAAAAACATATAAAACATTCATATTTATTTGTCATGATGACTTAGAAAGTAGTGTTCACTTCATTGATCAGGTCGAGCTAAATGCCGAAATTAGTACCACCCAATTACGCTCTACCGAAATACGGACTACTATGGAACAATTTTCTTGTTGGAACTGTCCCTCGTTAAGATGAGCCAAACCCACCTAGAGTAATCTTTATTATAAGAATTGAAACTCAAAAGACAAATTTCCTCCTCTGTGAGCCCATACAGCAGTAGCTTGAAGAAAAATACAACAGGAGGAACACGAAGTATTGTTCAAATGAAAAAAATAAAAAAGGTAAAAACTTCTGTGCAGTAAATAAAAGTCACACACTATAGAGGTAAATCAGATCGTGTAAAATAATGGCAAAAACTAGAAACACTGAGGTCAAATTAACATGAATCACTACCAGTTTATCTACAAACTTTACTGGGGTGTTATGAACCATTTTCAGGAGCAGGGTTGACAGGAGTACTTGAACCACTTCGCCTTGAGCCGGAGTGGCCGGTGATAGTCCTTCCCATGAATCTTCCCGCTTTGCTAAGACCACTGCCCATAGCTCCAAGCCCTGACCCGACCAACCCAACACCAGTTCCGATACCAGTTCCAACCATTCCAACCCCCGAGCCAACTAATGATGCAGCACCATCAAGTGCATCCACTGTGCTCCCAATCATACCTGCTTCTTTCATCTTCTTTTTCTGCTCTGCGCCCTGCTTCTCTGCTTCCAAGGCAGCATCTTGCTCTTCTTTTGTGAATGAATGATAGACCACCTACAAGATTAAAGCTTTAGCAAGGTCTGTTCTGTAATAGTAATTCTTTTATATTACATAAGATATACTGTATTGGCATACATATACTGTCAGACACAACTTTGATACAATTGGATGAAGATGGTACTTGATCACCCACACAAAAGACAGGAAACAAATCGAAGGAAATCGCGCCAATTTGAAGGTCAATGCCGGAAAATAGAGTCAAACTCGCCGGAGTAGAAGTTTTGGTAGGAGTTTGATAAAAAAAAATGTTTTATAAGATAGGAGTTGGAAACTTTTTGAAAATAAGGTAGGATTTTGGAAGTTTTGGTATATAAAAGGTAGGAGTTAGAAATTTATCCTCGTAGATACAATCATTATACACTGCTTCTAAACAGAAACTGTCAGTGCCCACATCACGGTTCGCTTGAGTGGCAGAAAAGTCATTTCTTTTTAGCAAAACCTTTGTGTTGTCGGAAAAAAATGTAGCGAAACTTACAAAAGACATTGAGAACTGCGGCAACTGATTTGCAGTTACACAAACCACAGAAAACATACCATGACTTTCAAAATCACAGAAAATATACCCTACTAAAACCATTAATTCTGCCTCCAAAAAAACTAGCGTAAACCAAAACCACACTGCATGCTATGAAGTTTCTGAAGAACAAAAAAATATTTCTGCTTTTTTCTACTTGTCAGTTCTCACGCCCTCCCATAACCCCAAGAAATGGAATCAGACAAGACAGAGCTTATATAAATCACACAAGACAAATGGCAACTATGAGAAACAAGAAGCAGTAAACAAGTAAATAGTGGCACCTTAAGTGTAATAGTTCCTCTGTCCTTCTTGTCCTTGACCTTAGTCATGTCGAGAGATGGTGTCAACCTCAGATCGACTTCTTTAGGAGTATCAGGAACCAAATCATTTAGAGGTAATTTGGTTATGCCCAGTTTCTTGTCCTGCCCAATATCCTTGTCAAAGACCTGCATGAAGTGAAGGAATCAAAGAAAATTAATTGTGATCACAGCCTAGCATTCGTTCCTGGCTCCTTCACTTCAGGACCCTTTAAATGTATACAAACATTCCTCGAGTATAGAGCTAAGAATTTCAATGAATTCAAAGTGCAAGGATTAATAGATGAAATTACGGGAAGTAGGGAGAACCACGACTTTTGTCATTACATGTGAATAATTATGTTGTAAAATTAGAATTCAAGCAATTAGGATCACTGATTGTTCGAAAATTTGTGTTTAAAAAATCATAAGCTTTTCTAATTAGTGTTAAAGCAATTCTCTAAGCATCATGTTTTTGTATGTTATCGCTTACAAGTCTTATATTAGTAATCAAGCAACTGAAGTTTTGGTTCATATTTAAAGAGAATGACGGAGTGTCCCATTACATACACAACAAACACAATGGAGACGGAAATGGCAAATCCAAACCTCAATGATAAGTGACTGTGTCTCCTTATCCTCTGCTATCACTTCAAACGTTTCATTCCAAACTGGATTCAGATTGTCTTCGACGACCTTTGTTTTAACCTTGAAAAGTGGCCGAATATATATGACTGTATAAGGATCAGACTTCCCGATCAACTCCATGTTCTTTAAATCGTTGGCTCTCACAACTGTCACAGTCAATCTGCCTTGGGGTTTAAGCTCCAAGTCACTGCACAGTAAAGGCATATTAGGAATAGTGAAAGAAAGGAAGAGAGACAAAAGTGAGACAAAAAACCAATAGTGGAATGATGACATGGTCTCAGTTGCCTATTAGGGGATTAACTATATAAGGAAGTCTCCAATGCCCACATATCTTCAAAGGGGCATCCAGAGCTCGATTTTGAATACAACAGACTCGGATCAGACAATATTACGTCCACAACAGACAGTGAACATGAATCATTTACCAGCGTTGGCAATTGATACATTCAAACTTAAAGATAAATGATCCAATCCTTAAGCTGGTAGATAACCTATGTTGCGTTCACAGTCAAAACCATCAGAAGATCCCTTATCAACAGCTATCAGAACAAATTAAAGAGACAGCTACAAGGCTAGACATCCAGAAACACGCAAGCACTAAGTTATCAGAATCAACATGGACCACATACGGCAAAGCCAAACCTACGATCAAGGAGAGACTGTTTCAGAGAACCATCACTCTTAATGACGACAACTTTAGACTAAAACAACATTTTGAGCACCATAAAATCTACAGGATAAATCATTCTTTCCCAAAATACCTCTCACGTTTAACCAGCCTTGTTAGTCACATCACTCGACTCGTGAAAAAGAGTATCAACAGAGAACAAATTCTCAAAGGTAAAAACTTCATACAGTAATTCACAAGAAAAAGATTCAGCTAGCGATCAGGGAAGAGTGGAGGGATCCCCATTTATCATGCATACTTTGGAGATTTACACGAAGCAAGAAAAGACAACCATCCTATTCAATCAAC
The DNA here is from genome assembly GCA_963680865.1 of Spergularia marina. Taxonomy (NCBI): domain Eukaryota; kingdom Viridiplantae; phylum Streptophyta; class Magnoliopsida; order Caryophyllales; family Caryophyllaceae; genus Spergularia; species Spergularia marina. The sequence goes on along the minus strand of OY804551.1, from coordinate 23,440,791 downwards.
AGGAACCATTATGCTTTGATTACACACAAAAAAAAGGGTGGGGTCAGATGTACCCCTACGTTGATAACATAGAGAGGCTGCTTACAGATGACCCATGATGACTTCGAATCCAGAGTTAGACCAGGGCATTGATCATTCAGGAAAACTAAAAGATGCCAATAATGTAATACTAGCAAAAATTTCCATAATTTGACGTTGACATTGGCTAACAAAAATTTAGGGTTGAGTATTGAGATAAAAGAAAACAGATCACAAATCACAGATTTACCTACCTAGTATCTACTGAAACACCAATGGGGACAACAATTCTGTGAGGCCATTGAAGAGTGTCGGTCACGATTGAATCGACAGTATCCTGTGAAATGACAAGAGAAAGACATTAAGCTACAGAAGCTTCAAGAACACAGTCAGCAATTAAAACATTGATGCTTGAACTTTTGAACTCAACAATGAACATCCATATTAAATACACCACACCCCCAAACAGATGTAAAGACCATTCAAATTAAGGCTAGAAATAGAAAACTTCAAGAGCACAATCAGCAATTTACATGTTGATGTTTGGACTCTAAAATTAACATCAAGCACCCTTATCAAACACAACACACCCAAATGGATATAACTACTATTCAATTGTAGGCCAGATAGAGGAAACAGATACCCCTTATTAAATTCACCAATTTAGCTCAGAAGAGTATTTTTTTCTCATATAGGCCTAACTTAAAGCTTTTGTAATTCTGTCCTGGACTCCTGGTACCATATTTACTTCAGGTTAGGACATTAACGCCTATTCTTATCAGAGACTGAAACCGTGTGTTCTGTATCCTGAGTAGCATAAGCAAACATCACAGAGAAGATCAGATTACAGAACTTGCTTACATCAATCATGTCCGAGATACCCGGAAGAGCTGTCAGGCTTCCACCAACAGCCTTTAAAGTATAATCAATCCGAGGTTTTGGCTGGCCATAGAAAATAAGGAGCATTCTTAGTATCAATAAAAAAAAAAAAGGGTCAATTCAAATTATAAGGAAAGACCTTCAAAACATTTAAAAGAAAAGAGATGGATGGTAGATGTACATCGGAAAGTAGAGCAACCACAACAGCAGCGATGCAAGGAATCTCTTCACAAAGTTGGAAAATCACACGGATGACAGTGAAAACTTGAAGATCTTTTAGCTGCACCCACCAATCAAATCTAAGATGTTAGACATATCTTAAAGTGAAGTTGCTCGAACAAACAAATGCAGATATTAACAATGAACCATAAAGCAAAATTAAGTTAATAAAAGCACAGAGAACTAACGACTCATCAGAAATTTTATCTTCAGACCTGAATGGGTATTGAAGCAACCATTGCAGCTTCAACACCAAGGACGATATTGGGGTCGCCACCCCATCGAAGGTCAATATCCATTATTATTTGACTTTTTTTCAGGCTCTGAACACGGATACCTGCAGTGATTGCACAAATACCACATGTAAACAAAGTTTTCTAGCAGTAATTGGACTTACAGACTATAGCATCAACACAGACCAGCCAAGACACAAATTGTTCCTTCAGCCAAAAAACGAGAATACCAATATTGTGCGCTCGGTAATACAAACTGAAAACAAAAAATGCTTCAGGCACCATTCTTATCAAAAATTCCATCATATTAGTAGGTACAACCAATAGAATGACATGAATTATAGAGATTCTTTTTACTATTTCTATAAACTATCGAGCACAACCAGCCACCTGATGCTGGCCGCACAGACAATCAGCCGGAACATAAATAGCATAAATCAAAATTCTATACCAAAAGCAAAGGTAATACACCATGACATCTTCAGATCACATGATCCAAAAGGCATCAACAAACATCCACAAATGTATAAGGCATGCTAAATTTCATAACCATAGAACACTTAGCAATGTAAAGGCATGGACAATTGAAGTAATGAGTTAGATTAGCCGATGCGTACCTTCAATTTTTGGGGCAACAGTACCAAGAGTGAGTTTGTTAAATTTCAATGAAGTGATTCCAGGAGGTCGGTAGTCTTCCAAAAGAGGCTCAACAGATTCCCTGATTACTAGCTCTGCAGCCTGCGATTTTAACCAAACACAATGTAGGCATAAGAAGCACTATCCATCACGGCTCCTCTCACCTAATATAGTCTCAAAAGTTATTTTTTTTTCCTTTTTTTTTTTCTATTTTGTGGAAGGTGGCAGGGAGTAATAAGGCAGAACAAAAAGCGCCACTCAACATGATTTAGATGGTGCCAAATGCTACAAATTTCAAGGTAAAGTATTACACAAACAGATTCTGATGACCAAAAAAAAAAAAAAAAAAAAAAAGAGAGAGAGAGAGAGAGTGCTACAACTTTCCATTTCCAATGGAGCCAAAGACTACTTATTCTTTGGTTTTTGGGATATAATGGAATAAAGCAAAATGGCTCATAAAACTGCCTGTGCTTCTTATTTTGTGAAGTAGCAGTCAGTCGATGCGATTCTCGAAGCAATTTTCATTTTGGGTCATCCGTGCGCAGCCTCTCTATGTTTCAATAGGGGTAAGGCTTGCGTGCATCCGACCCCTCCTACCCCGCCATATGGCGGGAGCCTTTAAGGCACTGGGGTTAAAGATGTTGTTGTAGAGAGAGTGCTACAAGTATATTGGAGTCGCCCATAACTCTTACTTTATAAATTCCTAGGTAGACTTCTTTTGCCCTTTTGTCCAATTTAGTCAAATAATTGATGAGTCTGAAACTCACTTGATTAAAAAGAAAAATTGAGAATGGTCGCAATGACAACTAGATGTGCTCATCACAATCATATATGGAGTACCAAGTAAGTTGGTGAAGAACAATTTGGAAGCATTTGTCTAAGAACATAATGATGATATCTAGTGTATAAGTGGCGGAAACAACTGTCTAGTACGTGATAAGTGAAAAGATACACGTGCAAGACATTTGTTGGTATACCTAACTCCCCACTCCCAGCATATATTATTGTATTAACTATTAAGACACCATAAACTAGTTATGTGCAGTGATTTACTTTGAGGATGCAAAGGTCTCTCTATGATAAACTTAGGAACATCATGGGCCAAATTGATTCATACTTAACGTCTGAAAATGAAGATAGCAAATAAGTTCTACGTCAAATTCCAAGCCCAAAGAAGACATTAATTCTCTGAATGGATAATGACTTGTAAATTGTAACGCATACTGAGATAAGAGACTTACATCAGCTACATATGGCCACAACTTGCTTAGCTGCTTGTTGAGCCATTTCACCTGAAAGAAGGCACAAGAATTGAATAAAAGATCAAATTGTGAAGTTCGACAAGGTATAAGCCCATGTTCGGTCATTCTCATTAGTGCTTGTTACATCCCTTCCCAAGTAGTGGGACATGTTTACAAAACTCTTTCCATCTCTGATCATCAACTTGGTGATTATATCTTATAAGGCACAAATTTGGTCTACATTCTTAAAGATAAAAGAAGCAAAGACAAAAGAGTTACTACACACCTGTTCAAAGACGGGAAAAGAAATCCACTCAGGGAAACTATCACCACAAATTTTCTTCAACTCCTCTCTGCCAAGGGATGCAAGGACCTTTATGTCAGCTGCCTGCATGAAGAAGATACTTGACATATGACTTAACAAACTCAAAATGACAGGCTGACTCTAGATATAGTCCAACCTATCAGGATATTTCTATCGTCTCAAACAAACCTACAAATTCTGCTGATGGTACATATTCTGATGGGATCAGTCTTACAATATATTCACAACTATCAAGGTGCCAGAAAAGATCTAGGTCTCAATAAGAATAAAAAATACACTATCTCGCACAGTAAAGGTTAAATATGAAAATTCAGAAGCCTCAACACAACGCTGAAATTGTTTAGCAAATCAGAAAACTCTAACGATTCCAATTGCTGTAGTCTATTGGCCCTATAACCATCAAAAACTGTAACAATCCAGAAATCCATCGAATTGATAAACAATAATACTCCATCTCAAAGGGGAAATCAACGGTATACCTTCCTTATTACTACACTCACTCGGTCCCACACAGCCAGACTGAATTCAGGAACTGGGCAGTTCCTTCCTCATGGACTTTCAGTCATCTTACACAGAGTCAAAACCTTGTTACACCTATAAGGCTGCACTGTACTCAATAACTGAGCATTTACTCCCTCACCATACTTAGTGACGTCAATCAAGAATCACTAAACCTCCAAACTACTGACCTCCAACTCTACCGCCCCAGAACAATCGACAATTTCACACCCTAATGTCTAAAGTAATTATACCAAACAAACACTCCATAGACAGCAGTGTCACTCCTTCAAACCATATGTCCGTATGCGCTCCCAGTCCCAACTACAACCAACCCATTTCTGAATTCATGAGCCTTACCGTGCTACCACACCAACCAAGTCTACAAAGGCCAACCAGAACACAGGAAAAGACATTACTACAATATGATCAAGACATTACTAAACCCCCAAACTGCCAACATCCAACGCTACTGCCTCAAATCAATCGACAACTCGACACACTCATAATATTACACCAAAGAAACTCTATAAACAGCAGCATCACTCATTCAGATCACATATCCATACGCGCTCGGCGCTCCTAGTCTCCCTACTACAACCAGTCAACCCCCACCTTCCTGAACTCATAAACCTCATACGCTACCACTCACCAAATCCACAAAAGCCCAACTGTAACAATTATTAATACCATGACCAAATAGACACCAAATTAATCAACTTTCCTCCCTAAATTTAGCAACAATTGAAACCCAATGAAATAGTTGGACCAAAAATGATCAAATCAAACAAATCAGCAATAAACATTGACCTAATAATTACATAAACCCAAAACCCAAAATACACAATTAATAAAACAAAATAAAATAAAGATTAAACCTTTGAAATGCGTTTGTTGCTTCTGTGCTGCATCATACGCTGCCAACCAGCCATCAAAGCGATCCCAAATACCATCCCCAACATCATTCCCGAAATTAACCCCATTTTTCTTCAATTAATTCCTGCAAAAAAAAAAAAACCCCATTAATTAAAAAAAGTCGAACATATAAATAATTAAATTAAGACGAAAAAACGCATCAAAATGAAAAAGGAAGAGATACCCAGATAAGAAAAGGGGGGGGGGGAATTGAAATGGGTTTGTGGCAGAAATGCGATTAGATGAATATCAAACAAAATAATAACGGATCAAAAACGAGTAATTGAAGGGGAACAAAGTGCATTTAATATTAAAAATTTGAGAGTAATTAATTACTCCTTTGGGATATTTTTTTTAAACAATAAACTAATTAATGATTATGTGTTGTGTATGAAAATGATGAGGCTGAGATTTCACGGTGGTGGACCTTGGTTTTGTCTGCAAAGAAGTGTGATTAAGAAGTTGTTGTTGTTGATGATGATTGATTAGTGGGAGTTAAGTAAAGTCACATCTGCACCGTTGCCACCGTGCCGACGGTGAGGATGCCATTAACGACGTTAAGACAAGAGATTACGAAAAGGTACAAATGTAGCGTCAACTTGTGTTAATTTATATTCTTGGGTGTCACCAAGTCAATAAGGTGTCCTCTGTAGTTTGTTTGGTATGGAAGTAACGAGCAACGCAACTGGTCTTGGTAAAGAATAAGAATTTCGATTTTCGACCAAAGGTAGTTGGTGTGAGCGATAACGAGTCATGAATTTCATCAATACTTATTGTTTTTAACGGTTTAGTCATCTGACTCTCAAAATGGAGCAAGAATGTCTAAGAGAGATCTGTCTATTAAATTGACTTCAATACCTTGAGAGAGATTGTTCACACTATTGGTGTGTGAAACTCTTTGTAAATACCAAATAATAAGACAAAAATATGAAAATAAAAGTAAGATTCAACCTACTCCATTAGATGGGTTGTATTAATGCGAATATTGATGTTGATGGGGGTCATTTGTGTGTTAAGCTTTCCTTTCCCTTTTGATCAAAATGTTCCCTTAAGTGGAATATTAACAAGTTGCAAGGCAGGCACAACTCACAATCCCACAACTTATTAGTCATCGTCCCTATAATAATACAAATGATTCTTGTTTGAGACAATCTCACAATAATTTATTTTGAAATTTTTTTTTTTAAATAAAACGAAAATTCATTAATGTTGTCGCCATACGACACTTACATTAAGAATTATAACGACATAAATATCACCAAATGAATCTAATTGACACAATTCTTGAAATTTTTTGTTTGTTTATATAGAGATACCGATGAAAGTAAGTTCATAATAATAAAATGATATATAAATGAAAACTTCACTAACACTTACGAGAAGTGTAGGGCCCGTTCGGTATTACTGCCGTTTTCAGTTTTTGGTTTTTTTGCGTAAAAAGTTTAGCTAGATAAGTAGCAAAAATTAATTTAAACTGTATGTTTCTATAATAGTCATACAGAAAATGAAAACTGACAACTGAAAACTGAAAACTACTTTTTCTGGTTTTAAAAAACGTGACTTTGGTTTTAAAAAAAACAGAAAACTGAAAACTGAAAACAGAAAACGATACCAAACAGACCCGTAGTTATCTTAACGTGAGTGCAAAATGAGAAAATTCAACTAAGATTTTGGACAATTTTGACCATATGAAAACAGGATATTAATAAAAAAAATATGATAATTTAGTTCCTCTCGTAACTTTGTAACGAGACTGTGAGTCTTCTACGAGTCGACGACGAATTACTTATCTAGTGGAGATTTACAAAAGAAAAGAAAAGAAAAAAAAAAAAAAAACTGGAGTACTAAAATGTAGAGTGAATGACACGGTCTTACCGTTGTAAGAGAATAATCTTTGTTGTTCCAATGAAGAGCAAAAGTAAATGAATTGAATGTAAGCTAAGCCGGCAGCCACTTTTTCTACTCCAAAACGACGACGCACGATCTCTTCCGACGACATTTCACAAATTGAAAAAATCAAATTGGGGAAGAAATTATTCACTGATTCTAGTAGAAAGTGGAGCAGCTGAATTCTTCTTATGAATTGAATAATTTCCGCCCAAATCAATTTTGCAATTCTACAGGTAAATCTTAAACCCTCTTTTTCGAATTATTAGATCGTTTTTTTTCCTTTGTTTTTTGTTCAATTTCCTTATTTTTGTTGGTTTGTAATTGCTAATTTGGGCTAAAAATTTCTGGGTCAAGTCTTGATTTTGTGGGGGATTGGTAGAAAACTTGCTGAAGAAGAATTCTGAGAAAAATTGCAATTTTGTTGATGGTTTTTTTTTTTTTTTTTTTTTCTTTAACCTGGAAATAATTGAAGATAGTAGAAAGGTTGAATTTTTATTGATTATAGTTGTTAGTTTCACAGTACAAAAGTTTTCATTCGCAGGGGCGTATCGTTGAAGTTCTGTAGAGGTGACCTAAATAGCATGAGACGGGTTTGACTTGAGGGGTGATAATAGGGGGGGGTGATAAAAGTATGAGTAACAGTTTCGATGATCGCGGGGGTGCGACGAGGAAGAGGGTGGACGATGATATAGATGGATTTGATGGTAGGGAAGAGTCTAGGATGATGAGGAAGAGAAGCATTCATGATGGTTCGGATAGTTTTGATCATAGGGAGGGGTTTAAGAGGTTGGAGAGTGATAATGATGGTTTTGACAGGCGGAAAGGGTTTGATCGGGTAAGGGATCGAGATGTTGGAATTGTTAGTTCATCGTTGGCATCTACACAAAGTGGGTGTGTTGCGAAGAGGGAGAGGGAACGAGAAAATGTGAGGGAGAGTGATAGGGAGAGGATTGAGCAGTTTTTCCCGAAAGGGTTTAGGTCAGAGAGGAATTGGTCGAGGAGGGAGGATGGAGGAGGTTCACCATCATGGAGGAGGTTCGATAGTCGAAGCAAGAGAGATGAAGATGCGGATGCTAAGAGCTTTCCGGACAAGAATGTTAGTGGTGATGGGAGGAGTAGCAGTAGCATGCGAGGTGGAATGGTTAGTGGCGGTGTTAGTAATAGCAGTAGAGAGAGTCTCAAGTCTCTACAAGGATTTAACGACACAAAGTCCCCTACTTGGTCAAGAGAGTCGACTAGAGATTCCAAGGATTCGGGTGGGGAACCATCTACAGATACTAAGAAAAACGGCAGTATGGTCGTGGAGAGTGGTGGCAGTGCTACTGGAGTTCGAAGCGGGAGTAAGATGGAGGAAGGAGAGCTTCGAGAATCTCATTCAGGCTTACTGGTGGGGCGTTTGACTGGTTCACAGAGGATTTTGAAAAGTTCTGGTTCTGAGCCCATTGTAGCTAATTCAGTTGCCTCTGGTAAAACAATGGAGCAGCAGGAGAAGAATGTGTCAAGTGAAAGGGTAGTTGGGTTCAGGAAACAGGTTGGTGTTGCAGATGTAGGGAATGATTTGAATGCGAAAGGTACTGAGAAGTTATCAAGCAGCCAAAATGATTATGTGTATAAGGCTTCTGTCGTTGAAGATAGTAGAGAAAGTGCGCTAAATGCTAGTGAGAGTGCTGCAGCTAATGGTATAAATCTGAGGGGGAAGCAGTCCATCTTTTCAAACTTCAGTTTTGACACTAATGTCAAAGCGGAAGAATTTAATCAAAATAGCTTAGACCAGTCAATAAAAGAGGGCCGAAAAATAACTTTGATTTGGAAGTTGTTTATGATGATCCAAATAATATAATTGGTGAAGAAACTCAGAAGGAATCCGAATCGCGTGCTGTTTTGGTGAAAGACAAAGGTAAGTGTGTAGTCGTATCTTCTCCAGAGGAGGCTTGCCATGGAGAGAATAACTTACTGATTGAAAGGAACTTTATTTCTTGCCGGGAAGATGCCATGGGAGGTTCTAGTGCACGTGGGTTTGAGTTATTTTCTAGCTCTGCAGGAGTAGATGTTGAGCGTGCAAACCGGGCTGGTGGTTCCAAGGCAGAAACTGAGAAGCTTAAGATGGAACCTCTAGATCTCTCCCTTAGTTTGCCAGATGTTTTGGTTCCTGTTGCGTCGAACAATGTCGCTGCTCCTCCAAGCTCTCCTCCCCATGCAAGGAGTGTCCAGTCTTTTGGCACCACTCTTCAAACTGGCTCGGATTGTTTCACGACTTCAATTTCTTTTTCAGGCTCTCTATTTCTCCACAATCCTAGTTGTTCCCTCACTCACAATTCAGTTGATTACGACTTTGAACAATCTGTCAAAAGTCGGCCATTGTTTCAAGGTGTTGACTGGCAGGCACTAAGTGCTAATGATACCTTGCCGAAGGAAATCTCTGCACGGCAGAAATTAGCATCAAGTAGTAATGGTAATTGTAATGGTAATGGTTCCGTTTATTGTTCGCAAGCTTCACTTGGTATCTTGAATGGTCAAGCAGTCCAACAAGGAGTGCGCCCTGGACTGGATCGTTCTGCCAGTTTCCAGAGACAGACCTCGGGAAAATCAAGATACCAGGATGATCTTTGGTCTCCTGTACATAGTGGCGGATCTTATGATACTAGACATGAGTCTGGGAAGGATAAAAGGCGGCTAACTGGGGAAGAAAGTGTGAGCAGACTATATAGAAGTATTAGTCAAAGGGAGATGGAACAGGGAATAGCTGGTGAAAGAGAATTTATTGAGCGAATAATCTATCAAATTCTCTCTGAAACAATCCAAACCATGTCACGGAAAGTTAGTGAAATGCCCGAGCGCATACTTACTTATCTGAAGGACACTGTATGTGAGATTATACTGAAAGAAGATAACAGAGAAAAGCTGAGGATACTCCAGGAAGTATTACGTAAAAGATCTGATCTTAATATGGAAGCACTTTTGAAGTCTCACCATGCACAGCTGCAGATTTTGGTGGCCGTGAAGACTGGCCTTTCTGAATTTATTCAGCGTGGCGATGCAATTTCTATGAGTGATTTGGCTGAGATATATTTGTATCTGAAGTGCAGAAATAGCAATTGCCGAAGTGCATTGCCTGTTGATGAATGTGACTGCCGATTTTGCTGTCAGAAGGAGGGCTACTGCAGCTCTTGCATGTGCCTTGCGTGTTCGAAGTTTGACACTGCTGCCAACACCTGTGGATGGGTTGGATGTGATGTCTGCAACCACTGGTGTCATACTAATTGTGGTTTGCTGAAGTCCTATATTAGAAATGGTCGAAGCGGTACTGGGGTTCAGGGAGCAACTGAAATGCAATTTTACTGTCTTGCTTGTGAACATCCATCTGAGATGTTTGGCTTCATAAAAGATGTTTTTAAATCCTGTGCAACACAATGGAAAGTGGAGACATTGATAAAAGAACTTGAGTATGTAAGGAGGATATTCAGTGCTAGCAACGATAACAGAGGAAAATTGTTACACGATGTTTCTAAACAGTTGATTCTCAGATTGCAAAGGGGGGCCAATGCCGTGGAAGTCCGTAAGCAAATTTTCAGCTTCCTAAATGGTATGTCCTCTCAGCAAAAGCTTTAGCATAACGTTGTCTTGGGTTCCATTGTTACTGCATGGTTTCCTGCACCTCTCTATACCTTTTTGAATCACACTCTTTTGAAGTTAACACATTCGATTTAGTTCGCTGGTAAGGAAACATGCAGTGTTACCCCCCCCCCCCCTTTCTTATGCATGCTGGTACTGCTATGATGAATGTTGTGGGCCCAGTCCACGTTAGTTACTTGCTGTATTTGTAGTATGTTCTTTTTTCTGTGCATTGTCTAGTTCTGTCTGCAAAAATAAGATGAACTATCTCTGGACGTTTTGATGCTCATCTAAATGCTAAATCTGGATTCGTGCGGAATCATGGATGGATGTCAAGTTTTAGAAACAAGAGACCTTTTCTAAATTATTTTCCCTCCCTCTCCTCTCCTTTGATGTTTTTTTGGGGGACAGTTATGTTTTTCCTGTCCTCTTCCCCTTTTGGAAATTGTCGAGGATATGTCATGCTTCGATTGGGTACTGGCAGACTGATTTTGCACTATGGCTAGCGTTTTCATTGATACAACTCTAGTGCTTGTCATATGGAAAAAAAATAAGATTTTGGTAGTGTGTCATTCGGTGATTTTAGGAAATATAATGTCCGAATTAACAGATTCGTCTGTTATCCAACTGTAGTTTGGTGCTCTCTCCATGTTATTGCTACAGCGATGAACCTTGTTTATGCTCAGAAATTGTTTTGTCAATCTGGCTTGAATGTCTTTTATTGATGGATGAAAAAACATCACTCGCTTAATTGAAAGAAAGTTGTTGGGTAGTGTTTTTTCCGGTAAGAAGTTGTCGGGTAGTGTAACTGTCAATAGTCAATATGAAATACTACGTTTACTTGTCCTGGCAAGTCTTTTCTTTCTCTCCCAATGTTCTTTTCTGAAAGCCTGACAGTAGTTTCTCTGACATTGTAGAGAGTGATTCCAAGTTCGGCAATGCAGTGGGATCATCAGGAAGGGAAGTTCAGCTCCAACCTCAAGCAGTTGGGATGAATAGGGGAGTTTTCGGAGATAATGTTGCTGCACTTAGTCAAGAACCAAATTGGTCAAAACCAAACCCTGCAAAAGAACTCTCGCGTGTGGAAAGTTTTGGGGTTAAGCTTCCGATTGCCGAGGGCAGTTCTGCTGGTGGGGCGTCCTGGAATTCTGAGATGATGATGAACAGAAACAAAAGGCCAGCTGTGGATGAGCTAGATAGCATTGTCAAGATAAGGCAGGCAGAGGCTGAAATGTTCCAAAAACGTGCTGATGATGCTCGTAGAGAGGCTCAAGACTTGCAACGCATAGTAATTGCAAAGACTGACAAAATCGAAGAAGAGTACGCAAACAGGATAGCAAAATTACGCTTGTTGGAGGTGGAGGAGAGGCGCAGGCAGAAGCATGAAGAACTACAGATTTTGGAAAGAAGTCACCATGAATACATTAACATGAAAACAAGGATGGAGATAGACATCAAGGGTTTGTTGCTCAACATGGAAGCAACAAGACGGAAATTGACTACCTAGATTGTAACATTATGTTTTACTAAACATTCGTATCACATTAAAATTGTGGGTGCAGATTTTAACAATTGTTTCGATGTTGCCTCGTGCGTCATCTCTGTAACCAGAGCTACCAGCCCTGATATTGGAGCAGTTGGTGATGCTGACGCCGAATTGTTGTACTGTATGTGATTTAAGGGGGGATCATGAGAGCCCTGGTCTTCTCTAATGTTCAATCTCTATGGTTTGTAATTGGATTTTGTGTATTTATGTATTTATTGGGTGCCGGATGCCTGATTTCTTCCAAGTTCTGCGAAAGCTGCTATCTTATACCCTTTTCTTCTGGTTTATCTAAGTCAGGTATACTCGTACTAATGGACAAGTGAGATGTGCGATTAAGATGAGGCAAAGTCTCATATGAGACGGTTTTATAATAAATTATTGTGAGACTACTTGGGTAAAAAGTGATCAGTTTTTACCACATTTCTTACGATTTAAACCAATCACTAAAAGAAGTATAATGATCACTAATATCGTAAAAGATGTCACTATAGAGACGAATAAAATGTTCTTATAATAAGACCGTCTCATACAAGACTAATGCTTCTTCTATTAGGTTGTCTCACCATATTCAAATAGACGTGACGGAAGTAGATATCTTTTCGTCGCCTTTCAACCACGAGTTAGAATTTGGGAACACGGAATATCTTTCCGAGAGATGCTTTAATGCCTTTGGATCGAGACACTGTATAGTAATATGCAAGCAACTCGTATTTCACATGATATGCGTTGCTATCAAATTGGTAATGACAAAGTCGCTGCCCCTCATCGAGTATGAACAGCCTGAACATATATTATCAATGTGTACCTAATCTATACGCTAAAGTCCAAAGAAAAATAAAAAGTCTTGGTCATGCACAAATTCACCTAAAAAAAAAAAAAAAAAAACCTTGACTCTACTTTAAACTGTCAATTTATCATCAAGTTAACCAGCCCAGGCCCAGACCCAAACCCAAGCCCAAAATAAGAACTCCTGCACCAGCTCCACCAGCAAGTCTACCACATCCATTATGGATCCTTTCCCCCTGACCACCGCCGCTTCCTGTGAAAACAGGCGGTGGCTCGGCCACTGGCGGCGGTGTATACATCGGGGGAGGGGGTTGGTTGAGGCTAGGGGGGAGGCCTGACCCCTGACCCACTTTAATTTGGAACTTCATCCCGTGTTGGCATTGGACTCCATCAGCTGCATCAGAGAAAAAGTAATTGACCCCTACTATGGTTAAGGGGACATCATATGTCTGCGGCAGGCCGAGAGCTGTCCCGCCCGCACTGAAGATGAGCGTGTCAGTGTCAGAGGCGTTCTCGGCCGAGCAGCTTCCATAGGTGGTTGCATTGTACGTCTGTATCACTGTTTGGTTGGTAGTGGTGTTGAAAACTGTTGTTGAGTAAAAAGAGCGGGAAATGTTGGTTAGTTATATATTACCAAGTGACAAATAATATGATTGTAACAGCTAATAACAGAATTACAGCCAATTTTGGCGGGTAAGGTAAATAGAGGACGAGTGAAAATTATGCATGGAAAATGTTACAATCACTAGTGACATTGTGATTAGATTTATGTCGACATCGTTCTAATCCCTTGATTCAAGCATACTGATCGAGTATAATGCATGAATTTGAGACAGAAATCGGATATCGTCGTTTTCCACATTTTTACGCTTCTTGATCTTGGCTGATTTAGACTCAAATCCATCATATATATATATATATATATATATATATATATATATAAGACGTACAAATGGACAGCCAGTAATTAATTCCTTGTGGTACAAGTACAAGAATCAGAGTTTAAGTACTAGTGGCAACCTCGTACATTTTTTCATGATAACAACAATACTATTACTATCACAATGTTTCAGTCTAATGGTTAGGATTAAGGTGTAGAGTAGTGTACCCTATGGCTCATGCCAAGACGGCAAGACTCTTGCAACAATCTTACAAGTTATAACAACGACAATATCTTAATCCTAAATCATTAATTTACATGAATCGTCATATGAAACTGTTACAGTATATTACTATAGATACTTAGATAGACTCATAGACAAGGAACGCAATTTAGCAAAACCTTATGGGGTACTTTAAACTGGGGACAGGGGACAAAAGTTCCTTCGACTCTAAAGGTGACAATGCACAAGCTCAATTTTCCTCGTATCACTCTCCCAGTATCCCCTTTTCTTACGCTACCCCGGGCCCTCCATAGTTTTCACTTTATTAAAATTAAAAATTAAAAAATGTACTCACTCCAACCATGTTCAATGATTAGAATTATTGAACATAAATTTACAATTCGGAGTAAACCATTACTATGGTCTTACTCCAAAATTCACCAATTTCCTTTTTTTTTTCCTCGGAATTTGCCCCATTTCTAATTTTGGAGACTAGCAGTATCCCTCCGTTTCATTCAATTATTTATGTTGGGCTTGAGTTCCCCTCACAAAATTCGACCAAACAATTGAATGAAATGGAGGGAGTAGTAGTCGTATAGTACATCGTTCTTGGGACAATTTACGCTATATTTGTTTTCCCAAAATAATCCTAAGTGATCGAAGTAAATTGGGATTGGATTACTCTGAGCAAATTTTCCTTCCATTTTTCCCCTTCTTTCTTCAACACATCGAATGCATCGTATAATAACATTGGCTATTTTTAGAAATATTTTGATAGGATGTTTACTTTCCGATCCCCCATGAGCTCTTCAACTTGACGAATCAATCTCGTCGCAAAGTCTCGTATGAAACCGTCGCACAAACTATTTCGTTTTTGCTAGTCTAGCATTGTTGACGAAACCGTATCTAATCCTAAACCAATAACGAAATCGTCAACGATGCTCGACTAGCAAAAGCGAATTGGAGATTTTATATTCGTCCTACATCAAATTAATCATCTTTAACTCTAACTAGCTGAACTAAAAAACTAATAAATTTGAGACAATATAAAAAAGAACGAACAAAAATAAAAACATAATAAATTGAATCAAATACAAACAAGGACGAAGAAGAAGCTTACTGAGGAAGTCACCGAGATTGAAAGACAGAGGAGTAGCCCAAGTCGAATAATCAGCGGAGGTGGTATTATCAGTCGCATTAAAGAACCAACCAGCAGCTCCTCCCACCGTGTGATTGGTGTAAGTAGCGGCCGATGCACCACCGACAATGGTGGCGAATAGTACGGTAAAAGCCGTGAGAAACGCCGCAAACGACGGCGCCGACATATTTAAATGGTGGCGCGTCAGCGTGTGAGTTGGATCTAGGATAATTTGTGCAGAGCAAAATGGATGAATTCAGAAATGTGTGTTGTGTTGTTTACACTTCAGTGAATAGTGATGGTGGGCTTGTGGGCTCCGAGTGTTATTTTTGTACTAACTGTTTAATCACCGCCACGTGTGTTTATTCAACTCAATCGTTATACCATGGAGCCGAGTGTTTACGCTCATTGGTTTGGTGGGAGTGAGACCGCTTTTTATTTCTTTGTAAAATAATTTTAGTATTTCGAGTTATTCACGACAAGCGGGTGCGGGTGCGGTGGTGTATGCGTCTGAGAGAGAGGGAGACGCATATAGACGGAGTCGTTTTTCTTCTTCTCTGGCAATAGTACGCGTAGTTTATATATTTTGATTTAGTGGAGTTTAAAATATATTCTATATTGTAAAATTTACCCTAAAAGGTAAAAATAAATATAAATATTAATTTACTTGTGCTTTAGAGATACTCTTTATTTTGTTTTATCACCGTTTTTCAACTATACAAGATATAAAGTCTATGAGATTTCCACCCATAGTTTATTCGAAAGATCTTGCTAACTTTGACATGCATGGCAAATTAGGGCATAAGGATGATCAATTAAACTCGAGATTGTGGTGGTTTTATCATTCTTCAGTCATATAACATGTTTCTTTAATTTTTACAAAGAAACCACTAATACTGTGGTGGTGGAGATTTGGAAATCCGAACTTAGAACTATGCGAATTATTAATTTACTAACCACTGGACGTGCAATTAACGGAAAAAGTTAAGAGAAGGGCAATAATTAGGTGAAAGGAAGGGCGCTATTTTTCTTCAATTCGGGAGAGACTTTTTGGCGTAAAAATTGTGTACTTACACTTAGCTTGACTAGTCAATTGAGCTTTCTATAGCCTAAAATAGGTCATGAATAAGGCAAGATTCACTCATTTGTTCTACCATTTGTATGCTTTATTTGAAATTCTTCTATTATATTAAAAAAGAAATGTAGCGTCAACAAATGAATTAATGAAGCGAAGAACAATGGACTTGAATTGAAAATAGCCTAGAATATTGGCCAAATGGACTCAAGTATTAGCCATTATTTTTTCTTTACGAGAATTTTTGTCCTTTTTTTTTTTTGGACGAAGAATAATGTACGTGTAACTACGAATTACATTCCCAAAACGCATGAGATCAAATCAATACTTCAATTATTCAATATATATGTATTTCGAAAAAACACACTAAATTGACTTTTCAAGTACAAAGATATTTCTCTACACGGGCTCTAGTCCTCTTAGAAAAAACGAATATCCTAGAAAGGGGATATAGTATATATAATCCAATTCATATAGCTCTCAATCAGCTAGGAAACTTTATTTACTTGAACTTTTACTATCAAAATACGTACAGATTTAAAAAAACTAAAATAATTGAAGTATTATTCTTTTTACAATCATTAACTACTTGTCCATACGAAAGAATATATATATATAACAAAGAATATAGTCCTATCTAATTTTCGATATATATAAATGAAGAGGACTCAAACTCGATAATGAGATAACCGTCATTAATCATCTTCTAGGAGTTGGAATAAGTCGAAGTGGTTCAACTCTTTGCATTGACAGCCCAAAAGTTTCTTGCACATCTACATTTTCAACAACATTGTTTCCATCACTTTCCTTCCAATTAAAAGAGTATAGTAGATTGGCCAACATAAGATGAACCATCCTATAAGCTAGTGGCATGCCAGGGCACATCCTTCTTCCTGCTCCAAATGGTATAAATTTGAAATCTTGATGTTTCATATCAATTTCGGCACTACATTCTAAAAACCTTTCAGGTAAAAACGAGTTCGGGTTTTGCCATAGGCTTGGATCGCGGCCCATGGACCATACATTGACCCAAACTTCTGCGTCTTTGGGTACTATATACCCACATAACTCAACGTCCTTTGCCGCCCTATGTGGTACCAAAATTGGAGCTGGTGGGTGTAGTCTCAATGTTTCTTTAACCACTGCTTGAATGTATGGTAATTTCGTAACATCCGACTCCAAAATCAACCCGTTACTCTTACCAAGTACTTGGTCTATTTCGTTTTGTGTCTTAGTCATTTTTTCCCGGTTCGACAACAACTCCGTCATTGCCCATTCCAACGTACTAAATGTCGTGTCGCTCCCCGCTAGGAAGAAATCCTGAAACATAATTGACTTGTTATACAACATTATATTATCGATCATGGACGTCTATATTACACATTTACATGCAGTTAAAAGTAGACGTCCGTCAGCTCATGGCTAGGCTCAAATCTGCGAATGAAAAAAGAGAAGTATTTGTGATATCAAATTTTTCTTACCATGAGCAAATGTTTCACGTCATCGAGGCTAAGCTCATTATCCTTAACAAGCTTGAGTAGAGTGTCAAGCACGTCATCTTTTGCAACCATTAGAGTCGTATGATCATCAACATGATTACAAATTCGTTCGTCAATAATCCTTTCAAAGATTCCCAGCATCTTGTTAAGATAAAATGTATTCCTCTTCAAAATTCGTTGCAAATCAAATAGCTCAAACAACGGGAAAAAATCCGAAATATTAAGCTTGGAACCTTCTTCCAACAAATGCCAAACAAGATCCTTAAACTCATCATCTGACGAGCATGAAGAATAATCATGACTACCTAGATCGATCGAGAAGAGGGTATTCGACATCATGTTCAGCAAAGTTGTAAACCCGGCATTGCCTATATTAACAGGCAAACCTGCTTCACAACAGTCTCGTGCAAACTCAACCAACTCTTGAACCTTCCTTTCACGTAGACCTTGGCTAGAATCAAGCCTATGCTTAGTGAACAATTGCATGGTCGCGACTTTCCTAAGGGTACGCCATTTGTGACATACCGGGAGCCAAATCATCGAAAAACGATCATGGTCCGTTACTTTCCTAGCGACGGGAACTTTTCTACTGGAGAAGTCTAGGTCATGCTTAAGGAACATTTCTTTGGCTATTTCAGGGGACGATATCACTATAGTAGTGACATTCCCTAACTTTAAGGACATTATAGGTCCAAAAGTTTTGGAAAGTTTGGCTACATATTGGTGCGGTCTGACCCCAAGCTGGTGAATGTTGCCTATAATCGGCCATGATTTTGGCCCCGGAGGAAGTAATAAATTCGATTTTTTAGAAAAAATGAGGATATTAAAAAGATAAATTAGTATTACCGGAATGAAAAGAAGGTAAACATCAAGCACCATGATAATTAAGGAAGTTTAATTTAAGATGTTTTTGTGTATGTGTGAAATAATAATGTAGATTTGAAATAGATTGCTAATAATACATACAAATTTTTTGTTAATAATAAGGAAATGAGGCGTGTCATATTTATAATGAAAGAAATGAGGCCAAAGTGAAAAGGACCACCATTTTTAAAATAGTTTCTCCTTGTAAAACGACGACCATCAAGATTTATATATCAATTTTTGCTTAAACGTAAAAAACCGTTACCGTAACCATTTGTTTATTTATCAGCCACAAAATATCCACACAGAAAGTCGCTTCAAGACAAGTATATCACACGTGATTACGTGAGTAGTAAAGTTAGTCTAGTAATTAGGTCATGCATCCTTGATCAATATAGTTTGTTCGAGTTTAAATCCTTATATTTTTACTCAAGTGTGTAACATTAGTTAGCTATTCATTCGTCCTTGTAAATAAACACGGAGTAAGTATCTCATATTTTACTAATAGAGTATAAGGGCCATAACATTGTATACTTTTTTTTTTTTTGTACATATAGGACCAGTTAATGATGTGACAGTGTGCGGATATGACATTTCGAAGCGGGAACAATCCCAGGACAAGTTAGTGTCCTAACTACTAGACCAACCTCCATCCTCATTGTACAATTGCAAATTGCAACATGTAGTTTCACAATTTTAGCATTAGTTGTCGCAACCTCAGAGGCGAAATCAAACTCTTGCCTCTAGTTCCTCCATTCAAGCGAGCTTAGCTTGTTTACATTGGTGAGTTTATTTGGCAAACACAATCGGATTTTGCAAACTAATTGGTACGTGTGTGATTAATTACCGAAGTATTTCACCACCATTTTCATGTGATGTCGAATTTCTAGAATATATGTTATGGTGTTTAAAATAAAGAACAGTATCCTTTATTAGTCAAAAAAACAAATATACAATTAAATGTTCAAAGTAAATATGCGAGGTGTTTAGTAGAATACACTAACTGGTCAAAGATGTTTGTATTTATAATATAACATCTAATTTTAATTTAATTAGGGTGGGTTTAAACGCAACAATAAAAGGGTTAAATACAACAATTAAATATTAATCTTCCCCAAAATGCCCTTAATTGTGAAGAGAAAATGTAGGAGTTGATAGTTGTGGCTGTACAGTTGTTGTTGATGTTGTTGATGATGATTGATGAGTAGATGAAGTGATGATGACGAGTGAATGGATTGAAGGGGATGAATAGAGAGAAGAAGCTGTAAAAAAACATAAAAATTAGACAGAGGGTACTCTGGTCTTTTTGTACCTTTTTATTGTTGTATTTAACCTTTTTTGTTGTTGCATTTAGACTTTATGTATAATTAAATATTACATGGTAGATAAAACATAACCTTGAATTACAAACTTCTAAATTATTTTTATCATCAATTCAAAGATGTTCTACTACTGCTCTTGTTGACAATTTTCACATATGATGATTTATAGACAATTCATGTCAATTGATCTCAACATTTATATTTTCTTTTATCGAACTCTTGTTTTTGGATAAAGTTACAAAGTAGGTGTAATAGAGGATAGTAGTCATCAATGGTAGCTTGTCAGGTTGTGTACTTGATATATGATTAATTTGTCCTATTTTTCATGTGATTCTTATCCTCCCGTGTCCTACTTTTGATGATTGTATAGTTGTTTTCCCGCTCTTTTTATATATGTGTTTGTCTTGGCTCAATTCAATGCCATTTTGCAAATTCTAGTGCTTTTCCTATTTTGTACGAGAATCGGGTTCTGCGGTGTATTTTGGCTTTTGTAGGACACCTACGGAGCATGTTGGGGCGGAACCCGAGGTATTGGAGAGTCGAAGAGCGGAGATGGAGGTTAGAGCGGGATCCTAGGCACGAAAATCGAGAGTAAGGGACGATAATATAAGCTTGGAAGTTGGAAGCAAAGAGAGGACAAACACATGATTTGAAGAATCTTCACGCAAAGGGGTATCTTCAAACGGTCATATCTCAAGTTGTAGAGTGTATATTGGGATGACTCAAGTTGGAGATGAAATTTCATCTCGTTAGCTTTCTAATGATATATATATTATAAGCTCAATTTGATCAAGAAACAAGTGAGATATGACCTTCCAAAGTCAAGTGCGCGCGTCAATTTTTGACCGCTCGGCCATACGCTCGCCGAGCGGACGGCTGAGCGTATCACCAGCAGTGAGCAGTTCGCCGAGCTCATAAACGCTCGGCCGAGCGTATGAGTCCGCTAGGCGAGCGTATATATCCGCTCACCGAGCGGAGGCTCCGGATTGCTTTTTGACACGTTTTTTTCGTCCTTTCCTTTTGTACACTATAAATACCCACCTAATCTAATTAGGTGGGGGAACTTTTCACCTTTTTATTTTCTTACATATTTTTTAGATTAATTCAAAAGGGGATCCAAAAACTCTCTCTCTCCTAGTTTGAGCCTTGGTTTCTCCACCCTTGTATTTCTTTCATCTTTGATCTTTCATTTTGTTCAAGATTATTGCAATAATTGTCAAGGTTTATTATTAATATAATTAAAGTCTTTAGTCATCCATCTCCTCTTTATTTCTTTTGTTTGGGTAACAATTTTTCTCCCTTTTATTTATTGTCATTTATCTTGTTTTAGTTATTGTTAATTCATGTTTATTAGTTGATTAATTAGTCTAGTCTTTCAAGTTTGAATCTTTACCAATTTGTCATATTTAGTATCATGTTTAGGCTCTAATAATTGAGATTAGTGTTGATTTAGTGATGTGTGAGTAATTTTATTGTTAGGGGGTGTGGGAAATGTGACAAATGTGGTGTCTTTAAGTGGGGAATTAACTTATTGTTTTGTATATCACTTGATTTGTGCCCAATTGTTATTCTTATGATTTTAATTGCACGATTGCCTAGGATGTATGTACACTTGGGTAGTTGTATCTTTCACTAATTAGGCCAACATAAGAGATTTGAGGCTCAATTAAGCATAAGTAGGTAGGATTGATTGATTAATTGCATGAGAATGATTTAATCGATTAATTGGGAATTAGATTAAGTACTTGAGGGGGTCTTAATCATTTTTTGTCCCTCATTTGGCATGAATTAATTTCATTGAGTGTTGTTGTTAATTCCCCTAATTAAAGAATTCATCTTTGTTGCATGGACCACACTTATACACCCTAACTCCCTAATTAACGGTTTTAAATTCAAAGCTTCCAACTTTATTTGCTCAATAGTCAATTAGTGGTAGTAATTAGATATATTCCCTCATATTAATTGGATTAGACTACAATTGGAGCTAAAATTAATAGACAATCACCCCGTCCTCGTGGATTCGACCCTAAGCTATGCTAGGATGATTAGACTCGCTTGAACCTAGATTTAAGCGTGTCAGTACAAACCCCACAAACC
The DNA here is from genome assembly GCA_963680865.1 of Spergularia marina. Classification (NCBI taxonomy): domain Eukaryota; kingdom Viridiplantae; phylum Streptophyta; class Magnoliopsida; order Caryophyllales; family Caryophyllaceae; genus Spergularia; species Spergularia marina. Next base: position 23,418,895 of record OY804551.1, on the reverse strand, counting down.
AACACAAATTCTTCTGATGCACTTTGATCCCACTCGTGCGCATTTTGGGAAACTTCCCGAGAGGTCACAATCCTAAAATTCCTCCTCATAGCACGCTTAACCGTAGAGTTCTTATCCCATGGGCTTACTAAAAGGACAGTCGACTATGTTGATATGATTAGCTCTATCAATCCTTATAAGCACTTTATATTACCCCTTAATCTCTTACTCCGTATAAATCTCCTCTAAAATTTGGTGTATTACAATACCTTTGGCAAAATCAATATCTCTTGTAGGCAGCAATTCACTTAGATTTCATCAATATCTTCTTCTTGAATTTCTCAAACCTAAAATGGTATAGATGAAATGATATAGCAAACTAACCTCAAATTTTGATGTAAATGATAATGACGATTAAAAGTTAAAATTACATGGCTCACATCTCATACGTAACTCCTACACTTACCGTACAACTCAAGCACAACTTACGCTAATATTTCCCCTTATTCCATCTAAAAATTAAAAAAAAGAAAAACCTACATCCGATTCATTTAAGCATATTCATCTATTTATTTACTGAGATATAGATAAAAAAAAAGTCTTTCGACTCCATCCGAATGCACTTAAATCTTACTATCTTAACGGCGATATCAGAGTTGCAGTTTTCGCAACTCGCACCCTCTTTAAACATTCATCAATTCATGCATCAAACCCAAATAATTCTCCCATAAACACCTTTTTTTTTTTTTTTACCATTTACCCCCATTTCATCTAACACACCTTATATGATTACATCCATTCAAACATATTCATTTACTTATTTATCGAGAAATAAGTGAAAGAACCCTTGCAACTCGATCCAAAAATACTACACCCAGTCGCAACTCGATCCAAAAATACTACACCCAGTCGCAACTCTCGCCCTCTTTAAACTTTCATTGCTTTAAACCCAATCATTAACCCTTCCCTAAGAAACAGAGGTGCCTACGTCGCTCAAGTTAATTTGTACCATACCTCGTAAAATTTTATGTTCCCGTTGGTCAATGATGCAACTAATTACATAATTTACGATGCATGAATCACGAGTACAGTAATGCTACTCCATGAATCACGACAAATGATACTGGCCCTGCATAAGGACTACAGTATACAAGTGTGAGCTGTACGTAGTACGTACACTACCCACGTTAGATTATCATATAGTATGATTTGGGCCAGAGACGTGAAACATGCGATATATGTCTACCTGACGGCTGACCTAACCAAGTGTTAAACTACCGTTAAGTGGTTCCCACCTTCCTCCATCCAACTTCAAACATTTTTTACTAATAATATCCGTATTGAGGAGGACACGTTAATCATTTAATCAAAGTTTCAAAAAAAATTACATAACGACTTTGATAAATATCTTAGCAAAAATTCAAGCCATTTTTTCGAAACTTTGATTAACCAAATCAATTCTTGTGCACATCCTCTCTAATAATAAGGGTGGGTTTTTTATGCTTACACACATTGTACGATGAATCGAATGTCACGAATTGGATTTTAATTAAAATGTATGATTTAACCATGAAAAGCAACACCACTAGATTATACATTTTTGAGTATTAATGTTTACGCTACTCTTACATAATTAAGTCAAACTTTCTCATTTCATATCTGGGTTAGTTTTAGAAATTCTGAATAAATAAGAGTAGCATAAACATTAATACTCAAAAATGTAATGTTGTTATAGATGGATTTTAAATTGAGTGTATTTAAATTGAAAACCGTTCAAAAAGAAATATGAGTCAAAATATGTTCTCTAGTCGAAAATAGTATAAAAGTCTAATATCATCGGACGACAAAGGCATTGGTTTCTAAAAACAAATTCTCATTTTTATGATACTAATAAGCCCAATTTCGTGTCATGTGCAAGACGTGTTTGTGATCTTTTGCTTTGATCTTGTGCTGCTTTTTCTTACAATTTCCTACAAAATGTAACAAAACTAAGCATTATTGTTTGCAATGTCAAAAACAGGATAATTAAAATCCTAACTACAAACACATTCGAGAGTTGGATATCCAGATTAGCACTGATCGCTATAATTAATGGTGACTCGACTTCTATCCGTAACCCGATATTGTATAAACAAATAACATACAAGACCATATCTCTATACAAGAAATGGTACAATTTGAAGGACAAGTCAACCGAAGCAATGGCTAACAAACCTTTTTAGAATCCTAACTACGAACACAACTCAAGAGTTGGATTATATTCAGATTAGCAGCGATCCGCTATAGTGGTGACTCGTCTTCTATCCGTAGCCCGATAAACATTAGATTATACTTTGTAAAATCAAATAACAAGGCCATATCTCTATATACAAGAAATGGTACGATTCGAAGGACAACTCAACCGGAGCAAAGGATCAAGATGTTCTTCAAAAATTAACATCGCAAGGTGTGCTAACTAATTTAGGCTTGAACATCCGACTTCTAGAGAACAAGTTCTTTAGTGGGTTTTGGCAACCTAGTACGGATATTCTGTCAATGCAAATTATTGCCGGTTTACTAGTGCCAAAGTTGCTGATTAGGGCCAGGTTCTTCGTGAATGGGCTAACTTTCAAGTCTCCCCTGCCAATGTGACAAGCCTGCTGACAACTTCATTTCGATGGTCTTCAGTCTTCACTTCCGAAATGGGTGGAGTCTTGTAAACCAAATACGACCAAAAACGGTGGTTAGTAAGAGACTGAAGAACCACAAGCTACATACAGCTATTGAAGGTTCATCACCCAGCAGCAACCATGCCAGCACAGCAGCTAACTGAAAGGTGTAACAAGGAAGCTAGGAGGTTACATGTCGTCATCAATGCTAACTAGATTCTGTCACAAGCAGTTACGCAATTGTGTAGTATATAAGCATAGGTTGTAATACAATTCAGAATTAATTTTAATGGATTCATAATTAGATAAAATGTTTTCATCTACGAAATTCCAATTTCTCTGTTTTATTACTTAGCAATCACATCAACATTAAACATATGAAAAGGAAATGCAAGGAGTAATAAAATGACAAATGTCTCATTTAATAATTTAGATAGATAGATAGATATATTTACAATTTTTTTTTGAACGACCGTGTTGAATAATGATTTTAAGTTGGATCTCACTTGTTTCAGTGAAATTCCTAAATAGAATGAATATACAATTTTAATAATATACGAGGGACATGTACTCAAATTTAATGTCACTTGATGACATTATCAAATTTCACTCACTCTATTATGAGTTTAATGATGTCTACACTTGGTGCAATATATTAGATCAGTTCATGAAATTGCCTAGGATTCTAGGAAGTGGAACAACTTGTAGTGGATGAGCTTTTTGCAAGGATAGGGCAAACTTCTCTTCCATATTTATTTCATTTGGATCAACATGCTTCCAATTGAATGTATGAAGAACAGAAGCCAACATTAGATGCAACATCCTATGAGCAAGAGGAAGCCCAGGACAAATCCTTCTCCCAGCTCCAAAGGGAATGAGCTCGAAATCCCGACCTTTCACATTGATTTCACACTCGAAAAATCTTTCTGGCTCAAACGATAAAGGGTCTCTCCATACACCTGGATCGTGGCTAATGCACCACACGTTAACCCAAATTTGTGTGTCTTTGGGCACATGATAACCACACAAGGCTGCATCTGTTTCGGCCTTGTGTGGCAGCAAAATTGGTGCTGGTGGGTGTAGTCTTAGAGTTTCTTTCACTATGGCTTGGATGTAAGCTAGCTTTGGTACATCTGATTCTTGGACTAACCTTTTTTTTCCAACTACTTGGTCCAGTTCATTTTGGGCCTTATCCAACTTATCTGGATTGCGAAGTAACTCTGTCATGGCCCATTCAAGTGTGTTAGAAGTTGTTTCCGTGCCTGCTACAAACAAATCCTGTACATAGAATCAGAAGTATGAACACATTTGAAGAATTCTAAATCCATCATATCTTTGAAATTGTGACATGTTTGATATAAAATCGTAAAGTGTTAGTTAGGAATCAAATTAAAGGACGAATAATGTAAATGTTTGGCAAGAAAATGGTGTTGCTGACCTTAGTGTATTAACCGGTAGTGCAAAATTATAGGATCATCGAACTAATATCTAATATTATATTATTTTCAAAACCTTCATTTCTTAGGAAGAGCTGAGGTAGGTTGATTAGACTAACTTGATTTGGGTTCTTAATATCTAAGCCGAAAAGGTTTTAGACCAAATTAGACGTGGGATGATACTTACCATGAGAAGACCTTTGATTTCATTAAGGCTCAATTCATCGTCTTTAGCAAGGTTAAGTAGAGTGTTTAATACATCATCCGTGGACCCCTTCTCATCTTCCGATCTTTCACTAATAATTTTCTCAACCACACCTAAAAGCTTGTAAAAATGGACGGAAAACTTCTTTACTACTCCTTGCAAATCCAAGGGCTTTAACATTGGAAAAAAGTCGGACACATTAGGCCGTGCAACCTCCGCCAACATTTGCCAAACAAGTTCCTTAAACTCTTGGGAGTCCGATGACACATAACTCGCCAAATCCATCGAGAAGAACGTGTTCGACAATAAATTTAGCGAGGTAGTGAAACCGGCCTTGCCTATATCAACTGCAAGGCCGGTTTCACAACAGTGTCTCATATACTCTACCAACTCATTCACCTTACCTTGCCGTAGGACTTGGCTAGCATCGAGTCGTTGGCTCGAAAATAATTGCATAGTGACAATCTTCCTAAGATTATGCCATTTCGGACAAACCGGTAGCCATATCATGGAAAGCTGGTCGTGGTTACCAACGTGTCCCACAGACGGAATTTTCCTACTAGAGAAGGCTAAGTCGTGCTTAACTAACATTTCTTTGGCTACTTTCGGACATGAAATTATTATTGTAGTAATGCTCCCTAGCTTGAGACTCATTATAGGGCCGTAAATTTTCGACAACTCGGCCAGTGATCGATGAGGCATGTCGCCAAGCTGGTGAATGTTGCCTATGATCGGCCATGGTTTTGGACCCGGTGGAAGCTTATTGGATTTGCCAATTTTTCGTGATAATAGTTGAAATAAAATGAGAATCGGGACAATTATAGTAAGGAGAAAATTTAACATGGTGTAATGTTCCATACGATTTTTAGGAATAATTTATCTAGATCATTAGAGTCGTCTACATTACGCTACATATACGATATACTAGTTTGCACCAGAAATTACAAAGCGTAGATGAGGCTTGCAGGCTGCCAAGCGTACACGATGTGTACCAATGAATCTGATAGGCTGCTCTTAGACGGACCTACAAGGGTATGTATGTATAACAGTAACCCACAAGCGGCTTATTTATGAACCTAACTCGAAAATAATCCGAGTTTATCAACATAAATTAAAGCTTGCTCCTAATTGCACACAACTCAATTTGAGAAATATGATTTAAAACATTGCTACACATACAGAAAATGCCGAAATGATAATTAGTAAACTCGATTTAAATAATTAAATCATCCTAAATGCAAAAAGAAAAATATACGTACTTGATCAAAATTAGACCCGATTGACCCCAAAAGTAATGACTTGAAAATAGCCTCACTTGATCGAAGTGACCTAATTTGAATCAGATTTGAATCACCCGTTTTGAGTTGTTTGTTTGGTCTGCTTTTGTTTTGCTACATCCTTAGTTATGACTTTTCCGATAACATGTACTCCCTCCAATTTTTTTTTTTTTATTCTTTACGTTTTGTTTGAATATGTGAGAGTAATAAAAATGAAACGTAGAAAATCTAAAAAAAACGGAGGGAAGTACTATAAATTGTTCTAAAATTTCAAAGAAATAAGGATTATGAATTCAAATTTCGATTCAATGTATTACATAAATGAAGAAAATTCAAATTCAATGCAAACTTGATAATGAGATGATTATATTATTATTATTATTATTATTATTATTATCTCCTAGGAATTGGAATAAGTCGAAGTGGCTCAACTCTTTGCATTGAAAGCCCAAAAGTTTCTTGCACTTCTACATTTTTTCCTTCACTTTCTTTCCAATTGAAAGAGTTTAGTAGATTAGCCAACATAAGATGCATCATTCTATAAGCTAGCGGCATGCCAGGGCACATTCTTCTTCCTGCTCCAAAGGGTATAAACTTGAAATCTTGACGTTTCATGTCAATTTCGGCACTACCTTCTATAAACCTTTCGGGTAAAAACGAATTCGGGTTTGACCATAGGCTCGAGTCACGGCCAATTGACCATACATTGACCCAAATTAATGCATCTTTGGGCACCAAATAGCCACATAATAACTCCACGTCCTTTGCGGCCTTATGTGGTAACAAAATTGGAGCTGGTGGGTGTAATCTTAACGTTTCTTTCACCACTGCTTGAATGTATAACAATCTCGCAACATCGGACTCCATAATAATCGACCCGTTACTCTTACCAAGTACTTGGTCTATTTCATTTTGTGCTTTGATCATTTTTTCAGGGTTGTGTATTAATTCCGTCATTGCCCACTCCAATGTACCAAATGTCGTGTCGCTCCCCGCTAGAAACGAGTCCTGAAAAATAAATTAAACCGATTGAAACACACATATAGATGAGACTCACTTCTTCTCTCTAAGCGTTAGACGTCCGGAGGTGGATCACTAATAAGTGAAATAGTCGTTAGTATGAATATGCGGGAAGTTGTACCCTGTAATTATTAGGATCGCTGGAGACGTGTGCATAACGCGCATACGTCCTATTAGTTAGAATGAAGTGGAAATCATAATTGAAACAGAAATTACGAAAGGGGTGGAAAAACAAAGGCTTACCATGAGCAAATGTTTCACATCATCAAGGCTAAGCTCATTATCCTTAACAAGCTTGAGTAGAGTGTCAAGTACGTCATCTATTGCAACGGATTGAGAATCATGATGAAGATCGCCATTAGTACGTAGCCTTTCGTCAATAATTCTTTCCATGATTCCGAGCATCTTGTTAACGTAGTATGTGTTACGCTTCGAAACTCGTTGCACATCAAAGAGCTCAAACAATGGGAAAAAATCCGCAACGTTAAGCTTAGAGCCTTCATCCAACAGATTCCAAACAAGATCCTTAAACTCATTAGCATTATTTGATGAGCTCGAGGAATTATGGCTACCCAAATCGCACGAGAAGAGGGTGTTTGACATCATGTTGAGCAAAGTCGTAAACCCGACGTTGCCTATATCGACAGGCAAACCAGCATTACAACAGTCTCGTGCATAGTCAACCAACTCACGTACTTTCATTTCACGTAAGCCCTGACTGGAATCGAGTTTGTGCTTTGTAAACAATTGCATGGTCATGACTTTCCTAAGGGTACGCCATTTTTGACATGCCGGGAGCCAAATCATCGAAAATGGATCATGGTCCATTACCCTCCTAGCGAAGGGCACTTTCCTACTAGATAAGTCTAAGTCATGCTTGAGGAATATTTCTTTGGCTAATTCGGGTGATGAAATCACTATAGTAGTGACATTCCCTAACTTTAAGGACATGATAGGCCCAAATATCTTGGAAATGTTAGCAACATATTCGTGAGGTTTGTCACCGAGCTGGTGAATGTTGCCTATGATTGGCCATGGTTTTGGTCCGGGGGGAAGCGATAATTTTGATTTTTTGGTAAACTTGAGGAAATGAGAAACAGTAATAATAATTACGATTGTTGGAATCATAAGGAGAAGAAACGAGTTGTCAAATAATGCCATATTGATCATTACTATTGAGGTTTGATTTGTTGATTTTTTTTTTTTTTTTTTTTTTTTGTGTGGAACAAGCTAGCTAGATGTAATAGTTTTCTAGCTAGTACATCAACTTATATGGTTCTTTAACAAGATATATAGAATATAATGGAATGTTATGTTCATATATACTTCAATTCATAGTTCAAACCGTAGCTTAATCTGTACTACAAAACTTAAATTTAATTATCTTTTGGAGTGTAACATTGATTTCCACGTTCAAGTCAAATATATATTATGTACAGTCAATATATATGAGATGTAATGTCTATCTTATTACTCATTCTATGATAAATGTCTTACTGTCATGCCAAATTTGGACTAAGTCATCGTATTACAGTTTATCTTAATGTCTTGCAATATGAACTAAGTCATTGTATACTCAAAATCAACGCACTTACATGATAATTATATTCCTAGCAAAGAAATCATTAGGCCATCATTGATAAGTCATGCCCGAATAATAAACACATAATTGTAACTTGTAACGGTATAAATTGTATATGCCTCAAGGACACATACTAAACGTCTAACATACATCTTGTTGAATTGTTTGCTTTTCTTGATTAAAAAAATATCTCAGAGTTTGTTAACTTTTTTTAGATCTCGCTTAATTATAAGAAGTGAAAACAACATAGCAAATTTAAACGATTTGTCTAATGTGTCCTCCGATGACACTAGCTAGTTAAGAACTCAAAACCTTCTTTATATGAGTGAGATTCTCATTTGGCAAAACAAAATGTGAGTTCTAATTGATTATTTGAAGAGAATCTCACACAAATAATGAAGGTTTTGAGTTCTTAACATGTAACCTTGAGAGTGATTGAAATTTCTCCTCAATAACTCTGTCGATCCCAATAAAAATTAATTGGGTCATTTCACATTGAAACCCAAATTCACCACTTCCTTTAGTCCAATGGGCCTCTACATTTGCTTTTGAAGTCCAGTGATGGAAACTTCACTCTTTGTTCCCTCCACCGAAAGAGTTTCACTTCACCTGTTCTCATAAATTGTTCAAGATTGAATGTATACATGTTGTCATGGTGAAAAAAAGTATGCTGAAATGGATTCGCTACGTACAACTTCAAATCATCTTTGAATGATGATAGCGTGTCGACTAAGGTTGTATGAAATTTGAGTGTAACCATTTCATCATACACAAGTCATATGAAACATGTCCAAATAAAATATGAGATACTCAAATTCAAATCGGTACCGCCTGATGTCGCGCACTACCTCGCATTATTCACATTTCTATGAGATTCATTGTGATGAAATCAACACTTGTGCAATATAAACGGCTCAAATCATGATATTTTGCCTAGGAATTGGAACAACTTTGAGTCCACGACCATTTCGCAAGGATAGGGCAAACTCCTCTTCCACATCAATACCATTTGGACCAACATGCTTCCAATTGAATGTGTGAACAAGAGAGGCCAAAATCAGGTACAACATCCTATGAGCAAGCGGAAGCCCAGGACAAATCCTTCTCCTAGCTCCAAAGGGAATGAGCTCGAAATCCCGACCTTTCACATTGATTTCACACTCGAAAAATCTTTCTGGCTCAAACGATAAGGGGTCTCTCCATATACCTGGATCGCCGCCAATGCATGACACGTTCACCCATATTTGAGTGTCTTTAGGCACATGATAGTCACACAAGACCGCATCTGTTTCGGCCTTGTGTGACAGTAAAATTGGTGCCGGTGGGTGTAGTCTTAGCGTTTCTTTCACTATGGCTTGGATGTAAGCTAACTAACTTTGGTATATCTGATTCTAGAACTGACCTTTCTTTGCCAACTACTTGGTCCAGTTCGTTTTGGGCCTTTGCCATCTTAATTGGATTGCGAAGTAATTCTGCTATGGCCCATTCCAGTGTGTTAGAAGTTGTATCTGTACCTGCTACAAACAAATCCTGTAATGTGAACCACTACTCCACTAACTTATTTGATAGCAACTTTTTATAATTCATATTTCTAATTTGCCCCTCATTTATTAATTTGATGTTGATAATAATTTGAGTATTCTATAGTATTGTATCATTTCTCAGTAATCAGCTATAATTTCAGCTACATTAGTTACCAAATAATCCTGATTTGCTAAGCTATTTTTTTTTTCTTCTTCTAGCTACCTCTTTATGCCTGTACGCTACAATTTCACATTTCAGCTAACATTACAGATTTACAGCATTTAGCTACTACATAAGTTTTCACCTGCTATTTAAGCTAGTTGTACCAAACATAGACATAGAACCGTCATTTCTTCTTTATACATGCTAGAAAAAAAAAATACTTACCATAAGTAGATGTTTGATTTCATCAAGGCTCATTTGATCGTCTTTTGCAAGCTTGAGTAGAGTGCTCAGTACATCATCCTTAGAACCCTTTTCGTCTTTCAATAATCTTTGATCGATAATTCTGTCAAGAACACCCAATAACTTATAAAAATAGACCGTGTGTCTTTTTACTACCCCTTGCAAATCCAAGGGCTTTAACATTGGAAAATGGTCCGACACATTAGGCCGTATAACCTCCTCCAACAATTTCCAAATAAGTATTAGGGAAATGAATCAATCATGATCATTTCCCAATTATACAATACCAATCTCTCCTAATCTTATGCACATAATTGATAATGATTTATATTTATTTATCATGTTCATATGTAATTGATTCTATTTTGTATTCCCCTTCCCTCGTTAGATTATTATTGTAATTATTGTTTAATCTCCTTCCTAAATTAGCTACTCATGTACTAGTATTTAAACGTTTCATTCTGATCAATAAAATTTAAGCTTTCACAATGATTCTTATCTCTTCCTTTCTCCTCTAATTCTCTACATGGTATCAGAGCAGTCGATCCTTCGACGCGCTCATCAATGTCTTCCGCCTCATTGTCTTCCATTTCCGTTTATCTTTAAAAGCTTCAATTGGTCGTCGATCTTGTGACTTCGACTCTTAAATTGTTGTTCTATTGTGAACACGATTTTTGTTTCTCCTTCCCCATGGTCTTCTCGTCTAAAAATCTTCTTTCATCCTCTGATTTTTTTTTCTCTCACAAATTTCCTTCTAATTGGCAACTCTCAATTTCGTTCTCTTCTTCTCACAAATTAATCTTGTCCCACGTATTTCTGATCTTTGCTAATCATTTCTCTCTTATTAAATATTTTGAATCTCCACCACTTCAATTTTTTTGACCAAATCACTTTGGTCTGTTACCTGCCTCTTACTATTTGCCTATTCTTGCTCTTATTTTCCTTTCTTTGTCCCCTATCTTCTTCTCTTATTCTCAAAATTCACCCCCTTCTCGTATCTTCTCACATTTATCTTCTCAAATTCATCTTCATTGTTGCCGATTGTCGTCACGGTCATCGGCACATTTAATTTCGCTGCAGCTCATTAACAAATCGTCGATGTTGTACGACAACTCGACCAAATTGCCGTTGTTCTTGTGATCAACGAGTCTTGTTGCGGTGACTTGTGTTCTCGCAACTGTGTTCCCTACTCTGTTCTATCCTCTATTCGATCTTTCTGTCTTTTTTCACTTCCCCCCCCCCAAATTTACATATCTCTCAAATTTTGTAATCTCCTTCTTACTCACTCCTCCCTGACGTGGACTACATAATGTGTACCACGGTCATATCTGAATTCCATTGCCCTCTCTCGTCTAGTTCCTACATTGTTCCCCTCTTTCTCCCTCTCGTCTGATTCAAATTTCCACGGTCATCTTCTCTATTTCTCTTCTTCTTCTCTACCTCATAAATTCGGGTTGATCTTGTGACACCCACAAATATCTTTCTCCCACTCTTATGGTTTCGGATTGATCTTGTGACAACCGAATGTCCTCACTCTTAAATCGTAATGTTGTGTCCCTCTTATGGTTTCGGCTTGTTCGTATGACAACCGAATGTCCTCTCCGATCTTCTCGTCGACGGCTTGCTCCTCTCCACCGATCTCTGCAATTTTCGTTCAAGATTGGACTTACCCTTCGGCCGTCCATCTTGCGGGGGCGTATTAGGGAAATGAATCAATCATGATCATTTCCCAATTATACAATACCAATCTCTCCTAATCTTATGCACATAATTGATAATGATTTATATTTATTTATCATGTTCATATGTAATTGATTCTATTTTGTATTCCCCTTCCCTCGTTAGATTATTATTGTAATTATTGTTTAATCTCCTTCCTAGATTAGCTACTCATGTACTAGTATTTAAACGTTTCATTCTGATCAATAAAACTTAAGCTTTCACAATGATTCTTATCTCTTCCTTTCTCCTCTAATTCTCTACAATAAGATCCTTAAACTCTCGTGAGTCCGAAGACACATGACTTGCCAAATCCATTGAGAAAAACATGTTCGACAACAAGTTTAACGAGGTAGTGAAACTGGCCTTGCCAATATCTACTGCAAGGCCGGTTTCACAACAATTTCTCGTATACTCTACCAACTCATTCACCTTAACTTGCCGTAGGACTTGGCCAGCATCGAGTCGTTGGCTCGAAAATAGTTGCATAGTGACAATCTTCCTAAGATTACGCCATTTCGGACAAACGGGTAGCCATATCATGGAAAACTGGTCATGGTTAGTTGGTTACCAACGTGTCCGGCACACGGGACTTTCCTACTAGAGAAGGCTATAAGTCATGTTTAACGAACATCTCTTTGGCTACTTCCGGAGATGAAATTACGATTGTAGTAATGCTCCCTAGCTTGAGACTCATTATAGAGCCGTAAATTTTAGAGAGCTCGGCGAGAGACCGATCAGGCATGTTGCCAGCAAGCTGGTGAAAGTTGCCTATGATCGGCCATGGTTTTGGTCCGGGAGGAAGCGATAGTTTTGATTTTTTGGAAAATTTGAGGAAATGAAAAAGCGTAATAATCAAGATTATTGTTGGAATCATAAGGAGAAGAAACGAGTTGTCAAATGCCATGTTCATCATTATTGAGGTTTGAATAACGTAGATGTAATAATAGATTTTCAGTGCAACTTATATCTATCTAGTTCTACTAAAACATAAGCCACTAGGACACGTGGCATCCAATGGCTACACATTTTCCTGCTAAAAATTTTGTTCCTAATAACATGGTTTTTAATAATTTTGTTCCTATTAATTTGCTGCAAATTCTAACAACTCTAAGTTAATAATGAAAAAGCAGCTAATAGTTTCTACACTAAATTTATGAGACCATTTCAACCAAATATATATACGGAGTATATCCCAAAATTTTGCTCTTCTTTATCTACTTTACAATCAAAATTTGTCCTCTTACTCACTGATGTAGTGATTAACCATTTCAATGGCTAAAGACTCGCCCAAATAGAGGTAACTAAAGGTCACTTTTTGTGTTCTTATTTATTTGTGTAATCTTCTAATGCAAATTTCATCTCTATTTCTAAGTCATGGGATTGTAAAGTCACTGAAATTTTGAGTTGGTAAATAAATTTGTCATAATACAAATGTTCCCTTACTAATATTCATACTTAGAGATACATTCACGCACACACACTTTGATGAGATTGCATTTTATCAAGTGCAAATTAAAGTCGTACGTATACATGATAGCTAAGGGCCCGTTCGGTATCACTGCCGTTTCCAGTTTTTAGTTTTTTTGCGTAAAAAATTTAGTTAAATAAGTTACAAAATTAATTTGAAATTGTTTTGTTCTATAATAGTCATACAGAAAATGAAAACTGACAACTGAAAATTGAAAACCACTTTTTCTGGTTTTCAAAAACTGGACTTTGGTTTTCAAAAAAACAGAAAACTGAAAACAGAAAACGATACCAAACAGGCCCTAAGCTATTCAGTTTTTTTTTTTTTAAAAGAAGTCCTTGATATCTTGAGTCGGGAAATAGATTCGGGTATATAACTACGTTTCGAACGCCAACAATATAAATCTGTTTTACCAAGACAAAGTTAAGCTAGACGTGTTGCCGCACGTTACGATATTAAAACTTTTGGCTACATAATTTCCGTGCATAGCACGGGTATTATACTAGTATATATATATATATATATATATATGGTTCCTAAACAAGAGAGAATATAATGGAAATGTTGAATTCATATATATACACTGTACTTCATACTTCAAACCATAGCTTAATCTGTATAACAAAACTTAATTTAATTTAATTTTTTTTTTGGAGTGGAATTATTGAATTTACTTATTACTCATCATCCTAATAATGATATTGAAGATTGTGTCTCTTGTCATTTCGTTTGCCAGGTTTGTTAGTTACATGTTAGATCAACATAGTATATAAAAAAAAAATGCCACACATGAATGCTATATCGAAAGAAAAAATTAAGGAGAGGAGATATGAAAATTGTGGTGTAGATAATTGTCTTTTATAACAATTTAGAGGAGTATTGGGAACTTTGAGTGATTTAATCATCAATCGTAGTTAGATTTTATGTATCTATATCACTATATGTTTGTACATACTTTCAAATTATTGTTATTTACAAATTAATTGAAATTAGTCTAAATGATTATATTGCACTATATAAAACTCTTTTTATAATGAAAGTTGATCGTTGGTCACTAATATTTTTGAACATACAATTGAATAGAGAAGTTCACACAACATCACTCAACTCATGATTTTGTTCATTGTATATGCAAATCATGATTATTCGTTGTTTTGGAAACATAGTTTGCAACGATAATATTCTTAAAATACTATGAAAGTAGCTTCACCATTGGTTTGAAAAAACATATCAAAATAAAAAAAAATAACTGTCTCAATATATACTTAAAGAAGTTTAAAATAATGTATCTATATTCACTTTATTTTAGTGTTAGGTTCAAATTCGGGAAAATCTGTGTTCGGTTCGGCATGCATGGACAAAAGTAATATAGTTTTTGGGGGAGGGGTGATCGATGATTGAGAATTGTGTGACGATTTCTAGAGGTTATTCTACAGGTTCGAAAGAGATTGATTAAAATGGGGGAAGTGACATCAATTCATAAACTGAAGGATAAAGTAGGCAAAAAGACTGTCTAATGGGAGAGAGTCAAATCGTGTTGAAAAGAGGTCTAGCTTAAATTTGAAAAGGGTAAAATGAAGTTTTGGACCTTCGGATTGTATATTTGTATGTAACGGTAAATTTGTGTTAAATGTGCGAGGATTCCGTTGGTTTAGAGGGAGCCTATTAGTTAATTATGGTAATCATTTTAAGATATTAATTTGAATACGTGGTTATCACTAATTATACAATAGTCGACCGTATAGCCAAAGTCACATTTATCACAACATATGCTAAAATCTATCCGCCTCTTTTCCATTAGATCGATTTGGAGTGAAAATAACATATACTCTTTGGTTGGGGGGGGGGGGTGACGTATCATATTAACAATGTTTCATGATGTTAATTACTCATAAAGTAACTAAAGAAGTTTAATTTTAATTTTTTTACATAGTTAAGCCCAAAACGTCCATTTCCAGTTTTTTTAACTACTTTTCAAATGAATTTGGCTTCAAACTATATAATAACGTACTCTATTTTGTTAACCCTGATCTCTTCTTACTATGCTCACATGATTTCAAAATTGGTACATACGAGGTCAGTTTATGCATTGGGGGTGTTTTTGTATGTAGGTCAAAAGTCAAACTTAGGATAGAATACACAAAGTTATTCATAGAGAAATTGTGTACAATTTTCGTTTAAATAACAGCAAGAAATAGGTTCGTGAATTCACGGATGCAAAAACTAGCTTATTATAGATTGTATTAATGCGTGCAATATGAACCAAGTCATTGTATACTCAAAATCAACGCACTAACATGATAATTATATTCCTAGTGGAGAAATCACTAGCCAAAGTCATCATGTTAATTAGAATAATTAATGCATAATAACGGGTTTTCAATGGTATATAACGTCTAAACATCACTGTAGGCTATTTTTCTAGATTAAAAACGATCTTCTAGTTTACTTTTCTAGACTTAAATCTCGCATGAAAATTACAGGAAGGGAAAACAACAACAAGCAATAATTTAGAAATGGGAGAATATTCCGCAATGATTCAATCAATCCCATGAAAGATTAGTTGGCCATATCACCTTAAAACCAATTCCCATAAAAAATAAAATGCACTACATACAACAAGATAGACTATACCTACTGTACGTTGAGTACTAATGGAATCCTTTAAAAACAAGGTGTGTTGAAATGAGTTCGTTACGTACAACTTCAATTCTTCTCTAATGATGATAGAGTGTGGACTAAAGTTTTACAAAATTTGAGTGTTACTTTCGCACACATATATTTTATGAAACTATTAAAAGTAATACTCAAATTCAAATAGGTATCACATGATGACGTAAAATGGTGATCAAATCAACATTACTTGAGCAAAATAATGTTATAGTCGGATTCGTTCATAGTATTTTGCCTAGGTAGTGGAACAACTTTGACCCCATGTGCTTTTTGCAAGGATCTGGCAAACTTCTCTCCCACATCTATACCATTTGGACCAACATGCTTCCAATTGAATGTGTGAACAAGAGAGGCCAACATTAGATGCAACATTCTATGAGCAAGCGGAAGCCCAGGACAAATCCTTCTCCCAGCTCCAAAGGGTATGAGCTCGAAATCCCGGCCTTTTACATCAATTTCACACTCCAAAAATCTTTCGGGCTCAAACGATAAGGGATCTCTCCATATACTTGGATCGCGGCCAATGCTCCACACATTAACCCATATTTGTGCGTTTTTAGGCACATGATAACCGCACAAGGCCGCTTGTGTCTCGGCCTTGTGCGGTAGCAAAAGTGGTGCTGGTGGATGTAGTCTTAGAGTTTCTTTCACTATGGCGTGGATATAAACAAGCTTTGGTATATCTGGTTCTTGGACTGACCTATCTTTGCCAACTACTTGGTCCATTTCTTTTTGGGCCTTTGCCATCTTATCTGGGTTGCTAATTAATTCTGTCATGGCCCATTCCAGTGTACTAGAAGCAGTTTCTGTACCTCCTACAAATAAATCCTGTAAATAGAATTGAAATGTCAATCCATCATATCATTGTGACTTTTTTGTTGATATAAAATCATAAAATGTTAGTTGTAGAATCGGATGACAAATCAGGTGTTTTGTGGTGTCATACGGAGTAGCGCCTTTGTCTTACCCAGTGGTACGAAACTACAACACTATTTTAGACGTAACCACATACACCCTCCGTCCCCCTTTAAACACCCCATACCCAAAACGCACCCTTATTAAGGAGAGTGTACACACTAATCGTTTAATCAAAGTTCCAAAAAAATTGCATGGAATTTTTGATAAGATTCTTATTTAACTCATCAAATAATTTTTTTAGAACTTTGATTAACCAATTTGCGTGTACACCCTTATCAAAATGAGGGTATTTTGGGTATGGGGTGTTTAAAGGGGGACGGAGGGAGTATTTTATTTTTCAAATTCCCTTATTACATACGGATGTACTAAATTACTTTGAATATCGATTTGATTTGAATTTACTAACTTTAAGCTGAAAAGGATATTTACCATAAACAGACGTGTGATTTCATCAAGGCTTAATTCATCTTCTTTAGCAAGCTTGAGTAGAGTGCTTAATACATCATCCTTTGAACCCTTCTCGTCTTTCAATCGTTCATCGATAATTTTCTCAACCAAACCTAAAAGCTTGTAAAAGGGGACCGAAAATTTCTTTACTACCCCTTGCAAATCCAAGGGCTTTAGAATTGGAAAAAAGTCGGATACATTAGGCCGCGCGACCTCCCTCAAAATTTGCCAAACAAGATCCTTAAACTCTTGAGAGTCTGAAGACACATGACTAGCCAAATCCATCGAAAAAAACGTGTTTGACATCATGTTCAGCGATGTAGTGAAACCCGCCTTGTCAATATCCATAGCAAGGCCGGTTTCACAACAATGTCTCGCATATTGTACCAATTCATTGACCTTTTCCTGTCGTAACACTTGGCTTGCGTCGAGTCGTTGGGCATTGAATAAGTGTACACCAACAATCTTCCTAAGGTTACGCCATCTCGGACAAACCGGAAGCCATATCATGGAAAGTTGGTCATGATCACCTACGCTTCCAAGACTTGGAATCGTCCTACTAGACAAGGCTGAGTCATTTTTAAGGAACATTTCTTTGGCTACTTTAGGACATGAAATTATGATTGTAGTAATGCTCCCTAGCTTGAGACTCATTATAGGGCCGTAAATTTTCGAAAGCTCGGCCAGAGTCCGATGAGGCCTGTTGCCGAGCTGGTGAACGTTGCCTATGATCGGCCATGGTTTTGGTCCCGGTGGAAGATTTGAGGTGCCAAATTTTCGAGATAATAACAGTTGAATTAAGACGAAAATTGTGACGATCATAGTAACAAGAAATATTAGTATGGTGTATTGCATAATTATTTCGGAAATTTTGGTAGACTGATTATTAATTTACTGTACGCTACAATAATGTATTACGGCACACATATATGATATATATAGTATATTTCTACCGACATAGGGAAACGTAGTTGACACTAGCAAGCTGCCAAGTTAGACTTAATCTGTTACGGAGTAATTAGCTTGACATTGTTGACTCGGAGATCAATGATTGATCTGAATGAATCGCCTTTATTCTAGTGTTGACTAAAGCTGTGAGATTTAACATTAAATAATATCGGAATAGTACGAACTGAGACCCGTAACTAAGATGAAATTTATCAAAATCCAAAAGTAACTTGAACGTATCTATCAACAGAAAGATTGATTTTTTTTTTTTCAACTATCGAATTTGCTACGCACTACATCATTTTACCACATCACTAACTATATACTCCGTAGTATCGATTTTCCTTGGCATTACCATTTTATCTACTACTCTTGAGTCACAATGTAAGTGTTTGGCAATTTTATTATTATCTTCACATCAACCTATAGCATCCTCCGTACTAGTCTTCTGATCGAATGCACCCCTAAGCAATAACTTAGCAAGTGATGATAATGATAAGATCATCTAGCAAAGGGTACAGCTTGTAGTGGCTGAACTTTTTGCAATGGAAGTCCAAACTTCTCTTCCAAGTCTATTTCCTCTGGCCTTAACCCATTAGCATGCTTCCAGTTGAAGTTATGTAGCAGATTGGCCAACATAAGATGCACCATCCTATAAGCCAGTGGCATGCCAGGGCACATCCTTCTTCCTGCTCCAAACGGTATAAGTTCGAAATCCCTACCTTTGATGTCAATTTCACTGTGCAAGAACCTCTCAGGCGAAAATGAAAGCGCATCCGACCACACATTAGGGTCACGGCCTATAGACCATACATTGATCCAGACCTGTGCACCCTTGGGTACGACATAGCCACATAATTCGACATCGGTTTCGGCTTTATGAGGGACTAAAAATGGACCTGCAGGATGTAATCTAAATATTTCTTTTACTACAGCTTGAAGATATGGTAAATTTGGGATGTCAGACTCTTGAACTCCTCTGTTTCCAATTACTTGGTCTACTTCTTGTTGAGCTTTTACTATTTTCTCGGGATTGCGCAGTAATTCTGTCATGGCCCACTCCAAATTGTTTGATGTTGTATCTGTCCCAGCTACAAATAAATCCTGATACAATAATATGTCAATGTAATGATGTATCACGTAATCAAAATGCGATTTTCAACTATGTATCAATTTATGTGATTTTCAACTAGTTAATAAAAGCAAAAGTAGGAAAACAAGATAATATTATTACGAGTAAAGTTTATACTTAGCTCTTAGGGATGAGTATAACAAAATCCAAGATTTATATGTAAATAAGTGAACGTGATGTTGTTCGATACTACAGTCAATTGTATACTAGTGACTCGTAAATTTAACTTGGGAGTAGACATGGAAATTAAAGACCAAAATGTGTAAAAAAAAAGAAGTGACTAGTTCGTTTTGTCATACCCCGTTGTACCCTGAAAATATGAAATTGTCGCCCACATTCAATTGAGATGTTGTATTATGTATGAGCTAGGTAGGAACACGTATATGAATTATAAAAAGATCAGATATTTTAGGTATGGAACTCCCCGGGGGCCATTCAGCTCTCTATCCTAACATGAGACTATCGTTCGATCCACGTCCCCTTTATCAGACTCGATCACTTCAAGCTAGCCAAGTACGTATATATTCATGTTACCTTAACATTAGATAAAATCATTAAAGGTCGTTAATAATTCTTACCAATAGCAAATGCTTGACATCGTCAAGGGTTAACTCATTCTCATTGACAAGGTTGAGTAAACTGTTGAGAACATCATCCTTAGAACAAAAATCATTATTAGTCGAATCTTTTAATAATCTTTCATCAATTATCACCTGAAACATTCCTAACAACTTTTGGAAATGACCCTCCAGTGTTTTCCTTACACCTTGCAAATCGAAATGCCTAAGTATTGTGAAGAAATCGGAAATGTTAGGAATTCCAACGGCTACCATCACTCCCCAAACGAGATCCTTAAACTCTTGGGAATTCGAATCTCCATAGCCTGCCAAATCCTTGGAGAAAAACGTGTTCGACAACAAATTTAATGAGGTAATAAACCCGGCCTTGCCTATATCAACATGCACGCCTTTGTCACAACAACGGCGTGCATGGTCAATTAAATCATTTACCTTCTTTTGTCGTATGCCTTGACTCAAATTGAGTCGTTGATTAGTAAATAATTGGATGGTGCTGATTTTCCTAAGGTGGCGCCATTGGGCGCTGGCCGGGAGCCAGGTCATCGAAATTTGTAATGATCTAGCGCCAATGAACTGTCAGGGACCCGTCTTCCCGAGAATGCTAAGCCATGATCAAGGATCATTTCCTTGACTGTTTCCGAGGACGATATTACTATGGTAGTCACACTACCAAGTTGGAGAGACATGATGGGTCCGTAAACTTTTACAAGCTCGGCGACAGAACGATGAGGTCTATCGCCGAGCATCTGTATGTGGCCTATGATAGGCCATGGTTTGGGTCTCGGAGGAAGTTTGGATTTGGATTTCCCGAATTTTGTAGAGAGGTTAAGAAACAAAAAGATGGTTATAATGGGAAAGAGAACAAGTGTAATGGTGTAGTCATAAATTGAAGTAGGACATGTAACTTCTTGTAACCGATTTTCCGCTAGGAAT
This sequence comes from Spergularia marina, assembly GCA_963680865.1. Classification (NCBI taxonomy): domain Eukaryota; kingdom Viridiplantae; phylum Streptophyta; class Magnoliopsida; order Caryophyllales; family Caryophyllaceae; genus Spergularia; species Spergularia marina. Next base: position 23,398,000 of record OY804551.1, on the reverse strand, counting down.
GACCACCCTAACATCCTTAAAAATGAACGAATGATCCTTCTCGTCTTCCCTAAAAAAAACTATATATTTTGATTACGGATATATATATATTGAATTTCGAAAAGACCTTAGTGTGGTGAACTTGGCCGATAAGTTTTATTTGTTTCTGTCTGAATTTAGCTGGCCGGTTATACAGTATAACAATGTATTAATTTATTGTTAGAAGTAAAAGGTAGATGTATGTGGAGCTCTACAATAATATATTGCTAGTAAACATGGACTTTTCTGAAAAAGAAAAGTAACCACCATTTTGACTTCCTTAGTTCCTTAACATAATGATATATCATGACTCATGAGAAAGCGATATTCCATACCTTGTTTTATTTATTTCTTTACGTTTAAATTTGAACATATGAAGAACTTGTTACGCAAGGCTGATGTCTGATGAGTCCATTAGAAAAAGGCACAACTAGAAGATGTTGAACTTTTTGCAATGTAATTCCAAACTTTTCTTCCACATCTATTTCTTCCGGACTTAATTGGCAAAGTTTAGGAAACACAGCTGTGCACGCATGTGAAAGATCACACAATTATATAACAAAGTACTCCGTATATGTATGTGACAAAATTAAGAAGTTTTGACATATATACTTTAGGGAAAATTTCCAATGTACTCTTAAGGTTTCCGAGTTTTTCTGGTGTACCCTTCTAGTTTTCGAACTATCTAGTGTGTCATTAATGTTTGCAAAATCACGTTTTTTGAGCTTTTTCACTAACGGCGTTTTCTGAGCCAGACCATGGAAAACTTGTCATGGTCTGACTCCCTTAAACTGTCGGGGACCCTCTGTCCTGAAAAGGCTCAGTCATGCTTAATGATCATTTCTTTTGCTGTTTCGAGGGATGATACTACTATGGTACTCCCTCCGTCCCGAATCAAATGCCTCATATTCTTTTTTTGAAACGTCCTAACTCAAACACCCTATCTATTTTGGGACATCATTATGTCTCCCACTCTTTTCAAATATTCCCACCATTTCTCACAATTTGTGTCCTACTTTTTGTTAATCCCCACATTATCTCTCCTATTATTTTCTCCTAATTTTCTTCCACTACCACGACTTTATTTTCTTTACTAATTTTCTTTATTCCACTATAAATGGTTCACGGGGCGTTTGAGTTGGGATAGAGGAAGTAGTCAGGTTCCTAGCTTAAAAGACGTTATGGGTCCGCGGACCTTTGCAAGCTCGGTAACCAAACGATGAGATTTGTCACCGAGCTTATCTATGTTCCCTATGATACTATGATAGGCCATGGTTTTGGTCCCGGGCAAAACGAAAACGATGGTTAAGATGGGAAAGAGGGCAAGAGTTATGATATTGTAGTAATCCATTGATGTTGGATGTCATCTTTTACAAGTTACAACCTAACTATTGGCATTTAAGGCAATCTCAATATGAGTTCTTATGGGCCTTGTGGCCAGTGGGGCTAATTTTGGTTGACCGCTCATACTTGTTGATCAGATTGCACTTCATGTCAGCAAAAATTGTGGTGGAGCCCATAATTCTCTACAATATACTCCATCATGCTATGATTGCAATTTGCAAAGTAAACATTTGACTTAGACCTCAAAAAAAGAAGAAAGTAAACATTTGACTTCACTGAAATATTGTACAGCTCTGTCAAACGAAAAAAAATATTGTACAAATGGAAATTAAAGTCTTATATAAGACAGTTTTATAAGGGTTTAATTTACGATTTTACACTTTAACCCTTTAACAAATATCATAATTATCAAGTTCAAGACTCGGAAAATCTGACCGGATTATTGAAAAAACTCGATAATTGATCGCTACGTATGAGTCATTTCCCTTTGTATAATGACGGTACAATACAGTATAGTAAGACTATGTTTGGTAAAACTAGCTGAAATAATAGCTGAAAGCTGAAATAATAACTGCAAAGTTTTTAGCTGATAGTATTAGGAGTGTTTGACGGAATTAGATGATATAGGATCTGATATATATAAAATTACATAAAAATGCATTATTTATTTTTAATCTCATTTTATTTTAGTAAATAATTGAGTGTAAATTAGAAATAAAATTATGATAAACTAGCTTAATTTAAATAAATTACATGGGGTAACTTCTTAAATAAGCTAACTTATTATTTAAGCTAGTGGTGTTACCAAACCAACTTATTTGGTCAACGAGCTTAAAAAACTAGTCAAATAAGCTATTTTGGCCAAATAAATTAGCTTATTGTGCATGCCAAACATAGCCTAAGTGGACAATAAAAATGAACGGAAATACTATAAGAAAAGACAAACATTGAAAATGGAACAAGAACTTGTCATGCTGATGAGATTATCTCGTAAGTGGTATAGCTTGAAGTGGCTGAACTTTTTGCAGTGTAATTCCAAACTTTTCTTCCACATCTATTTCTTCAGGTCTTAACCCATAAGCATGCTTCCAGTTGAAGGAATGCACCAGAGTGGCTAACACAAGATGCACCATCCTATGAGCCAGTGGCATACCAGGACACATCCTTCTTCCTGCTCCGAACGGTATTAGCTCAAAATCTCTGCCTTTGACATCAATTTCACTCTCCAAAAACCTCTCGGGCAAAAATGAAAGCGGGTCTGGCCACACGCTAGGATCACGGCCAATTGACCAAATGTTGATCCAGACCTGTGCACCCTGTGGGACCAAATATTCGCCTAGATGTACGTCTTTTTCGGCTTTATGAGGGACTAGGAATGGGCCTGGTGCATGTAACCTGAATGTCTCTTTCACTACAGCTTGAATGTATGGTAAATTTGGTATGTCAGACTCTTGTACTGATCTCTTCCCAACTACTTGGTCTAGTTCTTGTTGAGCTTTTGCCATCTTGTCTGGTTTACGCAGTAATTCTGTCATTGCCCACTCCAAATTGTTCGAGGTTGTATCTGTCCCTGCTACAAATAGATCCTGATACATACACATTCCAAAGTTAGGTAATTATTGAAGTAACTTGTGTCAAACATGCCCAACACTCATAATTTGAGCCAAACCAGATGGTACATACGCAAACCTAAAACAACATATGGGAAAATTCACATACACGATACCTCTCTGGTCATTTGTCAGTTTTCTCGGGGGGATAATAATAATAATAATGCTTACCAATAACAAATGCTTGACATCGTCAAGGGTTAACTCCTTCTCCTTGACAAGTTTCAGTAAACTGCCGAGAACATCATCCTTAATTAGGCCAGTTGAATCATTCAATCTTTCATCAATAATCTGCTGAAACATTCCTAACAACTTGTGAAAATGACCCCTCATTTTTTTCCTAACACCTTGCAAATCAAAATGCCGGAGTACAGGGAAGAAATCCGAGATGTTAGGAGCTCCAACTGCTACCATCACATCCCAGACAATATCTTTAAACTCGTGCAAATGCGAAGATTCATAACTTGCCAAATCCTTGGAGAAAAACGTGTTTGACAACAAATTCAACGAGGTAATAAACCCGGCCTTGCCTATATCAACATGCACGCCCTTGTCACAGCAACGGCGTGCATGATCAACTAACTCATTCACCTTCTTATGCCTTATAACTTGACTCGCATCGAGTCGTTGGTTGGTGAATAACCGTATAGTGCTGATTTTCCTAAGGTCCCTCCATTTAGCGTTCACAGGAAGCCACACCATGGAAAGTTTGTCATGGCCTAAGCTGCTTGTGCTGTCAGGGGCTCTCCTTCCGGAAAAGGCTAAGTCGTGGTTATGTAATATTTCTTTGGCTGTTTCCGGGGATGACACGACTATGGTAGTAATAGTTCCTAGCTTGAGAGACATTATGGGTCCGTAAACCTTTACTAGCTCGGCAACAGACCGATGAGGTCTGTTGCCGAGCATAAGAATGTTGCCTATGATAGGCCATGGTTTCGGACCCGGAGGAAGCCTAGACTTGCCAGATTTTATAGAGAAGTTTAGAAATAAAAGGATGGTTAAGATGGGAAAAATAGCAAGAGTTATGGTAGTGTAGTAATCCATTGATATAGAATGTAGGAAAAACTAAGCTGGCTTGCAGACATAAATACTGATAAACTAACCCATAATTAGAAACACGTGGACTGGTTAAGTTGACCGGTGATGCGCGTTGACCTGTTTAACTTTATATCAACCACACTTAAATAGATAAATATATGGAAGAAACAGCATACATGCATGCATGCAGTGTATCAATTATTTAGTTATAAATATAAAAAATATTAGAAGTCTATATGTAAATAAGTGAAAAAAGTGTCTATACCTAATTTGTAGTAAAAATAATTAAAGGTGCACTAAATTTTGTTGTATAATTTGACAAATGATGGATTATAAGGAAAAAAGTCAATTAAGGGTCCTTGCTTTTGTAATTAAATCAATTCAAATTTCTTTCCATTGATAAATCCGTAAAAATATTGATTTTACTACCAATGTCATAATTTACTGCAAATACATTAAATTTACTACACAACCATATTTTTTTACAGCATGTCATCTTTAATCTACTACACTTGATTATGTTATAGACAATTTTGGTATTGTCTATATATAGACTTCTTTCAAAAACTGCCAGTATCTTGTCAAAATGTCCCTTAGCCTTCCTCGACACTCCTTGCAAATCCAAGCACCTAACCAACGGGAAAAAGTCGGAGGTGTTAGGCCTTCCACCTAATTCCGAAACATGTCTAACAATGTCCTTAAACTCTTGCAAATGCAAGGAATTATGGCTCCCTAGATCAGCAGAGAAAAAAAGCTAAGTGTTGGACAACAAATTTAGCGCGGTAGTAAATGTGGCCTGGCCAACGTCAACAGCTTGGCCGCCTTTCTCGCAACAATATTGTACATAATCCATCAGCTCAGCAACTTTCCTTTCCCGTAAGACTGCGCTTGAGTTGAGCCGATGGTTCGTGAACAATTGAACGGTTGCAACCTTTCTAAAATGGCGCCATTTAGAGAGCCAAACCAAGGAATAATGCTTGTGATGGTTAGCCACCCTTGCACCGTCTGGGGGGTTCCTACCAGCAAATGCCAAGTCATGCTTAAGGAACATTTCTTTGGCCACGTCCGGAGATGAAATCACAATAATGGTGGTCATAGTCCCTAGCTTGAGAGACATTATGGACCCGTATGTTCTCGATAGCTCGGTGACATAACGATGTGGTTTGTTGCTGAGCTGATGGATGTTGCCTATGATAGGCCAGGTTTTTGGTCCAGGGGGTAATTTGAGTGTACTAGGTTTTTTACCAAGTTTGAGGTAAAGGATGGTGAAGATGATTGAGAGGAGAACAAAAGATACAGTGAAAGGTTCCATTGATGTATGTAGAAGCTTTTCGGAATAAAGTTCCACATCAAGATCCACAACAATGCTGAAAATGTTTCAAGAATTTGGTGTGTATTACTACTCAGTTTGAGCACAAAGCCTTAGCTTGTAGAAGAATCTACCCAACGTGTGCCAACTTGCATTGTAACCTACCTCGTACATAGCCAGGTTTTTCTAGTGCATGATTTTATAACTATACCATAGTGTGTACTATAGGTGGCCACGGGCCGGGCTAGTGCCGGGCTCACCCAGGCTAGTGCCCAGAAAATCTGGCACTGGCACTAGCCCTACATACCCGGGCTAGTGTCGGGCTAGTGCTAGGGCTCAATTTTCTGGGCACTGGCACTAGCCCTCCAGTGCTTTGACCGGGCTTGGGTCAGGGCGGACCAGTGCTCCGGCTGGGAAAAAAAAAAAGGAAAAAATCGAGCTTGACCAGGGCTAATGCTTGAAAAATCGAGCACTAACACTACCAAACCCGGGCTTGGTAGTGTCGGGCCAGTGGCGGGTAGTGCCGTGCGTTGACCAGGGCCGGGCCAGTGCAGGCCCGGACTCCTAGTGCTCAATGGCCGGCTCTAGTGTGTACCCTGCACACAGCATTAAGTGTTCTTGGACTTTGGTGTACTGCTATTTGACAGCAAGAACGAATTATCAGATACTCCGTAATAAACAATTAAATTAAACAAATAAGTGAAAAACGATCTTCTGATGATGTCAAGTATACTCAAATGATATTTGTACTTCCAAAATAAGGGATTTTATGCTCTTTATTATTAATCTAACAAAATATACCTGAACATGGCAATGCCATATTTTGAGCGATCTTTAACTATGAAAACAGCGTGATAAAGGCCGGCTAGGCATTGGTACTTTGTTTGGATCGTAATACTCCATCCATTTCCCTCAATTCTTCCCATTGTTCCTAACTTCCTATTATCTATTTCATCGAATTCTTCCATTTATTCGTCTAGTTAGTTTTCTATCATCTCGGTTCTCATTTCATCCAATTACGCACATTTCAATAACACTTTGATCCAAAACCGAGATGAAGAATTAGAAATGGAAGGAATATTAATTATAACCATTTGTCCGCACCACAAACTCAAAATTCTAGATACGTTCCCATCTCAATTCTTATATCGTACTCCTCGGATATACGCCATTTTGGCGCCCCCTGACATTTTAATGTGCAAACAAGGTAGTCTTGAAAACCCAAATATTTTGGTGAGCATTAGTACAATTCCTGCCCCCACCCCCCTACATATGGAAGTTGGGAGTCATGATCCTTGAACCTTTCCTAATTTTCCCTCCAACTAACATTGAATCCTAAGAACCCTAAATTTTTGATACTCACGTACTCGAGACTGTTTGTGCTTCTTATTTGTGAAGTCGCAGTCGGTGAGATTTTTGAAGCAATTTCATTTTGGGTCATTCGTGCGCAACCTCTCTATGTTTCAATAGGGGTAAGACTTTCGTATATCCTACCCCCTTACCCCGCCTTATGGCGGGAGCCTTTAAGGCACTGGGGTAAAGATGTTGTTGTTGTTACGTACTCGAGACTCTACCCATCCCCAATTCAAAGAGGAGTAAAGAAAAAGACTAATTCTTTGCAACCCTAATTCTGTAATTAACACTCACAAATTACACTAAACAAACGATATATATTTATTTTTTTGGGACCAATTTTACCTGATTTTATGATAGGATTTTAACCTAGGCTTATGCAAATCAATAATAACATGCAAAATTAAATTAGGGGAAAAAAGAACAAATCAGAGAACAATTTAAAAATGAATTTGATAATTTTGAGTTACCTTTCTTTACTGAGGCGTAAGTAGTAGTGCCATTGATCCTATAATCGAGATGACACGCCATAACTTGAGAGAGAAGTTTCTCCATAAATGTATGATCACTGGATTGCGCTGTGAACCTGGAGAATTGGAAAGAGAGAGAGCCAGTGTAAAAAACAGAGCAGAGAATTTTTTGTGTGTTTGTAACTTATTGTCTAGTTGTAGACTTTAGTTATATAAATGTTCGTAGTTTAGGAAATAAAGCGGGTCACGTAACTGTTTATTTGGACCCTTTTGGTTTTTCTCTGTTAATATACTTGATGTTGCAATTTTAGTGTTACGTTAGCCTAAAAAAAGAACGAAAATGTAGTATCGTTTGTCTCGGTTTTAATACTCGAGTTGGACACACGATTGCTTCAATTTTCTTTATTACTACTACATAATCTAACATATAGAAAAGGACATAAAAGTTCAGACTAGTATATTGGTACAACTGTACAAGTAACATAAAGCATTATGGAAAAGATGGAGTAAATTTCAAGTTTTCAACACTTAATATATTTTGGAATCATATCAAGTTTTGATAGGGCTCATATCTTGTCATTTACTAGCAATGTCATGAAATCATAGCACAGACGTTAAACAAATTAACAAGATCATCTATCTGGTGAAGGGTATAGCCAAAAGTGGCTGAACTTTTTGCAATGTAATTCCAAACTTCTCTTCCACATCTATTTCCTCTGGCCTTAACCCATGAGCATGCTTCCAGTTGAAGTTATGTAGCAAATTAGCTAACATTACGTTCACCATCCGATACGCCAGTGGTATGCCAGGGCACATCCTTCTTCCTGCTCCAAACGGTATCAGTTCGAAATCTCTGCCCTTGACATCAATCTCGCTCCCCAAGAACCTCTCAGGCGAAAATGAGAGCGCATCCGGCCACACATTTGGGTCACGGCCAATCGACCATACATTAACCCAAATTTGTGCATCCTTGGGGACATAGTAGCCACATAGTTCTACGTCGTTTTCGGCTTTATGGGGTATTAGGAATGGAGCAGGTGGGTGTAACCTCAATGTTTCTTTTATCACAGCTTGTATATAGGGTAACTTTGGGATATCAGACTCTTGAATTGGCAAGTTTTTCTGACCATTTACCCGGTCTAGTTCATCTTGGGCTTTTGACATCTTATTTGGATTGCGCAGTAACTCCGTCATCGCCCACTCTAACGTGCTAGACGTTGTATCTGTCCCTGCAACAAACAAATCCTGAAAAACACCAGGAAATCAGAATTTAGCTTTTACACTAGAAAGTCGTTATGACAAAAGTTAAGGACATACAAAAAATTACGATGAAATTTGCATCGACTGATTGCTACTTCAACATACACGAACACGATACTAGTGATCCTTTATATTATATGTTTTGTTTCACGATATTCCTTAAAAAAATTGGCCATGTTCAATTAAGACTCGATTTTCTCCGTTTTCTCTCAGTTTCAGCAATTATTTCACGCTGAATGAAGTTTCCAAATTGGTCTAACAAACAGCAATCTGCCACTTAGAATTAGATCTTAACCCTGGAAAATAGCAGTAGCAGTAAACATTTTTCAATACTGATACTACTAGAGAATAAAAACTAGATAGGTAGAACAAGAAGACTTACCACAAGCATATGTTTGACGTCAACAAGACTCAACTCGTTTTCTTTAACCAGCGTAAGTAGAGTACTCAGAACATCATCTTTCAAGATCATAGTATCACTCAATCTTTCGTCGATAATCCTTTCGAAAACTCCGACCATCTTGTCAAATAAACCCTCAGTTGCTCTCAGCACTCCTTGCAAATCTAGGGGCCTAACCAACGGGAAATAGTCCGAGACGTTAGGCTTGGCACCTAATTCTAAAAGTCCCCAAACAATGGCCTTAAACTCTTGTGAACACGACGAATCGTGGCTGCCTAGATCAATCGAGAAAAACGTGTTAGACAACAAATTTAGCGAGGTAGTGAACGCGGCCTTGCCTATGTCCACAAGCTGCCCTTTCTGGCAACAGTGTCGTACGTGATCAATTAGCTCGGTAACTTTCTTATGCCGTAGAACTTGGCTTAACTCGAGTCGATGGTACGTGAATAATTGGACCGTAGCAATTTTTCTAAGGTCACGCCATTTCGGACTTACTGGTAGCCAAACCATAGAGTGTTTGTAATGGTTTGACACCCTAGCAGAATCTAGTAATGCTCTACTAGAACATTCTAAGTCACGCTTGAGGAACATTTCTCTGGCTACGTCCGGGGATGATATCACTATGGCAGTCATAGCCCCTAGCTTGAGAGACATTATTGACCCATATGTTTTTGAAAGCTCGGCGACAGAACGATGTGGTCTGTCGCCGAGCTGGTGAATGTTGCCTATGATAGGCCATGTTGTTGGTCTAGGAGGCTCTTTTAGTGTACTACTTGGTTTCTTCCTAAGTTTGAGGAAGTAGAAGGTAGTGGAGATGATTGAGAGGAGAACAAGAGATAAGGTGTGAAATTCCATTTTGATTAGTCGGAGCCTTTTTGGAATTAGTTCCAAATCAACTCTTTAATACGAGTATATATATTTCATTACTTTGTGTTAAATTCGTTAAAGATCTAGTCACCAGACGAAGATCAGCTCACAAACTTACGCTCTGTTTGATAGGACTTAGTAAAAGTAGTATTCAGATCAGTTCAAAATCATTCAAATCAGATCAAATGAGATCAGAATTATTCAATTCAGATCAGATCAGTTCAGACATGTTCAAATAACTATCAATATATTTGGTCCATAATTGATACTAATTCGTTGAAATTCAATCAAGTTTTCAACAAATTCAAATCAGATCAGATCAGTTCAGAGTCATTCAAATCAGATCATAACACTTCATAATCATTCTAATCAGATCAGTTCCGAAAGATGTAGTCCTATCAAACAGGGCCTTAGGCCCCGTCTAATGGGAATAAATCGTTTTGATCTGCTTTGGTCTTATTTGATAGCTCTTTTTATCTGATATATCTGATTTGAATATATCTTATCTAAATTTGTTAAACAATCAGCTAAGTAAATATAAATTAATTAATACGGGGCATCGACCAGATTCATTGCTTGTTATATGAGCAATTCTAACTTAATCTTATATGAGAAATGCTACCTGCAGTTGCCCCAAGAGACTGCAAATTAACACTCTCTTTTTTATTGGTTGATTGTTAATCCTTTTATTTAAGGGAAAAAAAAAACAAAATTTTAAAGTCATGATTGTATCTTATTTTTAGTAAACAAATTATTCTACTAAATAAAAAAGTATTCGACGGAATCTTGGAAAATTATGGAAGGAAGAAAAAAGAAGAAACATGATGAATTAACATCAAACTAAAAAGCCAAATTGCTATTGCTCATCAACGTCCAGGCCATATAAAATTGAAAGTGATGCAATGTATATAATGCAAATCTAATGTCGTTGAAACAAATTTTGTAACAGGTACAATCATTAAGTTACCGTTTGCTTGCGTCTAATGCTCAAGTTAAAAGCACACAAACACAATGGATTTGTAAGAGGAAAAATTAATTAAAAAGAGGTCATAAACCATTCATATAAGGAGAGTCCAAGAGTTGTCACCTTAAGAAGATCAACTACGATGAATTATGCTCAGCTTTTGATAAAAAAAAAAAAAAAAAAAAAAAAATTCTCGCTCTCGCTAATCTCTCAAAATTCCTTTTAGTATATTTTTATTTATTTAGGAGAATATTTTGTTTCCTATAAATAAGATGAAATCATAACTTTACATTTTTGTTTTTTTAGTTAAATTAAAGGATTAGCAACAAACCAATAAAAAAAAGAGTGTTAATTTGCAGTTGTAACACCCCCAATTTCCTGAGATTTTAGAAAATGCATTTAATTTAAAACAAGGACAATTGGGAGTGTTACCGCCACGATTGACATCCTACTTCAATCGTTAAGGCAGAAGGTTAATTCTAATGATCTAATAACTCCAAATATAAAGTATATAAATGTGTTACATCCCAAAAGAATGAAATACAATTCTCGAATAATCTTAATTGAAATGCGGAAGCGATAAATTAACTAAGTGTAGACTTTATTTAATACGGTAAGCGATCGTCACTCTGAACCCTTGACTATCCCTAAGCACTTCATAACTAACCTGCAAGACTATGAAAACGTAGAAATCGTCAACCAAACGGGTTGAGTAAGAAGCAACTTATCTAGAAAACAGTTTTAAAATAAAATATATATTTTTCTTAGACACATAGCACGGCTAAAAACTTTAAGTAATTTAAAACATCGGAACCGATAACATTTAAGTAGTATAGAAAATATAATAAACGATACGATAAAAATCATTCTCCTTTGTTCCTTTTTCCTTCAGTATCAGGGCTGACTTCCTTCAACCAATAATCCCGAATGCATGCATCCCCCTAGGGTCCTGTTCCCAAGGGGAGGATATAAAGGCTCAAGGTGGAGGATCAATCAACCCTATCTATTCTTTGTGCACGATATACTTAGACCATTATGGTCACCCTGTACTCAAGTTAACTCCCTTACCAGAGTTAACAACATATATAAAAACCTTTAAGAAATCATACTTGTATAAATTATTAAACCTGGTAAACCTTTGCATTTAAACCTTACACATAGCAATTACCTTTCGAAATCACAAACCTTATAGTAAAACAATTTATGTAATACTTCTCCACTTTGAAAACGCATTTAGAAGTTCCTTTGAAGGAGATAAGTAATTCTTCTTACCTTATTCAGCAGTAGGTCTCACAGTAGCTCAGCAAGTACTAAAACTGTTCTTCTACGAACTCGGACTCTACATGAGTATGCAAAATATACTAATTAGTTTATGCAACTACAATATATGCTATGTATCATATATGTATGTTAACTATTATGGACCGATACAAAGATCACAACAAAGCTCTATAACGTCGCCCCTTCCTCTCCATGGACTCACAAATACCATGTAGTAGCTTATACCATTAACATCATAGCACTCCCATTATCTTTCCTTAACTTACGCATAACTTACGCATGCGCATGAACTAATATAAACCATTATTGGCCTTGCCTAAAGTTCTTAAATGAAACACCCTCTCTTCCTCGACTCTACACTTATCAACGTACCACAAAGATCCCAACCCAGGCAGTAACAAAACCATGATGATCAATTCAACTCATATAACTCAATTTCTTGCTGTCAACTTCTTGGCTACGTTTTACATGCTATTAAAGACCACAAGCCGCAGACACACTATCGTAAAATCACACAAATCACAAACAAACTTCAAACAAACTAACCAAATCCAAACACTTTAAAAAAAAAAATCGAATTACTATCTTTCAAAACAGTCTTAATCATGAAAATTAAAACCATAACAATAAAAATCATTGTAAATTATGGTAGCATAACGTAAGATAAAAATTATCGACAACGGTAAGACTTGAACTATATAAGAAGAAACTTATACCGTTGTGTAGAGGACTGGAAAATAGGTTCGATGGTATAAATTCGATGAAAACCGAGCTGGAAATCCAAACACGCGAGCAAAAGAAGGCGACGACGCTTGTACAGAAAGAATGAAGAAGATGATGATGATTGATGGGGTACTGTATTATGGAAGGGTTTGTGGTATACCGACACTAATTAGGTTTATGAAAACAATGAGGATAATTTGGTCATTTGACCAATAAATAGTAATATTCAGTTTTTTTTTTTTTTTTTTTTAAAAAAAAACAATATAAATAGTTTACGTCTTCCCGAAATAGCTGAAAATTGTCGTTTCAAAGTAAAATTTGAAATCCTTCTTTATAAAGTAAGTTTATTAACAAGAATAATATAATTTTGGGACCTCGAAAATACTGGGTATTACAGCAGTCTCTTGGGGCAACTGCAGCTAGCATTTCTCAATCTTATATATGATCTAATATTAATATTCTGGTTATTAAGTTCTTTCAAATAGAATCCTAGTAATCTTGTAATGTAACAAACCCAATTGATTAGGCAAATTTATTAATGAGTGGGGACTAGGGATGGGCATAGACCCAGGACCCGACCCAGACCCGTTGGACCCGACCCGTCTAAGTTTTAAAAAAAAATGAAAAATTCTAAAAGTTTTATCTAAGATTTGCAACTCTTCCTAGCCTAGCATGTCACACATGAGTTTTACATGTATTCCTACTCCCCGAGTTCTTATTTCATCTACAAAGATCTAAGTTCATCACCTCTCTTGTCTTGATCCAATTGTCTTTCATATAATTTAGATGTGAACATATGCTAATTTCTTTTTGCTTATTGTATGTGGCGAAATATCGAGCAAATAAAATTTTTAAGTAGAAAATATTATTCGTTGGAAGCGTTATACCATTTGTTTTAGGGACTCGCACGAGACCCGGACCCGACCCAAACCCTACGGGTCCGGGTCCGGGTCTAGAAAATTAGGACCCGACGGGTCCGGATCTACACAAATTTCTACGGGTCCGGGTCTTAGCGGACCCGACCCATGCCCATCCCTAGTGGGGACAAACGATCTTGAATACTACTCCATTTACCATACAAAAAAACTCTAATTGAAATGGCTTTTTCTTACTTTTAATTTTTTTTTTTTTTTTTTGTGGTGGGAAATGGAAAGAGCTTGCAACCCAGAGACCGACACATCAACGCCACGCGTTAGCTTATGGCATAACGAGCTTTGGTGTAATCGATCGGTTGATAATGTCCTATCTTTAATTTGGTGGATAATAACCTATGTTCGCGTACAAAGCGTTTAACACGTATTTTGACGATGGTGTATATACTAATTGAATAATCAAAGTTTCAAAAAAATCACAAATTACGTTAGTTTGGACTTTTATCTAAGTTGTTATCCGATTACTTTGAGCTTCCACCTTTTTTTTTTTTCCTCCATCTTCTCTTCTACGATTTCCTTGGCATCATCACCAACCATCAATTTCTCCGTCGTCGCCACCTCCTATGGCGCCGTCCACGACCCCTAGATCAACCTCTCGCCGGTTAGATGTGGTGGCTAGCAAGGGAGGAGAGAGGAGAGAGAAAGGGAAAGGGTGGCTATATAACGTAATTAGGTGGAAATGGGCTTGTGGCTGGTTAGGGCGAGGTGTTACCGGCGCCGTAAAAGTCAGTCGGTGATGTCCTCGCCGGCTCTGGTGGTAGTGGTGCTCGGTGGCGGCGGTTTTGTGGCGGTGGTAGGGCGGGGAACGGGAAATTGAGGGGCCAGGACAGAGAAAGAGAAGGGGTTGGGTAGTTTGTTTATGGACTATTTTGTCCTTATAAAATTATTATTCCATTCCATTTGTTAGTGAACCAAACAACTTAGGCTAAGTAACAGAACTTTAGCTTGTTACCACTCCACCCCTAATCCTACTCCATTCCATTACCTTTCTAAATTTCAAACCAAATGCCCCCTAATTGCTTTACGGTACGCAATCACCTCTTAAGCACGTTGTGCGGGACGGGAGTATTCACATACTCACGCTCCCGAGAAGATTGTGTGTAGCAATTAATTCCTACTCCGGCCAATATCAACATCCAGTTACTCCTAATAAGTAAGGTTCATAAAAATCCCAAGTGTCTTAACTCTTGGGACGATAACGAGTCGTGGCTAACCAAATCGATACAATTGTTAATAGAATTTGCCCTACCCCCAATATTTCCTGGAATTCATCCCAATATTATTAACAATCGGAAGTCCTATTTATACAAGTGGTACCTTGGAAAGCAAGGCATGCAACTCTCCTAAATACATAAGGAAACAAAAGATATTTACGATATTTACATTAATCGACTTGCCTAATACCCCCCCTCAAGTTGGAGCATGGAGGGACGAAATGCCCAACTTGGACAAAAGAACATCAAAAGCACCTTTCCCTAAAGCCTTAGTAAGAATATCGGCAAGCTGCTGAGTAGTAGGAACATAACTAGGAGCAATAAGACCATCCTGAATTGCATCGCGAATCGAATGACAATCAATCTCGATATGTTTAGTACGCTCATGAAACACCGGATTCCGCGCAATATGAAGAGCAGCCTGATTATCACAACGTAACGGAACCGGAGAAGTGACAGCAACACCCAATACAGCTAAAATCTGACGTAACCATTTAATCTCACGGGTTGCGGAAGACATAGATCGATACTCAGCTTCAGCAGAAGAATGAGATACAGTGACCTGTTTCTTAGTGCGCCAGGAAATAGGTGAGTTCCCAAGAAAAACAATATAGGCAGTTAATGATCGACGACTCTCCGGACAACTTGCCCAATCAGCATCACAGTAAGCTTCAAGAGCTAATGAAGAATCAGAGCGCAACAGAATACCACGACCAGGATCACCCTTAAGATAACGAACAACACGTAACGCCGCATCCCAATGAGCATCACGAGGAGAACTCATAAACTGAGCTAACAAATTTACACAATAACTCAGCTCCGGACGAGTATGCGCCAAGTAAACCAAGCGACCGACAAGCCTACGATACGGGAGGGGATCGGCCAACAACTCCCCCGAAGTAGTAGTCAAGCGATGGTTCGGTTCGATGGGAACCGACGATGGGCGACAACCGAGCAAACCTGTCTCCTCCAAAATGTCAAGTGTGTACTTACGTTGAGACAAAAACAAGCCAGCCTTACTACGAGCGATCTCAATACCCAAAAAATACTTCAGCGGACCCAAATCTTTCATGTGAAAACAATCACCCAAATACTTCTTAAACCGACCTATAGCAGCAGAATCGTTACCCGAAATCACCAAATCATCAACATATACCAATATATGGAGACGGACTCCATTCCGAACACAGGAAAACAAGGAATGATCAGAGATACACTGACGAAAACCATAAGCAGTAAGAGCAGAGGCAAGCTTGGCATACCAACAACGAGGAGCTTGTTTCAAACCGTACAGAGATTTGCGCAAACGACAGACTTTACCCGAAACAGCCTTATGAAAACCCGGAGGAAAACGCATATAAACCTCCTCAGCCAAATCACCATGTAAAAATGCATTATGAACGTCCATTTGATGCAACTCCCAATTCTGAACCGCAGCGACAGCCAACAAAGTGCGAACCGTACCCATCTTAACAGTTGGAGCAAAAGTCTCATTATAATCAACACCCTCAGTTTGCCGATCACCTCGAATCACCAGACGCGCTTTATAGCGCTCAACAGACCCATCGGACTTATACTTGATACGATAAATCCATTTACAATCAATGGCTTTCTTACCAGGAGGAAGATCCGCCACCGTCCAGGTATGGTTACGTTCCAAAGCGGAAACCTCCTCAGCCATAGCTTTGCGCCACCGTTCATCACGCATCGCCTCACCAAAGTGAGTAGGCTCTGCCCCACGACCTATAGCTGCAAGAAAACACCGATGCGCAGGAGAAAAACGATCATAACCAACAAAATGTGCAAGAGGATAACGCGTACCTGAGGATGATGACGGACGAGTGGGCGATGGACTAGACTCACATTGAATAGCATGACTAACAAAGCCTTTCAAACGAACATTCTCGAACTTAGGTCTCTTCCCTCGACCCAAATATAACTCATCGTACGACGCATCAGGAACACGCGAAGATGCGTGTGGGGCAGCCCTCGAAGCAGGGTCACCTCCCGGGGGTACAGACACCGAGGCAGGAGAACCCCCCGAAGCAGTGACAGGCTCCGTGGAAGGAGCCGAGTCCGCAGCAGCAAGCACGGGAGAAGCTGGGTCAGCTGGACCCGGGGTGGACGAAACCGGGTCAGCGGAACCCGTGGTAGGCACGGCAACCACCACATCATCAAACGGAGACGGGGAAACAACCCGAGAGATCGGTGACGATACAGGAACACGGTAAGGGAATACATTCTCATCAAATAGCACGTCACGGGAATCAAAAAACTCATGAGACTCCAAATCATATAACCGCCACCCTTTCTTACCATACGGATAACCAAGAAAAACACATCGCCGACTACGACTAGCAAACTTGTTTCGGGAACGGTTCAAAGCTTTCCCGTAACAAAGACAACCGAACACACGTAAATGAGAATAAGCAGGAGTACGACCAAACAAGACTTCAAAAGGAGTTTGCCACTGTAACAATTTGGCTGGCGTGCGGTTAATCAAATGAACCGCAGCCGAAACACACTCACCCCAAAACTTAATCGGTAAACCCGCCTGAAACATTAGAGCCCTAGCAACATTCAAAATATGGCGATGCTTACGTTCTACCCTAGCATTTTGTTGCGGAGTATCCACCATCGAAGTATCAAACAAAATACCATGTTCAGCAAAATATGATTTAAAACACGTAAACTCCTTCCCATTGTCACTACGAACCCGTTTTACCTGCTTAGAAAACTGACGACTCACCAAAGCTAGGAAATTCTTAAAGACACGAGGCACATCACTCTTGAAACGTAACAAATATGTCCACACACAACGTGAAAAATCATCCACAATCGTTAAGAAATACTGAGACCCACAACTTGCCTTTACGGAATAAGCACCCCACAAATCAATATGAATCAATTCAAAAGGCTCGAAGGCTTTATTATTACTAATAGGAAACGTTTCACGAGTATGTTTAGCTCGAGCACAAACATCACAAATGTGATTATCTAATGTATCACAACTTTTGCGAGAAACTAAAGGAAGAGATCGAACTACGGTCGAAGACGGATGCCCCAATCGTCGATGCCACAACACTGCAGAATCACCCGTCGCGACTTTATTGGCTTGTATAGGCTGAGTCATGCGGAAATAGTATAGTCCATCTTGTTGCTCACCCAGTCCAATCACCGTCCTCGAAATACGGTCCTGAAATATGCACAAATTGTTAGTGAATTGTATCGTGAAATTAGAATCGGAAACCAAACAAGAGACCGAAATAAGGTCACAATTCAATTTGGGTGCATATAAGACACCCCGCAAAACCAATTTATCACCAAGAATTACGTCCCCAACTTGAGTGGCCATAGTAACGTCACCATTAGGTAGTGTAATCGGAGCCGGAGTCATGGCAACAATATTACTCAAAACTTCAATACGGCTAGTCATATGACGGGAGGCTCCGGTGTCAATAATCCAAGACGTAATTAAAGACTTACCACTTAAACGATCGGACTTACGGTCATGCCATAAATCGACAAGCTCAGACCACTCTTGCTCACTGAGATGGCCTAAATCATCACGATTAGGAGCACGAGACTCCCCTCCTGTCGCACGAGCTACTCCCGAAAAAGCTGCACCACGGCCTCCACGATAGCTGGGCCCGCGACCACGTCCTCGGCCACGACTGTACCTGTCGCCGGAGTAGTTATCACCGCGACCACCATAAAAATTTCCCCCATCTGATTGCTGCCAACGTCCTCCTGATCGACAGTAGCGGGCGATATGCCCCTTCTTCCCACAATTGTAACATTCGATCAATCCTCTGGTTGCCGACGCACCATCACCACCCGTGACTCCACCGTTATGGCTGCCGCCGGAAGACTTATCAGCACCCACACCAGTGTTCAGGTTTGGAGCAGACTCCGGTGAGGGTGTGTGAGCAACAAAAGCCACGGCCTCGGTGGGTGGAGCATCGTGTTTGTCAGCCACAAAATTGACCCCTTCTTCCTGAACCAGACGATTGTAGATGTGGCGAGGCTCTGGCAAGGGCTCCACACTCAGGATTTGAGAGCGAGTCGTCGAATAACGATTGTCAAGTCCCATCAGTAAATCATAGGCACATTCATCGTTACGAATTGTGGTTAGTTTCTTGGTAATTCCACACTTACAGCCGGAACAAGTGCAAACAGGGTATTGAAAACATGAATTGAAATCATCCCACAATTTCTTTAATCGACCATAAAACACCATAATTGATTCGGTAGGAGATTGACGACAAGCGATTATATCAGATTTAATTTGATAAAGACGTGCACCATTACCTACAGAAAACTGACTTTTTAGATCATCCCATAGCTCCTTAGCCACCTCTCGATATGTAATCGACTTCCGCAATTCGCCTTCAATCGTAGCGAATATCCAAGCCACGACCAATGCGTTGTTCTGCCACCACCTGGGTAAATCATCGGAAGCCGCCGCAGGTTGTGTGATTGAACCATCGACAAAGCCAAATTTATTCTTGGCTCGGAGGGAGAGACGCATCGCTCTCGCCCACTCATCGTAATTTGTACCGCGAAACTCAACATTGGTAATCGGAACACCAGGATTTTCATTACCAAAGACAGTGAAGGGGGTTACCTTGTCTCCCATCTCGTCGGAAAATAGCCGGAATAGGTCGTCGCCGTCGACCTCTTGCTCTTCGTAAAAGAGACGCTGGAACGCGTCACTGTAATCTCCTTCTTCCTCGTAAAATAAGCGCAGTAAAGCCTCTCGATAATCTCTCATAAACCACCCGAAGCTCTGATACCATAATAGAATTTGCCCTACCCCCAATATTTCCTGGAATTCATCCCAATATTATTAACAATCGGAAGTCCTATTTATACAAGTGGTACCTTGGAAAGCAAGGCATGCAACTCTCCTAAATACATAAGGAAACAAAAGATATTTACGATATTTACATTAATCGACTTGCCTAATAATTGTTATACCTTGAACCTAACGCTGCCCATTGTACTAGTCTCTGGCTAGTGCTCACTCTTCTCAGTTCTTGAATTGCATGCCCCATTTTAATTTCTCTCTACTCTCGAAAGATTTATTTTTCTCTTTCACTAAAGACTACTCGTAGAGGTTTTCTGAATTGAAGTACCGGAACTTCGTATTATCTAGAGTTAATAGGTTTTCTTAGGACCCGAATGAACTTTGCTAAATTTTTTATTTTAGGACCTCGAACTTTTTATAGCTGAAATTAGGACCTCGTATTATCAAAAATTTAGCAAAGTGAAGCGTGATGGAAAAGAGCTCATCATAATTCAGAAGACTATAGATTCTTCAATCACATCGAATTTCCACTATTGCATTATCCATACATTAGAATTACTCTTTGATCTATCAATCTATTTCATTAACGAAAATACTAGGAGTCTATATGTAGACAAGTGAAAAAAAGTGTTTATGGCTAATTTGTAGTAAAAATAATTAAAGGTGCAGTAAATTTTGTTGTATAATTTGACAAATGTTGAATTATGAGGAAAGAGAGACAATTAAGGGTCCTTGATTTTAAAATTAGATCAATTTAAATTTCTTTCGATTGATAGTTCCGTAACAATGTTGATTTTACTACCAATGTCATAAATTTACTGCAAATACGTTAAATTTACTACACAACCATATTTTTTACTGCATGTCTTCTTTAATTTAGCATACTTGATTATGCTATAGACAATTTTGCTATTGTCTACATATAGACTTGTAGGATCATTCATAAATTTGTTAACATAAAATCCAAATATAAATATAGAAAAAGAAAGTACTTCGTACATCTTTAATTAGCCATTTTTTTATGAACTTTCATTGGATCCGGATACACTACAACATTACATCGCCGAATACACTTACACGTACATGGATCCACCAAAAAACTCATTATATATAGTAATCTGATAACTAATTAGAAGAAAAAAAATTGCTAGCGCTGTCTCGTTGACGCGTGCAAAAACAATCAAAAAGAGCCATTTCACATATGCAACGTGCAACGTATGGTAGTTGTTGTTGTGCGACTACTAATATGTTCCAAAAGAAAAAAGAAAAAAGAAAAGAAAGAGAGAGACAATGTCAGAAAGAAAATTGAAAATTATATACACCAAAATATTGATAAATATTATTAATGAGATTTACATGGATTATAAAATACTCCATATAACAGATTAGTAGTTGATGATATATTATTTGATTTGGAACTCATTCCAACAAGTTCTCATACATCAATGGAACCTTACACAATATCTCTTGTGTTCCTCTCAATCATCTTCACCGCCCTTTACTTCCTTAAACTTACTAAAAAACCTAGTAGTGCTACCCTCAAAGTCCCCCCTGGACCGAAAACATGGCCTATCATAGGCAACATTCACCAGCTCGGTAACAGACCACATCGTTCTGTCACCGAGCTATCAAAAAAATACGGCCCCATAATGTCTCTTAAGTTAGGGACGATGACCACTGTAGTGATATCGTCCCCAGACGTGGCGAAAGAAATGTTCCTTAAGCATGACTTAGCATGTTCTAGTAGAAAATTACTAGACGTTGCTAGGGTGGCAAATCATCACGAACACTCCATGGCTTGGCTCCCCGTATGCCCAAAATGGCGTGACCTTAGGAAAATTGCTGCGGTCCAATTATTCACGCACCATCGACTCGACTCGAGCCAAGCTATACGACAAAGGAAAGTTACCGAGCTTGTCGATCACGTACGACATTGTTACGACACAGGACAGGTTGTAAACGTAGCTAAGGCCGCGTTTACGACCTCGTTAAATTTGTTGTCTAACACGTTTTTCTCGATCGATTTAGCCAGTCACGATTCGTTGTCTTCACAAGAGTTTAAAGACCTTGTTTGGGGGATGTTGGAGTTAGGTGGAAAGCCTAATGTTTCGGATTTTTTCCCTTTGTTTAGGCGCCTTGATTTACAAGGAGTGTTGCGGACAACTTCGGGTTATTTTGAGAAGATGTTTGGAATTTTCGAAAAGATTATCGATGAAAGATTGAGCGATCTCATGGTTTCCCGGTCGTCGAAAGATGATGTTCTTAGCACCTTACTTAAGCTTGTTGATGACGACGAGTTGAGTCTTGTTGATGTCAAACATATGCTCATGGTAAGCCTTCTTGTTTTTCCTAGCTACTGTAATTAGTTTGAGCATTACAGCAAAAATATTTACTGCTATATCTTCCAAAGTCAAATTATTGCCGAAACAGTGAGAACATCATGTCTTACGTATTTGAATTTGTCCAGTCTTTACCCATTTGTTTATTTATATTAGTACATTTTTATAATGCTGATCATCACTTGCTTGGTGGTAGGTGTTGTTTCTTATGAATCTATGATGTGTAATGTGTTGGTGTCATTTGATTTTCTTAGACATACATTATCTGAATACGCGTATATATGTGGTCAACTAAAGACACCCAACAACAGTCTAGTACTAGGTAAAAATGCGGAATTTATTAAAACTCGTTTCAATCTCCGAGGTAAATTGCCTAATGTATGACGAGTAGTAGCAATTATGTCCGTGTTTTGTACGACAAGATTTATATATATCTTGCATATTAAAGAGCATGCTTTAGGCGTATAACGTGTACGGAGTATGAGTGTATGACTATATGGGCAGAGCACTGGAAATATTTACTGCTAATTTGACCACTCTGATGTTGGGTTTCAGGATCTGTTTGTAGCAGGGACAGATACAACGTCTAGCACACTAGAGTGGGCAATGACAGAATTACTACGCAACCCCGAAAAAATCGCAAAAGCTCAAGATGAATTAGACAAAATAAATGGTATTAATAACAGAACGATTATTCAAGAGTCCGATATCCAAAAGTTACCATATATTCAAGCTGTGGTAAAAGAAACATTGAGGTTACACACACCAGCTCCATTCCTAATACCCCATAAAGCCGAAAAAGATGTCGAACTATGTGGTTACATTGTCCCCAAGGATGCACAAATATGGGTTAACGTATGGTCGATTGGCCACGACCCAAATGTGTGGCCTGATGCGCTCTCATTTTCGCCTGAGAGGTTCTTAGGGAGCGAGATTGATGTCAAGGGCAGGGATTTCGAGCTTATACCGTTTGGAGCAGGAAGACGGATGTGCCCTGGTATGCCACTCGCGTACCGGATGGTGAACGTAATGTTAGCTAATTTGCTACATAACTTCAATTGGAAGCATGCTAATGGGTTAAGGCCAGAGGAAATAGATGTGGAAGAGAAGTTCGGAATTACGTTGCAAAAAGTACAGCCACTTCAAGCTGTACCTTTGTCTAGATGATCTTGTTTGTTTGGCAAGTTCTTGATTTGCTGTCTCTATCTGAGCGACATAGTTTGTTGATGTGTTTAGTTTGTGATTTTTTTTTTTTTCTTTTGGTTTTGAGATAATGTGCAAGAGTTTTGGTCTTCTAATTTGGATTTATATTGATATGTCTATGTATGATCTTTGATTAATTAGTTGACCATGTAATAGGAGGTTATGAGTTTATACTTGATTATAAGGCTATTGTTTTATTTAGGGACGAGTTTACTTCATTGAGTGACTGTATTAGCTATGATCCAATATATATTTTGAACTAAAATTATAAAATGTATTGAATGTAAACCAATGTAACTAACCAAAATTCATAACCCGTTAATGACCCATTTACCACATAGATGATTTATACTCAACTACTCGTATACGTTATGATTCTAAGACAATTATACATAGATAAACGCAATAATATGGAGTTTTGCTAGACCTAACACTTTATTAAGACCGAGTAGGCATAAAACAAAGAAAGATAGTGGGTCACTATCTCTGTACTCGAATAAAACACTGTGTTGTGGGTAGCAAACCTCGTTAATCTGAGACTGTTTTATCTGAAACAATCAACAAGAAGTCTAGTTGTTACAAGTGCAACACCAACAAAGACCCAAAGAAACAAATACTCCGTATATGGGCCAACAATAGAAAAAGCATATTTCACGTAAAGATTCAAAACCGACCCCGACCCGACCCGACGCATATCCTCAGTGTACCCGACACTCCGACTCCTCACCTCTCACTTTCTCAGTTCTCCCCCATTTTACATTTTTCTCCTCTCCGGAAAAATGAAAAATAAAAAATAAAAAAAATTCTGTTATTATTGATTGTCTCAAACCGTGAGGTCCACTTTCTAAAAATAATTTCCGTTTCTCCCAAAATCTCGTTTTTTCGCTTTCTCTCTCCCTCTCTCGCTCATTTTTTCTATCTCATCGGATCTCCGGCGAATCTCCGATCACTTGGACCGTCGTCTCGCATTGCCGGATCAACCTCAACGGTAACATTTTCTCCTCTAATCTTATCTCTTTCGTATGTCCGATTACTTATTTCGCCGTCTTTTTTTGTTGATTTTTTTCTTTTAATTTGATCCGTTGAAATTAAATGTCACATTGACTAGGTTTTGATTAAGATTAGCTTGTTATCTGCTTTTTTTATCTCACTAGATCATGTTGCATTTCTTTAATTAAGTCGGAATCGTAATCTTCACGCCATTTTTTTTTTTAATTTTATCATTTTGTGTTTCTGTTACTAATTTTGATTTGAGGTAATTGCGTCGCTAATGTGGCGGCATTTTGACTTTGCTTGATTGTTGTGTTGTTTATATCGATTTCGTGGTGTTTGCGATTTGAGTTGAGTTCAGGAAGAGTCATAAGTTGAGCTTCAGCTTGACCACTTAGCTAATGTATGTAAGGATTGAAGGATTCTAATAGTTTAAGTGGTTCTGTGAATCGTGGCGGTGAAGGATTTTGCGAAAATGACGGTTTTTAGGTTTTGTAGGTGGAGTACTAGATAGATATTTGTGTTATTGGTGATTGAATCGTTGACTCGGTCTCGTGAATTTTCCAGGTTGCGTTTTGAATACTAGATAAGCATGAGGGTTTGTTAGGTCAAAAGGAAGTGATATAATGGAGGATGAGGAAGTCAAACCTGTTGACATTGTGGGGGAGTACTTGAATGTGGATGGAAAAGGGGGTGTTGCCATTGAACATGAAGAAGAAGAAGAAGTAGCGGGACAACCATCATCATCTACACCTCGGGAAAGTAGTGATAATTTTGCAGAAGTTTCAGGTGATATAGCGGGTAGCTCTGTTGAGCATGTTGGTGAAGAGGAGCAGTTTGAGCAGGTATCTTTGAAGGATCAAGAGAAAAACAATGGATTGTATAATCGTGAGGGATTAGGTGGAAGATTGGAGTCTGATGATGCGGTAAGTCCATCTGGTGGGGTGGAGGAAAACATTGAATTATCAGGTGGGAAACCCGTGGATAGGTTAGATTCTATGCAGAGTGAAGAGTTGAGACAAGAACTTGTTAGTCCGAGTGCTAGTGATGCTAGAAATTCCTCTTCATCTGCTGGTCTTGATATGTACAACAACTCAGGATTCTCACCTTTGGAATCACCACAAAAATTCAAGCCTAAATCTGTGATGCCTAGCGTGTCACCTGAGCTGTTGCATTTGATTGATTCTGCTATCATGGGGAAGTCTGAAAGCTTGGATAAACTAAAAAACATAGTGAGTGGTGTTGAGACCTTTGGTTATGAAGAGGACAACGACACCATGGCTGTGTTGATAGTGGATTCGCTTCTAGCTACAATGGGTGGTGTTGAAAGTTTCGAAGATGACGAAGATAATAACCCTCCTAGTGTTATGTTGAATTCCAGGGCTGCTATTGTTTCAGGCGAGTTAATTCCTTGGTTGCCTTGCGCTGGTGATGGCATGGGCTTAATGTCCCCAAGGACGCGTATGGTTAGAGGATTGCTTACTATATTACGTGCTTGCACTAGAAATAGAGCCATGTGCTCTACTGCTGGATTACTAGGTGTTCTCCTGAGATCAGCTGAGAGATTATTCATGCCAAATGCTGGTTCCATGGAGCAGATATATTGGGATGGCAGTCCATTGTGCTACTGCATTCAATACCTAGCCGGGCATTCTCTCAGTGTTGTAGATTTGCAAAGGTGGTTTGAGGTAATCTCAAGGACACTTACTACTGCGTGGGCACCTCGTTTGACGCTTGCACTTGAGAAAGCAGTGGGTGGAAAGGAATGCAGAGGTCCAGCTTGCACTTTTGAATTCGATGGTGAGAGCTCTGGTTTACTTGGTCCTGGGGAGAGTCGGTGGCCATTCTCCAACGGGTATGCATTTGCCACATGGATCTATATAGAGTCATTTGCGGACACAGTTAACACTGCGACTGCTGCCGCAGCAATTGCTGCTGCTGCTGCCGCAACAGCTGGAAAATCATCTCCTATGTCTGCTGCAGCTGCTGCAAGTGCACTTGCTGGTGAAGGCACAGCACACATGCCACGACTTTTTAGTTTCTTATCTGCTGACAATCAGGGTTTAGAGGCGTATTTTCATGCTCAGTTTCTAGTGGTTGAATGTGGTACTGGCAGGGGAAAGAAAGCTTCGTTGCATTTTACACATGCATTTAAACCTCAATGTTGGTATTTCATAGGGTTAGAACATACTTGCAAACAGGGTCTACTTGGCAAGGCAGAGAGTGAACTGAGACTATATATTGACGGGTCATTGTACGAGTCCCGTCCTTTTGATTTTCCACGGGTCTCCAAGCCTCTTGCATTTTGTTGTATAGGGACAAATCCTCCTCCGACAATGGCTGGTTTACAACGTCGTCGTCGTCAATGTCCTCTTTTTGCTGAAATGGGACCTGTTTATATTTTCAAGGAACCAATTGGCCCTGATAAGATGGCTCGTTTAGCGACTAGAGGAGGTGACGTGCTTCCCTCCTTTGGCGGCGGGGTTGGACTGCCTTGGTTGGCGACGAGTGATCATGTACAGAAAATAGCAGAAGAAAGTTCAATACTGGATGCTGAGCTAGCTGGATATATACACCTTCTCTATCACCCAAGGTTGCTCAATGGTCGTTTTTGCCCAGATGCTTCTCCCAGTGGTGCTGCAGGTATTTAATACATTACAGATTCCTTTTCTCTTAATAGGTCGTCCTCATGTCCTCTCTAGGTTTGGTCAATAGTTTCACTTCGTCCCAAAAGACTGTCCTCCTTCACAATTTGGTTTGTCCCAAAGGCCAAATCAATAAATCACGGTCTACACTCGTAGTTAAAAGATGGTGATGATATCATTCTCTCTTGATGAAAGTAAAGCACCTATAAAGGATTCTATAGGAGACACATATATGTTCAACCTGAAGACTTGGTGCATCGGTTGGTTGATGTTCGTTGTTAGTGACACACTGAAGAATGGTTGTTAGGTTATTAAATCATAGGTAATTGTCTTGTAGGTCATTTTGTTGCAGTATAGGGTCTTCCTTTTGTTTTAGTGCAACCACCTCCCCATTTTTTCATCTGCTTAATAAAGGACCTGAGTCAGATTGGATGTTCATCATCTCTGGAAATCAGCACTTTTCTCTAGTCATACACAACAACAACAACCAAGCCTTATTCCCAAAATGATTTTGGGTCGGCTAACATGAATCGTTATAAGTAACCGTCTCGAGGATGTCATATAAGTTAAAGATTATTGTGAAACAATTTAGAAAAATAATAACACACGTTTAAAAGTTTTTTTTTTTTTTTTTTTTTTTTTTTTTTTGAAAAAAAAAGCTATCCACAGAATGGAAACAAAAGATTATTAAATAGTTCTAAAACAAGTGGAAAACATATGAACTTTAAACAAATAATAGAAAGAAAAGGTTTGAGAGAAGATAAAAAGAGTAGGAGACGAACGAAAAGAGATTTAGAAAACCAAACAAAGAAATCAAAACGAATCATATTGCGTCCTCCACATGGATAGCACTTTTCTCTAGTCATATACTTGAATAATCTTCACGTGAACCCCCTTATACTGAATTTGTTGTATTTGATTTTAATTCGGGTGATATGATTCCTCGAAAATGTGGCGTGTTTTTCAGGTGCCGCTCGTAGACCAGCTGAAGTGCTTGGGCAAGTACATGTTGCTTCAAGGATGCGTCCGGTGGAGGCTTTGTGGGCATTGGCCTATGGAGGTTCAATGTCTTTACTCACACTAACTGTAGCAAGTGTAAAGAAAGATAGCTTGGAGCCTGTACCAGGGAATCTTAGTTTATCGTTAGCCACAGCAGCGGTTGCTGCTCCAATATTTAGAATTATTGCCATGGCTATGCAACACCCTGGAAACAATGAAGAGATGTCCCGTGCTAGAGGCCCTGAATTGTTGTCAAGGATCTTGACTTATCTTTTACAATCCTTGTCTTCAGCTGATGCGAGAAATCGTGATGGAGTGGGAGATGAGGAGCTTGTTGCAGCTGTTGTAGTCCTTTGCCAAGCACAAAAACATAATCATGCACTTAAGGTCCAGCTCTTTAGCACTCTTCTGCTGGATCTTAAGATTTGGAGCTTGTGCAACTATGGACTGCAGAAGAAACTCTTGTCGTCGTTGGCTGATATGGTTTTTACTGAATCTTCTGTAATGCGGGATGCAAACGCTATTCAGATGCTTCTTGATGGCTGCAGAAGATGTTACTGGACTATTCGTGAGAAGGATTCAGTCAATACTTTCTCTTTGAACGGGGATAAACGTCCTATTGGTGAAGTGAACGCCTTAATTGATGAACTTCTAGTAGTGATTGAACTTCTGATGGTAGCAGCACCGCCTTCACTAGCTACAGATGACATGCGTTGCTTACTTAGCTTCCTGATGGATTGCCCGCAAACTAATCAGGTAATTTCGGTGTGGTATAAATTATAAATACGGCCAGTAATTTTAGGATTGATAATTTAATGGCAGGCAGTATTTTGCATAGACATGATAGAGATGTGTTCTGGATCCCCGTCCATTAATGTTATGCTGGTTGTGCGATGCTTTGTTGTTTTTAGTTGCGAATCATGGAGTGATGTGCACATCCTGATGTCGTATTGACGATGTTGCCTCTATGACCCTTTCCAGTAATATTAGTTACATTCACCCCCCTTGGTGTCCTTCTGAATATATTGTTATCCTATCTTACTTATCAAAAAAAAAAAGTTACATTGCTCCACGCCTCCACCAGTCCACGCCAGGGATCCATAAAATATTTGGTTAATGCATTCTTTATATATACTTCTATGCTTTTTCATCACTTGCTTGTTAAGGGTTTCTTTTGGGGAATGGCTTTAACTTTAATAGAACCATTATGAAGGGCCCATCTCTGACTTCTTAGTTCATATTCAATGAAATACTGAGGCAAACACTGACCTAAAGTTCGGATGCAGGACACGTTTTTTAATTGTTGATATCTTTCAGTGCCTTTTATAGTTCATGATATCTTGGAATCTGGTGTGAGCTTGCAGTTATCGGTACATATAGCTTGTGTCCGGTTTCTGCTGAGTTGAATTTTTGAAACCCCTAAACGCCGTTTGATTTTGTCGAAACTGTTGTGCCTGAAAAAATCATAAAAACTGTAGTTGCCCTATGCAAGGATATTGAGGAAGAGAAACAGAATCATTCGATGTCTCTGGTCTTTATCTTCACTAGCAAGTCACTACCAAACCACTTTGGGGGTCTTCCTCATATTTTTTTCTCTAGTTCCTGATCTGCACCCTTTGGCTTTATTCCTTTTTCCTTTTCTCCCATTTGGGGTTGGTCGACCATTGATCTGCAAGTCCAGGCATAGACATGAAATAGAAGTGTGGAAACAACAAACTCGCTTAAGTATGCTTCTAACATCATGCATCCGTTGATGTATCTTTGCCAATTTGAGCTATCTGTGGTCTGTTACTTACTTTTTCTTGTTTCATCAGTCACGCCTTGGAACTTTTTTAACATATATCTCATCTGAACGTGTTTGATTTGTTTATGGTTGAATTTGTTTTTGAAAGGGAATCTCTCTAGTTATATTACTTGATCTAAGCATTACTGTTATGGTGTTTGTCCAGGTTTCTCGGGTTTTGCATCTAATCTATAGGTTGGTGGTGCAACCAAAAGCTTCAAGGGCTCAGAATTTTGCTGAGGCCTTTATTTCAAGCGGTGGGATAGAGACAGTACTTGTTCTTTTGCAACGTGAAGCAAAGGCTGGGGATCAGGATTTCTTCGACTCTCCTATTGCAGACAATGATAAAGGCTTGGGAATGCATGGGTCTGAATTTGGATCAGAATGTACCGATGGTAATAAGGCTGAATCTTTAGAAGGAAAAAATGTTAAATCTGAATGTGAATTGGACACTGAAGCTCTTGATATTTCAAAGACGGTTGACCTTGATATTTTGGATGATAGTGGTGAGTTTAGTGATGTCTCGGGCATGCCTATGGAGAGAATGGCTTCTGTCACAGAGAACTTAGTTGTGAAAAACGTCGGTGGAATAAATTTATCCATTAGTGCTGATAATGCCAGAAACAATGTGTACAATTTTGATAGAAGTGACGGCATCGTGGTTGGAATTATCAAACTACTGGGTACACTAGTTGCCTCCGGACAACTAAAACTTAAGTCCTGTGGCACATCGCCAGATGTTACAAGCACTGCTGGAACACCTGATTCAGGTGGCTCAATGTTCGATGATAAAGTGTCTCTTATACTTTTTGCGTTGCAGAAAGCTTTTCAGGCAGCGCCTAGAAGGCTTATGACCACCAACGTGTATACAGCGTTATTTTCAGCTTCGGTATGAGCTTATTCACTCCATTGAATCATAGGTTTACATATTCGCATCAGTCATTGGTAATGAATTTGGGAAGCAATAATTAGTTTTTGTCATAGTCTCTTTTCCTTAAAAACATTATGTGCATGGCTCGTTTAGGCTATATATATGGTGTGACAGAAGAGAGATTAGATTGATGGAGGCCCCAAGTACTTTACATTGTGGGCCGTCCGGTTCTTTCATATCAGGGAATGAGTTGGTACTCAGAATTGAACACGTGGTGAGCTGAATCAGGCCGCTAGGAAATTATATTGTTGTGTATCCATTTCTCTTATGTTAGGGGTCTAGGTGGCAATCTGAATTGTTCACTTGATTAGCAAAATTAAGTAAATTCCAAGTTTCTAACTGGAAGCTGTTTGCACGCCTGGTTCACAATAAGCCTCTTCGCACTTAATTATACCCTAAACATGTTTGGGACATCTGTACTTTACCATGCATATCACCTTAAACCTAAAGTTGGTGTCTTTCCGAGTTTCCGGATGTATTGTGTATTGACGTAAAGGAAGATAAGTTTAGAAGGGGTTTTATGGCCGGGCATATGGAGACACTTTCTCTTAGCTACGTTACACCCCTAAAATTACTGCTTGACAGGGTTTGTCATTTGCTGTAATTATAAGTATTAAGAGTCATACCAACTGCCTGGTAAAGGGGTAAGGAAATCATACTCTGGTTATTAAGGTGTTCAATGCAATTATTTCAAGTATTCTAAACGTTGGGAGGCACTTATAACTATTTAAGGTAGTAGTCCCTGTGTTGTGGCGACGTTGGGTGAAGAGCTCTTTAGTTTTTGTCAATCTCAATCTCAACCTTATCATTTTCTTTTTTAACATCGAAGATGTGCTTGCTGTTTGAATCAACATGGACTTGTAGCATCTGGAGTAGCTCCAACTGATACATTCTGTTCTGTTAGCTGATTAAGTTGGGTTATGCGCCCTGCTTTTCATCTGTCTGGGTGTTGTTTCCTTTGAATATGGCAGCTAATCGCACTGTTCGTGCTATTATTCCCCTTCCGAAGTTCTTAAGGGTGGTGATAGTTGCCATCCATTTCTCTTATTGTGTCTATTGTGTTATTGAACAACTCTGTGGAGTCAGTCCTTGACAATTTATTCCTAATTATTCCAGATAAATTCTACTTCGACAGAAGATGGGTTAAACTTGTATGATTCTGGACATCAGTTTGAACATATAGAACTTCTGCTAGTTCTCTTAAAGTCACTTCCCTATGCGTCTGCAGTGCTTCAGAGCCGAGTTCTACAGGTATGACCTTCATGTCTCCTGCAACAGGATATTCTTATGCTTTTAAGCTTTTGGCTTGGATAAATTATCAGCCGTTGTATTCAACACATGTTTTGGGACATTCTTTAATGCCACTGTATAGTATTATTCCTTATTGTCGACGATAACTTGTATTTGTGACATTAAAAACTCCTTTCACCTAATGTTGCGAAATGTACATACAACTGCTCATTTTCTGTGCATGAACTAATATGAATGACATCTGTGCTAAAGTAGATTGTAATAATTATGTAATCTCTATCCCACCAGTTTACTTTTTTGAGATATGAGAATTTTGTATTTCATGGTAAATCCCATCATATTTTGTGCAACTGTTCTTTTATTTATATGTTGGAAGTAAAGATTTCTGAAACTCTGTCTACTTGATTTCAGGATCTTCTGTTTTTGGCTTGCAGTCATCAAGAGAATCGAAACTGCTTAACTCAGATGGAGGAGTGGCCTGAGTGGCTCTTGGAGATTCTCATTTCTAATTATGAGGTAGTACCTTCTGAAACACGTAATATCTGCCTATACGACCTTGAAATTTTCAATGGACGGAGTTCGATTTTTTTTTTTTTTTTTTCATTCTTATTGCATCTTCTGTATTTCCATTTCCAATGGAGCCAAAGACTACTTATTCTTTGGTTTTTGAGATATAATGGAATAAAGCAAAATGGCTCATAAAACTGTCGTGCTTCTTATTTTGTGAAGCAGTAGTCAGCCGGTGCGATTCTCGAAGCAATTTTCATTTTGGGTCATCCGTGCGCAGCCTCTCTATGTTTCAATAGGGGTAAGGCTTGTGTGCATCCGACCCCCCCTACCCCGCCTTATGGCGGGAGCCTTTAAGGCACTGGGGTTAAAGATGTTTTTTTTCTTGCATCTTCTGATGTTAAGCTATTCATACATATTGATAATATTGTTCAATTGGTTGAGCAGAGAGGGCCTGTGAAAGGTTTGAATATGTCGAGCTTGGGAGATGTAGAAGACCTTATACATAATTTCTTGATCATAATGTTAGAACATTCAATGCGTCAAAAGGATGGATGGAAGGTGGGTATATTCATTTAAATTTTCTCTTACCCACAATAGAAATGTTTCTTGATGCTGGCTGCATTTTCATACTGCACCGTGCTCGTGGTAGCAAAATAGTTGGCTAGTTGCGTTGTTACTGGCTTTCTTTGTTATTAATTGCCTGCTTTGTTCTTACGAAGGCCATGAAATGGGTCTGGGCGACATCTACAAGGAGTAGAGAAAGTCCACGACATAACCCAAGGACGTTCTATCCTAAAATAACCAATGGGCAATAGGAAACTCCTTTGTTTATTAAGTGATCAACCCTCTCTCCTTTTCCAATGTGGGTTCTATCGCATGTGACATTTTTATGTGTTGAAGCTCCATTCTATACTTCCTTATATCTTTTAATGGAATAATGTTTATACATGCGTGGTTTTGTTCTTGAGTGAAATTCATGTTGTGCTAGCTTCTGTGAAATAGGAGTGTCTATGTTTGATTAGGGTAAATGTTTGTTTTTTCCCCCTTGTGTGCTGAGTTCGTTCTTTCCATTGTAATGGAGCCAGACTCACTATTCTTTGATTCTGGAATACTATGGAATAACGTAAAATGGCTCACAAAACTGTTTGCGCTTCTTGTATTGTGAAGGAGCTATCGGTTGGTGCTATTCTGTGTGCAATTTTCTTTATAGGTCATCCTTAAGCTGCCTCTCTATGTTTTTAACGTAGGGTAAGGCTTGCGTACATCTGACCCCCCCCCCCCACCTTGCTATATGGCGGGAGCCTTTGAGGCATTGGGGTAATGATGTTGATGTTGTTGTCGTGCTGAGTTTGTTATGATTTTCAAGTACAGGATATAGAAGCGACAATTCATTGTGCGGAATGGCTATCTATGGTGGGTGGATCTAGCACTGGGGAGCAGCGTATGAGGTACCTCTTATGATTCAACCTTAGCTTTTCGTTTGCTTTTATATGGAAATGACTGATTACGTTGTGCGGGATAAAAGTCTTGGTTCATATTCTGGTGATCTATTGTTTCACCCTCTAAAATCGAGGGTAGTCTGGGTCATTTTCTTCATATTAAGGACGCCCCCCCCCCCCTCCTATCCTTTTTGAAATTTACTTCACAAAAAAAAATGTCATATTTAGGAATGTAAGGGAAGTCACGTGAGAAGAAAAGGTGTTTGAGATGACATTTTGTATTCACGGCTTTATAGCATGCACGAGCTTACACAACAACAACATTGCCCCAGAGCTTCAAAGGCTCTCGCCAAAAGGCGGGGTAGGGGGGAGGGGCGGATGTACGCAAGCCTCCCATACGTTGAAAACTTGAAATCATAGAGAGTAATAAGAAAGAAAATGCTCCTCGTGAAACTCCATCTGCTTTGGATGTCATATGAGGATATATCTTTTTCTTAATGTTGCTCGCTAGTACAACGATTTTAAATATTGTATATAGAAATTAGATCTTGTTAATTATGAGAGTGATTTTTTGGGAAAGATAAACTTGTGATAAATTGCTGCGGCGTAGGCCAAATGTTGTTTTATGCCCGAATATCTGCTTCATGGAAAAGCAGTGTATGTAAGAATTTTCTCTTCTTCACTGTGAGTTTCCGTTTATGCTTTGCTATCGTTTGACTTCTGTGCACAAGGAGTAGTGAGTCTGTCCTGCTTCTGTACTTGACTTTTTCGGGACGAAGCTTGTGCGTTTAGGGGTGAATAAGAGAAGAAGTTGCTTTGGAATTGTGCTGTGTTTGCTATTTTCTGGTGATTTGGAATGAGCGGAGTCCATAAATATTTTTAGGGCAGTCATTCTCTTGACTGTGTTTGAGAGGGGGTTGTTTTTCTTCCTTCTTTTTGGGATAAGGTTT
This sequence comes from Spergularia marina, assembly GCA_963680865.1. Lineage (NCBI taxonomy): Eukaryota > Viridiplantae > Streptophyta > Magnoliopsida > Caryophyllales > Caryophyllaceae > Spergularia > Spergularia marina. The sequence goes on along the minus strand of OY804551.1, from coordinate 23,363,367 downwards.
ATCTGGTGCCTTTTGTAAAAGAATTGGGCATTTCTGCAACTATTAATGAGCAATGAAGATATCTGGTCCCCATTTACTTTCCTATTTATATTTCATTGAGAGTGGCTATCAAGTGAGGCTAGCTATGTAATAGGTTCCTGGTTACTTGAGAAAGAATTGCTCGTGACTGCTTCTCTGCTAATCAATTTTTTCCTTCTTTTGGATTGATCTAACTGATTGATTATCTTATGCCTGTGTTAAAGGCGAGAGGAGTCATTGCCTATATTCAAAAGAAGGCTTCTAGGTAGCTTGTTGGATTTCTCTGCAAGGGAACTTCAGGTTCAGGTAAACATCTCATCTAATTTTTTCTTGTTAAGAATGTGTATAAAATCTAACTTCAGGTCGTCATTCTTAGTCCAAGAGGAGAATGAGTTTAACTTCTTGTGTGACCACGTGGGTAGGAGTGAATATCTTCATTTAGTAGATAAGGCCTAAGCCTGGTTTGGTTGCCTGAGTTAAAGCTGATAGTGATTGTGGGAACTACATAGAAAAGTTTTCAGAATTTCCAAGGAAGCTAAAACTGCCAATATTGGTGCTAGATTATTTTTCTTGGTGGCATAACGTCTTTGCCATCTTCTTTGATTCTTCTTTTCTCATTACAGTGCCAATATCACTGACCATTTTTGGTCGTTAAATTTTCATACTCGAATGGATATAGAGTTATAGACCTTTCTGCTTACTGTCCTATACATTTCTGTGCAGACTGAAGTGATTGCTGCCGCAGCAGCTGGTGTTGCAGCAGAGTGTTCCTCACCAACAAATGCCAAGGCAGAAGCTGAGAATGCTGCTCAGCTTTCAGTTGCGTTGGTAGAGAATGCCATTGTGATTTTGATGCTAGTGGAGGATCATTTACGTCTACAGAGCAAATTATTCTGTGCCCAAGGAACTGGTAGTGGCTCTATGTCCTCCACTGGTCACTCAAATTCTTTAACTGCGGCTGCTGGAGAACTGAAGGATGTTTTGGGTGACCACAAATCACTTCCTCTTGATGTATGTACATCTATCTTTTTGCTTTTGAGTTTATATATATTTTGCCCGTGTTTTAATCAGCCTACTGGCTTCAGCTTTGATATGTATATTGGAGACTTGGACAGACATTATCTGATGTGTCATTGTTATGGATACTTATTTTAAAACTGATACTTACGATATGTAGCACCAAATCAGGTCCTTACTTCAATGGCAGATGAAAATGGTCAAATATCTGCGGCAGTTATGGAAAGATTAACTGCTGCAGCTGCAGCAGAACCTTATGAATCAGTATCTTGTGCTTTCGCTTCATATGGAAGTTGTGCGAGAGATTTGGCAGAGGGCTGGAAATATAGGAGTCGGTTGTGGTATGGTGTTGGTGTTCCTTCCAAAAGATCTGCATTTGGTGGTGGTGCAAGTGGATGGGAATCCTGGAACACTAATTTAGAGAAAGATGAAAATGGGATCTGGGTTGAGCTCCCTTTGGTAAAGAAATCTGTAACCATGCTGCAAGCACTGTTATTAGATGAATCCGGGCTTGGTGGTGGACTTGGCATTGGGGGAGGATCTGGTACTGGAATGGGAGGTATGGCAGCTCTATATCAATTGCTGGATAGTGATCAACCATTTTTATGTATGCTTCGGATGGTGCTTGTGTCAATGAGAGAAGAAGATAACGGAGATGAAAGTGTGCTTCTGAAGAATTTAAGTTTTGATGATGGATCTTTTGATGGATTACATAGACAATCGGGGAACATGGCTGTGGATAACAATGGCATAATGACCACAAGAAAACCTAGATCAGCTTTGCTGTGGAGGTAATTGAATAGGAAAAGGCCCATATTTTATTGTTCTCATCACTGTGTATTCTTCCTTGTGGCGATAAATTTTTGCACTTGGCTGGCAGTTAGGTTGACCCCTGCTTTTATTTTTTATCATAATTTGTAAAATGCCTACCGGTGAGTTTGCTTCTCTGTCTTCCGTTGTGAAGCTGTAACTCTGTAATCTTGCATAGGTGCCCAAGAATGAAGTTTTACAGAAAATTAGAAATAAATGGTATATTACATGGTGTACAAGTCTGTTAGTGAGGCGTGTTAAATGTGATTGTCCAAAAGCTAAATCATATGTAGTTTCTATGGCCTGCTATGTGAATAACAATTAAAGAAGATGTGGGGCGAGTGTTTCTTATCACTTATCACGGCCTCTGGTTAATTGACTTATCAGTGAAAACAGAGGCTTACTTGAAGCAAACTTAAGAAAAGAGGTCTAACTAGATTTAGACAAATTTTCGATCCGAAAATGTTTTGCCAGATTACATTCCTGCTACATTTTACCCTGGGAGGTGTGGAAAATGGCACCATTGGCTATCTGGTGGTGCATTTCAGAGGAGAGTAATCAGCAGCATTTTGCAAGGAAGAGCATCCACCTACAAAAGAATGGCTCAAGCTGTGTGTATATGGTGTCAATTGTTTCATTTAGATCAACCCTTAATTTTTCTGGTTTTTTTAGGCACGATGTCTTTGTGATAGTATGGGGATGGTGATTGTTCTGTTTGCTATACTCCCTCTTTTCCTTTATGGTGACATTCTGTCAGGGTTTCTTAATACTACTTTTGACCTATAAAAAATGTTTTGTATAAGCGATGTGTCATGTATTGCCAACTGCCATGTTGGGAGTTTTAGATTTCTCCAAAGCTATACTATGATGCTCATCTTATGGAACATAATCTCCCCTTGCTTTCAACACTTAGGCATCATGAACAAGATTAGTATGGCGGTTCTGCATATTGCTTGTATTTATGTGTTTTTATAGCACATTATGTATGTAAGGACAAAAATTGTTGTGGTATTAGTCTCTACTGCCATTTGATGATTGTGCTTTGAATTTCTGCATTTATGGCATATTTGATATTCTAAAATTAACTTAATTCTTCATGTTTCTGCAGTGTGCTTTCACCAGTTCTTAATATGCCCATCTCTGAGTCTAAAAGACAGAGGGTACTTGTTGCGTCATGTGTCCTCTATTCTGAGGTTAGTTTTTCGCTATTTTGAGTTTGAGTTTCTGGGCACAGCGGTGCAGAGTTGTTGTCTGGTCATCAAAGTACGGTTTCCTGTAATATGTAGACTGTAACTGTTGCGCATGAATTTTGCTCTCAACTTTAGGCATGACACTAAACTTCCCGTTTCACTTTAGATCATGGATTAAGTTTTTTTTCAACTTCAGTGATCCTCAATAGTTTATTTTTAAAACTTCTTCTGTTCGAGTGATTCAGGTTTGGCATGCAGTTGGAAAGGAGAGGGTTCCTCTACGCAAACAATATCTTGAGGCTATTGTGCCTCCATTTGTCGCCGTTCTGCGGAGATGGCGGCCACTTTTAGCTGGAATTCACGAACTCGCAACTGCAGATGGTTTTAATCCTCTGGTTGCTGATGACAGGGCTCTTGCTGCCGACGTTCTACCTGTGGAGGTGAAAGCATCGATTAGTGGCATATAAAAATCAATTGGTTTTATTTCTATGACGTGGGATGTGGTTTCATCTTTTTGAAGTTTGTCTACTGCTGAAATCTTGCTTCCTTCTTCTCAACATAACTCTTTAGATTAAGCATATTTCTTAGCTACTGCATCTGAAAGTTTGATCGAAAAGTCAGCATGACAAATGATCAACCTTCAGGTATTGACAAAAATGTCCGTGGTTTAAATGATTTGTGCAATTTTGTGGGGGCAGTTGGAAAGTAGGTCGCTGAGGGTCTTTCTTTTGTGAGTTTTTGTTTGAATTTCTTTAACCCAAACAATCTGGTTTCTCAATGGCTGATTGAGCTCATGGGGATTTGAATACAATACTTGTGGCCTGTTGTTGGGCTGATTGGGTCTTTTGATGGTCACTGTAAAGGCAGTTGTTTTCTCTACATACGAGTGTGATTCTTATCAATCATAGGTCAGGATGTATATGTTGAATCCAAACTCATATTGTTGTTTCAGGGTGCTCTTTCAATGGTATCACCAGCCTGGGCCGCTGCTTTTGCCTCCCCACCTGCTGCAATGGCACTAGCAATGATTGCTGCTGGTGCTTCTGGGGGCGATGTCCCAACACGGGCATCAACAACACAGCTTAAACGGGACATGTCACTGCTTGAGCGTAAAGCAGCTAAGCTTCAGACATTTTCAAGTTTCCAGAAGGCATCACAGGGCCCTAATACATCTGGTGCTGCTCTGAGGGATAAGGCAGCTGCAAAAGCAGCTGCCTTAGCTGCAGCTCGTGACCTGGAACGCAATGCGAAAATTGGTTCAGGGAGGGGCCTGAGTGCTGTGGCAATGGCCACTTCGGCACAACGAAGAAATGCTGGTGACATGGATCGTGTAAGGAGGTGGACGCTTTCTGAGGCCATGGCAACAGCTTGGATGGAGTGTTTGCAGCCAGTTGGTACTAGGTCGGTCTATGGCAAAGATTTTAATGCTTTGTCCTACAAATTCATTGCAGTCCTCGTTGCAACTCTTGCCTTGGCACGTAACATTCAGCGCTCAGAGGTCTGGTTTGACTGCTATCTTGAACAAGTACTGTCATTGCCAATAGCACTGTGGATTATAATCTTGGTCTATTTATTTTTGTTATCTTCTCCAGGTTGACAGGCGCTCTCAAGTTGATATGTTGGCACGCCACCGCCTGGCATCTGGAAATCGTGCCTGGAGGAAACTCATTCATTATTTGATAGAGATGAACTGTCTTTTTGGGGCCTTCAGTGACGACCTATGCAATCCTGAACACGTATGTAGTGGAACTGCATTTTTCAGGACGATATTGTAAACTCTTACACAGATTTTGTGCAGGCCTACAGTTCTAGTCTTCTGTCCATGGTTGATTATCAGCCTTTCTTAGAAGCCCGCTAGGACAATTTATTATCCTTGGGCTTTTATTTGTTACATTCTTGACTGCTATATCCTGTTTCTCTAATATAAGCAACAAAAGCATTTAATCCCAATGGAATTCGGAAGTTCGATTACATAGAGCATAGTTACGATAGTAAGGAATCAAGGGGCTGGTGAAGTAAAATCAATCAGAGAAAAACATAAAGACCGATTGCCTTCAACAATTTAAAACCGTATCAAAAGTTTTATTTGATTCTTTCAGGTGTTCTGGAAGCTAGATGTCATGGAAACCACTTCAAGAATGAGAAGGTGCTTGAGGAGGAATTATAGAGGTTCTTCACATATTGGTGCTGCTGCTAATTATGAAGATGATATAGCTGATAAGCATGATCAACAGAGAGGAATAGATTCATCAAATGCATCTGTACTAGTAGCTGAAGCAATTTCTGCTGAGGCAATAAATGAAGATGATATTAACAATAGGGAAAGTATCGATTTTGGTGGAGAGTTGAATGAAGAAAATCATCCAAAGCAATCCAATGATGCAGAATCTTCGGTGCAGGTGTTATCAGAGTCTATTAATCAGCGGACTAGTGGGCATGACATAGCTGAAGACCCTTCAGCAGTTGCACCTGGATATGTCCCTAGTGAGCGTGATGAGAGAATCATGATTGAAATACCGTGCTCCATGGTGAGGCCACTGAGAGTTGTTCGGGGGACTTTTCAAGTAAGTTGCGTGAAATATCTTGGTGGCATTCACTATTCTTTTTCTTTTACAAATTGCATTGTACGTGCATTTAAATCTGTAATCTAAAGGCGACAGTTCTCCTGTGATGTCCCAGACTTCATATGAGTTGAGCAGAAGAGTAGAATATTTAGGGACTCCATTCTTGAAAACCACTAAAATTTAACACCCTGGAAATATGTCATGGCAAATAGAGTAAGTGAGAATTTTTAACTTGTTCTCGTGAGAGGTAGTTCTCCACAACTCCACGAGTGCTTCACATATGGTTTGTGCTCTTTAATTATGTGTAGCTTGTAGGGAACATGTAGGATAAACTAAGGTATGTTGGACCAGGGTCCTGAATAGTATCGGGTACACTTGAAATCTCTTATGCCTGTTTTTTTTTTTTTTTTTTTTTTTTAAAATATATCATGTTTTATACTATCAGATAACGACGAAAAAGATCAATTTCATTGCTGAGAACGAGGTTAGTTCGTCAGGGAATGAGTTGGATCGTTGTTCTGAAAGCAAAGATCAGGAAAAGAATCGGTGCTGGTTGATATCATCGCTTCATCAAATATATAGTAGAAGGTATGATATCAGTTTATGTAGAGTATCACATTTGTTCAGTAACAACAATATGAAATATTGTGCCCTGAAACTGCTCCATAGTTGATCTTTGTTCTGTTTAGTTTTCCTTTGTGGCTCATCCAGTTGAACGTGATATACGTCTGATTGTGTTCTTCTTGAATTGCTATTTGCAGGTATCTCCTCAGAAGAAGCGCTCTGGAGCTTTTTATGCTTGATCGTTCTAATTACTTTTTTGACTTTGGGGTACTACTCCTTTCTTGTTTCATGTTTAGTGCTTCTAAGTCCTAATTATGGAACCTGCTTCTACTCCATCGACTTAAACTGGCTTGCAACTGATCTTTGTTATTGGTGTTGGTTATGTAGACTAGCGATGGTAGAAAGAATGCGTATCGTGCTATTGTTCACGCACGGCCTCCTCATTTGAACAACATATATCTTGCAACTCAGGTGTGTCTTAATGCTAATCAATTTGGACAATTTTATTTTGCCAGAGAAAGTTGGACCAAAATTTATAGATTTCTTGTTGTTGCTTTTTCCCTCAACAATCTTTTTTCTGTAGAGACCTGATCAGCTTCTTAAGAGAACTCAACTTATGGAGCGTTGGGCTCGGTGGGAGGTATTCAAATCATTTGATCTGTTTAATTGGCGTTTATCCGCAAGTTTTGTGTAAACACTTTGCAAATCCAATCTAGTAATTGGCATTAAGGGAATCTGACTCTTTTCCAGATCAGCAACTTCGAATACTTAATGCAGCTCAACACACTGGCTGGACGTAGCTATAATGATATTACTCAGGTTTCTTTCTGTTGCTAATGTAATTTGCTATGAAGCTTATGCCATTTGTGATTATGATACTTTGATTTGTTAATATTATGCCTTTTCACCTGTGCTTGATTCAGTATCCAGTATTCCCTTGGATTTTGTCTGACTACTCTTCAAATGATCTGGATCTTTCTGATCCTTCTTCTTATCGAGACCTTTCAAAGGTGGAGCATCTCTTAACTTTTCTATTTAGTAGTTAACAAATTCTGTTCGCTAACAATGTGAGACTGTTGCAGCCTGTTGGTGCCCTGAATCCCGAGAGACTGAAAAAGTTCCAGGAACGTTACTATAGCTTTGATGATCCAGTTATCCCTAAGTTCCACTATGGCTCACATTATTCAAGTGCTGGAACAGTATGTCTCTGTTTTTTTCTATCTCTGCGGTAATTATGTTAATGGCATTTAGGGCACTGAGTTTATATTGTTGATGTTTCCCCCCTTCCTCCAAACCTATACCTCGACATATGTGGGATCCTTTGAGGCACTGAGGTTATATTATTGCTGTACATGTAAATTTATGATATAGCTGTTTTGTCTAACCTTAATGGGAAGCTGGACTTACAAAGTGAAGAGGTAGTTTGGAAGATTTTATTCCAGTTTCAAGTGTCTTCTTTATTCCAGTTTTGGTGTCGGCTTATAGCTACTTTCTCTTCATAGGTACTCTATTACCTTGTTAGATTGGAGCCTTTCACCACACATTCTATTCAACTTCAAGGTGGAAAATTTGACCATGCAGACAGGATGTTTTTTGATATTGCTGCTACTTGGGATGGAGTTCTAGAGGACATGAGCGATGTGAAAGAATTGGTATATGTTGCTTAATAGTACTTGTGAACTTTCCTGTTTGTAACATTTGTAGTTGGTAAAACTTGACTTTCGGTTGATTTCTTAGGTCCCTGAACTCTTTTACCTCCCTGAAGTAGTAACCAATGAGAACTCGATTGATTTTGGTACTACGCAACTTGGAGAAAAGCTTGGTAAGTCATTAAAAAACTGTTTGAGAATGTTTCTAGTGCATGTGTGTACATATCTTAACAGTGTTTTTCCTTCTCACCATCCAGATTCAGTCAAGCTCCCTCGTTGGGCTGGAAATCCTGTTGACTTCATCCATAAGCATAGGATGGCTCTTGAGAGTGAGCATGTTTCTGCTCATTTGCATGAGTGGATTGACCTGATATTTGGGTAAGTTATTGTAAACCTTCATTAATTTTGATAGTGTAAACCCTCTTCTCTACAACTAATTGTCTATCCTTGACTCAAATGTATTATGGCTTGAATATATATAGGTACAAACAAAGGGGAAAAGATGCAATAGCGGCCAATAATGTTTTCTTTTACATTACATATGAAGGAACAGTTGATATTGACAAAATTTCAGACCCAGTGAGTGACCTTTATGTGTGCATGCTATTCTGTCACTAAATATGTCTCCATGTCCACTTGTCCATGACAGTGAGAATCGAAATGATAATGACACTCTTGCATACTTCATCTCTTTATATTCCATTTGGTTGGATGAAGGTACAACAACGTGCTACGCAAGATCAAATTGCTTATTTTGGGCAGACCCCATCTCAACTTTTGACTGTTCCTCACATGATGAGGATGCCATTGTCTGAGGTCCTCCAAATGCAGGTAGGCTTTTGAATATTAACTTTTACATGTCTTCTTACTTTCTTAGGCACATCCTTTATGCTTTCAGGAGTGTGAAAATCACACTCCCTCCAGATCATCTTAATCTTCCCAGTTTCTTTTGGACTGAGTTTTTTAGGTAAAGGCAAAACAAGTCTGATATGGTGGGTTAGAGTATCGTATTACGAGTAAAAATCGTACTATAAAGGAAATGGAAACAATTGAATGAAAGTGACAAAAAGAGGACAACAAGAAGAAATAAATGGATTGGATGGAGTAATTACTTTGGGGTTTCGCCTTATTCCTCCACTGGGTTTGGGCCTCACCCAACTTTTCTAAGAGTTGTGTGTTTTTGCCGTGCTCTGCTTGTTTATGCTTTGGTGTGTGTTGGTTGCTATCTCTCTGTATTTCTTTTGCTTCATCTGTTGCGCCTTCAGCTAGAAACTTAAGTTACATTTTGGGTTTACTGCTAGGCATAGAATGATGTTTTGCTTCACTACCCTATATGTCGATACTGTGAAGGTTCAGTATATGACTTAAGTGCTCAGGTAGAAACTCAATAATAAATATAAAAACAGGGGTCGGAAAAGTTGGATACTTATATCTGCTTTGTGTCACATAACTAATTAACATGCTATCACTGTAAAACGTGTATCCAGTAAAAAACTTTTAAGAGACTCTGATTCGTAGAACTTTCCGTGTTTTTACTCTTTATTATTGTCAGGTTTCTCCAGCTCTTCTTTTTTTCGTTTTTAAAAGCCAAAAAAGTTTATTAAGGTACAGTTCTTCGTTTCCAGTGAGGTTAACCCTCTGCCAGGTTACTCTTGGTACTTAGCTACATTAAAATTGATTAAAACTGCCCAGTCTTTTTAGTGGTGTGTCCAGAGAACATACTTATTAGATAGATCAATGCCTAGGTGGAAATGAAGTTGCTTTGTCTTTCTTCTGATGATCGTACACTGATATTTTACCTTTCGCAGTTTGATAATTTATGTCACTTCGTTTGGTATTGTGACCAAAAAGTACTTTTGGTAACTCAAATTATATATGGTGCCAATGCGGCAATGCCTGAATGCTGCAATACTCCTGCATTTGGATTTTGGAATGCTTGCTTCCTCGTTCTATGTTTTTTTTCTTATAATTGTATACTTAAGAATTTTGTATGTTAAATAGTTTGACAATCGATATTATTTTGTTTGGAATTGTGGCCTCAGACTATTTTTCGGAACCCAAAAGAACTCAAATCATATATGGTGCCACTGCCTGAACGCTGCAATCTTCCTGCATCTGCAATGCATGCATCCTCGGATTCTGTCGTTGTTGTTGATATACATGCTCCAGCTGCACATGTGGCTCAGCACAAGTGGCAACCGAATACTCCTGATAAGGGTGCTCCTTTCCTTTTCCAACATGGGAAGGCCACTTTGAACTCATCTGGCGGAGCATTTATGCGAATGTTCAAAGGTCCAGCTGGTACTGATTCTGATGATTTACATTTTCCTCAAGCATTGGCATATCCTACTTCAGGAATAAGAAGTTCGGCTATAGTTGCTATAACTAGTGACAAAGAAATTATAACTGGTACGCATTCTGCTCCTTCATACTCATGTTCAGATGTCTTGGGCCTCCTTCATTTATTGTTGATGTGATTTAACGAATTTGATGACCACTAACTTCTAAGAAGCAAGTGAAAGGCAAGACACTGAGAAATCTTGGATTCGTGTCTCTTGTGCTGTAAATAACAAAAATCCTGATTATTATATTAATCAATAAGTTCTTTGGAACAGCGTGCTTAGTAGAGTTCGTGTCCTCAACAGAAAATTTTGCTTGATTAGCCCTCGGGAGTTTAAGATTTAAATGTGATTCTGGTCTTGGAATTTTAACCACGTTGCAATGCTTTGTGATGCTACTCATAATTTCACATAGAATCAAGCTTGACCATACATCATTTATACGGAGTATGTCATGAGGCCTCATGACTTTCAAAAGACTGATTAAATGTATAACAGACCAAGACTATTAAGCTCATTTGGTATTTCTTCACTGGCAAAGACTTGCAATATTGCCTAAGAGTTACGCCCTAACTGTATAGAGGTGCTTGCTTTTGGATTGTTCAAAATCACCAACATATCAACCAAATTCTTTTCTTTCTTTCTCCTTTTAACGGGAGGCAGAGTAGCTAATCCTGACCATATTGCATTTCTAGATGGGGTTTGGTTCCAAGCATGTAATTGAAGTGATGCGAACTAAATGTGAGAATAATCTCAGACTCTCGATACTCTTTAACATTTTGTCTTTTGAAGTGACCATGAAAGCTGGATCTTGCCGACTGCAGACAATATAAAATGAATATTTGGAATATGATTAGTCTTTTCCGAATGGTCATTTAATGAGCCTTTCTATTTCACCAGGTGGCCATGTTGACAACAGCATCAAAATAATATCAGCTGATGGAGCAAAAACCCTAGAAACAGCCACTGGGCACTGTGCTCCTGTGACATGCTTGTCCCTCTCATCTGATAACAGCTACCTTGTGACTGGATCTCGAGATACTACATTGTTACTGTGGAGGATACACCGTATCACATCGTCTAGTGTTTCAGACTCTTCCATGGGTCCAGATACTCCAACTTCAACCAGCGGTAGTGCTTTGGCAAGTATCTTAGCTGACAAGGGTAGGAAGCGTCGTATTGAAGGACCCATACAGGTCATGCGGGGCCACATGAGAGAAGTCCTTTGTTGTTGTGTTAGTTCAGATCTGGGTATTGTTGTTTCGTGCTCTCAATCACCAGACATTCTATTGCATTCTGTTAGAAGGGGTCGTTTGCTCAGAAGGCTAGTTGGTGTGGAGGCTCATTCTGTCTCCCTTTCATCTGATGGTATCATAATGGCATGGAATCAGTCAAATCTTACTCTTAGCACCTTCACTCTTAATGGCATTCTTGTTGCTAAGGTGCATATCCCAGTATGTGGAACCATCGGCTGTATGGAAATGTCTTTTGATGGACAGACTGCCTTAATTGGAGTAAACTCCTGCTCGGGCAAGGAAGTTTCATTTCACAACAGGTCTTGGCAAGCAAAGCTTCAGGGAACTGAACCTATGTCTTCAATATTGGATGGGGAACAGGATAGCAGATTGGATGTACCATGTCCTTCGATTTGCTTTCTTGATCTGTATAGTTTGAAGGTATCCCGAAGTCTCTTTGTCACTCGATTTACTTTTTCTTTCTTTCTTGATCATATATGGGATGTAGACATGCATCATGCACAGGTTAGACAACAACACCTTTGCCTTTTTTTCTGACGAGACGCTATTTTCAGGTGTTACATACACTGAAGCTTCAAGCTGGGCAGGATATTACAGCCATAGCTTTAAATAAGGATAATACGAATCTTCTGGTGTCCACTGTGGATAAGCAGCTGATAATTTTCACAGATCCTGCAGTAAGATTTAATTTTATTGCCTTTATTCTCAGTCTCTGAATCATTGTTTGCTGTGTACTTTCTCCTGTTTGTTAGCTTTTTGGTTTGGTTGATTCTCAGCGAATTTAATCAAATATACAATGCAAAGGTAAATACCATGTCCACTTGTCCAGTGCCTAGTGAAAGTCTCAATCTCTAAGTAGTGTCCTGAAACCATCTGTAAACATCGTTACTAAAATGGACCAAGGGAGATTTTAGGTAGAACCATATAGAACACACTTAACCTGGAACTTTTCTGTCCCGATATTCTAGACACTTGTTACTTGCTTCCACCATGTCAAATGATCTATTTTAGTGAAATGGATTATTGTTCAAGGTCATTCTGCTCTTCCATGAAACTTTCCATGGCAATGCCTCTTAGTCTGAAAGCCGATACACTTGTTTCTGTTTTGTTGTTGTATTGACTAGTTGTCAAACTTGCTGGATAATGAGCCCTGATGTTGGTTGAGGTGGTGGTGTTCGTCCTTACCTTTATGTTCGTCAGAGGAAATACTGTAATAGAAGGTTAAATGTTTATTGCTTCTATAGTTAAGGTGCATTCCCTGCTGTCTTCTTGCAGTTGAGTTTGAAGGTGGTAGACCAAATGCTCAAGCTTGGATGGGAAGGTGACGGACTTAGCCCTCTAATGAAGTGATGGGACGATCAAATATTCTCCGAATCATTTGTTCCAGATTGTTTAAAGAGCTGGTAAGAAGGTAGTATACTGAGAGTCTGAGACTCCATGGCTGTAGACATTGAGTTGACAGATGATATGCCCACGTATGCCATTTGCCATCATGTCTATACGAGTGTATAATATTTATAGGCAACAAACTTTACATCATGTATAACACTGAGCACACAAAAAGAAACTAGTAGCTAGGTTAAAGGAAATAGGCGAAAATTTTGACTTGATTGAGTTGTAAATTCTTCCTTGTTCATACACATTAGATTGTAGCCCTCATTTTTTCAGTATTTAAGGAAAGAAAAGTTTTTTTGCTGCTTTATATTTCCCAGTGCAAAAAACCCAGGTTCATTGTATTGTTTTTTTTTTTTTTTTTTTTTTTTTTTTGAACTTCCAAATGCGTTGTATAAGTTTTCTGGGATAACATACTGAAGCTTTCAGTGGTTTTTGTCAAGTGTTGGGTAATGAATAGATAATTTTGCCACAAATATTTAGCAAGACTGGGCAATGTGTAAACTTGCCACTACGCTCAAGAAATAAATTGGCTAATTGGTTTTGATGGTCGTCACGAATTTCGAATCACATTGATCGATGATCACGACGAAATAGTGTGTATCACCAGGGACTTTCTACACACTTTTTCGAGTCAAAAACATTTTTCGTGATTTTATCGAATGATCCATATAAATTCACGCTTTTTATTTAAATATCCAAAAATAATGCAAAAACCTTCACATGGGTTAAGGTGAATGGTTTCTTTAGTGTTAGACTTGAGAGTTCTTTTACTCTTTAACACACCTTACTTTATTTTTGAAGATCACGTTCCACGGTTTTCAGTCACCGTTAATGCTAATTCTAATTTTACGGTGCGATCGCTCTCAAAAAAAAAAAAAAAAAAAAAAAAAATTACGGTGGGATCACCTCATTGTAAAAGTCGTAGTTACAAACCAACATTTAGGATGGACCATTGGACCGTTTAGAAGCCTAATTTTTTTAAACCCTTGGCATTAACAGACCCATATTCTCCGTGACCCGTTAACCCGTAAACCTACCCGACCCAACACAAAACTTCCCGAGTTAACCGGTTTTGTATTTCCCACTTTTTTTTTTTTTTTTCTCTCGAGGAAGGTTTTGTTTTGTTACCGTGTCTTCTTCTATAAGCTCTTCCCAGAAGCCAACTCGTAACTCGGAACTCAGTAGCCTGAACTCGGAAGAGAAGAAGATGGGAGGAAGAGGAAAGAAGAGGAGAGAGAAAAACTACCTAAAGTCGCACGGCGGCGATAAGCGTCTCCCGCCGCCGCCAACCTCCGCTTCTTACGAAGACCCTTTACCCTTCAAACTTCGTAAACTCATGTCTTTAACCTCTTCCCAAGGTAACTTTTTCTTTTTTACTATTTTCTCTTATATTTTTGCCGCTAATTGTTCTGAATTTTGACCTGTTATTATTTTATTTTTATTTTAATTTTTAATTTAGGGGATGAGAAATCCGAGACGAAAATTCAATCGAAAGGCAAAAAAGGAAATGTTTCTGGAAATGTAAGCGTTGCTTAACTTTAGGTTAAAAATTAGAATTTGATGATTTTTGTATATTTGAAGCATCTTTTTTTTTTTTTTTTTCATAATCTGTGTGGTTGTGCTTGATAAAGTATGCTAATTTGTTGTAGTAGTAGCTTATTAGCAGATTGTATGGCTGGATTATAGACCATTGGTCTAAGGTTATCTGTTGTGTAAGTGTAACGCTTATGTTTAGTTCGGCGTTAAGTGTACTCGGAGCTTCTGTTGTCGAAAATCTTGAATTTCGGAGGGATGAAAAAAGGGATAGTATAGGAATTGTGTGGTTGTATCTCGATATTTGTGATGTATGAGATAATGGTGCCGATTCACACAACACCTTTGTAGGTTGAGACTGACACGGAGTGGATTTAGTTAGTGTGGCCCTCGCTCTAGGATGGCATTTGTTATTGAGCTAAAAATGTAACTAATATTGTCGTGGTAAGTATGGCCTGTGGACTATGGTGTTGGTGTAGTTCAAGGTCTTGATAGAAATGGCTAGGAGGTTTAGCCGCCTATGGAATTCTGCATTAGTTTTTTTGTTACTATCCTTGATGGTGCTTTGTATTGTGTTTTGCTCATCTTTGGTTTTTGCCATGATCCCTAATCAGATTGAAGTTGTCGGGAGTAAATTTAGATAAAGTAACTCGTATGTGAAGGTTTCTAGAGAATGATATTAGAATGATAGGTAAGACCGTAAGACCTTTGTTTTTGCCATGAAATTAGGGGTGGGGGTGTGCGATCTGTTTCTACAGCAAGAGCAGGAGATGAGTTGATAAAACACATCAGGCTGATAGATGAGACTGAAATCTTTTATTTGAATCTTTTCAGTGAGAGTTTTAGGAGTTTCCCAGTCATTTCTACTAGAATACAGTGGACGTGAGCGGATTATCCTGATTCTTAGGCAAAGTACAATAGTTTTTCTAGCTTATTTTAGCGCCTCACAGAGTCACAAGTAATGGATTTGGATAATATCCAGGTTTAGAATTGCGGAAATTTGAATTAAGT
Source organism: Spergularia marina (assembly GCA_963680865.1). Lineage (NCBI taxonomy): Eukaryota > Viridiplantae > Streptophyta > Magnoliopsida > Caryophyllales > Caryophyllaceae > Spergularia > Spergularia marina. Next base: position 23,348,021 of record OY804551.1, on the reverse strand, counting down.
GGAGTGCTGAGCAACAAACTTTCACTTGATAATATTGTGCAATGCAGAAGACTTGCAAAGCCTTTGGTTGCCACAAAAATTGTTTGTAAGTACTCTGTCAAAGTACATGTTTTGGTGAAAACATGTTAAGGTCGTTCTGGAGACTACCACATGCTATGTTGTGGAAAAGTTCTCCAGTTTTAAAAGCTTGGGAAATAATGGAGGTAATGTTTTTGTGAGAAGTAAATAAATCTTTTATTGCTAAGGACCACCTTGGATTTAGATCCCTTCTGATGCACAAACACGAACTCTCGCATTCTGTGGTGATGGTAGCAAGATGTGGTTTAAGGCTTACGACATTGTGCAAATTAAGGACCTCAGCAGTGTTTGTGGAACCCCCCCCCCCCCCAAAAAAAACAAAAAAGTAATGAAATTTATGCAGTAATGCTGGGTTCCTTGCTCGGCTTACTAAATGGGAAGGAGTCTTTTTACTAGTGCTTACTGTTTTGAGCTTTCTTCTCATCATCTGTGTGCATCGAAATGATTTTTAAATTAGGCTAATGAGGCCATTAGGTCAGAAACATGTGCTCCTTTTCTGTCAAGGGTGGGATTTTGCTGGTCTAAAGCTTTGCTATGTTACTCTGTTGTTGCAGAAACCTCACGCTGTTGTTCGCGAAGAACCTAAAAGCATTGATAGTAAATCCAAAACAGACAAAAATTCAGCAATGAATGAGAGCAAAGAAAATGAGAAAGCTGATGCTAACCAAGATAAGAACAAGAAGAAAAGGAAGCGGAAAGAAGTGAATGACATGCGGTTTGAAGCTGAGATGCAAAAGTTGGGTGTTATTTCTGTACGAAAACAGCGGAAAAAGGAGTATGCATTCTTAACTTGGTTAGACTAAATACTGTAATGAAACTTGAGTATGTGATTTGCTCCAGTATCCACATATGGTATTCCAATTCCCATAGGCGTGTTCTAAACGCATCCCCTCCACGAGTTCCTGTTTTGATCGTGAGACTAATTAAGCAGCTCTTATTGGGAATGATTTAATTTTGGATGCATTAACTTATGCTTATCAAATTGCTTTCTGGTGCAGTTATCTAAAGAATAAAAAAAAGAAACAGAAGGAAGGTGCTGCTCAACAGGCACTAGATCTTCCAAAGCGTGATGTAGTCAAATTCGGGGATGTTGTTCAAGCTCCACCAAAATTGCCTGTAATAACTAAGGTAGCGTCTTTTCGTCATATTTTGCCTCTATGCGACCAGTCTTCCGTTATAACATGTCTTGACAAAGATTGTGCTTCACTTTCTTGTACAGGCACTCAAGAAACCTATGAATGCTTCACACGAGCATCTATCCTTAAAATCTAAGGTAGCGTCTTTTCCATCATTTTATTGCATCTGAGAATCCAGCGGTGTAACATTTCTTGACAAAGATGCTTCACTTCTTGTACAGGCACCTAAGAAGCCTATGAGTGCTTCAAACGAGCGGCTACGTTTACAGGCTATTGAAGCCTATAGGAATCGTAAAGGGGCTAGTAGACTGGGAATTGAACTTCCTTCTTTGAGCATAGCCTCAGATTTGGAATGAAATCTAATTTTATGCAGCACCAACCTCTTACCTTTGACTGCATACAGAGCGTAGTGTGGCTGTCGAAGGCCTTTTGTTTTCTACGATCGTACACTGTAATAACTGTATCCTCTGAAGTTAATTCCCTGTCAAAGGCATACTCAATGCAATCGCAATCTTATCTCACATTACAACAACCAAGCTTTATTCCCATTTTTTTTTTTTTTTTGTTAGTGTTTTTATTATGATGTTTTAACATAATGGCGATCTTTAAAAGCTGAGTTTGAGTACACAAGTAAGCTATCGCCATGCATCTGCCGTTTTGCTGTACTTTTGCGTTCCGTGGATAGTTCGAACGTCTATATTTCAATCAGTTGCTTCATCTGACAATCCCTTCCCTAACTTCTCTGGCATAGCTCAAATTGTACAAAATTTGCTGCAATGATTTCCATTGTTCTGTGATCGGAATTCTTTCTGCTTTGCTGAGTTCTATGGTTAATCTGCGCAATATATGAATCGGGATTCCATTACATGAGATTATGCGATGTATACAGAATCCTCTGTCAAAAAAAATGAAAAAAAGAAGTAAAGATGATGTCTACAGATGAAAGCAGCAGGTCTCAGCTGAGATACAGCTTCATGTTCAAATTCTAGTGCTCTAATTTGACATCAGTAATACTACATTTGGACAACCTTGACATAAAATTAAATGGGTTGCTAAACAGACTCTTGTGTCCCATCTTTCGAGTCACACCAGAACGCGCTATTTTCGAGGAAGAGCACGTATGTGTAAGCCGCCATCAATCTGAAGGTTTATCATTGTTCGGTAATTAACAGTGCTATTCTCATCTCCTAGTTTGAAGATAAAGCTGCTCAATAGGACAGCAGAAAAGATCTTCATCTGCCTGTACGCGAATTCTTTCCCAAGGCAAATTCTTGGACCTGCCTGTTGAAACCAGCAAATTCTTGTAAGATTTGGGTTTCCTGGATGTGGAAACCCAAAGAGATTTAAGGAGCTTAATAGGAATAAAGGCATTCAATACTCAATAGTCGAGTCCTACCTGAAATGCTGTGAATTTGAAGGGGCTCTCTGGCTGGAAGTTCCCATCTTCATTGAGCCATCTTTCTGGCCGATAAACCTCAGCATCATCTCCCCAAATAAAACGCATTCTTCCCATTGCGTAGGGCTGGTAAGCCACCATGTCCCCTTTGTTCACGCTATAACCGTCAGGCAGTGTATCATCTGAAAAACATACCTTCCCATCCTGCAGCAATACCAGATGTGATCTTAATGTTTCCGGTTACAGACACAAGGAGAATTAAACCACTAGAACTACTGAAAGGTCTTAGGTTGCAAGTGACAATTACCACTGGAACGGCTGGATAGAGTCTTAGAGTCTCGGTCAAAGCTGCATGTAGATACTGCATCCTTTCAAGTGTTTCTTCACCCAAATTGGCAACAACTTCTGCATAATTTCCACTTCTTATATTAGTGACTCGTCTTACTTCTTCAGCCACCTTCTCCTGCACTTCTGGGTGTTTACAAAGCATGTAAGTAAACCATGACAGTGTAGTAGCTGTTGTGTCTTTGCCAGCTATCACAAAGTTCAAGATTATGTCTCTCAGATACTTAGGCTCAGTGTTATCCAGCTGCAAAAATCTGGACAAGATATCGTCTTTCTTCATCTGCATATACCCAATATAATGATAACTTGAGTTTACAAAACGATACATGAATTTATCGACAAAAGCAGTACCACACAAAGAATTCAAGGCTCCCGAAAACATTTCACTTACTGAATGACTGCCTCCTGACTTCTTCATTAACTCAGTTTTGTTGCTGATCAACCTATACACGAAATCATTGATAGTTCTGACGTCCTGCTTGAGTTTACCCTCTAAACCAACATTCAGAAACTTTTTAATCGGCCAGAAAACATCGACATAACGATACAGTGATGCAGCACTAGCATCATCAAAAGCTTGGGTAAAAATTTTCCCTTCCTCATTTGACCCACACATACTATCTAGTTCAACTCCAAATCCAACTTTGAATATCGAATCTAATGTAGACTTCATGAGTAAGTCCTGCAAAGCTAAGTCAAGTTAATTTCTGAAACTATTTTTACAATATCGTCCAAGTAACTAAATTGCTCATCCTAACATCTTACTTGGATGTCCACAATTTTGTCCGACTTTGCAGCATCAGCCATAACATTAGCCAGTTTGACAGCATTTTCCCGGAAGATTGTGCTGCTGAAATCTCTTAATACCCTTGTCGAAAACTCATAGCTTGACACTTTCCTCTGGTTTCTCCACTTTTCCCCGTCCACCGCGAAAATCCCATCCCCTAGCAGATCGCTTAGATTGTCATAAGTGTACTCTCCCTGTAATTTCAAGTTATTAACCCTGGCATCAGCAAACATTATCTTTTACCACCTTATACAATTCGTATCAGCCGATTTCAGATCATTTTGGGTTAAGGCTTTGGATGATGCTTATCACTGCAAATACTGTTGGTCACATAAATTATTTCTCCACATTTAATTTCAGATCCACCCACATAACAAAATTTGGTCCCCCTTACACTTCCATCACTGTATATGATATTGATTGCTTCAGATTTTTTTAATCCAAATTTTACCCTGTGGAATTACTTGTCAAAAAAATCAATAATCTGTCATCTGTCAAAAATTACTGAAATTGCTTCACCCACCCTTTTTTTTTTCTCTATCAAAAATATACAAAATTAGAAACTCCCTCACATATTTGAAGCTGTTACTTGCCACCATACCAAATCATATGATCATATGGATAATATGAACACAAAAATCACAAATATAAGAAACATATAAATCTAACTAAATTAACTACTACACCTTCATATTAATAACTTCAAGTACTTTCCGTGTTTTCAACGTAGGGGTAAGGCTTGCATACATACAGGCACGGCCCCCCTAATCTCGCCATAGGCGGGAGGGGGGCGAGATCCTTTGAGGCAATGGGGTAATGTCGTTGACTTGCGGTCAAGTATACTTTCTATAATTGGAAAGTAAAAGAGAGGGAGATAAAAGGCCAAACCTTGCCAAAATTATCAAAGTTGGACTTGAGAATGTACTCAACATTAGCAGGATCAGATGTATAAACCTGGTTACGAAAAGGGATAATAATTCTGTAAGTTTTATGCTTAGTAGCAAGATCAGTCATGTAATGATGAAGCCTCTTGAAGTTGAGCAGCTGGTTAAGCATTGTCCCTGCAATTGGTGGGTACTTTTTCTGACCATTTTTCTGGGTTTTCAGATACCTGATCACCAGAAATGCTAGAATTGCAGGAAAAATGATTGCTAAACTTATTTGCATGAAATTTGAGTTCTGGGTTTCCATTATGATTCTCTCTGTAATATGAATATGGGGAAATTTAAGTGAATGCAACAGTCTATATGTTGAGTGAATGTTACACCATTGACATTAAACTATATAGAAACTGTGAGCAATAAATTGTACTTTTGAATATATTTTTAGGACTTTGATTAAGACTTGTGAGTGATTTTGAGTGTAAACTAGTACTATTGTCTGACTATCTATGCTATTGTTATGAATTTATGACAGTTGTATTGCGTATCGTGTATATACGAATTTTACTTTAGTGTAAATTAATTGTGTTTTTGACAAAAAAAAAAAAAAATGAAACAACAAAGAAAAAACCATTACAAGGGTCTTAAATTATTACACAAGACGCTCTCTATAATCTCTAACAAGGACCTTGGACACTTGTCATGCCAAACGGAGGTTGAACTCTCTATCTTAAAAAGGGATTAGTTCGGTTTAGACACAATAAATTTAGTTTTATTGTTTGTATTAATAAGATTACCAGATAAAATCATAACTAGTTTTTATACCCGTGAAATTCACGGGGCAGTTCGTAATTTATTTCTTTAGTTTCAATTTTAAATGTAGTCGTCCTACCTTTTTCAATCATAAGAATCCTATAGTAATCTCTCTAGAAACACCCAATCTCTCTTCCTCTTGGCCTCTCTCTTCTTTGATTAGCTTTAGGGCTGCCATATCGGACCCTTACGCTACTTATAAGCACCTGGCTTTTTTTTGTTGATTTATACGTTTGTTTTTTTTTTTTTTTTCTCGAGTTACATAGATCTCCAATGGCGATGAGAACGCAAAGATGTCGACATGCAAAAGATCAATTTTGCTAATTAGAGAAAATTTATACCGATTCGATTTATTTGATGATATTTATACCATTGTACTTAATTTATCAAAAGAACATGAATCAAATTATCAAAAGCACATGAAATCAACACAAAGGTAATGAATTCATCGGCACGAAAGGAGTAAATATAAGTGTTGTTTGACAACAATATTAATAAATCTCCTTTATATTTCAAACAAAAAATCTATAGCACCATTTTGCTTGTCATTTTAACGAACAATTAGGTTTTTCTGAGTCCTGGAGCATGATGTGAGGGAATAACAATAGCCCCTTCCTTTTTCGGTCTCAATACAAAACCATAAAGTTACTGACATACTCCGTATAAGTATATCTTCCGGTGTATGTCTTCATCTTCCTGGTATATGAATAAATGCAATATTTACAGCAATCGCGCTCCGCAGCAGCCCTTTCATTTCTTAGCAATAACATAGCTGCCCTTTCATTTCTTAGCAATAACATAGCTGCCCTTTTCATTCCTCAGAGGATTTAACCGCTAACTTAGAAGCTTACAATAACATTGTCTAGTTTAGCACATAAATGAGTTCCTATCTCAATAATAATTCAGAAATTCATATTAGTAATAGGAAATACGGTACTGACCGACCCGAATTCCTAACAATTAGTGCGCTTGACAGAGTTGCCAGCAAACTTATCTGTCCCTACATCTAAATATCTAATTGCCCCGATTCGAGATGGATGATGATATAAGATCATGAAAACACTCCCAACATTTTGAAACAACATATTCAACCGGCGTTATAAAATGGAGATGATCAGATGATTTAGTATTTACATTAGAATATAATTGATCAAATTAATACATAGTGAAGAAACTACCACATGACTCCTTATCCCAAATTCGGGCATGACAGCCTATTGGCAGGTGAGATACACAGGTTAGGAGGGTAGAAACTTATATAATGATGTCTCGAGAGGCCTTTGTATAATATACACTTCACAACAAATATTTATATCAGTATATGAGAGTAACAAATCACTTCTCCATGACACTAACAGGATCATTTTTGTACATGTTGAAAGACCCCGTCCATAACTACCCCGTGATCCATTAACCAAGGCAGGGATAACTCATTAAAATAACAACAAAACGAAGCCCCAATAAATTGAAACTCTAGTTTTTGAGATGAAATTTATGGTGGATTCCTGAGAAATTTTGAATTAGAAATGAGACATTGAGATTCCACCCTAGAAGTTAAATTGTGTTGCATTGGTGGAGAAAGTCGAGTTCTTGCATTTTTCTCCATGAACGATAGAATGAGAATTGCTAATGTGAATGCCAACCCGCATATGGAATCGACTGTCACATTTAAAACATGAGTCACATGCTCAATTGTAAACTACATATATAGATCAGTACCTTAAAAAGGAAACAACTTTCCGACCCACCGCCAATGAACTTGACTGTCTCTAGGACTTCCACTTAAACTTCAAAGTCGAGCCCCATGGCATGTGAATGTTGTTCCAGAAGATCAACAAAGCTATTCCTGAAAAAATTTTGGAAAATTATCCAAGCTATCACCAGCTCATTGGTAAATGACATGCACTTTAGTTTATTGATGTTGCCGACAGGCCAAGATAGCAACAATCTCCAAATCATGCAGGCATTGGTAAATCAGCAAGTTCTTATGTTCCAGTTGCAAACTTCTAAAAGCTGTAATCCTCTATGAGTTTTGTATGGCTAGATAGGAAACATGTTCAGTAGAAAAAAACTGAGTAAATTTGTGATGCTGATTGCCGAACATAAAGTGACAGCTCATCTAAAAACAGAATTTACCAAAAGACAGTTTGTAAGCCACAAATTCATTTTTAAGAATATATGGAGTTCTGGGTCCCAAAAGTTGAATGGACATGTCTGAATGAGTTGTTAGATAAGAGGAAGGCTAAGGGTAACTGTCTGAATGAGTTCTTTGTTGGGATTGGATTGTGGTTGTCAAATTGGGTACATTGAGAATAGTTTGATCATAAAAAATTGCTATTTTTCCTCTCGGATTATGCTCCCTTTTCTTACTATCTTAAGCTTGCTTGCTTTCTTCAAAAATTATCACACATCAATGTTCAACAGAATGCATATGATACGTACGTTACTGCTTACTGATGATGATCCGAAGCCCAAAAGTTGAAAAGAGACTATTGAAAACAAAAAAAAAAAAAAAAAAAAAAAAAAGGAGATGGTCAAACATGAAGAAGAAATTAAATTATTACGCCAAGAAGAATGGAACCCCTTTTATAATTTAGGAATGTGAAAAGGCAAAGAACAGTAAAGAACACGCGTTTTGTTTCGGTTATAAAGATTTGCCGGTTAATGAAGAGTTCAATCAAAACATTAACTTTAAGTATTACACATGCATGATCGTGACACTTCAGGCGCCTACGTGGCTTTTTATTGCTGAGATCAACAATGCCAAGTGATCGGCTTCCGTTATTCTTTTCATTTTCCGTTATCCAATAAACAGCGTTTGCCACATCAGATAGCCACATAATGCTGACATGGTAGACACTTCAATACTACATGACATGTGACTTTTTTTTCCTCTAAAGCTATTGTAAATTCGCCACGTAATCCTGCTATGTTAGCCTTATAGCTGGAATGAAATTCAATCCAAGAGAACGGGACTTTGCTAAATCTTTATATAAATTGCCTTGGCACATATATAAGCTGACAATAACTTATTAATGTAAACTTTTCTACAAAAACTAGTTGAAAAATGTATTATTGTGGCTTCACATTTTGACTATGCAAATCAGATTGTATAGTAGATAATTACACCATTTTATTACAAAATTGCAGAGTCAAAAGTCTACTGCGCATCCTGAGAAGGGATGCCAGAGATATGACTCAATTTCTTGCGTCTAAAAGAATTATGGACTCAAATAACGGTAGTGGAAATCCCAGATTTTGTTCAGTGTGAATCACGCTTCACTGAAAGAAGAGATGAAATGAGTTCTAAAGCATCATTGACTCTGGGTTCTCAATGTATCCTTTGAATGCTTTCAGCCATTCCGCGCTAACTGCACCTGCAGAGCAACATGAAGATTAAAGTTGTAACATCGATGTCACGATATCTTTGGGCATGATCGTTTACTGGGATTAAGTAACTGAAGGACTGAACTGAATTCTACATGCCACTTACCATCAATGACACGATGGTCGCAGCTTAGTGTAGCTGGCATGAAGGAAGCAGGCCTGACTTGATCGACCCCGTCTCCAGGTACTATTCTCTTTTCAGCTGCAGAGGACAAGCCAGATATTATAGTCATAAAATAAACCAGCGGAAGAACATTGTAGATGCAAAGGATACTAAGTACAATCAAAGGCCGAAGAACCAAGGCGAAACACTGACATAGTTGTTTCGGTAGAAATGCTGATGCTTAATGCAAGAATGATAAGTACTGTACAGAATAATCGTAAAGGAAGTGATTATCAACTTCATCATATTCAGTATACAACAACATTGACGAGAATCCTTTTGTTCACGACTCAGTTCTGTTCCCCGAGAATGAGGTTTCATCCCGCAACCAATTATCAATTTGAGAAGTAGGCCAATAAACAGTCTATACTTATATACAGTACAATACATCAACAGTCCTCTCCAATCTTAACGATGTCAGACTCACAAAAGACTAACAAAGTAGCTGCGACAAAGCATCTTACCAGCCCCAACTGCAAGAATAGCTGCCTGCGGAGGATTCACAATAGCACAGAATTGTTTAACACCAAAGGGGCCTCCAAGGTTTGACACGGTAAAGGTACCACCCTGCAGTTAATACAACTCAGATTCAAAAAAAGTGAGAAGTCATAAAGAACTCAAACAACATTTTTTATTTTCTATCCTACCTCATAATCTTCTGGTTTCAAGCTATTTTCTCTAGCTTTCTGCGCCAACTGTTTAACCTCTTCAGCGATCCTTGACAATCCTTTCTTGTCAGCGTCCTGCAAACATTATCAGGATGAGTGATTTGAAAGTAGTTTTAAGTCTAGTTCTCCATAGAGACATAGAAGAAGACTTGTCACACACCCGGATAATAGGGACGTATAAACCATTTTCAGTTTGCACCGCAACATTGATGTTCACGTTGTGATACCTAATACCACCAAAAGTGCGCATTAAGAAAATCCTTTCTAAACAGACAATAGCAGAACAAGATGAAATCTAGCCAGCAGGTCTCTAATATATAGCATCTGTAGTATACTCACTGGCGTATACAGTCATCCATCCATGAACTGTTACATTGTGGAACTTTCTTAAGTGCCAACGCAGCAGCCTACAAAACGAAATATAGTGTCACCAAATTATGGAGTAAGCAATTGAACAATAATTCAACTAGCCTTGACTATGATGGCAAACAACAGGACGCCGACTCCTCAACTGAACCTTCATACTTTAATGCCAGTATTAGATCACGATACCAGATGAGCAGCAAGGTTTCTGATAAAAAAAAAAAAAAAATGGAACTCCTCACATGGCCCATGCCCAACAGACCAAAAGTAGATTTAGGGTAGTCATGATTTGAAAACAAGCACCTCTAACATACCGAGTTGCAAAGTAATACATACAAATGTTTACACAGAAGTCCTGAGTTCCTGACAATTAGCCATGTCTTCCCCTTAGAAAAAATAGCCCGTGTACGCTAACATTTAAAGCAGATTTTTGAAAGACCCACACTGGGAAAATCCCACAGGGTCGAGAGACAAACACGGACCCAAAATAAAAATCACCACATTACGTAATTGAAGTGTAAATACCTTTATTACAAGATCATTGATAGATATACGCTTTAACCCAGAAGCCTCTTGTAATAAATTCAGTTCATTTCGCAACCTAAAAGAAATTTAGTAATCTCAACATAAGACAAATACCAAAGAATTATCAGCTTCAAATCCACAGAAATTGATAAACACATACTCCATAATTTTGTCGACACATGTATCAACTGTTAGGTAATAATGGGGAATGGTCTGCTTCGACGTCAGTAAGCGTGAAGCTGTTACCTATCAAATTCATAAACAAAAGGTGAGCTTATGAAGAGACCAAACATAAGATATACAATCACCTATGAACTTTGTAAATTTCAAAATACCACCAGTCCCACCACAATAACAATTATCCAAAAGTGGACCTATTATTTTGATGGGTTTTTTGGGGGATCTTTGATGCAATTAGGTCAACCAACTACTTGCCTTTCTTATCTGAGAATGAGGGATATCCGAATAGTTTAGTCCAACTCCTTCAGTAGCATTGTTGGCAGATACTGGTGAGTCCTTTCGGCGAGCAGCTACATCCATAGAAGAGAACATTAAGCACTATAGTCTTATACAGTTTCTTGACTCTGCTAAAACCATTACACAACTGAGCCCTCTACCCTTCCCCCCCCCCCCCCCCCCCGCCCCGCCAGTGCATATCAACTTCTGCAAGGATAGAACTTTTCAAATAATAGAATGACTTCTGAAAAGACAAACTGTCGGTTGCTAAATGAAATAGAATGGGTTCTCTAAAGAAAAAAAAAACTTGAAATGAAATGAAACCCTTACTATGACTTCTTCATTTGGTCAAATTCTCAAAGTACACAATAAACACATGCAAAAGGTCGTCACATTAATTGAAAAGGGGGGAAGGACAAGAAATGGGTAAGGGAAGTAGAGAAGAGGAGGAACATAGGCAAAATTTATCTAGTTGAAACTTGAAAGTGTATGTTGAGACGTTGAGTAACTAGTATGAGAAAAATGTTACTAACTGGCATCATGATGTGTGAAGGACATATTACTCTTGCAAAGATATGAATAGACTCATTACCCAAGTAATCTTCAATATCTGCTTTTACAATCTCTCCATCAGCACCCGTACCCTTTACGCTAGATAAAGAAACCTGAACAAAAATAACAATTCAGACAAAAGTGTTTGCCACAATAACTAAAAAGGCAGAAGCCAGTTGCTCACGTTGTGATCTTCAGCCATCTTCTTTGCCAGGGGGCTAGCAAAGATGCGATCCTCTGCTGATGGTGGCTGACTAGACTTTGCAATCTTCAGTTCTGGTTGACTAATGGGTTCCGATGGTGTTTGGCTATTAGGTTCAGATGGTTGAGAAGTTTCAGGGACAGGAGTTTCTGATTTGGGAGAGTAATTATTGAAATTTTGGATATGTTCCTCCTCTTCAACAGTTACAGCGATTACCTGGTGAAGCAATCAGAAAACCTAAAGTGATAAACTTTGTGATATACATATGTTGGGAGAAGCAGGAAGACGATATGACATAGTCACAAACCAAACCACAGAGAAATTTTTTTATTACGTAAAGATAAGTATATCATTTTTTTTACATATCATATTGCAACAGTCATTGAAATTTCTTTTTTTTTTTTTTTTCAATATTTCCAAATGGTCCACAATGTTTTTGAAATTTTATGGCATACACAAGATGGCTACTAGATGACTGTTGTTGTTTCATACTATTCTATGGAAGCTTCGGACTGCTAATAAATGCAAAGAGCATTTTTCTTCATCACACTTGCAGCAAGTTTCTCAAAAGGAAAAATTCTTAGAATTAATTCAAGAGCATAGGTTGAAGGTAGAAAAGTTCTCCATGCACATCAGACAACTCGTGGACAAAATAGCAAGTATTTCAGGGTATAAGGGATCAGAGGGCATTCACAGATCAAAGTAAAACGTTAACAAAGCAAATTTCATACCTCACCAACTTGAATTCCTTGTGTGCCATCTCCCCGGATTATCTTGGCAAGATAACCATCCTCCATGCATTCCATTTCAACAGTTGCTTTATCCTTCAGAAGGGAAAACATTATAAAAAAAACCATAACTAACTTGGAAGACGCTTGCAGGATTATTGGCAGAGAAACTACTCACTGTTTCAACTTCACAAAGTACTTCACCAGGAGAAATTTTGTCTCCCTCTTTCTTCAGCCATCTAGCAATATTCCCCTGCAAAAACAATTTTTATATCGTTAGTCACATGTATAAGTCATTGTGGAGGAAATGTACACCACCAAATCATTCACCTCTGTCATGGTAGGAGAAAGAGACGGCATGCCTATTTCTTGGTGCGGTGGAAGGTCTGGAAAGAAACAATTGAGAAATTGAGAACGTAGCATTTGGATGCTAGACAAGCTAACAGAATTGCAGAAACAGTCGAAAGAAAAGGATAGAAAAGAGAATCATTACGCAATTTAAGAAACGCGTTAAGGAGAGGCAAAACAACAATAGAATGAAATATTTAATGAAAGGTCTTATGTGAAAATGGTTCTTAATAGATAGATACAACACAATTATATAGGATACACCTCCAGCATCCTCTTTCAACTAATCTACCCCAAACAAATCAAATGGCAGCATTCAGTACGTTTCAGCATCAACATGCTACATTCTACTGCTTAAACCAGAATGGCAATCAGGTGTTGCTAGTTAAACAACAAAGCCTTTAAGATTCCAAAAACGCAGATAAGTTGTCTTTAACCAAATATTGCCTTAGCCCTTCAAACTAAGACCTAATGGAGCTCTTGCCATTGATCTAACATCAAGAGAGAAATGTATTTATCTTTATAGGAATGGAAGAAAAGTATTTGATGAAGCAGATAGGTTGGTAAACAATCTATTAAAAAGAAAAAAAGAAGAGAAACGGAGAATCAGATACATGACCAAAGTCATACCTGCATTTGACGAGAATGTCCTTTGTGAATTCGATTGCAAACTGAGACAACCAAAGGGAAAAAGAAAGAGGGCAAATTAAGATACAAAAGAAATAAGAACCTAAGCCTCCATTCTCCAATCAATATAAATGAGAGAAAGTAGGCAAGGGAAGGAAGAGCACACCCAAAGTTTCCTTTATGAAGCACTCCAACAACTCCCCCATTCAGAGTCATGCTTGTAATATTTCTTCTCAAAACACCTGATGAGAGTGCCTATACATGACATGGTGCAGTTAGAAGACTTTACTTCAGGAAGTATACAACAACAACCAACCCTCAGTCCCAAAAATATTCGAGGTCGGCTATTATGAATAAGATTCATGTTAGTTCAGGAAGTATCAGTTAGAAAAATAAAGAGAAGATCCAGGAGATCGCTTACACACCACGGAAACTTCAGGATTTGAAACTTTTTCAAATTTCCTAATGCCGCTTCTTCTGGTACTCCATCTAGTACAAGCTCCACCCACAGGATGATGGATCTTTGAAACACCTGGTAAACAGATACTCTAAATATGATAGTTCTCAACAGACACTCAAGTCCATACAAGGGTTATGTATCACACTTAGCATCATGACAAATGCTACCCAACCCAAGGGCAGAAACTTTAAAACAGAAGAAGTACAACACACAGTTCAAGTTAAAAACAAGCATGAAAAGCTGTTTCAGATGCTACATTGAAGAGACTTCGATCATATACAACTAACACAGTATCAAGGATATGTCAACTCCACACAACACAAAAAGTGTAACAAGGTCCTATCCTTTATGTTGTTCGACACTCTGTTACTTCCTCCGGCGTTTTAAGTTCTCTACATTGGTTTGAATATGTGAGAGAAATTCAAGCCAAATGTAAAGGACCTATGAAACCGACGGAGTACAAAAGTTGAAGCCTTCAAAGGCAGACAAAGGTTATCTAGTTTTAACAAACCTAAAATGATCCAAACATGACAACTTACAAGCAAACAAAATTAATCAGGAAGGACACAAGCTAGCATGTGAAATTAGCTGACAAAATGACAAACAATGAACTGTGAAGGATAAAGAAAAATTTGCCAACGGAAAGAGTTATGGTAACCATACATGAGTTTATGTGAAGTCAGAACAAATCTTAATATAGGAGTAGAACACAAAAGCCAGCAAGCAAATACATCATATGAAGATCAGAAAATGTCACTTTTGAGCTAGGATTTACATACTGTCTGTATTTTCCAAAGATTGCCGAACATCATGTGAGAACCGACGAATCAAATTCCCAGGCCCATGGCGCAGTGACTTGGTAGTTATCTTGAACTGCAAGTAACAAAAAAATCAATTTGTAAATTCTGTTGCAAACATAATACTGATAGTACTATCAGCATCCTCGTGGAATAGCCATGCTCCCAAGTCGCAACACAGGACAACTCGTGAATCCAAGAAGGGTTTAGAAACTTAGAATTTCTAACATTCTGCAGGGCAAAAAAAACAAGAAGTACATCTGAATATTGAGGAGGGGCTGACAACATGAGGCAGTAATAATTCAGAACACGTCAATCTAGCTATCTTTACGAGACAATGGGGCAAGCTCAATATATTTCAGGGCCGTAAATGAGGTTGCCAACGGCTCTACTCTATCCCACTCAAGCAACAGTCTATTCTACGAATCACTAACTATGCCCTCTATCACAAAGAGAAACGCCACCAGACAACCTTTTCACCTTTTCTTCCAGAAACAAAGCTATTCATGCTTTTGTCTAATGATCAAGGGTCCTTGTCACCACATTTCTAGCTAAGCAGTTATGCATTTGATCACAAAATTCACCAACGTACCCTCTACTTTTTAGTCATCTTAAAGTATTCTCTCGGTCATTCGTCTCCCAAAATCAATGGTCTTACAAAGTAGACTCATTGCAATCATAGGCAGGTAAGAAACTCCAAGGGGTCCCCCTTCACATATCTAACTTCTTGCTTTTTCGGTCCATAATGACGCGCAAAGGGCAGCACAGCAAGTAAAATACGAAATCAAACTAAAGACCTAGTGTATCCAATACGCAACTCTAACTCTAACCATTGACTATACTTCATCCAAACGCTGCTTTAACTCTAACCATTGACTATACTTCATCCAAACACTACTCTAACTCTAACCCCACCTAAACCCAGTCCTAAACAGGTGTATCACTGAAGATACCAGTGTAGGAACCCAGAATTAAACAAATGGGTCAGTGATAAATTACAGGTGGGCATATGTAAATAATAGTTGAACAATCAAATTCATATAAAACCCAGAATTTTGAAACAGACAAAAGTTCAAAGAAGACGACTTTAATTATATCAAGATGACATAAATTAGATCAAATTCGGATAAAACAATCAAAATTGTGAAAACCCAACTGAAATTAATCATATATGAAAACAAACGATCAAGAATTACCAGCATTGAGGACGGAATGAAGGAGAGAGAAAGAGAATCAGCGAGTCTGGTATTTGGGGAAGAACGTGATTTCTCAAGAGAATACTCGTCGTCAATGTTACGATATTTTTCTGAAGACTTTCCAGCTTTATATACCTTTCTTAATTACGCACCAAAATATAAAATTTTATTAGAATCCACGTATATGGTGGTTGTCTCGGTTTCGAGTCGTCATATCGAATATCGCCACCCCCTTTATAATGCTCAAAAAAAAAATCATAACGCTATTTTTAATCGTTTCACATATTACTTCGTATTATGTAGATTGACCGTGACCGATTTAAAAAGACGTCATTTACACAAGCCTACCGATGTTTGTTACTTTTAAATGATTAGGAAGCCTTTTTCGATGTTAAGATATTTTTGCATATAATGATAATAAAATCGACACAACGGAGTAGTTGCATATTTAATGATGGTGTAGTTAGCATGATGTCAAACTTGTTTCTCTAAAGAAAGAGAGTAAAGCTGACTACTTGTGTATATACTCCCAAGATACATGTTATTAGTAGTCATCACCTTGTCATATGACATGTTCATTTTTCTCAAGATCTCAATCATACTGACATCGTATAACATGACATGATATAATAAGATCGGTATTCGGTAGTGTTGATAACGTTACACAAGTACATATAGGGTGTAGTAGTACTTTGATCGGAATTAGGAACAACTCAGTGTATTCAAACTACAATGTATCTGAACTCGGATTTTCAAGCTCAAATAAGTAAGCCTCAGTCAAAATGTATGTAGGTGTTACACTCTTAGGCCTTAGCTTATAGTTTGTAGTCGTGGTAATGCTTGAACATGAAGACCTCCATCAATATGAAGTGTGAACATGGTCCTATAAGTGACGTTCCTTGCCTCATCCCCTAAATTAAACCGAAAAAACTGAAGTAGCGCGATTGAAACAATCTTCATCTGCCTGTAAGCAAAGTCTTTCCCTAGACAAATCCGAGGACCGGCCTGTCACATTCAGTAGTATGATACAAATAATTAGATGTTGATGCAAGTATGAAGAAACCAGGGAATGTATGCAAGTGTCAGTAATGCTGTAATGTTGACCTGGCCTTTAAAAAAAAAAAAAAAAAGGAAGGGCTTACATGAAATGCTATGAACTTGAAGGGTGATTCTGGTTGGAAAATTCCGTTATGGTCAAGCCATCTCTCTGGCCGGAATTCGTCTGCATCGTCTCCCCAAATGTAAGGCATTCTGCCCATTGCATAGGATATGTAGTATATGCCGTCTCCCTTCTTGACCTTGTGCCCATCTGGCAGTACATCATCTTCCTGTGCTGACCTTCCGTCCTACATTTATGTATAAGGGAGCTTAGCACATTGTTAGTGAACCACGTAAATCTGTATGTCAATCCGAACAATAACTTAACAGTTATGCATCAGAACTAAATTGTAAAATGTCGGAAAAATAATGAGAGTTACCACAGGAACACCAGGATAAAGCCTCAAGGTTTCTGTCAGGGCAGCATGAAGGTAATGCATCTTGTTTAGTGCTTCATCAGTAGCGTGATTCATGAAACTTTCAATGTCGTTCACACTCACCACCCCAGCAATAACTTTCCGGACTTCTTGTACAATCTTTTCCTGTATCAATGGGTTCTTGGAGAGCAGGTAAATGAACCATGAGAGGGTATTTCCTGTAGTGTCTTTGCCAGCAATCATAAAGTTCAGTATGATGTCCTTCAAATACTGATCTGTCGTCTGATCAGGATCTGTCCTGCTGACTTCTAGAAACCTGGACAATATATCTTCCTTGACATTCTGCAAAATGGCAACCAAACTTCAGGGATAATAATTCTGACAGGATATCACGAAATTTGACAGGGACTGTGGGGGCATATCCTGATTCCTGAATATAAAGGGTATGATGCCTGTGTTAAACTACTCACAACGCATTCTTGTTCAGCTAGTTGTTTCTTCTTTCTGGTGATCACTCCATTAACAAATGCATTGATGACTTTGACGTGTTTCTTTAGAGCGGCCTCAGAGCCGATGTTAAGGGCTCTCTTAATCTTCCAAGATGGATCAACATATCGCCAGTAAACCAATGCATTTGCATCATCAAAGGCCTTCATAAATTCAATCCCTTCCTTGCTTGATCCTTCAAGGCAGTTCAATTCCACCCCGAAACCAACTTTGAATATCGAATCCAGTGTACATCTCATGAGCATGTCCTGCAGAATATACACTATTGAAGGTTTACAAGTCCTAAACTTGAGGTCATCCTATGCACCGGGACCAAGAATGAGCACAAGTCTTGTATTACAAGCCCACCGATTTTCATCCTAAAACCGATTGACTGACTTATACATATACAACACCCGACCCTCCTTTACCTCTCTAGAACTCTAGACATGACACTAATTCGCATATTTACCTTACAGTATTCCTGGTCTACTGCTTAAGATTGAACACAGCTTGTTCTAAACGTATGCGATTGCTCATAAAATGTAGGGAAATGAAGGGGGTGGAACTGGGAAATCAGTGCATAGAATTACACGGATGATGCCGAAATAGCAAGATTGAGATTCTTACATGGATGTCAAAAACAATATTTGCCTTTGAAAACTCAGAAATCATCCTGACCAACTTTGCTCCATTCCTCCGGAAAACAGCACAGCTGAAATCTCTCAGGACCCTGGTCGAAAACTCGAAGCTGGAAAGCTTCCTCTGCTGCCTCCACTTGTCTCCATCAACAGCAAATATCCCTTCCCCAAACAAATCTCTGAGTATATCTATGTTGTAGCTGCCCTTTGTGTACCTATCAAAGTTCGTCTTCAGTATGTGCTCTATATTCCTGGCATCAGTTGTGTAGAATTCACTCTGATCAGGTGCAAGAAGTCGAAACGTGGGATGTTTTCTTGCAGCTTCAGTTTGATGGTCGTATAAAGTGTTAAAGTAAAACAGCTGGTGGAAGACTGTTCCATCCACAGGTGGATACTGGGAATTTCGGATCGATTTTCCTGAGTAAACCTGTACAATAAGAGCTAAGACAGCCATCGAGATCAGTAAAAAGGCGGTAGCTATAACAGTAAAGAAGGCTGAAAAGAAATCCATGTTGATCAAGAAGAACTGAAGCGAATCAGGAGATGTCGGAGTAGACAGAGTCAAGGACGCAGATGACAG
Source organism: Spergularia marina (assembly GCA_963680865.1). Taxonomy (NCBI): domain Eukaryota; kingdom Viridiplantae; phylum Streptophyta; class Magnoliopsida; order Caryophyllales; family Caryophyllaceae; genus Spergularia; species Spergularia marina. The sequence goes on along the minus strand of OY804551.1, from coordinate 23,328,931 downwards.
TACACAAATAACAAATACCATGAACTTTACAGATACAGGAGAAGAAGTCTATGTTTACTTACTTTTAAAAATGCAAGTAGTCAACTAGATGACATAAACAATCTTGAGCAACATAAGTAACTCTTTGATCAGTACGAAGTAATGCGCAACTCTATTGACTTCAGACTCTGAACATTATCACTAAAATGTCGAGCACAAAGTCGAGCTAGACGGTCTTACAATAATGTTATTGTTAGTCGTCAAAACACAAGAGCACAAGGCAGCATGCATGACACGAGCATAGCATACCATTTGGCCGACACACAAGTAGGACATGGCCGGATCCATGACACGAGCACAACACACAACACATGGGTTCAGGTCAATCTAGCACAGCAGATACTTATGGCTTGACCTCAGAAGCCACCTGAATGACCAACTAATTCTTAAGAACTTCAGAAAGTGAATGCCTGAAGAGTGAAGACCCATATATCAGGGGTACAGGATATACAATTGCATTCACTGTGCCTGATTTTGCAAACCACTTGAGATGGGATGACCCAAGGAGAGCGGCAACACTGCCCTGCCCTTGCAAATATCGAACACTCAGCAATCTTGCATGCTAAATCATAAACCTCTGAAGATTACAAAGTTGTGTTCAAGACATCTTGCTAGTTTTGCTACCAGGTACAGAGTAAGGAAACTGCAACGAATTCAAATACTGAATGAACTTACATTTCCACCTTCACAAATTACAAATAAACATCAGTTAGCTACGGTGTCCTCTACAGATATCTGTCCTCCCCCTGAATGAGCACTAAGCCTAATTTAACATAATCCTACTTTTTCATGATTGTGCTTCATTGAACGGGATCCAACCCATAGGCTGTTGGTTTTCGTTATTAGAAGGAGCATGCAATGGTGCAGTTACAGTCATAGAGGGCACATTCATACTCATAGACAGAGGCACACTCATTCCTGGAGGTGCAGTAAAAGTCATCATTGACGGAGCTGTCAGAGTTGGACCACCAGCAGTGAAACTTTCAGGCGCAGATGTACTTGATGGTGGGGCAGCCACATTCATTGGCACAGCCATCACAGATGGTGCAGTTAGACTTGCCGATGCTGTTCCATTCAAAGTCGAGAGATCTTCCAGTTGTTGCAGTGCAGTCAACGCATCAGCTGAGTTTTGATTAGTTACATGAGACCTGATTACTCCAACAGCATCTTTGATTTTTGATTGCTGCGTGCAAAAGTATCACAGAGTAAACAAATATACAACTCGAATACGTAATCAATCACCAATGAAATACAGAGTACACTTTACCATGTCCTCTAGCTTCCTCCGCAAGTCTTCATTGACCGCATCTGGTTCTTGTGGAGATGTGTTCTTCACCAGAACCGAATTCTAAGACGAAAACAATACAGATCTTTAGATCCCCAATATAAATCCTCTCTTATTTTACCCACAAAAAAAAAAAAAAAAAAAAAAAAAAAAAACATAGTCTCACTCACCCCATAACAAAGAACCTCTCCCCAACAACAAAAAAGGTCTTTTTTATCATGTGCGACCTCCATAGTAGCACACACAATTTAGGAAAGAAAAACCCCTTACTTTATCATTGTATGATCATATGTGAACAACATAGTGGATAAGGATGGTCTTCATGACACAACAATTAAGCCATCAGACCCATCATAGTATATATAGGTGGCTCACATAAACTCCTAGATTGACAAGTCTGACAATATAGTCTATACATATGATTAACTGCCCTATCAGATCAACACAACCACACTCACACATAAACTGTGACACAAATCGGAAATAAACAGTACAATGAGGAATGAGTTGATGGACAATCGTGATTCCCATGATTTACTCATCCACAATTACAACTTCACCAATGCCATCTTTCAGCTGAACTACTATTAAGTCTATAATTTGCAACACTAAATGTTTTAGTATACAGGCAAACTAATTACAATAACTGCTCTTCTTAACCCATGATACAATCTACTATTCGATTAAAGTGACCAAAACCCACATCCCTTATTGGATGATCTAGATAGACATTTAAATCCTGAACTTGTTTGGAACTGCCATTATTTGGAGAGCATTTATAAGCTGCGTTACATAATTCCTGGTACCACTCTTCTCATTCAAGAACAACAAGACCAGTAACCTCGGGCATGAAACTGGCACACAACAGAAGTTAGAGATAAAGCGAGACCTTCTGGGGTTAGGAGTCATATGAAGAGTTGGATTATCTAAATAGTGCTATCTGTGTACAATAACCTTCAATTCCTGCAATCCTATTTCAGTTTTCACTTTAACTAAATTGATTCTACCTACACCAAGGAAAATATGGTCTCACAGAATAATGAATTATCCTTCCCCATCACTGGACCTCCAGAAATCAAAGAAACCCTGAAAAAATTAGGTTCAAGATCTCGAAGACAGTTTCTCCAACAAACCAAAAAATCCTTTGCACCATCTTGCAAATGTGTAAAAGTTGCTAAGGTATTAATGAGCAAGGATTTCCAGCAGTAAAGAGAATTTGTATAAGTTCAGTTTCTTTAAGTATTGGCCAATGTGTATAAGCAACATTTTTGAGTTCCTGAGATCACAGCCTTGAAGCAACACCCGTCACCTAGCTTGGATTATCTTTAGGACAAACAAAATCCCAAGTCCTCAGTTTTTCCCAGGACACCTATAAACGAGTGCTACAACATTCAACCACTACAACGCCACATTGACAAAGCAATTGACAGAAAACAATTGACATGGTGCGTAGGCTAAGATAGGAAACAGACTAATTTCTGGTCAAAAAATTGTAGCCTTTGGGGATTGTAGATACAGAGAAGTGCAGAAGCACAACAAATTTTCATGCGGACAGGAGTTAGTTTAAGGAATTAAGAATTATGCATAATATCATATCTCCAATGAAAATACCAACTACTGCCCTTCAAGCATTTATGTTAAACTTTCATCCAGATTAACTAAGCATTGCATTTTTCAACTTGTGATGCTTTACTTTTCTTCAACTTATCTTCCATGATGGCAATCAATCTATCAATCTATTAATATAAATTGCCAAGTTTATATGACAGAGAAGAATGATTCACGCACCCACAAACACAGACAGGCCCATACTTTAAAGAACTAAATAAAATTGTATGAGTCCGAACTTCATCTAAGAAAGCAAAAGGATTAGCATTCATACAAGATCTTCACAATAAGAAAATGCAACCAATGGCAAACAAAGGGCAAACGCAACAATTACTTGTTGAAAGGCATGTCACGGAGTGGACACTCTATAAAGCTTCATCAAAAACTCTTTCGTTACATTTTTGAAGGTCAAATCTTTTGTTTACATTTACCAATGTACTATTTTCAGTAATTCCAACTTCAAGAACTAAATATTTTCTCTCAGACAATTTTTCAACTTTTGTCTGATACTAAAGTAATAGATTACTCCACTATTAGGCTAGTAGCATAATTTCATGAAAATATGGTACGGAAACACATTTCGATTCTTGAATCAAAAAGGTAAAAATTGAAAAGTGCAAACAAGAACTTATTGAGAATCACAAACAACTTAAAAAAAAATATCAACGTACAAAGTTGCTAACAAAAAGATGGAAGTTAAATTCATAATTTTGTTGAAGCTTGAAAAAACATGATCAAATTTCAAAAGAATGAGCTAAGTTTTTAAAAAATAAATTAAAAAGAGGGCAAATTATTTGTTGATACAGAGAAAAGAAAAGGAGAAACTGGTAAATTAGAATACTCTGTGGTGTTTGAGAAAGTTCAAATAAAATGAATGAGTTATTAAAATGTGATGCAGAAGGAGGCAACATCACTGAATTACTAACATGGTCTCACAACACCAAAATCACAGATCTCAAACCTTAGAAACATAATGATCGTACACATAAATTCAACAAAAACAAATAGGTAATTGGTCATATCATCCATTCAAAAAAAAAACTCAACTTTTCATTAAAAGAAATCTAAGTACCAACACCAAAACACGTGCAATTGATAAAGTATCTGGCAATTATATACTATACAGCTAAAAGAAACTCAAGACCAAATGTAGAGACGGTCCTAAGAAATTTTGCAATTTGTTCTAGGATACTACTCTAAAAAAATAAAAATAAAAAGGAGACTCCACAAAACATTAGTATGATTCAAACATGAATTATCAGAACTTATATTATACATAAATTTAATGGAAAAAACACATGGTGCAACTTATTTAACATCAAATATCCAAGTACCAATACTCCCTCCTACCCACTAAGATCTCCCCCTTTTATTTTGCTGTTTTGTCGGGCCATGTTTGAGGCTACTTCTAGACCAAATGACTCGTTCACTTGTTGCAAAAATTAATACATATTTTATTCTGCAATGCATTCAATAAAACCCACTTGATTTTATGGCAATCGGGTTTTTCATTTAGTCTAGGAATAGCCCCCAACGTTAAAACAGAAAAATAAAAGGGGGAGATCATTTTGGATAGGAGGGAGTACTATATTAGATCTCATTTTATATTAAACTGTAGAAGATCTTTATGAAACTAAAACAAGAGTTTATTTAGGTCTGAATGTCTATTCTAAGATAATATTCTATAAATGTCACAAAATAGACTTGCACCAAACATTAGTGTATTCAAACACATTCACTCACATTCAACAATCAACACCATGTTATATTTCATTTCAAACTATATGAAATAATAGTAATTACGCTCACAATTTACTACTGTTTATAACTTGCAATAGACAAATCTAGTACACTATTTACCAACATTCAATACCATAAAAACACATTGCAATCATTTTCAAAAGAATGATCCTAGAAGTCTATATCTAGACAATATAAATTTGTCTATAACATAATAAAGTGGGGTAAATTAAAGATTGCAAGTAGTAAATAATATGCTTGTGTAGTAAATTTAACATGTTTGCAGTAATGAAACTGACAGTAAAATCAACATAGTTACGATTCTATAAATAGAAAGAAATTTAAATTGATTTAATTCACAAATCAAGGACCCTTGATTGTCTCTCTTTCCTTATAATCCAACATTTACAAAATTATGCGACAGAATTTATTGCACATTTGATTAATTTTACTACAAACTAACCATAGACATTTTTTAATTTGTCTACATATAAACTCCTAGTATTTTTGTTTTCAAAATCCCAAAAAAAAAAAAAATTAAATTAAATTAATTCAAATTCTAAACATTTACCCCAATTAATGACATGTCAATGCAATTAAAATTCAAAATTCGAATCCAAACCAACATAAACACCAAAAGGAAAATTATTACTCACCTTCCTAGGCCTTCCTCTAGGCTTGCCAGTATACACCTTAGACGCGACCGCCTCAACAACGCTCCCTTTGGGCTTCCGGCCCCGCCGCTTCACTCCAGGGTGGCGAGCCACAATTACAGCTCCAGCTCCACCCTTCTTTCCACGTGGCTTCCCGCGTGGCCACCCTCGCTTCTTCTTCCCAACCGTATCCGAAACAGGAGCAAGCGCTTTCACAACATTATTAATCTTCTGCACTACGCTACCTTTCTTGGGCCTCCCTCTCCCCCTTCCTACACCCATCCCAACTCCAATCCCTACACCAACTGCCGCAGTCGGTTTCACCTTCGCCGGCCTCCCTGGCCTCCTCTTCAACACCTCCACCCCATTCACGTGAGCTGTCTGCGCCTGTACAACCTCCGGCACAACTCTCTCCACCTCCACCTGAAAAACCGGCTGCTGAATTGCTGGCTGTTTCCTCGGCGGACGTCCGCGCCGCTTCGGCGCACTCACCTCCACCTGTCCGTTACTCACCACCTCAGCCACCGGCTGCACAAACGGCACCACCACCTGCTGCTGACTCTGCTTCTGATTCTGATTCTGATTCTGATTCAGATTCTGATTCCTCGGCGGCCTTCCTCTCGGTCGCTTCCCCAAACTCCCCCCATTCACCACCACCGGAACCGAAACCGGCTGCTCAACTTGCACTTGCACTTGCGGTTGGGCCTGGGCCTGGAGTTCGGGCTTGGGCTTAGCAGGACGCCCGGGCTTCCGCTTCGGAGTAGATAAATTATTATTATTATTATTAACAGGCGGGGGAACAACAGGAGGCGGTTGGTGGAACAGAGCCGCCGTGGACGGTGGTGGTGGTGGTTCAGATCTGAGAGGAGGTGGGGGAGGAGGGGGGAGAAAAGAAGGGAGTTGGTAAGAATTTTTAATCATAACAAGTTGGCCAGAGTGTTTAAGACGCTTCAGGTGGTGAGTCAACAAGGCGGAGTGAGTGGGTGGGAGATTATTATAAACTCTACCAATATATTTTTCAATAGCTCTCTTACTCGATCCCCCTTCTTTCCCTTGCGAATTATCCCACAATATCGCCGCCGTTATCATCTGCATCACATACAATTTTATCATATCATATCATATACTCTCAAACTTTACTCTAAAAAAAATAAATTAATTAAAATTAATGATATAATAAAGTATGAAAAATTGGATCTTGAATTTTTTTAGGGAGTATTTACCTCTTGGTAAGAAGGGTGAGATGGGACGGGCTGAGGGAGGTTGAGAGTCGAGTTGGGCATCGGAGTTGGGTGGACATCGACGGTGGAGAACGGTGGCTGTTGCGGCGGCGGTGGTTGTGGTTGAAGGTGAGGCTGAAAGTGAGCTGCGAAAGCAGCTAGTGCTGCTGGGTCCATGGAGGAGAGAGAAAAAATAGAGAGAAAAAATCGAGAGGGAGGAAATATTGGAAGAGGGCGAAAATTAAGGGTTTTTATTTCTTTGGATGAATGAATTAAAATAAAATAAAAAAATGGGGGTGAAATTTTTGAGGTGGAAGGGGAAAATTAATGAAATGAAAGTTTGGGTAGATTAGATTTATAAATGATAATAATACGAGTAATAATAATAATTCAATTAATTTATTAAAACTATGATACTGTATTATTTTTCTTATAATATATGGTCTGTGATTCAGATATGGTGATGGGTTTATTTTGGGTGAGTTTGATGAGATCCGACGGCTGAGAATGGGTTTTGAGGTATTGATCAGTGAGGTGCACCAGATTGCTGACCTGTCAAATTGAGTACTGCTGTAATTTGAATGTCTATTTTCTCCTTCTTAAGGGTAAAAAGGTAAAAATATAGAACTCTGAGAAATTTGGAAATGGGGAAATCATGATATTGGGTTGAGATTAATTTGTGTTGGTTGGAATCATCAATCATGTATAGGAAGCATGTGGTAATAAGAGTGCACGTTATTTGAATGTTTATCACTGTGAGGAGAAACGTGAGTCGGTTATAAATTATAATAAATCTTAGATCTGATTTGAAAATTTTACAAGTCACTATAAAAGTTTAAAATCAGATGTTTGTGGTGTTTGTCAACAAAGGATGTCATAACTTGTACCCAAAACAAAATAAGGAATATCATAAATCATGAGACTATCTCGTTGTAAGTGTGAGACTGCTGCGAATTATATTGTTTGAAAGTTAATTCTGGTCGCAGTCACGAGGAGGAAGTGTGTGAGTGAAATTGTTTGAAAGTTAATTGTGGTCGCCGCGACATAAATGGTAATAGTGTCTTTGCCACACGTGAATCTTGAAGGATATCGTGTGAACGTATGGAACAGTTTGTTTGTGGGCGGGGTTTTACTCGTGTTTTATAAGTATTTGTTGAGTATGATGGTTGAAAATTTGTTACAACGTCACCCTTTGTAATCATGATGGTTAGACTTGATTAGTGAGATTTTGTAAGGTTAATAAGAATTTGGTGTGAAATCCATCAAGTTTAGTTTGGGGTTTGATTAAAATTAAATTCTGAGATGGGTAAATTAACACAAGTATACATGATCTATACGTTGGAAAATAAGTGGTAGTATTTAACATCCTTAAATGGTAGGATTTGATTCAAAAGGGACATACATTGGTTATGTTAAGTCACCATTGAGAGTTGTGACTTCACTAATCATTGTAACTCCTCAATTAAATGGTTATGACATTATGAAGCTCGCCAACTTAAAATCGCTCATTATAAGCATGAAGCAATCACAAGTGATTTGTGAGTCCCATAGTGGCACAAGACTTAACGGTAATATAATGTAACGTATGGAATAATTGACTTCATTCCGAAAGCGTCTGGTTACGAAAGAAATCTAAGTTGCATTTCTATGGACAACTTATAAAAAATATGAAGTCTCATACGGTTCATTCAGAATTTTCAAATTACCAAAAAAAAAAATCCAAATAAAATAAAACGTATCATGAGTATCAATAAAGAATAAACATAAACGTAAATAAAACACAATTGATGACTGCGTTAGAGATTCACAACCTAATTATAGTAGCACACTAGCACACCCAACACAAATGCAGATTGCTCCACTTCCCCAATCAGCATCACTCTTCTTTTTTTTTTTTTTGGTACACATGCCTGCAGTCTGTCGGAGAAGAAGTATACCTGTAAATGAGATACGAGGATTCAAACTTGAGATATCTCAGAAAATTACTCTTACGGTCTTTAATACTTTTTTTTTTTTTTCCGAAAGTTTGTACTCCAAATATATACTGTATATTTTTGCTTTCTTCACAGTATACGACTATAGTATGATTAATAAAATATGAAATAAAATGACATTATTCTGACCAAGACATAGAAGTTGATGTTCCCCAAGCTTCTGTTTGACAACTCTGTACGATACTAGAGTTCCCCAGTTTCCGCCACCACCACCGCTATCCACTAAGACAACCACCGCCGCCGCCGTCGCAATTATTCTCTAATATCTATCATCGCCGCCGCAACCACCATCATAACACTTTGAAACTTCCTCGTTACACTTTTTCTCCGGCCCAAATAACAACGTCATCACTTTGCTTAAGGGAAAAAAAAATGTTATTCATTTGTTATCTTCAACCTTCGTCATACTATTGATCACGATCAATTGGTAAGTATCGATTTATTTATTTATCCCAATTAAATTTGAAGTATTTCAATTCAATCGATTTCAATTTTATTTTTATCTATTAATCCGTGCAAAAAAAAAAAAAACCCAATTAACGTTTCCGCAATAATCCAAACCCTAATTTATTTCAAATTGGACTATTGAAAATTATGCAGACATGAGTTTTTGGAAAGGATTATCAGATTCATTGAGCTCAATTTTATCGTATTCGGGAACTGTGTATAATTGGAGTAGTAGCGTAAACCCTAAGTCATCAATTAATCGGCCGGGGCCGGAAATGGAAGTAGGCGTAGACGGAAGTAAGGTTTCGAATGAGAGGGTTGCTGGGAAGCTGAAAGGGTATTTTGATTTGGCGTTGGAGGAGACAAATAAGGGGGTTGGGTATGAAGAACGGGGTATGATTGGTGATGCCATTTTGCGCTATAGGAATGCGCTGCGTGTTCTTGCTGAAGGCGCTTCCACGTTTGCTCCTTCATTTATCTCGTCAAGGTATAATCTTGTTTTGTGAGTGTAGTTTTGGTGGTGTTTTGTTGATCAGTTGTTGGTGCATTGTGATTATAATGACATTTCGGTGTATTACCCCTCTTCATGAATCGACCCATAGGGTTTATAGTATATGTAATGTTTTTTCTGTAACTATAGTGATGTTGAATTCTACTCATCGTGTTAGGGTGGTATGAGTGAGTGTATTGTAGGAAAGATTATGACTTTGCGTTTTTCTGAGTTTGAACTCGTCATTTACAAGTATAATAACATGCTTTTATTGTTGTCCTGTCATTGCGCTGCCTTTTTTTTCTTATGGATTGGCGTTGATTTTCGGATGTTTTCTTGGTTACATTAGACATTAGGTAGATAATTTTCTGTTGTCCACAAGACCATTCCAATAAGGAATAGCTTTTAATTGGCTTTTGAATAAGATGGAATAAAGTACATGGGATCTCAAATTGCTTGTTTTCTTCTATTGTAAAGTTTTAGCTGGTAGATGTTAGTTCATCCGGGAATAGCCTCCTTGTTTTGATAATACGGGAAAAGGCTGCTTACAACCGTGTATCCAACTTCCCTTACCTCACTATAGGTGGAGTCTTCGAGGCATTCGAAAATTGTGTTGTTATGGTGATATATCATGATAAGAATTAAAATTTATACTGATTTCCCTAATATATTTAGCCTTTGGTTTTTGTAGTGAGCAGCAGAAAGTGAAATCATTTCACCAGAAGATATCAAAATTGCAGGGCGAAGTTTCTGAACGACTACAAGCCTTGGGTGCTCTAGCGGGTTTGTAATCCTAAGCTGAGTTTTTTGACTCACGGTCAATTAATCACTAAGTTTGTTGTAGCGTGACTGTGCGAGTGATTCAGGTAGAAGTATGTTACTAATTTGATCTATTCTCTTTGTTGCTTTTCAGACGGTGGAGAGCCAAGCAAGGTACTTTCTTTTATGCTGAACTATGTGAATTGCGTCCCCTGTAAATTTGTATCTGTTACCTGTAATATATCATGTGTTGTCTATTTGCTCGATTACTTTACTTGATTCCAGACGCCCTCTGTGGGGCTTGTCTTCACTTTGGTGTCTTTGAGTTGCTGTGAAGAAATTTGAATTTTCATTTCCACACAGTATGCATTACTTGATGCGTATCATTTCTTTTCTTATTGTGAGTTAACATTGTCTATAACAAAAACTGTTGAGCTCCTATTTTCAGATCACTACTTCACGTCCACAAAGAGCTAAAGTCTTGCCAAAAACAACAATTGCTGTGAGGGATGCACAACAGAGACCTCAAACTTTCAACAGGAGCAGTTCGCTAGTTAATAATCGGACAGATAAACCGACAACCTCTAAGTCAAGCCAAGGTAGTGGTGGTCCTGATGCTAAACTTGTTGAGCTGATAAACACTGTTATTGTAGACAGAAGTCCTTCTGTTAAGTGGGATGATATAGGTAAGGTACTTACTACTAAAATAGTTGCAATATTGTCTTGATTTTTGAATGTATTCTTTGTGGTTGAGTACTTGGGAATTGATTTTTATTGCTGCAGGTGGTCTTGATCTAGCAAAGCAAACTTTACGCGAAATGGTTATCCTTCCCATGGAAAGAAGAGACATATTCGTAGGGCTTAGGAGTCCTACCCGAGGTAAGGCATCTTGGATGCTGCCATGGCTCATGGGATGAACTAGTCCTATATTGATATACTAACATGACTTATGGCTTTCTGTGCAGGTCTGCTTCTCTTTGGTCCTCCAGGTAATGGAAAGACGATGCTTGCCAAAGCAGTTGCTTCAGAGTGCAATGCAACGTTTTTCAATGTGTCTGCATCTACCCTTACATCCAAGTGGGTGGGTGTCTTTGCTCGAGAGTATTTGATTTCTTATCGATTCTGTGTATAAAGTAGTAAATAAATATATTATTTCAATTGTCCAGGTTGGTGAGGGTGAAAAGCTCGTCCGGACTCTCTTTGCGGTTGCTATAGCGAGGCAACCTTCTATAATTTTTATGGATGAAGTAAGTTCGATCTTGGCCAGCTATAGTATATTAGTATTTGTGGGATTCTTTTAGTCTGTTGGTTTTCCCAGTTGGCATCCATCTCTTTCAAAAATTGTGCATGGACTGCAAATTCATGGACATCCTTATTTGCAAGTAATTTTGTATTGGCTTTTTTCGTTTCATCTCTCAACATTCTGTGCTCTATATTTTCATGAATCTTGTTTCTATTTGGCAAGAAAATTCTTAGGATCCATTTGGTGGTCTATGGTGACTTAAATGGCAGGTTCAGATTATGCATCGTCCTCTATTAGTCTATTTGATGATTGATTACGAAAATTTCAAACCCTTCGAACAAAAACTTCTGAAATTTGTTGTTCCAAAACCTTTGGAATCTCCTGCAAACCTGTCCCTCGCAAATTACAGTTTGATCTTGCGACTTTATCATCTCTAACTGTGACCTCTTAAGATTGGCTATTGTCTTTTTACTCGACTGAAAATAATATTTTCTCTTACCACCTGCACATTTTATGCTCCAATATTTATTTTTTATATTCTAGTTCCTTCAGATTATATATCAGTTGGGTTTTGCCTTGATTGAATTTCCATCACTTGGGTTTGAACATTAGTGGAATGTACTTTTTGTTTGCAGATTGATAGCATGTTGTCCGCACGAGAGGCTAATGAACATGATGCCAGTCGGAGATTGAAATCAGAATTTCTTGTACAATTTGACGGTGTCACCTCTAATTCTGATGATCTTGTGATTGTGATTGGTGAGCTTTTTTCACATATACAGTATAGACTAAAAAAAACCTGCCTTGGAAGGATGAAACCACTTCCATAAACCAAAAAAAATCATTACTTGCAAACTTGGATGATGAAAGATGCTAATATTTTTTGCATCACATGACTTCCTCTTTTCTGTTTTCTTTGTAGGTGCTACTAATAGGCCGCAAGAACTTGATGATGCAGTTCTGAGAAGATTGGTGAGCACCCCAAATGCTAATTATCTTCTTTTTTTTGTCTCTCTCTCTCTCTCTCTCTGACTCTGCTTATCATTGCTCTTCATCAAACTTATGTGATAATTCATGAGCCAATTTCTATATAATATTCTGTAAAGTCAGTCTGACTGATGATATCTTTGACGCCCATGTTTGCATACTTTCTGACTACCTATTTGGTAGAACTGTGCCTCTGAGTTGAAGTTGACCTTAAGGCAAGGCTGTCTTGTGGTCCTAACTTGTATCCATCATCCAGTAACTTACATCTCCATTTCGAATTCTCGATAATCGAATTTTGATCTCTTATGTAGGTTTAGTTCAAGAACGAAGTAGGATTGTAAGTAAGGCGCAAATGTGTAGAGGCTGGGCTAGTATATGTTTGAGTGAGTTCGAATGTAGCATTTCTATCTGTTCATTGTTCACCCTAAGATTACTAATATGAAAATCTATTTACCTTAGATATAATCCTAAAAGTAGTCAAATTACAGTGATTACATAATATACACGAAGACATGTGTAGGGCATCTTATGTGTACAGTAATGCTTTTTATTCTAACTTAGAAAGAAACTTGTATAAGAATCATTACCTAAGTGTAGTTAGTTAGATTGGTAATTAGTCGATGTCTTAGTGTCGGACTGCTATTTTATGTGTAAATTTTACACTTGGTAATATGACGAGTTTAAGTAACATAGGTCACTGTCCAACGCCTAGTAGTAGCACTGATGCATGAGATTATGTCTCCTGATTTTAAGTCTATCTTTTGCTGCCCCTACCTTCAGTTGCTGTCAACATTGCTGTCACTATCCTAGACTTGCTGCCACTTACTTTTCTCCCCTATTAGTCAGATATGTAAATATTTCACCAGTTTTTGCTGGAGGAACCACCAACTGTGGCTGGGAGATAGACGAGTAGAAATTGCAGTGTTTTGATGATGACAGTCTTGTGACAGTGGTAGTTGTAGGGTGTAGAGTGGTGGCAGACAAACAAAAGTGAGCCTATTGGAAGTCTTATCGAGGTGGCAGTTGTGTATGGTAGTGGTGGACTGGTGGTCTAATGGTTTTGTGATGGTAGTGGTCACCAGAAGGAAGGTAATTTTTCCTTGAAGTGGGAGGAGGGTTGCAAAACAGAGGAGTCCAATACCACCAAGTAATTGTAATGAATTGAGGAATGGGAAACAGACAGGACATTTGATCCCAAAAGTCATGAGCCAAGCATGCTCTTGATGTAAGTATAGAGTTGTTCATGAACATAAGCGAGCAACAATATGGTGTACGAATATGTTAGTTAATTGGATAATTCACGGCAACTTTCATTTTTTGCCCTATTTGTATGTTTATTTCCTCCGCTTGTGGGGGATGTTTCTGGTAATTGGATATCATTCTGGTTTTACTGTATGTTCTTTTTTATTCTGTACATGTTGTTAACTTGTCTTTCTATTCTGTCAGTTTAAACTTTGCAACTCTTGTTTTTGTGTTACTTACATCTTCAGTTGGTTCGTTAACCACTTTGTTGAAACCTGTGTTTAGGTAAAGAGAATCTACATTCCGCTGCCTGATGAAAAAGTGAGGATGCTTGTTCTTGAAAACATTCTGAAGGGCAAACAATTTTCTTTGCCTCGTAAGTATTTCTGTCGTGGGTCACTCTTTTTACTCATCATTTGGAATACTGGTGGTAGGCCTTTTTCTTGTGTATCTGATGGACTTTGGGAAAATACATTTTCACTAAGTTAAGCAGTTACCTTCTGTTTTCCTTCACATTTTTGAGAGGATCCAAATATTAGACTCTGGATGGATGGTTTAGATTACCATATGGTTGATATGTTAGGCTATCTACTCAAACATTTTATTGAAGTTTATCCTGACTGGAAACCTGTTCTGACATTCTACAGACTTGGTTAATGTGCTCTTATTCTGATAGTTGAATTGTGATTTAATTAAGTCAAGGAATCTTAACTGAAACAGATCAAAGAAAAGTGACGAGTACCTTGTATCAAATGCTTCATTTTCCTTTCTTAGACGGTAGAAGTAATTTGTCTGTTGCTTTTCACAGGACGAGATTTGGAGAGACTTGTGAGAGATACAGAAGGTATGCTTTCACTTGCATGGTGTTACAATTTTTTGAGTTCAGAGGTTTTGCTCTGATTCCAGGTTCAGTGAGAAGCTTGCGTGTCTGAAATTGATCACTTATCAAGTGGAGGTTTCTACAAGTTGGTGACGGATATTTAAATCTCAAATATTAAACTGCTGAACTGTTGCTACGTTCTCAGGCTACTCTGGAAGTGACCTGCAAGCCTTGTGCAAAGAAGCTGCATGGGTGCCAATACGAGAACATGGTGAAAACATACGCACTGTCAATGCTAAACAGGTTTGCTGATCATCTTCCCGTGGTTGTGTTCCATAACTTTCCTTCTTTGAGTAAACAATGACAAATATTTCCACTTATTATCCGACACAACAGGTCAGGCCTCTGAGATATGAAGATTTCCAAAAGGCAATGACTGTAATTAGACCCAGCCTGAAGAGGAGCCGATGGGAAGAGCTTGAACGGTGGAATCAACAATTCGGGTCCAGCCAAATTCCTTTTTAAGTCTATTTTAGCAAATTGCTTTTTTTTTTTTTTTTTTTTTTTTTTTTTTGCTGGCTTAGTAGCTGAAACCTATTTTCGGATTGGAGGGTTTAGCGTGTTTAAAACTGGGCATTTTTCCGGTGTAGAGTCATTTGTAAATGGTTTACACTTATCGGCTGGTAGATACTTGTATATAGTAGTAACTAGTAAGTTCAATAAGAGGTACTGAGGTAGCAAATGTAGCATGTATATCTGAATTAATTACTGGTTATTATTGAATGAGTGAAATTGCAAATTGTTTTATCGTCCATCACTTCTACTCTTTTTATTTTTTACAATCACTTACGGAGTACTCAGTATACTATATCGTCCAACAGTAGTGAACACTTGAGGCCATTGATGATTTTGGAGTGGTAATCGAGTACTTAGGCGCATGAATCATCTCACTTATGTACCGCCTTTCGTTTTGGAGTCGTTTATTTAGCCAAAGGGAATGTGGCTTTAATTGCTCACATTTTGCCTTTGCGCTAAAATATTATATTATTACTCGGGGTAGTTAGGTCAAGCAAAATCTCTTAGTTATACTGAAAAACAACAAAAAGGATAAAAAAAAAAAAAGGACTCCAAATACAATCAATTTTCCACATTTGAATGAGTTCATCTCCGATCTTATTATCTTCCTATCTCTTGAATTCTATGCATAATGAAAGCTAAAATCCCTAAAAAAAAAAAAAAAAAAAGTCTTAACAACCAAATGACTCCAAAACAAATAACATCAAGTACATGAAATCTAGAGCTTATAATATATCAAGCTTAAGAATAAAGAAAAAAAAATAAAATAAAAGCAGCAACACCATGGAAACACCTTCCCGAACGTTGATGATACCACAAGAGGATAAAACCTTGCCTTTCACCTGTCTTCAAAGCGTCAAAATTAAGTCTCGTCATATATTTACGCCAACATTATTTTACCAACGATAGTTTCATAAATCCAAAATTTTAATCATGTACTATATATATAATGTGACGGTAATAAACTTAGAGCTCGATCATACAAATGTGACAAAATATATAATCGAGTAAATCTCATATAAGAATAATCGTAAAATCAATTAAAATATATATGCAATTAAAAAGATGGTGAGAAGTAATTACCATATCTTCAATTTTCGTCGTCGGAATTTTCCTCCTCCGTCTCCATCTCCGACGGCTCCCCGTCTTCAGAATTAGTCGAAGAGGACGCGGTCAATGCCGGAGGTGGTGGCAATCCAAAGAGCACTAAGCTCTCCTCATAAGTGCCAAAACACGTTACACTTTCGAGTGTGCCCGTTTTTGCAACACATTTGGTCTCAACAGTGTCAAGCTTGTAAGACAAGATACCTTGACAACTATCACCACCACTTTCAAACAATACTAGACTCTTATCTCCGATATAAATGTACGAGTTCATGCATAACTCGAATTTATACATTTGAGACCATGATAAAACTCCATTGTTACATTTCTCCAACAACCAAATTTTGTTATTGTTGTAATCATACGTACCAAAATCAAATAACGCGATTGAAGACTCGCCTATTCTTGTAAGGGCTCGTTCGATGTTACTGGTGTTAACACGCTTAAGCGGAGGTAACTCTATAGGGCAGGTTAACAACTCATTAGCCAGATCAAACGCAATCAAATGTGTATCCAAACGGGACCGATTTTGATCGGGGTTAAACCTTCGATTAGCACACCCGGTCATGTATACATGGCCGTCTAAGTACACACACTTACCCGAACCATACCAATTGAACCCATCGATGGTCTTGTTGGTCCATGCGCGGGTCGGGTTGTTGTTGAGCCTAGCAATGTAGAGTCTAACGGGTTGTCTTTGAAAAGAGTACGGGAAACAAATGATGGACAATTTGTAGTCATTTGAAATTGGATCAAACCCGAAACACAGCTGGACCGAGAGATGGTCAAATGAGATTTGTGGAGGCGTAAAGGTTACGTGTTTTCTTATGGAAGGGTTCCATAGAATTATCACTTCACCTACACTCTGCCTAATTTGATTCATCGAGACCATTTGCATTAAGACTAGACCATTTACGAACCCTTGCATGATCTCGTAATAATGGTTCAAGACGGGTGTTTCGAACTCGAGATGTCCAGTTTTTCGGAATGTGTCACTACGACGCAAGACAAAACCCTCAAAATCCCACATGATGGGTCTTTCTTGGGTCAGTATGTGGGTGTTCATGCGGTTTTCTTTGCACATTTTTAACTGTTTCGAGGCGAATTGAGGACTGTCTATGATAGAGCAGAAGTTACTGCAGACTGACCTGCATTGCATGAGAGTTTTTACTGGTAGTCTAGCAAGGATATCAGGCAATACTTCCATGGGAAAGGGGTGGGTTGGTGGAGAGGATCTCCTCCTCCTTTTTGGCCTCATTTTTTTTTTGTTGGAGAGAAATTTAATTTGATCAAAGATTATTTGAGAGAAATTAAGAGTGTAAGAACTCTTTAGATTGAACAATGTGGGTTGGCAATGATTAGTATGTACAAGGGTGTTCTTTATAAAGTGCTCACTAAAGATTTGGATATATTGGGGGTAAATCTCATGATTTTGTACTAAACTTATCCTAGGCCTCTATCTATAGTGAGGTGGATTTACAACATAGAGGTAGATTATATGGTGTGGTTGAAATGGTTATGACCAAGTAAAATAAATGGTAAACCAATGTATATCACTACATGATGATATACTCTATGTGTTCTCGAGGTAAGGAACAAGTTCGTAATTTACTGGTTTCTTTAAATTACGCGCCATATTTGAAATTGTAGCATATTTTATAGACTACTGTAACATATTTATGTCTAGTTTAAATTTCTGTTTTATCGTATTATTATGTACTATAAAAATTTGATGACGACTAATAGATTTGTTATTAGGTTTTCAGATAATGCAACCGATACCCGAGAAGCTAGTAACATAAGTTATTAATTGACGGTATCATAATTGTATATCGATGTAGTATGTACTGGATTATTGTTTATAATGAAGTAAAAAATATCGTTAAATGTCTTTTATTATAACCGTCCAAAAAATAATATAATATTGATTGTGGAACGACATTTCTTTTTATGTAAGATGCAAGTGAATGTTATAATTTCGTTGACTCGACACACATATATAATTTGTGTCAAGTCAACGTTGACTGTCAACATATGTATGACTTATTATATCGATCGTGTTGATTAAACAAGGGCTTATATTCTCTACAAATATTGACTTTCCGTAAATTTTTTTTTACCACAAAAATATCGGGTGAGGATCCCCTAGAGTTATTTTTTGGTAGAGTTGGTAGAGTTTGCTAAAACTAGTAATAAGACAAAAAGAAGAGGATCTTGGAATGCACAAAGAAAATGCAAAATAATTAATTCTTACCTTATTAAGTAAACTCTACCATGTAGAGTTTATTTTCAACTCTAGGAGATCCAATCTCAAAAACATCATATAACTTTTCTATTTAACATTTTATTTGTTCATGAGTATAAAAGGGAACAAATAGTGTGAGAACATTATCCAATAACAGATGAAGCATTAAAGGGAACAAATAGTGTGAATATATTTTCACAATAAAAGGTGGATTTGAGTTGATTAATTCCCTAATATTGTCGATCTTATTAAATCCTCAAGATTTTTGGTCTTTTTAAGATGATTTATTTCTTAATCAAATTTGATCTCCATAATCACACTTAGCTGTAATGAAAACTAATTAATTAGGCCTTGATTTGCTTTATCTCAGCCCATAGAAACATAAAAATGATCTTGGCCCACATAAAGAACAAAGACCATGACAAGTCCAACTCCGCAAGATCAGCAAGGCCTGGTTCAAGCCTTAATTGGCAGGCTAAAGCATATACGGAGTAGTTGTGGAGCTAACGATACCAAGTGATTATGTTTTCACATATCACAGTTCGGAACTTCGAATAATATATTATCTAATTGTATTTTGCCGAGTTGTGTTATTTTGCAATGAGAAAATGTGAAGCTGGCTAAGCCGAATTTGGGCAATGTACTAATGTACCTTACTTCGAGTAGTCGCGGCTACGAAATTTGCAGCGGCAATATCAAGTACATCGGGGCCACTGTCCACCCGAATTTTAGTACAATAATCTATCACTATATTGCTACCCACCTATAATCTATCGGAACTAGGTGAGCTATTACTTGAGCGGCTTTAAAGAGAACTTTTATACTCCCTCCATTTTTTTTTGATTCTTTATGTTTGGTTTGAATCTGTGAGAGGAATTCAAACCAAACGTAAAGAAAAAAAATAAAAAATGGAGGGAGTATAAATTTGTGGAGTACAATGTAGACGAAAGTGTGACTTAGTATCATTGCAAAAAGAATTATAGTGTACTCCACAAATTTATATGCTAGCCTAGGCTAGCCATGTCGTATTGGGCTAAACTCAATAGTGGACCAATTATCGTTATTTTTTTCCCAACATTTTGTGAAATATGTTCTAAAAGTTTAAGACATAAATAACTCAATTAAGTAAGTGAAATAACATAAGTTAGGTTGGTCTTATACTCGTTGTAAATGAGACGGCGAAATAGGAAAACCCCATAATAGAGCCCAAATTCTTAAATCTATAAATTTTATTCAGCAACCTTGTATAGAAGAGTTTAAGCATCAATACAAGAAAAGACAAGTTCAAAGCTTAAGAGCTTTTATAAAAGAAAAATCACACAAACTTGAATCTAAAAACAAGAAATGAAAACTTAAATGACACCTCGAGCTTATGTAAAGCCTGAGATCCATGGAGCGATATAACATAAAGAAAAGAACACTTGAAAACTAGAGCAGGACACCGTCCATCTTGAATCTTGACCGTTGATGATGCCACAAAAGAGGATTTAAAGCTTCACCTACGCCTGTCTTCAAAAGCATAAAAAATAAATTCAAAATTAAATCTCATCAAATATATATTATTGCAAATGTTTTAATAACAACAATGGAACAAATTATCAAAATCATTAGCCACAAATTAATCCGTATATTATATATGTAAGCTACAAAGGTTCTGTGCGATTCAACTTATCAAACAGTGTTTTCAAATAAGATCAGATTTATTTAAATCAAATCAAATCAGATTAGCTTCATTCAAATCAAATCAAATCAGATCAGAATCATCCAAATAACAATCAATGAATATAGTCTACTCCTAGTTATTAATTCGTTTAAATGCAGTTAATTTATCAATATATTCAGCTCAGATCAAATCAAATCAAATCAATTTTATTCAAATCAAATCAATTCAGAAAAATTCATTCCAATCGCACATGGCCAAAATCGAATTGTATGAAAGTCTCTAGTAATCGTTTAATAAAGTTTCTTATGCTTATAAATGTTATAACTATGAGTTACGACCCTTATACTGATTCAATTCAAAAAGATTTAATTAATCTGAATTATATATGTATTGAATAAACTTTTTCAAAAAAAAAAAAAAGTTGAATCATACATAACATGACATAAGTAATAAAATCGATTTTAACACAAGTTAAGTTTGAGTTAAGAATTAACATGATGCAGATCGACAATGAGTAGTCTCACGTAAAAATAGTCGTAAAATAATTCACAAAAACGTCAAAATTTCATTTTGTGCAAATAGAAGATGGGTATATATAGTAGTACTAGCATACCATGCATATTTTCTTACCATATAGTTTGATCTGAGCGATTACTTGTTGTTCAATCCTCGGCCTCAGCCTCGACCTGAATCCTGGGCGCTACCCCCAATGCCGGAGGAGGTGGTGGTGGTCTAAAGTGCACCAAGCTTTCTTCATAAACACAAGCAGACCTTACATTCTTGAGGAGATACCTAGTTTTTGCGACACATTTGTTGTCACCAGTCTCAAGGTCATAAGACAAAACACCTGAACGACGGTTTCTCTCGCCGCTTTCATAAAGCACCAACCCTTTTTGTGCAATACACATATAATAACCCAACTTAATTCTCAAGTCAAACTTATACTTATGTGACCATGTTATAACCCCATCAAATACCTCCATAACCCATATAGAGTTGTGATGATACCCACTGTCAAACAACGCAAGAGATGATTCACCAAATTTAATTAGACATCGTTCGATGTTGCTAGTAACAGTGATCTTAGTCTTAGGTAACACGGTGTCACATGTTATGGACTCATTACCCAAATCAAATGCAATCAAATGTGTATTGCAATGTGGCAGGTGTGGGTCCAGATTCATCATCCAGTTATCACTCCCAGTCATATATACAAAGCCGTCTAAGTACACACACTTACCCGAAATATATAGATTGAGCTCTGGGACGATTTTGGTGGTCCATTCGCGGTTAGGGTTGTTGTTGAGCCTAGTGATGTAGAGTTTAACTGGTTGGTTTACGCAAGTGTACGGGTAACAAATCATCGACAATTTGTAGTCGTTTGATATAGGATCGAACCCGAAACAAATGCGGGTCAAGGCCCTATCGTACGAGGGTGGGGGTTTTGGAGCAACGAATTTGATGTCTTCTCTTATGGAAGGGTTCCATAGAACTAACACGTCAGGGTCGTCATGGATATCACCAATCCGTTGCGGACGGGTCATTTGCATTAGGACTAACCCATTCACAAACCCTTGCACAATCTTGTACTTGTGTTTCGGGATACCGATGAGTGGCTCAAACCCGAAATTTCTAGTTTTGCGGTATGTGTCAATGTGACGCAAAACACAATCCTTAGGCCCCCACATGGTGTCTTTGTCTTGGGTTAGTATATGAGTGCTCATACGATTCTCTTTGCACTGTTTGAACTGTTTCGTAGCGAAATCAGGACTGTCAATGAGTGAGCAGAAAAACATGCATACTAACCTGAATTGCAACAAAGT
Organism: Spergularia marina; assembly: GCA_963680865.1. Classification (NCBI taxonomy): domain Eukaryota; kingdom Viridiplantae; phylum Streptophyta; class Magnoliopsida; order Caryophyllales; family Caryophyllaceae; genus Spergularia; species Spergularia marina. Next base: position 23,306,993 of record OY804551.1, on the reverse strand, counting down.
TTTTACTTGTAGTCTGGCAAGGATGTCAGGCCATACGTCCATTGGAATGTTGCGTGTTGATGGTGTTGATGTCCTTCTTCTTTTTGGCCTCATTTTTGGTGAGGATTATTCCTCCTAGCCTCTCTAGAGAGAGGTGGGAAGAAATGATAACAATAAAATGAAAGAGATTTATTTGATGTATGTAGAGAACTTTGTAGATAGACTTAAGACAAAGTTGTTGAGAAAATATGAGTACAAGGGTGTTCTATTTATACTCCCTCAAGTCTTGGATTAGAGGTAATTATTTTGATTTTTAACTAGTGAGGTAAAAATCAACACTAGGGTTAGGGTAGGTTGTTTAATTTGGGTTCATGTATGCATGGTGTGGGTGGAAATTAAAGGTTGTGCTAAATAAAGGAAGGAGTACGTACATGAATATGACTTGTTGATTAGGGCATGTTGTCGAGCTCGGATCGAGATCAATCTCGTTTGTTATACTAACGGCTATTGTATATTGCGCGCCATATTTGAAATTGCAGTATTTCAAAATGTATGGTAACGGGTATTTATATATCGAGATCATTGAAATAATATAAAAGATGGTGATCGACTTAATTATAGATTTGTTAGTAGGTTATTTAGATACTATAATCGATAATCGAAGAGCACGTATTGTAGGTTATATTTACGACGATCTACATCGACTATATATATATATATATATATATATATATATATATATATATATATATATATATAAGAGATTGTTTATAGTAATATCGTTGAATAACAAAACATCGCCATGATAAACTGAGAGCTTGTATCGTAAGTTATTAATTGACGGTCTACATGCATTATGTATATATATAGAGTATTGAAGAGATTGTTTACGATAATATCGTTAAATGGAAAAATATCGTCATGATAACCATTAGAGAGCTCGTACCGTAAGTGTTTAGTTATTGGTCATTCATGCTAAATTGTAAATCTACACAAATAATATTGTAATAGAATAAGACACACACATTGAGTTTTAGTCCCAACTCATCATGTAGAAAATTTGTGCCCTAGGAATAATGAGTTCTTATGGTCTACACATCTTGACTTTCAGTAAAAAAAAAAAATTACCACCCAAAATATCATAAAATTTCCCTAATTGTTTTTCTTTATCTTTTTTGTTAAGTGATCATGGAGGATAGGAGGAATAAATAGTAGAAGGATAGGTTCCTAAAAAAGGTGGAGCATAAAAGAGAACAAATAAGTGAAGACATTTTCTCCCAAAAAAAGGTTATTACAGTTGATTGCTTCCCTAATATTGTCGATTTTCAAAATCATGAAGATTACAAATCATTATTAATTGATTTATTTCTTAATGGAGCAACTTCTCCACAATAATATTATCTTTGAAATTTTATGCAATAATGCCTTAGTTTTGCTCTATCCATACAAATTAAACCACATAAAAAAAAACACCACGTTAAGCAATTCATTGAATCTAGTCCATACAATTAACATTTTTGTCTTGGAGGGTTTGAAATGCCTTGGAAAAGTCATCACCCTTAAAAATTATATATGAGAATCTTAATCTTAATATATTTATAAACGGAGTTTTTTTTGTGGGCATTGAAGAGGTCTAGAGCCCTTCGAATTTTCTGATAGCTTCTGGTGAATAAGAAATTAATTTATGTTATGAAATTGTTGTTATATACCATATGTGAGTTTTTGGTAATCATGTACAAAATTCATGCATTAGTTATGGAAATGTAGTATACTATACATAATCTTATGGTAATCAAGAAAATAAGCTTTTTTTTTTTTTTTTTTTTTTTTTGCAAGAAATGTTGTTCTTTATTCATCCAAATCGGGAAATAAAGATCTCCTTACAAAAACCGCCACTAAACAAAATCGACTCCAAATAAAGAACAACTAATTAGCTCGTTCTAGACTATCTATAACTTCCTCCGAGTAACGGTAATAAAGTCTAACACAGATTACAAACTTAATTTGCCTCACAAGCTACTCAAAATCATGCTCCACGTCTTGGAAAATTCTATAATTCCTTTCCCGCCAAACAAAGTAAGCTGTTGTTGTGATTCCACAAACAGCCCATCTATGGCGCCAACTTTTCTTGTTTCTCTTCTTTCCCAACCATTCAATAGCCTGATAAATGTCATTGCTTTGAAGGCTGATACCAATCCAGCTTTTGATTCTGCCCCACACTTCAGCTGCATAAGAGCAACGAAGAAACAGGTGTCTATGCGTTTCAGCTGCATTTTTGCATAAAGCACACCTATTTACCAGCTGCAATCCTCTTCTAACAATGTTGTCAACTGTAGCAAGCTTCCTCTGCATAACCAAAGCAGTAGTGAAACTACTTTTGGGCAGATTAATGCTATTCCAGACCACTTTGTGCCATCTCACTTCAGGTAGTTTAAGTCAAAAGAAATCGTAAGCTGCCTGAATGTCATACCTATTTCCTTTAGTCCAGGATTTAACAGTTGAGCATAAATCTCCACCATTTAGCTTCACTATTATCTCATCCTTCACCCTAATGATGCTTCTCCAGTTTTCTGAATCACTGCTTTTAGACTTGACATCAATCAAAGAGCTGCTCTTGAGTCTATACGCCCTAATCCAGTCTTCCCATAAACCAGTGTGCCCTTTAGCCAACTTCCAGATCCATTTAGCAAGAAGAGCCTTATTCCAAGCTAAAACTTCCTTAATGCTTAAACCTCCCTCAGTTTTAGGAGTACAGATACTAAGCCAACTTTTGTACAGCATTTTCCTCTCACCCTTCCTTATATTCCAAAGAAAATTCTTGCTGATTCTGTGAATTGTCTTGACAATACCCTTTGGGAGCAGAAACCCCGCACACCAAAAATTTTCCATTCTAAAAATAACTGAATTTATCAGTTGAACTTTCCCTGCATAAGATAAATTCCTGGCCAACCAGCATTCAGTAGAGTATTGAATCTTGCTCACCAATTGCTCATACATATCACTTGTAAGTCTGGTAGAGTTCAATGGAATTCCCAAATACCTGAAGGGAAAAAAGCCCTCATTAAACCCTGTGATTCTTACAATCTCAGACCTGATACTGTCATGAACTCCAGCAAAATAAATGTCAGTTTTGGAATGGTTTGCCTGCAGCCCTGAAACCCTAGCAAACTTATCTAAGCATTGCATAACAGCAGCTACAGAGGGAAGATCACCCCTGGTGAAAACCATTAAGTCATCGGCAAATACTAGATGAGTTAGCTTGATCTTTGAGCATTGGGGATGATAAGAGAACTGAGGAGAACACTTCATATTCCTCAAGTATCTTGATAAAATTTCCATACTAAGGACAAAGATATAAGGCGAAAGAGGATCTCCTTGCCTTAAACCATTCATGCCCTTAAAGAATCCTTCATAGGTGCCATTTATCTTCAAAGAAAACCAGGTGGAAGTGAGACAGCTGCAAACCCAATCAATAAACAGAGAAGGGAAATTGTATATACTCAACATACTCCTGATAAAGTCCCAATTTAGAGAATCAAATGCCTTCCTAATGTCTATTTTGAGCAGACATCTAGGAGACACATTCTTGAGAGAGTATCCTTTGACTAAACCTTGAGAAATTGCAATATTGTCAAAAATGCTTCTGCCAGATGTGAAAGCTGCCTGCTTCTTGCCAACAATCAATTCCAAAGTGCCCTTTAGCCTATTTGCAAGGATCTTACTGATGATTTTATACACAGTAGAGCAGCAGGCTATGGGTCTGTAGTCAGCCACAGTGGCTGCATTAAGCTTTTTAGGAATCAAAGTGATCATAGTAGCATTCAGTTTCTTTGGCATCTGATGCTTGTCAAAGAAATTCATTATGGCCTTGACTAAATCTTTTTCAACAATGCCCCAAGTTTTCTGAAAGAAACCAGCATTAAACCCATCTTGGCCAGGGCTCTTGTCTGGGCTCATGCTGAACAGAGCCTCCTTTATCTCATCTTTGGTAACCTGCCTAATCAACTTATCATGAGTCTCTGCTGGTAGACAATTACCTGTTTTCAGAAATTCTGCATCCATAGCCTCCACTGGATGAGCAGTGCCCAGTAAACTTTTGTAAAATTCTATAAATGCATCTGCAATTTCCTTTTGCCCTGAACAATCTTTCCCATTCATGTCCTTAATGCTCATGATGCAGCTTTGATGCTTTCTTTCAGCTATTTTTGCATAAAAGTAGCTTGAGCTACTGTCTGCAAGTTGAATATGAGTTATTTTAGATCTTTGCCTTAGCATGCTGATTTCTGCATTTTTCAGTTGACAATATTTATCATGAGCTTCCTCAACTGAACCCTGAAGGATTGTATTTCTAGGATCTTTCTCCAACTTCTTTTGCAACTCCTCCAAATTTGACTTACAGTCCTCCACTCTGACAGTCAAATTTGAGAAATTTTCCTTGTTAAGATCCTTCAAAGCCTGTTTTGTGGATTTAAGCTTGTTGTAAAGTCTATCAATGGCATTCCCAGCACAATCATTCCTCCAAGCTGCAGTAACTGTTTCCTTATAATTAGGATGGTCAGCCCAGCAGTTCAAGAACCTGAATGTTTTGGGAATTCTTTTGTTCTCAGCAATTGTAACAACTATAGGACTATGGTCAGATACACCATTTGGCTGGAAATCAGCTTGAGAGTTAAGATGCTCCATAACCCAGGCAGAATTTACCACAGCTCTGTCTAATTTCCCCCAAGTCCTATTATCACCCTCTTGATTATTATTCCAGGTGAAATCACAACCAATCTGCTTTATATCCCCTAACCCACACCTTGACAGACATAAATTAAATTCATCCATATCTGTCTGCAGTGGTTGAGACCTTCCAAGCCTCTCAGTAATCCATCTAACTATGTTAAAATCACCCAAAGCAATCCAAGGTTGCTTTTGATGACTACAGCTTTCCAGATCAGTCAAAAGTTGTTTCCTATCATTGGCATCATTACTGCCATAAACAAATGTAGCATAGATTTCAACTTTAGGAGACAGGTGACTGATTTTGCAGTGAATGAGCTGACTAGTGGTTTTCAAAATATCTACATTAGCATAGCCTGAATTCCAAAGAAGCCATATTCTACCATTGTAATGATAGCTGTAATTTGAAGCAGCCTGAAAATGCCCAAAACTTCTTTTAAGTATTCCAGATGCTTTAATTTCCTTTACTCTTGTTTCAAGAACTCCTAAAATACTCAGCTTATTTTTCAGAAGGAGGGTCCTCACCTCCTGCTGTTTGAGGACCTCATTTAGTCCTCTTATGTTCCAAGCTCCAATCAGCATGATGGAGGAGGGTCTGGTTCTCCATCCTCCTCTAAAAAATGTTGCACCACATTTAACCCTTGAGTTTCATCCCTCCCTTTTTCAGCAACACCTGAAGTCATAAAAACCTTAAAGCTGTTACTGAGAGTGGTAGGCTGAACTGTAGCTTTTGGCCTGGTTTTTTGTTCTCCTCCACTTTTCTTTTTCCTGAAACCCAATTCATCAACACTATACTTCCCATTATCTTCAGCAGGAGAGGTGGGAGGAGTAGCATGACAAGGCTCATCCACTACAACTTGTGCTTGCACAACAGAAATTTGATCCTCAACTGCATCCTTTTTCTCTGTCACTACAGGTTTATAAAACTTGCCAGTTTTTGGAACATTTTTCCTGTTTAGTTTGCAACTTTGTGATAAGTGACCTAATTTCTTGCAAGATTTACAATAATAAGGCACCCACTCATAGTCGACTCTCTGAGCAATTTGACCACAATGAGGTGTGTTTATGAACACTTCATCAGGCAAATCCTGTGAGACATCAACCTCAATAAGAATTCGAGCAAAAGACAGCTTTTCCTGGTATGTTGTTGTGTGATCAGCACACATAGGTTTACCCAGTTTGCTTCCAATTTTACTTAGAGCATGGTCACTCCATAACCATGGATCTAGATTTGGCAATAAAACCCAAACAGGAATGCAAGTAATACACTCCAGCTCCTGAGAAATAGCCGGATTCCAAGGCTTCAAAATCAGAGGATTTCCACCAAGTTTCCAAGGCCCAGCTTTCATAACTTCATTCATCTCATTCTCACTGAAGAACTTAAATGTAAACCATCCTCTTCTAAGATATTTCACAATTGGCTTGCCCAGATTTCCCCAATTTTTATTAGCAAATTCCTTCAACTCTTTGACAGAGGGTTTTCCACCAATCACATTTCCTATCAGAGTATGTTTCCATTTTTCAAGCTCATCCTGAATATCAGATTCTTCAATAGTAATTTCATTGTCTTTTCCAACATTTTCATCATAGTACAATTTCATACCCATCTTAGAATTAGCCTTAACAACATTATTCCAAGATTTTTCACCAGGTTTCCCAGTTCCTTCTAAACCATTCTTATCTTTCCCCAAATTCTCTGAGTTAATAGCATTAGCATTAACATTCATGGAGGAATTGGAATTCTTACCAGCCTTGGAGAGAGCTGAGGTAAGAACATCAACAAATAACAGAGGGCTTTGTTTTTCGCCCAGCTGGGTATTTGTTTGTGGCTCCGATTCTCCACCATTAACTCCAATACCAGCATCTTTCTCTTCCTCATGAGCTGGGTCGTCTTCCGGTGGTGTCTGTTTTTTAGGCCGCCCTGGTCGCCGGCCGTTAGCCATGAACCTAGTTTTCTGAGTCAGTTGTCCGTACAATCTTTCCTAGAGGAGAAGCTCTCCTTTTTTCATAGCATCGCTTTTTAATCATGAAAATAAGCTTATGGTAACCAGGCTGAAGATATCACATTTTCATAATTATGAAATTATTTTATATGTTATGGGAAGATAATATTCCGTAAGTTAAAAATCTAATATGACATTTTCTATATTTTGGTACATATAACACCAAATGATGACCTTAAAATTTGAGATACTAATGCTAATAACTATAGGTCACCCTAATATAAAAGGGTAACCGTTTTACTTATTCAAATGAATTTCTCAATACTAACAATTATACGTCAACAGGTTAAAAGCCCTACGAATTTTCTTAGAACTTTAGGTGAATAAATAATTAATTAAGTGTTATAAAAATGTAGTTAGCATATATAAGTTCCATACGTCAAACTTACATTTTGATACGTCAGAAAAAAAATCTGACGACATTATAAGAACCAAAATTGTTTCTTTAAACTTCGAATTAGAGATAGTAATACTAACAACGATAAATCAATCATGTACTATAGTTGGATAGTAATTCAACTTATTTTATAATTTCTCAATACTAATAAGTACTCCCTCCGTTCGCCTATAAAAATAACAGTACATAATCCACTATTTTTCGACAAAATGGCTCCGGAGAAAAAACGACTCAAATTTTGGTGGTAGTCTCTAGGTATGATATAATGAGGATTTGCAAAATATGAGAGTCAAAAACCTAAGAGAAGATAAGGAAAACAGCCAAAACGGTCAGAAATCCGCACAAAGTGACGAGCGTCGAAACGCATGAAATACTTCACAAAAGAGGAACCAACACTCAAATAGAACAAATATAGTCCTAGGGTATCTAATTTAACGTTTGGGAACATTTGACTTGTTTCGAAAAATTGATCAAATCTGACCAAAATCGCAATACATAATCCGCGATTTTTCGAAAAAAATGCTCCGGAGCGAAAACGGCTCAAATTTTGGTGGTAGTCTCTACGTATGATACAAAAAGGATTTCCAAAATATTAGAGTAAAAAACTTAAGAACAGATAATGAAAACGGCCAAAACGGTCAAAAATCCATATAAAGTGACGAGCATCGAAACGCATGAAATACTTCAGAAAATGAGGAAACAACACTCAAATCCAACAAGTATAGTCCTAGGGTATCTACAGTAATTTTTGGAGGACATTTGACGTTTTTCGAAAAATTGATCAAATTTGATAGGAATTGCAATATATACTCCACGGTTTTTCGATAAAAAGGCTCTGGTGCGAATACGACTCAAATATTGGTGGTATTCTCTACGTATGATATAATGAGGATTTGAAAAATATTAGAGTCAAAAACCTAAGAGAAGATAAGGAAAACGACAAAAACGGTCATAAATTCATACAAAGTGACGAGCGTCGAAACGTATGAAATACTTCAGAAAATGAGGAACCAACACTCAAATCCAAAAATTATTGACCTAGGGTATCTACAATAATGTTTGGAGACATTTGGCGTATTTCGTAAAATGAATCAAATTTGACCAGAATCATAGTACATAATCCACAGTTCTTCGATAAAGTGGCTCCGGATAAAAAAAGGCTCAAATTTCGGTGGTAGTGTCTAAGTATGATATAATGAGGATTGGAAGAATATTAGAGCCAAAAACCTAAGAGAAGGTTATAAAAACGGCCAAAACGGTCATAAAGCCATACAAAGTGACGAGCGTCGAAACGCATGAAATATTTCACAAAATGAGGAACCAACAATCAAATCCAACAAGTATAGTACTAATGCATCTTCATTAATGTTTGGAGGACATTTGACATTTTTTCGGAAAATTGATCAAATTTGACCAGAATCACAATACAATCCACGATTTTTTTGATAAAATGGCTCCGGAGTAAAAACGACTCAAATTTTGGTGGTGGTCTCTAAGTATGATAAAATAAGGATTTGCAAAATATTAGAGTAAAAAAAGCTAAGAGAAGATAATGAAAACGACAAAAACGGTCATAAATCTATACAAATTGACGAGTGTCGAAACGCATGAAATACTTCAGAAAATGAGGAACCAAAACTCAAATCCGACAAGTATAATCCTAATGTATCTTCAGTAATGTTTGGAGGACCTTTGACTTTAAGTCATCGCCAGCAATCAGCTCTTATTCTTTGGCGGAAAATTTGATCAGAATAACATTACATAATCCACTATTTTCGACAAAATGGCTCCGGAGCAAAAACGACTCAAATTTTGGTGGTAGTTTCTACATATGATATAATGAGGATTTGAAAAATATTAGAGTAAAAAACCTAAGAGAAGATAAGGAAAACCGCCAAAACGGTCAGAAATCCACACAAAGTGACAAGCGTCGAAACGCTGAAATACTTCACAAAATGAAGAACCAACACTCAAATCCAACAAATATGTCCTAGGGTATCTAATTTAACGTTTGGAGGACATTTGACTTGTTTCGAAAAATTGATCAAATTTGACCAAAATCGCAATACATATTGTAACACCCCGTATTTTTGGGAAGTTAAATAATTAAGGGTGTTACGTTTTATAATGTAATTGAGGGTTTTATTAAGGTTTATTTGGAATTCGATTGAATTACTATGGGATTTCTGATTATAGAATTACACAAGAGGATTCGTTAGTCATTCGGATTTGGATCGGGTTTGTAGATCACGCAACCCATCAAATTAGCTATGTCCAAACCCAAGTCTAACCTAATACCCATTTATGAAAAATTAAGAAAACCCTAGCTCCCCTTTGACACTCATTCGCCCCCCCTCTTCTCCATCTCTCTCTCATTTTCAAGCCTCCACCCGCATAAGATTTCAGCACAACTGTGTCAACTTCAAACACACACAACTCTCACATACGACTTTTTATTAAGACTTTGTTTGTGGCGTTAGAACCGTGTTTTCGATACGAATCCATCAACATGTAGATTGTTCAAATATTCCACCGGATGCTCTCTGTAGAGGTGTTTTAGTGGAGCTGTATCTATCTACCGAGAACTGTTCCGCCCTCTCGGTATTTTGATGATTCTTGTTGACTCATAAGGTATTTTGGGACAATATTTTGTGGATATGTTCCTAACTCTAGTTGTGACAACATGTACAAATTTGGTAAGGCCTATATTTGTGTATCAAAAGTTATATCAGAATTCGTGGGTAAATCCTAATTCATGTTTATGGTTCAGTGTGAGATTGATTCCCGTTGATCCGCTTGGAGTTTGTGGACGAAATTTTGAGGGGACGTTCCTGACATAACCTTTTATGACATAATAAAATTTGGTGGTCATTCGATGCCGGAGGTAGACGTTATTCATGTTTATTTACTACTGTCTCCTTTTGGATTCATTATAGATTAGTGTTAATTGTGAAAATTATGACTTATGGATACACCTTGTGAATTAGGAGATTATTGTTTGAGTTTGTGATTGATTGGGTACCTAAGTTGTGGATTCAAGGAGGTGTAGTTCATAATCTTGTCTGATAGCGTTGAAAGGTAAGAACGTTGATCATCCTAATGTTTAAGCATGATTCTCAATATCGTTCTCTTGAGCTTTCGTTAATCGTCTCCCATTGATTTATTGGTATTCTAACCATTCTCGTTTCACAATCATTCGTTGTATGATTCATATGATTGCTTCATAACTATGTTGCTCACTTTCATTGAGCTTATTGTATATTATTTCCGGCTACGGCCGTTTATAAATTGAAAAGCGCTTGCACAAAATAATGTACTTGAAAGATAAAAGAATGAAATAAATATTGTGACCCCATCTAGAGTGACGGACGTAGCACCGTCACCATGTCAAAGGGACATGTCTTATTTAACCTCTGATCAAGGTATATTTTCTAGGTTGGAGATCAGCTACCAACCTTCTAATTGATTTCCTCTTGGATGGGAACTCGTCCTACCGGCCCGTCTAGCGAGGGGTGTGCACACTCGAGTCTTTAGGGTAGTTTTATAGTAAGTAACTCTAGATGTGGGATGACTTGGGGTAGGACCCTTGTCCATACTAGGGACCTGACGAAGGCCCTATACGCTTATTACGAAAAGAATGCTCGCTAGCCAAATAAGGAACTTAGCGGAATGCATCGCTAGCCAAATAAGGAACTTAGCGAATTTTATGATTGGTGGCCGTGAGTTTCGGCCACTGTTGTAGGCGCGACTTGTGCCAGCCGAACATGACTCGTGCTCGGCGTCTCTGTGCCTATCTTTGTTTCTACGCGCGGTTTGTTTCTTTGATTGACAGCTACGCGCCATTAAGGCGCGTATCTTATTTTATCTTGCCTTATTTGGTTCTATTTGCTTAAACTACTTACTCAGCCTATGCTGACGTTCTTTCTGTTTGGGTTTGTCCCTACCCTATTCTGGGGCCTTTGTCATTATTATAATGACGCAGTTGACAGGTCTTGAAGGTGATTGATTGTTTGCTTGAACGTCGTTGTATGACATGGGATAGTAGAATAAATTTGTCAGACATTTGGTTTTTATGAACGATTGTAATTTGTTTCATTTGGTTTGATATCGAATTGTAATCTTGGCTATAAGTCTTCCGTTGACACTTGTTATTTATCTTCAGAAGTCTGTTTTAATAAGCCTTGTCGTTGACTCGATAGTCAATGACGGCATAACAATCCTTTGTATTCGAATTTTAAGTCGTCAAAATTTAGGGTTGTTACACATATAAATCCATATAAAGTGACGAGAGTCGAAACGCATGAAATACTTTAGAAAATGAGGAAACAACACTCAAATCCAACAAGTATAGTCCTAGGATATTTACAGTAATTTTCTGAGGACATTTGACGTTTTTCAAAAAATTGATCAAATTTGACCGGAATCGTTGTATATAATCCACGGTTTTTCGATAAAAAGGCTCGGGAGCGAATACGGCTCAAATTTTGGTGGTAGTATCTACGTATGATATAACGAGGATTTGAAAAATATTAGAGTAAAAAACCTTAGAGAAGATAAGGAAAACGGGCAAAACGGTCAAAAATCCATACAAAGTGACGAGCGTCGAAATGTATGAAATACTTCAGAAAATGAGGAACCAACACTCAAATACAACAATTGTTGTCCAGGGTATCTACAGTAACGTGTGGAGAACATTTGGCGTATTTCGTAAAATTGATCAAATTTAACCAGAATCGTAGTACATAATCCACGGTTTTTTGATAAAATGGCTCCGGTGCAAAAACGACTCAAATTTCGGTGGTAGTGTCTAAGTATGATATAATGAGGATAGGAAGAATATTAGAGCCAAAAACCTAAGAGAAGGTTAAAAAAACGGCCCGGTCATAAAGCCATACAAAGTGACGAGCGTCGAAACGCATGAAATATTTCGCAAAATGAGGAACCAACACCCAAATCCAACAAGTATAGTACTAATGTATCTTCAGTAATGTTTAGAAGACATTTGCCTTTTTTTCGGAAAATTAATCAAATTTGATCGACCAGAATCAAAGTACATAATTCACGATTTTTTGATAAAATGGTTTCGAAGCAAAAACGACTCAAATTTTGGTGGTGGTCTCTAAGTATGATAAAATAAGGATTTGCAAAATATTGGAGTCAAAAACCTAAGAGAAGATAAGGAAAACGGCCAAAACGGTCATAAATCCATATAAAGTGACGAGCGTCGAAACGCATAAAATATTTTAGAAAATGAGGAACCAAAACTCAAATCCAACAAGTATAATCCTAATGTATCTTTAGTAATAATGTTTGGAGGACCTTTGGCTTTAAGTCATCCCTAGCAATCAGTTCTTATCCTTTGGCGGAAAATTGATCAAATTTGATCACAATAACATTACATAATCCACTATTTTTCGACAAAATGGCTCCGGAGCAAAACCGACTCAAATTTTGGTGGTGGTCTCTGCATATAATATAATGAGGATTTACAAAATATTAGAGTAAAAATCCTAAGAGAAGATAAGGAAAACAGTCAAAACGGTTAGAAATCCACACAAAGTGCCTAGCGTCAACACGCATGAAATAATTCACAAAATGAGGAACCAACACTCAAATCCAACATATATAGTCCTAGGGTATCTAATTTAACGTTTAAAGGACATTTGGTTTGTGTCGAAAAATTGATCAAATTTGACCAAAATCGCAATACATAATCCACGGTTATTCGATAAAAATGTTCCGGAGCGAAAACAGCTCAAATTTTTGTGGTAGTCTTTAAGTATGATAGAATGAGGATTTTTAAAATATTAGAGTAAAAAACTTAAGAGAAGATAATGAAAACGGCCAAAACGGTCATAAATCCATACAAAGTGACGAGCGTCGAAACGCATGAAATACTTCAAAAAATGAGGAAACAACACTCAAACCAACAAGTATAGTCCTAGGGTATCTACAATAACTTTTGGAAGACATTTGACGTTATTCAAAAAATTGATCAAATTTGACCGAGATTGTAGTGTATAATCCAAGGTTTTTCGATAAAAAAAAGGCTCGGGGGCGAATACGGCTCAAATTTTAGTGGTAGTCTCTACGTATGATATAATGAGGATTTGCAAAATATTAGAGTGAAAAACCTAAGAGAAGATAAGGAAAACAGTCAAAACGGTTAGAAATCCACACAAAGTGCCGAGCGTCGACACGCATGAAATAATTCACAAAATGAGGAACCAACACTCAAATCCAACAAATATAGTCCTAGGGTATTTAATTTAACGTTTAAAGGACATTTGGCTTGTTTAAAAAAATTGATCAAATTTGACCAAAATCGCAATACATAATCCACGGTTATTCGATAAAAATGTTCCGGAGCGAAAACAGCTCAAATTTTGGTGGTAGTCTCTACGTATGCTAGAATGAGGATTTTCAAAATATTAGAGTAAAAAAATTAAGAGAAGATAATGAAAACGACCAAAACAATCATAAATCCATACAAAGTGACGAGCGTCGAAACGCATGAAATACTTCAGAAAATGAGGAAACAACACTCAAACCAACAAGTATAGTCCTAGGGTATCTACAGTAACTTTTAGAGGACATTTGACGTTATTCGAAAAATTGATCAAATTTGACCGGAATCGTAGTGTATAATCCACGGTTTTTCGATAAAAAAGGCTCGGGGGCGAATACGGCTCAAATTTTAGTGGTAGTCTCTACTTATGATATAATGAGGATTTGCAAAATATTAGAGTCAAAAACCTAAGAGATGATAAGGAAAACAGTCAAAACGGTTAGAAATCCACACAAAGTGCCGAGCGTCGACACGCATGAAATAATTCACAAAAAGAGGAACCAACACTCAAATCCTCCTGCTGAAATGAAGATCATTATGTGGAATGTTCGGGGAGCCTCAAGTCAAACCTTTTTGGCCAGCCTCACGTGGCTTAACAACTCTATCAAACCCACTATCATGATTCTCGTAGAAACAAAAGCCCCTGATGACCGTGCTGATTTTGTGCGTCGTCGCCTGCTTTTTGATGAGATTCGGACCATCCCTCCCCATGGTAAGAGAGGTGGAATCTGGCTCTTATGGAAAAAAGCCGCCAGTCTTTCTCTTTTTGCGGAGCCCTCCCCCAATCACTTCCATGCCCTTTTCAAGCTCCATCCCAACAAACCGGAAGTGGTTATCACTGGCATGCATGCCCCCAGCTCTTCCGCCATCAGAAACTCCTTTTGGACTAACCTCAGAAACAATCATCCCCCAGCTCATGCTCCTTGGATGGTTCTAGGTGATTTGAATGAAATCACGAACCCTTCTGAGAAAAGCGGAGGTCGTCAGTTCCGCACTAGTCAGAACTCAGCTTTTCATGACTGGATGGATTCAGGGAACCTCCTCGATCTCGGGTTTAGTGGTCCGGCTTTCACCTGGACTAATGGCAGAAGTGGTCTGGATCTGATTAGAGAAAGACTTGATCGAGCTCTTGCTAATCCTAGTTGGCTTGAGGTCTATCCTAACACTCAGGTAACTCATCTCCCTCGTATCTTTTCCGATCACTGTCCTATTTTGGTCACTTTGGACCCGCAGCGAGCGGGTAACTACCCATTCCGATGTAAGAAGGCCTAGCTCCATCATCCCTCTTTCCCTGCCTTTTTTAAAGAGTCCTGGAATAGCTTTGAGTCTGATTATCTGGGGGGTAGTGTTAACTTTATCAATAAGGTTAGATCTTGGAGCTATTCAACTTTTGGAACCTTACTAGGAAAAAGGAGAGAATCATTGCGAGGCTGGAGGGCATTCAAAAAACTCTTAACCACAACTCTTCTTCTTTCCTTTGCAATTTAGAAAGAACCTTGATTCATGAATTCCAAAGCACCCTCCATCTGGAAAAGGCTCTTTGGGCTCAAAAGGCCGGGATTGATAGAGCAAAGGCAATGGATCTCAACACAAGATATTTCAATATCATTGCTAAAGTCAGAAGTTGCAAACAAAGGATCACCATGCTTCAGGATCCTTGCGGAGTGTGGATTGATGACCCGGTCATCCTTAAAAAGATGGTTTCTGATTATTTCATTGACATTTTTAATTCCCGCCACAAAGCTCACAATTTGAATTGCTCTTTCTCCCCCCCTCTTAGTATCCCACTTGACTCCCACTCTTTTCTGATGTCCATTCCGTGTGACCAAGAGATTCACCAAACTCTCATTCAAATGTCCCCCCTTAAGTGTCCCGGCCCAGATGGTATCCAGCCCATCTTCTTCCAACATCACTGGGACTGTGTCGGCCCACCTCTTAGCACTCTTATAAAGGACTGCTTTTCAAAAGCCTCTGTCCCGGCCCAAATCAATAAAACCTACATCTCCCTCATTCCAAAATGTGATGTTCCTTCCTCAGTCAAAGACTTCCGGCCCATTGGGCTATGTAACACCTCCTATAAACTGCTCACCAAAATCATCGCTAATCGCATCAAACCCCTCCTCCACTCTATCATTAGCCCGAACCAAACCAGTTTCATCCCTGACAGATTCATCCAAGAAAACGTGATCATTGTGAAAGAAATGGCTCACTATTTTCATAAAAGTCCCAAAAACCGCAAAATTATGGCCCTCAAAGTTGATCTCTCCAAAGCATTTGATTCCCTGGAATGGGGTTTTATTCGTGACACCCTTGTTGGCTTCAACTTCCCGGATAAGCTTATTAAACTCATTATGGACTGTGTCACGACCTCGTCCCTCTCTGTGCTTTGGAATGGCGAATTAACAGGGGAATTCTATCCTTCCAGAGAAATTAGACAAGGGGACCCTCTCTCCCCTTATCTTTTTGTTCTCTGCATGGAACGTCTTTCCCAAATGATCCAGTCTAAGGTGAATTCTAGTCAGTGGACTCCCATCCGCATTGATAAAGATCTTAAGATCTCCCACTTGTTCTATGCTGATGATGTCTTCCTCTTTGGTAAGGCCTCAGTGGAAAACTTAGATACGATATTTGAGACCTTGGAAGATTTTGGTAAACTGTCAGGGCTTTTCATGAATAAGTCTAAATCTAGACTTATTTTCCCTCCAAAGCTCCCTCCTAACCTCCGAGGCTTACTAGCTGCTTCCTCTCATATTCTGGGATCTTGTTCTTTTGGTAAATATTTGGGAGTGCCTATTCTCCCACAGAAGTTGAGGAACAAAGATTTTACGGAAATGTTTAGCAAAGTAAGGGACAGAATGCAGAGCTGGCAATCAAAACTTCTAAATATGGCGGGTAGATCCACCTTAATTAACTCCACCCTTCAAGCACTCCCGTCATATCATATGCAAACTGCCCTTATCCCCAAAAACACCCTTCACCAGCTTGAAAAAACCTGCAGACGATTCCTCTGGAACAAGGTTGACAGACCTCACTACCTTGCTAGAGTCTCCTGGAATAACATCTGCTCCTCTAAGGAGGTCGGAGGTCTTGGCTTCAGAAATCTTCACAATTGGAACCTCTGTTTTTTGGCCCACCTTGGCTGGAAATTCCTGAAGAATAGTGATAAGCTTTGGGTACGATTCTTAAAGGCCAGATATCTGAAGAACAACTCCTTCCTCTTGATGGATCCCTCTCCTACCCACTCCCCCTTGTGGAGAGATATTCTCAAAGGAAGGGAGATCCTTTCAAAAGGCCTCATTACCCGTATTGGAGATGGCAACTCTACCTCCCTCTGGTACGATTTCTGGGTTGGGGAAGGCCCCCTCCACCTCGTTGTTAGTCATATTCCCAGTCGTATGGATCATTGGAGAGTTTCTCACATTATCGGGAGAAATGGTTGCTGGGACCTATCCCGTGTTCAAAACATCATTCCGAACCACATCTGCAACGCCATTCTTGCCACGCCCCTTTCTCATACTGACCCCTCTTCTGACACCCTCATCTGGAATCACACCCCCTCCGGCAACTTCTCCATCAGCTCAGCGTATAAACTATGCTTTCAACCCAGAGAGTTTCATTCCATTCCCAACTTTGATTTCAAGCTCATCTGGAGATTGAAATGCCCTCAAAAAATGAAATTCCTTCTCTGGAACTGTGTGCTCAATGTTATTCCAACAGGAGTTTATCTGGCTAATCTTATCAATAATATGTCCCCGGATTGTGGTAGATGCCTGGCCCCATTGGAAGATTGCGTCCACCTTTTTAGAGATTGCTCAGCCTCTTCTATCATCTGGAAAGATTTGTTACAGGGATGGAATAATGGTGACCTTTCCTTATTTTGGAACGCGAACTGGAAAGACTGGATCCTTTTCAACCTTTCCAAAGATGATTGTTGGTCTGCTGTTTTCAGTGTCTGTATCTGGAATATTTGGCTCATCCGCACCAACGCTGTTTTCAGGAAATACATGAAGCCTTACAGGACTGTGAGGAGTATCATCCTCTCTAACATTTCTTATGTGTTTTCTGCATTTCAGCTTTCCGATAATCAGAGCCCAAATCAAAGTCAAGCTTCTTTCCTCTAGAAACCTCCTCCCGCAGGAATCATCAAACTCAACACAGATGCCTCCTGGAAAGTTCCCAGTGATGAAGCAGGTGGTGGTGGTGTTTTCAGAGGTGGTGATGGGTCCTGGTTCCTGGGCTTCACCATCAAATTCAAATCTCAATCAGCTGCGGCGGCGGAACTCTTAGCAATTCGTGAAGGTCTGCTTGTGGCTGCAGAATACAACATTATCAATTTGCAGATTAAGACTGATGCCTTAATGATTAAAAATCTTCTGGACAACCCTGATACGGCCCAGAACAATGCTCTTAAAGCAATTGCTGATGACATCTGGAGAATGCTCAAGAACAACCCCAGTATAGTCCTCCTCCACACAAGAAGAGAGGCAAACAAAGTGGCTCATGGTGTAATATCCCGAAATTTCAAAGTATTTTATATTAATAATTTAGATTTATTAATTAGATTATTGGAGTGCAAAAGATTTTAAATGTTAATTGTGAGTCGTTTTCAAAATGAGTTCGAAAATGGTTTCTAGAATCGGAATTTCTATTTGGGTATCTATTCCTAAACCGGGCCAGACATAGCCAATGGACCAACACCAACCCAAAACCAACACTATTGGCCCATACACAAATCATACCCCAACCCAACCCAAAAAGAAAAAAAAAAAAGAAAAGAAACCAGAAAAAAAAAAAAAGGAAAAGGAAAAAGGAAAAAGGAAAGAAAAAAAAAAAAACAAACGAAAAGAAAAAAAAAAAAAAAAAAAAAAGGAAACCCGAAACCCCCCCCCCCTATAAAAACAGAACCCCTGTTTTTCCCTTCCCCTGCTCCTTCTTCACGCACGACCTAGCTTCCCCTGCTTCCCGTCGATCGCCGCCACCATCTCCTGCCCAGCTCGCCGCCGTTCTTCTTCTTCTTCCGACCACCGCACTGCTCCCTTTCCTCCTCTTTCACGCCGTGGGTAACGTGTTCGCCCCTAGCTTCCCCTGTTTTTCGTCTTCCTTAATAAACATCGTTTCAAATCGTTTTATTGCTTAAAATCATGATTAGTCAGTCCTAGTATATGTTATAAGTATTGGGTAATCGATTAGGGTTAGTTTTATGCATAAAGATTTGATTTTGATGATGGTTTTATGTTGATTTTTACTAATTACGAATTTGGGTTTAATTAGTGTAATTATTCGAATTGTGTTTAATTAGTTTCGTAAATTATGATTCTAGCATGTTTATAATCTGTTAAATAGGGTTCTTGAATTTAGTTGAGATTTAATTGGGGTTTTGTTCAAGTTTGTAGAAATTTCAATTTGGGGGAAATTTGGTTAATTGTTTCTTAATTAGTTAATTAACCCAAATTAATTTTAATGATCAATAACTCGAAATTATGATAACTTAGGGAATTATAATCTGATTTTCGAATTTAGATTGATTTAATTCGTTTTTCTATAATTTTATGTAATTTAAACCATGTTTTTCATAATTAACACATAATATAAATTGTATAAATAAATCCTAAATAAATCATAATAATTAAAAGTTTGTTTTTATGAATTAGATTCTGTTTTAAAAGTAATTGCAAGTCTTTGAGAATTTTTGTTAAAATAAATTGAGTGTTGTTTGAGTATTAGAAGCAAAGTATTGAATTAGAATTGGAATTTCTGGTCAGTTGTAAATTGTTGGGTTAGATTTAAAATTATCATGGCATTGCATATAGAATAGAATTATTATAAGTATTAGATGAATGGTTAGGTGAGATTGGTATTGATTTGGGATTTATTGGTTGTAATTGTAGCCCCTGAGTTCGTAGACGAAGAGTATTAGTGACCGTTGTGCTGTCGTGTCATTGCGTGCATTGAAAAGGTAAGCTAGCATGCTCAACCTTTCTTAAACTTGTAGAAACCTTTTTAAAATTATGTGCTATATGTGAATGGTGTGTTTGGATGAAAACTTAGTATCATGTTAGGTGGAGAACGATTCAATTTTCTTTGTGATTATTATGTTATACTTGTGTGGTTATTTGCAATGAAAATATAAGTGGTTTTATGTGTGATATTGGTTGTGATTGGTTCATGAATGATTCAAATTGTGAATGTGAACTATGATGGTGATATGGAGATTTGACGGAGTATGGTGGTATAATGATTGTGTCGGAGCCTCGGAGTTGCTCCTAATGATTGTGTCGGGGCCTCGGAGTTGCCCCTAATGTGTCGGAGCCTCGGAGTTGCTCCTAATTATTGTGACGGAATCACATCGATTCCTAATTACAGCCTCACCGCATCGGTTTTTAAGTGGGCTTGGCTCTAGTACTACTCTATTAAGGTTAAAAATACTTAATGGGGGGTGTGCACACTTAAGGTCTAGTAGTCTTTGGTTTGATATGATACAATGAGTTGACAAAGTTGTGAAGTAGTACGTTGGATTGGATTGGAAGTTCGGAGTGGATTCATTATTTGATTAAGCTTGGATCGATGATTGTGAATTTCGTGGAGTTTGATCTCTTGTTGTTGAATTGAATTCTTTTGGTTGATATGAATATGTGCTAAGTGCGTTTTCGAAAATAAAATTAAAACGTTTTCAAAATCCAGGTAAGGGTTTTGGTTTTCTACGAGTTGAGGTGTTAGCTTACTCAATTTCACTGACTTTTTTTCAACTGTGGTTTTTTTGTGTTTTAAATCCACCACAGGTCTGGAGTGTTTGATGCATTGCGGGGACGACGACTCACTAGATATTAGTTGAACCAAATAAAGCTTAACTTTAAGCTATAGACCATTAATAATACTTAGACTATCTCGTATTTTA
This sequence comes from Spergularia marina, assembly GCA_963680865.1. Taxonomy (NCBI): domain Eukaryota; kingdom Viridiplantae; phylum Streptophyta; class Magnoliopsida; order Caryophyllales; family Caryophyllaceae; genus Spergularia; species Spergularia marina. The sequence continues at coordinate 23,286,645 of OY804551.1, read as the reverse complement.
CACTTCAAATTTCGGATTGTTGTAATTTAATTTCGAATGGTAATAGATTATTTTAGACCATTAGATAATCATATTCTGGCTTTTGGAATCTCCTAGCATACGGGTCTTTGACTTGAGTGGGGAGTGACACCTCTGAATTTCCTTATTTGTATTTTGGTTCGTGGTAAAAATGTTTTTAAAAGAGAAAGGAAATTTGGGGGTGTTACAGTTGGTATCAGAGCCAGGTTAGGTCAAAAACTTAAAATGAATTAATAAGATTAGGAAAATAGAATGAAAGAATGAACAAGACAAAATAATAATATAGAATTTAAAATGAACCAAGCCGTATGGGGGATGGGTTGTTTATTTATGTGTGCTTAATTCAACCTTACTTACTACTTGTATTGATATTGCATGCGAGGTTATGTATGATTACTCTTGATCGAATTCAAATCATGGTGGTGGAGTTCTGATAAATGAATGCGATGATTTGAAAATTTAAATGATTGGAATGCAATGAATGAGATTGATAGAATTCCAGAAGATCAAAAGTTACCTTAATCGTTTGGAATGATATGGATCACGTTACGAAATTATGAATTTTACAAGCATGCTATGAAATGTCTATGGTTGATAAATGGATTGTAACTAAGGTGTGAATGTCATAATCTCTTGTGATGATTGGAATAATCCACCTTTGAGCTGGTGGAGATTGAAATGTTAGAAATTTCAAGTTAATTCATTTATATGTTGATTATTGTACTCATAATTGCTCCATTGGGGATAAGTGCTAAGTTAATGTGTACCTTTTATAGGATGGTTCGTTTAATTAGGACACCAACCAAAGCTGAAATAAAAGCCGACAACCCATTGAGGCTTAGGATGGGAGACGATGAAGAGATCGTGGCATATTGTCAAAGGGTAGCTAATCAATGTGACTATTATGGGCGAAAATATAAGGATGACTTCTATTTCCACCCTCTTGCTCAAGCCAGATTTATTCTAAGGACTCTACCAAATAAAGCACCATGGGCGTATTTCAAGGGTAAATATAGAGATCTTATCAAGAAAGGAGCATTACCCAATGTAGAAAAGTATACCCATCAAGGTAGATGGTTGATCACTCCAGAGACTTTAGCTACAAGACTCTTAGAGGCACACAAGGAATGGCTAGAGGATGGAGAAGTAATTGACTCGACTATAGAGGAAGCATGATAAAACATGGATAGTGCCCTCCCACCCTACCCTTAGTAATGGAAGTTAGTGACTAGCATAATAACTATAATAAAAATGCTCTATAGTAGCATCTTAGACTATTGTTTGGACATCGCTGCGTCGATGATTTATATGCTTTATTATTTATGGATGCTTTAAGCTTTATTATTAATGAAATTTATATGACTTCTTTTATTAAATACTTGAAATGTTATTTTGTGCAAATTGCATTATATATTGAACTATTAAGTAAAGTAGAAATGTAATCATAGATATTTCGTTAGTGTAGGTTATATGCACCCCATTCATCGCTACTATACAAGACGAATTAACAGAAACATGAATCAACAACAACAAAATGATGGATTTCACCAGTTTGCAGCTGCTGTGGTTCAATTGCTGCAAAACAATAACCAACCACCTGTGATTGACTGGGCTAAGAAGATATCCCAAAGGAAACCTGAGTTTTACTATGGGCGTGAAGATCCTACTGAACTTGAGAATTGGATAAGAGATATGGAGAAAATCTTCAACACCATTAACTGTCCAGCAAACCAAAAGGTAGATGGAGCTGTCTTCTACTTTAAAGGAGAAGCTGACATTTGGTGGTCAGCCACTGGAGCAACCTTCCAAGCTCAACCAAACTTCAATTGGGATAGCCTTAAGGATGCCCTAAGACAGAGATTCTACCCCGAGCATGTTAGGCAAAGGAAACTCTCTGAATTCCTAGCACTGAAACAAAACCGGGGAAGTGTGAGTGATTACTATGCCAAATTTCTTGAACTTTCTCGTTTTGCAACCACTATTTTGCCGGATGACGCCTCGAAGATCACTAGATTTATTGAGGGACTTGACTACAGCCTCCAGGAAACCATGGTCATGATGACCTTTGCTGATGTGCATGAGGCTTATAGAAAAGCTGCTAGTGGGTGGAGAGTGCATGAGCTTAGGGAAGAAACCCGCAACAACAAAAGAAAGTTTGAACCCCAAACATCCAGCACTTATGAAACTGGCAAGAACCACAACCATGGGAATGATAAGAGGGGGAAACCAAATAACTTTGGAGGAAACCAAGGGTTCAACAGGAACTTTAATGGGAACAACTTCCAGAACCATGGCCGAGACAAGAAAGTTGAGCGCCATTTTTACTGTAGGAGATGCAATGGGGACCATCCTGGTACTGACTGCTTTGGGAAGACTATCAACTGTCTTAATTGTGGAAAGATGGGGCACAGAGCTTTTGAGTGTAGGTCTAAACCCCAAAATCAAATGGGAAATGGTTATGTGGGAAACAATAGAGGAAACCAAAACTTCAATCAGAACTCATACAATAACAATCCTCGTCCTACTTACCAAAACAACAACCAAAACTCCTACACCACTAACACTCGTCCCAACTACCAAGGCAACAACCAAAACCAGAACCAATTCAGGGGCAACTATAATGGGAACAATGCTAGATTCCAAGGTAACAACAACAATGCTCAAGCTGGTAATGGTAACAACAATGGAGCTGCTGTTAGGAATGCCAATGGGAACGCTGGTGGGAATGCCAACATTAATGCTCAAGGAGGGAACAACCAGCGCAATCCAGGTCAAATCTTTGTCATGAATAGAGCTCAGGCTGATACTACGACCAATGTGGTGACCGGTACTTTCCTAGTCCATAATACTCCTGCTTTTGTCTTATTTGATTCTGGAGCCTCTTATTCTTTCATTTCATCTTCATTTGTTCATAAGTTGTGTCTTGAACCTAGTTCTCAAATTTCTACACCTATAGCTGTTCCATCTGGTAAAGTCGTTACATGTGATAAAATCTTTGAAGGGGTAGATGTAGAAATAATGGGAACCAAACTACCTGCAGACCTTATCCAATTCGACCTTCTAAATATAGATGTTATCCTAGGGATGGACTGGTTGGGTAGGTATAAGGCCAACATTGACTGTTTTGAACAAAAAGTTAGTATGAAAGGACCCAAGGGGCAAAGAATTTCTTATAGAGGGGTAGTTCATAAACCAGCTATCAAAATTGTGTCTGCCATGTCCATCTTCACCAAAATTAGGAAGGGCCACCTAGCCTATCTCTGCTTTATCCAGGACACGAGTGTGGAAGAAAAAGGACTTGATGAAATTGCCGTGGTAAATGAGTTTCCAGATGTGTTTCCAGATGAAATACCAGGAATGCCTCCTAATAGAGAAGTAGAGTTTACCATTGACTTAGTACCAGGAACTGCACCAATTTCCAAAGCACCATATAGGATGGCACCGGCTGAGATGAAAGAATTGAAAGATCAGATACAAGAGTTGATAGAGAAGGGATACATAAGACCGAGTGTATCGCCATGGGGAGCTCCTGTTTTGTTTGTTAAGAAGAAGGATGGTGGGTTAAGGTTGTGTATTGACTATCGAGAGCTGAATAATGTGACCATTAAGAACAAGTACCCATTGCCGAGGATAGATGATTTGTTTGACCAGTTAAGAGGTGCTGACACTTTTTCTAAGATTGACCTGCGATCTGGGTATCATCAACTTAGGATTGCTGAACAAGATATCCCTAAAACTGCCTTTCGGACACGTTATGGTCATTATGAGTTCACTGTGATGCCTTTTGGATTGACTAATGCTCCTGCTGTGTTCATGGATGTGATGAATAGAATCTTCAGAACTTATCTTGATCGTTTTGTCGTGGTTTTCATTGATGATATTTTGGTGTATTCAAAGGGTAAGGAAGAACATGAAAAGCATCTTAGGCTAGTCTTGCAAACATTGAGAGATCATAAGTTGTATGCGAAATTGTCTAAATGTGAGTTCTGGATTAATAAGGTAGCCTTCTTGGGACATGTCATTAGTAGTGAAGGAATTTCTGTTGATCCAGGAAAAATTAAAGCTGTGAAAGATTGGCCTACACCTAAATCAGTTACTGATATCAGGAGTTTCTTGGGTTTGGCTGGCTACTATAGGAAATTTGTGAAGGATTTCTCGACCATTGCTAGACCCCTCACTAATTTAATGAAAAAGACTACAAAGTATGAGTGGGATGACCGTTGTGAGGAAGCATTTCAGAAATTGAAAGAATTGTTAACTACGGCACCTGTTTTAACCTTACCGTCAGAATCTGAGGGATTTGAGGTGTATAGTGATGCATCGAAAAAGGGTTTAGGTTGTGTGTTGATGCAGAAAGGGAAAGTTATTGCTTATGCGTCTAGACAACTAAAACCTCATGAAGAAAATTATCCCACCCATGACTTAGAATTAGCTGCTGTTGTGTTTGCATTGAAGATATGGAGACATTACTTATATGGCACGACTTGTAAAATCTTTACTGACCATAAAAGCCTTAAGTATATCTTCACACAGAAAGAACTGAACATGAGACAAAGGAGATGGTTAGAACTCATTAAGGATTATGATTTGGAAATTCAGTATCATGAAGGGAAAGCTAATGTTGTTGCAGATGCTTTGAGTAGGAAATCAAGTCATACCTTGAACTCTATGTGGGTCGTCCCTAATGAACTGTGCGTGGAGTTTCAGAAAATGAATCTAGAGGTGGTAGAACATGGGGCTTTGGAGAATCATTTGTTTAGTATGACTTCCACTTCGGACATATTTAATGAGATTCGTCAAGGACAACCTGGTGATGTCAAGTTGGAAAGAATCAAGAAGAAGATTGAGAGTGGTTTGACCAATGAGTTTCAGATTTTCGGTGATGGTAGTATTAGATTCAAAGGTAGATGGTGTGTACCTCAGAAGTGTAGTGATGTGAAAGAAAGATTGATGATTGAGGCGCATAACACTCCATACTCAGTTCACCCTGGGGGTGATAAGTTGTACAAGGATTTGAAGAAATTCTTTTGGTGGCCAAGGATGAAGAACGAGGTTGCAGAATTTGTTTCTAGGTGTCTTACTTGTCAGAAGGTAAAGTTTGAGCACAAAAGAATGGGAGGACTAGTGCAACCATTAGATGTACCTACTTGGAAATGGGATTCAATATCCATGGATTTCGTGACAGCATTGCCAGTTACAAAGAATGGTATGAATCAAATTTGGGTGGTTGTAGATAGACTGACTAAGACTGCTCGATTTATTCCTATGAAGGAAACTTGGAACATGGAGCAAAGGGCGCATGCGTATATCAACAATGTTGTGAGATATCATGGGGTACCTAGTACGATTGTTTCTGATAGAGATCCCAATTACTTAGCTCATTTTTGGAAAGAATTTCAGAAGGCCTTGGGTACAAAATTGAACTTCAGCACTGCGTTTCACCCAGCCACAGACGGTCAGACTGAGCGCACGATTCAGACCTTAGAGGATATGTTGAGAGCTTGTGCTATGGATTACCAAGGTTCGTGGATTGATAGATTGCCATTGATTGAATTCTCCTACAACAATAGCTACCATGCAAGCATAGGGATGGCACCGTACGAAGCACTTTATGGTAGAAAATGTAGGACACCTTTGTGTTGGAGCGACATAAGTGAGACAGTGGTTCTAGGACCAGAGTTGATCGAAGATACAATGAACCAAGTTCGTTTGATACAGGAAAGAATGAAATCAGCACAAGATCGTCAGAAGTCATATGCAGATCAGAAACGGCGTCCAGTTGAATTCGAAATAGGAGAGAAAGCATTTTTGAAGGTTTCACCGACAAAAGGGGTTATGCGATTTGGTCAGAAAGGGAAACTAAGCCCAAAGTTCATTGGTCCTTATGATATTCTAGAGAAAATTGGAAAGGTGGCCTATAGACTAGATCTTCCTTCAGACCTCCATAGGGTTCATAATGTTTTTCATGTGTCACAACTCAAAAAGTATATTTCACATCCTTCTCATGTTTTAGAACCTGAAACAGTCGAATTAGATCCATCTTTGACTTATGAGGAACATCCAGTGAAAATCTTAGACACAAAAACTAGGAATACCCGTACCAAGGTCACCAAGTTGGTCAAGGTGTTGTGGACTAACCACCAAACTGAAGAAGCTACATGGGAAGCCGAGGATGACATGAAACGAAAATACCCACACCTCTTTGATCAGGTATAACTAGAGTTACGAGGACGTAACTCCCTTTTAAGGGGGGAAGAATGTGATACTAACTTCGTTCTTTTACTTTGACCATGCATTGCATTCATACACTTGCATCATATGATTTGGTATGTGTGATGTGTTTGTTAAATGAGTTCACCTAATTACTTTGCGCTTCGAGGACGAAGCATTTTCTTAAGGGGGGAAGGATGTAATATCCCGAAATTTCAAAGTATTTTATATTAATAATTTAGATTTATTAATTAGATTATTGGAGTGCAAAAGATTTTAAATGTTAATTGTGAGTCGTTTTCAAAATGAGTTCGAAAATGGTTTCTAGAATCGGAATTTCTATTTGGGTATCTATTCCTAAACCGGGCCAGACATAGCCAATGGACCAACACCAACCCAAAACCAACACTATTGGCCCATACACAAATCATACCCCAACCCAACCCAAAAAGAAAAAAAAAAAGAAAAGAAACCAGAAAAAAATAAAAGGAAAAGGAAAAAGGAAAAAGGAAAGAAAAAAAAAAACAAACGAAAAGAAAAAAAAAAAAAAAAAAAAAAAAGGAAACCCGAAACCCCCCCCCTATAAAAACAGAACCCCTGTTTTTCCCTTCCCCTGCTCCTTCTTCACGCACGACCTAGCTTCCCCTGCTTCCCGTCGATCGCCGCCACCATCTCCTGCCCAGCTCGCCGCCGTTCTTCTTCTTCTTCCGACCACCGCACTGCTCCCTTTCCTCCTCTTTCACGCCGTGGGTAACGTGTTCGCCCCTAGCTTCCCCTGTTTTTCGTCTTCCTTAATAAACATCGTTTCAATTCGTTTTATTGCTTAAAATCATGATTAGTCAGTCCTAGTATATGTTATAAGTATTGGGTAATCGATTAGGGTTAGTTTTATGCATAAAGATTTGATTTTGATGATGGTTTTATGTTGATTTTTACTAATTACGAATTTGGGTTTAATTAGTGTAATTATTCGAATTGTGTTTAATTAGTTTCGTAAATTATGATTCTAGCATGTTTATAATCTGTTAAATAGGGTTCTTGAATTTAGTTGAGATTTAATTGGGGTTTTGTTCAAGTTTGTAGAAATTTCAATTTGGGGGAAATTTGGTTAATTGTTTCTTAATTAGTTAATTAACCCAAATTAATTTTAATGATCAATAACTCGAAATTATGATAACTTAGGGAATTATAATCTGATTTTCGAATTTAGATTGATTTAATTCGTTTTTCTATAATTTTATGTAATTTAAACCATGTTTTTCATAATTAACACATAATATAAATTGTATAAATAAATCCTAAATAAATCATAATAATTAAAAGTTTGTTTTTATGAATTAGATTCTGTTTTAAAAGTAATTGCAAGTCTTTGAGAATTTTTGTTAAAATAAATTGAGTGTTGTTTGAGTATTAGAAGCAAAGTATTGAATTAGAATTGGAATTTCTGGTCAGTTGTAAATTGTTGGGTTAGATTTAAAATTATCATGGCATTGCATATAGAATAGAATTATTATAAGTATTAGATGAATGGTTAGGTGAGATTGGTATTGATTTGGGATTTATTGGTTGTAATTGTAGCCCCTGAGTTCGTAGACGAAGAGTATTAGTGACCGTTGTGCTGTCGTGTCATTGCGTGCATTGAAAAGGTAAGCTAGCATGCTCAACCTTTCTTAAACTTGTAGAAACCTTTTTAAAATTATGTGCTATATGTGAATGGTGTGTTTGGATGAAAACTTAGTATCATGTTAGGTGGAGAACGATTCAATTTTCTTTGTGATTATTAAGTTATACTTGTGTGGTTATTTGCAATGAAAATATAAGTGGTTTTATGTGTGATATTGGTTGTGATTGGTTCATGAATGATTCAAATTGTGAATGTGAACTATGATGGTGATATGGAGATTTGACGGAGTATGGTGGTATAATGATTGTGTCGGAGCCTCGGAGTTGCTCCTAATGATTGTGTCGGGGCCTCGGAGTTGCCCCTAATGTGTCGGAGCCTCGGAGTTGCTCCTAATTAATGTGACGGAATCACATCGATTCCTAATTACAGCCTCACCGCATCGGTTTTTAAGTGGGCTTGGCTCTAGTACTACTCTATTAAGGTTAAAAATACTTAATGGGGGGTGTGCACACTTAAGGTCTAGTAGTCTTTGGTTTGATATGATACAATGAGTTGACAAAGTTGTGAAGTAGTACGTTGGATTGGATTGGAAGTTCGGAGTGGATTCATTATTTGATTAAGCTTGGATCGATGATTGTGAATTTCGTGGAGTTTGATCTCTTGTTGTTGAATTGAATTCTTTTGGTTGATATGAATATGTGCTAAGTGCGTTTTCGAAAATAAAATTAAAACGTTTTCAAAATCCAGGTAAGGGTTTTGGTTTTCTACGAGTTGAGGTGTTAGCTTACTCAATTTCACTGACTTTTTTTCAACTGTGGTTTTTTTGTGTTTTAAATCCACCACAGGTCTGGAGTGTTTGATGCATTGCGGGGACGACGACTCACTAGATATTAGTTGAACCAAATAAAGCTTAACTTTAAGCTATAGACCATTAATAATACTTAGACTATCTCGTATTTTACACTTCAAATTTCGGATTGTTGTAATTTAATTTCGAATGGTAATAGATTATTTTAGACCATTAGATAATCATATTCTGGCTTTTGGAATCTCCTAGCATACGGGTCTTTGACTTGAGTGCGGAGTGACACCTCTGAATTTCCTTATTTGTATTTTGGTTCGTGGTAAAAATGTTTTTAAAAGAGAAAGGAAATTTGGGGGTGTTACACATGGCCTAGCTAAATATGCGATTGAGACAAACAACAGAAGGATTGTTTACCTCACCCCGCCCACTTGTGTTCGCGCCATTCTCAATGAAGACATGCTGGCTCTTTAACTGCGTCTGTAGCCTCTCCCTGCCCCTTAACTGTACCAGTGGTGGCCTCTTATTTTCTCTGCCTTTTTTGGCCCTCCCTAGTGAGGTGCTAGTTGTTGTTGTAACTCCTGAACTTATGTTTCTTATTTAATGCATTCCCCTTCCTTCCTTAACAAAAAAAAAACACTCAAATCCAACAAATATAGTCCTAGGGTATTTAATTTAACGTTTAAAGGACATTTGGCTTGTTTCAAAAAATTGATCAAATTTGACCAAAATCGCAATACATAATCCACGGTTATTCGATAAAAATGTTCCGGAGCGAAAACAGCTCAAATTTTGGTGGTAGTCTCTACGTATGCTAGATTGAGGATTTTCAAAATATTAGAGTAAAAAAATTAAGAGAAGATAATGAAAACGGCCAAAACGATCATAAATCAATACACAATGACGAGCGTCGAAACGCATGAAATACTTCAGAAAATGAGGAAACAACACTCAAATCCAACAAGTATAGTCCTAGGGTATCTACATTAACTTTTGGAGGACATTTGACGTTATTCAAAAAATTGATCAAATTTGACCGGAATCGCAGTATATAATCCACGGTTTTTCGATAAAAAAGGCTCGGGAGTGAATACGGCTCAAATTTTGGTGGTAGTCTCTACGTATGATATAATGAAGATTTAAAAAATATTAGAGTAAAAAACTTAAGAGAAGATAATGAAAACGGCCAAAACGATCATAAATCAATACACAATGACGAGCGCCGAAACGCATGAAATATTTCATAAAATGAGGAAACAACACTTAAATCCAACAAGTATAGTCCTAGGGTAACTACAGTAATTTTTGGAGGACATTTGTCGTTATTCGAAAAATTGATCAAATTTGACCGGAATCGCTGTATATAATCCACGGTTTTTGGATAAAAAGGCTCGGGAGTGAATACGGCTCAAATTTTGGTGGTAGTCTCTACGTATGATATAATGAGGATTTGAAAAATATTAGAGTCAAAAACCTAAGAGAAGATAAGGAAAACGACCAAAACGGTCATAAATCCATACAAAGTGACGAGCGTCGAAACGTATGAAATATTTCAGAAAATGAGGAACCAACATTCAAATACAATAATTGGTTTCCTAGGGTATCTACAGTAATGTGTGGAGGACATTTGGCGTCTTTCGTAAAATTGATCAAATTTGACCAGAATCGTAGCACAAAATGGCTCCGGAGCAAAAACGGCTCAAATGTCGGTGGTAATGTCTACGTATGATATAATGAGGATTGGAAGTAGACCTGACAAGCGGGTCATTCGGGTCGGGTCTGGGTCGGGTCTATTCGGGTCGGCTCATCTTTCGGGTCATGTATTTCGGGTCTATTTTGGATCGTGTTGGGTTCGGTTTGGGTCGGGTCTAGTTCGGATGTGACAACTACGGGTGAATTTCGGGTCGGGTTAAATTTGGATCGGGTCATTTCAAATTGTTCAAATTTAATCATATTAATGTCGGATTTCTTAAAATTTTGTCTAATACTATCTTAATTTGAAGTTCTACTGGTAATGTGAGTGAATAAGGATGTGATATATCGAATCTAAGTCATTTCTTCTCAATTGAATCATTAAAACGTTTGGTTATTCGGGTCAGGGTCATTTCAATTCGGGTCATGTTCGGGTCGGGTCAATATCAGGTAAAGCAGAATTCGGGTCATTTTCGGTTCGAATCGGGTCAATTCGGATTTCAAGTTGAATTCAGAATAGAAATTCGGGTCAAGTTCGGATGTTCGGGTCAAGTAATTCGGGTCGGATGTTCGGGTCTGGGTCAGTTTTGCCAGGTCTAATTGGAAGGATATTAGAGCATAAACCTAAGAGAAGGTTAGAAAAACGGTCAAAACGGTCATAAATCCATACAAAGTGACGAGTGTCGAAACGTACGAAATAATTCACAAAATGAGGAACCAACCTTCAAATCCAACAAGTATAGTCTCTAAGTATGATAAAATAAGGATTTGCAAAATATTAGAGTAGAAAACCTAAGAGAAGATAAGGAAAACGGCCGAAACGGTCATAAATCTATATAAAGTGACGAGCGTCGAAACGCATGAAATAATTCACAAAATGAGGAACAAACACTCAAATCCAACGAGTATAGTCCTAGGGTATCTAATTTAATGTTTGGAGGACATTTGGCTTGTTTCGAAAAATTGATCAAATTTGACCAGAATCGCAGTACATAATCCACGGTTTTTTCGATAAATATGGAGCAAAAACGGCTCAAATTTTGGTGGTAGTCTCTATGTATGATATAATGAGGATTTTCAAAATATTATAGTAAAAAACCTAAGAGAAGATAATGAATACGACCAAAACGGTCATAAATCCATACAAAGTGACGAGCGCCAAAACGCATGAAATACTTTATAAAATGAGGAACTAACACTCAAATACAACAAGTATAGTCTTAGGGTATCTACATTAGTTTTTGGAGGACATATGACGTTTTTTGAAAAATTGATCAAATTTGACCGGAATCGCAGTACATACTCCACGGTTTTTCGATAAAATGGCTCCGGAACGAAAACTTTTCAAAGTTTGGTGGTATTCCCTACGTATGATATAATGAGGATTCGAAGAATATTAGAGCCAAAAACCTAAGAGATTGTTAGAAAAACAGCCAAAACGGTCATAAATTCATACAAAGTGACGAGCGTCGAAACGCATAAAATACTTCACAAAATGAGACACTGATCTGGCCTTTTCTATGCATCAAGTTGATGATTTTTATTGTATTTTAACTTTCCAAATGATGTATTAGACTCACTATTGGTGTTGAGTATCAGTTCTTTAGTTTTATGTAATTTTGGTCATTTTAAGCACATTCTGGATGCGAACAATAATTGACGCGCTGTTGAAAAGCTTTCCAAAGACTTTTGGCGGCCGCGCTGCAAGCTTGGCGGAGCGTTAAAAGAAGCAAAAAGATATGCGTCAAAGACTTTTCGCGGTCCGCTGTGGTGAGCTTGGCGGGCGGCGATCAGGCTTTGTGGGCCGCGGTGAAGAGCTTGGTGGACCGTGGTTTCTGTATTTTCCTAATTATTTATTTTTCTATTTTACGTTTTCCGGACTTTAAGAATCCTTGACTCTAGGTTTATTCATTCATAATTTTTAGAGAAAACAAGGAGAGGGGGCGGTTAGAAGAAGAGTGGTGGCGGCGAACTGAGGGGAAGGGGGAAATCGCGTCGGAGGAAGAAAGTAGAATTGTGCTGGGAGGCAGTGAGAGCCGTCGATGGTGAGCGATCACCCCAGTAGTGGAGTCGCCATCATACGACGAGCAAGCGTTGTGGCCGCACAGCTTATGGTGGTGGTGTGTCCAGGTAGTCGGTGGTGAGGTCGTGAGGTACTACGTTGTGATGGGTAAGGAAAGGGAAAGGGAGAGAGGAGAGAGAGAAAAGTAAGAGGTGAGGATTGATCATTTTATTTCATTATTATTGATTATTGATTGTAATTAACTCAAGCTAATCATGCTCCTGTCAATATTATAGACGGATAAAGTAACAGAAGTTCAAAAATAGGTATGGTGTGCAGTTTTCGAAAGTACGGGGATACCGTATGCACAAAGTTAATTTGTAGGGGTACCGCATGCAAAACCCCAAAGTACAGGGGTACCACGTGCATTTTTCGATAATATAATTTATGGTGATTACTGTGGTAAGCTAAGTTATAGTAATATAAAAATATAATGTGATATAACAGGTGATGAGATTGTGGTATGGAGATGAGATAGTAAAACGGCTAATGTAAAAGTGGAAGTAAATTAATAATATGATAGGAAGTAAGTGAGTAAAAACATATAATATAATATAATATCATTACTAATAATATTATAAAAAAGATAAATCAATATTTTTATAAAACGAGTATAATAATATGAATATGCAGCCCGGGCGTAGGCCGGGCATACAAACTAGTTGATACTATTTTAAAGAAAGTCTTATTTTAATTTTAGAATTAGGTCGATCCTTAAGAAAACCGTATCCCAAACTAAACATCTCACATAATATGGAGGGCCGGGTCAAATAACTAACCCCAAAACCGTATGAGCCTAACCTACCCTAATGCGGTCCATCGAATAAGTCTAATGACGAATGATCTCGTCGCGTATTCAAGTTGGACCTCCGTGAACCATCCCCCGAAGCAAATTTACGGTTTACCGTTCAGAGTCCGTTGATAGAAAAAAAAAAAAAAAAATCATCAAAATATTTATATGAAACCTAAACCCTAAAACCAGCAACACTGAACAGCCTCTACTAGAAGCTTCGCGAAGACGACGCTCGATTTTCTCCCGAAGAAATTTCGAGTAATTTCCCCCTAAATCAATCGTGAAATTTCCGCCCAAATCAATCAGGTATAATATCATATCCCCTTTTTTTTTTCGTATTATTAGATTAGATGGTTTTTTTTCCCCATTTGATCAATTTTATTAATTTCTGTTCATTTTATTGTTGAATGGTAAAATTTAGTTTAAATCTTCTGGGTGAAGTTACTGTTGAGTTGCTGATCAGGAGTAGATTGATGAATTTGTTCCGTTATTGTTGTTGTTGTATTGGGAAATAATTCAAAAATAAGATAGAAATTTTGAATATTGGAGAGAGAAAAAGTTCCAATTTTTGTTTTCAATCGTATTAGGGTTTCGCACAGTGCAACTCGAATCTACGAGAGGGCCGTGTTTCGAAACGTTATGTCGCAACCGGGGCGAAATGAGCTTCGTCTTTGGCAATTTATGGCGTGCTGAGATTTTAGTTCCCCGAAAAGAAAATGGATTAGGAAGAGGAAAGTAGCATCATACTCCTATGTGACTAAGCGGAATCGATATCAGATCGTGATCGAGTCGTGTTTTGAGTTTTAGAAGGGTGAAAATAGGTCTGACTTAGCTATTTTAGGGTTTGAAGTGCTTGTGGGATTTCTACATTGCTCCATTTTTACTTATACTTGTCTATAGTGAGTGCCCATTTTCTTTTTTTAAAGTCACTGATAATTTGGTAGTAGTTGTGGGAAGTGTTTATCAGTTATTTGGCGAGTTTTGGCACGGGTTGGATGTTACCCTTGTTGTTGGAGATGTGTTAAGGTGGTTGAAAAAAGAAAGTATCGGAGATTTGTTGAAAAAATGCTTTCTAGGTTTGCAGGATCGTGGGTGGTGTTGTCCGTCCATTTTATCTATTGAAGACTGATTTGTGTGTTGGATATGTGATAATGTGGGAGCTTCAACTTTTTAGGTAAAGCAGGATGTGATTGGTTTTTAAGGGACCCTGAGCTAAAGCTTCTTGTGTTTCTTTGGTTGCAGATGGCGATCAGTCCAGAAACTCTAAAGTTTTTGTCTGATTGTTTTTTTAACACCCTCTCTCCACAAGCTGAGCCTCGTCGAAATGCTGAAGCCAGCCTTATGAAGTTCGCTGAAGAACCTAATTATGGACATGCTGTTCTCACTCTTATTAGCTTGCAGGGCATTGATAGTAAGGTCCAGCAAGCAGCTGCTGTGAACTTCAAGAACCATGTTAAAGTTCGATGGGCTCCAAATGCTAGGCGTCTAGAGCCTAACGTTCCTTTGCCAAACCCTATTCCTGACGAGGAGAAGAAGCTGATCAAGGAGCACATTGTTAATCTGATGCTGGGTTCAGTCCCTAGTGTCCAAGCTCAGCTCAGTGAGGCGTTGGTTGAGATTGGGAAGCATGATTTCCCCAGGCAGTGGACCGAGTTGCTTCCGACATTGAATGTTAAGCTCGAGCAGGCTATCAATGGGGGTGGGGATTATTCAGCTATAAATGGGATCCTTGGGACTGCAAATGCTCTGTTTAAGAAGTTCAGACATGGCTATGGGACAAATGATATGAGATATGATTTAAGGTACTGTTTGGATACTTTCGCTGTCCCATTATTGAAGTTGTTCTCCCATACTGCAATGCTAATTGATAGTGGTGCCAGTTCGGGTGCTGCTGCGGAAAACTTAAAGCCTCTGTTTGAGTCACAGAGACTGTGTTGTAGGATCTTTTACTCTTTTAACTTTCAGGAGTTGCCTGACCTCTTTGAAGACAACATGGATTCCTTTATGAATGTTTTTGGAAAATATCTCACGACTGCCTTCCCCACTCTTGAACAAGGAAAGGAGCTGGCTCTTGTTGACAGCCTTCGTGCTGCTATATGTGATATCTTGACCCTCTATGTCCAAAGAACTGAAGAGGCTTTTGAGAAGTATGTGGTTGATTTTGAGAGAGCACACCG
Source organism: Spergularia marina (assembly GCA_963680865.1). Classification (NCBI taxonomy): domain Eukaryota; kingdom Viridiplantae; phylum Streptophyta; class Magnoliopsida; order Caryophyllales; family Caryophyllaceae; genus Spergularia; species Spergularia marina. Next base: position 23,271,267 of record OY804551.1, on the reverse strand, counting down.
AAGCCTCCTAGTGACAGTTTCAGTATCCCCTGACCGTGATCATCTTGCTATAACGGCAATGAAGTTCTTGGAAAAGGTTAGTGAAATGGCTCACCACTACAAGATATCTGCTGATGATGCTTCGATAGACCAGATATGTCGAAGCATTGTGATTCCTAATGTTATGTTGAAGGAAGACGATGAAGAGCTCTTTGAGATGAATTATATAGAGTTCATCAGACGGGATCTTGAAGGGAGTGATATTGACACTAGGAGAAGAGCAGCCTGTGAACTTCTTAAAGGAATTGCAACTCACAATAGGGATAAGGTTGCCCCCATGGTGAACAACATTGTACAAGCCATGTTGGGCTCATGTGCCGAGAACCCAGCTGCAAATTGGAAGTATAAGGATTCTGCAATATATCTGGTTACATCCCTTAACTCTGTCAAAGCTAATGGTCCTAATGTACTGACAGGTTATTTTGATCTTCAGTCATTCTTTACATTGGTAGTTGTTCCTGAGTTGCAAATACAGGATGTGAATTCATATCCACTGCTCAAGGCTGGCACCCTTAAATTTTTAACAGTGTTCAGAAATCAGCTCCCCAAGTCTAGTGTGATGCCCTTGTTTTCTGAAGTAATCAAGTTTCTTCAGAGTGAGTCTAATGTGGTCCACTCGTACACTGCTATCTTCATCGAGAAACTTTTTCTGGTTAAAGACGAAGGTGGTAGAGCAAGGTACATTGCATCTGATATTGCACCATTTCTCGCTTCGTTGTTGAATAATCTTTTCAATGCCCTGAAGTTTCCAGATTCTGAAGAGAATCAATATATCATCAAGTGTATCATGCGAGTTTTTGGTGTTGTGGATGTGCCAACTGATGCTGCTGCTGGTTGCATGTCAAGTCTAGCTACCATTCTCAACGAAGTGTGCAAGAACCCTAAAAATCCAGTTTTTAATCACTATCTCTTTGAGGCTGTGGCTGTTCTTATTAGGCGGGTATCTGAAAGGGACCCTGCTGTCATACCAGCTTTTGAAACCTGCCTTTTCCCTAGCCTTCAGACAATATTGGCCAACAATGTTGTGGAGTTCTTCCCGTATGCATTTCAGCTGTTGGCGCAGCTCGTCGAGCTGAACAGACCTCCTTTGCCACCTCACTACATGCAGTTCTTTGACCTTCTTTTGGTTCCTGAGTCGTGGACCAAATCTTCTGATGTCCCAGCTCTTGTACGTCTACTCCAGGCTTTCCTTCGGATGGCCCCTAATGAACTTAACCAAGGGGGAAAGCTTGAGCAGGTGCTACGTATCTGTGGCAGCCTTCTTCATTCGGCCAAGACAGTTGAACAAGCATTTTTTGTGCTGAATACAGTTGTAGAGAATCTTGGCTATGAAGTCATTGCAGGATACAGAAAAAGCATTCTGCTTTTGCTATTAAACCGTCTGCATGAATTGCAGAGACTGCAGAGTCCATTGCTTTCAAAGTTTCGGAGGTGCCTTATCATTTTTATGTCTCTCTTTATGGTCAAACATGGTTGGAGCAACTTTGTGGAGGCCATGGATGAAATTCAGCATGGTATATTCCTTCCAATCTTGGAGAATCATTGGATACCTCATCTTAAACAAATAACTGGGGCCACTGAGACTAAATTAACTGCAGTAGCTTCAACAAGACTACTATGTGAATATCCTGGCCTTTTGAATCCTGGGGCTGCTAAATTCTGGGGTAAAATGCTGGATAGCATAGTAACTCTTGTTACTCGGGCGGAAGAGGATAGGGTAGAAGATGAAACTGAGGTTCCAGATTTTGTGGAGGCTGGTAGCTATTCTGCAACTTACGTTCGTCTTTATAATGCCGGCAAGAAAGAGGAGGACCCCTTGAAACAGATTAACGACCCAAAGCAGTTCTTAGTAGTTTCCTTGGCAAATTTGTCGGGGTTTGCCTCTGGTAGTTTCGGACCTGTTATCAGCGAGTATGTTGAACCTGCCAATCAAGCAGCACTATCTCAGCTCTACGCACCATAATTTCGACTTCTGTCTAGTTCAAGTAAGTAATGCCCTGAGAATGCATTTATCCTTTTTGAAGGAGGAAGGTGTGTGTGTGGGGGGGGGGGGGGTGGTAGGGGCGGTTGTCCTGCTGATTTTGGTTCTATATGATCAGTGTACTGCTGTGTGCATATTTTCTTGTTTTTCCTTTTGTTGCCTTCACTTTGCCATCGGTCTAGTCTTTGTTATGTTCAGGGCTTTCAAGCAATTGCATCTTTTGGATCTGTATCTGTTTGCTCTCTTTTGCTTCCTCTAGTTGGTTTCCTCTTTCCTTCAAAGAATTGGTGTCTTTTAGTGATTATTATGGAAGTTATCAAATTGTAGCCTTGTGTGTCCTTGATGCATTTGTCTGAAAATGGGCTCTATGCTTGTAACTCCATGACATATTGAGTACCAGGACAAACGGTAGCTAGCTTTGGCTAGTTTAATATGGATCTTACCAGCAAATGGAAACTTAGGCTATAAAACAAATCTTCGAGCTCTATTCCTGATCTGCGACTTCACACCCTTTCCTCTCCTTGGAAGAAGAGGGGGGGGGGGGGTTGAATTAAGTATTTACAGCTCAAATCCCAACATTTGTGCTTCTTCCTAATACGATTGCGGAAGTGCCATATTCCGTTTGGTTTAATGATTTACAGTTAGTTATTTCAATAATTTAACTAATGTAGCAAATTGTCGCTTTCCTGGTCCAGTTGGAAATTGTATCCAATCATATTTTTACTGATCTTTCGGTCTGGGTGTTTGGTGGATGTTTACTTGATGATCTAGTACTGCTTGAATTCATACCTTTTGAACTGCCTTTCAAACTTCCGCAGATTGACACATATGATATGATATGATATGATATGATATGATATGATATGATATGATGCCTTTGTTCAAAACATTCAGATTTTTTCTTGATTATTTGCTGGGCTTTATATGCAGGAGGATATCTTTGATGAATATGTCCCGGGGATCTATGAGAAGTCTGTGTCCGATGCAGGTCTGTGTCAGTGAGTGATGTAGTGATTGAGCTAGCGGGGGTTGCAATCGTATGCATGTGTTGGGTGATGTCTTCTTATTTCAGGATTTCAGTCCACTCTGCTATGATCTGAAGCACGACTTTGCTCTGCAATCTTGCTTTAGTATTTCGAGGTACGAGTCATAGAAGACAACAACAGGATTTTGGGTTAAATTTAGAAGTGTTGAGGAGTCATTGTAGAGTCAGGAGCGATTGTGTTGTGTCATTCACTGTATTTCGGTCTATTTAAGTTGTGCACAACATTGCAGAAATTCCCCGAGGTGGTTCGGATATTGTGTTTTTACTGAATATATCGGCATCTATATTGGGTCTTCCCTGTTTCAGTATATCAGTGAGCTTCCGTTCTTTTTGTCTCTGGATTTTTAGTTTACTGAGAGTACTTTTCAGTTTTCATCGTCATTCATCAATTGTTTACGATTTTACGACATCAATAATTCGTTTGGTTATCGTTCCCTATAAGCCTGTAATTCAACATGTTAAATGTAACCGAGAGCTCCGACTTTACGATGACGAGGGGGCAACTGTGCCATGAACCTGATCTTGGCTTAGCTCAAGTGGATACTTGTTGGACCTTCAGAGTTGGAGCTTGGGTCCATTGTTAATCTAATGTCAACCTAAAACTTGGTTTGGAGTTCAACTTGACTCATAAATCTTTGGTCTGAATCATACTCTGTGTCTATATCCAATTAACCCATTTTATATTCACACGAGTTTATATCTTAATCAAATGGTTAAAATAGGGAGTAACTACGGTTTTATTCCTAAAAATGTCACGGTGAGTTTTTCTCTAGGCCCTGCAGTATTTATTGATCCTTGATTCAACTTGGTTAAACTATACGTGATTAAGTTCGAGCTCCAAACTGAGCTTCCTCAAAGTCTTCACCTACAATGTGTTAGTCTTAACTGTTAACCCCTCCCGAAACTGTGTTGTATATCCTTTTCTTTCTAGACGTCAAAAAAAAAAAAAAAAAAAAAAACACGTGTTTTAGCTGGAGCTCACCCAAATGGATCCCGAGTCGGGTCCGGTTCGATCTCATTTCAAAACCTCATAATAAGCCACCTTTTTAGGTTAGGACCATAGTATGTAGCCGTTGGGTTTCTCCAGATTTGCTCGTCATTTCAAAACCAAAAACTTCCCTCCATCGTCTCACTCATCATTTTCTCTCTCCTCTCCCAAAATCAAACCGAAAAATGGCGCCTCAAATCCCCAAACCACCGCAAAAACCACCGCAGCACCACCCAAAACCGCAATTCAATCAACAAAATCAACACTTACAGAAGCCGCAACTCTCCAAAAACCCTAGCACCACCGCCACCAAGCGCAATTGGTCTCTTTCCGATTTCGAGATCGGCAAACCTCTAGGCAAGGGCAAATTCGGCAGAGTCTACCTCGCTCGCGAAATCAAGGTCAGATTTTTTAACCTAATTTCTCAATCAAATTCCCCCTAATTTCCAGTTGTTTAATTAATTAATTAAAATGGCGGAGCAGACGAAATACGTGGTGGCGATAAAGGTGATATTTAAGGAGCAGATAGAAAAATACAGGCTGCATCATCAGTTGAGGAGAGAGATGGAGATTCAGATGAGTTTACGCCACCCGAATGTTCTTCGCCTTTTCGGTTGGTTTCATGATAATCATAGGATTTTCTTGATACTTGAGTATGCCTTTGGTGGTGAGCTTTATAAGGAGCTTCGTCGCTCCAGTTTTCTCCCCGAAATGCAGGCCGCCACGGTTATTACTCCTTCTTCTCCTTCATTTTATTAGTGTGTTGTATAAGTTACTTTTTGCTCAACTTGTTGTTGAAGAATTTTTGGTGTTGATGTGAATGTTATGATTTGATTGCGTAATTGTCACTCTCTGTGGCCGCGGTTTTTGTAATTATGTACTCAGCTTTACTAAACTTTAGTGCGATTTGCTGAATTACTTTTCTGAATTTTGCATTATGCTTTTGGTTTTTGCAGCATTTTGTTGTAATCTAATCATAGATATATGAATAATTTCAAGAAATTCGACTCTAAAATGGTTAATCTGGTTATTAGGAGTCGTTGTTGTTCGTCTTTTGAGTACTTTATATGGTTGATTAAGTCAGTTGTATATTGTTGGATAGATAAAATAGAGTTAATTTTGAAAGACGTTCTAAATTGATGAGAATTAATTAGCTTCATGCTTCAATGTAACTTGCTTATTAAGTGAATGAGATAAGAGATCGAGATTGAAGTGGGTTCAACTCGTGGATTTGTGCATTTTGCTGCAATGTAGCTAAGCCTGATTATCCAAGAAGCCTGCCTATCGTTATTGTTTTGTTATGTGCTTGTGTATTAATGGATTTCTTTTTCCGAATTTGGTGAAACTAGGCTAGGCTGCTAACCTAATATGTCGTTTTTTTTTTTTTTTTTTTCTTGTTTGATGGGAGACAGTACATTTCAAGTCTTACAGAAGCGTTGGCCTATTGCCATGACAAGAATGTCATCCACAGGGATATCAAGCCCGAGAATTTGTTGCTTGATCATGAGGTACTTAAGTAATTTGCTGAATTAGTTTTCTTGTTATCTTTGGCTAGGGATGAGCTTGATGGAATGTCTATCTTATACTGCATTGTAGATTGAGGTAAGAGCCAGCTTGCTTATGAAGGAATGATTGGAATTGAGGAATAGTTTGATCTGATATTGGCAGTAGAATAATTGAATACCTTTTTTTTAATGCATAATGAGATTCCCACTGAAAGACTGGTACTTGTTTGTGAATGTGAGTGGAATCAAATCAAAGTGTAACTTAGGTTAAATTTGGTCCTTTGTACCTCCACCGGGTAACCAGTACACTTAATGATCTGTGTCAAATGATCTGATTGTCTGTAATGCTTCATATTGATGACAACTTGTGTTTGTACTCCTAATTCGGAAAGTAACCTTGATGAAAAAAGGTCATCAGATTCTGTATGAAAGATTGGTTTTGTGGTGGGGGTAGGGAAGTTTTGCGGGCAAGGGGGTACACACTTGGTGGCGAGGGTAGCTCATTGAAAAAGGACAACGAAACTAATCTGTTGTTATATTCATAGGGTCGTCTGAAGATTGCAGATTTTGGCTGGTCTGTTCAGTCAAGGAATAAGAGGCACACCATGTGTGGGACTCTTGACTATTTGGCACCAGAAATGGTGGAGAACAAAGCCCATGATTACGCGGTTGACAACTGGACTCTAGGAGTTCTTTGCTATGAGTTCTTGTATGGAGTTCCTCCATTCGAGGCTGAGAGCCAACGCGACACTTTCAGAAGGTAAGAATTTTGAAATGACACTATGAACTAGGGATAGGTGAATAGGTCAGGTCCATGATTAAATTGTATGGTTGTGCAGGATCAGGATGGTTGATTTAAACTTCCCATCTTCTCCCGAAGTTTCCTCAGAGGCCAAGGATCTGATCACCAGAGTAAGTTTAAATTACAGTTCCTTTACTTCTTAATGCATTAAGACCTTTTGGGATTTCTAAGCACGTAACAACGATGTCTTGCAGCTTTTGGTGAAAGACTCTTCCAAACGACTCTCCCTCCAAAAGATTCTTCAACACCCATGGATCATCAAGAACGCAGATCCAACTGGAATTTGCCGTAAATAGACTCTTCTTATCCATGTGAGTAGGATATATATTAGTGATTAGATTCTGTCTGATCAGTGATTTGTAGTTGTGATTTGTGAAGTGTGAATGTGTGATCCTATCAGGTATCTATATTTCGAATCCTGTTCATCTGTAATGCAAAATGTCAGTGCAGTTTAAATGGCTGTGAATTCTTCTTGTATCTCTTTAAAGTTGATAATATAAAACTAAGTATTTCATGCATTTACTTCGGAGACATGCTTGGATGAGGTGCCTTCAGATATTCTTTGTCTGGCAGAAAGTGCTTCTTTGTAAACTGCCATTGCCCTCCTCATCTTTTTCGGCTTTTCCGGTGATTTAGCTCTCTTGGCACTGCTAGGATGAGTCGACTGTAGATCAGATTTATAACCGTGTTCTCTGTGAAATCTTGGTGCTGCTTGAGGGTTATATCCTGCTGAAGCCATCAATATCATGCCGATATGATCTGGCCTCTAGTTCATCCCTTGAGGTAAGATGCATCCAACATCACATATTTTAGGTGTTTGTGTTGAAATGTTTCACAGGCATTTATATTGTATTGTAATTAAAAGTTGATGTCCATAGTGACCAATTAAGTTAAACATGGAGTATATATAGTACCAAAACCCTGTCTCTTTTTCTTTTAAAATAATTTCATAGGCTACTGGACCGGAAACTGATGCATACCTTCTATTGAAGAATTGCAAAATCAATGTTATGAATTGTTGACGTTGATCAGGCGAATTCTGAGACTGACCAGACAAAAGAGTGGATTGGAGGCTAGTTAAGCCCACCCGAAATAACCGAAGATCAGAGTGCCGAGCTATGGCATGGCAACACTGTTAGGGAGGAAAGTTAACCAAGTAACATTCATCATTGAACTATCAAATAAAAGAAAGAAAATGTTGCCTGTTGCTAAAAACAAAACAATGTAGTAGCTTAAGTTTGATAGACAAACCTCATGTCCAATTGTGAATGCTAGTTTTTCGTCTGCAGAATGACTGTCAGGGAAATTAGAGAAGATGATCATGGTGCCATCAGGACACATGCAGGCATTATCATCATGACGATCAACCAATAGAACCCTCCATTCGCGTCCCTCTAGATGCCTGGTGCTGCATCTTTTACCAAACTTCATGATTTTACTGTCTCTGACCTTAGATAAATCTCTGCTTCCTCCTACTGACAAAGGAGACCCGAGTACTGCACCGTCAAATCTATTTGGTCGAAATGCTCTGAAGGTGCAGTCCTTCTGTAGTTCCAACCCATTATGCATAGCTTGAGCTATCTCTCTCATTATAGCCATTGCTCTGATGCTTTTCGGATGTGATTAAGGTAGAATGGAGTTACCGCAAGTCTGTTCCAAATTTTTAATTTCATGCCTGACAACTAAGGTATTGAACAGCTTGGGTGCACGAAAAATGAAGTGGAGTTTACCGGAATATGGGACTCTCTCCACCCTAAGAAAGCAGATAGTGATCAAGGCCGCGGCACAATGCCAGTATGTGAGTCCTTTGGGCGTTTTACTAATCAAAACTGCTGGTACTAGGGATGGGCATGGGTCGGGTCCGCTTGGACCCGGACCCGGACCCGTGAAACTTTGTTTAGACCCGGACCCGACCCAGACCCAGACCCGCTGGGTCCCGATTTTTCAGACCCGTACCCGTCGGGTCTGGGTCGGGTCCGGGTCTCGTACGGGTGCTGTACATATATACGTATAACGCTTAATATATGATATTTTCGGTCATAATGCGACTTGCTTAAACGTATTCCGTCGACCTTCCTGAGGTTTCGATGATTCATCTTCTACATATCCTTAATTGGAATCTTATCAACATCCTAATAAGAAAAAAATAGAAATGAAAAAACATAACAAAACCAATAATAAAAATAAAATCGTATAAAATTAACAAATTCGATAAACAATTAGCACAAAAATCGTGGAATGATCTCAATTCCTCATTATATTAACAACAACAACGTTTTGAGATTCGTTGGGTCAAGTTACAATTATTACTCAATAAAATAGCACAAAATGACCCGTTAATCTTTTCAACAATTTCAATTCACATCAACAACAACAACTTGCACATAAAATACTGAATATCAACAACAAAACAATATTTGGAATCGCCAAAAATAAAAATAAGCAATGCTAAGGAAATCCTAGGAGAGAGAGATATAGTACCTCAAAAAGTTGAAGTCGAACAGATCTTAGGCGAGGTGGAACAGTGGCGGCGTAGAGACTTGTTGGAGATGAGGATTGGTGGCGGCGATGAGGAGTTGAAAGGATGGCAAAATCAAGAGAACAACTCGTGAGAGAAGAGGAGAGGAGAAGAGTGGAGGAAATTGTACGTGTTTGAGGGGCAACTGGGCAAGAGAGTAGTAGAAAATAGAGTTTTTAAAAAAAAAAAAAAAAAGTTAGACGGGTCTGGGTCTCAATTGCTGGGCTCAGACCCGCCCCGTTATTTATATGCACGGGTCTAGGTCGGGTCCGGACCCATCGGGTCCAAAATTTTAATACCCAAACCCGACCAGAGCGGGTCGGGTCCGGCAAATCTGGGCCGGGTCCCAGGTCCATGCCCATCCCTAGCTGGTACCAAGGGGTTATTTACTACCAAGGAGTCCTTTAGGCCTAACATAGTTCTTGCAGTGAGTGGCATAGTTCTAACATTGTTGCTCAAGAGAGGACATAAAAAGCTTAGGTTTCTAGCAAGTTTCGGCCATGTGGCGTACTTGGCAAGATTTTTGTGACCACGAAAGTATGAGATGGCCTTCGTTGTGGAGAACTTCCTGAAAAGGGAAATTTCGTGCTTAGGAAGTAACTCTGATGACGACATTGTTGTCGATAACGAGAGATTGTGCTTGAAGAAGGGGAGCTTTGATCCATGGCACTAACTGTTAGATAACTAATTGAGCCAAATTTCTAGACTGATGATTAGAGCACCCACAATGGTATTATACTTTAACACGCCCCCTCATGTAAAGGCCCACTTAGGCTTGAAGCATGGGTAATTCACTGACCCACAAACACAACACACTTAAACTGAGAGGCTCTGATACCATGTTAGATAACCAACTGAGCCAAAAGTCTAGACTGATAGTTAGAGCACTCACAATGGTATTATACTTCAACACTAACTGTTGGGAAAACTTGCTATTAGCTTAGATTTCTAAGGTTGGTTTAATTGCTAAGATTTACCGTAATTATGCGGAAAAATTTCTAATTCCTACCTTTTATATACCGAAACTTCCAAAATCCTACCTTATTTTTAAAAAGTTTCCAACTCCTACCTTATAAAACATGTTTTTTTATCAAACTCCAACCAAAACTTCTACTCCGGAGGGTTTGACTCTATTTTCCGACATTGACCCTCCAAATTGGTGCGATTTTCTTCGATTTGTTTCGTTTTCCCTCCAATTTCTCCCTCCAATTTCACCTTCTCTCTCCTATTTCCCACACTATATCACATTGGACTCCAATTTCATCTTCTATCTCCTATTTCTCATATTAAAAGCAACTATAGCCGTGCAGAAAGCCTCTCCACTTTTCTCTGTTCTTGACCTAAGCACACCAGCAGACTATGTGACTCCACCTCAATTTTCTTCTGTGTTGCCTCTCTAGTGTCTGCTCTACTGCCCTCAACATCCATATAAGAAGTAGATCCCCCACTTCGTAATGACTTAAGCTACTTTCCACGCTTAAAGTAAGCCCCCCCAATTTCATTCTTATAAAGAATTTAGCAAATGAGAGGAGAGAGAAAAGAGAGTGCAAGATGTGAGAAATAGGAGAGAGAAGATGAAATTGGAGTGCAATGTGATATAGTGTGGGAAATAGGAGAGAGAAGGTGAAATTGGAGGGAAAACGAAACAAATCAAAGGAAATCGGCGCCAATTTGGAGGGTCAAGGAGTAGAAGTTTTGGTAGGAGTTTAATAAAAAAAATGTTTTATAAGGTAGGAGTTGAAAACTTTTTAAAAATAAAGTAGGATTATGGAAGTTTTGGTATATAAAAGGTAAGAGTTAGAAATTTTTCCTAATTACGCTGATAACTTATGGGGCACTGAAATGATTTCTTGTGAAACAAGTTGGTTTAATTGACACATTTTACGGTAACTAAAACGAAGCACATTGCACAAGAAATGAAAAAGAAGCTAAGTACTACTCCTGTACAAGACTCTGTTCTGTAAACATTGACTCCATTGTGATTTCACATACCTGCTAATCTTACAAGAAATTCTTAACGAAAATCATCATATCATCAACACTTAGTAATTTTGTAGATCATCTTTCAATTTTTCTGTAAATTGTTTTGAGACATCTTCACCTTTGTATACAAATACATGGCTATGTTCATCCTTTTCGGGTTTAGTAGATACTCGGCTCTCTTGCGGCTTCTTGGATGAGTCGATGTAATCTCATCGTATGGATATTCCACGTTAAACGGGTACTTAGATGATAGCATTCTTGGTGCTGTTGGAGGGTCATATCCTGCTGAAGCCATCAATAACATGCCTATATAATCGGCTTCGAGTTCTAGCCTGAAATTAACAAATCGTAATATTCACCCTACATTACTAGTCCGATCGAGGTGGGCTGATTTGCTCTCGTAAAACAAATTTAAATCGGAAAAGAAAAGATACGAGTATTAAGTGGGTAACGTATGTACCTTCGGCCAGGGAAGTTGCTAAAAATCTTGTTTATCACGTACTCGGTCTTGCTTTGACGGGGGAAGATAGAGTTGAGAGACATGATCAGGGGCGAAGCCAGGATTAAAAACTTGGGGTGGCGGATTATAACTGTATACGCGGTATCCCTAACGGATAATATAGGAATCGTTTATTGTTTTTAATAAAAACTGATACTATACGATCCTATTTAATAAGAAACATAACGGAGGCAGGGGCGAACCTAACCCCAAAAATTTGGGGTAACCATCTTAGTACAAGTTTTTTTTTTCCCTAATTTTTTGGAATTTTTAAGGCAATAATTTGGTGTTTTCGGGGAATTTGTGGTAGCCGGTGCACCTCAGGCTACCCCCTAAATTCGATCTTGAATAAAACGTACATGCTCAACAAATTATGGAATAAGAAAGAAAAAATATATTGTAAATGCGAACAAAACATAAGTGGAGAAATGAACAATCTAAATGAGAATATATATCAAAGACATGCATTATATAGCATGAAATGTTTGTAGCCTACTGGTTTGTATGAACAATTGCTCAGGCCTTAGTCAAGAGTTCAAATCCTCTCATCGTCGACTAACTAAAGTTATGCTTATTTTTAAAAAGTATAGGAATAATTTAAAAAAACAATGAGACTTGCTACTAAAAAGATTTGAACCCACAACCTCCAGGTTACAATGATAGCACTCTAACCACTGTACAAACAACATCTTATGCTAAATTAGTGCTCTAAAATATATATAAAGGGATTCTGCCCAAAAAACTTCAAAAAAAATTTCCCCGGCCGGGGTGGCGGCCGCCACCCCAAGCCACCAGCTGGCTTCGCCGCTGGACATGATTGACATTATTGCAACTCTAAGGATCAGTTTTGGAAAGCACCACATTACGCTATCCATATGATGTCGCCCTATCGAATGTCCCATCTGGAAAGACAACAACACTTTTAAGTTTTTACCATCGATAATCTGCATAGTTATACAAAATAGGGGTGATATTGAGTCGAGATAGCTCATCAAGATTTGCTTTGTCAAAGCTTGATTCGTTTATGTATGCTAATTAATGAAATGAAACTAATCTCAGTTTGAACTCGACTCGTTATCACCCTTTAACCTATGAAATTAAAACAGTACGAGAATACAAACCTCGTGACCAACAACCCATGCCAGTTCCTCGTCTGTGCAATCATCGAGCATCTCGGTGAAAACACATACTAGTATAAGGTTGCCCAAAGTAAAATAGGCATTGTACGTGGGGCTATCAATCACAAAAAAAATTCAATTCTCGGCCTTCCAAATTCTTGGTGTACCCTTTCCTAAAACCCTTGTTCGTATAATCACTTGTTGATTTCCCTATGTTGTCGTCCTACGGTCCAAACCAATTCATTATCGGGCTGATATGCAACAATTCATTATCGGGCTGATATGCAACAATGCAACAATTATGCATTCCTTGGCCCAATTGACGAGCAATCGATGCAACCCGTAGCGTCTTAGGGTGCGTCGAGGGAAGAACCTTTCCATCATCTCTATTCATTGGCTCTACCCTGATGTCCACATAAGCTCGGGTTCGAAACAATGAGTGACGCTCGGGTGACCGAAAAACCAAGTGTCGACGGCCCGAGAATGGGACACGTTCTACCCTAAGGAACATGGCCATATCAAGCAACGTTACGCAACATTCGGTTGAGTTCATGACGATGCGCTTAAGACTTTGTTTCAAAAAAATTGCCTGTTGGGTAATTTTTCACTATAATAACAATTTATTTTCGTTGTCAAGTATTGCATGTTGTTGTCAAAGATATTTTTCGCAACAATTTGTGACGAGGCAAAAAATCCTCGTGTTTCTTGTAGTGAAGCATTATCCTTAATGTTTGTATGGTTATACAAAGATTTTGGTCGACGAGCTTGTCTGAAACTTTTATCGAGGTGAACCAGTTGGTGTAGCTTCAATCTCGTATAGGAGAAAACCATCCTTAATCACTGCATAATTGTTTGGTGAATCAGGTCCAAGGAGCTGCTAATTTGATTGTTACGCCGGATTTTCTATTTTGAGTCCCACACTAAGGCGAGTGATAGGCTTTTATCATATGCCTTGTGGGGACATAATAGAAAAACCGTTGATCTAGTTTTCGCATAGTTTTATTTCGAAAAGTTGCCTAAATACAAGTCATGGTAGGTTTCTATTTCTAATATTTTTTTTGTTAATGTTACTTGTAGATTGACATAAAGAACATTTAATTAATCCTACTAGGCCAATTCATACAATGGGGTAGAACACCCCATGGCACAACTAAACTTGCCCTAAAACTATCGGTGGCCATGGGCGTCTGGCCGTCTCGCCCGCCCTAAAAGACGCCTCTAAATCAACACATTCACATCGGACTAAATTATAATGCAAAATGTAACGCGAGTCTAAATTATCCTGCAAAATGGTGAATGTCAGCCCAACTGTGGTAAGGTGGTGGTTTTTACCATATGCTGGAGTATATACATATAATGACATAGATTACTGTAAGTGCTCAAAATCATCCTAGTTAGCGGTCTGTTTGGCCTCACAGACAAATCAGCTTGTGCATTCAAGGAGAAAGAGCAATCAGATTCGAGATATAAGCACTGTCGTCACTTATGGTAGTCTCAGAGCCGGGATCACTGCTGCTGCTGCTGCTACCAGCTGCACTATCTCTGATGCTGTGCCGTGGATCAGCCAAATTTGTTGGAAGCGAGATCTTTAGATCGGTATCCAGGCACATCCCCATTTTCGCCTGCTCATGCCCAGAGAATTTGGCCGTTGAAGAGGAAACAAAGGCTGTTTTGTGTTCTCTGGCAGCTGAAAGTAACACAGCCGGCTTCTTTTGGCCTCTGCTAATGTGGTGTGCACAGTACTTCTGAGCCGGCAAAGCTTCATTGTAACATCTCCATCTCTTGCCATCAGTCCTACTACATCTTTGCAGTACGAATTCTGGTGCCTTCCTGTGGCGGCCAATTCCCGAGCACCTGTGACCTATATTGAGAATGTAGAGCTGAAATCCTCGAAAATGAAAAGAAAGAACTGCAACAATATCATACATTACAGGTAAAATTCTGATTGTTAGAACGTGGTGGCAAATGTGGAACCAGAATTGCCCTAGGTTTAACAATGAAGTATGGTACAAAGATCTAAAAACTAACCACAATCACGCTCATCCTCATCAATTAAACAGCATGTCAAGACCACAAAGAGTCCTCCACCTAAATAGTAAAGAGCGTAAGCCTTACCATCATGAAGGACGCTTTTGGGGGAGAAATCCAGACCCGAAGCTAGGTTAATGGCAGCAATCTTCTCCTTCATCATCATGTTATGCTTTCCCTCAATGTTTGGCTCGGCCTTCTCATCCCACTTTGCGGCCATATTGGTCAGAGTCAGACACGGAGCTCTGACCTCAACCTTACTCGGCTGATTAGGAGGCTCCGATTTCTTGTTCAGAATAGCTGGAACTTCAAAAGCAGGGGTACTCACAACAGTAAGGTTTTCCTTCACATTTGATGCCTCTGAGGTGACGCCTTCTACAAGCTTCCTGTCTTCAGGGGTAATCTCAGGATCTTTACTGGGGTTTTCATTCGCGTTTGAGGCCTCTGTAGTGCCTTCTTCTTCCACTAGCTTTCTTGAACGCTTCCTGCCCCGATGCATGTGCTTCTCGCAGTATTTTTCATTAGGAACTACAGATTGGTAACACCTCCATTTTTTCCCATCAGTCCTCCTACATCTCCCAGGTTCAGGATCCATCAAGCTTCGACGATAAGCACCTCTACTGCAGATGTCTGTCCCTGAACATTATAGCAACACCAAGTCATTAAAACCACCAAAATTGTAAATTCTACCCCATATACACCAGAAATCTTCCAAATGATCATATGCAAATCGAGCTCGTAACCAATTATCAACACAATTAACTCTTAAGTAGGAATAGATTCAACACACTGACACTGAGAGGCCACAGTGACAGCTTAAACAATTGTAAACCTATGGCGCAAAGATAGCTCATACCAATAGTTCCTACTGTATTCTGTATATCGTAAACTTCATCACCTTTTGGTGTTCCAACTAGCTTATGGATCGATCTCTTCTCTTTCGTCAACGTGGGGTACTTTCTACAAGGCCACAACTTACGCGTGGGTTGTCTTTTCCAACACCCCCCTCGAAATTTTGGTCTATGAGCCTAACCCAACCCATGGACCCATCTACGGAAGAGAAGTAAATCACATATTAGCCAAGGGAAGTTTCATCCTAAAACCATTTTGCGACACAACTGGCCCACTACTTTATAAATCAATGTCTTTTTTCTTTTTCTTTAGTCAACGTGGGATACTCATATCAACCCCCACCACTTTCAACAATCACAAATTTTGATGCATACGCAACAAAAATAGCCAACAATAAGGCCTTTCATAATTCAAAAACCCTGATTTTTAACTATATAACAATTTTTTTTTTTTGAAAATACTATATAACAAATTTAGGTTCTTAATAAAGAGGTCTTTCTTAGGGAACCACAATCAGTCAATCACTACTCAACTTTTAACAACTACTCAACTAATAGAACAGCTACTCTTATCAATACCAAAAACCACAAATATTGACGCATACCCAACAAAAATAGTGCACACACAAGACTTTCTATAACTTCTTACATTTGCATGAGTAGATAATATAGTCCAAACATAGTACGGAGTACTAAACAACAACAACAACAACTTAACATGAACTAAACAACAACAACAACAGCAACAATTAACCAAGACCCAGTCCAAAATGAATAGGAGTCGGCTAACATGAATCGTCAATTGAAATCGTCATATGTAAGGAATAAAAGAACTAAACTTAAAAAAAAAAAAAAAAAACACTTGAAAATGTAACATCATATTTGCACAATTCTTCATCAAAACATAAAATTCATAAAATTAAAAAAAAATTGAAGTAAAAACTTACAGCAGGGAGATGAAGTGTGAGCAAAAGAGGGAGAAAAAGTTGAGTAAAGAGGAAGGACAAGTTGAAGAGGAAGAGGTAAACCAAAGACCAAATACTTAAATATAATGAATTGCAGCTTTAGTTCTTGAAGCTGTTCCTCTGTGAAGCTGACCACTGAAGACTTCCTGCACCCTTCTCTCTCAACCACTCGATCAAAATCATCAATCTCCACCTTCAAACTTCTGATTTCTCTCTGACACTTTTTATCATCAGAAGGAGTAGTATCCCTGCAGTTCAAACTGCTGGGCCCACAAAGCCCCAGAGAGAGATTGATCAACGGCTGTGGTTCATCTGTTTCTCTCTTCTCCATCTTCACCTTCCACTTGTCCTCATGCTCAGACCCTTCTGATCAAAAAAAAAAAAAAAAAAAGGAAAAAGATCAGAACTTTTGTTTGATATTAGTGATCATCAGTTTCAAAACTTGAAATACATGTGAATGTGTGCTTAGAGAATTTTGTTTGTTTGGATAAAAGTCTTGTATGAAACGGTCGAGTTTTCAAAACGAGTTTAAACTCGTACTCGTTAACTATAGGATTGTCTTGCGCGAGTTTTTCGTGTTATACATAATTTAGCATGCGAGAGGGACACTAAAGTTGGGATTTCCTTACATTGTGGTTTGGTTTCTTGTATACACGCACTTACTAGTATCAATAATTTGTGGAGAAATGGGTAGTTTAGAAAATAAGAAATGAATTGTTTAAGAAAAGGGGGTGAAACGGAAGAAAAAAAAAAAAGCAAAAAAAAAAAAAAAGGGAAGAAATTCAGAAAAAGGAGAGGTGAAATGTAGCGTAATGAATACTTTGAAGACAAAAAATGTTTGTGCAGAGAGAAGAGAGAGAAAGAGTGAGGTTGTGTTCAGAAAGGAAGGTCGTGTAGTCATAACATGTCAAGTAAAGAAAGAGGAGATGGCTTGTCAGAGACAAGGAAGGGAAGAGGACAGTGTTTCTGACATTAAGGGAAGAAAGCCTTTTGTCAGGTGTGCCTCTGCTCAAGATTTTACTAAGCCTGCTTGTCAAGTCTGGTTGAGGGTTTGTGCGTGTCTTTGTTTTAGGGGTTTTTACCACTTTTTAAATTCCCGATTTTCGATTTAGGTGAGCGGGTTAGAAACTTATAATGACACGTAAGGTCAATTTAAAACGATATGAAAAGAAATAACAAATGGTTTGAATTAAGATGTGTACTAGAGCCTAGAGGTAATCATTTGTTGAGCTTGGACATAGCTCGGAAGATCGGAATCGTCTGAGTGACTTCTGACGTGCAATGTTTTGGTTGAGGTGAGCAAAATTACTCTACTAGTTAGCTCGGACAAGAGGAATTTTGTAATGTCAGATTTCATTTCAAGCGTCGTTTTAGTACCACATTTGCCTCTTGGTAACCCCTTGTATTGGCCTAAAATTCCATTGAAGATTGAGTAACAAAGACTCAATCATCAATGCACATTCATCATAAACTCTAGATATCGATTTTGAACCTAGAAAAGAACTCGAGATGTCCAGGGAACAAGGCGTTGGTTTCATCCTAGGTCCAAATTTTATTTAGAATGTAAAAGTTTCCAAGTCATGCAAAAAAACCAGTGTTTCAAACTGCCCAAAGTTGGAGTGCTGATAAACCAATCACTGTGATTGGGTGTATAGACCCAATCACAGGGGTAAAATAGTCCATTTTCCAGCAAACCCAAAACAGTCCACCGCGCAACAGCCGCAACCACGCGAACAACCACCAGAACCCTACCCAACCCAGCCCCCACGTCCGTCGACAACCTTCACGCCGGCGTCCCACCTCCGGCTTCGCCGGAGAATATAAAAAGGTACCCTATGAGGATGGGGTATTTGAATGGGTGGGGTCAACCCCTTTGGGGTGAAGTGTTCTAAAATGGCCGAAAAAATGGCTTAGGGTCCCACTTTTCGGCGCCGCTAACGCGGCACCGGAAAGTAGGACTCTAAGCCCTTTTTCCGGGTTGTGTGGAGGAGTTTGATGGTGGAAGCGTGGTGGCTAGGATGGAGAGGAGAGAGAGGGGACTGAATAAGGGTAGGGGTGGGGAAAAGTTTCTGCCCTTAGGATTTGGGAGATGTAAATGAATGGTAAGGATTTGTCCACCAATCCGTGATTGGCCCAATATTGCCAATCACAGTGATTGGTTTGGTGAAACTCCCAAAGTTGCACTTTGACGTGTGCTGCGAACTGACCCAAGACTGTTGAAAATTTTTCCCATTTTCTCGTTAAGTCAAATAAGTGTGTACAATAATAATGGGACGACAGGGTATGTGACTGAGATCACAGAGCACTCGGAAACAATAGCTCTAATAAGTTTGTAACAAAAAGGTAAGGTCGCGTAAATTTGACCCCTACCTGATACGTACCGGTACCTTGACCGCCTTGACACCTGTGAGATACTAGGGTAAAACGGAAGGTTCATTGAAAATGCCTAGGTAAAATGTTTTTGTCACCTTCGCAAAATTAATGTCCCTGGGACCTGGGTTACTAGTTACTCCATATAGAACAAATGGGCTGTTGACATTTACAGATATTTAGAAATAATTAGAAGAAAAAAAAAAAAGCCTTGTGAATATACAGGAGAATAACAAAACTGACCCCCACCTTTGGGATTGTAACTGCAGAGAAAGAAAGAACCCGCAGAAATGCACCTTCCTTTGATTTTCCGGACCGAGGCGCATCAGCAAGTTTCTTCGAGGCGGGGGGATATGAGATGGTCATAACCACAAAATCATATGTCTATCCTTAAACGTCTCAACTCAGCTTGAAACGTGGGGCTGGAACCAAGGGTTCGGCGTGCCAGACATTTTATGTCGTCTCGAGAACAGTCCCTAGAGATACGGACTAATTCCCAGAGTGCACCTCCGGCAATCAATTCTTTTACATTTATTTCTGCAGGATTCAAAGGAAATAATGTGGATGGTAAGTTAGATGTCACATTCATAATTTAGTATTTTTACTTCAGCAGGTTCATAATTTATTTCTGTAGTTAGTACTGTACTTACCATGCTGGGCTAAGTGACAAAGGGCAAGCTCAATATGCCTCCTGATGGGTGAAGCTTCATTGTTGGCGTTCTGTACAATCCAAGGAAGAGCCCCATCTTCGATCAATAACGATTTTCCAGCTTTGGACCCTAGGATGGAATCATGGAGATAAAGTATATCAGCGTGTTTATGAAAAAGAACTTCACAAATGTATAGAAATCAAACATCCCCAAAAGGTCAACCATAGAGAAATTCAAGTTCATTCACATTGCTCAGAAAGCAGATTCTCAACTTTATAAGGCCATCAGACTGTTAGGAGAGCAAAAGCTACGAATTCTCTGCAGTCAGGCCTGCAACGTACCTTGAGTAGCACTTCGAGATTCACATTTGGCAAAGTTTGCTACCCCACGAGCAATTTGGGAGAGAACATCTGGATGCCTACATCTTACCATTCCAAGCAATGCCCTAATACCGCCTTCAGCACGTAGTTTGCTCTGTAGTTTATCTGCAAATCCAAAATTTACAGGGCAATTAAAAAAATATCATATCTGAAAGAAATTCCAAGCCCATTGGCTATGATGCAGTGCAAATGGTAGGACCTTAGGATTTTACAAAATGAATGTTCATAAAATAATACAATGATATTACTTATTAAAAAGTTCATTTTTGCAAAGCTGACGGGACTCCAGACAGCTTAACTCCGTCAAGCCTCTAGCAAGTGAGAAACAATGAGAAAGAACGGAGCAAGAATCTACACACATAAAATAAAAAAGGGTGGAGTCATAAACAAATTGGAGAATGTTGTTGTACCCTGTACTTGTACCTCTGTAGGTGATACAAGTAAATAGTTTTTTTCTTAGTGATTGTTCCTCTAAGATAGTGCATTTACATAGAATGACTAAATACTACATCAGTATTTCAGCCTGCAAAACGCCATTAGTAAGAGAATGGAAGTTGGCAAACACAATGTCCAGGAAAGTATATGCAGGACAACATCCAAGCTTTATTCCCAAAAGTATATGCATGACGATTAAAAAAAAAAAAAAAAAAAAAAAAAAAAACGGCTTAAAGGGAAGATGCAGACATAGAAAAGTTACCATTGCCACAAAGATTAGCTATGGCTCCAGCTACCATGCGGAGAGTCTGTGGATCTTCAGCATCATCAGCAGTTACTGACAAAAGACTGATTCCACCTTCAGCGACAATAAGTTCTTGATTCGCTTCTGAAAATTTCAAAGACATAACAAGATACTAAATCAGTTCAGCAGGAAATTAATTCCAAACAATTGGCATTCTCACAAAATCTGAAAGTGAATATTACCATTCATCGCAAGATTGGCAATTGCTCCAGCAGCTACTCGGCGAACAGTTTCATCCTCGTAGCTTCTAAGTAGCATTAATAAAGATGTGAGCCCACCAGCTGCAACAATCCTTTCTTGATTTGTTTCTGCATATAAATTTATCTAATTTAGGCCTTGAGATGCCAAAGACTGAGGACATGTCAACTAGAACACAACATATCAAGCAGGAAAATTCCAACACAGAAGAAACCAGTCACTTAGAGCATGAACCACACAGACAAAGTAAGAAGACACCCATGTTGTATAGTACAGATAAAGGGATCAGCTTAGTCCACTTCCCTACCATGCCTCAACTTATATTCCAAGCTTATCATCTATGCAAATGAGTAAAGGCCTTGATGTTAGATCGGAGGCATACCAAGAAGGGCTTCTGAACTAACACTATGCAATATCCACAATATTAAACCAAATTAGCACACATAAGATTGCAGCTAACTACCAAACACCAATTTCAAAAGTCTAAATGAAAAAACTGTGCTCTTTATTGGTAATTGTATGTCTTCTATATGGGCTAGACTGAATAGCTCAATGCAGATTTTAAAGCTGAAAGCTTGCAGTCATTAAGGGGCCATTTGATTTGGAGGTTTCAAAACAGGGAAGGAGAACTCCCAGCCACTATTCCCTTTGAAGGTGCTTATTTTAATTTTTTCACAACCCCCCCCCCCCCCCCTCTTTCCAAAGTTTTTAAAATTGACCCAATCCATGGATTTCATGACTAAAAATGCCTAAAATCATCAGCCCATGATCCATTCACCACTATGACTCCACAACCCTCACTAATAGTTCCAAACCAAAACCCCCATTGATGCCACTTCCCCACAACCTTAGCAATAACAATCTTGCTACACCACGAGGTCAAATCCAGCATTTACTCAAAATGTAAGCCATGAGCGCCAACACAGTTTTTCTTCCTCAAATATGGTTACCCCTCAAGGACCTCCAGCCTGAACCTTCGCCTAGAGAGAGAGAGAGAGAGAGAGAACTGATCCTGGAGTTTGAGGAACATAAAAAGAAGATGATGGAGAAATCGATATTACACGCCGAGTGAAACTCCAGCCAGGACGATAGAGGGGCTAGATTGATTCATTTTCCTTTTCCATAGCGTCAACCAAACGTCCCCTAGATCGGTTTCACGGGAATTAAAGGAGCACATATGGCAGTTGTTACCTTACCTATCACTGAAAAAGAAAGATAACAAGGACAGCATTTTCAAACATAAAATTAACAACCTTCTGCGGCAAGGTTGGCTACAATTTTCACGGCGTGAATACGAATATTGGCATCCTCGGACTCGAGCATCGACAAGATCCTTTGCAATCCAACTGCCATTACCAGATACAAGAATTTCCAGTTATAGTACTTGTAAAATATGAAGAACATATATGCAAAAACATATCTCAGACATAGAAAGCTAGAATGGTTCATATTAAAAAAATTCAAATGACAAATGATGCCAGGAGCAAAAAGGAATGACGTATGAGGAGTCAAGGCTGATGCATAAAGTGGCCCAGAGGGTGTTATAAGTAACACCCCCCCCCCCAGCCTTTCACATTTTTTGAAGGATTGGGACTATATCAGGAGATACCAATCACAGTCAACAGCTCCACCCTCTCATGAGATGCATGCAACAGATATTATCCTCACCTTGCTCAAAAAGTGAATTGAATGACGACTTATGCCCATTTTCTCTTTCTTTCTGTTGAGATGACCTACTTGGCGACGTGAGAGAATGTCCACGATTCCCTGATTCAAGTTTGTCGATGTATCGCCGCATCTGTTAGACATTGTATTGAAAGTAAGAGAATTCCATTAGATTTAGTAACTACCACTGGAGCATTGAAACAAACTCTTCCTCCAAACGACCCTGCGAGCTAATAAATGCCATATGATTCCCACCTCAAAGCTTAAGCTAACTTTGAACACTACACTTATACAGAGCAACAGATATTATCCTCACCAAGGATCATATCCCCCAAGCCCTAATTGAATAAACACAATGGACAAGCCAGATCTCAAACTTGTAATATAGAAATGAAAACAATGTTAGCTTAAAGAAACACAGTACCTGATCAGCTTCAAATGTAAGCTGCAACAACTGGCTCTGTAACGCCGTCATTTCATCCTGCAGCTTTTTTTTCTCATGAGATTCATCATCCAGCATTTTGTGAAGCCGTAGAATCTCAGAATCCTCACCATCCTATAACCCACAATTTGGTTCAGGAAGGAAAACCAAAATCTCTCCTCCCATATGAAGAGAAAAAGAATGAAAAGAAGAGACAACCTAGAGAGTGAGAACATACCCCTGAACTTGTCAACTGGGCTAATTGGCAATTTAACTTGTTGACCTCCGCTTCAGCTACCTTCCTCAGTTGGGTCTCTTTCTGAAGCTGCTCTTTAACCTCAGCAACTTCTTCAGACAACTTTACACCAGATTTTTCAGAATCAGTAGCAAGATCATTTACATAGGTCAGAAAATGTAGTGCACATGGAAAAGACCATAAGCATTTCATTACAGGAAAGGAAGGAACTATGGTTTGAAACGAAAGGTCTTGCAGAAAATACTTGAGCACATTTCATAAATCGTATTGCTATATTGCTGCCCTATAGAATTGCTGGAGCCCGAATATTATAAAATTTGCAATTGACAGTAATATACCTCTTTGTCGTGTGAACCATTTTTAAACCCGTTCTTTTGTTGTGTTTGCTGATTGACAATCCACTTCTCTTCAAGCTTCTTTATAGACTCTAAATAATCCATTTGACATTTTGATCTTTCTTTCTGAAATTTCAAGAAATTATAAGATAAAAACTATGAAACTAAAAGACAGAACCCTCCAGAAGACAGACGAATCTGAAAGCATGATCTGAAACAAAGATTAAGAGAATAGACTGAAGCTATTTCAACAAACCTCTAATTCATCAGTAAATTTTCTTTCAATTTCAGCAATATGATCTTGAGCTTCTACATTAATTCGTTTGACTTCATCATCAAATGCTTTCTGGCGCCTTTCTCCTTCAGCAATAAGTTTGTCCAACTGTAAATCAAGCCTTCTAGATAAACTCTTGTAATCGAATTCCTCCTTGATTTTTAACATGTTCTCAACCTTCATGGCCTGTAAATTTGGGAGGGGTGGGAGGATGCAACAGTTAGACAGTTAGTTATTATAGAATATAAATTCGTCCATTTACATTATCTTGAATTGGAGTGACAATAAGACTACACAGTTGCCACATTCTTAAGCAGGGCAACCTAAGAAAAATACAATTCAATAACATAAAATGAAAGCAGCACGACATCAATGTAGAAGAAGCTCAGAAGTTCCAGGCAAAGAATTTAATTTAACACCAATGGTTATAGACTTGTATCAAATAGGACCCAAGTTGAAATGTACATCAAGAACTGCCCTGAGAATGTAGGGACTGGTGATTACTCGCACCGCCTTTGCGAGGCTTGACCGTTTTATTAATACTGACTCTGCCTTATTTGGCAGTCCAACAAAGAAAGATACACAAGATAAATGAATCTCACTCTTTGCCCAAATGATATAGTGCTCGTCGTCTCTCCTCGATGCCGTGGTGAAGGGCCAATTGTTACAATCAATGATGTTCTTGCAGTTCCTGTAGCCAAAAGAAGTATTGGTAAGATTAGAATAAGATCTGACGATGGTTCAAATGTCTTTATCTATCCCAAGCAAATTTTTCTGTTCACGGAGTTCAGGCAACAAGAAAGACATTATGTCTTGAAGGCTTTGATGGACACAGATAACTTATTTAGACAGTCGGAACAGGTACGAATAACATCACGATGTTAAGGTCATCAATGTAGAGTATAGTAAGCACCAAATCAATTGAAAAGTTTCAACTTTAGAGAAGTTTGAGCAAAAGCATCTCACCTCCAAAAGAATCTTTGAGCAACCTTGTAAGTTTGGAATCACGTACTGGGACATGGGGGCTATTTTCTGCAAGTGCATTTATGCATTTTCCTAATGCTGTAAGTGAGAGATTGATTGCCTTAGCTTCATCCAACGTATGTCCCTCACTTCCTACCAGACACAAGAACAGGTCTAATTCAGTAAGATTTTATTTCTGAAACGAATAATATGTGTATTAACAGCTATTACTCATAGAAGCAAGCAAGACAGGTTCACATATTGTTAATAAGAAGCTTTGGATAAGATTATACATGACATAACTCCCAAAATACATTCATATCAGCAAGCAAAGAACACAGGACGTACATTTGATCCTTGATGCACATGAGATGTGATTGGAGAATCAACAAGGCAAATCCATGTTAAGACACAAACTATAGTTGTGAAGTATTTAAGGGATGATTTCTACTTCCCATCCCCACAAAGATATCACTGACAATAAGAGTGGCATGTGAAATGTGAAGTTGGGTATGAAGACACAGATGATGGTTTGCAAAGTACTTATTCTATTCCATTACCCTATTTTCCTTTCCAGTCATTATAAAAAAAAAAAAAAACAAGGAGCAACTTCAATGAATAAGGGCAACCCCTGCAAGGCGAGGGTCCGGAGAAGGGTCCCACCACAAGGGTGTATAGAGGGCAAGCCCTCTCTTGTCACTTTTTGGACAAGAGACCGCTCCCAGAGCAACATTAATGAATACAAGAAAGATATTAGAAAGCCAAATTTGTAACATGACAGGAGGTATTCTTGATATCAGGCTAACTTCTGATAGTTTTCAGAATGTTTAGAATGAGCAAGGCAAGTTCACAATTTTAAAATTAAGATTGAGACCGCACTACAATGTTAGCATCATGCACCTGACTTGTGAACCCGTTCAGAACCAGCAAGATCTACCATAACTAGCTTGCCTTTCCGCACTACAGGAGGATTACAACTCTTAACTGATTGAGAATGGTTCTCCTCATCACTTGAAGAAGGTTCTTCTCCCCTTAGACATCTCTTCACTTGCACCTTCAAAGAGTCATCCATATAATTACATTACAACTTTGTAATTTGTATGGAGATGAGAATATAAAGTCAAGAATGATGACAATTGTTACCCCCTCCGCCCACGTTTCATTTTCGAATAGCAAAACAGGACACGTCCAATAGTTCACACCACATGAAGAAGATAAAGTGGGAATATTCTCACCATCAGTATGGCATGACTACGAGATGATTCGGTGTTCATTTTTGTATTGGCAGCAAAACGATGAGCTTCCCCTAATTTTAGAAGCTCCAAAAAGCCACGCTGATCTCTTATCTCTACTACGGTTGCCCCAGGCACTGAAACTTCTCCTGTTCGCGGATCCTCGGTGATAGGAATGTTGTCATTTGCTGGATTAAGGAGATCTTGAATGGTCTCCATATACAACTGCACAAGAATCAAGCATGATTAAGAAGAAAGAACCAAAAAAATAAGGAATAACTAAGACATTTACGCAAGCCTAAACTATTTTACAGACAGGGGATTATACACAAACAATTGTTAGTTAATTTTCAAATATATCCTGTTATGAAATCTACCTACCTGTAGGTATGATACCAAGACTGAATCAGTCTCCAGAGATATGTCAGAAAGGATATCTTCCATGGACCGGACCATGATTCCTCGAGTAGAAACATCTTCTTCTCCCAACTGTCCAAGAGTGTAAGTTTTTCCAGTACCAGTTTGGCCATAAGCCAACACAGTCCCATTGTAACCATCAAGCACACTCTGGTATACAGAAGAAAAATTAGAACCTGGTGAGACAGAATGTCAAAATCTACAAACAATCAACTACTGAAAAGTAACGACTACGGCAGCACATCCTTGATAAAAACAAGTAAAATTAGGCAGGAGAAAAAGTTGACAATAATAAGATGGGGTTCAAAATAGAAGGTACATAATCGAACTGCAGAACAGGTCCAGCTTTCTGTATAGGGTAAACTAAAAGAGAACTCTTGAATAACTGAGCCAACACTTTACATCAAAACCTTCATTACCCACCTCTTGGGGATTATGGGGAGAGGTGTGAGAGGAACGAAAAGGACGAAAAGAAATTATGTCTAAACTGAAGTGGACTACAAATCCTGACCCTTTTTATATCTAAGAAAACAATCCACTGAGAGTAAATCCAAAACTGAAAAGGGAAACATTACAGGGAAATGAGAAAACAATCTCAGAGAAAGGCAGTTCTACAATGCCGTGTATGTGTGTGCTTTGGAGCGGCAGAAGGTATACAGAATGTAAATGCTGTAAAAGAGTATCAGAATTGCATTAAAGCTCCACAAGATGTAGCATACTTCATGCTTATAGAAAAATGTGCTAATTACTACCCAGAATGACAAATTTAGCAAAGACTTGCATTTCCAACTCATATCAAGTATCAAGCAGCAAGAAATAAAGAAAGAAAAGATAACATGGTGTGACACAAACAAACAGAATTTCTTCTAGTAGACTAGTAGTCACACAGTAGAATGTACTAAGTATGCACTGTGTGTGTAACCAGACCACCTACCTCAACAACAGGCTTTGCAACAACTTCATAGACACGCTTCTGCGATGAGAACTCGGTAAGAACTTCATCAAACTCGTAAGTGTCGGAGTCCCAATTGTTCTTCTGAAGTTTCAATCGCTTCAGCTGGTGAAAATGAAAGAACAGTGTAATAATGAGAGGCATAATTTATTTAAATAGTAGTGCCTCTGGCAAGAGGAATAAAGGAGGGTGCGTGAAACCTCTGGCTGCAACTCCACACAATCAGCGTAATCTGCATCTGACACAGATTCCTCTGAATTTTTAGGTCTTAATCTCACAGCCACCCGAACTCTACCTGCGATGGTGTAAGAATGTGTATAATTAATTTAAAAGGAAAAGCCCAAGAGGTGCATGCAGATGGAAATTCATATAAACTTTGGAATCAAAGCGCCAACTAATTAAGGGTACCCATTGAATAGTAAGTAGTATGAGAGCTTACTTCAAAGACCCATATCATGAGACAACTAACTTCATCCAATTTTCTACACAAAGGCGCTTATGTAACCTTTTACCATTCTTTGATGCATCTTTTCTCTCCCAAAATTATCATAGAGAATGGAGAAAGTTTGCTCAATCAAGCCACATTACAGAATAAAGATCTGAACATCACTAATTCCCAAGTGGGATCAGCCAATCAGATGTCTGTAGACTTTATTCTTACAAAAAGGAAGATCCCAGAGCACCAACAGAAGTTCCCACATTTAAAGCCAGCTACCTTCAATGGAATACTTTTCTACACTACTCAAGGCCAAACGCCCAAACCTGTCCGTAAGAAGGTCCGGTCCCACTTGCAATGAGATCTCTGGAGAATGGTGTCAGGTATAGCATTTGAGTTTGGCACTGGTCGGAAAAAGCTTTGGCTAACGAGTTAGGCAGTAACCACTAGTGGCCCAAATCAGACGAAACAAAAATGTGCACAAACATGAAAAGGTTGCCTCAAAAACACGAACAAGTGATCCGATAGCTCACAGCTCATCTGAAACACATAAACACCAAATACCACGTACACGAAAATTTGGGACCTAAACTAGCACGTGGCAGTTTTCACTTCTCTATAATACATATTTTGCCCTGTATTCCGATGTTGTTGCACTTAAGGCATCTTACTCCAGCCACATTGTCGCACACAAACCCATTTAGGATATGCCCCAAGAATTGTGCATTACCACACTGTTCCTATTCATCCTCCAATCTGTCTATTCCTTTGTGTCTTGGACACATCTTACTAACTACCCTGAAAAAGGTTCAATCTCCAAGGATACTCGTGGACATAAATCTACAAAATGATACGAAGCACCACCATACACAGTCAAACAGCGCTATTTGAAATGCCACATGAAATCCTCCATGAGTAACACTTACTACTTGGTCCATCTCTCCATTGCACGGGGCCATGACTTCATATATCGTCATATATACCTAACATTTTACCGTACACCAGAATAGTCCAACACTTACTCTAACCTAAGTCAACAAAAAAAAAAATTCTACTCCATCCTCGATCACTGTGAGTGAATTTTCGCAAATGTGAAAGAACGATCTCAACCAAAACCCTACGCTGACGGTCAAAAGACGAGACAACGTCTCATTCCTAATAGCACACATCCCAAGCAACAGCACCGGTCTCAACTCCGGCCAAGGAGAGGGAATGAAGCACAACGCCGTCTCGAATACGCCACTCAATTGCTCAGATACACAACAATCACCAGATTTCAACCATTTCAACAAAATCACAATTGAAAATCGAAAGTTCAACAATGTGAAAGCTCTTCAACCTCGATTCAACATCAATTTCCCCAAATTAAACAAAAACAACAGATCACAGAACAAACAAAAAAATCAAACTGAGCTAATAATTCACCGTCACGCAACACAGAATGCACATGTATAAAAGTACAAAAATTCTTAATTAAACATTAATTAAACAAATTCGCGATAAAAATGAACAAAAAAATACAGTAAAAAGAGTAAAAACTCACCGTCAACTCCAGCTCCGCCGCCACCGCCGCCGCCGCCGCCAATAGAAGAGCTCCGGCGGACGGGAGGTTTAGATTTCAAAGCGGACTTCAAGTTAGACGCCGACGATTGACGGTTGATGGATCCTCGAACGACGCCGTTTCTAGAAGCCATTAAGAATGTACAAAGTACAAACTTCTACTACAAGCTTCAACCAACCACTACTACTTCCACAACCATAACCACACAACTATGGCCTCCACTAAATTAATTACTCCGTATTACTGATTTTCAAACATTAAAATAATTATTAATTAAGACAGTGGAGATTTTATATTTTATTTTTACAACAGTGTTTTTGATTTCGAAAATTCCGGAAAATTGTCTGAGAAGATAGAGGACAAATTATTGAATTTTGAGTTGAATAAAAGGAGGGAAAATTAATGGGAAAAAAAAAAATCGAAAATGGAGGAAATAATAAAGGAAAAGGGGGTCAACGCTGGTCAAACCAAAAAAAGATTCAAAGTTTAAACTTATTGAATAAAAACTGAAAAAGTGAGTGAATGATGAGTGAAGATTTGAGGAGTAAGAAAGAGAGAAAAGGGGGTGGGGAGGAGCTGTGGGGGACAAAAGGAAGAGCGTCAAGAATGGGAGGAGAGAGAATAGGGGTCTTCGTTGGGTCGTTATTTTACGGAAAATACGATTTTTGAGTTTGTTATTTGATTTTAAAGTTGGCGAATAACAAAGGTTGGTGTTTCAATTTATCATAATACTATAGAAAATATATATATGATCTCGTCGTAGTTATAAAAGGTATTGTAGTGTATAAAAACTCAAAAGAGAAAGAGTAACAAGGTTAGATCCACGGAAACTAACGACTCAACCTTATTCAAAATTGTCTTGTATTCGAATCTTATAAATGATCTCCGACGACCCCGAAAATTGGACAGAGAGAGACGGAAGGAGTGGACCTGATGAGGGGGCCGGATATCTCGTGGGTTAGTTGAATCGCGGTAGTGTGAGTTAGTGGTGGACTGGGAAGTGGGAAGCAGTAGTAGTAGTAGTAGTACATTTGGTGGTGGCCATGGTGGGCTAGTGGTGTAACTGTCAAGTGGACTGAGTTACTGACTGCATAGTGGCATGAAGAGTGTGATTGTGTTTATTGTCGTACTGCCATAGCCCAATTGACATATGACAATTGGGCACCACCTCACCACTACAACGTTTTTGAAGCCCATTCTCCCTTTTCTACAAAGTAATTAGTTTTCGGACCCGTATCAAAGTACATTTTCGATATCGTATTTCTAATTACGGTGTCTTATTTTTTTCATCGTAAGTTTCTTCATCACAAGTATAACTCAATGTTATAGTACAACTATGCAATTGAGATAGCTATTTAAGATCGTACAAATCGTGAAATGGATATTCAAAATTTTGAACATGACCTAATTTTACACAATGTAGTGCACATATACATTAGAAACACGAAGCAAAATGTCGGGGATGTTGCCCTTGAATCTTGACCCTATTATTTTCCTCTATAGTATAGTGCATGTGGATACATATTATATACTCTGTATCATGCAGTGCAGTGTATAACAATTCTCGATTTTTCTCAATTTCTCAACTTCGTATACATGAGCTATATATGGGCTGGAATATTATCCTACATGAACTAAGCCGTAAGCATAAACAAAGATCCACGTACATGACAAGTAGTTGTTAAGCCCATGACCCCGGCCAACAGCCCAACCAACATACGTATCCTCTCGTACAAATACTTAGCTTGCAGTTAGGAATATGGCTATTTAATCGACGACTTTATTCTAAAGACTAATATTAATACAACATTATTGTCGATGTAGAATACTCATGATCAACACGAAAAACGTAAGTACGTACATTATGCATGAAAAAACAGTACTGTTGCCTATGCATGGCTTCCTATAAATCAAACGAATGATGATGCATCTACTACTGTGATGCGAGTTTTCTGGAGGTGGGATAGTAAAACCTTGTTCTCTTGATTTAGAGAAGTAGCTTTCTCTCTCAACTTGGCATTCTCCTTCATTATATCTTGGTTCTTCAAATACAGCTCCATGTTTTTCCCTATTAATACCTCGTTTGCTTCCACCTTCTTCGTTGCCTCACATAATGACAACATTCTCTTCCTGTTACGTTCATTTCACACCAAATAATAATGGATATTAGCATATACAATCAAAGTTAACGTTGTGCCATAATATCTTATCTCCCAGCTGATACGAGAAGTCGTTATATAAACGAGTTTTAAACTTTAATAATCTGTTCATATAACAAATAAAAGAAACACCAAGTAATATAATTATGATAAGTAAAAATACGAGTAGTTTCAAACTCTAGTAGTCATACTCATAATCATACGTAAAAGAATGGAGGGAGATCTAGTATATAATGAAGATAAACAAATTAAAACTTAAAACAAAAGTATCATGTTAATTAATAATCACCTTGTGATCAACCTATGAATGTTGAAGCACTTGATTATTCGTGGGGAGTAGAGATAGCAACCATGACGACGATTATTATTGTATTTGTAACCTAAAAACTTGGAATAACGAACCATTTCTTTGGACTTACTATATAGTACGTAGTTGTTATGACTCTTTGGCATGTAAGTTTTTATTATTTATAGAACAATCTTCAGCATGAAGCTAGCTTCACATATATAGGAAGAACAAATGAGTGTTTATATACACGTCTTTCGTGTTATACTTGCTTGCTTGTACTAGTTATATACGACCACAGCAAGTTTTTTGGTAGCTTGACGACGATATCAAATTATGTAATTTTGTATTTTTGCATGATTATTTTTTCTAAATTTGGGACCTCATCTTGGTTATGATAAATGATAACAATGATGAAAATAGAGATGTAATGATGATAAGAAGCCAGTAGATCGATAGCCGTGTGAAGAAGAAGGAGAAGAAGACGATTTGTGATGGAGGAAAAAGTTGAAATAGTTATGATTTTCTCTCTTTGGCGTTTTCACCTTTTCATTTATGACTTATGTCTTGCCGTTCCTCAGCTGATTTCTAGGATTTTTTTGGGCACCTTAGAAAACGACTCTAGGATTTATTGTGCTGATTTCCAATCATTTTGGGTCATCCGTGCTCAGTCTTTCTATATTTCAATAGAGATAAGGTTTGCGTGCATCCGACCCCTTTTTACCCGCCCTTATGGCGAGAACTTTTAAGGCACTGAGGTTAAAAATGTTATGGTATATATAATAATATATGTCTATGAGACTATCGGTTAAAGTTTCCGAAAATCTTACCGGTTGAAGTAGTTTATATTTGCAACTCAAATTTATCGTAAGACTACCCAAAATGAGAGCAAGGACAAGTGAATAATATCTCTAATTCAAAAATAACGACACCGTTGGCAGCAATAGGGAAACAAACAGACAATAGCCATTAATAGGATGGAGCTTCATTTTCATCATCATAAGATCACAAGGACGCCCACGTGACGTAATCTAGACAAAAGAAGTAGAAATTTAGGGTTGATTGATGTATATTTTGGTTTCCCACTGAAACTTTTATGTAATTTTCTGGTTGGAAATTGAGGGGAGCCGATTTATTCAAGGACGAATTTTGTCAAGTCTTGAACAATTCTTTTATTATTAGACAATGGTAGAAATCCATATACAGACGTATCGAGTGATACAATGTCCGATTATAATGAAGTGCGATGTAAACTCAATGGTTGGGATTTCAAGAGTAAAACCTTTTAAAAGATTAATTTATGTTCGAATCCGCATATACCCTCCCATAGAAGGTTACAACGGTTGTCGTTTTATTCAAAGAAAAAAAAAGATATTGGATCCATGTCTCTCTCCATTCTGACATCCATTTGATACTTCTTTATCAAGCATCACAAGGGTTGGGGAATTTAATGGTCGAAACACACTGCTCCTGTCCTATTTTACTCTTTAAGTATAATTTTTGTTTTCTGTCCAGAATCTAGTAGAAGATTGCATCAAGCGGTATTACAGACATGAAGGGTGGGCAACCCGAGCGACTCAGGTCTCGCAATAACTTCAACTTTCTCGTCAAACAATGTCGTGGTAGGTTTCGGATCTCACGATGACCTTGGCTCGTCTTACTCGAGTTTTTGCCGTAGCATAGACCAGTTACAATTACAAGCAAAAGAAATCTTCCGGGTACGTTTGTTACCAGAAATTCTACCATCAAGCATATTTCTGGTATCCTAGATGTGAACACAAGCTAAGACAATAATCACTAACATAACTTGGTTGAACCATACATAATCTGAGAATTAGAGACAGAAGTCTACTCCAAAAGAAGAGAACGACATCGACCTCGGCCTGAAAACTCTACGCCTAAATCATGTACAGTTGGTACACTATTATTCACAGCTATTTCCGTAAACTACATTAAGTCACCATTTACTAATCTGAGAAGAGTACAAAGTAAGATGTCATACCAATTGAGTTATCCAACAGAGTCTTCCTGGGTGTCATCCTCATCCATTTCATCAACGTTGTCGTTGTCCTTATAAGCCTGTGTCTCATCATCAGATCCTGAGCCATCTGCTTCTACAATGTCTTTACTAGCTTCGACGCATTCATCATCAGTTTCAGAGTCCGAATCAGAATGAGACGCCTTGCTGTTTCCATGGGATTTATTGCCAACAGCAGTCTCGAACTGCTCCTTCACATCAGGGGCCATGATTCCAATCATATTGCTTAGTGCTTGACGCTCAACATCCGAATGCATTTTCATGGCAAGAGAACTATTTTGAGAATCAACTGCTATGGCACTGGAATCGTGCATAACTACATCAGCTTCTTGATCATCATTGTGTGGAGATTCATTGTCCCCGTAAGCTGAAGGCCCTGTCTCAATTGCCCAACTCCCAGCAACTTCAGACGTCAACAGATCTTCTGTTCTTATCAGTCCAGTATCATCAGCAGCTTTCCCTGCTTCCTCTCTACCAGTCATCTCAGGACGTTGAGGGGTCTGCTCACACCTCGTAAGAACCTCCTCCGGTTCAGTTTCTTGGACAGTTGTGTCATCCTCCAGCTGCAACGTATCCCCAGCTAAATTACCCGATTTTATTAGATCCATATTTCTATCACCATCTATACCAGGACTTTCAGTCTCAAGAACTCGTTCTGTACCGTCCGCATCTCCCTCACATACAGGAGCAGTGTCGACACCATTGATGTCAGATCCGAATCCACACTTGACTAGTCCATCATCAATTGGGGATTCTGCCTCCTCGGTGTTCTCATACACACACTCATGCTTCTCTGTGGCACTGCCTTCATCAGTAGACGTCTCAGCACCACCTCGATTTAAGGCTGAAGTACTGGGACCTGCATTAGCAACACTGACACTTCTGTAGCCTGTGGCCTCCTTATCTCCATCAACATTTTCAGTAACCGCATTAAGGGAAAAACCAAAGGACGCATCCCCATAATTCTCCTCATCTTCTAAAGTCCTCTGCATCGCATTTAGCTGCTCCTGCTGCTTTGTGAAAAGCTTATTGATCTCCTCAGTTGTGGAGTAAAATGCACGCAACTGAGTTTCCCTGCAGAAAGAATATCCTCAAATCAGAAATCTACAGTACAAAAGGAAAAGACTGTTTTACCAGGTATGTGTGAATATCAATCAATTTATTATCATTATTTTCAAAAGGTCATTTCCTTGAAAGCAGCTAAGCCCATTCGGAAACCCCATTTGAAACGATAGTACTAAACTAGGGAGGGGCATGTAAAATTGTGTGGTGGAAAAGTATAAATCAACCAGAGCTAAATGATCATTTATTATTGCACGAAAAGGAAAGGTCAAAAATGATTCGAATCGCTTAAAGGTTGTTTTCGGATTTCTGCACAACTAAATGGACATAGGGCCCACGGAAAGGGACTAAATGGCAATTTGAACCGAGCCACCAGTAAAGGAGCATAGAGCTGCGGGGGATTTAGGCATATAGCTGCAGTTTAATGCACAAAGTTGATAGGCATAACATAAATGATGCTCTAACATGATGCAGCTCGTTTATAAACTTAAGAGGTGGCCAGGTCATGTAATTTATGGTATGATAAAATCACATGCAATTAGCTGTAAGTAGATATAGAAACCTTGCAAGCCACATATCTGATATCATCCAATCCTGTAGCCAAAGCTACAGAAGACTCTCCAATTCTAGTAAAAAGCTATAAGAGATCAGATTGTCGATATGACTAGTTAAGTCTCCATTTTCATAAATAGATCTAAAACACAAGTTACGCAACATCAGAGGCCCTGGGGAAAGACATAGTGACAAATCACAATTTGTGATGAGGAACTGTGGAAGGAACACATGGTATCAGCAGGAATTTCAAAAATCAACAATGTAGCACAAAAATACAGATTGAGATGGCTCAAGATCCTACCGCAGCATGATTCTTTCTCTGGCCCCCTTTAACCTTCGTCTCTCGGATTCTAGATCCCGCATAGCCGCATTTATTTCAAGTTCGAGAGCGGATACCTTGGCCCAAGCTTCTTCCCGAGCTGCCTGCTACCACCATTACAACAAAACTTCTACTTATCACTAAAGCAACACAATTACGGTAATGTGTACATGACGTTTTGAATATCAAAAGAAAACAGCCAAATGATTCTTTTAAAAAGAAGTGCCTTTGTACCTTTTGTTTGTCAAGTTCTGTACTCATCATTCTCATTTGAACTTCAAGCTCTTCAACCCTCTGATAGCATATTAGAAAAATAAAAACAGCAACAATAGCAAATAAGAAGTATCCTCTACTAGAGTAGCAATGACAAGAGAAATCAGATTAAGTAACACATAGCATACTTTTCTATCAGAGGCAGATGCCCGCTGTTCTTCTGACACTTGAGCCTCAAGTTGGCGAATTCTGTTGTCAGACAGTACTAATTTTTGTCTTGTTTCCTCCTGTACAAGAGTAACCATTAGGAAGTGGAAATTGAAACAACTCTTGATGCATGAAACTGCAATCCTTCCGCCCCCACCCCTCCAAGAAAAAAAAAAAAAAAAAAATCCAAGAACACAACTCCCTCCCGCAGAGCTTCTCTGGCTATTGCAAGTTCATAACCTTAAACTTCATTATATTAGGTTTTCGGGAAGAAGAAAAAACCATGATTATATTAAAAGATTTCTTGGATTAATATTTGTGCAATTGAGCTCTAGATCAACCAAGACTATTCAGATGAAAATAGAATTTGTACAGCTAAGAAGCTGTCAATGCAGAGAGGCTCGTACCAATTTAAGTCTCAGAGAATCCACCAACAACGAACTCTCTTTCTCCGATTCCTGATGCAAATAAAAAAACACATCAATCATCCATAGCATAAAACAATATGTAATGAGCATCGAAGATCCAATACTTTTGACAACCTGAAGTTTATTAATGACTTCCTGCTGCTCCATTGCTCGCCTTTTAGCAACATTAGATGCTCTTTCCAATTCCTCTTGAGCCTCAAATTGAACCCTCTGTATTGAAACCTTTAGATCTGCAGCAGCCTTTTCTCGTTCTTCTTTTCTCTGATCACGCTCTTCATCCAATTGTGTTTTTAGTTCAGCAATAGATGCCTTTTGGCTGAAGAAAGCAAACCATAGAAAACGCTTCAGCATCCTCCTCAGATAGAAATAAATTTATCATATAGCACATTCATTCAGGCTACATTTCTTCAGCCACTATCAAGTTTTTTATCATATCAAGAATATTTCAATCCTTTTAGAACCAACAGGCCCAGAAACAATTAGCCCACTTGACAGCTTGCACAAAAAGGGTTCTCTAAATCGTAAGGTGTTGACTGTAATCGCACCTTATGGAATATCAAAGACATGAAGCTAGCAGAAATATATTCAGTACATAGATGATAGAAATTAATTTAGTTACGTTCTCGTTAATTCCTCTCTTTTTCCCATGGTAAGTTTACCTATATATTTTCTTCATTACTATAGATAATCCCGCAGTCCCCCACGCTGGAAAAAGATCCAGAGATCAGGCTTTCTTGCTTGAACCAATGCAAAACCACACATACCAACCTCCAACCTGCTACCACTATCACCTTGGCACTTCTGTCATACAATAAAATCACTGGCACCTTTCACCCTGAAAGACCTCTACTTGCCTTTGAAAACAACATTCACAAATCCTTGCTCGCCATATTTGACCCACAACCTTCCTAAGCCAAGGGCAGCACCCAAGCTATAAACAAGCCATATCAATGCCATCACCAAACAAACAAATAATTTTTTTCATACTTCGGGTTAGTGAAGGCTTCCGAGAGTTTCAATTATAAGAGATTGCACACCAAAAATTGGCATATTGAAGACCAATATTGAAAACACACTCCGAGACAACAGCTGAAGCACCATGTTATCAGGAAATGATGCTAGTAATACACAGCAGTTTCAAAACCGCACAAGTTAAATTATACCCATCATTCATTCCCATCCTACACGTCATAACTTTTCATTATTTCGTTTGAGGAGTTAAATTGCTCATCTCCTATTTTAGATGAATAACTAATCAAGTAATCATATCATGACAGAAGGATAACAAAATATTGAAAAACCACTCCCGACACGATAACTGAGGCATTATGTTCTCAGGTAAGGATGATAGTAATCCACATCAGTTCCAAATACGCAAAAGTTAAATGATTCCCAACATTCATTCCAATCCAACAAGTCATACCTTTTCATTATTTCGTTCGCCTCTGTACATGACTGCACAGCAGCGGCAAGTCTTTCATTGAGCTCTTCAATGGTATGCTTCTGTTCAGCAGCTGTTTTAGTGACCTCAGTCAGCTCACTTTTTGTAGCTACTATTGATTCCTTCAATTCATTCAACTGATTATGGTAAGACTTGGAAATTGACTCCTTTAACTCTTTTATTTCCTGAAAGAAACAACACCACATAAAGAATGAAGAAAACAGGGAGATGGTTAAAGATACAATACAAACTAAATCAGAAATCAACTAATCGACTCATATAAATAACCATGAGGAAGAGTACACATAGACCCAATAAACTGAGTATTATTAACACAGCAGACCACTCCCCCCCCCCCCCCAAAAAAAAAAAAAAACATTTGTCGAGGTTGAATAATCTGCTAAGCAGATATGAGGCTGATTTCTTTCGGATTTCAATCCTTTAGTAACTCTTTCACAACTTTTCTTCCACATAATCAAGGGACTAAACAATTTAAAGGCATACACAATGATGAACTAGCCAGTGTTTGATTAGCCAAAGAGACAAACGACCCTGGATCTGGCAAAATAGCAGAAACTAAATGTAAATAGCCCAGCACAATTGAGAGAGATACGAAGCTTAGGCGTATAATGCTAACATACACAGTTTCAAGTGAGGAAAGCCTTTTCCCAGCAAAAGAGGGTTGAAAAGATTTTGTAAGCATACATTTTGATGATGCTCAAGAGCTCCACGGTTTTCATTACGCAGTTCTTCGATCGTGAGAACTTGATCTTCCAATTGCTTCCTGAGTTCCTACGGCCACCAAAAAAAACATGATTCAAGCTTTTAAGTAATCATAGTTCCACAGAAAATGCAAATTTTGAAGACAAAAATATTGAAACACACTATTCTGTAGGTACCGCATTAGAACGTTGTAGGCTCCGAAAATCATCCAGAGAGATAGGGCCTTCAGGAGCACCGATACCAATGCCTTTGAGTCTTTTGTTTTCAGGACCAAATTCCTCTACAGAGAATTAACAGCGGATTAGCACAGTACAAGATTGAAACCATGAAAGAGCACTTAGCAGGCTTGCAACAAACATAGATATAGATAGGCGGAGTATACAGGAGAGGACTAATCAGCATGATAAGAATATATATCTCTCCTGTCAAAAAGGGCAATAAAAAAACAAAAGAAGAAGAAGAAGAAAGGATAGCTCAAGGTAACTATACCTGATTTCCGCTTCAATATGGTAGCATCAGACGACGGAAGGGATGATGAGACCTCTCTATAAACAAATGCAAATGCTTGTTCTACATTCAAAAATCAAACAGAAAAGGCCCGTCAAATGAATTACTAGACCAAAAAAAAAAAAAAAAAAAAAAAAAAAAAAAAATGTTCCATGCAGATGAAAGAGGATATATCCAATGTGATCATTAATAAGAAGCTCCTTAAACAGAATAAGGTATTGCTGAAGTGCAGAAATGATTCCATAAAACCCAAATATCTATCAGACTGAACTGCATAAAAACTGTAGGAAGGAACATAGCTGGAAAGTTTGCCCTCAAAGAAGCAAGAAAAAGTTGTTGTGTGAACCATACTAGTTTAAAGTAAATACAAGGCCAAAATGACCACAAAGTACAAGGATATGGCATAGATGTTGTTTAGAGAATCCCATCCCAAGTTCCCAACATCTACAAGAATACTAGGTGCTGAAAAAATTAAGTTCATAAAGAGAATGACTAATCTAACATTACCATGCTGAGGTGGGGCCGCAAATGATATGATATCACCATGTTGAAGCTTGGCTTCCGCCTTGGGGCTACCTCGCTTCAGCCTCTCCCAATTGAGATATGTGCCATTTGTACTGAAGAAATTCAAGAGCACGAGTCATCAGAAACAATCCACTTATCATTTAAATGAAACTTTTCAACTACAACCTAATTCCTAAAGGTGCTTTAGAGGTGAAGACTTCTAGAAATCACTATTTGAGGTTAAAGGGACATCAACAAAAATAAGTCATTAAGAGCCTGGGCACGCTCTCTTCAAAATGCAAAACCTTGTATCTTTGAGGAAGGTGTTGTTGCAAAAACTGGTTGGACTTTCTACATCTTCCTTAGAAACTCTTTTCCGAGAAATTTCACAATGCCGTTGACTAATTGCAGTAGACTCTACTTGGAAACGTACATCGTCTACCATTCGTCCAATCAAGTGCACATCCGAAGTTAGAAGAATATTTAATCCCTGTACATGGACATTCACTTTCATCAGCCAACATTCATAGAACTAAAAACATTGAACTTCACGCATTTGAAGATTTCATCAGCCACAATTGCAATAAGACAGACACAACGAGAACTTGACAAAGATACACATACACTCTAACAAATAACAACCCACCGAAAGTTAGAACACCACAGACGTTGAAATACAAGATACAACTAATTTAACATCAATTCGGACAATGATCACATTACCTTAAAATCTTACATACAACTTAAACCACAAGGAAAAAGTATCAATCTTCCTTAAAACCGAACCAGAATCCACATATAAAATGTCACAATACGAAACTAACGTCGAGATTAACAAAAAATCATAACATTTTATCAAAAGGGAATGCTTCAATCCCTCAAACATGAGTGCATGACAAGATCAACAACTCCAATCCCTCGAAATCACAAACCAAACCGACATCGGAACATCGACTTTTACCTCAATCACACTAACATCAAATCCACTTACAAATCCGAAACAACATACCAATCTTACACCCAAAATAGACCAAAAAGATCAACACTTTAGCCGTAAAATAATCCGATTCCAGAAAGTGATACCAAAATCCAATCTTCTACAACACGTAATTGCAATAAGTAATAACCTCTAAAATCAACTCACAAAATCAATAAAACAACAATCTTAAATCAAATTAACAAAAATGTACCAAAACAAAACCCTAAAAAATAAAATAAAAAATTATACCTGAGAACGCTTACGAGCCTTGTTAGAGATGGCGGTGAGGACACCCCAAACCTCGGGATCAGCGCAAGGGAGCGGCTGAGCGGCGACGCGAGAGGCAACGGAGACGACGGCATCTTTAGGAGACGGCGGTTTATTCGACGGCGACGGCGACGGTTCTTCTTTAGGGTGAGATGAGCTTGTTTGAGACACAATCTGTGCTTCTCTGAGCTTTCCGGGGGTGGAATTAAGGTTTTGAATTGCCGGCATTGTACGATGTTCTTCCGCAATCGACATTAATTGGTTTGATTTTGGGAGAAGAAATGCGGAAATTGAAAACCCCCAATTTTTGTGTTTTTAGGGTTTATGCTTTGGTTCATTGGGGGAGAGAGAGAGTGTGGAAGACTTGGGAGTGTAATAAGTGGTGGCGGGTAGGAGAAGTGTGTTGAGGAAGGAAGAGAGTTTTACCCGCCAAATATTTTCTATTTCTTTATTGGTTAATTTTTTTATGGAGGAATAAAGCCATTTTGTTAAATCTTTATTATGGGAGTGTTTTAACGAGTTGGATCACTTTGATAGTTTGATCTCATCATGTTTTTTAGAGCTGATGTTTTGCAAATTAATAATTACGCTTTCCATTAATAAATTTATCAGATGCAGTCACGTGAAAAGTATGACTTTTTATAAGTTTGTATTTTTTATAAGGGTTTAGGATTATTTGTATTGTTAAGTTATAGGTTTAGACTAATTTCATACGGAGTATGATTTTCGGAAGAAAAAAAAAAATAGATTAATTAATTTACTTATTTCATTGAAAAACTCGTATAATATTTTCATATCATTCCAAGAGTAAACAAGACAATATCGCGTCTATAGAAACCTCTAAACTTCATAGAGGTTGAGTCCTCCAAAACCAGTAACTTACCTATTAAAAAAAAAGTGATAAAACGAATATTAGTTAATCTGACTGAAAAAATCTTCGTGCCTAAACCAACCAATTGTGCATAAAGTCATTCCCAAATCACCTAACTTCATAGAAACTAGCCTTGTAAAACCAGTAACTTGTACAACAAAAAAAAAAAAAAAAAAAAAAAAGGGTCAAAAAGATCTAACTATACCCGTAAGATTATGTTTTTTGTTTTTTATATCACTAGAGATTAGAGAATATTGATTAATATGACTTGAACTCGATACCTCTAATTAAGCTAATCGAGAACGAGTTCTGTCCCGGGGTTCATAAACGTGTTTTCGACCTTTTTAATTTACGGTTTCATCTCTCACCGAGGCAAGAGCAACTGTGAATTTCACGCCGCAACTCTCCTCTTCTTCAGGTACCATTTTCTCTCCCTCAAACCTCAAATTTCTGATATCTTCGTACTTTTAAGCTGGTTACTTTTATTTTTCTTCTTGTTTTGCTACTCCTAATCTGGGTCATGTCAATTTTTTATTTCTTTTTACTTTGAAGTATACTCTCCTGTTTATTTGTCTACAACTGCGTAAACCAAAGTGTTGGGTTCACGACCATGTTATCATATTATCGTTGTTCTTTTGGATTGTTAACGTTTAATTTGAATAAGCGGGTGAAATACGAACCAAAAGGTAGCAATCAAAGGGAACGGAACGAGTATTAGTCATAATTTAAATTTCAAATATTTATGATAAAAATCCAATAGAAACAATGGATATGTTGCTGTTGGTTGATTTCCGACAACCGTTGATATATAATCTGTTTATCTACTAGTATCTACTATCTAGTATACATGTAACACCCCCATTGGTTGTGTTGCGACATTGGTTGTGTTGCGACATATGATGGCTGAAGCTGTGACAATACATGTATTACGGCTAATTTTTTTGATTAAAAGTAGCGTATATATATGTGGTCTATGATGCATCACTGTGCGTATCCTACCGGAATATTTGTTTGGTTCCGTAAGTAAGCTCAGCCCTTGACCCTTGTGAAGCTAGGGTAGTATTTCAGTTCAGTAAGTAGGCCTTGTGCACCTAGGTATAGTAGTCTGGTTAAGTAAGCTTGGCCCTTGTGAAGCTAGGGCCATTAGGGGAACCTAGCTCACAAGAAACACTAGTTGACCTACTCGATGATAAGCATGAACAAACAGCAGACCCTACAAGGGGGCCTATTGCACATAACACATACACACAGTTGTAAAGTTG
Organism: Spergularia marina; assembly: GCA_963680865.1. NCBI lineage: Eukaryota > Viridiplantae > Streptophyta > Magnoliopsida > Caryophyllales > Caryophyllaceae > Spergularia > Spergularia marina. Next base: position 23,228,275 of record OY804551.1, on the reverse strand, counting down.
AGGTTGGCGAGGTTTGAACCTCGAACTTTGAAGTTTGGGGAGCGTCAGTTCATACATCTTCCTCATGTAAGAGTTCTATTTGGATGAAGAAATTGGATCCTGTGTCGCACTTGGTGTTCTGTTATTGTGGCCCATTCTGTCATGATCTTGCAGCCACGCCAAATTGATTGATTATACTGGTTAAGATTGATGGTGTGGCAAGACAAAGCGAAGAATGGGATTGTTGGCTTGTTGCTTAATCTTCCAAAAAGTTAAAGCCTGGAAATATTAGAAGATAGTAGCACATACCTTTCTGAATCGATTGGATTATCTTAACATTAGTTATACCTTGAAAATTACTTGTATCACTCGAGGAAAAACTCTTGTCCATCGAATATACGAGAAAAGGAGGATAGATGAGATTGGCATACTCATAATCTAACCAATGAAACAAGCTAGTATCTTTTAGTTTCATGCGTAATTTGACTGATTTGTACTAATAATGAACTGATTTGATAATCTTTCAGACACAAAAGAAACTGCGGAATTGCTATCTCAGAACCGCAGTTGGCTAAGGGTTATAAATGTTGAAGACAATTGGCTTGTAGGTGTATTGTTGTCGTGAAACTTTTGTAAGTTTGTACCATATCTGGAGGCTCTCCCAATTTCTGCTACCAAGTTCATGTTCTCAAGCATTGCTTCACCACGGGGAACCTTATTAAGTCCAGTTATTTCAGCCATGAATTATGCAAAGAAGAAGGCTGCTGTGCTCTATCACTATCCTTGCCCTGATGGCATCTTTGCTGCTCTTGCTGCGCATTTGTACTTCTCTGCTACCTCCTCCCCGACATTATTCTTTCCAAACACTGTTTACAATCCTATCAAGGTAGATCAATTGCCCTTGGATGAAATTGGTGATGTCTACCTTTTAGACTTTGTAGGTCCTGTTGGGTTTGTTCAGGACCTGTCAGCCAAAGTTGAGAAGCTGATCGTTCTGGACCATCACAAAACTGCCCTAGAGACACTGGGTGGAGAGACCTCATTGAGCAAGAATGTGTCGAAAGTGATTGATATGGAGAGGAGTGGGGCAACGATTGCTCATGATTACTTTAAGCAAAAACTTCTTGAAGAGAATGGAAACAACTATGAATCAGTACTTGCTGAATTTAAACGAATGAGGAACCTGTACGAGTACATTGAGGATGTGGATCTCTGGAGGTGGCGCCTTGAGAATAGCAAAGCTTTCAGCAGCGGGATGAAGGATTCAAACATAGAGTACGATTTTAATGCTAATCCGTCTGTGTTTCAGCAATTGCTCTCATTGAACCTTGAGGAAGTTATCAGCCAAGGTGTAATAAGCTTGAGTCATAAGCAGAAGTTGATAACCGAAGCTCTTGAGAGGTCTTTTGCAATTTCCCTGGGAGGTGGGGATTTCGGATGTTGTTTGGCTGTCAATGCTGATGAAGCCCTTTCAGGGTTACGGAGTGAACTTGGACACCAATTAGCCTGCAAAAGCCAAGACCAAAACTTCAGGGGTATTGGAGCTGTTGTTTACAAGGTTCCTGAGCTCAGAAACGACCAGATGTTAAAAATTAGTCTCCGGAGTGTCAAAACTGAGGACACAACTCCTATCTCACAGAAGCATGGCGGTGGTGGTCACCGGAATGCAAGTTCCTTCATGTTGAGTATTCCAGAGTTTGAGGCATGGAAGATCAAGAGCTGACACTTTCGTTTGTTGTAAAACAGGGAAATCCAGATTTTGTTACTTGATACGTTTTCTAGACTAGCAATCAATTACAAATGTGGCCGTTCTTTTCTTTCTGTTAAATTCAGTTTACGGATTTCGGGAATGAGTGCTCTGTCCTTTGGAAATGCACATATTATAGCTTGCTGAATTTAATACTTTAGTTTGTACGTTGAATGCACAGTATGATACATTTCAGTTCTCTGAAACTAACTCTCCATTGCACAGTACGTTGAATGACTCGTGCATATCACGGGAAGTGCAATGACAAAAGTCGGAAACTTTCAGAAAGACTGGGAGTCGGGAATTCATGTGATTCAGGCCAGCAAGATGTCATCAGTATTAGAAATTGTTGTTACTCCCATGTTCAGTTTGGTCTAGGAAGAATATGCAAGTACATAGGCAGTAAAAACATAAGCTTTGAATTTATAACATCTTGAAGGTAATTTGCAATTCAGGGCACAATCGATCTACAAATTAGCAAAATACTTGACAGGGTTGCATTCGTCTGTGCTATACATGGTGCAGAGTAATAGTTATCAGTTATCCTTATAAGTCATAACTCATCACACTATCCGGGCACTTTTAGAAAGGCCAAAAATGCGAAACCACTAATTGTCAGTTTTCTCATCTGACATCTCCCTAGAAACTACAGCGAGTAGGGATTCACAAGACTTCAACCAGCAACGGGATTAGCATGTATGGTAACACGGTTGAGCCTGATTTCTGCAAGAGGACGATCCCCTGGACCTGTTTGTGTCTGTACATAGCAGAAAACGTTTCATTAGCTATTTCGTTCAGGTATAAAAAACCACCAAATGGCACTATGGCAGAGCATCATCCAAGGATCAGAAGTAAAGAGTGTTAGTCCAGTCACGAAAATTTAAGTTGAGTTGGTAAAAGTTCTAATTTTAGCACGGAACCAATAGGGAATAAAACGATAACCCAAACAGTATGACAGTGTGTTGATTTGTTAAATATTGCAATGATTAAACAATACTCCCTCTTTGGTGAAAACACCCAATTGGCCCTTTCTCGGTTTTTAGCAATGCCACTACATTTTTCTGAAACAACTGTGCAATTGGTTTACATGCTGAATTTTCCTACCCAAATCGGGTTCAAATTGTAATCGTTGAATATGAAGAAGAAGAAGAAATGGATGCAGAAACATGGTGCATACAGCAACCACTAAGAGACTCTTATAATCAACAAGCACAAGAAAACGCATGTCATTACCTTCTCCATAATGTCAAGGACTTCAAAACCATGGATCACCTTGCCAAAGATGGTGTATGATCCGTTAAGATGAGGCTGCTTAGCATATGTTATGAAGAACTGGCTCCCATTGGTATTTGCACCACTATTTGCCATCGCCAAATTTCCCCTGGAATTGAACTGAAAAGAGAATTTATGCATATAATATTTAATGATCAGAATTCAAAGAAAGGGCACAACTCGCAAGCTCGAAACTTGTTGACATGCACTTCAGAATCCAAAATACTTGCTAGGAGTCAAGTCAAATGTAAAGACATCATTATATTCATCCATATGAAAAGAGTCGAAAGACTATTAAGTACAAAATTACTAATCTTACCTTCAGGGACTCTCTAATCTCATCGTTGAACTTTTTGCCCCATATACTCGTACCACCCTTCCCTGTGCCTGTTGGATCTCCTCCTTGGATCATAAAACCCTTAATGTTTCGATGAAATGTGGTCCCATCATAGTATCCACTCGCACACAGAGCCAAAAAGTTCTGCAGAAAGACAGACATTAAATTAGTACCAGACTACCAGGGTACAGGAAACAGCGATTCACAGTTGGATTGATGTCACCACTGGTGATTAATAGCTACTATAGGTAAGTATAAAGGATATAAATTAGGTTACCCAATACCCATCTATCCAGGGTAAAATAACTATGATAAAAATATTATAAGGCAACCTTAGCTGCTTTGAAACTCTATTTCCTCTTCAGAAAATGTCTCCTTAAAGGGTGCAACAAATTAGGAAAGCATGAAACCAGACAAAAGTCAGAGTCTTCATCACAAGGAAAGGGAAAGAAAAAAAAAAAAAGTTGATCCAGTGAAATGATAGAAAAACATAAAATCGGAGGCTTCTGAGAGCGCATTCGACTCAGCGCTCAGGAGTCTGGTAACAAATGAAATCAATAATAAGGAAAATACATTGCATCCTTCTATTACACAACGTGGATACACCTTCTGGGACTACCAACTCAGCTTATTTACATCAATTTTTATACCATGCTCACGGGAGCACAAGGAGCATGGTGGTCCTTCTCAGTTCTCACAATAGAAGAGTATGGACTACACTTAAAAATAATTGTTCATTTTTTATTTCGTAGGCCCACCTTTTTATTGTGAGTGGGAGCACCATGGTCCTTGTGCTCCCGGGACCATGATATAATTTACCTATTTACATCCCTGGCAACCGCAAAATGCCAATTAATCAATGACCTAACATTTTCCCAGTTTGGACAAAGAAAACTGAATCTTCTATTCCCCTACCAAAAAATTATCTGTTCCAACGAACTTAAGCAGAACATAATGTTATGTTAGTTCTTCCATTAAACATATCCGAGTATTAAGGACATGTAACCAGTCACGCAAGGCAAAGGTTGTTTTAGAAAATACTAGTACCCCTCTGCAGCCATTCACAGGTGCATTAATCACGAAATTTACCCGAATTCCATGACAGCACAAGGTCATAGAAAATCATATGCATTGTTTTACCGGGCACAAACAAAGTAATGGTCTTCTTGATCACTCTATCATAAATTATTGCCGTCTCTGATCTTTGATAATGGGTGTTCAAGGATTTCACATGCCACAACAAACAGTCTACATCCTATTGAATTTATTTTCCAAGCCTTAGAAATTTCCAAACAACCACACCACCACCTAGGCACCTATAACCCCCCAAATTTGAGTTCAAGCTTAATCTCTATTTGGACGGGCAAATTTGAGGGAAAAGAAGCGATGAGAGAGAAATCCAACATCCTTTAATGGGCATAAGTGCATAACTTGCACTAGGGTAGGGAAAGGCTAGGTAAGATTGGCGTATATCATCTCCCCACCACTCAACTCTACATAAGCCAAACTCACCCAAGTTGAAGAAATTGGAAGTAGGATTCTCTTCAATCTAGTCTAACCCTTATTTTTAAGTAAATTTTCCCTCCTCTTGTCCTAATCATCTTCCTAACTCCTTGATGCTTATCCATACGGGTAAATTTCGGTCTCCACCCCTTTCCTCCACGGCTCCTTCTCTTTCACCTCCCTCTTTCCCGTCCTCCCCATTACCCTCCAACCCGACAATTCAAACTAACTTATACTCCCATACCCAATACTATTGCCCTTTTTTTAGTTTCAAACTTTAATGTTCCAAATAACAATATCATAAACTCTTCCATTACATAACAAAATCAGGACACACCATGATATCAACTAATATTCACACGATCGTCTCAAGTAACACAATCCCAAGTTCCGATTGTTCCTAAAGTCCTCAACTTTAGTAATAATCAACATAAGTCAGATGCAATCATATAACTATATTATCATAAACCCATCAATTTTCTGTACCCCAGTAAACTCTTAAACAGCTCAATTGCATCAAAAACCCTAACGAAACATTACTTGCTTAACGTCAATTACAAGCTATCAAACAACTAAATTCCAATTGCAAGAACAAAAACTAAAATACACGAGAGAAAAAAAAAAAAAATCAAAGTTACCTCAGCAGCTCTGGGAACTTCATCACATAAGATTTCGCACTTTATGTCGCCCAAATTAGTGTGGAGAGTCACAGACTGTCAAATTAACAAAATCAATTAGAAAAACTTCAAGTTCAAGTTTATAAAGCTAAAGGTGTTCGACGAAATGCCGCAGAGAAAACTTACCATGATGAGGAAACAAAGGAAGAGTTACAGAGCCCGAGGTTTTGGCCCGTTTCGGAACTCCGGTTCAAGAAGTTTGTGAGAAAAAAGAGTGGTGGAATTTTGTTACTGTTGAAGTTTTTTTTATCGGAATCTCTGTAAACGGGTCGGTTTTCTTAGCCGACTTTTGGAGGTTTATTGGGCTGGGCTTTTTTATTTGGGTAATTAGGGGTTTTGGAAAGTGCGAGTCTTATAGTTGATGCATCTCTCAAGAGAATTAAGGTTGACGTATAATTTGGTTTAGAAATCAATTTGCTTGAGATGTTCGAAACCTCGTATCTCCAAAAAAAATCATTCTCCCGAAATACATCTACGACGTCATAATATTTAAAGATTTTTTTTTTTTTGCTTCTTTTTGCTTTTCTTTTTAGTTGAATTTACATGTGTGGTGTTCAACACATACCGACTAATTAGACAATGAATTTGAAATCATCATAAAAAAATTGATTTACTAATTTAGAAACCAATTCTATAACTAGTCAACTTTAAGTAATCATGGATCTACCCTAACACTACACTCTAAAAATAAAACAGTTTGAGTGTATGATCGCGTACGAATTAAACGAAACTAAAAAATCGTTGAAGTTGACATCACATGTAATAGAAGGCCCCACTTATTTTCACTTTACACGGTTTGGCGAAAAGGACGCTGAACAGGCATCAGTGCATTAACCACGATTAATAACAATCATTATATTTCTTGTTGCCCCCGATGCGATATTGTGTTATTAAACTAGTTTGATGGCTCGTGCAATGCCCGGGCTACTTATGTTTAAATGTTAAAATTATGTAAACGAAATTTTTTTCAGAAACCTAAAATCTCATTTCAAACACCCGTGGGATATTTGTAATGTAATTAGATGGAAAGTCACCTTTACAAACCTAAAATCATGTTTCGAACACCATTGGAATTTTTTTAATGTAATTAGATGGAAAGTTATATTTCAAAATCTAAATCCCGTTTCGAACACACGTGGTATATTTGTCATGTAATTAGATGGAAAGTTACCTTTCAAAATCTAAAATCTCACTTCGAACACCCGTAAGATATTCGTAATGTAATTACACGAAAAATCACCTTTCAAAACCTAAGATCTCATTTTGAACACTCGAGGGATATTTGTAATGTATGTAATTAGATGAAAAGTCACATTTCAAAATCCAAAGTCTAATTTTGAAACACTCGTGGATATTTGATCAAATTGCCATAAATCAAGTAATTACTATATTACATAACTATTTCTCATAAATCAAGTGATTAATAAGTTATTCTATTACAATAATATTACCATATAGTATCTACTTACCATATCCTATTTTGGATAAACTTTATTTACAATATAATAACATTATTATATGTCACGTGTCAGCGTGAGAATTGAGCGGATTCAGGATTACATATATACTAGTTTGATGGCCCGTGCAATGCCCGGGCTACTTATGTTTAAATGTTAAAATTATGTAAACGGATTTTTTTTTTTCAAAAACCTAAAATCTCATTTCAAACACCCGTGGGATATTTGTAATGTAATTAGATGGAAAATCACCTTTACAAACCTAAAATCATGTTTCGAACACCATTGGAATTTTTTTAATGTAATTAGATGGAAAGTTATATTTCAAAATCTAAATCCCGTTTCGAACACCCGTGGTATATTTGTCATGTAATTAGATGGAAAGTTACCTTTCAAAATCTAAAATCTCACTTCGAACACCCGTAGGATATTCGTAATGTAATTACACGAAAAATCACCTTTCAAAACCTAAGATCTCATTTCGAACACTCGAGGGATATTTGTAAGGTATGTAATTAGATGAAAAGTCGCATTTCAAAATTTAAAGTCTAATTTTGAAACACCCGTGGATATTTGATCAAATTGTCATAAATCAAGTAATTACTATATTACATAACTATTTCCCATCAATCAAGTGATTAATAATGTTATTTTATTACAATAATATTACCATATAGTATCTACTTACCATATACTATTTTGGATAAACTTTATTTACAATATAATAATATTATTATATGCCACGTGTCAGCGTGGGAATTGAGCGGGTTCAGGATTACATATATATATTAGATTACCGAAATTTTCATGTCTAATATCAACTCACCAATGCATGAACCCCCCCTCCGAAATATGTAGTAACCTATATATAACTCTATAAGCAAGCATGCTATTAAATCGACATAGACCTCAAGTCCTCAACCATCTTCATTGTTGATACGAGCAATTCTATACTAGCTACGGTATATTACTCAACACGCATACGTGACTCAACCTGACCCGATACCAACAATCCGAACCACACTTATACGTAACTCAACCTGACCCGAAACCGAACCGCGTAAACTAAAAAAACAAAGCCCCACCAGGCCACTATCAGGCTTATTCAGACCATCAGAACGTATGGAACCAAAATAGCAGCAAAAGACGTACAAAAAGAGAAACTGCGAAGAACTTGCTTTGCTAGAAGCAGAAAACACACACCAAAAAAAAAAAAAAAAAAAAGAGAGAGAGAGCAATGAAGGAAACCCCAATGTTACGCGACGACACGAATACCGCGAAAATGGAGGGAATCAACGGCGATTTCTTAAGATTACCTCCTCTCGAACATTCTCCTCTCGTATTTTCACCATCCAATCCCAATTCTACTGATCATATTCATATTTATAATAATAATAATAATATCATCGATGATGATGATGATTTTTATTGTTATTCTTGGATGAAGATTGACTCACGATCCAAATTATGGACGATTATTGTTCTCTGCGCTTTAATTACAGTTTCTGCTGTTGTTCTAATCAAACGCTATGGCCCTATCTTCATGCACAAGGTTCTTTTTTTACTTTCTCTCCCCCTCTCTTTTCTCCTTTTTATGCTGTATTTGTTGCTAATTTTCACTGAATTTCGAATTAATGCTGTAACATTGTGATTTTTGATGATGAATTTTGACTATTTAGTTCGTTGTAGATTGTATGAGTTGACTTTTTTATTCGGTTATGTTTTTAGTTGCCGAAATTAGGGATTTTTATTTTTATAGGTACGAGTTGAATGATTGGAAAAAAAAAGTGATTAGGTTGGTTGCGTAATCGTTTAATTTAGGAAGTTTTTTTTGTTGACATTGGAGAAATTAATTTTGAATAAGGCTGAATTTTGAAAGGCTTGAGCTTGTAGTTCACGATTTTAAAGTTATGTGGCCGTAATTCATGAGGTGATAGAATGGTATTGTAGCCTTTTAGGTACATTGTTGGTGGATTGGTGTTGTCGATTCGATAATTTGAGCTACGTAATCGTGGAGTATGTGCCCTCGGGTGGACCTATTAGGTATCTACGAATGAGGTGCTATGGTTTCGTAACAGGTTGTAATGTGAGACAGACGAGTTGAAGTGTAAACAACATTAGTCACTGAATAGTCGAGAGAATCGAGCATAAGGCTGTACAGCGTGATTAGTGATGTCATTAGACAATGAGAGTGGCGAAAGGAAAGGAATTGTGAGATGGTGATTAATGCTACTCCTGAACAAAAGCGTTGCTGTGTCAAAAAAAATACGAGGATACTTAAGATAGTTATAAGCTTTTCATTGTGTACGAGGTAGAGGATGTGGTAAAGGGTTTCCCTTTAGCTCTTCTGCATTTTGATCTACGAGCAACAAAATCAACTCGCCTCTTTTTTTTTTTTTTTTTTAATATTGGCCTTAATTGCTGGTCTCCTTCAGGTTCAGTCTGTGTGGTATGGCTATCTTTCAGTAGGAGCAATATAGTACTTGTTAGCTGATGTAACATAATTTAGTTTTGTTATGTTTGTGGTTAGGTGGGTTGTAACTGTGCTTCAATATGCCTATAATCAGTCGCGCAGATGTTTGAGAAATTATTCGTTTGAGATGATTATTTGCCTACTCATTTACATGTCACTTATGCTTTGCAGGAGGTCATTCCTCTAATACACTGGTTTGTCGAAAGATTCAGTCCTCTCGTGCTTGCAGTTATTCTATTTACTGCAATTTCCTTGTTGCCAATATTACTTTTGCCAACTTTGCCCTTCAAGTGGGTGGCCGGAATGGCTTTTGGTTATGGGATTGGCTTCTTGCTTATCACTGCTGCAGAAGCTATAGCCGTTTCCTTGCCTTATACTATTGCTCACCATTGCTTCCTTCACAAGATTAAAGTAATTGTCTTTGGTGCTTTCAAACTCTATAACATCATCAAGTTTCACCTCTTTTAGCAAGAGTTATTGGATTCGATTTGTCTAACTAGTGTTATTATCTGTTTTGCATACTATGCTTAAACCAGAAATGGTTGGATAACCGTCCGAGAGAAGCTGCCATCATTAGACTTGCTGGTGATGGTGATTGGTTTCATCAGTTTCAAGCTGTTATTCTTATAAGACTTGCCCCATTCCCATATGTGCTGTTCAACTACACTGCTGTTGTCACTGGTGTCAAATATAGTCCCTACCTGGCTGGATCCTTATTAGGGATGGTGCCCGAGATATTTGTTGCCATTTACAGGTACGTTTTTAGATCTTACTAATCAGTGCTTATTAGTCTTCTTCTACTTGCATGATTGACTAGGATTGTCTGCCAGAGATTGGCCTTTTCTAACAAAGATACCTCGGATATACTCTTTTTGTGATGGTTTTACTGTGTGCTTTCTCCTGAAGTTAACTCATCAGTGTAGACTGTAGGGCATAGGCTGCTCTCCCTGGTCCTAGTATCAACAATCAACTTATCTTGCATTTTATTAGAACTTGCCAAGCTCCTTAGAAACCCAAAGAATATCCTTTCGCCTTCCTGATGACTGAATCTTAACGAACATTGACAGCTAATCGGGCATAATTACTCACTTTAAACTTGCCTCACGGAAGGGGAACGTATTGAACAACTTACAACTCCATATTCTTACTGACACGTTTTCTCTATTGGCAGCGGAATTCTGATACGTACAGTTGCAGAAGCAATGGAAGAACATACTCCAGTTTCGAAACGTCAGTTACTTCTAGATGGTGTTGGCTTCTGTTTGACTCTCGTTGCAACCATCATCATTGGGTTCTATTCGAAAAGGAGGTTGAAACAACTCCAAGAAGATGATCACTGGCAGCAGCTATAGTTTTTCCTTACACTTACACCTGCGAAACGGGTTGAAAAGTGGAAAGAGAGTTTTTGCTTCCCTACTTTTGCGAGTGTCCATTTCGATTGAGATACAAAAGTTGTGAATATGTAAATATTTCAATCCATTGTAAATACTTCCTCCAGTTGTGAATTTGTGATCCGTTGGAATCGCCGGTACAAAAATTCCTCCGACTTTGTTCATTCACTCCTTCCGTCCCTGTGATTTCGATGAATCCCTTTAAAACTTAAGGTTAGTGACCACTCAATGAATTAAGACTATGACACGAAGATTAACGTTAACTTAGTAGTTAGGAAATCAACCTGATTTGCGCTCAAACTCTCATATCCCTACCCCGCAGCATTACCTGTTCGGCTGTTCCTATGTACCAAAAAAATAAATAAAAAATAAGACCATGACGAAGGATGCGCTTATACTAGCGTATACACCATAAGTTTCAACAATCACAATAAAAATCAGTATTTGTGGTATAAGTTGTGACCCTGCAACGTTAAATCAAAACGAGGTTACATATATTGTTGACACGTGACAATAACGAAGTTGCGTACATTGTCGACGTGAAATACCATGACAAAGGAAGCACTTGCTAAAATTAGTATTTGTGGTACGAGTTGTGACCCTATAACGATAAATTTCCATATTTGTGTAACCTTTAACACGCGAACACGAAACGAAAATTGCATATATTGTTGACACTTGATAACAACGAAGTTGTGTAACATTGTCGACGTGAAATACCCGAACAGCGACAAGGAAACAAAACATCACGAACCAGAACTTACCTTTTACCAGTCAGAGTTTAATCTTAACTAATACTCAACTCAAGTCAATTACTCTTATCACAAACTATAAACCGTCAACCCGCCGCCGTAAGTATGGCGACGGAAGGCGTCGCGAGCGCCACCACAAACGACGGCGGACAGATGAAAGACAAACGGCCGCGAACAATATTCGAGTTGCCGGCGAACTACTTCGACTCATGCCGCCTCCTACCTCCCGGAAAACACTCCTTTCCCGCCGCCGCCGCCGTCGACGAAACCCTAATTTCAACAACCGCAGAAGATTCGGACCAATTCGATTGTAACGATGAGGCTGCCGATGAAAGAAGCGGTAATAAGAATAGTATAAAGTGCAGATTATCGTGTAATACTTGCAAATCGGAGTTCGATTCTCTTCTCGACCAGCGTTCTCACTTTAAATCCGATTTTCATCGCTTCAATGTAATGATTTTCATCTTCAATCTCTCTCTCTCTCTCTCTCTCTCTCTTTTTTTAATTAATTCGTTTTCGTGTGTTTTTATGTTTTGATTGTTTGTGTTTCTGTTTAAATTTGTTAGAGATTATGAAATTGTGTATGGATGGTGTCACAAGGAGTTCAATTCTGTTAATTTTCGGCGTAGTTGCGTAAAGTTATAATCTTTTCTTGTTGGGATGATTGCTTAGAATGAAATGGTCTGGTGGAATTGTGTTTGCTTATTTCATTGATTTTTGGTGAAGTTTAGCAAATTTTGTTAGTGGTTTGTAGTATTGAGCCTGCAAAAGTTAGAATTAATAGTCGTAATTCTCCAAAGTTCGATAAAGCTAAGCAATGTATACCAATGTTGGACTAAATTTAGCGAAAATATGACCGAGAGAGCAATATTATAGATAGTATGGTTGTGTGTTTTAGGCAGAGAATGTATCATGTAGTCCATCATTGAATTGGAGTGAACATGATGGGTTGACGGTGGGATGTTGAAGGCTAATTTTCGAACTTAATTGGTAAAGGTAAACAATACTTTTAAAAAGAGTGGCGATTGGCTGCAAGATGACAATGGGATTGAATCTATGCTGAGATTAAAACATATTATTTTGCTTAGGCGTTGGGGGTGTCTTACGATGTTTGAAATTGAATTTTCAGAGAGTATTTAACACATTAAAGGAGACTCTTTTCTGACTGTTAATGAATTGTTGCCACAGGTGAAGCTAATCCTCGCAGGAAAAGATGTTTTGAAGGAGGATGATTTGGATGAATTGACATCTGATTCGTTTTCCAAAGATTTTGATGTTTCCAGTATATCGGGATCAGAAGATGAAGATGATAGGGCATCCCGTGTGCTGAGTATCACGGCAAAATTTTCCTCTAAGCAAAAAATATTTGTCTGTCTTAAATCAGGGGAGAAAGTTTCTGTTTGGAAGTCCTTGCTTTTGAAAGATTCTGAGACTGTCTCCAGTGAGAATGATCAGTTTGTTGTTGTTGACGCTAAGGGAACTGGACCTTGCTTAAGAGAAGTTGATGTTATAGAAAAGTTGAAAGCTTTGACTCAGGAGCCAAGAGATAATACCCACTTTAGGATTGTATTGCTGGCTAGTGGAGGACATTTTGCTGGATGTGTCTTTGATGGTAACACTGTTGTTGCTCACAAAACTTCCCACAGGTTTGTCTTTCTCCTGCCCATGGCCCCCTTCCCCATACTACTGCAATTTGTCTTATGTTCTCTACTGAATTTTGCCATCTATGGTTTTTCTTGTCTCATGGCGCTATTAGCACCGACTTAAAATGTCTTTACTTTTTTTTTTCAGTTTTGTAATTGTGGTTGGATGGTTGCTGAGCAGGATGTACTGCTGTTCCAGTAACTACTAATATTTCATGTACATAGGCCATCATCATCTGTGTCTTTTCCTATCTCTCTAAACTGGATTCATCAGTGATATTACTGATATACTCCAATAGCTTATTTCAATAGTTGGATTTAAGGTCTGAGAAGACCGTACCGCTTATTGGACTACTTTTGGTTCTATTTGGTGCTTTATTATGTTTTATACTTGCTGGTCATGCAGCCGATGAAACATACTATCCAACTTCTGTTGCTGTTATCCACGTAGCCCTGAGGTTGTGATGTATGATAAAAACCTATTAGAGGTTCTGCCGGTCGGTTCGGGGCGTAAATATCCACCAAATGTTGCATCCATGATACAAGCTATTAATTGTACAGCAGCATGATGTGATTAGCAATGCATTCTCCCCACCCCTTCCTGCTTCTATTTGCTCTGCTTTGATGGTTTCTGCATCTCTCTTTTTCCACTTCTTGGGTACTTGTTTATTCATAGATCTGCTAATCTCACTTATAATTTGGTCGTCTGCTATGCTCTACCCTTTTAGCAATGTCCATTTCCAAAATCCAATAAAAATCTTCTTCTCTAGAAAGCTGCATACTATGACATTTATTTCGCTTTTCATTATTTTCAGAATGGTATCACTGGTTTGTTATTTTTGATAATTTGATCAACTTTATCCGCATATTTTTGCATGTTAAAGGTATGTTGTGAGGGCCAAGGCTGGGAAAAGTCAGGCATCAAAAGATGGCAGCGGCAAGTCTATACATTCAGCTGGAGCATCACTTCGTCGCTATAATGAACTTGCTTTAAAGAAGGTATCGTCTGATCATGGTGCTTATTTTCAACTCAACTCCACTTTCATAATGCAGCATAGTCATGTAATGACTTTCAGTTGGCAAGGGTATAAAGCCATTGCCCATTTTAGTCTAGAAAATGTATTATCTTATTTTTTTTCCTGAAAAGGAACAATGATATGTTGTGTGGCCCTATAATATTTTTCTTCTTTTTTCTTGCGTGCCTTCAATTTCTAGGATTGTCCATCTTATCCAGTTATCCCTGGCATTATGATTTTTACCTGAGAAGCTTGATATTGTATGTCTATATATTTCATAAGTTTGATGTTTTCGGGTTTGAAGGTTTATACAATTAGCCTTTTTATGTAATGGTTAAAAATAAATCTAGGTCTACATTCGTAGAGATTAGAAGATTGTTTGGATAAAGAGAAATGTAGGAAGGGGTTAAATCCCTTATCTGGATGCCAAATTGATCAAGGAAAGGGAGGAAAAAAAATTCTTTAAAACAAAGTTCTGAAGCAGAAATTGCTGCATATATTCTGAAGAATGTTTTTTTTTTTTTCCTCTCTTTTCTCTTCTTCTGGCTAACTGATGCTCATGATGTCATATTGATGACTGTATCTCTGATTTCAGAATGTTCAAGAGTTGCTTGCTTCTTGGAAACCTTATTTTGATGCATCATCATGTGTTTTCATCTATGCTCCTTCAAACAACCGTCAACTGTTCTATAATGGTGAGACCCCTCTTTTCAGTGACCAACACTGTGATGTGAAGAGTATCCCATTCACCGTGCGTAGGCCTACCTTCAAGGAAGCACGTCGTATAAATAGCCAGTTGAGTCAGGTCAATTTTGAAGTAGATGAGGAAGAACTGCTTAATTTAGAGCTGTTAGAATTAAATAAAAGTAGTTCAAGCAACAAAAACTTAGTGAAGGAAAACGTGAGAAATGAAGTTAGAAATGCCAAAGGGACCGAAGCATGTGAGAGTCCCCAATTACCTGATGATCAATCCTCGTCGTGTGAAAGAGATACTGAAGTCATTAGCAAAACATCACTTCTCCATGAAGCAGCAAACTCTGGTGATGTTGATAAGGTTTCAGAACTTTTAGAGCAGGGTCATGACCCTACGCTTAAAGATGAAAGAGGGAGAACGCCATACATGATAGCTACTGATAAAGAAGTGAGGAATACATTTAGACGCTTCATGGCGTCAAACCTTGAAAAGTGGGATTGGCATGCTGCCAATGTTCCCAGTCCCTTGACAAAGGAGATGGAGGAGACTCAGGCTGCAAAGCAGGTATGCTTCTTCTCTCCGTCGCCAATGATATTTATATTATTATGTCATTTCTATTTGTCGCCAGTGATATCATATTATATTGTTTAAACTTTCTAAAAATAAATAAGTTTTATATTATGACTAAATTGCCATTATTTAATGACCATATATTGACCAATAA
Source organism: Spergularia marina (assembly GCA_963680865.1). Classification (NCBI taxonomy): domain Eukaryota; kingdom Viridiplantae; phylum Streptophyta; class Magnoliopsida; order Caryophyllales; family Caryophyllaceae; genus Spergularia; species Spergularia marina. The sequence continues at coordinate 23,212,610 of OY804551.1, read as the reverse complement.
TACCATATTATGTTGAGTGGCCATTTAGGAAAGACTTGTTTCAGGTTTGTATATATATAGTACTCCGTATTAGATAGATACTAGGTTTTAGATAGATATTCGAATAGACTGGATTAGATAGCTACCGGTGGCTATGTGTTGTCTGACGTGTCTCTCTATACTATTCCGGGTTAGTGTTCTTCTCTGGACAGCTTCACACAATATTTTCTCTACTGTTCCTGTATTCCTTGATTCATCTTTTATTGTTAGAGTGTTGGTCATATCCTGTTGTTATCACTGCTGCTGCTCAACAACCTTCCTCTTTTATGATCATCTCTTCGTTTTTAATGATGTGCTTTGTTAATTGTAATATTGTATGGAGATTGTAATTAACGAATCTCGATATGGTGGTGTAGGCTGAGAAAGATGCTAAGCGGAAAGCAAAAGTGAAGGAGTTGAAGAAACTTCGTAAGGAAAGGGAGAAGAAAGCTCAGGTCTGTCCACTTGACTTGAGAAAATGACTACTATCTTTAGCGCTTACCTCTTTGTCATTGTGTTCAATCCTGCCTTCTCGTTCTGCAAAAGTTGTTATTATTACTGACAGACTATAGGCAGTGCACATATTCCACATTATAGCCTTTTTATGCTGCTGGTAATGTCAAGTCTTCACTTGTCTTTACAATGGAGTGAAAGACTCCCTATTCTTTGCTTTGGTTGGTATATTGTGAAATGATACAAAAAGTTTCTCTAATATGGCTGAGCTTCTTTAAGTAGAAGTTGGTTAATTCGATTCTCGGTGAATTTATTTATGGTCATCCGGAAACAATATCTTTGGGAAACAATGTCTGTGTTAAAACACACAGATGTGAGCAATTGCTTTCAAAGCACTGAGATAATGTTGTTGCTTATTCTCTCTTAAAATCTGAAGAGAGGTTAAATCATAAACTGCAAAAGGCAGGTTTAAGTTTGCCCTTGTGTGAAAAAAGAAAAAAAATGTCATTCCCCCTAATATGTGTAAACTGCCAAAGGGTCTTTTTCTCGTATCCTTTTATCCCTTGTAAGGGTGTTCTGGCTCGCCTTGGCTGTTAGATTTTTGAAATGTTGATGGAAAATCTATGTTTTATATGCAGGCCAAGGCTGCTGAAGCCCAGAAGGCGTCGTCGGTTTCACAGCCCAAGAGTGTTGCTTCATCTTCTAATCGTAGATCAGTTCCATCTGAACCTGTTTCTAAATTGTCCAAAGAGGTATGCTCAAATTTCGTCATTCAGGGAGTAGTCTCACTTGGTTTACGTTTCTGTCGGCTGGTAGCACAATTTTGGCGAAATGTTCGTGTTGCTTTCAGGAGGAACTAAAGAGGCAACTGGCTGAAGAGCGAGAGAAAAGAGCTGCTGCAGCTGAAAAGAGAATCGCAATGGCGGCTGCTGCTGCTGCTGCTAATGCTTCCTCTCAGGTGACCAACAATGTCACTTCGAGCACCTCCCAACCACCAGTAGGCATCAGTTCTGAGGTTTGCTCTTGCTGTAATGCGTCTCTGGTGGGTAAAGTTCCCTTTCACAGGTATAATTACAAGTACTGCAGTACAACATGCATGAAAGTCCACAAAGAGTTTCTTGAAGATGGATAGAAGATTGGAGGAATCTGCAGTGCATTCATATTTTTTTTTCCTTTTTCACCCTTTTCGTCTGTAATTTGTCTTGTTTCTATTTATAGTAATTAAAAGTTAACTAGCAATTTTTTCATCTCATTTAACAATTAAGAGGCCTGCATCAATGAGAATATGAGATACATCACGCTATACACTAAATCAATGAAAAGAACATAGTTGTAATATTTCGTCTGAGAATCAATGAGAAAACCTGAGGCTCTCAATTTCAATAGGGAACTCTCCCTCACCCCCCAGGATCCCCTTTCACTCCCTTGCTTCTTCTTGTAGAAATACTCCAGTCTGATGCCATCATGTGACTTCCGTAACCTTGGTGACTACTTACGGACTAGCGGGAGTGTTGGAAGTCTGTTTTAGTTTGTCGATTAATTGTGTCATGTTTCACACATCCTGGTTTCTTTCTCGGCAATGTCTTCTTGGAAAATAGAGAATCGGGCATTATTTCTTGGTGAGAAGATAGTAGTAATAACATCTTAATCAATGGTTATGGTCTCATATGGATGCAATTGATGTGTGACAATACAAATACACCAAAAAAAACACATGAGGAAATAAGTCGCATCTATTGCAATGAAACCCACATTTTGTATGTCGGAAAAATTCTGCTTCTTCTCCATGACACCGACAGCAGAATTTACAGCTGATTTTGCAACTATGGCCCGACGGCCCCCCTTTTGGTTCACATCATGTTCATCCTCCCTTCGCCACACCTCTCTTCTTTGATAGTGATGCCTGATTTTTGGTTGGAAGTGGAAGTGGGTGATTTTTTTACCCTATGTTGGGGTGTGTTATTTACGTATTTCCGCGTTATGAATTAACTTCACCATGCCATATGTATGACACGTGTATTATGGCATGGCGTGGCTGATTTATGATGTGAAATAATGTTGGTTATAATAATATCTACTAATTTTCACTAAAGAAATGAGGAATATATAAAACTACAAAAGCACAAAATCGAAATTGAGGTTTAGAAGTACGAGGTACAAAGAATAAAAAGAAATTATGCAACGGATCATTTTCGTTATTTATTATAATCTGATTTTCACTTCTCGGATACGTTACTACAGAAAGAGCTTGTCGTTTCCATTCATGACTTGATCAATTCTCGAGGAATGTTCATTGTATGCATTAGACTCCTACCTCCTTGAAGATGGTAATTTTCTTTCAATGAATGAATTGATGCACCATCTTTGTGTATTAATTGAATTGAGAGAGAGTAGAAGTGGATCAGTGGTAACATCGGACCAAATTAAGGTTTCAGATTGTACTAATATATCAAAGAACTATATATAAACATAGAGTACTGCATATAATTGATCAATATTGATAGCAAAATTAAGATTGGCTTGTTAATCAATTTTCCATAGACTTTTGTGCCTGCTTCACATGGCACTACTGAGCACACAGAAGAGTGTTCTTAGTCAAATCTTATTTCTTAGTCGAGCTCTACGAATGTTATACACTTATACTAGAATGTTTTGGCTCTCTTTCCTTCTACTGTTGAGATTCTTATTAAGAAAAGAGTAACGAGATAATATATGAAGGTGACGATACTCAAAGTCTCAAACTCGTGATTTCGAGTTAGAAAGTAAGATGCCTAAAGACTTCCACCAACTCTCCTTGTCATTGGGTTTGTATTATTTGTTAGTGAGTAAAGCTAGGTATCATCACAAACAGAACAAAGAGCAAAAGACCAAAGCTTAGCTAGTGGCTTGGTACATTTGAAGGGTCGGACAAATTGAATTATTTAGGCAACCTAGCATAATTGCTTTACACTTCTTATTTAGTAATTACTCTTCTTTAGTTCACTTTGTGGGGCTTTAGAGTTAAAAAGGACTAGGACAAAATTATAATTATCTGGTATATTTGTGTATCATTGATTGCTATATTATTGATCCGGTTTAAGTATGTATCTTCTACTTTTGACTGAATTGTTTTAATATTTGGTTACGTATAAACTTTTGTTCGTTCGATACACATAAATTTTGGTTTGAAGAACTACGGCTAAAATTTACCATATAATCTTGGCTAATTTCTGTTTAGGTGCTAAAATTTATGGGAGGTTTACTCTGGCACAACTTTGTAACTAAATCAAACAAAAGTATAATTGCACCAACCTTAACATGAACAACAATACAACATTGCTCTTCAAAACTTTTTCGTGCAATATCTACACATTTTCAAAAATAAAGGAGTAATTTATATACTCTGATCATTAATCGTCGCTTTTGGTTACTCTCATCCGGAAAAGGAGTGGTGGTAAAAGAAAATAACATGCAAATTGCATATTGCATATTGCATGTAAAATGTTTGAAGATTCCCATATTCTTTTTTTTTTCTTTTTAAATTTTTTTTTTTTGAGGGTATAGATTCTTATAATTGCACATCCAACTCAAAAGTCATATTTCTGCACTGCTTCACGCAATGTTCTAATATAGCACAACCATGGCTCGGCAAGTCGGCAGTCGGCACAATGCATGTAGGCTGCCTGAAATGATCTGTTTTAACCCTATAGAATTTTGTTCTTTTAATGTACATGATTCATGTGGAAAGTGCTTCAAGGTAGGTATATATTTTAAATTAATTTAGGATCGTAATTATTTTCATAATTACACCATTCATAGTATGTGTTATCATTTCGAGTTCAATTGGACAAAACCCATTTAAACGTCACAATTAGAACACTATAGCCAAAAATTATTCAACCACAAACAGGCAACAGCCTAGCACTCTAATATTATGGTCCATCCTTGCTGTCTTGCTGGTGACACCCCATTCTCCGTTTTTGTTACTTCTTAGACCTTAGTAAATGTAGTAATCACCCTATTTTTCATTCTTTCCCATCCACCTCTATTAGTCAATATATATATTATTAAAGCAGATTTTTTTTGAGCTCCCATAACGATTGGAACATTCTACAATGTTCATAATCTTATACTAGTATATGGTAAGTCACCAAATACTTTAATGTAAATTGTATATGATATGGTAAGTAAATAATAATTAAATAGAAATGGAACATTTGGCAAACTCAAGTTAAGTAATATGAATTTTTTATGATATGGTAAGTAAAAAATAAATAAACAAGAATTGAACATTTTAGAAACTCAATTTAATATGAATTGTACATGATATGGTAAGTAAAAAATAATTAAATAAGAATGAAACATTCTAGAAACTCCATATCAATCAATAAAAGAGGGATTTATCGGGCAAGGTTTTTGGTATATTTTTCTAATCCTGATCTATCATATTCCTAATCCTAATCGAAATTAAACAATCAGCTAGCTATAAATAGTTGAAATCCTAGATCAGCATTCACAATCATAATGTCTGGTCATATATACTCGGCTGGCTATAATAAGCTGCTAAAGAATTGATTTACAAGTTTAAACATTGTTCTTTGTTTTATTAGAATTTTGGATGCAAATTAAACATAATAAGTTTTTGTAGTAACCTCATAATTTCAGTAAAAATAAATATATTATAAGACATTTTATTTAATAAATTAACACACATTATTATATTTTAGTTTAAAAAAACGTCTTTTTGAATTAAAATGTTTTATCAATCCCCTTGATGATGTGTATGACATATGAGTAGTAAAAGTGGTATAAGTAATAATAAATCATAATATAGTAGGAGAGTACAGGAGTAATATATAGTACTCTATATTATATCATACATTTAGTTTGTTTTTTTTTTTTTTTTTCTCTCTCTTTACATTTGCTGAAATTAAATTATTGAAAAACTGGACTATAGATCGAAGAATAACACCTTTAAATTGGACTGAATGCTAACCTTAATTAAGCATAATACGCTACTATTTTGAATGGTGATTGGCTAATCGGTCAATTAGGCATGTTATACCATTATAATAATCATATTGATAACACTTTTACATGCGTCGTATTGATGATGTAGGAAAAAATTAAAAGAACCTAACCTATATTGTGCCAAAATACGATAACCTTACTTCTTGGACGATGTGGACAATCTCTAATAGCAAAAAAAATAAAATAAAATAAAATAAAATAAAAAACTAATAAAAAATAGTCCCACATTATTGAAACATGACGAAGTGAAATATGAAATTCTTCTACTTAAAAATCGTACACTAGGATATTTATTAGAGAAGTGGATAAATAGGTGAAAGGAGATGCATTTTCCAATATTATATGTTCCTAATTTTCTTAGTTCAATTCGGGGTTTTTTTTTTTTAGTTCCCACAACGATTGAAAGATTCTATGTTTGTACGTATATTAATTTTCTATTTCCTATGTCTTAACTCGTCTTATAACTCAGGTTTCATAATTAAATACTCATATGGTATTCATATTATAAAATGTCAATTTAGAATAACACTTATCTATTTGTAATATATTATTTTAGGAAAATGTGGAGAGGGGAAGGGATGACAAAAACATAAAATAAAGGTTAGGGTAGTCAATGTTCGAATAATTTAAACCAAAATAATACGACAATATTAGTAATAAAAACAAGGTCAAAGATGGTGTTTTATTGGGAAAAACATATAAAGGTAGTATATTGTAAGAAAATTCTATTCAAATAATAGTATATTTATTCACGAGAATGATATTTACTCTCTCTTTTACCCATTTTAAAAGGTATTTGTATTCACATGTTTGTGTACATGGTACCCACAATATTTGATTTTTGTGATCATAATGCTCATTTGCTAAATTCTTATAAGAACTATTAGCATTAGGAGTTAATTATAAACTTAGTATCATGGTTCACAAAAATGAAACCTCAAAGATATCGAAACAAAAACGTAGAACTCCTGAGAAAATTAAAACCACAAGGGGACCGTATGAATGTTTCTAATTATTAATTTAAGATAGTGTTTTTGAATAAAAATTTAATTTGGTTCTAATTTTTTATTGGAGGGTGCCAATTTAAAGTTGTACAATAAAAGACAAATATTTTATTTTGGATTATAGTATTTGTTTTCTTTTTTTTTCAATTATGTATCCGAAAGGGCAAAAATTATGGCACATATTATACATGAACTGGAAATGTGGAACTCTAGGGAAAGATGAAACACAAGGATATCATGTGAATATTTTCAATAAATAAGTAATGATATCTTTTATTTAAAGAGGTTAAGTAATACAACAATATAAAAGATGGTGTTTTTGAATAAAATTTGAATTATAGTGACATTAAAACGTGCTCGTTTGAGAGTGTAAGTTTTTTTTTTTTTTTTTTTTTTTTTTTTTGTAAAATGGGGATCATAAAATGAAAATAATTACCTACATATGTTAAATAAAATATAAGTAATAGTTCCTATATGATAATGGTCAAATATTTATCGGTTCAACTTTTCACCATAATTGTATATCATCATTAAGAGACCCGTGCAACGCACGGGCTTACATCTAGTAATTTAGTATTGCACACAATTCTTACCCACCACCTCCTCTCCCAAATTTATTACCCGTTCTTTACTTCTAGTAACATTCTCCACAAAACCATCAAACATTGTCACTATCCAACGATTTTTTACTAACGACCATTATATTATCGATGCTAAAAAGGTCAGCCGGATCACACATTGGCGTCCCTGCAAAGTGAGAGTTCGGGGAAGGGTCCTACCACAATAGTGTATTGAGGGCAAGTCTTCCCTTATCAATTTTTTTTGGACAAGAAGCTGCTCCCACAACTTGAAACCGTGATCTATCGATCACACAACAACATCTTTAGCGGTCCGCCAAGGCTCCCCTTCTAGAAATTTGATCATTGTTTAAGGACGAACAAACATCAAAGATACATCTTATTTTATTTCGATCTCAAACGATGACCATCAAACACTTTTCGCCGCGATTTTGAACATAACATTATCTCATACGATACTTTATCCTCCCCTTTAACCAAGGATCAATCATGTAACAAATAAAAATACTCTCTGACGTAAACAAATGAATGAAATAGAGTTAATAACAAAATTACTAACAGACACTTGTAATAATATCAAAATAATAAACTACTCCGTAAAATAATTATATAATTTTATGACCGTTGCAAACTCAAACCCCACAAGGGTAATTCCGTCATTTCACAACCTAGCTTACTCTACCCTACCCAACCCAAAAGCAGCAATCTTCCAGCTAATCTAACTTAACCATAGTCAACTCTTAAACCCAACCATAGTTAACCATCCCAAGTTCCCAACCCACGTTATATACCATCTCCTCACTCTCACTCCACTACTTTCTCTCTCTCTCCTCACTCACTCACAAACTTCACAACAATTAACAATGGCTTCCTCTAGAAGTCTGTCCATGTCCATATTCTCCCTCCTAGTCATCATCACCGTGGTCTCCGCCCACAACATCACCGACATACTATCCTTCCACCCTGACTTCAGCCAGTTCAACAGCTTACTCTCCAAAACAAAGCTCGCCGACGAAATAAACTCCCGCGAAACCATCACCGTCCTCGCCCTAACAAACGCCGCAATGTCCGCCATCACCTCCGGCAACCACCCTCTCTCCGCCGTCAAAAACGTCCTCTCCCTCCACGTCCTCCTCGACTACTTCGACGCCAAGAAGCTTCACGACATCAAAGACGGCTCCATCATCAGCACCTCCCTCTACCAGTCCACGGGCCAGGCCCAAGGCCAAGTGGGCCAGCTCAACATCACAGACTTAAAAGGCGGTGCCGTCGGGTTCGGGTCGGCCCAGCCCGGCTCCAAGCTCGACTCGAGGTACGTCAAAGAAATCAAGACCATCCCCTTCAACATCTCCGTCGTTGAAATCAGCGAGCCGATTATTGTCAAGTCCATGCTGACGTCAGGCACGGCTGACGCTAACGTCACCGCCGTGTTGGAGAAGGCCGGCTGTAAGACGTTCGCCGGGCTGCTGGCGTCAAGCGGCGTGTTGAAGACGTATCAGGATCAAATGACGAGTGGAATTACCATTTTCGCCCCTAATGATGAGGCGTTCAAAGCCAAAGGAGCTGCTCTAGATCTCAAGAAGCTTACACCTGCTGAGACAGTCTCTCTCCTCCAGTTCCACGCGCTTCCTTCCTACGCGCCTATCGGAACTTTAAAAACTTCCAAGAATGATCTCCAAACCCTAGCTCCCGCCGGAAAGTTTAGCCTTCACGCCACCACCGCCGGCGATGCCGTCACACTTCACACCGGCGTCGACAGCTCTAGAATCGCCGGTACCGTAATCGACGCGACTCCGGTGGCGATTTACAGTGTCGATAGTGTGCTACTCCCCGTCGCGCTGTTCGGAGAGTCGCCGGCGCCGGCTCCTGCACCGGACAGTGACTCGCCGGTTCCGGCACCTGCTCCGTCTCCCAAGGCTGAGTCTCCTTCTCCGGCGGCGTCGCCACCTGCTCCGCCGATGGATACACCTGCCGGTGCGCCTGACGCCGACGCTGAGTCGCCGGAAGAGGCCGCTGCCGACCACTCCAAAAACGGCGCTGCTGCTCAAGGAAGTGGTTATCTTTTCATGGTTGTGGTAGTGTCAGTGGTATCAAGTGTAGTTGCCATGGTTCTTTAGGGGTAGAATTGTCAATTCGTCTTCTTCCACTACTGTTTGTTAATTTATTATTATGTCGTTTATTTTTTATTTTATTTTATTTTTTTTGCATTAGTTCCTGAGGGTAGGAAGAGTGTGATTCCATTTGGACTGATGTTTGACTGAGAAGAGTGAGCAAGAGAGATATTATTGTCAGACTGAGAGATACTGTGAATGTGATTAATTAATTATTAATTAAATTATTATTATTATTACTCTTGGTTAATTTGTTGTAATTATTTTTTTTTTTAATTATTGTCAGTAATTTAATCTGGAGGGGTAACTTAATCAGTTAATCTTGTTTTTTTTTTTTTTTAAAGCTTTATTGGTTCTGGCTTTTGGAGAATTCAGGGGGCTGGAATCACGTGAGTAATGATGGTCCCAATAATAGTTGTCTGTTTTGTTGGGTTTGGTTGAGAAAAAAATCAGCTGGGGGCTCGAAGTGTTCTCCACCAACGTGGTGGCCATGCATTAAAGCTTGAAAAATAAGTTTTCTTATTGGCGTTTATGTGAAAAATGGTAAATTTGGAGAGTAGTAACAACTACAAGTTAACTCTGTTTTGTGAGAGTAAAAGCAGCAAATGTGGTGTTGGGCTAGTGTAGGAAATTTGTACTACCAATTTGTCCTAGACTTTGGTCTCGTTCAATATCGACCGACAATTTTTCGGTTGAATACTTGAATCATACGGAGTACTTAATATGACTTGTACTCGGAGTTCTCGGCTTTTCGCTTTCTTATTGGGATGTCATTAGAGGTTGTGAATCTAAGTGAAAAAACGTTATTCCATTCAATTGTAGATAAAGTTGGTGTCTATTTTGTTGTTTTTGACTAGTTGTATTAGAAGTCACGTTTAGATCAGACGAATTGTTCATTGGATGTAAAAGTCTAAAAGTCAGCATATAGTTTGATTTCACCCTGCATTTTACATTGTGCTTGATTTTAAGACAATGGCTCTTTCATTCGATATACGTACAATGATACAACTCTAGCCTCTAACTATTGCAGAAAAAAAAAAAAAAGAAAAAAAAAAAGACTAACATCAAAACTCCTCCAAAAACATTACAATGTGAATTGTCGAGCCCAATCAAACCAGTGGGCCAAGTCCATTAAAATGCCCAGTTCTGTAAGGACCAAGTAGCATCATCTCTTGCACGCCTAAGCCCACAATACAACAACGAAGGCCTCAATCATGGGCTTTGTAGGCTGTAGGTGTCAAGCAGGCCCGCTCTGTTAGGCCTTCTATCGATCGTGACCTTGATACGGAGCTGGAGCTGCTAACTATGATGAATGCAGTTATCCAAGTTCTGTTTCCCAAAGAAGTCCCGCTGGGAATCGTTGTTGCAACAAAAAAGAAAGCATATTCACAGATACCCTCCGGAAATACTAACTTTTGGGATTGAACCATACTTTTTTCCGTTGGTACAACGGAGCAGCGGGGAAAATGAGGATTTGAACTCGAGATAACTCGCAGGCAGGTTGAGTTCATATCTACCAGCCCATCCTTGATCAACATTATATTTTTCTTAGACATATGGAGTCGATTCACTACGATACTCTTTACCTATCCCCTCGCGACACTTCGGAACCCATGACAGAGCCCCGATAACACTTATCAAACAACCACGGTAGGCCAACAACTTTACTAAAACACAGACCAATATGTTATTTCAGCGTTATTATGCTAACACACAAAATTATCTATCTCGTCCCGAACCTTACAACCAATGATCACACAAAACGACTCAATCCAAAAAGAATTTAGAACCACATAATGAAAATGCCACAATAGCTTACAAGCTACTAACCTAAAGAGACTCTAGATCATAGTTATTCATAATTCAAATCTTCATACTGTACATAAGACAAAACTTTTTAGTCAACCATCCCAATAACCATGCATGAAGATTTAGAACACGTAGACAACTAGACATCTCAAATCCCCCACTTACATCTCAGATTTCAAAATTACTCACATTTCCCCTAAAAAATGCACTTACAATAATAATTACTTCAAAAGACTAAAAATAAAATACCGAGTAAAATAATATTCTTGAGATCCTTTGAGTAAATCACAAATAATAATTATATTTGAAAAATATAAATAACAATCAGATTAAGTTAGTAAATAACAATATCCAATCTTAGCTTGTATTTTACTCATCAACTCCTCTCCCTTTGCTAATCTCACACTAAATCACTAAACCACCACCACCACCACTTCCCACTCTCTCTCCTCCACATCCCAAATCCCCGATCTCATTTCCCCCCGTCCTCCATTATTTTCTCTCTCCTCCGTCCGAATTCCGCCACCGCTATAATTATCGTGGAAACCTCCTTCCGATTCCGTTTCCCGGCCAGATCCCGGAATCAACCACTCAATCAAACCGGCGGCGGTGGGAATGGCTTCTTCGGAAGCCGATTCCCGGCTCAAGGCGGTCCTCGTCCCTTCCTTGGAAAAGATCATAAAAAACGGCTCATGGCGGAAAAACTCCAAGCTTGTTCACGAGTGTAAGTCTCTCCTTGAAAAACTCGCCACCACCACCGGCTCCGCCACCTTATCCTCCCCGGAATCGCCGACTTCCGCCGCGTCTTCCGATGTCGGACCTCTTAACGACGGCGGCGCTCATGAGTTCTCTCTTACTGATTCCGAGGTTATACTGTCGCCGTTCCTCAACGCTGCTGCGTCGTCTAACCCTAAGATCGCCGACGCCGGTGTTAATTGCTTGCAGAAGCTTGTTGCTCACGGTTACCTTCGAGGAGAGGCGGATTTGTCCGGTTCGAATCCTGAGTCGAAGCTGCTCAGCCGAGTCATTGACTCGGTGTGTAAGAGCGTCGAGATCAACGCTTCAGATGAATCGATCGAGCTTCTCGTGATCAAGACGCTTCTTTCCTCCGTGACGTCGACGAGTATTAGGATACACGGTGATTGTTTGCTGCAGATTGTGCGTACTTGTTACGATATCTACTTAGGGAGTAGGAATGTGGTGAATCAGACGACGGCGAAGGCGTCGTTGATTCAAATGCTTGTGATTGTGTTCCGGCGAATGGAGGCCGACTCGTCGACGGTTCCGGTGCAGCCGATCGTTGTGGCGGAGCTCATGGAGCCGCCGGAGAAGTCTGACGGCGATCCTGGTGTCACTCAGCAGGTGCAAGGGTTTATTACTAGGATTATGCAAGATATTGATGGCGTGATGAACACGATTGGTGGTAATGAGAAGGGGAATGCTGGTGGTGGTGCCGTTCACGATGGCGCATTCGAAACTAAGGTCAATGCCACCGTTGAAGGCACCAATCCGGCCGATTTGCTCGATTCGACCGATAAGGATATGTTGGACGCCAAGTATTGGGAGATTAGTATGTATAAGACGGCGTTGGAGGGTCGAAAAGGCGAATTGGCGGACGGGGAGAGTGCGGAGGCGGTGGTGTTGAGTGAGAGGGATGATGACTTGGAGGTTCAGATTGGGAATAAGCTGAGGAGGGATGCGTTCTTGGTGTTTCGGGCGCTTTGTAAGTTGTCGATGAAGACGCCCCCGAAAGAGGCGCTCACTGATCCTCAGCTTATGAGAGGAAAGATTGTTGCTTTGGAGTTGCTTAAGATTTTGTTGGAGAATGCTGGCGCTATTTTTAGGACCAGTGATAGGTACATTCTTTCTTTCGGTTACTTCTGATTTCGGATTTTTTTTGATGATTTCACTGCTTTTGTTGATAGTTGTTACCGCTTTTTAACGTATATTGATCGACTATAACGAGTTTTGAGTGCGTTAGAAGACTTACAATAGAATTTGTATGCTTTTGAATTAGTGTCATTGCTGATTAGAAACTCTGCTTTGAGCTGACTGATCATGATGGTAAAACACTAAAATGTGTAAGGTTTGAAGATGGGAGTGTGGTTTCTAAACCTATAATTAGCCTTATTTTCAAAACCTCACTTTTCAATCGAATTGGCTAACTAAACCATACAAGATTATACTGATGTGGATAATCTGTTCTTGTCTATAATTGCGTCGTTAGTTGGACAGGAGGGTGGAGTGAGAGGAGGGAATTATTGGGAACTCGTTGAGTAGGGAAAATATATACTGAACTTATGGCTTCAAGTCTGTTTCGGTTGTCACCATACTGTTATCTCAGTTTCGTGGTGAAAGATGTGTCCCTTCACCCCTTTGTTCGCGATATTAGGAATTTTAAAAGGTTTGGGCTTGGGAGCATTCTACCTTGTTATTCTGCTTTCATCACTCTATTCTAAGTATGGTGGCGTTATATGTATATCAAACTTTAAAGTTAGTGGTTTTTACAAATGATAATACACCAAGAGCTGTAGACATTTGGACGGTCGTGGAATTAAGAGTTGAGGATTTAGTGGTACTGAGGAGGAAATTATTTTTTCTTTAGCGACATTTTGGCTTGCATTAATGGGTGCTGGTGGCTGGTGATTAGAAGCGACCTAGCTATATCTATGTTTCTGCCAATGCACAGAGGAGGGATTTTTGGATTGGAGTTCGTTGTGAAGAGACGTGGGATAATTAGTGAGAGGGGTACATGATACGTCATCTATCTTGTTGTCCAATAGTGCTGCGTGTCTTGAATATCTTCCATTGCTACTTTGCTAGCAGGAGTAGGTTTGATCGTAGAGAAAGCGGATACTTATTTATTTTGTTTGATGTAATTTTTAAGGATGGGTTTGGGATTGGTGATAGAGTTACATGAGTGTTCTAATTTAGCAAGGGAAGGAAGAATTGAACATGCTTTAACATTTTGTTTGACATTTTGTTTGACGAGCTGGTGTGGGGAAAATACAATGCTAATAATGAGTCTGTCTTGTCTTTGAGTTTGATGAATCTGATCTTATATTCATTCTAGTTGAACCTTTCGTAATTATCCTTTGACCGAGGACTGGGAAGGAGGGATGTCAGGAAGAATTTCATGGAAGGATGAGCAAATGAACTTACAGGGAGGACAGGGATAGGTAGAACCAGACTTGAGAATATGAGATGCTGATGCATGTCCTCAACTAATGAGAAAAAAACATTGTTTATCAGCTATGCAAAAACATATTCCATAATTGTAAGGCAACTAATTATTTGACATTACCAAGAGTAGAGACACTAGGTTAGCTGATTTCGAAGCCCTTGAAATAGTGGTTTTCAGATGTCCTTGGGCCCATGAGTTACTGTCTCGTGTAGTCGAATACTAAATTTGACAACTTGGAGTCGAAATGAGACCATAATTTTATGACTTTGAGGCCCATGAAAACGTTTCCTTCATTCCTTGGGTCCATGAGTTACAGTCTCAGCTAGTCTATAGACGTATATAGTAATTTTGACAACTTGGAGGAGAAATGAGACTATAATGTTGTTTCCTTCTCCCCCCATTGTATATGTTCTTAAGGACCAAGGATATTACAATACTAGGGCCCTACCTAAGACCTAGGTTCAAACTCTCTTTTCTGAATGTGACAGTGATCTGCGTTAGGTACGACTATGGTGTGATAATACGTCCAATCAGTGGTATTTGTGAATTGTAATTGTGAAGTTGTAAAGTATGTGGTTGCATCGCAAGATTTCCGAGTTTTCCGTATATGGACATGCCATAGTACAATGAAACTTTGTTCTTGTTGGTCATACTTTTGATGATGGCATCTTCATGTTGCAAGTAATGTTTAATGTATTTTGTCTTCGGTAGGTGGAGCAAGATGGCCAATTCTTATGATAGGTTGCTTAATTACAAGTCTGCCTAACTGTTTTCCAACCTTGAATTGGGTCTAGAGCTGTTCTAGTGTTCCATTGATTATGCACTGAGGAAACATTGCTTTTGAATTATTGTTATGTGCCATTGAAATTGCTTGCAAGTAGCAGTATTTCCTATTGTTACCTAATACTTATTCCAATGTTTTCGTATCCTCATATGTCCTGAAAATTCGCTTTTGTAATTCGGCTTACATTAGTATGTCCTGATGGTGTTTTTTTTGGCAATTCGGCTTATTATTGGTATGTGCATTTGGAGGTTCTAATTCGTACCTTCCAATCTTTTTTCGTGATGTAACAGATTTTTGGGTGCTATCAAGCAATATCTGTGTTTATCGCTGCTGAAGAATAGTGCTTCAACCCTTATGATTGTCTTCCAACTTTCGTGCTCCATCTTCATGAGTTTGGTAGCCAGATTTAGAGCTGGACTGAAGGCAGAGATCGGTGTGTTTTTCCCAATGATAGTTCTAAGAGTTTTGGAAAATGTGGCACAACCAAATTTTCAGCAGAAGATGATAGTGCTTCGGTTTCTGGAAAGGCTCTGCGATGATTCACAGATCTTGGTGGACATTTTCTTAAATTATGACTGTGATGTAAATTCATCAAACATTTTTGAGAGGTAAGTTCTTTCTTCTTGTATTGAAAGACATCTTTTTTGGACAACGTTGATGGATTGTCAGTTGAATTCTTTCAAAAGTGTTAATTTAATACCTGTTTAAATTCCGAATATGTATATAGTAGTTAGTGCTGGTTCTCAGAAAACCTTCCCTTTTGCTTTCCTGAATTGAGAGTGAATCCTATATATGTTGTCTTTGCTGCTACAGAATGGTAAATGGCCTTCTTAAAACTGCTCAAGGTGTCCCACCTGGTGCCACTACCACATTGTTGCCTCCACAAGAAGAAACTTTGAAGTTTGATGCAATGAAATGTTTGGTGGCTGTCCTCAAATCTATGGGCGATTGGATGAACAAGCAATTGCGTATTCCAGATCCTCATTCTGCTAAGAACTTCGAGGAGGTAGCTGATAGCAGTCCTGAGGGTGGTAGCCCTCACTTCGCAAATGGAACTGGGGACGAGCCTGCAGAAGGATCTGATAGCCATTCAGAATCCTCAAGTGATGTTTCCGATGTCCAAACAATTGAGCAGCGGCGAGCGTACAAGCTTGAACTTCAGGTAAATTACCGCTCAGTCTTGCACTGTATATTGGGTGGGACAATGCAAATGGTGATGCTAGAGAGACGAGGAAAATGGAAATGGTTCTGTTGCACGTCTCTCTCATTTTCTTGTCTAGCAATGGTTCTTGTTTTGTTCGTCTTTTCTTTATTTTTATAAATTATTTTGCCTATCAATTTTTTTTTTTCTCTTGTTTTTGGCTGTAGAGCAATGGGTAGGTTTCTCTTTACATAAAACTGACAATACATTTATTTTTGTCTATTCTCTGTCGTCGTTCTAGTTTGCTTTGTTTTCATTTTACCTTTTCACTGTTTTGCGACCTTATTAACGATTTTCATAAAAAAATGATTTCCCTTCTTCCTAACTTCTTCATTGTTTTACCACCTTATATTGACGGTTGTCATAAAAGGATTCATGTTAGCCGACCTCTACCTTTTCATTGTCTTGCAACCTATTCTATTATCAATGCTGTCTAAAGCTTTTGTTTTGCTTTCTGATTATACTTTATGGCAGGAAGGTATTTCTCTTTTCAATAGGAAGCCAAAAAAGGGGATTGAGTTCCTTATCAATGCTAACAAGGTGGGCAGTTCACCAGAGGACGTAGCAAAATTCTTGAAAGATTCTTCCGATCTTAGTAAAACTTTGATTGGTGATTATCTTGGGGAAAGAGAAGATATGTCGCTGAAAGTGATGCATGCCTATGTAGATTCTTTTGAATTTCAAGATATGCAGTTAGATGAAGCAATTAGGGCGTTTCTGCAAGGCTTCAGGTTGCCTGGTGAGGCCCAGAAGATTGACCGAATAATGGAGAAGTTTGCTGAGCGTTACTGGAAATGTAATGCAAAGGCATTTTCCAGTGCAGACACTGCCTATGTTCTTGCCTATTCTGTTATAATGCTCAACACTGATGCCCACAATCCAATGGTTAAGAATAAGGTATTGAAATGTATTCAATTAAGTTTTGGAGCTCATCAGATGTTTGCTTCAGTTGTCACTGAATTCTGTTTTCTCCCCTTTTTCTTTTGCGTGATAATCATGCAGATGTCAGCTGAAGATTTCATCAGAAACAATCGCGGAATAGATGACGGTAAAGATCTTCCAGAGGAGTACATGAGATCTTTGTATGAGCGGATCACTAAAAACGAAATTAAGCTGAAGGATGATTTGGCTTCTCAACAAAAGCAATCTATGAATACCAATAGAATCTTAGGCTTGGATGGTATCTTGAACATAGTGATTCGTAAGAGAGGAGATGATTATATGGAGTCCAGTGATGACCTAATGAGGCACATGCAAGAGCAGTTTAAAGAAAAAGCTCGCAAGTCTGAGTAAGATTTCTGCTTTATGACATTTTTGATGAAAAGTTATCTTTGATGGTTAACTCTTTCTGAAATTTTCATATTCAGTGCTCACTTTTTTGTTCGTTTGTTAAGAGTAAATTGTGAAAAGGCTTATATTCCACCTTTAGCATTGAGGTTGACTTAGTTTCTGCTTCTGAGGATTAGTTGTGCCAGGGTTATGGCAGGAAAAGATGCCTTGAAACAAATTCGAATAGATAATATAGGTTCTTCATTTTATTAATTATATCATGTACCAATTTGTAGGTCAGCTTATTATGCAGCGACAGACGCTGTGATCCTCAGATTCATGATCGAGGTTTGTTGGGCTCCTATGCTGGCGGCTTTCAGTGTTCCACTTGATCAAACCGATGATGAAGTGGTTATAGAGTTGTGTCTTGAAGGTTTCCGTTGTGCAATCCATGTTACTTCTGTGATGTCTATGAAGACTCACAGGGATGCTTTTGTGACGTCACTCGCCAAGTTCACCTCGCTTCACTCACCAGCTGATATCAAACAGAAGAACATCTATGCTATTAAGGTTTGTTTTGTACCTGTGTCTTCTCATGCTAAACAGTTTAAGAAAAGTTTGTCATCTTGTTATTGCTGAAAGCATCACACATTTGTTATTGCTGTGTACAAAAAAGAAGTGTGGTATACGCTGACAATTGTTGCTGTGAATGACTGTGGACTAGGCAAATACTTTTTGTCTCTTAAGTGGTATCATGAAGTGGTAGGTCTTTGATTATCAAATTTAATGTATAATTCTGCAAGCCTCATAGGCATCCTGATTTTGGTTGGAGACATGATGTGCAATCAGTCTGAAATGTCTATGCGCAAACCTCATTTTAAAATGGCCAGCAATGGTATGTATGATGTATCCATACGACGTAGAGGAGGCAAATAGAAAACCTTACTTGGCACTATTGTCTTTGTGATCTTCCTGTTTTGATCAACATCTGCTGCGTAGGTTGAATCTTCGCTGCACCCTGATTCTTTGTCTTGGTAAACAGTACTTCATTATATTAGGGAAGGTTGTGAATCTTTCAGGAAATCCCCTTAAATAATAATGACACTGCTCTAGCTAGTAAACCCCATTGATTTACCAAGATTTTTTTTTAAATGTCTCGTAGCTTTTCCATAATTTATGGAGTGCAAAGTAAATGATTGTTTATAGAGTGTTTCTGCCTTAATCTCTATGTTCCTTAGTTTTTATAATGCTCTCACATTTATTTTACATAATGTTCTCACATAAAAGTGCTTCCGTTTTTCTTCTGTTGCCTCAGGCTATTGTGACTATTGCAGATGAAGATGGAAATTATTTGCAAGAAGCTTGGGAGCATATCTTGACATGTGTTTCTCGTTTTGAGCACTTGCACCTCCTTGGTGAAGGTGCTCCTCCTGACGCAACATTTTTTGCGATTCCTCAAAATGATCAAGATAAGTCAAAACAGGCCAAGTCTAGTATTCTTCCACTTTTGAAGAAAAAGGGACCTGGGAAAATGCAATATGCTGCTGCAGCTGTGAGAAGAGGCTCATATGATAGTGCTAGTATTGGAGGAAACGCGTCGGTTACATCAGAGCAGATGAATAACTTAGTCTCTAATTTGAACTTGCTGGAACAAGTTGGCAGTGGTGAAATGAGTAGGATATTCACTCGCAGTCAAAAATTAAACAGCGAAGCAATCATTGATTTTGTCAAGGCACTCTGCAAGGTCTCTATGGAAGAACTACGATCTCCTTCTGATCCACGAGTTTTCAGTCTGACTAAGATTGTAGAGATTGCGTAAGTGTCATCTACACCTTTTCAATTGTCTTAATTTTTTATTATTCAATTTTGTGCTCTTTAATGATTATCATTTTTTTTCCAAATCAGGCACTACAATATGAATCGCATTAGGCTTGTGTGGTCAAGCATCTGGCATGTGCTTGCAGACTTCTTCGTAACAATTGGGTGTTCTGAGAATCTATCCATCGCAATATTTGCTATGGATTCCTTGCGTCAATTATCAATGAAGTTCCTGGAGCGTGAAGAATTGGCTAACTATAACTTTCAAAATGAGTTTATGAAGCCCTTTGTTGTTGTCATGCGAAAGAGTAGCGCTGTCGAGATCAGGGAATTAATCATAAGATGTGTGTCTCAGATGGTTTTATCGCGAGTGAATAATGTCAAGTCTGGTTGGAAGAGCATGTTCATGGTATAGTTCCTTTTACTTAATTGAGTTGCTTCATTAGGTGTACGCTTTTTTGAATCAATTTAATGATTCTTCCATTATGTGGTGCTTTGCAGTCCATTATTTAATGATCTCTTTAGTAGAGTTTTAGTAGTGGCGTTTCTCTTCTCTGTGCTTGATCTTTTATGTTGCTAACTTGCTACGACAACCTCGTTATCTACTTAAATGTCACTTCTGAGACCGTTATCAGTTCCGATCATATTCAATGACTGTTCGTGCATTGCCGGCTATGTTTTAGTGTCTGGGCTTCTTTTCTGTCTCTGCAGTCACATAGTTAAAAGGAATTGCTGATATTGACCGACACCATCACCTTCAAGTGCACAACAAGCCATTTTTTGTTGTACTTTGCCATGTCTTCTCTCTGGTTACTCCTTTATGCTGGTATGATGATCTAGTAAAGTACAAACTGGTGATGGGTAACACTACCACCTAATCTGCTAGACTGCATTGCTTAATGACTTTTTTTTTTTACGACTTTTGGAAAGGGACATTGATTCTTTTCTCGTTCTTGAAGCTAAAATAAGATGACTATGGAGCAAATTTTGTTTGATCTTGAATGATGCACCCTATTAACTGTATCTGTGGTTGTGTATCTTGCTTCTTATTATGCAAATCTGCTGTTGCATCCAAGGATATACTTTGACTGCAGTTGGATTGTCATCTGATTCTTTAGTGTTTGTTTTCTATCGTAAAAAAGAATGATGTTTTAGGAAGTTTCTGGTTTGAGCTGAAAGTGATGATATGTATAAACATTGTCTTCTTGTCCTCTAGACCTCTAGTGCATGTGATGGTAGAAACAGTAAGTATTGATGTTGTGATTTTCGTTTCTCTTTACTGCCTTTTGATATTTAGCCAATGGAAGTTGAGATGGTGGAAGGTCTGGTAAGTGATGTTTAGAGTCGTTTGAAGTGACTCTTTCGATGAACAGACTGTTATATGATTATTTTCTTTTTGGTGACTACATGTGTTTAGAAGATAAATTGCTGTCTGTGCGGATATGTAGAAAATGCATCGTGCTTTTGTGACGTGAAGTGAACTTTCCTTTGGCTGTTTATACAAGTTCTAGCATTAATTTCTTGATCTTTCTTTGGCATCTGCATATGCACCAGGTTTTTACTACCGCGGCATATGATGAGCACAAAAGTATAGTTCTCTTAGCCTTTGAGATAATGGAGAAGATTGTTCGGGACTACTTCCCTTATATCACCGAAACAGAGACTACTACCTTCACGGATTGTGTGAATTGTCTTATTGCATTTACTAATAGCAGATTCAACAAGGATATCAGTCTCAGTGCTATTGGATTCCTGCGATATTGTGCAGCTAAGCTTGCTGAAGGAGATCTTGGGTCGGCAGAAAAAATTAAGGACAAGGAGAACTCGGGTAATGTCTCTCCATTACCTTTAACAGCAAATGGAAAGGTAGAGAATGGAGAGTCGGTTGATAAGGAGGATCACTTATATTTCTGGTTCCCTTTGTTGGCTGGTAAGAGCTTATGCCTACTAGTTTTTACTCTAGTAGAGATCTTTTTGGTGTTAAAAAATTTTATGGCTAAAGCCTACACGACACTACTCATAAGCTCTGCCATATCTGAAACTATATGACAAGAATTTCTACTTGTGTGTCGTTTGCCTGGCACTGTTGAGCTTTATACAGCGGCGCCTTCACTAGTTGGAAACTTGGAATATGTAAAGTTGTGGCCTGTGCTAGACTGCAAGGCTTCAACGAACAGTAGGAAAGAGTTCTCACGAGAGTGCGAAATATAATATGGGTACTCAAATATTATCAAAAAGAGATCCTTTAGGGTGGGGTGGGGGTGGGTACACATTTTAGACCTAAAATAAACTCTGGGTTTACTTAAATACTACTAAGCATGAGGAGGTGGCAATGGGGTATCTGGGATGATTTTGGCAGGGTGTCTTTCTAGCATTTTCTCTGTACATGACAAGCATCTGCTGCACGGGTTGGGTACACATTTAACTCTTAAAGTAAACTCTGGATTTACTCAAATATTGAGTAAGCATGAGGAGGTGGCAATGGGCGATCTGGGATGGTTTTGGCATTGTCTTTGTACTGTTGTCTCTGTACATGACAAGGTTCTGCTGGATGGGCCTTTTCGCATCCTGACTGGCTTTAGATTAGTCTCTGTATCAGACTAGCCATAGACGTGCATTTTGTTTGGTGATGCGTATGATTTTGTTAGTGATTATTCGTGACTTAAATGACCGTATATTTCTTTCTCCTTTACAGGACTTTCAGAACTTAGCTTTGATCCAAGACCTGAGATTAGACAAAGCGCGCTGCAAATTTTGTTTGATACGCTTCGAAACTATGGCCATCACTTTTCACTCCCTCTGTGGGAGCGAGTATTCGAATCCGTCTTGTTTCGTATTT
The DNA here is from genome assembly GCA_963680865.1 of Spergularia marina. Taxonomy (NCBI): domain Eukaryota; kingdom Viridiplantae; phylum Streptophyta; class Magnoliopsida; order Caryophyllales; family Caryophyllaceae; genus Spergularia; species Spergularia marina. Next base: position 23,190,532 of record OY804551.1, on the reverse strand, counting down.
TTGATTATGTTCGTCATGCCGTTGACCCTACCGCAGAAAGCTCATCTGGGGAGGGTGTGGATGATGAGATAGCTGACTTTGATCAAGATTCATGGCTCTATGAGACTTGTACATTATCTCTTGAGCTTATTGTCGATCTTTTTATCAAATTCTATCCCACTGTCCATCCTATTCTTAAGAAAGTGCTGATGCTCTTGGTGGGCTTCATCAAACGCCCTCACCAAAGCTTAGCTGGAATCGGTATTGCTGCATTTGTTCGGTTAATCAGCAATGCTGGAGATCTATTTTCAGATGAAAAATGGGTTGATGTGGTTTTTTCATTGAAAGAAGCAGCTGTGTCTACCCTTCCAGACTTTTCGCGTATCTTGGATGAGGAAAGTTCAGCAATTGTTAATATAGAATCAGTTGGTAGGCAAGGAACTAGCGAGTCCACGGGGATTGATACACCTGATCCGGACACAGAGAGCTTAAGAAACCAGCAACTATATGCTGCGATATCTGATGTCAAGTGCCGGTGTGCTGTCCAACTCTTGCTGATCCAGGTAAGCATGGGTTCATTCTCTTAATTTTTTTCACACTAGTTGCCCATCTGAATCATATAGTTTTTCATCCTTCCAGAATTCGTTCCTGTTGGTAATTCAATTTAGCTGCCTCAAATCCCCTTCTTCTAAGGCGGCAATACTTTCATTCTAATACTAATTGTTGAAAAAGGGGACGGGTAGTGTTACTACAATAAATTAGGTGGATATCATAATTAAGACGTAATTTATAATCACATCTTGAGAGGTGGTGAACATAAGGATTTGAAAGCTCCCTTTTCACTCTCAGACTCAACTCAACACCATGTGCTTCACCAGTGAACATCTGTTTTTTTAATATAATGCTTCTTTGTGTTGATTTTGCAGGCTGTGATGGAGATATACTCAATGTATAGAGCACAGATTCTGGCAAAAAATGTTTGTGTCCTTTTTGATGCTTTACGTGCCGTGGCATCACATGCACATAAGATAAACAGTGATACCACACTCTGTACTAAGCTTCAGGAGCTTGGATCCATTACGCAAATGCAAGACCCTCCACTTCTACGTCTTGAAAATGAGTCTTACCAGATGTGCCTCACATTATTACAAAACCTCATGCTAGATAGGCCTCTAGACTTCAATGAGGAGGAAGTTGAATCCCACCTCGTTGATCTATGCCGAGAGGTGCTTCAGTTTTATATAGAGACATCATCTGGTATAGCAATTCAGTCATCCCGAGGTGCTGTGCAACACTGGAGGATTCCTTTAGGTTCCAGGAGACGTAGAGAATTGGCTGGTCGTGGACCTCTTATTGTGGCCACACTGCAGGCCTTGTGTTGTTTTGCAGATGCTTCATTTGAACGGAACTTGGTATGCTTCTTCCCTCTGCTTTCCACCTTAATCAGTTGTGAGCATGGGTCAAAAGATGTCCAGGTAGCCTTGAGTGAAATGCTCAGTGTATCAGTTGGTCCCGTCCTACTGCGATCTTGTTGATCTTGGCTGGGTCTCATCCCACAGTTTAGATGTATGATAATCTTACATGGTGCCGCAGTTCGATTTTGTTGTCATCTTTGTTTTACAATCATTTTTTAGTGAATATGATAGTTTTTGGATCACATTCATAGTTAGTCGCGATTGAGTTTAGTTCCTCGTTGCTGCCTCGCGTCCTATGGTTTTCTAGGAAGGATGGCATGGCATAAGGAATCATAGATTATATCGGGAGCTTTGTTGTATGATTTTTAGTAAAACTTGAAACAGACATTTAGTGTAAAAAGTTTCTTGAATGAGCAATCAGAGGTTCTGGTTCTAACTTTAATTCTCTCTCTCTATATCCTTTCAATTCCAATGTCTTTTTCTTCTTCTTTACGAGGAGCACTGAGCACCATGTAACTGCTACTGATTTGAAAGTGAGCCATTCATCGCTTTGGCCTCTAGCCTGTCAGCCAAGATGATGCCTGCTCGCTCCACCTTCTGGAGCCGGTAAGGCACCAAACTACTAGCAGCCACTAGGATATCGAGTTCTTGGGTATGCACAAAGTTTTGACAGGATGTCCGCTATTTGATTTCTCATTAGTGAATACAGGTCGGATTTGTGTCATGTTATCGTTTCCTCTCCGAGATTCCTAGCTCAATCGTAAGGGCTATTCTAGTCCAAACAGAGCTTCTTTGCATTATGGGTTTCTTGAACTGCTCAAAGGTGGTTGAGTGAATGAACTACCTGACCAAATAATGTTCCTAATTAGCGGGAATTTAGTGATCCCATGATGAAGATTATAAGCTCATAACATTTGTTTGCATTTCTATGCGAACCTTACCGTAATGATTACGCAAATGATGAGCAAAATGATTGGTGAATAGAGTTCAGATTTGGGGAAGAACAATACCAAATTTTAGGGAAATTAGGTGTGATTATAATTCAATCTATTGACGAACCACTAATTATTGTCTCTGCATTCCTCCTTAGCTTAAGACACATGTTACTTTTGGGACCTGTTATCACCCTAATTCAACTCTTCTTGCCAAGATCACAAGATATCGGAGGTGCATTCGCCCATTTGGGGATATCTGATCAAATTGGAATGATACGGAGAAGATTAGCATGACTGTTGCGTAAGGATGACACGCATAGATCACTAGCTAGAAATATAGCCTTTGGAATCAAGAGAATGACAGCAGTGGCAGAGCCACGATTGAAAGTTGTACTGGGCCGAAACTTATCTATCGGAGTTGAGGTGGGCCAAATACTACAATTTACCAATTTTTAACTAGTTTTATAGTAAAAAATACACACAAAAAAAAAAAAAAATCGACTTTCCGCAAACCTTGGGCGGGCTGTAGCCGGGGTAAGCGGTAAGTCCCCCTGGCTCCGCCCCTGAATGAAAGACTACGCTAGCGTTGAACAAAATCATTTTACGGTTTATGGAGTACATATTAGAGGACACAACGGACATTGTACTCGCATAGCAACGAATCCACAAAAGATACCGATCAAGTACCAATAGCTAACCTAACGACATTGTTCCAACCTCCTTAAGTGGTGGAGCATTACAATAGAGATCATGAGAGGTTGGTACTCCATGATACCCAACATTGAAAGAACCTAAAATTGAAGTATAGGAAGGTCAAGATTCCGAATTCAAAGTTAATCACTTCTTATGATTGGCAATAATGAGAAAACAGAGAACACAATCCAAGAGTAAACTAGAAGATTAAGAAGTGCGATTTGGGTGGCTTGTTTTTATTATTGGTGGGTCATCGTATTTTTGTGAGTTGAATCATTGCAGTATTAGAACACAGTCAAAGGCACAGCACATGGATTCCTCACATGCATATCCAACTCTCATCAACAATCTCATCCTAAATCATTACTGCATCTTTTTTCCCACGAAAAAATATAAATATCTGTAAAAACGAGAAAGTTTTAGGTGCAATCGTTGCAATGTCATACTCTATACTGTATTAGTATTATAGAATGACTAATAATAATTATAATAATAATCTATAGTCAACTAGTCACTGTATTTGCGTATCACCGATAGTCTAGATATCGATTTCTGGTGACAAATTTTGACTAATTTTTGCCAAGTTTGGTTTATGCACCAAAAAGTTTCACTATATAAGGTGCTAGTGCAGTAGTACATAAATCCATAAATCCCAACTTGCTAACTAAAGTCTAAAACCTTCCATCGCATTTTAGCAACAAATATTTCACACTTGACTAAAAATGCTTAAATCTTTAAGAAATTGCCTAGTTTCCCTCCCAAACTCAGCTAAAACCCTTGTTCTTAAACACAATATCATAAAAAAGATCCTCAGAAACTGCAAGAGAAGCAAAAACAAGAGGGTATTTTCAGGGTTGAAAACTTCATTTGCAAGCATGGAGTTGAGCAATCAGCTAGAATTAGTGTTCAAATTCATAGATGCAAATGGTGATGGTAAGATATCTGCCCATGAACTCAGTGAATTCCTCTTGTGTCTTGGCCATGACAAGTCCAAAGTTGCTGAAGAAGCTTCTTGGATGCTCAAGCACATGGATGCCAATGGTGATGGGTATGTTGATTTGAATGAGTACATGGATGTTGTCATGATGAATGATGATCATGACCATGATGATGGGTATAATATGGATGATAATCATGATTACAAGAATTATGATCATCATGATGATAATGATTATGATATAGAAGATGAGCTTATGGATGCATTTCTAGTGTTTGATACTGATAATAATGGGTTGATTTCAGCTAAGGAGTTGAAGCGTGTATTAAAGAGGCTGGGGTTTGCTAATTGTAGCATTAAGGAATGTAATCTTATGATTAAAGGGGTTGACAAAGATGGGGATGGTTATGTCAATTTTGAAGATTTTAGACTTATGATGATGGGGTTATGTTAGATGATCCTGGCTTATTGGCTCTGGTATCGAGATTGAGTAGCACCCGGTGTCATGAGTCTGGTATCGAAATTGAGTACCACCCGCCGATATATTGTCGTTGATTTTCGAGTATTGTAAGGTTTGTAACAACCGCTTGTTTGTACTAGTAGTTCTATTTGACATTTTGGGGGAGAAGAGGCTAATTTAGCTGCTAAGGAATTACTTGAAAGCTTGATTTTTTTTATTTCTCTAGAAGTTTCTGTAGTATGATTGTATGAAGCAGAGCCCTCCCTCCACTGTCCTGCCTTAAATAAAAGTGTGTGCATTTTATTTGTACGTAGCTCATCTTATCACTATATTTTAATTCTACATTTGTGAGAAAAAAAACTGATTCATATCTTGAGTGTCTATACCTGATTACTTTTTTTAAGACTTATCGAGCGTCATAAATTTACTCGAGAGTCGAGACTCAATCAATGGTTTTGTATCTTACCAATATTACTGTGACTGATATATGTTTCTCATTTAAACAAGCGATCAAAGGGGTACAATTCCAAAATGGCTAACTCTTGCGAATTAACCCTAAAACAATTCACCCATTAAAACTACGCACGTTATCGACGTGAAATATTCATGATCCCGTGATTTCCAAGGAAAAAAAAAAAAGATTGAGGTAGGACGATAAATATAACAAAGGAAAACAATTCCAAGTAAATGAAGTGAAGAATCCAATCCAACGGTCCGTCTCCTCTCCATTACATTGCATTTCATCCACTTTTACGATCCCCTCTTTCGAGAGTCAGTGTGTGTGTGAGTCTTTGTTCATTCACTGATCATTTCAAGTAAGTTTCTTCTTCCCCTTTTCAATCAGCTTACAATGTACGCTATTTTGTTCTGTACTCATATATGTTTCTGGGTCATCAATGCAAGATTTAGGGTTCTAAGAATTCTTATTCTTTCAATTGGGGGTTGATTTGGATTGTGATTTTATATCTTAAATCTGTTCCTGAATCTGTTTTAATGCTTTACACTGATGTTGACTAAGGATTTGTAAAGTGGGTCTTCTTTATGAAGCTTCAAATCTTCGCCATTTTAGGTGAAATTTTATTATTGACGATTTATGTTAGTTGACCCCCAAATCATTTTCGGACCGAGGTTTTGTTGGCGTTGTTGTATTGATGCTCGGGTCGAAAGATGTGAACTTTTTTACCGCTTATGTAAATTTGCAAAATGGGGGCACATTGTTGAACATATTTGATCTCAAAGATAAAGTCTTTCTGTTAAACTAAGTTATGTAGCTTAAATCGGTATGGGTTGGAGAGGTAGTTTTAGGTGAATTATCATTGATGATTCATATTAACGGACCCCAAAACATTTTTGAGAATGAGGTTAGGTGCTGTTGTTGTATTGGTGCTCGAGACGAAAGATGGAACTTTCTTACAGTTTAAAAAGAAAACTAGCAAATTGAGGTTTCATTTGCGCATGTTTGATCTCAGGGATAGGTCTGTCGGTTAAATTAACATATGGAGCTTAAATCGGTATGGGTTGGAGACGTAATTTTTGGTGAATTTCTAGTATTGAGGAATGAGGATTCATTTTTTACCCCAAATCATTTTTGGGGAATGAGGCTTTGTTGCTATTGGTGTTTTATTTATGCTTGGGTGGAAAGACGTCAACTTTCTTACTGCTTATGTTAATTAGCCAGATGGGGTTTCATTGTTGCGCGTCTTTGATCTTAAAAGATAACCTCTTTCTGTCAAATTAACATGCGTAGCTTAAGCCGGTGTGGGTTGGAGAGGTAATTATAGGTGAATTTTAATTATTGACGATTCATGTTAGCCGACCCCAAGACATTTTTGCGAATGAGGGTTAGTTGCTGTTGCTGTATTGATGCTCGGGACGAAAGATGCCACTTTCTTACAGCTTATGTTAATTAGCAAAATGGGGTTTCATTGTTGCGCAGGTTTAATCTCAAAGATAACATCTGTCTGCTAAATTAACATATGTAGCTTAAATCCGTATGGCTCGGTGAGGTCATTTTAGGTGAAATTTTATTATAGACGATTCATCGTAGCCGACCTGAAATCATTTTTGGGAATGAGGCTTTGTTGCTGTTGTTTTATTGACGATTGGGTGGAAAGACTTCAACTTTCTTACCACTTATGTAAATTAGCAAAATGGGGTTTCATTGTTGCTCCTGTTTGATGTCAAAGATAACATCTTTCTGTTAAATTAACATATGTAGATAAATCGGTATGGCTTGGAGAGGTCAATTGTCCAAGAACCTGAAGGAGCTTCGGATCCTTTTCTGCCAAACTTCCCCTGCGAGTGCTGAAGCAAGGTACTGTACTATTGATATGTTGATTCTGATTGTTGATTACTTTCTCCTACTGCATCAATTTGTTCTTATGACCATAAAGTTATGATCTTGTTTGTGATGCTAGCCATTGCATCTCAGTTGTGTTATGATGAATTTGAGTCTGGGCTGTATGCTAATTTTTGAATATGCTTTCAATTGTAATAGGAGTTTTGTTGAGCAGAACTACAAGGGGTTGAAAGCACTGAACCCCAAATTGCCTATCTTGATTCGTGAAGCCCGCGGTGTTGAGCCCCAGGTCTGGGCTAGATATGGTAAGCACTGCAATTTGTAACATTTGCCTTCTCTCCTTTATCACTCCCGCTTGCCTAGGTTATGCCATCATTCCAACTCACTTCCTTCCACGTGATATGGTTGTTCGTGAAACACATTTGAAAATGATAACACTAACAACGTACCACTTTGATGATTACATAGACATGATGAAATAAAGTTGTGTCCTTGTAGAACTTTTCCAGTTGCTTCTAGAGCTGTGAAATCTGAGTCGTAAAATGATATCTGTTTTAGCTTCCTTATATATTCTCTTACCTCGTCTTATAATCTCAGTCATAGCAGTTCTCTATTTTCTAGTGTTCAAGTCATGGAAACTTTATGCTGCAACCCGTTCAAGTCTCATCTTCTTGTGTTCTTTTCATGTAGTTTGTCACTGGGACCCTATCTATTGCTCTTCTCTGATATAAGCTGAGCATGCCAAAAGGTTCAGGACTGTTATGGATTCATTATGTCTTAGCCAAAGCTTATAGGTTAGATTACAAATAGGATTCCTGTACTAAATCAAGGAGTGATGGTTCTCAAGGTTTTGTGAGTTGATGCACTGGCGACTGTTTTATATTTCTGGCAATCCTGGGTTCCAAGCTGGCAATTTCTGCTCGATCTCTAGCGTTGGTTTGCTCTGTGTATCTTTTATTTTGACTACTTCTAGGCTTCCTCTAAGCCAATCACAAGGTTTTTGGTCATGCACCAACTCTAATAGAGGACTAACATGATCTTGCGTGTTAAACGGTTCGTGTTCATGACCTATGAGGGCTCCTGTTGGTGGCTATGGACAAAGCATATGGGCCTTATGCTTGATGCATTTGGTCATTGTAACTACAACTTGGGGGAACTATCTGGTAAACAATGATTTATTTTTTTTTTGTTGCTTTTGAACATTAGTCAAAGGTGTATCCTTAATTCTAAATTTTTGAGCAATCTATCCATATTCGCTTCATCCAATGATGACTCTCCGAGTTACTATGACCCCAAACATTGAGTGGACTCGCAAGAGAAACTGGCTAGTAGCCTGAGAATAGGTAGATATAGGATAGTTTGACTGGGATGACAAACAAGTGGAAGTAAGATGGGTATCGTGGGATAGTGACTGTTTTATATAATAGACTGATGAAACATTTTGAAGTTGTTAGGTATTGAATTGATTTTAGCTCTGCTTGTCCTTTGATTTCTCAAAGGCAAACAGTTAGTTTTTTGTTCTTAGTTGAGTAACAAGTGCACAAGTGATCAGAAGAGTGATTTATGTGTTGAGGAAGGACAAAAAGTTTAGGACTTTCCCCAAAGTTAATACAAAAGATGAGATATTCCTTGAAGAATGTGTAATTACCTTTCCGGTTAAGTCTCTGAAAGATTGCCATAAATGCAAACTTACAAAGAATCTTAACTTCCTTTGGACTTTCTAGTTCAGCGCAGCAGATCTGCTTGTGTTTACAAAGGGTTCCAAATGCTGTTAACTCACGCCATTGACCCTGGACAAGCTGTTGCCCTAAAGCCCATATCTCTGTATTTCTTTTCTTTTTGCCTTGCTGTAAAGGTTACATTTGTGAAGGGGCTCTAATTTTGTTGAAAAACTTTTAAGTTACAGAAGAGACAATGCACAAATTTCTCAAGTCATAGCCTCATAGTCATAGGTAATTAGCAAAAGACAGAAAAAGAAAGTGGGTATGCTTGGAAGTTAATGGAGGTGTAGTTTTTGCAATGTGTCCATTGATGCTGGCTGCTTTGTCAAATTAGCAGCATCTGGAGTAGCAAAAGACTATTAGTCTTGGCTGACATAAAGATGTCCATTGTACGATTCTTAAAGCGTATGGTCTAGTCACTTCATGAGGTGTGAGCCATCAATGTTAAGTTGCAAACTGAGGGAACGTGAAGGTGTCTGAAAAATGGTGGTGGATATGGGAAGAATGCTGGGGAAGGGATGAGAGGTTCTATAACTGATTTCTGGGGAGATGGACTGAGATAGGGAGGAGAGTGAGCTGCTTACAATCATGAGGTGAAAGTTGGACATGAGCTTGATTCCTGACGTGACCTCGTCTTTTTGGATGTGCTTTGGCTTTGTTGAAGAAGACTTTTTAAGGTAGAAATTTTTAGGGATTCCGGAGATTTTTATTGATAATTTAATACAGCCATTAGTTAACAAAGAGTACTATTGTCCAACCCTGATCCCAACTCACAAGCTTGTAATAAAAAGGTATTTCGCAATGTAATAACTAAGCATATTGTTCACAAACGAGATTCGAGAAATTAAACTGAAACCTTACTCAAATTCTTTCTTCTGAATACCACTGATTTCAAAATCCCATGAATGCTTTCATTTATAACCAGTGATAGTGCACAGTCATGCGTTCGTGTCTCCTCTGAAATGTTTTGAAAGGTAAGAATCTAATCTCATTATCAATCAAAGGAACGTAGTTGGCTCTTGGTATGCTTCCCTTATCACAAACTCTTGACATTTTTGGTTACATAACATAATCAAATTACGGTATGAAGGAAGCACTTGCCTGTTTATGGCTTTCTAGTACTCTTGCCCATATGAGCTGCAATTTTCTTGAAAGAAGCATGTCACATGAGTGATTTTGTTGTACTTGAGTACTTTCTGATTTCTATGGCTACCCTACAATACCTGAAAGTTTCATCCCCTTTGAGAAATTGTCTAAATGTGAGCTAAAGTTATGTCTAAATGGGCATTTTTGCTGTCAAGTCCATTGTTTAACCTTACATTGGTATCTTCTGCACCAATTGTTCACAATTTAACGTATTTTCTTTGTAGACTACGGTGTTGAAAAGGGTATACGTCTAAATGGCATGGGCGAGGAGCAGATAGCTAAGGCGATTCAGGATCTTGTGAAAGCTGGGGAGGCTCTTAAAGCATAAGACATGTTGTATGGACACCATCAGAATGATTCTGGCATTTACAATATGTTCTCTTTGCTCTGGTCTATTTTACCTTTGTCTGATCTGAGCTATATTTTTGTCTCAAAATGTACTAGCACTGTCCTGTGTGATAGCTAGCAGCATCGAGTGTCCGTTTAACTGCTGCCTCTTTAACTGCTGGAATTGAATATTTCCGGGTAGTAATAATCATCTATGATGACTGATCACCATGTTACCTATGTGCTGTGTTAGCCATTCCCATGTCAAGATGACAAGATGTTCAGACCTCAGAGTGTAAACAAGATGTTCAGAAATCAGAATGTAAACATTTGAATCTTCGACGTGTTTGGTTATTTTGTTAAACAAGCTCAGTGGCATAAACCTTGAACTCGCAGATTGAATTTCACTATACTGAGCTTGCTAAACTATTAGCTCGAGTGTGATATCGGATATGCCCCTCAAATGTGCAGAGGTGTAGAGGATCCTACTCCTATATCATAACAGTTTCCCCATTTCGGCATTCTGACTACCGCCTTCGGGTGTTTATCTGACGTCGTATATTGCATAGATTTGAGGTTCGGTATGAGGTTCGGACGGGAACCTCTCGTTGCCTCATTACCGAAGAGGCCAAGATGCTGAAGTTATGGGTTTTCCCTTTCCAAGGCCTTAGTTAGTTCCAGTCCAGCCCATTCGAACAGCTGGATTTTCAACCCGAATTACTCATAATGGGCCGTTATGGCCCATCTTCAATACTTCTGAAGTTTTTTTTTTTTAAATTTTTTATTGAGGTCATATTTTCAGGACTTTTGTTGTGTGCTCTAACAATTTTTCTTTTCTTGCTTGATACGGAGTATGTTTCTTTTGTCCCATATAGTCGTAAAGGAAATGCAAACCAGATACGTTTTGTGAAACGTACTTTAACTTACGTACGATGAATAGAAAAAAAAAAAGATGTACTCGCTGAACTGATTGATATATATGTAAATGTCTCGATTTTGTTTAATTTGGAGCTTCAAAAACAATTTTAAAGCTTTGAAAAGATTGCTACACCTCCTTGTTTTGTTGAAAGGGTGGGAGTCAATCATCAATCATATTAAGATCCTCATACACTCAATCTATACAAATATAATCGCTTTGATTTGAAGATCTTAGCATAAAAATCATACATTAATTTGATTGAGTCTTATGACACACAATGTGTTATGGTTGTGCATAAGCAACACTTGTCTTAGTATATATTTCATCTTACTATTTTAAGTATGTTGCCCAAATTAGGAAGACATATATAACATGTATAAAATGTATATATAATAACACATCCATTTGTTAAAAATATAAGTTAACTTGAGTTATACAAGATCAACTGATCAAGTACACTTTTACAATTATAACTAGTGTAGATATAAGTATAGAATTCATTATACTATAAAGTTGGATATAAAATAAAGAAGCTAATTAAAAATAATAGTTCTTCATTAATAATCATTAGAAGGCTTGAACATTGTTGACGGCAATGATTTGCATAGCTTTTTATCTAGAATTTCTTAATTTATAAGCCTATATATATGCTCGCTTAGATAAGATTATTTATGCCTATAGCATAATTAAATAAATACTTGGAAATGTACAAAGCTAATTTTCTAAGGTTACATATAGTGTACCATGGAAGGTTCCAGAAGATATGTATGTAATTTATGCAGTTCCAAATATGTAGGGATATAAAATATGGCACTTCATCTTACAGTTTCATGCACATAAATACATACACACTTGTTTATTGTGTGCTTTTTTAGTTAAATTTTTCATTGTAAGAATTCCATCCTGTGGCGCTATTAATTTCGCATTTTTTTTTCTTTTTGTTTTATGTTGTCTTTACAATCGATTTTATTGTAAATATTATGTTGCTTGGAGAAAACTAATTTAAGAACGGAATTGGATCCCCTAAAGTTGAAAATAAACTCTACCATTTAGAGTTTACTTAATAAGGTAATAATTAATTGTTTTGCATTTTTTTTTGTGCATTTCCTTTTCTTTTATTACTAATTTTAGCAGACTCTACCAAGAAATAACTCTAGGGGATCCTCACCCAGACTTTAAGAACTCGTTGTGTACAAATACTGAAAATTTTCCAAACAGAAGAGAAAAGGTTAACATTTATTTTATTTTATTTGTGTTATGAATAAATAAAAAAAGTCTAGTCACATTTCACAGGAAGAAATTTCGATACAAATGACTTTCGAATATATATTACGAGTATCGATTATGTTCGAACAATCTTACCTACTAGTCTAATAAGCGTCATCATACGCTAAAACACAAGGTTCCAAGAGTTGTTGATGGTAGGATTGGTAGCATGTCACTTACGTTGCCGCACGTAGTATTGTCACATTGTATCTTAATCTTGCGGCTCCAATCAGAAAAGTTTTTGCATCTTATTCTTATTTTGGTTGTGATGATCGCATATTTCATGCAACCCTATTGTTCGTAGGATTCGATTATTAGCTCATCCTTGAAAAATATATATTAGCAATGACTTTTGCAAAAGAACCTAGCTTGAAATCGTAAAGGTTTCCCCTTTTGAAAAACAGAATCAAAGATGCTTAATTATGATGTTCACCATTTTAATTTGAACAATAGCATGTATATATGCTAAAGTATATACTCCGTATATATTTTTTTACCTGTTATTAACTCCAAAAACCCAACTTTTCTTAGCATAGGCATAGTATAATCGACCGATTTTCAAAAACTAACTTATCGAAACTCTATCTTGAACCTAGTTACTAAATATAGAAATAGTAACTACCTCGACACGAACCAATCTCCTAATTAATTATCAGTCGATTGTCATTGAACCAAATCGAATCAACTAGCATTGAACAATGAGTCGATAACACTACTCTACCCTTAGTTTTCTAAGTTAAATTAATACACCGTGCCATCAAACCGTATCATGTCTTGCACCCACATACATGATAGTATGATACATGCCATCGAAGTATAACCACCGTGTCTTCACCAACTTTTGCATAAACCCGTGTCATGAAATAAGGTTAAAACAAGGGAATCTATGATCAATGTCCAAACAATTAGCGTTGACAAAAAGCCAGCCAATTACATTAGCAAGAAAAAACTAATCAAAATACACAAAACACAAAAACAAAAGGAGTAGTTGTTGAAGGTCGTATTATTCCAAATTAGCCCGTCGTTATCATTTCACATGGAGACCTCATCATCTTACTTTGGTCGGTTGTTTACTCCCTTAATTATTCAATATATCTTCAACGCAATTGCACCAATTATTATATACTATTAATAATCTCATCTTTAATTAATTTAATTAAGCTAATCTCCACCTTAATTAATCAGAAGACAGCTTTATTTTCAGGTTAACTCTTCTTATTGGTGGATAAGTGGTAAAATTGGAACAACCTAAAACCAACTTTACAGCAAAAACAAATAATTACTAAAGAACTAACATGCAACATTATACGAGATTCGTGGGGAACTTTCTCTAATTTTATTAGGTTGGTGCTCATCACATGCCACCTTATATTGGTGTGTTTTTTGTCCTTATTTGTGGACCTTATATGTATCTTTCATACCATAGAAAGTAGCTTTCCTATGAATTAAGTACCTAGTTTAATTTACATAAGTGATAAGTGGGTTTGCTTTTTTTTTTAGTTCCGTAATGAGTATCTGATATACATGAGAGAATTCAGATTCTGAGTAGTCGGAATCTAAAGCTTATAAATATTTCGAAGTTTAGGTATGAGTCTAGCATATGATTGAGATCATATAACTTACAAGAGAGCCTGGCACAACAACACGAATCCCTAGACCCTAAAACTTAATTAGACTATATATATATGGTGATGACTTAGTTAAAAAAATTAATTGTTTTAACTGAAATTAGTATTAGTAATCATGTACTCCGTAGTGTGTTCCGTTAACCTAACAATTTAAGTTCAAAAGTTACATAAAAGAACATTTTACGAAGTTTTGGTGTAAAATTAGCAGAAGATCATCTTAACAAAAACAATCGATTATTCGAAAAGAAATTACATAGATAAACACATATTATTGGAGAAAAAAAGGTACATACTCACCCAATTTGAAGCTACTTAATTAAAATAAATTCTGCTGCGCAAGGTGATAATCATTACGTCTTTTTATCTAATGATCGCATGGAGTTGATTTATCTAATCACAAGTAGTTCTCGATTAAGACCAGCATTAGTATACTATTAGGCACCCTTTTTTCCCGTTAAGCTGGCTCGACAATTCTAGCTAATGTATAATTAGAGTAACAATCAAGTTGTATAGTAGTAGCAGCTCCCTAGGTCTTATTCATCTCCTTCACACTACCACTAGTCCACTACACACTGATGCTTCAGTGCTTCTTTCTAAAGTAAAGCTTCTCTCTTTGTCTATCTCAGCTCATACACCAATCTTGTTTCTTATGCATACATACATGTACTAGAGTAATTAGTAACAACTGTACGTATTATGAAATCTAGTCCATAGTTCCATCATTTTGGAGCTTGGTGAATGAAGTATGTCATCAGTATTATTGGATCTATGTGTTTGGATCAGCTTAATTAATAAGTCGAAAATCGATGCATTTTCTTGGCTAAATAAAATGGCAGATTTATTGTCTAACAACTTTATCTTAACTTAATTGAACCGATGATTAAGACTCTGAAAATGTAGGTTTATAATTAACAAAAATTAAACAATAAGTGCAATCCCTACCTAGTTGACTTGATTAGCTTATTAGAGGTATATACCATCTAATAAACACCCACCACAGTCTTATAAGAGGTAGAACAACAACTCACACATTAATCTGATGTGGTACATTAAGAGCCTAATGGAGTAATAATGTCATCATCAATCTATAATTTTGTAATACTATTGCCAACAATTATTTATGTATCAAATTAAAGGGTTAAACAGTAATATTAAGATTGTTTTAGTAGGATGTACTCCATGTCATTTAACAAGAAGTTGCAACTCCAATACTAGTCTAATCAATAACTAGTAATTTAATATTTGTTTTGAAATTACCCGGCCGCCTTTAGTAGATAGATAATACTTAGTCTTTAAATTTATTGCGCATGTTTTTTTTTTATTTGTACTAACTTCGTTCAACAAAGTGTACTTAGATGTGATTAGTTCGGCGTTGTATGTACATACAAAATGATTATAAAGAGAATTATGAAAGTTGTTATTGATGTAAAATGATTGGAGATCAGAGAAAGTTCGAAGTGAGTATATAAGTAGGTATGATTTGGACATTAGGCATAATTGGGAAACCGTGGAAATCACTAGCTCCATCATAATAAGAATATCCTATTGAAAAGGATATTTTAGAAATAATGAAACAAGCATGAATTTTAGCATCAAATGGGTAAAATGGACCGTTGACTAGCCCTTTGAACAAAATTATTGTTTGCCTTGTTAAAATATTTTTTTCATATAAATACGGATGAGCATAAGATGGTCTCATTATAAATATATTTTATCCTTGATTAAAATTGAAATCAACAAATTAAAGTTCGTGAATTGAGATGATGATGTTCTTAGAAATGTAAGAGTTTTGAAAAATTTATTTCTTACTTTTCTTACGTGATGACGTGATATACTAAGAAGTTGTTAGAACGTGTCTTATACATTAGCTAAAGATTTTAATTGTTAATCTATGAAAATCTCTTGACGCGTCACTATAGCATTTTTGTTGTAAATTATATAACTCTAATATTTTTATAGGAAATCCCAACGTTATTGTATGCTTTTTTTCGGATGGTCCGAAGGATTTTTTTTTTCTCTCTCTCAAAGTTCTTGTATGCTTTGGCTCATAATGATAGGAATCAAGTTCTTTGACAACCCAATGAGATTTACATAAAGCATTTAACCTAAAGAAATGTCATATTTGACAAGGTACTATATACACTCACACTTTCTTTAAATTGACAAGTATGACAACCAATAAACTTTGTCCCACAAATCGACTTTGTCCAACAAAAAACCAAACAATCAAATCATCACTGAACACTTTTTAGGGCACATTCTGAAAAAGAAATGTGTAGAAAACATAGGATTTAGCCAAATTTGTATAAAAAAAACATGAACTTGGTTTAGAAATATAAGTTTGGCAAAATATATTTAGTTTTCTCAAGGCAATATATAAGAAGCCACATTGGAGATCAGAGGTGGTTGAGGAGGCAAAATGGTACAGAAATGATGAGACAATATTGTGGTTGAAGTCTGATAATGAAGATTTTTAAAAGAGAGAAAGTTAAGGTTTGGGGGGCGTGATGGACAGGCGTGGGTGCCGCTGACAAACAATTTAACAGTGTCCTCGTGAGTCGTGCCTTGTTTTGTCCTTTTAACGTCGGTCTATTCATTAAATTGTTAACGTTTAGTTTAAATGAAAATATTGTAAAAGTACGATTCTTTAAAAATTGTGGCAATGAAACGTCGTGTTTGATGCCACATACATTTAATTTATATCATACATACATGATCGAGGTATACAGAAAAACTGAAGGTTGTTTGATTCTCATTTAGATGCAATGAGTGCCCGATGACAACTGACGAGGGTTCGATCCTCAGTTTCAATAATTTAATTTGTACTTCGAAAATTAATTAGTATGGAGAAGAATGCTTGTGTGTTGCGTATGTCCGAAGCCAGCAGTAGGATTTGAGGCAATGGATGAATGTGCAATGCACTTGGAATGGAAGAGGGCCATGCGTATAATTAGATTAGACAAGCAAGGCCGGTTTACGCTTTTCATTCCCTCAAATTTGCATCATTACGCGTCGTTTTGATCCCACTCCAGGGTGTGCGGGTGATCAATGCACTGCGTTTACCGATTTTTTTCCGGCCTTCAGCGCACGTGCATCAGTAATGACTACTGTTTCTTGCAAACTTCTCTCGTCTATCTATGCTGATGCACTGAATTATCGAATACTCAAATACTCTTGTCTTTCCCTTTCTCTCTATTTCTCTCCTTCGTTAATCCATTTCGATCAATTTTGTTTTTTTACAACAAAATTAGCTGAATTAGTACTCCATCTGTTCACCTATAAAACGCGTAGGGACGGAACACAATTTTAAGAAAAATAAAATAAAGAATGAGTTTTAGGTGGGTCCGTTTGGTGTAAAATTACGCATAGGGGTATGTCCCACTTACACTTTTAATAAACAAATAAGGATGTTTTAGTTTTTATTATGTACAAATATGAAAATACTCTAAATAGGAACTTTAAACATGAACACTCCTAAATAGAAAGTAGGAAATTTATAGCCGAACAGAGGGAGTATTTTTACAGGTTTTACCGGTGAGCCAATCTTTCTCGAATTAGTTTGGTATAAACTCTTGTAATCGTCAAGCATTAATCTATTATCCCTTTAATATCTCACTTGTTAAGCTAACTGACTTACATCTAATTATAAGAGCGACGATATGTTGGATTAAGCGTTCTCGAGACGTACCAAGCAAGAGACACGTGGTATGTTTGAGAGAGGGCGAATACGCCCCCATAAGTCACGCCCTGACTGAGAGTGTGTGGCAAGTCGCATGACCAAAAAACGAGTGAGTGAGTGAGTGAGTGAGTGAGTCCGCTCCAATTTCCGATAATCAGATCACTCCTCCAACCCCATTCACTCCCACATGCTGACACTGCTGCTTCCATTTCTACTTCCCTTCTATTTTCTCTCTTTCTCCTTCTTTTTCGGTTTTGCCCATAATTTTCTTCTAACTAATTAACATCTTGATCTAGTTACAATCCCCCTAAACCTGGAAGTGAACCAAATTAACGCTTAATTATAGTCTGAATGCTAGAGGTGTAAAGTGTAGACATACATAATTCATTTATCTACTATACGTGCAGGTGGAAAGTTTTCTTAGCAGTAGCAAAATTAATTTGCATGGAAAAATATTGTTATCGATTGTAAAATGAATTATGTAGGTGGTAAAGTTTAGGGTCCGTTCGAAATCATTGTCGTTTTCAATTTTTGATTTTTTTTACGTAAAGAATTAGTTAAATAAGTTACAAAATTAACTTTAAATTGTTTGGTTCTATAATAATCATATAAAAAATGAAAACTGACAACTGAAAACCATTTTTTCTGGTTTTAAAAAATGGGACTTTGGTTTAAAAAAAAAAAAAAAAAAACGGAAAACGATACCAAACAGACCCTTAATTAGTGTAAAAGTACTACTTAAATCCCAGAATCCCATATGATTTTGCTGAAAGTACTTTTGGTTTGATTCAAATTGTGGTTGCATATACATGTGTGCAAACATTCGGATCAGCACAAGATGATTAGATTTAACTAAATAAATCATTTAGTCATTTAAATCACCCTGGAGCTTAATTAGGACCATACTAATATGAAATGCAACTGTATTAAAATATACGAAGGTGAACTTTGCTGCAGTACATATGTGGAACTGTTTGGCTCAACCGAAGCAAATGAGATGGCGCAATATAACGCACTTTGTCTCTATAAGTGTTACGAAATATAATAATCTAATTTATTTGCTCTTAATTCGAGTCAAATTTTCTTTAAGATTGTTGCATAACAGCATCATTTCCCATCATTTTATATCTCAAAATCCATACGGTAGAATATGTGTGTAAAGATGGTGGATAATCAGAACCTAATTAGTTCGATGACTATTACTACCTCACATGCTAAGGTAATTACTTAGAACTTAAACGAAGATCTGAATTGCACATATGAAGGGCGGGAACGGGAAAATTTTGCAATGCTAATGTCATTACATGGACCAAATATGGTCTTTATATATGTACTTCGTAAGTCAGTCGGTACTCCTAGTATCCAAGTAAATGCATCAATCAACACCATTCAACCAACATGATGAAGATAAGGACAAAATGTGTGGTGTATTTTATGGGTCCCAGTGGAAAAAAAAAACATATATCACAATACGGTAGATTATAATATGGATTTCGAAAGGATTTGTGGTAGCTCACTTGGTTGAGCTACGTACCACTCCCCCAACATGGAAGTTGGGGGTTTGATCCTTATCAACCCCAACTTGTAAAGTTGGGGGGTTTGTTTGTGATGTGGACCCTCTTATAGGGTTCCCCTGCCGGGTTCATGCCTGGTTTCCAGATGTTCAGTTGGGGTCTTCTTGTGAGGTAGATCCCCTTAATAACCCCCTAGCTCCACAGGGACTGAGCCCTCCGGGGCCAGTAAATTACCGACTCAAAAAAAAAAAAAAAAAAGGATTTCGATGATAAGTCGAGCAAATTAAAATCAGCATGTTAAATCCCCGGGTTAATTATTCGTATATTGTTATATGTCCAAACTAACATAAGGTTTCTGTAACACCCCGCCTCATCGCCTAAGCCGAGAGTAGTCAACTATGCCAGCTTGTCAGGCTGTGTACTGACCCCCCTGGGGGTATTACATTAGATTTCAGAGGAGGTTCCTGAGAGATTAAGGGATCATATGAGGTGCTTAAAAGGATTGAAAATGCTACTCATACCAACAAAGTCGACTTTCTTTTTAGGTAGCTCATGTGATAAGAACTTCAAAGTTGGGAAACTAGTTTCCCAGGATGCGCACGATTGAGGTCAAAGTGCGCCGAAAGGACCCGTGTTGGTCCGTAAAGTCGTTACACAGGCTGACAAGCTGCCACATCTAACTACTCTCGCCTCAGACGATGAGCCGAAATGTTACAGTTTCTATTAAAATATCTACCCAAACTTTTTCCCCTATGCCAAATCAAAGTAAGAGTAATTAAGTTTAGGATGCAAGCGATGCACTCCCATCTTTGTGATCAATGGATCATCAACAGATTTATCAAAATATGCCACTGATGACTTTTGTATCATTAATCAATATAGACATACAGTACAACCCCATACTTTAAAGTTTGAACGTCTTATCCAATAATCATATACCTCGACTTTATATATTAGGGAGAAATAAAACATAAGTTAATGTAACGGTTGCATCCAAACGTCTAATTCACATTAATCCATTGATTTAAGAAAAAAAGGGGGAGGAGGGTCCCATCGAGCACCCATGCGCACGCAGCAAAACTTGGCCCTTGTCCCTTAAGCCAAAACTCTAAACCCAAATTCAACATACCCCAAAAAGTTAAAGAACATAGACATAGACTCCCCTCTTTTAAGACCTAACCCTAACCCAACTCTCCCAAAACTTTCTTCATTCTTACACCCACAAACCAATCTTCAACCTCCTTTTTTTTTTTTCCCTCTCTCCTCTCTCCTCTCCCCCCAAACCCTCACCAACAGCCAAGCTAAGAACAAGGAAAGAGATCAGAGAGAAAACAAGAAAAACTCTCAACACAATCCAACCTAATTAAAAATCACCCTCTTCTCATATCATCTTGCAAGAATTACGTGAGCTTGACTCAACAAAATTATTATGTATACGGTTCCAAAGTTTATTATTATTATTCAGCTCTTCCAGCTGATATGATCTCCTGAGCAAAAACTAGTAATTTTTTTTTTTAAATCAATTTCCATCCCATAAAATATTTGTGTGTGTATCTTCCTTCTTAAGCTTTTAGATTATTATGGATCCAGTAACAGCACATGGGAGGCCTCTCCCTCCTCCTTTTCACACGAATCTTCATCTAAACCCACACCATCAGTTCCATCATTTTCAGCAACAACAGCAGCAGCTTTTCCAGCAACAGCAAAACCAGCAGCAACAACAACAGCAGCAGCATCATCAGAGTTCGGAAGCCGAGCAGAGCGGGAGCAGCAGCGACCTTAAACCCAACAATAACTTGAAGCGTGAGCGTGACGAGTCCGGTATAGACAGCAAGGATGATAACAACGGCGGTGGTGGAGAAGACGGTGGAGGGAGCGGAGGAGACGTCCAAAGGCGGCCGCGAGGGCGACCCGCTGGATCGAAAAACAAGCCCAAACCACCCATCATCATAACTAGGGATAGCGCAAACGCGCTTAGATCCCATGTTATGGAGGTGGCTAACGGGTGTGACATCATGGACAGCATAACTAATTTCGCCCGTAGGCGCCAGCGTGGCGTGTGTATCTTGAGTGGGACCGGGACGGTGTCCAACGTCACGCTGCGGCAGCCCGGTGCACCGGGGGCGGTCGTCACTTTGCACGGTAGGTTTGAGATATTGTCGCTTTCTGGGTCATTCTTACCGCCCCCGGCTCCACCTGCTGCTTCAGGGCTTACTATATACCTTGCTGGAGGGCAAGGGCAGGTGGTCGGGGGCGGGGTTGTAGGACCACTCCTTGCATCTGGGCCAGTTGTCATCATGGCCGCCTCCTTTGGGAACGCGGCCTATGAAAGACTACCACTCGAGGAAGATGACGCGAGTGGGGCCCAGATGCAAGGAATGGGAGCTGGTGGTGGTGGAGGTGGAGTTGGAGCTGGTGGGTTAGACTCGCCTCCACCACAAGGAGGAGGAGGAGTCGGGGGACAAGTCATGGGTGGTGATCAGAGTAACAACGGTGGTGGTAGCGGTGGTGGTTCTGGAGGTGGAGGAGGAGGATTATTACAAGGGTTGCCACCAAACTTGTTGAACTCTTTGCCACCAGAAGCATTTTGGGGTACTCCTCCTAATCGACCTCCTTATTGATAATCATATGATGATGATTACGAATGTATGTCTTACAATTTTACTTGGATTTTAATGTTTTTAAGTTTGATACTCTTTGGAAATTTTTACTACTAAAAATTTCAGTAGCAGTGAATGTTGATTATATCCACTACTTCTCCCATCAAATTAATTATGATCTTAATCAATCCCCTCTATCATTATAATTAGCTTGCTTTAATTCAATTTCATCTTAATTTGTTACAATTTGGTGGTATTTTGTCATTGAAGGCGCCTAATCAGTATATATTTTGTCTTTGGTACATTATTTTTCTTGTTTTTCTTCCTTTAGTTTGATATTACACCATGCATTTTGGATGATGTGTGACAGTGAATTTCATTTGCTTTGGTTTTTGACGACTAAAGCGTTACATCCATGATTATAATGCAATGTACAAATTTTCATAATGTTTCTCAAGCTACCAAGGAAGAAAAAAAAAAAATCCCTTTTTCACCATTATTTCTTGCTAATTCTTGGCACACATTTTGTTGATTAGGAGAAATTATGTTTTAAATCCAAGTAATAATAAACCGACAGCGTAACCCAATTGATACTTATTGCTTGATCGTCATTATTTTTCCTAATCCATTGTATTATAGCAAGCAATGCCGTCTTTATCTATCTACTGACCGTAATCGAGGTACTAGTATAGCTATGTTACTTCCCATGTCCAATTTTGTCATCACCCGTCTTGGTGTACGATATTTACGCTTCACATATTAGTCCATTGAACATATAGACTTAGAGGTTATATATGTCGAAAATTAAGAAAATGATAAGTAACATGATGTTAAGCATTGGGGAGTAAAAGTAGGGAGAGTTAGACAATAATCACTGTCTTTGCACATACTACTAGTTACTTTCACATGCAACTCAGCGCCCCTCCAACCTTTTCTCACTGCACGCATTATCATCATTTTAGCCCCCATAACCTCGCCTTTTACCCCCATTATTTAAAAAAACGTACTACGTACGAGTAGTTTATAACACTTATTAATTAATCTTGATTAACAGCTTAATTAATTAATTTGCTGACATATCATTAGCTTAGAATTTAGCAAAGGTGCAGGCGCGACAGACATGTATGGGCTATCTAGTATATACAATAATGTTAGTTTAGAGTCTTAATTTATTTATTTTTTATTTGACTTAAAGTTGTAAAGAATCTTGTTCTTCTTATCCAGAGTAGACATGACTGTTTTGAGAATTGGTGATGAATCAGTCTATAAATCGTGATAACTACCTAGTCACTAAATCAAAAGTTTTAATTGCGATACTTGTTAACATTCATAAAATCATTAAATCGATCTGTGAAATAAATTTTTAGTCAATCTAGTGACTGATGAGCTATTATGTGCAACAGACCGGTGACATATCCGTATAATTAATATTGAGTTGCATGTAACAAACCTCAAAATGGGCACTAGCTTGTATAGTGTTGTTAACGTTTGTAGGACCAATAAGTCGTTACTGTAGTACTGGGGGTGATAATAAGGTCGGAATGAATTGGGAGTGAAGATTGCAGAGAAAGGAGGAGATCGAGATGGGATGAAGAGTGAGAAGATTGGTGGGTAAGGAAGTACACGTGCGGCGCAGCAGATCAGAAATTCAGAAATCTGATGAAATCAAATTAAAGAAAAAAAAGTTCATTTCCAATGTAACAGTAGTAGTAATAGTGAACCAACCTCTTTGTGTTGCAAATAGGCATAATCAAGCCACCCAAATCTCCGGCTGTTTTCGACACTTTCCCCACTTTCTGCCCCTCTTTTCCTCTCTCTCTCTCCTCCTCCTTTCTAATTAAAGGGTGAAACTATAAAAGTTTAAAATTTTACGGTAATAAAGCCGAAATTATAATGTAGGTACGTTAGACGGAAATTGAACGAAATATCGTGGCACACTTTGTTGCTATACTATCACGACAGCGAAATTGAACAAATCGTAGTAAACAATTTTTCTGGATCACCAAATGAGTTACACCTATCGGGGAACTTGTTGCGGATGATTAATTGATTATAACCTGCATTTTTTTGTTCTTACAAAGTAAGAACGTGTACGCACAATGCGTACCAGATCAGATAACACTCGTACTCAGGGTATCACCTAATCTGTCAGCCGATAAAATACAATAGAAGGGGTAGGGAGGTGGCAGGGGTAACAGGTAACCCTCGTAACCCTCTTTTCATCATTCGATTTATTAACACTCCGAGTTATGAAATCGCAAAAGTGAAAACTTCACCGTTTTCGAGTTCAAATGCTAGGAGTAGGGTTGAGCAAGAAAAGCGGGTACCCGGACCCGCTTAGGACCCGGCGGGTCCGAAACGGACCCGTTGTAGACGGTTACGGGTCCGGGTCCAAAAATTTAGGACCCGTTGGCAACGGGTCCGGGTACTATAATTTTGGACCCTTTACCCATCGGGTACCCGTTGTTTAACGGGTCCAAACTAGTACCCAAACCCCGACAAAACTTTTTTTAAAAAAAAGAATTGAAGTTTAACCTAAAAAAGGTCACTTTAAAGATAAACATGGTTACCCATTAGCATGGTTAGCTTTGAAAGTAATAATTTTTGGATGATTTTTGACTCGTGCATCTACAAATCTTGTTGCTCAAAAATCAAACGGGTACCCGTTACCCGTTGTAGCAATTAACGGGTCCGGGTCCAATTTTTTAGGAACCGTTTGTAACGGGTCCGGGTCCATGATATAATAGCGGGTACTCGTTCATGCTCACCCCTTTATCGATCTGTTGATTCATGTTCTTGTTTGACCTGTTCGTAGGTAGTGTACATATACCACGACTCCAGATCGAGATTGTAAAAAAAATCTATGTGCCCAAATACAAACCATTCCTTGCAATTAGGGCTATTTATTAAGCAGGGTAGCCCATGGGACCCTTAAGCTTGTGCATTAGAATTCAGGCCCAGCCCAAACATCATATTTCTGGGATGGCTTGTTTGTGAAGCTCAACGAGGGTCGGGCTATGGGCGACCCATTGACTTTCAGTTTTCATTTACTTTAATTACTTTTGGCGTAAATGGTGCATACGGAAAATGTGGTACGATTAGGAAAAAAAAATGATGTGTAAATTTGAGGATATTATCGGTTATATGACATGTCTACGTAGAATTCACGATATTTTCAGTTCTATAGAGTATGATAATGGAGTAAGAAAGAGTACGATAACATCAATAACAATTAGGATAACGGGCAAATTGATTAGTCATTCAAATTACACTAGCTAATATAAACCCAAATCCCCTAATCTGATTGGAAAAAAAAATGAAAAACGGGTCGGGTCAGATACGGATCGATTAATGTAAGGAGGGTGTAATATAATTTTATTTAGACATGGAGGATGAAGGTGATGGATCATGCATATGTCCAATTGGTGGAGATCCATGTCTATGGAGCAGCTCACGAGCAACAGCTTGAAGATCACCACGACCACCATTTGGGCCTGTGTCCATTATTGATCCGAATTGGAGCAGGTCCATTGGGCCGCGTTGTTGTTGATGTGGTTGGTGATGTTGTTGTTGCATTGTCCATGATGGTTGCATCATTGGGTCAAAAAGTGAGGATAGGTCATAGGTGGCTGGCACGGTGGACGCCGATGGGAGGTCGGAGATCGACAGCTGTGGCGGTGGCATCAGTGGTTGCGGTGGCGGTGGCGGTGGTGTTGGAACTTCTAAGGTTGCAAGGTGTGCTTGCAAGTAGGAGAGCTCTGCTTGTAGATTTACAACCTGTTATAAAGTGTTTGTGTCATTATTATAACATGCAGTAGCTTCGCATAAGTACTATAAAGCTGATAACTTGATATTGTAGCATACATATACAGAAGTTACTACTAAATCATATCAACTAATTGTATATGGTGACATAGGGTTAGAAATAAAAGATCCGGCCAGCGTGATCAACAAACCACTTAAAATCAGTCTTGAGAGTCCAATTACATCGAGCTCGAGCTCAAATCGAACCCTATCAAAGTACTCTTTGGATCGGAAAAGCTTATATGAGCTCGTTTTTATTTATTTTCTTTACTTGTTGAAAAAGACTTCAAAACATCTTATGGTATATAGCACTGTTGGTTTGAACATGCAATGAGTTCCAATAAATCCATCAATTTCAAATCGAAATCATAATACATGATCTCTTAGCTTATTAAAAATAAGAACCGAATCTTACTTATTTATCATTCAGTCAAAATGCATATAATTGACTCATTAAAATAACGTCACATGGTGCGCAATACACACCGATTTTCCATAAATAAAAGCTTCAAAACTCTATGTGAAAATTGAAAAGGCACCACATTCTTCAAATACTTTATTTCAAACATCTCAAGCCAAATACCATACTAAAATGAAATGTATAACATCTAGGTAACTACTTACCTTCATGAATACTCAAGACCAAGAAAATGGGGATGAAAATTTCATCACATATAAGTCAAATTGAACAATATGTACGTGCATTCCCCAACATTAATTTAGATTGATGAAACATATTGTGGGGGATTGGTAAGCCAACAAACGTAAAATTGGGGGATTCTCAAAGTTAACATAATTCCGAGCAACCTACGCATACAATTCCAAAACATTTCTAATTGTAACAAATGCTCTTTTTAGTCCATCTAAAGGGAGTTACAAATCATCAATATCGTTGCAGACGAGCTTTGAGTTTTAACTTGTATAATCTCTATCCTAAGAATTAGATTATGACGTATATATAATTGCATATACTACTTTCATTCCTTAGATTTCTTTCATATGCGTTATTAACGATCTAAAAAAACGACCCGAATACTATAGACATGTTACAAGTAACAAGTGTAAAGGGGAAAAGGAGGAACCAGAAACCAGAAACCGACCAATTCCCTAATACCAGCAAAATTTACGTAGCACAAAAAAATTGGCTAACCAACCTTTAACACCAAAACACCAGACAAATATTACAAATGCTAGCTGCAGTTTTCGATCAATCCAACCATGTAATATAAACTATTTTTCTTTGTTTAATGGCAATCCAAATGTACCCTCAATTTCAGTAACGCATATATACACCTTGTTCCCACCAAAACCATATTTGCACAATCATTACATTTTCTCATTTCTATTTACTCCCCCCCCCCCCGGCAGTAAATGCTTTACTATTAGCGAAAACATTCTCAAATCGTAAGGAGTGTCATTTATAATCAGGATTTAAAACTCGACTACATTACTATTGGCTGTGCTAAAACACTACGAGAGGACAGTTCTGGATCATGATAGGAAACGAAAAATTTCATCAAGAATTATGATAATTAATTACATTGATGAGAATTGTGTACTATAATACACCAAAAAAAGGGCATTCTAAAGGCACAAACTTTCTCTCTTTATAGAAAGCTTGGAGAAGTGGACGACCACAATTTTGAACAAATAATTATTAGATCTCCATAATTGTGAAAATTATGGATGTACGTGGACAACGTAGTAGTAACACAAAGAGTCAATTGGCAAGGTTTCCACCGATTGTGAAAATTATTGATGTATACATGGATCATTTCGTGGTAGTAGTAAGTAGTCTTTCCCTAAATTGTCAATGTTAACTAGTGCTCTAGTACATTGAATTTAAGTACAAAAGGGTTGCTTGGAAGTTACTAATTAGTAGCTTTTTTAGCCAATTTTGATTTGAACACCCAAAGGATCATATGGAATTCGATACTATGAATAACATTATATTCGGTCCGTTCTTTTGATTTTTCAAACATATGATGTGAACATGCGAGAAGAATTTAAAGCAAATGTTATTAATTTAAAAGAATATTTGGAATATCTATCATCTTCGGTGTTCAACTTTATTTCTAAGGGAATACCTATATATATATATAGAAGAATTCTTAGCCATTTTTTAGATACATTATTTGACGAGATGTGTATGCAATGAATTAAAATGTGCTGCTCTTTATTTTCGACATCACCTATCAGATCGACAAATTGGCCTACAACCAAATTCTGTTCAATGACGACTATACAATCTTAAGTTTTTTTTTTTTTTTTGAAACGAACAATCTTAAGTTTGAGAATGGACAACTAAGGTTAATTAAAACTCACTTTTTGAAGTAAATAATTTTGTTTACAAATATAATCTCAGTACGTACCTAAAACAAATAATTCTTGGTAAGCATCGAATTGAACCGAAATCATATACATCCCCAAACAAAAAGCTTAATTTGAGTTCGATTTTTTGTCAATCTAAATCACTTACAAAATCTGATAGAGTAAGAATGTTTAATAAAATAAAAACTCTTACACTTTTTTTCCTTTATATATATCTCATTTTCAACAAACATTTCAAGCTAGCTATCAGTCAAATAAACCTTAATTCATATGAAAATTTGACCTAAAAAAAAATGATATGAAACTTATCACTCCATCTCCAAGTTGCAAGTACATGAATGGAAATAAAGCAAACTAATTAAGGAGTCATATCACTAACTTTAATTACTCAATTAATTATTTAATCAATAGATTGTTTTCCTTTGATTGTGTATGTGTATGTGTTGACATCAATCAATAGATTTAATAGACAGCTTGATTAGGAAACACATTTCTTATACTCTAAAAAAATCACAAAGGGGATAAAAATTGAGCAAAAAAAAAAGGTAAAGGACACACAATTTGTTGTCTTAATAAAAACACCTTGATCAAGTTCAATGAACCCAAATTCAAAAAAAAAAAAAAAGGAACAATTAATCAACAAGCAAAACAACCCAAAAAATAATAATTCATCGTATAATCTGACAGACGGTCTTATAGAAGAGTTACCGAAACAGAAACTAATTAAATCAGGTGCATGTGTAAAACATATATATATGATGACATACCTGTTGTTGGAGAGCAAAGATATGAGCCACACAACCATAAACCGGGTCACGGAGCCGGGCTTGAGCCTCATAACAGATGGTCACAACCGCGTCGAGCCGCTTATGGTCCGGTATGTGTAGGAGAAGCTTAGACACGTTACTAGCACCAAACACCTTGTGGACCGCCGCGAAATGAGCCGCACCTTGGTCTGAATCAAAGTATGGTGCAAATATACAACCTGCCACACACTTCCTACGTAAAAACTTGCATGCTCCACACGGGCCCCCGCCACCGCCTCCGACACCACCTCCACCACTTCCCCCTCCTCCTCCTCCACTACTACTAGGGTTTACACAACTCATTTTTGTACCAAATTTCTCTATTTCTTGATGATCAACTTTTTTTTTTTTTTTTTGGTGGAGGTGTATGATGACTAATTTTCGGGGTGATCTATATATATGAAATAATGGAAAAAAGATGATGAGTAGAAAAGATGGTGTAAAATGTTAAGGTAGGTGAGGGTTTTATTGGGTTGGTTTTGTTTTAAGGGAGGTTGGGTTTTTTTTTTTTTTTTTGGTTGATGATGAGGTAGTAAATCATATAAATAATAATAATAATAAATAAATTAATTAAATGTTAATGAGAAGAAGAAGAAGAAAAAGAAGATGGAGAAGTAGAGGAGGAGAAATCTTTAAAGCCACGCGAAAGAGCAAAGAAGAGACATTAAGCTGCTTGCGTGAAGCAAACATGCGATAAGCCCTAGTTTAGTTGTTTTCTTAGCTTAAAACACCACTTCTCTCTCTAAAAAGTTATATATGTCACTCTTAACTCACCTTTTTTTCGTTTTCTATATGCATTTATCTCGTGAATGTCTCTATCGTCACATACATGACACACTACAACATGTTATACATACATGCATACATACTACCCTGGCCTTTTTTTAATCAAGATTAAGTGTAACGTTGCTTTTTAACCGATTATATTTCTTAATGATATATACCATCGTTCCAAATTAAATCGAGACAAGTGGGAACCAAATAAAGTATTTTTGCTTCGTTCCAACAAAGAAAAATATGTACACGTACAATACACACAAGTATATATACAACATTCATCGTAGTCATTGAGTACATCTAAATCAACCCATTTAAACAAGTTAGACAAACGTAGATGTGGTTGATTTTAGTTAGATACTCTATTATCGTCGACGGATTAGACATGTTTTATTTGAAGATACGCGTATGGCCATTCACTTATTCGCAATAATACTTCATAATAATCGCTAGACCTAAATTTAAAAAAAAAAAAAAAAAATCTTAGTTGTACATTTAAAATTTAATCATAGCTTTAATGTAAATCATGATTTTAATGTTTTGGGAAACATGATAAATTTGTTGGACTGTTACAACTATGCTCTCCACAAGGTGGATGAGGAGAAGTTGAAACGTGTCGTTGAGGGTGTATCTATGTATAGTCCTCCCTTAGCTGCGTGTTTTAAGCTGCGTAGAGGGTAAAAGAAGCAAGCTCTCTTATTATATAACTCACTCTTTTGTTGAAAAGGACTCATCTTTCACTTAATTTGGGTGTTAGATGTGCAATTAGGAGGTGTTGATCACACTCATTGGTGCACATACATAACTGAAAAGCTTATTTCATTTCCATTAGTAGACATCATTTGTTGATATTAAATAAATGTCCTACTCAGATCATGTTCTACTTCAAAACCCCCCACACAAGTTGTTTCACAATTGAGTAGAATTATTGTTTTTTGTTTGAGAGAGTTGCTAAAGCTTACATGGAGTCTTATAAAAGACAGTCTCTCAATAATTTATTGAGAGACCATTATTCAGTGTTACAATGTAACTCTTTTTACATTGATTGTAACCACGATAATACTTTTAGTGATCGTCTTAGTTTACTATTATAAATCACATTATCTATGATTTTGGAGGATCTCATGATAGAAAATTAGCTAAAATTTTTAAAGTAACCCCTTTGCAAATTGTAGATTAAGTGTCAAGGTCTTTAACTAAAACGATTATCAAAAGTAGTATAATGGTCACTATTTATATAAACGGGGTCACGATGTAAATAACATGTTTGATCTCTCAATAAATTATTGAGAGAAGGTCTCCCACAAGACCCGCTGTATATCTTAATTCGTCATAATTCGATTGTGACTTTATAATAATTTGATATTGCCTAAATTTGTTTGATCTAGATAGACTAATCAGAGCAAAGGAGATCTGAATTGATTTGAAAAATAGGTTCGTGGATCAAGGGGCATAATAATCCGAACCCTTGGAAGAGTCATTATTTAAACCAAAACACTAATTCAGTTGATCGACGTTTAAGCCAGGCCATAATCAGTATGTCTCAACACATTTTAAACATAATATTCTTAGTCGGCAGGTTTTTCATCATAAGGTAATTGTTTTCAATTACTGGTTATTTTCATCGTGGCGCAGCCGTGTGTAGTAGTAGTTAATGCGTACAACTATATGCAAGTTCGTGTTATTTACACGGTCTCTCTAAGCGTTGACACGTAAATGTATACTACCATGTCTATCCCTAACATTAAATGTGAAAAAGAAATATCAACAAATAGAAATTGGACATTTAATATCACGGTAAACTCTACTATATAAACCAGACTCAGTAGCCACGATTTCACAAACTCAATAAAAATTGATACTTTTATACAGTCACTTGTAATTGTATATACAAAGTGTTCATGTAAACATAATTCTGTACATACATAATCTACACTTTTAGATACTATGCCTTGGTCAATTCAATTATTGCCATCATTGACCAACAAATTAAAAATTGATCAACATGACCTTTAACACTAATCAATAAGGAAACATGTCGCAATTTTGAATCTTTCATAACGAAATCGGGGTTAGAAATTAGCTTTTTTTTTTTTTTTTTTTAGGGTCCAGCTCAATAAGCTAATTAAGAATCAACATGTATTCCCTTCCAACAAAAAAAAAAAAAAAAAAAAAAAAAAAAAAAATCAACATGTATTGTCAACTCTATGGTGTTGAGGGAAAGAAATAAAATAAAACATAGTAATGACAAATTACGGCGAGACATTTTAATTTTAAGGCATTGTCCACTTGAGACGACATTTTCGAGTAAGGGCAGCAATTATTTGATCAAAGGTAGAATGTTGGATCTGGTTCCTTGATCAATTTACATGGAAAGTCGCTCAAATTGGCATTTTTTTAAGTCACAAAGTTGGCTATTTGGCATTGAACGATTTTTTTGAAATAGTATTAAAAAAATGTTAAATAAAATGAGTCGAGAAAAAACTTATTCAACTAAATGGGGTGCATGTCATCAATGCGGATCACCTATTTTATTTTTATGTCCCACTCTATATACCTCACCAATCACATGCTAGCATTTTTTATATCTTTTCAAATAATATTATCTTTAAAATATAAAACAATTAAATGTTAGCTTGTGATTTGTGTGGTACAGAGAGCGGGACAGAAAAATAAAATAGGTGATCTTTACTGACATGTCATTCATGTATAAAACTACCAATAACTAACCATGGTGGTTGAATGAGTTGTGAATAGTAAAAAAATTCGGTGAATTGTAAAACCGCCAAGATCCTTGGCGGTTTATACTATTCATCAAATTTTATTTTTTTAGCGACACAATCGCTCTGTCCGATCTTGACGGTTTTATTTATGGGTGACGTGTGTCAAGAATTAAAGCAGAGAGAGGGAGTAGAGAAATATAGCTTTGAAAGCTTGATAATTCCATTAATCTCACTCAGTTTCTATACAACATTACTAAAGTATGAACGCTCTAGTTCCTAGATTAAATTAGTGTGGGGTAGGTAAGTCAATTCCTCCATTTTGTAAGAATTGGAAATTCCCATGATTTCTCAATTCCCACGAATTTAGGCAACCAAACAATTCCAAAAAAGTTAATTCATGGGAATTTTGAATTCACATGATTTTGAGTGGCAACCAAACGGCCACTAAA
The DNA here is from genome assembly GCA_963680865.1 of Spergularia marina. Classification (NCBI taxonomy): domain Eukaryota; kingdom Viridiplantae; phylum Streptophyta; class Magnoliopsida; order Caryophyllales; family Caryophyllaceae; genus Spergularia; species Spergularia marina. Next base: position 23,158,124 of record OY804551.1, on the reverse strand, counting down.
TTATACTGGTATTGTTTACTAATCACGAGTTTATTTAATTTTTAGCATTATTTCAAAAAAAACGTTATTTGGCTTGTTACTTTATGTATAAAACAAAGGTAACAAAAATTCGAGTAGAATACCGAAAATTATTACTCAGTATCTATGGTGTAATACTTATGCAGCAGTAAAATTGATGTAGTTATAATAACATTCTATGCATTGTTTTTTAAGTTAAAGTGGAACAAGTTGTGCCAAAATAACAACTATTTTGACAACGATCGTCATGCATCACAATTCAACATGACAATATATAAGTTCTTTACTCTTTTGAATAAAAGGTACAAAAAAATTAAAAGCTATCTTTGAGGGCGTTACCTTAAAAAGAGTAGTCCTTCATGAGAAGGACAAGACATGGTGAACTATATCCTACTATGTTTGTCTTCCAACAGTACGAAGAAAAAACGTTATTCGATCAGTTATAAATCTGCCATTTGATCCTCTCAACGGTAGCAACAAGAAGATAATTTCACAATCCAATGCTAATTCAGAATAGTGAGGATGTGATCATCACTTTTTATCCATGAACAACACGACTGATCTAATTTAATCCGAATTTAAACAATATAGGAAAATATTACATAGAAAGTAAAATTATCTCAATGGGCTATTACTTATACAAATACATTAGAGATCGGCCTCTAACTCATGCTCCCTCCGATATCGATTCATTTTGTTGTTCACATTTCTGATTTGGATCTTCCCCTTTCCCCTTTTGGCATGTTATATTAGTCATCAATGTACTTCGTGACCGCACACATTTTTTCAACTTTTGTTTACATCCATATATGCTTATGGTTTTTATTATACTCGTCCAAAACAATCAGATACGAAAACCAAACTGAATCGGAGAGAGTATTATATGAGTTGTTGAATGACTCAAATAAGTTGGAGCAACAACAACAACATGAAATATTTCCCCATGCATGCAAATTAATTAAGAAAATTGGCAAATAAAATAAAAAATAAAAAAGGGAGGAAAATGAAAATGAAAATGAAAATGAAAATAGGGAATAAGAATAAGAGAGAGTACGCAACGGCGAAAGGGGCCGCGCCGTCCGGTGATTGTCCAAAGCGTGTGGTGGGAAGAGGAAGCAAATCATTAAAAAAATAATTTAAAAAGAAAAACAAAAGTTAAAAGCTTTCTTATTTGACTGCCACGTCACCATACTTTAATATTTCTTCACTGTTGTACTTCATTTCTCCCGTAACTCCCAGCTTACGTTGTTACAGCTTTCCTACGTACAACTCCTCTAAACAGTGATCCATCGGTTTTAATAATCTATGAGTTCTATGAGGGGTTTAAACTTAAATCATGAGTATTTCGACAATTGAAATAATTCAATTATTACTTTTATAAACTTAAAGAGAATTTCGTCACTGTTAATTAAGTATTAGACTATACATACAGATGTTCATAATGTCTTGCCACATCGTACCCCTGACCCTACCTCACTCTGATCTTGCTCAACCTTAATCTCCTAGAGTCTCCACCGGCTTGTTACTATAACACCACCGACTTCAATAATTTCATTGTACTGGTACTCGTTAGCGACTATCTTTTACACTGTGCTAAGATTTTCTTTGTCATACAATATCAATTGACGTAAATTATATTGATTTTCAGAATTGTACAAATTTCAAGAGCGGTTAACTTGTTGTAACTTTAGATAATCGAATTGAAGGAGATGTACTTGTCTGCTTTTGTTCTTAGATCAGTCTTCTTTTTTTATTTTTTTGTTTGGTTTCTTTGACCTTTGCTTTGAATAATCTATTTATTGGGCCACGTCCAATCATATATAGCACCACTCGTGCGGTCAAAAACCTAGGAAGCACAATCCCCTTTTTCCTAAAATGTTTGCTAATTTAATTTAACCACATAATACAATGATGAATAAGGATACACCAAATCTTAGGACTTTATGCATGACATATAACTATAGACCCACAAATCTTTTTATTAAGCTAAGCCCCACTAATTAATCTTTGTAATTATAAGTAACCCAAAGACTTTTAAACAACAAGATGTCACCCTGTGACACGACAAGGGAACTATTGATATGTTTAATTAGTGAAAAATGATGTTTAAGGAGGAAGCATTTCTATTAAATTGCTAACTCAAAAGCTAATAGAAAAAGGATTGGTAAGTCAAAGAAATCTAGTTCAATTCACCCCTTTGGACCATCCTATCATGCATGGCCTATACTACTTTGTACGATTAGAACATTATAGCTTTTCTAATTAGATAATCAAACTTTAGGTATTTTTTTTTTTTTTTTTTGACAACGTCTAAATATAATCAAATTTTAGGTTAAAAGATGTATAATTAATTTATGTCTTTCTAGCTAGGGTTATTAGTGTATGTTAGGGTAAAGCGAGGGATCAGACCGGAAAGCGAAAATCCTAACAATAACATAAGTCCGAAATCAATTGGCGAGGTAAAGTATAGCCTGCTTGATCAATTGATTGATGTTATGCTTTAATCGATGTTATAGGAACTCACATTTAGCAAAAATGCACACATGGTAATTCAATTTATGGGATTTCCGAGTTGAATATTACAAGTTACTAACTAACAAGTGCGGTAGCTGAATGGTGATGAATAAATTTTTGACCATTTGATGATCATGAGATGAACGGCTAACCATGTACATTCGTACGGTTGACTAGAATAACAAAACTAAGGTTTCAGTCTTCCGTATTAGAAAACCAACTCAACCAAAGTTAAACCTTAACCCTTTGAAACTTTGTGTTGAAATTCCACTTGAGAGAAAGGGGTTTCGAAGACTGGAACTTGAGATTTCAAGGTCAATGAGGGTCTGAAACCGTGTTAGGGAACTAAACCAAAAGTTTAAACTAAGGGTTAAGACCTAATAATCGATTTTATACCTTAGTAGCATAACTATATGGATTCTTAATGAATTTAAATTGTCTTAATCATATTGATGCAGAATTGTAGATTGTTGTTTTATACTCTCTCCCTCTCAGCTCAAACGGCCCATGTGATTTTTGTAGTGGAATAAGAAAAATTGATATAGTAAGTTAAGTAGAGTGTTTAAGATGGAACGTCGCAAAATAGATGAGGTATTTGAGGTGGGACGTCTCGAAATAGAAAATGAGGCATTTGAGGTGGGACGAAGGGAGCATTCTTTTAACGGCTTTAAATTAGCAGGACCTACTTTTGCTGTAGATTTTGAAGTGTACTGTAGATTATAATTGCATCGGTTAATGAGTAGTTCGTTGAAAGAATGGAAGAAAAAGTCGCAAAAATCATGTACAGCTTGCTACTTGCTAGTGTAGTGACCAGTGAGCCATGGTTTGTCTACACTACTTGTTTCATCAAGGGAACATCAGAACCAAACATGGAACCTGTCAAGTCTTTATCCTTGTAATAACATAGGGCGAATGCAATCCATAAACAAATACGAGTAGTTAAATTAGAATTGTAATGGCCTTCGTTCCCCTGTTTGGACGTGGCAACGGCCGGGGTTGACCTTTGACAATCATAACCCCACTGACGTACAGTGCTCATAGCTAGGCCTGGGCAACGGGGCGGGTCGGGGCGGGCCCGGGTCATTCTCAAACGGGGCGGGTCGGGGGCGGGTCAACTCCAGTTTTAAACGGAGCGGGGCGGGTCAAGGGTCAACTTAACCCGCCCCGGCCCGTGATAAACTATAAATTCAAGCGTTTTATTTTTTTTTTTTAGTTTTTGAAGTTGTACAGTACGAAGTAACATTCAACATCTTGCAGATCCCACCCAAAATAATGCAAAATCCTTTCTACAATATAACAAAATTACTCCATTAGATATATCAAGGATCAAAACTTCAATTTCGAAGAATAAAAATTTCAACATCAAATCCAGAATACTTTTTCAAAAAAATTCTTGCCCCATTTTTTTTTTTTTTTTTTTTTTTTTTTGTAATTTGACAAATTTTCACATATATATTTCATTGTTGTTAAAAAAAAAAAAAAAAACAAATTTTCACAATAAACCTAATATGCTTTTCGAAAATTCTCTCACAAAATTAAATCACCAACTTCTGATTGTAGAAAGGAATTAAGTGAATGAGAGTTTGGAGAAAAGAGATCAGAAGGTGAGAGTTTGGTGGAGAGAGAAGATGAAGCCATGAAGGGGTGTATTTTATCAAAGTATTGGAAATAAAGTGTGTACATTATTGGGTTTTGTAGTGGACCAGTAGGATATTAAAGGCCCGCGTGTTTTCTTTCAACTTAGTGGGCCGACCCTGCTCGTTTCATAGAGGGCTTGACCCTTTTTGCCCCGCCCCTTAATTCACTGAGCCGGGCTTTGACCCTTTAAGCACAAAGCGGGTCACGGGCTTTTAAAGGGCCCCCGCCCCGTTGCCCAGGCCTACTCATAGCCCATCTGATTCGGCTTTTGATTATAGCAACGTTCAATTACGATGGATAGAGTAGGGAAAATTTTCAATATATCCCTGAGTTTTACGAGTTTTTTTGGTATACTCCTCTGGTTTTCGAGCTGTCCAGCGTGCCCTTTAGGTTTGCAAAATGTTTTTTTTTTTTTTTTTTTTTTTGTGTTTTTCACTAACAGACCTAACATTTTAGTTGCATAATTAATTACATGATGACTTGTTTATTGGGCCAGGATCAATCCCCAACCCTGGGCCCTTAAGTGGGCCTTATCTTTTACTAATTCTTGGTTGCTTTCCTCTGAGCCCAGTACGAAAAATGCAGATTTCCAGGCCAACGTCTTAAAGGCCCACTTTCTTCTGGCCCGTTATTCCACCTATTAAGATCGTCATTATGCTAATTGAACTTTGCCCAAAAATTAAGGGCGCTCATATTGGGCCTTTGGGGTGGGGGGTAAGTTATTTCAACCTTGGCGATATCATTAACCAGTATTATGCAGCTCTTCGATTTTTGGTCTTCGATCAAGATGGCGAAAAATGAGGTGGACTTGAGTAAGGAGAAGGATAGACCTATCGATAAACTATAAATCTAAGATGAAACATGTATTGCGTTATTTCAATCAATTATTGATTCGTCTTATCATTAATGAAACGATAACAAGTTAAAGGGTAGTAGAAAGTGAATTATTACGTTATTTTATACTCATGCATGTATGTGTGTATGTAGGAAAGTGAATTATTAACTAAAGATGGAGTTTTCACCAAAATTACAATTTAACAAGTTATTTGCACAGTCGAAAGTACGAAAAAATGTGTTTGTTTACATCCCTAAGACCCTATTCTATGTTTTCTAACCCGACTGGATCCCTAGTCCCTAGTTGAACATGCCTGCTCAGGTACCACGCACACTGTAGGTGTTTTTTCATACTGTAAGTTTCAATGGGGAGAATACTAGAGTAAATGGTTGTCCACCAACAAAATTAAGCAAAGACTGTTGAACAGAATGTACTCTTTCAGTTTGTTTCTGTTTCTTGTTGCTTAAATCAGAAGTCAGTAAGTTATGACAGAGGGTAAGTTCAACTTCAAAATAACATAAATTCGACACGTGTTAAGCAACGAAAGGGTAAGAGTAGGAGACAGTAAGTAGGCGAGAAGCAGGGTGTAAGATGAGAATTGCATGCTATGTTCCTTAACTCTTACATATAGTTATAAAAACCATCTTTTGTTGACCATGAGTGTAGACTTCTAGTTGAAATGGAGTGGTTATTTTAGTTGATTACATAATTCAATTACTCAGTAAAATATGTTATTCAGCAAAACGTCGACTTTAAATTCAGATTTAGTTGTATATTCATCAATTTACTAGTACTTCGTATGTTGGAGAAAACTTTTAGTGATAGGAATTTCAGTCTCTACTACTCGTACTATGTTAGAGATAGATCAGAGTTTTAGGATGAAGTTTTGAGAGGTTTTGTGACATCCCGATCGGTGAACGGTGTCAATCGATGCAATTCTTGACGGGTGGTTATGTTAAGATGCGATAATAGATCTCCTTTGATAGATAAAATTAGATTTTAATCCAATCGATTGAGATGAGAAAGTAATGAATTTTACTAGTGATTTTGATGGATGGTTGGGTATAGAGGAATAGACGTTCACTCAATTAGATGTACGTCTTGTAGATTACTCTAGCTATACATTGCCTATTATGTACTCCGTATGTAGCAATAATCACTAGCTGTGTCATAACTCACAAGGCTTTAAGGTTTCATTATATTCTAGTGTTATATCTTAAAAGTTATTAGGGCACTAGTCACATACACTGCCACACTAGCTTGGACCGTTGAATGGTTTTGATTATTTTCACTCTAGCTTGGCTTGGAGTTGGACTTGGTAGTCTCTACCACTTTTTGTACAGGAATTCTCTTTAATTATTAGCATTATTAATACCTTTTAAACAATCTTCATCCCTGAAAAATCAACTTCAACGCAAATTCAAGTCAATTAGATACACGGATGACAATAAATCTGTATTTCACTAATCATGCATTAATGTAACTGATCTCCGACTATCAAAATGAGCATATCTATAGTCGACTATTTCAATTCAATCAACTGATTAAATGAAAAAGGTGTACAAGATCGACAAAAGTGATCGTATAATTATTTGTATATATGTGTCATGATGATCTCGTACATTTCGGTTGAACCAAAACCTAATTCTATGACCTTGACGGGCAGGACCCCATGAAAATGTGGATGAATTATATAATAAAGCATGTGGTTATATTAAAATAATAACCAATCAAATTCTTGTTCTAAGATTGCGGATTAAGGGAAAGTGACATTTGTAGGCAAATCTTAGATTATTATAATACTTAGACAACAACAGATGACAAACCATGTCTACTTCCCTTATAATTTCATACTCGATTACACACTTTATATCTTGCCTAACCAACACCTAGAACCTTCTAATTATGGAAATCTTTGTCACATAAAGTCCGTAACATATTTCTGATTTTAGTAATTAATTTGTACGAACTTAGCCTTCCATATATGAAGCATAATTAACAAAAATGGATTAAGACATGAAGCATTATCTAAAAATGAGTAACTATATTCTTTTTGGACCAAATTCATATATAATTTACACTTTGCGCATTGAGTTTAGATTAAGTTAATTACCTTGAATGGCGTACTTGATTAGATGACCCTTTGGCCTCCATTTGAATCAGGTCCGATGAAATAGACAAGACTAGACGATTCGCTCTTGACCAAACATTAGTTAGCATTTTGATCTAATCCATTCCTTATAAATCTGCAACAAAAAACAAGTTTTATTGATAATCGAAATAGTCGACTTTCACTGTTGATTTATATCTACTTATCTGGTGGTCAGATCGATAAGACAATCAGACAAAACCCACCTATATATAGGGCTATAGGCTATAGCCAATAGGCAATCATTCACTCAATTGCTAAGTAAACAAGATCTTACATTAAATGAGTATTCTTAGACAGACATTCAAGGACGGACGAAGGAGTAAACATCCTCTACTATAAAATGTACTTTCCCAACTAAGTGAAAATGTGTAGCATTAGTACCATGAATAGGCATTGAAACTTGAAAGAAAGAAAGAAAGGAGAGTGACAAAATTGAAGTAAAAAGACATGGGAAATCGAATGGGATGGGATGTTTGTCCCACGTGAGGTTGCTCGCACGTGGACAATCTACAATACCTAAAAGTCTATGACATACAGTCATACAGTCACCAAATAGACCTTCGTACTCCCTAACTGCCGAACAATGTTTTAAAAACCGGACCGGACCGGGCATGATACCCTTGGGGATTTATCGGATCAAGGGGTTCGACTAGTGTAACCGGATCAAAAAATCGAATGTCGTCATAATTATAAAAATATTATCAAAAATATTAAAATATATTAGAAAAATGTTCCAACCGGTTAAACCTGGGTTGAAACGACTGGTCCATACCGATTCTCGACTAGTTCTTCCAATTTAACCGGTGTTTTGGTCCGATCAAACCGATTTTGACCATCCCCGCTTTTTTAGGCCAATCGGACCGGACCACATACCGGTTCCCGTTGAACCGACCGGTCTGGTCCGGTTTTTAAAACACTGCTGCCAAGTAGTTTGCATTTTGCTCGATTAATTATACATGGAAATTACGAATAGAGTTATCAAAGTAACTATAAGGCTGATGAACGGGTCGGCCGAATGGGTTACGAGTTAGTTCTAGTGACTACGTTTAAAAGAACACGAGCCGATTGTATTTGGAATAAATAATCTTGGTTTGGTGCATACAAGTTTAAGATTGGGGGAAAATGGAGTAATGTATAATAATACTCGTTTTTAATGTTAATTGATTTTCTTATATAAAGAGATAATCCTGCATTATTGACTTTAATTCTGATTAATTTTGGGTCAACCGGATTTTGTCGGGCTTAGCGCAACCTTATGTTTATCGGTGTTTTAGTCATAAACCCATATGTTTCCCCGAACTATTTCGATATTATTTAAATTCATTTCTCTGGTTGAGTTAAGTTCAGACTAAACATGACGGAAATATACTCGATCTCGCTCACTAATATAAACATATAGTCCATGTTTCATTTGTGACTATCTAGTAAAGTCGTAATAAGTAACCCTTCTAGTCTCACCTATTCCTTTGCCTAGTTTTCACTAGCCATTTTACCAAATTCTCTCTCTCCTCCAAAACCAATGCAATTCAAGAAAGAACAATGAACACAAACACACAAATAGTAAATACAAAAAAAATGAAGAAATGAGAGAAATGTTTGCTTCACGCAAGAGTGTTTCCCTTCTCAATTCCTGATATATTCTCCTATTATACTTTGTCGTGGCTTTAAAGTTTACTGCAGTAAGCTAACCCTTCTAAATCTCAGCAATTTTTCCTTCTTCCCATCTCAAATATATTTCCCTCATTTGCTTTCTTCTTTGTTTTTCTATGTCATGTCTTCTCTCTATCTTTTTGTCGCTTGGTTTTTTGGTGCATATACCACTCCAAAATTAATGCCAGTCATCTACTTCGTATGTACTTGTAAATTCTTGCATTCACTTCAAACACAAGATTTTAAGTAGAGTATATATGAAGAGTATGTAGCGAAATTTTTTGTTTGGTAAAAGGGTAGCAGAAAATAAACCGATCGATATCAATTATATAGGTAGTACGAAGTAATATGTTATACGATTAATCATCGAGGGCACGCAATTCAATATGTACGTGGAAATTATAATAACGAGGAGAAAATGGTTTAATTTGTGTAAGAAATACTTTTCCTAAAGGACTTGAAATTAGATTTAATAAACGTATATGACGTATGACAGCTCGACAAGTAACAATAAATATATCTAAGATTCATCATATTTAGATTTCATTATTGAATTTTGAGTAAGTAAAAAGCACATTGAAACAAGAACTAGATAGAGCGGGTATGGCTTGTGGACATATGAATGTTTGGGGGTGGTGTGGTTAGAGAGACGGAATACACAGAGAGATATGATTAGACATTAGAGTGTGATTTTTTCGATCTTGAGGATGTAGAAAGCTTATTTGGCATCATGTATATATTGATTGCTACACCAACAAGCAACAATAGGGTTTCCCGATCAAAGATTTCTACAACAAACATACATTTTCTTAATTATACGCATAAGATACTCCTATTACAATAGACAATCTCTTTCATTATTCTTCCAAAGGGTGCTTTAATTTAACATTATTTGACCCCTTAAATTAGAATTCTTGAAAACGCTAAATAATTTACAATTACGTCTCTAGGAAAAATTAGTTTTACTACTATTTTACGTTTCACTATGCCTAAATAATCCATCCTAAATATTCGATCAATTAAATGGTGTCTAGGGTCGTGTCTTCTACATATAGACCATCGATCAATGTTTAACCTTACAACAAGTTACAAGTGTGTATGTATTACATATCCGTGATTAAGTCAAACTTCATTATTTCCGATTAACCTGGATAGCTAGCTAGCTAGACGATTTGTCGCGTTTTCGGTGATTCCTACCTTAGCTTACCACTAAGTGTATATATATGTATCGTCCAATGTGTATTATCATTTAATAAAAAGTTAGTGGAAAATTGAGTTTATTCAAGAGCGAGGACAATAATGACGTAATAATAAGCTCAATAATGTAGGTAATATTTCTACCCAACAAGAGAAGGTTAAACAAACCACACTCCACAATTCTAAAAGAAAGCTCCCCTCAAAAAATGACCCACCACCAATATTAAAATTAAAAATTCTCACATGTTCTCAATCTCATCAAGCAATCAATACAATGAACACCTCCTTTTCATACCTTCATCATAATAAACTTGTTTAAATACCCACCCTCATTCTCCTTTCTCCCCTTCTTCTTCCTTCACAATCTTAGCTTCTCACTTACACTTCACATTCTTTCGTTTATGTGGAGAAGAGAGTAAAAACCATGAGTAACCTTCATCATCATCAACAACAACACCAACATTGGCAAACCAACAACAACAATAACAATGGACCATGTGGAGCATGCAAATATTTGAGGAGGAAATGTGTGAAAGGGTGTGTTTTTGCGCCGTACTTTGACGCGGATCAAGGCACGGCGCATTTCGCGGCGGTGCATAAGGTGTTCGGAGCAAGCAACGCGTCTAAGTTGCTGCTCCGAATCCCGGCTCATAAGCGTCTTGATGCGGTTGTCACTCTTTGCTATGAAGCTTTGTCTAGGGTTCGTGATCCTGTTTATGGCTGTGTTTCTCATATTTTCTCCCTCCAACAACAGGTATACTATAGCTAGTTCTGCTACTTCTTCCCTAGCTACTTGATCATCAAACTTCTTCATCACACATGCATTTTTTTATGCTATTCTTTTGGTGTCATAGCCGACTCATAGTGCAATGTCACAAGCAACTTACAAGTAAAGGGTATACTGTAGAAAAATGTTGAATTATCGAGTGAGTACCACCTAGTAGTAACGCGTTGATATATATTGTTGTAATTACAACATTTTTTTAGAGATTTTTGTTTTATTAGTTGAGTTAATTAGAAAGTCATAACTTTAAGATTTATAATTGTGACGGTTGATGTTTTATATGTATAGTTGTATACTCATAACATAAAAGAATTTGGATATAGGCATTGTTGTTGTTATGTGTACTCATGAAGCTTAACCAAAAAAAAAAAAAAAAAAACGAAATTTTGGTGTGCTTGGAGTAAGGACTTAACTTAAGGAGTTATAAATTGAGGTCCTATATTATAATTTTAAGATTTTGTTGAGGGAAACTTTGATTTGGGATTAAAGTATATTAAAAACTCATTAATTTAAGTTATTTTAAAATGTAAATTGTGCATTTTCTGCTTGTCTCACATTGTATTGAAAAGACACTTGATAGAGCAAGAACTGCATCAGGATAAGGTGATGGGAGTAGATTTTTGCTCTTTTTAACCATTTTTTTCTTTAATTAGTATGACTCAAAAGTAGGACAAAAGATTTGACAAGAACATAGAATTCCCACAAGGGAAATGTTTAAGATTCTACTTGTAGTACTACATTTCATTTCTTTTTAGGAAAGTGAAAAGAAGTTTAGTTTCAGAGGTTCTAATGATCAATTACACTTTCGTTGAATCGCGGTAATGTAGACGGATTTCGAACTTTAATAATTTCTTACAATGATCAATACATACGAGTTTCTAAATCTGATCATGTTAATCTGTGTTACTCTATGATGATGACGTAAATTTGATTTGATTGAATAAATCGGTCAAATATGAAATTAAATGCAAGTAAGATTCATATAGTTTTGGTTTGGTACGCTTGTTATTCCCTAGAACATTAATTACAGGACGTGCGTTGGAGTACTATAATTCTGTTGACAATTGTTGTTAGTCAGTCTGATTTTTCCAAACCTAGAAGAATTTGATGAGGCTGACCTATGCATATAATCATATCATATACTCCGTAATTATCATTCGTGTATGTGTATGATTTAATGTATGTATGTCCATTGTTTTTTTTTTTTTTTTTTTTTTTGCGGTGGATTTTACTTATTGCGCCTACGTTGCTTGCCGGAACTACCAAGTTAATCAAACTTTGCCAGCTCGAGAAAACAATTCACTACTCTTTTGACTTTTGTTACCATTTCTTGGTATGTCAAATCATCACTAAAACCTATAGTACTTCTTATAATGCACTAGTTTTAACGATGCTACAATAATCTCATTGCTTTCACTCGAGACTTCTAGTTTATCTGATGGGTTTGATTAGGCTGCATAATCCCACTGTGGTACAATAATCTCATAGCCCTAACTCGAGACCTACAATGAAACGTCTTAGATAATCAACTGTGCCAAAAGTCTAAACTGATGATGATTAGGGCACCCACAATGATTTTATACTTCAACATGACGTGATCTTAGTTTTGCTAGCCATGTTGTCAGTCTAACCATGTCTTGATTGTGGCAGGTACTGAGTATGCAAGCAGAGTTAGCCTTTGTCCAAGCCAGGCTTTCGACATTGCAACGTCTCCCACCAACATTCCCAATGGTGGATCACACTGCTTCTGCCTTGTTAGACCAAATCTCGCCCTCTTCCACTACGACTACTAGCACCTCTACCGCGGCCAGTTCCATGCCACTGCTATTTGACAACATGCTACATTCTCAACCCATGACATCAACAGTGGCCGCAACATCAGCAGAACTAGCCAGTTTCTATAGCTTAACTGATTATCAGCATGACGAGATGTTAATTGAGGATGGTGATCTTCAGACCCTGACTCGTGAATTCGTGTCCAAGTATCTGCCCGGGGTTAAGTTCAAGTCCGAGCCTAACTAATTTAGATTAAGCGTTTCATTTACCGCGAAGATTTAGAGCTAATCGTACTCTGATTAATTTTGGTGACTGCCATATTATTGCTAAGATCTTTGTAATGTAATTTCTACGTATGCTTTGTTGTGGCTAACTCTAGCTAATCGAATGGTTCAGGATTTCAGAAAGGGGATAATAATAATCCCCCATATATATGTTTAGATCAATGTAAGTGTTTAATTATCTATGTGTGTACGTATATGTAACACTTCGAAAATGACTTTACCTCCGTAATTGATTTTAGCACTCCCTCGGTCCTTACTTCATGGGTATATATATAGTATACTCATTCTATCGTGTGTAAAAATCAATTACGAAAGTGAAATGTTATCCCCGTGTATCCCGATAGGCCGAGACCTTTATTAGCTAGTCCACATTATGTTGCTGGGCCATGAGTGCATTTCTTGTGAGGTTTCTGTGATGGCCCATGGGCACAAGAATGTTTGCTTGTGTAAGGAACGGGGTACCCCTTCAAAACTTCTAAATTGTGGAATTGAATTCCAATTCCTTGTTCTCAAACATAGTATGACCAATTTATCCTCAATTAATCCACCAAGTAGTGTAGTAGTGTAATTCACCTCTATGGTACACACACGAGCCCAACTCTTATAGGATGCCAAAACTTACACCAAACAAAATGGTCATTTATAATATTTTTTTTTTTGTATTTTTTATGATATTTCTAATAATTTTTGAGTTTAGGTCAAATATATTTTTAATTCAATTTTAATACTTGTTTACTCGATTTGGAGCCAATTTCAAATACGATCTATACAATCCCAATCAATATCAAATATTAAATTAAATTAACTCATAATCACGATACCCATAACAAAAAGGGCAGTCTATCTATCTAAGCAAACATTGGAGTGGTAGAACCGTAGAACTGGTAGAAGCAGTAGGAAGGAACAAGTCAAACCAGACAAACAAGACAACCTCTCGACTCTTAGAGCCTTCTAATTCACTCTACCCCCCACCACCAAAGCTTCTCCCCCATTCACCACCTTTTACCAATGTCAGTCTTCCTTCCTTCCTCTATCTTATGTCAGTCCACCCCCACCACCACCCACCCCACACCCCCAACACATATATATTTTTTTCTTCTTTTAAAACCCCCCCAAATTATTACAACTACAGCAACAACAACAACAACTCTCCTCTCCTTCTCCAAGAAGCAACCAACCAACAAGCAACAAGCAAACAACGTTTTACCCCAAAAAATAATTAGTTGAGTGAGTATGAATCCTAGCAAACTTGAAGATGAACCAGATCCATTTTTCCTCCACCATTTCCACCACCACCATCCACCGAACCTCCACCGTCCGATCCTCGAACCTATTCCAGATACCGAACCTCCTTTCTCTCTCCTCTTCCCATCCTCCCCATCCTCCTCCTCCTCCTCTCCCCCATCCCAACCTCAAACCCTAACCTTAATCCCCACCTCCTCCGCCGCCCTCCCGCCGCCGCGGATTAACCCTCAGCCGCACATTTCCTCCCAATTCTACACTTTCAATTCCGAATCGCACGCGTTGATGATAACCTGCTTGTCCGAGAATCGTCCAGCGTCGCCGGCGGAGATCAGGGCGGTGACTTCCGCGGAGGTGTTGAACTCGTGGCGTTCTGTTTGGAAGGACCGGAACGAGGACACGGCGTACTCGACGGCGTGGAAGCGGATCCAAGACAAGCTTATAGCACACGACACCGGCAACAACGGTAACCGTTACCTGTGCTTTAAGAATAATAATACGCAATTTGTGTCGCATTTTAATCAATGGCAGGATATTGTTATGGCGTCGCATACTGATACTGATATGAAACATTTAGGACTTAGGGAAACTATTGATAAAATTAAGCAGCTTTGGACCGTCGGTGCTAAATTTTATGGAATTCCTGAGAGTTTTATTAGGGTTTGTATTGCGTCTTGTCCTGTTTGTTCCGGCGTTTCGCCGTCGGGCGGAGGCGGAGGCGAATCGTGCCACCGCCCGAAGCGGCGGAGGTTTGAGTATACGGAGTCGTTTGATGTGCCGGCGAATGAGGTGCCGAATAAGTTACAGCAGTTGGCGAAGAAGCATAAGGTGGTGCTTTGTATTAGGCAGAAGTATATTAGGTATAAGCCGTTTATGGCTGAGGTTAAGGATTATGCGTGTCATAGGGCCGGGGAGCCGGCTTCTAGTAAGAAGCCTTCGGCTAAGATATGTAAGAGGGAGCCGTATGCGTCCAAGAGGTGTGGGTGCGGGTTTAGGATTAGGGCGATTGTGCCAATTGCGAATTATAATGAGAAAGATAAGAGTTTTGTGTATCAGGAGGAAGGGGTGGCGGTGTTTAAGCTCTATGCTGTGCATTCGGGGCATGAGCCTGGTCCGTTGGATGGGAATGCTAGGATTATGCATCGCGTTGTTGGGAATAAGGGGGTGTTTTTGAGTGATCAGGAGGAGTATGGGGTGAATGAGGAGATGGAAAGTGAGTCTTTTGGTGTGGGGAGGGATGAGGGGGACTTTCATCACTCTGTGCTGCAACAGGTGCATGAGTTGAAGTCAGCTGTTGGGATGCTGGAAAGTAGGATTCCGAAACTTTCTTTGGATGCGTTGGAGTCGGTCTCTCAGGAGTTGTGTGATATTGTGAATAAGATTAGAAGTTTAGGTGAGGAGACCACAAAGTCGGTTGTGTTGCACTCTGATAAGCAGCTCTCTGATGATATGCTGGTTGGGGATGGGGACTTACCTCACTGGAACGACCCGCATGATGATGCATTGTATGGGGACGGCAAGGATACTGATTTAATTGATGAAGAAGACGACAGTTTTAGCCGGTCATTGAATGATGTTGTACCATGGGATTCAATGAGGACTCATTGTAGGAGTGCCAAAGATTTGATTAGCGAAAGTTGTAAAGCTGACAAGTGGCTAGACACTAATGACTTCGATGAAAAGAGCATTCTTAACTGCGAGGACTCGAAGCTAACTAAGCCGATGCGGCATGATGACAGCCTAGATGAGGATGTAGGTCTTGCTAATCTTCAAGTAGATAGTTTCTATCAAGATAATACAAAATGGTATGAATCTCCTTGTGGCTTGGACCCCGGTACAGATTGTGGGGATAGTGAATTCCGACATGGGGAGATGGTGTAGATTCTATAGAGTTGAATTGACCACCCAATTTTTAGCTCCAATTTTTATATTGTCGCTCTGTAGGCTCTGAGGGTGGCTTGTAGCCTGTAATTTATGTATACAGAGGAGCGAGATTGTATCCGTAACTTTGAATTTAGGTGCCTTTCTTCAGTGTAACCTTGTAAATTGTGACCCGTGGCGTTTGCTGCACATATCTCAAGCGATCACTGTTACCCTGTTTGTAATCAATCGAGACTTTTTAGCTCGTGTTGTAATTGCATATGATTGATGATACTCAACGTTCTTTATATTTGAAAGATTACTTCTTGCCAAGTTGGTACTTTCTGATGCTTCGTTCTCTCATTGGTATCAAGCAATCTGGAATTCTGCTGATGCTTCACATTCCTTGTTTATATCATAGTACGCATTAGGTTATGTAAATTTCATTTTGTGTTGCTAACTTGCTATATATTGTGCAAATGTTGTTCCTGGGGCATGGAGCACATATTGGATTTGATGATGCATCTCTGAGGCAAGAGCTATTCTGCTTAAGCTTCTTATAGGTAATTGGGAAGTTTCTGGGAACGGCTGAACCCATACTTTCCAGTTTCAGTTGTTCATGTACTGAAAGTGCCATTGTATGGGGTTCTGAAGCCTATTTTGTCAAAGGTACTACTTCTTCCCTTCATATATGCTCATTCTTGGTAGGAGTTAGCGTTAAGCTGCCTTTTCTCGTTAACATCTCTTGCATATTCTTTTCTTGTACATTTGTACCCCAGTTGTTGGATACTTGGATGCTGTGTAGTTTATGAGATTTACGATATTTCTCTACTAATAAGTTGAAGTCTGGATCAGTGGTTTCTTATGCTAACTGCCAGACTGCCTGCTGAATGGTTTTGTTTTAATGTGCGTTCTGAAAAGTGATGGATGTATCATGTAAATGCTTTTGATTTTTATTTTGTATAGTCGTAGTTTCACATCTGTAATACCACCGGAGGTACTTGTCTCACTAGCTGGCCTTCTGAACTGCTGCCTGATAAAGATTACTGAAAGAAATGTAGGAATCAATGAATCTGTTTGCATCCGAATCCATTGTATACATTATGGAATTTGCTATTCAAATTAACCTTCCAAGCATTACGAATTTTTGTGGATTAAACAGAGATGGGTCATAGAGCTTGTGTTTTTGTTGTCGAACTCCTCATCTTAGTTACATGGTGTTCATATCCTGGTGGCCCCTATGCCGTTTTTTTTTTTTTTTTTTTTTTTTTGGTGTGGGTGTGTGTGTGTGTGCTGACGTTGGAGCCTGAGGTACAGCAAATAATAGGACTTCATCCAGGCATATCAGCCTGAGAGGTCATGTTTGTTTCGAGGCAGCATTCGGCATATAAAGGATGACAGTTCTCTTCTTAAATGTAACTGGTGTAGAGTTGGCTGTTACTATCGTATTGCTATGTGTGAAGTTTCAGTTAAACCTATTATTGCCGTCTTACCGTCAAGGTATGGTACACAGTTGCGCATTACATATTAGGTGACATGAACTTAGAAGTGTGAATATGTAGAAATTCGTAAATCCATGTGCTCTTGAGCACCTGCTATTGTTGGCTGTCCTTCAGAACTTCAGATAGGCGAGCCTGAAGCCTTTATCTTATCTTCCACAGCATGAGCTGTGGAACATTTTCTGCTAACCTGCAGATGCACAGGGCAGCTTCTGTTTATAAGGTTGTGAAGTTGATTTTCTGGTGCTAGTTCTGAGGACTAATTGACAACTACTGCGGTGTATGTATTGTTTTCCCTAAACTTTGTCACAGGAATGTAGGCAGCCAGCGACAACTGACTCCAGGAATGTAAAGCTTCGTTCAGTCCTCAACAGAGTGCACAGGGATTTAAACTTGCCGTTGAATAATGCAGCAGGTTTTCAGGAAGTGTCAAAAGCGCATAAAATGGAGTTACAATATGGAATTCAGTTTCGCTACAGTTGGATGAAATTTCGCTGCTGCAGGCTATGTTGGATTATTCATTTCTATCCAGCTTGTGCAACTTGCTATTCCACCTAGTACAGGTAATTTGCCATCTCCAGCAGGTAGCAGGGACTCAGGGAGTGTTCCTGTGTGTACAGGTTTTAGAAATCATTACATATTTACCTGATCTGGTGATTGGTCCCTGACTAATACTATACGCCTCCCGCACAAGCTCTATACCACAGACACAGAGTATATCTTCCATTCCGATAACAACTTGTCAACTCACTAATTTTATCGATATAACTTTATCTTCTGCAAGTCGGTCATATATGCACTCAGCATACCGGCTTTCCCTTATTACTTTCGTACTCCCAGGTTGATTTCAACCGGTTCCGGCTAAGCACTGGTCCGTGTCCTAGTGATGACGCTACACAAGTACGGAGTACATAGTAAGCACTTGTATACAAGGACTAAAGTGACAGAAGTAAGTTTGTTTGGTAAGTAATATGGCTACCCAACTACCGTAATTGGACGTGTAATTTAAGTTCGATAGCTAATAACAGAAGTAATTTATGTTTGATTGGCACAAATTATGCTGAGATAATAATTACCCCAAAATTTGAAATTCAAAATAAATAAAATTTCCCTCTATATTATTTTTTCTAAACCCCCAAAAAAGTGTAACGGAAACCTCGTACTAATTATTTATTTTCCCTTTCTGATAATTAACGCCTCTTTTCTGTTCTCTCCATTTCTCAATTCCATCGTTAATTTCCTTTCTTTGTCCTATCGAAATTACATTAATCCCTCGTTAATTATATGATCGTGATAGTTTCAAATTTACGCCGACGTATAGGCTTTTCGCGCATCCGAGTTTGAAGAACGCTTCCCTAATCAACAATTGATAGATTCATCATCACGTAAAGCCCTTTTGATCATAAGCCATTTCTCGGGTTTTTCTAAATCTTTACGTATTTATCCATGGAAAATTGTAATGTGTAACTTTGGTTGTGTGCTTATTAAATAAAATTTTATGAATTGTATGATTTTCAGATAAGAGTGGATTTTAATTTCGAGTTTCATGGATATTCGAAAAAGTAGCGTGTTTCTAAGAATGGAGACAACCTGCGAGGCTCTTCTCTATGAATTAAAGGTACATATTTTTGATATTTTATCACTTTTTTCTTCTTATGTTTGTATAGTTAGTCCTAAAAAAAAAAAAAAAAATATAGTAATGGAAGCAATTATCAAAGTGTCACATTGTTTACCAGTATTTTGTTATTTTTTGTGGGAAATATCGCGCTATAACCATGAATTTTTGAAGGAGTACGTAAATTGTTGTGATTATGTAAGTTATTGTTGAGTTAGATGTGAATAACGTTCCTTTTTACTTAAACTAAACGTAAAGAAATGAGAAAATGGAAAAATAACGGAGGGAGTAACCTTTTGAGCTTTAGTATAGTGAAATGTAGTTGTAATGTTGATTTATGATGAATTAAGGGAATATGGGATGAAGTGGGAGAATCTGAGAGTGGAAGAGACAATATGCTTATGGAAATCGAGCAAGAGTGTTTGGAGGCGTACAGGAGAAAGGTTGATCAAGCGTACCAGAGTAGGGCTCAGTTGCGTCAGGCAATCGCTGATGCTGAGGCCGAGCTTGCTCTGATCTTCTCTGCATTGGGTGAGAGACCTACAAGTTTAAGGCAGGTTAGGAAGTCTTGTAGTGATATACGTCCTGTCATATCCTGTGTTACGTCTTATGTATGTAGTTTTGCGCGATTTTTCCTGATGTTCAGCCTGATCAGAAAGCTCTTGGGTTGAAGGAAGAACTGAATCAGATAATTCCGTTCTTGGAGGAGATGAAGAAGAGGAAACGTGAAAGAAAAAAGCAATTTGTTGAGGTTCTATATCAAATATGTGACATTTCGAATGAGATTCACAGGTCTGCATCAGATTGTCTGAAAAACGCGACAGTGGATGAGACTGATTTGTCCTTGAAGAGACTAGAAGAGCTGCATACCCAGCTTCTTGTACTCCAAAATGAGAAGGTTTGCACTTGTTTCCTTTTTACCTCTCTTTGATTTTGTTCATCAACAGGTTTATAATGAATATGTTCAACAATTTTGTTTCGTGTTTTGTCAGAGTGATCGTCTGAAACAGTTGCTAGACAACCTGCATTTACTTAATTGCTTATGCTTGGTGCTCGGCATGGACTTCAAGGAGAAGATACGTGACATACACCCGACTCTCAGTGATTCAAATGGGACCAAAAACTTGAGCAATGAAACATTGGGAAGATTGTCTTCTGTCGTACAGAATTTAAGGGAAACCAAGATGCATAGGCTGCGTAAGGTAAGAAATTTATGCAAATAGGTCTTGTTCAGTTCATTGCTCTTGGACTCTTTACTTGTCTCCAACTAACAATTACAATGCAGCTTCAAGATCTGGTGAGTACCATGCTGGAGCTATGGAACTTGATGGATACACCTCCAGATGAGCAGCTGATGTACCAGGATGTTACTTCCAAAATAGCTGCTTCTGAAGACGAGATTACTGAACCTAACTTTCTATCTGTAGATTTAATCAGCTATGTAAGTCACCAGAATTACGAGCCCTGGCATTATCTTTCATAATAGTAAGTTCTTTTCATCTGAGGGTGGTTGTTGATGCTGATGCATAGGTTGAGGCTGAGGTTTTGAGGCTTGAAGCGTTGAAATCTAGCAAAATGAAAGATCTTATACTTAAAAAGAGGACCGAGCTGGAGGAGATATGCCGGCAAACACATATGGTCTTGGAGGCACAGAGTCTGAAGCATTTTGCTGTTGAAGCTATAGATTCCGGTAGTGGTTGGAAACTGAGATAGCTTGTAGTGACTAACAATTACAGTTTCAGTTTCTGATATTTTATGTTTGATCATGTGAACTTTAAACACTGTTTTCAACAGGGGCCATTGATTTAACGTATGTTCTCGAGCAAATTGAGCATCAAATATCAGAGGCCAAAGCAGTAGCATTCAGCCGGAAGGACATACTTGATAGAGTTGATAAGTGGAAAGCTGCATGTGAAGAGGAATGCTGGTTAGAAGAATATAGCAGGGTAAATGCTGCACTGCTTTTCCTGATTCTGAGTTTCTTCATTGTTTAAATGTTTAATTAGAGTGGTATGTAATGTATCACATTATAGCTGCTGCTGAGTTCTGCTTTCATTTTTTAGGATGAATGTCGCTATAATGGTGGAAGAGGCGGGCATCTCAACCTAAAGCGTGCTGAAAAGGCTCGTGTATTGTGTAACAAGATTCCAGGTATTCAATCTGTTCCTCACTTGCATCATATTTATATCATCTTTCAAATTTCGAGATATGCTGCATTTGCTGACCGTAGCATACTTAAACACAATCCTGTAACATAATGGAATTTGAGATGACACGATCAGTCTGTCGAGTGTCTTAGAATCTGAACAGAATACTTGCTGAATTTGCTGTTCTTTTCCGGAATCATTAATGCAGACATATTGCAAGTACACTTGATCTAACATCTTCAGTTTGTCCTGTACCTGTAATTAACAGCAATGGTTGAGACTTTGACATCAAAAACCAAGGCATGGCAGAAAGAAGCCGGAGCAGAGTTCTTGTACGATGGAGTTCAACTTCTTTCGATGCTTGAGGACTACGTCATCCTAAGACAAGAGAAGGAGAAAGAGCGTAAAAGGCAGAGGGTAAGTATCAGTACACTTCTTTCCTCCGCACTCAACTCCTTCGACCTCAGTCATTTGATAAACGAACATCCTGCAGGATCAGAAGAAACTTCAAGGACGACTTCTGGCAGAGAAAGAGGCGCTGTTTGGCTCAAAACCAAGCCCTACAAAGAGCAGTAAAAGAGGTCCTAGACAATCACTCGGAGGAGGTGCTGCTTATAACAGGAGATTTTCTCTAAGTGGCTCAATGCTGCAGAAACAAAACCCGAAATCTGACACTCACAGAACTACAGCCCGCTCACATCCAATCAAGAATGTAACTTCTGCCCACCAAAAGAATGTTCTCAGTCACCCAAAAAGTGGAGGTATGCTCGTCTGCTCAACTTTTGTTTTCTTTCTTTCTTTTAACGACAACACAGAATCTGAGCTCTTACATACTGTGATACTGTTGCAGGAAACAGAAACATCAGCACTACTACTGGTCAATTACAAAACAAGCAGGCTAAACCTACAAATCCTACAAATTACGGAACACCTGTAAACCGTAAGCCTTTCTCTCCTGTATATGATGATGCAGTATCGACTACAGTCAACCAGAAGTACACAACACCAGAAAAACAGAATTTAGTAACATTGAAAGCGCTCTCAGCTAGCAAGACTCCAAGAAGTACGCCAACTAAGTCAAAATCGGACGAGAAGTATAAGCTTTTAACTCCTGTACTTCTCACCCCATCAACATTTTCTACGAAATCTGTTACTCCATACACTCCGTTTTCTGTTAGAGTCGACGCCGACGCAGTTGCGAATGATGCCCCTGTTGAGTACTCCTTTGAGGAGATCAGAGCTGGGTTTGTCCTCCCGGAGAGGTCTACTGTAAAGTCTGCATTACAGTTTTAGGCAGGCAACTCTTTTTTATTTCAGTTGCAATTTGTTGATCTTGATTTTGTTATACAATTTTTCTCATATCGGTTCTTATAATGTCTGCTCCAATAGCAAATGTTTTTCTCTCTTCTCCTCAAATAATCAAAGAGTCTCATATTTTGTTTTCCAAGGTAAGGATCTCGATTAAAGGAAGAAAATCCGTTCTTAACCATATGCCCTTGAGGCCCACATATAACACATACAACAACATTGATAGTATTTGGGCACAAGGGACTGCTAAACGTAACCTAAAAAATACTAGTATAACCTATTTTTTTCATTTTTCTTCCAATATTAACCTTAATGATATCCCCTCCCATTCCCTAAAAATTACTAACGTAACTTATTTTTTACGTTTCATTTAAATTCTTTTCACATGTTTAAACGAAACATAAAGAACTGACCCCCAATATTTTTCTCTCTCTCTCCTCTGTCATCCCAGCCACCTGACCCACCGCCCAACTACCACCGCTGGCCACCCGAACCGTCTTTCCCCTCCCCGCCTTCACCACCAATCGGCCGCACTTGACGCCGCGATCCCAAGACGACCATGCTAACCCCCGCCCTACCCTCCCTACTGCCCCACAACCACCTCTGCCCACTCCGACCACCCCCCCTCTCCTCGAATTCACCACCACTGGGCCGCACATGGCGGCGCGAGCCCAGTAAGGTGGGTCGTCGAGGCCGATAATAAGATGAAGAAGATGCAAAACAGGGTTGTCGAGCCCAAATCTGTTTGCCACAACCCATGTTTTCGCCTTCTGCCGCCTGTTTTCGGCATTGACGACCCACCATAATGGGCTCGCGCCGTCGTATACGGCCCAGTGATGGTGAAGTCAGGGTGAATGGGGGAGGTCGGAGTGGGAGGTGGTGGTTGTGGGGGCGGTAGGGAGGGTGGGGGGGTAGTAAGGGTGATGAGGGAGAGAAATGAGAAAAAAAAATTTAATGATTTTTTTATTATTAGTTATTAATTACAAAAGATTTAATTAAATCTTTAGTAACTGTATGTCACGTCACCGCTTAACATCCAAAATTTAACGGTGTTAGAAAATAGGAGGTGATAAGGGCACCACGTGTCTATAGGTGTAAAGTTCGGGGGGCACCAAATTGTACAAGTTTCAAAGGTAGGGACACCATGCGAATTCTGACATAGTTCGGGGGGCACCAAGTGATTTTGCTAGTTAATTTATTGCTAATCCCATGTTATTTTGGGTATAATAAAATAAGATTTAGGGTATTTGTGTTATTTTGGGAAAAGTGGGGATATATTTGGTATTTTACCAGGTTACGTTAGTAAAAAAAAAGTTCCGTTTAGCAATCATGTTAATAAACAGTTATCACTTTTGCTACATAGGAGCCACTAATGCTACGGGGAAGGAGATATGAGGATTTGAACATGCGACAATTTCCAAGCGCGTTAATTTATCAACCTCTAGGTCAAGCTTAATACTCGATAATAATTATTGTTGAACATACTTAGTATACTTTCGAATGATAATGTGATTTTAATTAATCACAACATTGACACACTTTAGGTTCTTTGGGCTGCTCAGCAGGAGGTCCACAGAAGAAAGTAGCTGATGGAGGATACCCAATTGATTCGCATTGTGATACACATTGTGCGTCCGTTTCACATGCAGCAAGGTACGTACATTGAACAACCCTTGCCTCTACCCCCCCTAGCATAACAAGTAGAGTACAACATACGAAAATATGAACGAAATCAGTTAATTATAATGTAGCAAGATCAATCATCTAATATCCGAAAAATGATGGAGAATTGAATGGAAAATATTCAAGTGAATTAAGAAATCATACCGTTGCAATGGTTAATGGAAATTATTGAAACAATAAGAACAATGAAGAGAAATTCAACCCTTGAGAATGCCATTTTGTGTTGCTGAATTCTCGAGAAATTTACACTAAAGAGCTGTAGAGAGATGTAATTGAGGATTAAGATGAATAGACTACACAGCTTCAAAATGTGCATAATGCATGGTGAATAACTTGTTATTTATACTACGATGACATGCAGTTGGACTGATATTTTGTAGAGTATATTAAGAAATGAAATCATCCTACTAACTCTAAAGAGAAAATAACTCATGATCTATCATGTATATTGATCATTCCACAAAAAGATCCTTTAATAAATGTGTATAAAAGTGGGAGAAAATCCTTGAAATTAAATATTGGGGGAAATCCTAAGGTGGAGTAATTGCAAAACGTTATCTTCTAAGTAATTAATTAAATCTCATTTTTTTTTCTTGATGATCTTTAAATACTCCGTATTAGGCAAAAAAAATTGCATATGTGTTTAAACAAAGAAATTTCAAAAATGAGATAAAATCACAAGATTTGACATCACAAACATCTCTTCCTTTTAAAACACTAGAATAATTGATCTCTTTTAAGCTAACAATCTGGAGTACTTCAGTAAATCTTGTCTTGGCATAATATGGGTATTTTTGTCAATTTGAATCATTTGCCTTACAAGAAGTATTATCTACGCAAAATTTACACCCTTACACTTTAGACCAATGTATCAAAAATAACTTTAACCTCAAATATGATTATTAAAGATTGGCATAGCAGTTAATTAAAAAATCAATTTATTTGGAGTGGTCATGGGTTCGAATCTTCATATTCCTACTCTAGCCGTCTTACATCAGTAGCTACTTTAATTTTACAACCAATTCAAAAAGCTTTAACTTCAAATATACGTGTGGAAAATAACTTTTAAGTCTCACAAAGTCGCAGGTGCTATGACACAATGTTCACACAATTCCAAACAATGGTTTAAAACCTTAAGAAGGGTATATAATTGTCAGCTTCAATTCACAAGGCAAAATTTGTCTTAAACGGGTAGTTAAACAATTGAAGATACGCCCAAAAAAGAAATGGGTAGACTCAGGAATGGGACGGAGGTAGTACGATAAAACTTCATAGTCCAGATGTTATGATGATAAACTTAATAGAATGTCCGAACTCCGAATTGACCCGACCTTAGCTGATTTAGTGGTCGTTTGGTTGTATACAGGAATTCGGAATGCCCATGAAGCTCCACTTTCCAAGTTTTGTAGAAATTCACATGAATTTCTCAAAACTGTTTAGTTGCATGTAGGAATTGAATTCCCACATGAATTGCCAATTACCAAGGGGGGCTAGGTAAGCCAATTCCTCCATTTTGTAGGAACTGGAAATTCCCATGATTTCTCAATTCACATGATTTTAGACAACCAAACAATTCAAAAAAATCTAATTCATGAGAATTATGAATTCCCGTGATTTTGAGTGGCAACCAAACAACCACTTAATATAATTGACCCGAACTCAATTAACCCCGCCTGAAATCGAGCAAACCCAAGCTAATCAACCTGAACCAAATATGTCCAATCCATATTCAAAACCGCCGCTACAATATTGACTTGAAATTTACCCGACTCGTATCCAATTTGAATGACTTGTTTGTTAGGTCTATACAGCCACCCTCCTGGCCACGTCACCAAAAAAAAATCAAAATCTTATTATTCCAGCAGAAGGGCTCTTTCTCTTTAGAGCTAGTGAGTCATTAGGGGATCCAAATTCACAAGAAACTCCAATTAAAGAGATAAAACTGGTCATCAACCCGGTAGAAGATCCCACTAGGGGAACTATCATCTACAAAGTCCTCACCTCAAAGTTCGAACCCTCAGGCTCTTGGTTAGGAAGCGATATCTCTTGGTTATGAAGTTTATTCTCAATATGATGTTATAACGAAGACGATAAACGCAGCAAAAAGAAACCAACTACGCAGCATATAATATTTATTTAAAATAATAAGTTAGATATCTTCCCAGAATACCCTTTGTATATATGTTCTAAAACTCTAGATGCAGCAATTAAAATATATAATCACATTGGAATTTGCTTAATTACGTACGGACGTACCCTTCAAGTAATCAAATGTACTCGATCAATTGCCCATGATAATATGATATAAACAGCTAGCTAATTAAACATAATTTCTCAAATCGGTACTTATACATTGACTAATACGCAATGATGTTATAATCAATGATTTATGTTGTTAAAATTCATCCCTGCATATATTATATATAGCCTGATAAGCTTTAGTAATATGCAATAACATCATCGCCCCACACCTTCAACACCATCGTTATTTGTTAAGGCCGGCCGGGGCTGCTGTTGACCCGACACCCCAGGCTTTGCCGTCGGCCTTGGTAGCCGACACTAGAAGCACCCCTGTCGGCCGACTTTATCAGCACCGCCGTTGGTCTAGAGAGCCGATTTTCGACTACCAGAGGCTAGGCATGTCGAGAGGACAAGAGCCCAACATGATATGATCCATGTATATTATTGCACATGTGTTTGTAACTTTGTATGAAAGAGACATACTTTGTGTTTGTATTTGGATTATGATCATTGTAAAAAATATATTATACGTAATTCATTACATTTTACGAGTTTTCAAACATATTAAGGGTATTTTGGGAAATAATTTATATTTATTAATTTAAATTAATATTATATGCTGTATTTACATGGTTTTTTTTTTGTTGCGTAAAGGTAATATAGTTGAATATAAATGAAGGTAGTAATGTAGTATTAGTGCGTGTTTGGATATCATAGAAATAAAATTATTATACGATCGCCTCAAAGGTTCCATTATGTGGGTCTAGAATTAATTTTATATTATTTTAGGACTAATTAATAATAGAATTAAACTTTTGAGCGAGATCTAAACTATAGGTCTTGTCTCAAAGTAACTACGCTAATAAATAAGCATCATTTTCCTTTTAATGTCGATCATTGTGACGTCATATTAGTCTAATGTGACCCAAAGTGCCAAAGCGAGTCTCACCACCACCACCACCAACAACAACTACATTGATAGTATAACAGTATTCGAACATAATGGAATCATCAGAACTTCTTGTTATATTTCTAAAGTTCCGATAAATAATAATTGTTTATGCTACATATATAGCCATATAGGTGCAGCTTCAAGCCTTTCAGCTAATGCTATGAAGGTGGGGATATGAGAATTCAATCCAATGCAACCCTAAAATCGTTAATTTACTAACCCACTAACGAGATCAACCTTGATACTCAATAATAATTATTATTGAACAGAATTCGAGTATTTTCTAATAATCTAATGATAATGTGATTTTAATTAATTGCAACATTGACACACTTTAGGTTCTGTGGGCTGAATAGCAGGAGGTCCACAGAAAAATGTAGCTGATTGAGGATAGCCCTTTGATATGCACTGGGATGCACATTGTGCATGAGTATCACATGGAGCAACGTACTCACATTTAACGTCCAAGACCCTTGCCCCTAGCATAACATCATACAAAATAGAAACAAAATCAGTGATATATAATGTAGCAAGATCGATCATCTACTATCCGAAAAAAGGATGGATTATTGAATGGAAATTATACGAGTTAATTAAGAAATCATACCGTTGCAGTGATGGGCAGTGAAAATTAGTGAAACAATAAGAACAATGAAGAAAAGTTGAACCCTTGAGAATGCCATTTTGTGTTTCTGAATTCTTGAGAAATTTACTCTAAAGGGCTATTGAGATGTAAATGATGATTAAGATAAATAGACAATGTTCACAGCTTCACATATATAGTACAGAGTGCATGGTGAATAGGTTGTTATTTATACTACGATTATAGTTGGACTGAGATTTTGTAGAGTTGACAATTTTATTTAGATATAAAGTAATATCTTAAAATTGTAAGAAATGAAATCATCCTACTAACTCTAATAATGAGGAAATACCTCATGACAATGTATATTGATCATTCCACAAAAAGATCCTTAAAAAATAATAAATATGTATAAAAGTGGGAAAAGATCCTTTTAAGTTTTGGGGAAATCCTAAGGTGGAGTAATTGTGAAACGTTCTAAGTAATTAAATCCCAAATTTTTTTTTTTCTTAATGATCTTTATACATTAGGCAAAAATCCTTATGTGTTTACTCAAAGAAATCTCAATAATGGGATTAAATCACAATATTTGATATCTAACAAATCTATTTCCTTTGAAAACACTAGAATATTTGATCTCTTTTAAGATAACAATCTGATGTGTTTAAACTTTTGAATAATATATCAAAACTAACTTTAACCTCAAATATGATTCAACTTATTCAACAGTGTTTTCAAATCAGATTAGATTTATTCAAATTAAATCAATTCAGATTAGTTTTATTTCAAAATCAGATCAGAAATATCTAAATAACAATTAATGAATTTAGGCTATTTCTAGTTCTTAATTCGTCTAATTGCATTTAATTTATCAATTAATTCAATTCAGATCAAATCAAATCAAGTTTATTCAAATCAAATCTAATCAGATCAGTTCAATTCAAATCAAATCAAATCAGATCAGAAAAATGCAGTCTAATCGCACAGGCCTAAGATTGACATATAGAAGTAGTAATTAGAAAATTACCCTATCTAGATCGAGTAGTCTTAGGTTCGAATCTTCATATCCTCACTCTTGCCTCATAGTTGTTTTTTGTGCCCAACAAACTTTAACCTCAAATATATATGTGGAAAATAACTCTCTCTCACAAGCAAAAATGTTATGACACAATGTTCATTTGCCATATTTTAGTAACCTACAATAATTCATTTGTTAAATATTAAAATAACTAGTTTACCCTCTATTTAAGTTAGTGGCCATAAATTTTCTATAAGAGAAATAATAAGAGGGTATAGTATAATACAATAGTAAATCTTTTCTTTTATATCATAGGAATTCCAAATGACCTTCGCGAGTTGAGTAAATGATCCTATATTTATAGGAATTAGAAATTCGGAAGTAGTTTCCAATAACTCCATTTTTTTTTACGTGAATTCCTCCACTTTTACTAAAATGGGTAAAATCCAAACAATCTCACAAAAACTTGATTCATAGAAAAATAAAAGTACTAATATGCCCTTACTCATAAGCAAAGACACTTGAAAAGTGTTGGTCCAAAGAGCATCAACCAATGAAAAGAAAGGTCGGCAACAGCCAACAGACATCCAAAGATAAATTCACAAGTGGGCCTCTTTTTTATGCTAAAAAAGGTTGCGTTCTTGATCTTTCATAGCCAATTAAATTCTTCATCACGCACAAAAATCCAATCTGTTTTTCTTCATTTGCTAATGTTTTCATACACAACTGTGAATTTATTATTCTTTGAAGATAAACCAACCAAAAGAAAAATAATAATGGAGGCTGAGTATATCATGAAGCACCATAAACAAGAAGAAATTGGAGCTAACCAGTGCTCTTCTTGTCTTACAAAACGCATCAAAGCTCCTACTGATATTGTATGCTTTTCTTTTTTTATAATCTTTTTTGTTGTATAATTTTCTTGCTTTAATTTGTTGTTTTTTGCTATATGATCTTCACTTGTATAGTTGTATGGCTAAAAGACATGATCTTTGTAAGAATATTGTGAGTAAATGAGTTACCGCACATTCAGTTTCTTTTACTTTTACGTGTATTGTCAATTGGTGTTTTCGTTGCCCGTTGCTCTCGCGAAAGATTATTTCTGATTACGCTAGCTTATAAGTAGGAGTTCCATGTCTTTGAACTATTATATTTTTATGTTATCCGTTTTTTTAATGGCATTGTCTGATCCAAGAGTAACCCAGTTCTGTTTTTTTTTTTTTTTTTTTTTTCAATTTCTGAAACTGCAAAAATTCTCTGCTCACCAATTTATCGAAGTTCAGACATTTAGCTGTTTTTGCCATATAATTGGTGGTCCATGTTCTGCAGTAAGTGTATTGCCTTCCACCAACTAGGGAATCTCTAGTGTCAAATGTACGCAACCTTATCCTTGAGTAGTGTCAAACCGTCTTTTATTCCTACTGATTGAAAGCACAACAGAGTTGACTGGGTTATCTCCATGCAAGAATTGTAAGCAACTCATGTAAAGCAAGGAAATTGGAAATGCCAATCTGTAGTAAACTTGGAATTTTTCACTCAGCGAGAATTGCAGGTTTCTGTAAGATTCCTGCAGTGTTTGTTGTGCATTCCTGTCTTAACAAAACTTGGAATGTTTGATCAGGTTTGGTCGTTAGTAAGAAGATTTGATCAACCTCAAAGGTACAAGCCATTCATAAGTGAATGCAATATAAGGGGCGAATTTAAAGTAGGAACTATCAGAGAAGTAAATGTCAGATCAGGACTTCCTGCAACAACCAGCACTGAGAGATTGGAACTACTAGATGATGAGCAGCATATTCTAGGTGTCCGAATCACAGGTGGTGATCACAGGCTCAGGGTAATCTTTCAGCTCCTGATTTCATGTTCGCAATATGTTTGATGAACCCGTTTCACAGGAAAATTGAGTGTGTAACGGGTCACTTGTAGTCTTGTACACCCAATATCGTCACTCACTCACTCATGTAGTCATGCCACTATTGGTGATGTGAAATTGTTTCCGTGAAACGGGATCATCCAAAAGGTTCTCTATGTAATTGTAATTTATCAGTTGTATCCAAATTTTTTAATATGATGGAAGGTAGATGCCTATGATTTCTCGTGCTTTGATACTGCAGAACTACTCATCAGTCATCACAGTTCATCAGGAAACAATTGATGGGAGGTCAGGTACATTACTGATAGAATCATTCGTTGTCGATGTACCTGATGGGAACACCAGAGAGGATACCTGCTGCTTTGTACAGGCTCTTATCAACTGTAACCTCACCTGCTTAGCTGAGGTTTCTGAGAAGATTGCAGCAAGCAACGACATTGAAGAAAGCAACCATCTTGAAGTTGAAAACATTTAGCAGGACCATATACCCACACGTTTGGGGCAAAATTTGATCTATCACAAGTTCGGATTTTCTACGCTTTGAGGGACTTGCTGTAGCATGTAGGCATTTGCTTCAGCGGTTTTTGATACAGCAATTTCGTGTTACAGGCTTTGTAAATGCTTTCATGCAAACTGTTTCCGTAGAAATTCATGATTTCTTCTGTGACTCGGCTGTACATGTTTCGATGTAATTGATTCTTCACCAGTTTGTGTGATCCGTCTATGGAGGTATTGTACTGTACCTGCAGCAGGGTCTAAAGTCTAAACCATGGATGAGCCAGGTTAACCCTGTACTCTACAACAGTAAAACAAGCTTTAATTGTCGTTGACATGAGCTCAAACCTCTGGCTAGGCTGGTTGATACTCCAGTATGCCAGACAACCAGATCGCAGGGAACGATTGAACATTACTGTATTTAGAATCAAGCACTGCATTCCCAAACAATCCAAGTCAGAAGGTTTTTGGTAAGAACTAGTAATTTTAACTTGTAACAACCTGAGTACAGAACTAACTACGCGTACTCATATGTTCACTACATAAAAGAAATATCAGTTGCTCTTAAAAAGCCCCAAGATAAACCTGTGTCATCGGTATCTCAGTTCTAAGCTATTTCTAACTTCTAAGAAGGCCAAGCCTTCTCTAAGTATAACATTGCTTTTGCTTACTTGTTCAGGAAAGTCTCAGAGCCTATGTTACTCGGTCTCCTCACTTTCCTGATATATCCGTATCGTACATTCAATAATTGGACGTGGGTATCGACACTGTGACACTTCATTTTAGGTCGAGAACATGAAATTCTCAAACAATAGCCAAGTACGACCCACTTGCATACGAGTCCAAGTGACAACTACCCAAAAAAATAAAACAGAGAGAGTTGAGAGAAGTATAGGAACAACATCTCATTGAATATTGACCAAGGAGACACATCTTACAAACTTTCTCTAGACGCAATCTGTTGTATGACATTGTAAAGCAATTATATACTAAAGCTGATACCTTCAGGGGCGTGGCATAATGTCATAACAGTAAGAGTCTGCATTGCCATCACCACCTTTCCCTAGGCCTGCCATCAGGATAAACCAGGACACGGTCGTCTGCGATCTCTGGCAAGGGATCAATCTTCTTCACTGGTTTGCTTGAGTTAATCCTCAAATCATTGTCATCCTCAAAATCTGGGGGCGTGTCATCTTCATCACTCCAAATATCCTCATCATCCTCAGTATTTTCATCTTCATCATCATCATCATCGAATTCATCACTCATAGCATCGTCAAAATCAGACCATTCATCTTCCTGCCCCTCTCCCTCACTACCTTCATCCTGCTGCTCTCTAGATTCGTTCTCTCCATCACCACTCTTTCGTGTACCCCTCTTAAATCGAGGTATGTTAACCAGCGCCCTCATCTTCTCCTTGACAACCAGCAGCTTGTCCTTGTCAATCAATTGTGAACCTCGATAGGCTTCACGAAGAAAAACTGAATCTCTATCCCCTTTAAGTGACACATAAAACATATCAGGATGCCTGATCAGCATTCCCCTCAGCTGCTGCGAAAATCTAAACTCTTCCCGAAAATGGGTTAGGTGATCAACAAGAGTCCTCCTTTCAACAGTGAGGCTCAACATCTCATGAATAACACTACAAGCATGCTTCTCTTTCTCCTTTGACCCTGACTGCATATGCGAAAAATCTGAATATGGAGAGATATACGGCATATCTCTAAACTCAGAAATCCTTTTCATCTCACCTCTGGACAATTTCAATCCCTTAGGTAGCTGCACCCTGTTAAACTTCAAAGGCCTATCTATGATCAAATTCTTCTCTTCCATCTCTCTAGTGCGGTTCTCCTCCTCAGCCAGCTCTGCAGCTGAAACCGCTAGTTCAGGGTCCCAATGAGTCAACTCCAACGCCGGACCTCTATCAGTTGGCACAACCTTATAGTACTGAGGATACCTATGACAAATAGTATCCCTAAACTCTAACGGCAATCCAAGATCGGTCCTCAAATGCCCAATCTTTTCCAACAAAATACGCTTCTCCAACGACATCATCAACAATTTCCTCAACTTCACAACCAACAAGTCCTCCATCTCATTCTTAAGCTTCAACTCCTCAAAATACAATCTTTCAGCCTCAGGGGTCAACTTAAACCTCAGCATATATGCCCCTTCTTCCTCAATCTCAAACACACCCGGAAACTTCTGTAACAAGGCGATAAACCGCCTTCCTCTTGGCAACGCCAACTGCCTCCTATACCTACCCAATTCTCTAAGGGGCATAGTTCTATCAGGCTGACTCATCAAAATTTTCCTAATCTTCAAACACAATTTAAGCTTCTTATCTCTTTGTATAACAGTATCAAAGGGCATTTCCTTCCTTCTCTTAACAGCAGCTCTAATTGGGGAAATTGGGCAAATTGGGAAATGGGTTTTCCTAATTTTGCAAAACCCAATTTCATTTTTCCCCAAAATCAAACCTTGACCCAGAAAAGATGACCTATTACTACATGATGATTTCACAGAAAAACCCACCTTGGGTTTTTTTTGGGTAAAATTAGGGTTGTGTATGATTGAAGCTTTATATGAAAGCAAGAGTGGTGAAGATGTAAATTGAGCAATTTTTGGTGGACATTGAAAGATGTTACAGTCCATAATTATCCCTAATTTTGAATGAATTAAAACATGTCAATCAATAAAATTGTAGCAGAAATTGAAGATAAATGAGGTTTTTAGGATAAGATACTCACCTTGTTGAAGATACTATGAAGTTCTGAGTTTTGAGAAGTGAGGGTTTTGGAAGTCTTAAACCCTGTTTCAGATGTGCAGAACAGAATTAGAAGAGTTATCTGCTTAAACTGTAATCTTTACGCTTTATCCTTTGCCACTTCATTATGGAGCCCCGATGGCCCGATTTGAAAGAGAGTTCTTCGGGTATGCTACCACAACCTATTTTTGATTTATAGATTTCGGATTGAGCTCATAATGGTCTAATGGAGTACGAAGTTTTCGTAATAACGAACTACGGAGTAGTTTTAGTCGATCTTGTTATATATGGAGTACTTGATTAATTTAGAGGGATGCTATAAGCCTATAAGTCGTCCAAATTATATTACATGTCGTCCCATTCGATATTTTTTTCCAGTCTTGCCCTTGGCCACTCTTTAGAACTGTATAATTAATTCGTATACTCCTTTTTCTATTCTAGAAAATGACTCAATGGGCGAAGTTATTGTTACTTGGTTTTAGGTTCTTACTACATGTAATCTTGCCTTTTCGACATTAATAAAATGGTCAATCAAGGTGTATGTATAGTCATAAATGAAACTTGATTGACTTGAGACATATCCTAATCAATTTAACCTGAGATTGTTTATTCACGCAATGATGATATAACTTTTTTCTTTTGTCCGAATGAGTAGTTAATGCTGCGACCTGTAAGAAATGGGGATATAATGATTTAAACTCGGGAAGACGGGAAGCATTTATCCCGATACACAACGTTTATCCAACTCGCATCCAAACTATGTAAAATAAGATAATAGAATACTCCTTCCATCTCTCTTTAAACACCACATATACAAAGCACACCCTTATTGAGTAGAGAGTTCAAACTAATCGGTTAATCAAAGTTTCAAAAAAATTGCATAAAATTCGTGCTAAAATTCTTATTTAATTTACCATATAACTTTTTGAAATTTTGATTAATCGATTAGTGTGTACACAGTGGCGGATTTAGAAAAAACATTTCCCGGTGTCCCAACAATAATTTTGTGGTGTCCCTCTCTTCTTTTTAGATTTTTTTCATAATTTATAGTACAAAAAACCGCGTTTCGGGAAAATTCCCTGGTGTCCTGGGATCTCATCCCCTTCCATGTACATCTGCCATTGTGTTTACACTCTTCCTAACCCGGGGATATACAGTGGAGTATATGAGGTTTTTAAAGAGAGACAAATGGATCAGAAGGATAAATGAGAAGCACCAAAATGTTGCCGTTATTCGAAAGTCGCAATATAATTAGAGAAAATACAACTCTTGTCTGCCTCCCCATG
This sequence comes from Spergularia marina, assembly GCA_963680865.1. Lineage (NCBI taxonomy): Eukaryota > Viridiplantae > Streptophyta > Magnoliopsida > Caryophyllales > Caryophyllaceae > Spergularia > Spergularia marina. The sequence goes on along the minus strand of OY804551.1, from coordinate 23,122,707 downwards.
TGACCCCGCCTTTCCCTCAATTTGTGTTCTTCACTCTCAAAAGCCCCGCCATCTCCTTCCCTTCATTCAGCGCCCTCCTACTCTACTCACTCCATTTGTCATCCATTTTCTTTGTTGATTATCTCGATTTCATCCGATCTGTTTTAAATGTACCGTCATTTTTATACAAAACTCAAGAACCATAAGATTAATTTCGATTAAACTTATATATAGAATAATTTATACGATAACTCAATTCCTCCATTATGTGTCCAAAAGACATATATTACATTTTTTGCGGAATTTTCCTATTGGTATTTTTCTTTCTCCGGAATTGAGAGAAATTAAATGATGTTCAAACATTCAACGATTTGGTCACTAACAGGTGAATGCATCATATGACTTCCAGCACAAGTACACGATTACCAACATAAATCCACCACTTTAACTACTCACGCCTAGCTGCTTTGGTAATTTCCCACCTACTATAGGGGTAAAATAGGAAACCTACCTCAATTGACCAGAAAAGACAAGACTTTAGTCAACGCCCATTTTTTTAATTTAAATTTTAAAAAGCGTCTAAATTACTCCTCTCGTGCTGTTCTTCAACAGCTTTATTTACAGACAAATTAATTAATTAATCAATTGTAAAAATTATCCAAACTTTATATAATTTCTTACTACTTTTTTCCCCCTTTTTTCTTACAATTTTTTTTACCTTTTTACCCCTTGAGATTCAAACTCCTTTGCCGGACTCCAAAGACCTCCTCAAATTGAATTTTATTTTCGTTTTTGGCAAAATAAATATATAAAAACTCATTAGTAATTAAATGATTTTTTTTTTTTCCAAAATCAAACAAACTTAATTAATAATTACTGCTTACTACTATACTCTATTTTAGTAACTTTGCAATAAATAAATTTTCCAAAGTTTTTCATTTCTTCTCTTTTTAATTTTTTTATCTCTCTTTCTCTCCAACTTCTTACTTGTGACAGAAAAAGCTGAAAAAATTTCCTCCTTTTTTTGCTGTAATTTTTTTGGGTCACCCGAAAAATTTACAGCCAGTAAATTTGTGTAATTTTTCCAGTGATGATCTTCACCTGTTTGATCTTGGGAACAGGGTGGAATCTTGTGCATTAAGCTGTTGCATCTTTTAAATTACTGTGGTAAACTTCTGAATTAATTTCTTACACTTCACAGTTTAATTTTGGTTGAATTTAGCTTTATTTTTTACATTGTTGATTTAATTTATGCACATCTTACTTTATTTAATAATTTAGTGTAGTAGTTGTTATATTTGTAATGGTTAGTTTTGTTAATTTTTTAGGAAATATGTAATTTTGTGTGCTTAGTATGTGATTAGTGTATGTTTTCTTTTGTAGAATGTATGTGGAATTTATGCAAGTTAAAATGAAATGTGGGATTTTTATAGGTTGATCAATCATAATAAATTTGATAACATGTTGAATCTGAGTAGAATTGATAACATGCTTTTTTTTAGGTTCGTTTTTGTTATGATTTTTTTTTTTTTTTTTTTTTTTTTTTTTGGGTACCAAATTGCTGTTTATATTGAATATATGGAATTTGCATGTATGATTTTATGTTTTGAATAGAAATTTAAGTGGGATTGTGTTTGAAAATAGGGTTTGATTTTCATGGGGTACATTATTAGGCCACTGTATAATAGATGCTGCACTAGATGTACATAATTTTGGTGAAAGTTTGTCGATGAATCAATTTAGAAGGCAAATGTTGAGCTAAATTTGACAATGTTTCTACTTTCTGCTCTTTGAATGTGTGCATGCAGGGTTTAAGGTTAGTGTAGGACTTCTGTAGAGTATATTTGAAGATATATATGCATGGAATCAAAAGAAAGTATAGTATCAGGAGTCACAGTGATAGGGGCAGAAGCGCCCTCGAATTATCATGTAGCTCAAAGGAGTGAAGTCCCTCCTCAGCAGACGGCATTAGTGTTGCCATCTGGAATTGTGACCCCGGGTAGTGTTGCCATGGGGGGGTCCATAGATAAAAAGAAGAGGGGTAGACCTCGGAAATATGGTCCAGATGGTAATGTGCAAAGGCCGTATTCACCAATGCCGGTTTCAGCATCAGCTCCTCCTGCTGTTGGCAATTATTCAAGTGGGAAGCGAGGTAGAGGGAGATCAGCTAATTCAGAGGCCAAACAGCAGCAAAGAATTCAGATGGTGACGATGGGTATGGAAATGTTTCGTTTCACATTTGTAATGATCATTGAAATGACAGCTATGTGATCTACGATTAATTGGGACAAATCTTTGTTTGCATGCGTTCACAAATACTTTATGGCTAGGTTAAAGAGGTATAGATCCATCTCCTGGTTTTCGACCTCTATCCACATATGTAGTCAGTGGCTTTAATCTGGTTATTTGTGAATTGTGAGGGATATTCCATGAATCCGTGGTTATTACATACCATCAACAGCAGTAAAAACTTACTTGTGAGAAGAGGGGTTGGTGATATAAAATAATTCCTTGCCTTGACGAACCTGCCAAATTGCACAATGCTTTATTGGAGTTCATTTTCCTTTCAATTATTTAAGTTGCAAACTTCCATTGTTAAAGGGTCTTCAAAGTTTTCTTTGGCATTCTTTATGGGCTATTTTGACTGCTGTTAATGTTCGGAGAATAATCAGATAATTGGCTGCATAGCTTTTAAAACCAAACTATATTTGTAAAGAAAATAATCATTTTCAGACAAATCAGAACTCTTTGGTATTGTATGACACATCTCACTCTAGTTCATCTTCTATACAACAATCTCTGGAGATGTATACCACATTAGGAGAGTGGTACAAATCATGGTCTTCTAAATGTCTACAGATGCAATAATGATCTCTATTATATGTCCATATTGGCACATTCTCATAGCTTCTCATCACTGATGATTGGAATTTAGTATGAACTTAGGAACTTAGCCTCAAAGAAAACGAGATGTTCTTCACCCCCTATAATCACACAGTACAAACTTTTTAGGTTTACCTTGTTGAAGGTTGGTAGCATGATGTTTAAAGGGCTCAGTGTAGCTGTGTATGATTAGTAATCAATGTGTTTTCAAGTGGTAGAGAGCTATAAAGGCTTGTAATGTTTGCAAGTCTATTATTTACATAGGTTGCAGAGTGCTTTTAGTTCTTGTATATAGGGAAGTAGCTTCTGTGGCTTTCACATTGCTCTATAAGCTATTTGTGATTCATATCCAAATTGCAAGAATTCTTGAGCCTATAATGCAAGAAAATGGATCACTATTAAGAGGAAGTATTTTATTTAATTATCCCCCCCCCCCTTTTCGTTGCTCTCAGTGCCCTGATTCTTTTTTTTTTTTTTTCAAATTTTCCATCACTCTTGAAGCAGGTGATCAGTTCGGACGTGCTGATGGAGCTAACTTCACCCCGCATGTCATAACAGTTAATGTTGGTGAGGTATGTCTTAAATCACGTGCATGCTGATTAAAATTCTGAAGATACAATTAGCATGTTATAGAGGAATAAGAAGAGTTAGCACTTTTGGGGAAAGATCAATGGGTACTTCAGCTTATTGAAAACCATAGAGCTCATGTGCAATGTCAATGATGCTTTAGAGTTATATATGCCAAAGATAAAGACTTAAGCGTCCTGTTGACCGCATTTACACCTATGTAGTCAGTCCTTTGGACTCTTAACCAGCACAGTCTGCTAAGATCAAATATAAAAAGTTATTTCCTCTCCATGAGAGACCTTTTTGGTGTTAAATCCGTGATTTTGTTTTTTCAAAAGTCTAAAGACAGTAGTATATGCTGTAATTATTTTTGGGCCAGAACCAGGAAAAGCTTTTGCCCGGATGCTAAATAAGAATTGTTCGTCTTCTTTTTGGTCTGTGCTGGCTTAAGCCTGTTCACTGTGGTATGTGTAGGATGTGACCGCAAAGATCATATCTTTCTGTCAACAAGGACCACGGGCGATTTGCATTCTCTCCGCGAATGGATTGGTGTCAAACGCCACACTTCGTCAATCTGATTCTTCCGGTGGTACATTGACATACGAGGTGAGTACCTAGGTTTTCATGCTGTTTATTCATTTCATGTTTTTCTTTCATTTATTGTCACTGAATATTAAACTATGAGACTGTAGCCCCTGATTCAGGCTGGGTTTGTACGAAACTTTGGCTATATATATATATTGTGCTGCATTGCCTTTAAAAAAAAATTATATAAAGCAGGGACTGCTGATGGTCATTACTTAATAAATGCAATGCCCCAAGAATCATATTTCCCGTTTTTTAACCAGATTCATCTGTCTCACCCAACTTATAGATTTAGAGGAACCTGAAATTAAGTGAGTTACATGAGTTGAAGTGTTTCGTTTGGATTATCCTTATTAAGAAGCAAAATACCTCCATTTGACTCAAGAGTTAGTGGAAGAATGCCTGTGAAAATCTATTAGCCTCGTAGAGCGGGCCTGCTTGCTGCAATAGACCTATTTCAAGTAATTTCCTATGAGAGGTGCTGGAGTCTGGAACCATCTCTGAGAAAATGCATTCAGAGGGTTCTGGTCACAATTTCCTACCTTTTTTTTAGTGAGCATCAGGATCCAGTTTCTTGAAGCTGTTGTTCTCTGCCATTCTGCATCTATAAGTTTCTCGTAACCAAGCCATAGTTGTCATAAGTTATGATTTTAAGTCTGTATGCAATTTTGTGCTCAAGGCAAATTAGATTTTCTCATTGACCTGGAGATCTAATGGTCTAGGTCGTGCCGCATCTATCGCAACTCTCCCCCTTTCTTGACAGTATGAAGCATTAAGTTTCTTTTTTATTAAGGGTAGTGTTTGTCTCTTCAGTATTGTATCAGTGTTTATTTCTGTGTATGCTTTAAAGGCCTTCAAAATTGCATCCGAATGACCTGTGGTTCTTACCAAAACACAGGGCCGCTTTGAAATAGTAAACTTGTGTGGATCTTTTACCCCTACGGAAAGAGAAGGTACAAGATACAGAGCGGGCGGGTTAAGTGTCTCCCTCTCAAGTCCAAATGGTCAAGTTGTCGGGGGATGTGTTGCTGGACTACTGATTGCCGCAAGCCCTGTTCAGGTAAAAATCTAGACTGTAGATCCCTTCATCTTGTTTTGCATGGCATAATCCCCTTCTAAATTTGTACAACTTATCTGTACATCCTTACACAGTTCATCATATGGCATTGATAAAATCAGAAGCATCCTTGCTCTAGGTTCCTGTCTGATTTGCTCCGTCAAATATGCAAAAAGTATAACATAAAATGGACCTGTTAATTTGATGGCAATGTACTGCTTTGTTTAGTGTGTAGAGTTTGCTGGGAAAATATGAGCTGCTGTCAAATCATGCATATATCTCATGCTGAGACGCTGAATCGAGTTCCCTCTTTTTATTTTTTGGGGCCAGGATTTACTGCAGATAGTTTGCTCATAAGTGTAGATGTGAGATGATTAGTGCATAGAACAGCAGCTTTTTATTTATTTGTTTACAGATAGCTTTTCAAACCAAAGACATGGGAAGACATGTCATTATATGTCCTTGTGGAACCAATTGACCTACGAGGCTACAAAATCAGAGCCTAAGAGGAGTATGTTCTAATGGCAAATATTGTTGTTCATAAAGATGAAGCTCCTATATTTTCTTTCGTCGTATCAATACCTGGGCTTCAGTAAGCGTTTCTTAGTACTGTAGGTCTCAATGTCTGGATATAATGATGAAGCCTTCGCCTAATGGCTAAGGTATAGGATTTGGTTACATTATATATATTCCCCATCCAGTATCCTAGGTCCTTGCTATCTAGCCTCTCACGTCACTGTTCTTTCTAAATAAATTGAGGGGGGTGGTGGAAGGTTAGAATGACAAGGCGGTTGAACTAGATAAAGGAGTTTCTTTTCCAGAGTTTATTAGACCAAGATTTTGACAATGAATAATGATCCTTATAAAAATTGCGCTCCACTTTCTTTTCCTTTTTTTTTTTTTTCTTTTTGCATCAGATCATAGTCGGGAGCTTCTTACCAAGTATGCCACCTGAGGTTAAGCCGAAGAAGCCTAAAGTTCAACAGCCGCCCTCTGTACCTACACCATTTACAATAACAAATGCTCTACCTCCACCCTCAAATGTGGACAAGGAACCATGCAACGGGCAGGGGCATAATGATTCTGTCTCCCTGATGCAGAACCTTGCTCCACCTTCTTCGTTTCAAAGAGAACATTGGCCAAGCGCACATTCTATGCAGGAACGAAGGACATCAACCACTGATATCAATATATCCTTACCTGGAGGGTAATCTATCAACCACTATCGTACTTCATTTACTTGTAACCTTCCTCTACACTTTGATAACTCGTAGATTGTGTAACGCAGGATGCAATAGGTTCACAGCTGCTAGTCTGACTTGTCACTTGTATGCTAATAATCAGCTAATCACAGGAGGAGAATAGGACGGACAAGCTTCTTTAGGGTTTTTGTTTGACTATTTAATGTACACTTTCGGAGATTGCAGGGTTAAGTTTACTGCGAAAATGGGTTTTTATAAGCTAGTAGTATTAGGAAGCTGCTTTGTGTGGTAGGTGCAATTATGGTTAGGAAATGGGTGTAATCTTTAATGTATTTTCTTCTATAGAAACGATGAAAAGGTATGCACATTATAAGTCGCTTGTATCTTTATATTACCCTAATGATATGGGTTTCCACGGTTCTAATATACAGTCTGTGTACTCAACTCGACCCCCCTCCCCTCCCCTCTCCTCTCCCTCGCCCTGTCAAAGAGATCAGTTGTCGTGCCACTATGACAAGTGAATTTCAGTCTGAACTATTCTTGTCTGTCTATGAAGTATGAACCATTCTGTTATGTATGGACAACCATTTGCGAATATCAGAATACACTAACTTGATGTCTCTTTCAGAGTTTCAGGCATTTCTTCTGCTGTTTCTGTGACTGTAAATATGCAGACTTCAGAAAACAGGAGAAATGCATTGTTCTACTTCAAATCACGAACTATGCTATTAATAAGTATTCTCTGAAGCCCACCCTTTCTTTTCTAACTCTTGCCTCAGCTTCTGCATTAAGAAACTTTCAAAGTCAGACATCAGCTGTAAAAAGAGCTATACAAAAATCGCGATTTCTGATTCTAGGACATGTCTGTCTCACCTTGATTCTTTTTCGATTCACATCAAAATCGAAATTCCCCAGGCGAGATGCAGATCGGTACTCCACAATGGACTTCTTCCCTGGTGGAAACCAGAACTCGACATCATCTACGAACTGACACCAAACAAAGACACATAATCATCAGTATCAGACTTACAGGCTTAAACATCAGGTAGAATGACTGCTTTTGTTCTGAAACTTACCCCTAGTATCGGACTTTCGTATTCTACCCTCACATAATCATCTTTCGTTTCCATGATTTTTGGTCTGAAATTATCTGGTCCTGTTGATTCTATCTGCAATGAATCAAAATTTGCAGTAGTTCCTCCCTGAAACCGACTGACACACAAAATTTTCACTGTGCTGCAAACTGTAAGGAAACTTACAACATCAAGGAGCTCCTGCAGTGCTACCTCTCTGCTGACAGGTTTCTTGCCCCCTCTCCCTCCTTCAGGATTGTAGTTCCTGTTAATGACACACCATCACCCACATTAACAACATGTTATCGTGTATATAACTGGTCAGGATCACAGGTTCACAGAAGACACATTGATTCAAATGCACAATAGAACATTGAGTACTACCATCTCCGTTCTTTTCATTTGTTAACGTCATGGTTTAAAATCGATGTATTCAAATCAAACGAAATGCGAAACAAAGACATACCATGGAGGAGCATAATGGGTGAGATCAGTGGAGTTCTCAGATGTGGAAATACAATTCTTAGTAGCCGGACACAAGGCCAATGAAGGTGGGCTCTTTTGCACACCCAAGTAACTTGGCTTTGTTCCACTGCGCTCCATTTTTAACAAAAACGACAACAACATTACGCCAATGCCTCAAAGACTCCATTATAACAAAAACAACATTAAGCAAAAGATAACGATTCGTATAATTAATAACAAAATTAAGTATTATAACCTGAAGTTAAAGATTGCACCTAGTGTAGCTAGCTCACTGCTTCTAAGAAGTACTTCTCTACGATTTATTTTCACATTTTGATGATTGTTCTTCTGTTGCTGCTCTTGACAAGATACAATGCGAAAATGTGCAGAAAACACAGTGTTTTTGTGTGGTTTTTGATGAGTAATGTGTTTGGTGTTACATGGGTTAGTGAGTTGGGTTGCCATTGATGCCATATTTTGCAAGAAAAGTTGTGATTTGTGAAGCTCACACTTCTTTGTTTTTTTGTTGATGTGTGTTATACTGTTATTGGTGGTTGTGGTGGTTTTTGTTGGCTATGTGGTGAGGTGAACCGGTGAAGTGTGCTCTTTTCGTTGGGTATATAAAGGGTGTGGATAGGGTGATGGCCGCAATTTTTAAGGAGAGGAGAAGGTTGAAAAGGTGATTTTGGTAAAACCCAAAACACACATGATATCAACGTGGTGAAATTGTGATAATAAATGGGATAAATGGATAATCATTCACATGAATATATGATTCATGTTTTTAAAAGGTGACGGAGTAATTATTTCCCACCGTCCTAATGTTCAACTATTCATTTTTGAAATATGGAGTAGATGGCAATTACTGAATCGTAATGAACTCAAATCGTTCAGAAGTTAGAGATGTCAAAATATAGAATTAATTGATATGATGTAGACATTGTTGCACATATATGATAAAGAGCTTTTTTGTATTGAAATTGTGAGTACGGGAAAGAAACGAAGAATCCATGGCTCTACGGTATTGCATGATCAAGTGTCTTTGTTGGAGCGTAAAGTAAATAATTATAGAGTCATAAAAGTAAAAACGACCAAAAGTTGCTACGTTATTACCATCAACATCGATGATACTAATCAAATTATGCGATGTCGAGCTAGTATTTCTTTCCCCGTTGTGGTAGATATGAATCAAATATTGTGCCTTAATAAAAAAAGAGTGAAATTCTTACCTAGAAAAAAAATAATTAAAAAAAAAAATCTCAATGCATTGCCAATATTGTGCTACTTGACCAAATACAAAGTTTATTTGTCCAAATTTCAAATTCTGTAAAATCAACCTCTCCATAAACAAGAAAGACCATTTTTGGAGGATGAGCCCCAATTTGAAACTTCTACGTCTAAGGATAAATTTACACTAGAAATACTTAAAAAAAGAGAAAACTTGTTTCTCAGTCTAGATTATTTGGTCAAATTTTAGTTTCTAGTTCCTTGTAGAAAGCCAAATATTTTGACAAAACACGCCCTTCAAAAAAAGAGATTTCATTCCTTCAAAAAGTAATATAAAATAACTCAATTAGAGGTGTTAAGTTCGAGCCTCGAGAATTTAGTGAATCATCACGACTATTAAAAGAGCATAGAGAGTTAGAGACTACTTTAGAGAGTAGTGGCGGGAACGACGAAGCGTCAACATAAAAATAAAAATATAATAAATCAAGTTTTCAATAAAATGAATTTCTCCTAAAAAGGTCGCCTTCAAAACCAAAAAAAAAAAAAAAAAAAAAAAAAAAAACTGAAACTTCTCCAGCAATCTACTCCTCCATTTCCACTTCAAAAGGAACACAAATTTTCAAACACATTCGCTCTCCTCTTTCCCTCGTCTTCTCACTTGCCCCAAAATGGCTCGTAACAAGGTCCTCTTAAAACCCTAATTTCTCTACCTTTTCTACTCTTAATTTGTTCTTAATTATTTTTGCCTGCTCGTTTTTCAATGTCAATTTATGCGCTATATTATGCTGTAAATGAATTGTTTTTCTTTATTAATTTCCTGTTAATTTTTGCATATTAGATTGCATTTAATTTTGAAATGAATTGACTGAAACTGGAGTAGAATTTGAAATTATTTTTTCTAATTTTAAACTAAAAAGTCGTAATTTTGAGTTAGCATTTCGTTTAATTTAGTTACTTATGGAATTTTTGTTGTCATTCTTGGGTGTCTTCTGAAGGAAGATACGATTTTTGGCTAATTTAGAGTATTTGATGTCATATTATGGTGACATTTAGTCCTCAAAATCCATTTAATTCGATTCGATTTTTTTCTGTTAGGTCATTATTTTTGTGTTTGGAAGGCAACTGATTGGAATCGAAATTTGTTATTTTGTGTGTGACTGGTCACAATAGTTATGTGATGGAAAGTTTTCAGGTGATGTCGAGTTGCGAATTCACTGTGAATGTCATTGCATAAAGGTGTGATTTTAGCTTGAAAAATTGGATCAGTAAGGTAGTAGCTATTGTTATGTAATGGAAAGTTTTCAGGTGATGTCGAGTTGCGAATTCACTGTGAATGTCATTGGATAAATGTGTGATTGTAGCTTGAAAAACTGGACCAGTAAGGTAGTAGCTATGTGAGCACGAAGACTTATTTTTCGTGTGAGTAGACAAAACCTCTAAAATGACGAAAAGTTTGGAGCTTTTTGGTTGAGGGATGGTTAAGACTTTTATTTTATTTTATTTTTATTTAGGCTTATAACTGAAAAGTTCGATCTCTTTGTGCATTTAAGGAGCATATGAAGTCAATGCTCCAGTATATACGAGTAATTTCGTGAGGGAAGAAAGTAGTTTAAGGAGCATCAGCATGTTTGATTATCCTAGTTCTTTTGTAACTGAATGTGTTGCTTGCATATTCTTGATGACAGGAATCACTGGTATTGTTGCTGGATGTTAGTCCGAAGATGCATAGTGTTCTTCCACAGGTTGAGAAAGTCTGTGCCATGCTTCTGGAGAAGAAGGTTAGCTTCTTGCACACTACTTTTTGCTCTTGTCTCAATTTGTAGTCACTAATCACTTAATCAGTTAATTGAATGTCAAAAACCAATCTTAATTGCTTAATTTTTGCATGCAGCTCATGTATAACAAATATGATGAAGTTGGAATAGTTTTATTTGGGACCCAAGGTACCTGGTCTTGTGCCTACTTAGAATTTATGTCATGTATTAGTTTATGGTACTTTTGCTTTCACAGTCTACTAAGTACTAACAGTAATATATAATGCATTTTGGTGCACTTCACCTTTACGTTATCTCTCTCAGTGATAAGAACACGAGGGGGACAAAAACCTTGAAGCTTACCATGTCACCTTGTCCTTGTGAAGTGGAGGACATGTATTAATTTTTTTATGAAGCCACAAGATTCTTAGGCTTTGAGTATATTCTAAAAATCAAAATTTCTCACTGAACAGTCCAAATTGTTGTTTATTAGGAAATCGCAGATAACCTTTTTTGTTTTTTGTTTTTTAATATAAAACCAGTGGTACAATACAAGTACATCTCTTTCCCCTTGATGGTTGAGCTACTTTCATCTAGTCGCACTTAAATGGAAGGATGTTCGGATTTCAGAGATATTATTGTACCGTTAATTGCAAGTTATGTAATGCAAGATATCATCTGTTTTGTTTGTATGCTCATTACCTGCCCTTCGATTCTTACTGCAAATCTTGGGATAAAACCTTAGGTCATCATTTTGGGGGCACCAAAACTAGGTTTGTTTGGGCCTTAGAAACCCTGGCCGAATGAAGAGTGGTATCTTGGTCGTAGAATCACTTTGATCTTAGAGTGTTTACTCTTTTAGTCTTTCTACCTTCCAATTTAGTGCATCATACTACGTATCAACATGCTGGAGATCAACAGAGCATGTGAAGATGGTCTAGGATTAGGTCCAACTTCTGTGTTATGTCACATTTGAGGGTGTTGTTTCTTCTACTTCCAGAGGGATCAAAGCATTGTGAGTAGGGGATTAATGAAATGGAGAAGAATGTATATAATTATCACTGGAGGATTGTTTTTTTTCCTAGTGTATTGTCTTGTAGAAGCCGGTTATCAGTGCACTTATAAACGTCTTACTTTGAATCTCAGAAACAAACAATGATTTGACAAGGGAAGTTGGCGGATATGAAAATATCGTGGTCCTAAGGCATATTAAAGTTGTAGATGGAGACTTGGTTGATGTTTTGGAGCAACTTCAACGAGGGACAGTTCCGGGTGACTGTATCTTTACTTGGTTACTTGTTATGCCTTTCTGCAATACATTTTTTTTTTTTAATTCTGAACAGTTTTAACTTGCCCTACATTGAAGTATTCTAAAATCAGATAAATTAACTCATTTTTGAAACAGTATCTATAATAACCGCAAAACTTCATTGATAACTTTTTTGTTTGTTAAAGGAGCACCGTCACATTTTCTCTGTAATTGTCCTGCACATTGTTTTATTCTTGCATGAACAATGTAACAAATGTATATGCATGATTAAGTAAACTCTTTTTGCATCATGCAACACTTTCATATTATTACCTTTTTGGTTTTGATGTCAATTCTTTTGTTTTGTATATGTTGGTTTTTGTGTTTGTTTGTTCATGCAACTTTCTCTGTTTCTTGTACTTCAGACTCTAGAGTCAAGATCAAATCTTAACTATCAAGTGCTGCTTGCAGAATTGTATTAGTCAGCCAATGATTATTCCACTGTCTTATGCAGTGTAATTTGTTCAGCTTATCAATAATATTTGTTGATATATTGGTTCATGTGGTATATTTGTTTTTGACTTATTGTGGTTTGTATGCTCCTTCTTTCCATTTCCAATGGAGCCAAAGACTTATTATTCTTTGGTTTTTGGGATATAATGGAATAAAGCAAAATGGCTCATAAAATTTTCTGTATTTCTTATTTTGTGAAGTAGCAGTCAGTCGGTGTGATTCTCAAAGTAGTTTTCATTTTGGGTCATCTGTGTGCAGCCTCTCTATGTTTCAATAGAGGTAAGGCTTGCGTGCATTCGACCCCTGCTTACCCTGCCTTATGGCGGGAGCCTTTAAGGCACTGGGGTAAAGATGTTGTTGTTGTTGTGGTTTGTATTCTCCTTCTGCAATTTTTCTGTTTGTTTCAAACTTAACCAAAGTGGTGTATCCGCTATGTATCTTCTTTTTATTGAAAATATTAACCTTGACTTGCGTCCTAGTTCTTGATGCCATTGTTGTTGGAATGGATATGGTTATAAAGAAATATGGGCCGACTAACAAAGGAAAAAAACGCCTTTGTCTAATCACGAATGCCCTATCTCGTCTTCGAGATCCATTTGAAGGAACAAAAGAGGATCAAGTCAGCACTATTGCCATGCAAATGACGGAGCACGCCATAAAACTGGAATGCATAGTAGTGAGAGGGAAGTTAAGCAGTGATGCTGATAAGAATATTATGGATGAAAATGATCAGCTACTAGAACTTTTCACGAAGACAACATTGGCAAAAACTGTATATGTTGAAAGTTCAACTTCATTGTTAGGAGCGCTCAGGACTCGGAGCATTGCTCCTGTTACAATCTTCAGGGGTGATCTTGAAGTGAGCTCCAACCTAAAAATCAAGGTGAGGCTCAGTATTTGTTATCAGAGTACATTTTCTATGTAGGTAGCTATGCAGATATTCTGCTAGTATTTTTATTCCACTGGTCCACCCTATAACACCCCAAAGGTTGGATGAGATAAGTTTTTCCCACATTGGAAAAACTGAGGACCTCGTGATGCCCCCCACCCGCCAAAAATTATCATTTATTTTGGCCGGTTGCCATGCTCTTTAATCGTTTTTGGCACTCTTTTGTCTTGAAATGACTTTGAAAGAGATGGTCTTCTAACCACTACAAAAATCCTAGAATTCTGATTTTTTTTGCAATCTGGCCAACACATGGGATCTTCTAGATTCTAAAAGAAAGCTACAAGAAAGCTGAAGATAGGTGTACTTGAGGGAGCTTAGCCTTTTTAAGTACACATTTCTAAATGTGACATGTTTGAATTAATTAAGTGCAAAAAATGGTAGAACTAAGGCCCTGTTTGATAGGACTGCATCTTTCTGAATTGATCTGATCTGATCTGAATGATTCTGATTTGATCAGATCTGATTTGAAGGACTCTGAACTGATCTGATCTAAATTTGTTGAAAATTTGATTGAATTTCAATGAATTAGTATCAATTATGGACCAAATACATTGATAGTTATTTGAACATTTCTGAACTGATCTGATCTGAACTGAATTATTCTGATCTGATTTGAATGACTATGAACTGATCTGAATATACTTTTATTAAGTCCTATCAAACAGGGCCTAATTGAGATTATATGGTGACTGAATCCATCTGTCTGCTCCTGAGATTTAACTTCCAATAAGAGTATGCTTAACTCTAAAAATGGTGGACTTATTTCTTGATTCTGAGTGTTTATTTTCCTGTGTAATGAGGAGCACCAAGGCAGACGTGGTTTATTTAAGTCGTCATCTTCTTTTTCTCTTTTCCGTTTTCGCATTCTACTTTATTTAAGTCGTCATCTTCTTTGTTTTCTTCTTAAGATTTTGGCGTGTTTGTCCCTGCAATCTTTTTCTTTTATCTCTTGGGGGTTCCAGCTTAGAGCAGCGTTGTGCTATTGTTAGTCATGAGTAAAGTGTGGTTTCTACCTGGCGAATTCAAATCATTGGTCTAGACTTATTTTGCGGTCCTTTTTACTAGGCCATTGAATGCTTAGCTTTTGATATGTCTTGGCGTCTTTATTCTAGTATATTTTATAAATAATGCTCCCACAGTGTCTGGAAATTTTCATCTGTGATGACAGAGAGTGAAAGTTTAACACATACATTTGTTCAATTTATCTCTTGCAGGTTTGGGTTTATAAGAAAACTTCCGAGGAGAGGTTTCCAACACTGAAGAAGTATTCGGATAAAGCACCCGCAACTGATAGGTTTGCTACTCATGAAATCAAGGTGGATTATGAGTATCGAAACGTCCAAGACCCAGACAAAATTGTGCCTCCAGAACAAAGGATAAAAGGTTACCGCTATGGCCCTGAGGTAGTTCCTATCTCGTCTGATGAATGGGAAGCTGTCAAGTTCAAACCTGAGAAGAGTGTGAAACTTCTCGGGTTCACTGATGCTAAAAACATTCTTCGGTATGATCTTTCAGTTTTTACCTATATTGACCTGCTTATAACATTAGAACTTGGAATAATATTTGATGGAGATCTGAGTTTTTTCTTATGCTTGCAGCCAATACTTCATGAAAGATGTGAACTTATTTATTGCTGAACCTGGCAAGAAAGAAGCTGTCATTGCAATTTCTGCATTGGCTAGGGCTATGAAGGAATTGAATAAAGTGGCCATAGTTCGCTGTGTTTGGAGGCAAGGGCAGTCAGGTGTCGTCATAGGGGTTCTGACACCCAATATTTCTGCGAAGGACAATATCGTGAGTGTTTTTTCCTTTGCTTTAGTGATATATGAGCAATTCTGTGCTTTAATGATCTCTGCTTCTATGAGCTTTTTACCTCTGTTCTTTCAAGTCATCTAATTTTCTCATTTTTTTTTTTATTTGTGTGTGCTTTCTGAGAAGCCTGATTCATTACACTTCAATGTACTCCCATTTGCTGAGGATGTTAGAGAGTTCCAGTTTCCTTCCTTTCGAAACCTCCCTGCAGCATTTCAGCCAACTGAAAAAGAGCAGGAGGCTGCAGACAACTTGGTAAAGATGCTTGACCTTGCTCCACCTGCGAAAGAGGAGAATCTAAAGCCTGATTTCACACCCAATCCTGTTCTTGAGGTATTTTGCTCGACGTGTTGGTCATTTGTTTAATTCTTTTAATGTTCTGCTTTCCTATGAGGTATCTGCATTTAGAGTTGTCCGAGAAAGGAACAATAAATTCCTGTAGAATATCCTTGGTTCAGAAGAACTAGAGATTCTTGTAATGTTGCAACAAGGAGTGCGCGCAGTTTTTTTTTTTTTTTTTTTTCCTGGTACTTTGTAGTTTTCCATTTCCAATGGAGACAAAGACTAATTATTCTTTTGGTTTTTGGGATATAATGGACTAAAGCAAAATGGCTCATAAAACTGTCTCGGCTTCTTATTCTGTGAAGTAGCAGTCAGTTGGTGCGATTTTCGAAGCAATTTTCATTTTGGGTCATCCTTGCACAGCCTCTCTATGTTTCAATAGAGGTAAGGCTTGATCCCCCCCTTACCCCGCCTTATGGCGGGAGCCTTTAAGGCACTGGGGTAAAGATGTTGTTGTTCTGCTACTTTGTAGAGTAATTTGAAGTACAAATTGTATTCGACTGAAGCCAATGGAAATAACTGCATGGCTTCAAATAGAAAATGGCCGTGATGCTGAAGTAATCTTCTCTTTCATCGTGGTATTGTTATTTGATTTGATTGCAGTGCACGTTGGAAAACCTAATTGGATCTCTTCACCTAAGTAAAATTAAACTCAAGAGAAAAGAAATAAAGTTAAGAGGAACACCTTCTTGACTACAATATTGGTTTTTTTTTTTTATTTGTTTATGAATACAATATTGATCATTTGCTTATTTACTACTCCATATATACTGCGGGTTTCCCTTTTCCACAAACAAAACCCTGACTGGAGTAATCCAATGTTTATGCAGCGTTTCTACCACTTCCTTGAATTAAGAACAAAATGCCCTGATGCAGCGGTACCTCCACTTGATGAAGCCCTGAAGAGGATAACTGAGCCGGATCCAGAACTTCTTTTTCATAATAAGTCCGTGATCGATGAATTTCGAAAATGCTTTGAAGTGAAGGAAAATCCAAAGGTGGTGCTGGTTCATACTTTACACCTATAAAGAGTAGATAACCCATGTTATAGTAGTATTGTTTCAGACACTAACTTTCCCGAATTACAGAGAAAAAAATCATCCAGGTCAATCAGAGAAAAGCCATCTGGCTCAGATGATGAGAAAGAGGCTGTAGAAGACCGTCATGAGGAGAAACCATTGAAATCTATTGAAAATGTTCCTGTGCTTAAGATTGAGAATGGTGACGAAAAACCATCCAGTTCTAGTGCCAATTATCTTACTGCCCCCGTCGACAAAATTGGGAGGGTCAACCCAGTCCAGGATTTTGAGGCAATGATATCACGTAGGGACAGCTCAGATTGGGTTACTAAGGCAATCAAAGGTATAAAAAGCTACATTCTTGAGCTCGTTGAGGACTCTTATGAAGGGAATAACTATGGAAAAGCAGTAGACTGTCTTGTTGCCTTTCGAAAAGGTTGTGTTCTCGAACAGGTATGGTCTTCAAATTTTCTAGTTGCAACTTGACCATATAATGTTGTGATAGTTGCTGGCCTCTTTGTCGTTTCCTCCTGCCAAAGCTCTATAACTGAAGTATACATTCTTGTTCATATTATCGGTTTTCCTGGTACTCTCGCACTGGTTTCATCTCTAAAGTTTGTGTTTGCAGGAACCAAAGCAGTTCAATGATTTTCTGCAGTATCTCTGCAAATATTGCCAGGGACATGACATGAAGGATTTCTGTGATCTGCTTGTCTCAAAGGGGATGACTTTAATCACCAAGTCGGAAGCCATAGACAGGTTACACTCTTATTTAGTTATTTCTTCTACTTACATTTTGCTTTTACTCCTTGTCACCAGTCAGTCTTCCACATTGACCAACTTCGCAATTGTATTCCTCTGTTCATATACTTTCATCCTCTCACCGAATTCTACTGCATTTCCATTAATCAGTGATGTGGCAGATGAGGTAGCTAGAAGTTTTCTGGATACCAAGGAACCAAAAGCCGAGCTTGGGTGATTGTTAGTTTTGGCGTACATATCAGATAGGCCTCTCAATGCAAGCTCTATGGATGTAGTTATCTTCCCTTTCTCAGAAGGTTACACGGAGGACAGGATTGCATATGTAAAATTTAACCACCTAACCTAAGGTGTTAGCCAGCTGCCGAACCCTGGAAGAAAAGGGACCTTGATGCAGTGAATGAGTCATAGTAGTATGTACTGATGGTTGAATTTAACAAGCTGTAAACTTTCCCCTTCGGAAAACTTCGTTCCTTTAATGTTCTTTTCTTTTGACTTCTGTGGAATGTGATTATCAAATACTTGAGCCAAGATGCTCCAGCTAGAGTAATGAAAAGTGCAACCCAAGTTTTCGTTTCAAATGTATACTAACTGTACTCTTCTTACTTATCATCTTATTATGACTACGCAGCTGAAAGTTTGTGGATCACCAAATTACCGGTCGCCCTGTGATTTATGCAGAAGGTCTCAATCCGTAGACATTACATTATCACATAATATATGTGACATGGCTTGTGACAGTATGAGTTGTGCTTTCCCAAATAATATACGAGTATGCACTTCTTTTCTGTACATTAATTAGACAAGGATTGCGTTTGGTTTCAAACGTAACTGTGAAACTCTTCTTCTGGTTCAATTCGGAGAATATTAGTTGTTGAGGGATGACTGATATATCGTATACCTCTGAAGCTGGATTCACAACTCTGGCAATGTAAGTCTCTGGCTCACGCAGGTATGCCACTTCTGACAAAAGTTATACTTCTAACCGGACACACCCCCTAAGTATATCTAATATATATATAATATGTAATCGTGAACCCGCTCAATTCCCACTCTGACACGTGGCATATAATAATATTATTATATTGTAAATAAAGTTTATCCAAAATAGGATATGGTAAGTATTACTATATGGTGATATTATTCAAATAAATTATTACTTGATTTATGGATAATAGTTATGTAATATAGTAATTAGTTGATTTATGGCAATTTGACCATATATCCCACGGGTGTTTCAAAATGGGATTTTAGCTTTTGAAATGTGACTTTTCCTCTAATTACATTACAAATATCCCACGGGTGTTCGAAATGTGGTTTTAGGTTTTGGAAGGTGATTTTCCATGTAATTACATTACGAATATCCTACGGGTGTTCGAAATAAGATTTTAGATTTTGAAATGTAACTTTTCATCTTATTACATTACAAATATCCCACGGGTGTTCGAAACATGATTTTAGGTTTTTAAAGGTGACTATCTAATTACATTACAAATATCCCACGGGTGTTCGAAACATGACTTTAGGTTTTTAATGGCGACTTTCATCTAATTGCATTACAAATATCCCACGGGTGTTTGAAATGAGATTAAAAGTCTTAGATAAAAATTTTGTATATACAATTTTAACATTTAAACTTAAATAGCCCAGGCGTTGCACGGGCCATCAAACTAGTATAGATAGATAGATACACCCACATCCTAGTCCCTCTTTATTTCTCTCCGTTCCAAGCACTTAATTACTTACTTCTCATAGTAATAGTAAGAAGGATATGGAAATAAAGAAATACAGTAGGATAAGGACACATGTATGTCGAGGTAGACATTAAAAAGAGACTAGAAGGTAACATAGTATCAGTGTAACACTAATCATGCATTGACTAGTTTGCATGCCCGGCCTGCGGTCGGGCTGTATATCTATATATCCAATTAATGAATGTCAAGTGTCGTTTTAGAAAAGACTTGGTTTCGGGTTTTAATATATAGTACTCGTTTTAAGCCCGTGCGTTGCATGGTTCAAATATTATATCATTTTTAATGATTTTTATGTTTATATCAAAATTATGCTATCATTTCAATAAAAGTAATTCATAGCAATTGTTGTGAAGTTGCTTACATGTATTTTGCAATCTTGATCAATTAAAAAAAAAAAAATACAAAGTTGTCTACATTGTTCATGTTTAAATTATACAAACAACATTTCTTATCTATACTCTTCAAAAATACCTTTTTTTTTTAATGGATATAGTATATAAAGTTGATTGTGATCATTAAGCATTGCTTATCGGAAAATATATTAATGGATCTCAAATTGAAAATCATTTCAAATAAAATAAAATGATATATGTTTCAAAAGTTTCTGATATACTAACCAATTGTATTATCAATCATACCGTATTTCTATAATATAGTGTGAATGGTTAATAATTAACTGTGTAATTTATCCTCTCATTTTTTGCTCTTTCACCTTACACTAAACTCTTTGAGTAATTCTTAAACGATGGACTCTTCATTTTGTTTTTTTACCATATACTAAACTCTTTGAGTAGGTCTTAAATGACTGACTCTTCTTTTTCGCTCTTTCACCATACACTAAACTCTTTGAGTATATCTCTAATGATGAACTCTTTCTCTATGCTCTTCAAAAATCCCTCTTTTATAAAAAAAAAATGAACAGATGTTTAAATTCCATTTCAAATATTTCACGAGTGCGTTGCACGGTACACATATTATATTGTGTGTGATAATTCTTATTATACAAAAGTTCCACGTTGAACATGTTTCTTCGATAGTCAGATGTAGTGTTTATATTTTGTTTGTTGAGTTTAGTTTAGGAACAACCACTATCATTTTTGCAATTTTCGCTAGATGACTGCTGATTAATGCATTTCTATCAAACATATGTATAATGAAACCCATTTTAGATTAAATTTCAAAATAGGTTTAATGAGTTATATTTATTAATATTCTGATATATAAAATGAAAGTTAGGATTAATTATATCGTGTCACATTTAAATAACTTTCAAATTGCAATTTTATGAAAGTATAGAGTCTGGCTAATAAATGTTGTGAGAATCTTTCATTCTTTGGACTCTCTCACCATTTCTCTTATTTTGGACTCTCTTTAAGCTTTTTTATTTTTTTTAAAAAACAAATCTCTACTAATTGTATACGGAGTAATTGAATTATTTTGCATATCTTAAAAATGTGTAAATGGATCTCAAATTGAGATACATTTCGAAACAAATATAATGATATATGTTTTCGATGACTACTAATTAATGCAATTCTATCAAACATATGTATAATGAAACTCATTTTAGATTAAAATGTTATATGTATTAATTTTCTGATATACAAAATGAAAGTTAGGACTAATTATGTCCCGTCACATTTAAATAACTTTCAAATTGCAATTTTATGAAAGTATGGACTCTGGCTAATAAATGTTGTGAGAATCTTTCATTCTTTGGGCTCTCCACCATTTCTCTTATTTTCGACTTTTTAAAAAAAAAAAACCAAATCTCTACTAAATGTATACAGAGTAACTGAATTGTTTTGCATATCGTAAAAATGTGTAAATGGATCTCAAATTGAGATACATTTCGAAACAAATCTAATGATATATGTTTTGAAATTTTATGATACACGTAACCAATGTTATAAGTGATTATGTCGCAAATCTATTAGATACATTTATTAAAGAGTCTCACGAAAATAAGGATTCTCTATGTGGATTATTAATAATTGTCCATTTGAGTTGTTAATAATAAAATGTAGGTATTTCTCATTTTTTAAACTCTTTCATTATTTATCTTTTGTTGGACTCTCTCTTGCCTCTTCAAAAATCTCTCTTATATATATATATATATATATATATATATATATATATATATATATATATATATATATATATATATATATATATATATATATATATATATATATATATATTAGATTATTGGCATTGCCCAGAATAGTACATACATATCAAGATCTACGTATCAAGTATACTTTTCCCGCTCCATCACCATATGTCGTCCATATTAGTTCTTCGGGATCTAGCCAATCACATGAAGGGAGAAAACGAAGCTATAAATCCGATGCTGATCACAATCACGGTATTTGGAGACAACACGAAACCCTTTGTATTATAATTCATTGACAAATGACGTATATTGTGAAGTCTTTCCTTAGTCGTTGTCCTCTTTCAATTATTAGATTCTGCCATGTTAAAACAGTACATACACAGCAACTTTAGTGGTCGTTTGATTGCATATGAGAATTCAGAATGCTCATGAAGTTCCGCTTCCCAGGTTGTAGAAATTCACATGAATTTTTCAAAACTGTTTGGTTGCATGTAGGAATTGAATTCCCACAGGAATTGCCAATTACCAAGGGGGGCCTAGGTAAGTCAATTCTTCCATTTTGTAGGAATTGAAAATTCACATGATTTCTCAATTCTCATGATTTTAGGCAACCAAAAAACTCAAAAAAATCTAATTCATAGGAATTATGAATTCACATGATTTTGAGTGGCAACCAAACGACCACTTAGTATGATAAATGGGCCACTAATTCGTTCATAACTTCATATCACCTTTCATTTTTTTTCTTCTTCTGGAAATTAGACGTGTAAACAAATGTAATTGTATAAGTCTTCAAGAACTAACCTTCAATGCATGCCATATAATTATGCAAACTTCAGGCTCACGAATTCATATAAACACTGATCGATATAAAGACGAAGAAAAAAAAATTACTACTACAATCCTACAGTCCTACGCTACATGATAGAGTTGATTGTTGGTTGCTTGACCTCGATTATTTATCTCTAAACCATCACGAACTATGAACTTGAATACTACTAAGTCGAATTATGAACTTGAATACTACTAAGTCTACTATACAATGATTCATCAGATCATCCCAGATCACACATCATAGTATAAAATAACCTCACTAATACATGTATCTTGATAGAGATCAACTTCATACAATTCCGACTTACAATTATACATATTTCAGTCACAAGACTTTTTTTTTGTTATTGAAATAAAGATATATTAAAGCTTGAACGTACTCTTGAAGATGAGATTACCCTTTTAGTGTGCACATCTTCTTCTTTTGTAAGGGTGCGTTTTCGATATAGGGTGTTTAAATTCGGACGGATGGAGTAATTGGAATTCATGCAATTATAATTTCGGGTACTTCTGATCATAAAAACCCTGATTTTTTTTTTTTTTTCATTTTAGATTGACTTTGAATTGAGATTTGCATGTGATTGAAGGATTAGAAAGTAGTACACCACCTCCACGTGATTTTCATTTGATTTACGAGTAGTTTCTAATATGTCAACTCAAACTGTATAAGAAAACAACAAAATCTTTTTGAATCGGAGTGATCAAATGATGAATTCAATCTCTATTTATACCAATATATGACTTGACCCTTACATACCCTATTACATAATATATTCCTAAACCCATAAACACACAATATTCCTTAATCGGAATTCTCCGGACTCTATTACTAACTTAAAATCCATAGTGAATGGAGGTGTAGGAGACATGTACTCCTCATTGAGACACTTCCATGAATCCGAGATCATCTGCATTACGTGTTTTCTCGCCCTTTTGGATGAGCAACCTTCATGTTCCTTTATGTAACACTCGGCATATGAAAGATCATGCATATCTCTATTTTCATTCTGCAAATAGCCATATAAGTGTGATATACTGATATGTCATGCTTAGGCAGTTGCGAAAAGGCGAGAGAATATTTAAGAACTTGTACGTGGTATCCCTAACTTTAAAACTTAATTTCCTCGCTATCTAATCATTCATGCATACCTTAACGGCCTCAATATCGTTCGGTTCGAAAGTCGAAGAATTGCAGTTGTGGAAGAAACTATGGGGTGAAAACTTTGTAACTCAGAAAGTAGTAGTAGTAGTGTGCATTTTTAGGAGTTGTACACTAAAATTGCTTGCTTCATCCAATACATCTTCTCCTTTAATGCTTAATTCAGAAGCTTAACCTAACCTAGTCGGCTAACCAGTCGAATCGATTCGGTCACACGGTTAACTTTGAACCATTAATTTGATGATCATGTTTGGCACCTTGTGCACTTTTTTTTTTTTTTTTTGAACTTGAAAAATTCGTAAAAGTTTTTGGGATTTTAATCATTTACTATAAAATGTTAATCAGTAACCATCCAATTGCTAATAACATGTCACTTCATCACATTTAACATGAATGAGAGATAACAATATAACATCGTTAGCCGGGATTGGTCAAAATGGTATCATGGTGCACTAAGTTACATACTCCTGGGACATATTGACATAACTTAGAAATACCACATAAATTTTACTGTAAACGTATGATGCCTATAAATCTTTTCGAGCGAGAATTTAAATATGTTTCATTTTTTTTTCACCGCGTGCCAACTACTCCTTCAGTCATTTTAGGAAGTCAACATATGGTAAAATGGATGAAGTAGGTAAAACATACGGAGTACTCCGTAAAACATACGGAGTACTCCGTATCAGATTGACTCAATTTGTTTAATTTGAACATCAAAATATATTACTCCCTCCATTTTATTCATTTGTTTACGTTGGATTTGGATTCCCTTCGTAAAATCCGGTTCGACGTAAACAAATGAAAAATCCGGTCCGACGTAAACAAATGAATGAAATGGAAGGAGTAATACATAATAAGTTTCGTCAATTTCTAACCGTGACACTGACGCTGTTGAATTTAATCCGATCACAAACTTCGTTGCGCAATCGCAATCTCTCTGTCTTTCTCTCCTCCATGATCACAAGCAGCAGTGTACCTAAAATTATTCAACATACCCACATCAAATTTAGGCAGAATTCGATTAAAGAAAGATGAAATCGTCAGCTTCAGCTTCATCTTCAAGATTGATTCTTTACTCTTACTGGATTAGCTCCTGTTCTTGGAGAGTTCGCTTTGCATTGAACTTGAAAGGTCCCTCTTCTGATCTTAATTGTACTAGCTTTTACATTTGAACTATAATTTCTTCTAATTGTGGGCACTTTTGAATTTGATCATAAAAACCCCTGATTTTTTTTTTATCATGTTTTGTAGGATTAACGTACGAATATAAAGCAGTTGATCTTTTCAATGGTGAACAATATACTCCTGGTGAGTTTTAGGTGTTTTTAGAAAATATTGGTTTTATACTTTTATAGGAATTTTTACTTTTTTTTTTTATTTGATAATAAGGTGAAAGTCTGAAACTTTTTGAGGTATACTATTATGTAGGATTGTCATAATTTTACTTGAGCCACTCGGTTTTTATTGAATTCTTTATTGTGGTTGAATGTGCGAGAGGAATTCCAATTGAAACCTAAAGAAATGAAAGAAACGGAAGGAGTAATGCTTAAGCTGGGTTCAAAAGTGCTATATATAGGAATATGAGATTAGGGAAGAGTCCTCCATTGAGGCTCGATGACTTTCATCATATATATATCGAGTATACAAGGATACAACAGTAATTACGCATTAACCTAATTACATAAAATATATATACTATTACACCCCCTCAGACGGAGCGGGAGGAGGACGAACGCTCAGGCTGGATTTAAAGCGTTCAAAAAGAGGCCGAGGAAGGCCCTTGGTAAAAATGTCAGCGTACTGATAATCAGCAGGAACATGTAGAACGCGAAGTTGCCCAACCTGCACCTTTTCACGCACAAAATGAATATCCAGCTCAATATGCTTAGTACGTTGATGCTGAACAGGGTTGGTAGACATGTAGACAGCACTAATGTTGTCACAGTACACAAGAGTAGCACGAGGAATAGGCACCCGAAGTTCAAGCAGCAAATTGCGCAACCAACACGTATCAGCAACAACATTAGCAACACCCCGATACTCAGCCTCAGCACTGGAACGGGACACATTAGGTTGCCTCTTAGACGACCAACTAACCAAATTATCACCCAGGAAGACACAATACCCAGACGTGGAACGACGAGTATCCGAGCAACCAGCCCAATCAGCATCAGTATAAGCAGTGAGACCAGTGGCAAAACTGGCAGTGATGACGAGACCCTGATCAACAGTACCACGAAGGTAGCGTAAAATACGCTTTAAAGCGTGAAAGTGAGGCTCACGAGGGTCATGCATAAACAGACAGACCTGCTGAACAGCGTAGGCAATGTCCGGACGAGTGAACGTAAGGTACTGGAGGGCACCAACCAAGCTACGATAAAGACGCGGATCCTTCACCGGAGGACCAGACGTCGCAGCGAGTTTAGAGCCAACCTCAACCGGAGTGGTGGAGGGCTTACAATCGGACATAGAGGCACGACCCAGAACGTCCAAAGCATACTGCCGCTGGGACAGAAAGAGACTCTGTGGATCGCGGGTCACAGTAATCCCCAGAAAATGGCTCAAGGGACCCAAATCACTCATGGCAAACTCAGCAGATAAGAGGTCAATAAGGCGACGAAGCAAAATCGGTGTAGAGGCAGTGAGAATGATATCATCAACATAGAGAAGAAGGTATGCAGACTCAGACCCATGAGAATACACAAACAACGAGGCGTCCGTAGCGCTAGCAGTAAACCCCGATCGGAGAACAAAAGACGCAAAACGTTGAAACCAAGCGCGAGGCGCCTGTTTCAGGCCGTATAAAGACTTCCGCAGGCGACAGACATGATGAGGAAGCTTAGGATCACGAAAGCCAGGAGGCTGATGCATAAAAACCTGTTCCCGTAGGTCACCGTGCAGAAAAGCATTTTTAACGTCAAGCTGATGAATGGGCCACTGACGAGTCATAGCCAAGGCCAACACAGTGCGAATGGTAGCGGGTTTAACCACAGAACTAAAAGTTTCATCACAATCCACCCCCTCAACCTGATTAGACCCATTGGCAACCAAACGAGCCTTGTATCGTTGGAGACGACCATCAGCCTTGAACTTGTGACGATACAACCACAAACACCGAAGAACATTGGCACCCGGAGGACGCGGAACCAATTCCCATGTACCATTATGCATAAGAGCACCAAACTCATCATCCATAGCAGCTTTCCAATGAGGATCAGACAAAGCAGCGGAGAGATTTTTTGGTAACGGAGATAGGACCGGAGAAGGCGTGACATGAAGGTTGAGGGGTTGTTTGGGTTGAAACACACCATCACGAGCACGGGTAGACATGGGATGAGTGGTGGAAGCAGCTGGCCGGAACAACGAGGGAAGTGGAGTAGCCGGAGTGGGCAGAATGCCCGGGGCGGGGGCGGACCGCGGATCAGAACGGGCGGACCGCGGTGCAGAACAGGCGGACCGCGGGTTCCCCTCTGCCTCGGATACAGCAGTAGCAGTAGCGGGGCGGGCACGACGAGTGTAAGTGACCCCAAAACGCCGAGTAGGAGGGGTGGGAGCGGGGAACGCATATGCATGTCCCATGTTAAGCGGGGCAGCGTCGGAGGGTAGGTCATTGATCATGGACGGGACACACCCCCGCTGGGAGTAGGGGAACACAAGCTCATCAAAAGTCACATGTCGCGAAATGTGAATTTTACCCGTAACCAAATCAAGACACCGATAACCCCGAAAATTAGGTGGAAACCCCAAGAAGATGCACCTAGTAGACCGAGAAGCCAACTTATGAGGAGCTTTTGCAGAGAGATTGGGATAACATAAACACCCAAATGTGCGAAGATGATCGTAGGTGGGATGACGACCAAAGAGCACAGAGACCGGAGTCTGATTGCGAAGCACCTCCACCACTCCGGTTGAGGTTGGCTCTAAACTCGCTGCGACGTCTGGTCCTCCGGTGAAGGATCCGCGTCTTTATCGTAGCTTGGCTGGTGAACGATAGGCTATTGATTCATAGTTTAGCTCTACACATTGGAGATCTTTTGCTTATCTTGCAGCCAGGGACTTTTTGTTACATTATTTTGAAGTTATGAAGTTATGATAGAACGGTGTGGAGGGACTATCCATGCGGATGATTTAATTTTACTCTTTTTTTCTTTCTTTTTTTGGTTTTTCGTAACTTTTTTTTTTTTTTTTTTTTTGCTTTCTAAAACTTCTTTTGAAAGTATTCAATATTTCTAAATGGTCCACAATGTTTTTGAAATTTAATAGCATACATAAGACGGTTACCATATGACTATTCATGTTAGTCGACCCCAATCATTTTGGGAATAAGGCTTGGTTGTTGTTGTTGTACATATGAAGTTATGATGTGGGCTTGTAGACGGTACATATTACGATTAAAGCTGTTGGGAAAGCAGTTGATAAGAACAACATTATTAGATAAGAATGCCGTGACGCAAGTCATTTGAAGAGCAGTAAAATGGTCCTATGGTAGAACACTAGAACATACTGAAGAATTAAGGTTTGGGCGTGGTTACAATGTCCAAGTTGCAAACTTGAACCAACATTTCGAAAGCTCACCACATTATACCAAGAACAATCTTGGCTTGAAACTTGTTAAATTACTTGTTTCATCCTTTTTTCCATATTCAAACCTTTGACTGTTTATTTGCTGATCCTAGATTGGTAAGATTTTGTGTATCAAAATACAAGATTATGCTCATGATGCATTGATGTGTGCTTGTAGAATTTGAGCAGATCAATCCTCTTCATTTCGTTCCAGTTTTGGTTGACGATGGTGTGGTTGTCTCTGACTCATTGGCGATCCTTATGGTCGGTATTGAGCCATTGCTTTATCTTGAACTTACATTCAAGATTGTAGCTTGCTGATTGACGATCTTTTGCATTCTTATTGTTGCCAGTACCTAGAAGATAAATATCCTCAGAGTCGACTTTTGCCTTCTGATCCTCGCCAAAAAGCTATAAATATTCAGGTTAAGGCTCGTAAGTGCTGCACTGTTGGTATTTGACTATTTGGATTCCAATTATGATAGCATGGCGTATTTTGTCAGTTCCGGAATCTAGCAGGCATACATCAGCATTTGATTCTGTTGATGTTGTTTGATGACTTGTCTTGATTTACTTTTGAGTATTGAGACATATTCCCTCTGTATATCTTGGTAGTTTTAACATAAAACGTATCTTATGTTCACACTGAAATTGCTCTGTGTTCCTGAAAGTGATTGTTCTAACTAACATTCTTTTGAGTTTTCTCTGCTACAGGCTGCTACTATTGTCTGCTCCAGCATGCAGCCGCTACACATGAAAGTAGTTCAGGCATATTTCTCTGCTGACTTCAGTGTGCACTCTATTTGTTCTACGAAAAGTAATTAAGGAATTATAAACTGTAAGTGTTGTTTTTACAGACGTCTATGGAGAAGAAAATTGGTCAAGAAGAGACTTTATTATGTATTCAAAGGATAATAGGAAAAGGCTTTTCTGGTTAGTAGAGTCTCGCTTGTTCTTCTTGCTTCTCTATCTCTTCTGTTCTTTTATAATTCAGGTGTCAGCATGTTTGTTCGTTTAGAGATTTCTATATTTTCTCGTTTACCAATCCCACAAATTGATTACAATATTGAGCTGAGATTTGCTTGGTTTGACTCTTTTGATGTACACTTGTGAATAGCACTGCGTGCGATCTTGACTACAGCATGTACAAGCCATTTTATTCTGTGGTTGACTCAATTATAGCTTGCAGCCTTGCGTTACCGTACTGTAAAGAGTGTGATTTTGTATCAGGAAAACTAATTTGATGCTGTAGTAACTTATATCATTATATGATCAACTTCACAGCTTTGGAGACTTTGCTTAAAGATTTTGCTGGCAAATACTCAATGGGAGATGAAGTTTCCATGGTAAGTATTTCCCTCTGCAACAGCATTTTTTATATTCTTGAAAGTAGTTGTAGCTATCTTGATGTTTTTTTTTTTTTTTTTTTTCTAGTAGCATACAACGCCATATTTTCTGGCAACCCCTCTGTTGGACTTGTAGTTGTTATTTTCTTCAAATCACAAGTCTACTTAATTTTCTCTTTCAAACAGATACATGACAGCAGAAAGCATTATATATGAACCGAGCTTCTGGAAAGAGGTTGCATTTTATGACTTAATGCATGCTTCCTTTGTCTTTTCTTATTTCAGGCTGATGTATTTCTGGCACCGCAAATTTCTATAGCAATGAGCAGGTTTCACATTGATATGGTAAAAATTCCTTCTTCAGTAGTTTCTAATTATGCATGCTTTATGGATCAGAAATACTTTGGAACTGAGTTACAGGTTACTGTGATCAGTCTCAGCTGCTCGTGAAATTTGTAGTCTCGACTTCTTCATTTGTGTCTCTCTGATCTCTAAAGTGTCGTTGTCACCTCATGTCTAGTCCGTTGTTTGATACATATATTGATTGTTCTGCAGTCCAAATATCCTACGCTGAGTAGAGTGTATGAATCATGCGAAAATTTGCTTGAATATCAATCTTCCTTACCTGAGAGGCAACCTGATGCAAGGCTATGAATCTGGTGCTACTGTGCTAGTATTATTCCGTGTAACATTATATTTTTCCTTGTGTAATACGCGTAGAAATACGTTGTGTGAAAAATGAAGACAAAAAGCCCGTCTAGCTCAGTTGGTAGAGCGCAAGGCTCTTAACCTTATGTTTTGATAATGCAGATCTCTTTACATTTTTAGCAATTTGAAATCATAGCACAAGCAATGGATCCGGTAGGAAGTGGATGGAAAGAAAGAGAAATAGATTTTACTACTTTCTAACGTTTGGTTCGTAAAAGAATATCTTATATTATATATTAAAAGCTGTGTTCAATGCTTATACCATGCTCTCGAGAGCACAAGGAGCATGGTGGTCTTTCTCACAATAGAGGAGTAGGGACCACAATTAAATAAATTTTAAATTATTTTAATCGTTCATTTGTTGAAAAAATTAATCGTTCATTTGTTGAAAAAATTAGTACAATAGAGGGGTAGGGACCACACTTAAATAAATTTTAAATTATTTTAATCGTTCATTTGTTAAAAAAATTAATCGTTCATTTGTTGAAAAAATTAGTACATATTATATTCTGCAGTGCATTCTACTAAACCCATTTGAGTTTAAGGTAAACGGGTATTTTATTTGCTCTAGAAGTAGTTCCAAAGATGGCTACTCAAAAACAGTTTTCGAAAAGGGAAAATCATAGTGGGTAGAAGGGAGTATATTAGAAGCTGTGTTAGAGGCAACGACCACGTTCACCGGTTTCAGTTAGGTCATCTGCCATGCCACATGCCATGTCTCTTTAATTTTCACTTAAAATATTAATTGAAAACGTCTTTTATGATAAAGAGTATAGATAGACATTACATACATGGTTATATATGAGTAACGTATTCCATATAAAAAAAATCACAATATCTTTTTGTTATAAAAATCCAATATTTACTAAATTGATTTCATCTTTACCTTATTATTTTATACCTTTCTTATTACTTATTTGAACTGAAATCACATTATCAATATTGAAAGTGAAAGTTTTATAAATGATAAAATTTCTTGATACAATAATTTGTTCACAAAGAAATAAAAAATTTATTTCGAGCGTACCCCGGGTAGTAAACTAGTCAATTACTATACCCAGAAAATGTTCTATACAAGTCAAAAAAATAATTATGGAAAGGAGTAAATCAAGCAAGACCCAATAATCATTAATATTTGCAAAATATATACTGTAATTATAATTGCAAAAATAATTTATACTAGTCAAAAAGTTGTTCATGATTTCCCTGTATAATTTCCAACGTCTATTTCACATTTTCATCATCTCCACAAACATCGTCCCCTGCACTTCCATGCCCCCCCCCCCTTATTTGTTATCACTCCCCCAACTACCATTCCCTGTATGTCTTCTCCCACTCGCTGCATCAATTCCCTCCTCTCTCTAATCTCATGTGATTAGTTGGAAGAAATGACTGAATATTTTAGTACTTGACATCTAAACAAGATCAATCAGAAGAAAATCTAAATAATTTACGACAATACATCATAATCACCGGAGATCCGGGGTTTAGGATCTTGCGTCGTGTTCATGTCCGTGTTAAAAATAAACGGACTATAAAACCCTTGACACTGTACTAATTTAACTCTCTAAATTCGCAATACTGATAATGCTACCTGCTATTTAAATCGCTATCTAACAACTATAATAAGAGTTTATTTACCCCCAAGCGTATGAGTGTCTTAGTAAACGAGTCAATATCAAAGAAGTGGGTTTAGCAATGAAAAGCTTTGTTAAGTTGAAAGAAGAAATAATGTATTTGGTTGATATAAACAATGGAATTCAGATTATTAAAGGCTCCGCGCCAAAGTATAACCGATGACAACTATCCTTAGTCATAGGTTTATAACAAATACATATATACATATATATATATATATATATATATATATATATATATATATATATATATATATATATAACGAATTGAATTTGGAGCTATATCCGGCGTACGTACTCCAGTTTATTGTATTGTTTTTTTTTTTTTTTTTTTTTTTTTTTTTTTTTATCTTATATGATTTTGATTCTTGCTTGTTAATTAAAATAATGCTGCAATAATGGACAATTTCAGAACGTGGAGTTAAGTAAAAAACAACAATTTTTAAATTTGTAATATCACAATCGACATTTTTATAAAACTTGGAGCTAAGTAAAAAAATAAAATAATAATAATAATAATAATAATAATAATAAGTACTTGATTATTGTATTAGGTTTTTGATTAATTAAAGCGTTTTTAATTTGGATTTAGCTAAACACTAGCCACTTTATAAGTCGATCATCTTCTTATCTCATTTCCCACACTGTCTTCTCTCTTTCTCAGCACACCTCATCTGTGCTTCTCATATTCATCCGGATCTGATCTCCTTCTTTTCGGGTGCCTTACTTGAAGATTATTTAACCAAATCGATTACTTGTTTCATGGAGAGGGTTATATCTAACGGTTTTTCTATTGTATGTCCTTACTCGCTCCATACATGCAAAACGTTTATTACTTGTCATCTATCGTATATACGTTTATTATTATTATGATCTTTATGAGGTTTTTCTATTGTATGGTTTTTCTAACCATTACGCCAAGACTTCATTTAATTTAGTGTGTCATCGTTCATACATAGTATTTCGTACTCATCATTTAGCAAAAATGTGAGGTATTAAATATACTTCTTGGCATGAAACAGATATATTCAACGAATTCAAGGATATAGTGATGGGAGATTCAAGCAAGAACTTGAGAGTGATGTTAAGGGATTGCTCAGTCTATATGAAGCTTCTGAAGTGAGCATAAAAGGAGAAGATATATTGGATGAAGCGAGTAAATTTAGTGCAAAACTTCTAAAAATACACACTACAAAATCGAATGCTCAAATTATTGAAAACACATTGGAAAACCCTCATCATAAGAACTTGGCAAGGCTTATGGCCAAAAGTATGCTTAATGATTTCGAAGTACCAATACACTTCATCCATGATTCCAGCATCTCGAATGATTGGATAAAGGAACTAAAGGACCTAGCAAAATGCGACAAGAAGTTTTTTTATGAAACAGTTTCACGCTACATGTTACGACTTATTAGAAGAGTGCCTAATAATCTCATTTCTCGCATTGACAATTGATACATATATATGTTCTTGATAACATGCAAGGTGGGGGGAAGACATGGATTTAGTCAAGGAATTACAGTTTGCAAGAGTTGTACCAATCAAATGGTACATGTGTGGGCTTTGGGAACTTTCACTGTGTCAAGTATGTCGGAGGAAAGAGAAGAGCTTGCAAAAGCCGTAGCTTTCATTTACATCATTGACTATGTCTTTGATGTTTATGGGACTCCGGAAGACCTTACTCTCTTTACAGAAGCTGTCAACAGGTACTACATACGCCAAGATTACCAAAATGACATACATTATCCTCGATCCGTTGTTCCCTTGGATTCAAACCAAACGTTAACAATCCAAGAGACCGGAACAACAGATCGATGTACTTTTTACAATTATTTTCATCGTTTATTATCATTAAACTACTCTAATGAAGTACTCCATATATTATTTGCTGATCGGGAACGACATTATTGTGTACGTACACACAGATGGGAAAATGCTGATTTGTGCAATGTATTCCTGGTCGAAACGAAATGGTCTAGTGCTAAACACATGCCAAGCTCTGAGGACTAGTATCTGAGAAATGGCATTGTTAGCTCAGGAATTCATGTGGTTTTGGCGGCACGCTTTCTTTCTTTCGACTGTGCATGAGTTAAACAGTCTGCCCTCCCATTGTATCTTCTGCTGCTGCAATCGTTCGTCTTTGGAATGATGTTGGAACTGATAATAAGGTATAGTATTTATATACCCTCATACTCGATAAGATTATCCTGTTATATTATCCTTTTTGACGTGAAGTTTTTAAATAAAGACATCCCGAAAAGAAAAGTACAGTGGAGATGTTTAAATGAAAATTAATTTATGTTTTTTTGAGATAAAATTAGTTTTATACTCTTCAGGGATACTTCTTAATTAACATAGGATATATTTATGGATGTTGCAGAATGAGAACAGAGTTGGGCATGATCTTTCATATTTGGACTGTTACATGAACGAACATGAAGAAGGTTGCTGTTCGTATGAAATCGCGAGGCAACATGTAATGCAGATGATCTCGGAATCATGGAAGCGTATCCATGACGAGTATATGTCTCATGCATCTCCATTCTCTATGGGTTTCAAGTTAGCTTGCCTTAATTTCGCCAGGATGGTTCCCATTGTGTATAGCCCAGACAAAAGCCATCATCTTCAGTGCGTCATGAAAATCTTGGACGCAACTCGGGACGAAAATTAAAGCATATTGTACCCAAGACGATGATTTTTACAATCTCGTAATTGATTTCTACACTTTTTTGTATGGAGATCAGAAATGCGTTTTTTTTTTTTTTTTTTACAAAAAAGGAATAAATGATTGTGTCGAAACGAGTA
The DNA here is from genome assembly GCA_963680865.1 of Spergularia marina. Lineage (NCBI taxonomy): Eukaryota > Viridiplantae > Streptophyta > Magnoliopsida > Caryophyllales > Caryophyllaceae > Spergularia > Spergularia marina. The sequence goes on along the minus strand of OY804551.1, from coordinate 23,088,344 downwards.
TTTCGAATTGTTTTAGAGTGTTTGGAAACAAGGATTTGATTCTCAAATCCAAATTTGACACAAATCACATGTTTGGGAACTCAAGAATTTGAGAATTTGGATTTGTGTCAAATCCTTTGAAATTTGTATCAAATCCAATTAGGCCAAAAACAAATTTTGAAATCCCACCCTCCACAAACATTGAATTTATATTTGAATTCTACATTCTTAAATGGTGGATTTTAAATGATTACAAATTTCCAAATTTATGTCTCCAAACGCTACCTTAGTAGACTACAAAAAGACTGTGTGATTCTGCTGCTGGAATCACTCCATGTAACATTGCTGCTCTTGTAACAATTTTCTTCTGTAATGATATAAGTTCAAATAAATTATCTGAAGGGTTAAGTCAACCAAGCCCGTCTAGCTCAGTTGGTAGAGCGCAAGGCTCTTAACCTTGTGGTCGTGGGTTCGAGCCCCACGGTGGGCGTTTCACCCCTTTTTTAACCTGTGTCCCTTTTCAAAAACACAGGACTACAGTCTACAGGAGTTACCTGATCAAGGGACACGAATCGGATCTTTATATTGATCGTTTTTTTGGCAACGATTCATATTGGCCAACACGCTGTTGTTCGGAGATAAAGATTGTATTGTTCAGAGTTGAATCTTTTCAACTTCACTTTCTTTGGGATTATCTGGCTTTTCTTGCCAGAGTACCCAAATCCATCTCGCCCGCCCACCCTGACTCAGGTTCAATTTTATCCAATAACTCCCGTTGAAACCTTTGAGACACTAGAGTAATATGGTGGTAGAGTGGTAGACTGGTAGTGAGGCTGTCCACTGTACGCATGTAGCATGTAGCATGTAGCATTTTTACAAAGACCATTGAGACTGCTGTAATTTGAAGGTTCACTGAATAAAGGAAGCTCAAGGTAACAACTACTAACAAGTAACAACAGCTTTGCCTTCTAAAAACAAACCAAAAAAAAAAAAAAAGTAACAACGGCTCAATTGTGAAGCTCGAATTGTTGTGTTAAAGACCGCGTAACTCTTAGCAAAAAGAGGGAAAGCCACAAAGCCAGAAGACTTGTCCATAACCACATCTCAAACTACTCTTTACAGATCCGACCAACGCAGGCATAGTTTCTGTTGTTCCAACTTGTGAACCGCTGCTCCGATATAATCTATTCAACTAGTTCCCTAAAGGTGATCCCGAAAGCGGGGAAAGCACCTACAATTCTCACGTTTCAGCTAAAGAGATGTATATATGAGGATGCTGTAGATGCTAGCTGTTAGAAGAAAAGCAGCAGTATCTTGCAACGTATTTCATTGTCGTATGAAAAAGCAGTGCATTTTTTTGCAGTCGTCAGTGTAGTGCAGCCTCAACTTTTCATGGCAAGTGAACAGGAGGTGCTAGCCATAATTTGACTTTCTTGTCAACACCTGAGGTTGCCAAGATCAACGATTCTGAGTTTCCTGCAACATGAAGCAGACAAACGGATTCAGAGGAAAGATTTTTGGACATATCTCCAATCAGAAATGGGATAAATACAAAATTTTGGACCAAGGGTTTGAATCATTAAATTACCAGTAGAAAGTGTCCTGGGTGCCCAAGCCATGCCTGTTATGTCTCCTGCAAGAGAGAAGCTTTAATCAATCTCCGGCGACACAATAAGACCAATCCACACATCCTCATGCAAACTCATGGCAATGAAACACGAACAGTCAATTACACATAAAATCAGTGGCAATTGGATAGACAAGGAGCAGTAGGACGGTATGGAACAGCACAAATGGAACAACCTAAGAACAAACAGACAAGTAATCTCATTTCATCAATACCCAAACCACAGAAAGCAACTGCCAGATTGCTTTTGGAGCCTCCAACAATTAACAATGCCACCATCCCACCTCAGTACCTCACAGAGTTGGGAGGTGACCAACCAAAACCACAGGCCACATTCAGTGCTTCTATTACCAAATAACAGCTATCTAGAAACCAAGGAAAAATCATATAACAAAAAGCCAATTTTATAGACGCCTTAAAAAATTCTTGCACCTCCTTTCAATGCTAAAAGACAGAACCAAATGACGGAGTTAGTTTTGCCTGTAAAGAAAATTTTATGATGGAAATGCATCATGGAAGGCCACAAGCTAGAATGGAGTTCATAACTTAAGCTGCATTGTGGATTTAAACCAACGCATATCGTCCAACAGTAAAATGAAGAACAGTAATAAACCCCTGCTAATATTCCACGTCTTACAGCTGGGCAGACAACTATATGCTGAGATGGAATATAAGAAAATTTAAAACCCTATTATGCAGAAAAAGATTGACGATAAGAACTTTAAAACTGAAAACGAATGAAGAGCTAGGCATGACCAAAGAAATGAGGGGGCATTACAACAACAACAACATCTTTAACCCCAGTGCCTTAAAGGCTCCCGCCATAAGGCGGGGTAAGGGGGGTCGGATGCACGCAAGCCTTACCCCTATTGAAACATAGAGATTGACGATAAGAACTTTAAAACTGAAAACGAATGAAGAGCTAGGCATAACCGAAGAAATGAGGGAGCATTGCAATGATAAAATAAATAAATAAAAAGAGGGAAGCCAGGAAAATAGCATACAGATAGGAACTTGTATAAATAAACTCAGAGTTTTATGCTTTTTGAAATCTCCTATGATCAGAATTTGTAGTCATAAATCTCTTCAACTCGTAGTTATGCAAGGAGTATTTGCAGGCGGAGGCAGGTGGTAGAGTATGTAGATGTCTGAATAGTGGATGCTTTTTATTCAAACATTCCCCCAATCGTTTCTTAAAAAAAATGGGCTTACCATCATGCGCCTTTTCGTTAGTGTCTAACACCTTTCCAGTTTCAGGACATAGCCACTGCAATGTGGAACCATGACTCGCAGCCAGTATGTTTCCATCAGGAGATATACTGAGATGATCATAATGCAAGGTTGCACCACTTGAATCCTTCAGAGGAATCGGAAATCCTTTCAGAATCTTGGGGTCTTCATCCATATGGTAGCGAACTACAACAAAATATAAAAGAAGTTAGCGCCCACTGAAACAGAGCCAGAATACTCCCAATACCAATAAAAGCTGAGTCTGATGCTCATATAAACTACTACAATAAGACTCGTAACTTGTAAGTAGGACATGTGTAAATTCAAGTATTCCAACATTTAAATCCTTTTAGCAGTTTTAAAGCAAAGATCCAGTCCACCACAGTTTATTAGTATAGGAAACTTGAGGCAATATATGATGTAAAATATATCACGTACAACCAAGCACCACAATGTTGACTCATCACATCCTGGATTTCGTCATAACTTGTATTTATCTGCTGTTAAATTACATGGAAAACTAAGGTTCATCACTTCATTAGTAGATCTTCACAGTCCTACTTGAAGCCACAACCACATGTTTCTGCATCTCCTGGTAATAGCTACACTAATTCACTATACATGAATATTACAAACCACTTATTTATAGTTATCACATTCCAAAAATCTGACATGTCCTTGTCTCTACCTTTAAAAAAGAGTAGTAAAAGGACCTATTTAGCCTTTCTGCTACATTTTATGAGCATTACCCAGCAAACACGTGTATTTGACCTAGGCAAATCTCCAGTAATTTTGCATGTTTGTATATATCTAAAAATTAGTTGTGGCAGCAACAGAAACTTCTAGTGACTGACAGGGCGCTCTAACTAAACTAATAAGTATTTTGCATCAAGATCAGAATAATATAGTATGTTAAGTGTTTGCCTGAGTGTGACAGATATGAGCCATAATTTACAGAACACCACCCACCATTAATATTCCATACTTTCATGGTGCCATCCTTGGATGCTGTTATAACTTGCTCGGAGTTTGGAGCAAAACATAAACAAGTTACTGCACTCTGAAAAGAAAGACAAATAAGAACAAAGTCAAAACAAAGACATGGAAAGTTTATCTTTCACAGAAGGATAGAATTCAAGCTCAGCAGCAGTAGTGGCTCCTATAGTCAAGTGTAGAAGAGGAAAAATATATAGCTATAACGTCGTCCAGGACAAACTGACCATTGCATATCTGAACACCCCCAGGATAAAAGTTCACAAGTTATCAAACAGACTAAACAAAACCCTGCCTCCTTGGGTTGACGAAAATGTGACCGGGGTAGAGGGGGGAGACCACATTCCTTGTTTGGAATACAATTGAGTGGATTAGAAGGGAAGAGAATTGGGCGAAACTAATCCCTTAATCCTTTCAAAAGTTTGAGAGATTAGCAAGGGAATCTCTCTTCTATGTCTTTGAAGTTCCATCTACTTCATGACTAATATTTCCTCTTCCCTCTCCTCAATGGTAATCCAGTTATCCAGACTCCAGAGAGTGGTCTACGTTTCCTTACCCCCCCCCCCCTCTCTGACTTTCACTTCATAGTAGGTATCTAAACAAAGATATTGGATTGAGGATCGCAGCGGAGGGAAGGGCACAGAAGTAAGAACCCTTGTTCAAATGAGTAATGAAAATGGGGAAAAAAGGAGGATTTTGGGGGGGCTGGCATTTTTATTCCTACCATAATGAAACAAATGCCTTCTAAGATGGAAAGGTTTTAACTATTCTCCTCTCTCACTCTCCATCAAAGCCCCTCCTCTCCTCCTGTGTATATCCTTACACCCCCCCCCTTCCTTCCCTCCTTCAACAACCCAGCTCTTCGATATCCTTCCTCTCTATATATCTTCTCCATCCCCTCTTCTTCTCTCAATTATACGCCACTCACACAAGTTGTAAGTGATGTACAGAATAACTGCCCAAAGACTGCATGTTCCCGAGACAAAAATTACGGTTTCGTAAAACTATTCCTATAATATAAAACCAATGAATACAAATGAAATCAGCAAAATTATGCACAGAAAAATACAAAGAGTAGAAGAAATTAGGGCGAGAAACCTTGTGCCCCTTTAGCTGCATAGTCTTTACAATTTCTTTAACAGCACTGTCCTTTGAGTATATGATCTCCCATATCTGCCAAATAAACTATTTGAGTTAACAAGACAACAAACGCGCACATTGACATAGTAGTCCAGATGACAAGATAATATCAAAAAGAACCACTGAGATGCTTGCATAGGAAAGCTAAAAGCAAACTTAAATATCTTTCTCTGAACAGCGTAAATTCAAGATCAAATCAACAAGCCACTGTTATCTTAAAAAAAATTATAGTAATAACACAATGCAACGATTAAAGCCATCCCACATGATGAAATAAACATGTGAACCTTCGTGCCAGATTAGTGCACAAACAAGCTCACAAAATCAAACATATGAATCTCAAAATTAGTGGTAGAGGTTTGAAAATTAGGAAATATGAAAGCATACTGCATAGTGTAATGGACTAGAAGAAGTGGAAATTACACATTAACAAACAAATACCAGGATCATAACATTATTACCAAAAAAACAATATAACTTAAGGAGCACCTTTTTAAATACCTACCTTCACATCAGCTGTAAATGCAGCAGCAGCCATAAAACGACCATTAGGGGATAAGGCAGCCATATGATTCCTCAACTGGTTAGTATCAACTGTTCCCAATGGCTTTCCATTTTTGCCATGCCAAAGTTTAATTTCAGTAGCTGCAAGCATTCATGACTTTCAGTTCTCAACAACCGACAATTATTTTTTACAAAAAACAGTTCTCTAACATACTTAAGAGAGAGACCAACAACAGGAAGACAGTTATCATGCATAATAGCAACACAGTATCATCAATGCTAGGTTGCTAGACAGTAGACGCACAATCATAAGTTCCAACAATGAAACCGGCCAAGAAGTTGAACACAAAACAATTTTTCACCAAATCAAAGACGATACAAACAAAGGCATCAAACAGGTTTCAACTTTGTTACTTGTACGATTTATTGCTCTGCTCACCCTTTTCCATAAATGCTTCGCAAGTTAGTTTTACTTCTTCAGAAAAAAAAGCCTCCCGTAAGGGATTACGCTACAAACATCTAATGAACCCATACTAGATGGTGGTGAGTGGTGACGACAAATAATATGTTTATATAATGTGAACAAGGTAAGTACCTTCTGAACAAGTGGCCACAATAGTACTGCCATCAGCACTGCCATAACTTGCAACAGCCGGGGATATGTTCAAAATTGCAGTTTTATCATGAACTTTATGATGTTCCCACTTAATTTCAGGAATAGGAAGCTTTCCCTGCTGTTTACTTCCATCAGAAGGTTTGGACTTGTCTTCTCCGTACAAGTACAGTGATGAACCAGAAAGATTCTGAGTAGCCACAGCAATTGAAGATGCATCATCTACAAATGTGACAGCTACTGGATGGTTACCAGCAGGCAAATTAATGCGCAAGAACCTGCAGAAAAGGAGGGCATCACTAATTTCAGTAAAACACTTCCTGAAATTATGACAAAAATCAACAAGCGATTTTACTGCTCAAAGAACATACTTAAAACTTTTACTGGAAACGTCATCCAGCTTAAATATACGGACTGCACCATCAGCACAAGCTGCACAATGACGAAAAAAAAATAACTTAATATACACAAAAGTGAAACAAGAGAGCATATGTATTAATGGGAAAAATAAGCGAAATAAACCAGCAATAGTAATCCAGTAAGAGCAAGGGTAACTAATCATGATCCTCTCTGTCTCTCCAGAAAGGTTATACTGTAATAGCCTTACAAATAACGTGGAACTCTCACAAGCAGAAATCGGTTCATGTTTAACAAGGCAGCCACAACTTTAACAAGCGAGAGCTAGTAAGGGAACAACAAAACACAAACTCTGAAAGTGGACTTGGCTATTTTATGAAATCCTAAAACGCTTAAAATGTGGTGTCCAAATGTTATACTCATGTCTGAGTGTCAAGTGTCCGACACGGGTCTGCGAGCCAATATAAAGATTCCACGTGACATAAATGTAAAGTGATCCTACCCAAGAAGACTCCATTCAAGCCAGGCATCAAGCCAAAAAAGGATAACCATCACAACAACCAGCAAAAACAACATTATCCCAATGTTTTCAAGCCTCCAACCTATGTCGAGGACTTGAGGTAAAGGATGTTAGTAATACACAACCTTACCATGTGTTGGAAACATAAAAAGACTGTTGCTAGATGACTAAAGAAGGAAATTGTGTTCGATAAATACATCACACGTCTATTACTTTGCATCATAAGAAGCACATATGATTTTGTGAGTCATAAATAACCGATAAGAACACAAAAGAAACACACACACACACACACACCCTGTTCCAGGGCAAACGCGGCACAAACAATGTAGCTTGTATTCCTGATACAATAACCCCTACACATGCAACTAGTTTTAGGACAGAGACCTAATTCTCCATCAGCACCATCATCATACAATGACCCCGAAAACCTCGAAATCTTTAATATCACAGAAACTAATTCAATGCCAGCAATTCAATCAACCAAACGAAAGCTCATTCCACCAACATGCAAGCTATCAAATGAACAACAACAAAAAAAAAAAAAAAAAAAAAAAAAAAAAAAAAACATTTTCAAATACATAAAAACTAAAAAACCATGAGGCAATAGACGATCACCAGTGGCCAAGTTTCGGCCGTCGGACGAGAAACAAAGGCCGCCAACCGAATCACTGTGACCTTTCAACGTATTCAAATCCAACGGATGATGCTTCTTGTTATGTTCCTGCACATCATTCAATCACATTTCCCCAAATTAACGACTTCTACACCATTAATTCAATTCAAAACCCTAAAAATCAGTCAAAATCACACACTTCAAAATCAAAAAACAACAATTAAACCTTTAAAAAAAAAAAAAAGCAATGATCACCTTATCAGCGGCGTGAGAATGGTGCTTGAACTGAGATTTTTTCGACGCAGGAGCAGATTTCGTAGGTTTCTTCGCGGTGTTAGCGTCACTAACAAGCTGAGCGTTAGCGAGAGATTCAACCTCGGATTTTTGCTTCTTGAAGTAATTGCCGAAGATGAGAAATGCGATGATTGCGCCGATAATTGTTGATAAAAGTATGATCGGAAGTAACGGATCCATTTTCGAATTCGTCGGTAAATTCGTCTCCGGTGAATTAGTATAAACCCTAGATTTCGAAAAGTCGCCGGCGATTAGAGAAATTGGGGATAATTTTCGCCGTCGAAGGCCGGAGATGTTTCTGAGAATAAAAATCAGGTGGCGGGTAGTGAGTATCGTGACCACTTTACTAGTGTAAGTGCTATTTTTCGTTGAACTTCAACTCTTTGTTTTGATTTACTGATTTGGTACACGTCTCGGGTCTCGGATCGATGTGCGGATGCTGTCAAGGATAAACGATGTAGTGTCGCTGTCGTTGTGTCGATCGATGTTCATATGAGTACGTCTTGAAATTTTGAACTACTCCGTCCTACGGAGTATTTGCTAGAAATCTATACAATACTAATACTTAATTTCAAATTGAACATACGATCATAAATTTAATTTTTGAAATACATGTACCGAGTATGGTATGATATGTATAATTCTATTTTATTAGATTTAAAAAAAAAAAAAAGATGTTGGTCGTAGCCTTCGATGTGAAAATACTTGTGGGAAATCGTGGGAATGAGGCAAATACACTTTTCACCTATAACATTACTCTCTATGTTTATAACAAAACTGGATGGAAAGACTGGCCCACGTAGTCTTAGATCGAGGTATAACCCGACTTAAGTACGTTGTTCAGTTAAAGAAATGTTCACAAGGGCATTTTAATTGACAATGTGATTGAGTAGCAGTGCACATTGTTGCGTAATTCACCCAGAAAAAACATATTGAGAATTAGCTAGTATGCATACTGAGGACATCTAGCTGAAATTGGGGTTGTATTTCCTCATCTCAAATTGAGACAGGGGAGAGTTTCTAGGAGTAACACATTGTTAACCTCTATATATCTGAACTAATCTGAAAATCAGCCTCTAACAAGCACTTTTGGTTCAGCTGATCTTCTGCTGTTTACATCAACTTTTAAAGAGTTCCTAGAAAATATTTGAGGAAAGAGGGTACGTGATCGAAACGATACAAAAATCTAGTTACATAACCCGAGTTATCGGACAAAATCATCTTTCCTGCAGATACTTAAATCCTAAGGCCATCCATTGAAAGACCTTTCTCTTGGAACAGCTTCAGTTTCTGCAGAGTGACCCGAAAATGCACAGTTAGACTACTACAATGTCTGTCCTAACTCCTAAGGCTAAGTAACATCCAAATTAGCGAGAGCGTCAGAGAGATATGTACCGTAATGTACTGTGGAGGATCATCTATACTTGTTGCACCAAGTATGACTTCCCTCCTAAGCTTCGTTGTGAGCTTGTAACAAACTCGAATCTAAGAACAGCGAAAACAATAAAACTTTCAGAAAATGATACAGGTCTAGCACCTACATTGGCGATGGAGAAGGACACAAAGATGTTACCTCGGATCTAGTAGCCCCTCCTATAACAAAAATGAAAATGCGCGACCCCATCATCTTAAAATCATTGGATGCATGCCTCAGTACTGAGTCACTGTGTGAAGGACAAGAAATTAGAACTGATGACAAGATTGACAGGGCATGTAAATGGTATTAATCTAGATTTGAAGTTTGAAGATAAGAGTACCCGCTTCCATCATCAGAATGATGAGGTTTTGCCCAAGTTGCTGTCCTTCTTGATCGCATTGAACGAGGACCAGTTGTTGTAGTAGTAGTAGGAGCCGCACTTACTGATGTACCCTGACTTTGATTGCGTTCCTTCTTGTTTGCACTTGGTTCGTTAATGTAATGATAGTCATCCTTCGACAGCTCGCCTTTGTTCACATTTTCTATCAAATCCTGAGTCAAAATATTGCCAAATACTGAGCTTATATACTTCTTAAGGTAAATTGGTGCTTAGGTATAACAGTTGCACTGTAATTTCCTATGAACAACAGAAACAAGGTCCGACACAAAGGTCAGATGAGGCTAAAAGCTGTCAGCTGAGTAGCACATCACTGCTTGATTAGAAGAGAAAGCAGGCAGGATGTGAATGACAACGACAAAGAAAAGAAAAGTTCATTAGTTCTGAGTTCTGAGGACTGAGGATAATATTACCTCAAGCATAGGGTAAAATTTGGACAATGCCCATGATTCCTCCTCAGCATTCGTTTTATCTTTCCGTACAGAGATTTTCTTCTGATGATGCATAAGGAAGAACAGTAGTTAGAATATCTAGTGGTATCTTGATTGTCTGTGATTGGCATTGAGTAAACCTATAATTACCCTTTTTCCATCAAATGTTAGCGAGAAACTCCCGCTTGATTTCTTCTTATTGTCTGGTGATCCTGCAAGCAATCTCATATTTTTCACGGCCTTCATGTCCTCTGCTGACAATTTGGCTAACTGGCAAAAAAAGGGGGGAGCAAATCAGAAGATGTCTTTATCCTAAAATTAGCTTCTTGGTACTGATTTTCCCTCCTCTGGTGATGTTGAGTTATTGTTCACATATATGTGACTAAAAAGAACTGTTCCGGAACATTTTTTTCATGAAGTTTGAAACAATTATCAGTCACCAGTTGATTTCAGTCCCCCAGCCTTCACATACTTGTTATCAGAATTCTCCTCTTACCTGCATTAGCTTTGTGGCCTTATCTCCTTCAAACTTGTCAGGGTGCACTGATGCATAAATCATCAGCAAGCGCAATTTGTTCTCTACAGAAGTGTCCTAGAAACAAACAGGTTTAATCAAGAATAAAAATTTATCCTCCAACATTCAGAGAATACAAGTGCCTTTGTAATTTCCAATTTGAGCACCAAGACAAAACCTGATTTGCTCTCAAGAAGGTGATGACCTCCTTCGTTGCTGCATCTCCAAAGACAATATCCTGTTCCAACTGTCCAAGGTCCCTCAACCCCATGTCTCTTATAATCTTGTTGATTTTGCCAGCAATCTGCACTACAAATGACAATAATATAGAGATTATAAGTTATAACTCCAGTTAGCTATGTGGTAAAAACACTAGTTCTATTCTTCCTGTGTATGATTCTGAAAATGAAACAAACTTCACGTCTTAAAAATGAAAAGGCATGTAGATAAAGGAACATCAGGGAAGAACAAGGGGCAAACATTAGTTTCACCTATCAACAACAATGACAAGACAGTTTAAACTTGAAATAATCTAGTCCAGGACCGCGCAGACTACAGCAAATAAGAGTTTGTTAGGCAAAGAATCCGACCTCCACGTGCAAAGAAAGCTTCTGCATCTGTTCGGTGTACTGTGGCAAAGCCTGAACCATCTTTTGCAAGTCCCTAGTAGAAAGTTCGGCTCCATCTCTGCATGAAGTCAGCAATGTCAATGAGCACGTTTAGAATTAAGACTTGAACGTTTTATCTAAAATGTAGCTAGCAGTCTCACGGACAGGATAACTGAAAGAAAGATTCATCTTATGCTTTGATTTATTGCATGAATTACATAATGAGCACTTAAAACAGCGGCAAGATAATCATTTAAGGATATTGTAATAACTGACCAAATTCATTAACAAAGAAATGGAGTATCAAGGATCAAGGAAATTAACAACCTCAGACAAATGGTCATTAAGATAAGCTAAAAATTGGAAAACTAATTACATATATGTTAGAGAAGTTTCCAGGGGCATCAAGTATTCTCTCCAACCTTGAGGCTTGACTCAGTTGCGCAGCTTTGTTCTTGGATGCGAAGTTGGTCATCTTGTCATGAAGCCGTTCACTGGCCTGGGGGACCCCAAGGACTATTAGCCCATTAATTTTAGTACATTAAACTTGTAAAGAATATTCGAGTACAGAAAACATACTTCTGCTATATGTAAGTTACGGATCTCTAGCCATACAGGATCAGTATCATCCAAAATAATTTCCTTTCTCTCTGGCTGACCAGTCGCTTTGTTAGTAACCTATATGAAGCAAACCTTAGGCTTCAGGATAACGCTTTAGGAAGCAATAGGAGAAGAAAAGAAATAGACAAACCTCTAAAACCAATTTGTTTCCGTCCACCTCCAGTAAGTCATGACACATGGCATCATAAGTCCACTCATGTATAACTGGAGCAATCTGGATAAAAAGAAAAAGCACATGCTGAGACAACTGAGCATTATATATAGCAAGCCACAATTTATTCTAGTGAATGTTATGTTAACCTGATCAACAGATCTGTCCAATATAAGGAGCTCGCATGTTTCCTTCTGCGGAAAGTTGGGAATTGTGGTTTTGTATTTTGTCAGACAGTCCCAAACTGAGGAAGCAAGTTTTGAGGGGACTAATTCATGAGGACCTGCTGTATCAGGGTCCTTTGCAGCTTGGTACCGCACGTAAGGAAGTTCCTACAGAAATGAACGCATAATAAGATCCTGAATACAGCGTATCATTCCTGAAAATCCTGACTATAACAGGAATTGAGAACCACTCCTAAGAATGATAAGAAGTCATAGCCTTGAACTTGGATACTTGATTGCTAGGTACAGTCTCATTTGAAATTTGGCTCTTTATCCCATAATAAAACAACAGACTATGGTTATGTACATACCTTGAGTGAAGCAAATACTGTGGCAATTCTGGTTGCCATTACATTCATACAAGCATCAAATTTCCGAGCATTTTGTGCAGTCTCCCCGTAAAGTTCCTCTAAGGCCATCTCATGATCAGTAACAAACACCTGTTTCAGAATCACTCAAACTAATCAATTAAACTGTCACTTTCAGACTGAAGATGGTATAGGACAGAAAAAAATGAAACAGTATCTAGTGAGAGTAACTGAAACATGAATGCTTAATACCTGGCTATCCACAGGGAAGAACTCCAAATTCATCTGTACATTCACAGGAATAAAGATACATAAGAATTAACATCTTAAATTTTCAATGACCGACTAAAGGGATGCCTCTAACCTCTCTTAATGCGCCTATACGGGGTACCACACTCATATCGCTCTTTATATGATTAACTAATTCCTTTGGCACAGGTCCACTAAAAAACACGAATGCTCTGCGAACAAAAACAAGCAGTTATAAGCAAAAATCAAAAACAGCTTTTTTGTTTGGTACAACAACAGTAGTTTCTAAGATACTATGAAACATGAAATGGAAGGATACATACTTCTTGTAAAGGGGTTCTCTTCCTGACATGTCGGACAAGAACATGACGATGCTGCAAGAAATCAAGAGAGAATATTTAGACATGCCTCACATATCCTGCACTAGACCTTTACAGATTCAAGAATGACACAGCAGTCCAACTGCTGAATACAGAAATTAAACAGGAAACAAATTACTTCTCCTTTGTGGGCTGAATGAAGTAGATGGCATCTAATGACGGCATTGGTTGCCTTCTTCTGAACAGATCTTCCACCACTTGTACAAAGAAAAACAAAAGGAAAGTCAGCACTTGTGGGGCAAGATTCACAAGTCTACAACATGATTGCCAAAGACGACAAGTAAATTGACAGTATACATCTGATTAGTAACTACTACCACAAATCAAACACTTTCATTTGCTTGGGATAACAACCTCTGAAATAGGTATCATAATCTGTACAGGAGAAAAGGCATTTTAGCTGTGACATATAGTCGCTGAAATTGAGTGCGTGTAGGGTGGAGGGAGCTAGGATTAGTAAAAACATGAAGTCTGATGGGTTGGAGCTAATATTAATACAAATAATTGAAGATTAAAACTCTTGTCAGCCTCAGCATAGTATTTATGTTACATAAAAAATCCTAGTGATCTATAGAAAAGCAAAGAAAGCTCACACGAAATCCCCTGATCAGTGATATCTGCCATCTTGCATGATGAAGACATAACTTTGACAGTGACCTTGTCCATGATTAGTACCTAAAGTAGAATAAGAAACAACAAGGAAATCAACATTAGTGAAGCTTCCACAACTAATGCTCTAGGATACCAACTACCAAGCAACCTAAACAGAAAAAATCGAAATAACACAAAAATTAAGTAATGGTCCTCGCTACTGAGTATTCTCCCTTCAAACCGGAAATACACATTACAGCAGCAATCTTAACGTATGTACAAAACGACTTTGTGAAATAGACTTAAACAGACCTTCCATGCTTTAGACTCAGTTGAAGTTGATTTGAGCATTTCGAATAAAAGTCCTGCAATCACATATTAGCAAAAGAAGCCACTTCTATGAGCATCAAATGTAAGGTAATGTGCCCGATAAACAATTGAATGATATCGCCAATCAACTAAAACACACCATAATTGTTTTTCTAAAAAGATTACAAAAGGAATTGTCCATTTCAAATGGGTGAGAAACTTGATGCAATTTTTTCAAGGGAGGATTATAGTCCAAATATTACAATCCTTATCTAGACATAACCTTATTTTGAATGCAATTCTTCGAGGGAAGATCATCAAGCTATCTATAACTTACTTTCCAACGTTTAGGTAAGGGAATCGGGTCCTCATTATCGAAACATTGTGCTTACTAAATCATACAAAGTTTTAGGAATTCCTCAATTTAAAGGATGAAGAAAGACAACCTTATTTGGGATGAACCAAATAGCTAAGTTTGGATTGCTTATAAACAATTCATCCTTTTCTTCATGACTTCATTCTAAAACTTACCAATTGTGAAACTAACCATGCCCTTCACTAAACCAGCCCTAATTAAACTTCTAGCTTTAAAAGTTTGAAATTTTATCTTTAGGAGACAAAATCGACAAACCCAAGACTGTTCCATCCTAAACCAATTAGCAATGCAACAACTAACTCAGTAAAATCAATAATACGCTTCCCCTCATTTACCAACGTGCGACACTCACATATAGACATGGTCTTGTAAGGTCTCCTTAACCATATAAGGACACTCAATTATGTAAGAATGTATAATACTCTAATTATCGACTAGTCTATTATTGAAAATATATGAGATTTTATAGTACAGAAGATGAGCAAGGTACATAATAATGGCATACTTCGTATTCACCACTATAGTCTATATTCATCCTCTATCAAATAACACGTATGTAATTGAGCTAACCTCTCATTCTATCAAACACAAACAACATACTTTCGAAGTCCTACAAAATGGAGGAATTATATTACCTAGCCTCCTTTGGTAATTGTGAATTCGAGTGGGAAATTTACATCCTACATCCCACCAAACAGTTTCGAGAAATTCCCGTGATTTTCAAATTCCTAAAAAGTGGGATTTCACGGAAATTCCAGATACCAGTATGCAATCAAACGGCCACTTTGAATTACCTAAAACTTTGGTCTAAAAGCAAATGACAATACCTAAAAATCCCAAATTTCGAACGATCAAGCACACATTTGCTAGAAAATAACATAATTTAATTACAAAAACATTAAAATTTTAATAAAATTAACATAAATCAATCACATTCACAATTATATTGGGATAGAGAAAAAAAAAAAAAAAAACGTACTGTCACGGCCAGTCATGCGGAAATTCTTGTACTCATTCGAGCGGCCGCGGGCGGAACCTTCCGAATCGGAAAACGACATCGTTTCTTACAATTCCTTTGGCGCTACGATGAAGAACAACAATGGAGGGAAAAGGAGAGAGGAGAGAGAAAAAAAAAAACAGAGGAAGAGAGGAGAGAAATAAAAGGCGGGGTGTAAGACTGTAAGCTAAAGAGAAGGTCGTTAATTTTCTTGTGGGGTGTGGGACCCATTTACTATTTTTAAATTTCGTGTTTTCGTTCTTCGTCTTTCTTTTTGGGTCTCTCTCTCTTGACTTTTGTTGGACGTGTTACGCATCATCTTCCTACTACTAGTCTACTACTACTATTACTACTAGTAATGTTGTTGTTCTAGTATCGAATTATCGATTAATGGGACAGGTAAAAAGCGGATAGCGTGCGCGTTTTTTTGGTGGTGTAGAAAAGATAAACGGTATAGAACAGATTGCGGAGTATATTGTCTTTGAACGTTATATATGTTGTGAATGGATGGATGAGGTGGAGATGGATTTGTACATTTTATTGATGTCTTATTATCAACTATTTCGCTTCATGTTTTAATAGGTTTCCTTGTTCTCCACTTGTATGTACTCCATATATTTACTAATACTAGTAAGTAGTGACTATTTGTCGTTTGAGATTATCATGCTTGCGACTTCAATGGAATAAGTTAAATTGCTACCCACCTATAGTATGGGTGTGACTATTTGTCAACCAAGTCACCCCAATTGTGACCTAAACTATGAATTTTAACACAAAGATAAATCACATTATCTCATTAATACTTTAGTATAATCTTCAAGACTTCTTCTCTACTAACAATGATATTCTTATGTTCTCAATGAGGGGTGTTGGACTTTACATCATGGTGTGTTTTTGTCCTACGAAATTGACTTGTTCATATAGTATTTTTGAGCGGAGATAATCAAAGCCCTAAACTTGTTTAAAATTGAGATTGTAAGAATGATTGATCATACGTCTATAAGCCAAAAATAAATTACAAGTATTTCAAAAAAAAGGGGGGGGGGGGCATTTAACTGGTTGCGTGAACATATTTTTCTTGTGGCCATGTTCTCATAGATCAAATGTGTTTTTCTAAAAGCTTGGGCTGACGGCAACCTTCATTTAAAAGTAACAAACAATGTCAATTGGTGTTGGGACTTATTTGCAGGCTCCTCTGGTGTCGTCATTGATAACATACTCTACTTGTTAATTGCTATCTAGAAGGTCGCTGGCTACTTCATTGTTTGTTGGATGGATCCATGACCAATTGCATAAGGTCATGCGGATATATAGCCACGTAGGGAGTGATCTTTACGTTTTTAGAACAAAAAAATATTATATATTTTACATGGCGAACCACCTTTTAAAAAATGTGTTTAATGTTTTTTTTTCTTCCTAAAGTAAGTAAGTAAAATACGGAGTAAGGATTAGGTGACCCTTTTGATCAGGGTTGCCAACCATATCACAGTTTAAGATGAATAAAGCTCGGAGTTACAATACCAAAAAAGATGGAAACTTCTCTCGCATGTTAACTTAGCCATTTGATAGCTTTATTGCTCTCTCTAAAAATGTGTGAGTAAATGTCTTTAGAGAGGAAAGAATAAAAACTAAAATGTAAAATCACCAATTTGTCACACCTCACGAGTGTGCTTATCGTGCTGCTTATACCGAGACGAGCTAATGAGTGAATGGATAAGCGTAACCTTATAAATAATCGATTCAACTTAACTCGTATCACATGCGACATTAATTTGAATTTGATTTGATAATTTGAAACAATCTTCAGACACCTCATGCACTATACATGTTTCATTTTTCGGTTAACAATCAAATACTGTAATGAAACATTACACATAAGCTTATTGCCTCGCAAATTGTAGTAAGCTGATCATAGGTTCCACTTCGTTAAACATTGTAAATTAACATAGTCGAATTCATTGAATGCATTATCGAGATACATCTTACTCCGTATGAGATACAATATGAGACATAAAATTTGACAAAGTCGCCCGCTCAAAATTCGAACACCCCACCTCAAATTTATCCATTGATGATGTATCTTAGGGGCTGTTTGGTATCGTTTTCTGTTTTCACTTTTCTGTTTTTTTTTTAAATCAAAGTCTCGTTTTTTAAAACCAGAAAAAAGTGGTTTTTAGGGCCTGTTCGGTATCACTGTCGTTTTCAGTTTTTGGTTTTTTTGCGTAACAAAATTATTCAAATAAGCTACAAAATTTACTTTAAATTGTTTGGTACTATAATAGTCATATAGAAAATGAAAACTGACAACTGAAAACTGAAAACCACTTTTTCTGGTTTTCAAAAACCGGACTTTGGTTTTTAAAAAAACTGAAAATTGAAAACTGAAAACGATACCAAACAGACCCTTAGTTTTCAGTTGTCGGTATTCATTTTCTGTATGACTATTATAGAAACATACAGTTTAAATTAATTTTTGCAACATATTTAGCTAAACTTTTTACGCAAAAAAACCCAAAACTGAAAATGGCAGTGATACCAAACGGACCCTTAATTATTGCTTTCAAAGAATCGAACTTGATTGACCCGTTTAGACCAGAGAAAGGATTCTTGCCGTGTCTTATTGGCCATCTCAGGACCCATCTAGGCCATCTTTGAATATACTTCCTAAGTTCCCACAGAATTAAAGACCAATGGTCCATACTACTCTTCATATTACTCTAGAATTATTAGTTTAATCAAGAGTGTTAGAATAAGCTTCTATCACTCACCTAATTTTTGTTTTTATTTATAAAGTTGTAACTATATTTCTAGATCAATTATTCCAAGCTACTATAAAAATACGATATTCATAAACAGTTTTCATTTTCATTTCATACTCCGTACTGGTTTAATCAACGTGTAAAGTCACCAAAAATAACAATAAATCAATAAAAAGATACAAAACGATGATAATAGTTGCTACCCGTGACAAAAATCGATAGTGTCATCCTGTCATTTTTAGACATTGTATATTCTCGTGATAATATCTAGCATAGTCAATATCTCTATGTTATGTTAATACTCTCCTCCTTTAAAACTAACAATCTTCTCGTAATTATTTGTATATCGTATAATTTCGTGATAATATATTGCCTACTCTACATTATGTTATACTCGCCTTTAAATGCCAAAAATCTCTCCATCATATTTTAGACATTTTATATTATCAAAATTATATCTTTAACATAGTCAATCCATACGAAAACTACGTATCGACTCGTAATACGAAAATTGGTCTCAAAAAATGGACGAAGTATTAACATAATCAAACTTTGAAATATTCGCTCATAAAAATAAATCACACCACCTCCACCTTTATCATCCAATCCACCGAACATCGGCGCTGATTTATCACGCGCCACCGTAATATTCTCTCTCCTCTTTAAAACCCCAAATTCATTTCAACCTCCATTAAAAGCTCAGCTCAGCTCAAAACAGGCGAAATTGGGGGAAAACCCAGAAAAATAAAATCAATAAAATTGGATTAGAAATCATAAAAATCAATAAAGTTTGAATCTTTATACAAAGTTCTCTCTCCTAAAGGCATGTACAGATCAGGGGCAATAATGGCATGGAATGTGTTCAGATTTTGTACGGCACTTAGGGGTTTGGGTTCGATCATGATATTGTTGGTGTTGGGTGTTGTTGGTGTTACTTATTACGCCGTCGTTTTGACTAATTATGGACCCACTTTGTTCGATGGTGGCCTTGATTCTCTCTCCTCTCTTGCTGTTTTGATCCCTTTTCATGGTTTGGTATGTCTATTTTATTTTTTTATTAATTTTTTGTTAATCTAGATTTGGGGTTTTCTGGGTTTTTGCTTAATTTGTTTGGATTTTATTTTGGTTTGAATTATTTCTTTCTTTCTTTCTGCTGTTATGTAGCTGAAATTTTCTGATTATTATGTGTTTTTGGTGTAATTTTTCTGGGGTTTTTGGGTTTTCTTTGTTTGTGGTAAAATTTTGGAAGATGTTACTGATTCCGATGTAAGATGTGCTGCTTTTGTGCATGTGGTAAAATAAGTAAATGGTGGTAAATTGAGAGTTTATATGAGTTTGAAAGATTTTAGGGTAAATGTTAGTCAGTGATTAGTGAAGCTGTCTTAGGCTGCCAGTTTCTGAAGCAGAAAAAATGGTATAATGTGAAGGTTGAAGTAGGTTTGCTTGTCTCTGTCGTTCGAAAATTCGTCATTGTTGATGTTGATTTTCGGCTTCAAGCGGGTTCTATGATCGTTTCTGTATATATTAAAGATTGGAGGCATAGCCTGGTGTATCATCAGAGGAGGGAGAGTGGGGATTGAGGGCCTGTGATATTTTTCGGAGGAATGTTAATTCGTGGCACTGTATTGTCATGGCTACAGTTTAGGCTAGTTTTGATGCTTGAGAGAGGCAAGACTAACTTAATGAGCATTGTGATCTTAACTTGCAGTTAGGTATGCTCTTGTGGAGTTACTTTTCAGTTGTATTTACTGATCCTGGGAGTGTGCCACCTAATTGGAGGCCTTCTGTAGATGAGGAGAGGGGTGAGTCTGATCCGTTAAATGTGTCAGATTACAGTGGAGTGCAAACTGGTGATTCGTCACATTCAAAAGTTCGCTTTTGTCGAAAATGCAACCAGCTTAAACCTCCCAGATGCCATCATTGTTCTGTGTGTAAGTACTGTTGTTGAGTTTGTATGTTTAAATTGTCTTACCAGTGTGTCGATATTTTGACATGCTGCTGATTCTTCACTAGGTGGGCGGTGTGTTCTGAAGATGGATCACCATTGTGTTTGGGTCGTAAATTGTGTTGGTGCATTGAATTATAAATATTTCCTTCTATTCCTGGTACGTTACAAGTTTATACTTCGATGATCTCTTTGCCTCTATTTTTTACTTCTCGTTTTTTTATGTTGCTAAATCAGAGGTGATGTTTGTGTATGCCGTTGCTTTGGATTGGGTTATTGCATAAATGTATATATACTTTCCTCTGTCCTTCGCATTTTGCTCTGGGTTACTGAATCATCTGTTATATACGATCCCTACATAACATATGAGGGGTGAACAACCATGATGTTCCTTTCAGAGTATTACAGTAAGACAACATCTTGTTCAGCAGTCAGCAGAGTCATAGAAAGCTTATCTGATCTGAACTAATGTATATTAGAGAGAGACCCTCTGTATTTATCTTAGCAGTTGTCTTTCCAAGTATCCAACTTCTTTTGAAGCATTCCTGATTCCGTGACCTTAGCCTTTGGCCATACCATTTTCTACTCGCCTACTTAGGCTAAACATGTATAAGTGTTGGGATTCGAAACTTTTTGAGAGACTTTGTTTTGGATGAGGAGGTTACCAATAATGGAGGCCTTGTAGTTGGACTACAGTAACCATCATATTGAGGAGAATGCAGGAATCCTTATGAGAGATGTGGTGTATCTATGTTTGGAAGTCGTTCCTCAGGGGCTTTATCGAGGTATTCCCGATTCTATGAACTTTTCTTTTAGGAACGGAAAGAAGGGAGGAGACATCTGATGCCATTTCCCAATCACCTGCTAAGTGCTAGGACTAGAATCCTAAGAAGGGTAACTGGGGATTGAAATGTCTTGATGGACTCCCTGTCAGAGCTTTACTGTACCTTTCTATCTTACAAATTGTCACTAGGATAATAATCTAAATGAAAAGTTGGGTCACTTTTGAACATGCAAATTCTTTCTTTTTGGTCCCAACTTGTTAAGGATGGATCAATGACTTTATGCAGAAATGCAAAGAAAAGATGAGGTATTAATGAAATTCATTTCTTTTGCTCTCTGAATGTTAGTAATTTTTAAGGAAATGAAACTAATATTTCTAAAGAGTATTGAGTTACAAAGCAAGGTTAATTCCAGTGATCTGGTATTATTTTTTCAACTTTCAAGTAATATTGCAGCCTAATGTATAGTAAGCTGGATTTCCGTGAGTAATTTCAGGAGAAGTATACTTATATAAAATTATGTTATTTAGATGTGAAATCTCTAGTTGTGCTTGCTTTGTTGAATACTTGGAGTGACAAAGAGAGCGTGACTGTGTAAGTCCAAGCTTGTGTATTTGTATCTTTATTGAGGCCAAACTTTGTTGTGTTTGCTTTGTTGAATACTTGGAGTGACAAAGAGAGCGTGACTTGTAAGTCCAAGCCTGTGTATTTTGTGTTGTTATTGAGGCCAAATTTTCTTTAGCTATCTGGTTTAGAAAGTTAAGAGGTCAGTTAACGACTGTGTAAGAAAATTTTCCATCTGTCTTCTGTGGAGATCCTGAAGGACTTGTTAATGTAGTGCCATGATCACCTAATGTAGTACTGAGTGACTTGTGCATTTCCCATATAAGATGCTGAAAGTACCATATTTAACTTCATTATTTGAGTCTCACCGTGCCGGAGCTATTTATAGGAATTATAAGAATATGGGAAGAGTCCTCCATTGAGGGTCATACAAGGGTTTCATATATATATAGAGTGTACAAAGGGTACATCGGTAATAAAAAGGGCATCCCGGTGCACATTGGCGTGCCCGCTAAGTGAGGGTCCGGGGAAGTGTCCCACCACAAGGGTGTAATGGGGGCAAGCCTTCCCTTGTGAAGGGTACATCGGTAATATAGAAATTAATTACATTAATTAGTTACACTATTACTATTGTCATTATCTGTTCTTTCTAAGGATAAGGGGCGATTTGACATCTAATGGACTCTAAGAAGCTTGTTGCCATAATTTATTTCTTACTTTTGTACATATTAGTACTGTAACTAATGCTAGTAAAGATTGCACCGTGAACATACCATCTTGTAGGGATTAATATGAGGATCAGTTGAGGTTTGAGAATTTGAGTTTGGATGTCCTATGCCTCATTTGCTTGTGAAGTTCTCGCCAGTTTTGCATGCTGTCATAAATACAATTTTGGAATTTTAGTTTCTATCATGAGAGAGAGTAGCTATTCCTCTTTTGATGTTTTCATGTTGTATTCTGATAAGAGGCTGCCTTCATTTACGTATACTACTAAAGAGCTGCTCATTGAGATTGATGTTGGTAGTGTCTTCACTGTCTTTTTTAAATGTACGATGGAATAAGTATTCATTGAGGTTTTTGTTCTAATGCAGTTCTACACATTTCTGGAGACCACCGTTGTAACAATCTCCCTGCTGCCACAATTTATAGCATTCTTTAGTGATGGAGAAATACCTGGAACTCCAAGCAGCCTAGCGACTACTTTCCTTGCTTTTGGTAATAATCTCTGGTCTTTTTATTTGCAAGCCATGGTGTACACTCCCTATGTATTTGCAAGAATTACCCAAAATTTTCCCTTTTGGATAGTCTCTTACATTTTAACTATTTTGCAGTCTTGAACTTGGCATTTGCATTGAGTGTTATGGGATTCCTTATCATGCACATATCTTTGGTTGCTGGTAATACCACAACGATAGAGGTATTTTATTCACCTGGACAACCTTTTATGGCTATTTGTTGGGCTATTCTTGTTTAATTTACCCCGCCTCCTTTCTAAAATTCTAGTTAATTTATTATTGTGGTTTCTTAGCTGCTTTCTGGTGCGTTTTAAAAACGTTAGAACCTAGCACCTTTGTCAAGAACACTATCTAGGGTTACAAGTTACAACAAGTGCAATATGGCTTTTAACAAAAAAAGTCGAGCAGTTTGAAGTGAAATGAAGAGTAGGAGAAACGAAGATTGATGTCCCAGTTGTCCCTGTCAGATTCCCCTCACATTCCACGTTCAAATAAAAAGAGCTAATATTAATGCATACTGAAAGCAGAGCAACCAATCTGCTTCCACTTTTGCACAAGCTTGTCGCGGTGGATATGTTTCATCATTGTTTCTTTTTACTACCCCTGCTCCTAGTACAATGTGGTCTCCATCTTGCCTTCAAACCTATTTCATGTTTTTTATTTATTTATTTATTTATCTTTTTTATTTGACGACGTTTTTCATGCCAATTCACGCTTAGAAGATCTGATTTTTAGCTTACTATCACCTCATTCATCTATAATGTTTTCTGGCTGTTAATTTAAAGTTTCTACTTTGGAAGGAATTAAATTTACATATTACTTTGTGACGTTTGATCAGGCATATGAGAAGAAGACAACTCCAAAGTGGCGATATGATCTTGGAAAGAAGAAAAATTTCCAACAGGTTCGTTAGTTGTAATATTTGTGACATTTCAAAGAGTCATATAATGGTTTTTCCCCCTCTTATTATGCTAGAGTAGTATGTGCTGGGATTTAGGGGTTATGGGGTTGAATCTTGAATGATATTTCTCGAGAACTGAATCTTTGCAGGTCTTATGTACTTTTATAGGTCATGCAAATAATAAGGTTTTCTTTTCAGTCTCTGTAAAACTAACTTTCATTGTCAAATTAAGGAAACGGAAAAAAAACTCCTTTCAACATCACTGATATACCCGTCCTCTGATCTATCTAGGTATTTGGAACGGACAAGCGCTACTGGCTCATTCCACAATATTCTGAAGAGGATATAAGGAGGATGCCAGAACTTCAGGGTTTTGATTATCCATCGAAACCAGAGCTTGAGGCGCAAGAGTTCTAATTCCTGCCAACTCCAGAATCACTGACACTTGGAAGTGTTCTGTCGTGACCATAGATTCAGAACCATCGTAGAATGCCCCCTCGTTCGTCACCCTCAATCAAGCAGGGGTGATTGGGGTCTAGTCTTTTTTGCCTGTCGAACCTGCTGCCTCTCTGTGAGACGGGAAGTGTTGAGAAGAAGATGAGGGTAGAGAGGAATGCTGGATGATGCAGGGAACAAGAAAGTGTAGATTATCGAGCTTTTGGGGAACAAGGGAGCTAATTTTATGCATGTTCGTACTGAATGATCGTACTGTGTGGGAGTGTGGTGGGGATGTAGTAACTCATGGGATTTGCTGGTGTTTATATCTTGGCAGGTGAATGAAATGCATTGATAAATTCTTCTGTATTCTTTGTATGTAAATCATTTACGTTCCACTAAAGATCGAATGTTAACAATCAAAGTCGAAAACAAGAGAGAAAGACCACCACTGGGATGTTGGTGTTGCCCGATTCCATGTCAAAACTACGTTGTTGCAAACTTGCAATCATACATAGCAGATTTGTTTGCTTATTACCATTACCATTGCAAATGTTCTACCAAGCAAATATCTTTTATCCTAGCTTGAGGCATATAGTTCGTTTTTAGGGCGTCATTTCTCCAAAAACGTGGGCGCAATGTATACGTCAGTATAACATCGGTTTAAGAAGAACAATAAGAAGAATGGTTTAGGAGAGCATCTTCCCCACGCCTGTTATTCAGATGAACTCAATTTTCTTCCGGGGAAAGTACTTTACTTGGTCTCAAGAGATACCAAACAATGTGTAATCTCTACAGAGGGTAGAGTTATTCTTATTCTCCGAATTTATTCTTGACTCATAAGTACATTTACTAATTACGACAAAATAAAAGAGTGCATGTCGTATAATGTATACACTTTTGCGTGTTGACTCGTAAGAGGAGGAAAAAAAAAAAAAAACAGAAAGAATGAAGTAATTCAGTAAAAGAAAGTTAAAAACAAGAGATCGATAAACCCTTTCCCCAAAACCCCAACCAAAAAAAAAAAAAAAAAAATCGCGTAGAAATTGAAGCACACCAAATCGGATTTAGGGTTTCGACAGCTCTAATTCTTCTGAAAAGGTAAAGATTACGATTCCCCATTTCTTCATACAAATTGCTGAATCTTTTCATTTTTTATTATTCAATCCAATCAATTAATCTTATCAAAACCTAAATTTGATTGCAGATGCAATCCCTAATTAGGGCAGTTCGATCGCAGTGCAGATTAAGCTCGGAGATTGTTTCTTCTAACTTACGCAACTTCAATTCACTCTCCTCCCTTACTTCGGTACTTCCATTTCCTTCTCAATCCCCATCTCATTTCTGAATTATTTGCTCTGATTTTAATTTGATTTTACTGGGTTTTTAGCTTATTGATTGTTCGTGTATTATTTCGTATTTGATTTTGCGTGTTCATAAAGTTGAACAATGATTTCTGTAGATTAGTACTACTGTATTGTGAATTTTTGCTCGCACTGGCCCCCATTTGCCCCGAAAAATGTAGTTTACGGCTTTTGCAGATTGTTGGGACTGTGAAATGTGAACCATTTTTCTCAACCCCCCCCCCCCCCCCCCCATGTTTGGTCTAGTATCAGCATTATGAACATGCTCTCGTTGCGAAAAAATGCCGAAACATACTCTTTCTTGGCTTTAGTTGTCTGTGCTGGTAACCATCAAAGCAAAACGATTTGTAAACCACCTGGTTTAAGCACATCGTAGCTTCATTAGTTTGGAGACGGTATTGGTCAATTTTTCGGGTTTGGACCTGTATAATTCGCATGATATTCGAGGTTTTACAGGATGATGATGTGAAATTAGTGTAGTCTAGTAACTACAATTTACAAACAGAAACTTGCGGCCCCTAGAAAAGTCGTGCTGAATAAACCTGACTTATTGGGGATGCACTATCGTTTTTTCAAAGCAGTCTGCTGGGATAAGATGATCTATAAAGTTTCAACCGAATGTCAATTATGAAACTTTTTAATGTTCGTACGCCTTGCAAGTAGATGGTGGAGCTGCAGTTCAGATTATAGTTTATTGTTATACTTTACTTGGAGGAGTCAAGGCTGACTTTTGTATCATGATGCAGCTGAAGCTTAAATAAGAATTAATCTGTAGGAAGTGGATGTCTGTAATACTGACTACTTGTTTGGGCTTGTGACCTTTGATCGTTTCAGTAAATGTTACATTTTTCTTTGTTAGTGCACTACCATGAGGAAAGGATCTTTATAATATGGGGGTGAAATATTGATTGCTTCTACTGGTTGCAGTATAATCTAGGTTTCTGTTCCGACAAGTTAGTCACATGGCTAAATTATGTGTCTATTTTTTGTGATATGCTCGATGTGGGAACTGGGGAGGACACTATATTCTTAGCATTTTTTTCAACAGGCTAGAAACATTTCAGAGATGTTTGACTATCCGGTGATATCGCTTTTTCTAGTAGGTGAATGGAACTCGAGCGTTATGGTGTCTGTAAAACCAGAATTGGAAATGAAATCTTTTATGCTGTACTATGAAAACTGGAACACGAGAGAGTGAGAGTCTTATTGGGAGATTGATGGAGATTAACTGGAGGTAGAAAGTCAGTTAACACTTGCATCAGGGACTGTGCTGTAGTATGAATACTTGTTGGCCTGTGGCTTTATATGGTTTCCATTAAGTTTTTTGTAGGCGAAATAGATAATGGACTGGCCCCAAATATAGGTTTATCAGTTTGAGCTTGCTAGTAACTCCATAAGTTGTGCTCAGTTAAAAGTTTATGATCTTGTCGTATAGAGAATTGTGGAACTGGCCGTCCTTTTCGAGTCGGGGACGGGATACTTGAGTCACATATCTCTAGGCCCTGTCTTTGGCTGATATACAAATTGTCAAACAGAGTCTTGCTTCCAATTTGGGTTGTAGGAAGCGAGATTTCAGTGGACCACCATGCTAAATTACTACTTCGAGTCTAACTCTAAAGTACCCTATACTTTTTTCAGTTATTTATTCCTTAGATCGCCTTCTCTACCCCAGGAGATTGATGACACAGTAGTATTTATCCCATTTGCACCTTGTGCTGCAAGTCAGATGCAAGAACTCCATGCTTGCTTCTTCTAATATTATAATTTGAACACATTGTTCTTCAGTTTTGTGTATTTTGCTCTATTCTCAATGATATCAACTGTTACAGTTGAATGTTTTTGGCTTGTTCCAACTTCCAACTTCAGTCGAGTGTGCTACTTGTTCGTGGATTTTGAACAACAGCGAACAACATATGTGGGAGCTGGAGAAAAAGAATAAGATGTTGTCTTGTCTTGTTTGTTTAAAGCTGACAAGTGTTGTTTTTGTATTGATTTGCCTCAGGGAAGGAAACTTAACCTTGAATCTGCTTCAAAACAAGGATATGTTGCACCTTCATTGCCCATGTTCAGTGAAAGATCAAAGTTTGGTACAAATTTTGTATCTTCTGTATCTACATGGAGGAGTTATACTACAGCAACAAATCCTGTAGAGTCCCCATTGTATGAGCCATCTGCTCCTGAAATTGACGTGCCTCCTCGCATCAAATTTAAGCGGCCAGACAAAACAGCAAGGCACATAATGCAGGTATACTGTACACTAGTGTTTCTGCTTAATTTTAGTATGTAGCATCTGTATATGTCATATTGACAATTGCTGTAATTCTTGCATTTCCAACAGATTCTTGATAAAGAAGCAGTTGAGGAGGTTAGGGGCCAAAGAGAGATGCCTGATATTAAGCCCGGTTACATCGTACAGCTCAAATTGGTATGTTAGTTTTGTGCTAAAAACCATTATCTTTAAACCACTTGGTGGTGTTCTTTATCAGCTACTTTTTGTGCTTCTCATGTGTTCATAAAGTCGCGTGTAATTGTATGAGCAGGAAGTTCCAGAGAATAAACGGCGTGTTACAACGATCAAAGGCATTGTCATAGCAAGGCGGAATGCAGGTCTAAATACAACATTCAGATTAAGGAGGCTAGTTGCTGGTGTTGGAGTCGAAAGTCTCCTCCCACTGTATGTGAACTTGCAATCTCCCTCTCTCCTCTCAATGTCAGTCGCATGTGCATGATGGTTTTCGTTACTAACCTATGCTTTAAACAGTTACTCCCCCAACATAAAGGAGATAAAGGTACTGGACAAAAAGAAGGTTAGGAGGGCGAAGCTGTATTACCTGAGGGAAAAGATGAACGCTCTTAGAAAGTAGTCACGCAACATCATTTGGCTGAATGTTGAACGACTTGCTAACTGGCAAACGTAAAAGAGGGAAGTCAGCGACATGATCGTAAATGCTCAGGTTTTCATACATTCTCGGGATCAATGTAGCGTTGTGGCCTGCAACATCAATCATCAGATAAATTTTTGTTTCAGAGTTTCGAAAACTCATTTTTAGTCTCAAGGTTTACTGAAGTGTAATTTGCTGCTGCTCAGAAAGCGCACAATTGTAGTGAAGAAAGTAGGATTTTACTGTATCGGATTGTGGAGATTGTTCGACTGATTGACGATCTTTTTTTCTCTATTCGAGCAATAATTTTTTTTCAGTCCAAAAAAAAAAAGCCTTTTACTGTATGCTCTTTGGTAGTGGGTGGGGAATTGTGGATTTTGGGAAATAACTGAATCATTGATTTGTCAATTTTTCATTGAAACAAACCGATATGAAATAATTCAACAATTGAATGGGGTGGAAGGAGTGACGACGTGATTTTTGAATCAATTTTCATTATAGGTCATCTGTAAGCAGACCCTCCATGTTTTCAATGACAACATATAAGATTGACACATTTTTAAGTTTTATGTCGATTTTTGGAGTACTGGGGTAATATTGTTGTTTCGAAAATCCGATTCAACTAAAGCGGAATAAATTGGGACAACCTAGGTAAATAGTCGGACAAAAATTGAAAAATGGTATTCGAGAAACTTGTAAGACACGCGTCACTTGACTAATTCATTAATTTGCCCGCCTTTTCTAGTATTTTCCTGTAAATTCCACTACTCTATTTTTGCTGCTATGATTTTATCCCTCACAATTTAAAATTAGATTTCCAAATTGAAATAAACTTAGCTTATTCTTCCATTAAACTCTTTTTCATTCCCTCTCCAGAAATTTCTCTCCTTCATATTCAAGGTACTCTTTCTCTCTCCTTAACTTCTTTATTTTTTTACTAATTTATTTCCAAAATTCTGTCATTATATTTTGTGGTGATTGGATTTTAATTTCAATTATTTGTGATTAATTTGCTCAAAGAAAATCAAATAAATGTAGAAAAAGATGATTCATAGAATCCGGATAAAGCTTTTTTAGTATTTCATTTCTGTTGGTTTTTAATATTTAATAATTTGTACTCCGTATGCTCTAATTACCAACAAAGCTGGAATAGCTCAGTTGGTTAGAGCGTGTGGCTGTTAACCACAAGGTCGGAGGTTCAAGCCCTCCTTCTAGCGGTTTTTAAAATGATTATTTTTTATGTGGATGAGTATCGGATATTTCCGGTGAGATCCGTCTGGGTTTTTTTTTTTTTTTTTTTTTTATGTTCTTTACGTTTGGTTTGAATTTGTGAGACAATGAATCTTTAGTACGGTCTTATCCAAAACTGGTATTGCGTGATTGTTGTTGGGTGGTCTTATCCTAAACGGGTTTAGATATATGTATGTTTGTCATACTAGACCGCGATAAATAAGAAACCCGTGTCTAGGGCAAGCACTCGTCCTACCGTCCATCGCGAGCCACTTCTCAAGATATAGAGAAATGGTAGACCTTTTCGACGAATTTGAGTTACATTGCTTGATTAAATGCGTAATAAGTAAGTTTAGTGATTCTATTGCTCCAATCCAGCAACAAGCTGGAATAGCTCAGTTGGTTAGAGCGTGTGGCTGTTAACCACAAGGTCGGAGGTTCAAGCCCTCCTTCTAGCGTCATTGTTTTTTTTTGCCTTAGTAAAGATTTCTGATCATTTGTATGATCTGCTGAAAATGGTGATGAACACTACATAATTAGCTTGGTGAAATGGCGCCCCCAATAACTTGAGCAGTTGAGCGTGCTACTATGCGTGTTTTCAGTGTCACGTTCTTTAGATTATTGGTATTGTCATGGCTAATTGATCGTTAAACTTACCGTCTCTATGTGCATTGTTTCTGTCATCGTCTCATTCACAATCTTAACCTCTCGAGATACCAATGCAACATTAAGCACCAGTGGAATCGTATTTCTTGTATGTTCATTTTATTCGTCTTTTAGACTCTTTGAACCTTTGTCCTAGAAGATTTCTGTTTCCAAATAGCCATAGAGTTGTCGTGAAGAATGACTCGAGACTGTTTTGCCTACTCATTCTTCTGTTTTTTAGTATCTCCTTGGTTCTGTGTCACTGATTGCTGAGGCTACTGACTGCCTGAGTTCTTGATGAAATACGATTTGTGCTGAGTGTTCCGGTTTAGAGGTCAAGGCCGGAGGAATTAATTCATGTTTTTTTTTTTTTTTTTTTTTTTTTGTAATTCAAACTTTACTTCCTTGCCTTACCATATTGCTTGTGTTTTGTAGGGCAAAAATGCAGCAGGATAGAAGTCAAGATCAGAGGCATCCGTTTGATATGTTTGGAGGTTTTGGAAACTTTGGAGGTGTTGGTGGATCCATTTCCGGAAGGGATCCATTTGATGATCCATTTTTCACCACTCGTCCATCTGGCCGGATGTTTAATCAAAGTAATCTTGTAGGAGGATCCCGCCCTGTCATGCCACCAGCTGATCCAATCATTCGAGAACTCAACTCTGAAGACGACGAAGATGAACCTCATGGAAACACCAATGAAGGCGATTGGGGTGCCAGAACTGCCAATGAACCGCTTATTAATCATCCAGACGATGAAACTTCGGGCAAGTAACTTAAGCTTGTTCTATTTTGCAGAAGGCTTCAGTTTAATTAGTCTAAACGAAAAGAACGAATAGAAGTTTTCCATCATTCTCTGCTTGTGTAGTTGTATATCAGATGTATTCGCATTGCATTGCAAGTGTCTGGTCTTTTCATTTATTGTTATGTTGTATGTGAGTATGTGACGGTTTTGTTGTGTTTGGCAGATGATGAGAAAGACCCCGATTATAGGGAAGACAACAGAGCAGAAGGCGCTCAACCCCGGGCTTTTAAGGTCCACAGTTGCAAAGTTACATATGGTGGAGTAGATGGAGTGTATTACTCTTCATCTTCAACCAGAAGAATGGGAAGTGATGGAGTAAGTGTTTGCAAGTTTTGTGCGTGAGGGACTTACATCGAGATTCTACAAATTGATTCTAAGCAAAAGGTTTGCTTTTATCTAGGTGATCGTAGAAGAGTGCAAAGAGGCGGACAAGAGTAAAGGAGAGGCGAAACATAGAATCTCTAGGGGACTCCATGATAAGGTAAAGCTTACTTCAGAAAGTTTTTCAAGTACATAATATTGTTTGGATGTTTCAAACTTTCAATTTTCTTTTGGCAGCAAATAGGGTTTCTTGGTTAGCCCTCTGTTTAGAACATAATTACCTTCAACAGATGGCTGTTGGTATGTCCGACTGTCACAAAAAGAGGCCTCTAATGGGGTACTCCAAATGTGCCATGTTGGATTATGAGGACTTGCTATTAGATTGTACTAAAAAACGAATCACACCGATCTCTCTAGGATCAGTATGAGTGTTACCGTGATAGAAGCTAAACAAACTTCGCGGGCACCAGAACTTCCTTTCAAGGAAAACGGTGACAGCATACTGATCTTGTACTGTGGACTCATAGGAGGTTCATAGTCTTCATACCTAAATTATGTTGATTAATGTTTCTCCAAATTAATGTTTATGTTCAGGTTCCAGGAGCTGCTTGTACAGTTTGTCCTTTCTTGTAGACAGTTATAGTGGCATACGACTATACAAGCATAATTTAGACCTGTTCTTGATGTGTGTTACATCTTTTTCTTTCTTCTGTGGAAACAACTCGATCGTGTGGTTTACTTAACTGATCTGAAGTTAGAGAAAATTGGCATGTTGCATAATGTGGGTTATATTTCCAAGGTTATTCCTCGGTTGTTGCAGTCCTTGTCTTGAAGTTGTTCTTAAACGTTGTTCCACAGGGCCATACAGTTACCAGGAAGCTGAATTCAGACGGGAAAGTGGACACTTCACAGACACTGCATAATTTGCATGAAGGTTCGAAGTTTCTACATTAGTGAAAGTAAAAGATCTCTTTCAGTCAGCTGTTGCTAAAAATCTTGGTTAATTGTTCCAGATGAGCTAGGAAGTTTTGAGGAGGCTTGGAGAAGCAACAGCGGAAATTATCTCCCACATTGGACAGGTGTGTTTAGTTAGTGTGATGCCTCTGTCAAGATTTACTGCATATGGACTGTGTACAGGAAATAAAGGATGCAGGACACGTTTTAGATAGTCGCTCGTTTCTTTTGCCAATGCCTAGTGCTATTTAGTTTTTTTTTTTTCTATGTGATTATTGTTGAGATGTTCCCTGCATGAAAATTGATAGGTTTCTCCAGTTATCTTGATGTCAGATAAGTTCTATAGATAAAGGAGACACAATCTGGCATTGTTGATTTTATTTGCTTCTTGTACCTAGATACCTGACAAATTTCTCTAGTCTCATCTTCCATGTTGATCTACTATTCCTGAATTTCAAACTGTTGATTAGTTTACAAGACCCTTCAACCTGGTTTTGTTCTATCTGTCACATTTAGTTATCTTGCCACGATTTTCTATTAATCTATTGCTTTGTAGATTTACATGGTCTTGTGATTGCAAAGCAAGAATCTTTGTATCTGTTGTCTGTAAATCTGTAATCTGTACCATTATTGTTTGCTATAGCTTGGTACCGATACCTAGATTTTGCTGATAATCTCTTGCACGACTGATTTCAATTTCCATCGAATCGAAAACCAACTCTTCTTTGACTTTAATGTATTATGGAATGACGCAAAATGACTCATTAAACTGTGTGCGTTTCTTATATCGTGTAATAGTCACTAGTCAGTTATATCATATACAGACATCTGTCCCGCCTCCTCCATGTTATCGTTGTCATCGAATCTTCTTCTGGACAAGGCAATTTTCCTTTGACTGAACTTATGTAGTTATGTTGACCTGCACTGTGTCCTGTCTGATGATGCAGGGCCTCAGGGCACAGGAATGGGTAGTATGTCAAACACATTTCTTCCATCAACCAGACACATGGAGAGTGCAAGGGGCACGGGACCCAACGATGAAACGAGGGTCGATCCTTCAGGTGGCAGAAGCAGAAAGGTCGTCAGGATTCCTATAGAATAGATGGCCGGCTGTGTGACGGTTTCGGATCATCTCGCTCTTCAGCTCTTAGCTATAGTTACTACGGAGTACTAGTTGGTGTCGTTAATTTGGTTTTTTATCTTCTTCCTAAGAGCCCTAGTCTTGTATGACCATATATAGTTCCGGTTGCTGTAAAATTGAGCTAGATTTACTTCCAATTGCTGTAATTTCCGATTAGAAAATTTTCACTTCCATGACCATGTAGTTCCATTCACTATTGTGGACTTATACATCTCTGTTTACATTCTGAAATCGCTGAATTTTGGGACTTCTCTATCAAAGACTAAGCTAGTTACAAGTTTCGCGTCTGGAGAGCTGATGCTTTCTATTACGCTTACAGCTTGTAGTCTGACGACACTCGATCTGATTATATGTATGAAGGTTTTAGTCCCGAAATAATTTGCTTAAACGCAACGCCGACCTTGACCAGGGTCATTCGGCTAAAACATACGGAGTACTATATTACGACATTACGTAGTGCTTATTGCTTAAACGTGGTTACAATTATTTGTCAGACTGATCGATCTTACCAGATAGATTCCTGCACTGGACTGAGTATATATATCATTGATGAAAACCCAATTATAATTTGATGAAATATTTCTTAAATATAATCTTAATACTTATAGTATATGTTTATGATTTGCATCTAAATTTGGCCGGTGTAAAACCGTGTGATACATTTATTTGCAAGAGGGCCTCAAAATTGACTAATTTTTATTATTTCACAAATTCAAACTGAACATGATATCATGCTGGTCTGCACATGCATGGTAGGACATTTTATGTTGCACAAAATCCCCACTTAAACATAGACATGGGGCTGAAATAATACGGGTCTAGCTCCATTTGAACTTGGATAGAAAACAGCAGGATCATGGTATGCGATCATGCATAATGCATGCACGTATGGGCAACTCCTATAAGCCCTACATGTTTCTTTTCTGTTCCTGCTGATATCAATCTACGCATTATTATGCGTTCTTTTCAGAAGTTAACGCCGAATTCTGATGTCTAGATTTATAAATCGATGTAATTAGGAGTTTATATATAGACAATAACAAAATTATCTATAACATAATTAAGTGTGGTAAATTAAAGATGGATGACATGCTGTAAAAATTATGGTTGTGTAGTAAATTTTGCAGTAAATTTATGACATTGATAGTAAAATCAACATTGTTATGGATTAATCAATCGAAAGAAATTTGAAGTGACTTAGTTCCAAAATTAAGGACCCTTAATTGTCACTCTTTCTTTATAATCCATCATTTGCCAAAGTATACAACAAAATTTATTGCACTTAAATATTTTTACTACAAATTAGTCATAGACACTTTTTTCACTTGTCTACGTATAGACTCCTAGTATTTTTATTTATAAATTACTTGTGTGTAATAATTACTGAGGACGTTAAATAGTCCCTATTATATCAACATAAATGTGCAATAATCTGCATTAGCGACAGTGACTGGAGTTGATCAAATTCATGTGTTACTGTGCTTGCAAGACTAATGTTCTTTCTTTTGAGGACGAAAGCTCGTGAAAAGAATAAGTTGTAAGAAATCTCATTTGTTTTATCTTTCCTAAGAAAACAATGTACAAGGAGTTGAAATGTTGAATAAATGGAATATGTACTAGAATGTAGAGTTTAAGAATTTTGTGTGCTTTATAAAAGTGTAATGTATATTTTATGTACTAATGTACTTAAGAAGTATGAAGGGGTTGGCTCTGATAATTAAGGAAAGCATATGGCTTCTCTTTGATCTCTGCGTAAACTGTCGGGGAGCTTTGCATTTTTACTTTGACAGGTTACAATTTCGCAGGAAACTTCCTCATGAAGTTCGAATTAATTAGGTTAAGATCGAGTTGAAATCTTGTAGATTCAAATCAACTCTTGTAGACATTAAAAAGACAAAAACTAGTATGTAGGGGACAAAACGTCTCTTGTGGTTGTTGACTTGTTGCATAACTGTAATAAGATCGTTAAAATTTATGAACATTTGGATATTTGGTTGAGTTGGAAGTGAGTAAAGTTAAAAACGACATTTTGAAGGTCAAAAGTTTTGTGTTTGAATCCTAAATATATGAAGCAAGCAATACACCCATGATCAAAAGCTCGTAAAAGGACCTTTGTCGACCAATACGTTATACATGCGTCATGAATTATTCGTAGTTGTAAGATTGTCAAATTTGTAGCACATGAGATTGAATTGTACATCAAACTGAGTTTTGAACTTCTGTAGTTAAAGAAGATTATTCCGGTTTATTTAACATATTGTTTTCAGTATTTTCTCGAAAAATAACATCATTGATCGAATACGATAATTGTAATGATAATAACAAAGAAAGACAAAAAAAGAAGTTATAATACATTAATACCTATACGGCTATACCTGGCATGGGAATCTATGGGTAGTTTCATGGATTAGATTTGATAGCATAATAATCAATTAATCATACAAGTTGCGATTAATTTATAGTGTGGTACACCAATCTCCCCGTGCGGCTCGATCAATGGCATCGAATTATGTTGGGTCTCTGCTTCATGGAACAAACATAGCCGTTGCTTCAGGTGTAATAGACGAAGACTTGGTTTAGTATGGTGAGACTGTTAAAATGAGACAGTCAGATTTAAGTTACGCATGCATAATATTATCCTAGTGTATGGTATGTTTTTTTTTTTTTTTTTTGGCGAGGACAAAAACCACAGTGTATGGTATGTGTGAGAGTAAGTTTCGGCGTTCATGTAATACAAAGATCCAATAATTAATGTTGTGTAACGATTTTCTGTTCTAAACTTCTAATCTCAAGATTTTACTAGACTAACTAAGCTAGTTTGCAGCCTCCATTTACGTACCTTGTTAGCAACATGTTCTTCCTTAGTCCTTGGAGAGGCTTGGGGCCTAGACAAAAACCATGATAAGTGATTTCAGCATAAGGAATTATATACTAGTATGGTGTATGTTACAAATCGCGATTTTTTTCAAAACATTTTCGTTAATTATTAGATGGTTACCTTTTGCAAGAAATTTACGACTTGAATTACTGATTTTGTTAATTACCAACTTTGAGGAGTAATAAGAAATTTTTCTTACACAAATAATGTGATAATTTTATCATGTCGATCGTTAAATTATAGTTCGTATAATACCCGTAATCGATAGATTACTTTATACTTATAGTGTACTGAGTAAATTAACCGAATACCAAATATCAAAAAGAAAATTGACAAAATAATTGGTCATCAGACCCATCACAATGAGGATTCAGCATGTTAATCAACTAGGATTTTTATATTTCAATTATTGGTTCTTTATTATAAAGAACCTGCCTCAGTTGGTTCCAAAATACAGGCCTCTTATTCTTGGTGTATATATACACATTTCTAGTCCAACACTTCACTCCACCAAAACCTCATATATCAACATAAACACATACTACATTCTTTTAACTTACACTAATCGAAATGGCTAATTGGTCTCCTGAAAATGCTACTAGAGCTTACCTAAGGACCTTGAAAATGGTGAGTTTTTAATGTATAACTTCGAAAATTTATGTTAACCGACTCAAAATCATTTCAGTGGTGATTTGTTATTGTTAGCAGTTGTTAACTTGTTGTGGTTAAATCTTTTGCAGGGAAAAAGAAGCAAAGAGCCTGATGTGGCAGAGTTCATTTCAGCCTTAGCAGGAGGAAATAATGCTAGGCTCATGGTGGAGGTCTGTGGGTCAACTTCAGGCCCAACAACATTGGGCCTTGTGGCTGCAGCTCAACAGACTGGTGGACGGGTGATTTGCATTCTACCGGGCCCAAAGGAGGTTCAAATGTCGAAAATTGACATGTCGTGTTATATGGATTGCGTAGAGTTTGTGACAGGGGATCCACTCGCCTTGTTGACTAGTGACTACAAAGATGCAGACTTTGTGACAGTCGATTGCAATATCGATGGTCACAAAGCGATTATTAAAACAGTTAAGAGTAGTCTGGTCAATGGCGAAACTAGACCATTTGTTGTTGGGTACAATGCCCAACACATGGTTCCCTCATGTAGTGAGTTGGGAGGTCATTTTTTACCTATTGGTGAAGGGTTACTAGTGTGTGATAAGGTTCATAAACATCAAGTGTTTAGGGGTTATGGAAGTGGTTTAAGTGGAAAAAAGAGTAAATGGATAGTAAAAGTGGACAAGTGGACTGGGGAGGAGCATGTGTTTAGGGTTAGGGTCACTTGCCCTTAACAAAAAGGCGATGATCAATGCTTAATTAGATGTGGTCACTTTATCGATCTTTAGTGTATGTGTAGATAGCAAGGGTAATTAATTGAACCGTGAACATCTAGCTTTGTGATTTTTGGAAAAGCTTTGATGTTGTGGCAATGTTATATGTAATTTTTTTTAGATCTTAAGTATTCAGTAGTACTCTTTGAGCGGAAGCTAAAGTGATCTTATCAGCAGGTCAGATCTCCACAAGAAATTAAAGATTCACATATTTTACTAGTACGGATCACTTGTCCCATTTTACGGCCACTAGTTTTTTTTTTTTTCGTGGACAAAGAGAAACTCAATATTTTAGAAGTTATTCTCATGTCTTTAGCCTAGCTAGCCTAATTATGTATCAATGTGTTCCTTATGTCATATAATTTCAAATAATGTTTAGTTTTAGTTTTACTATTTGCAAATAATAAAAGAGCTATCGATGATTTTACTGCTTAATGAGCCATTTTTCCGTGTGTTTCTAAGCTTTCACTGTATGTGTGGAGATCGATTGGACGTATGAAATAATGTAGACGACAATAGTGCCCTTCAGTTAAAATTACAATTAAATTTAAAAGATGGCCTTCAAGTCTTGAGTCTTAACTAGAATAGTGGTATTGTTCAAATTTCCATATTTATGTTGAGATGCATCAACATTTGCATATGGCTTAGCTTATTTGGTAAGGAAAAGTCGTCTAATAACTGTAATAAGTAAGGGCTTGTTTGGTATCGTTGTCAGTTTTCATTTTCTATATGACTTTTATAAAACCAAACAATTTAAAGTTAATTTTGTAACTCATTTAACTAAATTTTTTACGCAAAAAAAAAACAAAAACTGAAAACGGTAGTGATACCAAACGGGTCCTAAGATAGGAAGAAACGAAAAGAATGTAATATGACAATCTCCAATGCAAATAACACCTCGAATCTAATTTCTAGACTACACCATACAGAGCAAATGTTGAATGAAATTCTTTGCTTAGAACTAACTTTATGATTGAATATTATTTTTATTGGTTCACATGAAGAGTATACTCAGACCAAATTCTAAAAGGCAAATATCATGAACAAATTTAGTCGATAGTTTGAAATCCAAAGAACTTCACAAATGATAAGTTCTAAAAAAAATCATATTAGTTGGTCGAGAACTAAAAAATATTGATCTTTTCATTTTGATTTACAAGATCAGGACTATACCAAACTAGCTTATTAGTTATCACCATATAGTGACTCCAAATTCCTTAATGTGAACTTTACTTGATTGTTTGTCTAAGTCTTCATCTCAGTATTCAAGTGCAAGATTCCTTTAGGTGAACCATAATTTCCATATGGTATATTGAACAATTGAAATAAAAAAATAGTAGCATAGTACTAGCCAGAACATTTTGAATATATCGAAATAGAACATTTGTTTATTGGGTAAATTCTCCCAACCAATGTAATAATGTATAAAGTACGACTTTAGATAGCAAACACGAGGAGAATTTGCTCTAGCGTCGTAATATACGATAACATTTCATCTTACTTAACACGAGAACAGAGTAACAGAGCAAAGGAGAAATAACACTTGGCAATGAAGTTAACAATTGGATGGCAAATGAGCGTACCAATCCGTCCAACTCAAGTGCCAGATATTCATAAACACAATTTTAGCAACTACATCCAATCAAACCAGCAATAACTAATATGTTATCTACTCCACTATTTAATTAGTCTGGGTTTAAGACGGAGACGAGATCATATAGGTCGATCCGAGTTTCTCTCATGAGTTCAAATCTATACAAAGAAAACCTATCGTATAATAACAAAACTTGAGGTATTACGTCAAAAAAAAAAAAAAAAAAAAAAAAAAAACTTGAGGTACACTAGGAGTCGTTTAATAACCGCTTTCAAGTAATTTTACCCGCAAAAACGAACCCCTCAACAAACTTTCCCGCGAAAATTCATGTTAGTCACTGCAAATTTACCCCAACCATGGAACTCAGCTTCATCCACAAGCTATCTCCTCCAACATTGCAAAACCTTAAACGACATCAAACAAATCCATGCTCGTCTAATTACTACTGGGTTAATTAAAAACCCTAATTTTACCAAAAAACTTATCCTAAAATTTTCTTCTTCCTCTTATGCTCCCCTAATTAACTTTGCCCATCATCTTTTACTGTCCCAATTCGAGGTAATTTCACAAGAAAATGCCCAATTTGACCCCTTTTTGTTCAATGCAGTTATAAAGTCTTTTGCTTTTGGTGATTATGACCCGAAAAATGCTGTTTTGGTATTTATTTGTATGCTTGAGAAAGGTTT
This sequence comes from Spergularia marina, assembly GCA_963680865.1. Lineage (NCBI taxonomy): Eukaryota > Viridiplantae > Streptophyta > Magnoliopsida > Caryophyllales > Caryophyllaceae > Spergularia > Spergularia marina. The sequence goes on along the minus strand of OY804551.1, from coordinate 23,048,401 downwards.
TTGTGGTGATAAATACTCGTTTTCGTTGGTTTTGAAAGCGTGTTCTCGGTTCGGGTTTTTAAAAGAAGGTGTGCAGATTCATGGGTTGTTAAGGAAATTGGAAATTGGGTCGGAATTGTATTTGGGAAATTGTTTGATTTCGATGTATGCGAAATGTGGGTGTGTTGAGCTTGCCCGCCAAGTGTTTGATAAAATGCCTGTGAGAGATACGGTTTCTTTTAACGCGATGATTGATGGGTATGTGAAGGTGGGGTTAGTGGATCTTGCGAGGGAATTGTTTGATAGTATGCCGATTTGGGAGAAGAATTTGAGGACATGGAATTGTATGATTGGTGGGTATGTGCAGGTTGAAGACGAGATTAGTAAAGCTTGGGAATTGTTTGAGAAAATGCCCAAGAGAGATCTGGTTACTTGGAATTTGATGATTGATGGGAATGTCAAATGCAAAAAGATGGATGTTGCTAGTGATTTGTTTAATCAAATGCCTCAAAGGGATGTGATCAGTTGGGCGATAATGATTGATGGGTATGCAAAGATTGGTAGCCTTGATATCGCTAGGAAGTTGTTTGATCAAGCCCCTGAAAAGGATATTGTTTGTTGCAACGCCATGTTGGCTGGCTATGTCCAAAATGGAAATTTTATCGAAGCTTTAAAGGTTTTCGATAATATAGTAGGGAGTTATAGTCTATCCCCTGACAAGGCCACCCTATCAATAGTTCTTTCTGCAATTGCTCAGTTAGGGCGCATTGATATGGGTGTTGCAATGCATTCTTATATCCAGGCCAATGGGTTTAAGGTCGATGGAAAACTCGCAGTGGCTCTCATAGACATGTATTCAAAATGTGGAAGCATTGATAATGCTATTCAGTTATTTGAAAGTTTGGAAGTAAAAGAGGTCGATCATTGGAATGCCATGATAGGAGGGTTGGCTATTCACGGTTTAGGTGAAATGGCTTTTGAGCTTTTCATGGAGATGGAAACTCTTCTGGTTAAGCCAGATGATATTACATTCATTGGGTTGCTAAATGCCTGTGGTCATGCTGGTTTGGTGAAGGAAGGACATATATGTTTTGAGCTCATGAGGAGAGTTCACAAAATAGAGCCGAAAGTTCAACACTATGGATGCATGGTTGACATACTTAGTCGAGCAGGGTGCCTAGGAGAAGCGAAAAAATTTATAGACGAGATGCCTATTGAGCCGAATGACATTATTTGGAGGACACTGCTCAGTGCCTGTTTAATTTATGAGAACTTCCATCTAGGAAAGCAGGTTGCTGAGCATTTGATCAGGCTTGATATTAGTTATTCCGGATCTTATGTGCTTCTCTCCAACATGTATGCTGGTTTCGGTATGTGGGATAATGTTAGCAGGATCAGAGCTGAAATGGGAACCAAAGCCCTGAAGAAACTTCCTGGTTGCAGCTCAATTGAAATAAATGGAGTCGTCCATGAGTTTTTGGTTAAAGATAAATCCCATCCTCATTCCGGAGAGGTTTATTCTCTAGTTGACGGTTTTTCTGCTTCAGAGTTAAGCTGGAAGTCAGAATTAGATGTCACAGAGATGGAACTGGTGAACTAATTTGGTGAAGATTAATACACTACAGTCTGCAGAAAATCCCTAAACTGAATGTCCTTGTTATTGTAAATAAATTCGTTCTCGATCTCAATGTATGTATATTGATATTTTCTCCTGTATCAAAAAATGCTGTAATTCTGTAAATGTAAATGTGTTATATTTGTCGCCTAATTCAGTATCAGACTCCGTTCACGAATGTCAGCATTGCGTCTCCTGTTACCACCTAGGTTAGATATGAAGAACAGGGCACTTTGGAGGCAAAGGTGCTTATTTGCCTGGCTTGACTTGTGTATTTATTATACGGAATCAGAGAGATAACATGTTCATACCCTTGTTCTTTCAAATTCAATTGCTATCAGTGGCTTTCTTTCATCTTCAGGCGACTCATCATTAGTCGAATTAAGGTAAGAACTGTCTCTATAACTACTTCCTCCATTTCATTGAATTTTTCTGTTTGTTTTGAGTGTGAGGAATTCAAGAAAAACGTAAAGAATTGTAAGAAACGGATGAGGTATATTTCTATTCTCAAAACGCTGAATCAATGTTACTCAGGGATGACAGTAATATCAGGAACCATCTCCATCAGTAATTCTCAACAGAAAGACATCACATTTTCCTAATCACAGAAAGACAAGGAATACTACCAGGCACCAGCAATGTCAGAAATTCAGTAAAACATCAATGATTTTTGAGCTTTTCTGCAGATTAGGGTCCAAAATGACGAAATTAAGCAAGACAAAATAAATTTGAGAAGTTAGAGAAGCTGACAACAAATCTTCACATGCAGGAAGAAGAAACAACTTTGCTGTGAAGTCTAATTTTGGACCTGTTGGCTGTTGTTTCCACTTTCCAATGAAAAAACATGCACAAAATTTACCATGTTACTCTATTATTAATTTGTTACCCTATTGACAGTAGGTAACTTTTTGGTTCATTCACATGTCGAAGTTGTTGAGGAAGTTTTCATTTGAACACAGAATCTAAGCATTATTTGTCCAGTTTTCACAGCAGGACCCATGCAATGATATTTTCAGGTGAATATGACATTTTCTTGTTTCTTGTGATATATTTTAGTGGTAGGTAAAAAGCTATAATAGAGGTCAGTCATTATTCTTACTCCGTATTTAAACCATCCTATGGCCATGGGTTTAGGTTTTCTGTCGTCTTTGTTGTTTAATAGCATACGAGTATATATGTTTTTTTCTATAGCGTGTCTGAGTTTATGAAAAGCCTTGTGAATTTACTCGCTACAAAGGAGTTCGAACCATGGCCTTGACGCCCTTGTATATAGAGATGGTAATGGTCACGAGTCACGACTCACGACTTAAGACTCCTTGCAACTTCCCTAGGACTTAGATGTGAATTTCGGCCTTTGGGCACACCTACTTCTGCAGAGGATAGAAGCTAAATTAATGTAAATATGTAATGTCATACACCACTTATGTGAAATAAGTACCAAAAAAGAGCTAAGCTCGAAACGATAAAAAGAATGCAAGTTCGAGTCCTTGTTTAATACTAATCTCGCACTTAGGTGGTATCTATCATCAAAGTGTCAAGATTGTGTTGGAGAAGTTTACGGAGCTAAATTTTGTCCTGAATAGAATGGGATACTTTCACAAGGAGAGCAAATGGGGGCAAAACAACATCACTTGTCAACTTTTGGTATGGAGGGCCACTGTTCACATGCGCAGTCTTAGAGTTGGGTAGCTTTCTTCAGAAGGGTCCCAAATCTCAGAGGACCATCTTATTCTTCAAAGTGCTGCTCCATCCTTCTTACTTTACTATTTCCTCTATCTGATGCTAACATTTGCGATCCAATTTGTTGCGTAACTTTAGCCGCCAGCTGCACGCTTGGTGCCGTACTTTGTCGCGCCGTAACACATAAAATTCAGGGTAATTTTTTTCAGATGAAGATGGGGTCTGGAGTAACAAGTAGATCTATACATTCCTATGTGTGAGAGAAGTATCTGTGGCTCTTGAAGAGCGTAACTCTGTAAGAAAAACACAATACTACATAGCACAACACATGCCTCGGAGAACTTATCCATTGATACAGTGGTAAACTGGAAATGGAGATCGGTAACGATGATCAGAGGATAATTGCATGAAGTCACTACTAAATAAGCAGCAATGGAATTAAGATTCATAAGCCAATAGTACAGTACAAGATACCGGTCTAATGAGTACACCTGCCTACTAGATTCTAACTAGCTTACAACAACATTGGTACAATGAGCATCTGCACAGAATTTCTAACTTGGTAACAGATTAGCCTAAGTGCAGACAGAAGCTACACCAGTTACATAGACGGCTATATCAGGACATACATAGAGTAAGATTAGCAGGCAATTAGCTGTTGCCCATTTCTTACTAAAATTGAAAGACTTGTGTCATGGGTTTCTACTTCAAGAGCTGTCATCGAGTAGACTAAGTTCTTGTCTGACAGTGTTTATTGTCGGCCTTTGATGAGGTAGTTCATGGGTGCACTGGAAGGCTATCTTACCGAGCCTCATAACCTCAGATTCAGAGTACTTTCCACAGAGATTTTCATCAATAATTTCTTTTATCCTGCCTACTTCAACAGTCAGACGATTCGACAGGTCAAATCTACTTTTACCAGTGAGAATTTGGAATACCACCATGCCAAATGCATACACGTCACTCTTGTCAGTAAATTTTCCGGTGGTTGTGTACTCCGGAGCCAGATAACCCATGGCAGCACAGGCTTTAAGCATAGAGAAGACGATGTCATCTGCAAGGAGTTTGTGGAGACCAGATCCCACAAGGAGGGGGTTCAGCCGCCAGTCAATGAGCACTTTTTCAGCCGATATATTTTGGTGAACTAACGCAGGTTTACTGCCTTGGGGGTTGTGTAGATAGTCGATTCCTGATAAGAAAATTCAATTAGTGACTAAACTGCAACAACCACATTCTCGAACAATAAGAGCTATGAAGCTGTTGTCATGACTTTACGGAGGTGCCTCTACGGTAAGTGTCCTTTCGGGAAGGGGGGGGGGGGCAGGGGACGACTTCTATCCAAAGGTAAAATATGGGTATGAAGCCCAGGGTGTGGTCAGTTCTGGAACATAAACAGTAACATGCGAACATCTACACAGTTCATGTTTGCACGGCCTTTGCAGATTTGGCAAACCTAGTTTAATATGGAAGTTCCTAATCTAATTTTGGCCATCTGTGCATTCATCTACCAAACGTGAATTTGAGGAAGACTATGAATGCTTATGTAAGTTAAAGAGAAGATGAGTCCACACTAACCTTTGGCAATGCCCTTGATAATGGAAACTCTAGTACACCATTTGAGGATATTTTCATCACCTGCATTCAAATCTAGGTACTGCAGCAAGTTCCCATTTGGAACGAAGTCATAAATAACAAAACATTCACCCCTCCCTTTCGAGCAGCAAAAGCCTCTCAACCTGACAAGATTGCCATGCTGCAATGAAGTCAAAATCTTCAATCCCTTTAAGAACTCGACTTCATCTGATTTGCAGCTTGTCTTGGCTATGCGCTTTATAGCAACAATCGAGCCATCTCTCAGGACTCCCTTGTATACGGCGGAGTGATTGCTCCTTCCTAGGAAATTCACTTCAGAGAAATGCTGTGTAGCAGATTCAATATCCTCCAAATTGAACATGTAATTATCGAAAAACTCTTGTGAACCTTTTCCTAGAGGGTCCCATCCTGTTGAGTACTCCAGACTAATAAGTGGAGCAGCACTCCTCGCAGAAACATCCTTCAGATCAATGCTAAGCCGATTATCCGAGTTATCAATGTTGCTTCCAATCTTTTGTTTCTTCCGACGGTACCAAGAGAATGTGGAAAGACCAATGACGGTGACTAGGCAAATTACAATCACTCCAGAAATGACGCCAATATGAGAGCTTGTAGATCGTTTCAAGCAGGGCGTTTGGTTGCAATTTGGCTGGAGATTTGCTGATTCTGGTATATCTTTCTTTGGAAATCCACCAGAACCAGCTGCAAATGGTTCAGGCTTCTTTGGGTCATTGCTCTCCGAACTAGTACAAACTCTCAAGGAAGTAAACCCAGCTCCACATAAGCCAGGATTGTTCTTGTATTGGAAACCATCACTCAATCTCTGCAGAGCTTCACGTGTTAAAATGTAGGTTAGTTTCTTTGTTTTCTTATATACCTGCCACACGATTAAGCAAGTTTGAATGATCCATAACAAAAATATAACTCAAATTTTCAAATTACCAGAGGGCACATTGCCGGAAAGGGTATTGTTTCGAACATCAAAAATTCTCAGCCGGGGAGCATCAGCTACCTTGACGGGGATTGAGCCGAAGAGCTTATTAAAGCTTAAATCCAACCTGATCAGCGCGTCCAGGTCTCCCAAACTAGCAGGAATTGCCCCTGTCAGCTGATTATACTGCAAAGCTAAAACATTGAGCTTCTTAAGGGACCCCAGCTGTGTAGGCACATTCCCACTTAGCTTATTATAACACAGCTGCAAAACTGCACACCAGCAATTTGAAGCACTTTCAGTTTCCATACCATATGCGACAACTACAAGGGTTTCATAACAAGCTAAAATTGCAATTTTTTCAACAAATTAGAGTTCATAAAATCAACAGAGAGGGACTAGAACCATTTCCAGTACAAAACTCGAAAAAGAAACGCAGACCAGGTAACAGATTTTGGATGTCAAAAAACAAAGACTCAAACTTTATGCCATGATTTAATTACAAATGACAAGGGTCACTTACAAAAATCATAAACTTACCCCAAATCAGCACAATAATATATGCAGTTATAGAAATCAGTAGGGTAATTAGAAAAAACAAAATGTCCACAAAGAGGAATTAAAATCTCTAGCAGTAGAAAAAACAGTCAAACAGATAATATTATACAATTACAATACGACAACATTACCCCAATGCCTCAAAGGGCTCGCGCCTATGGCAAGTTAAAGTGGAGCTGGATGTACGCAACGAACCTAGACCCCTGAGTGGAAAACACACTTTTTGGCAAATGTCACACTTAAAAAATTGCGTCGAGAATTGCACCGAGACACACGGGTTAATCGAGCCATTTTTACTTTATTTCATCATATTCAAAAACAAAAGAATAACGAGTCTTTAGCAAATAACATGAGACGACTACAACAACAACCCAGTGATTTGGGGTCGGCTAACATGAATCGTAATCTGTAACCGTTTTATATAAACATATAAATTTTAGACCAATAAAAACCAACAAAAACTAACCTTGTAAGCTAGACATGTTCCCAAGCTGTTCAGGAATACTTCCTGTAAAATTATTGACATCTAAATACAGATCAGTAAGCTGAGTCAACTCGGAAATTTCTTTCGGAATCGTCCCACTCAGCTTATTAAAATGCAAATACAACCCAGACAAGCTCTTAAGCTCACCAATAGAAGACGGTAAAACCCCATTTAACCCTTTACCCTGCAGTGAAATATTTGCAACTTTACCATCCGCATTGCAAGCTACACCCTCAAATGTGGGACCCTTACACGGGTCGCCATTAACAACCCAAGAAGAGAGGTAAATCCCATGTGGGTCAAAAGCTGCTTTTATATCAAGGAGAGTTTTCAGCTCGGCATTTCCACAAACAGTTGGTGTGCATATGAGAAATAGGGGTAAAATTAGGAGAATGAAGCGCATTTTTTTGTTAGTTTTTGTGAGATTTGGGTGAAAAATTGTGGGTATGTGTTAGTTTTTGAAATGAGTAAGAAAGATTTGAGCTTTTTGTTGTGTAAGTTTGAGTTAGGTGGTGTTTTTGGGAGGAGAGAGAGAGAGTGGGATACGAAGAAGGAGAGGGTCAGCCTCAGCGCAGTTGGGTGAGTGAAGACTGAGGAAGTGAAGCGTGAGTGAGAAGAGTGAGTGGGTGTGAGAGAGAGTTGAAAATTCGAAATTTTTGGGTGTGAAAAGAAGGGAAAAGGTGACTGGGAGTCAAGGTTGCCGGTTACAGGTAACTGCCATCACTTGTCACGCTTGTCAGTGTGCATTTGAAAACTTAGCTTTGTCTACTTGTAGTTGTAAGCTAACCCTGAACTATGTCTATGCTGTTCAGTTATCTTTCTTTTCTTTTTTTTTCTACAAGGGATTAACAAGTACAAGAGCTAGAACTCGTGCAGTTAAACACAATCTGATTTGACTCGTGCTACCCAAACCGTCATCGAGAGGACGGTTCAGATAGATTCGTATCTAAAAGAGGTTGATAAAAAGCTCTTTTCCAAATGAACGATTTGTCCTTATGTCCGACACGTGTCCTCGCAGTGTCTGGTATCTGTGTGTGACATCGTGATGGACAGAGACACATAATTCGGAAGAGATGTATGTGCTTCGTAGACGAAACGAAGTTACGTAATACTAGTCTTTAATTCGATTTTACTGATTTGTCGATGTTATAATCAAGATGGTTGGTTGCCGGTCAAATTTTTTTATGTGACGAGGGTCTTCTCAGACCAAGGTAGAATTGTGGAAATTTCGAATCGAGTCGTTATATCAGATTACTATCGATTACTTTATGTATGTTTCCTATTCAAATCATAATTTGGTAAATCGCAGGCAAATTTGTAGTATAATGCGGAGTAACAACTTAAACTAAAAGTATCAATTACTCGTACGATGGATGTTGAAAACTACTAAGCACTTTCCTTGATTATCATCGCCATCATCATAGATCATTCGTATTGATTGATGCCTTTATCAATCACAAATTCGCAACCATCACAAAAAAAAAAAAAAAAAAAAAAAAAAAAAAAAAAAAAAAAACTTATTCTTTTCGTGAGTGTTTATGGTATTTTTACTCAAAGTCTTACCCAAAACTTGTGTTTGTCCGCCATTTTTGGGGTTTGGAAGTTTCCCGATGAACTCTCGGTAAAAATATAGGTATGTGATTTTTTTTTTGTTACTTAAATCAATAGACTGTCATTTTTTTTTTTTTATCATCAAATGAATGGTTAACTCTACACATGCCTAATACCTGCTGTGTTAACGTGTTGTAGTTTGAAAGTTTCTTTCGACAATATTACAAAATCACCATAAAAATTAGGCAAGTTTACCAATTCTTGCCCATAACCCAAAACATTCCTTCTACGATTTGGATTAGTAAAGACCTTCCCCTACTTAATTAACGTTATGTTGTGCGAGTTGCGACTCATGCCTATAGTCTCGTTTAAGACCGTCTCACCTGAGTTTCATTACTTCTCTTTGCTCTCTCACAATAACCACGTAGTCTCTTACCCAATTAACACCGCTTCTCTTCTGTTCTCCTCAACTCTGTTGCCCTTTTCGCCACCATCAGGTTTTTTTTCTTTTCTTTCCTTAGTTCTAATTATCTTGTTTATGCTCTCTCTTTCATTATAATCTGCTAGTTTATACTGTAAGTTTGTTGTTATACCCAATTTATACGATGGTTTATTAGTGTGATTTACACTTAATCAGTTATAATATTAGATTTTCTTTGTTTTGTGTCATGGGTGTAGCTAGAATCGCCGTAATTTTTTGGGAACTTTGATTAACCGATGCGTTTTTTTTTTTTTTAATATGGGGTGTTTAAAGGAAGACGGAGGGAGTATATAACAACATAAAACATGTTACTCACTTTTGCTTTATTGATAGTTTGGCAATATGATTTTGCAAGTGATGAATTTAGTGTTTTAAAAGGAAAAGGTAGCATCATTGGTCATTTTTCCTGATGTTTAAAGGCTAGTAGGTCAAACAATTAGTTGCTGTTAAAATTTCGATGGCTTGGAATTAATCTTCGTTGTGACGATTCATGTAAGCCGACCCCATTTTGGGAATAAGGCTTGCTTCTTGTTGTTGTTGTTGTTGGTTTCACTAGCTAGGTTTCGAGGTTTTCTGCGTTGTGGTGCTTTTTTTTGCATCTTTTTAATGGAGTAGTAGTTTAGTTTTATTGCCCTTGTTGCCTTTTGATGTTTATGCAGTTTCATTGTCATCACTTTTATCCCCTTTTGAGTTGAATATGCGAGAGAGAAACAGTTTGGTATTGGGGGTAATCTTGTAGCTTTTCATTTGCAAAGGCATTTGCTGAAAACTTTAGCTTTGATTTCTGCATTTGCACGTTCCAGCATCTTAATTTCCTTGAAGCATCACCATACAATATATTCTACAGTTTCCTACCTCTTGAGTTGTGTGATATGCTTCATTGTTTCTTCCGGATTGTGCTGTTCTTGAATCTTGACTGAGTTATTTGATGATTGGAATGAAAAGTTAGCTCCTTTTATCATTTGTGTAGTTAATCATGCAAAATTGTCTTCCTGTACTTGGTCACATTTCTTTTGGTGGGATGACAAGTGATTGGTGTTGAATCGATTATTAAAAGTTAACCTTCATTATTTTTAGTACCCGAGTTTAAGGTTTCCTTGCTGCTATTTTGATTTACCCCATTTTATGGAAGAGTAATTAGATTTATACTCCAGTGAGGGGAGCTAATTAGTATACTCGCTTGTCCAGCTTTTGATCCTTTCACAAATTTGATATAATTCATGCTCAAGTTTAGTGCGCAATTTGTGAACGCCGCTTCCTCCAATTTTACAGCAACAACAAGATCAAGGATCATGTATAGACCCACGAATAATTCTTTCGCATCACTCTTTCGACCCATTCCAAGGTTCTTCTCTCTCTCTCTCTCATGTGAAGAACTCGGCTATGTTGACTTTTTTGTTTTTACTGCAATTCACTTTTGAATCGCCCTCCTTGAAACTCTTCCTAGGTGACAGTTTATCATGCCACGCCTGGTAGAAACCTTTAAGTTGAATTCTTACTGGAAAAAAAAAACCCGTCTTTTTGTCTGAATCAGGCGGTGAAATGATTTTGTTGGTTTTGATATCAATTAGTTTTGATATTCTAGAAAAAGGTTTTTTCTTAAATTGTGTTTGTGGGGTGGTGGATTTGTAGTTGAACTTTGAGGGAATTTTACTATGAATGGGATGATATCTGCTTTTCATTGTGTCTCAGAAGCTTTCTTAATTTATTTTTTGAAAGAAGTGTCTCATAAGCTTTTAGTTCGAGCTTGAAATCTCATAAATTGTTAAAAGGATTGTATATGTGCTTTGACTGTGTTGAGCAACTGAGAAATAGAGATTGTTAGTAATGGAGCATTTTTGTTTAATGTTAGTGTGTGTTGAAGTAACAGTCACTCTGTGTGATTCTCGAAGCAATTTTCATTTTGGGTCATCCGTGCGCAGCCTCTCTATGTTTCAATAGGGGTAAGGCTTGCATGCATCCGACCCCCCCTTACCCCGCCTTATGGCGGGAGCCTTTAAGGCAATGGGGTTAAAGATGTTGTTGTTAGTGTGTGTTGAAATCAAAAGCGCATTCTCTAGCGGCTAGGTAACTTCTCGCAATACCTACCGAGAACCATAGAATGTCTTAGTTTGTTTTGAAGTGCAACATTAGGGTAATGGACTAATGCTGCCCGCAATGTAATTGTGGCTATGACTAACTAGCAAGAGTCTTTGTGGATATATCATAGAGTCTATAGTGAAATAATGGCCCCAACAAAGTAGAGATCTTTCCTGAAGTATTTGAGTATGTGAAAGTAGATTAGTGCTAATATCTGCGTAGTATGATTGAAATTGAATTGCTGTAAACCAAACTTAGTAGCAGTTTATAATATGCAATCCAAGTGTGGAAACACAACTCACTCAATATCGAAGTCTAGTCTCTAGAATGTCAAGGTCACGTAGATATTGTAGGAAATGCAAGCACCATATGGTTTATGGCAGGGATAAAAAGTACGTAGGTGCTGTAATCTTGCTGATTACCTCTTTGTTCCAATTTGCAGCGGAGGTAGAGGAAGAGGCCAAACTGATGTGGGAGGCAATCATCGAGGATCAAGAGATGGTGGTCCCGTGGCAGCTACTGTTGTCACTTCAAATGGAGTTGATGCAACTTTCAATAGAGGTAAAGGTAGAGGCCAAACTGGGGTGGGAGGCAGTCATCAAGGATTAAAAGAGGGTGGTCGCGTAGTACCTACTGGTGGCATTTCAAATGGAAATGATGCAACTTTCAATAGAGGTAGGGGAAGAGACCCAACTCAGGTGAGAGACAGTCGTCAAGGATCAAGGGGTGGTGGTCGCGGAGCAGCTGCCGGTGGCACTTCACTCAGAATTGAAGCTCTTGGTAGACTACTGTAAGCATCGAGGAACCTTTATCTAATTCACCTATTCGAATGAAAGGAAAAGGGGCAGAAAATAAAAGAAAGATTGAATTTTCCATAGCTCCCTTCAGGAAGTCTCTAAAACGGTGATTTTACTAGTTAACGTGCCTCAATTGAATTAATATGAAAAATTACATTTTCATTATGTGGCTGGACGGTGTGTTCAAAGTTTCTTAACTTTCTGCATGGCTTGAAAGATTGAAGCGTTGTTAATTAATGTCACTGCTTCCTAGGGTGAGTATACTGAGGCATAAGGCAACACATCTGAATTTGGATATGCGAAGTGATGGGTACGTGAGGGTTCAGGATTTACTGCGGGTGAACAAGAAAAGTTACGCGGATGTTCCTCTAGGGTCACACTCTATTGATGAAATTCGAGAGGTTGGCTTTACATTTTTTCCCAATTTATATGACTAGCAGATTCTTGATGATGTCAGTATCAATCTGTATGACTTTATGCCTTAAAATCTTAAATCTCCATCCTGTTTCATGTTGTAAACAACGATTAATATTATCTTATAAGTGGTGGCATTATAGGTGTTCCTCCATAGGTGTTTCCTCTATTATGCTCAATGGTATGAGGAAACTGTAAAGCTTATTTACTTTTCATTAAGAGAAGTAACACATTCATTGTAGAAGCCCTATTTGACTCCTCGTAATTAAACAACAAACCTTGTAAATCATGTAGCAGATAATGTATCCTGAACTGAATTTTGTCTTGTTAATCAAAGGTGATATGTGATTCCAATACTTGTTCATATCTGGCACCATTGACCATACAACTGTGTCAAATAGTTGTTTATTTATGTTTCCTTAGCTTTTTCTTTGTTTTAGGAAATCGTCAGCCTACGTGGTTTGGCTTTCTTGTCTTTTAATAGGTATGAAACTAGTACTCGGAATATACTATGGGTTTCCTCGCTATATCAGTGCTTCGAACTAATTCTAGTTGCATGTAATCCTGACCTGCGTGATAATTAGCTGTTAATATATGGAATTTCAACTTTGTACCTGTTTATAGCCCTATTGTAGGTATGTGTTGGTGCACTTTCATGTACCTCACTGCCATATTTCAGGCTGTAAGGATAGACAATAAGCAAAGGCTTGGCCTTTTGGAAGAGAATGGTCAATTGTTTATACGTGCAAACCAAGGACATTCTGTAAAGGTGAGATTTCTGCAATTTCTTGTCCTGGTTGTTTAGTTTTGCAAACTCTAGTGTGCTTCAACGTTGCCTGCAAACTAGGTTTCTTAGGTGGGAACTCAGAGGAAGGTCCTTTTCTATGCATTGTACTAATAATGGTATTTTGAACCGGGACTCTGGAACTATATTGTAGATCCTTTCCTTTCCGGCTGTCAAAAAAAAAAAAAAAAAAAAACAACGCTGCCTGCTAAGATTATTTTTATTAGGTGGTGTCCAAGTCCATGCTCTTAGCCAGTTATATGATGTTAAGAAAGTTTAAGATTGATTATAATTTTTTACAAGATCATGATAAAATAAAATAAATGCTTGTAAGTTACAGCAAACCAAAGGAAAATAAAATGGAACTTCAGAGATGAATCTTGTTTCATATGGCATAGAAGCTTCGATTTGACTGAACTGCATGGTCGAAACTAGAGACAACAGGGTGGTCTCCGCCTTTTCGAGCTTTGGTGGTTGTTTTATGAGGGACTATGGTTTCCTTTTATTCAAGTGATACTCAGTATTGTGGTAAGTAAAAAAAAAAAAAAAAACATATTATACAATATGGGAAATGGAAATATTCTTGAAAATCAGGATGGGTGGGGAACAGGGATTTGGAAAGGACCAGGCAGTCTTCTGTACACCCGTTCCTTTAAACATTTAGCTTTTGTAAAGTCGAATTGCCGGAATTTAATTATTGGATTATTTAGGCGTACTTTGTTCAAGGGTAAAAGGTCCATAAATTTAGCTGGCTTGCTCTTGGCTTCATTGCATTTGTATATGCATTTTACTGTTTGTTTTGTTGTCTAAATTTATACACCTATTTTAGACTTTAGTTACTTACTACTCCAAATGTATGATCTGATGCCCTCTTGTCATGCTCTTCAGGTTGTAAAAACTGAGAGCTTGTTGAGACCAATTACTTCTGCTGAAGAAATTCCTGGTGATGAATACTTCTACGAAGCCCACAGCTATTTATTTGCATTTCTGTGTTTAAAATGTACTTTTCTCTGACTCTAAATATGTATTTATTTGTTGTGCAGTATGTGTTCATGGCACTTACACGAGGTTTTTGGACTCAATTTTCAAGTCTGGGCTTGATAAAATGACTAGATTACACGTTCACTTCTCATCTGGCTTGCCTACAGATGGCGAAGTAATCAGCGGTATGTTTGATGAATATCTTTACATCCAACCTCATCTTATAGATTTCAGTTCCTTCTGAATTGGTTATTTTATTACTTATTAGTCTGGTTGCTTCTAAATGCCTTTCTCAGCTCAGAGCCTCAGACTTTATTTTTTCTCTTGGGTAGAAAGGGTCAATACTAAAAAGAATATATAGCCGTCGTTCAAAGTTTTTGAAACGGGTTTGCGCGATGTTTTTGCTAGCATAGTAGATATATGATTGACTGATTGTGTTTTTTTTCAGGGATGAGGCGTGATATTAATGTGATCATCTTCCTCGATGTCAAGAAAGCTTTGGAAGGTAAACTTGCATCTGTCTATCCTCTACTCATGTGTTCTGACTTCTGACTCTCTCCAGTAGTAGCTTTGTGCATGTTTGCATTATATCTGTGCGGTACACTCCTATGGTAGTGTTAAACAAGACATGAGTACTCCGTAATAATCTGTATATTTGGTGGCCACTCGATGCCTTCCGTACTTATATATTGTTGCGTATTGAGAAAGAGTTTTCTTAAGTGTAAATAGCCATTGATCTCTACCAAGGCTCGAGTCTATCCCTGTCAAATTAATGACTGATATCTGATGTGCCGACTAATATGCTTTGTGACCCTTATATTCTGATGTGCGTATCTGTCACTGCAAGTTTGAAGTCTCTTAGGAGTGAAATGTGATATACCTCACTTTATGTTAATCTCTTTAACTCTAAAACCTCGATTCTCCGTGCTTTGGGTAGTTTATTCAATGATTAGCTGCAGTGCTTTGAGAGGACATTCATTCTGAATTTCTGATGACCATCTTTTGATCAAATTTACGTTCACAGATGGAATGAAGTTGTACATGTCAGAGAATAAAGTTATTTTGACGGAAGGGTTTGGTGGTGTGGTTCCGGCTAAATACTTCCAGCAAATACAATTATGGCCTAGTAGAAAGCCCGTCATACCGAAAACAGACAACTCTTCTATAGGGTCGCCCAGCAATAATCTTGCCAATGCTGTTGCTTCACTTAACCTAGAATAACGTCCGAGTTCCAAATTTTACGCAGTTGTACAGTTTTTCCCTTTTTGTTTTGAAACCATGTACAATTTTACACAGAGTAACTTGTATTAACCTTCAATTTACGACACTATTAATAAACGAGTTGAGCATTGCTCTGAGAGCATTGGAGGCACCTGTTGATTACCGTGTCTTTATGTACTCGAATCCAATCGATGCCAGCTTTGGAATGAAACGAAAACAGCATTAATACAGCTTCTACTTGTAGTCTTTGAACTTTGATGATGACCTCTATCAAATATGCATAACAAGCACAACTGGTGGCATCTGAACTGAACTGAACTGAACTTATCATCTCTCGGTTTTGATTTCAACATCGTTCACCACGAAATCAGTACCATTAAGAACCCAGAAAAGTTGACTTACAGAACAAAGGAACAAATAATGTCCAAAACAATCAAAATAATCTGATTACTTTGGTTTCCACTTTAAACTGGGTTTTGTGAGAAATGAACTGGGCAGTTAATAAATTTCAAGATAAATATCAGTGAGGTGCAAAATTATATAAAAAGACAGGCCTTCTAACGGTAATAACGGTCACTCAACTATGAATGAAGCAGCTTCTCTAACAAGCTTTCTCCTCCAAAAATGCACCTCCATAAAATCACTCAAAAAAGCGCGCCAACTCCATGGCCTCATCTTCACATCCTCCACACCCTTGGCTTACCATCAGCCCTTCCTCCACAACAACATAATCTCCATGTATGCGAAATGCGGTTCGCTCTTTCACGCCCACCAGGTGTTCGACGGAATGCCTCTGAGAAACTTCATTTCCTACAATTCCATCATTTCTGCCTATGCCCGTCATCCGAATTTTGCTTCTTATCCGTTTAGTTTGTTTTCTGAAATGAGGTATCGGTGTTTTTTTCCGAATGGGGCGACTTTTATATGCTTGTTGCAGTCAGCTTCTGCTGTTAGGGAATGGTTTGTAGGATTGGCCCTTCATTGTTTAGTTATAAAGTCTGGGTTTTTGTTTGATGTGCATGTTCAGACTGCTTTAGTTGGTTTTTACTCTAGTTTAGGGGAGCTGAATCTTGCTGCTGAAGTATTCCGAAATGTTGTTGTTAAAGATGCATATTCTTGGAATTGTATTATTGGAGGGCATGTGAAAAACAATAAGATGGCAGAAGGTTTAGGTCTGTTTAGAGCAATGCTGAGCAGCGGTGTGATACCTACGGAGTTTAGCTATTCGATGGTGTTGAATGCTTGTGCAAGGTTGAGTGATTATGCTTTTGGCCGAATTACGCATGGTCATGTTCTTGTGACTGGTGTGCTAGTAGATTTGCCCTTGCAGAATGCTTTAGTTGATATGTACTCTAGCTGTGGTGAGTCCCAATCGGCATTTCGTGTGTTTGATGGGATTCAGAACCCAGATATAGTGTCTTGGAACTCAATGATGGCAGGATATGCAGAGAATGGAGAAGGGGAGGAAGCTATGCTTTTGTTTGTCAGACTGCTACGTTGTGCAGCTCATAAGCCAGACGAGTACACGTTTGCAGCAGTGATCTCTGCCAATCAAGAGTATCCTGCTTCATATAGGGGGGAGCCACTTCATGCTCGAATCATAGTATCGGGATTGGATAAGAGTGTTTACGTAGGGAGTCCACTGATTTCGACGTATTTCAACAATGGAAGGCCGGACTCTGCTCATAAGGTTTTCCATTCGATTCCTAAGAAAGATGTAGTTCTATGGACTGAAATGATCTCTGGTTTTACAAAAATATTGGATGGGGAGAATGCAGTAAAAGTCTTCTTTGATATGTGGAGAGAAGGTCATAACATTGATGACTTTGCTCTAAGCAGTGCTTTGAGTGCCTGTGCGGATCTTGCAACGCTAATACAAGGTGAAATGCTTCATTGTCTTGCCACAAAAACTGGATATGATTCTAATATGTCAGTTTGTGGAAGTCTTATTGATACATATGCTAAAAATGGTTGTCTGCAAGCTACTGAGTCGATATTTTCCAAGGTCATAGACCCAGATTTAAAATGTTGGAACTCAGTGATGGGTGCTTATGGTCATCATGGGAAGGGAGAGGAGGCAATGAAATTGTTCGATAAATTAAAAGGGCAAGGTCTAGAACCTGATCTGGTCACTTACATATCATTACTATCGGCTTGCAGCCATTCCGGATTGGTCACTAGAGGAAAGGGCTTATGGAATAGTATGAAAGAGAAAGGCCTTTCTCCTGGATTTAAGCATTACTCTTGCATGGTGAGTTTGCTTAGTCGAGCAGGATTGCTACAAGAGGCCGTGGACATCATCAATGAATCTGAGTTTGGTGGAAATCATCTTGAACTATGGAGAATTGTGCTAAGTTCATCTGTTTTCCACAAAAAATTGTCCATAGGACTTTATGCAGCCAGAAAAATCCTAAAACTCGATGCACATGATAGTGCAACCTATACTTTGCTTTCGAATCTTTATGCTGCTGTGGGGAGATGGGAAGGTGTCATGGAAATAAGGAAAAAGATAAGAGGACTGATGCTAGAAAAAGATCCTGGATTGAGCTGGATTGAGACAGTGAAAAGATTGGAGGTTTTCTCATCAGGTGATCAGTCACATCCAAGGATTGACGAGGTCAAAGATCAGTTGCAAGCACTGCAAGGGAACATGCTAATAGTACATCATGAAATCGAGTACTTTTAATGTGGAAGGATCCTCTTCTGCAAGTACATGCAATACTTCACTGAGCATTTTGATCCAATCCCTATTGGCTTTCCTTAATGAACGCGGGGGCTGTGTTTCCCGTTGAAAAAAGGAAACACGGGAGAATTTGAACAAGTAGTAATTCTAGCAAACTAAAGGTTTAGGAATGAGGACTGAAGTTGCTGTTTGTTGCGGGTGCCACCACTGCCATGTGTAGGGACAAATACAATGGCAAGGTGGTTCTGTTTTCCCGCAAGTTTAGAAGAGCTTTTTACACAAGTGTACTGTCAGTGGTATATACTGAAATAGGCAAACAGAACATCAAATGGAGATGATCCACTTTGCTGCTCCTCACACTCACAGTTCCTCCTGTGCAACTTCTGATTTTACTTCAACAGTCTTGCAACATGCCTACTGTGTCCACTATGATTCCCCTGATATAAATTTAGTGGTAGTTGATTCCGGCTACATCATAAGATTCAGAACGAGTCTACTGTCTACCAAAAATTGTACTTATGACCATTTGTTGAGAGAGGGCCTGACTCATACTGTAATACTCCCGAGTAAAGACCAGATTTTGGATTTGGGGGAAGAAGCTGTGTTTGCTGTTCGAGTGTTGAGCCAACTAAGTGGCTTGTTAAGATCTTATTGGTGCGCTAAAGAACATCGTTGAAAGGTTTCTGATGTACACTCAGGGAAGCTTGATGGGAAAGGAATTGGGCATGATTACCTCAAAACTGTTGGCTCATACCCTCATACCAATTCATGGTTCATACTGGAATAGTTACTCTCATTTCCATCACTAACCCAATTAGACAAACTACTGTTTGACATGTATTTGGTTCACATTTAATTTATTCCAATTCTACAAATTGGATTAATTTAGGTGTGTGTCATCAAGCATATTCCGACACAAGTCTGTGTGACACGTCTCTCGCACAAGACAAAACCACGACTCATATACCTAAAAAAGAAAAGAAAAAAAAAACATAAGACCATTATTTTCGCAACGCTTCTCTTACATGAGCATATGGTTCACAAACATGAACGAGTTCATCTCACAAAAAAAGAAAATCCTGTAATTTTCGCTAATTTCACCGAGGTCGATACACGTACAACAACCGATATAGGTAAAAAGTCGTCTAACATCAAAATTGCACTTTGTGACTCATTTTGCCCGGAATCACTGTCCTGCCGTTTTGCTCCCACCGAAAGACTTAACCTTCACTCTTCAAAAAAAAAAAAAAAAAAAAAAACACCATAGTGCGTCTGCGTCCCCTTAGTAGCACAGTAAAACACCGCTTCTCTCTCTCTCTCTCTCTCTCTCTCTCTCTTCAACTCCACTGCCCTTTTAGCCGGTTTTCAGGTACTTTTCTTTAGTTCTTCCAATTATGTTGTTTATGTTCTCTCTTTCATTATAATCTGCTGCTTTATAAGTTTGTGATTGTACCCAAATTTAAACGACGATTTATCAGTGTGATTTACACTTGTTTAAGTTATAATTTGCTATTCTCTTTGTTTTGATTCGTGGGTGTAGCTTGAATCATACTATATAATAGTATTAGACATGTTACTCAGTTTTGTTTCATTGATATTTTGGAAATTTGATTTTGGAATTGATAAATTTAGTGTTTTAGAAGGAAAAGATAGCATCTTTGATAATTTCTGCAGATGATTACACAAAATCATTGTCCTGATGTTTTATGTTGGTGGATTGAACCATTGGTTGATTTTGAATTTTGATGGGTTTGAATTAATCTTCATCGTTTTTACAAGCTGGGTTTCGGATTTTTCTGCGTTTCTGCTACTGTTTTGCATCCTTGGGATGAAAATTATTGCCTGATCATCACTTGCCCTTGTTTCCTTTTGATGTTCTTGCACTTTCGATGTCATCACTCTCATCTCCTTTCGAGTTGAATATGTGTGTGAGAAGCAGTTTGGCATTCAGGGTAATCGTGTAGCCTTTCATCTCGAAAACTTAGCTTGGGAATGTTTGGGTTTCTGCATTTGCGCGTTCCAGCATTTGAGTGGTAATTGTATTGATGTTATCTTAATTCCCTCAAGCATCACCATATGATAATATTCTACAGTTACCTAACCTGGTTAGTTGGTGATATACTTCATTGTTTCTTCCGGATTGATGAATTATTTGATGATTGGAATGAAAAGATAGCTCCTTTTACCATTTGTGTATATGATCTTGCAAAATTATCTTGCTGTGGTTCGTCATATCTCTTTGGTGGAATGGCAACTGATTGCTATTGAATTGATTGCTAGAAGTTATCATCATCTTTAGTAGCTGGGTTTGAGGTTTCCTTGCTGCTATTTCGCTATATTCCCTTTTTCAGGATCATTAGTTCCAGGGTCCAGTGAGGTCGCTTACCCAGATTTGATCTTTTCTCAATTTGTATATTAATTGTCCTTCTTTTGAATCTTTCAATAAAATCATAAACTTGCCAATCACCCAGTGCCTTGCTTTCCAACTTTTATGTTGCCATGGGTAGATGGGAAGGTGTCATGTAAAATAAAGAACAGTGGAATCGCTGGAAAAGGATCCTGGTCTGACCTAGGTTGAGTAAGTAAAGATTGGAGATTTTGTGATAAGGTGAGCAGTCACATTCAAAGTTAATTAGGTGAAAGCTTTGCACTTGTACGTTAAAACTTCTTTTTTTTTTTAACTGGATGCTCTGTTTTCATTGACAGAGGAAACAGGTAGACAACCTCATCACATTACAGTAAATTGTTCTTTTTTTCGTGTGATAAGATCGTAGACTGGTCGAAGTGGTTTTATAGTTCGGCTAATAATCACAGGAGTGTAAGATCAGTTGTATACTTGGAATGGTAGGATTTAGCAATCTTCCTCTTGCTATAGAAAGAGTTTTGCCCTTGCCAAAACACTAGCAAGCTTAATTAATCCGTAATCTAGGTGTCAACCCCTCTTAGCTCATTAAACGTTGCTGATCCACCCTTCGAAGAAAAACGCATATGGAGTAAGCATTGCTTATCTCTCTTTATTTTATCTGACCTTTCTAGCCTGTATCAGGTTAGAGCTCCCCAATCCTTATCTGTATTTATCTTCCATCATTTTTGGCTACTTACTGAATTTGTGATGCTCCCAGTTTAAACATGTGGTTTATTGGTGACTTGGGGTGATGTACTCATATCAAGAAAGCATATGTTCAGATGTGTTATTCGTGTTTGTCAGATTGAATTTTTTTACTTTTGACAACTAAGTGATGATTTTAGAAGCGAACAGTCTTCTTCACCATTTATGTAGATTACTACGCAAAATTCTCAAATTTGTGAACTGGTGGATACAAGATGTGATTAGTTTCAAATTTTGATTGTTAGAAATTGTTGAATACTCTTTGAATTCCTAATGAAATTAAATTAGTTGAATATGAAAAGGTCATGTTATAAATGCATGGAAAATTCTAGATCTTGTACTCCTAGAAGACTCCAACACTAGTTTGGTCCTATGAAGAGGGACTCTAAATTGTGTTGAGATAGAGAGTAGTAGCCACAACAAAGAGCAAGTGTTGTTTGAGTTTCTCCATCTAAGTTTTCTAGAGTCACAGGGTGTACTCGGGGTTCTTAGGTCGGTATTTATATAAGGGTTGTCAAGTTTGCCTTAAACTTGTCCTTGTGAGACTACTTTTGTAGTAGAGTTGTGCTTGAAGTAGGCTTACACGGAACTCTAAAATTGTTCTCTTGCACTTCTCCTCTATTTTGTGTGTGTGTTAGCACTGATTTCCCAACAGAAATGAACCTTCATCATACTTTAGTTGATGGATCTCTAAGTTTCCCTGCACTAGGACATTTATTATGCTATTCTTGTTACTTCCCTTTCGATGGAGTAGTGATTAGTTTTTAGTCCTTGTGAGGGACCCAAGTGGTTGGCACTCACTTGGCCTTTTTATCTTTTCGCACTTCTGATATCATGTCCTGTTAGACATGAAGCAGTCTTTCGACCTATAACCTGGCATGGACATTTTCAGCATTTTCGTGATATTGCCTTGCTGTCATCTTAACTCCGGTGAAGTATCATGTTAGGATATATTCAGCGAGGCAGTTACCAGTATTCTAACTTGCTAAGAGTTTCTGTTGTACATTCTCTTTCTGTGCCTGTTGGGTTCCGCGTTAAATTTTGCTACCTTTTGCATATTTAACCACTGACTAAGTTTATTTAACAGGACATAGGAGCTCAAAAGGAGATATTGTTCATCTTGCCCTTAAGAAGCAACTTATGGGTCATAACAAGCCCAGGCGGCAGCAGAAGAACCATCGTTCCCAACGTGGCCAACCTAGCTCCAGCTATGACCATTCTGCAGAAAGTGACTCTCTTCCAAATGAGCATGCATTAGATGAAGAGGGCGAAGCTTCTAAACCTAAAGTTCAGCTTGCAATGTGGGATTTCGAACAATGCGACGCAAAAAGGTGTACTGGACGGAAGTTAGCCAGGTTTAACTTGCTGAAAGAACTGCGTTTAACTGCTGGTTTTGGAGGTGTTTGCCTGAGTCCTGTAGGGACAAACTGTGTCTCAAGAGAAGACTACCCTATAATCAAACAGCGAGGATTGGCTGTTGTAGACTGCTCTTGGGCCCGGTTGGGTGATGTACCATTTGTGAAGCTTCGCTGTGGTGCTCCTCGGTTACTGCCATGGCTAGTGGCAGCCAACCCAGTGAACTATGGCAGGCCATGTGAGCTATCTTGTGTAGAGGCATTGTCAGCTGCTTTGTTCATTTGTGGCGAAGAGGAAACTGGGAATCTGTTGCTTAGCAAGTTCAAATGGGGGCACGCATTCTTGTCTCTTAATAAGGAGCTCCTTAAGGCTTATTCTGAATGCAAAGATAGTGCTGAGATACTCTCAGTCCAAAATGCATGGTTGTCTCAGGAAAGCCCATCAAAACTTCTGCAGGAGAAATCAGATAAACAAGCTAAGGATCGAGAGGCACGGGGTGAAGAAGAGGATGACTCATACGAGTCAGATGATGGGCTTCCACCACTGGAAAGAAATCTTAATCATCTGAGCTTGGAAAGTGACGAGGAAAGTGAGTCTGAGGAGGATGAGGAGTAGGGTTGTTTTTATAGCTGCGGTACTTTCTGTTTGAAGATGTTAGATGACTGTGCCCAATATGTGCTGCAGCAATGAGGAAGAGCCCCCCAGTAGAAGTACCAGATGAGACATGCTCTTGCTCTTGACAATCCGCTGCTGAACTTTGGAGATCAAACCTTTGGATATAATTCAGGCATGGTTTTCACTTTTTCGCTTCTTGCTGTAACTCTGTAAGAAGATCTAGGATCAGACTCCAAAAAGGAAAAAAAAGGTTTCCTTGCGTATTTTCTGTTTAAGTTTTATGTAGGCCAACAGGTTTTCAGCTGCTGAGTCCAGCATTGTAATCAGAATGCGCAGCTTTGAAATCCTGATACTCCTCCGCAGTGTTGGGTATCTTGTCCACAAATCCACAATGTTTAGTACTCCCTCCATTTCAATATATATGACGTTTGCAAGTTACAAGACAAGTTTTGACTTTCAATTTCATAAAAAAGTATTGTATCAAAAATTATTAAAATTATATCATTAGATTCGTATTTGTTTTCATTAAAATCGTATTTGCAGCTAAATGTCGAGTACCTACTGCACCCGACTACTTGGGTTTGGAAAAAAGACCCTCAAATATGACATCTCGCGCCGCGGAAATTCTATGTGAATTCAGCTTCTCACTGCAGATTCATTTGAAAAAACAGGTTGGAACTTTGGAAGCAGTTTAGCTGTTACTAGTTGCTAACTCACCAGTTCTATCAACTATCAACGTATCAGCAGGAATGTATTGGACAGCAAAGGGGAAAGGCGAAAAAAAAAACACCCTACAATAATGCAAAAGTGAAGTCTTATCAGGCCAATATATACAGACAATGCACACACATTACATTGTCAAAACATCCTTTCATTCACATTAACGTAAGATTGTCGACCGTCTGCACCCCAAGTACTCAAAGTGCCTAATGCAGTTCTCAGACTCAGTCAGATTATCGCATAGAAAAGACTGACACAGGCAGACATAACCCTGCCTACAGAAGGCCATTCTTATGATTTTATATTTTTATGAACCTCAAGATCCTAGGTTAACCCAGGAGAAACGGAAGAACCACCATTTGTTAAAACAGAAAGGATCAATTAATCTCAAAATAAATCTGAATGGAGAAAACTAGAAGATAATGATCCAAAGGAGCAAAATCTTTGCGATATATCAAAATGACAGTCTCCCTTTCTTCCCCTTCTCATTACTGGTCACTAATGGCTGTTCAAAACAGCGCATACTTAAGACTAAACCATCAAGATCTGGTTACAGGATCTACAACAAAACAAATACCAGCAAACTGCCAACACTGGCGAAAAAGTCATTAACTATGGCAAAACTCATAAAGGACCCAGAAAGCAAGATAAGCTCCAACTCCTTAACGCTTCTTTGAGACACCAACAGTCTTTCCCCTACGTCCAGTAGTCTTGGTATGCTGTCCACGAACTCTGAGACCCCAGTAGTGACGAAGACCACGGTGGTTTCTGAAAATAAGAGCAACTTATGTGAGGGACGCAGATACAAGATAAGCAAATATCTCACTAATCTACAAATTTGGTTCTTGAAACTTTCTAGTAGAACTCCCACCCTTCTCAAATTTGAATTTCAAAAGTGTTGCACAAGGAGAGAATAGTAAAAGATTGTACAAAAAAGAAAGCAGGAGCCAAGCAAGAAAACAAACCTGATCTTCTTCAGACGCTCAAGGTCATCCCTAAGCTTCATGTCAAGCTGGTTAGAAACAACCTGGCTGTAACGACCATCCTTGTAATCCTTCTGCCTATTCAAAAACCAATCTGGGATCTTGAACTGCCTTGGGTTGGCAACAACAGTCATGAGATTGTCAAGCTCTGCAGTGGAGAGTTCACCAGCCCTGAAACAGATCATTTTTGCATATGAGCTTATGAAACAAGGTGCAAATACAAGACACAACACATTATCAGACACGAGTTCACTCAACTCCACGCCCGTAAATTAACACCATTACAGGAGTACAATGCGAACCCCAAAGACGAGAAATGTCAGGGCAAATAATAAACACGCAATCTTAAACAAATGCATCATCCAAAAGCTCAATTGGGCACAAGAAACAAAAGGAGCTGGAAAAAGTTTCAGGAAAAACACAGATACATTACTGGTAGGCTATCTAACATTGAGAGTTTAACTTGTCTGCCAAAATCCAACTTCCTATGCTCCATCCAGATGAAACAAATACAAAAATTCTAACCTCCTCAAAATTTAAACCTTTATATATTAGTTATGAGAGGGAAATGGTGAGGCAGGAAAGCACGAAGAGAATAAAGAAGGGGGATCCATTTCCCTCAAATATTAGAGAACGAGTCCTCAGAACATAATTGGAAATGGAGACTGCTTCCCCTTCCACATAACCCCGCTCTTTCAAATATTCTATCAAATCATAGTCACGACAGCAAGGTAAACTTCAGCAGAACGTAAGAAAAAACTAAGGCCAACAGAACTTCAACAGAAAATAGTCCAAACTCGGTACAAACAAGTCATATCAGAGGTTATGATATCAAAATCACGAATATTCTACACATTTCACAACCATTCAACAAATAACAGAACTATTCTTTTAGTTTACGAGTATCCACGTTGAATCAGAAGAGCAAGAAATAAAACAAAGGCAGCATCACATAGCAACTTTACACGAAAGAACTACAAGGGATTCATGATAAACAAAGTTCGCAACTTTGAGCACAAGTAGACAGTTTTAAACAACATCCTCAACCTGAGCCAGAATCGCTACAAGTGACAATAACAGCTTTCTGTACAACGAGACCGTAATTCAGTAAATCGACATCTTAAAACACAAGCAGGGCTTCGGCACATCAACAATCCTCACACAACAATACTAGATAACATACTTTTGCAACATATAAAAGTTCAGATTTTTCCAAACACAATCTCACCTAAAACAAATCCCACGAATTTAAACAAACATACTATCAATTCCTACATAAACAAAAACCACCAAAAACCTCTCCCAAATAAAATCCCTAAACCCTAAATCATAAACCCTAATCACATATCACAACAAATCACCCAACAAAACAAACAAAACCCCTAAAAAAATCAACACATAAAAGCGTGTTCATCAAATCAAAGCAAAACAAACAAAACCCAGAAAATGAAATGAATCAAATTAAAAAAAAAAAAAAAAAAAAAGGGTATTGATGAAAAAAAGTGTAATAAAGACGCAACCTTTTGTTCATGTCAATGTCAGCCTTCTTGCAGCAGATGTTGGCGTAACGGCGACCAATACCCTTGATTGAAGTCATGGCAAACATGATCTTCTGCTTCCCATCAACATTGGTATTCAACAGACGCAGAATATGCTGAAACTCCTCGTTTGCTACCAACGACTGTCAAACACCACCACATCATTCATTAAAACCCCATCACATATAATATAAAGTACGAAATGACATGAAAAAACTATATGTTATAAACAAAATCGAATGATTTAATAGGAGTAGAGTGAAGAAGAAGGAATTACCATGATTGCAGGTTTGTTCTGAATGGAGAAGGATTGTTCTGGGCTGCGCCTCTGATTTTCTCTCTCCTCTCAGTGTGATAGAGGAGGCACGCAAATGAAGATGTCGACTATATATCTGTGTGTTTTAGGTTAAACCCTAGCAACCCACGACGTCGTTTTTGGGTTTTTTTTCTTCTTTTGTGTGTAAGTTTGGGCCTTTGTTCTTTGGGTTTTGAAGTGGACCGTATAAGTCACATTAGCCCAATAATTGTAATTTTATTTTTATTTTTTTTACTTGCAATTTTTTTTTTTTTTCTTTTTGCTCTAGGTCACTTTTTTTTTTTTAGGCCGTGTGCGATTCAACTTATCAAACAGTGTTTTCAATCAGATCAGATTTATTCAAATCAAATGAAATCAGATTAGCTTCATTCAAATTAAATCAGAATTATCCAAATAACAATCAATAAATGTAGTCTACTTTTAGTTATTAATTCGTTTAAATGCAGTTAATTTATCAATATATTTAGTTCATATCAAATCAAATCAAATTTATTCAAATCAAATTAGTTTTATTCAAATCAAATCAATTCATAAAAATGTAGTCCAATCGCACTGGGTCTTAGTCAAAGAGTTAACCCAGACTCGTCATAAAAAGTTGAATGAAATGGATTGCGTATCCCGGATCGAGTAAAATTAGGGTTGACTTGATGGTCATAGATGAAATGTACTAAAAACAAACTAGTGTATGGAATGGAACACGCGTTATTGATTGGAGATCATGAAGGTCAATTGATAACCTAGACGCATATGGTTAAAGAGGTTGTCCCTCTTTATGGTTATAGCCTAATAGGTCTTGAGTTGGAGCGTAAGCATGGTGTAGAACTAGAGCATGATGATATTGAATCGATGCAAAATGTCGAGAAGGTGATGAAATCAGAAATGTGTCTCTAGTTGGGCCGATCATTCATACTCCGTAAGTTACATATAGATACACAACATCTGTTAGAGTAGTATTCCCTAAAACACTTGTTAGAGTAGATGTTTATATTATCATGTGGCTAGACAACAAGAGTCAATAATTTTATTAGCACCCGGACAGCCGGTGAAAGTTGGACTTGACCATCCGAATTAGACGAATTATGCAATCACTTCCAATAATCTCCTTAGCAAGCCGCCACTTCGACTAGCACATTCTACATTCTAGTGATTCTACATTTCAATTGACCCAACAAGAAAGACGTAACTCAATAGTCTACACACACCCTGTAGATCAAAATTCTGAGTGCAAATTAGATACTCGTTTAGGACGGTTTCTTTTTGCAGTTTTGAGATACCAAGTTTAGGACTACTTGTAAACCAAATGAAAGACCCGTTTGCATTAAAATCAAGTAGGGTTGGCCGGTTGGTAGAGTGCAATGCAGATTTACAAATTTCTGCTGCATGTGAACGATTTATTTAGTTTAAAAATAACTCTCAAAATACCCAAAAACTGCAAAAAGAAATAGAAAAATATACTGTATCTGACAAGGAGTTACCGTACGAGTAGACTTTACCAAATATTTCCTCTTCATCTTGTTCCTGCAAAAAAAAAAGGTAAAAAAAAAAGAAAAAAAAAAAAAAAAAGCAAATGCAGATTTCAAAACCAACGATACTACAATCCATCTTATTGTTACTGATACCTGTGTTAATAGCTTCTTATTTACTCAAAACCCCTGAAATTTCCAAGCAAACAACTCCCTCCATAATCATGGAAGAAGCTGCAGCTACTGTTACAGAAATACATGGAGTGAAGATTGAGAAAAGCCCTTCTTTGTCCAAGCTTGATCAACTTGGTGTTTTCTCTTGGCCAAAGTAATTAACTTTCCTCCTTTTTATTCCTTAATTTCTTTTGTTTATTTACTGCATTTTTTATTTAATTTGTTTATTCTGAAGTTCTTAGTTCATGATTTTTTATTTTTCTGTTTTTGGGTTTGCTTTCAATTTGCTTAGGATTTGTTATTAATCTGGAATTTTCATACTAATTACTTAATTAGAATCTTGTAGTAGAAGGATCTATAAATGAGGTCTGCTGTAATTTTGCTCATGAAATGTAGTTGAACTTGAAATTGAAGTTAGGATGTTCTTTTTACCTGAATCCTGAGTGAAAGATTGTATCTTTGGTGATGGTTTGCTTCAGGATTGTGTATTTATCGTTTGTTTCGATATTTCGATATGAATTG
This sequence comes from Spergularia marina, assembly GCA_963680865.1. Classification (NCBI taxonomy): domain Eukaryota; kingdom Viridiplantae; phylum Streptophyta; class Magnoliopsida; order Caryophyllales; family Caryophyllaceae; genus Spergularia; species Spergularia marina. Next base: position 23,019,774 of record OY804551.1, on the reverse strand, counting down.
TGGGTGCATGAAGTTGAAGGTAGAACAATTGAGTAGGAACCTTTGATTTGTATAAAAAGAGGCTTATTAGTTTCGAGTTCTTCGAGCTTGAAGGGTCAATGGTATCTTGCAATATTTTTCGGCTCCTATAGAAGGGAATCTTATTTGTCCTTGTTCATGAAGCAATGATAATGTTTTCGTTGCTCGCTGTCAAAAATGGCTTTGATTCCACCAAGGATCGGAGTAGCCATTGGCCTTTTGTTAGTGCCTCATGATTCACGTGACTATTGATTCTAGGGCATTCCTCATAAGTTATGTGATCGCCTCATAATATAGCACTAAAATGCCCGAAATCATTTTCTCGCGGTGTATCCAATAGGGTTATGAGTTGTAGGAATCAATGTTAGTGGTTTCATATAAAAGGGTACTGTATTTAGTAAGTTTAGTGGCTTCCAAAAAAGAAGGTCGAAGGTTGAAGCGTTGATCAGCTAATGGATATTGTTGGAAGGTTGTCGAATAGATCAAATGTTTGCTTTGTGTAGTGGTTACAAGGCTCATAGGTGAACGAAGGCTTCTTGGATCGATGTCTGGAGAATATGATTCTCTTTGTGCCAGTAATTTCATAAAATGGATGTCACTTAGTGATGTATTACCTTATGAAGAATGAAAGGAAGTCATTGAACTTAGTGCTTAGTATCTTGCCCTTTTAAGAATCGAATGTCAAAATATTTCAGTGTCGTTGTGAACAGATGTTTTGGGGACGAAGTCAAGTTTTAGGAATAGTTCATTGTTAATTTTGATTGAGCTGACTGAATAGATCCATGCTTTGGCCGTTAGCATGCCTTCTGCTATTGCTTACTCCAGCATCCTTCATACGTCTCTAGGCTTCTTTCCAATTGTGGCAATGTGGCATTACAGGAGGTAAGGAGCGAGGGAGGAAAGAAATGAAAGAAAGGGATGGAAGAGAGGAAGGGGCATTTCCCCTCCGTTTCTTTGAAGGATTTAGTTGATTGAAGCCTAAAAGGGAAAGGAAATTGGATCCCTACATTGCTTATGTTATGTGATTGAACTAGAACATAACATTTTAGATAATAATTTTTCCTCCAAATTCCAAACTTCGTTGAATTTTCCTGGGCTTTTGTTCGGTAGATATGGTACCAGCATTTGTATGTTCTGTATATTGAAGTTTAGTTAATTTTGCTTATGGATAGTAGTTGAAGTGTTGAACTAGATAATGAACCCGGATTTGTCCTCCTCATGAACCTGAGTAACAGATTGAATCTTTGCTGGTCCTTCGTTTAAGCATTGTGATTTTTCATTGTTTCGGTGTGACCAGGGGTGTTTGAAAGTTGAACAAGAGCCTTTAGTTGATCTAAAAGATGACTAATTAATAGGATCCAATAACAGAATGCTCGAAGTTAAAAGGTCAACCCTTTTTTCGCTTGTACTATAATTTCGAAGTGGTAGCTTACTCCAGCATCTTCTCATATAACTCTTTATTTGTTCAAAGGTCGTCATGTGTACAATAATATAAGCTTATAGCCAATATTTCAGACCAATATTATGAATTTATGATCGTCCAAGAAATATGATAGTCGGAAAATTGGAATGTTATGTGCTTTACCACTGTTGTTGAAGCATTAGCTACTTCTTACTTGAAAAGCTTGTTTTGTTGAATTGAGCCATGTAAGAAAGTTGAATGAATAATAATATCAAATAGTGTAATTTCATTGTAGACTTGTAGTTCGGGAATTGGCGTCAAAACTAATCTAAGAACTGTTATTAGAACATGATATGCAGAATGTTAGATGTAGTGAACCTGAATAGCGTGAGATCAGTTTGCTCTAATACATGTCGGAAATTTGAACAGGTGGAATGCTCAGCCAGGCAAAATGCCATGGACTTTTAAAGCGACGGAGACAATGTACTTGCTGGAAGGTAAAGTGAAGGTCTCAGTTGATGGACATGAAGGAACTTTTGAAATCGGGGCTGGTGACTTGGCTGTTTTCCCTAAAGGAATGAAGATTACCTGGGATATGCTTGAAGCTGTTAACAAGCACTACAGCTTAGAGGAATAAATCACTGTCAATCATCCTTTGACATCGTAGATTTCTTAGGCTGCAGGATGATAAATCTTACTATGTAATTCCTGACATATTAGATGGAGAACTTACTAACTTACTGAGTTACTGTCATCAGTAGCTCCAGTTAGCCTGTCAATGAGTCATTTTATGCGAACTGCTATTAGTTGTGTGTGAAGATTAGTTCTTCACCAGTACTGGTTTCAAATGTTGTGAAAGCCGAATTTTCTATTCATCCACGGGTGAGACTCGATCTCGATCATCCATCGATCATCCATCGATCATCCTCTAAAGCGCGCAACTTCTTAAGAAGTGCCAATTCTTATGTTCGATATATGTCAACCAAACAACTTACCAAGGTGGATCATGTAGGAAATCAGTACCTTATAGAGTTACCGGAGACTGATCTCGTCGAAATGTTTGTAGTATGTGTGTTGTAGACTTGTAGGATAGACCACTCCATTAAAGTCACGCGATGACATCAACGTTCATCAACCTATAAGTTGTACTACTGTGACTCTGTGAGACCTGTGAGACTCAAGCCTGATAAAGTCTTAGGGCATTATTACCTGAAAGAATGTAAAAAACACATGTTGGGAAAGGCAACACAATAATGATTTGATTTTAGAAGATCGCGTATTATATCGGTGTAGTTGTAATTTTTATGAACTCTATGGGCTCTACCCTATCAAAATTATACCATATAAAGTTTCGAGAAAAATACGAGGGAATTTCTAATATCCGGGACAAAAGATAAGGTTACGTAATTATTTGTGGTATTTTTGGGAGGGCATATCATAGGAACATGAAGCCCATGGTGTTGTCAGTGCCCATGGAAGTGAAACCCAGGTGCATTCATTGGCCACCCCCACCAGCTTCAGACTTTGCAATGACAAACCTACTGCACTTTTACCAATTTATCATCATCACCAAACAACTTTCACAGTCCTTGCTAGCAAAGGAGTCCTGTTAGAACCCAGAAAACATCTGTGCATTATTGCGTCGTTGGCTTCCATGATCAATCGGTCTTGCATGTGACGGTATCACTATATGAGACGATTCAAAACTCGCTTGTGCTTTCTGAACCGAGATACTTGTGCCCGAACGTCAACCATTATGTCATCTGACTCACTACAGCTAGCTAACAAGTGACCCAAGCTAAGCTTAGAGTTGAGGCAACTGGGTACAAGTGTACAATAAATGTTGAGCATTTAGTTAATGTCATGAGTCATGACAGTAAAGGCAGGAAAACTACATACAGGAAGGAGACAGACTGGAAAATGTGGCTACTGATACAAATGTAAGTAGATTAAAATGTAGGCAATCAACATTAAAAACTTCAAATTATGCCACATCAAAAAAGATCATCTTTCATTGTTTGTTGCATTGAGCCCATCACAACTCTACTAGTCCTTCTCACTTGTTACATTTAATCTAGCATTCATCACCATAACTATGAATGAATGATCTGACCATTTCTGGTGCAACAATCAAATCGATTCCATTTTCGAATACTCTCCGAAATTTCTGCTTCTGGGATATACAAAACTCGGCTTGTTCATAGGAACCAAGAAACAATCTACAGCTGCTAGAGGCAACGGGCAAAGTTGCGAAGATGCCGCAGTGAAACTAGAGCAACAATGCTCAAGACAATACCAGAAAGCAGAAATTACATGTGCTGCAACCGTGCTCTGTGCATCGGATCTAGTATCGTTCAATGGGGAGGATGTGATTAGAATAATGAAGGCATTTCTCAAATTCACCAGATAATTACACTAATAAATGCAAATATTAGATCCACTGTTCCCAAAACATCATCAGTACAAATCTAAGAAAGAAAACTGCCCAACTGATATCCTTAATACTACTGTCAATTATTCCCCTAAAAAAAAAAAAAACTACTGTCAATTTGTCAAATGTCAATGTGTACAAAAGTTTTTCCTGCCAAGCACAGCATTTCTAACTGCATCATTCATTCCAATCGATCTAGCTAGAATCAACATCCTATCAATATAAAATGCTACATCGTCGTCATAAGTAGCGCTAACTACTGGCCAGAGCACAGATGTAAGCCAAAGCTTTGCATATTATCAGAGATAATCTCCTAAGACAGGCTCTGGACATAGCAGCATACCCTGCATCTGTCATGACTCATGACCCATTTTGTCCAGGAATAACATCAGGAGCTATATGAATCTTATAACTGAATCCCTGAAAGCCCAAGATTCTCTAAGGCAATCACCATCAGCCACAATCAACCTTGAACGGAATACTATTGTGTGCCTATATTGCAGGCGCTTCCCTGCTACAAAAGAGCCACCAACAAAGGTAGCTCCATGGATGTTCTATTCTACACACATCAAGAGTCAAGAAACCAAGCTCGAGAGGTTGCAACAAGCGTTCTCTTTATGGTTGACACTTGACAGAAGAAATCATACTAACTCAAGACTTACAAGATCAAACATATTCCATCCCACCAGCCTAGCACGTTGAAAAATCGGATTCACTCTGATCTACAAACTTGCTGTGCTATTGTAAAGCTAAATATAATAAGACAAAAGAAATTAAGAAAGATCATATCGTCGAAGAAAGATAGACGTAAGATACAGCTAATTATACCAGAAATTATACAATGAAAGAACAGATCATAAACAAATTGTATCCTACTTTTATTCAAATTGCAGTGCAACAATACAAGTCCACAAATTGGCTTAGCTCTATTAATGTTTGAATTCTACATCACTGAAACTACAACGAATTACATTCTCGTGAAAGAGTGAAAATGGCAAAAAGGAAATAAAAAATGGATGGTTCTTGTACAGCTTATAGTGGCCCAAATGAAGTTCTGTAATCCCAAAACTTCCCATCAAAGGGGGGAAGCAAGTATCCTCGTTATAAGGAATCGGTTAAGATACACGAATAAGAGATAAATTGGGGGCAACCAGGAAATGAAAACTCGGAAAAAAAAAAAAAAAAAAAAAAAACAATCATACGAATCAATGAACAAGAATTTGAACAAAATCCTACCGTGGTGAGCGAATAAATTACAGATCTCTCTCTCTCTCTCTCTCTCTTTCAGTCTCATCATTCCGCGGCCTTCTTCCCCTCTTTATAGTAATTGAGGTACCATCTAACAAACTTCTTCAACCCGCTTTGCAGATCCGTGGTAGGCTTATAGCCGAGCTCCCCCTGAGCATAACTAATATTAGCATGAGTATACTGCACATCACCATTCCTAGGCAACTTCATCACCATCCTCTTAGCCTTAACCTTCAACAACCTCTCCAAAATCGAAACAAGATCAGACACAGGTACGGGCGAGGTATTCCCCAAATTAAACACCCTCAATTGAGCAGGACCCGTCTTCTTCCCCCCACTCCCAGTACTCTTCTCGGCCGTATCCAAAGCCCCCAAACAACCCTTGACAATATCATCAATGTAGGTAAAATCCCTAGCCACAGTCCCATGATTCGCAGCCTCAAAGATGGGTATCGATTTCCCCTTCAATATATCCCTAGTGAAGAAGAAGTAAGCCATATCTGGTCTACCCCAAGGCCCATACACAGTAAAGAACCTCAATCCAGTCAAAGACAAGCCATATATATGATTATAAGTATGTGCAATTTCTTCCCCAGCTTTCTTTGTTGCTGCATACAAACTAGCAGGCTGATCTGTCCTATCTTTCTCACTAAAGGGTACTTTAGTATTTAACCCATAGACCGAACTCGAGGACGCCCAAACAATCGCTGGTTGGGGATTCGCAGATTTACACACTTCTAACAAATTCACATACCCAGCAATATTACTATGAACATAAGAACCAGGGTTTTGCATTGCGTACCTAACTCCAGCTTGTGCTGCAAGATGCATAACATGAGTAAACGCCACAACCTCGAATAGCTTCTTCAACAAGGCTTGATCATTAATATCTCCTTCCACAATAAACACCCCACTCCTCTCCAAAAGTGCCTGCCTTGCTCTTTTCAAAGACGGATCATAATAATCATTGAAATTATCCAACCCAAGGACACCATCTCCCCTCCTCTTCAACGCCGCTGACACGTGTGTCCCCACAAACCCGGCCGCACCTGTGACGAGGACCGACATCCCATTCGGAGCACGGACCCGGGCTGAGTTCCTGACCCGCTTCTCCCAGGCTGCCCCGCCCCATGAGAAGGTCCGGAGCGAGCGCCGAGACGGGTCAGAAATCGTAGCGGTTGAAGTCAAAGATGATGAATTTGGTGCTGGTGATGATCTGTAGAAGAACATCAAGATAAGACCCACAAAGATGAATGACCAAAATGTGAGCTTGGCTATTGGAGTTGTGTGCCACCTCATACGGTGGTGTATGTAAGAAGATTTGTCCATCTTGAACTTTCCTGGTGTTGATGGTGCACTATCTATATGATTATGAGGCATTTCTTTCTTCTTCTTATTATTATTTTTCTTCTTGATTCATACAATAACAACAACAACAACAACAACAACAACAAAAATCAAATCAATTTTATTATTATTATTATTATTATTATTATTATTATTATTATTATTATTATTATTATTATTGTTACTAATAATGTAATATCAATATATTTCTTTTGGGTGTGTGTTTGTTCTTCCTGAAATGTGGGATATTATCAATCTAAATAATTAAAGGACCCAGATTAAGAAATAATTTGGGGAAAATAAAATATGGGTATTGCTTGGAAATGAGTTTTGGTATCTGGGTATTGCTCCAAATGTGGAATTTTTTTTGAGATGATTGAATGTGGTTAAGGTTAAGGATTTGTGGTAGGGAAAAGGGAAGAACAAGAAGAAGAACTTTTGTTTTTGTTTTTGGGGATTTTTTCAATTTTTTCTTTTCTTTTCTTTTCTTTTGTTCTATAATTATAATAATAATAATAATAAAAATGAAAATAATGTTGTATTGTTATTATTGATTTTGTTTGTGGTGGGTTGTTGTTGTTGCTCCAAAATGATGTTTTTTTCTCTCTCAAAGTGAGATGGAGGACATGGAGTTGAAGATAAGGGAAGGAGGAGGTGAAAAAAAAAAATGAGGAATCTTCTAATTTCTTGGAGAAGTTAGTTGTTATTGTTGGTGTTGGAGTGGTGGTGGTGGAGAGAGGAGAGAGAACTTTTTTTGGTTATGGAGGAGAGAGAGAGAGAGAGAGAGAGGGGGGGGGGGGGGAAGAAGAGAAGAGAAGAGGGGTAAAGATTTGAGGAACTTGTTTTGGAGTAATTTTCTAAATAATTGGTTGGATTAAAAGTAGAGAGATTTAAGGAGGGATAAAAGCTAATATTATGGAGATCCATTAGGAGTCAAAGGACAGTAAAAAAAATAAAATCTGAAGATTGGTGGTGGTGGTGGAGTATTTTGACTAATTTTACTTTTGCTTTGCATTTTACCCCTTTTTGCTGCATAACCCATCCATTTTTTTTAGTAAAACGGTGGAATGAAGTAGCTTTTATTATTATTTATTTTTATGCATATGATGTGCTAAATTTAACAACCTCCTACAAGTCAAAGTATGCTTTGTTTGAAGGTTTAAACAAGTGTTAACCAAAATTGAATGTATTTAACTAATTCATCCAACTAATTATAATTTTTAGTTGGTCATAGTGCCTAAAAATAAGCTAAGGTTCCCCAATCTATCCTTCTACGATAAGTATCTTACTTGTAATTTACCGTTTGAGAGCATTTCAAATTGGCATGTAATTACTTGTAATTTAACGTTTCACTTTCACACACATCTTTTAATTTTAAAAATTCACCCAAATATATGTGTATGTTTTGATGGTCAAATTTTATGAGAGTTTAGGGTTAAAGTTCCTAAATCCCAGAAATACAGGGACGATTCAGACTCAAAATATAGTCAGATGAGAATCTGTCATTAGGTCGTAAAACATTTGGCTACATACTTACAAGTCTTATCTAATTTTCTTTTTTAATTAGGGCTTGTTAAATCAGTACGGTTTTGTATCCCAAAATTGTTTATCATACCAATATAATAAGATTATTTTTACTGTCTAAAGTGTGTAAGACCCTAACTCGTAATATAAATGAGATATGAAAGTGACATAAAAGATATGCTTTGTAGTTAAATGGGGATAGAAGTGTAGTGATAGTTGAAGGACATTATTACGGTATATAAAGATATCAATGAAACAAAGAACAATCATTACATTATACGAATATCATTTTCTGCATATACATACAGTCATACAGATGAGGGTTTGTTCACATTTACTCCTTATTATACATGTTGTATGACAAATTCAACGAGGCTGTAAATGTTTGGTTTGACAAATCTATTATACCATTACATATATGATGCATGTAGTATGATATATATCTATTGAACAAATTCAAACAAAATGTTAACAATTAGTTAAACGAAGTTAATCAAAACATAGGCCAAGAAATAAAATTACAGGGGCATTAATTAACTTGGCACACGAGTGTACTATTGTGGAGTATTGTTTTGCAATAGTAAATGAGAAGGAGAGAAGGAGAATTAATGCAAGAAGGAGACAAAGACATGTGAATATGAAATAAGCTCAAATTAGTGATGTTGGGCAGTTGTATGTGCTGCTAAAAACAAGCTTCGGTAACAAGGCATAAGCATCTTTTCGTGGATGCCTTCTATTTCAATTTACTCCGTATGTGTTTTATGCCTCCTTTTAGGCTTTCCATATGGTTTTAATTCATATTTAAAAGTCAATAGACTCCATACCAGTGAACCTATAGCAGATGAATTCAGTAGTGTCTGTAGCTTGTAGTATACCGAATTTTATATAGTAATAATAGAAACTAGAAAACAGTAATAGTACATTTGTAAATTATGGGTTACAACAATTTTACAAGACTTAATTCTCCTCACAGTATCACAATTTTTTCCGTATTTTACTATTAATCTTTTTATATTCTAGAATAGATTACTTTTAAAGTCCGTAAAATGAAATGTCAAGTTTAAAATTTATTGAAAATGAATCAATAAGCTACTTTGAATTTCCTAGTTGTAGGATTTGTACTTGCCTAAACAAACTTATCTTGAGCTTAAAGCTTTCTCTCATGAGAGTTGTCGCTCAACAATTGACTTACTAAATCTATATGTCCCACATTCTCCGCACGATACTCCTCATCATAAAATTCACCTAATATTGTAATAATGATGTATTATGCACCAAAGACTCTATACCTAGGTGCTGATCGAGCTTTTGTTAACTTTAAATACTGTGTTTGTTTACGGGCCGAAATGCACGATCGAACGATGTAGTTTTTTCGGATTCTTTGAAATTACAACAATTTACACTTTTATCGAAATTATCATTTCATAGGACTTTTTAATCATGACAGTGTTTTTACGTATATATCGCATATCTTAATATGAGCAAGAACACGAAATCTCATAACTTAAAGACAAAAACTCTTCTTCCTTATTAATTGGTACCAGCTAAAACGGTACTTTTCATTGTAGCGAGAAAATGCGTCTATTATTTCTTGGTAAATTAAAATATTTGGTTATAATCTACATATTCCACAGTGTGGATTATTGCAATTGATTTGGTCAAGTTATTACCTAATGCTTATAAGACATGATTACATGACTTAGCTCTATGATCTTTTCAGAGATTGTCACGTAGGGCTTCATTTATTGGATATTAACTTGTCAATGTTGTACATTATGTCTACTATTATTGACGAAGTTAAAAACATAGATTAATTATTAATCATTAGATAAACATTATTACATAGGCAAGATGTTGATCAAATTAAACAAAACGAAAGCGAAATCGCAACCTCCATGAAAATTAACATTTTAATTTACATGAAAATTAAGCCATAAGTTATAAAAATAAAAATAAAAAAGCTGGATGAAATGATTGATATTACAGAGAATATTTCAAGACAAGATAAATTTGCGCACATACATAAATAATTAAGCACATAAAATATATCACCGCCCAACTTCCACTAGTACCATGTGACACTTTCAACAAGAATAATAATGAAAAATAAAATAAAAATCACTAATTAAAAAAGAGACGAGAAAAAGTAGAAGGTAAACATGTGTTAATGTTATGGTGTGTTTGTTTCTTTATAGCCTGGATTTCATGTCCTATATGCGGCTTCCTCCCCATTTAATGTGAAACTCCCTTGCTCTTGCATCCAGGGGTGATAACGAGCCGAGCTTTAGCGTCTTATTTATGAACATATATCCGTAATAATTTTCCCTAATAAAAGAAATTTTAAAAGCAAGCGAGCCGAACCCATTTATATTCATCCTGCATTCCTGCCCTTTTTAAGTGGTTTAATTCGGGGTTATACTAAATTGTTACGAATTGGATCATCCAATATTACTGTGACTTATTATTTTATTTTTTTTCCGCAATTAGGGTGTATCAAGTTATCAACATATTTTCACTCGAACAGTCGAACTCATCTCTGATATTTGGAAAGTCAATACTTTGACTTTTGAACACCGTATATCGTGGCATTATATATTACAAACTAGTTTGATGGCCCGTGCAATGCCCGGGCTACTTATGTTTAAATGTTAAAATTATGTAAACGAATTTTTTTATCTAAAACCTAAAATCTCATTTCAAACACCCGTTGGATATTTGTAATGTAATTAGATGGAAAGTCACATTTAAAACTTAAAAGTCATGTTTCCAACACCCGTAGACTATTTGTATTGTAATTAGATGAAAACCCACCTTTAAAAACCTAAAATCTCATTTCGAACACCCGTGTGATATTTGTAATTTAATTAGAGGAAAAGTCACATTTCAAAAGCCAAAATCTCATTTTGAAACACCCGTGGGATATTTGATCAAATTGCCATAAATCAAATAATTACTATATTACATAACTATTTTCCATAAATCAAGTAATAATGTTATTTTATTTGAATAATATTACCGTGTATTTACCATATCCTATTTTGAATAAACATTATTATTTACAATATAATAATATATTATATGCCACGTGTCAGCATGAGAATTGAGCGGGTTCAGGATTACATATATATACTAGTTTGATGGCCCGTGCAACGCACGGGCTACTCAAGTTTGAATTTTAAAATTATGTGAACGATTTTTTTTAATCTAAAACCTAAAATCTCATTTTAAACACCCGTGTAATATTTGTAATGTAGTTCGATGGAAACTCACCTTTAAAAACCTAAAGTCATGTTTCGAACACCTGTAGGATATTTGTAATGTAATTAGATGGAAACTCACCTTTAAAATCCGAAAATCTCATTTCGAACACCCGTGTGATATTTGTAATTTAATTAGAGGAAAAGTCACATTTCAAAAACCAAAGTCCCATTTTGAAACACCCGTGGGATATTTGATCAAATTGTCATAAATCAAGTAATTACTATAATACATAACTATTTTCCATAAATCAAATAATAATATTATTTTATTAGAATAATATTACCATGATGTTGAAACACCCGTGGGATATTTGATCAAATTGCCATAAATCAATCAATAAATATATTACATAACTATTTTCCATAAATCAAGTAATAATGTTATTTTATTAGAATACTATTACCTTGTACTTACCATATCCTATTTTAGATAAACATTATTTACAATATAATAGTAATACTATATGCCACGTGTCAGCGTGGGAATTGAGCGGGTTCAGGATTACATATATATATTAGATTAGATATCGTGTAAAAAGATGGTTATACGCAGTAGTAAATTACAAAAGAGTTTGATTGCACAAAAGAAAAAAAAAAAAAAAAAGTTTTGTTGGGGTAAAAATGTGGGAAGAACTTGTATAACAAACATTACAAAATGACTTGCAAACTTGGTGGACTGGTTGTCTCAGGTCTAGAATCTGGTTCACTTTTATGAACACCAGACATCTAAAGGTTATATAATTCATTCCTTCTTAACTGGAGAATGAGTACATAATCTTACAACATAATGATAATACAAAGAATGTGACGCAAATCGGATCGAAAGATGGTCATTTAGTGCTTGGCAAACCTCTCCAAAACCTCAAAGTAGTCCGGGAAGGTTTTCCGGGTGCAACCTGGGTCGTTGATGGTTACAGGAACATCAGCACATGCGGCAAGAGAAAACGCCATGGCCATGCGGTGATCATCATATGTGTCGATCGAGGTCACGTTTAGTTTCTCGGGTGGAGTGATCACACAATAGTCTGGTCCTTCCTCAACTGTTGCCCCAAGCTGAAATTTTGGAAGTGTCCCAAAAATCAAGTTTAAAGATTGAGTGGCAGATTGTCATTCTGGACGGTGGTCACAGCTTTATGAAAGGAATTGTAATAAGTAGGGCCGTACCTTTCGAAGTTCTGTACAAATCGCGATCATTCGCTCTGTTTCCTTCACTCTCCAGCTAGCGACTGAACATTTAACAAAAACCATGAGTTATATTTCTTATGTTGGATTTTTAGGTGCACACAAGAAGTTGCCTCCCTTCCGAAGTTGTTTACATTATGCATGAGCCTACGACCTAAATTAAAGAGGCGACTTTTCAAGCAGTTAGTTATTCTCTTCATCACTCATAATCTTAAGGGGGGTGGGTGGTGGGTGGGGGGCGGGGGATGTGGGTGTTCTGTAATACAGTCATCACTTGCTACTCCTGTCATAAACGTATTGACAACATTACTATTTTCGGTTTCTCCCAACATGGTTGACTACTTTCTCTAATAATTTAAGTTTGAAAGGGAGCATGGACAATTATGCTAAGAGGAGATCGATCAATCCATTTGTAACGAGGAAGTATGATTTCAGGGAGGCAACTAGGCATATGTGTCTCATTTTTCTATGTCTTATCCATTTTCTTCGACATCTACAGACCCCACGTATTAACCATAGAATATAAGTATGGTCGGGAGAAACTAATGTCTGACTCACAGGTCTATTTGAGTTTGGTGGGGAGAAACTCAATGCAAAACAAGTGGTTTCTAATTCTCAATTTGACTAGCTCCGCTAGTCAAGCAACAAGAGATATCACCGTCTCTTGAGCAAACAAAACACTACCTCACTGCAGTGCAGTGAGCTTTCAGTCAAAAGATGAACTTAAGTTACCATTTGCGCCAGGGCTTTGACTCACTAGATTTATTGTACATCATGAAGGCCCTCAATGAAAAGCTATGAGTTTCACATATAGCATATCAAATATCATTCTATGCGAAGGTGTGAAGGTCAAAGGAGTAAAATGTGTACCATCTCTAATGGCAGTAGGACCATCAGCATAAAGGGCGACAACCGCAAGAGTCATTGCCACATCTGGCATTTTGTTCATGTTGACATCAACGGCACGCAAGTGTTTTCTTCCAGATGAGTCCCTTGGTGGTCCAGTGACAGTGACGCTGTTCTCTGTCCAGCTAACTTCGCAGCCCATCTGCTCAAGAACCTCAGAAAATTTTACATCACCCTGTAGAAAATCAAGAATGGGGAAAGATTTAGATTAGATTCAGATTTTTGATTCAAGAGAAATAATGAGGTATACAAGAAGCCTGGACATCTCATCTCTTCACACCAGAAACTAAGAGTCTATATTGACAAACATCCTAAAAAGGTCCATGGACAACTGCATGGTTACAACAAAAAGCTCAGAATATCACAAGCTATGCAAGATTAGCAGGCTATTCTAATTCTTCAAAAATAGCTGATTAGATCCAAGGTTTTGTAGATATCTGCTTAACAAAGAGGACTCATCTAGAGCTATCACATGGGGCATTTGAATCTCTTTGCTACTTTTCAAGTATTTTAATTACATTCTCAAGCCTCAAAATGCTGAACGAAATCACTATTTTTTTGGTTTTGGAATAAGATGGGTTAAAGCAAAATGGCTCACGAAACTATAATGTGCTTCTTGTACAGTGAAGTAGCAGTCGGTTGGTGCAATTCTGATGCAATATGCAATACGGGTCATCTGTAAGCAACCTCTCTATGTTTTCAACATAAAAAAAAGGCTGCGTACATCTGGCCTTGCCCCCTTGCCCTCACTTGCCATAAGCGGAGCCTTTGAGGCACTGGGGTAATGCTGCAGTTGTTGTTCAAAATGACCCGTTCTAAGGCTTAGTATCATACCTGTAGACTGCTTGTCCCACAGCCCTCAACTGTGACAGTCCCGCCAGTCACTGCAGCCCCTGCCAAAAAGTAACTAGCACTTGAAGCATCCCCCTCGACGTATGCATTTCCCGGAGATCTGATAGATTAATGATGATTCAGACAACAAAAAAAACATGCCAGAAAGCGAACGCAGACAAAAATAAAGAGACTCACTTGTACTTTTGACCACCTCGGACCAAGAACCTATCCCAGCTGCCACTATGTTCTACAGAGACTCCAAAACGCTCCATTAACTTGATCGTCATCTCCACATACGGAATAGAAATTAACTTATCAATGATTTCAATTTCCACATCTCCGAGACCCAGAGGAGTAGCCATTAGCAAAGCAGTCAAATATTGACTACTAACTGATCCAGAGAGCTTCACCTGCAAATATGTTTTGTAAAAGCACATAAATAAAAAAGTTTGGAGTTTCTAGTTCACACATATTAAATCACTATATCATACACTCTGTATACCTAGACCTTGACTGTCCTCAACATTCTGCGTATACCAATTAGATCATGAGTCAATACAGTCATCACAATCAAGTATCCAGGTACCCAATATCGATTTGTCAGCAATGCACGTTATTTTTTTTTTTTTGGTAGAGGAAATGTTGTCTCTATGGGAAAAGCGGTAGGGGGCTTTCGGAAAGATCCTTGTCATAATTTGAGAAACAAATTGGAACAACTTGTATTGAGCTATCTTAGTTGATACCTTATTCTCAATCCTTATATTCTCCTTTATTTGGTATTACAAGTCTTTCTAACCTTTTTATTTTTTTTATGCCTTATCGTATCTGGATAATATGAATCTCACCTTGCCCCCAGGAAGCCCCCCTTTAGCATTTACACGAACAGGTGGACAATTTGTGCCAAGAAAACAATCAACATCTGCACCCAGTTGCTTGAGACCTGCGACCAGATCTCCAATAGGTCGCTCCCTCATTCTTGGTACTCCATCAAGTACATAGCTGTAACAAACCAACATAGAAAACAGCATTAAATTTTTAATCTCAAAAAGATTTAATTCCAGACAGTAATGACAGTGGAGTGAGTGCAGCCAACAATGGAAAAAAAGATCAGGCAGAAATCACTTAGGCATCACATAATAGTGCCCATTCAAAACTAAGTCTCATCACTTCAAGTGCTACATTAACATACACAAGTCTCAGACTTTTTATTTGTCTATGTTTACAGACATTACAGTAAAGCAGATACTATGGCCTCTCCTGCAATATAAACAAGCAGGTGAGAGACCACCCGGTCATCTTTGAGCTTTACAAGATTTTCCGTGAACCGAATTGTCTTCAGCAGTAAATGTACAAAATTTCCATCGAGTTGGACTTACAAGGACTAGTGTAAGTACGAGCTCCAAATGAGTATAAAAGTATAAACCTAAGAAAGAGCTATCTCACCCTTAATAGACCTCAGCAAGATGGTACAAGGTAGAGCAATACCCTTTTCCTTCATTTAGAGAAAGAGAAATTAATAGACTGAACATAATCCAGCATACACCCAAGGACAAAATTAGAAGCATGTTCCAGGGTGTCACCATTACACATCCACCAGAATCTACTTCGACGTCATATATTACACAGTATAATAACTCCAGTGTGTGTAAAACCATCAGGTTTGTAATAATCAATCCAGCAATATATTGAATTCATTTTTTTTTTTTTGAGAAACATCGGGTTGTCCTGTGATAGAACAGTTTGGGGCCTACTCTCCTGCAGACCAACTTAGAATCTAAGAAGCTAAAGCCACCTGCTTAGGTGTTCAGATAAATAACTTACTGTCCACCAGATTGCATTTTGAATGTACTAGCAGGCAGATGCAATAACAAAGCCTTCAAGTTCATGTTTGGAATTTCTTTCTCCCACACCTTCCAAATAACAGAGTGTCACATTTTCTCTTTGGTGTTTATAAAGAGGCCTCTTTTCTGTAATGTTATACTCCGTATATAACAGCAATTTTACTCTACATCACAGGAAACATCTAGGAAATACACAAAAACATGTAACACAGACGGCCTTTGGTATCGTTTGTTTTTGTAAGAAAGACACGATAGACAGACCTAGAATCTCCTCCAGCAACAGTAACTGCAGCTGTCAAAGGCCGCATGGCTGTTCCAGCATTTCCAAGGAAGAGCTCAATCTCTCTTTTTGAACCTCTACCAACAGGGAATACACCACCACAACCCTCTACAACTGCTCTTTTCGTCACATTATCATCTTCCACTTTCAATCCAAGGGTTCTCAAAGCATCAAGCATGTAGCGGATATCATCACTGTATAGCAAGTTGTCAAGCACTGTTGTTCCCTGTGGTGTAATTTGAGTTAGAATGCAGGAAAGTAAGATAAGGAGATTTATTTCGGGAAATGAAGAAAAAAAAGAATACAAACTCAGAAATAACTAAACAAGAATATACCAAAGCCAGCCATCACTCAGAGTCAAGTTGGCTCATAACCGCATGACACGAGCGCCCTACAATGTTAAGAGGTGCTTTCGGAATGTGATAAAGCACATACTCTCACTTGTCAAATGTGATCCATAGTATAAGTCCTCTATCCCTATTTTTTGTTCAAACGTTGGCTATGGAGATAGATACTTCGAACAAAAAGGTCTTGTGGCCTTGATTTAGCTTTAGATAACCCAAAATTGCCTTATGGCATGAACAAAGCTGTTCTCAGTCTTCTCACGCCAATAGGTATGGGAGGCTGCATTTGACCGACTGTGGGACATGGAAACAGGGACGCCCAATTACTTTGAGATCAATCCTCAAAGTGTGCATTCGTGGGATTTAGCTTAGAGAGAAGATTTTGAGCATATGATTACTTGCACAGCATTGTAAATTTTTTCCAATTTGGATCACACTGAACTCTATGAGCTAAGATAAGGCAGGAAAGAAAAAGGCACCAACTTTTTTTCTAACTCTCCCAATGGGCTGAATATCATGGTCATTTGTCCATAAACGAGGAAGATGAACAGTTTACTACAAGGCTTGGAAAGTAGACTGGGAGGCGTTGGAGGCCCTTCAATACTACTTTCATGAGCCCCAAACCCAACGAGAAACCAAAAATGGTAAAATGGATAAGAACAAGAAAAACACCAGAGGTTCTTTATATATCCATTTGGCATGAGCTATTGAAGAGGGCAAATAGAATGAGGATTCCCTTCCACAAAAAATTCAATTCACGATATAACCCCCACCCCCATAAACAAATTCCCAAGAAGGAAGACAAAAGTTAAAAGTTGATCAGAAATAAGATTCAAGGCAGCAACCAGTACTAGATACGGACATGTCAAGTCACTACTCAAAAACATCATGCACTATGTGTGTATGTCATGTCGATACATAACATTTATCAGAGTAGAGATAATGAATTCAAAGTTGTATATGGTAGTATCAAGATAACCCCAGTGTAAACTGAGTATTCAGTTTTTTTATCTTAGAACAGAAATTTTGGACATAATCTGTCTTCACAAGAGAATAATAAAGAAAAACCCATTGCCATATAGTGCCAAACCCTTTCAGTACCCATTAGTACATATCATCTCCAAACAGTTGTGTATGTGTTAACATTTGTTCTTATTTAAAGACAAAGTTAATAAGGTTTGAACAGCATGCAGATTAGACCAATGCTTTGAAGATTCTGAAGTCTACACACCACAGATAAAATAGGTGACGGAATAAAATGCGTTTAATCAGCTTCCCCAAGGTTTAGAGTTTCACTTCCAACACCAATCAGGTATCTCTTATATGAAGGGCACGAATGATACAAACGAAGTGAATCTATGTCTACTCCAAAGATATAGTTTACTATCACCGTGAAGACGGACACTGTCTCAGGCAGCTAAATTGTAAGGGAAGCGCTGGAGGACAAACTCTAATTCTCAATACATGGTGAATTGCTAACACATATCGCCTTCGATAACCCTCCAAATGGTAAAAGCAATCCACACAAGTTCAACACATACACAACACAGATTCGAGAAGTTGATCACCCAGCAGCGCACATATTCCATCATTTATCATCCAATTACAATCCTAAAACCCATAAAAACTCCAATAATACATCTAATTTATCAAACTCGAAAACCCATCTCCTGATTCATCAAAATAACAGAATTCGCCAGTCCAAAACACTACCCAATACTTCCATGATCATTATAAAAATCAAAACTTGAACAACAACATCAAATAGTTCGGGGTCCGGTAACATGAATCGTCATCTGAGACTGTCATACGTAACTAAAACTTGAACTAGAAGATACAAATTGAGATCAAGATCAAGGATGAATACCATACCTCAGCAAGGGCAGCAAGTAGGAGAATTCTATTGGACAAAGACTTGGAACCAGGCAAATTGACAGTACCAGAGATCTCCTTGATGGGTTGCAGCACAATTTCAGGCACAGTTGAAGGCTTCTCAGCTGCAGCAGCTGCAACTGAAGAAGCTCTGACCTTTACAACTGAAGATTGCCCACCAAAATTAACCATTTCACTGTTCAAAGACTGATACTTCTGAGAGAATCTCAACTTTGATCCAAATTTTACAGTTTGTAAGGATTTGGGTATGTGGGGTTTTGGTATAATTGGGCACATTTGTCTGCTTTGAACTCCATTGTTTATGGTTGTAGCTTGTGCCATCTCAATTTTTGAAAGCTTCTCTCTCAATCTTTCTTACAATTTCTTGTATTTTATGAGCAAATGTTGGTGGGCAAATGGGAGGGGAAGGAGATGATGGAGAGAGAACTGGGGTTTGGCTTACCTACCAAAGTTTTGGTGACAGGAAGAGAAAAGGGGGCCAAAGGGGGTTGGTAAAACAAAGAAATTATTAGTAGGCTGCGACTGATATAAAGAAGTGTCAACTAGAAGCAATTCCATCGTGGCAAAATTGACCATATTATTGTGAGATATACTCTTATTCAATTCAAGAAGATATCGGCGTATCTATCACACAAAATCGGAGTAATTTGTTTGAACAAGACTTTTTGTTTCTGTCTTTGGCTTCTAATCTGTAAACTAGGAGCACTTTGTTGAATTGGGAGTTTGGTGGATCAGATTATAATTAGCTTTGGTCCTTTTCGCTATATGGATACTTCACATAGTTGAGGTTTGCTTGTTCTATCTCGTCTCACCACATCTCATTTCACCAACCCCTTTCCTAAAAAACGCTGCGATGTTCTTGATTCGGTATTTTATGGTCGTGACTCCTCCGGAGTCATACAAGTATGCGATAATTCAAGGTAACACGTGTATAAGATGGTTAATATAATAATACATGACGACAAATTTGTGTGTAATCCATTCACCAACCGCAATTGTTGCACGATTGAGGTTAATACGTAAAAAATTGTTACCTCTTCTTTCATTTGTACGCTTCGTTTGAATTTCTTTTACATACGATGCAATATAGAGTATTTTGCGAGTTAAACCTAACTTGAGTTGATCTAACAAATCAATAGAGACATCAGATAGGTGGCTTCGGCTCTCGATATTTCTCACCTACCACCTGTTATTATCATCCATGGATGCGTATGCCAAAACACTTTACTGTACGACCTCATCTACCTACCCCCAAAAAATCCAGACCTGATTTTTTTTCTGAAAATGCATAAACCCTTTCCGTGTGAGGAACACTGTAAATCACGGCAAGTAGTAATATACAAGCCACGAAGGTAGAACGCGATAAGCTTTTAAGTTGTAGTCCAGGAACTTCAAACCCAACCTGTAGCTCTAAAACCGTGCATTATCCAACCATAAAAACGCCTTATGTCGAACTTCTTGTGCACGAAGGTCTTGCCTCGTGCATCAGAATTCACAATGCTTCTCCTTAGAAAACAGATGTTGTAAAGACTTGACAGAGTTCAAGAGAATATACGAGCAAACATCAACAAACTATAACTGTTTACAAAAATTTAAGGGCTTATACAAATCACAAACATCTAATCTCATGGAAGATCTCTTTGGCCTCGTAAGTGCTCAAACTTCATTTCCAAGTTGCTCAGCTGATTTTGGGAAATAGAGAATGAGCAGTCTCTTATTATGATATGTGAAAACCACTAATTGCTAAGAATGATGTATAACTAGCTCAACAAAATCAGAAAAGCGTGGGTGTCGAGTGTCATTGTAGGTGGCCATATGTTCAGCAAACTGATTTAGCAGCCGCGATGACAGCCTCTTTCGTGATTCCAAACTCCTTGTATATCTTTCCAGCCGGGGCACTGGCGCCGAATCTGTCAATACCAATTGCTTTGCCTTTGTCACCAACATACCTTAACCATCCAAATGTTGATCCAGCTTCAATGCTAACCCTAGCTGTCACAGCTGCAGGCAAGACACTCTCTCTATACGAGTCTGGTTGAGCATCAAAAAGCTCCCAGGAAACAAGAGAGACAACTCTAACAGCCTTTCCTTCCTTTCTAAGCTCATCAGCAGCTTGGGCAGCAATCTCCAGTTCGGACCCTGTTCCCATCAGAATAACATCAGGTTTGTTGCCTGCAGAGTTGTCAGAGATTGTGTATCCACCTTTCTCAACCCCTTCAATGGAAGTTCCAGGAAGTTGTGTGAGCTTTTGACGAGATAGAGCAAGGACTGAAGGTGTCTTCCTATGTTCAACTGCGACCTTGTAGGCACCAGCTGTCTCAGTACCGTCAGCGGGACGAAGCATGAAAACATTTGGCATGGCCCTTAAACTGGCCAAATGCTCAATCGGTTGATGAGTTGGCCCGTCTTCTCCAAGCCCGATGGAGTCATGGGTCATGACAAAAATTACTCCAGCCTGCGACAAGGCAGCCATCCTAATGGAAGCCCTCATGTAGTCAGTGAAGACAAAGAAAGTTGCACAGTAGGGGATGAAGCCAGGGCAGTGCAGAGCAATCCCATTGCAGATGGATCCCATTCCATGCTCCCGGACACCAAATCGCAAGTTCCTTTCCTCGGGTGTATCTTTCTGGAAATTGCCGAACATCTTAAGCAATGTCATGTTTGAGGACGCAAGGTCAGCACTTCCACCAAGAAAACCTGGAAGAACTTGTGCAAGGGCATTTAGACACTGTTGAGACAGATTCCTGGTGGCATCAGCAGGGCTCTCAGGGGTATATGTCTGTGAAGGGCGTAGAAATCATGATAGTCATTACAACATTCAGAGGTGAAGCACAAATGATAGTTACTATAATTCTTAGGATAACAAATTTAAGGTTGGCTAACATGATTCACACTATAAGAAAGTAAACCTCATAAAATAAATAGTAAAACGCGTTAACAAGTTCCACTCACCGGAAGTGCCTTCTCCCAACCAGCTGGCAATTCACCGGTGATGATAGACTTCAGCTCTGCAGCATCATCGTTGTACTTCTTTTCGTACGCTGCAAACTTTTTGTTCCATTCAGCTTCAAGAGCTGCTCCTTCAGGGATGTGGCGGCTCCAATGCCTGAAGGGGAAAAAAACCTCTGCTGAGATTTCAATCTAGGCATACAAAATAACCGCTTGAAATATTATCCAAACACAATCACTTACTTCTTAACTTCAGCAGGCACATGGAAAGGCTCATGAGCCCACGCAAGATTGCCCCTTGTTGCTTCCACTTCCTTAGCTCCCAAGGCACTACCGTGTGCGCTATATGAGTTAGCTTTGTTGGGAGAACCATAACCAATAGTTGTAGTCACCTGTCATCACAAAGTTAGAATTAGTACTACACTACACATTCAAAAGTAGCAAAACTCATCCACCTAAAAATCCAAAACCATATTGATGATAAAAAGATGAGTAAACCTATGCGAAGTCGTTACCTTGATCAAAGTGGGCTTGTCAGTAACAGCCTTAGCTTCTTTAATGGCAGCACGAATTTCATCATAGCCATTGTTGCCATTCTTGACCCAAATCACATGCCATCCAAGAGCTTCAAAACGCTTGTCGACATTCTCAGTAAATGCAATCTCTGTGTCTCCATCAATAGATATATGATTGTCATCATAAAATGCGATAAGCTTGCCAAGGCCCCAGTGCCCCGCAAGAGAGCAGGCTTCTTGAGAAACACCTTCCATTTGACAACCATCTCCCAGTATACAATACCTAAAACAGAAAGCAGCCCACTCAGAAATCAAATGAAGAGCCAGAGTCCATTTTCAGAGTGTAGAAAGGAATCATAGGATAAAGGAACTTACGTGTAGTGATCAACAATCTCCGCATCAGGCTTGTTAAACCGAGCAGCCAAGTGCTTCTCAGCAAGAGCCAGCCCAACAGCATTGGCAATACCCTGACCAAGTGGACCTGCAAAAATATGAACGCAATTGGACCAACTAAGCACTGACCCATTTCGAGATGAATCTGCAAGGCAAAATCTTCAAAGTCTAGGTCAAGTGCAAACCAGTGGTGACTTCAATTCCAGGAGTCTCGAAGTTCTCAGGATGACCAGGGGTTCTGCTTTCCCACTGACGGAAACTCTTCAAATCATCTACCTAATAAACAATATCCCAAATAAAATTGAGTGACACTCCACCCAAAGTAACTATGAATACGTAGTTCTATTGGGTAAGTGAACTTCTAACTGTGACTACATGCTACCATCACTCAAAACAGAATGCCAGTCAAGATTATGGTTAGTCACATAACACTGAAGTGCAAAATAAATTGCACCTAGCAGCTAACGCCTAATGAAACTCTCTTGGTTCTTCTACACCGACTAATCAGAATGCGAGAGTGTGACATTGGCGAAGGAAAACGTCAACAAAAAGCTGCCGCCTTTAGGTTCAACCATTAGTAATCAAACTAGCATACCACCTCAAACCCCATACAACCTTAAGCATTATAACCAAACTAGCATACCATCTCAAACAACATGCAACCTCAGGCATTTTAATCAACTATAGTCAACCCTCACATAAAAAGCTTCATTCTAAATTTCTAACTACAACCTAGCTCATAACACTAAAATCTAGATCAGCAATTATCCAACATCACAAATCACAATCGTACCATACAAGTTACAAAATGTCAGCTAACTCACTAGTAGCAAACAACCTATCTACTTCAACACATCATAATCATAATCTTATGACACAGAAATATAAGTATATAACCTAGCCAAACTCACATATAATTCCAAAACAAAAGTACCCAGATTATAAAATCAAAATCCCATTTCCCCCCACCAATAATAAACCCCAACAAAACAACAAAAAAAAAGTAAAGGAAACTTCAACAAGAATTCTTCTCAAACACCAGTAATTTGTACACAACACACTTGATTACAGAGAAAACGGAGAAACACCCAGATCAAAACTCAAAAAACCCATCTCAAATCACCAATCAAAAAACCAAAAAAAACATCAAAATCACAACTTTGAGGAGAGAGATTATTATACCGTGACACTGTCGTAACCAGCAAGATGAAGGAGAGCATACTGAAGCATACACCCATGACCAGCTGAAAGGACGAATCTGTCCCTGTTAAACCAGTACGGATTCTTCGGGTTATACCTCATAACCTCATCGTACAAAATGTGACCCATGGGCGCACACCCCATGGGCAAACCCGGGTGACCCGAATTCGCCTTCTCCACCGCATCGATAGCTAAGAATCTGATCGCGTTGACTGACTTGTCCACAACCGCGACATCCGCCCCGGAAGGCGGCGACTGGACCGCCGAGGCGGTGACGGTGGTTTGTGGGGCGGCGCGGAGGGTGGAGGTGGATGAAGAGGAGGATTTGAGGGTGAGGGAGTTTAGGAGGGATGATGACGTGGAGGAGAGAGAGAGGGAGGTGGCGTGTGCGATACGACGGTGGTTGTGGAAAAGGGTGGCGGAGGGGCGGGGGGTGGTGGTGGTTGCGATCGATTTAGAGAGAGAAAGTGAGGACGCCATTTTTAGAGTTTTTTTTAGAGAGAGAAAAGTGTGCGTGACGATTTTGTTTTTGTTTTGCGGGAGTTTTTATTATTAATGAGTGGGGGTTGGTGACCGTTGGATTTTATACAACTGTGAAATCAGAGCCGTTGATTGATTGCTCCCTCTGATTTGATCTTGTGACTTATTTGGTTCTTTGAATTCTCCGCTCCGGAACTTCGTTGTTTTATTTCATGATGATTGTGTTCGTAATACGTTGAGTTGACACGAAACTCTACTAATTTGGTTAATTTGAGTTTTGTTGGGATTCACTCGATTAATTGGGAACTACGAGTTTATGGCTCAAATGATATGGTCTCGAGGGTAAATCAAATGGTGCAAATAGAAGACTTTTTTTTTTTTTTTTTTTTTTTTTTGGTTTTGTTGTTGAATAATGCCGAAAGGTTGGTTGGTTAAAAGGTTGATTAAAGGGGTGGATTAGTTAAGTGGGAGGAAATGGCTACTAATGGTGCATGGGATGGGGTGGGACGGCCTTTGGGGTTAAGGGTGGGTCAATGCCAAATTATAGTTTATTATATTTTGTTGAGAACAGCCATGAATCATGAACATCCGAACAAAAGGAATCAAATTTCAAAGATCAAATTATACATATACTAGTGTTAATTAATGTTGTGGCAAAATTGACCACTATTGATTAGATGTACTCCTATTAACTTTAAAATCGAGAGAAAAACATGAAACGAGATGAATTTTAAGGTTTGATGACGTGATTTACATTTTTCATCAATTGACGTAATAGATAGAAGGGGTTGTTGAAGAGTTAGGAACTTAGGATGACAGGGTTGGTGATAGAGAGCCAAAGTTAACTGCAAAAGTTGGTAAAAGTGTTGCTTTTACAATTGAAGACTTTTGGGTTGTGACACTCGGAATTATATTTCTAAAAAAAGTTAAGAATGCTTGTCACGAGTAATCAAAGTACCTCCCACCCAACATAATTGTGTTTAGAGAGATAATAAACAATAAAGGGACATCATCGTCTCCATTCCCGCCTTTTCTCGATTGTAATTTGTTCTCCCAACTTAGAGTGACGGTTCTATGTTACTTTATGACGACCCCAAATCATTTTGGGACTAGCCGTCGTTGTCTATTAAAGACACTCGTACTTCATCTCACAAAGTTTTATGGAAAGCAATCTTTAATCAGTTCAAAGAGAGACAAAAGAGCAGATGAGTCAGTGTGAAGTTTATAAAGCTGTGAAAACCCAAAGGGGAATTTTTGTGAAATCAAACTCAGGAACAAAAAAAGAACAGGGGAAAAAATGAACTTATTTGATGTGTTTGAAGAATAATTACAAGACATAAAAGCTCACATAAGTTTAATTCTTTTACAACTTGTACTTAAGTTTCTGATTCCTGTAGTTGTGATGGAATATGGTGCTGATGCAGATGGAAGCGAGGGTGACTTATCGAGATGAGCATAACGTTCTTCACCATTCCAGTACAAGATGATCCTGTTTGTACTTGCGTGCGACCAACTGTCACCTGTACAGCACAAATAAACCATCAATATGAAACTGAAAGCTGAAAGTAATATGCACTCTAATGAGGGAGTACTCCACAAGATACCATGAAACAACAGTGGCTCAAGAGGACAGAAGGGTAAATTGCAGTGTACCTAATGCTAGAGTTAACTGATAAGAGCCGTCTGAGCACTTGGTTGCCGCTTGATTCAATAAAACCACCTTCAGACACACAATTAACCATCAGAAAAGATGACAATAGGCTAACCATACAAGCAGGAAGATCTTTTTTAAGGGGTAGAGGGCGAGAGCTCTTACCGCCAGATTGAACTTCTGTGCAAGTTTCATGAGTTTCAGCGCCATACCACCAAGAATACGGGTCCTTGAGGCCATGTCCTCAAAATCTTGGCGAAAGTAAAATGTAACACTATCAATTACGACCATTTTGACCTGAATTAACACATATGTAAAAAATATCAGCATAGAGAAAAAAACCTGTAGATGTGTGCGTTACTGTCTTACTGAAGTAGGTAATGGTTTTGAGTTTTTGAAGCAGCTCTGCATGTCAGACATACACTTGCACAGTATATTGTGATGTTGAAGACACATGTTAAGGAAGCTCAGAAGACCAAATTTCTTTAGCATACAACATCATCCAGGAAACTTTGTGATAAATGCTCAGTCACACTAAAGAAGTAACACTCGGTAATGGCGGGGAGTAACAGAACTCTGACAATAATAAGGATTCAGTAAAAGCTACTGTATGTAATTGGAGTCTAAAGCAGCACTAAAGTACTTACATCTTTATGCTCTGCGATAAACTTGTCCAAATGATTTATCATGGCAACTTGTTCAGTGTAACTGCAGATCCGGAAATGAAAAATGTTAGCCAGGAAAGTCTCTGGCGTCAATTTGTCTTCTACAGTTCGTATATCTCTATGTCGACAACTGTTATCCTTCTGCATATCCTCAATGCATCCTTCAGCCATCTGTAAAGCACGCTCCACCATGAAGCTGCCCTCTGTATCTAAACATACATCTAAATAGCTTAGAATCGATCATTAATTGAAGCAGGAAAGCTGATCCACTCATGACTCACCTACATAAACTGCTTTCCCACCAAGGCCACCACGAGCTACTGGAATTTGAACATTAACTGCAAGTTGAATCCTGAAACCATGCTCATTATAGTGAAACAACTTAACAAATAGTACGAGTAGAAATTTTGGTCACTTACCCAAATTGTGTTTTGCCAATGCCAGGAATGCCACCTACATTTCAGTGACGTGACAATTTTAAAAAAAACCAGGAAAATTGCAATACTAATTGAGAAGGAACTTCATATAATAATTCATATTATACATATAAACATTTGGGAGGACAGACCAATTTCAGTGACTTCTCTGCAGCCTATACCGCCACCCAGGATGTTGTCAATGTCTGAGGAAGATGTACTTATCCGTGTAAGTGACTCATCACTAAGCATATCCCAGGCATTTTGAACACCTACAGCGGACCATCTGAAGTTTAGAGCATTGCATCGATAACTTTTCAAGTAGAAAACTAAGCACACAAAAGTTGGCGTAGCATTACTAGTATATACAGATGAAGAAACAATTCAATTGCACATTACTCAATATTGATAAACCAAGATAGAAATGGCGTAATACTCCAACAAATTGTTAAGCCTCGACAAATGATGGAATGCTAAAGGATTACATCTTTAACCATAGCTAATAGGTGCATGAATGGGCAGTGAGATAGGTTCATGTACTATTTCTGAAATTTTTTGTAGTCACTTGAGTCCTGAGTCTTGACACATATATATATCGTTAATATTTGCAGACATTTTGGGATGCTAATAACGGAATTTCTTACTTCGTTTCCCAAAAGGCCAAAATCACTCATGTCCACAGTCTCCTTGTATGAAATATTATAATCAACAGCATATACAAAAATCACTCATTAAAGCGACCCCTTCCAATTCGTAATGTAAGCATGGACACTCCCATGGTAGTGAACCATTATGTAGCAAATAAGGTACACCAAACTTTATGTTAGAAAAGTTACCATTTAGAGTTGTCTGATTCCCATCAAACGTGTCTAGTCTGCTACTACGCGATGCTGCCTTCAAAATTTGAACAGCTTCAGCATCCGAAATGTTTAAATCTGTTGGATAACTTTGGCAAGATTAAATGTGTGCAAAGCAAGTAAAATCAATAAAGGCCCAGTACAAGCATCAATCAGCCGCCCAGCCGGCACAAGTCAATAAAAACTTGAAAAATCTCCTACAAAATCAGAAGCAAGCATTTCACCCAGGGTAAAGCCTGTTTATAGGGATGAGGACTGCACTTGCCTAGCAGGAAGTCGGTATTTGTTACACATAACTTGCATGTTATAGTTCAGGCACTATTGATGGATACATTTTAACATATCTACCTATTCAATTGAAGTCCTAGGTAGTAAACATCACCAATCGAGTGAACCCTATAGCTCCAGGCGATTTATTCAGTTCCTCTCAAACTCTCATACTGACCACGACAATCACGAGTCCTTCAAAACATATTACACAAGCTACCAATATGACAATATTTTGTAGCATCCATTGAGTCAATAGTATGAATATCGCGTGCCTGTAAGATTTATGCGGTAACCTCTATCGCTTACCATTGTTCTAACACATACTGACATCCGACAAACTCAAAGCCAGGTTGCTCTAGAAATGCATAGAACACCCAAATGAACTCCTTTCTCATCCTCACCAAAACCAAAACAAATCTCCCCCAATTACACTATATAAGGCCGAGAAAACAAAGACCCACAAACCCATTTATATAAAAAACCTCAAATTTGCCAAATTAACTTCAGCTACACATTTGATTGCCCAAAATAGATGGAATTCAGCAACAGCCCTCGAACCCGAAACCAGCAATTAAATCATAAACAGAACCTTAATCCAATTATATAAGGTCTAACAAACAAAGACCCAAATACTCATTTACACCAGAAACCTCAATTTTGCTAAATAAAACTTCAGCTAGACATTTAATCAAACACTTGGAAGAAATGCCCAAAACACAATTGATTCAACAATAACTCTCAAACCCAACATCGGTATCGAATTAAAAACAAAGAAGTCACCAAATAATGAATCAAATGCATAAAAATTGAAGATAAATTCAGCAATATGGCATAAAATTACAACTGAAATTAAGAAAAAAAAAAAAAAAAGAGGGAACCTTGAGCAAGAAGCTGAGGAGAAGTGGAGGAGAGAGAAGAGAGAGAAGTGTAGCCTGCTGATATCAATTTCCCTCTTTGCGTTGCTGAAATCCCAACTCTCATCACCTCCATTTTTTCAATTTTTCACACTCGAAATTTTTTTCTGTGAAATATTACTATTTTCCCCCTCAATTTTCGCGCCAAAAAATTTCGCGGGTATTTTGGACTTTCGAATAGGCCCAGTCCACAAGTATACTTGCCGGCCAAAGATCCGATGTCAAATAATTGAAGGGAGTTATAGTTCTAGTTATTTAGGTTAAGAAGGAAATTTCGACAACGAAAACCATCTTCTAAATACACGTTCTCTCATCGTATAATCGTTTGTCTAGTTTGTGTTGCGTGTTTGTGTCCGGTTGTAAAACCTACAGATGTTGACCCGTTTAATTAAACGTGTGTATGAGGAAATTTCAACGGTAACCCAAAAATTTCGGAAGAGACAAAAAATTGAAGAGAAGGAAAGATAATTATTAGTGGAAGAAAAGGGGGAAGAGAAGGAAATATCATAGCAGCATCAAGATTTGTGATGGTGCAAGAAAGATCCGAAGCAGAGGAGTATGCGGTGTACTCGTTTGATGGATCAGAGGTTGCGGAAGAAAAGGAGGGTTTAGTTACTAAGGTGGTGGTAAAAGAGGCGTATATGAGGATCAACAAGGACACAATCCCCACTCGTCGAGGGCGGTTCGTTGCTGTTCCTTCCAGTGGTAAAATTTACATGGCATAAGGAGAGACCTAAAGATATAATAAGCAAAGTGATGCCTAGTGTTTACTGCATCGACTTCAAATCCGGTGAGGTCTTACGAGAGCCGGACCTTTGTTCGGCCAAGCTCGACCCTATCTTGCTTTCGGTTGGTTCTAAGATCTTTGTGTTTGATCCCAGTTGCAACAATATTCGCCTGCCTGACTTCGAGGTCCTTGATACGAGTTTGGATGACCGAACTTGGAGAGCATTCCCGGTACCTGAGTTCCCTCCGGATGGTGGTGATAATTGCTTTATGAAATGGAATGTGTGATATTCACGCTTGGGCTGTTTGTGGCTCTATCATCTTCATCTCTATCGAAAACACTGGCACTTATGGTGTTGACGTCGAACGTCCTGACGCTGGTTGGAACATCTTCGGTCCCTCGGAACTGCCTTTTGCTGGCTGTGCTTACCTTTGTGGTCAAAATACAAGCTCTGATCGTGAGATTTATTTATTGTGTGGTCTCAACAAAAGCCGGGATGTTTGTGCCTGCTGTCTCACTATTTCCCCTGATTCCCTGCTGATCACTGTTGATGTAATTCCCGTTCTTCGGCCTCGGCTTCAGGAGTTCTATGCCGGTGGTAATTTCTACGGAACTAACACGTTTCTGGTTCCATTCGGAGATGACATGAACAAGATGTATGTTATCGATACTGGCTATTCAGAGCGATGCTCCTCAACCCCGCGAAATAATCAACGTCTTGTCCGTTGATCTTTCAAGTTTGGCTGCTACACATCTCAGCGTCCGGAAGTCCACATGTTTTTTGATTGACGATGACAACTCCAACACAGCAATGCCGGAGGCCGTCTTCTCCTTATTTGTGTAATGTGCTTGCTTGATAAATTTCACGTAATGTTCCAACAAAGTTAATTTTTGAGTGGAATTGGTAGAGTTCACTAAAAATGTAAGGAAAAAAAAAAAAAAAACAAATAGAACTATTTTTTTTTTTTACCATGTTTCAAATGATAGAACTAGAATTCCAATCGTATAAAATAACCCTAGAATAAATGCACAAGTTTATCTACTCTACCGTACATGGAGAGCTATATTTCAACGAACATGTGGTAGTAACTAGCTTGTAAGCTCTTAAATTATGGAGAATTGAGTTGCAAATTTGCAAAACTCGTCCAAGCATACATGAGTATCATAGAACTTAGAAGCTGGGATATATACGCTTGTAGTTGAATTTACCTCCAACATCTCAAAAGTTGTTACATCAGTGATCAGGCTAATAACGCAAAAAACTGACCTGGCAAGAGACGCGTGCCACATATTCACTTGCTTCGTGAATCTCACTGCTGGTATGAAGAGAATTCGCAGTGCTCTCACGAAGCTCCACTACGTTCAAATGTTGGATTCTGGAGAACATTAGCTCAACCAGTCCTAGGTCTCCAGATCACTAAGATTGCCTATTTGACAAGGGCGTAGATAGACTTCTGGGGAAACCTTGCTCAATATTGTAAAAATTTATCAATTAGCTGCAATTGAAGGAAATTGGTGTCTTATCAATCATCATTGTTTTTCAGCATTTTGTCAGTTCATCCGTGAGAGATCAATCAACAAATAAAAAGGAGGAGCAACTTTGTCAAAAAAAAAAGACTAACAATCATACAAAGTGCGAATATTTTACCTTCAACAAGAGATCACAGTAGCTACTAGTTCACTACGAAGGTGGTTGAGCTGAGCCTTGGATGATAGATGTAAGAGATGGATGAATTCTGGCCGTCTTCATGGAACGGGCAACACTTCTCCCTTCAGCATACTCTTCTCCAAGTGGCCATCTAGGTCGGATATCATACTGTAGAACCACGGAAAAAAGTGGGTGAAACCAAGGCTAGAGAATAAATACAGGGTCAAGAATCAAGTAGGAGCTTTGAAATGTCCATATGGGCACATACCACAGTCTCTTCTGCTTCATCAACGGGAGGTGGTGGATCAAATCTTCCCACACGCAAGTTCTCAATGCCAGTCCAAGCAACCATGACACCTTTTGAAGCAAGAAGGAGAGATTTTAAATGTGCTTTACCAATTTTTCCTGATAGTCTGAAACATTAAAAGAGTTGCAACATCTCCTGAAACACACTTCAAGAAACTCTGTTTACTCTATCTCCCCGTATTCTTCATTTGAGCCCATTGTATTTTTAACAACGGCAAAGCAGAACAAATAAATTCCACCTTTGTAGACAATCGAACAAACTTGAACACTATGATAAGGAAAAAGTTGTACTATAGCGCCATCCAGAGGTAAAAAAAGAGAATCACGTAGAAATATAACCATCGATCTTAAATGAGAAGCATAACATTAACAAAGTAAAAATGAGAACAGTAACGGTTGTAATCAGTCCTATAGGAATGGCGCACCATCAGGTTTTTGCACAAAAGGCATCTTGAGTCTTGACCACACCTCAAATAGCACCTTGCAGGTGTATGGAGTCAGGGGAAGTGGCAAAGAATCAAATGAAGGGAAAGAAGCGTAAAACAAGGGCTTCTTAAAGAAAAGGATTGTATGAGACAGAAACTTTCTTCAACACTAGTGTCCATCCAAAATTCCAGCTGTACATAAAAGGCTTTAACATTTAGAGGTAACATAACATATGAGAATGACATACCATTATCGGTACAAAGACTAGGTGGAGGACAAACAAGCTGTAAATCTTTGCTTTTAACAACATGATCAAGTCTTGCTCTCACATATTGGTTTGATGCAACACCCCCTGAAACAACCTGCAAAAATACCTTGCATGAGAAACAAAGTACATTTGGCATTTAGATCAGGACAGATAATAAGAATACTCACAAAATATTTGATTGATGGCTCAATTTCCAATGCCCATTCAATGGCACGCTCACATCTGTCCTCAAGATGCAACACTGCAACTCGCTACAAGAAAACCTTCCCCGGTTAGATAGGAAGAGAAGTTATAGCCTAAAAGGATCATCAATGGGCAAGCAGCAAGATAAACAGGCGTAAGTAGAAAACAGTGTCATCAAGTAAAGTAACCTGGAAAGAGGCAGCAATATCAGCCCTCAACCTTCTGTCTTGGGTACTTGCAGATGAAAGAGGAATCTCTGCATTACTGCAAACAGTACAATTCTCAACAGTTGGAGAATACATGTAAATTGCTAGGCGGAGCTACTACTTGACAATTCATCGCGAAGTCAGAACCACAAGATAGAAAACATTTTAGCCAAAACAACTACTATTCATTACAACTCCATTCTGGGAACAAGAGCAATCTGAATATTGAAGTAGCCTAATTTACCTAAAGCTTCACTCCATTGCCCTTTGGAGCAAAGAGGTACGTAGTAGTATATGGAACATTTGGTTATTATATAGATAAATACTCCCGGGACAGAGAGACACCGATAGTGATATAAAAGTTTGATTAAAGAACTTGGACAGTCAGGGGCATAGGGTAAAGACGTGGAAAGAGCCCGGACATATAACCACTAAGCTGGGTAGTTTTCTGACTTCTGAGAGTTAAATTACTCTGTTACTGTTTAGCCCATTACGCCACTTTTGCACTGTGCTTGCAAAACTCAATCAGCTTGCCTTCCTACTTAATGAGATTGTGGAAACTTTGTTATGGCCTAGGAGGCAAACTCAATTACTGCCCCACCCTTGGAAGAGGTTCGACCTGCCTTACGCTTAAACGAGGAACTAAAGATATGGATGTAATGAGTGAGATGCACACCCCCCTCCCCCAATCCCAAAAAAAGAGATACACCCTAGGCATGTAAGCTTTCCACCTTAGCACAACAGATGCTTGCAATATACAGAGGGTGAAGACTTATCTACCAAAAGGGAAGGGTGACGAACGTACAAGCTTAAAGGATGAGTACAACAAATCAGTAAACTCAAAGTGGTTCCCGCTGTAGGCAAATTTAATGGAAGGTCAACACACATGAAGATTTACAATCGGAGGAACATATGCTTACATATCTTTGGATCCAATTGCCAACCTCACTTGAGTCTTCAGACCAGCATAAGAGAAGTTGCAATCCTTGTGTTGTCGCATTGGAACCTGACAATATAACAGCCATAAGATGGAGGAAAAGTTTTACAAAAGCAGTTCAGCAGTATAGCCCTATAAAGCTAAAGCATACAATTACATGACTACCAAAACACCACAGACATACTTTGAGATTTACAAACTTAGGATCACCCTCTCTAGCAAGCTCCTCTAAAGCTGGGCCACCACTTTTTCTCATATCTAGGCCAAGCCACCTTGCTGTTTTGTCGTATGCTTCACCAATTGCATCATCTATGGTCGTCCCAAGTTGTATGTAATTGCCAAGTTCACGAGCAAGAATTAGAAGATTGTGCCCTCCTGAAAACCACGATTAAATTCCTCAAGTTATTAAAGCATCACGGATGAAACTCAAACAAAAGTACTCACTAAAGACAATAAGAAATGATCTCAAAAAAAAAAAAAAAAAAAGATACTATGAAGCTTCCAGATTAAAGAAGAAAAGGCTGGCCAAACTTGAGAGCACGTTAGAAATACATAAGTGCACGGATAGTTAATGAATCCATGTTGTATCTTTGTTGCTTCGGAAATATAAATAAATTATACGGATTCGGCTCAGCAATAAAGACAGGAAGTGACCGAAATTGGCTCGCTTGCCACAAATACAACTGAAGCAAATGACATTTAACAATCTACGTTCTCTGAGAAATTTCACAGTAAAAACCCTGCATATATATATAAGTCTTAAATAATCATCACCTGAAATGAGCAATGCCATGAAGGGAAACTGCAAGTTGCTATCAGTCAACCTGCAGGATTTCAAGAAAAAAAAAAAAAAAAAAAAAAAACAGCAGTTAGCAGTAGCATGGAGCCATGAATCATGTTTGGAAGTAATTATCCATCCAAACTGACTATTCACTGAAAGAGAAGGGACGCACTTACAGACCCTTCATTCAAAGATGAGGCCTATATCACATTTTACCAGATATACTCATTGTTCTTGAATACAATTTAAAGATATACCAGTATCTGTGGTGTTTCCTTACATATCAAAATGATTTCATACCTCGCTACTAAAGTATGAGCTTCCATGTGGTGCACACCAACTATAGGCAGTTGAAAGTTACAGGCAATTTGCCGTGCTTTCTGGACACCAACTACATTAAGATTATGAGCACCAAGTCAAGAAAAGTTAAACCCCTTAGCTAGCTAAATAGTATGGTTTTGACCTAAAAGGAAAAAAGGAAAGAAAAGCAAAGATATAGTATGGTTTTTGTTTTAATGAAAGATCTCTTAAAGCTTTTGAACGCAAAGCTAAAATTGGATTGTGACTACATATAGAGCTCTGTACCCTTCCATCTTAATTCATCAGTCAGGAAACCCGCCTCATATATAAAGCATTCAAACTTGGAATCTAGTCAAGGCAAATTATTCAATGAAGTAATGTTATACGAGACCACAGTTACAGATAGGATGAGTTTATTTCTCAGTTTATTTTCTCAGTTATGCCCTGAGAATTGATTGCTTCATTGCTATTAAAGTAACCTCATGGAACAATCATTTGAGAATTGCTTCATTGCCTCCAAGGATAACATCAACAATGTGCAGCCGATCAGAGATGGAAACACACTTTCAGAAGTCTGTAAGTTAGACATGACACATTCAAAAAAAAAAAAACACATGCATGAAAATTCAGATCAAATGGAAAAAAAAGCTAACTGCTGACACAAGTCATACAACCTACACTACACTGCTTATCTGCCGGCTAGTACATGTGAAGCCCCAATTAACTAGGCAGATGGAGATAAACACTCACGGGCCAGTATAGTCGCCGAACTTTTACCGACAGTCTATGCAAAACCACAAATAAATTGTAAAAAGAAAGGGCCCTCTGAATTTTTTGCACCTAAAGCAAGCTTCTATATCCAGTAAAAAGGCTTCAGTATGTACAGTAATCTCAAAATTCCACGTTCCATTGATCTCTATCCAAAAGTCTCTAGCTATGGGAAACAGTCTTCACAGACATTTATACTTATCCACATGATAAGACGAACATATATAGCACAATGCATTACCACGTAAACAGAGACTTAATCCAGGGCCAATGGTAACTGCAACTGCTGATAGGTCTTTTGCTGCTACATTTGCTTGATCAAGTGCTGATTGGGTTACCTGCAAAAAAAGGGGATCAATGTTTTCTTTTTAAAAGGATGGCGAAATCATTTTACCCATATTCATTTAAACCAATCTTGCGCCACCTGATAATTTCATTTATAGTTATATGAGAAACGAAAGAGAAAATAAAAGGTTTAATGAGTCGAGATGTTCACAATCTTGATCTCTTACATTTTTTATTAATTAATTTTATAAAGTTGTTCCCTAAATCTGAAAGAGGCATACAGCCTTGCTAAATAGCAGTCACTAATGCGTTGAGTTGGAATCAAATAGATTGAGGGACAGCAGAATATAAAATGGCATGAATGATGGATAATATGACAACACAATCCATAACACCTTATCAGAATATACTTCTCAAACTAATTGTTTAATACTTCAGACTGTCAAAAAGTACTACCAAAGAACCACAGTAAATATATCTGGCTTATCAGTTTAGAGTTACTCTCACCCACACCCTTTCTGGCTTATACTCAAATCACAGCAACCGCAAGTCCGCAACTATTGACCTAGCATGCTTCTATATTGCTGGATGAGGTGCATTGCCCTCCATATGCAACAACAAACTATCGTCACATACTCACATCTCCACCAGCAGCACAAGGTATGATTATTTTGTTCCTTACCAAGATCCAATCAGAAGTTCAGAACACTAATAATGGGACTTACTCAACAACGACAACAAAAGCCTTTTAATGATACCAGTGATGATAGAAACTTGGACCAGGGAGCCTGAAGAATATACACATCCCTGATCAGTCATGAGGAGATTCTAAATTCCTTTCGACTCAGTTCTCTCTCTATGTTAAATTGTTTGTTTAATCAGAGCTAAATAAGATGCAGAATGGCTAAAGATCAATCAACAGTCCCAAATCCCTAAGTTCAGACTACACACTTAACATCTGCACTCACCATCTGTAGTGAAACACAATCTTCGACTTGGTCAATTCCTAGTACCTAGCATAGCAAGACTAGATGCATAGATAGTCGCTAGACCGACGACAACATCATAATCTTCAGCTTCTTGGGTTTCACAATTGCTAAAACACAAAGAGTCCTAACTCCTAAGACACTAAACAGCCATAAAGACACATGGAAGTCCTGCCTAATTGATATCTGCATATCTCCAACAAGTGAGATCTATGTGGCTCTAGCTTATAAGTTATTCCACACAAAGCTAAACGTTTATATCAAACCCACAATGTCAACAGTAATACCTGATCAATGGCCCCTGCGTGTGCTTCTCCAGCCATTCTAGGATCAACTCCTCCATATCTGGCAAGCAGATCTGCCTTGTTCCGCACAAAGTAGAAATTAGGCATTTCGCACAAACATGCTAAAAGTTCTTTTTTCACTTGATAATGTATCGCAAAACTTCTACTACATCATCTCTATGTTTCAATAAGGCTAGGTATCGATAAATCAGAATGCAGTGACACAAGAACAGGTTGTACAGCCCCATAGTAAGACTGCCAATAACCAAGCCATTAACCGTGAAGAAGTAAGTTACATTACCATCCTTTGAACATAAAGCATCCATCTTTGATGGTCTACTAATATAATCAACTAATCATATCCTTGTAAACTAAACATTATTGCAAAATCGCACTACAAATACATTGCAGAAATCAAGGGCAACAATAAAATCCTCTAATATGCCAAATAATACCTCAGCAAGAATCAATTTACAACAACAC
This sequence comes from Spergularia marina, assembly GCA_963680865.1. Classification (NCBI taxonomy): domain Eukaryota; kingdom Viridiplantae; phylum Streptophyta; class Magnoliopsida; order Caryophyllales; family Caryophyllaceae; genus Spergularia; species Spergularia marina. The sequence goes on along the minus strand of OY804551.1, from coordinate 22,982,366 downwards.
TACCCCAGTGCCTCAAAGGCCCCCACCTATGGCGAGATAAGGGGGTCGGATGTACGCAAGTCTTACCCTTATGTTAGAAAACATTGAAAGGATGCATTTGGCCATATGGGCGATTACAATGAAAATTGCATCGAGAATCGCACCAACCGACTGTTACTTCACAATACAAGAAGTAAACATCAAACCCACCTACATACATCTGCCAAACCAATAAAAAAGGGAGCATTTTTACCTGAGATGACACAACTTGGCTCAGAATTTCACCATTGCCTCTCACCTGAAAACCCAGAAAAAACACCCAAATTATTACCTAAATTACAAAATCAAACAAAACCCACTTTAAATCAAACAAACCCCAGAAAACAATCACTAATAACAAGATAGAAAATATATTTTTTTAGAAGAAAAAAGTGCTTACAACAGCAGCACAAGTGTCATCACAGCTAGTTTCAATCCCCAAAACAACACAATTATCAACATTCTCCACTTTTCCGAAGTGTGTTTGGTGAGTATTGAACTGGGCAGTCGACAATTTTGAAGATAAAGGTGTGCAAAAATAAGGCGAAATCGAATTAAAAGAAGAAAGTTTTGGTTTGTGCAGAAGGCGAGAGTGGGAGAGTGTTGATAAATTGTAGCGTAATGAAGAAGGATGAGGAAAGAAGAATTTGAAGCGAGATAGTGTGGTTGAAAGGCTTCCCGCCACACCCACACCCACACCCACCATTTCTGTGAGACTCTCTGAGTTGTTCTGATGTGAGGCTGATTGAGGGCATAAGGGGTACAAGTTCGGTTGGGTTGGGCCCTCATCCGTCCCACTTTAAACGGCCCATATAAAAACGTAAAAGGTGTACGAACTAATTAGTTTATCAAGGTGAAAAAAAATTTACATGTCGAGTTAACTAAAATTATAATCTGACTCATTATGTAATTTTTTGAATACAGGATTAATCGATTAATGTATACAACCTCCTCAATATGGGGTAATTTGGGTATATATGACGGAGTTAAATTACAGGTCCTGATCAAATTGCCGATCTAGACATAATTTTGAACGGCTGTTTGACTTGGAACCAAGGAAGTATAGTGATTAGTGAATGCATATCCGATATCTCACGAGCAAAGCAATGGTGTCAACATTCATCTTTTCGGGAATTCCGGCCCACACATAGATTGACAAAAGAAAATACAGAGTAAACATATGTAGAAAGTAGAGTATGCAAGAAGGTGAAAAAGAAGAGAGTAGTCATTCAAATAGATATTGCAAAAATGGAATTGCTAAAATTGGGCAAATTAAATGAGAATGAGACCATAGCTAACATGTGTACTAATTGTGTAGGGGTAAAAGAAGTAGACATGATAAAATCCAACTTTAGTGTGACCTACTTGTATAAAGGAGTATATGACTAATAAAAAAGCATCAAGAGATCGATTGAATGGAAATCATATCATATATTGTTGTTATATATGATGATGATGATGATTTTGAGCACATACATAAAATCGAATTGATGAATGTGATAATAATCAGTATTAAGTAGCATCATGGCCACTTATGGAGAAGTCATACTTGACATGCTAAGTACTACCAAGTCCTCTAGGTAGGACATCCAACTATATATGGAGCCGTTTTGCTTTTCTTGTTTTTGTTTAACTAAGAGTAGTTATGTTTATTATCACATTTAAAAGAAAATAAAAAAATCAATTATGATTTTAGCTCTATTGAGTATTAACTAAACTCTCACTTCAACCTCGAACCGTAACATATTTTGAAACTCACGATAATAAACTAGATCGTGAAGTTGTACTACAATATATCATCGATGTGAATGAAGTAGTATATCATTGATAATGGTGGGCGTAATTGTCATGAGATCACAAGTTTGCACTAATCTATTACTCTGGATTTGCCAAACGGGTGTTTCGGTGCATACTCCCCTTTCAATGAACCCTCCTAGTCATTTCCAAAAAATACATATATTCCGTAACAATGTATAATAGACGTCATCAGGCTGAACAAAAGCTATTAAGTGTCTTGAATTACCATTTTTATAATAAGATCGAATCACCATTTCATACAAAACTACCCACATCACCAATTATGAAACTAAGAAATTATGTTATCCAATTCCCCACATCATGAGTTGTTATAATTGGGATTTTGGGAGTCATCTTTGTAAATTTAGACCAAACCAAATTACTACTATTACAACTTTAAAATGTGCCTAGTTTTCAGTTGACATAGGCCATCATTTTACCCCCAACAAAGTCATTCTAGTCAAATAACAAAGAAAAAAAGAGAGTAAATTCTAAATTGGATAATCTCCAAGGTAAAGTGCATAGGAAAAGTGTGAGTGAACTTTAATACTACGACTATAAAAACAAGTACTCTGCATGGCAACTGGTCACCCTCCCCTCTCTTCCTTAGCTTTCTCCTCACACTTGTTTTCTTGCCATCTGTTTCTTCCATTTTTGACACATACATTATTTCTTCCTCAACCTATTTAAGTCCCTCAATTTTTTCCACCTATCTTCCTTAAATTCCAAATTAGAACAAATTTATATCATCATAAAATACTATAGTTTTCTCTAATATTTCCCCTGTTTTTTTTTTTTTTTGAGTAAATTTTGCTGTAATTCTGTATTTTGTTGGTTGTGGAGAAGAGCTGAGAGCATATAAATTATGGAGACAAAACAAGGTCTTGGTGAATCTTCTCTAGTTGGTAATGCATCATCCCAGGTAATACATACAACTTTATCTAGTTAAGTCTTTTCACATCATTTTGGTTTGTTTTATTGCAACTGAACTATAGGATTAGTGCACTACAATGCTAAGCTTAGTTCAGTGGTCGGAATTGAACTCGTAACCTTAAGGTTATTTACGTCTTAGAGGTTTCCTTACTTCTCTATCTGTGCCCCGTTTCTTGACCTCTCACCTCTGGCCCGAGTCTGCTTAAGAAATGGACGCACAAAAAGACAGATGAAAATGGTTAGAGTCTGAAATCCTAGAAGTATGAGTGTATTGTAACACAAGTAAATACTCCTGCCTCTTAAGCAAAGTATGAAAAGCTTCAAGTCTCATGCGTATTTCAGGCGAAAAGAGCATGGCCTAAGACTTTTATTCTTGGAGGCAATCATAGTATATGATTTATAGTTTGGAAAGTCATAGCCTCATAGGGTACACAATTTTCTCCAACACTTGGGGAGTCATAAAACGAAAAGAAGAAATTTTCGAACATTTAAAGAAATAAAAGAATGAAACAATACGCCATTTTGTTCTTTCCATTTTTTGTAATTCCGTGTACATATTCAAATTAAATGTCAACAAAGAACGTGAAATGTAGTATCGTTATTCTCCTTTTACATCTGGCGGGGTATTTTGATATTTATTCTATGTGGAATCATCAACTAAGAAGTGTGTTCGTGACATTACAAATTAAAAGGCCGGATCATCAATAAAAAGTAGCAAACAAATCTACCAAACAATCTTTCCATTAAAGTCTCTAAACTCTCAAGTAACAAAAGGATTATTACAGTCTTCAAAAGGATTTATCATAATGTCTGCCTTTGCTAAATTACATTTTACCTTTAAAGAAAGGCCCAGAGTTCTATTTTTCGCACGTAAATTTACCATAAGTTACGTAGTTAAGAATCTAAGATGAAGGTACAAGGTACTGGGTACTGTTCAAGGTTCGAATCTTTAATTTGTAAGTTGTTAGACGTACTTTATGCTTCATTATACACGAAAGAATTTCAAAGTCACCTACGATATCATCCTATATATGACAAAATCTGGTACCATTATCAGGCTTTTTCTCTAACCATAAATTTTTGAGTCGAAGACACATTGATTTTGAGTCAATTATCCTAGATTTTAATGCATTTCCTTGAAAACAGTAATAAAGAAGGGACTTGTATAAATTTCACCAACTTTGATTACCATTTTTTTTTTTTATGTTGGTTTATTTCATTTAAATATTTTAAATGATGCAAATGTTGCCATCAAGTGAGGAGCTAATTAAGCTTAATCAACCACAGGATGCTAGTGGTAGTGGTAGTGGTAGTGGTAGTGGTGGTAGTAGCGGAAGCATCTCGGAGAATTGGAACTCGTACACCAAGGACGGTTCCCTTGACCGCCATGGAAGACCGGCGATCAAAGGGAGGACTGGTGGTTGGAAATCCGGCATGTTACTTCTAGGTAAAGGTTATATCTTTATGTGCATTCATGTATCTTCATTGCATTCTAATCTTTTGGTAATTAGTATCGTTCAAATAAACCAATTCAAGTCTTTGGAGGCTTAATTAATTCATGAATCAGTGGATAAAATGATCGATAATATGTCAGTTGGTGGTACTGAATTCTCAACTATCGTCTTGACTATAATTTGTGTTCAACCTCACTTAATAGTACTTGAGAAGGAAATTTTGATATTTGATGTGAATTTGGTGGTGGCAAAATTTTATGATACCGTATCGTGTAGTAAAAAAATGTTTTACAAATATTCTAGTTAAACACTTCTGTTGTGGTCAAACAATAGTTTACTTGTAGTTTTTTCTCACACCAAATAATAAACTTGTTGAACTTATGACTGAAAGAAAATTGAACCCTTGCTATTAGTACATACGTCAAACAATCATTACTTCGGCCATTCAAGATTAAAGAAAAAGAAAAAGACTTTCTACTTTATTAATCACATACATAAGTAGTTAATTACTACTTTATTAAACGAGCTATAAGATCTCTAACCTTTAAGACCAAATAATAGTCCATATTATTATGTGAAGACCTGTACTTTTCAAGCATGTCCAGGGGACCCCTGTGTATCATATTTTGTTGTCAAAAAAATGATCATAAGTTTAACACGCGTTATGCATTTGTATATCTTTGTTATATTTTCGCCCGCAAATTATATTATTATGTTTAATTTGGTAGTGTTATGGGGACAATGTCTTTTTGAATTCAATTAAATTCATAATTGTATTGATAAGCTCGATCTCCTAATCTTCCTGCTTGCTAATAATGCTGAGACTAGTACTTCCATTATGTCAGCTTTTGTCAAGAAAACAATGAAAGTTTACGTAGACGATCACAGTTTGATCTAGAAGCAACAAGTTTATCTAGTGATCTTAGATTTTATTTTCATGTATAAAGGTTTCAGCTCCAAGCGCGGTATGGGGGTCCGAGGACTTAGGTAGCTTCTACCGCAATATTTTCCAAGGATGTGCATTTGATGTTGCATGCTAACATTTGGCAATTTAAATAGTTTTACAAGAGATAACAAATGATGTTTAACAAGGGTGTCCCTTACAATATATTGATCTCTTATAACAATTTGATCTACTGACTACTATGTGCTTGAAATTCGGTTTAATGGTGGTGAATTGGTGATTTTCCGACTTGATGAACGTAGGGAATGAAGTATTGGCTACACTTGCTTTCGTTGGAGTCGAAGTGAACTTGGTGTTGTTCTCAAAATCTGTACTAAGACAGACAAATGCAGAGGCTGCTAACACATTCAGCATGTGGATGGGAGCTGTATACCTATGCTCGTTAATAGGAGCCTTTCTTAGTGATTCATACTTGGGAAGATATTTCACCTGCTTAGTCTTCCAAGCTCTCTTGACTGTTGTGAGTAAACACGCTTTCGCTATGTTATTTATACACCTCCATTCAAATCCAAATTATACAGACCAAGAAACCTTATTTTTTGAGGGATTTTGAAATTTCAGGTCATTTGGATTTGAAGGGAGAGTATAATTTGCGCTTTTCTGTTTAGTGCTTGGTCACAGCAGTAAAAGCTTAAAATCTGAAGTTAACATTTTTTTTTTGTAATGTATGCAGGGTCTGGTGGCCTGTTCTCTAATAACTCAACATTTTCTACTAAAACCAGTTGGTTGTGGAACCATAGAGCAGCAATGTGATCCACACTCGCAGTTTGAGGTGTCGATATTCTTTCTGTCGATTTATCTTGTTGCCCTGGGTAATGGAGCTGCTGAGCCTGCACTAGCTACATTTGGAGCTGACCAATTTGATGAGGAAGATCCCCGAGAATGCCGAGCAAAGACATCATTTTTCAGCTACTTCTATGTGGCCCTAAATATGGGTTCTTTAATTGGAGAGACATTGTTGGTTTACATAGAGACAATGGGAGATTGGGTGCTGGGGTTTTGGATATCCACTGGTTGTGGGATTGCTGCAGTCATCTTGTTGTTCAGTGGTACGCTCAGATACCGGCATTTTAAGCCCTGTGGCAATCCCATTTCAAGGTTTTTTCAGGTGATTGTCGCCTCGTTCAGGAAATTGAGCCTGGAGGTTCCCCAACATGGTGAAGGCCTTTATGAGTTGCAAGGAAAGGATGACGAGAAAAATGGTGCTCGAAAGCTGCTGCACTCAGATGGATTCAAGTAAGTAAAGCTCTCTGAAATCTTCTTGCCATCATGTTGTCTAAAAGAAGCCGAGAAATCTGCAGTAAAACGCGATAAGAATTTTGCAGGACTAACTATGCATCATGACAGCTATATTAGTTACTCTGATATTGACCTTGATTTTCTTTCTCTGTGACAGATTTTTTGATAGAGCAGCAATCATCACTGCAGCAGACATGCCATTCATACCGGAGAAAACTGCAACGACAAACCCTTGGCGCCTGTGCACTGTGACTCAAGTCGAAGAAGTAAAATGCATCTTAAGGCTGCTACCAATATGGCTGTGCACCATCTTATCCTCTGTCATTTTCATCCAAATGCTGTCTCTCTTCATTGAACAAGGTGCCGCCATGAACACTGCAATTGGAACATTCCACTTTCCGCCAGCCAGCATGACAGCATTTGATATAATCAGCACATCAACCTTCATTATCTTCTATGACAAGCTCATCCTCCCTCTTTATGTAAAAATCACCAAAAGAAAGCCTAAGCCTCCAAGTGAGCTACAACGGATAGGTATTGGCCTAGCGATTGCTGTAATAGCGATGATAATTGCTGGCTTGGTTGAGCAACAACGGAGAAAATACGCGATAATGAGTGGATACGACATTAGTCCTCTGAGCATCTTTTGGCAAACTCCACAATATGTTCTAGTAGGAGTGTCAGAGGCTTTTGTATATGTAGCTCAATGGGAGTTCTTCTCCTCACAAACACCTGACGGTTTGAAGAGCATCGGTCTTGGCTTACCAATGTCCTCTACAGCAATGGGAAGCTACCTATGCAGCGCAATTTTGAGTGTTGTGATGCACTTTACCACGAAAAATGGCCAGCCGGGTTGGGTTCCTCCCAACTTGAATGAGGGACACCTTGAGAGGTTTTTCTACCTTTCTGCTGCTCTTACTACCCTTAATCTAGGGTTCTACATTTTCTGCGCCAGGAGGTACAAGTGCATCTCATTGGAGAAGAGAGATTCGGACAAAGAAGTGGACGTTTTGCCGTAGGGTTACAGGAGTTGGCCACCCTTGGTTACAAGAGAACAAACTAAACTCAAGATCAACAATGAGTTACAAAGAACTTCAGTAGATCTTCTGAACTTGAATACTTGATAGCAATGAATATTTCATATCGAAATTCGGATGTAAGAGTTCTTACAAACATTAGCCTGCCCTTTGTAAAAGACTTTAGTCAGTATTCTTGCTATATGAGTAAAACAAACCTTGAAAATTCGAGTTTTGAAAAAGTTTATAAACATTTTAAGCGAAATAAGGAGAAATTTAGGGAATTCTTCTCTCAGAGAGATTCCTACTAACAACATTTTCAGAGAAATTTTTCTTTTTACCCAACTCTGATGAGTCTGATCTAACTTTCCCAGCAAAATCAACTTTGATCTAATTTTTCCAGCAAAATCAGAAGTTAGCCAGACAAGAACTTCCTGTATTGATGATTTCTTAATCTCAAGTTCTCAACTACATGTTGGGGATTACAAACTGAACGTTGGAAACTAAACACGGCTACACGAGGGTTGCACTCGTTGCAGGCTTAGATGTATGGGCTAGAAGCTTGGAACCACCTCTTTATGGTTCCTAATGATACAACTGAGACATAGCTCATGTACTAGAAATACATAGTTTTACATCATAGTGGCATTCTGATCAGTAGGGAATGCATTTTTTTACTTGGACAATTTCGCGGTGAGTTCTCTTACCAACTTGGCTGCAACCATAGCTGTCATTCCATCGACCGTGTCACGTTGTGGATTGAACTCGACCACATCAGCAGCGACAATATCACCTTGAAGATTATGCAGTATGTTGAGAACATCCCGGAAAGATAAACCTCCAGGCTCAATGTGAGAAACACCAGGTGCAAATGCAGGATCAAGACAGTCCACGTCTATTGATATGTACACACCTTTCACACCTTCACCCAGTTTCTACGGTAATGAGAAAGACAAGAGTTAAGAGTTAAACAAACAAGACGAGTCAGAAATGGTTTTGGTTCAGAGTTTGTAATTACGTCTAATATTCAACCAACACTTGTCATCTAGCATGCTACTTCTTCACTGGCTATTGAAAACTCATACGAGATACTAACAGAAAATTACCGATGTACGGAGTTCCGATTAGACAGAGACTAGAAAATGGATTCTAGATTATCTTCACTCAAAACAATGCATATTGACCTGTTCAGCCAAGAAACTATTCTGGAAGATAGATATCAAAACAATTCACAAGTAGGTAACAGATTGCAACTATTACCCATCGTAGGTACTCAGAATAAGACACAAACATAAAATCGGACAGTTAAGCAGGAAATATATAAACAGAAGAACAAACAGACAGGAGAGGCAGGTACCAAGTTTTCCAAGAAATTGCGGTCTCTTGAAAATGTCCGCATTTCATATTGCTCCACTCCGAACTTCTTTCCTTGCTCGCGACCTTCACTGTTTATAGATCTTATACCTACCTGAACAGTCAGCTGACAATTAATACAACTCAACAGCACATGTAAAGGTAGCGGAGTCCAAAGGTTTAACCATTTGTGTGAAGAGAATCAAAGAGCAACAAACATGGCCTTTAACTTAAAAGATTTAAGCTTGACGCATATTCATTAGTCCTAGGTATTTCTAGATAGAAACCAAGACCTGTTAAAGAACTGGTTAGTCTGGTTTGGCCGAAATTTTTGGATCTGAAATGCAGCAAAGGTTGTCTTGCACCGAAAGAAGTTCTATGATGTTTCTTAGCCGAGACTATTGAGAAAACGTTTCAGGAAAAGATACTGATTAACTACTGAGTGAGGTTTGAGTAATTAAAAACATCTCTAATGAAGTGGGTGCAGTTGTTCTATAGTGTATTGGCGAATTCATTCTAATCAAGAACTACAATCAAGCAATCTGTCATAGGATAGGTATTTTTAGATAGAAACCACGACCTACTAAAGAACTGGTCGGACTAGTACTCTGAATCTAAGGATTCTAACTGTCAGGGAGAATAAATCAGTAAAGAAATCCAATACACTTGATAGAACCGGAGAGCCAGAAAATAAAGGTCAATTACCTGCAAAAGCCTTCGAGCATAGCCACCCTCCATTATACGAGCAAAGGAAGATGCATGGGAATACTTGTTGCCTTCAAAGGCGTGATATATATCTGGATGGGCATCAAGATGGAGAATATCAACAGGCCCTCCAAGCTTCTCAGATACAGCTCTCACAACAGGGTAAGATATTGAATGATCACCACCTAAAACTAAAGGACGCAAAGGTTCCTGCCAAATTAATGATCACGATAAGAAACATTCACTTATTAGAAAAGAAGGCCCCAGATTTGGCCTGCCAGTTACTCTATTTGAGTATTATGTGATGACTGATGATTATAGAAATGAAAAACTTCAGTCAGATAAATCATGGTCCATGGACAATACACAACAACAGTAGATACAATCATATAAAACAACACAGAGAAACATGTATAAGTACTTGTTGAAGTGCCCAATTACACTCCACATGTAAGTATCCCACATTGGAAATGAGGAGAGAAATTCTCTAGCTTATAAATCAAGGAGTTACTCCACCTATTGCCAATTGGTTTTAGGATGGAACCTTCTTGGTTTATAAAGTGGGCTTTCTCTCTCCTCCTTTGGGTGTGGCCAGGCCCGTTTGCGTTTTCATACACTCCACATGTGAGTATCCCACATTGGAAATGAGGAGAGAAATTCTCTAGTTTATAAATCAAGGAGTTACTCCACCTATTGCCAATTCGTTTTAGGATAGAACCTTCTTGGTTTATAAGTGGGCTTTTTCTCTCCTCCTTTGGGTGTGGCCAGGCGCGTTTGCGTTTTCACAGTACTGTAAATTAATTTAACACGGCTCCCAACTTTACGAAGATGTCAGTATATATAGTGTATACACACCTATATGTTCGAGAAAAGATGAACAAAGACAGACTGTACCTTTAATCAAATAACAAGTCATCTTGCACAAACATTCGTAGAAAATAAACGAACAAACCCTTGATTTAGCATGATACAGAGTAACAGACTTCCTCAGCATGTACTAAATATAACGACGACATGGAAAAATACGGAAAACCCATCCAATGTGAAGAGAAACATATCAAGCAAAAACAACTCTTTCCAGCACTATCCAATCAATACCTCAAAGTCTCAAACAATGCCGCAAGTGGAATCATGGCTAGGAAGTAAGAAGGGCCATCATATAGCCAAGATTGCAAACAAAATCTTAGCAACACGCAACTAACTCTCAAGATTCCCCCCACCCCCCCAACAGATGAAAAAGAGGTTAGAGCAAGCTGTTTCAAGTAAGATGAGTTGAAAGTACAGCATCAGGGATGGACGACTGTCAATATTTTACAAAGGCATTCTTTTAGTTCATTTATCTCTGTTTCTTTGCTCGGACCAGAAAGTTGAAACCCGCAGTCCAGTGCTAGTGCTCTGTTAGTTGTGATTGATGCAGAATTAGCCACATATAAACCCTTACAGAGAACTAGCTTGTGATCAATGTTTACAGTCATTAGATTTAACAAGGTCACAACTAGCTGCAACCTGCCCAACTTAGAGTTTCAAGACTTTTTATTCGCAAAAACTAAGAAAAGAGTGAGAGATCATAGGTGCCGTATTGAAGGAAATAATAGCCAAAATCACTTATAAAAACTATAAGAACTTAAACATTAAGAACACATTAGTCAATACCCCAATGAAGACTTACTTCTGACATAACTAGCTTGACTGACTCACTGATAGTATTCATCAACCTGTCATCATCAACTCCACAATCTCTTATCTCTTGAACAGGAACATCACCAACATCTGTGAGTACTCGTGGGTCGTTAAGTTCTTTGCCTACAACATGTTACAGTTTAGAAGATTAAGAAATCACTAAATTAATGTATCATAATTAGTCATATCCAAAAATATCCAAAAATTCTCATAGTACCAACAAGTGCGAAGTATTGTATATCCATTTTGAATAATTTTGGTATTATCAGTTAAGCCAAATACAAAACACTAAAAATGTCAAATACGGAATACCTTCTTCAGTTGTTGAGTTTGTGCTTCCACACCAAATCGCTTCCCGTATTCTTGGAGGCGCAAAAGCTGGTCCTTGTAGAAATGAAGAATTATGCCCTAGAGGCACTCCAAGGAGTGATGCTGATGCTTTGGCACCTCCTAAAGCCCGGACAAGCTCCCCCTGAAAGAGCACCAAATATACTCAAGCTTATGCAGCCAAGAAATAAAAGGATCAGATTGACGATAATTAACTTTAATACTTAAGTTGACAATTGAAAGTCAATAATACACAATGAACAATTCCCAAGCCAAGCTTTTTTCTTTTCTTTTTTTTTAATAAAAAAAGAATCCAGATAGCTTGTACTAGGCTGTGACTAAACACTATTCTCGAATGCTTGTACCCGGTCCTAATGACAAACACAGATCCAACCTAAAGAGAGTCGATATAAACGTAATCAATTTACATCTCTTTAAATTCACTACAAAAACAACATGGTTACAGACTGGCTATAGAGTCGAGTAACCAGAGTCTCCCAGATATCCATTAATATGACCAACTAAAATGCCAATTGAAGTTGCTAACTTAAAAACACAACATACTGAGCTCTTGATTACTTACTCACGAACCAATCACCGCTAGGGCGCCAGAAGTTAAGATCTCTATACATGCCACAACCCATTGCACAAATCTGGACCGGCAGACATCCTTAAACTTGCATTTTAAACTAAAAGTAACACATAATCTAGATAAACTGGTCAAGTTGGTGCAAAGTAAGGCGGATATCATATCTCATATCTTATATTCAAAACAATCAGCAAAACAAATCAAGGTGTATCCTTAATGTCATAACATGAATATATTCATGAATCCATAACAACCTTAAGCTTAGCTCTTTCGCGTATGAGTGTGAGAGAGGCATCGATAACACGATCTTGGCCTTTCTGGATCAAATCAGCAGGAACATTTGCAGCATTCAATTTGTTCAGGTAATGAATTCCCCTCGTCGCAATACGTTGCATTTCTACCAACAAATTCTAATTGAACAGTAAGCACAATCAATATTTCAGCAATAAATTGCAAATTCAACAATCAGTGTGCTACTAATTAAAAAGTTACAATCTTTTCATCCCACATTTTACAATAACATCATTTCTTTCAATAAAAGAGGAACAAGAATCTGATTTATTTCGATTGAACTCCACAATTCATATAATTTTACCCACAAAAATTCAATTTTGCCCAATACCCAATGATTCATATACAAAGATTGAAACTTGCATAATAATCAACTTAATAAACATCGAACCTACATAATTACCGACTCTAAATACTAGGAAAAAAAAATATTTGATTAACTTCTGATAATCCAGAATAAAGAGAACAAACAATATGTAAATCAGATAACTATCTTTGGGGATATAATTAGAAGGGAAGATTGAAGAAGAAGTTAGGGATTTGATTGAATTTACCTGTTTGATCAAACGGAAGAAGAAGAAGAAATGGGATGAGAGAGAAAGTTTGCGCGCAGGTGCAGCAAAGGTGGTGAAGTGTTGTTTTTATCTGCACATATCATTATCATATGACTGCAATTCTGGAAAGTCTTTCTTTATTGGTTAGTTTATGCAACAATGACAACAAATTTTCAAGAAGTTTTGAGCCAAGGGATAGACTCGTTGATCGTAACCATTGCGTACAAATTTATTGCTTAAATTACGATGTAAATAAATTAGCTTATTACGTTTTTAAGTTGTTTTTACATCGTCGCAAGTATTTTCAAACATTATGCCGTCTTCGACTAAAGATGAAGTCAGTTGGTACCGGTGCGTGCTTCATTAACAAAGTCTCCAAGGGACAAAATCACGTAATCACTGATCGACCATTTTGTTGCCAAGATAAGTGTCAGGTTAGAGAGTGAATTTGAGAAAGAAAGGTCAAAACGATTAAACGACGTCACATAGTGTCATGTCCTTCTTGGGCCCGTTACTGGTCCATATCCGATTATTCTAGACCATGTCTATTTCCGAAAATGAAAAAAAAAATACGGCACGGTTTTTGCGGTCTCTAAAAGAAATCGAGTCACATCCTCTTCGTGTTCGCCCGGGGAAAAGTGTCCGACACGAAAACGCGATTCGGATGCCTGTCCGTGCTTGCTAGTTGCTTATAGCTGAAGTTCTTCAAACATCTGGAACAAACAGTCACACATTACATCAACTCACTGAAAAATTCCCCCAAAATCATCTAAAACAAAACTTCTGGGAAACGCAAATGCAATGCCATTATCATCACCACGTTTTTCACCCAAGATTCTCCATTTCTCTCCACCACCATCTCCATCCCCCAAAATTCACCCCCAAAATTTTTACCATGTCATTTTCTTCATCATCGACACCACCACCCTCAGCTTCTCCTTCACTCCAACAAAACCCAGAAGAAGAAAGATCAAAACTTTCCCAAACTTTACAGTATCACCAACAAACTAAGCACAATTTCACCAAGTATGCAAGAGGGCCGGGCCGTCTTGATTGGGCCAATCAGCCCGATCCATTCAGGAGGTACATCTCTGCTCCCTTAATCTCTCTCCAACATTTCCAACTTAATAATGAAGAACAAGCAGTAAAAAGATTGAATCTTTTACCTTTATATTCCTCTGTTTTTACCTCACTTGCCCCACCAAAACCCTTGAATTTCACCTCAATTTCACAGTTTTTGTATGATTCTTTAGCTTTATCTGCTTGGAAAACAGCTGGGTTTTCAACTTGGTCACTTAGGGTAAACCCTAGCAGTGGTAATTTACACCCTACTGAAGCTTATATCATTGCTCCTGCAATTGGGTCTTTGTCTAAATTTGATTTTGTTGCACATTATGCACCAAAAGAACATGGGTTAGAAATTAGGGCTGAAATTGAACATGGTTTTTTTAGGGATTGTGATTTGGGTTTGCCTGATGATTGTTTCCTTGTTGGGTTTTCCTCCATTTTTTGGAGGGAAGCTTGGAAGTATGGGGAGAGAGCATTTAGGTATTGTAATCATGATGTGGGGCATGCTATTGCGGCGGTTTCGATGGCGGCTGCTGGTTTGGGGTGGGATGTTAAGTTGCTTGATGGGTTAGGGTCTGGTGAATTGGAGAGATTGATGGGGGTTGATTCCTTTGCGAAATTCGATGTTCCGAGCCAGCCTGTTAAGGGGGAGTTTCCTGAGATTGAGTTTGAGCACCCTGATTGTGTCTTGGCGGTTTTTCCTCAGGGGAAGGGAGAGGGAGAGGGAGAGGGAGAGGGGCAGGGTTGGGATGTTGATTATAAGAGGTTGAGTGAGAAGTTGAGGGATTTTTCGAGGTTGGAGTGGAAGGGGAAGGCTAATGTTTTGAGTAAGGAGCATATAGTCTGGGATGTGATCTATAAGACTTCCGAGGCAGTGAAGAAGCCGTTGTCAGTGGGTGAAAGGTTGAGGATTGATCCTTTTCAGAGTTCAGGAGTGTGTAGTGAGAGTTCATATAAGGAATTGACACTTAGGGAGGTGGTTCGGAAGAGGAGGAGTGCTGTAGATATGGATGGAGAAACTGAAATTACCAGTGATACGTTTTACCAGATTCTATTGCATTGTCTCCCATCTGGGTCGCGGGATGGAGAGAAACAAGGGAAACCGTTGGCGTTGCCGTTTAGGGCACTTTCTTGGGATAGTGAGGTGCATGCTGCATTGTTTGTTCACAGAGTTTCAGGTTTGCCACAAGGTTTATATTTCTTGGTGAGGAATGAAGATCATTTTGATGATCTTAGGAAAGTTATGAGACCAGAATTCACCTGGAAGAAGCCAGACGGTTGCCCTGACGATCTCCCGCTTTATGAGCTTGCTCCTGGAGATTATAGGAGGCTTTCAAATAGACTTTCATGCCATCAGGTACTGTTGCAGTTAACAAATTGAAATTGTGATCTCATGTTTCAACTTAGACAGATAGGAACCTTATTACTGAGGTACCTTTTGTTAGTCTGCAATTTCCTGAAGTTTTTGGACTTGGGGCTGTCTTTTACTTTTAACCTCTTGTGCTAACTTGTAAGTTCATTCAATACATCTCTTTACTATGATCAACAAGATTGTGATAACTGTGGTTCTTTCATCGATATTAATTGTTGACAGAGGCGAGGGTATAAAAATTCCAAATTCCAACATAGAGGCTAGAACACACTAAAAAGTTAATTTAAAAGATACTGAGGTTCCTAATTGATAGGAATATGGCTATGTCGTAAAACTTGAATCTTGAGCATCTGATATACAAAGTGATGTCGGGATCTGTGTTCAGAACTTAGGAAAGAGGGCAAGAATCCAGACTTCTGATATAAGCCCCCATAGAGACCTGAAATATCTTAAACTTTCCGGTCTTTGGCACAGGAACGGAACCGAAAATTATGAAAGGGAATTAATTTGGGAGAGAATAGGAGGCTGGTGGAGAAGGGGAAGGAAGAGCTAAGAGTGACAAACAGATAAATGTGCGCTTTGATAATTCGCAAGTAACATATAGTGATGTCCAGCACCTATTTATGTGTGTTTTAAGAAATACTGTGTCGTATTTGTGTCTTAATCTAACAGGATATTGCAAGTGATGGCTGTTTCAGCCTTGGGATGGTGTCACATTTTGAGCCTTCCATGCGAGCAAAGGGTGCATGGATGTATCCTCGTCTGTTCTGGGAGACTGGTGTTCTAGGGCAGGTGCTTTACCTGGAGGCTCATGCAGTTGGCATTTCCGCTACAGGAATAGGCTGCTTCTTTGATGATCCTGGTAGTAGCTCACTCCTATAGCTGATTTTGTTGTTCTCCTCATAATTTTCAATCTCCACTCACCGGAATTATAAAGAGATTCACAATAGTTAATAGTTTATCACACCTAGAGAATTTTTTAGGATAATTTTATCGAATCTTAAGATAGACGAAAGCCTTTGAAGGAAAACTCTTGGATTGCTTCAATGTGTACTTAGTGACTTGCAGTGCGTTTTCTGTCCCTGCTCTAAATAAGGCTACAATCTTTCAAAATTTATTTTGTAACTCTGGCTGTTAAAACTCCTTCGATATCTAAGATGTTGCATCTCTTCTTCATTGAGCAAGCTTAGGCTAGGTTAACCTATAGTAATTGCTAACTATTAAGTAGTGCAGAAAGCCCGAGAGACAGATATTCAGTAGTTTAACTTGACGGATTTTGTCTTAACATACGTTTGATGCTATTATCTTACAAACTGGTGTATGTATTGCAGTGCATGAGGTACTTGGTCTAAAGGGATCAGACTACCAAAGTCTCTACCATTTCACAGTTGGAGGTCCAGTTCTCGACAAGCGAATAATGAGCTTACCTGCATATCCAGGGCCAGAAAGTACTGCTTAGATACAGTGAAAGGTAATCGTTGTGGTAATTCTTCTGTAGCAGAGCTTAAATTACTTGTATGCACGGAATGTACGCATGTTATGCAAAGTTGTAAATCTGGTAGGTTAGTAAAAGGGGTTATCCTGGTACAGAGCTACACAATGATCGGGTTGTTTGCCATCTGAGCCTGCTCGCAGTTTGAACAATAGATCAAATTGAGGTAATACTACTTTTGCTGCTTGTTGACAGAGAGATGTAAGCTCCAAATCTCAACATTTTTGCCGTCATCCATAGACTATAGCCATATTAGCCAAGAGTTTGACGCACGCGATGCATTGTTGCAGTATCGGAATGCTTAACACACACACCGATTCACTCTTAACAATTCCATCTGTTCCATATTATGTCATCCATAGACTACTTTTGCTGCTTGTTGACAGAGAGATGTACGCTCACACACACACACACACACTTTTTTTTTTTTTTTTGAAAGAGATTCACTCTTAACAATTCCATCTTTTCCATATTATGTCATTCTTACTCATTGATAAACCTGTATTTTTCCTTTTTCTGTTGACGAGTTGCTGCTTTAAAAAAGTTCGAATTTTGTGAGGCTCGAGGGTTATAGGGTGATGAGGAGATTTCAGTTGTTGCAGGAAATTGCTTGGAGAGAATAGGGACTGGAGTTGAGAGAATACCATTGTTTTGAGACTGATTTGAAGTGTAGAAGCAGCTTTCAGGGGAGAGCTCCGCCATGGGTACTAAGGATAAATAGATACTGTTGCAGACCGTAATTCAATCAGCAATTGTCCCTCATAATAGGCAATAGGAGGGCTGATAATGTCCATAGTAACATCAGACCCGCCATCGGACAAGCTGAATAGCTTAGTCCAAGATTCCTTAACACCGTACTCTTTCATCACCCACACATGTGACTGTCGATGTCTATGATCGTAATTGGATAGGCACAAACAGTTGTTTAAAACTCCTAAACGTGGTTCTTCATATCGATCTCCAGCAACGAGATCAGGAGGAAAAGGCAATGACCCTGTCTTTAGCCATTCTTCTGTGCAAATATCGAATCCCCGTAGCTCAATCTTACTGTTGTTAGGCATGTCCCAAAAAAGCCAATGAATAATATGATCATCGACTATAGAAGGGCTATTACTGAAGTGATTCATATAGCCGGTATTCACGACGAGAGGCGTCCCCCAAGAATTCAGTTGTACGCTATAAACATGCTGAGAATACATCTTGGAATGTCCTTCATCCTCAAACACGTACGCAAACATAACAAGTTTAAAATCGTTTGTCGATTTGTCGTACCCAAAACCGCAATCACAACCTCGTTCTTTAGAATCAGGAAAGTGCACAGGAGGGAGAACCATGTAGTTGTTGGTGGAGGGATTCCACACAACGAGGTCTTCCTGATCATCAATATCATCATGAGTAGTGTAGCTGACTTTTAAGACAACCAAGCCACGGCATGAACAAACAACCTCGATATATTTGTCCCTTTTATCGTCGAATTGTTTTGGCAGAAAAAACTTGTTGGTGAGTGTTAGATTGGAGTCTACGGCCCTACTTTCGAGGCAAGTCTTCCCATGGTTATAGCCGATAAGGAATCGGTGTTCAGGTGTTCTCATGGCTATCTTCCGAAGGATATGATAGATATATAACTGAAAGAAATTCTGGATGACTTGATATTGATTATGAGGGTCTAACATCTATTTATACAATGACTTTAGCTTGCCTAATAAGCTCGAGAAAACTTAGACTACTACCATAATTTAGATTTACCTAAACACTTTTTGGGATTTTCCAAGTGGGTTCATAAAAGTTTATATTGTCCCACATTGGTAGAAGTAAGTTGATGAAGAGTTTGGTTAATAAGGTAGTGGGTTACATCTCCTATTGCCAATTGATTTTAGGAGTTAATTAAGGTAGTGGGTTACTCCTCCTAAGCTCACCGTATTTGACACCTTCGATCGAGCGTTGGTGTTTAATTCGAAACCCGATGGTGTATTATTGTATCTTAGTTATAAAACGCTTATTGCTGTTATGTTATGCATGGTTGGCAAAGTGGTTTATGTATTGCAGTGGATGAGGACATGAGGTAATTTGTCTGAAGGGATCTAAGTCATCTAACTATCATCATGAGGTAATTGGATGTAATGAGTTTACCTAATTACCTGCACAGTTGTAAATCTGATCTGGTAGGTTAATTATCAGTGTTATCCTGGTACACAGCTACACCATGATCGATCAGTTTGTTTGCCGCTGACCCTGCTCGCAGTTTAAACAATAAATCAAATAGATATCACCTAGGTAGCACTGAAACGAACATTATGTGCGTGGAAACGCGACACACGATGCTCTAAGAAACTTATAGTAGAAATGAGACGCATTATATATGTTCTGAAAAGGTTAACTTTGCAATAGAAGCTCAATATATAACAGCTACAACTAACCAACATGGTCGAGAAGATCTATCGAGCATATTAAGTGGCAAATGAATTTCCTGATCTTGATCTTCTTAAAGAAGTCTTGAAAGTCGATCAAGTGCGCTAATTGAACCATCCAGGCCAAGACCTCAAATGCGCTAATTGATCGTATTCGGTAAATTATTGTGTACACCCGAGAGTACGTACTCTCGCTCTTCGTGTTGTGTACTTTAACATAGAAATTGATGTACTTTTACCCTAATTTAATGTACTTTAAGTACAATTTTGTGTAATTTTTGTTAAAACGGTGTAAATTTACTTATCAAATCATTTTCGTATAGTTTTGCTAATATTTATAGTATTTGGAAGTATAAAGTATGTAGAATAGTACAAAGATGTACACGATCTTGAAGTACAAAGATGAAAATATCGATTATCAATTCATTAGATTCTCTTAATGGGTGAAAAATGCTTACGTAAATAGGTTAGAACCTTAAAATATCAATGCAAAGTTTTATTAATCTATCTTGATTGCAAATGACTAAAACTATATATGAATTCACAAAAATACACAAAATATCCACTAAAGTACATGAAAAACTTGCAAAAGTACATTAAAAATCCGCTAAAGTACATAAAAGCAAATTCGGGAGTACATAGTCTCGACAGTATGATATACATGTTGATCTTCTTCGTAGATTCTCGATTAAAGCTACCAGTACCTTGTTCTTTCATAGGAAACAATGATGTCTTCCTGATCATCAATATCATCATTATTAGACATAGTAGTGTAGCTGACGTTTAAGACAACCAAGCCACGGCATGAACAAACAACCTTGATATATTTGCCTTTCTTATCATCAAATTGTTTTGGCAGAAAAACCTGGTTGGTGAGTGTTAGATTGGAGTCTACGGCCCTAGTTTCCTGGCAATTCTTCCCATGGTTATAGCCGATAATGAACCGATGGTTGTCACAGCGGTGGAGGTTGATGAAGTAAATGCTGGAGATGAGAGAACACCATTCTTTCGACATCGATTTGAAGCGTTGAAGTGACTTGACGGGGATATACGACAGTATTATTTCGATCAATTCAATGGCTAGTGCTGGTTTGGCTGCTCGTTGTTTCTTAACCTTAGAAGCCATTATTAGTCTGGTTTTATGGGTTTGATTCCTTGATTTGTAGTGTCTCTCACACACTAGACACTACAAATAATTTAAGGAATAATTACCAAAAAAAATTGACCTTTTTTTCTTCTTAACAAGACGCTCTCTTAATTGGACCCATATAACCTCGTGGTTGGATTGTCAATTAATCTTTACATTAATCTTTATAGTATTAGTTTACCGTCACGATTAACCAACTTTGCAATAGAAGAATTCAGAACATATCATTCATATCAACAAACGCAACATGCTCCAATAATTAATTTCTAGAGTATCTATGATGGGTTAGGAGGTTACAAGACAATTAGGATGTTATTATGTTGATTATGGTCTACATATCATATATTTTAGTTTGGTAATGTTTTGATAGAAAATGTGGCAATTGAAAGCAGTTTTGAGCTGATTTGCATAAGGGTCAACTTTGAAGGCTCATATATCTTAAACTACTTGGAATTTTACTATGAAACCAGTTGGAGATGAAACTTCATGATTTTAGCTTTCCAGGAAGTTGTCATAAGCCTTATTTGACCAAGTAACGTGGGGTGAAACTCATCCAAAGGGTGCCCAATGCTAAAATATGATTTCTAACTTTTAAAACTATCATATGCTCAGAAAAAACTCAAGTTTGTTCAGGGATGACACAATGATGATACGAGGGCGACTTTCGGGCTAGTTTTAGAGGGTTTGACATGTGTTTTTGGACATATATGGTATCAAATTGTCTCAAATACGATTGATATGCCCAAGACACACCCTCGGGAAGCCCCAGAACGAATTTGAAGCATTTTCGGCTCGGTGCTTCGCTGGGTGTTTCGAGTACCATAGTGTCTTTGCACCAATTCTTTAATTATTCACTATCAATATAAAAATAACTCAACGTACATTGGTTCAAGGGACTCTTTTTATAGTATTTACTTTATTTCTTCAAGATATAAAGCTCAATGAAGAATACAAGAATCTTGAAGAAAAAAAACAATAACACAAATTAAACAAAAAAATTCAAAAAGGCAAACATAGTCCCCTTCCAATATTTAACCACCTCTGCTTCGGGTTTGACACAACATGAGGTGAAACTCATCCAAAAGGTGGCCAATGGACAAAATATGATTTCTAACTTTTAAACCTATCATATGATCGGAAAACACTTGAGTTTGCTCGGAGAAGACTCGGTGCTGACATATGGGGGCTACTTTCGGGCTACTTTTAGAGGGCTTGGCATGAGTCGGTGCACATATGTGGCATCAAATTGTCTCAAATATGATTGATATGCCCAAGACACGCCATTAGAAAGCCCCACATAAAATTTGAGCCATTTCTGGGTCGGTGCTTCGCTGGGTGTTTCGAGCACCATAATGTCTTTACACCAATTCGAACATTATTCACTATCAATATAAAAATAATTCATCGTACTTTGGTTGAATGGACTTTTTTAATATTATTTACTTCATTTCTTCAAGGACCCTTTTCTACATAAAGCTCAATGAAGAATACAAGAATCTTGAAGAAAAATAACACAAACAAAAAATTCAAAAAGGTAACCATAGACCTCTTCAATTAATTAACCACTGCACAAGTGTTTCGGGTTTTGCACAACGTGGGGTGAAACTCATACAAAGGGTGGCCAATGGCTAACATTTGATTTCTAGCTTTTAAAACTATCATATGATCAGAAAAAATTGAGTTTGCACGGAGAAGACTAGGTGCTGACACGGTGGCGACTTTCGAGCTAGTTTTAGAGAGTTTGACATGTGTCGGTCGACATATGTGGCATCAAATTGTCTCAAATGTGATTATTATGCCCAATAAACACCTATAGGAAGCCCCACAATGAATGTGAGCCATTTTCGAGTCGGCGCTTCAGTGGGTGTTTCGATCACCATAATGTCTTTACACCAATTCTTTAATTATTAACTATCAATATCTAAATAACTCATCGTAATTTGGTTAAAGGGACTTTTTTAATAGTATTTACTTTATTACTTCACAGACTCTTTGCTATATAAAGCTCAATGAACAATTCAAGAATCTTGAAGAAAAAACAATACCACAAACAACAAATTCAAAAAGGCAACCATAGTCCTCTTCAATTATTTAACCACTTGTGCATCGGGTTTGACACAACATGGGGTGAAACTCATCCAAAGGGTGGCAAATGGCAAAAATATGAATTCTAACTTTTGAAACATTCATATGCTAGGAGAAAACTCGAGTTTGCTCGAAGAAGACTTTCGGTCTAGTTTTTGACGGTTTGGCATTTTTTTTGGACATATGTTGCATTATATTGTCGCAAATGTGATTGATATGCCCAAGACACACCCTTAGGAAACCCCACAACATTTGAGCCATTATAGGGTCAGTGCTTCGCTAGGTGTTTCGAGCACAATAGTGTGTTTACACGAATTCTTAAATTTTTCACTATCAATATAAAAATAATTCATCATACTTTGGTTGAAGTGCCTCTATTAATAGTAGTTACTTTATTTCTTAACGGACCGTTTTTTATATATCTCAATGAAGAATGCAAGAATCTAGAAGAAAAAACAATAATACAAACAAAAAATTCAAAAAGGCAACCAGTCCCCTTGAATTATTCAGCCACATGTTGTTCGGTTTTGGCACAACGTGGGGTGAAACTCGTACAAAGGGTGGCCAATCGCCAAAATATGATTTCTAACTATTAAATTTATCATTTGCTCGGAAAAAGCTTGAGTTTGCTCGGAGAAGACTCAGTGATGACACGGGGGCGATTCCGATCTATTTTTAGAGAGTTTTACATGTGTCTTTGGACATATGTGGCATCAAATTGTCTCAAATATGATTGATATGCCCAAGACACACCCTTAGAAAGCCCCACAACGAATTTGAGCCATTTCCGAGCCGGTGCTTCGATGGGTGTTTCGAGCACCACAGTGTCTTTGCACCAATTCTTTAATTATTCAATATCAATATAAAACTAACTCATCGTACTTTGGTTGAAGGGTCTCTTTTAATAATATTTACTTTATTTCTTCACGGACACTTTGCTATAGAAAGCTCAATAAAAAATACTAGAATTTAGAAGAAAAAACAATAACACAAACACAATATTCAAAAAGGCAATCGTAGTCCTCTTGAATTATTCAACCACCTTTTCTTCGGTTTTGGCACTACTTGGAGTGAAACTCGTACAAAGAGCCGCCAATAGCCAAAATATGAGTTCTAACTATTAAATCTATAATTTGCTCGGAAAAAATCGAGTTTGCTCGGAGAAGACTCGGTGATGACACGGGGGCGATTCCGAGCTAGTTTTAGAGAGTTTTTGACAGGCTAAAGTCGTATGCCTACAAATATAATTAATCAATAATAACCTAAAACGTAGTAATAGGCAATCAAGGTTCGTATCCACAGAGAACGGTAATTGTCTAAGTATGTAATGGAAACCAAATGGGGGGGTTTATGAGTGCAAGCGATCAAGTAATCTAAAGCAAAGAGAGTAATTTGCAAACAAATGGAAGGAAATATCTCGGACAATTAATACCCACTATAGTTCCCCTAATTTGTCCTAGTTATCAACTAATCCTAATTCGTTGAGCACTTAGTTGTAGAAATATATTTTCCTATCGTTTCTTAATTGTAGCTAAGAGGAGAGATCAGCCCTACCTAATAGCCCTAATCGGTGGATAACAAAGACGCGCGCCTAAATTCAATCCAGCGAAAGCGTAAAATAATTAAACGATATCAACTAAGATTAACAAGATCTAGACACACGCGGTTTCGATCTTCAATTAATATGTTTAGTCTCTCTAACCTAATACCGATGTTCAGGATAGAAATACTAGGCTAGTTGCTACATGTGAATCAACAATCTAACAATTAGTCCTTAAATTGTGAATCTAGCAATATGATAGATCTAGGGCTAATTAGTTTGCAACCTAATTAAGCAATAAATCAATCAATAACAATAAGAACGAGAGAAATAAACAATACTCAAACGAATTAAAGAATCAGAATCAAACTCACAATGGTCGATAAACTATAGTTTCGATTAATTTATCCGAGAAATAAGGGCTTTAGCCTTGCATAGTCTTGAAAATAATTTCTTAAAGTTCTGAAAACTGAATAATGAATAAAAGACGTAACTTAGGTTTAAATAGTAAAAGATTACAAAACGGATTAAGGAAACCCGTTAATACGCTGACACAGCAGCGGACGAGTCGTCCGGATGGGACGACTCGTCTAGACCTTTTTCACTTTTTGCTGAAGTTTCTGCGGGAGTCGTCTGGAAGTCATCTGGTTCGGGACGACTCGTCTTAAGTAGGACGATTCGTCTTCAACGGACTGGCTCTGGCGATGTTTTTAAAACGGTCATAACTTCTTCGTTACTTGGCCTGTGAGGATGTGTGACCACTTAATGGAAAGATAAGATCATGAACTTTAATCTCCCGTTGGTTTCACTGCAAAATTCCAAGCCGTTTGAGAGTTATGAAGCTTCAAAGTTGATCTTCCGTAAATGGACTGAAATCCCTTCCAAACTTGTCCAAAACTTGGCATCTCGCTCCTTGGATCATCTTTCATCGCCCCATTGTCGTTCCACACAATTGCACATCAATATTGAGGCCATAAATACATACAAAAACCACTAGTTCTTATATTAAAGTACAATATACGAATGATAGAATTAACTAACAATTGATCCAAAAACAACCATTTGAATGCATAAAAACCCATCTTTTACCACTACTAAGTGGTGTGTATCATAAAGTGTATGCAGGAGTAGTAACACACTCCATTATCCATTCTATCATTTTGTTTGGGAACTTTAGAGCTCTTAGCTCTGATGAACAAAACTCCACTCTACTGTGTCATATGCTCTTCTATTGTACTTCCTGACTAGATCATGACAAACCATTATGTTTTCCACTATATCCCTCCCTTGCAAAAATGCTCCCTGATTTTGACTTATGATTTCAGTCAAAGAAGCTCCCATTCTTTCACAAATCAACTTAGACATGCACTTGTATATAGTATTACAGCATGCTATGGGTCTATATTCTATGACATTCCTAGGTTGGGCCACTTTAGGTACCAATGTCAAGATGGTATTATTTACCTGCTTTAACATCCTCTCTTTCCTGAAAAAATCACCCACAGCCTCACAAATCTGATCCCCAACAATATTCCAATTATCTTTATAGAACTGACTTGAGTAACCATCAGGTCTAGGGCTTTTAGTTCCAGGAATAGAGAACATGACTTTCTGAATCTTTTCTTTTATAACTACTCTCACCATCTTCTCTGCCATCTCATTAGAGACCACAACCCCTTTCCTCACTGTACTCAAGTGCACTGATCTGGTTTCAGTGGACTTTCCAAGCAAATCCAAGTAGAAGGCTAAGAAATCTCCTTGGATTCCTTCATCATCAGAATACAGCTTCCCATCTGTATCTTGAATCTGATTTATTGTAACACTACGAAATTTGGAAAGTGGATTATGGAGTTGGTTTGTCCCACATTGGGAAAATAAGGCTCATATGATTAGTTTATAATAGATTCCTACCATCATACTAACAACAAGGCCTCACCTTTTAGAGTCCGGAGAGGATATATGGGCCTAAGGGGTGACTACCCATCTTATTGGGTTGTGTTGCGACGTATGATGGATCGGGCTGTTACAGATGGTATCAGAGCAACCCTGCGACCGCGTGCTGGGTGCTGGGGCGAGGCCCAGACCAGCCGTCTAGCGGGGGAGATCTTGGACCTGTGTTGATGTTGGTATGGTTTGGCCGAGGCGCAACGGGGACGTTGCGTTCTCTAAGTGGGGGAGTTTGTAACACTACGGAATATGGAAAGTGGTTTATGGAGTTGGTTTGTCCCACATTGGGAAAATAAGGCTCATATGATCAGTTTATAATAGATTCCTACCATCATACTACCAACAAGGCCTTCACGTTTTAGAGCCCGGAGAGAATATATGGGCCTAATAGGTGACTACCCATCTTATTGGGTTGTGTTGCGAAGTATGATGGATCAGTCTATTACAGATGGTATCAGAGCAACCCTGCGACCGCGTGCTGGGTGCTGGGGCGAGGCCCAGACCAGTCGTCTAGCGGGGGGGATCTTGGACCTGTGTTGATGATGATATGGTTTGGCCGAGGCGCAACGGGGACGTTGCGTTCTCTAAGTGGGGGAGTTTGTAACACTACGGAATATGGAAAGTGGATTATGGAGTTGGTTTGTCCCACATTGGGAAAATAAGGCTCATATGATCAGTTTATAATAGATTCCTATCATCATACTAACAACAAGGCTTTCACCTTTTAGAGCCCGGAGAGGATATATGGGCCTAAGGGGTGACTACCTATCTTAATTGCAACGTACGATGGATCGGGCTGTTACATTTATGTTGTTTCTAATCCTCCTAGTTTTAATAGCACAGTGAAAGTAAGCTGAGTTTTCATCACCCTCCTTTATCCATGCACTGAGCTTTACTTTTATGTCTAAGAAAACTATTGCTGGCTTTTTGCAGGTACATGTATTTCTCTTAGGCCTTTTTCTCATTATCTTTGAGGTTAACATTTTTTGGATCTTTTTGCAAAGCCAATTGAACTTCAGACAGCTCCTGTTGTTCCTTACATGCATCTGCTTCTACATTTGAAAAGTTTCTTTTGTTAAGCTCTTTCAGTGGTTTTTTCAACATCTTCTGCTTCCTCACCACTTGATACATTGCAGAGCCTCTGACCTCTTTATTCCACCCTTCCATTATTATCTCCTTGTAACCATTTGTCAAGCTCCACATGTTGAAGTACCTAAAAACTCCTCTTCCCCATACTCCTATCTTTTGTCATCTTAACAGTAGAGGGAGAGTGGTCAAACAATCCTTCAGGATGAAACATTGCTCTGCTATTTGGGAATTTCAACATCCATTCATCATTAATCATAGGCCTATCTATCTTAGAGAACACTCTCTTATCATTTGCTTGCTTATTGTTCCAGGTGAACACACAACCATCAGCAGCTAAGTCCAGCATTCCACAGTGCTGCACACAATTTTGGAATTCCTTTATGTCAGCAAGGCTAACTTTACTTCCTATTCTTTCATCTTTTCCCAATACATTATTGAAGTCTCCCATCCATATCCAAGGCTCTAACACATCCTTTTGGATATCCATCAGGTTGTCCCATAATCCTTCTCTATCTTTGGAGTCATTGACTTTACTATGAATTAGTTGTGCAGTAACTCTCTCAATTCGCACACTATATTTATTTGGGTTCCAACACATCCAAATTCTACCCCCTGAATGATAACTATTATTGGTACATATGCTCCACCCTTCACATATATTAAGATGAATCCCAAACAAATTAAACCTACCTACTGCATATTCATAAATCTCCTAATCTCAGCTTGTTTGGTAGTGCTGTTTAGGCCTTTGATATTCCAATATGATCATGGTTAACACTCCCAATTTCTGCACCTATGCCTTCATCCATTCCCATTCTTACCACATTTACATAAGATATATTACTCCCATTATCCACATGATTTATGCTGCTCTGCTGCCCACTGTTATATAAAAACCAATTGCCTTTGTGCAGGCCTTACAGTGCTATTTACTGGTGGTATAGTAACTTGGTTTACTGGAGTAGCAAATGTTTCCCCATTCTTGTCCTGGGGTTTTTGAGGTTGAACTGGTTTGGGTCTCCAAACTTTCCTTGTTTTAGTTACAGGTTTAGCCTTCCTCTTACACTCCTTATCATCATGCCCTATTCCTCGACAATACGTGCACTTTTCAGGCTTCCATTCATATTCCACCAATTGCTTTATAGTTTTGCCCTTTTCATCTGTGAATTCCACCCTTGTAGGAAATTTTGTTGGGATTCCTTGAATCTCACCCATTTTCCTGAATTTTGTTGCATCCGAAGTTGTTGGTGCTATCTTTCTTATTCCTTGAACCTTGACTTTTCTTGTGCAATTTCGATCTAGCCATAGTCAGATCTTCCAGCAGAAGAAAAATCAAAATTTTTCGGGATCCTTTCCCCTAAATCAATTTTACAGAGCTTCTCTCTCTAGTTTCTCTCTCTTCATGGTTGATATATTATAGATAGACGAGCTCTAAGACCACCAAGCCATGGCATTATAACGATCAGTTCTATTGGTAATACTGCCATGGCTACTCGTTTTTGCTATCTAAAGAAATGCACGTACAAGGACAGAGTATTACTAGAGTAGCGTAATGATCAAGAAGCTAAGCAATATACATATAGCCTACCAAGCACACGGCAGACCCATGCTAATTACCTAAACTAGCTATGTTTCTTTCTTTAATTGGTTGTTCGGTTCTTTTACAATTAGCGAGCCGTGTTTATGGATCGACTAACTATAAAACTTTCCTAGATGAGGCTTTCCTAAACCAACCCGTGCCACGCGTGTGAAGACACTGATCCATGGCCTGGTGAAGATACGCGTGTTATGGTGTAATTTTTATGAATTTATCAATTGCGATCTCGGTGAGATGAAGTATGTGTGGTTGAATATCTAAACTTGGCTGGTATATGAGCAGCAACAACAATAACCAAGCCTTATTCTTGAAATGATTTGGGGTCGTATAACATGAATCGTCATCCGGTAACCGTCTTGTGTACACTATAAAAATTCAAAAACGTTGTGAACTATTCGGGAATATTACAACAATTTCAAAAAGAGTTTTAGAAAGTCATTAAAATAAATAAAAAGTTTGAAAATTAGTGAAAAACATATGAATTTTGAATACCAAGTAGGGAAAATAGGAAAACCAAACAAAGAAACCAAAAAGAGTCAAATTAAGTTCTCCGCATGGATAACGTCTCTCCACACCGCCCTATCTAACATCATACTCTTGTCAAGCCCTAGGAAGCTCATATTACTTCCAATCACCCTCATCCAAGTCATCTTGGGTCTTCCCAAGCCCCTACTAATATTATCACTTCCCCACTATTCTACTCTTCTAACCAACGCTTCTCTAGGCCTCCTCCTCACCTGGCCATGCCACCTCAGTCGGCTCTCTATTATCTTGTCCTCAATGGGCGCAATCCCCACTTTCTCCCTAATAACTTCATTTATTAATCGATCATGTATTGTATGTCCACACATCCACCGTAGCATGCGCATCTTCGCCACACTCATCTTATGAACAACATTGTTTCACGGCCCAACACTCCGTGCCATTTAACAGTGCCGGCCTAATTATCGTACGATAAAACTTACCCTTCAACTTATTGGGCATTCCTCGATCACACAGAAGCCATGTGACATTCTTCCGCTTCAACCAACCTGATTTGATCATATAGGCCACATCTCCATCTAATTCTCCATCCTTTTGGAGGATTGATCCCAAATATCGAAATTTCGATTCATGTCCATAAAATGTGGCTTGTTTTACGTTGCCGCCACAAAGGTACCGCAACTCTCCTCCTTTTATCCGGGCTTGAGACCGGCAGTTTATGCCAAAAAAAAAACACTCACATGCGGATAGGGGCGGATTCAGGGGGGTGCACGGGGGGCAAGTGCCCCCCAATTAATTCTGACAAATTTGGTTAGATATATTAAAGAGTTGCACTAATTATCACAAACTTTGAGTAGATGAGATGGTACTGAGCCCACTATTTTGTAGAAGCCACCAGAGTTCAAATCCTGAGCATGACATTTATGGCTTTAATTTTTATTTGAGATCTAAAATATTAGAAAAAATGCATGCAAAGATTGTTTTATTCAGTGTTAAAATTTCACGATATGCATATCATTCTAAAAAAAAGTTACTTATTCAATTTTGCTAAGTACTCATAACTTTAATTTACTCATTTAATGAATTTCAAAAATACACGCTGCAGTGAACGATTTTGTGCCCCTCATTCCCCAGATCCTGGCTTCGCCCCTGCATGCGGAGTTTGGCTTGCATATGAGCATTGACAAAACTTTTGACTATAAGCTTGTTTGAGTATGTATGAGAATGGTTCGTAAACAGGTAATGAAATCGGAGATAATACACTGATAAATTTATTTCTTGTGTAAATCTTCTATGCAAGATTAGAGAATTCTCGTCATAATTAACAAGCTAAGTAAGAATGTGAATCAGTGAATGTAGTTCTGATTAACGAGGAGAGTTGATAATCTGATATATCAAGCTGTACCACAAATCGCGGTCTTCTATCACCGTCCTTGTCAATTTCTACGTGAAGCTACCAGTCATTCCTTCTTCGCACGCAGTAATCGAGACTGGAACCGGAACAAGCCTTTCGGCGCATAGCAACTTCATTCACCATTCACCAAGTGTGTGCACTACCAAAATCAGGAAGAGGCAACTCTGTCTTCAGCCATTCTTCTATGCATATATCGAATCCCAAGAGGCCAAGAGTACACGTGCATCCTTAGTCCCATCCCCATCCCGCATATTGTGGTAGTCCCAAACATACCGGTGAAAAATATGATCATCGAGTATCAACTATAGCAGAGCTACAACGGTTTTACATATGCGTGACGTCCGCCCCATATACTTGAACAAGTTTTTCATCCACCTATTTTATTTAACATTTTTTTTTAGCATCATTTCGTTAACTCGTTCGCTAATTGTGCATATCAAATATAGCCCTGGAGATAAATTACCCAAAAGGGTTATTTTACATGTGATCGCCTTTTTTCATCGATCACATAGATCATCATGTAATCAATTCTCTTCTAAAGTCCCTCCAAAATCCCCAAATTGATAAACCTCTCTAAAACCCTCATTTTTTTTGCTCAAACAACAAAAAAAAAAATGGTGAATCAATGGCGTCTCCTCCTCAAAACCCCATTAAAACCCACTTCCTTTTCTCTCTCCTCCTTCCATTCTTGCTCTTCACGCAACATCCCCCCCACAGAAAGGCAAGAACTTTTGCGAAAACTCCGAGTTCTAATCCAACAATCCCGATTCGACTCAGCGATTAAACTCGTCAAACCGGTTGTCGTATCCAAGACGCTTTACTCTTCTCCCTCTGAGCTTTGCAAGGAATTCTCCATTTCCAATCCTACCCTTTCTAGAACCTTCTACAACTTGGTTATTTCCGCTTGTGCTGATGCAAAGCTTGCAGATGAAGCTATGTCATTGCTACATTTGATCAGAAAAGATGGTGAGTTTCCCAATTTAGAAGCTTTTAATAAGTTGGTTGATTGCTTGGTTAGTGTTAAACAGTTTGAGAATGGGCTTGCTTTGTTTGAGGAGGTTTCGGGTTCCGGAATTCGGCTTGATAAGTATAGTTATGGGAAGGCTGTGCAGTGTGCTGTGAAATTGGGGGACTTGGAGAAGGGTTTGAGATTGTTGAGCGTGATGCAGAAGAAACGTGTTGGTGTTAGTGTGTTTGTGTATAATGTTCTGATCAGTGGGTTGTGTAAAGAGAGGAGGATCAAGGATGCACGCCAACTGTTTGATGAAATGTCTCAGAGAAGATTGGTGCCGAGTCAGGTTACGTATAATACGCTGATTGATGGGTATTGTAAGGTTGGGGATTTGGAGGAGGCGTTTAGGTTGAGGGAGAGGATGAAGGTGGAGAGGGTTTCGTCAAGTCAGGTTACGTTTAATTCGTTGCTTAATGGGTTGTGTAGGGCTATGAGGATGGAAGAGACGAGGCGTGTGGTGGAGGAGATGGAATTATGTGGTTTTATTCCTGATGCGTTTACTTATAGTATCTTGATTGATGGGTATTCGAGGAAGGGGGATGTAGATTCTATAATTGGTCTGGTTGAGGAAATGAGTGTCAAAGAAATCAAGATTAATGAGTATACTAGTACAGTTTTGTTGAATGGTTTGTGCAAGTTAGGGAAGGTGGAGACTGCTGAGAGGTTTCTGAGTAAGATAGTGGAGAATGGGGTTGCTAATGCGGTGGCTTATAACACGATCTTGAAGGCGTATTGTGCAGCTGATAATATGGAGAAAGCGTACTCTGTTTTGAAACAGATGGAAGCTATGGGTCTAAAACCAGATTGTGTTTCTTTTAATTCTTTGATCAGCAAGTTCTCTGAATCAGGGAATATGGAGGAGGCGGAGGAGTGGATGAGAAAGATGAAAGAGAAGGGTGTCGCTCCCTCTGTGGAGACGTACAACATTCTCATTGAGGGTTATGGAAGAAAACATGAATTTACAAGGTGTTTTGAGATTTTAGAACATATTGAGAACAGTATATTGAAGCCAACTGTGGTCACTTATGGTGGTCTCATAAATAATCTCTGCAAAGTCGGGAACCTTGTTGAAGCTGAGGTCCTATTACGGGATATGGTAGGAAGAGGAGTTATGCCAAACGCCCAGATATATAACATGATCATTGCTGGTCATTGCACTGCAGGGAAGTTGAAAGCAGCTTTTGGTATATTGGACGAAATGTTGAGAAACAGTGTTGTTCCCACACTTGTGACTTATAACTCTCTTATTAATGGGCTATGCAAGAATGAAAAATTGGAAGCTGCTGAAGATCTTCTTCCGCAGATTACTGAGAGAGGCCTCACTCCTGATGCAATCACATATAATTCTCTGATCCACGGGTATTGTGGTGTCGGAAAGGTCTCAAAATGCTTAGAGCTGTATGAAACTATGAAGACTTCAGGCATCAAACCAACTTTAAGCACCTATCATTCGCTACTGATGGCAAGCAGAAGAGAAGGACTGTCACTTGTAGATAAAATTTACAAAGAGATGTTAGAGTTTGATCTAAGTCCTGATAGAGTTGTGTATAACACCCTTATCCATTCATACGCTGAGCATGGGAATGTTGAAAAGTCACTATCTTTGTTTGATGAGATGACAAACAAGGGAACTGAGCTTGACAAGATGACATATAATAGTTTGATTATGGGGTATTTTATAGTTGAAGATGTGTCCAAAATAGAGGATCTCGTCAACGATATGAAGTCAAGAGGAATGCTGCCAAAAGCGGACACTTACACGTTATTGATTGAAGGACACTGCAAGCTGAAAGAGTTTAAGACAGCGTATGCTTGGTATAGAGAAATGGTCGAGAAAGACTATCTCCTGGCTGCCAGTCTATGCAACGAGCTTATAAGTGGTCTTAAAAGCGAGGGAATGCTGAAAGAGGCCCAGATAATATGTTCAGAGATGAGTGTAAAGGGATTAGATGAGGTTGGCATAGATGGAAATCTGTCTGCTGCCGCCACCTAATATTAAAGTTTATTCATTGTAGCTTTGTCCCTGAGGTATGCTTCAGAGTAGTACCTTGGCTATAAAGTTTTGACTACTATGACCAGGAGAGCACAGCACAGGTATTACTGTAGCTTTTAGTCCTGTTTCTGGCTTTTCTGTGTGTAATAGGATGTTTATAGAAGCATGTAAACCTCAGTAAATTGTCTGTTTGCTATTTTTATGCATTCTGTTCCTTTAGTGAAAAAGATACTGTTCTTCGGATTGGCTATTGTAGTGGGAGTACATGGTACTTGGTAAAGGGATGTTCGGTATTCCTAACAGCAACTCCCCCCCCCCCCCAAAACTGGGTGAGAGGCTCAGATTTCCCGGGCCATGAGTTTGAGCATGTAAACTATAATGGACCAGGTCAGGAAGGAAGGAATCATGTAAACTAGTGGAGTATTAATTCTTTTGAAACCAACCTTTGGTTTAGTCAGGTAGTCCTGTACTCCTCTTAGGCTTGGATTCTTCCGTGCTATGAAAGATCTTAATAATCTCAGATTCAAATCAGTACAAAAACCATTTTGGTTGCCTACTTATTTCGTGGTTCTGTGGTAATTGTGTCGTGAATGTAGGTGATGGGATGGATTGCGTCTCATTTTTATCAGAAAGAACTCGCTGATAGATTAGTTGGACTCTCAGAGTGAAAGCCACTCAATCCTCCATGCTGGGCGTTGATTATACGCCGCGTGTGTACATGTTCCCTGCAGTTCCTTCAAATAGTTTCACTTTCATCACATCCTTTATATTGGTCTGAAACCATGAACTCTTGCTTGCTAACGATTTTCTTCAACTCTCTTTGTATCCGACTGAGTAGCTTCAAAAATGTCAGAGTACTCGGAGCTTATGGCCGTTTTTCTGCCGTTAAGCCTTCTCAGTGGAAAAGAATTGCAATTGTGTATGCAGAGGACCAAATGAAGAATTGAAGATACAAACTAGGCTTGCAAGAATGTATTCATTGTAAATATAGAATTATTGTTATCGCTACATCAGCACATCTGATATGATGGCTGTATATGTGCTGTAAATTCTTTACTAGGCTATGCGATTTCAAACCCTGTAATCTGTATGCTGCGAGTATTTATGTGTGGACTGGTGTTCGTGCCGGGGAAATGATTTTTACACAACCACCTTGAATTCGTATATTCTTGTCAAAGGAGGCAGCATTGGAAACAAAAGTAAGATGAAAATTCAGACTTGAACCTAAAAGTGTAATCTCTGCATTTCATTGTAATCGTACAGCGCAACAGCGGGGCTCGCCATTCTAACAGTTAATCTACAAAGATACACAATTCGGATTCTGAAACGATGGACAGTAGAGGATGATCAGCATTCACGAAAGGTACATCAATAGCCTAAAGTCTAATACTGCTCATGCATCAGCCATCTGAAAAGGCAAGGTTTGATGAAGTATACTTCCAAGTTTGTTGTGTAGCCGAAATACAGTATTCACAAGCTAGTGAGTTAGCGACTGACTGATAGATGTCGATCTTTTACTGGATGAAGTCGTCCAAAAGAAACCTTGAACTAACTGCAGAAGAAAAGTAACAAACAGGGGGCACTGTCAGTCAAACAGCACGTTCTCAGGGCGACCTCAGCAGAAAAAGAAAAAAAAAAAAAAGGGCAGGAGGAACTTGTACATATTCCCCACATTATGTCATTTATGTACAGTACTAAAGAGACTTGGAAGAAACTCTATTCATATCCCCCCCACCCTCCCACCTCCAACCGCCAAACAGAAACAAAACAACACCTTCAGAGACGCCAAGTTTAATTATATGCGAAATTTAATTACAAAATCAAATCATAGGTTGCAGGCGCAGTGCACAGAGAACCCCTTGTTATAAATTCTTCCGACCATTGAGAATCAGGACGGAGAACAGTGGCTCTCCTCTCCTTCCAGGCGAGAGACCTCAGATTGGTACTTTGGAAAAGGGAGAGGGTTTCACTTATCCACACCCCTTCTTAATTAAAACAAACAACAAACAAAGCGCCACGCTCCCGTGTACTCGAAGAAAGCATGGTACCCTAAACAAGATGTCTCGCTGTATCCTCCATACCTTATATGAATGCTGTACATCATGTCCTTGTTGATAATAATCTGAAGCTTCTCATTGCTGTCTTCGAAATCATGATACCTCAATACCTGAAACACAAACAGAAAGGTAATTTGATTATCCAAAGATTATCCATGACAAAATAAGAGCAAAGCAACTACTTGCAACTTGTTTCATACTTGAAAGAATCCAAGAAAAGACCCAATGTCAGTCCAGCTTTCCAATAATTAAACATAATAATGACGCTTCTGGTCCTGTCGAGCAAAGGAGGAGAAACTTTATACATAAGAGCCCCAATACCCTCAACCACAGCCACAGCCACACCAGCAGAAAGAATGTCCCAGTCACCAGTTTGCCCGATCACAGTAGCAAATGCAGTGGCACAATAGAAACCCACTAAAAAGAATAGAAGCTTTCTAGGAAGGTCCTTTCGCAGTTCTTGAATCCTTGCATTAAACCTCCTCTGTAGACTTTGAAATGCCTTAAGCAACCTAGTTCTTCCGTCACCACTACCAGTGAGAGGATCCAATCCCCTGCCGTCTGCACTGCTCTTCAGTGACCAGTCCATCCTCCTGCCAATAAACATCTGCCATCAGGTATGTTAAGTAAGAGGAAACTTTCACATAGGTTTTTCTACAGCAGGTCGACTGCTCGAAGCTGTCAGCAGTTGCCATAGCTTATTATCTCCAGCAGTAGGCTGGATTCTGCTATTGTACATCTATGTCGAATGTTAAGTTTGTGGATATTTATTGTCTCATCACGCATATATAGATACGTATGGCTTGTCTCATAATTAGAATTTAAAGGGATATTGGCATTAGGCTAAGCTGGTTAAGACCATATTGGCTACTTGAACCAGAAGGGCATAGTGCATTGGAAACATGGAATAAATAATATTTGCCATAATTAAAACATTTGAAGTAATTACTTTTCACTTCTTAATTGATCCACATTTGTATAGAAATAAAAACTCGTGTTTTTGAATTGAGAAGGTCGAAGACCCCGTCTAATTGAAAAGAAACACCTTCTTCCCGATTGCATAGCGTGATTACAAGTGTAACATCAACGCCCCCTCCACCCAAAACCTGTGCAGTTGTGGAGATTGTGGGGTATATTAGACTCTGTGGTTAGTGTGGTATGACAAAGTCCACCTTTATCCCTTGACATGCAGACTGGCAAGTTATTCTCAGGCCCCACTAACAAAGATTGTCTTCCCCGACCTCAGTACTTTCTTAGATGAAGCTTACAACTTTATCAGTCAATTGGAGGATTTCACATTGATATAAGCAAATTAATGAAGGACAAACAACTTCTAGATAAGAAACCTGTCATTACTTATCACACTTATCACCCATTGCAATGGTACTATTGTACTCCCGGGGGGTGAAGCCGTGAAGCCATATTTTCACCCCCAAAGTATGCTCAATGGTTCAAGTGCTTGGTCAACAATTTCTATTACTCAATAGTTTTCATAATATGTTCAGTAAGATTTTAAGTACATGCTCAATGACTTTGGACATATGTTCATTGATTTTCTACTACCATTATAGTTAGGGTGAAAAATGTGATTCAACCCCGGGGTATGTAATCATTTGCCCCTTACCTCTGCAATAACAACTGCAATGAGGCTGTTCAGTGACCAAATACGTGGACCAACAGTCCCTTCACGATTAAAGGCACAAATGTTTTCCATAATAGCTAAGCTCCTACATGGAGCGAAATGAGTACAACATGATCCCTTGTGTCAACTATCCAAGATACCACTAATCCAATAAACAGGCATCCACACAACCCAAATATAAAGCACTTGTTTTGATGATTGCAAGATCGATAATCACTTACTTCCTATTTCCAAACATACTCAATCCGCTCACTTGCGTGAAATGCAACTTAACACAGCTACTCCAGCCATAGAAACAAGCCACTCTATGGAGTGAGCCAACAACTTCAGTGAGTGAAAACCTCAAAGCCGAAATCTTTGAGGGCAACACCCTTGCATTTGTTGGATACTGACGTACCCTAATTCCTAATGTCAGTACCATGGACACCCGAGCACCTCCAACATCCAATCTGAAAATCACATTAGAAACATCTCAGTTCTCCGGCATTTTCGCCTTCAGCAAATCCTCAATTACACATCAAAGTTCTCAACTTTTTATAGTCCTGCCCTCAATAAAGCTAAAAATTCAGCTTATGCCAATAAAGGGGTTGCAATTAAGTAAAATTGTAGCTTACACTTCACAAATTGAGGTTAAAACTCAATCAAATAAGTCAAATAAAACCAAATGAGCAAATATTTACCAGGGTTTACCAAAAAGGTGAAATCTTTGCAAGCCAAATCGAACTCAAATTGAAAGTATAAGAATGCATGATTAAATTATGCAGCAAGTTTCCCAAATTGTATCAAAACCCCTTTATACATTAATAAATAATAAATTGAACAGATAATGTAAGAAGAATATGTACCTATAATTCAGACATAAGAAAAACCCAGTTGGCTGGTGAACTCCCAGAACCCAGTAACCATCATTTGCATCCAAGTTTGGTCGAGAATTGGGGAGTTTCCTCGAAAATGGTCGCCAATTCGTTCAATTGTTTCTGGGAAATTCAAGGATGGAGAGAGAGAGAGAGAGAAATGGGTGAGAATTCGAATGCAGATGGTTTGATGGACTTTGGTGGAGGAGACAAGGTGAAGTAGAGAAACCCAGTTAATGTCAGCTAGAAGCTGCCGGTTTGGCTTGTGTTTTGGGTCTCTCAAATCTCAATCTTCAGGAAAGGCTCTCTTCAATTGTGCTGGTCATTGGTGTACGAGACATTGCAAACTCGATCCGACCCGAGAAAACCGTACGAAACGCAACTTGATGGAGCCTGGCTAACCGAAACGAGTAAATGTTTGATCATTAAACAAAGGAACACACCATAAGTCTATACCGACTCTAAGTGCATGTTTGGTAAGACAAATTTTGAGTTCAAGTAACGGAGTCCCACTCCGATTACGTTTCTAATTGTTTGGATTAAAATAGTTTTTTCTCATTCCATTACTCTTCTTTAACTCACTCCCCCCAAAATGAACCCCTCCTCAAATTAGGGGTATCCCATTCCGTTCCCCCTTTTTTATTTTCTCTCACCTTCCCACCTCACCCCACACCACTACCAAACCACCACCATCCCGACGGCGCTGGACGACCGTCTACCTATCTCGCCGGGAATGTCACCTTCCGGCCGATTTCCCTCCGGCTACCACCGCGGTGGCCTTCTTTCTCATTCTCCTAGTTTCTCTCTCATTTCTCCTCCCACTTTTCTTCTACAACTTCCTCCACATCATCACCGACCACCAATTTTTCCACCATTGGCCACCCCCTATGGGCCGTCTACACGCCCTAAATCAATCTTTCGCCGGTTAGACGTGGTTGCTAGCAAGGGAGGAGAGAGGAGAGAGAAGGGGGAGGGGTGGCTAGAAAATGTGATTGAGTGAGAATGGCTCGTGACTGGGTTTGCGTGGGCTGTGCCGAAGAGTCGCCGACGCCGGTGGAAGTGGGTGCTGGGTGCGGCGGTTTAGTGGTGGTGGAAGGGTGGGAAAGGAGGAAGGTGAGAGGGATAGGAGAGAGAAAGGGGAAGGGGTTGGGGTAGATTTTTTTTTTTTTTTTTTTTTTTTTTTTTTACTTTTTTTTGTCCCTATAGAGTGATTCCAATTCATTTTTGTGTTGAACCAAACAAGTTTTTATAAGTAAATTTACCACTCCATCCCTAATCTCATTCCATTTCGTTATCATTCTTAATATCATATCAAACGCCCCCTAAGACTACTATATGATTCTTGATTTAACTTATTTGCAGTAAATTTATGACATTGGTAGTGAAATCAACATTGTTACGGATCTATCAATAGAAAGAAATTTGAATTGATTTAATTCCAAAAACAACGACACTTAATTGTTCCTCTTTTTATAATCCATCATTTATAGACACTTTTTTCACATGTCTACATATAGAGTTCTAGTATTTTCCATTGTTTATACATACATCAAGCCCCAGCCCCAAAAACATTAACGTTATTGTCTCGTTATTTATTATTCACTACATATATATATATATATATATATATATATATATATATATATATATATATATATATATATATATATATATATATATATATATATATATACGGCATAAATGCCAAAAAAAAAAAAAAAAAAAAAACACTTAATTAACAAGTAGTTAATTGTGTGATATTGGAAAATCGTAGAGAATGGTACTATGACTTTATACGAGTCATGGTTTATCAATTTACCAGTAAATTAATTACTACAACTTGCACATACCTTATAGAGCTACTACTCACTTAGATCCAAACCAGGAGTAGTGAAGCTGAAGTTTCAATCAATTCTAAAGAGAAAAATGGAGACTTTGCAAGTCGAAATTTCATTATCAGAGTTCATAAAACCAAACAAAGCAACACCATCTCATCTAAGAAACTCAACTTTCTCGTTACTCAACCAAAAACACGCCCCTGTATCAGTGCCTACGCTCCTATTCTACTCTTCTCCATCGGCCGCAACGCCGCGTTTGGATATCACCCGTCTCAAAGCCTGCCTCTCCGAAACACTCTCCTGCTTCTACCCTTTAGCCGGCCGATACGAGACGTGGGGTACTACCCTATGCAACGATGAAGGGGTACCCTTCACCGAAACTCGACTAAATTGCTCCCAATCTGTTGTTCTTAGCTCGTTATCGTCGTCTTCCAACACGGATATACGTAAGTTTTACCCCCCAAATAAGGATTCCTTAATAAGTTTAGGGGTTCACGTTGCTATTCAGATCAATGTGTTTACTTGTGGTGTGTTTGCGCTTGGTTGGTACCATGCACATAAGGTGACCGACGGTACTTCGGCGGTCACCTTTCTTAAGCACTGGGCCGCACTTGTCGTGAGAAGCTTCCTCTTCACGAGTCATGCAGTTGCTCGGCGATTCAGTGAGCGAGAAGTTGCCCGCTCCAAGCCGTTTTACTGTGCTAGCTGGCTTCATATGGAAGCAACTGTTGTTGACCTCGCCAGAGAGTAACAAGGCGGGGAGGTCTATACTCAGCATATCCGTTGAGGTGCGGTCGAGGAGTGACCCGGTACTTCCGAAAGGATCCATCAGGGAGACAAAAGAGCAAAACTCTGGGAACTGGTGTCGGAAATCCACGGGTCAGTAAGAAACGTCAAGGATACGGTTGCTGAATATCGTGGGGAGAAGAGAGGGGAAGCGATACAGAAACACTCTCAGAAATTCGACAACGCTGCGATGGTGTGCGAGAGGAAAGACGTATACATATTAACAGCGTGGTGTAAGTCTGCTGGGTTCAGTGATGTGGATTTCGGGTTCGGGAACCCGGATCGGATTGTACCAACTGATGATACTGAATGGATTTTAACCGTTGGTGATAAATTACCGTTTGTGAAAAAGGGTTTGGTTATCTTGACTGATTTTGAAGATTGTCAAGGTAAAAATGTTGTTGGATTTGAAGCTTGGTTGTTCTTGGAATAAGAACATGTTAGGTCTCTTGAGTCTAGCACTGATTTTCTAGCCTATGCTTCCCTTCGTTTCTAGTTTTAACTTTTGAGCAATCTTATGTCATTGTATTGGATACGGAGTACACCCTCCCATCCTATCTGTTGTAAGTGGAGTTGGTAGAATATAATGCATAATAGAATATGTAATACTTTTTACAACAAGTTAACGGTTCATTTGGTATAAAAATAGTTTCAAACATGCCTACTCAAAAACTGTTTTCAAGAGAGAAAATCTTTATGGGTAGGAGGGAGTATATCATAAAACGTGTATCCAACATTCCAACCACATAAGGCATAACATGCACCAAACATTATACGAGACGCGCACGACGCACTGGTCAAAATATGATTAAACTGGTTTTAAAAAGAACAAAAAAAATAAAATAAATATATAGGACGAAATTCTAATCGTGAAAGCAATACGTCCCATTTTGGACCAATATGAGTTGGATTAAAACAAGTAATTTCTTAGAAGTGTTTTTAACTCAACTAAAACAAAAGGTAAAAGGAAAAAAATGGTCATAACAATTAATAAAAAAGCATGTACTAGTCCAAATGAAACAAATTACCCAAAAATCGACGTCAAAAATACTACCCAACACAAACCTCAAAATCATAAATTCATTGTGTTTCGGTGTCAAAGTCCACATCGTTAACTAACCCGCTCATTCGCACCCGCATACGCACACCCTTAAATCCCTAATTGTTAGTCTGTGACACACAAGTTATGGGCCCGTTCGGTATCACTGACATTTTCAGTTTTTTTGGTTTTTTTACGTAAAAAATTTTGTTAAATAAATTGCAAAAATAACTTTAAATTGTTTAGTACTATAATAGTCATATGGAAAATGAAAACTGACAACTGAAAACCACGTTTTTTGGTTTTCAAAAACGGGACTTTGATTTTCAAAAAAATAGAAAACTGAAAACAGAAAACGATACCAAACAGATCCTAAGTTAATCTCAAACTGGAGTGAAGAGTAAACAAACACAACACCAAGACCTAATCTCAAACTGGAGTGGAAAGTACTTTGGTGTTGTTTACTTGTCACCTCAAAATCCTAAAGTTTTGACTGCCGCCGTTCAGTAACTTTTTTTTTTTTACCTCCTCTCTCTATTTGCCGCTGCTGTTGAAAAAACACCCTTTTCTATTGGTCGCCTTCTTCATTCTTCCCCCGCCAACTTCTTCTTCTTCTTCTTCAACCCTAACCCCCTTTCTCTCTCCTCTCTCTGTATCCCCCTTCAGTTCAATTCAGTCAGGTAAATCAGAGCACAAAACTTTTTAACTTTTACTGCCCATTTGTTGTTAATTTTAATCTGATTAATTAAGCTAATTAACCCCCCCCCCTTTTTTTTTCTGCAGTCATATAACAATGGCTGGTGGTGATTCTGAATCTGGGCAATCACCAAATTCTTGTGCTCGTTGTTCCAAACCTGCTAAATTACAGTATGACCCCTCTTTTTTTTTATTTTTTTTTTATTTTTTTTATTTTTTTGGGTGTTGAGAATCATGATTTTTTTTTGTGTGTGTTTTAATGTTGTTAATTTGATTTATGTTTATGAAAAGGGGATTTGTTTATGAGTTTATATATGTTAGAAAGATGGTTACTTGATTACCCATGTTCTTAAAAGAAGCTTAATATCAGTATAAATGCTGAATTTTTAATTCTGTTTACAGTGTATCCAGTTAATGTATTTACCAAGGAGCAATTGTATTACTAGACGTGGGGTTATCTAGGTAGTGATCGAGTAAATTCCGATACACCTAGCCGTCATTTGTGGCTTTGGACTGATTATGGAGGATGTTTAAGGATAGATGTTTTCCTGCAAAGATTGGTGTTTTAGGTGTCTTAACAAGTGTGCAATTGTGCCGTGTGGTCTCATGAAACGCGTGTTCTATGGCATGGGGCGGTATTGGTTGTTTCTGCTTGGAAGTAATTTTTATTCTTGAGGCCTTGCGCAATGGTGATTACTATCACTTTTTTTTTTTAAAATGGCCCTGATTGTCAAAGAAGCAGAGTTGTGAAACATATAATAAGATTGTATACAGCATACACCTGCCAATTGGTTTCCCGATTGTCACGATTCCTTTTTTTTTTTTTCTTTTTGATAATGTGTATCAATCAGCTAATATATGCTCATTCCAGGTGTCCAAAGTGTGTAGAGTTGAAGTTACCTCGTGAGGGCGCCGCATTCTGGTAATTTCTTATGCTACTATTCTGTCTTGATGATGTTCATAATCATGTTTTGAAGCTTTGGACATGTTCTCTGAGTATTCTTCTTTTATGCGTCAATGGGCCTGCAGAAACCTTATTCTATGTGTGGAGGATTGCAGGCTTGGATTTAAGGGATGGGATTTCTTACTCCAAGCTGTTTTTTTTTTTTTTTTTTTTTTTTTTTTTTTTTTTTGAAGTCATACACTGAGGCTGTTTTTAGTTTGAGGAAATCTAGTTTCGGCAGAATTTTTGAGAGAAAAAGTAGAGTTCCAAATATATACCTTTTCTGGTTTAGTTCAGGAAAAGTTTGAGAGCAGGGGGCAGTAGTAAGTGGGGTTCCATGTTCTGTATGCGAAGTTAGGTTACTCGTGGGAAATTTTGGATTTTCCCGGTATTTCCCCGAGATCACACGCGAACAAAATCAAACAAGGGAAATAAGACCATTTCCCAGGAAAATGATCCCCTCCACGTACCAGGTCCTTGGAAGAGATGTGTTGTCCCTTTGACCTAGGGTTTGTTGTTTTCATCTCTAGTAAAGGAATTTATTCTCTAAATTTCCAAGCCTGTTGATTAATGTACATTGTCTACTGAAAGTTCTCAGGAATGTTTCAAGGAATCTTGGAGCTCTCATAAATCAGTTCATTTAAAGGCAAAGGCATCCTCCCTAGAAAATGGAGCAGCTGGGGACAAAAATAATGAAGGCTGGCTTTATTGCCTAAGGAAAGGACAAACTCGGACTTCAAAACTTCCAGCATTTGATTGGACAGGGTATCTTGCCAACTCTT
The DNA here is from genome assembly GCA_963680865.1 of Spergularia marina. NCBI lineage: Eukaryota > Viridiplantae > Streptophyta > Magnoliopsida > Caryophyllales > Caryophyllaceae > Spergularia > Spergularia marina. Next base: position 22,938,162 of record OY804551.1, on the reverse strand, counting down.
GTGTGTTTCTGGTTTCATACACTTGTCTTTTGATTAGATGTGTTGATTTGTTGAAAGTTTCTTCCTCTACCCTTGAAAACAATTTCCCTGAGAGTAGTTATTAGCGGTGTTACGTAAATTATTATCTGTGTTACTTAACTTAAAGTTTACTGAGAGTACTTTCTTCATAGCATTTGGTATTATTAATTGTGTTATCCTGTTGTGTAACGCCATTCTGTAAGTGAAGAAAGACTCTATTTGATTTATTTATTTGTTGGTGTTATTTTCCTTGTCCACTGCAGTGTAGTTCCATCCATGCTCTAAGATTATGAGCTTCTTGTTAGGAATTTATATTCTCTCTTCACATGTGTTTATTTATTAAAATCTTTGGACAATTTTTGATTTCACACTTGGGATGTGTTTAGTATATACATTAATGTACATCTTTGAGTTGCCTTAATTTTATTTTTCGTCTAAAATGAAACCTTGCCTTAATGTAGGCCGTTAAGACCCTATCCCATATCAAGCAAGCGTGTTGTACCAGCGCACATTGAGCTTCCTGATTGGGCAAATGATGTAAGTTTGTGATTTCTTTTCATCGTCAATTTGTGGTTTCTTGTTCATGATTTTGTGATTGTGTAATGTATCATACCAGTTTGATCATAGCAGCTTTTTTGTTCTGCATTACTAAGGTGCTTAAATTGTATCCAAAATCTCCAGGGAATCCCCAAGAGTGAGCCGGCCAGTGATTTCCAGCATGTTGTTGAGGTATGCCAGATTAAATTAATTTTTGTGCATGGGAAACTTTGATATCCTATTGTTGTGCCAGATGCATGTATAATGTTCTGTTTATCTGCTGTCTTATTACTCTACGTAGACCCCCTTTCTCTAATAGCATCTTGATGTTTGCAGATTAAAACTCCAGAATTAATAGAAAGAATGAGAGAGACTTGCAAGGTATGTATATGTTTTTCAAAGCCGAACCTTTGTACATTTTTCTCTGTTTGTTCCTTGCCCCTTGTATCTCATTCTTGGTTGATCCGGCAAACATCCTCCTTTCTGATATGTAGAGAATAGGCTCCACGTTTGTGATAGCCACCACATCTCGTGTTTGTTTCAGTACTCTTCTCATCAGGAAGGTTTTCAGTGTGGGATGACTAGACCTGAGTTAGGTCTATCTTAAGTAGATACTTTAGGTTGTGTACATCCAACTCCACCCCTACCTTGCAATCGGCGGGAGCCTGTGAGGCCCTATGGTATTGTTGTTGTAAATCGATTCATCCAGTAAGAAAATTTATAGTAGTTGTTGGTCACTGGAATTGCTAGTGGGGTATAAATCGATTCGTCGGTAAGAAAAATTATAGGGATAAGCTTTTTTAGGAGGCTTTGGAATTGTTCATCAACTTCATTTTCCTCAAATTCCCATCAGTACATTCTGTTATGAAGCTTTCGCGAATTTTTCATTCTCTGTGGCAATTCTTTTTTTCTGAAAACTGCTACCTTCAGCTTGGCAGGGAGGTTTTGGATGCTGCTGCTCGAATAATTCGCCCAGGCATCACAACAGATGAAATTGATCACGTTGTCCATGAAGCTACTATAGCTGCAGGTATGTGTTTATCTCTCTACAGGGAACCCCTAAGAGACTAGTATTTTTCTTTGTTTGATAATCCTATGACTAGAAAATTGGATTCCAATGACCATTGATTGTAGTACTTTGATGGATATATACTTGGATCATTTGGAGGTGTCAGAAATGACAATTACTTATCAAGTGGAGAAACTTAAATGAGTCAGCTGATATGCATTTCTAGAAAACCTACAGCTTGAATTTTTTTTCTACTTTGGAGTTTCTTGAAGATCCTCTAGAATTGTTTTATTGACACGTTAAGATTTAAGAGATGCGGACTCATTATGTTGGATTCTCTTACTTCATTATTCATCTAGCCCCAAGGTTATGACATTGACATACATGCATAGAAGTAAACAACCATATATTTAAGAATTCTTTTTTTGGTGTACGAGTTGTTACCTTTGGTCTTTCAGATGATTTGTCTCTTCTATTGGCCTTTTGATACTTCTTAACAAAAATGTTTCTTGTGATGCAGGTGGATACCCTTCTCCATTAAATTATCATTTTTTCCCAAAATCCTGCTGCACGTAGGTACTTCTACTTGTTAATTTTCATGCTCGCTTCTGATGTGATAATTTTATCTAATATTGTACCTTTTGGTCTTATTATTATAGGTCTGTCAATGAAGTTATCTGCCATGGGATTCCTGATGCTAGGTATCATCAATTATTGAGTTCTACGATTTCTTTTTTGTCTTTTAGTCCTTCCTTCTTTATATGTGAAGCTTGAGGTTTACTGCCTCCATCCCCTATTCAATTGCCTCCTTCGGCTTTACACATGTAACGAGGTTATAATTAGTCTCTCCTTTATCTTTATCTTTTCTGCACAGTGGAACTTTACAATGATGACTACCATAGCTCCTTCAATTCCTAACTCAATCCCATTAAAGGGGGAAACTGATATATTAACTACATTACTGGTCGAAAGTTTAAAGAAGGCACTCTTCACATATAAATCTGTGGTAGAATCATTCCATTATTTAATGGCATGGTTAAAACTAAAATGGAATGGAGGACTGAGGGAGGATTTTTGTACTGATTTAATGGTTCCCATTTTGCTTCTTTGACTTCCTAACCACCAACTGAATTTCCAACTACCATCACTAAGGAGTAAGGACCGGATAGTGAAGAATAGGAAGAAAAGCTTTGCCATTATTTTATGTTTTACCTTACGCACCAGTATCTTTGCAACCCCCTGTTAGATACCTTGATTCTTGGGGCTACGTATCGCACAACTTGATTTGCTAGTGTTCACCATGCTGTATCTGCATTTCTATTTAAAAGAAAGTCCTTTAAAATTAATTTGTTTTTGGACTCATTTGGTGCATGAGTGTGTGTATGTTTTATTAACAGCTAACATATGTGCCAATTCAGGGTGTTGGAAGATGGTGACATTGTAAACGTTGATGTCACTGTTTACTACAAAGGAGTCCATGGTTAGAATTTTATCCTAAGCAAATGCTTTAAAATCAGTGCTTCCAACCATTGTAATCATGCATTACTAATTAGTGTCATTTGCAGGTGATCTTAATGAAACTTATTTTGTTGGGAACGTTGACGAAGCATCGCGAAAACTGGTCCAATGTACATATGAATGCTTGGAGAAAGCGATAGCAATAGGTTGGTGATTCATTATTCTCATAGTACTCATGCATGGACTTTGAAAACATGATTGGTAATGAAAAATATAACGAGTTAGTTTAAATATGATATCTAGTTGGTCGAAAGGGTTTGTTCTCTAGATGCCACTAAGAGAGTAAGAGGTCCCTATATTTTTCATTTCCTAAAAATGAAATAAAAAGAGGTTCCTTTATTTTGCCCTGAAAGTATTAATACAAGTTTATTTCTATTCTGCTAAGCATTATGGAGTACACAGTATGCAACTCTTGAAACAAAACAAAAGAATCTATGTGAGAAATTGCTGAGATAGGGAAACACAAATTGCCGAGAATAAAAAGCAAAAATTGGAAAACTGTGAAGGTTGGATAGGCCACAGATGCAAGGAAACCAAGAAAAGAAGCATATCTGACCAGCTTTTTAAATTAGGAAGAAATAGAAAGAAAGAGGACTTTCTCCTGCATTTCTAGATTGAGCAGTATCATGATATGTCAAGTAAAGCTTTAGTCAATGTGCATATCTCTTGATTTTTTTGTTAATATTCTACTTTTGACATGTTCAGTGAAGCCTGGCGTAAGATTTAGAGAAATTGGAGAAGTCGTCAATCGGCATGCTACTATGTCAGGGCTGTCTGTGGTATGTGGCGAAAAATAACTAGGAGTATTTGAAGAGTGATTGCTGCTTTCATAAACTAACTACCTGGCTCGTTTATTTGTTATGAAAATTACAGGTCAAGTCATATTGTGGTCATGGCATTGGAGAGCTCTTCCACTGTGCTCCAAATATTCCCCATTATGCAAGTATCCTTGAACAATGATTAGGCGGTCTTTGGGCCTTCTTATAAATTCATATAGTTATCTGCCTGACGTAGTGATCTTTATGCTGTAATTGCACATATTTGGTTCCTTAACGCATATACAGGAAATAAAGCAGTTGGTGTGATGAAGGCTGGACAAATCTTCACAATTGAACCAATGATTAATTCAGGTACTTGATGTAGCATATACTCACACTTAAAGCTATTCATGCTTTCCAATCCTTTTTTGGCCGTCTCTTAGCTTGGTGAATTGGTGATTAATAATCTTTCTTATTAAGGTGTATGGCGAGACCGGATGTGGCCTGATGGATGGACAGCTGTTACTGCAGATGGCAAGCGCAGCGCTCAATTTGAACACACTCTACTGGTATGTCTAATGCCTTTTTATTAATTCTGTTGTAATTTGATTCCCCTCCTTGATTTAAAGTCGAATTGTTGTAAGGCTGAAATACCGAAGCGGACAACAATTGAGACAAAAAGAGGGCTTTTGATCCGAATTCCAATCTGTTATTCCTGTTGCCTGACAAGCTAACTGTAGTATAAGATTTGTATTCAATCTACATATTGTGGGCGCACTTCCTTAATTCTGGTGTACTCGTCTGTTGAAAGATAAATTCCTCGTTTTGGTGGGCATTGTAAAAAATTTAGTCAGTTGCAGTCGATAATACCATCTCCGCTGTGTTTGCAGGTGACTGAAACTGGGGTGGAGGTTCTGACTGCACGCTTGCCTACTTCTCCGAATGTGTTCCCTTGGCTGAAAGCTTGAAGATGGATAGTCGGAGTGATGAATTGCTATAACGTTTTTCGTGTCGTCATACAACGTTCAACAAACAAACTCATTCTGTACGTTTGGATAATATTTTGAGTATTCTTTTCTTCTTTTTTTCCGTCTTTCATTGTTGACTTGCGCACAATTACTTCTCTTGAAATCAATTATGTTGAGTGTGACCTATTTGCTTTGCATGGGATCTGGGACGTTCTAAATTTTATGACCTCATAGGCCACGTTCAAACCCAACTCGGCCCCTCACTGTAACAGCGAGCTCACCAGGCTCCCTCTCTTAGCCGAAAATGTGTTTGCCACTATAATCAGACCAGTAATACCATCGTGTATGTGTGTATGTTTTTAATTATTAGTTATTAAATACATAATATAAAATTAAATTTTTGCTAATTGTATGTCACATCACCGTTTAACATCCAAAAGTTGATGGCGTTAGAAGATAAGAGATGATAAGGGCACCACCTTTTACTTTTGTCAAGTTCATTGTGATATTTATTAATTAATATTAGGAAAATTGGCAAAAAAAACCACATTTAAGTTTCAGAAGTTTGAAAACAATAACCTTTTAAAAATATCTTTGCGAGAAACCACCTTATAAAATTAATAAATCTTGGTAAGACCACCTATTGTCCTTTAGCCTCCACCAAACCACCATTGACCACCCCTAGCCGTCTGGAATCACCTTGTTCCACCAACAGCCACCCTCGAAAATCAAAAAAAAAAGAAAAAATTGTTTTTCTTAAACTAAAAGGTTAATTACTATACTTAATAGACTTAACCCATCTTAAATCTTTTAACATTTGTAAACACCACCTCCATATTAATCAATCACTTTACTACTATCGTATTACCTTTCTCTCTAATGGGTAAAAGGTTTTTTTTTCCCAAGTGTAATTAGTATACTAATTGATATTTAGTGGCGTTAAGGGTGGCTGGTGGTGGTTTCAGGCGGTTTCAGGTGGTCAATGGTGATTTGGTAGAGGCCAAAGGACAGTAGGTGGTCTTAATTCGTCTTCCTGCAAAGTCGCTTTCCCGGTGCAAAACCGTCTCGAAAGAATGGTGTTCGCTCATCTCTAGCCCTTGTTTTATCACTCTCTATCGCCGCAGCAACAAGCAACAATCGAACGAACAGTTCTTTGTCATGGCTACTGAAAATCCTTAGTGTTATGAACTTAGGGTGTTAGACACCAATTTAACACTCACTACCAAAATTTTATTACCGAAACCATTCAATAACAAAACTTATGAAGGTGGTAAGGTGGTCGGTTCATGCCATGGCTTGGTGGTTTTATATTTGACCAATGATTTACTTAATGAAATTGGTCAGGTGGATTATGAGTCCAACGTCTTCGTTATATGTAATCTTTCAACCAACAACTACATGGTTGTTCCTACTATCAGCTTTCCCGATCGAATGACCCTACATGGGCGACTTCACTTGGAAGATTCTGCATATGGTTTTGGGTATGATAAATCGAATGACGATTATAAACTCGTTGTCTTTGGTAATGATAGATCTGACGATTATAACGATTATAAAAGGTATTGTCATCGCGTGTCATCGAAAAAAATGATTATATGGATTCCTATGACCCTGCTGTAGTCGATGATCATATTTTTTACTGGTCTTTCCGGAGGTACGGGTTGCATGAAGATGGTAGGGCTAGGGTAGTATTTTTGGGATTTGATATCTGCACAGAAGAATGGCTAAAGACAGAGTTACCTCTTCCTCATTGTTGTGACCGTGTGGGTATGTAAGCAACGAATTACGAGTTTGGGACAACTGTGTGTGCCTAGCAAGTTACGATCGGGTAAACACGAGCGTATGGGTTATGAAAAAGTATTGTGTTAAAAGAGTCTTGGACTAAGCTATTGAGCTTACGGATATCGGGTTACGATTATGTTCCGTCTCCGGTTGCCTATTGCGATAATGGATGATTTTTATTTCGGGTTTTTCAATATGAGGGATGTTCATATTTCTGGTATGACTTAAAAGGACAAATCTACGAAAGCTATTGGTGTTATCGACCGGCTCGGAAGCCCTTGTTCCGGTTCCGGTTCCAGTCCTAGTCCCTTTGAAGGCCGAATGACCGGCAGCTTCAAACAAGAATTCGTCAAGTCGGCCATGGAAGACGGAGAGTTAAAGGGTTCAATCATATTTCATCTTCGAGATTTCTTGAGTTGGCCATATAGGAATTCGCTTGAGAAATACTCCCTCCGTCCCAGTCATTTCCTTAACCTTTCTTTTTAGGTCCGTCTCAGTCATTTTCTTACCTTTCCGTTTTTGTTTTGTTATTTGTTTGTTAAATGAATCTCTTAGCTTGCAAAATGTCAATCATATTCTTCCCCTTTATTGTCTAACCCAAGAGCTAACTCTCATCCATCTCGACAAGACCACTACGCTTTCCACCAGAACCACCATGTGACCACCCTTGACCACCACAAGCATAGCTTCGAACCCCTCCCCCCCCCATACACATCACACAGCTTAATTGAGGGCATGGATACCTAAAACGACCCGACACACGTTTCAAAACTAGTCGATTGTCCAACAGGAGCCACAAGGCGCAATATATGACATGAAAAATCCCGTTAATTAGAGCAAGGTTTCGTCTATTATTGGGATAAATATATCTTGCATTAGTGTCCTGCAAATTTGATTAATCGTAATTCGTAGCAGATGTGGACTTCAAATTTAAAGTTAGAATATTCTGATAAAATTTAAGTAAATCCCAAGTTTGGAGTAAATTGATTCTTTCAGCAAGAATATTTTTTTTTCGAAATTCTTTTTTTTTTTTTTTTTTTCGAAATTCAAGATGCTTGTTTTGTCAAACTAAACGCTATCTTTAACTGAACACTCAGAGTAGTGTGGGTTAAACTTAAACCCAATTGCTTTCCTTTCTGTTCAAATTGCTCATTCGCTTATATATAAAAATCAATACATAATAATAAAGGAGCCGATACAAACGATAACAATACCTAAATTGAGAACAAAACTCAAAAACCCGTTGACTCAACCAAAGAAGAATATAACGCATTTTCATCTGTAACTGACTTGTTCAGCTCAGCTTCCTTTTTAGATACACCGGAGCTGCTTCTCAGAAGTGGCCCGGGATCCAGGCCAGCTAGTTCGTAGAGTTGTAATCGTTGGTGTTTTGCTTCCTCAATGTCACCTTCCCAGCAGGTTTCAGATATAATTTCAAGAGCTCTCTCAAGTTGGCTTTCTGATATTAAACATCCGCTTTGTAAGAGGACAAGATACACTTGTTCAGCTGAAGCCTTCCGAATCTAGTAAAGAGATGAGCAATTGAGACCATGAGCAACCAGCTTCTAATCTTACTTACCATACGTTGAAGAAGAAAAGGATGACGAATTTAAATACAGTACGATGTCAACATGGAAATCTGCCAAACCTTAGGGTATCGATGTCCAAGGAAAGAAAGCAGATGAGCAAAGGCTTGCATGTTGATTGGCTCATCAATAGAAGCGATATAACCAAGCAGGGCAATTCCAGAATACAACTTGGAGAAGTCCTTAGATCCTCTCAGCTCTACTTTGATAGAGTTTAACACATCCGCACAAAAATCTGCAGTGTGAGCCTGAGACCATGAGGATAACAAACGTTTAATCAAAGACGAGCATCACTCAGTACAAAGAGCTCACACAAATTTTATAAACAATTACGCTACATGAATGGGAACAAAGCTCTCACGGAGTAAAATTAACATGTAATATAGGATCCAGCGAATAGGTGAGTGTGTATGACAGGGGGTTAAGGTAACTCTCCCTGCAACTTCAGAAACCATTACCCTATTCCCCTTCTACTCCACAAAACCATCTTTTTCAATCAATTAAGACTTTGACTGCTCACTGTTACCCTCAATTATTATAGCCTATAAACCAAGGATGGCCATAGTCAAAAATCCAGTTATCCTGAATTGCGAAGCTTATGAAACATATCAGTTTCATTGCCACAGCGTAATTCTCTGACAGGGAGTTTAAGCATAATATTGAAACGGCGAAACAGAAAAATGTCATAGAAGCTTAAATGATGGGGTTTAACAAAATTCAGCTTTGTCCAGGAGCAACTATCAAAAGCATGATTAGAAAGTGCAGCCACCCGTGTCTAATGGAGACTCAAAGACTGGTTAGCACTCTCTCACTCACATTCGTTCCCCCCCCCCCCTCCAGTGATCAAAGCAGGTAATTGTTAACTAGGTAATTAATTTATCATGAGATGCTAGGCAGAGATTTCCAAAGCTATTGAAAGCATGCCTTAAGCTTTAATAAATGCATTTCAAGTTAGTATGACCAAAAAGCACATCCTTTGCAGAGCAAAAAGCATTAAGAGAGGAAGATGACAGACAAAAACCAAGAAAGAGCAATACAGAAATAATGGAACAGAGATATACCTCCATGTTTAGGAAGATTTTGTTACTGAATAGAATCTCAATAGTCTGCAGCATAAAAGCAATACATCAGGTAAACACTAAATAGAGGAGCAACATGTGTGAAGCAGGATGAGTGATAATAAAATTTCAAAAACTTCATTACAAGAACAAAATACCCACTGGAGAGAAAAAGGAATAACAGGGTTCACTGAGCTGTCTCGTTAATAGCATCTAAAATGAGGATACTAGATGTTTGTTAAAATTTTACAACTTCTGACTTTATTAATAGGTATCTTAATGTCTGAATGAGAAAGTAGAAGAAAGCTTAATAGTCTCTCATCACCAAGAATATCACCAAATCAACCAAAAAGCTCAAGTTTAAAGCACACAATTGATAATTAAATGAATACAGAAGAATATAAATATTAGCACAATAGATCTAGCCCTTTTGTAAGAGGAACCATGAGAAATGAAATCGCCTCTATAACAGATTAATAATAATCCAATAGAGCAATTGAATCATAACAAAAAAAAAAAAAAAGGAACTGTTATAAGGTCCAACAGCTATTCTTAGGCCTTGGCTGAATCACAATCACAGCAAGCATAAAATAACATTGGAGGCTGGGTGCTATCCAAAGCTCCACAGGAAAACCGACTGATTCAAAATTATTTTGGCAAGTTGCATAAAACAAAGAAAGCCACTAACTCATACTGACTAATAGTCTAATACTTGCATCTTGTATAGTTTCAAGATTATAAAGCTCAGATTAACAGAAAATTGACTTTACATCTTTTCTTATATATGAATTGATAACTGTCAGACTGGAAGACACACAAGTATAGGCTAAATTAAAAAACTGCTCACTGGGTAGACAATAATACAGGATTATTCCAGCACTAATTCTTGAAATGAACTACTCATTTGCAGGATTATTACAGGATTACTCATTTGTGGTCCTGGTATTTCATTTGTAGGCAGCCATAATTTTAAGGTAAATTACCTTCAAAGTAGGCGCAATAACTCTGTCACATCTTTTGTATTGCTGGAGAATCCAAAGTATATCTGCGGATAAAGTAAGCTCCCTTGAAGCCCCCTTGCGAAGGTCATCATTTGTGGTGACTTGGAGATAATCTAATAAAGCTACAACTGAAGCTTTCCTCAGAGACTCTTGCAACCCACCAACTGCTACAACCAGCCCAGAAAGTAAAGATCTACTGTAGCAACCGAGCTCAAGTAACTGTACAAAACGAGGATAAGAGAAACCAGGCACCTGCAATAAATTGGGCAAGAATTTTAAATCAGTAGGTATATCTTATTTTGTGAAGTAACAGTCAGTCGGTGCGATTCTCGACGCAATTTTCATTTTGGGTCATCCGTGCGCAGCCTCTCTATATTTTAATAGGGGTAAGGCTTGTGTGCATCCGACCCCCCCCCCCCTTACCCCGCCTTGTGGCGGGGGCCTTTAAGGCACTGGGTTAAAGATGTTGTAATCAAATCAGGCACAAATTATTTTGGGAATAGGGCTTGGTTGTCATTAAATCTAATCAGGCACAAGATATCCTGAAAGGAAACAGTAAAACTGTAAAAGTATACTTACACCCCACTTTAACGCTGTGTCATTTGGTACAACTTCCTCTAGCTTTTCCCTGTAAGATATGAATGGTACAAAGACAGTCTTGCTGTATAGAATCCTTTGAAGAACCCTGGCAGCCGCTTCTCTAATCTTGTCCATTTTTTCTACAGCCTGCTTAAGAAGTCCTCCAACTAGAGTGGTAGCAAGCTCCGCATCGAATAACGAGTTCATCTGCCCTTCCCTGATCGCGTCTTGTCCTGAATCCCCCTCCTGTTTACTCTGTAAACCCATAACATCTCTCCTACAGAGAATATAGGTACATCTTTCCAGGGCATCCATGGCAGCTTCACGAACCCAGGATCCAACATCACCTCTATTATCCACCGAATAATCATCAAGGGCTTTCAACAAACTCTTCATCACATCGTTCTTAATAACAAGAAAAAGTACATCATCCTCCGCATAATGCAAAGATGTCTTGGCTGTTGAATCAGTCAAAATTTCACAAACAGCAACTAGTCCTTTGACGGCATTCACTCGTGCTTCGGCATCCCGATCTTCAGGATTTTCCTGATTACATGTACCAATTATGTTGCTAGAAACTAACCGAAAAAACAAAAAGTACAATACGTAAGAGACCCTTTATAATGACGAGGGCCCTCCCAGGATAAAGATATGAGAGAATCCCTTGTGTTGTGGGCCTCAAATCCACAAACATTTGTAGGGTCCCAGCACAAAGGTGTATAGAGGGCAAGCCTTCCTTTGCCATTTTCTGGACAAGAGGCTGCTCCCAGGACTTGAACCCGTGACCTATCGATCACACAACACCTTTACCAGTGCGCCAAGGCTCCCTTTCAAATTGACAGACATATATAAGTAAAAAATTTCAAAGCTTCCATACCTCAACCTCACAGGCCTTGGAAAGCTTGGAGATCACATTCTTCCATCCTTTAGCTAGAAACTCATAAGGCAAGACACCCAGTGCCAAGGCAGAGCCTCGTCTAACAGCCATATTAGGATCACTCAGCTGTTCAGCATACTTTGTTGTGATATCAATAGTCCCTTTACTATCTACTGGTTGAAGGTATCCTGACACAAATTGTTTCAGGGCATCAACTGCAGCCATCTGCTCAAAAGATAGAAATATTCAATAATGGAGAATATTGACAATTTGACAACAAATAGTGATTTTAAATCCAACAGCAGATTTGGGGAACAGGACCTACCTGTATATGTGAGTTTGGATGCCTTAAGTTTTCAGTAAGCGTGTCAAGCAAACTTCGTTTTATCTTATCTGGTAATGATATATGAGCTAAAGAGATACACTGGATGAACCGTGAAACAGCTGCACGCATAATTTCTCCACCCTTTCCACGATAAAGGCGTGCTTTCTCGATAGCAGGGACAATGCCGGCGACTTGCTTCTGCTTATCTGCAAAGGAATGTAACCATCAACTAATGTTGTTTCTTTTGCAAAAGTTTGCACACTCAAAATATTTGAGAGCGACAGTAAACATATATACATGTTATTTTCATCTATCAAAGGAGTTATGTATAAGAAAGAATACAAATAATTAGATATATGGTATACATGAACTATTTCATGGTAAGTTGTCGATGAACGTCTAAGGGGTAATATGAAATATATTGCAGGTGGAACAGTAGGAGAGACATTCTTACTCTTCAACAAGTATATGTTTGGGTTTTGAAAACTAGGCGTAAATGATAATGCGTGAAACACTCACCAGCAGAAAGCACATAACCGCACAAATGTAGAGCTAGCACAACTTCTCCAGCTGCTAAAGTTGCACCATGACGCATGCATAAATCAGTCGAGAGAGTGCTTGGCATAATTTTTACCAGAGCAGAGTTTGCAAAATGCTCAGCATCGTATTTCACAAGAGCAGAAAGAGCTTTAGCAGAAAGTTCTCGCAAGCCTTTATCCTGAAACATATAATACACATAAAAAATGTTAATTACGGAAAGCAAAAAAAGTACAAATCATGTAGAAAGAACAAGAAAATATTCTGACTAGCAGTTGTCTGAATATAACCGAAGACCTATTCAATGTGAACAAGTTCAAGCAAAAACTAAGAGAAACTTAAGCCCAAACAGGGAACAATACAAAAGAAAATGTCCAAACCAAGTATGGGTAGAAAATATGTGATCCATAAAAGACAACCCCCTCAACTACATTAGCTTTTCCAATTCTTGCCAATAACTTCAATTAATAAAAACCACATACAACAATAGCAAACCCTGACCAAGAAATTTCACAGGTACATAAACAATCTAGCACGGAAAATACAGCTCATTTTGACTCTGTTCGCTTTCATTTTCCAAGTATTTCTAATTTTCAGAATCAGTTCATATAAAATATGCTTTTTGAGAAATGTGCTTGGTAAGCTAATACGGAGTAATAGAAATACAATTAATATTTAAGAAATATTTTATCGAAAATCTATCAATCGAGCTTCTACCTATCATTTACTTCATTTGTTCTTTGCTTCTACTTTATCTTCACCTTTCTCATCCTTATAGAAGTATTTAGTCACTAAATTTCATCGTTAAAATTATTGGGATATATACATAGACTAAAAATGCACATAGCCTAAACATGACAAGATGACAATGGTTCTTTATACAAAAAGTAATATATGGGGCAAAGAAAGAGCTGAAGCAACAGAAAACAAAGATGTACTAAAGAGGTGTTTTCTACCAACAGACAGTTAATAAATCAGCCGGATGCAAAATACTCCAGATATATATGCTAGGTGAAGAACAAAAGTTCATGTGGACAAGAAATCTTGCCAGGATTTCATGGAATAGCATTCCAAAAAATAAAAAAGATTCCATAAAATAATTCTTTATGCAGAAACAGAAACACAAACACCGAATTGGCGCTTCTGTTTCTGGGGGACAATATACGAATTTGGGCTTCTAGTATGTTGTTTTGAACTTCTAGAAAAGTCGATGCTTGGCCAAACACATACATACTCAACTACATCAAACTTTCTAAAATTAATTGAATTAAAATGAACCAACGGTCCATCACATTCTCCAAAGTGCTTTAGAGAGAAAAACATGGGCATTAAAGAGATAAGGTTAACATTAGTCATACCCAGTGACACATTTTGCTACACAGCAGTTCATCCACAAAAGGATAAAGATATCCCTCATATTGAGCAATGCAGACCGCGACATTAAGGTATGAATTCATACGTGATGAAAGAGCAAAGTAATCTGCAGTGCTCACGATGTCAATACCATGCGGATAATTCCCTTGTCTTCCAGCATTTTCCTGAAATGCAGCTGCAGCTGCTCGTCTGCAGTTTACCTGATAATCAAATATATCGAAGGAAGGCATAAGAACCACTCCACAAACATGAATCAGTATCACACATTAGAGTTCAGACTAATGAAACCAAAAAAAAAAATCTACGCACTTCACGGTCATAACAAGCAACAGTCAGCAAATGGGGAGCAAGTTGTTCGAGTATGCTTCTCATGTCTGTGTGATAATACGCACGCCCAAATGCCCAGCAAACATAAGCAGCAGCATCACGCACATGAGCTCCGACGCTATGTGGACCTCTCCGAATGTCATAATGTAGTGCCTGTAAGAATATTTCACATCAAAATCATTACCCGCATTTATATAAATTCAACATGAAAAACTATTCAATATCGATACATAAACAGCTCATGCCCTATATAGCTGAATTTGTAAGAATTCAGAGGCTACCCTGAATTTCGTCGAATTTGACGGATAAGAGAACTCTTAACAAACTGAGATGATAAAATCTTTTTGTTTCTCCCAAAAAAAAAGGCACTTGACTAGCAGCAATTCATTGATCAAGTCTCTGCTTGGATATATGAATTCTAAACCTTTTTTGCTTACATCATGGATTTGGAAAAAAAAAAAAAAAAAAAAAAAGAAGAAAAGGCTGGGTTAGTGGAAATAGAGATGTACATAGAAAGATCAAAGATGTCCACCAAGTTTAACAGAAGAACCCTTTTACAGTCTTGGATATGAATAGAGTGGCAAGAGAAGTCCCGCCTGTACGCCTACTAGATTCCTATATCCTTGGACGCTAACCCGTAGAAACTCCTCCAGAATAAAACTCAATATAAGATTATCTAACCTTGGCAACAACAAGCACAACTTTTGGAAGACTAATTGGCAGCAGTAATCCCCTACGAGCAAGCTCAGCCAAGGCCAGGCAACCTCCATGCCATGAACCATCTCCCTGTAAATTTGAAAAATAAAAAAAAATAAAAAAAATAAAAAAATAAGGAGAAGAAGAAGTGTAAGCCCATCAGAATCAAACATTACTGAAGACACAAAGTGTAGACCATAATGAAACACAATGTTTAATATAACGCGAAGTTATGTGAAAGCGCCAGAAAACCAAAAGACTATGCAGAAATGCACATGCAGACTTTCTAAAAAGGGAAGGCGATACAGGGTTAAATGTCATTGATCTGAAAACAGATATGACTCATGGTCCTGAAAAAAGCTTCATTCCTGTGTCCTACTTTCAAACCTTCTGTGATTAAATATCTTGTAGATGACACACATTAATTAACATTGTTGCATCAAATAGACATGCGACACAATGTGAAAAGTCTTCTAACATATACAGTAACATTATGGGCAAAGTCTCATATGAGACGACGTCACAATAACTTATTGTAAGACCACTTTATTTGGTTGAAAAGTGAATAATTTAACATTTATTATGATCATTATCGCTTTTAGTGATCATGTTACGGTACGATTTAGCCACATTTGTTGTGATTTAAAAGGACCACGAAATATAATATTAGGCATAATTTTTAGAGTAACACATTTACTCATTTTATATGGGAGTGTTATATTCTTACATTAAATTAAAGCAATCACTAAAAGAAATAAAATGGTTACTAAAAATGTAAAAGAAGTCACTATTTATATAATCAAGATGGTGTCACAGTAAGTTAGTGTGAGACCGTCTCACACAAGACTTACTCAACATTATGATACCAGCATCACAGCATGCATAATTGCATAAACGAGGACAACTGTGAATGGCATGACAGCATACCTCTCGTGGTGAGAATAACTCCAACACAGAAGAGAGGACTTCATCTGAAAGGGAAAATGTCAAACGTGAGGTCACGCGGCCAATGCCTTTAGCTGCAGACCAACGGACAACAGTGTCCTGCAAGATTCCAATAAAAATTACCACAGGGAAGATCAAGGGAATCAATGTCCGCAAGTTTTGAAATCAGCCCATGAGATGATGCGAATGACCAGAACGATTGGGCCATTCTATGGGGACGAAGCAAAAACACCGTTACCACAAAATAAGGTAAAATTTAATGGGGAAAAAAAAACAAGGTAATTCTGACTGTCTTTGAGCATTTTCATCGTGGTGAGAAAATCCTGTTTCTGTTGCTCTTGTCCCCAAAAAAGATAAATCTATCAAGGTGACGCTTTTCCACCCAGTAGGCTCATCAACTAATTACATAATCTCTTCATAAAGTTGCTTATTGTAAAATTAAGAGCTCTTCTTAAAGAAACAGTGTCTACTTCTCAAAGTATCTTCGTTGAGGGCAAACATATTTCGGAGGCCACTCTGAATGCAAATGGAACTGTGGATGAGGATCCGCATAAGGGTTTACAATGTTTAGTCTTAAATTTGGAGGCGTATGACAGAATGAGTTGGTCGTTCCTAGAATGGACAAACATCTCACTTACTTTTCAACTGAAACGTCATGAAAAGATGCTGTAAATATCTTCAAATTCTCTAAGATAGTGTTTGGAAACAAGAATTTAAAAATTTGTAATCATTTCAATTCCATCATTTGAGAATGTGGAATTCAAATATAAATCAAATGTTTGGGGAGGGTGGGATTTCAAAATGACACCTCAAGAGGTGTCATTTGTTTTTGGCCTAATTAGATTTGAAACAAATTCCAAAGGATTTGACACAAATCCAAATTCTCAAATTCTTGAGTTCCCAAACGTGGGATTTGTGTCAAATTTGGATTTGAGAATCAAATCCTTGTTTCCAAACACACTCTAATATAAATTAGACAGACTATGTCACTGCTTCCATGATTCCCTAGTTAAAAAGCAGATGATAGCAAGCAATGAGCTAGACCCGGCTATTCACAACTCACGAGAGATCACCAATGGCCAAAAGGCTCAATACATCAACATCATTTTAGAAGCACTGACTACTACTTCACAATATTAGAAGCACAAACAGTTTTTTGAGCCATTTTGCTTTATGCAAAAGGGAAATCCGAGGGGTGCATATGCTTACCGTGTCTTTTAATCCAGTCAAAAGAACTTCAATGATCTCTTCTACAGCTTCAGGAACATCCATATCTTCATCTTGTTCGTTACTGCTTTGGTCTATGTCAGAGAAGTTTGTACCACCACTATGACGGTCGCCAATAGCTTCACTTGAAATACTTGGCCCCAGAGATGCGACTTTACCCTAAAAAGAAGAATATCAGTTTGGAAAACATGTGGAGCATATATCAGAAAACTGAGAAGTACACCAAAAAAATTGTACTAAAAGTCCACTGACAAACCTTGTAGCACCAAGTTGGAGAACGATGAGGAAGGCAAACAAGCCCTATCCGCTGACTAAGCTTCACAAGATACTTGCGAAGCAAAGGGCTTCGGCCAGCCGCACTGGACTTCATTAATACAGATACATCAGTCCAGACAATAGGAACCACGTCGAGAAGAACTTTTCTACTACCAGCCTGCATGAGAAATACTAGTGAAAAGCAAACTTTACCAAACTTGCCAAAGAAAGGGGCGAAGGAATGTTGCAGCTTCTACCGAAGGTTCAGCCTTGAAACCAAAAACTTGAATGCAAACTCTCAATCGGAATTTTGACAAGTGTGTATTAAAAGGCAGACTTAACAAGAAATAAACCTTGAAAATAGCAGCCAAAGCCTCCACAGCACCAAGTAAACGAAACTGATCCAGGACATTATCAGATGAAGAAGAGAGTACTTCATGCGTCCATTCAATAAAACTGAAATGATATCAAATAGATTGCATAAACCCCAAAGACTAATCTTCTCCGGGTAAGTTTGATAAAAACTTCATCCAAAGATATCACATAAAATATCTGTTCATGCAAGATGCAAGTCAAAAGCTTTAACATAAGGCACATGAAGTCAAACTTAAGTCGTCACAGCTTCAACCCACTCATTTGAACCAAACTCGGTGACTTTTCTGTCTAGAAAATGCACTAAAGCAGCACTAACATATTAACCAGCTAATGATGATGTAATGCTAGGCTCATCCTAGAAGAACGCCCACCAGGAAGCAAGATCAGCTTTCCAATAATTCATTTGATGTACAAAAGCAACAAATCGCTCAAAACAAAACCTCACACAAAGACAAGCTACCTGACTAGACCGATTGCGTTACATGGTATAAACATATATGAAGAGATCAAGAGGTTATATACGTCCTAACTCAGTGACAATCGTATGTCCCTTCTGACCTCCTGAACCCTAATATGTTTATGCAGATACAACAATTGCATCTCCATTTATGAACTTCAGTCTATAACCAATCTGTAGCAGAAGGATGAATATAAGAAACCTGGCAAAGGCACTTGACATATCTGGGCGTGTCAAAAGTCTTGATAGAAGCAAGCCAGAAATAGTTCGCATGGGGCCTGCACTTGAAAGATAGTCCTTACAGAATTGCAAAATCCTCAGTACTAAGGGCGGTGGCTCATCTCCCTTCAGAGTGTTAGCTTGTGTGATACTTGTATCAACAGAAGATATATCAAAAGGAACTAGAACAAGTATAGATAGCCACAACAGTACGACACATTTTGCTTCCATTTCTCCAGTGCTCTCTTGGCGCAGTGATGATTTTGCATTTGAGGCATGGCACTTCTCCAAAAGAGATACTGCAAGTTCCAAATCAGAAACCTGATGTGGAAAGAACTTTATAACAGCCTTATATCCACAAACCGTAACCAGCGTATAAATAATAATGGAAATAGGCTTGACCACTTCAAGAATATCCTCAGACTTGTCTCCCAGATCGAGTGTCGTATTACGGATGATGAACATCAATGGAGAAACTATAGTTTCAAGGTAAGGCTCCAATAGCTGACCTTCCTGCTGATACTTGTCGAGCTGTACAACAAGTTCAATTAAACATACACTTATGAGTAATTAATACAGGAATCCATTGAAAAGAAACAAAGAGTATCTCAATAAACAGGACTAGAATTGCAATATGGTATAACTGTGCAATAGAACCAAATTCTAGTTGTCTTTATTTCTATTATTAGCATCAGTCATCATTTTAACATGTAATCAGTAATCGGATGGAATTGAGCAAAAAAAATCCAGTTCCAGTACATTATTCCCTCGCTGGATATAACATATATTCATCTTCTAAACAGGGGAACATTTCAATCTGTTCCATCCCTTGAAACATCAGCCGTCACTTGCTTAAAAAAGTCATTCAATTGACATTTTACATACTAGGGACTCTTAACAAAAAAATCGAAGCAAAAAACAGTCATATTAGTGAATCTCGCAGACAAAAATTTGTAAGTTCACCAACGGCATTTAACCATAGTACCTAATCTGGAAACCTGATCACTGATCCACCATAAGTCTGAAACTTCAACACAGTGAACCCCATCAACAGTGATTCTTTCACTACGTTTGTATATGTATCCCGATAGCAATACTAAACTCTTCACCTTTTTTTATCTCTCACTGCCACCCCATGTTTCACCTTTTATTTTGTCTTCCACCAGAGTTTGTAAACCCAATTTGATGGCATTGACCATGCTTTAGGTTTTTATCATTAACTTAGCTAGCTAATAAGACCAACCTCGATAAAAGATACATAGAAAGCAATGCTAAAGTTGTGTGACTCCAAAAAAATTGCAAAAAACCTTTCAACACATCACAAGTAAGTGCAAATTAAACAGCTACTCTGAAACATACTTATAAGAAAACCCAGCCTTTCTGACAAACCAGTGATGCACTCTTTATCCCATACTTAAAGACTCCTCCTTTTCCATTTAACCCAAACAAACTCTACTCAAAAACCCTAGCACAAACCAAAAGGCGTCTCAATTCTGTCAATTCACAACTTATCAGGCGCAATTCCTCTCAATAAAGCCACCATTCCATTCCAAATTACCATAGACATCATACTTCTAAGTGTCTCAAACTAACAATTGAATTCTTCCTAACAATAAAACCGCGAATTTTCATCCGTTTCAACAACGATAGAACCACTAACAGGTAACAAGTCACTAAATTTACGCGAAATAAACGTCGGCCACCTAAACAAAATTCAGCTCCAGCAATCAAATGCAGCAATTAACAACAACCAAAACTTAAATTCTCCTACACACTTCCTCATAATGTTCTCCAATTACCAGTCAAATCACAATCCAAAATCAAATATCACAACATAAAAAATGCAATTCCACTAAAATTTAAACAATCAAAACAACATCAAAATCCCTAATAATTCGAAACATAAAACATCAAAAACCTCAAAAATCAACAAATTAAACTTTGAATTTAGAGGAGAGAGAAAGTATTACAATGGTGCGGATCTTGTAGACGGAAGATAAATTGGAGACACGGCCAGCCGAAACGATGTCGTCGAGGATAGATTTGACGGTACTCCATTCTTGCAGAAAGTATTTATATAAAACCTTACTACAACAATCGTGTTCATCATCTTCTTCTTCTCTTTCTTCTTCTTGAAGTTTCTCATTTGAGTTTTTCGCCTCTTTTACTGCGTTCGTCGCCATTTTTACTCCAAAGCTTCGTCTTCAATGGCTTCCTTTTTCCTTCTTTTTTTTTTTATTTTTTTTTTAATTATTGTGATTTAGTTTTGCCCCATGTTTTCCTCTGTTCGTTTTTACTTCCCCTTATTCTCAACTTCCCGCCAGCGACCACGGCTGAGGTAATCACTATGGGAGTGTGAGTCGTCGTGCTTTGCGATACTCGCATCATTTCGTTCAGATTCGAGTCGAGTAGGGTAATACAAACTCTAAATCATAACAAAGTACTATATATAATCTAAGATCACCTTAAATTCATGCAAGTTGAGTGTGCTCGAAATTGTGATGTATACACAGTTCGAGTAGTGTGTTAGATGATGGTATTACATAATCTTATGTGTCTAGACTTCAGATATTTGATCTTTGACATTGTACAGTATGTACTTAGTAATTTGTTGTTCGGCTTTATATATTACACGTTTTTCTTTCAGGTTTGCATCATAAATCGTCTTGTGAAGCAACAAAGGAGTAAGCGAGAGAACTAAAACTGTGTGCTACACACTTCAAAGTGTTCTTTATTAAGGAAGATTATGCACATCCTTTGAGTACAAATTTGATGGATATGACTTCAGAATAATTGACAATTAAATTAATAGTCGTTCTTATTATTGTTACTCAAACAAAAATGTAACAACATGATCGAACTTAACTACATATAACAATATATATCAATGTCGTGTGTTGAACCCAAAATATAATGAAGTCGATGTAAGTATAGAATTGAATCAATATCGTCTAAGGCTAGCAACAACATAATGAAAAAACTAATAACATAATCCAACTTGATTTCAGATCGACTCTTTTTTTTTTTTGGGCTAAAAATTAAAGACTTTTCCAATCTTGAATACATACATCTTAATACAACTCCAATAATATTACAAAACTTTTCTAATTATTATGTTACGTACTAGTTACAATTACAACTTATACATATAATAATGTTTAGATCAACACTTCATATACGAACACACACAAGTACACAACTTATATAGGAGTAGATCCCCAAAAAATAAAAAAAATATAGGAGTAAAAAAAAAGATTAATATTCAAGACATGCATGTAAGAATAGTAATATAACGGACCATAATAAAGATCTTAAGGCATATGTGTCCCACGACGTGCACGGGAGAACCGATGCATATGCCTAGTAACAAATCGATTAACCAAAGCCAAAGCGTTACTAGTCACTTGTGAAACATCGTTCACCTTCAAGTTGATGACGGCCTTGATGCTCTTGCCCCGCCCGCTGCCGGAAAACGCCTCGGCACAATCGGTTTGGTCGGTCAACGCGGCACTAGTCCACGTCACGACATTACTCATGTGCCACATAAAGTCATCAACTCCATTCTCAGCACTAAACGTTTGTAACTCGGATAGTGATTGCCTAAGTTGAGCTACACTATCATCGATTTGGCCAATGCACCTACCTAGGGCTACGAACTCGGACGCGGAGAGTGACCTCCTGAGCCTATCAGACAATTTGGCTAAGTAGGCTCGAGCACGCTTAGCCCGAGTCAGGCTAACCTTTAATGATATTTGGGCTAGGTCTACATGAGATAAGTTGGTGTTATTTACGTGCCCTGATATTAATGTATCCTCGCACACCTTAGGGTAACGTGTTGTGCTACACGCGGATATGATGAAGGCTCTAGTCCTAGAGCACCTGTGGCAACTCGCCACGCCTCCGGCGACTAGGAGGATGGTGAGGGAGAAAAGTAACAAAGAGATGTTGTGTCTTGCCATTTTTTGTTATTGCTTGAATGTTTTGTGGGACTATAAGTGCGTTCTAAGAGGGTGTATTTGAAGAGTAATAGATGCATTACAAGATATATATAGATGAAGAATTGAAGATGTGCTCTATAATTAAGGGTCGGCTTCAGTTTAGGGTCAAATGTTGAAGGTGCATGTGCATAAATTAAGTGCACTGGAACTTAGCTTGAAGTCAAAGCTTCAAAGACCTAGCTAGTGTACGTAAGATATAGATCTCTCTAATACTAATTTAAATTCTATATATATATATATATATATATATATATATATGTACTAACTATTGATTTGTTGTAATATATAAGTCTTAAGAACGTAACTAGGAAGCTGACCTAGGTTGTTTATAGATGAATGATTGTAAATTATATAATTTACGTGGCTAGATATACGTAGCAGTGGAGTATCTATGAGATTTGTTTGCGAGCAAAGAGAGAGATGCCATGCATTGTTGCATTTTATTTAATGTTTTTGGGATGTTAAATCTAGGGTTCCACAATAGTAACAAACATACTATTTTGGGAGAACTCGAGAAGCCATTTGATACCAAATGGGCTTACACAATGGCAAAGGGAGGTGTATGTTATTCTCCAAGTGAAAGCGGTAATAAGAATTTATAAGTTCAATACAGTTCATTTTAGATAAAATTGAATAACTTCATCTCAAGTTATTTATTACGGTGTTTGTTACATACAACTTTTCACTTCAATGACTTTATTAGTCTGGTTGGGACTTGGGGTTGGTGTTATTCACCTAACTTTAGATAGTGAGATGAATCAGATGATATTAGGATATACGCCGTATCTAATATATGATAAAAGTGTGTACGAAAATTATAATTAAAGCGAATAAAACCTAAATTGCTCGTGGAAGTGGAACAAATATAAGTTAAGTAATATATTCCTAGGATAAATTTGATAAGAAAGTTTTGTCGTAAACTTGTAACATTATTCTCACTCAAACTTACCGACATATTGTAATATTTGTACTGACATTTAAGAAACTACACGTACAACATAATTTACTAAGTTTTGTGTATTAATCACTTGGTAAAGAAGCAAAGGTGTTTTTACAATACATCCTCTCGTCGAAAAACATCCGGAGGGGTTGGGTAAATCTGTATCGCGGAACGGCAACCTTGTATGTCCAACTCTCATTTGTCATTTGTCAACTACTCCTCTTTATAGTTTCCGACATAAACCTTACTTCAAGCAGATTATATTGTATATACTAGTACATTGTATGATTATTATCGCATCTTACATAGTGGAGAACCGTCCGGATTTATGAGTTCACCTTCCATCGGATAGGAAAGGTGAGCGGGTTAGTATTAATGTAAACGAGTATTGACGAATTAAGCCTGTATTATTCATGTTTTGTACAAGGTAGAACGGGTATAGTTTGTATAACTAGGGAGGACAATGAACGAATCACTAGTAAAACAGTCATATACGTGTTTGTGGTAAAAGGCGAACCTGAGATCTCAAGATCCTCTATCTTGCTACAACTCCCACTAGGCTAGTACTAGACCAATCCAACTTGGGTGACTTGAGAAACAATTTACAGTGTAGGAATTACTTAAAATTAAGAAAAGATTAGTACTTTCTTATTTGCAAGAAAAGATTCGAGCAGGTTAAGTAAACATGTAGAGTACACGAATCAGTAGAAGCAAGAAAACACGTGCTTCAGCTTGCACCAGCAGAGAGCTGGCTATGCATCAAATGCATGTGCACGTGGTATAACACACAACAAAAGACTAGTCAATTGCATGAACATTACTCCAGATTCTAGGACACTGTCCCAGTTCTGGAAGCCAACTTCTGTTATTTTAATGGCGTATAAAATTCCAAATCTATGGCTTCCGTTCATGGCAACTCTGTGGTTCAAGGGAATTGGGTGTTACCACTAGTATTCATCATGTGTTGGTAGCCAAGAGACTCGGGTTTGTGACAAATAATCAAGGTTGGAAACTCGTGAAGCAAGGTGCTTTGAGGAAATCTCGACCTGGTGGTTAAGATGGAGATACTCAACATAACCGTTAGACTGATGCACAAACGCCACCAGCCTTTGGGCTTGGAGGCTCTATGACATATAATCATACATGGTACAAAGGAGTCCATACAAACACCAGAGTGTCTGTTTGAAGAGACACAGGGAAGATCTGACACATTCGATTGGAAAAGGCATAGCTCACTCACCTACACAAGATGACTTACATAGTTACATATAATAACACAAGTTACATTACACAGTGAATGGAGCAATGGAGGAGGGGATAGCAGGAAACGCTCACTCAGCCACCTTCATGCCTGTTAAGTAGATGCGGCTCTGAATTACAGTTCCTCCAACCCAAAAACCAGGCATAACCATCAAGCCAACCTTTGGCTTTACCTCGTTCTCGTCCATTATCAAGTTCTTCACAACGCTTTCCATGTAAACCTCGGAAAAGTCGTTCCCTTTGCTAACTTGAAATACCTTGACACTAGGATCAAAAGAATGAGCCAGCCTGTGCAGGAGCCAGATCGATTTTGCTAATTTCAGAAAGGCCTGGTAGAAGGGGGTTCTAGGGTGCCCGCCTCCCATGACATAATTGCGCTGATCCAAATTGCCAAAGAAAGACGCCTCCATTTTGGGGTGAATCGAAACCAGATATTTGCTCCTGCAGAATTTACCAAAGATAGAATCTGGATTTTGACCTAGAGCATCCAAGGGATCCATTTCTCTCAGAGCAAGGTACTGGTGAAAGAAACTCTCTCTGTTCACTGAGAGATCTTCAGGTTTTTCGGTGAAAGTCTCTTGTTGAAAGCCCAAAAACATTTTTTGGCATATGTAAGATTCAAACGCATATTTCTTGTGAGCCCTCTTGGCATAAACAACACTAGGTTCAATTGACTGAGCTGCAGCATCAAGGTCCCAACTAGCGGCTTTCATCATGTTAATCAGCGGCTTTGAGAAATCATGGATAGCTTTATATGAAGCTTCAACAGCTGAAATGAACAGATCAGGGTTCAAATCCACAGGAAAGAAACCATGTTGTTCTCCTGAAACATCTGTTTCTCTTGTAGACAAGCCCCGAAGCTTCAGATTCTTTTCTAGCTTCTCTCGCTTTTGACTTGCCTCTTCTACTAGTTGCTGCAACTGATGTATCTCTGAATCTTTGTTCTGAATTTCTGACTGAAATTTCTTCACCATGACTTCGTATGTTTTCAATAGACTTTGCTGTTCCTGAATCTCAGCAGCTAACCTGGAGTCCTGGGGAGAAACAACTGCAGGTTTTGGATTGTTTTCCCGGTAAAAATGCTTTAGTTCAGAAAGATGCTTTAGCTCTGAGACGACTTGTTTATCAGCGGCTTGAATTTTATCAGGATCATAGGGAGTATGAGCAGACTGGAGCTGGATATAGGCTGTCTTAAGAGCAGTAATATTTGTGAAGATTCTCGAGATTAGAGCATCTATAGCTTCAACGTTCTGATTCATGGCATCCTCCATAGGTTGTGGGTGAACTTTCTGGCTATTGTTCTCACGAAGTTGACTTTCTCTAAGTTCACTGGGTAGCATAGCTACTTCTACACGAAAAGGCGGCCAAACACTTACCACTCTCCACAAACAAATAGCTTTGGGTTAAACCTACACCGTACAAACAAAGAAAAGTTTGTTATCCTCAACAAGTTCTCAAAGATTGATAAAAAAACCAAAACTAAACATTGCGATATAATTTGTAAACATGCGAGGTATAAAAAGGCATGTTACCCTAATACAATAGAACAACATTCACATTGATAATTAAAAATGTAAGAGTGGTGGTATGTAATAATTTACCATAACCTAAAAAACTACAAGTCGCATACAACACTACTCCAATAATCCCATACTCAGAATGTGAATTTCGTGTAGAAAAAGATCTAGTACCCCAACTTCCATGTCAAAGCGCTACCTAAATTGTTAATGCACAACTCTCTCGAAAAACTAACCTCCATTAGAGAAAGGTATATATAAAGAGGTAAGAAAGCCCAAAGCCACTATTGAGGTAGACACACAGATACACTACACTCAGAGTTAAGTGTTAACCCCCAATTCTTTGAACATGAGGTGGCAGATGTGGTAGAGACTATAAATTGAGAAACAAATGGTCTATCAGCCCATGTGATTCTTTCCTACTTTCCTATGTTTAATTTTAAAACCTGTCCTTTGATCTGAAACTCTTATCTATGATCTTTCCCAATGATTTGTATTACTTCTCTTGATTTTTCTACAAGCTTAATGCTTTCATTGAAAATCTCTGGTGAGCTACCTTTCAAAAGGTTTTCCTCGGTGAAGTCTCTTCTCAGCTATCAATCTTCAAAAAAAAAAAAAAAAAAAAAAAAATCACTTGGCTCTCTACTCAGCTACCCTTAATTTTCCTCAATATCGGATGTCCTCTTGCTTTGTTTAACTGTCTTATTTACTTTTCTCGTTTTCCACCTGGCATTGACAGTGCCACACGGAAATCACGTAAGCCGGCCCCAAAATCATTTTGGGGATACAACACAATCAAAACAACAAGCTCGAGTGCATTATAAATGACATTCAACGGCAGATAGACCAACTTATGAGCAAGTAAAATGGTCACACACTGGGAGATAAAATTTAAGTTTAGTAAGGTGTCAAAGCTACAGGCCTACTCAACTCAACCTCATCTCTCTTAATGGACTATTTACTTCCACACTTGCACAAATAATTCCCTGTAACTTTCCTGCTTGTCCCAATATTAACATCAAGCTCCAGTGCCACAATCCTCATCTGAGGAAAAATGCCAAGACCGCCAACATATCACAAACTTGATCTATTACCACCGAGAGAACCGAATCTCCTGACTCCTCAGTCTAAAAGCCTAAGAAAGACAATAGAGAAAGCATATTCCGGGAAAGGGTCTCCTCTTACATACCCACCTCAAGTTATAAATCCATGCCCACTAAAGCTAAATGCTTTTCATCAGCTCAATGACTCATACACATCAAGGATATAAATGATCTCATCAATTCGCGCTTTCTTGCAAACCAACCAAAATAGATGAAACTTCACATAGGAATCCTGAGCGTCAATGTCAAGTCACAAGTACGGTGACTATACTACCAGAGTTTCATAAAATCACTACCTACCACGAATATAAATCAATCCCTCAGATAATTTTTCAGCTATTGCATATTCACCACAACACTTTCCATTTTCAATGGAGCCAAAGACTACTTATTCTTTGGTTTTTGGGATATAATGGAATAAAGCAAAATGGCTCATAAAACTGTCTGTGCTTCTTATCTTGTGAAGTAACAGTCGGACGCAATTTTCATTTTGGGTCCTCCGTGCCCAGCCTCTCTATGTTTCAATAGGGGTAAGGCTTGTGTGCATCCGAACCCCCCTTACCCCGCCTTATGGCGGGAGCCTTTGGCACTGGGGTTAAAGATGTTGCATAATCACCACAACACCGCCATTTCCCCAATACCTATAAAAAGGATCTCGCCTCAAACACCCTTATTACTAATCTTTTTCCCCATTCCCTCTATACCTAATTAATAATAACTTCAAGTAAATGTATAAGCACCACAACACCGCCATTTCCCCAATACCTCGAAAAAATCCTTCGCCTCAGCCACCCTTTTGACCCCCAGTGTCTTCGAATGCTAACACCGTCACTAATCTTTTTCCCCATTTTCTCTATACCTAATTAATAATAACTCCAAGTGAGTGTTATCAAAATCGAAAACGAATTCGATAATTCAATCAAATTTCACATGAATGCATAAACAAAAGCTTCCACCTTTAATTACAGCTGAATAATTTGGAATATATACAGCAATCAGATAATAAATTAAATAACAAAATCAGATTACAGAAACAACAATTTCACATAATCAGAAATAAGTTAATAACAAACCCTAAATTACCCAAACAAAAATTGATCATTTCAATTGTAATGGGGAACATATAATCGATTCAAATATAACAAACCCTAATAATTAATTACAAAGTATCTGAAAGAACAAAATTGGAATAGAATGAGGGAGTGATAATCGTACCTGGGGTGGGTGGCGTGTAGGCGAAGATTTTCAGAGCGGCGGGCCGTGGTGGTAGGCGGCGGCCGCGAGCGGCGGGGGAGGCAAGGCGCCGATGGGGGTATATTGGGAAAGTACAGGCAAAAGAGAGAAAGTTGGGGACAGAGAGATCCGCGGAGTGAGAGAGAGAGAGAGAGAGAGTGTGTTTTGGAAAGGGAAAGTCATACCAAGGGCTAAATGGTCTTTACCGAGACGGGTTTTGAACACTGATCTCGATATCGAATTAGTTCATGTGCGATTTAACTTATTAAACAATGTTTTTAAATCAGATCAAATTTATTCAAATTAAATTAGATCAGATTCATTCAAATCAAACCAGATCAGAATTATCCAAATAACAATCAATGAATACGTCTATTTCTAGTTATTAATTCGTTTAAATGCAGTTAATTTATTAATATATTCAGTTCAGATCAAATCAAATCAAATTTATTTAAATCAAATCAACTCAGATCAGTTTTAATCAAATTAAATCAATTCAGAAAAATGCACTCCAATCGCACAAGGTTTTAGTAACTAGTTAAGAGCCGATTAAAAGCGACTATGATCTTTATACCTTGCCCGGTTGCCTTCAGTTGAGAATAATTAAAAACATGAATGAGTATTTTTTTTTTTTAGTTGCATTGTCGGGATTAAGAGTTGGATTCTTATTTGGTTGATTTAGTAATTTTAACATGTGATTCGCAATTTGATTTACATGAACGAGCTATGATCAGAGTATATCATCTGCCAATATCGGTTGTAAATATAGTACATTGTTTAGTCAAAATGAGAGATGGAGATTTGTTTAGAAATCAGAATGCATTGTGAAAAGGTTTTGATGTTGGTGGAGACAAGAAAACCTACAAGAGTATGTACTCATAGTTGCCTAGTTGGCAGATACTTTGCATGATCTTTGAAGATCAACATAACAATTGCATATCGCGAGAGTTACGGTAACAACTTCACCAAACTAATTGTCGTAGATGCTTATTATGGCTGTGGCCCTATGGGTATGGGTATACAATGATGATGGTAACATTCACTTTGACTTTTCGAAGTATCATGTCGTACACTTGATGCAAAAAATAGTAAATATTTCATTTTGAATTACAATCTAGCAAGTTTACTTAATTTTAAGGTAAACACGGGTTTCATTTGGTCTAGAAATAGTCTCTAACATGCCAACTCAAAACTGCAAAAAGAAACCGAAAAATGTCTTTGAATCGGAGAGAATATGTGATAAATGGATTCTAGGAAATAAATCACAATTCACAGCCACAAAAAAAAGGTTTAGTACATAAAGCTGTTATTCATTTTCAGCATTTCAACATTAAACTTAGTAACTTACCCATGGTAAAAAGTTGAAACATTAACATTTACTATTTACTAAACGCATCATTAGCTTTAACACTAACCATAAAAAGCCCATTGGGTCACATTCCTACAAAGTTCATAACATCTTCATATTTTAGTCCAAACAGGGACCCCTGTCCTCATGACCCAAGAGTCCCCTTGTATAAACTTCCTCACGGTGAACGGCCCAACTTCCCTCGGACTTCGCAACACATGATATCCGGGCCAATTTACCCGACCTCTCGTGGATGCTCCGGCACCCGTATTCATATACTCGGCGTAGTACAGCGTTGAGAGCGCGAATTTACCACTCCACTCGGTCCAACCCTTCGGGTGGATCATCCCATCGAGATCGGTTTTTGACACAACCGTTCTCGAGTATCTCTTCCAAGGCCGACCCAAGAAGGTCTTGGTGGATCCCATCACGGGTACAAACTCTGGGGCGGGCCGTATCCGTGACCCATGGATTGAGATACCGGTATTCTCATTAGGGTTGTCTCTTCCTTGGGCCGTGATTATGTTGGCCTGCCCGTTCATGGGCCTTCTAACAAGAATGTCACAATTTTGTAGGACCATCGCCGCATTGCCAAATATGAAGTCTACCGTACCATATATTTTACAGTCACGGTAAAACTGCCGTAATGAGTGTGCGTAAAGACTGTCCTGGTAACCCTTAATGCCGCACCTGTAGAAGAGGGCGTTGTCTGAAGCCACCATCAGCGCGACTGCTTGGTGCTTTCGCGGTCCAGCCGTGTTCTCGAACGTCATGTCTCTTGCCCAAAACCCATCCCCAAGCACCCCTGCCCATGAGAACGAAACACATTGATAACTAAAGACATTCCAAAGTGAAATACATAATTATACATTTGAGAGTCTAACAATCACGAATTTGTTCACTTATTAGCGAAGTATTGAGTTAATCACCTAGCAAATCTATTCACATGAATTTATAAATAGCGTCATAATTAAGTCTTGGCCTAGTGGTTAAGATAGAGGTATTGAGTACATTAGGTCTCAAGTTTTAAAAAACTATAGATCTAGTACAATACGGAAAAATTACTAGACTACCCTTATGTTCAACTAATCAAGTAATGTCACATAATGATTCAGATTGAGGTATTGTGTCCATTAAATCTATCTTCGAAAAAAATGAAATATTTCATACACGCATACGAAGAAATCATGAGTAGTGTGTTTAGGTGTAGTGCACTTACGGAAGGTGGCGGAGCTGACGGTACTGTCACCGTCGATGAAATTACGGTGGCCGGTGACGATGGTCTTATCCATACCTTCCCCGATGAACATGACATTCCGGTGGCTTCTTCTGATCTCCACATTTTCATTGTAGACCCCTGCTTTCACATGCACGACAACTCTACTTCCTCGTCCTACGTTGCTTATCCTGCCCAATGCATTCACTGCTTCCTTGATGGTCCGGTAGTTCCCGGAGCTGTCTTTCGCCACCACGATATCCGCCCTTGAATTCGCCGGATTCCATGATGATAAAAGGCCCTTGTACTGATCACCTCTCGGCCGCTTCCATGGCTCTCCTGATGATACAAAAAGTCCAAATTTTCAAATACTGAAAAACTTCCATTGACTTGAGTATCTTTGTACTTACTAGACAACTTGTTGCTTCAAATTAATTGTAAACATGCATATTTTAATTTGACTTTGTCTATATAGTTTTAAATTTTAGCATTTTCAAAAATGAAAACTAACCATTTTATTTTTTTCCTTTTGGTCCTAAGGTTCGTATAGGTTCAAGACTTGACGTAGTTGAAAACCAAAAACGATACTCAGCTGAAAATAAAATACGATAATGAAGCTTACCCTTAGCTTTGTTGTAGTCGACGTTAAGTTTTTGGGCATGCAGAGCCAATGCATGGTTCAAGACCATGGTCAAGTTTTGAGCAAGAGGATGATAATTTTCATCAAACCCTCTCTCCTTTAGCCCATCCAAACATGTCCTATGGCTCGTAAGTGCACCACTTAGCCATGCAAGCGCGTCTTCTCGTGTGTAACTCGCATTTTTCTCAACCAATCGAGCCAGAAGTGGTTCAGCTTGATCATACAACATAGCACAATCACTCAAGGCTACCTTTTCGTAATCATACTTATTATTGTTGATCTTGTTATTTGTTTCGTTATAGGTTGAATCGAGATGACCTCCGCCACCACCACCACCGTGATGACCACCTAGGCCACCACCACTACCACCACCGTGATGGCCTCCACCGCTACCACCTCCACCATGACGCTTGCCTCGACCAAAGAGCAACGAGTCATTGTAAGTCGAGTCCTCATTATCATCATGGCCCCCGCCACCACCCCCACCGTGATGACCACCACGGTCACTCCCACCACCACCACCGTGATGGCCTCCACCGCTACCACCTCCACCATGACGCTTGCCCCGACCAAAGAGCAATGAGTCATCATAAGTAGAGTCGTCCTTATCATCATCATCATGCCCCCCGCCACCACGACCACCGTGATGGCCTCCGCCACTACCACCACCACCGTGATGCTTGCCACGGCCAAAGATTAGTGTATTGTTATATTTTGAGTCATCATCCTCACCATCTACAAGCATAGTGTCATTGTGGGCCAAGCCACCACCGCCACCACCGAGACCGCCGCCTCCGTGATGACGACCAAAAATCAAGGTGTTATTAAGAGTTGACTCTTCAGCCTCATGACCTACTAGGGTTGTAGTGTCGGCCAAGCCACCACCGATGCCACCACCCCCACCTCCACGACCAGGACCACCTCCACCAGGGGCATCACCATGATGACGACGACGATGGCGATGACGGCCGAAAATCAAGGAGTTATCAAGAGTTGAGTCGTCATCATCATCACGATCACCATCACCTACACTCGAAGTGTCATTGTGGGCCATACCACCACCGCCGCCGCCACGACCAGGACCACCTCCACCAGGGGCATCACCATGATGACGACGACGATGGCGATGACGGCCGAAAATCAAGGAGTTATCAAGAGTTGAGTCGTCATCATCATCACGATCACCATCACCTACACTCGAAGTGTCATTGTGGGCCATACCACCACCGCCGCCGCCACGACCAGGACCACCTCCACCAGGGGCATCACCATGATGACGACGACGATGGCGATGACGGCCGAAAATCAAGGAGTTATCAAGAGTTGAGTCGTCATCATCATCACGATCACCGTCACCATCACTCGAAGTGTCATTGTAGGCCATACCACCACCACCGCCGCCGCCACGACCAGGACCACCTCCACCAGGGGCATCACCATGATGACGACGACGATGGCGATGACGGCCGAAAATCAAGGAGTTATCAAGAGTTGAGTCGTCATCATCATCACGATCACCGTCACCATCACTCGAAGTGTCATTGTAGGCCATACCACCACCACCGCCGCCGCCACGACCAGGACCACCTCCACCAGGGGCATCACCATGATGACGACGACGGTGGCGATGACGGCCGAAAATCAAGGAGTTATCGACCGATGAGTCGTTATCATCGTCACGATCACCATTATATTCACCTACGGTCGAAGTTTCATCGTAGGCCAAGCCACCACCACCTCCAGGTCCGCCGCCATGATGACGACGATGATGACGATGATGACCGAAAATCAAGTTATTATCAAGAGTTGAGTCATCATCGTCGTCTTGATCACCATTATAACCACCTACCGTAGTGTCATTGTAGGGCAAGCCACCACCAATACCACCACCACCACCAGGAGGATTACCGCCACCGTGATGACGACGACGATGGCGATGACGACCAAAAATCAAAGATGACTCATCACGAGCTGATAACTGAGCCCAATTAGTGGCCTTAACCACCATTGTATGAGCCATTTGAACCATATCTTGGTCAAGTTCAGGAGAAGTCGAAGCCATGCATATGGCTAGGAAAAAAGTTGTTAAGAAGATGAGGGTGGTAACATAAGAAGCCATTTTTCTTGCAGTATCTTCAACTTGAAGCCTTGAAGGCTTAAATACAACTTTTTGGCGGTGAGAAGATGTTTACTATACAGTGAATTGAAGTGTATGAGGATAAACATTGAAGCAGGGACGAGATGTATTTATACGCATAGATGTTGCATATTAACATACGTACACCTGAAAATCTACACTTGGAACCTTGGTTTATTCCACGTGTCGGTGATGTACGGACAAAAGAGATATACGTCTACGTTGAAGGTGGAAGAGCTTCATGCGTGCAGGACAGCGGCCGTGTTTACATACATGTACGTAGTTTATGTAAATCACTATATCAGGCATGAAGATTTCATCTACAAGCTATTATGTTGATCGAATATCTCCAGTGTTATCATTGGGTAGTTGGGATTTTAGGACAATACCCTACTTGGCTACGTTTGAACTCTGGACGACTTGTTTATGTTACGCATTTAAACAAAACAACAACAACATCCAAGCCTTATTCCCAAAATGATTTGGAGTCGGCTAACATGAATCGTCGTCTAGTAACCGTCTTAATAAAACCAAATATTAATAAAAAGATCATCTATAAAACGATGCAAGATTATGGTTGATGATTTTCTCTATAATCGTTCGTGTGACAATAACATGAATTTGCTCGAACAATTATAAGATTAATCCTAGCATAATTAGTAGTTAGGGTGAGCTCACCATCTAAATTACTCCGTATATCCGTGTATACATAAAAGTACTAATAGCCCCTCCAACATCGCACGAAAATTTCACGAGTATTCCATCAACCAAGTCCTCGTCAGTTTTTGGGTGTTGTTGGGGAAGTAGCTTCTAGCATAAACTATTTATGGAGAATAGAATAGATATCCCCAACCTACGTTTAATTACTATAAGCAACGGCGCAATTAATACCTTGAGAATATATGAACGACGGCATACAAGAAGGTTTGTGACAAGTATGAAGGAGAAGCACGGACAGATGGGTAATCATGGCACACTGCATGTTTCGTTTACATTAGATGTCCGTATGTTTTGGTTTATCGACACCTCAAGTACACAAGTGTTCCATACTCCGGGTACGATTAATCCATGTAATTCGTAACAACCTAATTGATTTCAATTGAATGAACATGTCCATATTATGCATTGAAGATGTCAAATGCCACGCAGAATCGGCTTGATTTTGCAAACGTTTCGTTCTCACCTCTAATGTCAATTCTCACCCTCAATACGCCCACAATGTAGTTCCAAGGTACATATTTCGAAACTATTGGGGAGGAAGGAGAGGGAAATGCACATAGGTGTGGTACAAATAGCAGTTCCTATAGTTACCCCAAAACATTCTAAATTAAAAGAGTGAAAATCGACATATAGCATGAATAGTCGTTCAAGGTTTTTCAGATGCTCTGTAACAAGTTCTAACAGGTAATTTATTCATCAAGCACTTCCTTCAGTTTTAACCTGGAACGAAACATCTGAATCGTGTATTTGCACTGAGCTTGGTCTATGTCATAGAAGACTGATCTTTCGATTTCGGAACATAATGCTTGGGTGTTGGCTAAGGTAAACATAGGTACTGCTAAAAGAATTTGTTCATACCAAAACAAACTAATCTTCAAGGACTGGATAATACAAGATGACCTACCTCCAAAACTCAGTTCAGCCTCAATTCTGTGTATTAATGGTAGTTACAAACCAAATGCCCTTGAAGCATTCAACCCTGTTCAGAAAGTATACCAAAAATTCGGAGTCTACACTTCAGCGGACTGACATGCTCTGCATTGCCTGTGCAGCATCGTCAGTTACCTTGCTCGCCCGAATGGTATTGATTACATACGAAATGTTTCCCTGAAAAAAGGATTAAGAAACGATCAAAACCCAGTAACCAGAGCAAGTACAGTGGCACAGAGCCGCTGAAAAAACTAAAAGCTCAAGGCGAGAATTTTTCCAGACACGCAACAGAACTTCCTTTCCTAAACTTATTTAAAATCTTGGATATGTGGGAAAGAAAGCAAAAAAGAAGATTTGAGAAAGCAAGGTGCACACAAGAATTTAGTACTTCCTTCAGAAACAACACGAAATTTTGTAGTTGAACGAATGTTGTTAAATGCAAAGGCAAATCCATCAACCTCTGATCTTGTGATGGTCAAATCGCTCTAAATGCTTCTTATAATGTCCAGTATTCATGCAAGAGTAGTTGAGAAATGCAAGCACACAGGCACTTGGAACAACAAAACAAAAAACCTACACGTATATCATAGCAAGGCGTAGGCCTTGAATTCAAACTGCCATATTCCAAGACTTTAAGCCTACAGCCCATAGCACACTACTACATTTGCTTTCTTTCGAAGTGAGACTAAAAGAATGCTACTCATGAAGGATGAAACAAAATCTTTCTCACCAAAGTTGTAAATACAAGGTTCTAACTCAAACAAAATCACATAAACGGCAAATGATGCATCGAACGAAATGTATAATCAATAGGTAAAGGTAAAACAATATTGTGAACCTACCCTCCATGTAACAAGCTTCGACTGAAGGTCCAGCCACTGTTGCTGTCCAAACAAGCGTTCAGTGTACCGGCTGGAAACAGACAACAAATTAGCATCTAAACAGAGATAAAACATAATGGACTATTAACAGCAACAAACACATTTAGTGGCATCAAATATTATTAAACCCTCCAAAGACGTACCTAACAATGACAACCTGGTTCATTTGGTCCATCTTACAGTCAAGAAGTTTGGCACTTATTGCTTTAACAACCCACTGCTCTACCTCATTATCATTGAGCTGCAGTAATATCAAACAAATTAACCACAGTAAAGTAAACCAACAACAATAGAGAGATGATAAAGAAACAAAGAGACTAAACCTTAAGAGTATCCCTGATGACTGCGTATGGAATCTGCCCCGACTCACAAGAGGCAAGATCTACTAACGACATCAGCCTCATTTTCATAACGCAATCTTCATGGACAAGGCCTGCAAAATAAAAACAACAGACAATTCAGTCTTTCATTGACTGGCCAATTGCTCAACCAAAAATGCTGAGATGTCTAAGTAGCAAAAAATTCTGGAAGAGAAGGCATAACAGCAAAGGAGCAAGGTCACGACAACAACAACAACATCTTTAACCCCAGTGCCTTAAAGGCTCCCGCGATAAGGCGGGGTAAGGGGGGGTCGGATGCACGCAAGTCATACCCCTATTGAAACATAGGGAGGCTGCACACGGATGACCCAAAATGAAAATTGCTTCAAGAATCGGGACGACTGACTGCTACTTCACAAAATAAGAAGCACAGACAGTTTTATGAGTCATTTTGCTTTATTTCATTATATCCCAAAAACCAAAGAATAATTAGTCTTTGGCTCCATTGGAAATGGAAAAAGCAAGGTCACGACAATCACATAGAAATTGCGCACATCCTTAATTACATCCTAATAGACCTAGACTCAAGCCAATTGAGCATAGAATACAATATAGAAGTGGTGCACAGCAGTGATATTTCATAAAGTAGTAGAAGGGGAGGAAGAGAAACAACTTCAACACAAATGTCCCGTGCAACAGTTTCTGCAGAAGTTCCAATGTGCAAAACCACATTCCTATTCTTTCCAGTTCGCAACAATAACATTATCTAAGTGTCTCAAAGGATCCCCTTACAGCGAATGGAGGTTCAGAGTGTAACCATAAAGGCATAAAAAGCTAAATTGAAGAAAAACCCTTTTCTGATGCCTTGTTCATACAAATATAATATATTATTTATTTAAAAACTAACATACAAGTAAAGTGTTAGACTTACCGTAGTTCTTCAGCACTTCAGAATTTGCTGTCTGAAAGTCTACGTAAGCATCCAGTCTTTGAGTTAAGAAAATCAGAAGGAGCTGATATATCAGTGAGTATTTGCTGTCCTTCTCTAGTTGCGCTACAGCAGGTAAATCCAACAGATCACACTGCAAGCAAAGTACATACCCAAATCATATTATATACTGAACCACAACCACATTCCCTTCTTGATGACAGCAACGACTGGGATAAACAAAAATGATCAAATACCTGAAACATATCTGGTGCCTTCACGAATTCAATTATAGCGTTGACTGCCTCGTCTTTAGCTTCGGCCAAAGCATTACCATCCTCCGATGAGAAAGTTTCCAAATACATAGTGACAAAGCTAAATGATTCCTTGCCAGCGCTGAAAATGCAGAATTGGTGGCAAACATCATATAATGTTTCACAAAATATAAGAAATAAAATTAATTTAAGAGCACCGAGAAGGACGCAATACAACTACCTTTTAGAGTCCTTTAAAATGTTGAAGATCGTGAGAAAAAGATCTCTCTTCTCTTGGACACCAACATTCCATTCCTTCAAGAAACTTTCAACTTTTTTGAAGGAGGGAATAACATGCTCAGTGACTTTGCCACTGGCAGCTAGCTGAAGGGCTTTCAGGTAAGCGTAATAGCGGCAATATGGGTCTTCCAATAGGTTATAGAGATTAAATAAGCTGGAAAAAAACAAGATAAATGAGTAAGGAGAGTGGAGTACTGGCATTACACGAGCAAAGACTGAAAGGATGAAACATGCACTAGACTAACATTTTCAAGCGCAGAGCAGGCTTCTCGTTTGGTTGCTGGATGATTTTAGATGTTACAAGCTTCACAATCTCCAAAACCTCTTCAGGATTATCAGATTTCGTCACAAGATTACATATGACAGTGTAGATGCACTCAACATCTGAGATTAATAGGGACAACAAGTATGAGGATAGCATCTCATAATCAAGAATATGGCTGGCAAAAAGATGCAATTAGTTTTATTAAGTACATAGGTTGTTCATCCTGCACAAGTCTGCTTCATATTTGAGATAGACCAATTTTTTTGTTGATTTCTGGTTCATATACACTTTTATTCTTTTACCATTTCCTTTCGAAGTCCATTCAAGTTGGATAACGGAAAGTTGGTTCAACACCCAAATACTTTTGGCATGACATTTCACAGAAGTCTTCAGTGATAACATCAACCTGACAACTCTAATCATGTACCTCAGAAAATATATATCACTCAGGTCTAACACACCGAATAAGAGCATGCCTTCTCAGCCTGAGCTCAGTGCAATGTTAAGCTTTCATGCTGACCTAAAATGCATCTAACATTAAGTATAACAGCCACGTCACTGCTCGGTTTGAGTTCACAACAAAAACAGTCTTATCAGTTGTATGCATTAGTGATGTCCACTAGACTTGGAACTTAAGTAAAAAAGGCAACCTTCCAGGTATCTTAAATAAGTTGAAATAACAAGATCAAGTATAAGGGTAACTATGTCTTGCTTAGACTGACAGTGAAAAGGATTCTCAGTAGCGTACTAGTACCAGTCTTTCAGACATTCCTAAGATGTCAACAAACTTAAACTCCCTCCGATGCATTGCAACCCAACCACCACCCCCACACTTATCCAAAGCAAAAACATCCAACTACCTCCCTCTACTAGCATTTACATATGTAGCCACAAAACTGATAAATAAACATAAGTTTGAGGATACTACACCAAAGGAACTCATTCGAATTGCAAATCTAGAAATATCATGTATTCCAGAAGCTAGAATATTTCGACTAGTTTTCTCTCTGTTTACCTTTTGTTCTCTTTCCCCCACTCATATGTGCTTAAGGGAAATTCCCATCATAATCACACGAGTTGAGACCACCATATAAGCATTGCATAATATCAACAGAACAATATCGTGATGAGCACCAGCGCAATGCGCAAACGCCAACATTAAATCAGAAGCCGACTATATACGAACCACTAAACCAACAATTCCCGCCATTATACTTCATTAATCATCCATCAAATTAACATAAATCAATCCCCAACAGCGCTGCACGCATCATCACAGTCCACACTCCGAAGATTCTAACACACTACAATTAGCTACCAAACACACAGATTACACCAAAACAATTTAAAATAACCACCAAGCCAAATAATTTACCATCAACAATAGAAACGTAAGCTAGAAGATACATCAATTAAACAAAAAAAAAAAAAAAAAAGGCAGTACCTTTCTCAGAAACCTTGGAAAAAACCAAATCAGCAGAAGTCAAAATTAGGGATGCCAAATCAAGCCACCTTCCCATCACAATACCCTCTTGCGCTTCCTCACATAATCTCGCAACTTGCGGCTCCGCAACCTTCAAACATTTTCCCCCAATTTTTCCAACAATTAAACTTTACAGCAATTAAATTTTTCAAACCCTAAATCCCAAATTGAACAAATTACCGACCAAAAAAGGTGAAAAATTGATAGGAAATTACCTCAGCGCCGGCATCGGCCCAAGTGAGCTCGGAGACGAATCGGACGACGGAGAGCGCGGGGTCTTCGTCGGTTGTCGGGACAATAGTCGCCATTTTTGATTGATTTCGGTAGCTTCTTTCTGACGCAAAGGTGAGGAGAGAGAGTGAGAGTGTAAAAAGGAGGGTGAAGTTCGGCTATGGAGGGGAGAGAGAGAAACCCTAGAAAAAAATTTCCCCTAATTTGAACTCTTTCCAAGTTTTACTGATGATGATTTTTTGCTGGATCTTTTTGTTTTACGGTATTTGGGTCGGGTTTAGGGTCCATTGGGCTTACTCATAATTTTTATATATGGGCTAATAATGTTTTGGGCTTGGACCGACTACTTTTTTTTTTTTTTAAATACGCCAACGGTGCACAACAGATGAATTGATCCACGAAAACTTGTACAGATGTGCAAGAAATCACTTATCATTAACACCAACTTATAATTACCACAGCATAGTCAATGATCCAATCGAGATTCAAGATCACCTTCGTTCACTGAGATTATAAGGGCAATAGCAATGGAAGAACCCGTTATTGAGTTCTTTGTATGCCACGTCATTTTTTCACCAACCCCAAAATATTAGAACCGGGTATAACAATAGAAGAACTTAATACAAGTTTTTTTTACGAAGTTGGAACATTAATCAATCAATAAAAAGATTGGGGCAAGGGGACACGTGGGGACAAAGTGAGGTTGGCCCACTATTTTTTTCTTCTGTTTCAAACACAAATGGAGGCAGTGAGAGGGACGCGCTAAATTTCTTGAAACGTGCATGTTACGCTTCTGTTTTCCTGCCTTTAACTTTTCAACGCCATATTTGACGAACTCGGTTCGAAATGTCGAACTCAGTTCGTAAACGAACTGCAAAAGCTGCCTTCGCAATGGTCGAACTGCATTTTCACAGTTTTTAATTGACGAACTCAACACGACAAACCATCATTGCGTTTGCTCTAATGGATTTCATACTAGAGATGGCAAATTTAGAACACTGTCTTAAAAGTATTGACTAACCAAAAGTAAACATTGAAACAAATGTTAGAAATGTCTGATCTACTCCCTCTATTTCTTTTGGTTCTTTACGTTTGGTTTGAATCCGTGAAAGAAATTCAAACCAAACGTAAAGAACTAAAAAATATGGAGGGAGTATTATTAATTGGAGAGAACCTAGAGGCTTGAGATCAACTTAATAATAAGAGGTTGGTTAACAAAATTAGGACTTTTACGAATCTTCTTAAATACATTACAACCTAGAAAAACACGAAATGAGCGATTCACGTACGCGGACACCACGCACGCATACATGAGAATATGAGACAGATGTATCGATGTATCATGCATGCATATATCACATTATCACGTGCAAATATATATTTACGTAGAGCAAATTCTTCCAACTATGTAAAATACTTCACTTCCAACATGAACAAACACGTAATCGGTAGTAATCGGCTTCCAAAGCTAAGGAGTAACCGATTCGAAAGCGACCAATGACTACGACTTACTATTGCGTTCTATTGAAAGTCAAACTCGAAAATGAGTAAACTAACGACTTTTGAAACTTTCAAATCACATCTATAATTAGTTTTTTTATTAAACAAAAATGTATTATTAAGACATCAAGTCACCGCGGACATAAAATCTGCGGCCATCAAATCGAGTACATTTGACGGAGAATAAGTTTTTTCTTAATATTTATTTTTAGAATTATTTTCAAGGGCAAATTTATCGCTAGATTCGATTACTTCATAAATTAATATTAATCGAGTCATGATAATTGGATTTATATCTTAACACAAATATGTATATGTACATATATCTATATATAGCTATTTAATAGCTTGATTGTGTCGCATAAACATAGTTTGATGTATATACGTGTTAAACTATAGATAGCTTTTAAACAAAGGACGATTAACGTACGTCAAAGTAATGGTTAGTAAAGAGTTATAATCGTTCAATTCATTGGATAACTCTACGCACAACATCACATTTAATTTGTACTGTTTTATGTTATAATGTTGTGTTTACAATTATCATGCATGGCGTGGAAGTAATCTAAGCCAGGGCCGCCATATATAATGTATGAATTTCTCACTTCTTCTGAAAACAATGGCTGTCCCTTTCGTCTTAAGCTTCGCATGCAAACGTGTACATA
Organism: Spergularia marina; assembly: GCA_963680865.1. Classification (NCBI taxonomy): domain Eukaryota; kingdom Viridiplantae; phylum Streptophyta; class Magnoliopsida; order Caryophyllales; family Caryophyllaceae; genus Spergularia; species Spergularia marina. Next base: position 22,895,865 of record OY804551.1, on the reverse strand, counting down.
CATACTTACATTCGCTCGAACATCGTCCAAAACATGAATGACCAAACATATATTCATGCATATTTTCCGGCACGTCATAAACTTATTATTTAGATTATTACATCAATCAGATACTTATATATATGTATTTATGTATGTACGTATGTACAATCGATCGATATATGTATAATATGAATATAGTTAGTATTACATATGCATGTAGGAATGTAGGATTTTCGACATATAGACAACTTGTGTCGAAGCTCGCTGTGTTAATATTCCGATAACCCCACACGAGACGTACACAACTAAAGAGAACAACACAGACAGAGGGAGAGATCGGAGAAAGGGATTTTAGGAGATATCGATTAAGGGGACGTACGAAGAGTCTGGAAGGAGTGCGTAACCTCTCCTACGTACGTCGGCAACAATGCAACATGCATTGTTCCATGCATGCATGCGTACGCGGTACGCATACTATTAATTCAGTACTTATCAAGCTATATACTAGTACTTATTCAAGGAGATCGATATATCGTTTCAAGTAAAATGAAAATGAAAATAAAGAGCAATACTGAACTTTTTTTTTCTTGCTTCCAAGTTACAAATTAATTAACATGATCCACCAATCATTTTCCATGGCTTACCCAATTCAAGTACAGCTATGAAATTTAATTTAACCCCGATGATTCTATGGTCATTACCGCTAGTGGTAATCACCATAAAAATATATTATTTTAGTAAGGGTAAATATTTCAATGTAATATTTTAATTACATTGAAATCTTTTGTTAGAATTAAAAATATATTTTTCTATTCTTTTTTTAGGCTTTGTTTGGGATTAATTAGGGTTACTACTTTCCCTTAAAAAAAGTAGGGATTATTAGGTCTGTAATATTAGCAACAACTCTAATTTTTTGCTTTGGAGTAGTTCATATATATGGTGCAAAAAAATGCACCTGTAAATTCTCTCCATTAATGCCATGGAGTTGTTTAATGTCATGGAATTGTTTATAGGCTTCTTGACTGCAAGCATGAGCCAGAGTCCGCATTATCACTTGGGGACCCCTCTGTGATGTATCTCATTTGCAAAGTGGAGCCTTAAATTAACCCCCGTATTTAAAGAGCATGTCATGAGACCTCCTACAGAGCACATTGCCCTCTCAACTAAATTGTTCTTAATTTTAGTGCTCTCGGCCTCTCCTTGCGTTGTTATTTAGCACGAGTTCTCAAAAGCGCACATACTAGTTCATTTATGCATTACACAGATTACACTCGTACAAGCAGGAATATGGTGCAATTCACTTAGTACCAGAAACTAGATTGTGCTCTGTAGTTGATTTTCTATTGATAATCGTAACACGAGACTACAACAAAAGTGTGAAGTTAAATGACTTCTAGTCTACCAATAATCCTAATTAATCCCAAACAAAGCCTAAAAAAAGGAATAGAAAAATATATTTTTAATTCTAAACAAAAGATTTTAATGTAATTAAAATATTACATTGAAATATTTACCCTTACTAAAATAATATATTTTTATGGTGATTACCACTAGCGGTAATGACCATAGAATTTTCGATTTAACCCACCCTAAAAGTCAATTGTCTAACACAAAAACATTTCAAGAAACATGATGATCGATCTATATATTCGAAATTTGTCGTACTATGCATCATGTATATATATACTCCGTATCTAAGGATATACTCCGTATATATATATATATATATATATATATATATATATATATATATATATATATATATATATATATATATATATATATATATATATAACTACAAATTACAATCCAAAGATCGAATCTCCAAAGATCGAAATTGGTTCGGATAGCAAACCAAAGATCAAATCTCCAATTTTTGTGATGACCACACCTATCATCAAGCTCGTCATCTGCTGGTTCATTGCCTTGGGTCACATTATTAAAAAAAAAAAAACGTATTAATTATTGCCTTGGGTAACATGCTAATGATGATTTGGTATGATCTTGAATAATCAAACTCAAGGCGAGGTTAGCAATTGGTTGCTTCTAACAGGCGTAGTATGATGGAATTAGCATGGCTTCTCTCATCGAAGTGACCATGTCAATCAATCTCAACTCCGAGTATATATTATCGGTTGTTACATCTATTTACTTCAAATTTTGGACAATTCTGGATGTTTGTCGCCTAAAATTAAAAATTAAGATTGACACATACAGTTGTGTTTATTACAAAAGACAATATAACAAAAAAAATAAAAAATACTAGGAGTCTATATGTAGACAAATAAAAAAATGTCTATGGTTAGTTTGTAGTAAAATTAATCAAAGGTGTGGTATATTTTGTTGCATAATTTTGTAAATGTTGGCTTAATAAGAAAATAGAGACAATCAAGGGTCCTTGATTTGGGAATTAAATCAATTTAAATTTCTTTCGATGGATAGATTCGTAATAATGTTGATTTTACTGTCAATCTCATAAATTTACTGCAATTAAACATGTTAAATTTACTACACAAACATATTATTTACTACTTGCAATCTTTAATTTATCACATTTGATTATGTTATAGACAATTCTTTTATTGTCTACATAAAAAAAAAAAAAAAAAGGGCAGGATACGAGAGTTCAATTCAAAAGAAAATAAAGCGTGATCGATTTTATTGAAAGATACTTCAACGTTGTTATTGCTATTTAAGTAAAACAACTAGAAGCCAATTCAAAAAGTAAGGCAATCGAAGGTTTTTTTTTTTTTTTTTTTTTTTTTTTTTTTTTTAGGAGGGTATGTATGATTTCTTAACGTTACAATTCATTAAGTGACATAGACCTTAATTAAGAATACATACACAAAGTGAAGTAATTAAAGTCTCTTCTGTTACATTCTTATACACAAAGTTAACGTAGCTAAACTCTATATAAAGCCCGGCCGGCCGTATGCTAACTTCCATTTCATGAAAGCATTAAAGTATTAAACTTTATAATAATTAAATTTATTTAGCCTAAACAAACCAGACCATCCAGTTTTATTATATACACAACCATGAAACACCAAATTGTCTATGTTATTATACAAATTATTTTACTACTAATTTCTTTGTCTCCAATATTATTCCAAACAATTGAGAGTTATGATCCTCAAAATAATCTAACATTTTGGTGTAAACAAACACCACATGATGAACAATGTGAATATTACCTTCTTAGGCAAAATAAAAGTAATTTGCCAACAATTGATAAAACTCATTTCCTTAACATGATGGTGCAAAGTGCTATGGAGAATGCTATGCAAGCTCACCAAAATGCATACTCTCTAAACACAAACAATGGCGACGAGAGCGAAAAGGCGGCATGGAGGGACTGTTTGGAGCTCCATGAGCTAGCTATAGAGCATCTGAACCAAACAATCACAAACCCTAGTTGCACCAAAGATGACAAACAAACATGGCTTAGCTCTGCCCTAACCCTATACCAAACTTGCCAAAATGGGTTCTATGAATTGAACGTTACAAAGAATATAACGCCCATGTTATCGGTTAATGCTAATGTTTCTTGTTTGATAAGTAACGCACTTGCCATCAACAATAACTTTGGACAAGTCTTAGGGAATAATGGTACTAGTCCGGCCTGGACAACGACAGCAACAACCAATTATAAGGACGGGTTTCCCGACTGGGTTAAACCCGGAGATAGGAGGTTGTTGCAATCGTCGTCCTCGGCCTCCCGGGCCAACCTAGTGGTAGCCCAGGATGGGTCTGGGGATTTCAGAAGCATAAGGCAAGCAATAAGTGCTGCATCAAGCAGAAATAGAGGGGGAGGACGATTTGTGATTTATATAAAGACAGGGACTTATAGGGAAAATGTTGAGATAGGGAGTGGGTTGAAAAATGTTATGTTGTTAGGTGATGGAATGGGAAAGACGATTATCACTGGGAGCAAAAGTGTTGGAGGTGGCACCACAACATTTAGTTCAGCAACTCTTGGTACGTCGTTAATTAATTACATAAGTGATGTGTGATTACTACATATATATATGCATGTGAAAGTTTTGCGAGTGAATTATATCTTAGTTAAGTTAATTTGTTCTATCTTAATTTGCTTTGTTATGTTTGCTTTGTCGTCTTTGCGTTTTGTAGGATACTACTCAATGTATTTTTTTTGGTAGAAGTAGAATCATGTTTAACATTGTAACTTATGATCGAGTTATGATAACCATTTAGAAGATGGAGTAAATACATCGTCTTCGCTTTTATGAGATAAGTTCGTCGTTGTATTAATTAACAACTTTATTTGTACGGTTACACAAAATATATAGAAGAAGTTTATGTATGAGTCGATAAAACAAGAATCGATGTATTTATTAGTATGTTAAAATGGTGTTTGGTGTTTATTAGTTAAAATAGTATTTCCATGCATTACAATACGATTGAAAGTGACGTTTCTTGCTGATCGTTTATTTTAACGCTTATAAATTGGACGAAGTCTACTTTAACTCAAGATACGTACAACGACACCAATTAAATAAAAAAGACGTTGCTCATTTCATTTTACTGTAAATGTAAATTTAACTTCCCAAGAGAGTTTAATATCTGACCTTAGTCACCTTACCCTTGTGAAAATAACATCTAACATGCAAAATTGATTGGGATGTTGGTTTCTTGGGAGGTTGAATGTTGATAAAATTAGCTTCTTGATAGTATTAGAGTTTGAATGTTTCAATTTTTTGCGATTTTCCTTACGGATGATCAAGATAGTGAAAGATTACGATTGAAGTAGACCAACGCTTCTTGGAATTTGCATGGCCCTCTTTTATGTTGAGTGCAAACTCACGTCCCCAAAATAACAAGGTTTTTGATTTCAAATATGAAGTTTGAATTCCTTTACTTACCTTGTGTAATAAGTTGATTTGTTTATTCTCTCTTCGAATACGACTGATATCTAGCTCAACAAGCTAAGTTTTTTTTTTTTTTTTTTATTTCTATATGATGTTCGAAATTCGTTTACTTATCTTGTGTAATACGAGTATAAATTAGAAGTAAAATGTATATTTGAAATGATCACGAGTGAATAATTAAGGAACAACAAATCTACCATAACTATAACTAGTAGAGATTTTGATTTTACCTTACGTTTGGTTTGGAAAGATGAACGGAAGTATGAAAAGTATCTTTACCGTTTATTTAAGCGTAACAAGTTAAGTTATCAGTCTTCAAAGTTAAAACCTTGCATTTGGGCCTAACTAGTGGAACATTTCTCAAAAACAGCTGCAGTTGGAGATAGATTTATGGCCCAAGGTATAACCTTCAGAAACACAGCCGGTCCAGCAAATCACCAAGCAGTAGCCCTTCGGGTCAATTCAGACCTCTCCGTTTTCTACAAATGCAGCTTCGAAGGCTTCCAAGATACGCTCTACGTCTTCTCTAATCGACAATTTTACCGTGAATGTAACATTTACGGTACCATAGACTATATGTTTGGAAATGCAGCCGCTGTTATCCAGAATTGCAACATTTTGGTCCGGCACTCACCCTCGGGAACTTGTACACTCACTGCCCAAGGTCGGTCAGACCCGAACCAAAACACCGGCATTGTGATCCATAATTGTAGGGTTAGTGCGGCCGAAGGCTTGAACGGAGATAGGGTATACCTCGGCCGACCGTGGCAAAAAAATTCTAGGACCGTTTTTATGAAGACATATATGGATAGTATCATTAACCCTAAGGGTTGGTTAGAGTGGAGTGGTAATTTTGCCCTTAGTACTTTGTACTATGCTGAATATGCGAATACGGGTCCCGGGTCGTCCACATCAAACCGGGTCAATTGGCCTGGATATCACGTGATATCAAGTGCTGAAGCCGGAAAATTTAGCGTCGGGAATTTCATTGGTGGTAATTCTTGGTTGCCTAGCACCGGAGTGCCTTATACCACGGGGGTTTAGTTGGACTGATTGTCGATGATTACAATTTTTACGAGTAAAAACACATTTACCATGAAAATATACGGACTTACGGAGTACATGTTTTTACGTTAAAAATAAGAGGGATTTGATGTGTTATGCTTTATATGTACAGAGAATACGTGAATATTACCATAATTTCGTAGAAAAAAAATTTACAATTGATTATTGACATTGTGTAGTTTGTTACCATACCTTGTCATATTTGATTGAAGTCATTTCTTTTTTTCATCTAATCACAATATCACATGACACCACTCTTGATCAGCAATGGTCATGATTCAGTTCGAGTCGAGTTTATACTAATAATCGTGGGGTTTCAACCGAACCCCCTAGTCCGAAAAACATAATGACGAACGACCAAACAAACTGCAATAGAAGAACCAAACAAATTTTAAAATGACTCCAAGTAGAGATAAAGGAAACAAAGGTAATCTTCATTTGCCGCCGCCGTGGCCGCCGCCACACGACCTCCGGCAAATGGAGAGAAGAACGATTAAAACTGCAACACCCCCGATAATTCCAACGATGATTGCTATTGTTTTTGCCACATCATCCTCGTGCGTTGGATCTGTACATGCAACAACATGCGCATATATATGACTCATATGAGTAAGAGCTAGTCAGTCAGTTGGACAATGTGAAGCAAGACTACTTAAGTTATTAGCATGCACAAATTCGTAATCCAACTATGTACGAGGAAGTTAAAACAAAACATCGTCTTCAAAGAAAATGTATCGGCCACTAGTATCTCCCCGTATATAAACCAAATGTGAAAATGATTACTCCCTCCGGTCCAGATTAAACTTTCCATCCTCTTTTTTAGGGTTTTGACTTTGTCTTCCCCATTCCCAAACTATTACGTTTTTTGCCGAGTGAATAATTAGGGAGGCAAAATGAAAATGTTGATGATAATTAACTTTTAAATTTATTTGCTAAATGAATCATTAAGAATTATTTATTAGTTTTCCTTTTGAAATGCGCAAAAGGGAGCGGGAAGTTTAATCTGGATCGGAGGGAGTAATAATTCAGAAAAGGGTATGTTCGTTTAGGATTGCTACAACCTACGGAGTACATACTTCGATCACCTTATATACTATTGTAATTTGCCGGCCAATTGCAATGTATCGATTACTTTAATATGTGCAGATGTGCTGGTAGAGTAGCTATATATATATAGATAGGCACATTTGTTGGCCTTGATTTTTGTAGGCTAAAGCATTGTAAAAGATTAGTGGTTTTCCATGAAAAAAGCAGAGCCTCCATTTTCAAGCGTTAAGCTTGTTAACAATAGAGTATAAGGGTACAACTGTAAATTATCACACTGTTTTTAGTACAGACGTCAGGCACCCTAAAAAGGTACAACTTTTCGCACATTTATAGTATATATACAACCCTTATACTCTATTAGTCAAGGCATATTAAGATGGATGGGAATCTCATTGGTTGAGACGGCTCTTTAAAATAATACCAAAGTTTTAACCAGCTCAACATCGCAAGTAAACAGTGAAAACCCCTTCCTACCCCAAATAAGTATGTAGACTCTAAAGCACAATGCATAAACGTGTATTTCATCACGTCATGTTAATGTATAAACTGTAATGGAGTACTCGGTATATTAGTTTTTTGTTGTAGAAGTCCATAGACTCCATACAAGTCCACGAGACACGAATTATTGTCCATTGCTTAAAATAACTTAAATTGACAACTTTATTATCCACCAATCTATTAGACCTAAGTAATGATGACCATATCAAGAAAGTGCATGATTATGAATTTTATGATCAAATATAACCCAATGGAATAAATCGAATGGGGGAAAAGGAAGTAAGACGATAAGACAAATAATGCACAAAGAAAAAAGTGCAATGTCAAAGGGGCCGAAGATGTCCAAAAAACTTAAAAAAGTAAGTATATATGCTTAATGCTTTTACTTTGTGGTCACAAAACCATTTGCTTCTTTTTACCTAGTGTAAATCAGTATCCTAAAATTCCTATACTTGGTTCATCTCTTAGCTTTCTCTAGAAGAAATCAGGTAGTAGTAAGCTTAGTGGGCACGATTGTGCTAGAGAAACACTCTGACATTGAGCATGAAGATCTCGATACTTCTCAATCTCCCATTATAATTTATGCTCCACTGTTCTAGAGAACTAAGTTACTAAAAGAATCGAAAGTATGTCCGAATTATACTAGGCAACACTAAACTTAACACCCTACCCCGTACTTAATGATGAAATATGAGACACGATTATTAACTCTTATGACAATTTTTATGATTTTTGTTTTATTGGACTAACGGATTTTGATTTCAGATTTAAATGATATGTTACGCAGACCTCTAATAACTGGCATGACTTAAATAGTTGATATACTGGCAAAGTTTCTATCCTTTTCTATTATCGTGTTTATATCGTGAACGGAAGATACATGTTATGAATTGAAGTAAATAAACAAAGTGAGAAAAATAAGAACCTGCAGAGCCAGTAGACAAGTCATAGTAACCAGCAGCCCAATATTGAGCGTAACACTTAGCCAAATAAACATGAGCAGCAGCAGCAGAGCCACAGAGTGTCTTCAACTCTTTAACAGCCTCAGCTAAGCAATCCGAACAATCACTCGGACCCAAATCACCCAAACACTGACCAAAACCTTGTACCGAGCCCGACGAGGCAACTCGAAAACCCGAACCACCTTGAACCGCACCCAAAACATCGTCCCTTTTACTAAAGAACTGAGGGTCTTCACCCTCAATACTACTCCTACTACACCTCTTGTACATAATTGTCGTGTCGGGTTTGCCTATAAAGTCGTAACGCTCGTACCTTACGTAACATCCCTCTAGTTGTAGGGTACCCCCGTAGGAGTAAGGGCATACAAGGCCAATTTGGGAGACTGCACTTTGTATGCAAGTTGTGCAATCACTTGGTTTTAGGTCTCCCCTGCATTGGTATAGGCCGTAAATAGTGGAGTCGGAAGGGGTAGAAGTGGAATTCCCTAGCGCGAAATTGTTGTAGAGTGATTGGGAGGAGGAGCTTACTAGGGAAGTTAGGAGGGAGTTGAGGTTGGCCTCATATGGTGAGGAAGGTTGGTATTTTTCTTGGGAACAACCTGCATAGATAAAGATGTAGGCTTTTGTGTGGTTGATGAAGAAATAATGTAGGAAAAAGAAGAGTGTAAAGGAAGTTTTGAAGGTTTTGGACATTTTTGTTTTGAATGTTTGTTGTTGTGATGATGAAAGATACCATTTTGAAAGGGGGGTAAGAGGGAATTTATGCCTTTGGTGGGATTGGTGTTTACTTGCTTTATTGTTATTCCTTTGGTAGAAAATGAAAGACACATTTGGTTTTTGAGGTTTTGCAATACTATCTAGGCCATATGCATAGAGCCATAGAGTAAGTGTTAGTAATATTTGGTACAAAAAAAAAAAAACGATATGGTTTTAAGTGCGTCACGATTCATATTGTAATCAATAGTCCATAAAAGAAAGCAAACTAAAATCAGGCATTAGCCCATTACGGAATTACTAATTAGGATCAATTGTGATTAAAAGTTAAGAACATATTGTATTACTAATCTAATATTATATATATAAAAGAGAGATTTTTGAAGAGCCGAGAGAGAGTCCAACAAAAGATAAATACTGAGAGAGTTTAAAAAATGAGAAATACCCACATTTTATTATTAACAAATCAAATGGACAATTATTAATAATCCTTATTTTCGTGAGACTCTTTAATAAATGTATCTTATACATTTAATTATTAACCATTCACACTATATTATAGAAACACGGTATATGATTGATTATACAATTGGTTATGTGTATCAGAAACTTTTGAAACATATATTATTTTATGTGATTTAAAATGAATTTCAATTTGAGATCCATTTATACATTTTCCGATAAGCAATGCTTAATGATTACAATCGACTTTATATACTATATTTATTTAAAAAAAAAAAAAAGGTGTTTTGAAGAGTATAGGTAAGAAACGTTATTTGTACAATTTAAACATGAACAATCTAGACAACTTTGTATTTTTTTTTAACTGATCAAGATTTTAAAATACATGTAAGCAATATCACAACAATCGCTATGAATTATTTTTATTGAATTGATAGCATAATTGGTTATAAACATAAAAATCATTAAAAATGATATAATATTTGAACCGTGCAACACAATCCAACAAAAAGAGAAATACTGAGATTTTAAAAAATGAGAAATAGCCACATTTTATTATTAACAACTCACACGGACACTTATTAATAATCCACATGTAGAATCCTTATTTTCGTGAGATTCTTACATAAATGTATCTAATAGATTTGTAACACCCCCAATTTCCTGAGATTTTAGAAAATGCATTTAATTTAAAACAAGGACAATTGGGAGTGTTACCGCCACGATTGACATCATAGTTCAATCGTTAAGGCAGAAGGTCAATTCTAATGATCTAATAACTCCAAATATAAAGTATATAAATGTGTTACATCCCAAAAGAATGAAATACAATTCTCGAATAATCTTAATTGAAATGCGGAAGCGATAAATTAACTAAGTGTGGACTTTATTTAATACGGTAAGCGATCGTCACTCTGAACCCTTGACTATCCCCAAGCACTTCATAACTAACCTGCAAGACTATGAAAACGTAGAAATCGTCAACCAAACGGGTTGAGTAAGAAGCAACTTATCTAGAAAACAGTTTTAAAATAAAATATATATTTTTCTTAGGCACATAGCACGGCTAAAAACTTTGAATAATTTAAAACATCGGAACCGATAACATTTAAGTAGTATAGAAAATATAATAAACGATACGATAAAAATCATTCTCCTTTGTTCCTTTTTCCTTCAGTATCAGGGCTGACTTCCTTCAACCAATAATCTCGAATGCATGCATCCCCCTAGGGTCCTGTTCCCAAGGGGAGGATATAAAGGTTCAAGGTGGAGGATCAATCCACCCTATCTATTCTTTGTGCACGATATACTTAGACCATTATGGTCACCCTGTACTCAAGTTAACTCCCTTACCAGAGTTAACAACATATATAAAAACCTTTAAGAAATCATACTTGTATAAATTATTAAACCTGGTAAACCTTTGCATTTAAACCTTACACATAGCAATTACCTTTCAAAATCACAAACCTTATAGTAAAACAATTTATGTAATACTTCTCCACTTTGAAAACGCATTTAGAAGTTCCTTTGAAGGAGATAAGTAATTCTTCTTACCTTGTTTAGCAGTAAGTCACACGGTAGCTCAACAAGTACTAAAACTGTTCTTCTACGAACTCGGACTCTACATGAGTATGCAAAATATACTAATTAGTTCATGCACCTACAATGTATGACATGTACGTAGTATGCATGATGACCATTATGGACTGACACAAAATAAAATAAAAAGACAAGGACTCTATAACTTCGCCCTTCCTTACTCCATTGGCTTTCAAGTACGAAAACGTCTTACAAAACCCTTAATCGCTTACTCCTCGTTTTAGTATGTAGTCTCGCCCCAAAACAGCCCCTAAGTCCTTTATGAATATATACCATTCAAATAATATACCAACATATATATATTATAACCCCAAACGATTATCACTAAAAGACCCAAATTATTTATCGTTTATACAACTTAAACCCAAATAAATAAATCTTCAAATCCCCACAATTTTAACACTACATAAATTCATACTAGCCATGAACCAACAATATCATCACGACACCACCAAAAGAATGGCTACTTCCTAACTAACACACTAACAACGATTACTACCTTAATGCCAATACCCAAAAATTGACATCAGTGACACCATTAACAACAATTACGGCTAGCCTAGACATGACCACCACGGCAGCCTAACAACATCACCAAACGCGACCTCAATACCACAACCAACAAACATCGAAAATACAATCGCAACACTCGAAAATAAAATTGTAACCTTCGACAATACTGGTCTCGCCCCACTAACGACGCAACCATAACAAAACAAACTTCTCAAACAAATTACCCATGTCGGAAAACTCATAAAATCGACCCAAAACTAGTACAACTATATTATTGATTATCAAAACAGTTACCATCCAAGAATTACAAAACCAACGAAGTATTTTATGAAAATCGTCAACGGTAAAGGTTAACTAAAATTAAGAGAAATTCATACCGTTGTGTAGAGGAGAGAAAAAGAGGAATAACGGTACTAGTTTCGTCCGAAAACGGGCTAGAAATCGGAGTCGGCAAGTGATTGAAAGGTGGCGGCGATCGTGAGGGAAGAACGATTCTGATGATGGTGTACGCTAAATAATGATGATGATGATACGTACAATGGGGTTTTGTTTGAGGGTTTTTTTTTTTTTTTTTTTTTTTACTTAGAAAATTTAAGGGGCAAAAAGGTAATTTGTAAGTTTTAATGAGTTTAGTTTTTTTTTTTTTTTTTTTAAAACAATTCAAAAGATTTCGACTTCCCGAAATAGCTGAAAATTGTCGTCTCACTATAAAATTTTGAAGTCCCTCTTGGAATATAACTTTATTAACAAAAATAATAAAATCGTAGGGTCTCAAAATTACGGAGTATTATATTCTTCCCCCCTTAAGAATAAGGTTCGTCCTCGAACTTATAACCTCAAATAGTAAAAGACTCCAAATCATTCGGTTTCATTGACAAGTTCTCCTTCCCATATTCCAAAATCAACGATTGACACTTATACCAACTGCTAACTTATCACTATATACTCCACAATTCCACGACTAGACGCAAATGCATGTAATAAAAGATGATGCGAGACAAATAATTTCTATTCTATTATGAAATGCATGCAAAATAATTAATGTTATGCAAAATGCGCGAAGTTATATCGCCCTCTTCCCCCCTTAAAAAGAAAGTTACGTCCTCGTAACGAATGTAGTACCTCAGTGAATAAGTGGGGGTATTTTTGTCTCATGGACTCTTCTGTCTCCCAAGTTGCCTCTTCGGTTTTGTGATTTGTCCACAAGACTTTCAGAAGCTTTGTCTCCCCCCTCCTCGTTTTCCGAACCTTTGAGTCTAGAATTTGGGTTGGTACTTCCTCATATGTAAGCGTTTCATCTAATTCGATCACTTCAGGTTGAATGATATGAGACGGGTCACTCACATATTTTCTCAGTTGTGACACATGAAACACATTGTGTACCTTATCTAATGCAGGAGGTAAGGCCAACCTGTATGCGACTTCTCCAATTCTGTCAAGGATCTCATAAGGGCCAATGAATTTTGGGCTTAACTTTCCCTTCTTCCCAAATCGCATTACTCCTCTACTTGGGGAGACTCTCAAAAGTACCTTATCGCCAACTTGAAATTCAATCGAACGTCGATGAAGATCTGCATAGCTCTTCTGTCTATCTTGAGCCGCCTTCATCTTCTCTCTGATAACTTTCACTTGCTCGATCATCTCCTGGATCATAGGTGGACCTAGAATGACGGCATCTGACATGTCATCCCAACATACTGGACTTCTACACTTCCTACCATAAAGAGCCTCAAAAGGAGCCATTTGAATACTAGCATGATAACTGTTATTGTAGGAGAACTCTATCAAATCCAGTCTATCTTCCCATGATCCTTGAAATTCCATTGCACAGGCTCGCAGCATATCCTCAAGTGTCTGAATAGTCCTCTCTGTCTGACCATCGGTGGCGGGGTGAAATGTTGTGCTCATCTTCAATGTGGTACCCAAAGAGTCTTGGAGTTTCTGCCAAAATTTAGAAATGAATCGAGCATCCCTATCTGAGACAATATCCTTAGGTACGCCATGTAATTTCAACACATTTTTCCTATAAGCCATGGCAAGTTCCTGTTTATCCCAAGTGTCTTTCATAGGAATAAAGTGAGCAGCCTTAGTCAGACGATCGACTATCACCCAAATCGTATTGTTCCCTTTAGGTGTCCTTGGCAATCCAACAATGAAATCCATAGATATGGACTCCCATTTCCACTCAGGTATATCTAATGGCTGAAGTTTTCCTTGTGGTCTCTTATGTTCGCTCTTCACCTTCTGACATGTGAGACATCTAGCTACAAATTCCGCTATCTCTTTCTTCATATTAGGCCACCAGAATTGCTTTTTGAGGTCCTTATACAACTTGTCGCCTCCTGGGTGGATTGAGTAAGGTGTACAATGAGCTTCCTCTAAGATTTTCTTCTTCAACTCAGGGTTGTTCGGTGTACACCATCTACCCCTATATCTCAAACTTCCATCTGCAAACACTTTGAAATCACTCTATTCCTCGTTGGTCATTTTCGCCTTCTTTCCCTTGCACAATGCGTCACTCTCTTGGAGTTGTCGAATTTCATCAAATAGGGACAGTTCAACGACCAACTCTCCCATAGGACCTCCTGCCTTTGTTAATTCAATGCCCATGGCTTGCAACTCTTCTCTCAATTTCATTCGAGACATTGCAGCACACAGTCCGTGAATCGACTTCCTACTCAGAGCATCGGCAACTACATTCGCCTTCCCTTCGTGGTATTGAATTTCCATGTCATAGTCCTTGATCAACTCCAACCACCTTCTTTGTCTCATATTCAACTCCTTCTGGGTGAAGATGTATTTCAAACTTTTGTGATCAGAAAACACCTTAAAAGAAGTACCATACAAGTAATGCCTCCATATTTTTAAAGAAAACACGACAGCTGCAAGTTCCAAATCATGTGTAGGGTAATTTTCCTCATACGGTTTCAATTGTCTGGAAGCATATGCTATCACTCTCCTGTTCTGCATAAGAACACACCCTAATCCATTTTTTGATGCATCAGTATACACCTCGTACCCATCATTACCGTCTGGCAAAGCTAACACAGGAGCTGTGGTTAATCTCTCTTTCAAGGTCTGGAATGCATTCTCACACTTTTCATCCCACTGAAATTTCACGGTCTTTTTCATCAGAGAAGTCATAGGCCTCGCTATCTTGGAAAAGTCTTTCACAAAACGCCTATAGTAACCAGCAAGACCCAAGAAACTCCTAATCTCAGTGACATTCTTTGGTGTCGGCCAATTTGAAACAGCCTCAATTTTCGCAGGATCCACAGCAACGCCATCCTTGGATACAATATGTCCCAAAAAGGCAACTTTTTCTAGCCAGAACTCACACTTTGACAATTTGGCATACAACTGATTATCTCGAAGAGTTTGTAAAACAATCCTCAAATGTCCTTCGTGTTCCTCCTTATCCTTGGAAAACACTAAGATGTCATCAATGAACACCACAACGAAGTTATCCAAATAAGGTCGAAAAACACGGTTCATCAGGTCCATGAAAACAGCTGGAGCATTAGTTAACCCAAAAGGCATCACAGTAAATTCATAGTGACCATAACGCGTCCTAAACGCCGTTTTAGGAACATCTCCATCAACAATCCGTAATTGGTGATATCCTGACCTCAAATCGATCTTAGAGAACACACCTGCCCCCTTAAGCTGATCAAATAAGTCATCAATTCTGGGTAGGGGATACTTATTCTTAACGGTCACATTGTTCAGTTCACGATAATCAATGCACAACCTTAAAGTCCCATCTTTCTTTTTGACAAATAAAACAGGTGCTCCCCAAGGTGATATACTAGGACGAATATAGCCCTTATCTAACAACTCCTCTAATTGCTTCTTCAACTCTTCTAACTCCTTAGGAGCCATACGATATGGGGCCTTAGAGATAGGTCCAGTCCCGGGCACTAGATCAATGTTAAACTCCACATCTCTCCTAGGCGGCATACCAGGTATATCATCAGGAAATACATCAATAAACTCTCGTACCACAGGAATGTCTCCCGGTGTGGGATCATTAACACTAACATCCCTAACATGACAAAGGATGAACGGACAACCTTTCCTCAAATGTGATTTCAAAGTCAATGATGAGATGATTTTCACTCCAGGTTTCACTACAAATCCTTTATAAGAAGCTCTAACTCCCTTGGGTCCTCTCAAGTAAATTTTCTTCTGCCCACAATCTATCCTAGCCTTGTAATCAGTCAACCAATCCATACCCAAAATCACATCAAAATTGTTCAAAGGAAAAACAATTAAGTTGGCTGGTAAAGAAGCTAGCCCTATCATCACATTCACACCCTTATACATCTCACCACAAGATATCACCTCCCCTGACGGTTGGGAAAAATCACTACTAATGGGTACACAAGCATTTTGATCTAAATTTTCAATGAATGATCTAGCAACAAATGAATGTGAAGCTCCTGAATCAAATAAAACATATGCAGTAGTGGAGTTCACAAGAAAAGTACCCGTCACCACGTGAGCCGAATTCTCTGCTTCCTCTCTGTTCAGGGCAAATAGTTTTCCAGTTGTTCGTCCTCCGTTTCCTCTATTAGGTTGAGTAGCATTCAGCGTTCCTGAAGATTTGGCAGCACTATCACCCTGGTTATTGGTGCTTCCGTTCCTCCCAAACTTGCGGTTTCCTTGGTTATTTCCATAGTTACCACGGTTCTGAAACCCACCATTATTAGCAGCGCTAGCTACACTAGCAGTCGGAGCAGACCTAGTAGAGAAATTCTTTCCTTCTGGTTTGTTCTTCGGGTTCGTGTAACACTCATAAGCCCTATGGCCCAGCTTTCCACAGTAATCACAAGGCACCAAGTTTCCCTCGCAGTCCTTACCAGGATGGTTAAAAGGGCACTTCACACACTTGTGGAACCTCTCACCTTTGTTGCCAGCATTGAAACCCTTGAAACTACTCCTATGACTTTCAGCTGAGCTTTGTCCGCCAAAAGATTGAGCTCTCCCCTTGTTGTATCCACCAAAGTTGGTTCTCTTCTCAAAGCCCTGAGAATTACTCCCTTGGAAAGTTTTCCTCTTCTCACCTTGTCCCCTTCTGTCGCCGATTATCCTCTCCATGTTGCTAGCACTAGAGAACACCTCTTTCAGACTCCCGAAGTCTCTACCTCCAAGTTTCTCCTTGATATCCTGGTTTAGGCCCTCCTCGAACTTATTTGCCTTTGCTTCATCATCAGGTACCATGCCAGGAGCATACCTAGCTAGCTCCATAAACTTGTTATAGTATTCCCTCACACTCATGGATCCTTGTTCTAACTTAGCAAATTCACCACGCTTCCTCTTTTGCTCATGCACAGGAAAGAATTCACTCTTAATTGCCTTCTTGAAGTCCTCCCACGAAGCCTCAATCTCATACTCTTCCCCATCATCACCAACCTCGATGTCAGGGGTCAAAATGTCCTTCTTATTAGCGTCCCACCAATTGTCAGCTTCCTCCCTCAGATATCGGGTGGCTTGGGTTATCTTCAAATTTTCAGGGCACTGGAGAGTGTCAAAAATTTTCTCAAAATTTTTCAACCATTCTTGTAGTTCATAGGGTTCTCCTTTTCCAGTGAAAACTTCTGGCTTTTGGTCGGCCACGGCCTTTGCCATGTCCACAGCAGGACCTGCTTTGTTGGTCATCACTTCCTTCAAGGCATTAACTAGGGTAGTGTTCATTTGCATTAGCTGAGCCATGGTGACCTGATTTTCACCACTGCCATCCGAATCATCATTATTTCGGTTTCTTCTAGGAGGCATCCTTTAAGATATAAACAATTTCACTTATGAGGACATTTCTAATAATGCAAGGTATATGCCTTCTCAAACAATCTATATATTATGCTTTTCACGCTTTCTAACTATATGCAATATCACTTGACTCTTGACTGGGATATAATCCCTCCTTTCCCTAACTTGCTGAGCTGAGACTGATCTACTTGTATATGTATTTCTACAGATAACTCTAATACCATATCAAAATTATAGTAAAATCATGTAAAACTGTGCTTGGCATAAACATAAATAAGGTAATGTCACATTTAAATCAAGTGTTATTAATAGAAAGACAATAGAATAAAGCAATTTTCAATAATAAATTGTAAAACACATTTATAAGAGCACATCCGAGACAAATTCCATAGTAACCCGTCGCTCTTCCTTACTTCGGCGTGATACATTTTAATTTTTTTTTTTTCCCCCTAATCTTGCTATTTATTCCATATTCCTAAGGTCGTGAGCCAGAAGGGCTCTGATACCACTTTGTAACACCCCCAATTTCCTGAGATTTTAGAAAATGCATTTAATTTAAAACAAGGACAATTGGGAGTGTTACCGCCACGATTGACATCCTAGTTCAATCGTTAAGGCAGAAGGTCAATTCTAATGATCTAATAACTCCAAATATAAAGTATATAAATGTGTTACATCCCAAAAGAATGAAATACAATTCTCGAATAATCTTAATTGAAATGCGGAAGCGATAAATTAACTAAGTGTGGACTTTATTTAATACGGTAAGCGATCGTCACTCTGAACCCTTGACTATCCCCAAGCACTTCATAACTAACCTGCAAGACTATGAAAACGTAGAAATCGTCAACCAAACGGGTTGAGTAAGAAGCAACTTATCTAGAAAACAGTTTTAAAATAAAATATATATTTTTCTTAGGCACATAGCACGGCTAAAAACTTTGAATAATTTAAAACATCGGAACCGATAACATTTAAGTAGTATAGAAAATATAATAAACGATACGATAAAAATCATTCTCCTTTGTTCCTTTTTCCTTCAGTATCAGGGCTGACTTCCTTCAACCAATAATCTCGAATGCATGCATCCCCCTAGGGTCCTGTTCCCAAGGGGAGGATATAAAGGTTCAAGGTGGAGGATCAATCCACCCTATCTATTCTTTGTGCACGATATACTTAGACCATTATGGTCACCCTGTACTCAAGTTAACTCCCTTACCAGAGTTAACAACATATATAAAAACCTTTAAGAAATCATACTTGTATAAATTATTAAACCTGGTAAACCTTTGCATTTAAACCTTACACATAGCAATTACCTTTCAAAATCACAAACCTTATAGTAAAACAATTTATGTAATACTTCTCCACTTTGAAAACGCATTTAGAAGTTCCTTTGAAGGAGATAAGTAATTCTTCTTACCTTGTTTAGCAGTAAGTCACACGGTAGCTCAACAAGTACTAAAACTGTTCTTCTACGAACTCGGACTCTACATGAGTATGCAAAATATACTAATTAGTTCATGCACCTACAATGTATGACATGTACGTAGTATGCATGATGACCATTATGGACTGACACAAAATAAAATAAAAAGACAAGGACTCTATAACTTCGCCCTTCCTTACTCCATTGGCTTTCAAGTACGAAAACGTCTTACAAAACCCTTAATCGCTTACTCCTCGTTTTAGTATGTAGTCTCGCCCCAAAACAGCCCCTAAGTCCTTTATGAATATATACCATTCAAATAATATACCAACATATATATATTATAACCCCAAACGATTATCACTAAAAGACCCAAATTATTTATCGTTTATACAACTTAAACCCAAATAAATAAATCTTCAAATCCCCACAATTTTAACACTACATAAATTCATACTAGCCATGAACCAACAATATCATCACGACACCACCAAAAGAATGGCTACTTCCTAGCTAACACACTAACAACGATTACTACCTTAATGCCAATACCCAAAAATTGACATCAGTGACACCATTAACAACAATTACGGCTAGCCTAGACATGACCACCACGGCAGCCTAACAACATCACCAAACGCGACCTCAATACCACAACCAACAAACATCGAAAATACAATCGCAACACTCGAAAATAAAATTGTAACCTTCGACAATACTGGTCTCGCCCCACTAACGACGCAACCATAACAAAACAAACTTCTCAAACAAATTACCCATGTCGGAAAACTCATAAAATCGACCCAAAACTAGTACAACTATATTATTGATTATCAAAACAGTTACCATCCAAGAATTACAAAACCAACGAAGTATTTTATGAAAATCGTCAACGGTAAAGGTTAACTAAAATTAAGAGAAATTCATACCGTTGTGTAGAGGAGAGAAAAAGAGGAATAACGGTACTAGTTTCGTCCGAAAACGGGCTAGAAATCGGAGTCGGCAAGTGATTGAAAGGTGGCGGCGATCGTGAGGGAAGAACGATTCTGATGATGGTGTACGCTAAATAATGATGATGATGATACGTACAATGGGGTTTTGTTTGAGGGTTTTTTTTTTTTTTTTTTTTTTTTTTACTTAGAAAATTTAAGGGGCAAAAAGGTAATTTGTAAGTTTTAATGAGTTTAGTTTTTTTTTTTTTTTTTTTAAAACAATTCAAAAGATTTCGACTTCCCGAAATAGCTGAAAATTGTCGTCTCACTATAAAATTTTGAAGTCCCTCTTGGAATATAACTTTATTAACAAAAATAATAAAATCGTAGGGTCTCAAAATTACGGAGTATTATATTCTTCCCCCCTTAAGAATAAGGTTCGTCCTCGAACTTATAACCTCAAATAGTAAAAGACTCCAAATCATTCGGTTTCATTGACAAGTTCTCCTTCCCATATTCCAAAATCAACGATTGACACTTATACCAACTGCTAACTTATCACTATATACTCCACAATTCCACGACTAGACGCAAATGCATGTAATAAAAGATGATGCGAGACAAATAATTTCTATTCTATTATGAAATGCATGCAAAATAATTAATGTTATGCAAAATGCGCGAAGTTATATCGCCCTCTTCCCCCCTTAAAAAGAAAGTTACGTCCTCGTAACGAATGTAGTACCTCAGTGAATAAGTGGGGGTATTTTTGTCTCATGGACTCTTCTGTCTCCCAAGTTGCCTCTTCGGTTTTGTGATTTGTCCACAAGACTTTCAGAAGCTTTGTCTCCCCCCTCCTCGTTTTCCGAACCTTTGAGTCTAGAATTTGGGTTGGTACTTCCTCATATGTAAGCGTTTCATCTAATTCGATCACTTCAGGTTGAATGATATGAGACGGGTCACTCACATATTTTCTCAGTTGTGACACATGAAACACATTGTGTACCTTATCTAATGCAGGAGGTAAGGCCAACCTGTATGCGACTTCTCCAATTCTGTCAAGGATCTCATAAGGGCCAATGAATTTTGGGCTTAACTTTCCCTTCTTCCCAAATCGCATTACTCCTCTACTTGGGGAGACTCTCAAAAGTACCTTATCGCCAACTTGAAATTCAATCGAACGTCGATGAAGATCTGCATAGCTCTTCTGTCTATCTTGAGCCGCCTTCATCTTCTCTCTGATAACTTTCACTTGCTCGATCATCTCCTGGATCATAGGTGGACCTAGAATGACGGCATCTGACATGTCATCCCAACATACTGGACTTCTACACTTCCTACCATAAAGAGCCTCAAAAGGAGCCATTTGAATACTAGCATGATAACTGTTATTGTAGGAGAACTCTATCAAATCCAGTCTATCTTCCCATGATCCTTGAAATTCCATTGCACAGGCTCGCAGCATATCCTCAAGTGTCTGAATAGTCCTCTCTGTCTGACCATCGGTGGCGGGGTGAAATGTTGTGCTCATCTTCAATGTGGTACCCAAAGAGTCTTGGAGTTTCTGCCAAAATTTAGAAATGAATCGAGCATCCCTATCTGAGACAATATCCTTAGGTACGCCATGTAATTTCAACACATTTTTCCTATAAGCCATGGCAAGTTCCTGTTTATCCCAAGTGTCTTTCATAGGAATAAAGTGAGCAGCCTTAGTCAGACGATCGACTATCACCCAAATCGTATTGTTCCCTTTAGGTGTCCTTGGCAATCCAACAATGAAATCCATAGATATGGACTCCCATTTCCACTCAGGTATATCTAATGGCTGAAGTTTTCCTTGTGGTCTCTTATGTTCGCTCTTCACCTTCTGACATGTGAGACATCTAGCTACAAATTCCGCTATCTCTTTCTTCATATTAGGCCACCAGAATTGCTTTTTGAGGTCCTTATACAACTTGTCGCCTCCTGGGTGGATTGAGTAAGGTGTACAATGAGCTTCCTCTAAGATTTTCTTCTTCAACTCAGGGTTGTTCGGTGTACACCATCTACCCCTATATCTCAAACTTCCATCTGCAAACACTTTGAAATCACTCTATTCCTCGTTGGTCATTTTCGCCTTCTTTCCCTTGCACAATGCGTCACTCTCTTGGAGTTGTCGAATTTCATCAAATAGGGACAGTTCAACGACCAACTCTCCCATAGGACCTCCTGCCTTTGTTAATTCAATGCCCATGGCTTGCAACTCTTCTCTCAATTTCATTCGAGACATTGCAGCACACAGTCCGTGAATCGACTTCCTACTCAGAGCATCGGCAACTACATTCGCCTTCCCTTCGTGGTATTGAATTTCCATGTCATAGTCCTTGATCAACTCCAACCACCTTCTTTGTCTCATATTCAACTCCTTCTGGGTGAAGATGTATTTCAAACTTTTGTGATCAGAAAACACCTTAAAAGAAGTACCATACAAGTAATGCCTCCATATTTTTAAAGAAAACACGACAGCTGCAAGTTCCAAATCATGTGTAGGGTAATTTTCCTCATACGGTTTCAATTGTCTGGAAGCATATGCTATCACTCTCCTGTTCTGCATAAGAACACACCCTAATCCATTTTTTGATGCATCAGTATACACCTCGTACCCATCATTACCGTCTGGCAAAGCTAACACAGGAGCTGTGGTTAATCTCTCTTTCAAGGTCTGGAATGCATTCTCACACTTTTCATCCCACTGAAATTTCACGGTCTTTTTCATCAGAGAAGTCATAGGCCTCGCTATCTTGGAAAAGTCTTTCACAAAACGCCTATAGTAACCAGCAAGACCCAAGAAACTCCTAATCTCAGTGACATTCTTTGGTGTCGGCCAATTTGAAACAGCCTCAATTTTCGCAGGATCCACAGCAACGCCATCCTTGGATACAATATGTCCCAAAAAGGCAACTTTTTCTAGCCAGAACTCACACTTTGACAATTTGGCATACAACTGATTATCTCGAAGAGTTTGTAAAACAATCCTCAAATGTCCTTCGTGTTCCTCCTTATCCTTGGAAAACACTAAGATGTCATCAATGAACACCACAACGAAGTTATCCAAATAAGGTCGAAAAACACGGTTCATCAGGTCCATGAAAACAGCTGGAGCATTAGTTAACCCAAAAGGCATCACAGTAAATTCATAGTGACCATAACGCGTCCTAAACGCCGTTTTAGGAACATCTCCATCAACAATCCGTAATTGGTGATATCCTGACCTCAAATCGATCTTAGAGAACACACCTGCCCCCTTAAGCTGATCAAATAAGTCATCAATTCTGGGTAGGGGATACTTATTCTTAACGGTCACATTGTTCAGTTCACGATAATCAATGCACAACCTTAAAGTCCCATCTTTCTTTTTGACAAATAAAACAGGTGCTCCCCAAGGTGATATACTAGGACGAATATAGCCCTTATCTAACAACTCCTCTAATTGCTTCTTCAACTCTTCTAACTCCTTAGGAGCCATACGATATGGGGCCTTAGAGATAGGTCCAGTCCCGGGCACTAGATCAATGTTAAACTCCACATCTCTCCTAGGCGGCATACCAGGTATATCATCAGGAAATACATCAATAAACTCTCGTACCACAGGAATGTCTCCCGGTGTGGGATCATTAACACTAACATCCCTAACATGACAAAGGATGAACGGACAACCTTTCCTCAAATGTGATTTCAAAGTCAATGATGAGATGATTTTCACTCCAGGTTTCACTACAAATCCTTTATAAGAAGCTCTAACTCCCTTGGGTCCTCTCAAGTAAATTTTCTTCTGCCCACAATCTATCCTAGCCTTGTAATCAGTCAACCAATCCATACCCAAAATCACATCAAAATTGTTCAAAGGAAAAACAATTAAGTTGGCTGGTAAAGAAGCTAGCCCTATCATCACATTCACACCCTTATACATCTCACCACAAGATATCACCTCCCCTGACGGTTGGGAAAAATCACTACTAATGGGTACACAAGCATTTTGATCTAAATTTTCAATGAATGATCTAGCAACAAATGAATGTGAAGCTCCTGAATCAAATAAAACATATGCAGTAGTGGAGTTCACAAGAAAAGTACCCGTCACCACGTGAGCCGAATTCTCTGCTTCCTCTCTGTTCAGGGCAAATAGTTTTCCAGTTGTTCGTCCTCCGTTTCCTCTATTAGGTTGAGCAGCATTCAGCGTTCCTGAAGATTTGGCAGCACTATCACCCTGGTTATTGGTGCTTCCGTTCCTCCCAAACTTGCGGTTTCCTTGGTTATTTCCATAGTTACCACGGTTCTGAAACCCACCATTATTAGCAGCGCTAGCTACACTAGCAGTCGGAGCAGACCTAGTAGAGAAATTCTTTCCTTCTGGTTTGTTCTTCGGGTTCGTGTAACACTCATAAGCCCTATGGCCCAGCTTTCCACAGTAATCACAAGGCACCAAGTTTCCCTCGCAGTCCTTACCAGGATGGTTAAAAGGGCACTTCACACACTTGTGGAACCTCTCACCTTTGTTGCCAGCATTGAAACCCTTGAAACTACTCCTATGACTTTCAGCTGAGCTTTGTCCGCCAAAAGATTGAGCTCTCCCCTTGTTGTATCCACCAAAGTTGGTTCTCTTCTCAAAGCCCTGAGAATTACTCCCTTGGAAAGTTTTCCTCTTCTCACCTTGTCCCCTTCTGTCGCCGATTATCCTCTCCATGTTGCTAGCACTAGAGAACACCTCTTTCAGACTCCCGAAGTCTCTACCTCCAAGTTTCTCCTTGATATCCTGGTTTAGGCCCTCCTCGAACTTATTTGCCTTTGCTTCATCATCAGGTACCATGCCAGGAGCATACCTAGCTAGCTCCATAAACTTGTTATAGTATTCCCTCACACTCATGGATCCTTGTTCTAACTTAGCAAATTCACCACGCTTCCTCTTTTGCTCATGCACAGGAAAGAATTCACTCTTAATTGCCTTCTTGAAGTCCTCCCACGAAGCCTCAATCTCATACTCTTCCCCATCATCACCAACCTCGATGTCAGGGGTCAAAATGTCCTTCTTATTAGCGTCCCACCAATTGTCAGCTTCCTCCCTCAGATATCGGGTGGCTTGGGTTATCTTCAAATTTTCAGGGCACTGGAGAGTGTCAAAAATTTTCTCAAAATTTTTCAACCATTCTTGTAGTTCATAGGGTTCTCCTTTTCCAGTGAAAACTTCTGGCTTTTGGTCGGCCACGGCCTTTGCCATGTCCACAGCAGGACCTGCTTTGTTGGTCATCACTTCCTTCAAGGCATTAACTAGGGTAGTGTTCATTTGCATTAGCTGAGCCATGGTGACCTGATTTTCACCACTGCCATCCGAATCATCATTATTTCGGTTTCTTCTAGGAGGCATCCTTTAAGATATAAACAATTTCACTTATGAGGACATTTCTAATAATGCAAGGTATATGCCTTCTCAAACAATCTATATATTATGCTTTTCACGCTTTCTAACTATATGCAATATCACTTGACTCTTGACTGGGATATAATCCCTCCTTTCCCTAACTTGCTGAGCTGAGACTGATCTACTTGTATATGTATTTCTACAGATAACTCTAATACCATATCAAAATTATAGTAAAATCATGTAAAACTGTGCTTGGCATAAACATAAATAAGGTAATGTCACATTTAAATCAAGTGTTATTAATAGAAAGACAATAGAATAAAGCAATTTTCAATAATAAATTGTAAAACACATTTATAAGAGCACATCCGAGACAAATTCCATAGTAACCCGTCGCTCTTCCTTACTTCGGCGTGATACATTTTAATTTTTTTTTTTTCCCCCTAATCTTGCTATTTATTCCATATTCCTAAGGTCGTGAGCCAGAAGGGCTCTGATACCACTTTGTAACACCCCCAATTTCCTGAGATTTTAGAAAATGCATTTAATTTAAAACAAGGACAATTGGGAGTGTTACCGCCACGATTGACATCCTAGTTCAATCGTTAAGGCAGAAGGTCAATTCTAATGATCTAATAACTCCAAATATAAAGTATATAAATGTGTTACATCCCAAAAGAATGAAATACAATTCTCGAATAATCTTAATTGAAATGCGGAAGCGATAAATTAACTAAGTGTGGACTTTATTTAATACGGTAAGCGATCGTCACTCTGAACCCTTGACTATCCCCAAGCACTTCATAACTAACCTGCAAGACTATGAAAACGTAGAAATCGTCAACCAAACGGGTTGAGTAAGAAGCAACTTATCTAGAAAACAGTTTTAAAATAAAATATATATTTTTCTTAGGCACATAGCACGGCTAAAAACTTTGAATAATTTAAAACATCGGAACCGATAACATTTAAGTAGTATAGAAAATATAATAAACGATACGATAAAAATCATTCTCCTTTGTTCCTTTTTCCTTCAGTATCAGGGCTGACTTCCTTCAACCAATAATCTCGAATGCATGCATCCCCCTAGGGTCCTGTTCCCAAGGGGAGGATATAAAGGTTCAAGGTGGAGGATCAATCCACCCTATCTATTCTTTGTGCACGATATACTTAGACCATTATGGTCACCCTGTACTCAAGTTAACTCCCTTACCAGAGTTAACAACATATATAAAAACCTTTAAGAAATCATACTTGTATAAATTATTAAACCTGGTAAACCTTTGCATTTAAACCTTACACATAGCAATTACCTTTCAAAATCACAAACCTTATAGTAAAACAATTTATGTAATACTTCTCCACTTTGAAAACGCATTTAGAAGTTCCTTTGAAGGAGATAAGTAATTCTTCTTACCTTGTTTAGCAGTAAGTCACACGGTAGCTCAACAAGTACTAAAACTGTTCTTCTACGAACTCGGACTCTACATGAGTATGCAAAATATACTAATTAGTTCATGCACCTACAATGTATGACATGTACGTAGTATGCATGATGACCATTATGGACTGACACAAAATAAAATAAAAAGACAAGGACTCTATAACTTCGCCCTTCCTTACTCCATTGGCTTTCAAGTACGAAAACGTCTTACAAAACCCTTAATCGCTTACTCCTCGTTTTAGTATGTAGTCTCGCCCCAAAACAGCCCCTAAGTCCTTTATGAATATATACCATTCAAATAATATACCAACATATATATATTATAACCCCAAACGATTATCACTAAAAGACCCAAATTATTTATCGTTTATACAACTTAAACCCAAATAAATAAATCTTCAAATCCCCACAATTTTAACACTACATAAATTCATACTAGCCATGAACCAACAATATCATCACGACACCACCAAAAGAATGGCTACTTCCTAGCTAACACACTAACAACGATTACTACCTTAATGCCAATACCCAAAAATTGACATCAGTGACACCATTAACAACAATTACGGCTAGCCTAGACATGACCACCACGGCAGCCTAACAACATCACCAAACGCGACCTCAATACCACAACCAACAAACATCGAAAATACAATCGCAACACTCGAAAATAAAATTGTAACCTTCGACAATACTGGTCTCGCCCCACTAACGACGCAACCATAACAAAACAAACTTCTCAAACAAATTACCCATGTCGGAAAACTCATAAAATCGACCCAAAACTAGTACAACTATATTATTGATTATCAAAACAGTTACCATCCAAGAATTACAAAACCAACGAAGTATTTTATGAAAATCGTCAACGGTAAAGGTTAACTAAAATTAAGAGAAATTCATACCGTTGTGTAGAGGAGAGAAAAAGAGGAATAACGGTACTAGTTTCGTCCGAAAACGGGCTAGAAATCGGAGTCGGCAAGTGATTGAAAGGTGGCGGCGATCGTGAGGGAAGAACGATTCTGATGATGGTGTACGCTAAATAATGATGATGATGATACGTACAATGGGGTTTTGTTTGAGGGTTTTTTTTTTTTTTTTTTTTTTTTTACTTAGAAAATTTAAGGGGCAAAAAGGTAATTTGTAAGTTTTAATGAGTTTAGTTTTTTTTTTTTTTTTTTTAAAACAATTCAAAAGATTTCGACTTCCCGAAATAGCTGAAAATTGTCGTCTCACTATAAAATTTTGAAGTCCCTCTTGGAATATAACTTTATTAACAAAAATAATAAAATCGTAGGGTCTCAAAATTACGGAGTATTATATTCTTCCCCCCTTAAGAATAAGGTTCGTCCTCGAACTTATAACCTCAAATAGTAAAAGACTCCAAATCATTCGGTTTCATTGACAAGTTCTCCTTCCCATATTCCAAAATCAACGATTGACACTTATACCAACTGCTAACTTATCACTATATACTCCACAATTCCACGACTAGACGCAAATGCATGTAATAAAAGATGATGCGAGACAAATAATTTCTATTCTATTATGAAATGCATGCAAAATAATTAATGTTATGCAAAATGCGCGAAGTTATATCGCCCTCTTCCCCCCTTAAAAAGAAAGTTACGTCCTCGTAACGAATGTAGTACCTCAGTGAATAAGTGGGGGTATTTTTGTCTCATGGACTCTTCTGTCTCCCAAGTTGCCTCTTCGGTTTTGTGATTTGTCCACAAGACTTTCAGAAGCTTTGTCTCCCCCCTCCTCGTTTTCCGAACCTTTGAGTCTAGAATTTGGGTTGGTACTTCCTCATATGTAAGCGTTTCATCTAATTCGATCACTTCAGGTTGAATGATATGAGACGGGTCACTCACATATTTTCTCAGTTGTGACACATGAAACACATTGTGTACCTTATCTAATGCAGGAGGTAAGGCCAACCTGTATGCGACTTCTCCAATTCTGTCAAGGATCTCATAAGGGCCAATGAATTTTGGGCTTAACTTTCCCTTCTTCCCAAATCGCATTACTCCTCTACTTGGGGAGACTCTCAAAAGTACCTTATCGCCAACTTGAAATTCAATCGAACGTCGATGAAGATCTGCATAGCTCTTCTGTCTATCTTGAGCCGCCTTCATCTTCTCTCTGATAACTTTCACTTGCTCGATCATCTCCTGGATCATAGGTGGACCTAGAATGACGGCATCTGACATGTCATCCCAACATACTGGACTTCTACACTTCCTACCATAAAGAGCCTCAAAAGGAGCCATTTGAATACTAGCATGATAACTGTTATTGTAGGAGAACTCTATCAAATCCAGTCTATCTTCCCATGATCCTTGAAATTCCATTGCACAGGCTCGCAGCATATCCTCAAGTGTCTGAATAGTCCTCTCTGTCTGACCATCGGTGGCGGGGTGAAATGTTGTGCTCATCTTCAATGTGGTACCCAAAGAGTCTTGGAGTTTCTGCCAAAATTTAGAAATGAATCGAGCATCCCTATCTGAGACAATATCCTTAGGTACGCCATGTAATTTCAACACATTTTTCCTATAAGCCATGGCAAGTTCCTGTTTATCCCAAGTGTCTTTCATAGGAATAAAGTGAGCAGCCTTAGTCAGACGATCGACTATCACCCAAATCGTATTGTTCCCTTTAGGTGTCCTTGGCAATCCAACAATGAAATCCATAGATATGGACTCCCATTTCCACTCAGGTATATCTAATGGCTGAAGTTTTCCTTGTGGTCTCTTATGTTCGCTCTTCACCTTCTGACATGTGAGACATCTAGCTACAAATTCCGCTATCTCTTTCTTCATATTAGGCCACCAGAATTGCTTTTTGAGGTCCTTATACAACTTGTCGCCTCCTGGGTGGATTGAGTAAGGTGTACAATGAGCTTCCTCTAAGATTTTCTTCTTCAACTCAGGGTTGTTCGGTGTACACCATCTACCCCTATATCTCAAACTTCCATCTGCAAACACTTTGAAATCACTCTATTCCTCGTTGGTCATTTTCGCCTTCTTTCCCTTGCACAATGCGTCACTCTCTTGGAGTTGTCGAATTTCATCAAATAGGGACAGTTCAACGACCAACTCTCCCATAGGACCTCCTGCCTTTGTTAATTCAATGCCCATGGCTTGCAACTCTTCTCTCAATTTCATTCGAGACATTGCAGCACACAGTCCGTGAATCGACTTCCTACTCAGAGCATCGGCAACTACATTCGCCTTCCCTTCGTGGTATTGAATTTCCATGTCATAGTCCTTGATCAACTCCAACCACCTTCTTTGTCTCATATTCAACTCCTTCTGGGTGAAGATGTATTTCAAACTTTTGTGATCAGAAAACACCTTAAAAGAAGTACCATACAAGTAATGCCTCCATATTTTTAAAGAAAACACGACAGCTGCAAGTTCCAAATCATGTGTAGGGTAATTTTCCTCATACGGTTTCAATTGTCTGGAAGCATATGCTATCACTCTCCTGTTCTGCATAAGAACACACCCTAATCCATTTTTTGATGCATCAGTATACACCTCGTACCCATCATTACCGTCTGGCAAAGCTAACACAGGAGCTGTGGTTAATCTCTCTTTCAAGGTCTGGAATGCATTCTCACACTTTTCATCCCACTGAAATTTCACGGTCTTTTTCATCAGAGAAGTCATAGGCCTCGCTATCTTGGAAAAGTCTTTCACAAAACGCCTATAGTAACCAGCAAGACCCAAGAAACTCCTAATCTCAGTGACATTCTTTGGTGTCGGCCAATTTGAAACAGCCTCAATTTTCGCAGGATCCACAGCAACGCCATCCTTGGATACAATATGTCCCAAAAAGGCAACTTTTTCTAGCCAGAACTCACACTTTGACAATTTGGCATACAACTGATTATCTCGAAGAGTTTGTAAAACAATCCTCAAATGTCCTTCGTGTTCCTCCTTATCCTTGGAAAACACTAAGATGTCATCAATGAACACCACAACGAAGTTATCCAAATAAGGTCGAAAAACACGGTTCATCAGGTCCATGAAAACAGCTGGAGCATTAGTTAACCCAAAAGGCATCACAGTAAATTCATAGTGACCATAACGCGTCCTAAACGCCGTTTTAGGAACATCTCCATCAACAATCCGTAATTGGTGATATCCTGACCTCAAATCGATCTTAGAGAACACACCTGCCCCCTTAAGCTGATCAAATAAGTCATCAATTCTGGGTAGGGGATACTTATTCTTAACGGTCACATTGTTCAGTTCACGATAATCAATGCACAACCTTAAAGTCCCATCTTTCTTTTTGACAAATAAAACAGGTGCTCCCCAAGGTGATATACTAGGACGAATATAGCCCTTATCTAACAACTCCTCTAATTGCTTCTTCAACTCTTCTAACTCCTTAGGAGCCATACGATATGGGGCCTTAGAGATAGGTCCAGTCCCGGGCACTAGATCAATGTTAAACTCCACATCTCTCCTAGGCGGCATACCAGGTATATCATCAGGAAATACATCAATAAACTCTCGTACCACAGGAATGTCTCCCGGTGTGGGATCATTAACACTAACATCCCTAACATGACAAAGGATGAACGGACAACCTTTCCTCAAATGTGATTTCAAAGTCAATGATGAGATGATTTTCACTCCAGGTTTCACTACAAATCCTTTATAAGAAGCTCTAACTCCCTTGGGTCCTCTCAAGTAAATTTTCTTCTGCCCACAATCTATCCTAGCCTTGTAATCAGTCAACCAATCCATACCCAAAATCACATCAAAATTGTTCAAAGGAAAAACAATTAAGTTGGCTGGTAAAGAAGCTAGCCCTATCATCACATTCACACCCTTATACATCTCACCACAAGATATCACCTCCCCTGACGGTTGGGAAAAATCACTACTAATGGGTACACAAGCATTTTGATCTAAATTTTCAATGAATGATCTAGCAACAAATGAATGTGAAGCTCCTGAATCAAATAAAACATATGCAGTAGTGGAGTTCACAAGAAAAGTACCCGTCACCACGTGAGCCGAATTCTCTGCTTCCTCTCTGTTCAGGGCAAATAGTTTTCCAGTTGTTCGTCCTCCGTTTCCTCTATTAGGTTGAGCAGCATTCAGCGTTCCTGAAGATTTGGCAGCACTATCACCCTGGTTATTGGTGCTTCCGTTCCTCCCAAACTTGCGGTTTCCTTGGTTATTTCCATAGTTACCACGGTTCTGAAACCCACCATTATTAGCAGCGCTAGCTACACTAGCAGTCGGAGCAGACCTAGTAGAGAAATTCTTTCCTTCTGGTTTGTTCTTCGGGTTCGTGTAACACTCATAAGCCCTATGGCCCAGCTTTCCACAGTAATCACAAGGCACCAAGTTTCCCTCGCAGTCCTTACCAGGATGGTTAAAAGGGCACTTCACACACTTGTGGAACCTCTCACCTTTGTTGCCAGCATTGAAACCCTTGAAACTACTCCTATGACTTTCAGCTGAGCTTTGTCCGCCAAAAGATTGAGCTCTCCCCTTGTTGTATCCACCAAAGTTGGTTCTCTTCTCAAAGCCCTGAGAATTACTCCCTTGGAAAGTTTTCCTCTTCTCACCTTGTCCCCTTCTGTCGCCGATTATCCTCTCCATGTTGCTAGCACTAGAGAACACCTCTTTCAGACTCCCGAAGTCTCTACCTCCAAGTTTCTCCTTGATATCCTGGTTTAGGCCCTCCTCGAACTTATTTGCCTTTGCTTCATCATCAGGTACCATGCCAGGAGCATACCTAGCTAGCTCCATAAACTTGTTATAGTATTCCCTCACACTCATGGATCCTTGTTCTAACTTAGCAAATTCACCACGCTTCCTCTTTTGCTCATGCACAGGAAAGAATTCACTCTTAATTGCCTTCTTGAAGTCCTCCCACGAAGCCTCAATCTCATACTCTTCCCCATCATCACCAACCTCGATGTCAGGGGTCAAAATGTCCTTCTTATTAGCGTCCCACCAATTGTCAGCTTCCTCCCTCAGATATCGGGTGGCTTGGGTTATCTTCAAATTTTCAGGGCACTGGAGAGTGTCAAAAATTTTCTCAAAATTTTTCAACCATTCTTGTAGTTCATAGGGTTCTCCTTTTCCAGTGAAAACTTCTGGCTTTTGGTCGGCCACGGCCTTTGCCATGTCCACAGCAGGACCTGCTTTGTTGGTCATCACTTCCTTCAAGGCATTAACTAGGGTAGTGTTCATTTGCATTAGCTGAGCCATGGTGACCTGATTTTCACCACTGCCATCCGAATCATCATTATTTCGGTTTCTTCTAGGAGGCATCCTTTAAGATATAAACAATTTCACTTATGAGGACATTTCTAATAATGCAAGGTATATGCCTTCTCAAACAATCTATATATTATGCTTTTCACGCTTTCTAACTATATGCAATATCACTTGACTCTTGACTGGGATATAATCCCTCCTTTCCCTAACTTGCTGAGCTGAGACTGATCTACTTGTATATGTATTTCTACAGATAACTCTAATACCATATCAAAATTATAGTAAAATCATGTAAAACTGTGCTTGGCATAAACATAAATAAGGTAATGTCACATTTAAATCAAGTGTTATTAATAGAAAGACAATAGAATAAAGCAATTTTCAATAATAAATTGTAAAACACATTTATAAGAGCACATCCGAGACAAATTCCATAGTAACCCGTCGCTCTTCCTTACTTCGGCGTGATACATTTTAATTTTTTTTTTTTCCCCCTAATCTTGCTATTTATTCCATATTCCTAAGGTCGTGAGCCAGAAGGGCTCTGATACCACTTTGTAACACCCCCAATTTCCTGAGATTTTAGAAAATGCATTTAATTTTAAACAAGGACAATTGGGAGTGTTACCGCCACGATTGACATCCTAGTTCAATCGTTAAGGCAGAAGGTCAATTCTAATGATCTAATAACTCCAAATATAAAGTATATAAATGTGTTACATCCCAAAAGAATGAAATACAATTCTCGAATAATCTTAATTGAAATGCGGAAGCGATAAATTAACTAAGTGTGGACTTTATTTAATACGGTAAGCGATCGTCACTCTGAACCCTTGACTATCCCCAAGCACTTCATAACTAACCTGCAAGACTATGAAAACGTAGAAATCGTCAACCAAACGGGTTGAGTAAGAAGCAACTTATCTAGAAAACAGTTTTAAAATAAAATATATATTTTTCTTAGGCACATAGCACGGCTAAAAACTTTGAATAATTTAAAACATCGGAACCGATAACATTTAAGTAGTATAGAAAATATAATAAACGATACGATAAAAATCATTCTCCTTTGTTCCTTTTTCCTTCAGTATCAGGGCTGACTTCCTTCAACCAATAATCTCGAATGCATGCATCCCCCTAGGGTCCTGTTCCCAAGGGGAGGATATAAAGGTTCAAGGTGGAGGATCAATCCACCCTATCTATTCTTTGTGCACGATATACTTAGACCATTATGGTCACCCTGTACTCAAGTTAACTCCCTTACCAGAGTTAACAACATATATAAAAACCTTTAAGAAATCATACTTGTATAAATTATTAAACCTGGTAAACCTTTGCATTTAAACCTTACACATAGCAATTACCTTTCAAAATCACAAACCTTATAGTAAAACAATTTATGTAATACTTCTCCACTTTGAAAACGCATTTAGAAGTTCCTTTGAAGGAGATAAGTAATTCTTCTTACCTTGTTTAGCAGTAAGTCACACGGTAGCTCAACAAGTACTAAAACTGTTCTTCTACGAACTCGGACTCTACATGAGTATGCAAAATATACTAATTAGTTCATGCACCTACAATGTATGACATGTACGTAGTATGCATGATGACCATTATGGACTGACACAAAATAAAATAAAAAGACAAGGACTCTATAACTTCGCCCTTCCTTACTCCATTGGCTTTCAAGTACGAAAACGTCTTACAAAACCCTTAATCGCTTACTCCTCGTTTTAGTATGTAGTCTCGCCCCAAAACAGCCCCTAAGTCCTTTATGAATATATACCATTCAAATAATATACCAACATATATATATTATAACCCCAAACGATTATCACTAAAAGACCCAAATTATTTATCGTTTATACAACTTAAACCCAAATAAATAAATCTTCAAATCCCCACAATTTTAACACTACATAAATTCATACTAGCCATGAACCAACAATATCATCACGACACCACCAAAAGAATGGCTACTTCCTAGCTAACACACTAACAACGATTACTACCTTAATGCCAATACCCAAAAATTGACATCAGTGACACCATTAACAACAATTACGGCTAGCCTAGACATGACCACCACGGCAGCCTAACAACATCACCAAACGCGACCTCAATACCACAACCAACAAACATCGAAAATACAATCGCAACACTCGAAAATAAAATTGTAACCTTCGACAATACTGGTCTCGCCCTACTAACGACGCAACCATAACAAAACAAACTTCTCAAACAAATTACCCATGTCGGAAAACTCATAAAATCGACCCAAAACTAGTACAACTATATTATTGATTATCAAAACAGTTACCATCCAAGAATTACAAAACCAACGAAGTATTTTATGAAAATCGTCAACGGTAAAGGTTAACTAAAATTAAGAGAAATTCATACCGTTGTGTAGAGGAGAGAAAAAGAGGAATAACGGTACTAATTTCGTCCAAAAACGGGCTAGAAATCGGAGTCGGCAAGTGATTGAAAGGTGGCGGCGATCGTGAGGGAAGAACGATTCTGATGATGGTGTACGCTAAATAATGATGATGATGATACGTACAATGGGGTTTTGTTTGAGGGTTTTTTTTTTTTTTTTTTTACTTAGAAAATTTAAGGGGCAAAAAGGTAATTTGTAAGTTTTAATGAGTTTAGTTTTTTTTTTTTTTTTAAAAAAACAATTCAAAAGATTTCGACTTCCCGAAATAGCTGAAAATTGTCGTCTCACTATAAAATTTTGAAGTCCCTCTTGGAATATAACTTTATTAACAAAAATAATAAAATCGTAGGGTCTCAAAATTACGGAGTATTATAAGATTTGCGACATAATCACTCATAACATTAGTCACGTGTATTAGAAAATTTAAAAACATATATCATTAGATTTTTTTCGAAATGTATCTCAATTTGAGATCCATTTACACACTTTTCCGATATGAAACAATTAAGTTACTGCGTGTACATTTAGTAGAGATTTGTTTTTTTCTTAAAAAGTTTAGGGAGAATCCAAAATAAGAGAAATGGCGAGAGAGTCCAAAGAATGGAAAATTCTCACAATATTTATTAACCAGAGTCTATACTTTCATAAAATTGTAATTCGAAAGTTATTTAAATGTGAAACGACATAATTAGTCCTAACTTTCATGTATACATATAATAACTCATCAAACCTATTTTGAAATTTAATCTAAAATGAGTTCCATTTATACATATGTTTTGTATTAAACACCAGTCATCGAGCAAAAATTGGAAAAATGATATATTGT
Organism: Spergularia marina; assembly: GCA_963680865.1. Classification (NCBI taxonomy): domain Eukaryota; kingdom Viridiplantae; phylum Streptophyta; class Magnoliopsida; order Caryophyllales; family Caryophyllaceae; genus Spergularia; species Spergularia marina. The sequence goes on along the minus strand of OY804551.1, from coordinate 22,859,636 downwards.
GTCTATTCCTAAGCTAAACTCAACAAACAAAAGAGAGAGTCCAACAAAAAGGGAAATATTGAGAGAGTTTAAAATATGTAAAATACCTACAATTTATTATTAACTCACACGGATAATAATTAATAATGCACATATAGAATCCTTATTTTCTTCTTTCATAAATGTTTGTAATAGATTTGAGACATAATCACTCATAACATTGGTTGCGTAGAAAATTTAAAAACATATATCATGAGATTTGTTTCTAAATGTATCTCAATTTGACATCCATTTACACATTTTTCCGATATGAAAGAGAGGTTTTTGAAGAGTATAGAGAGAGTCCATTTAAGAAATACTCAAAGAGTTTAGTGTACGTTGAAAGAGCAATAGAGAGAGTCCATCGTTTGAGAATTTAGTGTATGTTGAAAGAGCAATAGAGAGAGTCCATTATTTGAGAAATAATTAAAAAGTTTAGTGGGTGGTAAAAGAGCAAAAAAATGAGAGGGTAAATTTAATTATTAACGATTCACACAAAGAATTTTTGAAGAATATAGAGATTTCAGTGTACGGTGAAAGAACAAAAAACATTATTAACAATTCACAAAGAGATTCTCATTTTAGTTAAACTTTTACATAAAGCTATATCATGGAAACATGGTTTTTATTAAAAGAAGAGTTTTTTATCCAATAAATGTTGTTGTATAATTTAAAAATGGACAGTGTAGACAAATTTGTATATTTTTTTTTTGAATTGATCAAATTTTAAAAATACATGTAAGCGACATCAAAACAATTGGTATGGATTATTTTAACTGAAATGATAGCATAGTTGGTTATAATGATAAAAATCATTAAAAATAATATAATATTTGAATCGTGCAACGCACGGGTTTAAAACTAGTCTTACATACACTAAACCTGCTATAGAAACATTGTACTAACTTGTATAGTTCGGGGTTGACACAATGATGGATACATATAAGTGGTTCGACAGTTGGTCAGTAATTGGTAAATTCAAAAGCACGACACAAAATGAACAAAACCAACCCAAACCGACTCAAGATGACTTTAACGCACCCTACATTAGTACCGTGTGACAAAATTACCGATCCTCCACTTCTTCCACCGGGCAGCACAATATCACCAGTTCGTAAACAAAAAAAGCCCAAACGAAACGTCAACAAAAAGCCCAAAACAATCACTAGGATCACTCATTTCTTTTTTTTCCTTTTTGTTTGTTTGTCAAATTTCCCCCCAATTTATTTTATCAAATAAAAACCCAGAAAAAAAAAATGCGATCACTCCACTCAAAACCCCATCAAAATCAGCGCCATACCTCTTAAAAAAAAAACGCGCGAGATCATCATTTTTCCGTTTTCCAGAGAGTTTGGAGGATCCGGGTCGGCCAGATTGGGTCGGGTAAGATGTCGGATCTGAACTTGGAGTTGCAGGAATCGGGTTGGGAGGAGCTGAGGAAAGAAGCCCGGAAGATTGAAGGAGATCTTGATGTTAAGCTTTCCTCTTACGCTAAGCTTGGCGCCCGTTTTACCCAAGGTTTTTTTTTTACCTTTTCCTTTTTAAATTTCAATTTTATTTATTTGCATTTTATCAGTGATGATATTTTTTGGGATGACTTTGATGAAATGCTGGATTTGTGTCAAATTGGGTCTGCATTGGTAAATGGGTCTGGGTTATCGGGTCGAGTTTGGATCTCATGATTTGATGTTGGAATTTAATTTAGGCAGTTTTGGTATGATTTATAAAGTTTGATGCTTTTGATTTTTACAGCATTTTACCTTGGATGGTTATTATAGACATGTTAAGTTGGAAACTTGGTCGACTGCTTGATAATTAGTGGGAAAACTCGGTCGGTTTCGGGTTTCGAACAATGTGTGTGTGTGATATGCAGGAGTTGGGTGTTAAATGATGAGATTAGAACACCTTGGAATCCTGGTGAGGCTTGTAGTTCATGGGAGCGAGCCTAATTAACGCGTCGAGATTATAAAGAGCTGTTGAAGATCATTCAATTGAGTATTATTGTTATTATGTTTGAGATGTAAAGTATTCCTCATGTAATCATGTTACTTGAAATTTCGGGTGTATCAATCAGTTATAGCCCTATGCCCATGTAAGTGTGAGTATCGTGTGATTTTGGGGATAGACCGGACTTAGATTAGAGCTTTTGGAGTTGATTGGAACTTGTAAATGTTGGAGCTTTTTTTTTTTTTTTGGTTGGATGTGGTTATATTTGGTAGGTATGAAGGTCTTGAGTATGGAGAATATTAGAGGCATTGGAGTATCAATTGGTGTTTGTATCTAGAACCTGAAGATTGGATGTGGCGATTTTTGGTAGGTATTAAGGTCGAGTACTGAAGTATATAGCATATTTGGTATGTTGGAAGGAGATAAGATCTGTGAAGCTTGGTTAATGCAAGTGTTGGGGAGTGTGTGATTGTGGTATGTTGTTGCCAGCCGTTCTAAGCAATCCCAACTTTGGTTCTGTGTGGAAATGTGGAATAGTTCATTTATCTACTGCTACTTTGTCTTCAGTTTCAGAGGGTCTCTTGGCAACCCTCCCTATTATTTCGAACTTTGAAGTCTATTGAGTATTAGGTCAACCCTGAGTTGTAGTAGATAAAAGTGTTAGTGGGATCCCATGAGTGGAGTGAGACGCAGAAGAATGCCTTTTTTGCATGAGTGAGTTCTAAGAGGTTTGTGATGGAAAGGTCACTGAAGTCTTAAGGGAGGAAAGAACAACCGAAATATGTGGAAAGGTGCATATGCAGTCTCCATATAAGTGTGCCTCAAATATTGAATACGTGTTTTTTTTTTCAGCATAGATTTTTTTATTTTTTATTTTTGTTAAGTGCAAATCTACTCGCATGTGATTTCTTGATTCTACTTCATATTCAGTGTAGTGGATAGCCTTCTTGGTGTGATCTATGCATTTAGGATGTGGATCAGACAGTGACTTAGTGAATCCATTTTTTTAGAGTGTTCATTGCGCTTGAAAAAAGCTGGATGACGATTCATGTTAGCCGACCCCAAATCATTTTGTTAATAAGGCTTGGTTGTTGTTGTTGTTGTTCATTGCATTCTGAAAAAGCGGCCTTTTGCAGCTCCTTGGGGTTTGATGAAGTCTGATTTCTACACACATTTTTTTTTGGTACATAGGAGCAACTAATGCTGCGGGGGTGGGGATATGAGGATTTGAACTCGGGACAACCCCCTGGCAGGTTAATTGCCTAACCGCTAGGCCAACCTTGATCCTCAATCCTATACACAGTTAGTGGATAGCCCAACTGCAATGGACTATATTCATTTAGTATGCCTGTAGTCTAACTTAAAAGATTTGTCAAAAGGATTGAGTTTCATGGAATTCTCAGAAGTCTCCAGTTGCATTTGTTGCGTTTTTTTTAACCCATTCGGTGTATTTTATACCTCAACCTTTTATTACTAGCCATTCTTTGTCTTTGGGATGTAATGGAATAAAGCAAAATGGCTCATATAAGTGTTTGTGCTTCTTGTAATGCACTAATGTGAAGTAGCAGTCAGTCAGTGCGATTCTCGAAGCTATAATCATTATGGGTCCTCCATAAGCAGACTCTCGATGTTTTCAGCATAGGTGTAAGGCTTGCGTACATCCGATCACTCCTTCCCCCACCTTTTGGTGGGAGACTTTGAGCCGTTATAGTTGTTGTCGTGTTGATTTCTTTGGCTCTGTCCCATTAGGCAGCAATTGAACTGTGGTCACATGTTGCACTTATCATTGAGTAAGGCTGTTTTCAAGCTTTTTGCCACAAACTTGATGCCATTCTCCAATTTCAACTTTTTTAGTTGTAACTTAAACACGAACCTTGAGGAGCCCATTTCTCTGTAAGCTAAATTTCAAAGATCCTTATTGCAATTTACAATTTTGATACTACAATTAGTTTCAGAGCCCTCTGATTTCAGAGGATCTATTTAGAGACATAGGGACCCTTTTTAACAATTTTCTCCTTAGGTGAAAGCCTGAAATGGCGATGCTCTCGCACAGGGCGAAAGCACAAAACAGAAGTAAGGTGGAGGAAGTGGTGGTGGTGGTGGTGATGGAACAGGAGAGAGGGTTGGTGAGGGAACTAGAACTATTACTCCACTCCCATTTGGAGGTCATGTACAGCTTTAGGGGAGGTGGATCACTATTACTGCTCTTCAGTGGGGAACTATTACCCTTTCTCCCTCCCTCTTCTCCATCCACCTCACCACTTCGGACTTCTGGTTAATGATTTTTTAATGATTCTGGTTAATGAATTATTGTTTGTTCATTAACCTAATCAGAAAAAGGGTGTCTGTTTTAGATTCCTGTTCATTTTATCTAATTTAGCCTAATTTGTGAATTCACTTCTCCCAACAAATATGACTCCTCCATAAGCGGTTAGTATTAACCAGGCAAAAGTTTCTAAATATTGATTGAACAAAAGTCTGTTCATTTGGCATGTTCTAGACAAAAAGCAAGTCTCATTCTGGAAATATCTGTTTGTGCGTGTTTCTTTGTCATTATATAAGAAGCATGAGCACCATGTCCTTGTGTTTCCAAGTTTTGCAATGAAGAGTTTAATAGGGGACTTCATAGAGGACAAAGAGGTTGTCAGGCACGGGTAGGAACTAGTATTATGCTTGGCGATGGTTTTTTTTTTTTTTTTTTTTTTTTTTGCTTTTGGATCTTGTGGTTCTATTACTAAGGCAAGCACATAATATGTGGTCACTTGTCTGCATTGTCAAATAAGCTCTTATGTCAAATTTATGTTGGTCACCTCTGTTTTCTGAGCATAGTATCCTGGATTAGGCTATGGCGATACTGGATCACCAACAGTTAGCTCCAGCAGGTCATGGAAATCTATGGAAATGGAAATCCAATCTTTACTTGAGAAGCTAGTAGATATAAATGATTCAATGAGCAGATGTGCTGCGTCTGCTGCTCCCACCACGTCAGTTACTCAAAAACTGGCAAGACACAGAGACATACTCCATGAGTTTACCCAGGTATGTTTTATTCAGTATGCATTGATATATATGATGTTATCGTTGGCTATCTATTTGGGCGAGGCTGCAAATAGTTTTCTGTTGATTGACCAGAGTATTCTACTAGGCTTCAGAAAGCAATGAACTTAACTAAACGGTAACTTGGTTTGCGTGCATTACTGCACTTCTTATTGGAAATCCTGGTCTTTGTTCAACTATATACCAGCTAGTGACGTTTTCTTTTAGAATATTCTTTTTCTTTTCTGAAGAAATTAGTAATTATATCCAACCTGAAATGGAAAAAGAAGATGCATACAAAGAGTATTCAAACGGGTAACAAGGAGAGAGCCAGCAAAAACCATGAAATTACCTACTGAAGACTTACTTTGTGTAACACAATAGAAAGACTAAGATAGTTTGTCTACAAACACTGAGCATCTGAAGATGAGCATATGTTGAAGAAAGGTCATTTGGTCTTTCGTAGCCTCATAGCCCGTAGGGCTCTCCTGCAGCTTCCAGAGCCACTTGACAAGCCTCGTCAGATCCAACTGAGGATTTCCTTAAAGCTAGCTGCACCATCTCTATAAGGAAGACCTAAACTTTTCCCACTCAACGCAATGTAGCTTCCTGCCACCTGAGTTTTGACCCCATATTCCTTCTAACACTGAGCCGACCCCAATTATTTTGGGAATAAGGCTTGGTTGTTGTTTATTCCTTCTAACACATACGTAACAAGGACAACCCCTTTAGCCAAAATGAGAATGGAACTTCAGAACACCTAATTGCCAAAGATTATTAATTTAGTAAGTGTAGCCTGCCCACATAAGAAAGAAGATGATTAGATGCTACCGCTGTATACTCTGTAGATTGTAGATATTGTTGTCATGTATAGGCCTATCTTGCTTCATTTAACAATAAATTTTGAAAGCAAGTAGGTTTGTCAGATCAGTTGACATTGCAATACAAGTCATACGTGGTGACATGTTGTACTCTTATGGACTGTTTTTAGGTACCTAAAGTTTCTTTTTGTCTTTTAAATTGTTACTTTATGTGCTTTTAGGAATTCCGGCGCATAAAGGGAAACATAAATTCAATGAAGGAGCATGCTGAACTTCTTAGTTCAGTGAGAGATGATATCAGTGAGTACAAGGTGAAGCAGCATTGATGATGTCATACGTATATTAAGTTCTTAACTTTTGCATGTTAGCAGATTTCTTATTTTATACCTTCACGCAGGCTTCTGGAAGTATGTCTCCGAAAGTGCAGTTATTGCGAGAAAGAGCTGCTATACATGGGAGCATTTCTCACGTAAGTCCTAATTTTGATGATAAGTAGGAGAAAACACTGTCCTTTTTGTTGATAGTGGATTAGTGAGTCTAAAGCATTTCACAGGTGTTCCGTTATGTGTTATCAGAGGTGACTAATACTCAAAACGTGACCCTGATGAAAATAAATATCCTTTATATTAAGAAAACAGGAGGCCCAGCTTCTTTCAGCCTTTTAGGAGTCAGTTAAACTGAACTTTCGTCCCTTGCAGCATTGTGATATAGGAGTAGGATCCTGGTTTAAGTAGTCAAGAATCGTAAATAAGAAATAAATCACAATAAAATGTTAAAACTTCCGCTAACAGTGGCTTGTAAAACGCCAATCCTTCTGTTTATATAAAGTAAATTTGGGATGATTGCAATTAACCCTATTGCTAGAAAGAGGTCAAACAAACAAGGTCAAAGAGGGAAGATGAGGATAACAAAGAGAGTGGGTGTGAGTAAGTGTGACAAAGAGACCTAGAAGCCAAAGGAGAGAACATACAAATCCCTCTCTTTTGGTTATACCTTTTACTTAGCCGTATCATCAACTGACTAAAGAATTTCAATGAAACACAGCAATCTCAAACCCCATTGTCCTCTTCTCTTGCCATATCTATAGCCACATTTCATGTCACACCAAGTCTCAATCCCGAATACCCCCTTAAATTGATTGGGAGGAAATAGGAGGAAAAACTGTATAAGTTTGCCATGCTACTGAAAGAAGAATGGAGAAATTGCTAATGTCATATCAGGTGTGTATGTGGCAAGTGACGGCAGATGAAAAGACCTTTTGTTTTGGAGAATCTAGAAAGAGGTCTTTAAGTGAATTTCTCGGGTTGACCATGTTCCAAACTTCTCACATCCTGCAAAGTTATGGACAATGATACAAAGCATGTTGATTGGAAGTACTGCTTAATTCCTTTTGAGTTTGCTTTCTTGTCATGCTTCATTGTGATGCCAATTGGTAAAGTTGGGATCCCAGCCCAGCTTATCAGGTTTGATGGACATGACGGAAGTTCCGTACGATCTTTGTATTCAGTACAATTTTGGGGTTGCAAAATTATTGTTAAGATATATAACAGATTAAATAATCTTGATCGATATAGTGTGGTAGATATTGGAGGATGCACTTTGATGGGACTTGCATTAGCATATAATCTGAAAGAAAACAGAGGACCGCCTTATTAGTATTGAAGAAGACTGCTAGCTTTGTCTTAAATAATTGATACAGTGACTCAGTGAGCGCCTTTGCTTCTTAATATATTAAAAAGCTTAATTATATCCTGGCCAGGTGAACACAACCTGGGGACCCAGGTGAGATCAGTGAATAAAAGAGAAGGTTAAGAATCAGGACGGCTATAATCAGTCCCATTACTTAAGCACTAAGAGCCTAATTTCTGTCCCACCTGAGACTTGAGATGCTCTTTAGGTGTCGCTTTACGAATTTATAGTCACGCATTCGAATATTCGGTTTCTTGCCCTGTTTTCTAATTAACCACCCCACATATTTGCATGATGTTGAAAATAATCTACCTTGGACCTGAGCATTAATACGATGGGTCATAACTTGCAACTGGGCTGCTTGGATAACTTTTGGGTTGTATCAGCAGTCGGCACTAATATTACCTTAGGTAAATTCATAAGATTACGCACATAGAAGACCATTGGAAGCTGGAATCTTGCTCTAGTGGAATGGTTCCTGGAACATATTACTCTATCTGTGTTTCTATCGGAATAAGATTTATTACAATCATTCCGAGGACCGTATATACGAGTTATGACAATCATTCAGATTACTTTTACTGTTAATTTTTATTTTTTGTTTTCTTCATTGAACAAGTTTACTGAACTCGGCCCTTTGACGAAGCTCACCCCCAAACCAATTGCAGTGTTGCACATCGCTGGAACTGATCAAGATGATGGAAATCATCTGATGGTTACCTTCAAATTAAAAAAAAAAAAAAAAAAAATAATGGTCTGAATCACAAGGATGTAATAGTGTAGGGACACATAATATGGGGAAAATTTAAGGTTCTTGTCACTTTTCTCCTCTCTTTCCTCTTTCCCTTTCCCTTTCCTTTGCCTTGCATTTCATTATCATCTAGCTTTTTTTCCGCATTTTCTGTGCTTCATGACAAACATAATGTATCCATCAGTCAATTTGACTGAAGTCCAACTGTCTTAACCACCCATTACCCCCATTATGTGTTTCTTAACGCAGATAATTAGATGTTATGACCTGTATTTTTACTGTATGGTCTGCAGATAGATGAGGTAATTAGTCAAGCTCAGGCTACCAGATCAGTGTTGGGCTCTCAGAGAGCATTGTTCGGAGATGTTGGTGGAAGAGTGAAGCTTCTAAGTGAGAAATTTCCGGTTATTCGTGGCCTACTTGGTACGTTGTAGAAAGCATCTGGTTTTCACATTCCTAACCTGTTAAGAGCTACTAGTTCATCGCTATAATCAGAAACTAATTATTATGGGTTTACAGGTTCAATCAGAAGGAAGCGCTCTAGAGATACGCTCATTTTGTCAGCAGTTATCGCAGCTTGTACTTTGTTCCTTATCATCTATTGGCTTTCAAAATGATGTAACAGCCCACTGAAAATGGGGAAACCACAGGAATCGCCCTCTGCAGATCAATTTTGGTTTCTGTAATTAACTGGTGATTATATATGCCAATGAATTCTTTCAATCGCGTATCTTCTGTAATTAGTGGTAATGTACATGCAATGGAATCTTATGCAAGAGAGATGACTTTTCGGTCTCAAAACGAAAACGTACAGGAGACAATTCGGATTAGAGTTTGGTTAACTCATGTGGCTCTCAGCATTTTGTTCGTACGATTGGTGCCTGTTCTTACCTACTGATATTAGCTCTGCCGCGAACAAGTGCAGCCTGTACTCGTTCCAATTGCTTTGCCTTGTCAACTCTGACAAGGGTGTACCATTGTGCAACACTCCTCTCCATACCATCTATTACGATAGAGAGATTACACTCTACATTAGGACACCAAACTGGTCTCGGTTCGGCCGAAACACTATGCTAATCACGGCTAAGTTACTGAATACTGCATTTTTCTGAAATTCGTTACAATTAATGCCGCAATCTAAAAAAAAAAAAAAAAAAGTAACCTGTTCAGCTGTTCACAAATATAAACTTCTACTACTAATGTTGAAATGTAACTTGTTTCTAGTTAAAGTAAAAGAGACATTTCACCAATGGCTCGGAAATTTGCTCAGATAACAATCGGCAATCGCCCCAAATCTCGTCTAATCTAATAAGCATTTGCCTGAGATGTGTCATCGTATCCAATATAATTTGAAGTTGTTCGTTTCTGTATCCGTAATCATCATGTCTGTTTCAGTGCTACCTACTTATATTACAACTGCAAATCCTGGTAAATCACGATGTAATCAAGTAATAAATGGGTTTTTGTACTAGAAACAATCACTCTCTAGAATTCCCTCATTTCATGGAGATCCACAAACAACACAACATGAACATCTCTATCAATTGCAATCAACCAAAACAAGATGTCATTGTTAGATCAATGTGAAATGAAGCTTAGTAGTCTCTCATGAACTTCCTATATAATCAATCGCAGTCATTTCATGTTACTGTATAATCTTGTCATCACATGCAATAATAATTAAAAGAGAAACATATGACCAATTGCATGAGTGCATAACATTATATTAATTGGTTAATATCATAAAGATTCAAGGTGTGTGGCACTTTCTAATTTGAACCATATCTTTTTTTTTGTTCGTTGGAACTTAGTTTTCTGGGTGTTACCTTTCAAAGAAAACAGAAGACTATAATAAAACTTAGGTATGTATAGTAGTGACAAAAGTGACATTTCTGTGAAGTTTATGACGTTTTGCAAATTTAATGGACAAACAAATGTAAACCATTCTATACTTGTCCATGTCCTAAGTTTCTTGCAACAGTGTAATTCAGGTGGTTTTGGACATCATTTCTCATTAGGGAGAAGAACAATCTCTTTCAATTTGACTTGAAACTAGAGGCGATATGTTTAATCGAGGCAAGAAATAGGATTTAGAATTCGAGGTGGCTTGGCAAAAATTCGAAATTATTATGAAAGCGCATTAGCTTTACAATATCCTCTGAGTACTTAAAGCTTATAAAAAGAAGACGAAAAAACAGAGAAAATCGAAGAAATACTCCCGGAAATTATTCTTTGAAAAACGCAAAAATGTTATCTTGGGTTTCGCACATGAAATCATATTTACAGGGTAAATAATACAAGTATAGTTTTGATGCCTATCACTATGGCATTTTAACAACAAATACACCTGAAATTTACTCAAACCATAATTTTTGTTTTTTTGTGCGATTTAAGATACATTTATCAATTAAGAAATCAATCATTATCGATCGATTTGACTCAAAGCTAATAATGATATATATACCATCTGAAATGAGCAGTAAAAATAGCATATTATGGATAATTGTAACTACTAATTGTTGAGATTAAAGATAGGACAATATTCAGGTGGCCATGAGGTCCTTTTCTTGAAGAATAATCATATGTGAAGATGAGGTTGAAGCTTGGTCATTGACTACCGCATGTGCACGGACATTGAACTTACATGATTATAACTTTTTGTTGCATATGAAATCCGTCTTTGTAAATTGATTGTCTATGTTTAATTTAAATTTCTTGAATTTCTTAAATTAATAAGAAACTCAAATTAAAAAAAAAAAAAAAAAAAAAAAGAGTAAGGAAAACGTAAAGAATATCTAACTCAAACCTCATGAATAAGTTGGATCAACCTCTTACTGCTTTGATCAAAATGCTAAATGAGTGGTGAAATTGATACTTGTGATCGATATGGTAATAGTGTACTGTTTATCCTTTAATTCGCTAGTTCTCTTATTGTCCTTTTTAGTTCTTACGCAACTAGCTTAGGTGGTAAGTAGAAGTTAAATGTTGTATAATTGACTTGGACCGACTAATTCCTATCATTATTAGACAACTTTTTCAACTCTATGTACAAATCTCTAACAACGTCTATTAAAAAAGAAAAAAAATTGTACATTGTACGTTGAAAGGAAACGCATATTTTTGTCTCCCTTAATTGCGAAATTCGTACAACTTAAATATCCCAACCAAAACATCAGACTGAATTTCTTAAATCAGTGATAGAAGAGCGGGTGCAGCAGAGAAGGGTGCATCACCAAATCCATACATATATTCACATTATATATAAGCTAACTTACATCATATAAGCCAACCATGGATTTAATAAAGGGGTACGGTGCAGGGGAATCACTGTACTCTTTGACACACTAATTAAATATTTGATTCAATTCAATATGAAACAAATTAATATAAAGCTGCTACAAAGCACACATATACTGTATACTAATATATATTGAACATTATTTTGTGTTTATATGCATTTATAATAATAAAAGTACTAGAATTGTATGTATATATGCTGCTGAACATAAACAAACAACGTATGTATCCTGTTAATTTTAGCATGCATTTGCTGCAGAAGATGCTAGAACTTGCTTCAAAGAGTGCATGGGGATGGCTGTTACCTTGCCTACTGAATACCTTCATTCCTATCTTATTCGTACATTTGTAGCTCTAACTAGGCCTCTAGCTAGCCCTAAATGCTAGTTCTCGCCCGCTGATGACACAGCATGTTCGGTATTATTGTCTGTTTTCGATTTTCATAATTATTTTGCATCCTTAAAGTTAAAAAAAAAAAAACATGAAACTAACAACGGAAATTCGAAAAACCTTGGCTAGTTAACTTCACTAATATGACATGCTTGATTCAAAATAAAATAAAAAAATCGAATAAGATCAATTTCATTCAAATCAAATCAAATTCATTCAAATCAAGTTTGATCAATTCATATCAGCTCAACAAATCAAGTCAGATAAAAAAAAACGCAGTCTAGTCTCATAGAGCCTAACATCCTAAACACAAAATTAATAATGCACAAATGATTAAAACGAAGATTTTCCACTATATATGGTATCTCATTATCGGTCACAATTCTTAATATTTTTCTCATAGTTTCAGTGTATCACCTAGTGACATACAGCATGGAATCATGGTTACTGCTTTTACCTTTTTATTTCGAGGTCAACTACATACTACTACTACATTACATTTTGAAGTGATGGAATTAAGTAGATCAATTATTTAATCGTAGGACAATATTAATAATATAACTACCGTTAATTAGCCTACTACTTCAATCTTAAAATGAACATTGGGTGAGAGTTTGAGGATGATAAGCCTCTAACCTTCTAAACAATACGCGTATTAGATTCGAGTTTTATGTGCATTATAGTCCTCCAAAGAGATGATGCACTACACATCGGACTGATCGTATTTAAACAAAATATTTAAAAAAAAAAAAAAAAAACTTAGATGGCAACTCTTTTTTTTTTTTTTTTTTCCTTCTTTCTTTTTAGATTTCTCCTGGAATAAAGATAGCTACAAATCTAAAGGGTGATAAAACAAGGGCATATATAGGGCAGGCGTGCAAACCATACCCAAAGTACAAGGACCATCAAAGACTCACATTAGTAACTGTACATGGGAACAATTTACCTTTATGGGTAATTTTTCCAACCGAAAGTTAAGATTTCAACAGCTTTTTATTATTTTTGGCAGGACCATTTTTCACATTATTATTCAACAAAATGTATATGACCCCATAAATATTAGAGGATGGTGATAGTCGTTGTAAATGAATCCTACACTTAAAAATTAAATGCCTGAAAAAGGCAACATCCTTTGCAGACAAGGGCACTCACTCTGCTTGTTTGGCATGCATGCATTTTTTTTTATTTTTTTTTTACTGTTTTTCTTTCTTACTTTTATGACCTATCTAGGTTAGGTTATTTAGCTTACCTTTTATTAGCTAATAAAATCTAAAGTCAAATGGACAAAAGTTAAAGAATCCCTTATTTTAATGGCGTTACTTATTTTTTGTACTTCTTTGATAATTTGACATAGTTAAAATATCACTGTACTATTTCCAAGTATAAATCTGTTTTTTGCAGCCCTAAAATGGAATTTTGTCTACATTTCATTAACGGTTTAATTATGTGTTTAATGATTCAGGTCGTATTCATAATTCTAAAAGAAATTGTTAGGAGTCTATATGTACACAAATGAAAAATGGTCTACACTTTATATGTATCAAAATTAATTAAGTAACAAAGTATAGTATTATTACATAGTCCACAGATTCGCAAAACATTCCATGATTAAATATACTCAATGATTTACGTCCTCAAATGACATCGCACAATATATACAATCCAAGAGTCAGGTAAAACTATAATTTTCCTAACGAAAATGGGTATTATCCAATTGACACAAAATCGATTTCCCTTGTATCTTTCACTCATTATTGTGCAAAATGTTTTGGAGGGGAACAATCCAAAGTGATAAAGGACACATGCATATAATAAAAAGTTAAAAACAACGACTCCGTATAGATTAAAATTAAAGGTAAATGTGTGTTGTGGTGCATGAAACACCCACTGACACATAGGCTGATGGAGAGAGAGGTGTAAAGAAGAAGACATGAGATGTCAAATCGGCAAAGATAGATGTGAAAAGCTATATTTGGTACAACTTTATTACTACATTACATGAAATGTATTGGGTAATTATTACCTTATAATTTATCTGTTGGATAAAATTCCCCCCACATTATTCTCTCTCTCTCTCTCTTGATCGCCGAATCGAATGTTTTCGATCACATTGCTTGATATGACAACCTTATGGCTTGTGTCAACGCAATTCGTTACACTTACACACAAAATAGAAAAAATGGCTGTTATCAAATTTTGGAACTCACCTATATATGCTATATGTGCGTGATTCTTAGGAAGCTTCAACTTTTTCTTTGCTATATTAGAAAAATAGGTCTACTTAATCTGAGTTGGGGTTATATTCTTGTTTTAAGACATTTCCGAGATATCATTTCCCTAAAATATAATCATGTAAATTTATAACAGTTTAAATCATAGTCGATACGTGATACATTCTATCTACAATTAATGACAAAGTACGGAATTCGAAAAAGGGTACTTGAAAGATTGCTCTCATGCACATCTTGAACCCTTAATAAAGCGAGATTCAATTTCATTTGTGAGGTTTTATTGACATCTTAACTTCAATTAAATCAGTTATATTACTAATCAAATTTGACATAAATAAAGTTAAGATGATCGAGTTGTCTATGTAATTAATTTTGGACTATGTTACGAGTCTTAAATATGTTTTTATTGTACTGTATCAATGTTAGTAAGATTACACACACTTATTTTGTGTTTAATGATAAGACCTTTGACATCTATCGTAAGATCCTATATGGACATTATTAGTTTATTACAAGTTCTAGAACCTGATTAGTACCAATTTCAATGGGAAACCAATAAGAATATGTTTCTATAGAACAAATCTGGAACAAAAACTTCGAAATGCTATCTAGTTAATGTCTGAGAAATAATTTACAATGAATGAAATTAATTTTCTGATGATCATGCACGGTAACATAGTGGGAGGACAAAGATCATTAAAATGTATATAGTGACATTACATAAGTCGTATGCATAACAAGACCCTACAAATTACAGTAAGAAGTAAGAACAATACTCTCAAATTAAATTCATCTCAGAAATCAGACAAATAGCAAAACATAAAGAGACAAGTATATTCGATCTGTATTACCATTTGGTCAAGTCTTTACATTAATTATGCTACTGAATATTTTGGAGCCTACTAGATTAAAGATCAACAGCGAGCACTTGGGAGTACGACTAGCTAGTCGCTAGTAATTAAGTAATTGTTTCGACTTATCTAGAGGTCGTTTGATCGTCAAAGGCTCCTCATCACCCGGCCGGTCTAGGGAACTAATGAAGTATGTAAGAGAATGAGAGTGTACATTCAAATTAAACTCTAGCTATCATGTCAAAAACTTCGAATGTACACCCTCTTTCGTTAGGTTCCTTATATTTAAAGGTGTAGTCCGAAAGAAAAAAAAAACACGATTCGATACGTGATTTTTTTTATTTACGTTTGAGACGATAAATAAGAAGTTGGCATATGATATTTCAATTTTGATAGTATTAATTAGAATGTCCTCTTACAAATTACTTAATTATTTGCGACCTTTGAAAGTACTAATCAATCAATCAATACATAATAATAAATGAGGGATTTTTCAGGAGCCTACGTCGAAAGTTGAGGTTTTGGAGCTCATAGAGATAGTCCAACAATTATGGGATTGTAGAAATTTAGGTAAAGTTAAAATTGGGAATTTGTATAAGCTTAGGAGAGTGCGTTGTTTTGTTTGAATAAATATTATTGTTTTGTTTTGTAGTTTTTTATGTTGTTTTTTTGTGCTTTACTATTATTGTAGTGGTGGTCGTAGTAGTAGTGGTAGTGGTAGTAGTATATTAGTAGTAGTAGTACTAGTAGTAGTAGTAGTAGTAGTAGTATATCAGTAGTAGTAGTAGTAGTAGTCGTAGTAGTAGGGTAGTGGTAGTAGTAGTAGTAGTAGTAGTAGTAGTAGTAGTAGTAGTAGTATAGCAGGAGTAGGAGTAGGAGTATAATTAGTAGTAGTTGTCCAAAACAAAAAATTATTTGCATTAAATAATAGATAATTGGAGAATAATAATAGTAGTAGTATTTAGCTAATGGTCAATTTTCGGCATCATATTCGTAGTTAGCGCATTCATCATAGTCACTAGCATCAATATCAATATCGTCACTAGCTTCAATAGTAAAAGGGCATAGCATTTTAATCAAATTTTTATGTATTAACTTGAATTATAGTCAGTCGGTCACCCGTTATAGTAATAATAAGATTTTTAGTTGAAATAGTATCAATAGTACTCCTGTAGTAGTTGTTGTGGTTTTTTTGTAGTAAGATAAATATTCTAACCTATTGTTCTATGCTATATTATGTTTTTGTAGTAGGATAGTATTCTTGCCTAATTCTCTATTATATAATGTGTTTGCTCCCAAACTTTCTACGTACGTGTCTAAAATGTGCTTAATGATTTTATTTGTTGCTTAGCGCAGTAAAAAAGTTTCCTTTTTTATCATCATTATTTTGGTTGCGAAATACTAATTACCATTTCCCAAATTACCTAATATATACTCCCTCCATTCAACTCCACTCTTCCTATCACTTTTCGGCACGCACTTTAAGGTGCGATTCTAACTATGTTTGAGATTACGTATAATTCTAAAATTTGGTGAAAATCACTATTGACATTTAATCTTGTTTGTCTCAAAATTTTGGAATTTTACGTGATCTCTAACATAGAGAAAACCGCACCTTAAAGTGCGTGCCGAATAGTGTTAGGAAGAGTGGACTTGAATGGAGGGAGTATTAGATTTGATATACATTAGTTTTGTCGTTGATATAAGCTTTGATCCCACAACTCCTACATGCACAAGCCAATTTTGCATGTATATTTTGATATATGATAATATTTGAGAACCAAAAATATATAGTTTGTAAAGCATTGTTCTAGGATAGCTAATTTATAGCTTTGGTGTTGCTACAAATTTTAGTAAAAAAAAAAAAAAAAATTAACTAGAGCTATCATATGCACTAGCTAATTAATTAGCAGCCCACAAGAACTAAGCTAGGTCTATTGGGATATATACTTTTTTTGTACGTACTTAGGATTTCTTTGGGAAAATATATACTTTTTTTTTTTTTTCAAAATCTGATATGTAAACTTTAGAAACACTCTCATGAATTAACAAACAATCCAAATCAAACATTACAAGGTTACAATCATTATACGACTTATCATATTTTTCAGATTTAGTGATATCTCCAAAACTATATGTCTTTCATTTATTACAAAATCCTAGCTTAATTAGGAACTTGCTATAGTCATCACTTAAGCTAATTAAGGTGATATCTTATGATATTAGATCACATTAGTGTATGACTGACAAAGCAAATCGGGCACAAAAATACAATTTCCTTTGACTACTTGAGAAAGTTTGCATGTGATCAGTTAAATAAAAATCTTATACTTAATATGTAAATAGAATAGAAGTATAAAGATAATCGCTCAAGAAAATGTCTTACAAAACTTTTTCAACAATAAACAAAATTAATACTTACAATATCAATTTTGTTAGAAGATCATATCATCATTAAAAAGTTTGAGCTTTATAAAAAGATGAGTGTTACAAATAAGTCAATTCATAAGTCTCGCGGTTCCAATAAATTATTATTTGTTCGATTACAATCAAATATGTAATGCAAATTGTTCTTCAATAAGTTAAGAGTTGAACAAACCACATAAGTAATCTGATATAATTTTTTTTTTATAATATTCATTGTTACAAATTGTATTTGACTTTAACAAGTATATATATACCAATAAATTTTTTTGTCAACGAGATCAAATAGTAAATAATTTTTTTTAAAGGGTAAATTAAAATATTAAATTAGAGTTTAAACCTAAAGTCCGTGCAACGCACAAAGTTGAGGTTTTCGAGCTCATACAGAGAGTCCAACTATTATAGAATTGTAGAAATTTAGGAGATGTTCCAATTGGAATTGGAAACATTGATTTTTCAGAGTTCTTCTACTGCTACTAATCACATTAGATTCATCGAGAAAACGAATTCATGATACAGAGTATAACATAAAGTATGAGGATGAAAAAAAATAAACTCAATTTAAATCTATGCAAGCTAATCAATCAATCAATCAATTAATTAATACATAATAATAAAGGAGGGATTTTTCAGGGGCCTACGTCGAAAGTTGAGGTTTTGCAGTTCATAGAGAGAGTCCAACTATTGTAGGATTGTAGAAGCTTAGGTAAAGTTCAATTGAAAATTTGTATAAGATTAGGAGATGAACAATTGTAGCATTACATTACATACATATTATTATTATTATATATATAAAGCTGAATAATTTCATGAGCCTACGTGTAAAGTTTATTTTTTGGATTAACCACAAGATTTTATTTAATTTTCTTGCTTTGTGAGAAAGTCCATGGTTGTAAGGAAATTAGAGTGAAATACTGAAATTGTCCATAATATGTGTGGGTCCTATCAAATTGTTACTAGCAAGGTATCAAAGTCATTAGTTCTAACTTCTAAGACATAGATTAGCTGGTTCAAGCTCCTACGAGCAGGATGACAACAATTTTGCTTATTAGCTTTTTATTGTTTGGCCCTTTGTATATATATATATATATAAGAGAATTTTGAAGAGCATAGAGAGAGTCCATCATTTGAGAAATAATGGGAGAGTTTAGTGTATGTTGAAAGAGCAAATAGAGAGAGTCCATCAATTGAGGAATACTGAGTGATTTTAGTATATGCTGAAAAGCAATAGAGAGAGTCCACCATTTAATAAATACTTAAAGAGTTTAGTGTATGGTAAAAAAACAAAAAATGAGAGGATAAATTACACAGTTAATTATTAACAATTTACACAAAGAATTTTTGAAGAATATAGAGAGGGTCCATCATTTGAGAAATACTTAGAGTTTAGTGTATGATGAAAGAATAAAAAATATTATTAACAACACATAGAGACTCTCATTTTCGTGAAACTTTTACATAAAGCTATATAATAGAAACACGATTTTTATTAAAAGAAGGGGTTTTTTTGAAGAGTACAGAAGAAATGTTATGTATAATTTAAAAATGGACAGTGTAGACAACTTTGTATTTTTTTATTTTTTTTTGAATTGATCAAAATTTTAAAATACATGTAAGCAACATCACAACAATTGGTATGAATTATTTTTAATTGAAATGATAGCATAGTTGGTTATAAATATAAAAATCATTAAGAATAATATAATATTTGAACCGTGCAACGCACGAGCTTAAAACTAGTTGCTAATAATCTAGAGCGCATTGAGGGCGTCGAGAGGTCAAGAAATTCACATAGAAAGTCCAAGATATGTTAAACTCTTACATAAAATATTAATGCAATCCTCATTAAACATTACGAAATGCACCCGGGGAGAGTACAATATTTGTAAAACTCTTATGTAATAAAGTTATCAACATGAAACATAATATAAACTGTTATAACTTGGGCTACGTATATCTATATATAACGATATATGTATCATTGAGTTCGTGTCGAAATGTATTTCAATATAAGATCCACTTATACATAGTGTTGAAAAGTTAAGTATGATTTTGGTAGAGGTATGTCGACAAGTTTAAGACTTTTGTGAAAAAAGACTTAAAAAATAACAAACAAACAAAAAAAAATCTGTAAGTGATCCAGTGAGATTAGAAGACTTCTTAACTAACCAACATTTAATCAATTTTTTTTTTTTTTGAGATTAAGTAATTAATAAAAAAAGAATATGAAAAGTGTCCCGTGTTAATTTTATCATGATTTATTTATTTATTTTCAGATTAACTAATTAAAATATAAGAATAGTCGATTACTGTGAAGTGTCCCGTGCAACGCACGGGCTTTTCATCTAGTCATATTATATGTCTTGGATCATTGGTTCAACAAGATCCTACATGGTTCAATGTAACTACAATGATTACAATCATGCATGATGAATAAATTAATTAGATATTATATAGTTACCAATTCAATATGAAATTATAGACTCTTATCGTGTATCCGATTGAGTGATACTTTTATTTGGATATTATAATCACCTTCGAGTAGAATTGGATAATACTCGGCAGTTGACAGCTCTAATTGATGAAAACATGTACTACGATTAATTAGAGCTCTACCAAGTAGATCGAGTTTGCTCATCAAAAAGTGACACTTACATAGTTACACTGTCTACGTAGAGTATTCGTGGTTGAATCTCTTGTCAAAATTACTAGGAATCTATATGTAAACAAATAAAAAAAAATATCTATAGTTAGTTTGTAGTCAAATTAATCAAATGTGCAATAAATTTTGTTGCAAAATTTTGTAAATGTTGGATTATAAGGAAAGAGAGACAATCAAAGATTCTAGATAACTTCGTAACAATGTTGATTTTACTATTACTTTCATAATTTTACTGCAAACATATTAAAATTTACTAACACAAGTATAATATTTACTACTTGCAATGTTTAATTTAGCACACTTAATTATGTTATACACAATTTTTCTATTGTCTCCTTGAATCATCCATCTTATTTACTCTACTCCCCGTATATGCACTAACTTGTTCCCGACTCTACAGAAAAAAAACTTTACCCCGAGATTACATATATACAATCCACAAATACGTACGTAGATAGAAGCTAAGGGGATTAGATTAGGGAGATGAAAAGAACAGATGAATGAGCCAAAGTTAATCAACAACATGCACACGTCCTTATCTCGACCCTTTACCCCACATCTGCCGCCTCTGCTTGCATTTGCCTTTCTTCCTTTCTCTCTCTTCATCGGGAATGGCGACCCATTGAATGAATGAATGACCTTCTCACTTGCATTGTTACCCTGAGCCGTTTATTCCAGTCTCTCTCCTACACAAACAAACCCTAAAAATTAGCGTAAAGAACACATCTGATCCATCTCTGGGTATCTATACATCTATGTCTGAACCTCTCAATCTCTCATCTGTAAGAAGCTATGCTTTGTAAGCACAGACCTACATACTTAGCTTTCTACTCACTCTTCCACATGTTATTACAGCTGATTTTACTGCGTAAAGTTGAATTTAATGTTGTAGTAAGTCGTAACATGTTTTTCCTCATGTTTAATTTCATGTCATTTTAAGCATTTTTCATTTTTGACAAGTTTCCATTATTGTTTCAAGTTGAAGTAGGTTAAGACGATCTGATATATATATCGACTTTTTATGTAACGATTAAACTCAACTCAATGTCTTAATTGGTAGACACCCTACTGATCAATCGGTCTTAATAACAAAGTAACATGGTAGAACTTTTTAGTATAATGTTTTAAAGTTGAAAATTAGATTTAATCTCTTAATTAAGATCTTGTCTTATCTTACTAAAGAACCAATTTTAACACTCTAAAGTATGGGTGAGTGCAATTTTGAATAAGACACGTACAGTCTCATGTACTCATACGGAGTATATGATAGAACATTTTATGTAAAGTTTACATTTAAAAACTTGATTCGATATCTTAAAAACTCGTCACACCCTACTAATTAAAGAGTCGGTCTTAATAATCGAACTCATACATACTCTCAAGGCATCTATAGTAAAGGAAGTGAATCAAGTGATCTTATGCATATTGAAGTAGTGTTTAACTATTGGTAATATAATGATCGTTTAAAAGACTTGTGAATGTGAAGTGTAGAGAATTACGAGTATAAAAGATGTAAAGGTACAGTTGGGAGGAAGGGGGACAAAAAGGGGAGATAGAGAAGTCAAATATGTGTACAGTTAAAAAATCTTTAGTAACTATGCTTTTGATTTGATGTATGTAACATGTCTTATCAGATTAAATGGAATTTGGATCTAAGTTTGAATAATCTGAGATGATACAGTTTTAACATATCAATTATTTGTCTGTACTCTGTAAAAAAAAGTTAGACTTAGCTCCCAACATTTATATATGTAGTATTGAAGTGATCATATGACTTGAGATTTTATTGGAGTTCTATAATTTGTGTGTGCTGGAATCGAGTTCTCTTATTTATTCTTTAGAATATTTTGATTTCGGTTATCTCTAATCTTCGTAATTGTAGAAGACATGTCACCTATACTAATAATTAAAAAGTTGCCTAAAAAAAAAAATCAAAAAGTTTGTCTGGTAATTTAAGCTTCGATTTCATTCTTTATTCGGAGTGATTCAAGGTTCGAATCTATGCGTACATGTGTTTTCCATTGCCCTTATGTAGCTTCCTCTACAACGTGGAAATGTATATGCCACTACTATAGTATGTGACCACTATATCAAACTTTTTTTGCAAGAGCCAAGATTTGACCATGATGGTCTGCTTATTCCTGTATTATATACCTTTGATGGTAGCTAGAGGCTTTAGTATCTGAGTTAGTTGACCCGATTAAAGTTGTGAGCGACTTCTGTTGAACACAATTTCAATATTCAAGGTATATAATTAAGTTCTTTTAATAGTAAATTGTGAACGACTTTTGTCATACGATTTACACAAGATTAATTAGATTGACTTCTTCAACAACAACTCAACAAGGGTGCTATATATATGTAGTTTAATAGCTAGTTAAAGATTAAACTCATAATAAACACATACTATTAACAAACCAGCTTTATTAATTTCACTAGCTTGTGAAAGCACATACATTCGTCCAATTCAAAATCTAACTTAACTTGTCAGAATAGTTGAATGAGATTGATATAATCAATCTATTATTGAGCAATCATGAAGAGATATTTATGAACATTGAAAAAGGATGAAACACATCCATGTCAATTGTCCAGTTCAAAACTCATTGTCCAATACTACTTGAAACCTAAAAAGGAGCTTAAACCCCAATTTACCTTGACGTTATTATACCCTCTTGTATGTAAACAACAATTATTAATCCAATATTACAACATTCTTCTGTGACGAGACTAGAGACCACCAACAGCAAACTACATCAAGTTGAAATTCAACTCGACTTTTCCGACGATTCCTACATTTAACAATTATACCGACCTTTGCATATACTGAACCGGAAAATACGATAAGACTAGAGAGTGTCAACTTGAAAAGCCAGGGCTTTTTTTCTTTAGGGTGTGGGGTTGGAGGAAGTGGTGGGGGGAGAGAGCTTAGCTTTTAACTTGTACTATATAATTGGCACCATCATAACATTACACACACATTATACTCTTCTCTGAACTCTTCTATCTCTCTCCACCCATTTGTTGTTGAGTTAGTGAGAGAAAAAAAATCATATAAAGACCAGATCCCCAAAACCAAATACACTCCTACACCCAAAAAAAACCCAAAATAATTATTTTAATATGTTATTATATTATATTATAAAGTATGTAAAAATGATATAAATACAAAAAGTATAGCTCTCTTACTATAAAACATCACCGATCAGTCAATCAATCGTCAGTCCATCATCCATATCTATCTCATCATCATCATCCCTTCTTACAAAAAAAAAGAAAGAAAAAACCACACATCATACTATAAAACTTATATTATCGTTATTAGTAATATTGATAATATTATTAGAAGAAAATGTCGTCTTCTTCGTCATCAACAACAACAGGAAGTGCAGGAGGTCCTGGTGGGTTCGAAACTCCGGACCACCAACAACTTTCTCCTTCCGACCAGCTTTGTTACGTCAGTTGTAACTTCTGTGATACTGTTCTCGCCGTATGTCCCCTCCCTCCCTCGCTCTCCCCTCATTTTCATCTTCTTCTTATATTGTATAAATAATTAGGAGCCGAAACTCGTCTATAATAGGTCGAAACTTATACATCAAGTTGCAATATTGAGTTAATTTCATAGATTGTATATGGTAAAAATGAAATATGTGACATCATGAAATGCATATGTTACAATTTTTATGCCTAGGTTTTACTTGATTATGTGGGTTGGATTTTAATTAAAAAGTGTGAAAATGTTGTTGTAGGTGAGTGTGCCATGTAGTAGCTTGTTCAAGACGGTGACGGTGAGATGTGGACACTGTGCAAACTTGTTGTCAGCCAACATGAAGGCTCTTCTTCTGCCTTCGCCGCCACCACCGCCGCCGCCTTCTCCTCCTCTCACCAACCAGTTTCATCTTGCTCCCACCTCTTTCTTCTCTTCCCCTCACAACCTTCTGGTATACTCTCCTTCTCCCCCTTCTATTTATAGTAACTCTCTCTGATTTATATGTTAATTTTAGGAGTTGGTGGGTTTCCCAAACCCTCTCACAAATGGAGCAACAAATAAAATTGAGGGTTTTGTGTGATTTTGTTGCGTGTAGGAGGAGATTCGGAACTCGACACCGAATCTGCTGATGAACAATCATCATCATCAGGCAATGCTGAATGAGCCAATGATGCAGATGAGAGGAGCTGATCATCATCATCACCACCACCAGTTTCATCATGAAATTCCTAAACCTCCACCTGTTAATCGACGTAAGTACTCACCTACCTTAACATACACTCATTTCATCTGATTATAACCCCACTTCTTTTTCATGCCCTAGTTGCTTGTTATATTTCCTTCAAAAAAATTTAGCTCTATTATTTCATAAATATATGATCTTTGTCAACAAGTAATTGGCCTTACTTTAGGTAAAACTTGTCGATAAGCGCGTAATCTATAATGTTTCCCTAAACCCTAATTTTGATGATTTGATGTAAATTATCAACAAAGTATTGGCCATTTTTGTTTTCTTCAATTCTACTATACTTTTTTTTCTTAATGTTTGATTTTGTTTCTTGCTCTACAATTGCATGAATAACCAAGTGAAATAAAACTATTTGCCATATAATAGACCTTTCAGAGTTTCTAAATCACCACATTATATATTCTTGATCACGTTTCTCTTATAGAATCATTATGCTTATGCAATGATATAGATGCATATTAATAAAGTTTCTAATCGCTCGCTTGCGAACCGCGATTAAAGCCAACTAATTAGGAGTCTTTCAATGGTTATAGTCTTATAGATCATCATGTTTTAGCTATGTTCATATGATATGTACAACAAGTACAAGAATCCATTAATATTAGTAAGATTTGATTGGTTTGAAAGAAAGATGAGACCATTTTTTTCATCAAAACAAAAAGGAAGTAAGAAAGGAGAAAAAACTAGCTAGTTTGTGTCAAGTTAGGTGCCAAGTGTTTGTCCCCCACACCTCTGAAAAAAAATAGTTAAAAGAAGTGGGGGACACACAACACATAAAATCCAACACTAAGTTTTGTGATGAGATTGATTGATACATGATGGTATATAGTATGATATGATATATATGATGATGAGGTTATGATTTTACTAGTTGGATTGTTTAAATTCAATGCAAAAAGAAAGAAATTGAAAAAATAATATGTCAGAAATATAAGTGAGTTTAATTTATTGTGTTTGTTTGGTAGCTTATTATGTGTGTTTTTTTGCATGTTTATATGATAATGTCATCAACAGCACCAGAGAAGAGACAGAGAGTACCATCTGCCTATAACAGATTCATCAAGTAAGTATTGCACTTATTAATTCGTAATAAGTATGCATACGTTTTATTAGTAAGGAGGTCGGACGTACACAAGTTATTACATACACAGTGTGGAAATTAATTAATCGAGTCGTGAAAATGTTTTGCAGGGATGAAATCCAGCGTATCAAAGCTACAAATCCTGATATCAGTCACAGGGAGGCTTTTAGTGCAGCTGCTAAGAATGTAAAAATCTCCAACACCCATCAATTATTGTCTTACATTTTCTTAGATAAATCGATTTATGATATCTAATTTACTTAAAAACTTTTGAATTATTTATTTTCCGCTGTAAATTTTCTGTAAAAAAGTGTTTGATTTTTGTTTGTTTCTGTTTGTATGTGAAAATAGTGGGCTCACTTTCCGCACATCCATTTCGGCCTTATGCCTGACCATCAACCCGTGAAGAAGGCTAATGTGCGCCAGCAGCAGGTACTACTCTCCTTCCCTAGCCCTAACCCTAAATGTCGATCAATCGCATTATTTATCGATTCAATTCGTTATTCGTTAAGGTCGGTCCATAAAAGTTCCACTACAACGAGGATAGATAGATAGATAGATAGATAGATAGATAGATAGATAGATAGAAAAGTCGACCTTAAATTATAGTAATGTCATTTTTTAGTATACAATTGAGCTATAAGTATAATTGATGGACGAGAATTAGTCATTTTGTGACACTTTATACCAAGTCTAGCTAATTTGATAATTGTTGTATATGAGTGCAGGAAAATGAGCATGATGTACTGATGAAGGAAGGGTTCCTAGCTCCTCAGGCCAATATGAATCATGTGGGTGTAGGACCCTACTAAGATGACAAATCAAATTAGTTACTCTACAAGAAATATTGAAAGCATTCCAAGTACACTAGTACTTCTACTACTACTTCTGTTTCTAAGTTTAAATTTCTAGGTTTTTTTTTTTTTTTTTTTTTTTTTTTTTTTTTTTTTTTTAATGTCCTAGCTAGTTTTTCACTTTGTGCTTCTCTTGTACTTATTAGTTATTTCTAGGGTTGGATGGATGATAGTACTTCTCTTGGAGCCTTTGAATTTCAATTAGTTGTTAGGATATGATGTTTTACTCTTGTTGAATTATTTGGCTTAGCTTGGCCAATTAATTCCAAGGGAAGAAAGATATTTCGAGGCCGAGAAGTACAACTAATTTGCGTGTTTGTGTTACATATGAATCTTATTGTTCAAACACTTAACAATCATGGAAATTCCTCGGGCTTATCGTCTTTTTTTCTTGTTCAAGTTGAAATTAGATTATACTACGTATTAAGAATGTTTAGCTCGACTTCTTCGTTGAAAATTCTTTTGTAGAAACCAATATATGACTTCTTAATTATCATCACTACTTTGACATTGTACATTCGTTATTTCGTCATTATTTTAATCCGGGAAACTAATTGGAAACCTAACTTTGCCGATAAAGTTCCGAGTTTGATTAGTCTTGTACTTAATTACTAGGGCTTAAGACATCCGTATGGTGAATGAAAATGATACATATGACTTATATCTCAACTCAAAACAACTGATTTTGATGGCTCTATCATAGATGCATTGCACATAAATATTGCTCATTTTCGGTACTAGTAGGTCTACTTACACGATTTAGGTCGGAAACGAAAACCTTCTATTAATAGGTACATTGCTATATATATAGTTGCAATTGCCAGTCTCATTGATTAACGTATGGAGTACATTGTTTCTTTAAGCAACATCGTCATTCTGAATGGGTAGTTGATCCGATAACTATTAACTAAAATTCAACTTTCTAAAGTTAAACTTCGAGGCCAACAGCTGAAATCTGTACTCTTTACGGTCACGTAAGCTCGTTGTAGTGAGATGCACCATAAGAAAAATACCACTTTGCGACCAGCTATTACAACGCAAGAACGAACAAATTTGTTAAAAACATAAAAGGGTTCGAAAATAAGGAACATAGTACGAAGCATGAGTGTAAAAAGAGTCCAGCACGCGGATCAGATTGCGTATTTGCGTAGAGCGTCATTATTAAGTTTCAAGCTCGAAGAGAATTGTGGTGAATCAAGGAATATATAGCCGCGTTAGTGTGAAATAGTTGCTATTATTCATCAAATCTGAAAATGCTAGTAAAATAAAAACTAATAAAATAGAATAAAACTAATACGGAGAGGCCTGGCCGGAGATAGTTAGGAGAGAAGAACCATCTCCGGCCGGGAGAGCGGAAGCAAGAAAAAGTTGTTGTTTAAAATTTGTAGTATGTGATCGAACATATCTGATACCATGTAAGATAATGATTATACTCTAATAATCGACTTGTCTATTATTTAAAAGATTATGGAAATTTATAGTATACTCCGCATAAGATAAACAAGTTCATCACCACTAACCTAATGGCTAGTACAATGTACCTTGTAGGTACAAGGTACATAGTAATGACATACTCCGTATTCACCACTATAGTCAAAGTTCATACTCTATCAATATATATGAGTAATGAGGTGAGTGTTTTCCTCGGCCTATAAAGTCATCTTGTATCTCCTCTTTTCCTGATATGCGGTACTCGTAGTGGTAAAAGGGATCAAAGCCTTCGTTGTATTAATACTTGGTTTTTCTTTGAACTTCTTTGTATTCGTGTAAACGTTGTTTTTTATCCAACCGTAGAATTTACCAAAAAGAAAAAAGCCTAGGTATAGGTGGCTAACATAGTAACATGTCCGACTAAATGGTACTCCCTCTATTCTTTTTTCTTCCTACATTCGAAAACTGTTTTTGGGTTGCCATGTTCGGGACTACTTCTAAACCAAATGAAATACCCGTTTACCTTAAAATCAAGTGGAGTCGGTAGAGTGCAAAGCAGAATAAAGCATGTATAAATTTTTGCAACAAGTTAACAATTCATTTGGTTTAGAAGTACCTCCCAATATGGCTACTCAAAACTGATAACGAAAGGGGGAAAAAACAGTGAACAAGGAGTATACTTTACGATTAGTAGTAATAGAGAGGTACCAAGGTCAATCACACTTTATAACCTGTTTGGTATCACCTTTAGTTTTCTGTTTTCTATATTCTTGAAAACTAAATCCTCGTTTTTGAAAAAAATAATCAATTTTTAGTTGTCAGGTTTCATATTTTCATTGTCTAAATAACTATTATTAAAACTATCAATTTAGTGCTCATTTTCCAACTCATTTAACTCAAATTTTAAGACACCAAGAACAAAAAAAAGGTAAAAAAACTGAAAACAGCTTTAATACCGAATAAGTGGATACAAACTACTCCGTATTTCAAATATTATTCGTTTTCGAAATGGGCCAAGTCATTCTCGCAACCAATTCACATAAGCCCATTAGGCCTCTACCAGTCCAATTGCCCTATCAACAATTGCATTTGCTGAAAATGTCACCACATTTTTTCACATTATTTTTTAAAAAACTTGCGCGAATTTTCTATTTATTTTAAAATGCAGAGTAGTAGGAAGGCTAGTGAGATTCTGGGTTCAGAAGCCGCATGCAAAGCCAGCTAAAAAGCTTGGATTATGAATTAAAAAATAAATAAACTAATTCTGACATCTAACCTACAGAATCTCTGACTTTTAGTCTTAGCAAATCTCCTTTTTTTTTGGTTTATTGTTTTTCATTTTTAAATCGGAAAATGCACGTGGTACGGCTGGCACCCCTGTATTTTGGGGGTTTACACACGGTACCTCTGTACTCCAACTTAGTGCATACGGTACCCCGTACTTTTGAAAACTGCACATCATACCCTTTTTTGCTTCTTCCCTCATAACATCATTAGAGAATCTTTTTAGTGCTTTATTTAATCAACCATTCTACATCATTAACATACTAAGTACACATTAAACATTAACTTATCCCCCTTAATACACATTAACCTACTTTGTAAGTTAGTACGTGGTAGTGGTGGGCAGGGAAGGGAAATGGGAAAGGGGAGAGGAGAGAGAAAAATGAAGGGGTAAGGCCGTAAGGGTTGATTTTTTCTAATTATTATCATAATTTTATTTTATATTATTTGGTAATTAACTTAGGTTAATTGTAGTCATGTCAACATTATTAAGCATAAACTAATAACGGGATCAGAATTAAAAAAAGGGGCATACTGTGCAGTTCCTAAAAGTACGGGAGTACCGTGTGCGCTAAGTTGAAGTACAGGGGTACCGTGTGCAAACTCCCAAAGTACAGGGGTATCGCGTGCATTTTCCGTTTTTAAATTAATATCTATAGTTTGACTTTACTTTCAAGAGGACTGGTTTTAGGCTTTTAGCAATGTCGGTTCTTCGGGTAACCATACACCCCTACACTTCCAAATCCAATCTCGTACATACCAGTAACAAACATGACAGCCTTTAGTCTCGAAATGAGTCGGAGACGGTTAGCCTAAATCGTCATATAGAGCGAGTATTACTAGTAGGTTAGCAACAATGTTTTGCAGAGCGGTTTTTGGTAACAGTCAATGTAGGCACGCTCCTGTCACAAGTCCGGGTGCAAGAAAGTATTGGTTTTAGATCGGCTGACATGGATCCGTCATATGAATCCGCCAATAGAAGCGGAAATGGTGGGGGCGGGGGTGGGGGCTGGGAAGAAGGAAGGAACAAACATTAACTGAGAAGGAAAAACCCAGGCATCTGAATCTGATTAATTGTCCACTGTTCAACCAGAAATTACAGGGAATCAGAAGGGGCAGGGCACCCACATGAATATTGATTGCAGAGACAAGTAACAACCACATGCATTTCATTAAACTCTCCAGGAATTGGAAGAACGAGATCTGGAATTGAGGACATAAACAAGTGTACAAGCCGTAAAAACAGTATGTTTCTGTGACAGTTGATGTATTTCCACTCTTTAGCACTGTCAGGCCAACTCATCATCTTTTGCTTGCTGTTCACACCAGTAAAATACTTATAAGATACATCTAAGATCAGACATCAAAGGTCAGGAGCGAAGTGATTGAAAAGCGAAAGCGATTACAGTGACACCAGGGTTTTAGAAATGCAGTTCGAGAAGGGCTGGAGATAGCAGCCTCTTTTGGAAGCCTTTTGGGAAATTTTTGAGTTTCTATACCTCGACATAAAGCAACAATAATGACCAACGATCAGATGCCTGCTGTTAACTAGGGACTATAAGGGTTTAACCAAACAAAGATGTGAGACATTCAACATCCTAAGCAAACAGGAGCAAACAAGGCTCCATTCAGCCATACTAGTGACAAGTTTTGCTACGAGCATCAGGTATCAATGTCCCCCGAGACAAACACACAAAATGCTACTATACCAACGGAAACAAGTCATGTCAAAAAAAAAAAAAAAAAAAAAAAAAAAAAACAGAAACAAGTCAGCAGTTGGTCCCTGGTGAAAGCTCAAACAGTTCATAGAAGTATTCAAGCAAATTAGACGGAAACAATCAAGCATAAGGATCGTTGGTCATGTTTTCTAAATCCACGAAGGTGCACTAAAAGTTTCGACATTTGAGCAAAAGACTTGAACTAAATAGTAATAAAAAGGTTAAATTTGCAAGAAGAGACCAATAACAAAATACGTTTAAATAAAGACAAGAGATAAATCACCATGTACAGTCGAGGATAGATATATATCCATATTGTGCCATTATTTCTCGTTATCCACTCGTGATTTAGATACAGTTTTGTAATGTATTCACCGTCATTCTGTCAATAAGAGCCTTCCTAGCTGTCCTGTTTACACAATTTCTTTACACGACATTGTATGGACTCAGAAAGAGCAAAAGAAACACTATAAAGAACTACACAAACCTGAACTTTCAAGGGAAAAGACTATAATCACCACCACGAACTTAGAGATGCACCCCTGCATTAGTAGTAGTACTAGATACATAATCTCTGCTTCAGTAATCAAGGCATCCACTGGTTGAATGGAACGAACCTGTTAGCAAGATTTTCCAGCAAACAATGTCGGGAGATCCACATCCTATGCATGACATGAAGCAACAAACAGCTCCTTATCAAGCCTGGATTTCAGAAAAACTGCCTGAGGTTGATCAGCATCTTGGAGCTTACTCCTCCGGCAACCCTTGTAGCGACAACATAAGTTTGAGCCAAGAGCATACTCAATTAATTAACGCCTGTCAAGTAAACCTGTGATTGCAATGTCGTTTGACCTATCTTAAAGCCTGGAACAACAGTGAATCCAACTTTCGGCCTACTTTTGCAAGGGAAATTACATTTCCTGGTGACATCCTCCATATACACCATTGAGAAATCAACACCTCTCTCCACTTGAAAAATATCCACATGAGGATCAAAGCAAAAGGCAAGCTTATGAAGTGCCCACACAGAGCTTGCCATCTTAACAAACAACTCATAGAATACACCCAATGACTTCCATGAATTTACAACTTCATCTCGGTCCAATTCGTTAAAAATCGATGATTCCATCGTAGGATGGATGAGTTCCTGATACTTTCTCTCACAAAACCTCGCAAATGCAGAGTTTGGATTCTTCCTCAAGACCTGCATAGGATTGGCCGAAACATGATCCTTCAACTGCTGCAAAGAACCCCGATTCCCCTCACCATGACCAATACAAACGGCACCATTCAAACTCAACTCGAAATCCTCCAAATCAAAACCTTGAAACATTCTCAAACAAACATACGACAACAAAGCATACCGATTATGCCCCTTTTTGACATAATCAATACCAGAATAAACAGATTCCGCGGCCAAATCCAAATCCCAACCAGCTCTCTTCATCAAATTAACCAAAATCTTAGTAAACTTATGCGAAAAGCTAAACGCCTCGCGCAACATCCTATCAAATACCCTAACAGTCAACAAAACCTCACTACTCCTCTCTTCCTCCTCCTCTGAAGAACAACAAAAGGACAACCTTTTCGACAACCTCGAATTAACCATACTCAACTCCTCCAATTTCGCCCGCAAACTCGAAACCTCCTCATCTTTCACATCAATATCAGCTTGCAAACGATTAAACACAGACTTCAATGCTCTAAGCTTATGCTGATTCTCATTAACTTGGAATTCTAAACAAGACCCAGTTGAGAATTCCACATTAAAATTAGGGTTTTGGTGATAATTCTTATACAATTGCTTAAATTCAGAGAGTGTTTGCAAATGAGAAACCAAAGAATTATCAGCATTATTCACACCTTCCTCATCAAAATCAGGCACATGGGAAGCTTGCAAATGAAGATAAGACGCCTCAAAAGATGAAATTGTAGCAAATAATGAAGCAATTAGGGTTTGATTGAATTGGGGATTTTTCAAGACTTTACCTTTCTGCTCAATTGAAGGAATTGGGTCATTTTCCGGTGGTGGGTCCGGCTTAATAACCACCACTTTCTGCCCAGAAATAACTTCTTCTTCCGCCGGAGAATCGAGGAGAGAGAATTGCTCTGATTTGTTGCCATTTTCATTGATTTCTTCTGAGAAAAAATCGAAAGCTTTAGACCTAAAAGAAAGGGCAAATTTCTGAAACATTTCTGAAATTTGTGGGGGTTTCATTGATCCATCCATATTTTTGATCTGGGATTTTTGTAAAAAATTATGGGTATTGATCAAAATCAAAGAATATGAAGAAAGTTTTAATCTTTTTCAAGTTTTTTTTTTACTTTTTTTGGATTTAGGAGAGAGAGAGAGAGAGAGAGAGAGAGAAAGGAATGATTTTTGGGATGGAGTTCAAGGAAGGGATGGAGTGGAGAGTGGGGTGTGTGTGTGTGTGTGTGACTGTGTGACTGTGGTGTTGGGCAGTGTAAAAAAAAAAAAAAATTACTGTAAGTGCGACTTTTTTGGGGGGTTGTTTGGTGATTTTGACAGTAATTATTTCTGCAGATTATTATTATTATTTTTTTTTTTTTTTTACTCTTTTGGGGTTCGAGTACTTTTCCTTGGCCTCTTTTGGGAATCTCTCGATGATAACGGTAAACAAAAGTGGGTCACTGACTCATTGACATTTGATATTTTGATTTGACACTCAACAGTTGACACTGAACGCATTGAATCATCCGGGGGGAGTTGTTTGCTCGTGCTTGTGTTTTTTTTGGGTTGTTTGATGTTTACGGAACAAATACGTTTGATGATATTGAGTTTGTAAGAATTTTGATGTTCTCGTTGTGGCTGATTTGGGTACGAGTGAAAAAAAAACCGGTATTAATTATACGGAGTAATACACGAGTGAATAAAGAAAGCAGATTAGATGAGTGTTATACAAGCCAATTTGGGTGAGTGTTGACATATTGTGTAGGATAATTATGAAGAAGCTCAAGTGTTAATCAACACATCGTACATAGCCTCGTTTATTATGATAATTATCTTACCCTTGAGATAATCATTCCGTACAAGAAAAAAGGTTGAAGATAACTACTTTTTCTGGGGCATGGCCATGGGAACATTATGATTATAAACTTGTAGTATTAGGGCAAAATACGAACCATTGTATTTTCGAACACCGTCAAAATCAGTCCTCCACGCAATTTAAGCAGCGTCTAGTTAGGCTTCAGTTCACTGGCTAGGAATACAGGAAAGGGGACGGACGTGAGTGTATTCAACCACGAAAACACTCCGATGTGATTATTTTTTCGAAAGGGAAGGATAAAAGGGATCGAATGACGTCCACAGTCCACTGGCCCAACTCCAATCTACCATTCAGATCCATATGATCATGCAGCACAACAGAAGCAAAGCTTTTATGTAATCAGACCTCTCTCCCAAACTCCTGGTATTCTATATCAATTCAGCACTTGTATGATTGTATGATTTCAGAGCATACAACTGTTTTGGCTCTTTTCTGCTACTGCGTTCCATCTGCACTATCGATGCAAATCGACGAAAAGATGTACAAAAAGTTACCCCAAAAAGATGAGCTTTGCACAAAGCTGAGATCACCAAGCAGATCATTTATTACAGTATCGCGATGAGGAACATTCAACTATGATAACAAAACCAAAATTGCGGAAGACAAAATACAATCAGTCGCTGGTCAGTACCCTAACACTAGGGTCTTGGTACCATAAACTCCCGAGGCCAAAACTTGGTGTAAATTCGGGTTACAGGGGAAGTACTACTACAACAAGCAAGAGTATACAAGTACTGGAAACGAGAATAAATAATGCAAGGGCCACTTCCCCTATTCAATAGATCAACCCACATTGTCTAATGATGTCTCCACTATAGCAGGCGGCAATAAACAGAGTGCTCTAGTAATATCTCCCACAGCTCACTTCATACCATATTCATTCCTGCAAAAACAGGCAATTCCGAGCTTTAGAAATTTATGCTTCGAATGGGAAGCCACACAAAAAAATAATAATATCACCAAACTCATAACACAAAAAAAAAAAAAAAAAAAAAAAAAAAAAAAAAAAGAGAGCAACTCTAACCTACAGACATGGAGTCTGAATAAGTTAAAAGAAGAAAGATGGTCTTCACAAGGGGGTATGGGAAAGCTCAAAAGAGCATGGGAAAGTTGTAGAGAAGGTAACACATTATTGTCGATTGGACACCCCAAAAACACTGCCAAATAAATGTAAATGAACGCAGAAGTAGAGAAAAGCTGATACCCTAAAAGAACCACGATCAGGGGATTTCAAGCCAAAACCCTTAACAGGACGCTCTGGAAAGTGACTAAGAGTGTCTACAACTTCACAACAGACCTAGGCTTTAATACAACTAGAAGATTACACTGCATCTACAGGCTTTACGAGAGAGACCTATAACATCTTTCACTCACTACAAGGGTACATGGATCATGCATTCTTGACGACAAAAGTTCACAGAAAAACTACTATGCTAACATATTCAGCAGTAAGCCAAAAACTCAGCTACACAAAAGCTTCTTCAACAGGCCCTTTGCAAACTTTATTTGGCAAGAAAGAGCACCTTTTAAAGGTTTAAATCTACATGTAATTAAGAAAATAGAATAATGAGCAACTTTCAATTCACGCAAAAGGGCAGAAGATCATATATTTGTGAAGGACAAACCCTTGTACAGCAACTTCAATCATCTAGGTAATAGTAAGTTCCAGCCGATTTTTGCTCTCTGTCTTTCGTGGATTCCAACTTGTTGATCCTTGGGCGATAGTTAGTGGGGTCCCTTCTAAATGTGATATCCAGATGCTGCAATATAACCAAAGAAGAGGCAAAAGTTACAAATCACACATTCAGGATCTTAATAAAACCTAAGGGGATCCGTACAAGGCCCAATATATTTCAAGCACCAACGGCTCTCTATTTCAATATACTTTCCGGCTGTAGAAGAACAGAAGAAAACAGTGGAACTTACAGAAAGGAAAAGATTCATTCCGGTTAACAGCGACTGCGGAGTGTTCGCAGAGCAGTCTATTGATGGCGATCCCTCGTAAACAATCACTCTGTCTGCCAGATATGTTGCCATAATAAAATCATGTTCAACGATGAAGGCAGTCTTCTTAGCATGGAGTATAAACCTCTTAATGACCTTTGAAGCTACAATACGCTGCTCCGAGTCAAGATATGCACTTGGTTCATCGATCAAATAGATATCTGCGGGCTGCATCAGCACAGAAAGCTAAATGTTAGAAAGGCAACCCACTTCATAGAACCAGAATATACTAGAACATACCAATTTTGAAACTTGTTAGAGGACCCTGATTTCAGAGAAGACAAAGTTTTACCTTTCCTAGGCACAAAGCCAATGCAACTCTCTGCAACTCTCCACCAGACAGATTAATAACTTCTTGATCCATCAACTGTTCAATCTGCAAAGGCTTCATAACATCCGACACGAACTGAGGGTGCATATATAATTCTCTTATCTTCGAATGTAGCAGATGTCTAACAGAATGCTGGAATTTTGGACTGATCTTTTGGGGCTTGTATGAAACGCGGAACTCAGGCACTTCAACAACAGCCCCTTCCACGACATCAGGCTTCAGCAGACCAGCCTGAAATTTGACCATTGAATCAATAGTAATTCAAATTTTCACTATAATAGAACTTCAACAAAACATATGTTTTCAAGGTCTACTCATTCATCACTCAACAAGTTTAAGAGAGAAAAATACCAGCATACGAATAAATGTCGTCTTGCCGGTCCCATTTTCTCCTAGCATGACGATGATCTGGGAATCGGTAAATTCACCTTCACTGACACGTAGCCTAAAGCCACCTTGAGTTTTTGACATAGCAGGGTATTTGTATCTCTGATACGTCTCGACTTCCTCTGCGTTCTCTTGAGGCGTCTCTGCAACCTGATAATCCAATATGAGATTGTTAACCGAAAATAGAAAAGCACAAGACAAGGTAACAAGGAGTAGTTCAGGTGAAAGCTACCTTGAATGTAAGGGATTCTTCACGAAACCGCAAATTTTCGGTGGGCACAAATCCGGACAAGAATATATTGATACCTTCTCTAACAGAGAAAGGTAAGGTAACAACACCATAAGCACCCGGTTTACCATACAAACAGCAAATAAAATCCGATAGATAGTCCAGAACACTAAGGTCGTGCTCAACAACAATAACGTAGCTGCCAAAAAGATATGGACAAGGAGACACAAATAATGATTAGTCCAGTACTAGAAGAGGCTATGTGAGGACCACAAAGATAGTACCCACATTAACGAGATAAGAGCAGATACCTATTAGGCCTTAGCAATGATCTGACTACTTGTGCAGCTTTGAGCCTTTGCTTCACATCAAGGTAACTTGACGGCTCATCGAACATATATATTTCCGCATTTTGAATCACCACCACAGCAATAGCAAACCTCTGCAGTTCCCCACCAGAAAGATCCACAACATTACGATCTAAAACTTTGTTGAGCTCTAGATCAATTAACATTTGATCCTTCACACCTCTCTCATCTTTCGAATCCAACACTACTCCTACATTGCCCTGGACAGCCTTCGGAATGTTATCTACATACTGGGGCTTGATAATTGCCTGTTAATAAATATACATCAGTAACGATGCAAGGCAAGAGGCAACAGTAACCAAAATGAAAAATTCAGACATATAGGTACTCCACCCAAATAAAATTATACTAGCAACTTTCCCAAGGGTTGGTACCATAGAAAAAGACACAGAGGGGGCAGCATAAAAACTGAATCATGAGGACAACAATTACTTAAAGACACCACCTTCAAATTATCTTCCAATATGCGAGTGAAGTAGTTTTGTAGCTCAGATCCGCGGAAGTAAGTCAAAATTTCTTGCCAGTCTGGGGGGTTCTGTAACAAAAACATTAGCCAAGTGAAGAGAGGAAAGAGGACGACATCGGAAACCATTAAATAATCTCAGTTTAAAACAATTACGTGGAAGCGCCCCAAATTGGGCTTCAACTTTCCAGCTAGCACTTTGAGAGCAGTTGATTTTCCAATACCATTAGTTCCAACCAAACCAAGAACTTGCCCAGGCCTCGGAACAGGTAACCTGTAGTTCAACAATCTCACTATTAAAAGTTGGAAGAGCCAGCTGAAATCGACATAAATTAACACAATTCAACTCATCGAACCTATGTAACTTAAATGTGTTGGGACCATAGCGATGAGTTGTATCCTTATCCAAATCTTTAGGCAAATTGATAATTTGAATTGCTTCGAAGGGGCATTTCTGCATCCAGAAGTAACAAAATGTCTTTTAGTGACCTCACACACACACTAACCACTGACATTTACTCATTCAAAGAAAATGTGGATTAGTTCATGCATGTGTCAAAGAGGAAGAACGAAGTAAGCTTGGAATATAGTGTTGACCTTGACACAAATACCACAACCAATGCACAGCTCCTCTGAAATGAAGGCAAGTTTTGCTTGGGAAGTGACCTCAATACATAGCTTCCCTGAAAGTCAGCTAGAAGTTAGAATCTGATGGAAAGGTCCGCAGTAACATGTATTAGCACCATAATAACACCTATCACAACTACATCAGACAAGAAAAAGCAAACTAGTGCCCAATCATTCAATGATGGCAGCTTGCACAGAAAGGTAACCATATTTGCATCACCCCTCCCTCCCTCCCCAAACAAAAAACGGACTACAAAGTTAAATATAAAATAACATACAGCCATACAACCAACCTCGCCGACAATGCAAACAACATAGTAATAACCAATGAGTAGAGGTCCAAACTCCAAACTAGAGCCATCCGGCATATTTAGTGTCTAACTGCTTCAAGCAAAAGGGGTTACTAGTACAGGCACCTCAATATATTAGTAAATCAACACCAGCATCCAAGCACGCTGTTGGGTAAAGGCAGGCCCTCAAAAAACCTACTGTAAATCAAGCCTTGTTGCGCAAACAATGTGTGCGGATGATGACGATGGATTATGTGCAGAAAATATAAGAAAAAGAAGTTGAAAGAGATGTGAAAGACATGCCGAACTCAAACTTCACAAACCACAGAATATACCCCAGCCCACCCACAACCACCTCAGATCAGAATAATCCACAGAGAGAGCCCACTCATGTAGAACAACTCATTGTAACCAAAACATGTAGAACGATTCATTGATGTACCTGTCTTAACAACAGGACAGCTCTTCTTGCATTCTTGACGGCACTTTTTTGGCTTGCATCGATCGGAACTAACAATGGCTATACGGGTCAACCGGTCAGACATTTTGCTCGCTGTTCAGAGGGATATCAAGCACTCACCCTGAAAATTGAGAGAAAGGAGAGCATAAGAAGTAAATAAAAAAGAAAAGACAAGAAAACCAATATCACGGACTAATGAGACACATGACCTTCATATTACTCGTAGTCTAGAAAGAAGAGAGCACATAGCCTGACATTGCCAAGCGACACATGAGATGTACCAGTAAATTCAGGTTGCACAAGACATCAACAAAAAAAAAGGGTCGGTTAAGGGAGATTCAAAGTGGGCATAGGAACATGGACGGCAGATTGCAAAAAGAGAACGGCTTCAACATATCATCGAAACAAACTCAAGGTAAAGAAAGAGGAGCAATCCTTCATCACCACTTTTCAGCATCAATTCCCAAAAATTCATCCCCCTTTGTCTCTTCAATTTTCGAGAATACTCAAGACAAACCACCTTTTACAAGTATCTATACATGTTGCTCTAAGGCTTAGAAAAAAGAAAAAAAACGATTGCATCTGTCAAATGTATCGAATTTCGATCACCATTCTAATCTATGAACACCAATGTAAATAGACCTAAGCTTCGCACACGGCCCCTCCTTCTCTACACATAACAACAGATGAACAACAACCCTTGAACTCTTAACCAGACTTCAAACAACAAAGAATACACTGCATATCCAATACTAACAATGATTTCATCAGCAGCCCAGAAAGTTTAACTCTGTAATTCAATCAGAACAAAATTGTGTAACGTTTAATTCAATCAACATAACCATACGCAGCAAATCCCAGGACTTTAATTTCACAAGACACGAACTTTCTAGCAATTACAACAACAGAAAAAAAAAATTGATTCTTCAGGAAAAAAAAAAAGTAATCAAATCAATAGAAAGACACAAAAAAAACGAACTGGGTTGTTCAATTTAATCGGAGAATCAAAGACAGGAGAGAGAAAGTCGACAATTTGGGGATAGGGTTTGGGGAAAAACTTACACTAATCCTCTCAATTTCTAGGGTATAAATTGAATTGAATGCGAATTGATTGATCAATTAAATTGGGGATTTTTACCTGATTGAACAGCTGAGATGTGGGTCGATCTCGAATTAGAGAGCAGCAGCTGGGAATTGATTCTAAGATTGCTTTGGGTTCAATTCAATTTCTAGGGTTTTTGGGAAGAGAGAGGAGAGAGAAAGGGTGGCAGTGAAAGGAGTGTGGGGCGGGTCGAATATTGGTGAACACACGCCCCCTCTCTCTTTAATTCTTCTCAATCTCAACTGATGTTAATGTGTGTTTTGTGTTTCCTAATCGTAAAGCTCACAACTTACGACTCTCTCTCTCTCTCTAATCACCTTCGTTGCTTTAGATTTTTTACGGTTTAGCTTTATTTTTTTGTTGCGATTAATTCGAGAGTTTTGAGTGTTTTAGGCTTAATACTAATCTACCCGATAACTCCGCTTAATACTAATAAGTAATAACTTTCCTAAAAAAGTTAATAATAATAAGAATAATAACTCACCTACTATAAATTTGGCCCACCACAATAACCACGTGACCAGCACCGAATGTTACAACCTTTGCGACTCTGTTGGATGTCGGTCCTCGAGCATGAACACCCACTGAAGACCGTCGTATGTTGAGAGGGATAGGGAGAAGAGAAAGATGAGATCGATCGCTGGAGAGAGAGAAGATGGAATAAGTAGATCGGTGATAAGGGATCATAATGGGGGTGGAGATTGGTGCAGATGTGAACGGTGAAGGTCGAAAGGGGAGATGTAGCATGGAGCGAGACTAGTCGACAGAGAAACGGCGTTGGTGAAGTCGCTGGTGGGTCAAGGCGACCGAAGATAGGTGGTGAGGGAGGAGAGTAGTGAGACTGTGGATCGTTGGGTGGGCTAATTAACTACACTAGGGGTGAGCATTGGTCCAAGACTAGACCGGA
Source organism: Spergularia marina (assembly GCA_963680865.1). Classification (NCBI taxonomy): domain Eukaryota; kingdom Viridiplantae; phylum Streptophyta; class Magnoliopsida; order Caryophyllales; family Caryophyllaceae; genus Spergularia; species Spergularia marina. Next base: position 22,818,677 of record OY804551.1, on the reverse strand, counting down.
CCGAAGACCAAACTCTAAAAGAAGTTGGATTAGAGGTCCGGTATCTTGGACGGAATTGTAAAATCAGGTTTTTTGGCGACTGGCGAAAGAATAAAATGCGATGCGGTCTGCGTTCTAAATACCTTGGACTGAAATGCAAAGACAGGTTTTTTAATGGATCAACAACAAAACCGAGTAAAAATTAGTCTAGTGGGTATGAGGTCGATTTATTTGAATTCTAAACTCGTTTTTTTTTTTTTTTTTTTTTTTGGTTTTGTTTAGTGGTCACTCAATATCAGATAACTTAGTTGTTAAAGCCATTAACATGACTTGAAACTATTAACAATTCTACGGTTCAAATCTCATAAACGTCATTTTTTGTTGTTGTTGTTGTTGCAAAAACAAAATTCAAAGTCATATCATGAATAACGCCATAGGGTGATTGGGTGAGCCACTTAAGGCTTATCGACTTTCATCTTGGTATATATGGGCATGTAAATATGTAATGTAGCAGAGGCGAGGATATGAGAATCCAAGCCTAGAACACCCTATCATATTGCTTTCCACACTATGAAATACTAAGGGCGTGTTCGGCATCAACTTTTTAGATAGCTTTTAGCTGTTTGACTGGTCAAAAAGCTATTCTATAGAAAATTGGTGTGTTCCGCACAATAAATTTTGCACTAGCTTTTAGCTGTTCATTGAGCTTTTGCTAAACGTTACTCAAATTAACGTTTGAGGAGAGATGGTAGCTTTTTCCCCTTTTTATCCGATTCTACCCCCAAATTAAATATTTTAATATTCCTTCTTTTTTTCCCCAATTTTTAAGACTACTGCATTCCCCATTCCCCCCTCCTTCACCTCTTGTTTGGTTCTTTTCTCATAGAGTTTTTTAAAAATTCTACTTAATATCTGATAAAAAAGATTAAAAAATGGTTTTATAATTATTTATTACACTACTTTAATATTTGATGTGTACAAGTATGTTGTATCTTGTATGGGTTGTATTTTTTTCATTACCAATGACGCTTCATTAATTAAGAAAATCGAATAGAGGGCTTTGGTATGAAATAATAATGAAGTAAAATCATATTCAAACATGTTAATTAAATTAATGAAATTTAATGTTCTTATGTAATTTTTGGTATTCCAACAACTAGTTGTGCCGAACATGTTGAAAGATTTCAGCTAATTTCTAGCAGCTAATAGGTAACAGCTGCCAGCTACCAGAAACGCTTACAGCTACCAGAAACGCTACCAACTACAGCTACAACTATTTTTGTCGAAGAGACCCTAGACCAATCTTAATCCTCAAGGTACTAGACAAAATGGCGTATTATTACCCGAAATCTTACCGCTAATAATGCACCAAATCGTACATGTAACGTTTGATAGGACAAGGTACCCTATTACATTAGTACAGTTTGTAACGGTTAAAACTTGGTAAAACCCAAAATCAGACTCTTCACTCATTCATTCTTCCAACTCTTTCAGCTCCTGTCTGTCTTTCTCTCTCTCCTATTATCTCTCTCCCCTCTCTCTCTTTAAAACTTGAGCAAGATTTGCACAGATCAATTCCAACTAAAACCCACCTTCTACTTGAAGTTTCTACCCATTCTTCAACTCTAATCCACCAGCAAAGAAGTTGCTGGGTACCCAGTTGCACATTTACTCTATGTAAGTCACTTTTTGCTCTAAATTTTTCATTGTATGAGACTGTAATTACTGCTGTTCTCTTCGTTTTTGGTTCATTGTGGTGTAATTCTCTGTAAAGTTCATATCTTTATATTGGGTTTGGTGTGGTTTTGATTGCCCTAGTTTAAAATGGCTTAATTTTGGGTGGAAATACTCAATTTGGCACTTACCCACATTGGGTTTTACTGTAATATTATACAATTAAAGGTTGGAATTTTTGAGTTTTTTGACCAATTTTTTGGGGATAAAGTTGAAGAATTGCTCATATCATTGTTACTGTTTTGTTGGGTAAGTGATACTTGGACCAAATTGTGTTGATTTAGATAGTAATTGGCTGATTTTTGGGGAACTGCTGCTCATACTTTTTTGGTTTTACTTTGAAAGTAGAAAAGAAGACTTTTATTTTCACCTTTAATTTGGTTGTGAGTATCTGTAATTGTGGGTATAGGGGAGAAAATGTAAGTAAAAAGACTAGGATCGCGTTTTCTACATTTACAAGATCGAGGATAAACGATAGAAATTCACATTGTTATACCTATAGTAGCTGTCTCATTGAAAAAAAGAGACAAAAAGTTGTTGAAGGTGGAAAAAGATGGGTGTGGAGTTCAGGATTGTAATAGGAGAAAGAAGGGCGATGGCAATAGTTTTTCATGTTTTGATGGCCGCAGCTGCCATATTGTTTATTTATTTCTGGTGCTATTATGTTTGTCTTTGTATGGTTAGCTAGCTCTATTTTTGTGCCTGCTAGCTGAATTTTCCATTAAGCAGTTGGAGGTGGAAAAAGATGGGTGATTCGTAACATAGTTATAAATTGTATGTGGAGTTCAAGATTGAGACAGGAGAAAGAAGGGTGAAAGCAATAGTCTTTCGTATTTGGAAGGCCACAGCTGCCATGTTGTTTATTTGTGGTGCTACTAGGTTTGCCTTTGTATGCTAGGTCTATTTTTGTGTCTACTGATGTTCTCATTGGTACTTCTTAGGCTTCTATGTTTCCTGGAATTCCCTATGTTAGGTGTTGATTGAACTAGAAATAAGTTGGCTGTGTTTAGTTAATATGTGCTTACTTGTCCTGCACTCCTCCTGCGTTATGTAGGTTAAATTTCAGAGGTGAGGTCCTTTAAGACGAATATCAAATTACCTTGTAGAAGATTAAAGCTTTATTGGACAAAACACTCTATATGCAGTTATGCACCACCTGAATACTCTATTTACTTGTTGCAAGATTGCTGGTTCCAGCGTACTCAAAAGGTTCAGTGTACAGGCAACATAGGTTTTATGCTTATCTGTCCTTCATTTAACGACTCCGTGCTATTTCGTCAACCGTAGCAGTAAACTCAAGTAATTTGTGAGTAGATGAACAATTAGATTCTTTGCTGATATTATGATAACAATAGCGATCTTGGAAAAGATCATAGGAGGTCCTCATGTAACCTAGATGAATCAGTATTGCATCTGTTTGTTCTATAGGCATCCTTGTCATGGCACTGAAGTTACAGCGAAGAATAGGGTTTGTGGTTTGTAATTTTGTACAATTTCTGCTAGGTACTGAGTCTGTTGTAATGGTATTGCAGCCTGTGAGAAACAGCTTTACAGTTTCATGAGGAGTTATCTAGACTGATTTTTAAGATACAAGAACACTGGACATGGATAAAGCATCTCAAGATTGTCCTTACCCAGGATGCTTTTTCTGCGTAATGAAGGAGGGAAACCCAAATAAGCGTAGAGCAAGCATCCTAAAATTCTTCAGAGAACTACCTTCACAGGATGAAGATGGTCAGGTTCTTCCTATTAGTGGCCTTTGGAACACTGCGATGGCACATCCCAATGATCCTGAGTTCATTGAGTTGGGGATATTTGAATGCATGTCTGCACTTATATGGAAAGGCTTAAAAAATCGTCGTTGGCTTTCTCATGATCAGAATATATACATTCCCTATTATGCAGCCCATATCATTGGTTCATACACTATGAACATGGAAGAATTTGCTGAAAATGCTGTTCATGCTGGAGTTATTTCTCCCTTAGTTGAACTTCTCAGAGGGAGGTTGACCTGGGTTGAGCAGAGGGTGGCTGTTCGGGCTCTTGGGCACTTGGCTACATATGCTAGTACTTTTCCTTCCGTAGCAAGCCATGGTGAAATTCTTGAGCTTTCAATTCAACTGGCAATGAGCTGCTTAGAAATTGTTTACACCCATTTTTACCAGTATGCTGATAGAAGACTTAGTTATCATTGTGATCTGCTCACACGTGGCATGGGGGGTGTTGAGATGGAGTCTAGGAAAGCAGAGGAATGGGCTAGTCAATTGCAGTGCTGGTCCCTTCAACTGATAAATTGTTTTGCGTTCAAACCCGAGTTTCTTCCCAGTATATGTAAGCCCGAGTTTCTTTCTAAACTACCGGGCATGTGGGGTGGACTTGTCAATGAAAACTCACCGGCTGGGATTGGTTTATTGCGGACCATCTGTCACCATAAAGTGGGTAGGGGACCTGTTGCTAATTGCCCTGGAGTTATTGATGCACTGTGTAATATTGCGCGCTCTTCAGATGATTGGCAGTATATGGCAGTTGACTGTCTTCTTTGGTTGCTTCAAGACCCTAGTACTTGTCACAAGGTATCATTTATCACTTCGCCTATCTGTGCACCATGGCTCATGTCTATTGCAATATGAATACTTTTTCATGAAGACAATCTGTAGAAGAGGGCTGTCAAGGACTACAGCTTGCTTTGTATTAGTTGATAAAAACAGAATAACGATACACGAATAATACCATAATCTACAGCTTGCTTTGTATTATTTGTAAAACAGAATAACGATACACGTATAATACCATAATCTAGCGATACAAATAGATAGTAGATGACAGTTTCACTTCACTGTTTGCTTTGCTAAGGATTGCTGTTTATTATTGGGACAACCACCTACAAAGGATAATCCATATTCTTTCTGAGAATTCTTTTGCAACTGTGCAAAGAGGGGATATACACATTTGTGCTTCCCATGCCTAATCAGCTGTTAACTGTAATCTACATATGTTCAGTTTTTCTATTTTGGTGGTTGTAGGGTGGGGGGAGGGGGCGTAAGGGTGCATATTATGTCAATTGCTGTCCTGCTGTATCGATGAAAGCTTAGAAAGACTTAACTATGCTCTGTATCATGTGATGTTACGATCACAGTTCTATCCAAATTTCTCGAATTTCGATGCTTTAACATTAGGATTTCCTGAGAGCTAAGTTCTGTTTGTGCACAATTTGAACATTTTTGTGATGTACCCCAGGTTTTTGATAAGGCAGTGCCTGCATTATTAGATCTTTCAGAGATCTCAACTCTTGGCGATCACAAAAAATTTGGAGATACCATTGTTAATGCTCTTCCTGAATGTGTTGTAAATTTCACATCGGCAGCTGGTCGCAACTCATTGAATGATCGCATAAAAGAACAGATTGAGGAAGTTTTGGGTGACAGGCAGAGATTGAAATCAGAAAAGAACATGCCAAAAGAGGACCTGCACATTAAGCAGGCAGCCGCGTTGGTGGTCAAGTTAGAAGGAAACTCACTGTTTTCTGCTGGAAATATAGCTGCTGCTGCAGCTAAATATTCAGAAGCCATATCATTATGTCCAGTAAGATCCAAGAAAGAGAGGGTTGTCCTATACAGTAATCGAGCTCAATGCCACCTCTTGTTGCAGCAGCCCTTGGCTGCCATAAGTGATTCTACACGTTCACTTTCACTTCATAGCCCTGTTAATCGTCATGCAAAAAGCCTTTGGAGAAGAGCCCAGGCATATGACATGCTAGGGTTGGGTAAAGAAAGTTTACTAGATGCAATTCTATTTATAAATGAATGCTCTCAATCAAACGATCCCGATCTCTCTGTGAGGCAAAATAAAGTTCCTGATTATGCTGAACGCTTGGTCAAAAAGCAGATGCGTGCAGCTTGGTTATTTAGAGAAGCAGCTATGAAGCATGGAGGAGTTCAAGGTGAGGCTGATGCCGGTGATCATTATGGGCAGGATACTGATGATTCAGAATGGGAAACTGCAAGTGAAAGTGAGATTGGAGATGACGAAAAAAATGAACTGGCCGATGAAGTTTGTGACTGGAAGAATGAGGATGAGCGTAAAAGCAAATATGAAAGGCCTTCAATCAAAGGTATTAGATTGGATATTCTATAACTTTACCATGAATTCTGAATTCTGCTTATTGAGATGTTCGTTAAGAAAATGTTGCCTGTGCAGAGATGAGCTGATCATTACTGGAAGCCGCTGGCTGTACTCACCAAAGTCATCAGTTTCTGTAGGTATGATTATGAGTCATGACTCATGTTGGTCATTAGCATTCAAACATCAAGATGACTGCTTGTATGCTCGTCTCTGAAACACATTTTCAGCGATTAAATGATTGTCACTACTTATCACATTGGAAAAACCGGCCAGCAATGACACGAAGATAAAATCTGAAAAAGCATGTTTAAACAGTTTTTTTTTTTTTTTTTTTTTTTTTTTTTTTTTTTTTTTAACGAAGTTCATTTGGAATAATTATTCAAAATCCTTATCCAAATAAATACCTGATAACTAGAATTGAAGGATGACTGGCTATTATGCGGCCAGCTTGGTCTTGTATTTCTTGATTAAGATTACCTTGTTGAGCACCTCCTTTTTTTCTCTGCTATAGGGATACTTTGGTGGTCAGGTAGGTTGCTCAATTTGCTGTCATATACCTATTGTGAACAGAAAGGATTGTGTTATGCTCTGGCCTTGAACTGGAGTAGACCTACTCCTTTGACTAAACCATTTAGGATCGAGGAAGTAAAGATGCAATAATTGGAACTATGTATGTGAGTTCTGGCTAAGTTGCATTCGCATAATTTGAGTTACCTGGAAAAGGGCTCTAAAGCCATTCAAAATAGCAAGCAGTCTTGAACTTTTGTTTTGCAATTCATGTCTGAAGTAACTTTTATTAACTCTTTACATCATGAATGTTTGGATCTAGCTTCTGATTCTTTTGCACCCCGATCACTTCAGGCAGTTGTCCACGCTTCTGACAAGACACATTGCACGCAATTTGAGTTCTGTTTTAAGTGCCATCATGAAGACCATTGATCGTGAATGTTTTTCAGCTTGCATCATCTTCAATTGTGCCTTCCACAGCAGCTGCAGGTCTGAATATTCCTAAAGTTACAGGGGAGAGCCAACCAAGTCACTGTATTTAGATGTAAAACTTGTGGTATATTTCCCTTTACTTTTCTCTCGTCTCCCATCTTTTCTTTTCGCAATTTGAGCTTATAAGCTTCCCCCCCCCCCTTTGTCGGTAAAGTTGGCTTGACTATTCGTGTGAAGGACTACTTCAGAAAGTCGAAACTGAAACAGTTGCTGTGCTCAAAATGGGCATGCTTTACTGCTGCTCCTCCGTCATTTTATCCTTGTATTTCTGTTCTGTAGTCCTATAATTAGCGTGTAATGATTCGAGACTCAAGAGGCAATTGTGTATAGGGTGTAGACTCTAATGTACAAGGCGTGTTGATCACAAAACTTGTTCTATGTTCAAGATCTTTCTTTTCCTCGTCAGCAGAACATCTACACTCCACAGCCATTTTTAAGAATCTCAACTGCCAAGGGTTTTCTGCTGCACATATCGGCGATATCACCATAATTCACATTGCTTCTAAGACAGGGTACAGGTGACGTTAGGTTTCATGCTTGCAGTAGCAGGAAATGGCTCAATTCTAACTGTCGCATTTTGCTGGTTAGCAACTCCTCATTTGCTTTTAGCAATTCTAACTTTCGCTTTTGCAATTCCCATTTTGTCAACATAACCGAAAATATAAGTAGACGCGTTTCAAACCCGAGATCATCAGTATGCCCACCAAGCATAAAAACGAAGACTTGTGTTGTGATAACACACTAATTTGGAGTATTGCATCAAGTCATTAAAAGTCCATATTTTATTGCAATTGTAATGCTTGGTCCTTTTCCACAATTTACTAATGTTTGGTGGGAGCCAAATCTCCACAACAAAACACTAAAACCCATCTTCAATTAACTTTGTGCAGACAATGAATTTCCAATTTTACCCCCCAAAACTTCCACCAACAAACTCAAACTCTACCCCAGCAAATGAAAACTCAAAACAAACAAGGGTAAAACTGTCATTTCACAAGATACCCAAAAAAGAGGCTCTCTCCCACAAAAGGTGAACGTGACAAGAAGAAGAATAACAATCAAAAACATTGAAAGCCCAGAAACACAAAAAAAAAAAAAAAGACTCAAAAAAGAAGAAAACTTTGAATTTATAAAGAAAAATTAAGAGGTGGGTTTTCTTTTACTTGAGTTTTTCAATTTGATTTTTCTCTGTTAATACGAAATAATTCAGAAAGTTGTAATTTTGGGGGTGAATTTTACAGTCATGAATACTGGCGATCTTATAAACATTCAACCCACCGAGCTTAAATTCCCATGTAAGTTCATTATAATTCTAATTATCCTTTATTTGCAAATTTTAAACTTTCATTTTTTTTTATTATTTGATTAATTATGTACAATTTATGGTTTTTTTTAATATGGGTTTTGATTGATTATGTCCAATTTCGTATATTATATAAAGTTTTAGGATGTGGGTTTTGATGGGTTTTTTGTGGGTATGTGTTGATAGTTGAAATAAGGAAGCAGAGTTCTTGTTCTATGCTCTTGACAAACAAGACAAACAGTTATGTCGCTTTCAAGGTATGAATTTTTGTTTTGGATTTGTGATGTGTTGTGATGGGGAAGCTTGTGTATGAAGATTTGATGATGATTGTGATTGTGTTTGTGTTTGTGATGAGGTAGGTTAAGACAACGAATCCTAAGAAATATTGTGTGCGCCCAAATACTGGAGTTGTGTTGCCTGGTGGAACATGTGATGTCACAGGTGGGAATTCTTCTTGTAATTTTCATGCATAAATTTTAGTATTCGTGATGAAAGTTGCTGTCTTGTTTTACTGTTTTGCGTGGTGGTTGATGTTTGTATGATTCATGGATGTCTGAATGTTTATATATTGGTATACTGAAGATCAGGGTGCTTAATAGCGTTGAACGAGCTTGTTCGTATTCTTGATGCTTGGGAGGTTTACGCTGTTTTTGGATAGGAATACTGTATGGGGGAGGAATGGAGGGAGCGAGGGAAAGGGGAAAGGGGAAAGGGAAGAGTAGGGAAGGAGAGGGAGAGAGTGTGGTTTCATTATCCCTCCGAATCTGTCACACATTTGAGGAATTAGGTTTAATAAAGATGTAGGAAATGGATTCCTCTCTTCCCCTTGTTCTATTCCGATCTTTTATCCAAACAAAGGAAATTGAAACCCTCATTCTTTACCCCTTCTCGTTGCTTCCAAACCAAAAGGGCTATTAGTTTCATGGTGTTAATTTAATTCTGAATGGTACGAAACTATGAATTATTTTGCTTTTCAAATTGAGTCACTAATTTGTATACTAGTTCACTGGGCCTTGTACGATCCACCATTTACATAGAGACTTGGTTATACCATGTTCTTATGTTTGCAATATTGGTTTTAGTGTGAAGAATATAAGTTATACTAAAAATGGTACCGTTTTAAAACTGTTCTGTTGGGTATCTGCCTATCTGGGTTTTTCATACCTCTGGCTCTAAGCTTTGTCCAGTGTGCTTCCTTGTAAGAGATCCATCTTCTTGACTGTTAATTTATTGTTTCCAATTGTGGCTCTGTAGTAACAATGCAAGCCCAGAAGGAACCACCTCCTGATATGCAGTGCAAGGACAAATTCTTAGTCCAGAGTGTTGTTGCACCTGATGAAATATCTTCAAAGGACATAACTCCGGAGATGGTATTGTTGCTGTAATTGTTATTTCATGAATGGAACAAGTTTTGAATCTCATTGTGTTTCGTAATTTCTTGACCTATATTTTGTGACGTTAGTTTACCAAAGAGGAAGGGAGAGCTCTAGAGGAGTTCAAGTTGAAGGTCACTTATATTCCTGCCAATCCTCCTTCACCAGTCCCTGAAGAATCCGAGGAGGGTTCTCCACCTCGTGAAAATGGAAATGAACCTGCTTCATTAGCAGCATCGGTGAGTATTCTCATGCTCAATATTCACCATGAGTGTGCCTTTATTGTTTGATTAATCATCCGCATGTTTCTTATGTGTTTTTTATATAGGTAACAAGGTCTTTTGAGGATTCCAGAGACAAATCTTCTGAGGTAATTGTCCCCACTTACTACCAAGCTTTATCAATCGGTGCCATTTGCTTGTTTATTCTGGTTATTGCTGAGCTTCTGAGTAATTCGTGAGATAATTTTCTTCTTGAATAAATGGTTATATTTTATTAGCTGCATTAGAACTCAAGATGAATCCTTGCCTAGTGCCCTCCAGGTTGGGTTGTGCTCCATATCTGAGTACTTGTGTCTGACGTAGATACTTCTGTTGGGTTAAATAGGAACTTTGAAATCAACCTGAGGAGAATACACCTGAAGCGTTTTAGGCTTTTTTTGAAAGCACATACAAAGAGAAACTATTTACTTGACAACTAGTCCCGGACAGCTGAACCCTCTGGTTAAGTGCAACTTGCTAGCCTTTCATTCATTTGTTGGTAATGTTGGAAAGTCATCCTTAGCCTGAATAAGAAGATCATTGAGTAAGTTTGTGGATTAAAGAGAGGAGCTTATTTGGGATACATGATCTTGGATACCAGTAATATTGTAGATTTGTCTGACTGTTTGTGTAGCAAATTCCAGTTTAAATACCACCTGTAGAATGATTTGATTAGCGGTCTTCACACGTGTCTTCTTTGGTTATTTTTGTTTTCCAAATGGAGATTTATCTTGTCTTTGCCAAATCTGCACTTACTGGAAATGTGTTTGATGTTGTTTGTTGTGAGGGAGCATCAAATCCATATTTTTTTTAGTGTCTCAGAAGTGCCCTCTCTTTGGACTTTGAACTTTGAAGTGTATCTGGACATTAGAGACTTAGTTGGCTTTGGCCTCTATTCATGCAACTATTATGTCGGTCTGTCTGGTGTTGTTAGTATGAGGGAATATCAGGTCCTTAATGTTTGAATGTTTGAAAGTGTTACTTTGAAGGAAATCTACTTTGGCAAGCTGGATGCTCCCTACAAATGTGTCTGATATTCTTCATACTGGGGAGGGTCAGATCCATTAAGTTTATTTATTTATTTATTATTTTTTTAAGGTAAGTGGAAAGAGTCCATTAAGTGTTAGCTTCTCAAACTTTTCGACATTTCTATTCATTGGAATTTTTAAGTGTCACATGGACCTAATTATACACTTGGGTAAGTTGGAATTTTTTCGACCAAGAGGTGAGCTGGAAGTGTGGTGATGACATTCAGTCGTGCTTATAACGTATAAGTTTGTTGGTAAGATGGTGACTTGACCTCCTTTTCAGCAATGAGCATCATTGGTGTAGTTATCCTCCGAAGTTCCAACTTCCCAGTTTTAGATTTAGAAATGTATTACATTATTGATTTGATCTTTGCTAAGGAAAATGCTCTTGACGTTGTCTCTTTCAGGCATATGCTGTGATTTCAAAATTGACGAACGAGAAAGCTTCTGCCATTCAGCAAAATCAGAAGCTACGTCAAGAATTGGTGAGTGCTTTAGTTTTAATTGTTGGATGTACTATGTTTCCTATACTCTCATCAAATGCACTATTGGTACATCTTTTTTTTTTTTTTTTGAAAAATTGTGTCTTGCTTTACAGCCAACAGTCAGAAGTCTGTTTTCCTTAATTGTCTTTGGGGCTTGCCTGAAATGGTGGTAACTGTTACTAGAGTAATAGAAGCAAAAACAAGGTTAAAATGGGGAAATTTGTGGTGGTGGAGGGAGAAGCAAAGGGATGGAGGTGGGGATAATGCATTACCCTAGGGGCCTAGGAGGGATTTGGGTAACTATTATCCCCTCTATGAGGTAATCATTGCACTTATTATCTCAGCGTCCTCTATACATCACCATCATTACCTCATTTTCCCCTTTGTTCAAGGTTTAATAACCTAGTAACAGTTGCACTTATTACAAGCAAACCCCGAGTAGTGTTGTATGCCCTCTATTAATATCTAATCAACCTAGTCACTTTTGGCACAAAGACTAAGAAACCTGATAAGAAATATTTGGAGTTGTTTGAGTATGTCTTATGATAGAAGCACATAGGTTGTCACCTTTGGCTTTGTTGCTTTACGCGTCAAAGTACATTTAAAAATTGCTCAGAAATAGAAACAGGAAGATTGAATTTAAGGAACATTCGATTTGAGTGGAGGGAGTAGTTTTTGTAATTGAATTGTGTAGGTCTGTAGGAGGATTTCAATTGTACCTATTGGTTTGTCCTATGTGCTAGTATCATTTGACTTGTGCCCGTAATTGTGCTTTCACATTACTTGATGTCATAACCTTACACCCAATGTTATCCAACTCTTTCTTTTTTCATTAGCTCCTTGCTGTTTGACTTGATGAAACTACTTTCCTCATCTGCCTGTCACATCGCCATTGCTGAACACATCTGCTGGCCTTAACGATTCACCAATTGGCTTCCAGGAGCCGTCGTCGTTTGTTTTTGCATCAGTTGAGCAATTTATTTACCCTTTTTAACCCCCATTATATGCCTGGGGATTTTGTTTCACTTGAAAAACTAGTCATTGTTGTGTCCAGAGAGCTATGCATTAGAACATGAAGTTCCTTTATCCTCTATTCTTATATACAACACTGTTGTTATGCCTTTAGCCCATCGCTTGAGTTTCCATCTTTGTTCTTAAAATAAGATTGTAACTGTTGTTTCGAGTTACTTGTTTGCCCTGACATACTGCTCTGATAAATCAGGACATGCTGAAAAGAGAAATGAGCAGAAAGCGTTCGGGTGGCATGTCATTGTATTTCGTGATGCTGGTTGGTCTTTTGGGCATCTTGCTGGGATATATCCTGAAGAAAACATAGGAGCCAAACCCGTGATTCCATGTACTTGTCTCAGATGCACCTTCCAAGTGTCTTTACAATCCCTCAAAACTGTAAAGAATGTAGCGTCTCCGATGATAGATTTCTTTTCGTTTGGTCCTGTTCTTTTATCAACTGGCACTAAAGTAGGCTTCTGCTTGTTTGATGATGAACATGTCCGAGAGTGAGAGACGATGGAACGAGGTCGTTTTGTTCTTCATCACTGTCTTGTTTTTCTTTCCATAACAGTAATCCCATACTTTAGTTCTCGTTTTTTGCTCATCTCTTGAACCACACTCTCTCCCATCTATCCTTGCATTGCAGATTTGCAGCCTTGACCGCTGCGGAGATGAGAAGATTGTGCCTACTTTACGTTTTCTTAAATTTTTTTATTTTTTTTTTTATTTTTGTTTTTTTTAACACTACTAATATAACGTACATTTTTATGAAACATTGGGTAACAATTCTTTATTATAAGTTACATTTTGTGAAACATTTGGTGATAATTATTTTTGTCTAACAAAACGTATTCTTAGTCTAACGCTACCAAAAATAGTAATTCTCTTTCTTTTCTCCCTCCCCTACCACCTCCCCTACCCTTTCCCTTTACTTTTCTCCTTCTCTCCCACCTTCCTCTCCCTTGCTCCCCCTCTCTACTTCCGTATCCGCTGCCATATAGCTGCTGCTGCACCTTATTCGATCTCGGACGATGAAGTCATGAAGACGACACTCAAATGACAGTGTGTTTGACGTCTGGCATGATGGTGGGTGAGTGATTGCAGGTGATGTCAAGGCGGCCGGGTGGATCGGGTGGAGAAGAGAGGAGCTTTAGTCTAGCTAAGCCTCATGTGCTAAGTCAGTCAATGCTACTAAGTTTACTACGTGACTGTTCTTTTGTCGAAATCTCATTTTTGGTAGTAATAGACAAAAAAATGTTATATAATAGGTTGACTTCAAAATAGATCATGCTTCAATTTACCGCTTATACACCTTTCTCATTGCAGTCAAAAAGAGCAAATCATATATGGCCCATACTCAAACTGATCAAGAACTCGAGTAATGAGTTATATCATGATTCCAAACACTTTGGATGCTAAATACATTGTACTCGTAATAGTCTAGTACAATCAATTGCCACGACAATTTAACGAAGAAAAATATCATGAATTCAGAAAAACACTAACTTCCAACACATTTCCTAAGATCTGAATACCGTCTCATGGACTAACCTTCATCACTTGAATGAAAGTATATCGGTCTAAACTCAAGAGAGTTGCCCGTGCTCTAGCAATTAACGTGAGCGGCTTAAATTGATAAGAAATTATAGGTTCTGATTTTCTTGTTATAAATCCTTCTACTGGGATGTATGACGTCTAGGATATTTACCTTAAAGTATGACGTGATCACCTCTTGCAAAAGCATGTAGATTCATCTCTTAAACCTAAAAGCAAAATTTGAGCAAATATATGTATACATGAAATAAGCCGAAAATGCAATTCACTGATGAAAATAATACAACTTATATACCATCGTTAAAATCGTGTTATATGACACCGAGAAACCGGTAGAAGTTTCTAACTCTGTCAAGTAATTGATTTTGAGTTGAATTCTGCATGAACTTGTCTCGGTTAAGATTTCAACATCAGGTACGTAACTCTACGGTTATTAAGATTCGCTAGACACATATCATATTGCTCAGATTCAAATCCAGGTTTTTGGATGTAACAAATGGTCTTCTTTCCCGATCATGTTTTCACCACCCAACATACTAAAATTAAAAACCCAACATTTTCTAAATTCAAAATATTGTAACTTACGGTATCATCGCTTACATTTAGTTTGTTCACATTTACCATTTATATAAGCTACGTTCAATGACCGAAAGAAAATCTCATTTCAACTCCATTAATGGGGGTGAAGATCTCCATAGCCGACGAAGAAAATATTGTCATACATAACGGACATAATAACTTAGTTTATTATATATCAAAATTTTAATTTCAGATTAGCAAACTTGCAGATTTCCAACGCTAGCAACGGTACGTAAAAAAATGGATTCCAACTCTGTTGAGACGGAGCATTTAAAGTTGTTGCATGAGTTTCTTGCGATCTACGATCAAAATAAGAGTTCTATAGTGTTTCTCTACGTATCATGATATCATTAGTGACACTGACGCTACTTACCATTGATTTAGGACAATGATAATGTCAGAGCAATAAACAACTAGTCCAACACACTTAGGTTTGTGTACCCCACGCGCACATGTGATAGTGACACACGCGCCCTGAGTGTATTGGCGTGGAGTAGTTAGTTTCTTAAATCTCAAATTAACTATTTCGTCCTTGTTGAGTAATATCAGAAGTTATTGGGTAACTGAACTGACATTCACGATTTCACAGCTAAAATAACTTGAATTATGCATTAAGATAAATCCATTTTATTGCCTCTCAAAGAGCCACACATGATTACATTTACAACATTCGTAGAATTGACAAAAAGATACTACTAGAAAAAATGTGTATGTCCTTGTATTAGGTTCTATCTTGAAATAAAATTCACACACAAAAGGTTAGTGAAAATTGATTAGTCAAACAAAATATGTGAAATAACTTACACGACAACCGTAAATCATGAGAAATATAAGAAATCCAAACCCAACGAATACACGTTGTGTCCTTAAGATGTTATTGTCCTTTCTACGGTACACAAGATCCATGTGCATACATCTCTCAGGATATAACGGATTTCGTCCTTGCCATAAGTAGTAATCCAATATGATAAAGCTTCGGCGAACTCAACATGTGCTTGTACTCAATGCCGACGACACAAACACGGGAGACGAGATACACATATACATGACTTAAGACGTTTAATCAACATTACTCAATTGATTTCATCACATAAAAGGCCCACATAAACACCTTTACATAGGCAATTAAGGGACACGAAGGGAAAAAAGTACGAACGAAACAATGTATCTTTTTATGATGAATGAACACATCTTTTGAAAAATTAAGTGACTTTATACGATTGTCAAGGCACAATGTATTGTGAATTTCTCATTTAAAAATTAATTTATTTTATTTTATTAAATAAAATTTCCAATAGATAGCTTGAAGTATCACGTAACTTCCAAGCTAGTACGAAGCATACAAAGTACAAACCCAATCAGTGAAGTTTGTAATAATCACTCCTTAGTAGAAGTCCTATTGTTTTGGGAAGCTTGGCCGGACTTGCGATAAGTTTCCTCGATCTGCTTGCTCTTCGAGACATACTCATCTGCGCGTCCTCTAACATCTGGGACGTTGTAATTCTGAGCTATATATATACCCCATATAGTTCCTGCCGTAAAGATTAATCCTGCCCTCAGAATACCCATATCTCGAGTCGAAAGCAATATAAAGAAGTTAAAATAATTTGCGAATGTTAAGAGACAACCTTCAATCTTCAGGTTTTTCTCGTTCTTGGTACTATTGAGGGAGAATGTGTGTATATATATTGTTCTACAAATGATTGTACTACAAGTTTAGATGTCGTATTGCCCAAGAATAAGGGGCGTTGACATTGAACTACAAAGTTACCTCTTTGCCAAGATTTTCATTTCTTAGCTTAGCTGACAAGTTATTTCTCCCAAATGCCAACAACTCTACATCACATCAGCTAATCATCAGTAGATTTGGTCAGCAATGAATTCTGAAGAAAAGATTTCTCATCTCTCGTAGATGATGGCAAAATGTAGCTAGTCGCCGTCAACTTGTCAAGGCGCCCAGGTAGTTCACCGGGCAAATTGACTAGATTTACAAGGTGTTGCTAAGTATCGCCCACACACATATCGCTAAAATTAGCAACATCGAACAAATAGTTCAAATTGAAGGTTTGCATCTATGTAAACAATGCGCGTACCGATACAGGGACAGATTACATATACGCAACTGAACTTCGTTACTCATCTACTATACGACAGGATGAAGATATGAAAATGAGATTGAAAATTGGGGTTTTTTTTCCAGGTGTTAACGAAAATGAAATTGATCGAAATTATCTACTTGCTGAGTAAGAGCCTCCTCACAAGATCCTGAATCTTGGTTTCCATTTCTGCGTGAAGCCTTTCCTCCATTGCTTGAACTTCTTCTTCTCTCTTTCGGTCCCTTTCAAGAGCTTCTTCTTCCTTTATTTTAGCGTCTAGACGTAGTCTCTCTATCTCAGCCAGCAGTTCCTGTTCCCTTTGTGTGAGGTGTTGTATCTTGGCTTCCATTTCAGCTTCCTTGTCCAGTACACGATGCCCTTGACCTAATCCACGAGCATAGCCTGAACGATAGCCGAGAACATGCTCAAAGGCCTCTTCAAGAGATAGATTGTCGGCACCTTGCTCTTGAATTTGCTTCTCGTGCAATTTCTGGAATTCCTCCATCTTAATTTCCCCCTCTTCATCGAAATACCCATCTTTATGCCTATGACGGAAAAATGATAAGATTGATGCTATTTTATGGATGAGCAAAAGAGGAGTAACCCATTAAACTAATTTCCAGATTACCTCTTTGTCTTGTCCCATACTTTGATGTAAAAAGGCTGATCATCAGATGAGTCTTTCTGTCTGGAGCTTGATGTACTTGGCATCGAGGCAGATTCCGCCTCATGTCCAGGATCTTCAGGTTCAGATTCTTGGAGTTCAATATCTGTTTGTATCTCATGGACTACTCGGGCAATAGATTTAGCTCCACAGGCAGAAAGAATTTTTTTCGAAGTACCATTTTCACGATTTGTTTTACTCCGGTCCTGTAATATCAAGAACAATTCAACCACCACCCTAAAGAAGGACTTGCTCTGTAATTCCAAAAGAACAACAGACTTGCCTTTTGCTTAGAAGAGCCCCAATAACTGTACACCAGCCACCTCCATTGCTCTTTGTCTATTCCATTTGGGCAAGAACAGTCTGCTTCTTCCAGACTCTTCCCCTTAAAGTGCTTACTTTTCAGCCTCTCCCGCCAACGCCTAAACAGGTTAGAGCATTGGGTATGTATGACCTTATCAGCTCGATGTGAAGGCACAAACACATAGTTTGACTGTCAAAACACAAAGTATTTCAGAAAATACATCAACTATAACAGTTTTGGTGTAGCATCGAAAGAGAAGGTGGAAAACAACATTAGGCAACCACATCGCACAAAAGAGAAAAAAATAGCAGTAATACTTCTACATGTTTGCAGGAAGATTTCAACTTTTACATGCTCCAAAGCTCCATATACCTCCAAAAACAATTTAGCAAGTCTTTTTTCAGAAAGCTTCATACCCATAACCCACTACAATAGTACAGCACTATGAGACATAATCATAAGTCATAACCATTTCCAGCTCAAACATTCCTTTCACCACAATATTGTCTGATTACACGCAGCACTTCCAATACACAAATATGTTTGGAATTGAAGCATGAACAACAATACCACCACATTTACTTTTCATTTATGCAAGTCAATCAGAATTACAAATACAGGGAGGCAAACATAAACTACTGCTATAGACATATATCCTAGAGAAGTACCTTTACTTTCTCAAATAGGCCTGCTAGCGCTTCTTTAGGCATGCCATGCCAGTTTTCAACATTAAGTGGGCAATATTCTTTCACCCAATCAACACATTCACCAATAAATTGCAGAGCATGCTCACCCACAGGCCGTCCCAAATTTTCGGGCACTTCAATCACCAACTTCTTAGGCTGCACACGGCGTAACTTCTTGTATTTTAAGGCTCTACTTGGACCACGGCTAGGACCTAAACACGAAGTACACAACTTGTTCATGGTACGCTACAGTGAGGCCTACAAGAGTAAAGCAAAAGGTGGTGGATCAACAAGAATTTAGTTACCCTTTCTTTTCTTTTTCGGTTTCACTAATTGCTGGGAGGATTCAATGGGTTCAGGTTGTGCTTCTGAAGGCTGTTGAATGGAAGAAGCAGAGTCTGTGTACAGAGAATCAGGCTCTGATTCCGATGGCTGATCAGGGGAGGTCCTTGGATGCATGAGTGTAACACCAGTATCTGCTGCCGGCAGGGAGAAACATGGTCTGTCAGCTGAGAAATTTAGCTAGAGTGTTTTATGCACGATCAGCTTGAAAGTAAAGCAAGGAACGTAAAAAAAAAAAACCTTCCCAAAAGAACAATACTCGATTCAGAACTTTAGAAGTTTATGTGCAATGTAGTGCCATACCAAGCACAGGACAAATGGAGTAGTTAAAAGGCAGTCATTTGACTCTGCTTTATTAGCTGCAAGCCACCAACTGGGAAACCAGACCCCAAACTGTTGGAAGACGGGAGGAAGGTGTACACGACAGCACAACCCTACACTACACGGAAGTGCCACAACAAGCACACAGAACAAATCGGGAGTCAGAAAGAACTTTACAGTTTACACTTCATGAAGGCCAATATATCCTTAATCAGACATTCCATGTCATCCTGTCATCCTAAAACTACTAACCGATAGTAATAATCCACACTGGCCATGAACGATAATTTCCATTCAAAGATCAATCGAGTTCATAATCCACACTAGCCATGAACTCCCATCATTTTCCGAATTTTTGATTACCCGATTTGTCTATATACCCTCCTCAATAAGCGCGCCAATTAACTTAGTTTATAAAGTCAAAAATTTATCTTACGCAAAATGCTGAACAGCACTCATTCGACGCTTAAAACTACATTACTAGTGATTACTCCGTATGCTTCAAGCTTCATAGACTACAGAGTAATTCAAACTAAACGTTAAATTTCCGACAAAAACCGAATGATGGAGAATTTAACATAGCGTAAACCCAAAGCTGAGACAATAACCAGCAAAATTTAAACATCATTCAAAGTAATCATCAGGTAAACAACACAAAAAACAGCTGAATAATCAGCATTTGAGCTCTCAAATCATAATTAATCGCATTTTCAACATTCATCATCAACTCTAGCATATTCAATTAAGTCAAACCCTAAAAAGGCAACATCTAAGAAGGCAAATTTCACGCAGTAAAACCCTAAAAAGTAACAAAACTCACATAATTGGGGGAAACATAAAATTAAGCGCGAAATGTTTCTAATTGCAGATACACAAATTATACGCAACCTAATAATAATTCAACCAATAAATCAACGAAACCTAAGACGATGAAATTATACCAGCTTATAGCAAAATTTGACGAGGATAATTAAAGCTTCCTGAATAAGTTTCGGCAAAATCGAAGCGGAAATGGAGATGAAGAGAGAGTAAGAACAGTGATTTCAGGATTCAATTTCAACACCGTCGCCATTGGAGTAGATCAAGAGGAGGAGAGAGAAAGTGTGAAATTTGGGGAAGAAGGCGATGATTGCCCTCTTTGTTGATCATCTTTTAGTTTTTTACTGTGGTGGTTATTTTCTGGTAATGGATACAGTAATACTGCAGTAAAAACAATTTTTACTTCCAAGTCAATTTGATTTCTCCACCTTGTATAAGGTTTATTTTCGCTCTCGAAAGTCAAAACAATGAACGACATGCAAAATTTGTTTTTTCGGAGGTTTTATATAAAGTAAAATCAAATTTTTAATGTAAATTACATCAATTGATTGACGGCTACCTTTACAATATAAAAAATAACGCACACGAACATTATTATGAAGTAATAAGTGTCGTGTCAAGCCTTGTGAAGTTTGCGATGCGATTGCTCAAAATTCTTGGCTCTGGAAATAAAGTGATCAGCACATTTCTTGATGTCAGGGATGTAGTAACTCTGAGCTAAGTAAATCCCATAGACGGCTCCCATTGAGAATACGAACCCTGTCCCGATAATACCCATCTTCTATTCTGCAATGAGCTATCTAGCAATAATCTTCTTGTACAAGAAAATTTTTGTGGTATATTAGGTTAAGACTTGAGCTAAGAGCCTAAGATGTATGTTGTTGATGATCATTTATCAATGAGAGACTTGGCGCGTAATATATACTTAGCTTAGGATGCATGATGTCTTGTAATGGGGGTATCTTGATGGACAAGTTTTTAGAAGTTTTGACATTTGTGTACATGTATGTATGTTTTCCTCTTCCCCAAGATTCCACAATTTCACTAATATACGAATTTGTTTTTTTTTTTTTTTTTTTTTTTTCCGACTAATAATATACCAGTAGGTCTCTTTAAAGTTAAGGAAGTTTGATCGGATATACTTTATTATCTCGGGTCAATCAGCTAAATTTTACACGTGAGATTCATAGAAGGATCGGAAGAGGGAATCATTATTCTATGAATCTCCATCTCTAACATAGTATAAATGAAACATAGGATTACACAAGCAAAGTTACGATTACATATTTGATAGAATTTTTGGATGAGAATGTAGTCAATGTACTTACTAACTTAGGCAATTGACATAGAAGCCTATTTATATACTGTATGCTAATCAACAATTCAACATCATGATATGAGATATCATATAATATTTTTAGCTCTTAGCACTTTCTTTCGTAACCTCCAAGCTTTCATCTTCGGTCAAAATCAAACAAATATAATTTTCGACGCAATTTTAATTTATCAACACCAGGATAAGGTAATGATGTTGTTATATGACGGAAGCCAAATATTCCCTCCGTCTCAGTTCAAACGGCTCATATTCCGTTTTGGGACGTCCCACTTCAAACACCCCATCTATTTTGGGACATATTTCTCTCTCCTACTTTTATTAAATTATCACATCCTCTCTCACATTCTCTCTACTACTTTTATTAATCCCCACATTCTCTCTCATCCTTTTTCCTAATATTACCCCACCCAACTTATTATATCAGTTTTTTTTATTCGACTACAAAAAACGACCGGGGCGTTTGAACTGGGACGGAGGGAGTAGAAAAGATGAAGAAGTGATTCTATTTGTCAAACAAACATCAGAAACAAAAAATCTGGAACCAAGTGATAAGAATGATTAAGAGAGAAATGAGGAGAAAGTGGTATGCTGATTACATCAGTACATTTTTATGAAGCATAAAATCTGAAAACCGTCATTACTCATTAGTATCAGAATCAGCATATTCCGTGGTGTTGCTCTGCAATCCTTCTCAGTCCTCGGATGAATCGCCTGCGCCTGGTATTACGACATCCTCCTCCTTGGTTTCATCATTCCTGCTGTACTGAGTCTGCTGACAGCAGCATTTTTCCGCTAGTCTGCCAGCATTGTTGCATTTACTCTTCTGTTGTTCTGCCAACATTGCGGTAATCTTCTGTAGTTCTACTAGCACTGCAGCACATTTCTGTTGTTCAGCCTGCATTGCAGCATTCTTCTGTTGTTCAGCAGGCATTACAGCATTCGTTTGTTGTGCTACAGCATTTTTCTGTTCTTCTTCCACCATTGGTACATTTCTATGTTCTTCTGGCAGCACGGTATCAGTTTTTTGTTGATCTCCCAGAATTTCAGCATTCTTCTGTTCTTCTGCCAGCATTGCACCATTTTCCCGCTGTTTAGCCAGCACTGCAGGACTCTTCTGTTATTCTGCCACCACTGCAACATTCTTCTGTTCTTCTATCACCATCATTAGTGTTCTCAGTTGTTCTGCGTCATCCCGTTCCTTGTCAGCCAACTGCTTGCTCCAAGCACTACTACCTAATGCAAATAAAAGTACTGCCTTCACTACGCCCATCTTTTTAGGTGCGAGCATGCAAGATGAGATGAACTAATTGGGAATGCTTCCTGATAGATCTTTGATCTTCAGAATGTTTAAATTGTCACTACTGATAGCAGGGCATTTATACAATTATACTATGATCGCATTGCATCTGATAATGTGGAGAAAAGTTTGCATGGAATGATTAACTTGCATTTGAAGTTTGTAGCAATTTTTGGCCAATTCAAAATACAGAAATATATCGAGTCTTAAAATCGACCCCTTTCCATTTATAGTTGAACTAAGTTAACATCATTCTCAAAGTTACAAATTAACACACGATTACAGAACTTAAAATAAGTAGATGTTTAGGACCAAGCAGCAACTGGTTACAAGAGTAGGAAAATTTATGAAAGTTTATTAGTGATCATAAGACTAACTCATCTCGAAATCCATCCTGATGATTCTCAATTCGTTTTAGTATCTCCCGGTAAATTTCCTTCCTCCAACTTTCCAAAGGCGAGATTCCTGCTTCTGCTGCTAACCAGTCCAAGTACTGAGAAAGAGACGGAAAATATAATCAGAAACCAGATGTGTAATATGAAGACTACTCTGACAAACAAATCAAACTGGCAAAAATGTTTTGATGAATTTTGACATGAATATAGTGAAAAGAGCTGATAAAAGCTCGGTCTTTTCAGTAATCAAGTTTAAACCCATGCTGTAAGTACCGGAAGTTTCACTGTTTCAAGACAAATTCCAATTCTTTACACATTATACAAGTTTCCGTAAATATTTAGCAAATTACCCCAAGAAAATAGATGACGGAAAACTGAACAGCCAGGAACTTTGAGAAACTAATTGAGCAGGGAGAAATCTATGATACCTCATCAGAATTTTGGAGATAATGACTTAGGTGCTTGGGCCTCTTCATTACTTTCATTTGCTCGTAATGTTCGACAACGTCAGTTATCATTCTCTCTTTAGCTGGTAGACTTACTTTGCCAGATAATACTCTAGCAATCCACTTTGATTGAAGCTCCAACATATCGAATATGATTATCTGATCATATATACAAGAAAGAATCGGGAAAAATCGAGTAATCAATTGTTAGTTCCTTGGGACAATACTAAAGAACATATATAACAGGATGCTGATGTTAATTTATTTTCCTTTTACCTTCTGGGGTAAACCAAGAAAAGAAAGCCAAGGAGCTAGCTCTGGTGGGAACACATGCTTGTACAGTGGTCCAACGCGATTGTCATCAACTGTTACTATACCGTTTGCGTTGAGGAAAGGAAATTCGTATCTGTACCTGTGAACAAGTTCATAGCAGCAAATCTCAGAGTTCAGGTCAGAAAATTCTGTCATCTGATTACGCTGTACAATGTATAGGCCTTACCCTGTACAATGCATGATTACGTTGGCCTTAACAGATGATCCATCCCGAAACTCTACTGTACCATCTTCCTTAGCCTCGTCAATCTACAAAACTTAGATCATAAATTATTTACAGTCGCAGAAACTATGATGAAAGCTTCACCAAACTGTAAAAAAAGTCCAGGAACTCAGAAATTCTAGGACTTACCGAGGAATGCTGCCATAGATTGTGATAGTGATGGAGTTTTGAGAATGTAACATTGGGGGATCTTGATGAGAGATGAACCTCCTTAGCAACCTTAGATATATCCCGCGATATGTCATACGCACTAGGTCCATTTCCTATTAAAACAACCACCTATACAAATTATGTCAAAGATGATAATCAACATTGTTAATTCACTGACAGGGGAGTATGCAATCCTTCAGATAGAGCAAAGGTAAACCTGATCCTTAAATGGCTCAGCAACTCTGTAATTGTGGCTGTGCGTTTGTTTTCCTGGCCATTTCTCCACTCCTGTCAGATGCATAATAGAATAGAACAAATGAGTTATGCCAGGAAAATCATTGAACCAATCTCATGGTCTCTGGTTCGAGCCATCCATCTTAGTTCGGATTTGAGACAAGTCTAGGCAACAAAAAAAAAAAAAAACAGTGACTTTTACACTCCCCAAACTAACCTTGGCTCCCTTCCTTTCAAAAGGAAAAAAAAAATGTTCGTGGCTCCCACATTCAAACACGTGACTCATAGTGAGCAGGGAGGAGTGTAAAAGTCAACCTGGGGTGTAAAGATCGCTGCCCCAAAAAAGGCGGCAAAGATATTTACTCTGTCACAATAACGGGGAAAGACAGTTAAAGTGAGACATACCTGGTACTTCAGCAACCTGGGGCACAGTACAATGACCGTTACAAACAACCACAGCCTCAAAAATCTCTTCTTTCAATTCTACCCTTCCACCTTCCTCTTTTACCTGCCACTCTACTATCCACTTATTATGTGACTTATCCACTCTATCCCCAACTCGCTCAACTCGGACAACTTCCGAGTTAAACCGAATCAACTCAACAATACCATTCCGAACTGCAAAATCATTCAAAAAAGCTAGCACTTCTTCATGACCAGGAAAAGTTCTCGGGTCCCCATACTCTCTCTCCGCAAAGGAAAAACCCGAAAACCCCATGAGAACCCGGGGAAGATTGGTTCTGAGTGACTGATAGACACTACTGTGAACAATCTCCCTATTCATATCACAACCCAGCACGTCAGACTCAACCCGCGGATCATAGACCCATAACCCACCAAGCCTGTCCGATTTCTCGAACATCACTACCCGGTGCCCTTCGCTCTGGAGCTCCCTGGCAGCAATCAGACCCGCCACACCCGCCCCAATTACAGCTACCTTGCGTGACTCCGCCATCTTTTTCTCGAGAGGCCGAAATTTGGTACTGATGTTTTCTATAGAGTACTGACAGGTAGAAATATAGAAGACAGATACAGGTAGTTTATTACTACTGGAATTCTACGATGGGTAATAGTATAATGATTGGTGTTCCACCAGTAGCAAGCCACCTTACCTGATATTGGAGGAGGATATGAGATCCATGAGATTTCATGAAGACCATGAGATCGCATTATATATGGTATAATCTCTTGGTTTCATATCCTCCAATACCTGACTTATTAAGTCGCCCACAGTATATCGAAACTTCAAAACTGTTGACTTAAAAACGACAATTCCAACATTCTGCCCATAGTCAATCATTACCAATCTTAGTCTAAATCATATAAATGTTCTAGTAGATCAGTCTAAGTTTCAAAAAACCGCGTCTAGGCGACACCCAGGAATCGATCCAACAGAGATCAGGATCCTCTTCAATTCACTGACAGTAAGAATTCTCAAAAACGAAAGTTAATATTTCTGCAGTTCGATTTCAGGACCCGCATTCACAGATTTGGTACTATGACACTGAGTAAAATCAGACTGTGTCGAAAACATTCACTACTTCAGATCCCAGAGTTCCGTTAGCACAAACCCTGGCAAACAGTGATTTTTTTTTTTTTTTTTTTTTTGTTCCTGTTGATGAAGTAAATCATCAGGGAAGAGGGAAACAAGGGCGTTTGAGGCTCGAATTTGTTACAAATTTGTTACAGTACAATGGTATCTGGGAAGCAAAATAGTGACAAGTCGCAGATATTGATTTGCTACCCTTTACTTCCAGTAGCAGATGACTCTAACAGCTAACAAATGCTTTTTAAGCAAACAAAAGTAATGAATATATGGGGTCCTGAGCCACCAATATGGAGCATAAAACGCCGAAAAGACTGACGACAAGTGCATTATACTGTATCGAAAAACAAAGAGCCACAACTAAGCATAGGGCACACACATGCATCAGCAAGTACAGCAACCACTACATTATGGTCCTTAGACTGAAACTAAGCATATGCAATGGTATTTTTGGAATGAAGTTATTTAACCTTTGGTGAAATCACATCACCAAAACTATCCATGGCCAAACACTGGCCACTCAACATTGATGACAGCAATCCCGATGGCCCCACCTCCGATGGAGAAAGGATAATCAGTTTCAGTTTCAGAGTGTAGTATTTTTCACACTATATATGACCCAGTTTAACGCCAGGAAACTGTACCTGTGAAATTCTATTAAGAAAATGGATACCAGAAGCTCAAAACTTGCTGCCCTATTCGTTCTTGTGAACATGTTGTACTTCACATGTGTCTCATCTCATTATGTCCCGTGCCCTCCACCACCTCCAGCCCCGTGCACCCCAACACCTCCAAGCCCGATAGAAAAGTGTCCCAGAGATACTCTTAAGTTTGGGGTGTGTAGTAGTTGGCTTGGTTTGGTTACAGAGGTCATTGGGACTAAGCCTAGCCCAGAGTGCTGTAGCCTACTGCACGGCATTGCAGATCTAGAGGCTGCAGCGTGTCTATGCACCGCACTTAAAGCCAATGTGTTGGGTATCATCAAGGTAAAGGTACCTATTGCTCTAAGTCTCCTACTAAATGGCTGTGGAAAGAAAATTCCTGTTGGTTTCAAATGTTAGAACTTAGAAACCAGAAGCTCGAGATTCATTCATGTGTGGCAGTGTTAGGCGTCCTTGTGTCTTTAGGCGTGCTAATTGTGTCTATTGTTTGGCTTTGGTCTTTCACATTTAGTTTGGAACAACAATGATGGAGTGTATCATGTGTTAATTTCATGTGTGACAGTGTGAGGTTTGTTTGTGTGTTTTAGGTTTGCTTGTGTCGTTTGTTTGGCTTTGGTCTTTCGGGATTTAGTTTGGAGTGACTTTGCAGTGTATTAACTTTATCATGAATAAAATTCAGCATTTTCTTCATGAAATACTTCTGCAGCTAGCCACAACACATATATTCACATTCGTATAAGTTACTCCAGGGAGGTGACTAATATGCAAACTTACAGCAATTTTGTGTCTAGTTTACTCCACCCCTAATTTGAATAATCACTCTAGAGAGACGAAAATTCAGTAAAATCACCAAACTCAAAGGCTGGCTTTCCATAGATATTAACTGCATCTACATATTGACATGCATACAATATCATAACATCAATGCTTTAGCAACTTCAAATCGAAATGAGAGTTGAAGAGCTGCTTTGATGATAACTTAAGCACACTAACAATTACACACTCTAAACAAGCAAATCGCAAACTTACTCCCATTTTTAATGAAGGGAGATTGCTATTCTATCATGGACTACACAGTGAGGCAAGCAGCACTTGTCATCCACCACTATCAAGTTGATAAGCCTGCGCGTAATTAACAGCAGACTTTTAATCAGTCTATAAAATGACACTAATAGTGTAAATATATCAATGCAATTGAGGACTCTTCCACAATCTCTCGCTCCTATAGACACAAACTCACAAAAAAAAAGTGCATTCAATCATGAAATACCTGGTGTCTTCAGGAGGGCATGATTGACGAAATTACAGAGGTTTAGACAGAATAATCACCCGGTGATGTCCAATACGAGTCTCACTAATACGGGCAAGGTGTCGGAGGACCTGTAGAGAGAACCAGAATACTATTAGTATATGTTATATTGATATGTTTTCACAATCTTCAATTCAGATGAGTGAATAACCAAGGCCCCTAGGATGACCCATCAAGCTTACTCAAATCCTCTACATTTAAAGGAAAGACTTTCTCAGACGACAGGCTTCCCCTAGTTACACCAGAACATTGACTTATAGAAATGGAGAATAATCATGTGACAATTTCAAACCAAAAAAAAAAGAGAAAGAAAGAAAGAAAGAAAGGCTACTGTCCTCAAATAAGGCGCGGTAAAAACAAAAACCAAATGGAGTATATACTCTGATCAGTTAAAGCACATCACCTGATACCTGTCATTAGGAACAATAAACTGTGCTAGGTAAAAGTATACACACAATCTACACTCTTTCATGGTCAGAGACAAAGTAAATATAAAATTTGCTCCTAGGAGAAAAGAAGATTGAATGGTGAAGCATAACAATATGGCAGACACGATGTAAATACTGAAGCACTAACAATGATTGCATAGTAGATAGTCATTCCTGTGCACCGGAAAAAAAAAAAAAGGTTTTGGACACAGCAATTCGATAATGCTGGTCATATGATGGTAATCAATTAAGATATTATCTTACCGCTTTTTAAACTTTTACTTATGCCATCAAGGCATTACAGACTAGTTCATCAACACATGAACTTGATCAGATAACAATGGCTTTAGAGTCTAGACAAAGGACGAAAACTCACTGTTAATATTGCTTTTCCAGTGTTGTCACACTTTAGTGCAGGCCCCTTCATATCACTTTCAAGGAAGAAATGCTTTCCTTTAACTCCTTCTGTTGTGGCAATATCTCGCAATTCCTTCGATTCCATAGCACATACAAGCAAAACTATTCCAGGTGAGAAACAATTAAGACCACTAGCTATTCTGTAAAAATGGTAAACTGAAGCAAATCCTAACTTGAACACCGTGTTCTTAATCAAGTCAGACGCAGAATCTAGGTTAATATATAAAGTATACTTACCAAGGCCTTCTCCCACATGTTTTCAGGCAACTTCACATAGACACAACAGAATTAGTATCACCCTAATCAGGAAGAATAGTATCAAAAGACCAAAACTTGATTTGCAAACCTTCTTTTTGGCAGATGAGATAAGATGAGCATTTGCTTCAGCATATGCAGCCATATCATTAATAGCCGAGTTTACTTTCTCGAGAGTCAATCTTCCTCTCATGTAACTGTAGTTAGAAAGAACCAGATTTACAACCTACAAAGAAAGCAACATACACCTAAAAGTGAACATTACATGATCAAATGAGCAAGGTTCTTGGCACTTACGATGACAGTGATGCCAGCTCATCTGCAGAAATGTACCACATTGGTGGAGGTCCACGGCCTTTCTTCTCCTGAACAAGCAACATTGCCAATTTGTCAAAATAAGTGTCTGATCAAGACCCCTCCTTTCAAATAAAATGGAACTCGGACATTATTAAACAACTCAAGCTTAACCTTAGGCAACACAACAGGTTCCTCCTCAATCTTCAGTGAACCAAATCCAATGTCATCCTTAGAATGCCCCGCCTGAAAGCTTCACAAGCGAAGACAGACAAAAAACTATCACAACCTAGTACGATTCACAAGAAACTATTTCACTATCAGAGTTGAACTCGATAGTCATAAGAGTACAGAAACTCACTGATCATTCCCATTGGAAGATGAAGACAACACTTTAGACGGAAAGTGAGACGGGACATGGAGCGACATCTCTTGCAGCTTCTTCTGCTGCTTAAGTGATGCTTCAATCAATCTCTACAAAAAAAATTCAAGAAACCACATTTCATTCTAAACATCTCACATCTCACAACCACCGCCAAATAATTCAAATCTTCATAAACACACCACTAAATCACTCACAAGGAGACCAAAACCCAACATTTAACCTGCACCCTCCTAATAAAAATCGGAAAATTCGTGTAAAAATCGGATCAAAATCGGATAATCTGTGTGTAAAATTCCATCACTGACATAACCCTAGTCTCTAAAATCAAATCTACACCCAAAATGTCAAAATTATCCAATTAATTCAATAAATTAACAATAACATGCACCCTTTAAGAGCAATATTTTTTTTTTTGATACATAGGAGCAGCTAATGCTGCAGGGGTGGGGACATGAGGATTCAAACTCGAGACAACCCTCACGCAGATTGATTTCCTAACTACTAGGCCAACCTCGATCCTCGATTGTGCATTAATGCAAATCATTAAGAGTACACTATCCGTCTATCCCCAATTTTACAATCCAATGAAACCCTAACCCCAAAATTAAAACACAATTACACAATCACATATTAAAAAAAAAAAAAAAAAAAAAAAAAAAACTAATTCTGAAGAAAAGGGGGATACCTTGACTTTAGGAATAGCTAGGGTTTCTTCCCGTAATTGGTCTTTGATAGATTGAACTTGAAGCTCCATGACTTTCACCGCCGCGTCTACGGCCGAGAGATCGGCGACGCTACTCGCCGGATACACTGCCGGAATATTCCACAAAATCAAAATTAAACCCAGTAAACCAAATTGAAAAAATATCACATTAATAAATTAAATGAAAATGAGATTTGTACTGTTGCGAGCAATGATGAGCTCCTGAAGTTCGGAAATGCGAGTGTTGAACGACAACATAAGCGATTCGAGAGATGTTCCTGCTTCTTTTGCTTCCATTTTCTCTCTCCTCTTCTTTTTCTGTGTTGCGTGTTCCTGAATTTTCAATTGAATTGGGGAAAGTCTGGATTTTTCAAATATTTTTTGGCGGGAGTTTTTTTGTTTGTTGGGCTTTGGGTCTGGACCGGGTCAGCCCATTGTTGATGACTTCGGCGGGACTTGGACTTGGACTTAGACTTGGACAAGCCTGCGTGGCGCATTCCAATAGGACGTGGATTTATGGCTTCCCAAAAGGCGTAAACGAATATAATCGGGAATACAAACACAAAGTTGTAAGCTCAATAAGAGTATTATTCTTAAACTCAAAATATATCGGGGTGACGTGTCTTGTTATTTGAATTTAAGTCGACCTGAATGCATTGTAAGTTTGTAACTTGTAAGGGCAACTCTAACTTCTTCTTTTCGCAAATAGAACCATGGCCATTTCAAATTAGTAATGTCCTGTGCGATTGGACTCCATATTTCTGATCTGATTTGAATTGAACTGATTTGATTTGATTTGATCCGCACTGAATTTATAGATAAATTAACTGCATTTAAACAAATTAATAACTAGAAGTAGATTAGATTGATTGATTATTATTTGAATAATCTAATCTGATTTAATTTAATTTGAATAAAACTAATCTAATCTAATTTAATTTGACTTGAATAAATCTAATCTAATTTGAAAATATTGTTTAATAAGTTGAATCACATAATGCCTAAATCTATTGCTTTAGCAAGTTTGATCAGTCCTCCAGTTAAACAAGCTAGTTGACATCCCCGCAATTTTTTACCACCATCACACGAATATATAATAATCAGATCAGAATGAACGTAACCTAGTGGAGATCACATGTGTGACGTAAAGTTGAAGTTGAACCCTTAGAATGCAGAAAGAGGCAAGTATTAAACTCAAAGTGCACGAACTTTGCATCGTCCCATGTAATAGGGATTCGACCACCAGGCCAGGCCAGCATGTTTGTTTTATTAGCTAGTTTGCATGCAGCATACTATATGATAATAATACGATAATATAATTTTCTTAGTTTGGCTTACCAAAAAAACCCCTTTACTGGGATTTACGAGTTCTGCATAAACCATGGTTAGCTTTTGGGGACATTCTTGGAAAAGAGATATTACATGTCTCTATATATTGTTTACTTCCAGCTTTGAATCTGCTGCATTTTTGTTACTTCTATTGTTTATGCCTAATTGCATTCAAGTAAAACAAGAACAAATCGATCGTATGCCAAATAAAAAGTAGCAAGTACGTACATGTTTGCATTGTAAAAAAAGAAATTTGCATGCTAGCGAGGTAAGGACAGTAGGAGACTATATGGCAACACGGTTAATTAGATCATGATAAATATAGCGTCACCGGATGATTATATATATCTTGTGATTGATGTGTACTTCTTTCATTTTTGCGGTAACGTAAACAATGATCAGATTGGACACTACACGCCAACTACTTAAAATGGGTCGGCACTAGCTCATGCTTACATTAGTATGATGGCAAGCAAATTATAAAAATGAATGGCTCGTTTGGTACGTTATTTATTTATTTATTTATTTTAATAAACAAGGCTCATTTATTAAAACCAGAAAAATGATGACTAATTAAAAGCTTATAATATGATTTATTTAACTAATAAATTTTAAAATGCAAAAAATCAAAGAATGAAAACGGCATGATGTACGAGCCTAAGTTATTATTCTTTTGATTTAAAATAACTACAATATTAGATGATTCATTAGTAGGAATTTTTTTTTTTGTAGAGTACTATAATTCGAGTTGGTCAAATAATGCATCTATCCCTAAGTTCACTTGGGGAAGGGGTTATCGAACTTGGCGAGGGTTCGCTCATACGAAAAAAGGAAAAGTTTGCTTTTGTTATTTAGTAATTTGACTTGTAACTTTATCATCCCTCTTTTCCTGGTTATTTTGCTGTCATTTGACTTGAAACATAAGCATGCTCCCACCAAAGGGGTGTTCATACTTATAAGGTTGTCTGCTACAATAATATATAAGTTCGATTAATTTGCCAAATTAAGCACCAAATTAAATAAAAACTGTAGTGTTAATTAACCGAAAACTAGCTATATATATAGGACGGCGTAAGAAGGTCTGATCATATATAGATCGATTTCATGTCATAGCATTAAATCGTAAAGGCCAGTTTCTTTGAAGCGAAATTATTAGAGTATTGATCTTAAGTTTATATATGCATATTGCATGCAAATAATTAATAAGGTATCATGAAGGTAGAGGCGTGATTAAATTTTTGCACGATGAAGAAGATATATAGGCAAATAATAAAAAACGAACGACAAAATCTCGGTATGATAACAATATATACATGTGAATAATGTGATATATATGTATCTAAAATCAATGTGCGTAAGCGAAAAGATGAAGCTTTGTAATGGAGTTAGTTATCCGATATACTCTTCCAAAAAAAAAAAAACATTATATCATGTACAATATATAAGGCACTTAATGATCCGATGGGGAAATACATCATTCCCATATACTTAATAGACCCTTAATAAGTTTAGTAAATTAATTAGCTAGGGCATCTTAAAAGTTAGAGGGGATCCAAAATTTAATTAGTTATGAGAAGGAGGGTGTACTTTAGGTGGTGCAT
This sequence comes from Spergularia marina, assembly GCA_963680865.1. Lineage (NCBI taxonomy): Eukaryota > Viridiplantae > Streptophyta > Magnoliopsida > Caryophyllales > Caryophyllaceae > Spergularia > Spergularia marina. The sequence continues at coordinate 22,785,675 of OY804551.1, read as the reverse complement.
AATCTAAGAAAAAACCTGTATCTGGTACGTCTTTCTTCTTCCTTGGTACACGCCACATTACGGTTGTTTGCCGGAACTTATTACTCTTCATCTGTTTAGAGTGATCAGGAAGCTTGTCCTTGATGTGATCTTGTCTTTCATGTCGATTCACGACTAATTCAGACGATTCTTGAGCATTATTGTTATTGTTGCGAGTGCTTTTGCTCATTTGTCGCGTTTTTTCTTCTACTTTGACTTTCGTCTTCTTGTCGTTCGATAATGTACCATTGATAGCTACTTGTGATGGGATGTTCTTATTTTGTTTTACGATTGGTAGTGTCTGATGATCACGGCTCATCTGCAGCAACAAGAAAGATTCGTGAATACGCAACATCATAAATTGAATAACTAATTAAATATCGATGTTTTAATTTGGTGCTAGCATTTACTTCAAGTTGCGTCGCGTTTTGGCTAAATGTTAAATGTTATACTGGTTTCTTGCGAGAAACCCGATCCGACCACTATTAGTTAGATGATTATGCTAGATATAGCATTTGATTAAGGAGATAGTGCATGAATTATTGTTGGCCGGGTGATACTAATTAATTTCGGTACCACTTCATCTACAATCTGGGTTAGAGTCATTTCGAGTCTACACATCAAAATAAAATGTGAAACTTAACATACAAATTCTTGCACACAAGTACACAACTTTAAGTATACCGCGGTTTTAAATGGGACAAAATTTATCGTCAGTTTTTTAGACTATTGGTATCATGCTGATGCGATAACAGAATTTTCTTTAGACATGTTTTTAGTTTAATTTGGTGACCTGTTTTAATTTGTCTTTACACACGAAAAATGTATAGAACATATATATATATATATATATATATATATATATATATATATATATATATATATATATATATATATATATATATATGCACCAAAAACTTCTCTTAATTAGATACCAATAATATACGATCAGGAAGAGATTTTTGAGAGAAATGAAATGATATGGATGAAAGGTCAAACAGACAAAAACCCTAAAAATATCAATCACAAATTAAAGTGCATGGAGAAGTATCATTATGCATCTAGTCTATATTCAACTATTAGACTTTGCACAAACCTTTGGAAGACTTTGAGAAGTAGTAAGATCTTTAGACTCGCCATCCTTCTTGTTGACGACACCAATATGGCGGCCGGCCGCGAAACTTAACGTACTTAAGGAGATCAGAAGACATAGAAGAGAAATAACAACAAGACGACTGAAGGATGACATCTTCGTGGAAAATCTGTTAAGATGTAATTTGCTATAGCAAAAGAAGCTTAACACTCCAAATGTTAGCTAGGTCTATATATAGTAGCCTTTGTTTGGAGTGAAGAAACAAGCTATTAATGATAAAGGAATTAATAGTAATAAGTAATAAGAAGAAGAAATCATAAATTTAGGAAAACATTATGTAAGATAATGTCCCTTTAAATTAAGAACATGGTATGGTTTGTTGGTATATATTAGGGTATGGGTGGCCTCCCTTTTGTCTTCCTGCTGTTTCCTTCACATATCAGTGAAAGAATGAAGCAAATTTGAGCTTTCTGTGAAAGAGAGGAGGGGTGGCAAAATAATATATGTCAAATTGGAGATTTTTCGCCGTTTTGCGTATAGTGTAATACTGTGCTATAACGAGTAACGAGGATTATATATATATATATATATATATATATTATGTAGGTCAATGAATATAGAAAATGGAAAAAGGGTTTAGGGCATGCATGTCCTAATGTTTTGATTTTATCAAGGGTAAGTACACTTAAATTAATCCTAAGATTGTCCACAGATCTGCTAAAAAAGTGCATGGGTTTGATTTCCTTGTTTCTTGTTATATACGGAGTAGTATATGCTTGTAGTAGTACTAGCTAATGTACAGCTTTTGACCTCGATTGGACTTAATTATATGCATACTAGCTCTACATGTCTATACTCCGTTGTATAGTATAGTATATATACACGAGTAACTTAAAAGAGTAAAATCGAATGTATGAATAAAAGACGAAAGTGGATGGCTAAGGGAATAGACAGATGCTTATTGGAATTCAAGACTGCTCTGCGGTAGGAGACCACTGACTTGAAAACGTTCACTTCGACTACGGTGGTAATCGTCACTAGCTAGCCTAAAAAGTTCCCCAAGGTTAAAACAGTCACCCTCGACCGCTACCACTAGGGTTGTTCATAAACTAGCCCGGACCGCAAAAAGACCCGGACCGACCCGGACTCAATCGGTCCAGTCCTCGGTCTTTGATTTTCTATTTTCCGGGTCCGGTCCGATCCAGTCTAAAAACCAGTGGTCCCGTCCAAAAACCGAGGACCGGTAGAACTTGACTTTTATTTTAAAAAAAAATCCCTAAATTTCTACCCAAACCCACCCGCAGAAATCCCCAAAATCCCAATTCTTCACGTAAAAAAAAAAAAAAACAAACCCCCAATTTTTTTTTCTCTCTCTACTCTCACACTTCTCGCCGTCGCTGACATGTCTTGCCGTCGCCGACTCCTCTTCAAGCTGTCAGTCTCGCCGACTCTTTAGGTTGGTTTGTTTTCGATTATTCATGGGTTATTCATTCGATTTCTGGGTTATTCATTTGATTTTGAGTTATGATTTGATTAGCAATTACATATATTATCAAAATATGGTGTAAATCAAGTAAAGTTTTCATTTTTTCTGGGTTTGATTCGATTTTTCTGGGTTTTGGGTTTTGGGTTTGATTAATTGATTTTTCTGGGTTTTTGGGCTTGATTCATCGATTACATTTGTTATTATTTAATCGCAATCATCAATCTCGATTTTCTGGGTTTTTGTTTAGCAATTAAATTGATTTTAATTAAATTGTGCAATTAGATTGATTTTAATTTCTACAATCGATTATGGCCCTCAAAACAAAAACAAAAAAAAAAAAACAATCGATTATGGTTCATTTTAAAAAAAAAAAAATCAATTTGCCTTCGTTTTTCACAGTAGCATATTATATGGTCTTGTTTTCTATGATATGATTTAAATTTTTTTTTGAAGTTAGGTAATGATTTCATTCTGTCAACGACAGATAGCTGTCTTTCGGTCCGGTCCGGTTTTGGACCGGTTATTCCGGTCCGGTCCGGGTGCGGTCCTAGCCTGGCCGGTCCGGTCTCCGGGTTTCGATTTTCATGAAATTCGGTCCTCGGTCCTTACCGGGTCGGTCCGGTCCGATCCTGTTCTGGACCGGTGAATACCCCTAGCTACCACTAGCGGCAAAAGGGTTGAAGATTGCACCACTACAATTACATACCCAAGAACGAGTTGATGTGTTTTGATTTACGGTGTATATTCGATGATCACAATGAGCAAAGACGACCAGAGCTTATAAAGGGAAAAAGTTGGACCGTTTAGGGAAGATAAATGGGAATTAAGGCTCATTATAACAGTAATAAAGGAAAAAAAAATTGGGATCAAATAAACGTTTGAAAAGCAGTTGTTCAAATGAAACACAAAAATAAAACTGTGCCAAAAAATTAAGATCACTTAATTATGTACGTTTACGTTAGCATTGTCTCTTGTTTGGTCAATATATAGTAGTGACGCAGTGTTATCACTTCACTGATGACTTGTTAACGCAACCAAGTAATACATATCTGTAATTAGGGTCGTTTGACATTATTTGTTCACATAATCTACATACGTCGTTAATGGAACTCTGAAATTAACAATAATAACGCGTTTATGTAAGATTGTAAGAGTTTTTTTTTTTTTTTTTTTTTGAAGGAAAAGATTGTAAGAGTTTAGCGGTCTATATTTGTACTTGAATTAAGTTCATGATATGATCAGCCTTTAAAATTTGTAGGTGTGCCTTGCTTGTTGAGGTATATATAATATATAGGTAGCAATTAAGTGATCATGGAGCAGCCCTCAAAAATGGATTTGCCGCGTTTGATGATCGATCACTATAGTTGTAGTTGGCAAATGTCTAAACTCTAAAGCAAGATATATATTATACATTGATAATTTGAATTTTGAGCCTGCAATAAGTTATATATATATATATACATATATATATATGGAAACTATCTTATACATCATGTCATGGTCAATTAATTTTATAGTTATATTATAGTCAACTGATATGATAGATAATCTAAGTAACCTGACCATTTTGACTTATTAGTATCCAAACAAAACAACATTATCGTTCATGTTTTCCTACACAGTGGACATACATACCACGTATATCCTGTGTATTTGCCTCAATATGCTATAACATGCATGACGTTATGAACATTATTCTACTCCGTATAGTTCTGTATTTTTCACATCTTTCAAATGTAGTTAGTTCGGTTCTACATAATAAAAGCGCCAAAAGTAATTCAATCCGTCGAAATGAAAGTCTAATAATTCTAAGGTATACGTAAACTCGGTCTTTGTTGATTAACCTCTAATAATAGACAATAGCAACTAACTTCTTGAATCTCTCTTTCATCTACTCCCTCCGCCCAAATCAAATGTCTCATATTTTATTTTTGGGATGTTCCACCTTAAACACCTCACATTTATTTTGGGACATATTTCTCTCTCTAGTTTTTATTAAATTATTACATCATCTCTCACATTATCGCTCCTACTTTTTCTTTTTTTTTGAAGTCATCACTCCTACTTTTATTATTCTTCACATTCTCTCTCTTTCTTTTTCATAATAATGTATCAATTTTTTTTATTCCACTACGTTTGACGGAGGGATATCAAAAACGTTACCGAGTACTACTCCTACCCAAAGAGATTTTCCTGATTCTTTTTGCAGTTTTGAGTTGTCATGTTGGGGACTATTTGTAGATTAAATAAAAGACCCGTTTACCTTGAAATCAAGTAGAATTGGTTGACTGCAATGCAGAATGAAATACTTACTAGTTTTTAAAGCAAGTGAACGATTCTTTTGGTCTAAATATAGCTCCCAACACGACAACTCAAAACTGCAAAAAGAAACAGGAAAATCTCTTTGGGTAGGATGGAGTATATCGTATACTCTAGTATAAGTCTATAATTAGTAACCTTGGAGCCCACCGTACTGAGGTTATAGGAGACCGGAGAATAGTCCCAACCCCCAACTAGTCGAAAGGACAAAAGTGGGGGTTTGTAACCTTAGACCGCAAAGAGTGGTCGAGTACGCCACGTGGCAGGCACCCATGTGAGACAATCTAGTGCCCCCACTTGGGCCGCAAACCCATGTTGTGTTGCCTCTAAGACTGGGCCCAATAGAAACCCCAAAAAGCCCTTTTTGCATCCTCTTCAGTCTTCATAAACAAATATCATAATCCACCCTTGTTGAATAAGCTAAGGAGCATTGTGAATTGTATGCTTGTTATTGAGATGTTTTTTATTTGGCTTCTTATGCATTGGAAGGATCTTTGAGTGTGAAGTCTTGAATCATGAATTGTAGTGAATGCCATGAGAGTGAGGGGATACAATATGTCTAATTTTTTTTACTCTCTTTTATCGCTAATCGGTCCTTTTAAAAATAATTTTAATTGGGCCCTAAAGTAATGATCATACGAAGAAAATGATAGAAAAGAGTACGAGAATCATCAATCTCGCACTAACGCTGATAAAATGGACCTATAATATGCCTGTAAGGCTACAACATCTTGTCACGTTGACAAAGTCTCAACATGTTTTTATAAAAGTACGTTAATAAGATCAACGCAAATAATTAGTCAGTAATCCTAAACCCAAAGTAAAGACGCTAGCTGCCTAGCATAAGTAACGCGAAACGACTAATCGGTCACGTGAAGCCCTTTCAGACACAAATCCAGAATTGTTACCGGTGCAACCCAAGTTAACCGAGCAAAAGAACCAAATGGTTTTATGCGCCAAAAACCAAAGTATCGGTAAATCGTTAATTAACGAACAAAAACCCTAGGCGCCAAAAAAAAATCCCCAAAAAAATGGTGAAAGAGGAACAAGAACAGCATCATAGTAGTGCAAATGATTCAGAAAACAGTGGAAATTCAAGCGCAAAAGAAGATCAGGAAAACCCAGAAAACGTATCAACAACAACACCAACAAAATGCACAGATTATGAGTTACAAAGGGAAGCGAGAATTGCTGATAATAAAGCTAGAATGGAAGCTTTGGGTTTACGCAACATTGCTAATTCTCTAATGGGTACGCCTCAAAATCGTAGAATAACTCGAAGTTGTACTCCGAAATCGAAAAGAGGGGTTGTTAAGAAAGAGGATGATGATGATGATGATGAATATGAGCCAAATGATGAATTTGTTGATGGTGATAATGATGATGATTCTGAGGAAGAGGAGGAGACTTTTGTTCCGAGAAATCGCAAGTCGAGTGCGAAAGAGGTAGTTCCTTTGTTGCAATTTTGATTGGTTTTTCGAGTTTTATTCGAATGTTATAGCATGAGTTTGTCATAATTGTGGTAGTAATTTAGGAGTGTATTGTGTGTTTTAATTGAGAATCTTATATTATCATGAATTAGTTTGGGAAATTGAAGTTTTGGGTTGGTAAATTGGTTAATGATGTTGTATATTGGTTATGTTTTGATGGAGTAATGGGCAAGTTTGTAGAAAAGATTAGTGTGGTAAAGTCAGTGTTGCTTGCTCCATTGTGCACTTTGATTTTTGATGAAATAATTGTTTGGTGGATGTAGTTTTCTTAGATCAGGAACATGTTATGTGTGTTGATCTACATTGTGCTATATCTGTTGATTTGTTAAAAATGGTAGTAAGTTGGGAGATGGGGAATTTTTGAGCCGTCTGTGAATGGCTGTTTGCACGAGCTATTAGTGAATTACGAACCAAGAGACTGGGCGTTTGATCTGAGGTCATTGGTTAGAGTGGTATTGAAGTTTGTGTAACTTTGCCTCGACTTCTCCATTTGCATTAGCACTAGAGTATAGGTGTCTTCCTTGGAAAAGAAATTCGAACATCAATAATTGCTTGACAATTTAGAGCTTCTCCGTTCCATTATTATCATTTATCAATGGCGTTTCAAGCAATTTTATTTGTTAGTTGTGAATTCTTATCACCCTCTTGGATTATGACTAGATGCCAAACAAACCTTCTGGATATCTGATTGTGCTTCCGAGGTGTAAAACAGGCAAGAAAGTTGCTAATTTGGTTTTATTGAAGGAATAAAAAATTAGTGATTTGGCCTCCCCAAGCAGGTTACCAGTTTGTAGGTATGACCTTATTGCCTCATCTTCCTCCGCAATCTTGTAGGGCTCTAGAGGTCTACACCCTTCTGTCAGTTATGAACCTTCTAGTACCCCTTATTTAAGAGCCTGTTGGAAAATAGCTTTTGTTGTTATAAGGCTTGCCGTTTCTAGTGGTTTTTCTGTTTCTTCTTAATGGAATCCTATCACAGGCTTTTAGAACACTGGTCCAATCCATTATACCTCAAGGTGGCTGTTTTCCTCTGTCGAACATGGCCACCTATCTTTGAATCACTTTGGTGCTAAATTTGGCCAATTCCAGCATGGCATCCATGTGGAGTAATCACACAGTTCCCTTCTCAAGTAAAAGACATGATAGCAGACACACCTGGAGCGGTAAAGACAACAACGAAGATAGTTTTGGCATCAGTGTAAAGGCCTTATTGGTTGAAGCATTTATGACTTCTGTGATCACATTGAGATGCTGGTCCGTTTTGTACTGTACAGTATATTCTGGGTTTTTTTTGGAACAGAATATTGGAAATAATCTATTTTCAAGTTAAACTCTGAAGCACAGACGGTAAAGTTACTGACCGCTCTTTTGCTATTCCCTTTTCAGGTCAAAAGCACAAAGTTGAAGTCTGGCAAGCAAGTTTCTAAGAGGAACACAGAGATTCCAGTCTTTATGGATGAGGACGAGGCTTTAAAGCAGGTAGATTATTTGGTTTCTTTGCGGAGATTGCCTCTTGTTGCTGTACTGCTGTCAAGTTTTTGGCGATCCAGTTATCTATCAGTAGAAGAATCTTAAAATGGCGTAGAATGATTTTCTTTCTCTTTGCATACATACACAGGCCATAGCTCTTTCCCTGAAAGATCATGAAGAAAATTCAGATCTGCAGAAAGGTGGATTTTCTCAGGGTTCTAATACAGAAACTCCTGGCACTAGTAAGGATAAGTGCCATTATCAGTTTCAAGAAGATCGTACTAAAAGAAGGAAGAGAAAATTAGTAAGCTACCATTGTAAAACCTAGCTGTTCTACTAATTGTCATGGATTATGGTTATTTTTTAGTCTGTGTGTCATATTCTTGCTTGTTCTTGGCAGTTCACTAGTCGTGTTAAAATGACTGAAGATGACCTGGTTATACATTTCTGTCAAATTGACGGTAATCTCTCTACATGGTTGTTGTAGGCATATAGCTTCACTTCACATAATTGACTAGGAAGGAAATTCTATTCAGTTGTTTTATATGTGGTCGGTCTTTTAGCTAGTTGATTCTATAATTGGTCTTTAAAAAAAAAAAAAGCATCTCCTACTTCAGTAAACATGATCTTCTTGATTGATGACATGTTCTACCTTATTACTACTTCAATCTCAGTTAACTAGGATTGAAACTTATAGCACTTTCTTAATTGATTATTCCTTCAAAACTGCAGCTTCCGTCATTTAGCGATTTCTTATAAACTCAATGCACATATATCTTTTCTGTTATAGAATTTCCCTTCCCCCTTCTTTCATAGGATGAGTTGGAATTTTCCTCTGTAGATTTGTAGTATCGTTTTCTAGTCTCCCGCTTCTTAATCTCTGCCAATAGAATGGCTGTTACTTTCTTGTATATGACTGCTTACTTTTGCTGCTACTTAAATATGAGGGTCAGAGGCTGGAAAAGGAGGCATTAAATTAAGAGATGTGGTACGGATGGCTGCTTCTCATGACTATAACTGGACAGACAAGGAGTTATCTGATATGATTCGCTGCTTTGATAGTGATCGTGATGGAAAGGTCAGTACTTGAATTCTGAATTGAGTGCATAATCATGGTGTTGTCCCTCTTTCCCTAGATCTCTTCTCAGTTATTCTCCTTAATGGACTGCCTGTGAACTTTAATACAAAATATAACGATTATGTCATCAGTCCTTTAGTCTGTGATGCATGAATGAGAAAGCAGTCATTGTTGAAGTCACACTGTAGACTCATGATATGAGTTGTTTCGAGTTATGTCAAAGTTCACCTTAGCAATCTGAGAAAGGATTAGAACCTTTGCATTACGATTTGAACTTTGATATAGAAAGGGAGTGATCATTCGTTTGTGTGTGGAGGGAGTATATAACTGTAATTGTGGATTGATCAGTGTAGAATTGTAGATATTTCCTCGGTTCATCCTGTCAACTATTGTTTGCTCGTAATGTTTGCCTTTTTTTTTTTTTTTTTTTTTTTTATCATCAACCCTTGCACTTACTTCACCAGCCTCTTCTTACACAGCTGACTCTGGATGACTTTAGAAACATCGTTCAGCGGTGCAACATGTTACTGGTGCAAGATGACTCCTGAAGATTTAATTTCTGAGGTATCATACACCCAAATTTTACTCCATTTAAACCCTACATTCGACAATACTCCTTTCACTTAGTGGCAATGACTTGAAAGTATTCCGTATTGGGATTGCAGGAGTATCTCTATGCCAAAGAAGAATTATATATTGCTTTCACACTGTTCCTTCATTTCAAGTCCATTAGAAATTTAGGTGGTGAGTTTTGGAGAAGGCTCTGCTACAAATTTTATTCAAGATCAGGGTATGACGCTGGTGAACTTTATCGTTTATTGTATGATGCTGTAGAAATTGGCATTCTTGCCAGGTTGATGTTTTGATGGGAGGATATAGACGGCAAGCTATAGGCATTTGCTTTTGACAGTATCAAAAGTTTGGCTATATGAGACACTAAAATTCTGTGAATTTTGCAGATTCATCTGTAAGTTGTACTGAAAAAAGGAAACTGTAAAGAAATGCTCAGCTTGCTGTACGTGCGATGATTTGTGTATATCCTCTAATTTGCTATGTACCTGCATTTGTTTAGAACGACAACCACTGAATGTGCATTTCACAAACATCCACATTCAGATCAGCACACACACCCCTTTATCTTCAAAAAGAAGTTGCACAATATGTCTGTTTCATCGGTATCCAAAGGTTGACGTACATACTGGACTAAATATACATAACCGGAAGATTGATAAATGGTTCGGGCACAAATTAGAAGAGACGCCCCATATATGGGATGAGGCTACACCTACAGTGATACAGTTTCACCTTTACACTTCACATAAGGGTGACCTCAGAAGTGCACGGTGGAATACCAAAGCTCCATTGGTCAACTTCTATTTATAACATACCCAAAAAGGATTCCGATGAATCCAGCAATGATTATGTACATGAACGGGATGTTAGTACGCCCTCTACTGATCTCAAGCCTCAACCGCTCCTGCACCATAATTTCACTAGTGTAAGAAGAGAATAGTTTCGGAAAATTGATAAGCAGAACTGATTTCACAGCAATGGAAACATCTGAAGGATAAGAGGTTGTAAAGATGCAAGGGAAAGAATTACACACAGAGGTTGAAGAGACAGAACCATACCATTTCTTGATGAAGCTTGTTGTTTAGTTGAATGGTCGAGTTCTTCTCTTCTGTCAGCCTAGAGATCAAAGCTTTTGTCTGAAATTAAATGTTATCGAGATCAGTAAGCCGATTAATGAGGCCAGACAAGTTGAGCTCCTCACAAGCAGCTCTTACCAAATTCATGCAGAAAAGAACCATAAATACATGTGATACACTCACAGAGAGCTTATCAGGCTTCAGTATATGTACACGAACCAAACATATCCCCAATTTTGACAAACTTTTGGAATATACTACCAACAATATTGGCCAAAGTGGCTTTCCCAAAAAGGAGGACGTCATCTGGATAAATGAAATGGGATATAGACCATATAAATTCTGCCTCTCCAACCTCGTCGTTAATCTGAAGTGGAAGTGACCCTTGCCTAGAAACTTGTTTCAAGTGCGAAACACACCTTGTTTCATGTACCTGAGCTAAGCAGAGAGGCCAAGACCCCGACCCCTTAACGTATTCCTCCAGGGTACTCTAAGTTTCTGAAAAGTTTCCTTTTTGGAGGAATCAGGTGCAAGGTGATCAGTGTTCATTTTTGGAGGGAGGGAGTTCCTCTTACTAGAGTTAAGAAGGTGAAAGCAGGCGATTATATAGTCCGCCAAAAATGTCAAAAAAATTTAGCAGCCGATTGGTCGAAGTTCAAGAGCTGTGGGATCATGCCAAAGTTCAGAATTTCCAACTAAATCTAAAGCCAAACGTGTAGAGGGGAAACTAACCTGAATTAAATCATCTTGTGTTTCGACAGGAGCTCTTGAAGTCTGCAAAGTGTATGACAGAAGTCTTATCAAGCTATAATGTAGGAACAAAATTATAAACAAAACTGAATTAAGAAAGCACAATACATAGCTCTAGGGATCATAGACTCACGGTAGTAGTAGCATTCAAGTGCTCATCTTCTGATACAGAAGGCTTCGGCTCAGACCCTCCATCTGATACCTCATGCTCAGTTGTTGTTACAGGTAGTGAAGGTGAAACATAATTGACTTTCAGCTTGTGTTCATCGACTGAATTCCCAGACTCCTCCTTAAACTACGAAAACAAGTCACCATTACGTTTTCATCAAGCACAAAGACACTAATGCAATCTCTTAGAAGTTCACCTATCATAGGGTTTACCATGTCAGAAGTAATATCCTTGATAGTAGAATCAGGACTTGTAATCACACTCTGGAGAAGAAACCTGTCCTTGCATTGCAGATCAGCAGGAGCATCTTTCTGTGCTTGCATTGTCACTATTACCCCCCATCCCCAATAACCAAAAACAAAGTATAAGACACAGATCGTAAAAGTTTACAAGTAAATCGTATGTGAGACGGACTCATGTAACGTTTGAAGACAAAAGCGCTCGCCTTTTACTTTCAGTTGAATGCTCAAATGATCACACCATAAGACTGTCTTATTCTGTTTCGCCAAAGGGCTATTAACAACATCATGAGTTCATGACTCAACCATTAGGTACTTACAACGGAACAATTTGAGTTCTAAAAGAGTAGAATTAAGTTATGTAACAGCACTCAAAAGATAAGACAACAACAAAGCATATCTCCCACACTCATTTAGGGTCGGCTAATATAAATCGTGACATGACAAGGGTCGGCTAACATGAATAGTCGAGAACTCGAAACCCTAGTATTTGAAAACACACTCAAATTGTAAAGAGACTTGTTTCAGGAAGAGCAAAGTGAACCTAAGAGATCATAAGTAGAGTGTGGCAAGACAATCCCAGTATTAGGCCTCACACAGTACTTCTTGGGATTTGTTGTTTTCACCTGAAAATTAAATTCAACCTTATAATGAACAAATTGCAAGATAAAACACACCAATTAAAAAAAGCTTAAATTTTTCAGCAGAATAACTAAGAAAAAAAGAAGTGATGGACCTTGAAAGCAACATAGCTGTCTGTGGTATTACTAACTTGCATGCTACAAGAGATCTGCTTGTTCAACTCAACTGTTGCATGTCATTAAAAAAACAAATATTACAACAATAACAACCAAGCGTTATTCCCAAAATGATTTGGGGTCGGCTCAACATGAATCGTCTTCTGTAACCGTCTTGCCCAAACAAACAAAAAAAGACCCACAAAAACATGAACAAAAGAAAATGGAAATTACTTCAAAAATTCAAAGAAATTGAAGAAAATCATACATGGGAATTGAAGTTCATGAGGATGAATGCTGAGAAATTCTCCTGAACTCATTGTTGATTACTAATAATGAATGCTGTTAAAAGAAAAAAGCCCTGAAAAGTGAGCACCTGATGAACAGTAAGAATAATTTAAAGGGGAGAAATCTTTGAATCCCAGTGACCAGTGTAGATTTTTGGGTATCAAAGCTTTACCAAAAGAGTAAATTTCAATGCTTGCTTTGCTGTTAAATGTGGACAGAGAAAGAGTGAGAGACGTGGGACAGTGTTAGCAGTGCGTCTGACTGACTGTCTCAACTTCTGAACTGTGAAGTGTGTCCTGGTCTTCTTTTTCAGCAACCTGTGTCTGTCACCTGTGGCCTGTGGCCCCCTGATTGATTTCGTGATTAACTGGAGATGGGTTGATGGATTAAAATTAAAACTAAAAATTTTTAAGTGTCGAAATAGAGACCCGTCAAGACTATTATGCCCTTAGGAGGCAATTTATTACGGAGTACTACCTTCTTTCAAGTCCAACCTACTCGATCTCACTCTGTTTGTGAGAGCGACATTGAATTTATGGGAAGGGTGGACTTGAACTGAGACAATCGTTAGAAGGACTTGCTATTTTAGAGTCGTAACTCGTGAGTGTAATAAAAACTCAGCTCCTAAAACATTTCTTTGGACAAAAGTATGTCGTACAAGTTCTTTTATGATACTCCCTCCGTTCGCCTATAAAATGCGTAGGGACGGAACACAGTTTTTAAGAAAAATAGAATAAAGAATGAGTTTTAGAGTCCACTTGGTGTAAAATTACACATATGGGTATGTCCCACTTGCACTTTTAATAAAAAAGTAAGGGTGTTTTGGTATTTATATGTACAAATAAGGAAAGATTCTAAGTAGGAAGTTTAAAAATGAACACCCCTAAATAGAAAGTAGGAAGTTTAAAGGCGAACGGAAGGAGTACATGGGTAACAGTTCAATTCATTACACCATCCTACAAAAGTGCAACATATGATAGACCAGGAGAAGTGTACTACAAGGAATTATATACAACAATGGACGGAAATTATCCATAGAAGACGGTAAGATTCCAGTTATGCTGCTCAAGTCTTCACTTGTGGTGTGGTGGACTGGTGGTAACTGGTCTATAAGGTATGATCTTTGTTGATATAGTGAAACTAAGTATTAAGCGCACTTGCATTATCGGGTTCCTTACGAGCTCGGGATGAGAAGCCGGCAAACCAAGCAACCCTCATGAGCTGGAGACCAAGTATTAGCACCCACCAACAGACTAACCCTCTTAAGGTATGTGCCACCCATGCTGGAGCATTAAGCTCTGCACTAAGCTTCAAACCCCTCATAAGCTGCAATACTCGATAAGCCTCATACACAACTGGAGTTACGAGCCACACAGGTGATTGCCAATGCCATGTCAGCAATTCTGTAAGTATCTGAACTGACAAGAGGAGGAGATAGGGACCTAGAAGTACCAGGAATGAAATGTGTGGAAGCTGGGGTTGGAGGATGCCTTTTTGTGAGCCGTAGATCAGTGTCAAGGGGATAGCACAGCCTACAAATGATGCAAACATGTTCCAGAACTTGTAACTGAAAGGGGGCTTGCTTTTGGGGGCTTGGCTTGGGTCTTTAGGTTGGGTTGTAGAATGCGCCATAAGGAGGAAAAGGGTTGCACCAAGATTGAAGATGCAGTCTAACCCAACTAGCGACAGCAGACTAGCAATGTTTGGCCCAAGAAAAATTGAAGATGTGGGTAACCATAGGGTAGGGGCCATGCCTGTTCCAAGAAGAAAAGCAGGACCGAGAATCCACAATGGCCATTTCAGCAAGTTTTGAACCTTTGATGGTTTCTTGGCTGTTTCAGCAACCTTGTCAGATTCAACAGCCGGTGAGGCTGCAGAGTCCTCAGACTCGAGGGTATCAAATATGTTTTGAGTTTTTTCAAAAAGCTCAGGTTCAGCTTCATCCGTAGGTGCATATGTAAGTGGAGTAGGTTCCCATGGAGTCAACTTTGAGCAGCAAACTGAAAGATTTCTGTCACGGATATTGTGAAGAGCAAATCCGATATGAGAATTTGCAAGTTTCCTACACTTCTGGCTATGGTAGCATAGTCCAGCATGAGAAATACTCCATGCTGGGGGTTTCAATACGGAAGACATGGTTCCTATATGCATTTAGTTGTAGTCTGTAGAGCACCTCACCACAGTATATTATCTGTAAGACAGAAAGCAAAATTAAACTTAGTAGGCCAACGAATAACAATACAGCTGAATGTATACATTCAACATTGGAAAAAAAAAAAAAAAATCAGCAAGGAAAAAAAAAAATCAGTTTAAAGAGCTGCAAAAAAAAAAAAAAAAAAAAAAAAAAAAAAAAAAAAAAGGTTCTGGCTGGTCACAACAACAATGACAGCCCAGATGACATTTATAGCTAATCATAATACAAACTTCCTTTGAGATTTGGACAGCAAGATGTTCCCTACATTGGTTATCAATTGACTTACTCACTTCATACAAATAAGAAAACTTCACCTATGTTCCAGGGTCCACCCTCTTAAGCATGGAAGCTTAGCTTTCTAATGACAGGGTCTAGAAAGTAGAACCATAGTGAGATACTTTTCACCCAAGCTCTAAGAAAGAACAGTGTCAGGGTATGCGACATCAGTATTTGTTCAGCTAATACGTATCCCTTTCCTAGAGTGTCACACTCACTTGAAGTAGTTCAATCTAAAGCCAGAAATGAACTCATCACATTTGTCCAAGATCTTACTTTGTGATAAGCTTTTTTTTTTTTTTTTTTGTTTCTTTAGGGGACTTTGTGATTAGTTATTACTTTAAACTGCACTGAGGATCGAGGTTGGTTTGGTGGGTATGAAATCAACCTGCCTAAGTGTTGTCCCGATTGAAATCCTCATATCCCCACCCCCACAGCATTCGCTGCTCCTATGTACCCCCCCCCCCCAAAAAAAAAAGCTATTCTTGCTTGACATTCCTGGCAACTTAAGACCATGCCATTTCCACGATTTAGCACATGCTACATTGTACTCTGTATTGATTGCTTGAGTGAAAGGACTAGAACCATTGATAAAGAAAAAAACAATACTACAAATTAACATCATCTGATCAGCAAGGCGCAAACTTCAGTTCATTTTTCTTTTCAGCTCTTAAGTTAAGAGCTGCAATGCAAATAAACTTGCTAAATTCAGGGTCTGGATGGTCACGACAACAATGACAGCCCAAATCAAACATCTCTAGGTAACCGCAATGAATGAAGATAAACCTGAAAGGTAAGCAAAACCTACATGCTCCCTTTGAAATTTGGATAGTAAGATGTTCCCTCCATTGGGGATCATTACATTTAATCGCTCCATTGAAGTAATCAGAAAGGTTCAACTATGTTCCAGGGTCCACCCTCTCAAGCACGAAAGCTTAGTTATGACAGGGTCTAGAACCATAGTGAGATACTTCTCACCCCGGGCAATAAGAACAGTATAAGGGTAAGGGTCATGCGACATCAGTATTTGTTCAGCCTACAACTATCCCTTTCTCAGAGTGTCACACTCACTTGAAGTAGTTCAATCTAAAGCTGGCAATGATACTAATCAAATGGCATTGTCCAAGATCTTACTTTTTTTTCCGTCTTTTGTGTGTGTGTGTGTGTGTGTGTGTGTGTGTGTGTGTGTGTGTGTGTGTTTAGTTGTAAACTTAGAGTACCCTACAAAAGATAGTAAGCCAGTATACAGCTACTAACTGAAGGATGAACAACTCCTCAAAAGACCAAAACTGCCGCTCAACATTCTTGGCTCGCAACTTTACACTGTCATTGCTATGTCATCAAAGCTTTGGCAATTAGCACATGCTACATTGTACTCCATATTTCATTGCTTCAGCGATAGGAATGTAGGACTAGAATGATTTCTGAGACCACCAATCCAGAAGAATAACACTCCTATACTATAATTGCATCGAACAACCACAAATCGTGTTCACAAGGCAACCACAAATGCCTCCATTCCAAACGTCTCAAAACCAAACATCCTTCCAAAGAGTACAGGAGACGGAAATTCATCCTTCAAGTTACAACTTATTAGATGCATCAAGATTACCACTTTATTCATACCATCATAATCTGAGACAATTATACAAAATCATCACCGGCAAAATAAGTATCGGCCCATCGGAGTCAGGCCCGCCTAAAGGAAAAACTTCAAAGCATACCCAAGACAACACCACCTCGAGTACGATCACCTTCTTCCACAAACAGTGAAATATCTGATAAAAACTAATTTGCTAAACCTAATTCCTAAAGAATTTTAACTATAATTAAAAGGGCAACCACCAAAATGATTAACAAGGTTGGAATCATTAACTCATTACAACCTTGAAACTAAAACCCTATAATTTATCAATCATCATCACCATTCATTTGTTAAAAAAATCAATCATATCAAACCTAATTAAAAAGCAAAATGCCCAAATCTACTGCTGCACCATTCCTTCCTTGAACACCCCAACAAGAAGACAACTTTACCATACTATATATGAAGCGTATTCTATACGATTGAAGTCTAAACAAAGACAAATTTTACCCACCATTTGATTTACTGGGAAATTGTAAATTGATTAGCATGATTAAGAAGATAATACTGGAAATAAAATGGGATTTTAGTTCGCAAAATTAAAGGTTAGAGGATAGAGATTACCAGCTTTGTTTCTGTGCTGCGATCATCAGTCGTAATTTTCACACAAATTTTCAGTTTGATATGTTTGCGTCATAGTGAAGGAGAGGTACTCCGTATTAGTTTTTATGCCGTTTACCTCGTTCAATTTCAGCTTGATTCGAGTTGAATAAAATCATAACGGCGTTAAAAATTTTACGGTTTAAGTTGTGTAAATTTTTACGGTTTAAGTTGTGTTATACTTGACCAATCGCTTGAACCGTTGTAAATTTATTATACCCGTATGATTTGGAAATGCAAAATGAAAAAACTAAATACGAACATGAAAAAGAATCCTTTTTGTTTTGCATTGCTATATATTGACTTGTTGAGTAACACTAGTTACGGCATGATAAGATTAGATTGAGGTTTAGGGTAACCTTCTAGTAGGAAGACTTTGTGATATCTCAATTCGTAAATTCTCGTCCACTTACGGTGTAACTTTGAAGATACTCCTAATCTAAAAGGTCATACAGTATTGTTTTTTTATTTTTATTTTTATTTTTCGGTTTGGTAAATATTTTTCTCTTGTAAAGTGTTGTTCTTTACCCTTTTATCGGTGTTTAGATGGCCGCGGTTAACAAGGGATTGAAGCTCGTGAGTCTTGACATCTATCGGGCTTCATTCATTTTTCCAACTAAAAAGATTGATAATATTCCAATGCAATGACACGCTATCGAACGGCCCCTTAGTATAAAATCTGTGGAAAACAGAGTTAGTTGCTCTTACGATCAACTCCCTTTACTTCGGAAAAAATTATATTATCAAAGTCACGATGTTTTAACTATTTATTAAGAGAATCACTAATTCACTATTACCTCCCAATTCATTCATACACCAAACTTTAGCAAAATGTATCAAAAACAATCTACCAATTAAAAAAAGGTTAATTAGACAAATAACATTAGTAGTTATAAATCAAGATGTATGTATAACATTAAGCTATACTACTAGTATGTATCAACAACAACATATTTAACCTCATTACCTTAAAGGCTCCCGCCCGCCATAAGGCGGGGTAAGGGGGGTCGGATACACGCAAACCTTATCCCTATGGAAACATAGAGAGGTTGCGTACGGAATACTACTAGTATGTATATCGTGTAAAAATAAATCATAGGATTGGTATAGGGGCAGAAAGTTGGATGAGCTCAGATTCAGCCAAGCTAAGTGGAGGGAGTGAGAAGTTACTATAAGTAGAACTTCCTCTCCTAATTTCCTGCATAGTTAGCAAAGCTGCCACTGTATTTCTAAAAATGCCTTCACCAACTACACTTAGTTCATTTCCCCTGCCTTTACTATTCTGTTCTTCACTACCACCCACACCAGCTGGAAACATTGCATCAATGGTGCTCTCCAACTCCTTTACGAGCTTCGATACGAGGTCGGTCGTGAAGAAGGGTTGCTCTAGTACCTTCTGTATGAAGGGTAAGCGTAGTACGCTTCCGGTTCTCTTGTCGTACTTCTTCAATATCTTTGCCAGCCCTGTACAAAACCAACAAGATGGTTTAGTTTCATTATGTAATAATAATAATAATAACGCTAACCCAATGCATATCATGCAATGCCCGTATATATACTAAAAATACACTAGTAGAAAGAACACTATTTTTAGATGAACCGTGATGAAAATTACGACAAAGATAAGAAGGGCAAGCCATTTAGATTAGTTAATTGTTTAAGCACGCTACCACAATGTTGGGGCTAGCAAAACTGCACATATATGTTTGAAAATTGAGTCCGAGAACTGATCAATTTACTGTGACAAAGGGCGGCCGGTTTAATGAGCATTATGCTTTATATGTCATTATTATATTCCAAAGCTAATTAAGCTTTGTTAATCATTAAGCTAAGCATCAGATTAGGGTTCATATGCTCTTACATAAGTAGCAAAGGAATAACCAAAAAAAAAAGCTTATAATGTGTTATTGGAACAAAAAAAAAAGTGGTGGGATAATGCTAATTAATTTACCAGTGTAATTAATGTTGCTGTAGTTGATAAGGAGAACCATCTCTCCATGAAAATTGACTATATCATTTCTAATTCTTCCCATTTCTTCTCTGTAATATATTTTGGATGGATGACTTCCATTTGCCCCCCATACCTCCTGCGCCCTTTCTATTCTTTGCTGCAATTCCTGCACACAACAATAGCTCATCTTTTAACATCAATGATACGGAATACCAAACACGATCACACTTGATGTAAACGAGTTTTGAATATAGGTCTTTTTTTAACTGTCGGGTTCTACTCCAATATTAGTTAATTAGACTACAATGAGAGTTATGTTATCCTAACTTTTCGGGTTTAAAGAGAGATGGTAGATTATTGGACAGCTAAAAAAAAAATGTTATTGTGCATGCTTAGATCAGTACGTAGGCTATTAACCAGCATGAAAAGTCAAGTAATCAACTAAT
Source organism: Spergularia marina (assembly GCA_963680865.1). Lineage (NCBI taxonomy): Eukaryota > Viridiplantae > Streptophyta > Magnoliopsida > Caryophyllales > Caryophyllaceae > Spergularia > Spergularia marina. The sequence continues at coordinate 22,765,777 of OY804551.1, read as the reverse complement.
TATATAACCAAGTTGTTATGTGTAATCAAATTTTGAGGAGACAAGACAACATCGAGCTTATAAAATTGGCCATGTACAAGCATTCCTATTGATGTAATGAAATTGAGCATCTTCATGCCACCTTTCTACATGATCGGTTCCTCCCAATCAGTTTTACATACTCCGTATATGATATACCCTTTAAATTACCTTCCCAAATTGGTAAAAAGTTCTTTGCTTTTCTTCCTTTATCTCGATTTTTGCCCGCTATTGAAAAGTTAACTCTAGTATCATGTACGATATAATTTTCCCACTAAGCTAAGGTCATCGTATTCATATGCAAATTCCTAAATGTATGCATGGTGAGCAAAGTTCGATTATCTTTCTAGTAATCATTACTTGATAGTTGATACCAAACATTCTGACCATCATCCACAGCACGATAATTACCAATTAATTTTTCACCGTTAAAACTAACACCACAAATGCAGAAAGGAATAATGGTATAGTAGTATCTCTAGTCTCTACGTATCATGTCGTAATTAATTAACCTGTGTTATTAACGACGTCATCGATCACATTTAACCTTAACAATCCAAGGGATTGATGAAGCGAGGGAACAATGCCTAAAGTATTTGCGTAAGCAATTCAAGGTAGTGGTAGCATATTCTTTGGGTTCTTGGGACATTTTTGTAGATCAGCCTTCTCTTTTGACGAAAGAAGGATGTATAGCATATCCTTTTTGAAGTACTCCTATGGATACCCATCAGTTTCACAGGTGTCCAAATTTGTACATCATAAAATACCTTTCTTCAAGTTACTGACTACAACTACCCCACATTTTGTGACCAAATGCGTAAATGTTAAGGTAACTTATTTGGACTCCATCACAAAAAAGCTCATAGATAATAAGTCGTATACAAAGTGTACGTAATCTCTAAAATTAGGCTAAAGAATGGAATAATAACATCATGCGATAATAGCGTAATTTTTTTTTTTTTTTTATGTGTGAATTATTTGTCATAACACTCATAAGTGCTCGAAGAGAGTAGTGTATACCTGACTTAATTAGTCAATAAACGAGTTTTAATTTGTCTACTGTACAATTTTATCGTGTTTACTAAAACTCGTTAAGTAATACTGCATAAATAATGTATGCTCCTTTAAAAGGCCGTTATTTAGTCTAAGAAACACATTACAAGGGTTTCAGATTAATATAGATTGCTAGTTAATTACTCACTTGTAGAAGATGAGCATGCATGAATGATTATATCTAAAACATAGAGATTAGACTCTTTTTTTTTTTTATCACATACACAAGTGATAATGATAAAGGACCATCAATTCCAATTGGTCATGGCAGATACACCTATTAACCAACCAAAATCATTGCTTATTAAAATTCCTTATTACACCACTTATTAATATATGGGCCACTTTGATTTACATATGTTTGAAGATTTTCCGTTGATTTTCTCCCAACATAATTGGAACAAAAAAATCGATTAGTCAAAATGTCGGCCTATTCTGTATAAAAAAAAAAAAAGAGTTGATTAAGACCCCATTTTCCAAAAAAAAAAAAAAAAAAAAAAAAGATTAAGACCTCAATGAAATGCTAATTAGTAATTAGTAGTAATAATGATAAAAATACTTCTAAAATATCGAAATTCCCAAAATATATAATATGAACTACAAAATAAAACAATGGTACGTACGTACGTACCTTATGTCTAATAATAAAATCTTCTTCCTTCTCCATGAAGAAGGCATTGAACCTATCAATCTCATTGTTCAAGAGGCAGACAAACTCCGCCTCCGCCTTGTCGTACGCTAGTGATCCATTCAACAAGGCCGGCGACGACGAGATCAACCTTACAAGCTTCTTCAACTCCTTGTACGACAAAAACTTGTCACGCCATTCCGGCAATGTTTCACGAATTTGTTGATTAAGCCTCTTTCCAAACTTCATTATTAAATATATATATAGGGTCGAGTTTAGATACGAGAAACGCGAAAAATATACGAGTAAGGAGTAGATAGCAATGAGTAATTGAGTAGTGAGTAGTATGAGAGAGGGGAGATGAGATAGAGGTTTATATGAAGATGGAATGTGGGAGAGTTAATAAAAAGAATATAGAATGGCATATGCTTGGAGTGTTTATATGGTTAAGTATTAGTAGTAGTGAATAGTAGTGTGACAGAAATAAAAGGGTAATAAAAAGGAGCGTTTGGAGTGCAGGGAGAAAAGGAATTTCTCGGCATATTCTGTTAGTATTGAATATTGAATGGACTTTTACTAATGTAGGAAGTGGGTCAATTGTGCCAAACAAGGACTTAGGATTATTGATGTCTCATTTTCTCATTGTTGCTTAATGTTTGGTATTTAATTGTCACGTCAATTGCATGTTTACTTTGACATTGAGGCTGGAATTGGGGGTATTTTTCTTTATAGTTATATAGTCTTATTGATTCGGTGTCACCTTATACTCCCTCCGTTTCTTTCATTTCTTTACAGAGAGAAAGTGGGGGAGTACCAAGGTGGAAGAGAGAGAAGTGGATTTAGAGAATATTAAGAGCATGTATTAGTGGATGGTGGGGTCTGATGCAAATGAAATCAGAGTTGATTCCCCCTTAATCTGGCGCCAAACATTCCCCACTAAAAATTTCAGTTTGGAGCCAAAATGAAAATTCAACTTTTCATTCAAAATGGGGATTTGTTTCCCTCCCATTTTCTGCCTTTTCTGTATAAAGAGAGAACCTGTTTTAATTTTACACAAGGAGAGAGAAAATGTGGGAGTTTAACCCTTAATACAACCCCAAATTTAATTCAAAATATACAAATACAACTCTAAATTATTGTCATCTACCACTAATACACTACAAATCTACGATCAAAATGCCTCCTAGTGCGGGTGGTGGTGTTCCATACTCGTTTTCTGCTGCTGCAGCGGCTTTGGAAGCAAGATCAGCACCATCAATCTCATTCGACTCCGAATCAACAGTTTCGGCAGCAACAGCATCCACAGCAACAACATCTACAGCAACATCTAGACCTGCAACATCACAAACTCCAACGGTGAAAGAGAAGCGATTCACCAACAAAGAAAAACGTGAGATTGTTTTTGCATTTGCAAGGAACTTAACCATAGAGAAGAAGTTACGCAGGGGTCTCATAGGCGAGCTTGCGGCAAAGTACAAGGTTAGTAGAGTAACCATCAGTAACAATTGGAGGGCAACAAAAGTAGATGTCATTGCCGGCAGACTTCCAGAGAACGACAGAAAGTACAAGGGTCAGAAACAAAAACTATTCATTGATCTAGAAGCACTCAGAACAGTCCATAAGATGGAGAGGACCAACATAAGAGATCTAGCCATTGCACTAAAGACGTCAACATCAAGCGCATACAGGCTAGTTGTGAGAGGTAAAATCAGATCACACTCTTCAGCTTTAAAACCATATTTGACAGATGAGAATAAACTTGCTAGGATGCAATGGGTATTAGATCACATAAACCCTAGAAGTATCACTAGATCAAGGCCAATATTCAAATCAGGATATGGGAGAGTGCACATTGATGAAAAATGGTTTTACTTGACACGAGCTAATCAAAAGATTTACCTTCTACCTGATGAAATAGACCCACATAGATCATGTAAGTCAAAGAGATTCATCACCAAGATAATGTTTATGGCCGCAGTTGCTAGGCCTATATATGATGATTTTGGCAATGTTGTTTTCGATGGTAAACTTGGCATATGGCCATTTACAGTGAAAATACCAGCCATGAAATCATCAATTAATAGGCCTAGAGGAACATTAGAGGAGAAGCCAGTTGAGAGCATTAACATGGAAGTGACCAAAAGATGCATGATAGACAAGATACTTCCCGCAATCAAAGAAAAATGGCCACAAGGTTATGGTAAAATTATAACAATCCAACAAGACAATGCAAGGCCACACATAGAAGATAGTGATCCAGATTTCAGAAAGGCAACAGAGGAGGGGGGATGGCAAATCACACTAGAAAATCAGCCACCAAATAGTCCAGACATGAATTGTCTAGACTTGGGTTTCTTTAGAGTTATTCAAGGCATCCAGCATAAGAAAAAAGCAAAAACAGTGTCACAACTTGTAGATGCAGTCACAGCAGCGTATGATGAAACAAAGGTAAAGACTCTAAAGTATGTTTTCCTAAGTTTAATGAATTGCATGAAAGAAGTTCTGAAAGCAAAGGGAAACAACAATTACAAGTTGCCTCATATGAACAAGAAAAAGCTAGACAGACTTGGCATACTACCAGAGAACGTCAAAATAGATATGACATTGTACAGAGACAGTCTTGAGGAGGTTGAGCATCAAATAGCAGTAAACAAGAGCAAAGCAGAGGCTAAGCAAGCAGCAAAAGAAGCTGCAGCAACTGCAGAAATTAAGGCAGCAGCCCGACAAGAAGCAGCAAAAGTGAGAGCAACAGCTAGAGACGAGGCAGCATTAGCAAAACAAAGAGCAAGAAAAAAGGCAGCATTAGCAAAACAAACAACTAGAGAAGCCACAACCAAAGAAAAAGCACAAGCAAGAGAGGAAGCAACAATAGCAAGATCAAAAGCTAGAGAGGATGGTAGAAAACAAGCAGCAATAGCAAGAGAGAAAGGTAAAGAAGACGCATCAAATGCAAGAGCTATTGCTAGAGAACAATCAGCAAAAGCAAGGGCATCAGCAAGACTCACCACAACAATCAACGACAACAGTAAAGTGTAACATGGTGGTGAAGGTCCAAGGTAAGTTTGAACGATGATCAAGTTTTGGAGTAACATGCATGACCATGATTCAAACATTGCTTGGCCTAACATTTTGTAAGTTTTTGTGTGCACACTAAGAATATTACATCGATGCAAGCACACTAATTGGTAACTTTTTGTATTGTATTGAAACTTGAAATATAACATCGATGAATTGCACACCATTATTTTGTACCCACTGCACACTATGCATTTCAGTTTATAATGGAAATTTAATTAGCATTGCACAACCAAAACAAGCACATAATGTTACAAAACATGAAAAGGCAGCTCTCAGATCAGGTGTGAGTTTGCCTATCATCACTGAGCTGCCTAGGGTTACATACAATGGGCACGCATTGGCCAGGGCCTCCGACTAACGTTCGATACCTTAGGGTGACAAACATATGATGACCTCCAACTAAGGTTCAATACGTTAGGGTGACACACTGGCCAAAGGTACTAACACACTACATAATAACCCTATAACTTGAGGCACAAAAAATCATCATGTCACCCTACAAACCCAAGCCTGCAAGCCAACCTGATTCGACCCCAAATGAAGACAACCTGTTCGACCCCAAATAAAGCCAATTTAAACCAATTACTCCCAAATCAAGCCAATTTGAACCAATTCGACCAAATCATGCCAATTAAAACCAATTTTAACAAATCAAGCCAATTAAAACCAATTTTACCAAATCGTCCCACTTTGAAACAATTAGACCAAATCCGGACAATTTAAACCAATTCGACCAAATCAAGCGAATTGAAACCAATGCGACAGAATCAAGCGAATTTAAACCAAATCGACCTGAAATCGTCCCTATTTTAAACAATTCGACCAAATCGTCCCAATTTATACCAATTCGACCAATCAAGCGAAATTAAACTAGTGCAACAGAATCAAGCGAAATTAAACCAATGCAACAGAATCTAGCGAAATTAAACCAAATCGACCCCAAATCGTCCCAAATCAAGCGAATAAAAATCAATTACTCCCAAATCAAGCGAATAAAAATCAATTACTCCCAAATCAAGCGAATAAAAATCAATTACTCCCAAATCAAGCCAATTAATTCAAATTAATCAATTTGATCAAATCAAACCACAACCACCCAATTAAACCCAATCATAAACAAACATGCAAATAAACACAATTAATTGAATATTAAAAAGAAGGCTCAAGAAATCACCAGATTTAGGAGGGACAATAGGGCGTTAAAATGCGCAAGATCGACTTCGCACTCTCCCGAATTAACCGCTCCTTCTGTTCAAGTCCCCGTAACTCCTCTAGCAATTGCATCTCATACTCGTTCATTTTCGGGTACATTTTCGAAATCATAGAAGAAGACAAGCACCTCCTTTTCGGAGATGGGATCTCATCCTCTGGCTCAGAATCGGGTACAACTGGGGCTAGGATGCGATCGATGTAGACATCATCGACCAAACGCGTCAGATCAGGACCGCCACTGTAAATAATGCCCGGAGGAGGCGACATGCAACTTGAGGCTCAATAATTGCACGAGGGGGCGATTTAACACCACAATACGGTGGTGTTTCCATGCGAGAAAGCGGTGTCGCGTCAATAGCTTCCGAATCGGAAGTTGAATACCTAATAACCTCCGACGGCTCCTGTGTTGAATCGTCAGAGGACCAGAAATCAGAGGGTAGTTGAGATAAAGGCAAAGACATCGCAATGGACAGATTTGGGTTCGTAGGAGATGAGAGATCAAGAAAGCAGATGATTTCGGCTAGGGTTTTTGGTGAGTTGCAGAGAGGAGAGAGAGAGAGAGAGAGAGAGAGAGAGAGAGAGAGAGAGAGAGAGAGGGAGGGAGATGGATGAAAAAAAGGATCGGGTGAATGATACGAGGGGGGGTAGGGGAGTAATTACTGAGTATTTTGGGGGAGTAAATATTTTGGGTGGGTGAATAAATTTTGGGTGAATAAAAGTAGTTGGGTGATTGGGTTGGTGGATTATAAATATGGAGGGAAAGGTTAGTGGATTAATTAGGTTTATTGGCCCAATTAGTAGTTGGGTTAGTGGATCAAGTAAGGGTATAATAGGTAATTCAAATGGGTTAAGTTGTCCCAAAATAGAAACGTAAAGAATTGAGTGAATTTGCTGAAAACGGAATACATAAAGAAACAAAAGAAACGGAGGGAGTACATGTTTTATGGTTGTAGTGATATAGGAGCTTAATTAACCTACCTGATCGGTATAAAATAACTAAAAATGTGATATGTATAATGGGACATAAAATTTCCTCTTCCCTCTCTTTTCTCTTTGATCAATAATCATGTCTCCAGGACTCCACCTTTGCTTCCGGGGAAATAATTTTGCCTATATCTAAAACTCACTTAAACAAGTTATGCTAAATTAGGAAAAAAAAAATGGTGAAAATGCGAATGACCAAAAAGCCCACGGGCTGAACTTGGGCCTGATTTTTTGGCCCAGTAGATGTAGGCCCGGTTCATGATCTCCTCTAGTAATACATTTCTTTTGGTCTGCCCATGTTCTATTGTAAACTGGCGTAAAGTAGACATGACGAACATGTCTGTGTAAATGTGGATCTAGATTAGGCTCCTGGTGAACATCGTTATTGTGGCTTGTGAACAAGTAATCAGCTTTTCGGTCGTTGGTGTCATGGTGTGCATATTTGTGAGCGACGATGTTGTCCTCGACGACGCAATTACATTTATCAGTTAAACCAGCTTTGTTTTCGTTCATCACCATGAGCCCATAACGATTGACAATGCAGTTACGTTACCTATATAAAAAAGGTAGAATATTTTGAAGATTTTCATTTTTCATTTACACAGAATAGAACCTTTTATAATTGTTAAACTCAGCTTATCTCAAAACAAGTTTAATTTAAGAAATAAAATCTCCAAGGAAGAAATATTCTTTTGATTACGATTTCAGTTTTCAATCACGCTAATCTTCTTAGATTTATTACGTAATCAATATCATAGCATCGGTTAAACGAGCAAAAAGTAAAATGTTCAACCATGTAGATAATCAGACTTTAACATGTTAAGTCAAAGTCTAAATACAACCATGATCGAGCCGCATAAAAGACCAAATCTAATACTACGGTGTATTATTATGTATATGTTTAAACCCGAAACCAAATCTTCTTGTAATTGTAAATTAGTCGAGTTCAGATCCAATTCTCGACACGTCCCAAAACATAGGCAAAAAACGAACACTTGGTAACGACCAAGGAGTGAGGACTTTCATATTTTTCAATTGGGTTCTGTTGTATTGTAAATACCATCTTGCACAAAAAAAAAAAAAAAACCACCTGAAACATGCAAAACCGGCAACCAACCACCGCGGCAACCACCAGACGCGACGCCAAACAAATCGTCGACGTGCTCCCTTCTTACATCTCCATCTACAAAAACTCCATCCCGAACCCGAGACCGAACCCAGCTCCGGACCGGACCACGATCCTGAAATGGTTCGCCACTCTCTCTCCTCTGCAGCGCGCCGCGCACCTTACAATTGTGGACCCCACCTTCACGCAACTTCTCCTCCGCATGCGCCGCCACAACGACACCAACAACCACCGCCACTCTCACCTCACCTTCTTCATCCTTCCCGATATCCCCGCCACCACCTACTCCTCCTTGTCACGTGATCCTGTCCCCTTACCTACTCTCCTCACGCGTCGCTCACGTGGCTTCCTCGCCCGAGTCGCCGAGCGGTCAGCTGAGTCGACTCGGTCTCTCTCCGATTCCGTCCTCTTGTTCTCCTCTCGCGAAGGTGTTTCTACTCCGTACGGCGCTGGTTCGCTTGATACGGTGTCGTTTAGGGAGGAGTTTCTCGGTGACGTGGATGTGTTTGTTGGCGTGATGGATACGGTGTCGGATTACGGGTTTTTGAACGGGCCGGCGGAAGAATGGGCGGAGGTAGGGTTAGAATTGGCGGAGCTGCGGTGGTTGAAGGGGAAGGGGTATTATAGTTTGGAGGAGTTTGTGGGGAATAGAGTGGAGGTGGCGTTGCGAATGGCGTGGTTGAGTGCGAATTCGAGTGGCGGAGGTGGGAGGAAGAGAGGCGTGAAGTTGAAGGAGAAGGCGAAAAATGTGGTAGGGTTAGGAGCTAATGTGTATTGGAGGAAGAGAGGGTGTGTTGATTGGTGGGAGAGGTTGGATCATGGTGTTAAACGGAGTATTTTTCGGACTATTTTGGGGACGTCGGCGAAATCTCTGGTATGATTCTTGGTATCGGTTGGTTGTTGGTTTGTGATTATATATATGAATGAACCTGTTTATGCTGATAGATAAATTTTCGCCTTTTCTGATGTTTAATGTTGCATACACTGAATTAGATTATAGCAATGTTGGCAGTGTTATTCAAATTTGGAAGCAAGTAGACACTTTGCATTTAGGTAACAGTTGCTAACATGCTGGGAAGTTTGCTTTGTTAGCGCCTTTTGTTGGGTCATGTGCAGGCGAATTGAGTCATTGTGGTATAATCTTAGTTGAAAAGTAGTGCCAATGTGCCATAAATATCCTTATGGAGCGAATGCCCTTCTCATGGGGTAGGGGAGGGGGAGGAGGAGGGGAGATGAGGCTAAATTATACCATGCTCCCGGGAGCACAAGGAGCATGGTGGTTCTTCTCACAATAAAGGAGTAGGGACCACACTTAAATAGATTTTAAATTATTTTAAGTGTGGTCCCTACCCCTCTATTGTGAGTAAGACCACCATGCTGCCTGTGATCCCGAGAGCATGGTATAACCATTGGGAGATAAGAATATGGCGTATAGGGAGAGTTTGTTCTATAGTTGCATTGTGTTTTGAATGGTGAGCTTGTTGGGAGGTGGATCTTAAGGGTATAGGCATGTTGTAGGCTATGACATGTAACAATTGGTTTGCAAGGTGTGCTTCCTCTCAGTAGGTGTTGTACAAACTACGGTCCTTCTGGAAATTGCCTGGCATATTTGTCATTTGGTATAGTAAAACACAGTGCAAATTTGTCGAAAATGCATGACCTGTTTGTAGGAGTTTTCCAATGTTGAGAACCTATCCCTGGTTAGCTGTTAGAGAAGAAGGTGATCAAGCTGTGTGATGCCCTTATGCCTTTTACTTTTATTGTTAGGTGACTTAGGTCTTGCCACCTGGCTCACCTATCTGAATATAATGGTTTTAAAGGCTCACGACAACTTAAGTTAGGTTTTAAATTAAGCGTAAAATTTGATATAGCAGGAGCTTGTAAAATATTTGTATTATTGTGTTATAAACTCACCGCCGTATCTGCAGAACTCACAAATTATTTTTAGAGCTTGACATGGTTTTAAGACTCTGAGGTTTGTGAGGAGTTTTTCAACACATGACTGAATTTATTTACAGATCTACATCTACCAACAGAATATTTAATATGTCGACTCCTTTGAAATTTTTGTGAGTTCAAACTAGAATACATGTTTCTAGACTATCAGCCTCGATTAAGTATCTCTAGAAGCCGAGATGTGGATTGGAGACATAAGGAAGCAACTTAGGTATCAAAGACCTTGGTATGTCTTAAACTTAAAATAAATCGTTTCATTCCAAGTTGGCATCCTTGAGGTTGAAGAAGAAGATTATTTAATTGCTAGAACTTTGGGAATGGCTAAGTCTCTCCCCAATTGAGATTGAGATTTGAGACTGTAACAGCTTAGATATCAGGGATTCTTTGTGCTACAAGGTCATCTTGTAGTTATCTCTGAAACTATACTGACTTCTGATTATTGTAAGTTTGCAGACTGATGAAATTTTAAAAGACAATGATGTCATCCTGGAAAATGGTTGCTGGCAATTGGATATGGGAGTGCATCAGTCTTTGAGAAACAGTTATCAAGGTTCCTCCAATTCATCCACAACAGATTTTTTACAAAGACGTGCAGATTTTGAACTAACGTCGAATCTGGGTGCATCCTCTTCCAAGCTCCCTTTTTCAATAGTGGGTGCTCTTAATCAATTGATTGTGCTCCAATCTGTAATTAGCCTGGCAATAATGTCCCCTCATGATGATTTTGATAACAAGAAGATTTTCTTCAGCTCTTTGGATTCTGTTAGTACGATATCAGATGGACTTCTAAGGAAAATCAGGGGATTGCTTATGGTTGTTTCACTTGATTCTACTAAGTTTGAGCTTCTGGTGGAGAGTAATCAGAAAACTATGCCTAAGTCATCCAAAGAGAAGAAAGCAGCAAGTCATCGTAAGAAGAAGGGGAAGAACCATGATTCTAAAAGGTCAGGTACTGCCCAAATGAATTCTGCTGGTGGCTTGGTCTCCGACAAAACTGTTCAGGTACTTCTCTTATCTGTAGGATTTAGCTCTTGGTTTCCAAGCTCTGACATGGCAAAGATGCAGAGTTAGTACTTAACTACTTAGTAACTTACAGGACCTTAAATCTGGTTTAACATGCGCGAACAAAACAGGTGCCACTCTTGATGGAGTTGGTAGGCCAAATTCTGCAGAAAAAAAGGTAATCTGTTATTCAATGTCCATTTCAGTACCTTTCTTTTATCTTTTCATTGGTGTTTTTTTTTTTTTTTTTTTTCTCTCTCTCTCTCAAGGTGTCTTACTTTTCTTTTGCCACAAATATATTAAACTATTCACATCAAACAGGAAAATGTTGAAATACTGTCCCCTGAGAGGTTGCCAAATTGTGTACCAAAGAAAGGAAAACAGAGCAAAAAGAAGAAGCTCCGTGGGAGATTTGATGTTTCAAGAGAAGTGGAGAATACCTCTTCCTCTAGTACTTCAGAATGTGGGAGACAGCAGAGTGCAATGGGCCCTTCATCCACTGGTTTAGAAGAAGCTTCTAAAGATGTTTCTTTGTGTTGTCAGAGTGCTGAAAAGCAGAGTTTTGAGCAATGCACGTGTAAGTTTGTCAGGAAAGACAACGATTTACCTAGCAGTAAACCAGAAAATTTTGCTGTTTCTCTGGCGGAAAGGTTTGACTCTCATCCATCTACAAACAAGCAGAAGAATGGTGAATGTGTACCCAAAGTGGTGAATGTCAATCATCTTGCAGATTCTGGTAGATGTTGTGTTGTAGTGACTGCAGGGCAATCTGATGTAGCAGATTCTGTTATAGTGAAAGAAGAGGAGTCCCATAGTGTGCAGAAACGTGAAGACTGTGACAAGGATCAAGCAATTTTCGTGTCTCAGAAAACAGTAGATGTGAAAAACGAACCTGTTGCAAGGCATGAACTAGATAATCTGACTAAATATGGCCAACCGGTAATTCCCTTATGTTATCCTTCGTATGAGTGGCCCGCTGTTACTCCTCTTCGTTTGGCTAGCTTCAATTCGCAACATCTTCCACATGCTACTGATAGATTGCATTTAGAGGTCGGTCACAACTGGCAAAACCGCTTTCGACATTCCTTTGTACCACAGATGCATCAGGCCAATTCTTCCATTGATGGAAGGGTTGGCAGGATTATGTCACAACCACGGCCTGCGAGTCTTGATTGGCCTCCGATGTTACAGACTTGCAGCTATGATACCACATATATTACCAGACAACAAGCAGCTGCACAGAAGGGTTTTTCTGCTCAAAGTCTTAACAAAAATGGACTTAATGAAGAGAGAAAAGTTCCTTCAGATTGTAATGACATGTGTGAACAGTTATGTACACAAGAGGTAGTTGATGACTATGATAGCCATTGGGTATCAGAAGAAGAATATGAAGTGCATGGCATAGACTATAATCAGTATTTTGGTGGCGGGGTGATGTATTGGAATCCTTCTGACTATCGGGGGAGTAGTTTCTCCCGCCCTCCTTCTCTTAGCTCTGATGACAGTTCATGGGCTTTGCGTGAAGCTGACATGAGTAGGACTGTTGATGACATGGTTGCATTTTCATCCTCTTACAGTACAAATGGTCTGAACTCTCCATCAGCTGCTCCCTTTTGTTCGCCTTTTGAGTCCATGGCTTCAATAGGTTATGTTAGGCCAGGAAACGAAGGAAAATTGGCACATAATTCTTCAACTGTGGCGGACTTGGAAGCAGAAGAAAATGTTGCGGGATCTTTGGCAAATATTGCTATCGACAGTGATGCTAAATCTGGAGACTCGCTTCCTTATCCAATTCTAAGGCCTATTATAATTCCTAGTATGTCCAGGGAAAGATCAAGATCTGAGTTCAAGGGTAATCAGGATCTTAGAAGCCCTTGTGTTCCTCCCAACAGGCGTGAACATCCTCGAATTAAACGACCACCGTCACCTGTGGTGCTATGTGTTCCACGTGCTCCCCGTCCTCCTCCACCATCTCCTGTTGGAGACTCCAAAAGGCATAGGGGATTCCCAACAGTTAGATCTGGTAGCTCTAGCCCGAGACAGTGGGGCGTGAGAGGGTGGTTTCATGATGGACCTAACTTTGAAGAAGCTCATGTACGTGTGGACGGAGCTGAGGTGGTGTGGCCATCATGGGGAAATACAAATTTCTCTGCTCGCCCACTGGTGCAGCCTCTACCTGGAGCGATTCTGCAGGACCGCCTGATTGCAATCTCCCAATTATCTCATGATCAGGAACATGTATGTGATGTGCCTACTTTGTTGTTGCTTTGAGATTTATATTTCCGCTTCTCAGTGGTTTACTATTATTCATTGCAGCCTGATGTCGCGCTTCCCCTGCAACCTCCAGAGTTTTTAAACTGTCCTACCAGGAAGGCATCTCTTCCTTTCATGCAAACTCTTCTTCATGAGGAAATTGACTCCTTTTGTAAGCAGGTAATGCATAGTTGTTTAAGATCTTCTTTTGAGTGGTTTCTGTTTATTTCGCATGCTATCTAGCGTTTATTCTCTTTCCTTTAGATGGCATTATAACAGTTTTCACATTGTGTAATTATCATCACAAGGTTGCTGCTGAGAATTTGATCAGGAGGCCTTATGTTAATTGGGCTGTTAAACGAGTAACACGTTCCCTTCAAGTTCTGTGGCCTCGTAGTAGGACAAATATATTTGGCTCCAATGCAACTGGCCTATCCCTTCCAATAAGTGATGTAGATCTTGTTGTTTGTCTTCCTCCAGTGAGGAACTTGGTGAGCATTGTGTTGTTTTTTGTTTCTTTGCTTGGCTAAGACAAAAAGTTGTGGTCATTCTTATGACTTGGCATAAAATTTACATTTTTACATTTGTAGGAGCCTATTAAAGAAGCTGGAATCTTGGAAGGACGCAATAGTATTAAAGAGACATGTTTACAGGTATACTAAACACAACAGAGGTGCATTTTGCCTGTGATTTGTTTTGACTTTCATTCTTCTGTTCGATTTTACCAAATTTCGATTTGACGATGTATGAAAGAAATTTCAACTGGGTGATTCTAAACTGAAACAAAGCAGACCTTTTTGTTTCTCTCCTCTGCTTCCTGTACTTTTGCTCAAGTGTTTTGTTATATTTTGCCACAATGGCTAGTGGGTGGACAGAAGTTATACGTGGCGTATTCATTGATAGGCTACTGAGTAAAGTGGCCTGACCTGTGAAGAGAATTGATAGGGTTGGATTAGTCTCTCTCACCACAAGCAGACTGGTCTGGTTCATACACTATGTTTATTACAGTCAGGCAAGAGGGTGGGTGGTGTGGGGGTGGGTAAGACAAAAAAGATACAGGTGTCGCACCCTTGGACGCCTGTAATAGACATCCTACATTACTTATCAGGAAAAAAAAATGGGGAACTTGTCTTGTCTTTGCCTTCACTGCTTAGTGTATGAGTGTTCTTATATTCGATTGAGATGGTCTTATATAACAATTTATGACCAGTTATTCTTTTAAGCTTTCTTGAATGTGAGGCAAATGCCAAAGATTATGCTGTTGTTATGGAATAGAAGGTGATGTGGGATTGTTTGATAAGGTAGGCTGCTAGCTGGGGTCTGGGCCTCTGGGGATATAGCTCATTGCAGTGAGCTTTTTCTTTGGGATGATTATTGGCATTGCTTGATACTTTTGGTTGTCATAGCTTTTCCTTTTAAACTGTGATGTTGCATACTTTTTCTTAGAATCTTTCGTGTCTCTTCGTTGGTGCTGCTTTGCCAAATCAATTTATTTGGAACACATTCTCCAGCATGCTGCCAGGTATCTGGGAAACCAGGAGTGGGTGAAAGCTGATTCATTGAAGACTGTGGAGAATACAGCGGTAACACCCGTTTTCAAATGTTTATAACTTCTTTTAGGTCCGACAATTTATTTTGTTCGACAATTCTCCTTTTCTTGTAGATTCCCATTATCATGCTCGTGGTTGATGTTCCACGTGATTTAGTGACTGCTCCTATGATGTCTCATCGGCACACCTATTTCAATGAACAATATCAACTGGATAGTGGTCCAAATGTTGGTCAAAATACTATTGCTGGTTCAGACAATTCTCCCTCATCGACGGGCTCAGAAGTCAACTGCGACAAAGACTCTATATCAGTTCGTCTTGACATTAGCTTTAAGTCGCCATCACATACTGGGCTCCAAACAACAGAATTGGTACACAATTATAATGTGATTTTTTCATAGTAATCTGTTTGTTTTGTGAACATTTTGAAATCTATTGGTTAATCTAGAGTTGAATGCTAGGAGCCTAGGAGTTTGAATTTTGGTCATTTAACGCAAAATTGAATAATTGTGGGAGCATTTTTGCATCAGCTTTATGTGTGTTAGAGTAATTACAAACCCTTTGGTGCCTGGACTATTAGGACTGTAAACAATGTTGATATCTAGCCTGACAACTCGCTTTTATCTCATTGAATGTTTTATAGATGTGTATAAATTGTGTCCCTTATGGTCAATGGACCTTTTATTTTTGTGAGTCATTGAACCTTTGTACCTGTTGCATGTATCACACAGGTGAAACAGCTTACCGATCAGTTTCCTGCAGCTGTTCCACTGGCTTTGGTTCTAAAGCAGTTCTTATCTGATCGTAGCCTTGATCAGTCATACTCAGGGGGCTTGAGTTCGTACTGTTTGGTAAAGTTCTACCCACTTGCCGAATTGAGTACACTTTTATTCAGCAAAAGTTACTGTTCTTGTTTGTTTATTGGTATAAAGTCCTTCTCTTGTGTTTTCATTAAGTTTCAAAGGCTTGATCAGTCTTAGTCCTTTATCAATTTTAGTATTATTGATTTTATAAACTTGGCAAAGACTCAGCTTCTGAATTTTGGTTAATGCTGTGATTTTCCCTGTCTAACTTTTAGCTTCATATTGCTTAAAAATTCTTTTGACAGTTGCAGTGCCAGTGCTTACAGTTTTACATGAGAAATTAGTAATAGGATTTCTCACTTTTGGGGGTGTGCAGAGGGAGGTGACAACCCCCATTCGTATATATACTGATTATGTTCTCATCTTACACTTTTGGCCTTTTGGGGGTATCCTGAAGAAAAGATGGTTACCGTATTTCCTAGAACTGTTAGAGAAGGGGCTCAACTTGTTTATATGGATGGTTTTAGGTTCAAAGTAGGGTTAAAGATTCATCACGCTGGGCTTATGAATGTAATAGGTGAACTTTTTTAGATTACAAGGTTGTGCGTGAGTTGTACACTGGGTAAATCAGGTCCCAAGTCTTGTTCTTCTCTCTCTTCTTTTTATTTTTTATTTTTTTTATAATTAGGTCCTTGCTCGAAATTTTATTTCATGTCTTGTTTGTTTTGTATATAAATCAGATCTCTGATTGCCAGTTTAGCACAGATTCGAACCCGCATTGATAATAAAAACCAAAATGCCATCTGTATGATTTTATGACGTAGTTTGAAATTCTGAGGTATTGCCAAAATTTCATTAAGAATTTGTATCCTGAACAAAATTTTCAAACAGTACTCTAGATGTCAAAACCTGATTTTAATTTGTGAGGTCTACTTTTGCTTTGTATGTATATAAAAACATGACCGATAAGTGATTTAAGACCTGCTGATTCTTTTTGTTGATTTTGCTCTGCTGACCCTTGGTTGTAGATTTTTTGTTGACTTCTTTGGTGTAATGAGTCCTGTAAGCTTGTTCATCTGTGTGTTTATGCGGGATCCCTTAGCAACTGGTCTAGGAGCAGCATAGAATATTTGTTCTGCATCAAGTGTGACAATAATATAAGTCCTTCACACGTGGTTCTAGTTTTACTATATTGAATTATTGCTATAATTATAATTATATGCACAGTTTGCTAAATTCTCATGTACGTGACGCTCACTAAAAAGAGAGTAAACCTTTGTTTAAGCATTCGTTATTTTTTTTAGTGGTGTAAGTATGCTCAGTGTCTTTTATTTTCATTGTTATTCTGTCACAGGTGCTGCTGATAACACGTTTCCTCCAACATGAGCATCATCTTGGCCGGCCTATTAATCAAGTATGACCCAAGTGAATTTGCTGTTGGTTAAAATTGATATTCCATTTTTCTTTAAAATATCTTGGTTGTTGATGGTTGGTCAGAGGGAAGGCAGTCTTTATTGTTGAGGTTGCTTGATTTGATTATGATAACTGTGGCAGATAATTCATAAGCAAGTAGATGTTAAAGTCTTAAAAGGAACAGTGGTTACATGTAACATCTACGGTTGTCTTGCATGTTCTGTCCTTCATCTGTCACAGTGTCACGTACTCACGTAAATTTTCTGAATATCTTGTGCTGATGTTATGATTAATTTGTGGTGAAATTTGATGCATCCTAGTGATGACCCCATAATCGGCAGGGATGTTTTTGCTATCAGAAGAGAAACAAGAATGAGAATTGCTAGTTTTTCAGTAAAAAGTTCATGTGCGCAGGGTGATTTTGGAAAGAAAAAAAATAATGAATCCATGAGAAATACTAGTGGTGGAACTGGTTGACCATGCGCATTTTGGGTCCGTTTTCTGATTGCAAGGTTATTTCAAAAATAAGTCGGATGGTATCGTTGGCAGGTGGTAAAACTCAGCTGTCATTACAAAGTCGTGTCACTTGAATCTTTGGCCTAGCATTGCGTCTGACTTGTTGGCATCTAGGTTAATCTGGGTACTTGCATGTAAAAGTAATGGGTCACTGAAAAGCGTATCGATTTAAAACCTACTTGCTTGTGTTGAGAATTTAGCTTTCGAGCTATCACTACTTGACTTTATTGATTTATTGACATGGCAAAGTCGCCTTCGCAGAATCTTGGAATCCTTTTGATGGACTTCCTCTACTTTTTTGGGTGAGTTGAAGGCTTCTCAGTGATTCTTTTGTCTTTTATTTTGGTGAATTGAATGTGTATACAGCATGATGTCTGGTATCTACATATCTTAATAAAATGAATTCAGGAATGTTTTCGATCCTCGGCAAATGCGTATTTCAATACAAGGGAGTGGATTATATATAAATAGAGAAAGGGGATATAGGTAACTGCTGCAGCATCAATACATGTGTTATTTGATATCTACAAATTTCATACTTTTTCTTTCTTTAATCTAACATTCTAATGTTGCTTATTTATTTGAAACTGCAGCATTGATCCAATATACATAGATGATCCTCTCTTTCCGACAAATAATGTTGGGAGAAATTGCTTCAGAATACATCAATGCATAAAGGCGAGCCTCTTCTTAACCTTACTATGTATATTTATTTAACCCTTTATTGTTTGGGGATAAATTGTATGTTTCCCCCTAGTGTAGCAAGGTTTTATCTTCTAGAAGCATTATGACATCTTGGTGACCCCTTTTGAAAATTTTGCGTTTTATTATCTTTGATCCTTGAAACAGAGTTAACAACTGATATTACTTGTTCAGGCATAGATAGGTGGATGTTTTCTGATATGCATTTTCCAGATTGACACCTCTTTGTTTTCTTACAAGAGGGTGAAAGGGGTTTGGAAAGGAGAGAGAGGGATGTGCTGGAGAGAGACATGGACTTTTCTGTTTGGAAACTTGTGAAAGGATTATTGTGCCCTCTCAAAATTCTTTTTCCTTGTACCATAATGTAGATATGCTTAATTCTGGATGATGATTGTTGAAGGTTCGTCTTTGATGTTTTCCTTTTCATATTAACATTTATGTTTGTGGAACTTTTCAAAAGGCAATCGCACCATGTCTTATATAAGTTCTATTCTGATTGTTAAAGTCTAAGCAAATACTCCCCACCCTACCTTGCTTGTACTGAAAAAGTTGTTCGCAAATATATGCGAGTGTTTTGGTTGAAGAACTTTGTATGTCTTTTTTTATTTTTCATTTTTTTTAATGCAAATCATGTTATGCAGTTCAATAATTATGTTTTGCATAATGCAGGCATTTGCAGATGCTTATTCTATTTTAGAAAGTGAACTCTCTGGCCTCGAGGTGGAGGTTGATGAGAACACTACGCCGCAGCATAGACTACTTCCCAAGATCATTCCTATTCTGAATCCTCCATAACGAGTCATGGGATCTCTTGTGTATCCACAGTTTTTGCTGGTATACAGAAATCTTTTTATGTTAGTTATTTATTTATTATGATAGGTGTAGTATTCTGAACATCTTGATATTTGTGTCTATGTTTTGTTCGCTTCTGGTTCTGGAATCTTTATTAAGGCCTTCCTTGTCCCTTGCAACAAGAAGTTGTTCATAAATCATAATGAACAGTGCACTCAAAGACACCTTATACATACAAACGCTTTGTATAACCCCTTCATTATCTCTCCGCACCTACTGCCCTATTTCGTCCTTCACCATCTTAGCCCCTCTTTTAAGGTTTTTTTTTTTTTTTTTTTTGCCACTCTGTCCTCCATAATTCTTGTTAAAGCTCTCCCATCAGTGTTACACTTGCTTCTCCATAGATAATCTTAGTCGGTTCTCTTATTTACATCAGGGGGCCTCTCTCTCCATTCTTTCCCACAATAAACATGTATGTTTTTGTTATTCTTCAAAGCTTCCCATCCGACGAACTCCTGCAAAGATCTGATATAGAGAATTGTGCATTTGTTAGTCTGTGTTTGCTTTTGTCACGGGTTATCTTAGTTGGTTCTTCATTCTCCTAGAAAGTTGTGCATTTCACTTAGTTTTTTTTTTTTTTCATTGTTCATTTATCATCCTGTGTAGATTTTGGAAAAGAATCTGGGGGATTTTGGCGGGGGTGACATGGAAAAAAAAAAAGAAAAGATGAGTTCAGAAAGGTTAAAGGAGAGTGTTCTGTATGTGGTGGGAGACACTGCTCGAAACTGTCTTTTTGCCCTGAGTTTAATGTAAGTAATTTAACTTCTATTCTGTTACTAACTATTTCATATAATTTTGTTACTTATATGTTAGATTTCGTTGCAGTGCACACTATAAGTAGGACTAACTAAAGTGATGATTTGGCAGGGGCTTTATCAGAGAGAATTGGAGCAGGTTCTCTTACATTAAATCACTCAAAACTGCCCTGTGATGACCCTGCCGTGATTCGTCTTGCCATTATGGTAACCAAAACTCGAGCCTTAGGTTCTTTCTGGGGCTGCTTGTTCATGCTATACGCTAAATGGAATGACATAGGCTTTGAGATCTTGTATGCTTGAAGCCATATCCCTCTATGTGTCCATCTCTTCTTGGTTCCACACCTTCAAGCTTGTAGATTTTAATTCAGAGCGTTATATTATGCAGCAGGTTATGTCTTCTAAATACTAATCAATGAGAAAAACTCAAAATGCATAGGAGAGAGATCATGTGGTTGGATAAAAAATTAATCAGAGTTTTGAAATCCTTTGTTTTTTTGGGAAGTAGTGCATCATATTATAAAATGACCTACTTGTTCTAATCGGGTCGGATATCGAACCATCCCTTATTGCGTCTTTCAGTTGAACTTTAATTCATTGGCCTGTATTTATCATCATCTTTAAGTGCCACCTGGGGAATTTCAATTAATAGAATTTGCTTTTCATCTTATTTTGAAATGCATGTTTGATTTGGTTGGTTTTGACATTAATCAGATAGAGATACTTTGAGCTTTGTCTTAGACTAATGTCAACACCAATTGTAATATGTGATTTTATTCGATGATCAGTTGATGTGACTCTTCTTATGATCAGTTGTCAGTATTCACTCCCAAAACTCAGCACTTTTTTCTTCCCTTTTCTTCCTTCTATGCATTCTGTAATCTGCCTCCCCACCTTCACACTAATTGAGCCTCAACCCCTGATCTCGCTTGGTTCTGGCTTTTCCATTCATGTTGGGAAGATCTTCGACTGCTTGAATGTGCCCCAACATTCCCTTTTATTGTCCTTATTGTAATTCGTGTTTAAAAGTCTTTGCGTTCTACATTTGAAAGCCTATAGGAAGGTCTTTTGCATGAAGATATATTAGGGGTACATGAGGACCAATCAAAATGTTTTAGAAACTATGGTCATAAACTACAAAGCCAGTCAAATGATTTAAAATTTATGCTAATATTCAAATCTTCTAATGTAAATGGTGTTATTGTTTGTGGCAGTGAAACATAATATTGTGGACTTTTTTAAAGTACTCGAAATATAATATCTTAAAATGTTGTCTGTGAAAATATTTTATAGACATCTATGTCGCAAATGAGTGATGTAAAAGTGACTGAGCTTATCGTTGATCTGTTTGCTTGTAGCTTTAACGTACAGAGGTGGCAGGTTCACAAAATTCTCTGGTTGATTGCACAGAAAGAATGTTCAGGGAAAAATACAATTCATCTGTATACAATACATGGTATGTTCTCTTTTTGGAGGTCACCATTGTACGCAGTATATTGTTCTTTGTGGGGTCTTTTCACTGCTGCTCAATTGTAAAACATTCACTCATGTTAGTAGCATGTGGGCGTGGAGCTGGTGATCTCCAACAAGAAGAAAATTCGAAGTTTTGAATTTTAAGCAAACTACAATGTCAATTAGCTTGGGTGGCTGGGTGCCTAGATTGATGATGTCAGAAAGAGTATGATTGGGTTTAAATTAAATAGCAAAAAGTGGATGATCAAACATTTTTCTTTCCCTAATGGCTCTGCTGACTTTTTCTTATCAGTCGGTTTGATTGTAACTTCGTTTTCCTATTATTCGTTCTTGTTATTGTTCTTTTTTTTTTTTTCTTTTTTAATTGTAACGTCGTTCTTCTTGATTGTTAATGATGGCAGATATATAATGTAGCCCTGTTGAGTCTGAGCTTCCAGGGGTTTGGGTTTTTTTTTTTTGTATGTGTGTGTGTGTGTGTGTGTTTTTTTTTCCGGAGGTAATCCATGGGATCGATTGTGGGATACATGTGAGTTTTGAATAAACTTTTGTCTGAAACCATGGGTCTTACAGCTATTCACTCATGTCGTAGGGAGGTACCTCACATGGGAAGTTTGTTGATGCTGTGCTATACCATATGAAGCTCCTTTTGATAAAACGATCGAGCCTATGCATCTGAGCTGAGTCAACCTCAAACATTAATGAGCATAGTAAACCGCTTCAGGTAAGCTGTCAGTCTCGGCCTCTTTACGGCGGTGTACCTACTGTATAGTAATGATTTGTTAAGTTGTTATACATGTGATCTTCACTTTCATGTCTCGTTGAACTCCTGTGATGCCTGCATATATGAACTTAAAAGATTGCTTGTATCATGGACTGGTCTTGTTGCATGCACCTTTCTACAAAGCTAAATGATTTCATCAGGACACCGTTTTTTGTTCAATATTCTCTTATAATGAACGGCATAAATTATCAAATTCACCATGCATCGTGAAAAAAAACACGGAATTTGTATTGCAAGTCTTTTGCTGCTCAGGGTTAACTTGTTCACTTTTGTGACGTGAATGCATATTTGGGGAGCTAGCAGGATTACTTGTATCAAATTCTATACTTGAAATACAAGAAGTATAGAAAGAGGATAACTTTTCGCAAGGGTCAACCGCTCTGACATATTCCATTGGTATTATTGTTTGCAGGTTCATTCAACCACCCATCGAAGGAAGGAAGAGTAAAACGATCCAGAAGTTAAGCTTCAAGAAGACCTGCAGATCAATCTACTATTAAGAGTTTAAGTAGGCAAGTTTCCGTTGGCCTACATATGCAAGAGCAAAGTTGAGAAGAAGCTCAAGTCTTTGGTGCATATAAAATTTATGTCTATACCCTTGCAAATAAAAGCTTTCATGTAACAGTGTATGAAGAAGCTTTTTCTTACGGTAAACTGTATGAAGTTGTTACATAAGATACTTTTTCCTTAGACCTACTGTGTAGAGTGTGTACTATATGTGAAGTCACTGGCCACGACGTACTGTATTCTTCAGAGTCTATCATGAGACCGTTTCACAATATATAATTGCGAGACCTTTTAATTTATGGACTCTTATGTTTCACATGGGTTTCATATTTGCACAATCGGATCGTTATAACATCAGCGGGTATGAGGGTATCGAATGTTTGGTTATCTGGGCTCGGGCTTCTGATAATTGGTTAACTTTGGGTTTTTAAGCAGCCCTGTCACTGTAACATTCTTCTGATGGATGTCTTGATTTTCGCATTTCTATCCAGTTTTATAGCCCGGTAGTACAAAGGAATATCCAACTTACATACAGCCTGTTGTCGGGATTAACGTTTGGATTGGACATGAGGGAGAACGTTGTTGTCTGACAATCGATATGAGAAATTAATGACATTCTTTTCGAACAAACAGGGTACAGGTGAAGTAACAGGACCTTGCGAATTACACAAAACGGCACTTTTAGCTGCTACTCGAGTCCTGGTATGCTGATTGTATGTGGCAGCTTATGTCTAGTTGTCTACAACTGCTGCCATACCGGTTCAGAGTCAAGAATCTTCCCAAGGTCCCAAGTTAAGAGTACTGTATTCACTAGGATTTCAAGTTCCACATCATAAGAAAAATGGAGGAAATAACGCGCCTTACATGTCACAGGAACATCTTCTGAATGGAACTGATGGTCTGAATGGGCAGTTGGAGACGAACAGCGTAGTAGATCAACAGCCAAGCAATTTCTGGATCAAGGCACATCACTTCAGCTAGCTAAATGATGTCATCAATCAAAGAAACTATCTTCGTCTTCTTCTGGAGGACCCTTCCGAATCTTCTCCTGTAATTCTGATTGTTTTGGCCATACAAGTTCAGTTCCTTCACCAAACACTGAGAAATATCTCTCAAGCACCATCTGTATTGAGGGAATATGGCAGAAGAAAATCAGTATGATGATTTTAGTCACTTGGTAATATGTGGAAAAAACAAGGTGGTCATATATACAGTACCACGGCTGCATAGGCATCAATTTGTTCTTGACGTGCAGACTTGTTGACACCCCTAACGGAGAACATCTATATATCAGTGATGAAAGAATATGAACCATGTGAATCAGAGCATGAAAACAAGAAAAGAGATACAATGAAGAACGGGGAAGATGATGTTAATCAATTCATATTTCCATTCATCATAAGTTCATAACTGCATTTACCACCATTATACAGATCTTCTGGAGAAACTAGAAAGTAGTCTGAAATGTACAATCATATTATAGATAGCAAGACTCACATATTGATCATTCGATGCATTGCGTCAACTGATGTACCATGTTCATCCTGCAAGTATACCCTCCAGCCCCTTTAGATCATAAAAACAAGACAACAAAGGTTTTACTCTTCTGTTTAACAAAGACTAATCCAGTCATCCAGAGACGACAATTGTTCCAAACACAGCGGAAAAGAAGATCTCAAAGCTAAACATCAATAAATAAATAAAACTACTATCACTCGCTTCTGGAACTTATACTGTCACGACAAAATGAACATCTAACAGTCTCATTTGACAGAGGACCATAAGTTACCCCTTGAAGCATCTGGGAGTATAAACCCACACTAGATGTTCAGAAGTTGCAGAAGCAATTTTGTAATTTTCCAAGTGAAGAGTAACTTCGCTAACTTCATACAAGGATTCATTATAAAGCAATCTCAATCGTAGGCAACAACTAACAAGTCTGTGCAATATACTATTCCTCAGAAAGCGAGTCTCTGCAAACAATACTGCAATATACTTGAGTTTTGTGAGCAAAAGATGACGGTACTAACAATAGATAGTTCACTTCATCCATGTAATAGGCAAGCTTAACTTCTCTCACAAAACTATCCCTCCTCCATATCTATATCTACAACTCTATAAGCACAAAAAGGACGATCAGAAAACACCTTTATCAGGGAAAAAAGACCTAATGGAGGGAACGAGCTCCTGTGGTTCTCAATTCCTAGCAGGAACATAGAAACACTTTGCATTCATCAAGTGCTCTCAAACAAAAAAGGCGTTCTCGGAACAGGTATATCCGTATATCATATATGATCTCATAAGACAGAAATCACAATGGAATATTGACTACCAA
The DNA here is from genome assembly GCA_963680865.1 of Spergularia marina. Taxonomy (NCBI): domain Eukaryota; kingdom Viridiplantae; phylum Streptophyta; class Magnoliopsida; order Caryophyllales; family Caryophyllaceae; genus Spergularia; species Spergularia marina. The sequence continues at coordinate 22,740,780 of OY804551.1, read as the reverse complement.
TGAAAGAAAGGTGCAACTGATCTAATTAAGAAAAAATCATTTCCACAGATCAATTCAGAACAGACATGGCAGAGAAACTATTGACATCCCAAAAATGTAAACAATCAGAAGTAACAAATTTCTTCATCAAAATTGATGATCTCACACCTTCTAACTAGCCAGAAAATCAGTACAACAAACACAGCGAATTCCACTTACAACAATCAAGTCATCAAGCAATCCCAAAATCGAGCCACTTAGAGCTCGTAAATTTCACAATCAAGCAACTTATAATGCCTACAGCCTACAAAGGCTACAATTATAGAATACCTCTCAGCAGCCCTAGCAGCCAGCCTGCCAGCAACACTACGAACTTTGTTCGACTGAGGAGTCTCCTTTCCATCACTCGATTTTGGCAACCCTATTACAAATTCATCTACTTCCTACAATCATTGCCCACACAGTACTTACAATTACAAAGACAAATTTATCAACATCAGTAATACTTCACAATCATACTTCACATTTACGCTATCAACTCGGGCCAAAACCTCTCAAATTCATCCCATCAAACCACCTCACCTCAAATTTTACACTGATTAAAACCTTTAAACCCCCAAAATTTACCTCCTTTTCTGCAATGTCAATCAGACGAAGCTCAAGCTTCTCCCCTCTCAACTTCAACACCTGAAAAAACAAAAACAAACTCATTAATTAAAAATCCAAACCAACAAAAAACCCAGAAAAGTGAAAAAGATTGAAACTTCAAGAAGAAGATAAAAGAATGAAGGCGTAATACAGTTAAAGGGCGAACAGAGAAGCCTTTGCTAAGAGCAACACCAGTACGAGACAATCCCAAATCTACCCCTAGACTGAACCCTCCTCTCCAAAGAGGGTCTTGCTTGCGACGAAGGGCATTTGGGGGAATTTCACCCTGTAATGGCTCCAAAGTTTTCATCTTTGCTCCATGAATTCTTTGTGCGCAGGAAACATGGGTGTTTCTGGATATTTGCAGATGAAAATTTGGGAAATGAAGGTAGTTATTTTGGTAGTTAATGACAGTTGGTGAAGGTGTATGAAAATGGAGGGAAGTGTGAAACTTGTTTGGCGATAATTGAGGTTGCAGTGACACAGCCATCGCAAATTTAATCTTGACCTACAAGCTTTTTTACTCGTAATTTTTTTGGGTTATAGGGCATTTTTATAGTCTAGAATTGAAAGTTTACTTTCGACAAGATTTACGATTACTTTATATACGAGTATCTCGATTGAAAATAACTTTTGATTAGATATTAATCGATAGAAGGTAGATAATGGGTACTAGTAGAAATGATTTGAGGAAAACAATTTTCAAGTTTGATCATCTCGTTCTCAAATTACATAATACGAATTGGAAACATTTCGGCTAATGGTGGAATTGCAGAGGTGACGGGATATGTTGTGTGTTGTATGGCAGATTCCCGAGTACAGAGTTATTTTAACTCGAAAAGTCTCTGCAATCCTAGTGAATTATACATTCTGGCCTAAGTGGACTAGAGTGGTTTGCTTCAGGGTCTATTCCATCTGACCCAAGACCGCCTTGAGTCGACAAACCATCCAACCCGACCCAAGACTGCCTTGATTCAGCTTCAGACTGTACTACGTTGCTGTGGTAGTGGACCAGTAGTAGAAATAACAACTGAAGACTTTTAACATAAAGAGTATGATGTAGAAACCACGTCTATTATATTCAAAGATTTAGAATATCCCAAGGTAAAAAGGACAGTAAACTTTGAGGCTGAATGCTGCTTATCGAACTGTACCTAAATGGATGTGCAAACCACCAAAATAGAGGCTTTAGAAACATCCAAAATTATGAAGAAAAAACGAAAACATCAGGCTAAGACAGGCTCACCCAGTAAAGTACATCTCCTAACAGTAACAGGTTATCAACAGCCTTCAGGCACAACAGAAATTGACTAGCAGGTTCCGGAATAGTTACTCAGCTCCGACTGCAGCAGCTTCTGAGGGCCCGTCATCAGCATTGTTACTCGTATCTGTGGCAGCTCCTGAGCCGGCATAACTGTTCAAGTGTAGCTGCTCGGTTTTAGTTTCATCATTCTGGCCCACAGGGACTGCAGCTTCAGTTGAAATTTGTGGTCCTTGACTTTGGAGAGATGGGGCATCTGTACCCACTCCAGCTACCGTTGAAGGTACTAATCCAGGTGCTTGGAACTGAGTGAGCAGATGAGGAATTAACTGAACTATAAGGGTCTGAGCATCATGAATGCCATGTTGATTCAGAAGTTGCACCAAAGCTGCCTGTGCAGCTTGAGGATCTCGAAGGTTTTGTTGACTGAGCATCATTGAAGCAAGGGCTTGAGCATCTTGGCGACCCTGTTGATTAGGCTGACTGATAGAAGCTGGTGGAAGATTAGGGATTGTAGGGTATAAAGCCTCAATAGCGTCTCCAAACGCTTCTTTATGACCTTGGTAGCGCTTCAGGTTTGTAAGGTGCTTTTTGCCAGCCAGATGACTTTCATAAACAACCTGAGACTCACATTTCACATTGCACAACTCACATAACAAAGGAACCATTTGTTTTGGCTTTGGAGGCTCAACAAATCTTTTTGATCCATCATAGGCACGGATCCACTTTCCACAGCGGCCAGCTTTCATCTTTCTCTTTAAACCACCCCTTCCACCAGAAAAGTCCCTCCTGAAAGCCTCATCAGATGGTTGTCCCACGGACGGCACCTTCGTATCTGATTCTTGTGCTGCTTCAGCATTATTTACCATAGGAGCAGTGCCAGAGGCTACATGTTCAGTAAGAAGCTGGCTTCTGTCAGATCCTTCAGGTTTCGGATGAGTCATGGATATTGCTTGGTTGTGCACTGTGAGATGTTGTTTGCTCAGATTCTGCATCTCTTCAAACAACTTCAGATTCTTTATATGTTTCTTTCCATTCTTGTGCTTCTCAAGTATTTCAAACGTATTACAATCAACCCTACAAAGTTCACACCAGGCCATTTGAGACGGCGGCTTGCTGGGAGCAGCTTGACCTGCCTCCACACTAGGAATGGGTCCGGGAGCAGAAGTCTGATGGATAGCATGCTTACCCCGGCCCCCACCTCTTCCTCTTCCATACCGACCAAATGTGCCACGCGCCCCGCCTCTTGTTGGCCGACCTCCTTGAGGGCCTCCATACACAGGTTGAGCAGGCTGCACAAGAACATTTAACAGGAGTAATATGGCTCAGAAGCCGTGAATAAGGCAGCTTTGAACAATTGGGTGAAAGGAGCATATACAACATACAACTATTAAGGCATTGATACTGGATTCAGTAAGCTCTTTTTTTCCTTTTTCTTTTTTCATTTGAGGCAGCCAAAACTCCGACCCGACACATGAGCTCTCAAGGAAGAACAATTTATCACAGCACAATCATGGACATATACGACATCTAACAAGTCCATTGCAATAAAACTAAGCGCAGTGGCAGACAGATTTACAGAACTGGGAGGATCGAATTTTGACATCCCTAGTGAGATAGAAACTCAAAAGGTACGTAACACATAAATCCGAATCTCGTTTGTAAATTAAGAAAATAATAGAAGCCCTGCCTCTGAAGTTATAAGAAAGTGACAAACTGACAATAGACAACAGTGCAGAATACAATGTCAGTGCAACACAGATACTATCGCGAATATCTCAAAATACAGCAAGACCTACCAAAAGAGAGAATTTTTTTACCTCAAGTTCATTAATAAACCTTTGGGGACAGGTCAAATTTCAACTTAATGTATGAATGAAAAATTCTCTGTATAATATAATCCAAAGCACAAAAAACAACCAACTTCAGTTTTGAGCAACTGACCTCTGGCACGAAACACTCTTATCCAAGGCCAATCTGCCGGTGACTAAAAATATCTGGTTAAGGACTGTTTAAGGCATTGGGTCAGCTTCAGGTCATAAAAACTCATGAAATTTGACAGGAACCAGTTCTGTACAAGGACAAGATCCAGGTCCAGGTTTGACAACGTCAAGACACTGCACCCAGAGCCTAACCCTTAGATTTTAGTACAGACCTACCTGGATGAAAGGCATACTTCTGAAAAAAATCCCAAGTTAAAGAATGCCAGTCATCCAGGTCCATCAGGAAACAAGACCACTTCTACACTAACCATTGAAGGTTGGGTGCAGAAGTACTCATGTAGAAGAAACTATGATATGTGAAACACCAACTGGGTTGGGATGCAAGAAGCATCAGAAGTGTTTGGAAGCTCACTAGCTGGAGTTGCTCTCCAGAGCTTCTGACATTAAATTATAACTCCAGATAGTTGCACTCCCAAACGAAAAATCTAGCACTTTCCTCAATCTACAACCACAACTCAACCTTATAGATGTTTTCACATAACATAATCCTGGAACCACAATTCAAATCTTAACTTTCACAATTAGTACCTTTGATATGAAAGATAGAATAGAGGAGCAAGAATAAAAAAAAGGTGTTGAAAGGTAGGGCAGATCTTCTCATGCTACATCTAGGTCTTCACATATGGCAGCTGTAGCATATTTGTAAGATATCTTATCCACCTGTACACTTCAATAAACAGCTTCAGTAAATCACATGTGTTCTCTTCAGAGCTTCACCTCATCGACTCCAACACGTGGTCTTGATCATGCTATGTTAACATAAGACAACACTACCAGGCCCTCAGGACAACCTCTTCAGGGCCTCAGGAGACATGAAGTGGACCACAAATGGCTAGATGAAAGCTCTTTGCACTCCACTGAAAGGCGCACCCTAAATGATTACTGCCAATACATTAAGCTTTTCTTTCCCGATAAGCAAGAGAGGAAATCAAAAGCAGTTAATTAACAACAGTTCTTGAGCTGGAGTCTCGTCATTTTTTAGGGGCACATCATTGAAATGACTCAAAGGTGCCATAAAGATGGGTAGAAGTCTAACAGAGAAGATAGATTTGGTTCTTCACTTTTGATAGATGGCTCCCACAGATAAAGACAACGTAGACATGTCGTTACTTGAGAGTTTATTACAGAGGGAGAGATCTATAGAGTATAGATACACAACCGTAAAGTAAATGGAGCCTATCTAACACCTGTAATCCAAATATCTGAAGCCTACAGCTAAATTTTCTGTTGTCAGAGCCTACATGTAAATTGAGTGATACAACATCATCCAGTCTCATCACAACCGCTAAAGTAACAATTGACCTCGTTCAACATAAGTGACCCTCATCCCATTTTCTGGTACCATTAACTACAGGTCTACTAGTAGTAATATTATTATTATGGTCAATTACTAGTAGAAAATTTTCGATTGAGTTAATGGGAAATTAGGTTTGCAAAAGCTGGTCACTTACCAACCACACCAGCTACTCTAGATGTGACATGGTCTCAAATCATATATCAGGTTTCCAAAACTTGAACTATTCATCTAGGCCACTAGAAGCACTTATGAAAGAACATATTGATGCAGGGACAATCAAGTTCCAAAAACTAGCTAAACATAACCTAGAGTCCAGCCTGAGAATACTATGCGTACCAAAATAAGTTTAGCCAAACGACCAAGCTACACGGCAACCAGAAGATACTCAGTGCTTTAGATACAACTCTTGACCACGCTGAGGCAAGTTCCAAAAAAGTTCGCTACGAACCATAATTAAAGAACAAGGACCACTCTGACATAGTCAAATCCACTACCAAGAGTATATGGAGTAATAAACATAATGGCTATCCATAATCATCAAGCTAGAGATGATATGAACATATATTGACATTATTACACATTTGATTACTCGAAGCAGCAATATTGTCAATTTGTCATATAAATCAACATGTATATTGAAAGCCCAACTGTACAAGGTTCAAAAAATAAAAAGCATGCATAATGTATTGACTAGAAATCACGAAGAGAATATCAGGGGAACAAATTTGACATAAAAGTTGGCGAATTTATCCAGCTTACAGAATGCAAAAAGGGCATTGATGGGTTTTTTCATAAGCAACTCTGTAATATACTAATGGTAACGAGTTTCCCATGTATCATAAGGCTAGAAATGGTTCTTGAGTGGAGCTGGCACACGCACACACATCCCTGAGGTCAAGGTGACCTTAGCTGGTTGGACATGTCTATTAAGGGTAGAGAAGATAGGTTGGAAGGTAGGAAGAGCAGGGGCTTGAAGAGAGTATGGTGTTGGATAGGGCGGTGTGGAGAGACGCTATCCATGCGGAGGACTTAAGTTGACACTTTTTAGTTTCTTTGTTTTGTTTTCCTAACTTGTTCCAAAACTTTTTCCTTATTTGGTGTTCAAAGTTCATATGTTTTTCTCTAATTTTCAAACTTTTATTTATTTTGAGGACTTTCTAAAACTCTTGTTAAAAGTGTTTCAACATTTCTAAATGGTTCACAACGTTTTTTATTTTAATTTTATGGCGCACATAAGACGGTTACTAGACGATGATTCATGTTAGCTGACCCCAAATCATTTTGGGAATAAGGCTTGAATGTTGTTGTATCATAGCCAATAGCGCAGCTTAAATACTCTTAGCTACAACCACATATGCCAATACATTCATCTAGTATTAAGGTGTACATATATATATGGCCCCCAAAATAGCAAGACCGGTCTGACAAGCCAGAATGCCAAGAACAGTAAACACCACAACACTGGCTCACAATTCATTCAACTTTATTCGACTGAAAGGGTAATTATAAAAACAACAAACATACTTGGATGAGAGCCTTCAGCCAAAAATCTTAGTCCATGGCCATCACTTTATTGCAACTCTTGACCCATAAGACTATTGTCGAAGTTAAATGCAGAATATAGTCTGTCTTTGTGAGCACTCGAAAAGCAATTAGAACTTCTACTTATCAATTACCATCACATCATGAGTGTAGTCAAGACGCCGAGTTGTGAAGAAGCAACCCCATTGCGCCGAATCAACAATCCACCCTACAACAACCTAATGATTGTTCTATAACCCCCATTCACCACTTATTCAAAGACACCCTCACGAAATCCGCCCGGAAATAACGAAAAGGGGACTCATCCTAGAACTAAATCAATAATCTAGATGATCACCATTCACCATTATCAAATTATTAACCCCCATCAAAAAGTCTTTCCTATATGACCTACATTAATCTTCCCACCAACAAAAGCTTCAATCTTTATAAACTCCATACAAAAATAAGCAAGGATTCATAGTAAAGAAGAAGAAACAAAATGACCACAAGAAGATTTCAACAACCTCAATAAATCCAACCAAACCCACAAATACAAAAACAAATCAAACATAAAAATCAAAACTTTGATACAAAAACCCAACCATCACAATAAAAATCACAATAATTCCAATAAAAAAAAAGGAAAAGAAGAAGAAAAGGGGAAAAATTACCTGCAAATAAGATTGTGGTTGAGGAGTTTGGTAATAACAATTCTGGGTTTGTTGAGGATCAGCTGGAAGAGGAACCCCAGGTGGGTGAATAGAATTGGGATCAATCTGATTCTGGGTTTGAAAGGAAGTTGAATAATCAGGGTAATAATATGAAGAAGATGAAGCATAAGCTGTTGTTGTTGAAGATGAGTAATCTACAAGATTAGTTGGATAAGATTGTTGTTGGGTGGTAGCGTAATGTTGTGCGTAAAAAGCGTAAGGATCATAGGATTGAATCTGAGAAGAAGAATCATATGTTTGTGAGGTTGAATTTGTTGCATCATTCTGGGTTTGATTGGAATATTGGTATTGTTGTTGTTGTTGCTGCTGCTGTGCTTCTTCCATGGTTACTTGTGTCACACAAGTTTTGTTTTTTTGGGTTCGAGGAACGTTTATGTTACGAGATGCGACCTGCGAGGTGTGGGGGTTGTAGTTTGCTTTACAAGTTTACGCCACTCACGCGAATGCCACCTCTCACTCTCTTGTATGTTCGGTGGTCGGACTGTTCGCTTAATCGCTTTATAATACATTCGGAAAGTACCCAACGACTGGTGGGACAATGTCCGGCCCGTCAAATCGCTTAAAAGCTTACTTGTCCCAATAACCCAACACTTACCGTTTTATCTAGGTCATACACCGCATTAAGTTTGAGCTATGCACCCGTCAAAAAAAAAAAAAAAAAAAAAGTTTGAGCTATGCCAATTTCGGATCATGGGTCTAGCACAATCCGACCCACAAAAGATGATGTGTATAATTGGGCCGGGTGCCCAATTGGTGATCCAACCACTAAAAAAATCGGTTCTGAGTCATGACAATGATTCATCGATCATGTTACATTGGTTCACCTCACCTCTGAGGAAGTATGAATCTAGGTGATACAAATTACAGTATAAGAATTGATTGAAAGTATACATCAGCTGCAAATGTAGTTAAGAAATGTCATCAACCTCACACCAACTTCCAGAATTTGATTATGAATACTGAATAGCCTGCAAGTCCATTGTCCCAAAAAAAAAAAAAAAAAACTGCAGGTAGGTCGAAGTCGAATACTGTAATCATGAGCCTCTAAATTCTACCCTTTCCGCCACGAATATGAACAAGTCAACAACAGCCCTGTGCTCCTCAAGTCGCAAATTAGTAACTACTCTGGAAGTACAGAAGCATGCATTAGAGTTCACACCAAGAATTCCGGCCAAATAATTTCCATCTGCGTTGTCTCATTTCACCCGCCTCAGGTTTGTGTTGAATCCCGAAAACAACACAACGTTATGGTCCTAAATGTTCGGCAACACAGCAGATGAAGTTCAAAGAACTGTGTGCCAACAGGAAGATTACTCATGTCATCATTCAGGTATTAACCAGTGCTTAGAGCGACTGATCACTGCCAACCAACTTAGATAATGGAGATTGGCACTTGAAGCTGCACAGATTGGCAACAGCCACAATCTACAACGACGACCTCATTTTCATATTCACCTGAACATCCACCTTCTCTCGCGAACATACGCCCAAACATCACAGTCGCAGGTAGTTCTACTATATACTTCGTATTAGTGAAGCCCATTTTTTTATCTCCAAGATAAACTAAAGGGGAAGAAGATCGTCAATATATCACCTTCTTGCAGATTCAATCATTTTCAGCAGATTAGAGTGCACCCACAGAGTTTAAGGGCAGAAGTATTTAAAGAAAAGACTCTGAATTGACAACCGATTCAAAACCATCATGCTACTTTCACAATTGCCAAACCATTCCCCAATGTCGCTCATTTCAAGTGATTCAGAGATAACTACACACTCTGTGTATGCAAGAGTCGGAATCAAATTGATAGGTTGCCTAAAATTCAGTAAAAAGCCGTTTGGCACAGGAACTCATAACACAGGTCATGAATAGCGAGATCTTGACAGAACGGAACAAAAAATCGTGTCTGGTCTATGCTTGAGTCACAAATTCAGTGTCACTGAAGTCATTCGGATACTGTACCTAACGATTTATTATCAAGAACTTTTCCATTATCCACATCGGCAAGGGCTTTGCTGAGAATGACTTTCCATGATCTACCATCAAGTTTTCCCCTTTCAACTGCCTCAGACAGCAACTTCACCATTTCACTATCTAATCCGAACCCAGATAATCCCTCAATGAGAAGCATGAAAGTCGATTCATCAGGCAAACACCCTTTTCCAACCATCCTGTAGAGAATTCTTAATCCCTCTTCAGGATTGCCGCTCTTACACAAAGCCTTAACAAAGACATTGCACGTAAAAGAATTAGGCTTACACCCATTTTCCACCATATAATCCCACAACCACTTAACCTCCCCAAACTCTCCAACCTCAAACAACCTTTCCATCAACATATTATACGTCAACAAACTCACAACCAACGACCCCTTCTCAAACTCATCAAACAACCCCCTCGCCTCCCTCACCATCCCCTCCTTACAAAGCCAATGCACAAGCGTACTCAACACCCCATCATCCCGACCCACATTTGCCTTCAAACACTTCCTCCACACCTCACACGCCTCCTCCACCCTCCCATCCTTGCACAAAACATCGACCACCTTACCACACAACACCGACCTCACCACAACCCCTTTCTTCAACATATCCTCCAACAACCTAACTGCCTCCCCACGCTTCTCCTCCCTACAATACGCCTCGATCACAACCCCATACGTAACCCCATTCGCTTTCACCCCCATCTCCTCCATCTCATCCATGACCCTAACCGCCTCCACCACCCTCCCCACCCTACAATACCCATCAATCATAACAGTATACGTAGTCGAATCGGGCGAAAACCCTCTTTCCAAAATCACCTCAAACATCCTCCTAGCACCCACCATATCCCCTTTCTTCACATACCCATCTAAAATCGTAGTATAACTAACTAAATTAGCCTTTGTTCCGAACCCAGGCATTTCATCAAACACCTTATGTGCACTCCCCAAATCACCCTTCTTACACAAGGCTTTGATCAGAATATTGCAAGTAACTAAATTTGGGATTACATTAAAATTGGACCGACAATTCTTAAACATCAAATAAACCTGATCAAACTTCTTGTTAACTACAAGCGTATTCAACAAGCAATTAAAACTAACAACTGACCTAGGGGAATTGAAACTAGGGATTTGTAGAAATGTGCGAACGGCGTCGTTTGGCCGGTGAGCGACGCCGTAGTGGTTGATGACGGCGGTGAAGAGGGTTTCGGGAGGTTTAAGGTTGTCGGAATGTTGTCGGAGTTGGTCTAAGAGGGCCTCCACGTGGTGAAAGAGGCGGGCGCGTGAGAGACGCGGGAGGAGATATCGGTAGGTTTCGGAGGTGTGGGGGAGGTGAGGGTGGTAGGCGGCGGCGTAGTGGAAGATTTGGAGTGAGAGAGAAGGATCTTTTTGGCGGGAAATGAGGGCGGTTAGGCGGTGTTGAGTGAGGTTTCCCGGCCATGGTTGGATTGGCGGGGTGGGTCTGGCGGCGGCGGTGGTTGTGGTGGTTGATTTGACGGTGGAGAAGGAGCGGCGGAGGTGGTGGGATGTCATTTCCACCGTAGGTGTCGGATGTGAGATGAATTTGTCGAGTTTATTAGGGTAAAAATTTGTCTGAAGTGAGTGACGTGTTTTGATCTATTGGTGATCCCTATCGCAAAATTTGTCAAATACTAGTATTCGTGAGCCACGAGTCCACAACATAGATAAAATCCAAATTTCGCAATTTATGTGAATGGTTAACTAAAAATGGGGTGCAATTGAATAAGAAATCAGTTTGTAGCGGAATAGCTAGAGTAAGGCGGAATTAAAATGTTGTGTAAGACATAAAATTTATAAGTTTACGGAGCATCATTTAGATCGAGTGCTAGTGTGCTACGGAGTATGCGATAGCCTCTCTGGCACCAATGTTGATGGTAAATGGCTTGTGATATAATGATAGGTCACGAAAAAGTGATAAGCTAATAAATCATTGTCATTCATGACAAAAATACTAGTGGTCATTTACTAACAAATATGCGATGAAATGTCCGAAAATTGCACAACGATACCTTTGACTTTTACCATTCTTTCCAGTCCCAATGCCATATGAATCATAAGTCATAAAACTACTAATGGAATAGTAGTAAAACTAATACAAATTGATAATTCAGTGACTTTTTTGGGGATCTCAAGGCGCAGGGTGGTTATATGGTTGGGTGTGATGGTACCAATGGTGGCGGGACTAAACTTTGGGGTTTGGGTGGAGTAGTTCATGGCTGCCTAAGTCCCTAGCTTGGTTTTTGCATGTTGCTTATCAGGCGTAATCGGTATGTTAAAGTTAATCTAAGCCATTAATTGAAATCGGACCTTAAGTTCTTTCGAGGAACCCGAGAAGATCCAAATTCCTTAACTTCGGCCAGGCCAATAACAACAGAATGTTGAAGAGAGGATGAAAGTAGGGCGAACATCATAAACATTTGACTAAAAAATAGTGTTGGACTAAATGGATGCCGTTTCTTACCAAAGTCAACAAGCCGGCAAAAAGTTATTAGAAAGGTAATGTCAAAATTTGTTGGGCCACATTTCATCAAAAAATGGGCCCACGGAAACCACGTTGTTTGTTCAAAAATTCAACTAACTAGAGTACATACATTTGTGGGATCCTTGTGAAACTTGTTAAAGACGCACTCACTCACTCCTCTCCCCTCCCTCCCTCCCATGCCTTCCCTTTTACTTATTCCTTTCTTCACCCTCTCCTCCTCTCTTCGATCACTACTCGCCTTGCTTATTGCATGAGCTAAAGATATATATTATACTTTAGTTAATTCGGTAGTGAATTTAGGGGTGTATAAGATGCACCGACTATTATTAGATTTGAATATATCAGTGTAAGACTGAGACATCTAATCTAATCTAATCTAATCTAATCTAATCCAATCTAATACTATATATTAAAACCTGAAATCAAGTCATTCATAGAAGGACACTTGCATTCATTAATTGGATAGCATTAAGTAATTACATAATATGAAAATTATTAGCTAATTTATGAAAAATAATATAATTTATGGTGAGTATGGTGGTAAACTAATTTATGGAAAATAATAGTGTTGCTAATAATATTATAACAAAGATAAACCGACAATTTCATAAAATGAGTATAACAATATAAATATACAGCCCGGGCACGGGCTAGGCATGCAAACTAGTTGTTTTTATATTAGAAAGAAAGTTTCTGAAAAGTTAGGATAATTCATGCAACTCAAGGTCTGGTTACGATGAAGTTATTGAATTAGCTAGACACCATATTCAACTTATTTTCACACAAAGTACATGGCACATCTATCCAACTCTACTAATTACATAAGGCCTAACTTCAAAGTCTAATTATTTAGGTTTTTTTTTTTTTTAATCCTTCAAAGGTCTTCATTATATTAGATAACCAAAGAAGTTTCTTACTACTAATATATATGTAATTGGTCCAATTCATGATCTGATCAATTTTATCATGTTGCGTTGATGATAGCCTTACGTTACAATGTGCACGTATGTTGGATTATTGGATGTATTATTAATGTGCTTTTGATCCTAAATGAGATATAAAGCTCTCGGATAAAAGAGATACCCATAGTCCCATATGGAATTATGGATACAGGATATGTCATCCTCTTCTTTTCTTTTCTTTTCTTTATATGCATCAATCAATTTTGATAATATCTCGAGTGGTAAAACGATTCACTTCCTAATCTAGGCAATTTCATCTCTATGATTGACTCAATATATAGGAACACGATATTAGCTAAACTAGTCGATAGAGTGTGTGTTTTTACGATATGTATCCTCAAAATCGATTGATCGATCTTTCTTCAGTGAATGTCAAATAGTTTACACTAGTGCAAGCTAAGAGATATAGATTAAATAGAATGACGTTTTAATCTTACTATCCTATGCATGGTCATCCTCATCCCATGTCTATAAAGACGGCATTTTGAATAGCTGTCATCTTATGATGTTAGTAGGTTGATTATTTAGTTAAGGCAAGATAATAACCACCAACACCAACATCACTACTTAAGTAATAAGCTGACTTTAAGTATACAATTGTACATGCAGTTAGATTGTGATCAAGCATGGAACTCTCCACTTTTCACAAATGTGTAAGTTGATATTTTTGGTGATGGGACAAGGTCAGGTGAGAAGATTAGAACCCGGCTGGGACGATTTCTCGGACCTTGATCAAGATCCCGACTCACTAGCTAAGAGATCGAGTTCCACGCTTAATAGTTTATAAATGACAATTAACGATAAAGAGTCTGAAAACCCAAACCCGTCTACGTCGACAATTTAGATATTGCACTAAGGAGCTAGGTGCAATAAGAAGACTTGGATTTCCATAACTTTAAATAAGGGATTGACATTTGCAAGTTCTACAAAGTTGTCAAAGAGGGTTTTCTTGAATTCATTATGAGCAATGATTGGTACATCTTCCATTCTCAATGGGCAGCCACCAACGGTCACTCAAGCATATTCAACTCTGCCTTTTGTTTTTTTTAGCATTCAGGAGAATCTCTGGTATTGTTCTCCCACAGTTGAGGTCAACCACAAAGTGGAAAAACGATTTGTGTACCTCTACTAAGCTCTACTAGTAGCAATCTAGACCATGTCAAATGCTACTAAAAAAATTGCCAAGCCATACAACTCTAATCTATTAAATTATCATCTCCCTCAAATCACAAATTGTGTAGTTTGGCATGAGGGCATATAATGGTTTTATGGATAGAAATTGTTCGGCTGTATCCAACTTGTAAATATTGTTAATATACCTTTTAGGGAAAATTCATCCAGTGATCAGATTCCGTTTGTCACATCAATTGTATCCTATTTTATTAAAATAACCAAAAGTTTACTAATTCTCTCTACTTCCGTGGTCACTAAATATGGAGTATTCCACAAAAAATTGAAGCATTATTCCTTAGTCATTACACGTGACAAGTAACAAGTTCATATAGCATGCCACAATATCAGTTAATTATTTTCAAAAGCTAAAAAGAATCCAAGATATTTGCTAAGGCACCAAATCATAATGCTCTGAAAAGGCACAGTGCTAAGCCAATGTTTGGATGTACCATCTATGAAGAGAAAACATGCATGATAGAACAAATGAATGAATGGAATAAGACCTTTATTTAGTCCTAAGGTAAGGGTTACTATGGAATCCCATTCCTTCCTAAGAGAGGCAGGGGAAAAAGGTGAAACCTTCAAAATGCAAGGAAAAAAAAGGTGAACTTGCTCTGCTGATTATTGTGCTTCAAAATGGGGACAATGAAAGGCAGTAATTTCTCTTCTGATCTTACAACATTGCAAGTATTGATTGCTGGTGTGAATAAGGTTCTTTTTCGACGCAGACACATATTCTGTTTGTATAAGTAGTTTCGGCATATGCTTCCGAAATTCATGATCTCAGTCGATGATACCTCAGTAGAGTGTTACACTAGAAGAAGATCACATAACTTGTGCACTTTACTTTTTCATGCTTCTACTACTACTACTGGTTACCAACTTCACCTCACATACCTAACCAAAACAAGGGAGAACAACAAAAGCATCTTTCTTTTTTCCCCTGCAATCCACTCTTTGCCCTTTGTCAGAAACCTCTAAGATCATTATGGTTATTAATCACTTTGAATTAATATAATTGGACCAACTTTACTTGCAAGGAGTTATACAGACCAAGACAGTAATTAGAAAGAAACAGACATTACCATTCACGAAGTAGCGTATTAATTAAGATAGAGTACTAAACGCCTTATATTCCAAATAAATTTGATTTATGGAGTAGTAAACTATATGCTTCATATTAGACCCAACAAAAGGAAAGAAACAGCCCTAGTATATGAACAAATTTAATTAAAACAAATCAAAGGTCCAAGAAAATAACACATAGCTGATCATCCTACTACTTGACCAACTGTTTTTTGCAGCAAAGACAGGTAGAAGTTACTATTTCTATTCCCCAAAATACATGGTTCTTATTTATTCCACTTCTCAAATATAATGACTTTTTCCTTTCTTTATTTATCCCTTCTTCTACTTCTTGTTCTAAATTCTAAATCAACTCTTAATAATAGTACTAGATGCAAACAACTTGCTCACCATAGAAGAGTCAGTTAGCTAAACCAGCTGTAAACAAGGAACAATATAAACTGATGATAATGAAGTTTAACTACAACACGAACTAGTGTTGTACCCGTGTTACGCACATAACAACAAATATATATGTACGGTCTAAAGATAGCAGTAGTAGTGAATTTGCTACTGAAGTAGTACGTATGTATATGAATGTTAATACAAAGAAATTAAACACAAAATAAAATCCTCCAAATTTGTGTAATATTACTATGAACTTTACTACTCCGTAGTATATATGTATGAGAGTATATAAATGACCAATTCAAGTCATATTGTATTATGAATGATAATCAACAAGTGGAATAAAATAACAAATTTAATTAACCAAGCTCTTTCACCAACAAAAAAAAAAAAAAAAAAAAAATTGTTGTAGGTGTGTTTAATAATAATCAACTAATTAACTAATTAATTAATTACCTTTCTTGACTTTTCTGATCACAAATGAACATCAGAAACAGCTGAAGTAGCAATCTGACTAATAATCTCTTCATCTTCATCTTCAACTGGTGCAGGAAGATTAAGATCTATCAAACCTTCAACAACAAGCTTCTTCTTCTTAGGATTTTGATGAACAAACACTTCTGACTTCTTGGGATTGTCAATAATAATGCCACCATTTCCAACAACATGGGATCTCTTGTGACCACCAAGTGCTTGCCCTGAAGCAAAAACTCTCAAACAAATTGGACATTCATGAATTTTCTTCTCCTCCTCATTCACCACCGCCGCCGCGCCGGCCACCACATTATGGTGGCTACTCTTGCTGTTTCCGCGGCCGGGAACACTCTCCGACATCGACACGCGTAGCTTCTTGTGACTTGCACGGTGGCCCCCTAGGGCTTGGTACGATCGAAACACCTTATTACAAGTGTCACACTTGTAATTCTTCCTAACAACAGGTGCAATTTCGTCATTATCATAACCCTCATCATCATCCTCAACATTATTATTATTATAACTAAAATCACCATTATTCTCCTCGTGTCCGTGTACGTTATCGCTCCATTTGTCACGAGACATCATCATAAGACAAAAGGCAACATCTTCTTCAGAAGTAACTTCAGATATCGAACTACCCCCGGGTGGTTGTTGTTGTTGATGATCAGCATCGACATTATAGTAGTTATCAATGTCGTCAAATAACAACTTACTATAATCGTGGTAACGATTACGCGACTGATGATGATAATTTACAATTGCCGAGACGGGTTTCCGAGTTCTCTTGGATCGTCTCCGAGTCACGTTCTTAGACGACTCGGTCTCGCTTTCTCTATCTTGTAATGTAACCGACGACGAACCCGACAACAACAAAACCTCATTTTCTTGATCAACCAACTTTACGCTACTTCTTGTAGGTTTCGGTAGTTTCTCCCCTTTGATTACAATCTCACCCTCCTCGGCCTCGGAATCGGACTCAGACGATGACGACGACAAAGACGAAGACTCAAAACTTGGCTTCTGCGGTACGACAGGGAGGTTCATCATGTGTGACCTCATGTGCCCACCTAAGGCTCTCCCGTTTGAGAATCTTCTATAACACAGTTTACACCTATGTTTCTCCATCAAAAATCTTGAAACAAAAAATAAAAACAGAGTGGAAAAAACAGAGGATTTTGAAGTAAAATGAAGTTAGTAGAGAATTTTGTTGTATATAAATCTTTGTAATAAGAAAAGAAAAAAAAAAGGGAAAATGGTGAACTTTGCGTGAGCAGTGGAGGAGAGAGAAAATGGTGATGAGATTTGAAGCTAAAATGAGTAGGTAGCAAGCATTCCTCCACCAAGTGAGATTTATTTATATTTATATAAATATTTTTGATTTATGAATTTTAATTTTGATGGGTTTAATTCGTAAATGAAGGGAATTTATTTTGAGGGTGTGGAAAAGAAACGGCAAATTAATTAATGGAGGTAATTAATAACGCGTTTGTTTGCATGAACGGAGAAAAAAAGAACATGTAACATGCTTTCACTACCCACTTTATATGTGTCTGTATGTTCCGTTTCTTATGTAGTAGATTAATACAATCTTGTAAGGTAAGATTGTAAGAATAGTGTCCCGACCCTTTTCACTTATGAGTATGTATAGGGTGTATCAATTAGTATCGAGAGATATCGTATCGGCATAATGTGTTTTTGATGTCGCATATTGTATCGGCATGTGAATGAAATGAATGACATTAATTCTGATGTTATCATGTACGTATACAAAGAATCTAACTGTAATTACTTAAAGGCGGAGACGAGTGCTGGTAGTGTAGTAGTATGTTTCACTCACAAGATATTTACTACTTCATGCATGGTAGCTTACCATAGTGGTAGTAGTAATTATTAGTGGTTAGTAATTAGTAAGAGATCATCGCATGGAATATGGTCTTACTCTTTGATCAACAACATTTACTTTGCTCTGTTTTTACTTTGATGAAAAGGAAATGTATTCACATTTACTTTGACCAAAGAGTAATTATATGTTACTCTAGCTGATTCTGGTACATACTCACTTAGTCCACTGTTCAAATTTACCTGAAACTTGTACAAATTAAAAGTCACTTGGGATTCTTGTATGAAATTAAGCTAGATTTGACCTAAAATAAAATAATTAAAAAATAGGAATGGTCAACAATTCTTAAAAAAAAAAAAAAAAAAGGTGATGGGGGACGTGTATGAAACCATCAACAGATATTTAGCAGAACGTTTTTTTTAAATAATGCTCTAAATTAAAA
Source organism: Spergularia marina (assembly GCA_963680865.1). NCBI lineage: Eukaryota > Viridiplantae > Streptophyta > Magnoliopsida > Caryophyllales > Caryophyllaceae > Spergularia > Spergularia marina. The sequence goes on along the minus strand of OY804551.1, from coordinate 22,722,482 downwards.
TAATTCGAGTTTTGGGTGTGGAATGAAAGTATTTATGTAGTATGGGTCCACGTAGGATTGGCATTCTCCAAACTAGCTTCGGTTTTTTTTTTTGGCGAAACAAACCAAAACCGTCACGGCGCGTGACGGTTTTACCATAACCGCTGAGAATTGGGGCGGTTATGGACCAAAACCGCTGCAAATTGGGGCGGTTATGGACCAAAACCGCTGCAAATTGGGGCGGTTATGGACCAAAACCGCTGCAAAATTGAGCGGTTATGGTCATAACCGTCACGCGCCATAGCGGTTTTGGTACAAATTTGGTTCGGGGGTATCCGATCCTACGTGGACCCATTCTACGTAAATATTTTTGTTCCGCACCCAAAACTTGAATTATTTTAATTTAGAGCATTATTTAAAAAAATCGTTCTATTTAGCAAGTAGCAAAACGAACTACGACCTAAATATAGTAGACAACAACTCAAGTGTCCACTAGTCAATGCCACATTGTATGTTGGTCCCTAATCAAAGTATTACCATAAATTAACCAACCAAAACCACACTATTTTAAGTCACATTTACTCCAAATTTTCACCCTTGACTAAATGTTGGGTGTGTTATTACTTACTTTAGAGGGGATATCTCATTATAAGGTTATAATAAATCTTACAAATTAAACTCGTACAATTTTGACTGTTGGCACATTATTATATCTCGGAGTAGTTTGGCCTGGGGTGGCTCATACTATGCATAAGCCTTAGTCTTTAGCATGCTGAGACGACTCTGAGATTACCATGTGCAAGTCATCAATAAACTTGTAGTAAATTTTCCGAAGAAGCAAGTTAATCATGACAGTATTGTATTTGTAGTCTTAATTATTCTTCATATATATATTTGTAATTTGCAATTTTATCTTTTGAACTCACATTGAGTTCAACTTGAAACTAACAGGTCTTTATATAAGTTAGATGAATCGTCGTACACAATAATTTGCCTTATATTAGATACTTGGAAAATGAATCATGAAGCAACTAAAGTTGAGAAGTTGATAATGTTATACCCCTAAATATGGATCTTTTTTGGTTGAATTGTATATGATGGTGGATGAGAAAATGAAGGGTAGGAAAATAGTAGGAAAGTAGACAACTTTGCTAGCTTAGTGAGTGGAGCATAATATGGTATTGGGGGGAGTAAATGCCGTTTTATTAGGGTTAGAATAGACAAGGTCCAAATGCTACTACTTCTATATTTCTATTTGTATGAATTTGGCCCTTGAATTGATGAATTCTAACATGAAGAGCAGCCCATGAGGTGGGTTAGTGGCTAATATTACCCTTTTTTAATAGGTTGGTCACTCACGGATAATCTCCTTCTTTTGGAGACTTAATCACACTCTTCATAATAAAGTATGTAATCATGCATCATTAGATAACTAAGTAGGTTAGACTCGATGATGAACGTGATGAAATGTCCAAGCATTACTCGTACGAAAGTCATAGTCTAGCTATATGATCTTGTAAGAATTGTACGTATGTATGAGTTGTTGGCTCACCTGGGTTTAAAATTGTGTTCGGGACATAGACATAATTATATTTTCAAATGAAAATGGTACGATAATAACATTATAACTTATAAGCACTAGTGCATGCATGAAGGCTAAGAGCGTGTTTGGTTCATTCAAATAAGACACAAAAATGGGAGTCGATCAACATGCTTAGTACTTGTTTATTTGTTACAACATTTTCTACTTACCCTGTTATTGAAGTTAATCAAACTCCGATCCGCAAATTAACAAAGTTAAGTTTTGTTGTTGATATATCAATTGAGAAAACTCTTATTTATTTGTTATTATTCCGAATAATCTAACTAATCACAATAGTGTTTTTTTTCCCTTTTATAAGAAATTTTGAATATGCACATATCGATCGTATCTCATACCAGATAAGTTGGAAATTTATCAGCAAAAATTTGTATAGCATCATAATCAAATTTCACAGAGGAGGACCATATTTGGAACCCTGTCTGGATTTGGATTTGGACCAATTTTTAACTTTAAATCAAATGAAGCTTCATCTTAATTCCCCATTTTAATATTGTGTATAAAGCGTTAGATAAATTGGATAATAAATTAATCTTATCACATATTTTCGACATTTTTCTACTACAATTAATTAATAATACGAAAAGTTTGTACGCAGATTACTAATTAATCACAATATTGGTGTAAGAATTTTCTATACGTACATATTGATCCAAATAAATATATACCTCATAATATAAAGTGTAACACCCCGGCTCATCGCCTGAGCCGGAAGTAGTCACCTATGGCAGCTCGCCAGGCTGTGGGCTGACCTCACAGACCAACACGGGTCCTTCCGGCGCACTTTGACCTCACTCGTGCGCACCCTGGGACACTTCCCAGGAGGTCACCCATCCTGAAATTGCTCCCAGTCAAGCACGCTTAACTTTGGAGTTCTTATCACATGGTATTCCTAAAAGGAAAGTCGACTTTGTTGGTATGAGTAGCACTATCATTCCTTTTAAGCACCTCATATGAGCCCTTAATTTCTCAGGAACCTCCTCTGAAATCTGGGGTATTACATTCACCCCCTCTTAAGAAAGCAACGCCCTCGTTGCGACTGGCAGCCAACCATAGTCTAGCTCCAGGATCTTTCCCCCGCTAGGCTGCTGACCTGGGCTCTCCTGACCACAAGATCAACACGCGGTCGCAGGGTTGCTCTGATACCATTTGTAACACCCCGGCTCATCGTCTGAGCCGAGAGTAGTCACCTATGCCAGCTTGCCAGGCTGTGGGCTAACCTCACAGACTAACACGGGTCCTTCCGGCGCACTTTGACCTCACTCGTGCGCACCCTGGAAAACTTCCCAGGAGGTCACCCATCCTGAAATTACTCCCAGTCAAGCACGCTTAACTTTGGAGTTCTTATCACATGGGCTTCCTAAAAGGAAAGTCGACTTTGTTGGTATGAGTAACACTATCATTCCTTTTAAGCACCTCATATGAGCCCTTAATCTTTCAGGGATCTCCTCTGAAATCCGGGGTATTACATAAAGTTTGTGTAAGTTTATAATAAAAAAATTGACTTTTTCACCTAAAAAATATATCGTTGTTGATCAATTAGTTCTTGGAGCTCTAGATGAAATCAAGCTAGTGTTGAAGGTTCGGAGCATTTAAGTGATCCAATGACATCTTTTATGCATGTCGTATGCTCGACCTGATGAAAAGGTCCAGAGACAAATCAAGGAACTTAGTTTATTTCTAATCTTAGACACTGAAATGTAGCTCGGACCTCCTGCACGCTCTAATTGTAACGACAATATAAATGTTGATGTTGACAGCATCATGAATTCCTAATCACTCGCTACCAAATTATCATGATCATCCTTCCCTAAATAATTCTCTTGATCAACATTGGTATTATTATTACATTATTATTATATTCTAATCTTGCTGTAAAACAACCAATTATCTTCTTTTGAATAGTCTTATGTCAACCCGATGCTTGACGTGAATTTTCTTATATGATTTACATTCAAACAACAATTTATTATTAGTATTATTAGTCGCATTAGCACCCTTTTCGTCTTATGATCCAATGGTTGCGCCCATGTCAGGAATGGTGCCATGAAATTTATCCGAAGATAATTTCGTTTGCTTTCCTCCTCCTTGCTCGCAGATGCACATTTTCTTCAAACAAATGCTAACGTTAAGTCGTCTATTGCGGCATTGGACAACATAATCAAACAATTAGTCAAGTATTCATTTTCACTAGAAGGGTAATTAATTGTTGTAAAACCACCAATTTTTGCTCTAAATGATATTTTTCTCTTGCCAAATCTGAGGCTAGCCTGGTACCACCATTTTCACCACATTTTCCTTCGTATTCTGCCATTCAGGTGACGATACAGAGGATTACACATCGTCGTCTCTTTTACAAGAACCATTAGGAAATGCGTGTATCGGGAATGATTTGTATCACATAGTAATCAAAATTCCCAAAGGAGGACCCGATTTGAAACCCTAACTAGCTAGATGTTGGTTTAATTTGGACAGCGAAATGAAAATTTAATCATGTTTTTAGGTATCTAATTTTGAATCAAATGAAATTTCACCACACTCATTTTAGTACCTTGTATCAAACTTGAGATAAATTCGGTAGAAAAGTAAGCTTATCATGTTCTTACTACATACATAAATTGGGTAGAAAAGTAATATTACCACGTCCTTTCTACATACATTTGATTACCCCAATTAATAAACGAAAATTGTTCCAGAGCAAACCACTAATTATCTATTTCTCATTAATTATTCAAAGTAATCTAATTAATCACAATATTGGTGAATGAATTTACTATACGTGCTTATTCATTTGAATGAATATATACCTCTTTATATACTGTTTGTGTAAGTCTATAATAAATAAAAAAAAAAAAAGTTGACTTTTTCATCTGATAGTCTTTGTATATATACTAGTATGTAATTACAGTTTAATCATTTTGAGATATACGTATATTTTTCCCTTCTTAGGGAATTTTGATAAATGATGGGTTAGCTCCAACTGCATTGCTTGAGCCTATACCAACTTGTAACCAAGGAGAAGAAGTCCCGGTAGTATTCATGTTTTCTTTGAGCTCTCCTAATTTTGCTAACTTGACTTTACTATCAGCCTCGTCGTCTACATTAATGGGCACATTTGACTCGTAATAACCGCTATTGTTATTCGTGACGATCTTATGCCCAACATTTTGCACGATATTGTCATTGATCTCATTTCCTTCCCGTTGTTGTTGTTGTTGTTGTTGCTGATTTTGCTTCAAATCTACATTGGCACCGCCCCAAGACTGCAACAATATATCAGTGGATACCTCAAAACTTAATGCAGTCCTAGGCTCTCTTTGCATACGTAACACATGATGATCATTTGTCACGGGAATATTAAGATCCAAACCAGTTTGATCCATTTGGTTAAACATATGCCTTTGGTTATAATGATTCTGAAGTTGTTGATCGATTTGTTCTTGGAGCTCTTGAAATCGAGCTAGTGTGCAAGGGTCGGGGGCATTTGAGGTGATCCAATGACATCTTTTATGCCCGCCCAATGCTTGACCAGATGAAAAAATCCGGTGACAGATCGAACATTCATGTACTTTAGCTTTTCTCTTGGACATTGAATTATTGCTCGGTCCTCCTCCATGCTCTAATTGTAACACCGTACATGTTGATTTTGACGGCCTCATGAATTCCTGGTCACTTGCTACCATATTATCTTGATCATCCTTCCCTAAATAATTATCTTGATCCACATTGGTATTATTATTATTACTATTATTATCTAATCTTGCTGCAAAACAACCTTTTACCTTCTTATGACTAGCCCTATGTCCTCCCAACGCTTGATGCGAATTGAAAACCTTCTTACATGCTTTGCACTCAAATAATCCTTTACTATTGGTGTTACTCCCACTAGCACCTCCTTTGGCCTTATAATCCAATGGTTGCGCTCGTGCGACGAATGGTGTCATGAAATTAATCGGAAGATAGCTCCGCTTGTTCTCCTCCTCTTTGCTCGCAGATGCACATGATTCTTCAGGCTGGTCCAAAGCTAACGTCGAGTCTACCACGGCATTGGACAACATCATCAAACAATTAGCTAAGTCTTCATCCTCGCTAGAAGGGCAATTATTTGTTGTATAACTACTACCAACTTTTGTTCTACAAGATCTTTTTCGTTTAGACCATCCTGAAGCTGATCTCCTACCACAATTTTCATCATATTCTTCTTCTGATTCGGGTGACGATATAAGCGATTCTGCATCATCAAAGCTACATTTTCCATGCTCTAGGAAGGATTTCCATGACAAAAATTCTTTACCACAATTTTCACATACCCTACAACTTCTAAGCCTATTAGGATTTGTTCTTAATGCATACATTCGTTTGTTGCTTGGTGGTGTATTGCCTCCTCCTCCACCACCTTTGTCCTCCCAATCACTGGCTGGATCATCGTCGTCGAGAATCCCCTCGTCGCCTATTCCGTGAGCCCTCATGTGCCCTCCTAATGCCCTTCCACACAAGAACCCTTTTTTACAAATTTTACAAAAGTGTTTGAAGTTAGATTGTTGATCCACAATCAAAGCCATTAATGTGGTAGCCAATTATATCCTTTGATCTTTTGAGAAAATTGTATGTGTAACAAAATTTGAAAAGGGAAAAAAGGGCTATACTATGCAAAAGTGAAACTTGTATATATTTTGTATGATATGTAATGAAGAATCATCAAATTATATTGCATTTGTATGTGTATGTATATGATATATGAAAATGAAGGATGAATATACAAAGACGAACATGATTAAATTGATTTAACACATGAGAAAGCATGAGAACTATGGCTAGGGATGAGAAAGGACTAAATTTGTAGTGGAAGTAGTTATTTGTTTGTATGGTGAGAGGAGGGGTAAGAGTCCTAGTTTTTAGTTCAAGTGTTGGTTGATTTTGAAAGAGAGAAAGAGTGAAGTCAAGAGTTATGTGACAAGTGGAGGGAGGATCACAAAGCTTAGGAGAAGACTTCTTCCTTTTCTTACCATATATGTTGTCATTCTTGTCTTAGCAGTACACATCATGTTGCGTACTCTTTTCCTAGCTATACGATGAGTTTCGAATCCTGATAATTAGGGTAGTAAATGGAGGGTGATTAGGTGTCGTGAATGATTTGATTAGAGGGATATACTTTTTTGGATCCTGTTTGAATGATTTGAGAGTGAATTTCGTTAGTCCATACACTAAAATTGGAAGTGTAGGGATGGAAAAAGAGTGGTGCTTCTAACTGCCAATGTTTAGTTCTTGCCTATTCATATCCCTTCAATTGCAAGGCAAGAAAGCTAAAATTAACCCAATGTTTTGATCTCCTTGTCTGTCGGTTGGTCCATTGGTTCTCCTTAAATTTATTTCCACACTATGCTTAATCAACAAATTCTATAATTCGAGTTGTCGGTACAATTTTTTCAATTCAGTTAACTCTGTAGATTGATATACAATTGCGAGTAAAAAGTTCACCAAAAGTAACTCGAACACATCTCAATTATAATCTTTAGTATAAGGATCGTATGACGATCATATTAATGGCATTTCGTTACCTTACAAAAAAAAAATGCACTTTTGCACTCAATACATATTTATATATGAGGATTTTTACTATAATTTCTTCACCAATTCATGACATGAGCACATACAGTACAGTGATTACATTATTGTAGTATCACTTCGGTACTCATCACCAACAATTGGAAGCTTAAGCTAGCTCATTGTTCACGATTACATTATAGAAGACTTGATTGTTTAAGACCAGTAATAATCAAAGTTATTAATTAACTAGTACTCCGTATAGTTTAATTTGCAGTATGGATCACCCATCAACTATAAGTAGGTAGGTAGCAATCTAAATATCGAACTTTCACACGACTTCTTTGACAAGCTCATGTCTAGCTATAGCCATTCGTCGAGATTATATATTAGCTAGTACGACTTAGCTTATATCAAAGTTAACATGAGACCGGTAAGTTTGGCCAGCTTGCCATCCATCAGGAATGACATTGTCCAAGACTAATGTACTTCCAGACTCCCTCTCAGTGAGCCTAATTGAGAAGGGAGCTTGAAGAACATAGCCCGCGTTCGCGGCCCAAACTGCGCCGTTTGATTCATACATACTAATCCATCCGCTACTTGATCTTTCCTTTAGCTCAACCTTTGCAATTCCGGTTCCATCTGCGTATTGTATAGCAGAAGCGAAGTAGTATGGGTTCGAACCCTCTTCGACGTGTAGTACTATAGTTGCACCAGGGTAGTTGCATTTCACCCTACACCACAATTCAAAATGAGACGCGTCACTTGTTAATTAGTCGATTGAATGTACATTTACATGTACATGTACATGCATGCATGCTGACTAATATAAGGTACGTAGCACATACATTTATTGATCATGAGATTATTTTAGGTATGTATCACTAAACACTCAACAACATTTAATTAGAGTTGACACGATAATTTGTTATGAGACCGATAAAAATGAAACGCGAGAGTATATATATAGTGATCTGATACTTACATTCTAAATTGAAGCTGAAGAACACCGGCGTTACGGAGTTGTTCTGAGAGGCCGGATTTGGCCAAGGTTCCGAACGCTGCACCACTTAGATCAAAATGGGGTGGATCTGAGGAGCACCCTGGACACGAATCTGTTATTGTGACTGTCACTGGATTTCCTGAGCATGCCTCATTATCATTCTCTGCGCATTTTACCTGATTTCAAACATATATTTACATGTTATAACTGTAATAACTCTGTATGTAGCATAATTAACTTAATTACATAAGCTAAAAATAACTATATGATAAATTATTCACCTCATAGCAAACTCCACATCCTTGGCCGTTTAGATAAATGGAGGGTCCACCAGCGGAAATCATCGCTGAATATGGAGCTTGAGCTACAGTTTCCCTGAATCCACAAGCTCCGCCTATATATATATTCAAAATCTTTCTTTATTTGTACATATAAAGACCAAATTCAAAATCTATCCACAAGCTTCGCTGAATATGTATATATATATAATTTATAGGGAGTAAATGATACTAATTATAAACATATATTGTTACAATTGAAGTTCCCTCACGTATTTAAACCAAAGTTTAACAGATACGGTAGAAAGTATGAGCAATACTTCTTCTGTTCGCCTGTAAAATGCGTAGGGTTGGAACACAGTTTTTAAGAAAAATAGAATAAAAAATGAGTTTTAGGGTCCACTCGGTGTAAAATTACACATAGGGTTATGTTCCACAAGCATTTTTAATAAACAAGTAAGAGTGTTTTGGTCTTTATATGTACAAATAAGGAAAGATTTTGAATAGATTGTTTAAAGATGAACAACCCTAAATAAAATGTAGAAAGTTTATAGGCGAACGGAGGGAGTATATATTGAAATGATACGTTACAGATATATGTGCAAAAATCACGACGCTCAGTTTATGCATTGTAAAAAAAAATTATACGGGCCTCTTGTAAGTCAAACTTTACAAATTGCGACCATGTAAAAAATCGTGTTATTATATTATATATGTAGCAAGGTCAATATATATGATGTTGTACACGCATGAACATTATGTTATGCTACGCTATAATTAAGCTAAGTAATGCATGAATAAAATTCATTCATGTGATTGAAGCTAGCTAGAGACATATAGTACGTGCATTACATACCATCACTTCCGGCGCCGTCAGGAGTTCCGTACCATGTCGCGCCAGCGGAACTCCAGTCGGAGCCGTAATTCTGATCATCCATTGACGCATTCAGGCTCTTAGGGTTGAAACATTGACAACATTTTGTAAGAACAAGGAGGGTTAAACACGCAGAAATGATCGTAAAAGACGAGTGATTAAGAGACAAACGCGCCATTTCGAGTTAATTAAGATTAACTTAATTAGTTTTGTAAGTACAATATGTAATTAATTAACGCTTGAAATTGTGATGAGTGAAGAAAACTGCTACCAACCCATGAGTATTTATAGAGCAAAAACAAGGTTTGATGAACGTGTTACGTTCAAAATTAAGCCCTTAATTGGGGAAAAATCAGTAAAAGTCACTTTCAATTCAAAGAATTAAATCAAATTGTCACATAATGAGCAAATAATAATAATGTAAATCTCAGTATATTATTCCAACATGTGTTGATAATATAATGTTTCTAATATAAGTTAATTTATTCGAATTATTAGTATAGACATGAAGATTTGAAAAGCATGGCGTGACGACAATGAAGACTATAATGGCTATAGCTAAGCAGCAAATATGGAAAATATGAACATTTTAACACCTTTAATGTTGCCTAGGCTTAATTACATTCCTAAACTTATGCTCAAAATCAATTTGGTTGTAACTGTACTGTTTACATATCCACTGAGAGTTTAGTCTTCATCAAGGATGTCTGATCTTGGCCTAATTAAAATGAGAGTATTTCTGGTACGAATGAATCTTTTTGTTTATTTATTATATATCCTAACTGGACGCGTTTTTGCCCTTTTTTTAGAGCCAAAAAGGGGATGAACCAATCTCAAATTGTACTTGAATTGCTTGTAGAAGAACCTTAATAACAATCAACCCATTTTGGGCCGGGCATTAGAAATTGAAGTGTTGTGTGATTTGTATCGGATGGCACTTTTAAGGGAATTGATTATGTAACACAAGGACAAGAAATGCTCTATGCAAATCTTTTCCTTTGACTTAATAAACTCTTAAATCATGGATTCATACACAACGAAACACAGCCCGGTCTTAATAAACATGATTGCTAATCACATTGAGATTAAATTTTCCGAGCCCGTCGGTTAATTTTTTCAATTACAGCCGGGTTACCTTTAAGTCTTAGTTTAGCCCGAGTAAACGACCGAATTTGAAATTATTGAGCTCAGGTAACATACAACTGACGTCGTAAGAAATTAAAGTCGGGGGTAGAAATGATGTCGCCCGATCACGGCTTTCTTAACCCGTGAACATTTGACCCCGAATCTAGGGTAAGCGGATCATGCTGAAAGTTACATATTTATTTCTTGTGTAGTTGTGTGCGTAGAATCGCAAAAATTACGGCTTTAATCAATTTTTAAAATGAAAGTACATCCCGCAAAGTGGCCGTTAATGGAGGTTATTGGCAGTTGAATAAAGTGCTACTATTTTGTATTCTTGCGACATTTGCATATGATAACTGATAAGTTGTATAACTTGTATAGCTTTGTGGGAGTTGGTCCAATGCGTAGGTATAAAGGTTAGATTGCAATATCACTTGGAGTTGACTGATATAGTGACCTTCAACAGCTTTTGAATGCATTGTATATTTGTATGCCTTAACGACTCCACGATATAGGACGTATAATCGTTGAATTAATCGTGTCTACATGTGAAGAAATATTCCAACAACATGTAAAGTAAATTTTTTTATCGTTATTAATTTGTAATGATTCGTATGGGTTATGGATTTTGGTAGTGTTGGTTATGTTGGAAAATTATCTTTTCAATAACGTCTCCTGAATTTAACATCACAGTTTGATAGTCTCGACGATATGTCCGGTTTTATGCGAGGTGAAAATGTGAGTCAAAATCAACGAGTTACTACGTCTTATCGAACTGATTGACTTGAATGAGTACAGTAGTTGGGTTGATAGATCATCCATTGGGCTGATGAGCCCACTGAAGTGAAGACCAATGGGCCACATTTATGCCATACCCAGTGGTTTAAGGAAGCAAAAGTAACCCCAAAATTGGGGAGCCCAATAATAAAACTAGGCAAGCAAAGTTTCATCGACCCAATTCGTGCAACCCATGACGTATTTCGAATTAATCTATCTTGCATGATGGACAAAACTCTATAATACTAGACCGTTTTACGATGATTTATGTTGGATTGACCATTTACACTATACATGTGAGTGTCCCACATTGAAAATTAAGAGAGAAATTCTCTAGTTTGTAAGTCAAGGAATAACTCCACCGATAGCCAAATTGGTTTTAGGATGAAACCTCTTGGGTTATAGTGGGCTTTCTCTCCTTTTTTGGATGTGGTCAAACCCGTTTGCGTTTTCACAATTTATTATGAAAATATTTTACTTTTACGATAATGCTACTTTTACGTAGCGATTTTTTTTATTGAGTTGTTAGATGGTTAGACCGTCACAATTGGAATTTTTAAGGCGTTACTTAATAAAATTGTATTCCCATTCTTTTGGAGTAATTAAGATGAGTGAACTTGTACTTAATGTGATCCTAAAAACTCGAGGAGAATCATTTTACTATACCAACCTTTACTTCTACTCTTAAAACCTGCTAAATTTTAGTTAAGAGTAACTCTGACATATGGTCGCTGAGGTAAAATGTCTACGTAACTAAACATAACAGTTCAAAATTCGTTAATATGAATAAGTTTCGGACACGAAGGCTCCCGTTAGGGGTTGGCGTGAGCGTGTGAGCTTGTCTTCCGAGAGGAATGTTGCGAAGTTGCATGCATGGTATAGGAAACAAGAGAGAAAGTACTCCGTACACGATTACTTGAAACACTTATTGCCTCCTGGAACGTACGACGAACTTATGTTCGTCTAGGAAGCACGGACACGCCTGTCCAGTGCCGTGTCTGTGTCCGACACCGTGTCGGACACGGTACGACACGTGTCCGACACGCCCAAAAACCGTGTCCGGTTTTTTTATTTAATTTTAGGACACAGACACGGTTTTTTTTTAATTGGACACGAACCGGACACCGACCAGACACCAACCAGACACCCGACACGACACAAAACTACGTCGTTTTGACAAGTTTTTAAAAAAAAAAAAACTTTTTTTTTCTCTCTCCAATTCTAATTACACTAGGAGATAGTTCAACTACATGTCTTACTTCTTTGTCTCTTTTTGTTTCCCATCTTCTTGCTCCGGCTGACTCTTCTACCTTCGATCGATGCTGCCTCAGGAGACCTCCTCCGACCGACGTCCACTAGCGGCCCCATTGTTACAGCCCAACCTGCACCCGACCGCACTAGTCCTACCTCTACCTACCCGCGAACAGTACGTGTAATTGAAAAAATATGCATTCAAAATACATATTAATTTTTGTTTTTTGCCGTGTCCGTGTCCGTTATTTTTCAAAGTGCCGTGTCACGTATCCGTGTCGGTGTCCGTGTCCGTGTCCGAGTCCGTATCGGTGCTACCTAGATGTTCGTGTGTCCTACAACTTAAGGTACATCCCCCTTACCATCTAAGGTATATCCTCCAAATAAAAGTTCAATATTACTTTCCAGTTTTTTACTCTTTCATTACTGTTTAATTAAACACAAAAGTATGGTAAGACAATATGATACTTAGCCGTATGTATTTCTTAGTTGTCTCCTCTTTGAGTTAATTAGCATTTTGTTATTACTAAAAATGGGTGTTTTAATCATTAAGCATAATTAGGAGTTGTCTAAACTAAGAGAATGAAATCAAGTTTGTTAGGTGAGTGTCTTGAGGAACATAATCAAATATTGTTGGATTATTAGCTTGAGCCGTGGTAGCCAAATGTTGTCGCAAAATCGATTTTTAAGATCGTTAGTTGTTAATCATATGATTAAGATTCAAATGTATCTGATCTTTGTCCAAATCATTGGTTTTGTAATATCAAATTATTTACCAAGCTCCTTGTCCTCCCTAGGGGTGGCAATGTGATATTTGCTAATCTAATACAATCATTCTAGCTACATTATTATTGATTCATCAATTAGTGCATCCTTAACTATATTAATCACTGAAAATTAACAATGTATACTATAAATTATACTTTGGAATGGTATATATCATCTTTGGTCAATGTACATTATGTATACATCATTGGGATCTGGTTGAATGAACAAAAAATGTTTACAATTTAATTAATATAGAGGCCGAAACAATTGTTTAATGCGTTGTCATATAAATTACGATTAATTATATTTTAAGTTGGGGAATGGGGTTGCAGTATGAGTTGTATTGTTTGTAGTAAAGTACTCGATTAGAAACTTTGGGAACTCCAATGTTTATACAACAACGTAACATACAATAAGGACGAAGGAGGTGGAGTGAGAGTATATGCGGATAAGAGCAACAATTATTGGCACACAAATGTACCAAACTAGGCATTTTGTCATCTTTCTAGGTGTTCGAAGAAGCAACTAGGCAACATCATACTAAATTTTTCTTAGACAAAGTAATCTTTTGTTGTATATAAATTTGCCCATGATCCATCTTCCTTTCGATAGTGTAACTTTTTTGCGTGGAAATATGCTTTACCAAATATTTTACTTTGTTATATATATATATATATATATATATATATATATACACGGAGTAGATACCTTTAATTTGAGTTTAATGCAAATATTAGTGCTCTTTTTTCATCATTTTGCGTACACTATTTTGAGTGAGATCAATAGATAGTGATCGATGTTATTACTACTTTCTAATACAAGAGATTATACAATCTAATTGATCATGATCACAAATTCACAAGTAAATGTTATCAAATAACATGAATACTGTTTACACGAGCTTTAGGCATAAATTCCTTGGTTTCGTGAGTGCTAGTACTCTTCTCCTATATCAACAATCAAAAGATGGAATAAATGAATAATTGTGTCAACTTGAGCAAATTATTAAACTTTTAATAATAATAACCCTCGAAACGTTATATATATATATATATATATATATATTGTAAATATTCTTCATCTGGTATTTCTCTCAATTGTTAACGTAAGTGGCACCTGTATCATCGCCAATGTGTCACTCCTTATCATCTCCTCGATAGCATCAACGTCCATCCAATGCCTTTATTAATCTAGGTTTCATAGAATAATATAGATGAACGTCATTGTAAGCATAGATAGACAAGATAGTAGTAGTATACAAGCAGCTAGTTGTAACTTGTAAGTTAGCAATAATGGAGATGGAGGATGGGTCTTCTCGTCACTCGTGTGTATGTGGACGAAAGGCATGATAATCCGAAGTTGACTAATTAACCTATGAATCACACACGGGTGGCTTTGCCATTTGGTGGTCGATCATAGTTTGGTAGGCAGTCCTATACTCGTATATATGTATGAGTTTGGTGATCGTATGGTCACCATTCAGATACTATAACGTTATCCTTTCTATTATCTCATGCATGCTTTACTATAATTAATTAAGAACAATCTTGATCTATTATGACATAGTCTGTTCGATAAAAGTAACTGTTTTGCTAGCTCGATAAAAGTTATAACTATTTTGACAGTTCATAGTGTGTTTGGTTAATTAGCTACGTGCTAACAAACCATGTGTATTTTATAATATACGAAGTATTCGATAAATTTATCTGACGAACACACAATATCTTTTAAATCTGGCCAATCAGATGTTTAATGCTAATAGCAAATTGGTGTTTTGCCAGTGGACGTGATTTGAGCACCAGTACTTCGGTTTGATGCCAAACCCATCGATCAATATGTTTCTTTTCATTATCTCTTTGAGCATGGATGTTTTATTATTTGTATGTTATTGGATGTGGTTTTTTAAGGTTTATCAGATGTCGTTATACATGTAGTTATAGAATTGACCGCATTTTTGGTTATTCTAGCCATCGTTCGTCGTTATGGCATATCACTTCTTAGATGCATATGTCATCTAAAGTTCTAGATAAACGGAATTATATAGTTACATTTTGCGTAAATTGAATGGAATTGATGTGAGATATATAAGCGAGAGAAAAACATTCGTCGAAAGCTTGATTAAGGAATACATTTTGCCAAGCCAAGTATTGCAATCAATTTCTAGCTTCCATGTTTAATTTACTAGCTAGCCTTTCCCACTCTCTCGGTCGCTGAATGCTAAGAGACCTATTCTGACGGGTCCATAATTATCGTTCTTTATAGACAACAAAGACTTGCGGTAATTAAATGGTGATGTGCAATCCATCAACTAACATATAACTAATAAACATATACGGAGTATACACCTTGAGTCCAAATAATAACTTTGAAACATGCAATTGACGATTTAACTAATATATGAGCACCTTAAGATAAGGTGTACTCCTATTCAAAATGGGATTTTCTACCCCTCTGCACACTTAGAACTCATTTATATATTCTGCACTTTTGACTCAATTTTCCAAGCTACGTACGTGACAATTTTTAGTTCGTTATAACTTGCGAAAAATAAAATTGTTGCAATTTTAAAGAATCCTAGTTTGCGCTAGTATTTAATAAAGAGTAATAAACTTTATTTGTATCGCTCTGATCTTCCTCATTTTCGATCAAAATTACGATGAACTCCGATATACTAATACACAGAATATTTTTACTGACTCTGATCCAGTAAAAAAAAAACGAAAAAGTTACACAATATACAAACAATCTATATATACATTGCTCAAAATTGCAATTGCTCTATTCTCTGTACATATAACACACAATAGTATTATATATCACAAATTACATACTAATCCGAGCAATTTGATCATAACAACTTGCACTAATCACAACATTTTGTCTTAATTTAATTTCCTCTGCACAACGCAACGCCTTCTCAATCTGATACCCACCTCCAATACTCACTTCTCTCTCCAAATGAGAGCAGTAACTCTCAAAAACACTCACATTTACATGTAATTTAAACCCCATCAAGAACAAAAAATCCACCTCCAATTTGTTCATTTCTTTACTCGTCAATCCTCCAACTCTTGCGTAGTATGAATTCCTGTAATTCCTGTTAACATTACCCAAAAACCCATGTTAAAAAATTTCGCCATAGGAAAATGTATGTAAACGGGTCTGAAAACTTTACCAGTTGCGCTAACTGATACAAACTTACAGAGGAGGTACGTATAGGAGTACTAGTACTTACATGTCTTCAACGTATTTGGAGGCGACCATGATGGTTGTAATAAGAAGTCTATGTACATTGCTGGGGTTAATCTTGAATCCGGGGTAATTTTGACATAATCGATCAATGTACACGTACGCGACCACATAGACCGACGGTCCAGCTTTTGTGTAACGAAAAATCCTTTCTAAGAACGATTGAATTGTCATATCCGGGGCCTCATGGGCATCGAAAACTCGGGTTTTCGGGTCTTTTGACACTAATGCCCATTTACAATTTCGGGCTATCCTCTCGTTTCGTGCCATGTGTCGTTCGATTAAGGCCGCTAAGACCGAAATCACTAAGGGCGTGTCTGGTTCATCTTGGTACGAATGTAGATCGTATCTTAGTTTTCTCGGAGAAATGAGTAAATTCGAATTTGTTGTTGAACTCATTTTTTTGGTAATTGACTTTTTTTGTTGTGTGTGTGTGTTAGAAAGAAAAGGTTTGATGAATTCTTTTATGTTTGGCGGAAAATGAAAGGAGCGGGAGATTTATATACAAGTAGTGGGAGAGCATGCTGCATGCACTTATTATTAGCTGGTTAAGAGTACTTAAAAATGTAGGGAAGATTTGAATAGGGCCAAGAAAATTCGGGAAGGTGGGTGGAAAGATAGATATAGAGAATCATATTATAAGATTCAATGTCATCCCTATTTAAAGGCATAGTACAGACAAACTAGTTTGGGCACACTGTATTTATAACCTACCAACACTTTTGTATCAACATCTTCTTTTTTTTAAATCTTCAGCTAGGTTTTTACCATAGTCAAAATAACAACATTATTCCATCGCCTTAAAAATTCTCATTATAGAAGGGGTAGATACAAATATTAATTTTGATGCACATACATATCGAACCTTGATGATGCTTACTAATGCACGTGGTGTCGACCATGTCGTTGATGATGATTTCACACCTTCCACCACCACGGTCACACATATTTAACAACTTTTTATATTTTGAGTCTGATTTCAGACTCTTAACCCCTAACCTTGCTTTGATCAAGTTAAAATGGTCTTATTACCAGTTTTAGTTAACATTTCGTTTGAATCTAATAATTTATCCTACGAGTTTATATTTCTTTCCTCGTGTATTATTACATATCGATATTTAAAAGGATCGTATAATATAACGTTATTTGTGGAGAAAGGAGGGGTGAAAAGGAAGTCGCCGACACTAAATGAACTAAAGACCAAAAGAAGAGGTGGTCTAATAAAGAGCACGGGACGAATAGGTCCAAAAGAAGTTGACTGCATTTAAACAAAAGGATTCTGCCTTGAGATTTCTGTCCCGCAAACTTTAATAACTTAATATTATTGTACTGAATTTGAGGCTGATTTCTTACGTACATTTTTACTCACTTTCTACTGAAAGAGTGAAGTGAAGTGAGAGTGTGAGTGTGATTTGAAATTACACGTGCAATTTGGAGTAGAAACACGTGCAATTGTTTGTGGGTTTTAATCAAGGGGAGCAAAGATCTGTAACTTGATGAGTTAATTACTGTATCAAGCAATCTTCTTCTTCAATTCTTCTTTGTTCTTAATTAAGATTAATTACAGTATTATCAGATGTTTCCATGAGATTTCCTATAGTTTTATGACAGGGGTGATTAAGTTGGCGGCTTTAATTAACAGTGTGATCAGTCTAAATTAATTACTGTGCATCTTCTCATGTGTGTGTAACTTCCATCTAATTTTGTTTATTTCAACTTGTGTGTGTAAGTAATAACTGGACCAATTTTATAAATTCGGGTATCCTATGTAATTTGAGTACTAATATATTTGTTTCGACCAGCATGCAAGTTTATCGAATGATTATGTACCATATTGGAATATTATCGAAGACCAAAGCGAGAGAGGTCATGCCAGGTTAACTTGAATTCACAATTCATAGTTATCTACGTATTTGCGAAACTTCTTTATTGGCAACTCAATTTTGCAAAGTTTCGAGATTCTACGTATGAATCAAATTAAAACAAAAGGTGAAGTCAATTTGTGAGAATGTATGTTGTAATTTTTCAAAACAATTACAGATAGCTTATTAGAAGTTAATTTATTCCTTATACGATATAGCTAGGGACTCTCAACTGTCTAACATTACCTCATAACTTGAAATCCTGAGCTTTATTATGTATAGATCCCATTGTTTTTCATACGATTTCATCATATATACTCCGTATCATGCACATGATACTAATAATTAACGTGCCTTTGCATTCATATGATATGATATCCGCCGCTGATTGATTATACTCGTATACGTATACGGTCATACGGAGTATATATGGAGTAGACATTAATGTTCATTCATAGAACAAGTGGTGCAATTAATGCTACAAGTAAATGATTTTTTTTTTTTGTTGAATAACCAATAAAAGCTTGAGTGTTCCTTGTCACTCTCCCAAAGAGAGTGACCATAGCATCCCTCAACATGGTTAATAATCACATAATAAATCATCAAGTTTCTAGGGAAACACATGCAGAATATCTTGCTTTGATTAAGATAGACATTATAAGTGAAAGATTTTGTTCAATTAAGATCCTATCACTAATAATCATTGTGTAATTCTTCCAATGAGAGAGTTTTTAAGCCGGTGTTACCGTTGCAAACGAAAATAGTATACATGAAGTGACCAATGGGTTGTTGTTAGTTAAAAAATTGTCATCTATGAGTTTAAAGATGTCACTAGCAATTGCTGATTTTTCATATTACCGGTAATTTAAAATGTGAAAAATAACACCTCCGAGTATTATATAATTCAGTGATATTTTTTTAATTTATTAGACCGGTTTTTCCGAGATAAGACATTTCCCCATCTATTTAATGATTCATATATACACATATCATACATACCACATAATTTCAGATGTGATTCTACGTATATGCCAAGTTGCAAAAGTGGGAGTCGGAGATACTCATAAAAGTGTGATGGAGACGACATGCCCTAAGGTAAGTCCAGGCAACTGTCGGTGTACAATTATTATTGTGAATTTATGGACATCATTCCCGTAATGTATTGTGCACATCACAGGGAAAAAACATATCGAAGAAGGCAACAAGTTAGTCAGAATGTCATGCAGGAATGCTTGGCTATGTTGGGTCCTCATGAAAACTGATGGCGCAAAAACATATCCCAAAACCAGTATTCCTGCATGCTGCATTATTATTCATGTAACAGACTAACAGTGATGGTCTTACACTTCTTAAGTACGTTTATATTAGTAGTGATGAAATTGGAAAAACGTTTTTTGCAAACACTTCCATTTTTGGTTCGTCAAAAATGATCACTATTATGTCCCACACTAAACCCATTGATGACTGATCGAGAGATTGTAAATACGAGTACGTAGCATCATGTTCGATCGAATCATTGTTTTTCGATCTCTCGCTTATTTGTATCAATCTTATATATGTAAGGAAACTTCTTAATTACTTATGATCTAATATCTATATATCTATACGATCAAATGTGTGACAACATAGTCAAACAATATCTATCGCCACTTGATTCACAACAAAATGTTTCAAATCATAGTTCTGACCCCATTACTAATGCGGCTTTTTGTTACACAAGTTATTAGGAGTTACAATGCACATACATACATGTGATTTGATGTAAAAAAAAACATACATATATACAAACTCATTTGCTATAGTACTTGTTATAATAATATGCACCAACAATTATTTGTTGGCAAACGAAAAATAAGTGAAGTTAAGATGATGGGAAATTAAATGGGGTCATTTGGTACGAACGACCAGCGAGTACAGAGGACATATGGGACTTGGGACATGGCCCTCCGTACAGTAAGTACTTGGGCTTTACACTCTTGACAATTCACTCGATCCACCTTCGATGATTAAAATTTATTTCCAAACCCTACCATATATACCTATTTCTTTCAACGATATATGCAATTTGCACTCTAGTTGTCCAATGAGCCGGTTCACGTTCACCGCCCTGGCTAGAGATCGGCAAGATCAGTTGTCGATCTGGCCTAGCTCTAGCTCGAGATCTGCATGGCCAATGATCGAATTGGCCTGTCCCGAGTAGGCACAATGAAATTTTTATTTATTATTTTTTTTGAGATTGTAGGCACAATACAATTGAGTGAGTTGATAACTCATGAAAATGTCTCGAGGGTACAATTGTACAAAAACTGCATATACTTCCGGGAGTGCGGGTGTATGGTATAAGGATTGGTTTGTTTACCCAACAGAAGAATAAAGTTGCGTTTGTTCAAAAAAAAAAAAAAAAAAAAAAAAAAAAGAATAAAGTTGCGTATATTGTAAAAGCTCAATAATAAATGCGAGTCCGAAGGGCCCATACACAGATTGGGCCATTCTTTTTGTTGCTAAGTTTTGCAAAGTCCATGTAAATGGAGATGCTTCATCATCAGGCTCTATCTGCTTTGGACCATATACCAAAGCCCAACATCAGCCCATCAAAGACTAACTTCAGAGTTTAATCCAGATGACGATCCAATTGCATACAACGAACTAGAGATAGTTGTAAGTTGTAACTCGTGAACTCTGGGAATGGAATGTGTGAAGAGAATGCTGAACTTATAAAGAGTTGGAGACGCTTAATTTCAATCCTACTCGAAAAAAATTCCTGAAACCGGTTCGGTTAAAATAGAATCCGAGCTCCAGCTTTGGTTTACGAGCCAATTTCACCTTCTTAGAATTATTTATTTTCGCATCTTAGATAGTTAGGTAGTAGGAATGGTCGGTTGGAATTACATGTGTCACCAACCAGAGAGAGAGACGATTTATTTTATTTTTTTAGGGGTATTTTATTGATATTACGTATTAACTGCTTTTTTTTTTTTTTTTTCGAGATCAGACAAAATTAGATTGAAAAATTTATCCGGACAAATTATTGTGGGTTGAATCTCATAAGCCATAACTTGATAACTGTATGTCAGGCCCCCTTTCTTTTCCGAGTTGACAAATCCCTCATATGTTTGCCCTTTTTGGCCGTCAAATCGTAGAAAATAGGTTGATCCAGTCAAATTTGCAATCAATATAGTATGTTATATCAATCATTTTCTTAAATTTATGAGCCTTTGAAATATACATATAATAGCTCATCAGTGAAGCCTGAATGCCTGATTCAAGCGATTATGTGACAATATTGCTAGGCAAGCTTTACAACGAATACATTAGGAGGTGAAATCTAACATATACAACTACCAACATCAAAACATAAAGTTGATCCTAATACACGACTAAAACGAGCCAAGTATAATGGTTTGGTCACCAGAACATGAGTTTCTAGTCGTAGTGATTGGACAAACGAATTTCGCCCAAAGCATGAACAAGTGCCTCAACTACAAAAATCGATTAGACAGATTTTAAAGTTAGAAGACTTAGAGTATGTAGTTGTTTCCCCTGCTTGAAATTTCTAAGCAAATGCCCCCAGTGTTGGGGTGTGTTCGACTATGGGATAGACGAGGACCAAACTCTAGCTTGTGCACACGAAGAAATGGTCAAAGAGGCCAGGCGACGCCCTTTCGACGATCAAGTCAGTGCTCGGGTTCGAAGGATGGGGTGATCAGAAAGTTGTAACGCAAGAATAGCAATAAAGTAGAGAGAATATGATCATAATAACCTGAATTTATGACAAATGGAGGGGTTATCTAACGGTAAGTATCTCTTGAATGTTAAAGGCATTATATGACCTTTCCCAAGGGCCTTTTAGCTTTAATCTTTTGGGATGTGGCCACATTTGTAAAATGGACACCAACACGGCAACACCCACCATTGGAGCATGTAACTGCCTAGCTTGCAACATATGATCTACAAAGGAGTTTGTTTCGCCAACTAATTGTCTCTTTTCTTAAAAGTTTATAAAAATGCACAATTAACGGAAACGCTAGTAGTAATCGTTATAATAATGAGTATAAATAAATTTCAATAATTCCCACAACGTTTTTAGTCAATGTGGAAAGCACAATTTCCATAACAACTGCCGCAATTTGTGATGTTATGTCAGTCCATGTTAATCTAGGAATGACCTTGATGGATAATTTTGTGGCTAAATTTGTTGGTTCATTTCCTCCAACCATATCTTCCGAACTCTAATTCTTTGATTTTTGATGAAAATTTCTTTAACTTCTAGCAAGCATTGCATGTTAGTGGGCACTTGGCTACACTTCATTTTGGTACTTGCTAGGCCCAAACTTTCAACACTTCGGCCTTTTTGACATAATTCCTTCCTTAGACCACCAAAAGTCACAACTACTATACTATAGCGACTCGGGTGGTTGAGTTGGTAAAGTTTATCATCTCTATATTTCCTCGTGATATATATCAAGTTAAAGTTTGAATTAAAATTTCTTGGTTGTAATAGCCTTAACTTGAACACTAACAATACATTAGTCCATTTGACACGCGAGATTACTTGTCCGATCTAAACCTCTCCTACACCCTCGTAAGGAGGCTAGCCCCTTTCATTCGTAAGCCACCACCAGTTCTACTGATTAGGGCTAAATGCCTAAATATATAAAGGAGTAACACCGTAACGGATTATTGAGATCAAGAATTTTGTTGCGAGATCAACCTAATTACTCGGTTACAATTAGTTAATTAATGTGATATCAGTCTTATACATAACTAGTTGTCTAGTTGATGATAATACACAATATGAATATGTGATATCATGCACATTTATTTGCACAAGTGCACATGATTATTTGGAAGGATGAGACTGGGAAACTGATTAAAAAAAAAAAGGTATATTGTCCTCACTCTGTTGATATATCTCGTCAATGTAACGCAAGTGTCGGGGTGACCAGATACTGTATCTAACATCACATAACACAAGCCACTTATCGCCATCTAATAATACAAGTAGAGCACCGATATTCGGATATTATATGACAATCACTTGTTACATGATATACATGCATGAATAAACGTTAGTAAATAACAATGCTCCACATATATAAGTAGCAAAAAATTAAGTACCGTATTCCATTATCATTGTGTATTCCTTTCGTTTCCTTGAATTATTTGTTCACGATTTATTTGAATCACATGCTCAAACCGAATATAAAACGATCCGAATTAATAACGAAGGGAGTTCTATCATCGATGTTCAGATCGGACCACATCATTTAGGCTTTAGCCTAGCTAGCTATCTGTTGGAACCAGGCATGGACCCTTGATTCGGGTTTTGTTGTTGTTGTTGTTGTTGTTGTTGTTGAAGTTGTTGGTACACTGCCGCTACCCTGTTGTACGCATCCATCGTTATAGACTGCAAAGTGCAAACAAAAGAAAGATGTCATATATTATCATGCAACTATAACAACGAAAGAACAAAAGCTAAAGTTAAATCCACTTTTAATTCAATAGAGTAATTGACACATTTCAAAGACATGCATATATCGTTCTCATGAATCCCATCTACTATAAGTGAGTAGTTATTAAGTAAAACTTCTTTTCTAGATGGCGATCCGAGCAATGCTTACATGAGATTGACATGCAAGATACGTCGATAGGGGATCCGTTGGTACCATACTCGTAGGCTGGGGCGTGACGCGATCACCACCATGATCAGCAGAGCCGGCGGCTAAGGACATGTAAGCAGCCGGATTTAGGACGGCCGGAGAAATTCCCGCCGGCATGTTTTGCCGTCCCATGGCATTCAGGCTCATGTTCATTTGATCCATGTTCATGCTCGGGTTAATCCCCAACCCGGGCATACCCATGCCCATGCCCATGCCCATGCCCATTGGAGCCATCATCGACATTTGTAGTTGTTGTTGCATGGCTAGTGGCATCATCATCGACGGTAAACGCATTGTATTCAACATTTGTATTTGGGCTTGTAGTTGCTTTAGGTAGTCTATCACTTCATCTAGCATTGAAGCCTTGTCCGTCTGTCCAAAAATATCAAGTTTTTCAAATTACACAATGTATTATTCATCGAATAATATATGTTGTCTGATGGATAAATGCAAAGGCGAATTCGGTCTCGTAAAGATATAACTAGTATACGTCTTTTTATTCATGATATGCATCTAGCATATTATATATAATATAATTGAATAGAATGTAGTAATTTGTAAGTGTGCGTCCATACGATTTAGTGAACGAACTGATTGCCAAATTGGACCTTTAGTATCGTCCATGGTCAGCTTTCATAAACCCTTAGGCCACTTATATATTTGTGCTCGAGTACTATACGTCTAAGAACTTTGATATTATTTCAAAACAAAAACAAAAAACATTTTTTAAGATTATCCTAAGAGATTTGCATTTTTATTTGTTCTGATCTTCCTTGATATGGTAATGGCATTTTCTTTATATAGAAACTATACTTTCTCCCAAATAGTAAAGTTGGTAGGGTACGGTACACATCAAGACATGATCAATAAACAGGATTTTCAAAGCCAAAATAATGCTAAATTCAGTGTAAAATTGTCTGAAATTATGGGTCAATGTATTTGTCAATATATTCGATCGTCCACCACATAACCAAGTTGTTCATGCTAAATAACTATATGTGGGGAAGACATATGCAAAGCCTAAAAAAATCCAAAACAACTTGATTGCTCAACTTGTTCTATTCACTCCTTATGCGACAACAACTTATGTGTATGTGGCTAGTGTCCTCTCAACTAAGGGAAAAAAGTAAGGAACTTTACGGAGATTCGTCCTCCATATTAGGAGAGTCAATGTGACAGTGAAACCTCACCCAACAATGTATATCAACCATTTATTGGTGTGGCAAAGAATCAAATCCCTAATCCCAAGGGCGATAAGTGAAATGCATTTGTGTGTTACGTCGTTCCTTAAGTAAGAAGCTCTTCAGAAATAAACTCACATTTTTGTCGCGTAAAGTAAATGTACTTAACTGAATCTCTAATCTCAAGATGAGAAAGTAAGGAACTTTACGGAGATCCGCGCCACATATAAGCGGTGAAGTTTAATTTTATCTTGATAGACCCACCAAGCAACATGAATTGGGCACAATAAGAACAAAATCCTCAATTATCTTTAACAAGTTTCATCAACCGTAATGGCCATTATAATTTTCTGTTTTTATTAAAAGTTACTCCATAATTATGATGTAATATGAACGATGTCATAAATATATCACGAAAAAAGAAGAATATGTATTTGCATAAAACGAAAGAAATATTCCTAGCTTTTTGACATGTATAGTGATCCACAATAGAGTAGCACACCCTAGAAAGGTATAATGGTGTTGGGAGTTTACATAAGCAAGGTCGTCACTTTAATTTAGTTCCTGGTGCTTGAAAGATTATTCAAAGCAGATTAACATCCACTTTTAATTTAAATTATTAATGGTGCCTTCGTATGTAACATTGTAACCTAGCTATATGTATATGCATTCCACTTTAGTTGGTTTGGTCCAAACTTCATGAACAGATGAACTAGCTAGAAGGAGCAATGCATGGAAAGAATGGATATAATTGATCACTTAAATGAAAGAAAACTTGCAAGAACTAGTCGATCGTCATATTAGTTTTTGATCTTTACTAATATTGAATCAAAAGATAGTCCATATATATATATATATATATATATATATATATATATATATATACATATATATGTATATATATATATGTATATGTAGACTGTAGTAAAAATAATACTTGAATTCTTATAAATTTTTATTTATGTCTCTAGCAACACCATTTGACAATGAGATTATTATTTTAGACTTGTATATACATGCATGTAGGGCGAAAAATGTCGTATATCATATTTAAAGCATAACATGTCATTGCATAAAAGAACAAAAGGAAAATTATGAAATGTGTACCTTATTCGAATTGGGAACCAACTTTTGTAACGTCTTCATCCTTTGATTGATTTTATCTCTTCTTTTCTGAGAACCACATAAACAAATTTATTGAGTACTAATAGTAATAACCATGCGAGATATGACATTTTGATGATGATATTAGTAGGACCTGTAGGCTTTTTTTTTTTTTTTTTTTTGGAAATTAATATGACCAAATGCAAATGACGAGCTAGCAATTGTAAAATTCACGCATATATACAACTACCTATATTAATCAATAAATAAATGATCATATACAAAAAATCACTTTTGAAGATTTATAGTATTGTATATTACATTATTATGACGGATCTAAAAAACTAATTGAGTTTGAATATCGTTCGTATAATTCAATTTTAGAATTTGTGATATTACATAATTTTTAGTACAAAACGATTGCAATCCAAACGATCTCATAACGTAAATACTCGTATGTATATATGAGGATTAGTATATAACAACTAATTAACAAGTAACAACTTGTAATGCATACTGTATACGTTAGAAGGAGTGAACGTAGACATACTCTTTCGGACTGATTATGAACAGCAGCGGCCCGACTTCTTTTCGTTGATGAAATAGACTTGGCTGCTCCTTTCTTGTGATTATCTTCCTCTTCAATTCTCTCCCTCTGCACGATTTATCGTTATCGAGCAACAACAACAATTTGACTCACACTTACATTGTTTCGAGATAGTCTAGACTCGAACTAGATCGACCATATCATACGTGAAAGTCTCGTATGAAATTATCGTCATATTGTGGTACAATATCAGGATAGATAATAGTAGGGCTTACCTCAGGACACACAGAGTCATGATCACGATCATCAATCGTAAACGTCCTAGTTGTATTATCCAACGACGCGCCAAATGACGTGGATGTCATCTCATTATTTGTCATGCTTCTCAGCTGCTCACACGTGTCCTCCGCAGGCCTCTTCACTCCCTGCCACCTTTCACTTCCAGACGCGCTCACACTCCAATCTGCAGAGTACGTTGGCACACGAGGTGGCGCTACGCTGCATGAGCCCACGCGCGTGGAACATGCCACTACGCCCTTGCTAACTCCCATATCGTGGTTGTTGTCGGTAGGGACGAGAGCGTCCATGGCCATTGAGACCGAGGCGGGGGCGGAAGGACAGTGAACCGCGTTAGAGGTGAGGAATGGTACGAGGTCGTCATCGTATGCACACGCGCCAATTGGTGTGAGTGGGAGTGAAAGTTTGTGTGTGGCTTGGTTGACTATTGACTCAAGTGTTCCAGCCGCGCGTGGAGATGGCTTGCTGTTAGACCACGCGCCTCCTAGGTTGATTTTGCTTGACGCACGCGGTAGGCCGAGGCCATGCATTGTTAAATGCCCGTTTTCCCACGTCAATTCTGCCATCTCATAATCCAACCTGTATAAGTTACGAACTATTTAACATTATAATAAATAATTATATTCTAAAATACACGTTAATATCAGTATATCACTATCTTCAATAATTAATCATGACGTAAAAATGTTTGCACTATAATATCGTCATCTTTACTTTAATATAAGATCATGAAGTTATATATCATGTATGATTGAGAGTTTTTATGACGTTATGTTAACAAAGGATACATTAGACGTACATGGATGTATCATGACCCGCCGAGAGAGATGCAGAGTGGGAGCGCGAGGTAAGTGACCTCGAGACTGTTGGCGGTGGTGGTGGTAGTGGTTGTGTTGTTGGACCAACATCATCTAAGTCCCAATTAGGAACACATTGATTTTGGTTCATGTTTTCGAAGTGTGAGTAGTATGACTAATGAAATAGTACTATTTTGAGTTTAAGCAATAATGATAGTTTGAGTATAAATTGCGTTTTATGGAGGTGGGAGAATATTATAGAGCTCAGGACTCTTCACTCTCTGACTGAGAAGGTGAGTGCGTGTGCGATTCTAGGCCATATGGTCTTAGATATATAAATTTTGGGCTTTAATTTGGGCTTATGTGCCAAGTAACTTGGTGTGTTACCTTATAATTGATCTATGTTTCGGTCCATTTTGAAGTCTGATGACTGATGTGGCAAATTTAGAAAATTGGGCCGCCAATTATGAGGTTGTAAGCAAAATTACGATCACGTATGCCTTGCATCACCAAGTATCTCAGCCCTATATATCCTTGTCTTTAATGTAAAACATCACGCATCTCTTGCATCACCGAGTTTTTTAAGTCCAACAAGTAGTATCAAAGCCGATAGTTCAATTTTGGGCAATGTAAGTGGTATTGCAGTGACGTGTTGGTCGAACTCTAAACCCTTGGCAGAACAATCACATACTCACATGCACCGAGGAGAATCGAATGTGTGTAAGAGTATCCCATACATGCCATGTAAGATGTAACTAGAAGTATGAATAACGAGATTTTAGTTTGCGAGTTACTAATTGATATTAGTTAGAAGCTTTAAATGATGAAACCTCATTTGACTTGCGAGTTGCGAGTTACGACTACCCTGTCTCATCTACACCTATTACCTATTTGTTACGCGTAATCAAGTATGAAAAGTATAGTAATTTTGGAGTGACAACGACCCACATGTGAGTTGTGGGATAATTTCCCACATTGGAGAAATAGAAGATTGGGACTAGTTTATAAGGTGGTGGGTTACCCCTCCAACTAACAATTGGTTTTAAGATGGAATCCCATCAAATTGTGAGTCAGTCTTCCACGAGAGGGCCGATATTGGCCGATGACGACTCTGACAAGTAACTTAGTGAGTGGGGTTTTAGATCCAAACATAGTCACACATTGAGCTAAGCTATCATACACTCGTCAAGGTTTTAAGTAGCACACAATTATGGAAAATTGCACGTGGATTTGGTGACTAAAATTAGGGCAGAACCCAAAACTTCCGTGCCACAGAAGCCAGCAATGGACATCAGATGAGTTCACGGCCCATGTCAGAGTTTGGATTATGAGCAGTACTCGCTAACTTGGAAAAAGTGCAAAAATCAGACCAAGTACGGCGTGATGTACGAGACCAAGTTGTAATACTTGGCCCGCACTTCTATCCTCTGCTGCTTTGCATGCAATACAAAATCGTACAATATACGGAGTATGTGATATCATTCTAGCGTTGAATTGACGAAAATAGTTTGAGTTTCATTTAAGGAGGTTTCGAATTTGAGATTATGGTATGTAACTGACTCTTAGATGTCAGTGTGTGATTCATGTCCTAACATTACAGGCAATACAAATCATGCTATAAAAGTATCAATTAAGGGGTGAATCGAGTAAAGAGGTTTGATTTTGCTCAAGGAGATGGAGTTTGAGCCCTACCTCGGCCAAAATTCTTTGTTAAGAGACTAATAATCCTCTATTGTGGCCTTGTGAGTCACCTCATAATATAATCGAAACGAAACTCCGATAAATTAAATGTAGATGACATGAAACAAACATGAGTTTGATGACGAGGTTATAATCATGTAGTATCACTGAATTATCCAAATCAGTGCTAGTACGCACACACTTTGTCACTCTTTTTTTATTTTTTGCTCAAGGTACACTTTTGATCTCGTAATTTGCCAGAGTTCTCACGTTCAAAGAGATTTCTACCCAAAAAAAAAAAAAAAACTAATGTTCAAAGAGATGTGAGACTTTCGTGTTCTAGAAATTCTAACTCAAGATGTTATATATATTCCTCTGACCTCTCTACCGAAAGAGCTACTCTTCGTCAGCATGTCCTTCATGGCTTTAGAGAAATTCTCCTTTATGATGTTAAAATAACGCTTGTTTTTACAATTTCAAAAACCGTTAAGAAAGACAAAACGTAAACCTTACAACTAATCCGAACGCAAAGCTAATAATTCTTTTATCCACCATTTTAATTGCAATTATATAGTAAAACATTTTACACAATACATTTCAAAAAATTCAAATTTAAAATCCACTTTTTTTCTTGTACTAAATACACTCCCTCAACAAACCCACACGTAGGTATCACATATTTGAAAGAACACAGCAGAGCCACTACTTGTCTACTACTTTCGGTGTAATGATTCCTAAAATGGACCATTATACCGATTAATGCAAGAAATTTATATTCAACTTTAGAAAAAGAAAAATGTTATAATTTATCATCAAATTAACATTGATCGATTAATGTTTCCAATATATTAACACTAAACATTCAAATTTTGGAGCCCCAACATCTCAAATCATGAATGATTTGTATGATGGACATACTATAGTTAAAAAAAATTAACATTTTCAGAATATGAGTAATTTCTAATAGAATCGACAGTAGTGTTTCACAATTTTAGATGAAAAAATCAATGACGATGACTTAATGATTGATGATGAAATGATTGAAAATTCGTATAACAAGATTCATTTTTCTTGGTATCCTAGATTCTTAGGCCTCCATGGCTAATGGTCACGAACTCTTGGGTAAGCGATAACGAAGGGAAGATGTTTCGAGTTAGTGAATTTAACAACGTTTATAAAACATTTACAAAAAAGAAAAAAAAAATCATTTTCAATAAGGACAATAACACAACGAAAGGGATTTATAGTTTTATACATTACCTAGCTATTCTTATATGCTAATGGTCGTAAGGTACTTTTTGTTTTTATATATTATCATTTCTAATATAAAAGTGAGGACCCATAATTATATTAACAAATGATGTGGTAAAACTAATACGTTGATGTTAATTAGGTTCATCTAACTTTTTATGATTTTACTTAATCTATTTATGACATGTATCAATCTTACGTCAAAGTAGGACATGTTTTAATAAACCTACGCATCGACTAAATTTTGACTTGGTTGGGGTACGGGCTAGATAATTTGACGGGGTGGGAGTGACAGGTATGATCGTATAGATGTTAGGAAGACGGGTAGTTGATAAGGGTTGAGGGTCAGCAAGATATTTTGACGAGTGTATGAGTTTTAATCATGGAGATCGGGTAGAGAAATCGACAGAGTTAGGAGTTGGCTAGAAATTTTGACATGGGTAAGAGGGGTGCAGACTATCTAAAAAAATGTTATTAATCCCCATACATGTGCACAGGTACCAATTACATATAAATTAGTTTGAATGGTACAAAAATAAAGATAAAGATATAAACAATTTGGTTAACATATACATATAAAGGGAAATATTCATTTAGAGGGCCGTGTTTCAAAGTTAGTGGTAGGAGGGTCGCGCAAAGGAGTCAATGTGTTGTCATGAGTTGATAGGAGATGTTAATATAAATGACTCGATTCTAGGAATCAACGGGTGTGAAGGGGTTATAGTAGATTTTGACCTGGTGAGGGAGTTCATGTCAAGTAGAGCGTGAGGTGGGCAATAAACTGAGTAGGAGGCGGGTGCAACTACCGGTTAGATAATTTGATGGGTGTAAAGGTGTCGGTTAGTAAGGTCATGTAAAAAATCGACGAGAAATGAGTCGACTAAAAAATTGGACTAGGGGTGAGAACATGTTTTCTAAAATTTTGTTGGATGTTGGGTGTTGATAATTAGGAATGAGGATAAAAGGGTGGGTGTTAGATAGGGAAGCGGGTAGGGTGATGATTGTTGATTGGTGGTTTACGTAGACAATTTAATGCATGGGAAGTTGAGGTCGCCTAAGAAACTTGGCGCAGGAGGGAGCCGCCTAAGAAAGTTGATAAAAGTTATCGAATACATAAAAGAGTCGACTGGTGGCTATTGAGGGGTGGAGCAGGCTCATTAGGCGGTCCGTTGTTATGAGGTCGGACTTCTCAAACGGGTCCTAAATTCTTATTTTTGAACATGATTTTTTACGTTAAAATTCTCTAAGGTGTTTTGAAAATGTTATTCTCAAATAAAAAATGTACCCAAATCATATGATTGACAATCCTAAAAATTATTCGAGAATTCGGAGTTCTAATTTGAAGCAAAATTTCCACGCGTACAACAAATACAATCCCTAAACCGCATTCTACTTTAACAAACGCTAAATATGGTTACCAAAAATTTCAAGTTACAGTTTCTAAATGCCATATATAAAATGGTTTTGTTTTAAATATTTTCGTAACAATTTTATATTACATGACATACATAATTATATTAAGAAAAACATTTATAATTCGCGTGCATTTGTACGGGTCAAAAAACTAGTTAGTATAAAAAGAATGCGGGGGGGAGTTGGGGAGGGGAGAGAAATAGAACTAACTCGTTTAAAATTTTAAATCACTCCACTTCCAATCACCTGTGTCTCTGCCCCACACACTTCCCATACTCCCTTTCATCCTACCATCAAACCCAGCCGTGAATCAAATCTACAAGCCACTAATCAACGGCTATAAAGTTTTAAGTTCACTATCCTTTGCTCGGCTTTAAACTTCTCATGTCTTTTGGGGACCCTTACTAAAGGTGATGTATAAGTAAATCGGTTAATCAAATGTTAAAAAAAAAAAATGATGACGGGATAGATAAATAGTAATTGATAAATCTGTGTGTTTTCCTCAATAAACGTGCCCACTATATATACTCGCAAACTCGTAAGCAGCTAGAAAGTTTAAAGCCGAGCAGAAGGTATTGCCTTTACGAACTCGTTATCCACACTGGATAATTACCGTAGCTGAGAAATGACAAACAACAAAAACCAGATGTTGTTCGTATTATGTACGCCCCACAAATCTAATCAAAAAAAAATTGGCCGTTGGAATAGTGGCCCGAAATTTATAGAAAGAGAAATAAAATTGGGGAAGAACAAAAACCCTATAAATTATCCCCAAATCTTCAAACAAAAACAAAAATGGCAGCAATTGAAGATCAATCGAAAAACCCTAGCACCACCGTCGAAACGCCGAGGAAACGCCGCCCTAGTTTGACGGATATGTGGTTCAAAGACCAGCAATTGAAGCATGCAATCTTCAAATTACAGCAGCAAACGACGTCGCAATCTGATTCAAAAACCCTAATTCGAGGTGATGATTTGTTTGCATTGATTTCCGATGAGAATCTCGAGTTTATACTGTCGAAAGTTCCGATTTTGCAGCATGTGTTGATTTCCTTGGTTTGTAAGAGGTGGTATAGCGTGTTGGGGAAGCTTAGGAGGTCGGTTTGTTTGCTTGATTGGGAGTTTTTGGTTTCGGGTCGGTTGACGGGTCGGTTTCCGGGTTTGTGTGAGGTTAATTTGGTACCCGGTTGTTTTAAGAGTAGTATGAGCTCAGGGATTGTGATTAGTCATAAGATTGTTAAGATTAATGTTGATTCTGAGGTTGTTAATGAGGGTTTAATTGGGAAAAAGGGGATATTAGGGTGTGATTTGATTGATAATGGTCTTAAGTTGATTGGAAATGGGTGCCCTAATTTGAGGAAATTAAGTTTGGTTAATGCTAGTGAGGAAGGGTTAGGGTTTGTGGCGGACCGTTGCGATTTGTTGCAGGAATTGGAGCTGCATTGTTGTGAGGATATGGTGTTGAGGAGTGTGTGCAAGTTTAGGAATTTGCAGATATTGAAATTGGGTGGGTGTGTTGATGGGTTGTATGAATCGGTTGTTTCGGATATCGGGTTGACAATTTTGGCTCATGGGTGTAGGAGGTTGGTTAAGCTTGAGTTGAGTGGGTGTGAGGGGAGCTATGATGGGATTAAGGCTATTGGACAGTGTTGTCAGATGTTGGAGGAATTGACCTTTTGTGGGCATAAGATGGATGGTGGGTGGTTATCTGCGCTTTCGTATTGTGGGAACTTGAAGACGTTGAGGTTTCAGGGTTGTGAGAGTATTGATGTGTGCCCTGGTCCAGACGAGCATTTGGGTTCTTGTCCTACGCTTGAGGAGTTGTACCTGGAGCGGTGTCAAGTGAGGGATAGAGCGAGTGTCAGAGCTTTGTTCATGGTGTGTGAAACTGTGAGGGAGATTTCTTTTCAGGATTGTTGGGGATTGGAGGATGATTTATTCCGATATGCTGCTATCTGTAGGTATGAATTCGGCTTGTTCTTATTGTTGCTTTGTGATACACTTTGCTTTGTGGCTCATTGTATCAATATTAGAAATGTTGGTCATTGTTTACATCAGTTTTTTGTCCTGCTAATTTGGCTTCTGTTTTGGAAGATTTGTGCTAGGAAAGATTGCAGACGAGTGGGGGTTTCTTTGGTCGAGAAAAATTTAGGCTTTCTAGCGTATTATTTGTTGATTGAAAGTGACTTTATATCACACTCACATGTTCTAGTATAATGGTTGATTGGAAATTTCTGGCGAAAATCAATTGAAGAGATACTATCATCATACTCCGTAGGCAGAGAAGATAGCAAATATAGTTCTTAGTTTTAGCTTATAAAAAAGGTTGAATACGAACCTGGGGGGTAAGAGATGCTGATGTTAAGATAACATACAAGTTTTTGGTAATGAGTGCATGCTAATTCTCTGAGTTTGATTTGTGGTACTTCCATTGTGAGGGACATGTTGTAATTAACCATTGAAGTTTTGTGAGTATTATAATTGAATGTTAGCTTCTAGACGTCTTTGTTTCTCTAGATTAAGCCGTGCCCTATTCTGTTTCTTTATTTTATTGTTGCTCGTCATGCTCTTGACCACACTTTTGGCAACTTGGGTGACTATTCTTGATAATACTCCTTCATTGTAGGAGAGTGAAGTCCATATCTTTGGAAGGATGCTCCTTGTTGACAACAGTGGGCTTAGATTCAGTTGTTCATAGTTGGAAGGAGCTCCAGACACTAAAAGTTGTATCCTGTAACAACATAAAGGACTCCGATATCACTCCAGAGCTGGCAACTTTGTTTTCTGTCCTGAAAGAATTGAAGTGGAGGCCAGATTCTAGATCTCTACTGGCATCAAGTCTTGCTGGCACAGGAGTTGGAAAGAAGGGTGGCAGATTTTTCAAGAGGGTATGAAGCTCAACTTGTAACGCGATCCTGTGAATCTAGGCTTCAAGTGTTGATGTCGTACTATCTAAGACAACAACCCTCTTAAAAGGTTTACCCTAGGCTATGCATATGCATAGTTATTCTCATCGTGATTATTAGCTGACTATCCTGTTTTCATCATTTCAGGTGGTCACCATGGTGGACAAGAGGAAATGATTGGCTTTTTGCATGCTGCACAGGAGCTCTTATTCTCATCTGTACATATTGTTCTTCATGATCCCTAGTTAGTACGTGGATTCCATCTCTTATTGATTTCAATAAGAATAGTTCTCTCAATGTATTTTACCTTTTTGGTTTAGGCTTTACTTGAGCTACACTGCCAGTCATTAGTGCCCAAACAGCTATTGTGAGGCACTTGAACCAAAACATTTCTTGCACTTTTATTGGCACATCATTTTCTTTTTCAGATGAAATCCGCTGCTTTTTTTTTTTTGTAATATTTAGGTGCAGTGATCACGAAGAATTAAAACTCATCCTGAGGTTGTCTTCCTGTTATTATTGCTCCCCCTCTGCGAGCATAGGTACTGAAACAGTGTAGAGATTGTGACAGAACCGGTCATTGATTGGATGTCTGGTATTCTGGTTTACACCAGCTGAGCACATGTCCAGTCTTTGAAGAATCATTGATAGGATATCCATTGCTTCTTGCAGTTTCCTATTATATTTTTTCATATCTGTTATCCTGGTTCTTTTGGAAAGCTAAAACCTTCGTATTTGTTAGAATGCTCTGTGTTTGCCATGTTGTCCATTGCAGATTTCCATATATCTGTCACAGTAACTTTGATTCACCTCATCTTGTTTTCGTTCCAAAGAATGATCGGAAGGATGAGGAAGATATTTATGTGCAGCTGACATGGAAAATACATGGCAATTGCAAGCTGTTGGAGTTACCCCTTTGTAAGGATATTGTGACAGACTGTGTTTCTCTGGGAATATAGGGCTGGCCAGCCTTGCCAGGTATACATA
This sequence comes from Spergularia marina, assembly GCA_963680865.1. Classification (NCBI taxonomy): domain Eukaryota; kingdom Viridiplantae; phylum Streptophyta; class Magnoliopsida; order Caryophyllales; family Caryophyllaceae; genus Spergularia; species Spergularia marina. The sequence goes on along the minus strand of OY804551.1, from coordinate 22,686,349 downwards.
CTTGTTGATATCCAATTCTCTATACTTTAATGTTGAAGCTGGCTTCTGGGAATAAATCGATGTCTGTTCTGCTTCTGTTTGTGTTTGCATTTTTGCCGGTCTACTCTGTTAATAGGAGTCAGTCTTTGCTCCAATGGATCCGATAGGGTTGATTTGTGGGAACTGGGAACTATTTTATTTGACAATGGGTTTGATTTTTTTTGTATTTCACTATGTTATATTCTCATCTTTCATTTTGCACCAATTCCTTTCCCTCATTTCTTTGCCTTTGCCTTTTCTGTTCTTGCATCTCCCTTTCCTTTTTAGTTTTACCTCCTAACGGTTTATGTTAAGCCAACCCCATATATCTAGTGACTAAGCTATGTTGTTGCTGTTTCACTTGGTCTCTTATCTCCAAGTGGTTTAAATTTAATCTCTGGTGCTGTTTGTCATTGGTGACTTATTGTTCTGCTGAAGACGCCATGTTGCCCAGGCGTAGTTGTCTCTGTGAGTTAGGTCTTTTGTGGAACACTGCAGAAATTTCAGGGAACTTCTAGAGTTGTCCAGAGTATTCTAGAAGTGTCTAGAACGTTCCAGATTTGTGTGGATGTATCGTGATGACTCATGTATATCCTAGTTTGTGTTGAGGGTTTTTGTATATTCTAGTTGTGTGTGGACATTTTGAAAGTAGTGTCTAGATAGTTCTTGGGTGTTTCCAGCTGAGTTTGTGCGTGGACAAGAGTGGTGTTTTAGCATCGTTATTTAGCTCGTGGGCGCAAAGTAAGGGTCTTGCCTAGACAAGAGTGTGTCGAGGCATGTCTTTAGTTGAGTAGTTAAGTAGCATTGTGCATCAAGGATCTCAAAGTTAAGTCAAGTTGGGAAGCCTGGCTCGTCCTCTACGAGCTGGTTAGTAATTGGCACATGGCTCGTGTCTAGATAAGTTGACCCTTGACATGCATGGTGTTTTGCAGTTTTACCATCTAGCAGCATTTTACTTTGGCTACCCCGGTTTACTTTTTTCTGGAATAGAACTTTGTTGTCAGACTTGTTTTATTGCCACATGCTGTTTGAACCTTTACGCGCGTAATTACTCTACACGGCTGCACTTCATTATAGATGGTGTTCTTTATGTCTCTCGTGCGGGTGGGGATAAAGGTTGTGTATGTAGTTCAGTTGGTGCTCCTCCTACCTCTCCGTGTTTGCAGTGTATGTAGTTCAGCTAACTTCCGGATTCTTATATTATCGCTCCTCTATCTTGGCCAGATGTGCTTATTTGCTTTTGTTCCTGCTGCCTGTTCAAGTCTTCATCATTGATCCATGACTCATGCTTTGGAACACAATTATCCACTGAGATACGAGATAGAGATACATTGGTTCATCAGATGATATCCAAAGGTCGTATGCTCACTGAGGCCACAAAACAATATGTACAGCTGATACCTCGCTTTTTGGCAAGAAATGTCTGCCAATGGCCTTTAATGCTTGGCGTATGCTATGTGTTCTCTCTTCTGTTCCTGTACAACAGGAAAAACCTGGTGGCGGATCCTTGTCAAGCAGTCGACTCAGATCAGGTTGGCTAAGGGATGTGCAGTTGAAAGGCAGGCGTCTGAGAGTGGTCGGAGTTGTAGCAAAACTTGCTATACCCCAAGAACTCTGTATAGCAAAAGGTTCAAGTTGTTGGAGTGCTCCGTCTACCTGAACCATCTCATTATCCTTCCTGTAACTTTGAATTCGATTCCATTGTATGAAAATCAGTGACACGTTTTTCATTTGCACTGTTAAATTGTTAATCGAGTTTGAAAAAGACGGGCAAGATCACATTAAACGTCGAAACTTCATCTCGTGTTTTTATTTGCACTGTTGTTCTATAAAACATTGCCTCGTATTTTAACATTGTTGTGACACTACAAGGTTTAACTCTTGATTTTTTCTCTCCTAAAACATTACGTCAATACCTCGGTGTAGGTCCGGGATAATCTTTTGTTCCTAGTAATCCAACTTTGACTAAAGTCAACCGATGCACAATAGGACTAATATCCTACGTGTCAACACCTAATTGGCTAGACGGATGTGGACTTTGCGTTACACTTGTCAAATGAAACCTTCCTTTATTAATTCACAAACTTAAGAGAAAACACAAGTTCGCGTAATCTTCTTCTACAATTTTCATTCAACAAAAAAAATCGACACTTTTTCTCTCCCCTCCTACACTCTCCGATCAATTGAACAAGCGATTTGGGTAAATTTCTCATTTTCTCTCTCCTCCAATTTCTAGGGTTTTAGCTTCTGATTCATTTAATAATCTCTGCATGCAATAAAAATCTGATTTTGTGCCCGATTTTGATCTGATCTGCAAGCTGGGGTTTTTAATTAGCCCCAATTTTATCTGTGTAGGTTAATCTGAAATGGGTTTTGTTTAGATCTAATAAAAATTGAGTCTTTTAATTGTTTGAATTTGATTGATTGTTGCCCAATTTTGATTGTTTGATTTGCTGGGTTTAATTTTGGGGTTAGCTGTTTGATTTGTTGATTACATGTTAGATCTTGCGTAATTGTGTGATTTTGTATGGAATTTGTCAGGATTTTGGGGTTAATTGAGATGTTTTGTAACCTGTAATTTTGGGTTTTGATGATTATGAGTGTAGCAAATTACTGGTGTAGTGATCGAGTTTATGGTTCATGATTGTGGGCAAATTATTGTGGTATTGATTGAGCTTGTAGTTTAAGATACCCGATCATGTCAGAATATATGAATTCTCAATTCTATTTGATTGATTCAAATTATGATAGAAATACATTGATTATCATGCAATGATTCAGGTGAAATTTGGGGTTGATGAGCTTAAGTCGTAGGCAGCTGGGTTTTGTATTTTGAGGCATTGCATGTACTGTATGATTCTATTATTTGGCAAATTTCGAGTGCAAATTGATTGAGCTTGTAGTATAGGATTGTGGAGTGGATACTGGATCATGTCAGATGATGTGAGTTCTATTTGAATTATTCAAATTATGATAGAAACGCATTGATTATCATGCAATGATTCAGGTGAAGTTTGGGTTTGAGGAGCTTAAGTTCTATTTAAGGGATTGCACGTCTGATTTAATTTTTTGGGGAATTCGGAGTGCAAATTTGATTCAAAGGTGGGTAGTGGGATGTAAACCTGAAAGCCTTTAGGTAGTGTTTGGGAACTCAAGAATTTGAGAATTTGGATTTGTATCAAATTCCTAGCGTTTGGAAGCAAGAATTTTCAAATTTGTAATCATTTTAGATGGGTCTTGTATTTTAAGGGATTGCTCTTCTGATTTAATTTTTTGGGGAATTTCGATTGCAAATTTGATTCAAAGGTGGATATTGGGATGTAAACCTGAAAACCTTTACTGTCTTGAAAATTTGGGGAAATTCAAGTGCAAATTTGATGTTCATATATTGCATAGACAAATATTTCAGCTTGCTTAGCTATGGTTGGTAGTGGGATGTATACCTGAAAACCTTTACTGTCTCGAAGAACAGAATGAGCAGAAAATGAAGATGGTTTGTTTATTGTTTCACCCGAGAATCCGAGATCGTTCATGCATGATAAGTCTGGTTAATATCTCTACTGCGTGTTTATAGTTGATGTAATAATGGTTTCTGTGCACCACTTTTTGTATGCTATTGTGAAATGTGAACCGTTGATGTGTGGTTCTTTGCCTGGATGCTGTCTTTCTTTTTGCTGTATGAGAAATTATATAGCCTGATGAATGTTTTCGCTACACAGAGATATGGCCGGAACAGCACCACCAAGAGGAAGTGCAGCAGCTGCTGCAAGCCTTCGTCGTAGGAGAACAGCTGGTGGAGGGGCTACCGCAGGTACTTCTGGGACAATGCTTCAGTTCTACACTGATGACGCACCAGGATTGAAGATCTCTCCCAACGTTGTGCTGATGATGAGCATTGGATTCATAGCATTCGTTGCTTTGCTCCACGTTGTTGGTAAACTGTGGCTGGTTCAGAAGAATTGAAGATGCGTAGTTCACTTGAAATGGTGTTATAGGCAGAGTTACTTGGAATTTTAAAAGTTTAGAGAACGTTCAGTTTTATGTTCTGTGTTTTGGTTTTGTACTCTACCAAAAAAAAAAAAAAGCACGACTTTCGATCAATGAATCAATGAATTTTGAGCAGTGAATTTATGATGTTTGAGCAGAGAATCAACAAATTTTCCTTGTTTAATCTATAAGTGAGTCTTCTTGCGTACCATAGTTTACCGAGTGATGCATCGCAACGTTCGACCTGCTGTACATTTGAAGTCGATGCAGCCAACACTAGCTTAAAGATATGTCTACTGATGTGCCTCAACCTGTGACTTTTTTAGTTGATGTTATTTTTGTGATAGGACGATCTAAATAAATATTAATCAAAGGCGGACATAAAATCCGTGAAAACTGAGAAGTACATCCTGGAGACCATTAGGGCCGGTCCCAAACCACACACGAACAGACTCATCTATGGGGCACACGTGGGCCATGAAATGCGCCAGAGAGACAGAATATTTTGACCAGTTCTACCTAAATATGATAACGGACAAGATCGAGACTTAAGCATAGTCACCATTTGTAAGCAATCTGACTCAACCATCACGTCGCTCAAACCATGCTGGCAAGTAAGCTTCAGGCCCAACTTGATGGCTCGAGCTTCCACATAGTCCGTCATGCTGCCGACCACTCACACGAAAAACACCTTTCCATAACAAACAACAACAACTTTCTCCTTTTTTTCCAATCAAAATAAAAAACTTTTTACTTCACACTCATCCCCTATCCATACCCTTCCCTCACAATTACACTTACTTTCTTCAACTTCCGACCCCCTTACTAACTAACCACCATACAGACAAACACAACTCGAACCCTCCTCAATCACATACCCCATTAGTCCATTACCAAAGCCTACACACTATCGTATACTCTAAATACAGCTCGAGCCCTTTTTGAATTACACACCTATTTCAGGAGTTGGATGCTGATGCCCATCCCACAAAACCCCACACATGCACACTAAATAAAAATTCTAACAACCACTTCTAAATATGACTAACTACACCCCCACGACATATTTCCGTCATCCCAACTCATTTTCTAACTGCCACCTCCATCGTACTTACTCAAACACGACTTGAACCCTCCTTAATCACACGTGAAATGACACACACATTAGTTAGTCCATCACCAAAGCCCACACACTAGAAACATAACACCTTCAAATAGCACCGCCAACACCCTCGAAACATCTTTCACCTTCTTTTCCCGATCGAAATTAACCATTTTTCCATTTTTTTTTCACTCCTCCCCAATTCAACTCTCCCTCGCAAAATCAATCTTCTTCTTTACTCTTCTGTTCTTCTCCGCAAATCTCGACTCTCTCTCTCTCTCTCTCACTCCACTCGATTCTCTCTCTCCTCATCGGCTGCAACGATGCAGGAGTTCTCGTCGACGCTCGCCACCCATGTCCGTTTCCTTCTCCAATCCTTGGACGGATCCAACTCCAACTCCGTGCTTCAGGAACTCTGCCAGGTGATTGCTTTTTCGTTGGATTCTATTTCACGCTTCCGGTTAATTCGATGTTTTTTTTTTTTTACTGTTTTCGCGATGTCGAAAAACCCTAATTTGTGAAACTGGGATATCTATTGTTACGATTACGTTTCTGTTAGTTGATTTGAGTGTTAGGGTTTTTACGGAAGTTATGATTTTTGTTGTTTTGCCGAGCTTTGCGGTGCGGAATTGGGGGTTTGGGGTTTGCCGCGGTATATGTGATTGGAGGGAGATATGTCGAAAAGCAGGTCTGGAGCATTGGTCGATAGTATAGGAATTAGACCCGATTGCAGAACGGCTCCGCTTGAAATCGTATAGCATAGGTTGATCTCTGGAGCTGCTTAGGTTACGCAACAGGAGTATGATCACTGTTCAGTTGAACTTGTGTGGTGTTAGTGTAGTTTTCCGCGCAGGGATAATATACGCAAAAGTTTAGTAGAAAGTGGTTAGGTTTGTCGGAGTTTGACATGGGCATGATAGGCGTCATTATGCTATTTGAGGTCGATAAGTGGTTACGTTGTGTCAAGACGTGATAGTGTAAGAGTGTTGGATATGGGGAGATACCGTCTTTTTAGCGTAGGTCATGAGTAGGCTGATTTTTAAGAGGGCCCTACATTTGAATTTGCGCCAGTGGAAGTTGGATGTAGTATTGATGTCTCTCAATGACAATGGATTTATTTTCGATCCCAGTGTGAGTTGTATGGTTAATTGAGGGAGAAGAAACCTTTTCTTATTTGGGTTTCCCTGCATAATTAGTCATTGCATGTAAATTGTGCTTTTTGAACTGATTTATCTACATTGCCTTACAGTTTAGCGACTATGGATTGGAAGGAAGCATATTAACCCTTCAGTGTTGCTTGGACCACATGAATATCTATGGCAACGAAGGAAAGAATGTTCATTTGCTTCCAGTTGCTGCATCTCTATTTAGATTTATTCTAGGGAAACCAAACTTCAGTTCTGTCCTTTGTCAGTCTTTAAGACATGTGGCGACACGGGACGGTTTCCTTGATGATCTATCGAATTCGTTAGGCCTTTCACTCCCTGAAAAGATTGCTGTTGGATTTGCGTTGTCAGAGTCAGATAATTCTGATACCAGACTGATTGGTATGGTTTAAAACCTACATCTGGAGGATGTGAATTGTTTCTAGTTTTGTTCTTTCTTTGTCTGTGGTATTTCCAATCAGCTGAATTGTTGCTGTGCTTGCAGGCACCAACTTTTGCATGACTCATGTCGAGAGCTTGTTTGCTAGTCCCTGCACGATAAAATCGAATGAGCAAGTTCAGAACATATTTCTGTTCCTGCATCAATGCGAAGGCCTCTCAAAACATGTAGACACATTTACACAGATGCTGAACTTAATGCAACCTAAAGAGGGTGTTCCTTTTGTTTTGGCTCCATTAATCCATGATGGGCTGAGTGACACTAAGCAATTGAGGTCAAAATTTTTTTTTTTTTTTTATTGAGTTTAGTGGTCTTTCCTTTTTGTTTATCTATGTCAAATGCTAAAATTTGATTATCTTTATATTGATCTGACTAATTATGCCATGCAGGAGTATGGACTTGTTTTATGATTCTAGTGACAATGACTTTGATGCCATTGTTGCTGAAATGGAGAAGGAGATCAGTATGGCAGATGTGATGAAGGAACTGGGCTACGGATGCTCAACTGATGCATCAAAATGCAGGGATATTATATCACTATTCCTTCCACTTACTGAAGGGACTATTGCACGGATATTGGGCACAGTTGTCCGCACTCATGCTGGTCTTGAAGATAACAATGCAGCTTTTTCAGCATTTCTGTCAGCCATTGGTAGCAGCGCCATGTCTGAGCTTCCACGTCTCAGCTCATGGGATGTCAACATCCTGGTTGATTCTATCAAGCAGCTTGTGAGTACATTTAGTTATGCTTATATCCAAAATTTACTTAGTATCGTTATGACATTATGCTGTCCTTTTATGTGAATTTTTCTAGTAAGTTTGTTTTAAGCTTCACCGACCTATGCAAGCTAATATAAGTATTGAAAAAGTGGAGATCGAGGCACGGACAATAGTGATGTAAAGAGCCGCTCGACTATTCTAGTATATTGTGCGGTAAGGTGAGCTAAGGTGTTGTAATTGATTCAAGTTTGTTTACCCATGAGAGATTGTATCGCGATCTTCACAATCAGACTAAGGGAGTGTTATCAGTTTTTGACAGTAAAATTTGCTAGAATAGAGAGACAGAACCCTGTCATCGGTTAGTTTGTTAGAAGTTGTAGGATAGGTAAGAGTGAAGTTGCCGGCTGATTATTTTTTTGAATTGTGTAAGGTAAACAAAGCATTGATGAAAGTGTCGGAAAGAAACTGCTCATTATTGTTGTAGATTGCACATTTGTTCGAACTTGATGTTGTTTTATTTTATTTTTTATTTTTTGACAAGATAGGATATCATTATATTCAATAGGACACCAAGGGGATGCCTCCCATATACAAAAAGACACCTCAAGGGGTGAGGCCCCTATACAAAAGAGAGCCCTCAAGCTCTAGGACTATCATGAGAAATTTTATCCACATAAAGAATGAAAGTCAAGTGTCGGTGGGAATGTAACACTTGACTCCCAACTATACAACATCCTCAAAAGCCTAAGTTTGAAGTCTTTTGTTTCCACATAATATCATTAAAAATGCTATGATTTCTTTCTTTCCAAGTACACCACCAAATCGCTAATGACACCATCTTCCACACTTTGGCTACCCTAACCAATAGATGGTGGACTAGGGGGAAGGGGTGTCTTATTGGTGATTGATGGTAAGAGTTGCTAGATAAGAGAGATACACTCCATCAATGGTTGGTTTCTTGGTCTGATGTTGTAGATTGATGTTAACAGGAGATCATTCTTTTCAGTTGTGTTCAACTAGGGAATATCATTGTGTCCAACATGTGTTCCTCTTTGATTCCTTTTTTTTTTTTTTTTCTTGTGGCTGGATTTCTGCGTTGCAAGCTAAGTAGCAAAGGGGTCTCGTAGAGCTGTGCTATGATCAGATTGATGTTTGAAGGCCTTGAGCACAAATATATGTGAATTTGGCATAGTTGAACATAGTTATGGGATTTGGGAATTCATACATGTATGGACATCGTGGTCCCAAATGATCCAGGTTTGGGTCAGAATAATATATTTGATCGACACTTTGTGGATGTGTAAATTTATTATTATTGTTTGATAGCAGAATACAGAATAGTGTATGATTGGGCTGGACAGAAATAAAGGAAACATGTCAATGTATCCTTTATTGGGATTGAAAGTGAACTGAATTTGTGCAATTTCAGTGAACTTAAGGACCATTATTTGGATTGTAGGATCTTGGTTTCAGGTTGGGCTTATCGACCTTTTGTGTCTGTGTGACTTCATTTGACAATCGAATTTACAATGGTGTTTGGTTGGGGTGGCCGAAATAAAGATGTTTGAAGGCCTTGAGCACAAATATATGTGAATTTGGCATAGTTGAACATAGTTATGGGATTTGGGAATTCATACATGTATGGACATCGTGGTCCCAAATGATCCAGGTTTGGGTCAGAATAATATATTTGATCGACACTTTGTGGATGTGTAAATTTATTATTATTGTTTGATAGCAGAATACAGAATAGTGTATGATTGGGCTGGACAGAAATAAAGGAAACATGTCAATGTATCCTTTATTGGGATTGAAAGTGAACTGAATTTGTGCAATTTCAGTGAACTTAAGGACCATTATTTGGATTGTAGGATCTTGGTTTCAGGTTGGGCTTATCGACCTTTTGTGTCTGTGTGACTTCATTTGACAATCGAATTTACAATGGTGTTTGGTTGGGGTGGCCGAAATAAAGTAAAACGCCTATTTATCCTTCTCGTATGTTGCATCGAGGAACTGGGTTCATGTTGCCTGATTCTTCACGTGAGCAAACACCCTTGGAGTCTAGCCCACTGAAAAGTTATTGAATTTGATGGCCCATAGGACTCATTGCTCTATCCTTTTTGATTTGTTTTATCAAGATTTATATGGAGGATGGGGTTTGACTTATATTTTGTGTTTTGAGTTTTTTTTTTTCCTTTGATTTTCAAAGTTCTTATCGTGTTTTAATGTTTTTCTCATCATGGGTTACTAAATTTCTGGTGATCTTCATTTTTAAACCTTCAAACTCGGAGTCTTTTTTTTTTATTTTTTTTATTTTATCTTGTGTACTTTTTATTATCTCAATCGTTCTTAAATATGACGGTGTCATTGATGATTTATCAAATTTGTTTATAGAACCGTGGACTATGTTTAAGTTGTAAAGAGAATTTGTATGCCTCATTGCCTTGACATCTAGTTTTGGATTGCAATTGTCATGACCTTAATTTTTATTTTGAACCCCTTACCTTTTCATGATTTTTCTAGTTCCATTTTTTCCATTCTCTTGCTTGAGACTGAGGTGAAATTGTAGCCTTAAACTTAAATACTGACCTGTGATAAGTAAAAACTACAAGTATGCAAGAATTGGGCATTACTCCATTCCTAGTATGATGAAGAATCCTAATAGCTGCTCAGTGATGTCAAATGGAATTTATGAATTTTGAAGCTGAGGGGATGACAACTTGATTTGATTTTTAAATGTCTGGAGAGATTTTCGCACAAAGGAACGTATTTATGGGAAGGATTTGATCAAATGCAAACATCTTGTGATGTTGTTTGGTAAAGAGCTTATTCTGTTTGCCTTTTGCCCCAAAATGGCTATTTTGCAATAAGCTGGAGTAGGAGCCTTTTTTTGTAGCTTAATTTGACAAAGAGCTCTGCAATTACCGTCATAACTCTTTTGCATAAAATGGTGAAATGCTAGAATAACTACTCAACCCATCGACAGGATCATCTATATTTTTACACACTCTCTTGTTCACTGTGAATCCAAAAAAGAATTATTTGAAAAGTGCAGCAATCTAATTAAATTAGCTAACAACTAGTGGCCAAACAAGGCCATTATTGTTGAGAGGGGGAAAATTTCATATGCGATGCGTAAGAGGCATTTTTTAGGAGACATTAGACTAACATTTTTAATTGTTGTCTATCCCACTAGGGGAGAGGAGTTTCATACATCCGATGCCCCCTTACATTGGCACAGATGGGAGCCTTTGAGCTATTGTGGCTATATTGTTGGTTGTCTCATCTGCGAGGAGTGGGGAAACTGCTGTCTTTTAGTAATGCCTCTGAAGCATGGAGGAGTTCAACTCTTGAAATGCTGTTGCAAAAACCAAATATGTGTGATCAATCGATATTGGAATTGTTTACACTTGGGAACATCACACTTTGCTCTAAAACTGTCTCAGTAATGGGGAAGGAAGATAATATATGTATGATTTTGTGTGTAAAAGTTTCTCTATAACAAGCTTGAAGATTGAATTCAGTCATTTTAAGTGAAGCTTATAGAGACAAGTGGACTGATGATTGTGCTGATTTATTGCATATAATTGTGAAAATGAATAATGTTCATATACTGCGTAGCTAGACATGGTTGGTTTCTTAATGAATCCTTTTGAAGGGGAGGACAATCCATTAACTATCCCAACCAATGATTTGAGTTCAAGGCTTTGTTGTTGTTGGTCATGTATGTCATTTAGGTACTAAAATGGTAACTGATAATTTGCGCCATTTACTATAGTGCTATAATCTCGTGTTATCTCCTTTACACATTTGGTACTCCGCTTACGGGTGAGCACTATGTTTTCAAATCTGGCTGCTTGCTAGTCTCTCTACTTGGAATGTAAAAGGTTTTTGCTTGTCTCATGTCACTCTATGTACAGGCTCCTGACACCAACTGGGTTAAGGTTATGGAGAACTTAGATCACGAGGGGTTCTACATTCCCAGTGAGGAGGCTTTCTCAGTTTTTATGACTATTTACAAGTGTGCCTGCCAGGTAAATTTTGTCACAAGGAGCTGATGGACTATGTAGTCATCTGCTTAGATGGTTGTGTTAGTGTGATGGTAAACTTACCGCATATGTGTTTCATGTGTGATTTGTAGGATTTGTTTCCTCTCCATGTTGTTTGCGGTTCGGTTTGGAAAAACTCAGAAGGGCAGCTGTCCTTTCTCAAGTATGCTGTATCTGCACCACCTGAAATATTTTCATTTTCACACTCGAACAGGAATTCGGTGAGTTAATGCTAAGCTATAATGTATGCTAATATGCTATGTTCGGATCACTCTGGTAATTATGAAAGGGAATTGTGTTGCAGGCATATGTTGATGTTCATGACTTGAGCTCTCAACGTGCACAATTGAGTAATGCTTGGTTATGTCTTGATCTCTTGGATGTCCTGTGCCAATTGGCTGAGAGGGGTCATGCTGCTACTATTCACTCAATGCTTGAGTACCCTCTTAAACAGTGTCCTGAACTTCTGCTACTTGGGATAGTGCAAATCCATGTAATCTTCTCTCCTTTATGTTTTTGGGCTTGGATATCTACTCGATTTTTTTTTTGTGTCAGTGAAACGTAGATATAAGAGGTGTAAGTCTTTTTTTGATAAAATTGCTCTTTAATTTATGAATGGACATCACGATGCTGGTGATCCTTGAGCGATGTCCTCTCTATATAAAAATCAAAAAGACGTATTGCTCTTAACCGTAGTGATTATCTGATTGCAATAGATGGAGGGACAAACATTAGCCGGGTTGTTCCCCCTTTCCCCTGGCTCTCTCTTTTATACTCCGTCCATTTCATCAAAAATTTCTATCTTAAGCAAATTTATCTAAAATCAAATTTGTGCATTTCATGCTGTTGATATAGCTGTCTAGTGTTTGCTGTTTCTTAAGCAATCTTCTATTCCTGATTTCTAGAGCACGTCATGTTATTTAATTCTGAAAACTGGAGTCTCTCTCTGATGTCTTGTTTTAAGTCATGAATTTTAATTGCCAGTTTTAGTTGATACACATTGAGTGAACTTTAATTAACTTTGTCATAAACATAATACTCTCTCATGTCTGTTTCATTGTAGACAACTTACAATCTTCTTCAGCAAGAAGTTTTTTCTACTGTTCTGCCTATGGTAATTGCCAATGCGAGCATGAAAGGATTTGTTCTTCACTTATGGCACATCAACCATTCTTTGGTATTGCGTGGATTTGTTGGCGCTCTAACTAAAGATCCGGATAGTGTTCACAGGATTCTAGATATATGTCAGGAGGCAAAGGTATCATTTCACACAAATCTTAGGTGTGGCTTTCTGATTTGCCGTACTTTCAGATGTGCTGTAGCTCCACAATATTTTAATACGAAACAAAATGTTCCTTGAAATCGTGCAATTTAATCATTTGCCCTTGAATATGGTTACAATCACACACTAAATCCCAATTCTGATAAAACTTATGCTTTTCACTGTCTGGAAATTATGTTATATATAAAGAAGTCTGAACTAGTTACTTTTTGATGTCATATCCTCTCACACCCTCATTTGCCACAAAAATGGAAAATGTGTTTTTTTTTTCTCTTCCTAGATTTACCTATGGCTGGCAAGATATTTTACCTACGGGATAGGTTTATTTATCTTTCCTGTTCCTTACGCATTCTATTGGTATGCTCTTACAGATTGTAGATCATGTTTTGGAGTGTATTCCCTTTTCTTTGGCTATCAGACTGGCAGCTGTTGCCTATCAGAAGGAACTTGTAGATCTGGAGAAATGGCTGAATGATAAATTTATCACGATTAATGAAATCTTTGTTGAGGTAATTTTGCTTCAAACAATTGTTTCATCAAGGTGTTGTGAGGTCTGTTTCACGACCTTTTATCAAATTGAAGTCTTTTAAATTTGAATTGTATGTACACTGGTACTTTGCAGGAGTGCTTGAAGTATGTGAAAGAGATACAGTACCAAGCAGTCCCAGGGGATGATGCCAACAGATTGCATCAATCTTACCCATCTGCTGCTGTTGCATCCCAGCCAGCTAGAATTGTTTTAAAGGTTGTGTTTTCTACCTGGAGGATTGGGTAGTCTTTTGCTCTTATATTTCCTATTAAACACTTTATTTGATTTAGTAGTGATATAGAGGAAAGCATCTTGCAGGTCCTTGAAGCTAACGTGGGGACTGTGACTTCAAAAAGTCTCTCTGATGAAATTGGCGAAATGCTTACATGGGTAGAGAATGGCAATCTGAGTCAGCAGGATGATGGGGCTAACAACTCTTCTTCGTCGAACACATACTCCGAAGATATAGAGGCTGAGGCAAATTCCTATTTTCAGCGCATGTTCTCTGAAAAGCTGTCTATTGATGAGATGGTTCAAATGCTTGCTCGTTTTAAAGAATCCTCCATAAAAAGGTTATCTCTCTACTAAATCATCTTATGGGCTCCCTCCAACTAGTAGTGTTTTGTCTGGATGTATTATGCAGAGTTTAAGTGTTAGTCCCTGAAACGAACGTGTCTGCTTTTGTTCCAATCTTATTAGATCACTCTCTTGGCCTCTTCATGTAATAATTGCATTATATCTTAGTTTCTAGTAATAGTCTTGCAAAGCCAGTCCCCTTCTAATGAAACAATTATCCTTGGGAACGAGTGGAAGCAGACATTCACTTTGATGGATGATATGCCCCCCCTTGCCTGTTTATGTTTCAGGCTTACTGTGTCACGTGAATTCTACTGTATTTGTCATGTTTTGTTTTCTTTTTACTTCGGTCTATTTTCATGCACAATGAGTTTTGGCCCTCATGCTGAACTTTGGAACTACTTGTATACTTGACCTATTTTGTTTCGGATTGGAAAGGGATTAAATGTGGGGTTTGGCCAGATGCAGGTTGGGCCTAAGATGAACATTGTAATCTTGTGGCCCACATTTAAGCGGGTGAGTGGGTTTAGGACACATTAGTTGGGTGGCCATCTGTAGATGTACATGTAAGCATTGTCCGTACAAGCTAGGTACTTAAAGATTCAGGACTTGATATGTCACTCGATCCTATAAAGGTCTCTTTTTATATATTTATTTATTTAAGATTTATCAATATAATTTTCGTACTGGTAATTAAAAAATTGTATATACGTAAATAATTTCAGTATTTTTTCTTTGATAGTGTCATCTCCTTTCCTTGAATTGGTTCTCCACTTTGCATAAAAGTATGTTACTGACTGCTCTTTGAAATGACAGGGAACAATCCATTTTTGATTGCATGATTTCCAATCTTTTTGAAGAATATAGGTTCTTTCCTAAATATCCTGAGAAACAGCTTGGATCAGCTGCCTTTTTATTTGGTATGCATTCGTTTACATTTTGGAAAATGGCTTTCATCACACATGAGATAAGTTTTGCCTCAAGGTTGTTGCTACTGATCACATCGCTAAATGTTGCAGGGCGTATCATCAAACATCAGCTCGTAACTCATTTGACCCTTGGCATCGCACTTCGTTGTGTTCTTGATGCACTGCGCAAACCTGCAGATTCAAAGGTGTGTTATATTTTGTAGTAGTATAATATTCTGTGTATTTTGTTCTGTTGGTGGAAAGCTTAGTCTATGCTATACTTGCCAACAGATGTTTGCATTTGGTACCAAAGCGTTGGACCAGTTTATCAGCCGTTTGGAGGAGTGGCCCCAATATTGCAATCATATCTTACAGATATCTCATCTCCGTAGTACTCATCCCAAACTTGTTGAATATATTGACGGGGTCCTTGTCAGAAAGTCTCATGGGGGAATTGGTCCTGTTGACCAGCTTAATATGTCTTCTTTGGGGACACCAGTTAATGAGGTAATATTTGTAATACTTTGGATTTATTGTGTGTTATATATTTTGTTACTTGTATGAAATTTGTACCAAGTTGGTAGATTGATATCGGTTTTCTACAGTAAGTAATATGTGTATAATTCGCATAGAATTCCCTCCTTATTGTATTACTGTACAGTAAATGACCTTTTCTCCCTTCTTTTGTGTTGGGTGTCTCCCCTTTGTAACTTTGTTGTCCTGTTCCACTCAGATGGTTTTCAGTACTTTTTTTTTTTTTTTTTTTTTTTTTTTGCTGAAATAGCCTGCTGCTCATTGCGACCTATTTTTCAAGGAGTGTTTGAGTTGTAATGGACCGTTGGTGTTTTTTTTTTTTTTTTTTTTGTCTTGCACTTGTTGCAACTACATTAATTATTACTCTTTTCTGCAGTTTATTGGATCTTCTAGTTCACACTCTGGGCAACAACTGTCATCATCTCTTCGAATCCAGCCAAGGCAGTCGGTTTTGGTTGAAGATGGAAGTAAGACTTCCTCAACTATGAATAGTACCTCAAAACCACCCGCAGCTTCCCCAGCTCAACCTACTGTGGTATCTGCAGTTGACAGTTTGAGCACGCCAAAGGCAAGTCTGTTTCAGTTCTTTTTAAGTTGACACCAATGTGGACTAGCATTCATAATCCTGCCCACAAAAGAAAGCAGTGATAAATGTCGCTTAGGACAACTATCAAGATGGAGAGGCGAGACGATGAGAAAAGCTAACATATATTTTTTCTTTAATAACAGTTACAAACTGCTCAGAGTACCCCTGGGATGCTTTTGATTACTCCAGGAATTTCGCGTAACCGAGGATCTACCACCAGTAATATTGTTATATTGATTGTTCCTTTGGGATGCTATATCTGTTGTATTGTATTCCTCAGAGTTCTGCCGTCATTATTTACTTGCATCTTTAAACTCTTGCATGTCATGCAGGATTTGGTTCTGCTTTGAACATAGAGACCCTTGAAGCTGCTGCTGATCGAAGAGAAACCCCTGTTGAGGTACTGTCAATCGCACTCTCCCTGATGGACTGCTTCGTGTCTTTATTGCTTAGGGTGGTTAAATTCTTTTTATTACTCAGGTTCATGTTTCTTCTATCGGTTATTTACATTGATCATCTTATGTTGTTTAGCTCAGTTGAAGTTGCTTTCTGCATGTTTCCAGCAGTCTATGGTTATCCTGATCATCTGTATTGAAATAAGGTGCCTTTGAGTAATGATGGGGGTTGGAGCCTTGTCCCACTTGTTTATATGGGTGTCACTCCCTTGGCGTCTGGTGCCCCTATGATTGATCCCCTGTAATATCTAAAAATAATAATTGCCTTCCCGCATTTAATTTTGGTCTTCTGGCCTTTGCATGACTGAGAATGTGGAACGAATTTCTGAATTTGACAACCATTCAGTCATTCTGAAAGTAACACAAGATATTAACAATTGTGACACTTGAGGAAATTGGGAGACATCCTCTGAAGTTTGTCATGTCTGTTCTGGGCAAGTCACCTGATTTGATTTTTATTTGAAAGCACTTCAGTATGCAATCTGAATTATGTTCATCCCAATCGCAGGCACCATTGTCAGAGGTCCAGGACAAAATCTCATTTATCATCAATAACATATCTTCAGCTAATGTTGAAGCTAAAGCCAAGGAATTCTCCGAAATTTTGAAAGAGCAGTATTTTCCTTGGTTTGCACAGTATATGGTGATGAAAAGGTCATAAGCCACCTTGTCCTGTACTTTGGCTGTCCTGGCAATTTTTTTACTCAGCTACTATAGCCTGTTCAGTTTCGTGACAGTTCTAAGTCATTGCAGAGCGAGCATTGAGCCGAACTTTCATGAGCTGTATCTGAAGTTTCTGGAGAAGTTTGACTCAAAAGCCTTGATTAAAGAAATTATTCAGGCATCATATGAGAATTGCAAGGTTTGTAATCCCCAAATATCTTAAATTCTTCTATTGAATCATGTTCAACTGATTGTGATTATGAAATGTACTTTTTCTGTTCTTTCAGGTTCTTTTGGGTTCTGAGCTCATAAAATCGAGTTCAGAAGAGCGTTCTTTGCTAAAGAATTTGGGCAGCTGGCTTGGGAAACTTACTATTGGTAGAAACCAATGTCTAAGGTCACGCGAGATTGATCCCAAATCTCTAATCATAGAGGTGAATTGTGGTTTCTTTCTTCTTTTTTTCATCTTTACTTTCTCAATGCTATGGCCCTCGACACTGAGTTGTGACTGTTAGTTCAAGGTGTTTGGGTTCTCTGCGACCGTTAGCATACCAATATTACAGTGTTTGTTGTTATCTGTGTTTAAACTTATTTTTGGCAGTGAATTGTGGAGGTCACAAGTCTATGAGCTGTATGTTTTTTTAGAGTATAGCATATATTTCAATTTCATCACGGTTTACTGTTTTCCAGGCTTATGAGAAGGGATTGATGATTGCTGTGATTCCATTTACTTCCAAGGTAATTCTCATGTATCCGAGATTCTCTGGTGTTAGTTCTTTTTGGTTCCTTTTGTTTGAATATCATATATATTCTTTCCTTCTTTCTCAATGTAATATATTCTGTTCTCTTGACCTTCTTTTTCTGGTTTTTGTGAACCAACTTTTTTCTGAACCTTTCTTAATTGAGATATGTGTAATGGATACCCTTATCTGGCAGATATTCTCTATGTTGTTCTATTTTCTTTAAAATTGAATTTTTACTTTTTTTTTTTTTCTCTACAAAGGTCTTTTGTAACATTTGTTCTTTTGACCTTTTTTTTCCTGGATGTTCTCTTAATCTCTATAATATTTCTGAATCTTTTTGAACCTCTCCCTGAATCAAATATGGTTAAGAGAACTTGCCGTTATCCAGGAAAGTCACCTTAGTGTCTAATTGCTTAATTCTGTTATTGTTGCAGATATTAGAACCATGTCAGAATAGTCGGGCTTATCAACCCCCTAATCCGTGGACTATGGGAGTACTTGGTTTGCTTGCTGAGATCTATGCAATGCCAAACTTGAAGATGAATCTCAAGTTTGACATTGAGGTTGGATGTTTTGTATTTCATGCGTTTTTGCTTCTGAAGAATGCTTTTGGAAATTTTTACCTCTTGCAGTTTTGTCGTACTCAACATTGATCAGTGCTCGTCATAGCAATGTAGTAATCTTTCTGTCGTGTTATTGGTGCTTCTGTAGGTGCTGTTTAAAAATCTTGGTGTTCTGATTAAAGATGTGACCCCAACTTCTCTCTTAAGAGATCGTTCCCGGGTTCTTGAAGGAAATCCTGATTTCTCAAACAAAGATGTTAGTGCACCACCACAGCCCGCTGTGGAGGATAAATCTGTGCCACCTGGGCCAGTGAACCAGGGGGAGTTGTCTATTGAGGTAACTCCTCCAAGTGGCCACTTACTTCAAATATCTACGGTTTGTATAAACTGCTGTGCAATTTTTTGTTTGCGTCTTTCCTGAAGACATCATGCCTGTTTCTGATATGCTTTTTTTTTTTTTTTTTTTTTGTTAAACAGTATGGTGTCACTGCAGCTACTTTGGTTGAGGACGACAAGTTAGTTTCGTTACCATTTCCTGATACACTTCCCACACCTACTACTCAAACTCAATCCCCGTATGGGGGGCAGGTATGCCAATTTCTCATCTTTACAAAATTGCAAATTGGATTACTACCTCTTATTTTTTTTTGTTGATAGTGCTGCTGCTGCTTGTAAGGTCTAAAACGGGTGTCCAATGTTTGGTATTCTGTTGCATTGAAAGATCAACTTTCTCATATTTTATAGTGGTAGACTGGTAGTAAGTCACGAAATAATATGTACCGGTAATTTCATTACGATCAATGATGTATATTGTCTGGAAATGCCAATAGGTTCGGCTTTTGCTCAGATGAGGTCTGCGACCTATGACAAGTTGACCTGACAGCCTGACCCGGCCCACCTTTTCTGGGCCATGAGTACCCTTTTTTGACCTGTAATCTGTATTGACTCGCATAGTTTTGGGTCAAACCTTACCTTGCTTTATGTTGACATGAAATTAAGAAAAAAGGCATTATAGGAATATAACATAACAGTATTATTGAAAATTACATTTTTTTAGTATAATTTTAAGGAATTTTAAATGACAATTACGTTGAAAATATTAATATTATATAATATTTGATGTTTCAATAGGGGTAAGGCTTGCGTGCATCCGACCCCCCCTTACCCCACCTTATGGCGGGAGCCTTTAAGGCACCGGGGTTAAAGATGTTAAAATATTTGATGTGAAATATTCACGAAGATAGTATACACATGTGAGAAATCGCTGGAGGAAAAGGGCGCGATTATGTTTTCTTTGACGTGTATTCTGAGTTCCTTTTTTTAATAACGTGAATTCCGAGTTTCGTCCCAACTTGTTCGACAAGTCTACTTTTGGCTCCTGTCAAATGTAGTTTGGGGTCAAACAATAGCAGTGAGATGATATTTCACTTTAATGTGTCTTTATTGCTTGCTAATATGTGGAACTTGTTTTGTCCGTTCAGGGGCCTTCATCAGTTCCTAATCTAGGACAACATGTTGTTGTGAATGCACAGATCCAAAACTTGGGCCTTCATGTCCAATTTCAAAGGTTTGTACTTTGGATTTTACGTCTCCAATCTTTCTTGGGTTATCTTGGGACATTATTTAATCTGCTTCTGTTTGATTTAATTTCTATGCAGAGTACTTCCTCTTGCTATGGATAGGGCTATCAAAGAGATAGTAAATCAGATAGTACAACGTAGTGTTTCTATTGCAACTCAGACAACTAAGGAGCTTGTCATTAAGGTTTTTGTGGTGTTTAATTGATGGTTATGAATTAAGGTTTTCTGTTTTCCTAAACTTCTGTCACTTCTACTCACCTCGAATTC
Organism: Spergularia marina; assembly: GCA_963680865.1. NCBI lineage: Eukaryota > Viridiplantae > Streptophyta > Magnoliopsida > Caryophyllales > Caryophyllaceae > Spergularia > Spergularia marina. Next base: position 22,666,182 of record OY804551.1, on the reverse strand, counting down.
TCTGGTTTAGGATTATGCACTGGAGTCCGATGAAAGTCGCATTTTTAATGCTGCACATCTGATGGTTGCCAGTCTTGCTGGGAGTCTAGCTCATGTAACTTGCAAGGTTAGATACTTATATTCTGTTTCATGTAATATGACGATGATATTGCTGGATATTCACAGCTAACCATGTTATATGGTTGAAATGTTGACACTGAAGTGCATGTCTCTATTGCAGGAACCTCTGCGTGCCTCAATATCTAGTCAGCTTCGGAACATGCTTCAGGGAGTAAATTTTACAACTGAGATATTAGAGCGAACTTTGGTACTTGCAACCAATGATAACCTTGATTTGGGTTGTGCCTTGATAGAACAAGCTGCAACTGAGAGGGTTAGCTTCTAGAATCTTTACTGTATTCAGTATGTGGTTTTTATTTTCGTCGCTGACTAAGCTGTATTATTAGGGTTGGTATATTTTTATTTAATGACTGCCCAATCAATTGAGATGTCGTTCATGATCTTCGCCCCAAAACTATTACTCCTTGAATTGACATTTTTTCTTTTCAAGTTTTTACGATTTTTTTTTTTTTTAGCAAATTCCTTTCTTTTTGTTTAGAAGCAGGTGATATTAAGCCCATTCAGTAATTTTTCCAGTAGCATGCATTCGATTGCATGGGGGATTATGCAAGTTCCACTAATTTGGTATTCAAAAGCTTACTAATGTAGTAATCAATAAAATATGGTAATTAATGCTTGTGGGGAATTGGGTGTTCAGGGTTTCTGGGTGCTTTGGTTTCTTGTGTAGATGTGAATACCTGTAGGATGTAGTTTCTTGTAGTGGTTTTGGTTTCTAAGGTGTTCTGCGGCTCCTTCTGAAGTCTCTGATGGTTTGGTGTAGGCTGTACAAACGATCGATGGGGAAATCTCACAACAACTTTCTTTAAGGAGGAAGCATAGAGAGAATGTTGGTTCCTCAATGTATGATGCTAGCATATACGCACAAGGAGTGGGCATCCTTCCAGAAACTTTACGTCCTACGCCTGGACGCTTATCTGATTCTCAGCAGCGTGTTTATCTGGTATAGTTTTGTTTTACATTGTTTTTTTGCAGATGGTAATACCTATATGCGCTTATTTACTCTACTGTTTTATTAACAGAGGTTCTAAGATTGATGCTGATTCTCGGTTGTGCTAATATAGGTGCTGATAAGCGACTTGTCCTATTCTTTTATATACAGGATTTTGTTCGCCTTCCCTGGCAAAATCAGCAGTCGAGTCAGAGTGTCTCGTCGTCCGATGGTGGGGGCTTTCCACGCACATTTACTGCCTCTTCAGGGCAAATTAGCTCAACTGTCTATCCACCTGGACCAGGAAACAGTAGCTTTGGCGGGGGTGCTCCGCATATTGATCTTGTTTCCGAGGAAATGGAACCACTTCAAATGTCTTCATTCAGGTATTGTTCTGTATTTTCAAATCAAATTCTGGACTTGCATGGACTAATCAAATTAAATTTTCTTTGGTTATGCTGTTAATGGGTTATAGTGGCTATAACCTTGCTGCACATATTACATACTTGTTCTAGGTCATAAGCCACCTTTTCCTGTATTTTGTGTATCATATACTTGTGGCCATGCTTATTCCTTATGTATGCTTTTTCTTTGTCATACCAGCCATGCTGCAGTTAACCCCTTTAGAGCTTCTGATAGTCCGGCTCCTCTCCGTTCTGAGGTCGATTCGATCCTCATTTCCTCTTCAAGTTCACTGGCTCTGGAGTCGCAATCAATTGAATCAGCCACCATTATTAAGGTTTGAGCTTTTTTATTTCCTTATTCCAAGAGTTGGGGGGGGGGGGTGTTGTTGTCAAGCTTTCTTGCTCAATCTTCTTTTTTGTATGTAGGAGCCTGTTGTAATTTCACAGCCATCATCTTTGAGCTCTACCTCACTGGGAACTGGTCCGACAGAACCTATGGGTACTGGAGAGGCCCTGGACAAATACCAGATGCTTGCATTGAAGGTCATAGTCATTTACCCCTGCTTGAATTTTTCTGTATTTACTGCCTGTTGCTTTTATTTTGACATGGGACAGTCAAGGCTTTTCCATATTTTTGGTTATGCCTTCTAGTTCTTTTCAGTAAAGCATGATCTAGATGATGTCATCTCCTTAAGATCAATCTTTCTTTTTCCAGGCTTTACTATCTTTTGGACTTTTTTATGTATATTTCTTTTTGGGTTGCCTGCCCTCCGTTATCCTGGCAGTGCAGTTTCATTCATTAGCGATTTTTGTGGCTTTTTTTATGTTTGAATAAAAATTATAATTTCTGTTGCAGTGTGTTGTGTTTAGCATCTTTTGTTTGTGTATTTCCTATTGTTAGAGGTTTGTCATTATAAGCACTCTGAGACCTTATTTTCTTATGAAAATCAGCTGGATGCTGCTCTAGCTAATGATGGTGGAGAGTCAGAGATCCAGGTAATGTTGTGCTCTTCCTGGAAAGAAAAGTTGCATTGCTCTGTGAGATGTAAAGTTAAATTTTTTTCTGCTAGGAATAAACTTGTGAGCCTAACTTTTTTCTCTCTATGTTTTCAGTCGGTTGTTGTAGAGGTTCCGCTGATCATACTGAAATGTGCTAGTCGAGATGAGGCTGCCTTGGCTGTCGCGCAGAAGGTGTCTTAAATTGTGATACTGACGACAGTGTTGTGTTTGTAGGAATTTTCTTTGCGTCTAATTTTGTTTATATGTCTTATGCAGGTCTTCAAAGCTTTATATGAGAATGGAGGAAGCAGTTTACATGTTAATGCTCATCTTGCTATCTTAGCTGCTATTCGTGATGTCTGCAAACTTGTGGTGAAGGAACTGACTAATTGGGTACGTATATGACTATATGTAGGACAGGTTCAACTCCCATGAGAACTATATGTGAACTATGAGAATCATTCACCACCACTAAATCACGAAAATGGCGGGCTGAGATGAATCTTCCACTTCTTATTGCTAACCCCCACACATAATCTACGAACACTTTCTATCCTATCTACTTACTATTCTCTGGCTTTGGGATATAATGGAATAAAGCTAAAAGGCTCTCAAAACTGTCTATGCGTCTTGTATATTGTGAAGTGGCTGTTTGGCTTTGGTGCAATTCTCGTAGCAATTCTCTTTATGGGTCATAAGTAAGCAGCCTCTCTATGTTTTCAACGTAGAGGTAAGGCTCGAGTACATCTGCCCCCCCCCCCCCCCCCCCCATCCTGCCTTATGGCGGGATCCTTTAAGGCACTGGGGCAATGTAGTTATTGTATGTGCTGGTAATTTTAGTTTACATGTTATCTTTGTTTTCTAACGTTTTCTTGCTTTATGTTCTAAAGCATTAATGGAACCTGGATTGTTTATTCTTTTTGGTCTTTCTCTATAATCTTTACAAGAGCTTTGTGCTTGTTTAGGTGATTTACTCAGACGAGGAACGGAAGTTCAACAAGGACATCACTGTTGGCCTTATTAGGGGGGAGCTGCTAAATTTGACAGAATATAACATTCATATGACAAAGCTTCTTGATGCTGGAAGAAACAGTTAGTATACCTCTTTATTCTTTTCTATTCTATCTGAATATCATTATCTTATGAAGTGCATATGTTTTGCAGAAGCTGCTACTGAGTTTGCAGTTTCCCTTCTCCAAACTTTGGTGAAAGAAGAGCCAAAAGTCATTTCGGAGCTCCAAAATCTATTTGAGCTGTTGTCCAAGGTCGGTTTCTTTCCCCTCTGTTTTTTTCTGCTCTCAATTCCACATAATCTTACTTTCATTCCTTCTATCAGCTTGCCGCTAGGCCTGGTTCCCCCGAGTCTCTGCAGCAATTAGTTGAATCTGTAAAGAACCCAGCCGCCCCTGTTGCTGGCCTTATCAGCCCCGTCACTGGAAAGGATGATAACATCAGACTCACTAGAGACAAAAAGGTTTGATCAATATCATGCTGTGCCTTCAAGAGTTGACATTTTATTTATGTACCTTTCTTTGGTGTCAAATGTGATGCTGTACCTTCTTTAACGTTCTCTTATTGCTCACAGGTTTATAATAATTTAGAGGTCATGGAGCCGGAGGCCTCTAACTTTCAGCAGCAGGTACTATTTTTCTTCATTGTTTACGAAATTAGTACATAGTACAGTTTGTCAGATAGTTTCTATTCTAACTTTTTTAAGTAAAGCCTGAATTTTTTTTTTTTTTTTTTTTTTTTTTTTTTTTTTTTTTGATTTACCTGAATGTTTGTCCCAATTTGTCTATGGTGCAAGTTGTGAGTTATGCTTTATCCAACATAACTGCTTCGTGTTTAGGAAGCAAGGTTAATTACCTTATTGTGAAGATATCTGGTGTTGTTAAGCACAAGTCGCCCATTCCACCTAAGTTCAGTTCTCATGATTATAAGTTCTGAACTTAGGCAAATTACAGTATGTGATAGGGTGCTCGATGATTGGGGAATGAATTCCTTGTATTCTGTAAATTATTATTAGACCATTTCTGCATGTTTGGATGAGTTGTCATGAACTGATGAAGTCGCACGGACCTTATTTTGCTATAAAAAGTCAAACAGAGGTTAGTGATTGTTATTATCAAACATATTAATGAACATTGGGTTTATATTGTGGTTTCAGGTTTCTGTACTCTTTGCGGACTGGTACAGGATCAGTGAACTGCCATCTGGAAATGATGCTCCTTGCTCAAAATTCATGTCTCGTCTACAGCAAAATGGTTTACTCAGAGGAGATGATAAAACAGAGCGCTTTTTCCGGGTTCTTTTGGTGCATATATATCCTATTCCAAGTTTGTTTTCACAAAGATTTGAAGATTTATCTTCGTAATTAATACAGTTACTATGTTGCTTCAGGAAATTTCCGTGTCCCATTTTTGCGAGGTTATGCAAAAATCTCCGCAAGTGCATACGTCCTTTCTCGCCATTGATATTTATGCCAAACTTGTGTGCTCAATCTTAAAGGTACCTTTTCTTGCCAAAAAGTCGTGGTGTTTTTCTGTTATTTTGTGATAATCTGTGACTGTATAATTTTGTACCTAACTTTATATCATGATCTTTTTCTAGTATCTGCCAGCCGAACAGGGATCCTGCAAGCTCTTACAAAAGGTTTACTTCAGAACTTCAATGTGGAATGTTTCATGAACTTCCATGTAGAATGTTTCTTCTGAACTCATTGTGTTGGATCTGTTTGTTTTACTAGATTTTAGCAGTTACTGTGCGATCTATTCAAAAAGATGCTGATGAAAAGAAAGAGGAATTCAATCCAAGGCCATATTTTAGGCTGTTCATAAATTTGCTGTTAGATATTGGTTCCATAGATCCAGTCCATGACGGGGTTAACTTTCAGGTAATTGTTGCTATGTAGTACCTCGCTCTCCTTGTTCCATATCTAAAGCTGGTGCTAATTTGGTACCTCTGCTTCATGGTTGCTCTGGCTTTATGTTTTGCAGGTTTTGTCAGCTTTTGCAAATGCGTTCCGTTGCTTAAAGCCTCTGAGAGTACCAGCTTTCAGGTCTGAATAGCTGTTTGAGCTGATCCTTGTCTTTCTATATCCTGTTTCTTAGTTTTTGTTCTTATTAAATCATGCAATACATTCCTCTAGTGAGGTTCATGCCTAGGGCAGAGGGCGGTTGGTTGTGTCCATCGTTTCCTGCAATTTTCTTGTAACAATAATTTACTGCTGTTGATATGTTCTCTTAGTCTCTTCTTACATTTAGGTGTTTGCATGTCGAGAAAGTTCTTTGATTTGCTCTAAGCAAAGCCGTGTCCTGTTGTTTGGTTTTAGAATTTGTGCAGCAAAACCTGTACTTAAACTATTCAGTTAGTATTGTTGTCTTCAGTCAAACTGCCTCATCCTGTCACCTGTGTATTTATAGTCTTTTACCAATATTGTTGTTTTGTGATTGCGCCTGGCTTGTAACTGTTCAGGGTCAGATCATATTATTTCTGGCTTTTCCTTTTCATATGTTTGAGTTTTAATTGCAAATATGTTGTGACCTGTGCCTTAGCGGTTATTTTCGTTAACTTGCTCGCAATAATTGAGCTTTGGTGATAATGATTCTGTAATTAAGTGTTGTAGAAGTCGTGGAATCTCGTCCTGTTTTTGCTTTTGCTATATCTCCTCTTTTTCTTGTGGGTGGCTCTATTGTTTCTTATGTTTCATAACTTTCTATATGTTTCAGCTTTGCTTGGCTTGAGCTGGTTAGTCACAAGGCTTTCATGCCAAAATTGTTGACTGGGAATTCTCAGAAGGGTTGGTCTCTTCTACACTACTTGTTAATGGACTTGTTCCAGTTCATGGAGCCTTTCTTAAGAAACGCTGAACTTGGCGAGCTGGTATGCATCTCATAATAGCAAAAATAGATTCATCTGTATGTCTGTTCTACATATTTATATATTGACGTATTTGCTTTTCCCATTTGAAGATACGCTTTCTGTACAAAGGAACTTTGAGAGTGCTGCTGGTGTTGCTTCACGATTTTCCTGAGTTTTTGTGCGACTATCATTTTAGCTTTTGTGATGTCATACCTCCTAGCTGTATACAGATGCGCAATATAATCCTCAGTGCATTTCCTTGCAACATGAGACTTCCCGATCCTTCAACTCCAAATTTGAAGGTCCGTGCTTGATTTTTGTAACTATTATTAATTACCAGTTTCTTCTTTTGTTGTATAACGTTTCGAAGCTGGTTCTGGCAGATTGATTTGCTGGCGGAAATGAGCCAAGCACCTCGTATTCGGTCTGCTGTTGATGCAGCTCTTAATGCGAAGCAGATGAAAGCTGATGTCGATGAGTATCTCATGGTATATTTGTACAAATATATATATATATATATGTGATTCCGTGTAATCTTTACCCAAGACGCAGTGACTGTCATTATCTTCCATGTGTTAATGTACTTGTGCTAATCTGCAGACAAAGCAGGGCCCTTTCCTGAAGGAACTAAAGCACAAACTATTACTTCCACCCAGTGAGGTTCCACATGCCGGGACCCGTTACAATGTGCCTCTGATCAACTCCTTTGTGCTTTATGTTGGGATGCAGGTAATTTGATGCTGACTGCTGTTCTCTATATACATCTGGTTCACTATTTTCATGCTTTATGCTCATGATCAGGGTCAGCTCAAGAACTCTTAAATTTAATCTCGAGCAAAGACTTAGCTCTGTTGTATGTTGGTTTTTACAATGTGCTTTCTTCTAGTAGCACACTGTAGATTATATCTTATCATTTTTTATGGAGCCAAATATCTATTGTATTTGTGGCTCGTGACTTAGGGATATATGATGGACTAGATGGCTATAGCCTCTTCAAGAAGTAACCTTTCCAAATCCTATCATTTTTAATGGATGTAGTATTTAGAAAGGCTAATCATTCTTTGGCTTTGGGATATAGTGTAATAAAGCAAAATGACTCATAAATCTGTTTGTGCTTCTTATTTTGTGAAGTAGCAGTGAGTCGGTGGGATTCTCGAAGCAATTTTCATTTTGGGTCATCCGTGCGCAGCCTCTCTATGTTTCAGTAGGGGTAAGGCTTGCGTGCATCCGACCCCGTCTTATGGCGGGAGTCCTGTAAGGCACTGGGGTAAAGATGTTGTAGTATTTAGAAAAAAGAAGAAAAAAAAAAAAAAAACAGATCTAAGCAGATTTGAATCTGTCCTAATGAGTTCAGGCTTAAGTCTGTTTGGTCTTGGAGGGAGCTTGGGCCAAGCCGCCGACCGAGCCAAACTTAAGGTTATGTTTGGTTGGAACTTGGAAGTAATAAAAAAATGAGAAAATTGAGAGGGAGAAAGTAGCCGATTACATATTTACATCTCATAATATAATGACAATTACATGGTTAAGTGGATTATTACCTTAGTTCAATGGAAATTTCGTTACATTGTAATGAGGAGTACACCCAACTCCTTGATTTTTGGGCTAAATGGGTGGGTAATGATGATTACGTTACACCTAGCCAACCAAACAAGCCCCAAGGGCTTACCAAGTCAGATCTGTTCACTTTCATCAATACAACAACATCTTTAACCCCAGTGCTTTAAAGGCTCCCGCCATAAGGCGGGGTAAGGGGGGGCGGATGCACGCAAGCCTTACCTCTATTGAGACATAGAGCGGCTGCGCACGGATGGCCCAAAATGAAAATTGAGTTGAGAATCACAAACTTGAGTTGTTAAACTACATTTGCAAAGTTGAGCGATGAAAAATGCTTTACTAATGGCTAATGAAAAATGCTTTACTAATGGCTAACAAGTGTTTTGCTTAACAGAGTTTCTTACATGGAAGCAACAAGTTGCTTCAATGCTGACTTAAGGTCATCTAGGTACCTATACCAGCTGGAGAGCAGGGGGGAGCATTATACGTAGCTTGTGTGACTTAATGTCTTTACCGAACTGGTTTTCTTGTTTCTAGAGCCCTGAAAACGAAGCCCTATGCTATAATCAACTCTTCCCCGAAAAACTGGTCTGTTTTGCTCTTAGCTAGAGGTTTGAACTTGTTCAGGAAATGTTAGGATAAGTATTTGGTGGATGTAAAGGTGTCGCTAGGAAGACTTAATTATATTATTTGTCCCGTATTTGGGATGTTGTATTGAAAGAAATTTATGTTGAATAACCTGACTTAGTGTCAGGAACTTCTATAAATTGTCTTTTCAGTGTTTTTTCTATTTCAGTATGAAGTATATGTAGTTTGGGAGATGTAGTAGATGAGATGACTGCCCTTTCCAGCTATATGTAGATATTGTAATCTGAATACATCTGATTTCCCTGCAGGCTATTCAGCTGCTTCAGGCACGAAATAGAACTCAGACCCAGTCAGTCAATGGTGACTCATCTGTCAACAATGCGGCACTGGACATTTTTCAAGCTTTGATAAATGATTTGGACACTGAGGGCCGCTATCTGTTCCTAAATGCAATTGCAAACCAATTGCGTTATCCAAATACTCACACACATTACTTTTCTTTCATCCTCCTCTTCTTATTTTCTGATGCAGAACAGGTATTTTCTTTTTATCGTTATTTCATATCCTGCTTTCTGGTTTGTGAAGTCTAGTGCATGGTGAAATTTTGATTTGATATTCTTGTCGTTTGTTTTGGGAACAAAACCTTCAGCTTTTTACACATTTGAAAATAATTGGCCATGAGGTTATCCAGAATTCGTGGCAGTTCGATGCCCGATTGGATGCTGGGGGTAATGAACATACGAATGCACCTGCCGTGGCTCTTAGAGCAGCAGCACTTGTGCTATTGACTTATTTCATGGAAAGCAGTCCCGAATTTTAGTATTTGAATGAATGCAGTGTGTGAATTAACTTCATTTGGCAAATATTTACGAATTGCTGTTGAATTGATCAGAGCTATCATTTGCAGGAAATCATTCAAGAGCAAATTACCAGAGTACTTTTGGAACGACTAATTGTAAATAGGCCACATCCATGGGGTCTTCTAATCACATTCATTGAACTCATAAAGGTATGTTTTAGTCATGATACTAGCTTACACATGTTTCTTAGTTTTTATTATTAAATTGTTTCTCTTATGAAAAAGAAAATTAAAATTTAGTTTTCTCTACAGAATCCCTCATACCGTTTCTGGAGCCGTACTTTCACAAGGTGTGCTCCTGAAATTGAGAAATTGTTCGAGTCTGTTTCAAGATCGTGTGGGGGACCAAAGCCTAGGAACGAAACTATGGTTGGTTCTGGAGCATTGTCTGATGGCGTACACTGAAGGCGTGTCTGTTCCTTTGTGAATTTGTAGCTGCAGAGTAGTCGTCTAACATATGATTAAAGGGTTCCTTCTGGTCACATGTGTAAATTGTATGAATACTGTGAATAGCCATTCTTGAATCAACAGAAACAGCTGTTTAGCCTTAGGCATTCCGCATTTGTTCAAAATGTATAACACTACATCCTTTCTGTAATACTAATGCAGAGCCAATCCTTTGGTGGCGATTTGTACATCAGCTTATTTAAGTTCACTTGTAGACTACGACAAACAGAATCGAAATGTACTGTGACTATAATCAGGGCGATGTTTGCTCAAATTACATCGGCTGCTGAGAACGCTTCCACAGGAAGCTTATCTTGCTCACAGGTGTCCGCTGACTCTTGCGTTGCTCAGGAAGCTTCGACATTTCCTTCAAAATTGACCGCCTTGCAATCGTTTTCCTCTTTTCTGCTTCCTGCTTTGTCTCAATGAGTTTCTTGTGTGTTCTTTTCACCGCCTTTGCGCGTTTCTTCTCCAGTTTCCTCTGTTCATGTGTAAAATTACATAGATTAGCAATGTCAATTCCCTGAGATTGAGAGATGATAATCTGATGCCTGGGGCATTCATGTCAATTATCATACAGCTGAGTAAGTGTAATTACCTCAAGTTTGTCGAGCCCATTCTCGATTTCGCTCTGTTGTGCAGACTCCCAGGCGTCTATGGCAGCCTCCTTCGCCCTCAGCCTGAGAATTCAAATTATCATTCAGTCTTTAACAAAGGCAGAGCATCACTATGAATCCAAAAGCAGACGAGAAGTAGAAAGCGAAGAGACTGACTTTCTGAGCAGATGCGTATATTTCTCTTTCCTTGCTGTATCAAGCTCGGCTCTTTTCTTGTGACTCTGAACCTCATCCAAGAACTCGTTGTAGGGCTTAGGGTGGTGGCTCATCCGATAATCCTCCTCAATCGTTACAGGAGTAGCTCCCGCAAATCCTTGACAGTTGACAGATAGTGCAGTAGCATTCAGGCCCTTCCATAGTGCCATCTCTTCAGGAACAGGAGGCAGAAGACACAGAACATCATGATCAGAACCATCTAAAATAACTGATGACTCATATTCATATGTCGCTGCTGAATTACTCAGGCTCCTGGGACTGCTGTCCTTGCCTTTCTGCTGTCCACTGCGCGCTCCAGGGCTACAGCCATTGCCACTGCAGTTCTGATTCTGCACCCCAAACTCGATCCCAGTCGCTGATTCGTACAAGGTTGAAACACTCAAGCACTTTGATCTTGGACGTTGCTGATTGGTGTTCGAAAAGACTGTTGAACTCTTCTGCACATCCTGAACACACAACGTAATCATTACATTTACAATTCAATCTTTCAGTTAACATCCTGCCAAAAACACCAGAAATTAAAATTTGACAGCAAAAGCCCCCACTAAAACCAATTCATATCATCCAGCAAAAGCTTACATATCGAAACAACAACAACAACGGCAATTCCGAGAATGATTTGGGGTCGGCTAACATGTCAAATATCGAAACAGTAACACGAAAAAAAAAAACCCACAAAAGAGTTTGTTCATTCCGCAAATCTCATAATCAGAAAACTTGAATAAATTCACCAATCAGATAAAAATAATACAGTATATGCTAAGTTCATCAATCTTCCATATAATTGTCACTCCAAATACAACAACTACAGTAAAAAAAAAATCTTGGTAAGAATTTCGTAAATGACAAAGAATTACCTGGTAAGTAGGAGTGTAAAACTCAGTAGAAAGACGAGCGAGATCACTGGGAGACCCAATACTGCGAGAAGGAGAGTACGGAGAGAGAGGCAGAGCGTCTGTCAGTGCTTGCAAGTTCCAAACTTTGGTACTCATCATCATCATCTGCTTATCAGAAATTTCGCTCGATTTCGACAGCGATTTCTTGGGGGAATTACTGAGAGGAGAGAAATTGTGACGATGAACATAATCATTGGCGTAGAAATCAGCGGTTTCTTGATTGTAGTGATCATGGTGATCTTGGAATTTGTGACTTGTTCTGACCTTCTTCATCTTCGTATGATTAATTGGGATTAATAGCGTGAACTTGAAGCTTTAAGATCTTGGAGAGAAAAGGGTGTTTTTGTAGGGTGTTCTTTGAGAAGCAGAGGGAGTGGGAGAGATTAGAGAGCGGTTGAAGTTCGTTATATAAGCACGGCCGTTAGTAACCAACTAACACTTTCGACCGTTATTTTTTTTTTTTTTTTTGGCGGGAGAATGAAGAGGGTAAATTTGTCAACAACACATTAGACAAACATAAAACTTTACCATAGTTTTGGGGTATATTGCATTTTTTTTACCCCCTCTAATAAAATTCCATGGATAGTAATGACATTCGTTGCTGAGCATTGACATACCACTGTATAAATCACTGAGCATATTTTATTTCAATGTTATATGATAATATTTTAATGTATTTGACTTAACATATGAACGTTTAATGTACAACATGTTTGCTCATCAAAACGATCGTGTTTACTGAGGAATACAGATTGGTAAAACAATGGGTAAGATAACATACAAATTAGGATAGAAATTTCGAGAATCGGCGCAAGTACTTTTTAACCAACCAATTCCCAGTTAAATTGAGAAAATTTTCAGAATTCGAAAAACATTATGAAAAGAAGAGAAACTTACATTTTTTTTTTTTTTACTGGGGGTTGAATCGTCATTGGTACAGAAACTTAGCGCTCTGAAATCCTAATCCAACAAGAAGCCAAAAACAACATTCACTAACACATATTGTATCAGTAAAATTACCTTAGTAGCGTAGTGAATACTGAGTATATAACATTGTGTTAGTAAAAGAGCAGATTTTGCAGTAAAATACACAGGGTGTTGAACTTATTACTGAAACAGTCAGGAAAATAGATTTTATTAACTTTGCCATTGAATAGGCTTAAATAAATGAAAGCGAAAAACCGGGATTTAAACATGGACAAATCTCACTAGTCACTACACTAACAAATTTAAGGCCTCCGAATTGTGCTCGTGTAGTAGTGTTAACTGTTAAGAGCTAGAGGCTTGCTTCGTATCCACCCTGACTAGAAACCCACTTTCGGGTTTCCTGACCCAGCTGCTGCAACGCCCATGCCACCAACAAGTTCTGACCCAGCTCCCAGTTTGTCTCTATCTGACGATTCCACTAGAGGAACTTTGTTACCATTCATCTCTTTTACCAGAGCATCAATCTCGCGGAACTGAAATGGCCATCTTGAGTTGTACAGGAACTGTCGCAGATCAAACCTGTTGTCCTCCGGTGAATAACTCTGTAGAAAGCAACTTCTTACATTAGGATTTAGGACAAAGCATATTGGCCTTTATCTTGGGAACGACGTTCCGGCCCATGAAAGAAAAATAGTCTATGAATGATACCTCTGCATGGTAGGAAGGTGTAAGTACGGTCATCTTATGTCGATTGATGGAGTAGTACTTGAAGAAGTACTTGACCTTTTCAGAGACCTCAGATGGTGTCATCTTAGAACCCCATTTAAAGCAAAGGTTCTGCAGACATGTAAGGAGCAAAGCCATGAGTTGGGATGAACCAAATAAATATGAACTTGGGGCAGCTTGCAATTCTGGGTAGCAAAGCATTAAACAAATACTTTTAATAAACAGACACTTTGAAGTATACAGGCTTCTATGCTTCTTTGAGGCTGACAACACTCTCAGTATTCTGCATCAGTTTTCCTATCAGGCTATCTAGGACAATGTCAAATCACAACCTGACTTCTTCACTCCGCCTCCCCTGCTTTTGATGATCTTGAAATCATCTCTACCGGAAACTTGACACCAAGGATATCAGACTCACTGTCACTAGTTAGGCTGTTATGGAGTACATATTAATTTTGTTATTTTTTGAAGCAAAGTTAATTGCTATTTGAAAAAATCAATCCACCTCGTTTATCATTCCACGACCAAAGTGGATTTATAGCTGAGCTAATTAAGACAGGATCATATTTGCTCCTCGACGCGTTAGGTAGGCCATTTATCAACAGTTGTGAAAACAACCTAAGATTTTCTTTAGTTACCCAAAGGGTCTATATTAGGGCAGACCATCGCAATATGCACCTATATTCATAGCTTGACAAATACAGCTCAAACTGAAGGCAGCATACCTTAAACATGGATACTGGACCACAGCGGAAAATTTTACGCAATCTTCCATAGACTGAGAGCTCCTCATATGTCATGCCCATGTCCACCTCATCAAGCTGTCAAAAAAAAAGTAAAAACGTTTGAGCAATTAAATCTATAGTTCATGCAGGAAAGATTCCCACAAGATAAAATAGAAGAAATCCGAAAAACAAAAGACAGAGAGCAGGAAAGGCCAGAATGAGGAATATACATACAATGTTTCAGAGGATCCATGGAAAAGACAAGCACAAATGAAAATGAGAAACAATTAGCAATTCAAGGACAGTGCAAGTAGACAAATAATCAATCTTTTGACAGGCAAACTAATCCCATATCTGAGCGAAGTTGGAACAAGGGCCAAACCACCACGAGATCAACCGAGCATGGTGGAAGATGAGTGTCAATACAGTTATGCCTGAATTTAAAGGGTTATAAAGCTACCTTAGGCCTAGCATATGAGGATAGAGGGAATCTCAACCCTTCTTGAGTACACAAAACTACAAACGCGTGATGACCAGAGACCAACAGCTAGCCTAAGCCTTCACTATCCCAGTATCTCCTTTTCAATGGAAATAAAAAGGTTCCTAGCTAATATGAGGACACCCTAGCTGCAACACAGGGTGAGCTTGAACTTAGTATAAAGGTAATAAAAGTTGATGTCACCTTCTGTGTTTACCAAAAAGTATCAAATTATGTTCAAGAGAGAAAAAGGAGACAATTCTATGAGGTTCATCCAACCTATTGGTGTGACGATTTATTAACACCCCAGGATTGCCATAAGCAAAACACGTTCCTCTGAACAAACAGAAAAAATGGTTGTCTGTACAACTAAGAGCATTTGAAACAGTCAGCTTCACACAAATGCGTACTCATTTTCTTAAAAGTCACCTGGGTATAATCAGAGCGTATCGGCTCAAGTTCTGCAGTTGGTGGAGCAGCTTCAATCTCTGCCAAGGAAGAGTAACCTACATCGTCAGCATCAGCAGCCCACTTCAAGAATGATCGGAGATCTGTCTTACTAATGCTTCCAATCGGATTTATGTCTGCTGAGCTACAATCATACTATGGGAAAAAATATGTATCAACATGATAGACAATATCAAGTCATCAAACTATACAGACAGAATTTGAACATGAGAATGGAGATGCCTGTGTTGTGTATAAAATCTAGACTTTAGCAGCAGGAAAAATTTACCTTTGTTAAGTAACCACGCAGTGCCTCATCCACATTGGAGCTACCTAAAACGAGAAAAAATCCTGATTTACTATGAACCCAGGGCATTAGTGATGCCAACATGAACGCCACCACCATTCTGATCCGAGCTTGAATATTCTGTAGCGCCAAATTTTCAGGGTTTGTTCCTCCGTCTACCTGAATAATGACCAAGATATATAAACTATCAGCAGGAATAGTAGTGCAGTCTACAACAATATAGTATCATGTATCAGCTACCAATATAAGTGAAACAGGCTTAATCACATTGCACCTAAAGCCATGTGTAGCAGCATTAACAAGGATCAGAGTCCCGAATATAATGGTAGAAAGTAAGCAATAAATTATGGGAAATTTTCCAATATACCCCTGAGGTTCCCGAAATTTTCAGGTATACCCCTCAGGTTTCCGAGCTATCCAGCGTACCCCCGAGGTTTGCGTTTTACTTTATTTTGACAATTTTGGCTAACGTCCATCCACACCGTTAACTCTTTCTTTATTTTTACATTATAATTCAATTAAACACCCTATTAACTACCCAATAACCCAATTAGACCCAAATTAACATTATTCTCAAACTATTGTTAAATAAAAACAAAAAAATAAAAATCTAAAACCAACACACTTTCTCTCTCCTCCCCTTCCCCCACCCAAGACCACCCTGCTCCGCCCCTTGGCCCGCCGCCGTTCACACGCCCCACCATGAAAGCCGGCAACCACACCACATTTTCCGACCCGTGGTTGCCGCGAGTCATCTCCTCCACTACGTCCCCTCCCCATATTAGTACAAACCCCATATCTCCTTCCTCATTTCTCTCTCCTTGTTTTTTATTCGACAGTTTAAGGGGGCAACGACCAGAGGTGGGGGGAGGTCGACACCATTAATGGGCCGGCGAGCATGTAGGAAGGTGGAGGAGGAAGGACGGGAGCGTGGGGAGGAATGAAATGGAGGATGAAGAGAGAGAGATAGAGGCGTGGTTAAAGAAGGATCGGGGGTCGGGGAGTGTAGTCATGGTGGGCGTGGGGTCGCCTGAGGGAGGCGTGTCGGGCAGTGGTAGTGGAGCCTGTGGTCGTGGTGGGTGGGACGAGCGGCGATGGGGAAGGGGGGGAGCATGGGTGGCTTGAAGGTGGGGGAGAGGGAGGAGAGAGAATGTGGGTTGGGTTTTTCTTTTTTCTTTATTTTGTTTTAGTTGATATGATTAAGAGTCAATTTTATTAAAAAAATGGTCAAACACTAAGATAGCTAACGGTGTTAGACGCCGTCAGTAAAAAAACACCAAAAAATCACATTTTGCAAACCTCAGGGGTACGCTGGATAGCTCGGAAACCTGAGGGGTATACCTGAAAATTTCGGGAACCTCAGGGGTATATTAGAAAATTTCCCATAAATTATCTATACGAGACATGCAGCCACAGTATTCAATCTTTTGGGGTGTGGAGAGAAGATGGGGGTTTTATAGAGTTTACCTTGTAGCGTGGACGTTTGCCAGTTAGAGTTTGAAACAGTGTTAGCAATGCTGAAACAACGGTGTCTATGCTGAGATTGAGGTGCCATGCTCCAATTTCCTCAGCGAGCTTTTTAGCTCGTGATGTTGTGGCTTCAGAGCTGCATAAGTATTGAAACTCAAAATTACAGTTTACCTGGAGTATGTTGGGACTATAAAATTGGCAATATTTATGGTCAAAAGAGCAAAGAGCAATTTGATATAGAAAAGTCCTTTAGTCTTACACCAGGAATGTTTATGTCAAGATCTCTTAGAAAACTCGAAACTATATCTCAGAAAGACCAACTTAGGAACACATACATATTGCATGCCACTCAGGTGACATGCAAGATTGCGAAGTTATATGAAACAACAATTTTTCCTAAAGTAGGCATCTGGTCACAATATGTTGGAACAGAGATGGCAAGTCGGTTTGTCAGAATGAAGGCACAAGTCTTTCAGGCTAAGTACAAACGTACAATGCACAAGTGTGAAAGCAGGAAAATGGTACCTATTTTCAGTTCCCATGAATACTGTATAAAATATGCGTTTAGCAAACTCTTTGCTATCGGTTGGAAACTTCCCATCAGTATACTGTCCAATCCGTATTGCATCAGTTTTCACCTTCTCATCCCCCTTCTCGATTTCTGCACAAGTATAACGAGAAGACACTTACTATGCAACAATTAAGCCCATTAGAAAAGTTTGATACCATTCAGATCTCTCTCTCTCTCTCTCCCCAGCAATTTCCATTTCCAATGGAGCCGAAGACTAATTAATCTTTGGCTTTGGGATATAATGGAATAAAGCAAAATGGCACATAAAGTGCTTCTTATTATGTGAAGTAGCAGTCAGTCAGTGCAATCTTCATATTGGGTCATCTGTGAGCGGCCTCTCTATGTTTCAATAGGGGTAAGGTTTGCGTGCATCCGACCCCCCCTTACCCCGCCTTATGGCGGGAGCCTTTAAGGCACTGGGATAAAGATGTTGTTCTTGTTGTCTCTTTACCCAGCACAGGCAAGAATGCATGAAATCGGTAGATTTGGTTGCACATTGATGAAGAAAGAGTTTGCTTCCACTCACCTCTGACAACGAGCTGGCACATGCAGCCAACAATAGCAGCGACAGAAGAGCTATCAGCGCCACCTGAAAGGGGAAGCAGAAAACCTGAAGCTCCGCTTCTTCTCAAGTAATCCCATAGCCAGCAAGCAGGTCCATACGCTATCTCTTCCTCAGGTTTATGATACCGAATCTGCAAGTCATCAGTAGATTCAGTAGATCATCTTTAAGGCGGAGATCTGTAAAGCCTAGAAAATTGGTATTTCCAATGCTGACACGTGGAAACAGTGCATATGTGGGTGGGTGTAAGGGTAGCCCGGTCGCACATTGGCTACCACGCAAGTCGAGGGTCCGGGGAAGGGTCCCACCACAAGGGTGTGTAGAGGGCAAGCCGTCCCTTGTCACTTTTTGGACAAGAGGCTGCTCCCACCACCATGTGCCCTGTTATTGTAATTTTTAAGAATCAAGAAAATCACATCAACCTGATAGTTGCTCAACAACAGACATAAATTACGAAGAACTATCTATGCAGAACTTAGATGCTCTGTTTGCTCCAATTTCAAATTATGTTCAAACTTCAGCTCATGGTTCAGATAGTCAATTCATAAGGGGATCTAATCTCTGGTGAGAGAGCCCACACACCAAAGAAAACTAATGTTTATCACAAAGAACTAGCTCCAAATGAATAGAAGAAAATCCGAGAAAAGAGATTCATTGGCCAGATACAAGATGATTGGCACCAGTGGTGAGTCTGAGATAACATTTGGAAAGTTTATCTGTTATACAACTAGCAAAAGGCCTTACCTCGAGTGGACAGGAAAGAGGCTCTTCCAAGTGAAAACGTTGGCATAACTGAATAGGCACTGAAACATAAGGTACTTTTGTTATGCAGCTAGCTTGCTCTTGAAAGCTGCTAATTGATCCCCGAAGACTAGATACCTGCCATGAATAAATTTAGAAATCTAATAATCAAGCACAAAGATATTATTTCACTCAAAGATATTACAGCCACTGGCCCACTGTAACCCATGGGAAAAGAATTTCAAAAATTTAACTTACTATATCAAGATCAATCTGAGCAACCACAACCTCCACATCCTTCAACGAGAACTGTGAGCCCTGGGCAACTACATCTCCATTCACAACTACGCAAGAGCATCCATCTGCCAACATCAACAAAAGGGACCCAAAATTGGCAAGTAACTATGTCATCACTCTTGATCAAAGATTCACAATCTTAAGAGATTTTCATAACATCAACCATACTTTACACAGTAAAAATATATAGTGGAACTGGAAAGAGAAACAAAAGATCAAAAACATAAATGAACAAGTATGATGTACCGTAATATAAGCGGCCACCATCACAACCCTGATGATTACTATACATGTAGACTCCTCCACCGGTGTTTGTAGCGCCTATAAAAGCACGCATGCGAACATTAAGCTTTCTTAGTTGATGATGGCTTCCACTAGCATTCATAAACACTTCAACACCATTTAAGGCAAGCTCCGCATGTGGAGGATTAGGAATAAAGAGTTCTTCACAAACTTCGGCTGCAACCGTTCTGGTGAAGAAACAAATACATAAATACTTACTCACATGACAGTATTAAGATCAAATATCACAATCTAGAGACAAGGCCATTCACAAAAAAAAAAAAAAAAAAAAAAAGATATATATTATTGATTGAAAACAATAATATTGCCGAGCTCACATAGAAAACAGCAAAATGCTTATATCTATTGCCGCTGTCGTAGTCAGAAACAATGCATTTTCATTGTCTATCATATAAAATATTTTCAAAGGAGTTGCCTTATCAAACATTTCTAATCATCAGATCTCGAATCTCAGTCAACAAAATATGATGCATACGTCAAAGTAGTGATATGTGATATGTGACATACGTGTCCAAGAACTTAATATAACCATAGCCAAAAGGCACTTTCACTTGGGATAATGCCTCCCCAATGCTCGCAGGTAGCTGAAACTCCATCATTTCGTACGAATGCTTCCAAGTAGTGAACCACCGTAGCTCTCTGTAATTCCCATCATTAGCGAGCCACATCTTCGGGCGTATCATGATGATCTTTCTATCCATACAAATAATTTGGCAATTGTAACGCACCGAATTTCTAATAACAGGCATTCCGAAGCTGCATAGTATCCCATCGGTGTAATCTCCCACCAAAAGTTCCTTCAAGCACTCCCATCTACAAATTAATCAAGAGCTGTTAAAATAGTTCATTTGCATTAGAAAACTAGAACAATCAAAGAATTTCACCTTATATCGAACGAAATCCATGAAATTTTTTTAGTCAAGACTCACTCATGAAACAAGTATGTTGCTTTAAGCAGAGCAATCAATCCATATTTCAGGAATACTTAGACAAAGAAGTGGGAATTCAGAAAAACGAGGATAATATATTGATTCATTACATTCTGCAATTAGCTTACATAGATCACCCAAACATCTTTAATATTAACTCAAGGTAATTTTTTTTTATCTACTAGACTACACACATAGACAAAATCATCTTTACTAGCTGAGTATTCACTTATATATTCTAAACTCTTTCTTGCTATTCTTTTGTCTATTATAGGTCACTTAAGTTACAATGTTTCTAAATTTTCCTCTTAAAATAAGCTAAATTTCAGAACTTGTTCGTCACCCTTGTTATCAGGCCTCTGCAAACACAAAATTCAGACTTTTGAACTCCAACGAAGCAGCTATACTGATTTATGCCCTTTGTTCATTAATCATTACAAAGTTTCAACCTTTTTAATCATATTCGCAGAAATATGGCTGGATCTGGTTCAGTAACTTCGACTATTAAGCTTAAGAAAGGAATGCAGTCAAGGAAGAAACTCTCAAAGAATCTGGTCATATCTTGTATATACACCCAAGTGACACGCCTAAAAACCCAAGCCAAAAAGGATAAAGGGTTTCAAATGTACAATTTAATCAGACACTTCACAGAATGTCATCCTGTGAGCCACAGAGTGCGCAGAAACGCTCAATCTTTCAAACTACAGCGGACCAGCTTCCCCTAGACAATTGCTTCTTCCTCATCAACTGCCAACATTCCCCCTATCTCGGCTTAACTTTATTTTGCAATTAGCTTACTTAGATAAATCACCCAAATAAAACAACACTCTTCTTCGATATAGGATACACCTTTCTTTTTGTCTTGTCTTCTCCTAGATTACACACACTGACAAAATCATCTTTACTAGCTGAGTGATCACTTGTATATACTTTCTTGTTATTTTTTTGTATACTATGGGTCACATAAAGCTACGATCTTTCTACTCTTTCCTCCTAAAAAGAACCTGAATTTCATAGCTTCCCTGTCACTCTTGTTATAAAGCCCCTGTAAATACAAAATTCAGACTTCTCAACTCCAGAGAAACCAGCTATACTGTTGTATGGTCTTTGTTCGTTACAAAGTTTCAACCTTTTCAATCATATACTCTGAAAAATGGCTGGAGGTAGCTCATCAACTCCAAGTCTTAAACTCTTAACCTTTAGAAAGGAATGCAGACAGGAAGAAACTCTCATAGATGCTCGGCACATCTTGTATCTACCCAAGTGACACACCTAATTACCTATACCCATAACCAAAAAGAGTATAGGATTTTAGACCTACACAGCTACAATTCAACCATATATTATTAATCCACAGGCTGTCATCCTTTACACAAGACAGTGCGCAAGAACGCTCCAATCTCCCAAACTACAGCAGAATAGGTTACTCTAGACGAATTTTTCATCCTCGTCAACTGTCAATATTCCACCTATCTCACAAAACTAATTCCCGATGTTTCCAAGGCCCGGACCATACGTTAATGAACCATCTCGACCAAAAGTTTAAGCTAATAGTTGACGTCCACACAAAAGTCTTATACCACCAAACCAACAAATAAAGGAAACATAATTGACCCACAGAAAAAGAAAAAAGAAAAAAAGAAAAAAAAAAAATTGAAGGAGGGAAGTGGGTAAAATACGCATGATTGACAGTATCAAGCTCCAAAAAGTGATCTTCACAACCATAACCAGTGATTTCAAGCTCAGGGCCAAGACGAATGACGGCGCCAGCAGCTTTAGCCTTAATAATAGAGTCCTTGATGTTGTTGAGATTGGCATCAAAGTCCATTGCCCATTGATTCAAGTTGCATGTGGCAACCTTCAACAATCTCATCTTCTCTATGTATCTTTTCTGTTACGCCCTTTACTAATGTTTGTACTGGAAATTGGGGGTTTGTAGAGTGAATCAGAGAAAATTGTTCATCACTTTTTGTCCATATAGGATTCTTTTTCTTTTCGGTGGTAGCAGTTCCGCATAAGAATCTGATTTTCTGCGGTCATTAGGCACCGAGACACGACAATTGCTCTAGTTCTCGTCACTCAATACGTATCGGAACTAAATCGAACTCGTGATTCAATTTTGTAATTGAACTAGTTTTAGAGTCGGTTCGATTAACGTACCGACTAAGACTCAAAGTCTCTAACCCATGTAATGCCTCAACGCGAGAAGTCGGGAACCAAGGTTGAAATTGATGATCTGAATCATCTGATGGTAGCTCTACTACTCTTTTAAAAACCCGTCAATGCAAATTTTTAAGTCATTTTTAAGAAGCGATATCATTATCGGTGTCCATCTCGATTCTAAAATGTCGAGCCCCGATCGGGCACCGGGTCACACTCTCACGGTGAACTCAACTAATTTAAAGTCGGGTTCAATGGACCCAAACGACCCTTGAAGAACAAGGAACAAATGCCATACACAAATTGAGTGAATTAGGAAAATGGCGGCGAATGTCGATGAAGCTTCATTAACAAGCTTACCTCCAACACCACCATCTTCATCATCAGCGATTGACAAATCTCCATCAAAATCAAACGAATACTACTCGGTTGAAAAGTCACTGAAAACCTTAGAAGAAACAAATCCATGGATCGAACAACTTCTTCAACAAGCATTTCTCGCCCAGAAAACCGCCGCGCAAACCCTAGATTGCGCAATCGCCGCCACTCATTCCCGCCTTTCTCAAATCCGCGCCACCTCCTCCGCTCATCTCCACCAAACAATCGTCAGTCTTTATTTTCTCTCTCCTCCGCTCTCATTCGTTTTCCCCCAATTTTATTGCAATTGTGTGATTTAGGGTTTTTTTTTTTGTTGAATGTAGGAGTCTGTTAAGGATGTTACGGCTCAATACGATGCGTATGAGGCGAAATTCTTCGGCAAAGTGAAAGGTTAAATTTAAATGTTTAGATTTTGTTTGATGATGAGATTGTGTGGGTTAAGTTACATTGTTAGTTTGTTGATGTTTTGGGGGGTGTTGTGATGCAGAAGGTGCAGTTGTTGCGGTTTCGCACCCGTTTATTAGTGCTGGAGCTGCTGCTGGTTTGGGGGTCTTGGCATTGAAAGGTATGAACTTTGGTTGGAATTGAAATGCAGTTATGAGTAACTAGTTAGAAAGATGGTAATCGTTTCGATTATTAGAGAAAGGTTTATCTTCGAGTAGGTTGAACCGGTTGGATTGACGAAACTTATGGTTGACGATTGGAAATCTTGGTGTCCTAGGCTGCTAGTGCTAGCTTAACAATAGTGTGTAGGGTTGGGTTGAAAATGACCTTGATCGCCGAGTATATGAGGGAAAGAAATTGCTTTTGTCGTTTGCCAATTTGTCAGTGTACTTTAATTCAAAGATTGTCTAGGGGGTGTACTGTTAGTCTGTTACTTTGGTTGCTCGGACAATGTTATGGGTGTAAATGTTTTGTCAGTATATTTGCAGCTATAATCAAACCATTTCTTCATCTCAAAAAAAAAAAAAAAAAAAAAAAAAAAAAAAGAACAAGAAAGAATTGAAGGAACCAGCTTGTCTTGGCATTGCAACCATTCGTTTGGACTAGCATTTCTTTGCATGTTTATGCAAATCATTATTAAGTATTGTAGGACCTAAATCACTCTGTGTCAAGCATCTTGATGTTTGTAGTTGTAAGTCTTGAAGGTTGTAGGCTTTATATTATGTCTTAGACTAGGTATCTTTAATCTTCAGGGGTCCAGATTTACAATTTCCTCTTTGTGCTTTGTGCTAATCCCCTTATGTTGGGTATCCGTGGTCTTTCGTGAGCTATCAGACATTGTACTGTAGTGGTTGGAAAGTAGTGGTGGGCTACTCTGGAATAAGTCCCATGGCCACGAGTCTATGTTATTTGCCTTTCTTTAGTGCTACTGGTGTGAAAGTTGTGAAATTGTCGTTGATGGAGTGAACATGTTTCATGCAATCATCTGAAGACCTGCCGTCCTTTTTGTTACCTTAAGTATGTTTATTGCCAATATTTTTAATATTCAGAAAGGGGAAATTGCTTTTGGTGTGTGGTTCTTCATAAGTTATGGTTCTCTCCCTTAAATTTTCATGCTCTATATGAGAAGGTTGTGATGAGCTATTATCTGTCTGGAAAGGTGCCAATTGCCTAATATGAGGGCATGCTTTAATTGTTGTATGAGGACTGAGGTCATATGGTCTAATGGAGCAGAGACTCGATAATTACTTTTTGCGATAGAGGTGGTTGGCTCAAAATTATATCCTTTTGCATTGAATAACTAGTGTGTGGAGGAGTTTTCTCGTTGGTCTAGGGCATGATGCTTTTAAGTAGTCACTTGTCTTCCCTTCTTTATCCTGTATTCCTGTCTACTTGGTCGGCTTAGAGGTTGTGTCAGTCTTGGCTCAAAGATTTGGAGGATTTACATGATACCAAAAATAGGGGAACAAGTTATTGAGTTTTTGGTGAAAGAATTATATGTGCACTCAGAAATTCAGGAATTTTGTTAATGTGGTGAGATAAGTAACAAATTGAGGAAATTGTAGCATTACGGCGCAAAGAAGTTATTAGCACAGGGAAAGGAGATTGTGTTGATAACATGAAGTTTTGGATATGGTTTAATTTAATGGCGAGGCTCAAAGAATGGATGAACTCTTAATAAAGTGACCGTATTGAGTTGCTTTTGATAGACAGAGTATTTGTCTCCTTTTTGGGTGACAATCTTATTGCTGCCTGTCTATTGCAATTATTTTTACGACAGTTTTTTGGGCGAACTCGAACGTTGAACGTACACAGGAGATATTGATTCAAATATGTCTTTAATTTCTGTCCTTACAAGTTGATGATGGGGAGGTAGTTTGGTTGGATAATGTAGTTTCAGGGTCAGCCTCATCTTGGACTCATCTAGCCACCTGTTCATTGAGCAGGGTTAATGCTGGCTGATTTCTTAAAACTCACCCCCTTGGGAGTCACCTTCTTGGTGTCATTTGGACTATTACTTACAACAAAAAATAATTGGATTTAAACTGTTAGTTTTCAGACTAGCATGTATGATATTGTCTCATGTCTATAATCCTTTCTCAATGCTGGCTATTGGGGACCTCTTTTTTGCATATACTGGTTACTTTTTGAATAACCTTGGGTCTTTGGGTGCGCAATAAGACTAATTGCCTTATTTGCTAATTGCTATTTTGGGATCAATCGATTGTTTTTGGATATGAGGTGGGTAAAAGGGCATAATTATTTTTTGTTAAACCTTTTAAGGCGGATTGGCAGTGTTAAGGTAAAGGTGTAATGGCTTGATCTACAACCTGGAGTAATATTTTGCCAGTTGGGGACTTGTTTTCTGGGTTTAATTATGTTAAGAGATGCTTGGTGCTTTATGATTTCACTTGGGACTAATAGGTTGTTCATCTTCTTTCTCAATATATGTAGTGCCAGTGGATACCTGATCTGTCAATTATACATTCAGGGGGATGATTTTATTTGGGTAGATTCGAGTGGGCTGGGAATATAGTGTGCACTTGATGTATGGGAAAAGTTTAAGGATGTGATCAGTGTCCCTGGAATTTTGAACTTGAAAGTGCCTTTTAGGTGAATTGCTGTAGTATTGTCTGTAGCAGACTAGCAGTGTTAGTAGAAGGGTTTTAGATCAACAGTTATCAAAGAAAGAGAGACCAATTATGATGGCACACTTGGTTTTGCTGACAGGAAAGTAACATTGGCAGTTGCTTTTGACAAGAAGTGTTTCGCATGAACTTTTTATTTTTGTTCAAGTAATTTATTCTGAATAATTCTGTCTCCATTTGCTACTTTGCTAGTCTATTAATGACTTCTTATTTTAGAACAACTACCCTTTCCTTGAGCACCACTAGGTTAACGGTAGAGATAAGTATCATAAGGCTAGACGTTGCTAAGTTGCTTACTATCTTGAAGAGATTATGGGAAAGAGACGAGGAGTTTTGTTGATCATTTCGTAGTGTTGATGATTTGACGTAACAAATAGTTTATTCACTACTCAGAATTACTGTTACTAATCTTTGAGATTCTCTGTTGTTTGTTGGCTGTTGTTTCCTGTACTGTAATAAATTACTGATCTTATGGAGTTTCAGATCAATGTTTAGGAAGCATCTGCCTTGACTTTGAAATATATGATTTGGTGAATCAATCTTTCCAGATTATCTGTGAAGAATCTCCTCCTCCAGCCAGTTCTTCATATGTAGATTTGCTGAAAGGCTTTCTTGTCCCATCTCCAAGGCAATCTTTGAGGTCATGGCCTAATGGGGGTCAAAGTAAGGTGAAAGAAGTGCTGTGTGTATTTTTAAAATAAGAGGGGATACTAGGGCATTATAGATGTAGGAATGGAAAGGCTTGTTATTCCAGTTTTTTTTTTTTTTTTTTTTGTTCCTTGAATTTCCAGTTCCGCCAGATGCTCTGATTTCTGTAACTTTGGAATTTTGTGTGGTGATGATTGATTGAGCACTTTTCAGAGGTATGGCATGTGTAATAGCATTCCACTCTATATATTAAGTCTCCGTTGGGTTTGAGTGAAAATATTAGGAGAAAATTTTTAGGAGTATTTTTGTGGTAACTCTAGGTTGGTATACATATTTTCCTCATTCTCCTGTCATGCAACAATCAGAAAGTAAGTAAAACCATTAATTAGGAAGTTGTTTACTCCTAATCACACACTTCAAATTGGGCGTATGTGCTAATGCCCTGTTCTTTTCATGTGTTATCTGATTGATGTAAGTTATTTGATTTTAGTTCAATTTAGTTTGGGCGACTTGACTTCAGCTCAACCTCCAACTTATAACTCTAAAAGATATATTTATATGGTTGATGTACACCAAGCATGTCATTACATTGATTTCCTTATATTTTTATGTAAGTGTATTATTGTAAAAGTTCTAATGAGTTTATTCATGTTCTCCCCACCCCCCCTTTTTTTTAAAGTTTCATCAAGTCAGTTAACTTGTGTTTAGTTTTAAGTCATTAGTTGAGTTCAATTCGGAAATGGCAATTAAATAGAATGGAGCCTAGGTGCTGGAAAATATTCTTTGAAATTCCTCTTAGCTCACTCAATTCCACGAATGTCTCATGTCTCACTTGAATCACGACTAACCCATATGAATAGTGTCGCAATATTTTTTTATTTATTTGTCATTTAATAGAGTACTTGCATTTTGTATGTATTCGAAGTAGATTTTTCAATTTTTGTTGAGTGCCTTAATGCTACTCTACTCATCTACTATGTATATAATTATCTTGCAGGTCCAAGGCGGTTCTTGTATTATAGAACCTTACGGCTATTTTCTAGCGAAGAGGTGAGTGAGCTCTTTTTCCTTCTTTTTTTGTTTGCGTTTGAGGTACAATTTTACTCGCGTCCAATCTACTTTGTCATCTGATGTCGTGGTAAAGTAGTCCCTCTTTCAAATTCTCTCTTCAGCAGCACATGCAAGTTCCACTGCTTGAGATTCTTACATATAGAAAATGGTCTCCCACTTTGGAACAAGGCCGATCTTCTATTGGTGTTGATAGTTGTGGGTGGAGGACAATGATCTCTGGTAGTGATTGGCAGCGACAAATGTAGTAGGATGTGGTGGTGGCAGCATATGCGGTAGTGTTAACAATAGTGACGTGTGGTGCTGCCGTGCTGAGGTGTTGGAGTTGGGGTGTGTTTAGTGGTTGCCTATTGACCAGTGTGAGACCTACCATATAGAAATAAGTTCCCTTACTTGAGGGGTAAGGGTTGAATAACAATCTTTGCTCTCTTGCCCTTGGTATTATCATCACCATTACTTTTGCCCGTGTCTTTTTTATTTAATTGGGCTTGCGGTCACAAGGCTAAACTTGGAATAGATGGATGAAAAAGGGCTGCATTTGTGGAGTCTGGAAGATGGTTCCTTTAGCCATTTGGTGGTCCCCTTGGAGTGTATGGAATCGTCTTTAGAAGTTTAAATTTTGCTTTCAGAAGTTGTTGTGTCGTCGGAGCCATGTGCTCCACTCTCATCCACGCTTTACATTCTTCTTTTTTTGTGGATAAGATTACCATGAATTCTCGAAAGAGCTTAACCATCCAGCTCTCTTTTTGTATCATTCCTGTGTTGTCTTTTTTTACATCGGAGTCATCCCCTTTATGGCCTCTATCCTCAAGTAATGGTAATAGATTAAAGGGGCTGAACCAAGCAACCAAAAAAGGGAGTTGGTAACAGACTTCTGTTTCATTGCCCCTTAAATCATCGACCAAACACGCTCTGAATCTAAAGTTTCCTTTTGTTTGGATAGATTTTACCTAATATTGCTGAACATAAAAAACATGTGCTGATAATGCCTATAGTTCTACCTTTCTTGCCCTCTCTCCTCTCTTGGGGCTTAAGGGTTGGTGGGTGAGTATGGAATTCAGATGAAACCGTTTTCTTGTTCTAAATTGTTATCCTTCTTCACTGGTGACTGAGGGTCAAAGAGGTTAAGAATCTAGCTTCTAAGATTGCCATGTTCCAGAGATAGAAGGATTCTAATTCGTAACTGTTTCTTTTTGGTGCAGGCCATGATTTCTCGAGCTGATGCCAAAGTGAAAGAGCTGAGACAATCATTTGAACGTATGAAGGCTGAAGCTGAAAAGTTGGAGGTACCACCTTCTACAAAAATTTCTTTTATGGTTGTTCTGTGTTGATTGTTTGTGAGGGTAGGATTTCTTTGCTTTGGTGAATTTTGAGTTCTTCAATATAGATGGTCTAAACTCTAAAGCCCCTTTTTCCTTAGTCATTACAGTTTAAAATATTTTGTGATATTCGTGCTTTTTATAAAAACTGAGTAGAACATTTTGAGAAGGTGTATGAGGCGTATGTGCGCCTAAGGTTCTACCACATAATGATTCCTTATTTGTTTTTCTATATGCTTTTAGATATCAGGTTCTCTTAAATCTTGAAGTGATTATAGCATCCTCTTAAGTCTTGGAAGTAATTATGGCATCCTCTTAAAGAGGCCGAAGGACGATACAGACGATGACAGTTAGCTTTGGTTCATCTCTGCTGAAAAAGCCAAAGTGAAGCACTGTAGAATAATAGTGCCTTCATTTAGGCCGGTTGCGACATCTGCAAATCAATATCATATTTGACTTGGTACCTTTCTGTGGATACCAGTCAATTCACTATCTTGCAAGTGTCTTTATAGGAGCAAGTCTGACTGGACACCATAGTCCATAGGGTTTAACTTTCCATGCCCAAGCTTTTTTTATTTAAATTATGCGTGGAAATGAATTAACTAGTTTTTTCGTGAATACGTTAACACCTGTTGGTTAGCATTTTGAGATCATCACCATATTTTTCAATATAAATTACAGAAAAGAGCATCACAAGCAGAGGAGGAGATGAAACGGGGAAGAATGAAACTGAGGTTTGTTTCTATGCATGACTGATGTATATCAGTTAGAATGATTTTGGTTAGTATTGGTTCCCTCTAATAATAAAATTATGACAGATATGGTGGAAATCAAATCCAGAAAGCTGTACTCTCTGCTGATAAGTTTGAGAAACAAGCAAGAGGTATGCGTAGTATTCTGTACTTCAGTAAATCCGTTTTTATCTGACAACTACGTCTCAGCTGTTTATGTGTTGTTCTCCTCCTTGAATAACAAATATTGTAAAAATTATGTGACCCAGGGTTGAAGGATGTCTTTGCTGAACTTCCCAAGGCCGAAGCTTCTCATCTGAACTCACAGGTTGGAATAAATTTGGAACTTTTGTTTTATATTGTCAGCATGCTTTTCTGTTCCTTTTTTTGGTTTCTAATGAAAGGACTTCTTGTAGGTTTCTAAACTTGTCTCTGAGGTCAAACGGGAGCGAAGTGCACTTTCCAAACAAGTCACAAAGATAAACAATTATGGAATCCCCGTTTAACCACCTCTCTAGTTTTAAGCGTGAGTACTGTTGAATACATCTGTTGGAAGGATCTAGCGTGAGAGATTTATTACTTCATTCTCCGGCCTCGTCTTTCACCACTCGGCCCCTCCATCTTTGAAGTAAAATCAATTGATACAGAATTTTTTGCTCCAGATGATTGTACTAATCATTTCTATCACGAAGACCAAGACAGATGCTTTCGTGCTGATCAATAATAGTCTTCCATGTATAAATGTCCGCAATGTTAAGTACTGTATGTGGGATGAACAAAGATACAGTGTCACTTCATCCCGAATTCCCAATTGCCCATAAGAAATTTGCCTTCTTGTACACGTTTTTGTACATTCTTCCAGTACCCCTTGAGCTTGGAAATGAGAATCTTGAGCACAGAAAAGGAAGATCAGTCTCTATGTAAAATGGGATTCCCTGGCTAGCATTTGAGTGCATGAACAGATGTTGAAAGTTTCTTTTAGGATGAGATACAATTCTCTTGCATTATACCCTTGCATACTTTTTGGGCCGATGAGTTGTAGTTTCGTCTGTCTGTCACCAAGATTAACGATTTTAACTCGCATGTCTTGGGAGGTTTCGACATTCGAGCCTGTGTTTGGTTCTCTCCACATTCCAATGGATTTATTGTAGAAGAAATATATCAGTGAAAAACATGGTGAGCCAAAAAAAAAAAAAAAAGGAAATTCGTGGTGCCTCATGGTGAACCATTTTGAGGCTGGCTTTTTTTCCGGTAGGGGGTGAGGTTGGTAAGAATCTCTGCTAATGACCTCTTGTCTCGAAAAGTCGGGGTTCCAATACCATGTCATGCTCCTCGTTTACTTATTAATGATAAGGTCGGATGAAACGTAAAATGAGACGGAAGATCTTCAAGCCGAGACAAAAGCACGAGACTACTCGAGACCCCTTTTCCGTGGACTGTCTTGCTAACAGTTGGACTACTCCGCTGGAGTTTCTGTTCAGACTGAGGAATGCCAAATAAGAAGAGAGCCAGTTATCTATAACTAACTCCCAACCGCAAATTCTAACGGCAATATCTATTATCTTCCCGCACACACTTTCTCTCTCTCTCTAAAACCATCTCCAATGTCTCTTAAACCCTTCTTAAACCTCAATTCTCCAACCTTAAACCCCTCAAATCCCACCAAAACCCCAAAATTTTCACTCTCCTCCTCACCACAATCCCTCTCACCCAAAACCCACCTTCTAAACCTGATTTCTGATCAAGATCGTGGCCTTAAAACCCAACAAAACCCGAAACTCCGAACCCAAATTATCGATGCTATCGATTCTCTTGCTGTGTTGGGGTCGAATTCGACAACAACAGACCGTTCTCTCTCTGGTACATGGAGAATGCTGTGGACTACAGAGAAAGAACAGCTCTTTATCATTCAAAATGCCAACTTGTTTGGTACCAAAACTGGGGATGTTCTGCAAGTCATCGATGTCGTTAATCTTACGCTTAATAATGTGATCACGTTTCCTCCATCTGGGGCTTTCTTTGTTCGATCCAGCATTGAAGTTGCTTCTAATCAAAGAGTCAATTTCAGGTGTGTTTTGGTCGAAAACCCGATTCTTTTTTTTTTTGTTTGTTTGTTTGTTGGTTGTGAGTTAATTTTACTGTGTTCTGTAATTCTGTGGAACCCAATTTTCAGGTTTACGAGTGCAGTATTGCGAGGACAAGATTGGGAGTTCCCACTTCCGCCATTCGGACAAGGCTGGTGAGTTTGGTCATGTAAATTGTTTGTTTAAGTTATAAGTATTCTGTTGGTT
Organism: Spergularia marina; assembly: GCA_963680865.1. Classification (NCBI taxonomy): domain Eukaryota; kingdom Viridiplantae; phylum Streptophyta; class Magnoliopsida; order Caryophyllales; family Caryophyllaceae; genus Spergularia; species Spergularia marina. The sequence continues at coordinate 22,634,523 of OY804551.1, read as the reverse complement.
TTTGGTATAACTGTCAAGAGTTTAGTGTGTAATGAATAATGATTCTTATATTATGATGGTTTCATATGACGATTCATGTTAGGCAATCTCAATTTATTTCGGGACTAAGGCTTTGTTGTTGTCGTAATTGAGTCTTATATTTCGGGACTAAGGCTTTGTTTGTACACCGATGATTTCTTTTGCCTCCTCCCAACATGTTCTGGTGTAGTCTGATCTTGGAGCTGCTGATTATGTGACCTTAACATTGTGTCCCCCTTGTCCCTCATATTCAACTTGTCCCCAGTAAGAAATTACTAGAATTCATTGCTAGAATCGTTTTCTATTATGTTGTTCTGGCATAAAAATCGTCTCATTTACAAGCTTGATATCTTGTAGAATGATTCTTGGAGACAGGATCAGAGTTATGTTTCTGAGTTCTGATTGAAATTTTGAGTTAATATAATTGTGTGGCATATACTGGCATCTATTATGTATACATTTAAAAAAAAAAAAAAATGGCCTTTTGGTCTCCCACATTAATCGTATGTCACAAGACTAAGATAAGATGCATTGAGCTATTACAAGTCTACTACTACATATACGAAAAGTGTAAGCACAGAAAATGCCGTCACTTAAGCACTGACTAACGTTTCCACTCCTATCCTAGTCTAGGTATTGCCGTCATTTCTAGGTGCAACTGTTATTCTGCTGTCAGCAGTGTTTCTTTCTTTTGGTAAATCCTGCTGTCAGTAGTTTCAGTTGCTTAATTGCAATGCTCCTATTTATAAAAATGGGTCAGTGGAGTGAGTGTTCTGATCTCTTGGTAGCTACTGATACAGTGATACTGACCTCATTGCTTGAATTTTATCTTGTTTATAGCCTCAGTTCAGTGATATACTTTCCATTCCTTTTCTCCGCCCACCCCGTCCCTGTTGGTCTCATGTTGGTGTTGAACTAGGATAGGAAAGTGTGGATCATTTGATTCCCAAGGTGTCAATGGCATAAAGTATATCTGACTTTCGATGTCAGAGCTGACACGTAAATAAAGCCTCCAGTACTCATTTGGCCAGGTGTAGAATGCAGCAAGAATGTTTCCTCGGATCTCTCACTGAAATAAGAGAAAACTGATTACTTGTAGAAGAAGCGAAATCTATGTGTCCTTGATGTCACAAAAAAGAAAAGGTTGTGTGTCCTCTTTGATGAAGGGCTATGGCCTTACATTACTAAGGAAGTCTAGGCCTATTAGTGGTTAAGATGAAGGCAGTGCACACATTTAGTTCTGATGCTCAATCCACTGACTTTTGCGCCTCATAAGATAACAAAACAATGAATACATCCAATCTTTACACCTCTATGCTCGGATTATTAACCTTTGAAACATCTCTACCAGCCTTTCTTGTGTTTGATTATCAATTTGTAACGTTTTGTGTAAGTATTGTTCCAATGTATCTGTAGGTTTGAATCTGTTTACCTGGATGATGACATTCGAGTTGCCAAGGATATACGAGGAGATTATCTAGTTGTTGATCGTGCTCCTTACGAATGGAAAGAATGAGGTACGTGAAGACTGATTAAACAGGCCCTCCTCATTATTTCATGTTGATGTACCCTCGATAACTTTACAGCCTCTCTGCAAAGAAAACTCTTATCTTAGGCGCTGTTCTGTATATGTATATGCACTTATGAATAACATGACCTGCTGTCCTTTCTTAATAAACCACTCGAAAAATGGCTATTTCAGTACAAAAACTTTATCCTCATATTGCAATCCTGCAAGTCTTGAATAATTGAGATGGTTCAATGATAAGACGTGGTGAGCTTTTAAGGTTTTGGCGTGAAAAATAAACTTGGAATCTAAGCTCCTCCGTAAACCTTAAAAACTTTTCCAAATCAAGAATTGTGATTCTTGTACGAAAAGACTGTACCAAGAATTGCCTGGACCGACGTTGTTCATTCGTCACAATCTATTCTGGGACCAGATGTTTGATGTAGTGCGCGCGTTAGTTAAACCACCTAGCAGGCTCCCTGTCAAGTTGATCCACACAGAATGTGGTGGAACCCTGATACCTGGACAGCCATATCTCATGTATAAGATATGGTTTACCAGGACTCAGGACCCCCATTTCTCCTGCAGTCAGAATTCTGATTGAAACGCCTGATAGTTTCTAGTGTTGTGCGACAAGGGTAATTCTCGAGGCCATTGTGATCTAATGGTGACGGCATTATATATAGTTGTTTAAAGTCGAGAGTATGATCATACATAAACAGTCTCTAAATGTAACTTAGGGTAAGCCTGCATATCTCGGCCTTTGATGCATTGGGGTAATGTTATTGTTTTGTGGCAAAATAAGGTCCAGCTGCTATGCCTTCCACCAAGAAATGCATCTTCTTTTTGTAGGATGGGGTATGCATATATCATATTATGCTCTGCAGCTGCGCGCCCACCATTCCCTAAGTTATTGGGGTCTCCTGAGTCCACAATATGTCGGATTTTCTATAATGCTTGGTCTGTGGGAGTCATGTATCTTGAGAAGGACTTAACTGGTCCATGATTTTGATGTTGACTGTGATTTTTGTACTCAGTATGCCCTTCTGCTAGTTGGTTATATGTCTCGGATAAGAGGATAGGAAGGGGTGATAGTGTAGAGTTCAATGGTCCAAAATCACTCAAGTATCGTGAAAGCTCACCCTAAAACCTTAAATTTCACGCCATATAAGTGTCTACCACAGGCGGGTTCTTAGCCTAAAACTACTGCCTTCATCAGGGAGTTTGTGAATTATTAGCAAGGGCGAATTGAGGAGCAGACGATTAAGTGAAGTCATTGACAAGATTCATAGAGAAAGTATAGGGGTCAGTAAACTTGTACTAGCAAATAAAGGGTTTTGCTCTTGTGAGATGGTGATCTGCTGCACTGCTGTACTGGTTAATGAAAAAAATGTACTCGAATTTAATGTAGTAACTTTTTTGTTCAATTAACAAAGAGCCTTCATCCAAATTTTAAAACAACAACATCTTTACCCTAGTGTTTCAAAGGATCTAGCCATAAGGCGGGGTTAAAAAAAAAAATTAAAAAAGGTAATTAACCTGGGCACCTGACAAGTGGCAAGTAGTTACACTATACAGTCGCGGTGGTACTTGAATATCGTTATATATCCCCGAGTTAATGATCTTAAACACTGAGCTAACCGACATTTGTAGTACTCAAACTATCTCGTAATGTACAGATAGTCCCAATTGTCACATAACGTACTCGTAATGAACTCCTACGGTGCATGTAAAATGTCTTTAAAATGAGGGATGCTATTGTCACTCTCTTTAGGAGAGTGACAAGGAACACTCAAGTTTTTATTAGTTATTTAACAATAAAATAACCATTTCTTTGTAGCATTAATTGCACCACTTGTGAGTTACAATCAATGAAAATTAAAGTGTCTCTTATCACTTTTCCAAAAAGAGTGATCATATCATCCCTCCTTTAAAATATTGAGGTTGTGTTCAAGTTCCCCGCTTTCAACTTACAAATTACCTTCCTGCTATACAAGTATACAACTTTGAGAAAAAGGACATAATCAAAAACTACAACATTATTAGAAAATGTATACTCCGTATTCTTGCTATCACTTGATTTGGATAATTTCAATCTAGGCATTCACGTCACACATTTACTCGTTATTAACAAATAAGTGAATTAATAGAGTATAAGGGGTACAATTGTAAATTGTAACACTTTATCTGCTCACAGTTTACCGTATATATAGAGGCACTGTGAACCCTACAACTCCTACAAGGGTACTGTGAGCAGACAGGGCCGGCCCTGAGGGTAGGCCGAGGGTGCGACGGCCTAGGGCCCACAACCAAAAGGGGCCCATCTGATGAGCTATACAGTATTTATAGTTATATAAATTAAGCAGCAATATATTATGTAATGATATTCATAGCATACTGGTAGTGAATGCTACATTCTTGTGTATGGGCTTGGGTTCGATTCTTGTTACCCACACTTGCTGTTGTTTTTTTTTCTTTTTTCTTTTTTCAGTTTACTATCACCTCTTTGTTCATTTTTCTTTGGCTAATTACTAAGGATTTCCTTTTTCTTTGGCTAATTATAAAGGATTTCCTTGTTTTTGTTCCTTTGTGTTTTTAATCACCATATTTCCTACTCTTTCAATTCATAACCAAGTTTTAGTCCTATATTGACACGCTAAAGAATCATGCAACTCACTATACTTAATATAAAAATAATAATTTCCATCGAAATACAAAAGCTATACATTTTAATGACTCTAACATAGTTGATTCCGCGATTTAATTTATTTAAAAGCTACTATATCCACACTAAAAAAAAAATCGCTCCTAATCCTAAGAAAATTACTACGAGAATTGCCGGAAGTTTGAGCATTTAGGGGCCCATAATAGTAGTTTCGCACTAGGGCCTCCAAAATGTCAGGAACGGCCCTGTGAGCAGATAAAGTGTTATAATTTATAATTGTACCATTTATACTCTATTATGAATAACGAAAATAGACTTATCGTATATACAACCCAATTTAATAAGTGTACATACTCTCGAGAGTAAGGTATAAGATTGAATTGAATAGTCACCCATCAGCTGTCGTTCAAAAAGCAAAAAGGAAAGAAGGACTGGCATGAATGAGAGGATGACAGATGTCAAGACACCAAGAAAGTGTATAAATTGTCTTTGTATGTTAGTGATGGTACAATTCTTTGTGTTATGTGGTTGATTGCAACTTGTTAATTGTTTTGCAATTAATGTGATGGTACTTTTTTACCCCCGGACCCTTTTTTTGTAAGTGGGTTTGACTAAGTATGACAGAAATATTAAATCAAAGTTAGGTGCCTGCCTTATGCCTATGTCAGTGGGATGCCTGCCCTGCCCTACTCAGATCCTTACTCCTCCTCCTCCATTAATGGAGAATACAATGCAACTTGAATGAGAAGAATTGATAGGATGCCCAAAAAGCTAGCACATCAAAATTTTAAGGTTGCGAAATTGTGACGAATTTAGTGTTCGATGTATGCGAAACTTGTTCGAAAACTTATAACGCTATTAAACTTACTAAATACGTCATAAAAAGAAATCGAATACATATACTAAAACATATCTTTCTTTGTATGCTCGTCTTGACGGTCACTTTCGAGTCATGCATATATAACTCTTGTGAGAAGACCCCCACATATAGGGTTTGCCAACAACATAGAGATCGAAATGATTGTTGACTTAGTGCATGTTCAAAGGGCAATCCTTTCTAGAATTAGAGCAAATAAACTACCCTTGATCAAGAGTTATTATAGCGTGATTATTGAAATGTGCATAACCAACAAGCTTCTTTCATCTGATTGGAATGTTATACAATTGATATCCTCGTAATCAAAAATGCATGTTGCAGAGATCGACCCAAATCTTTTCTACCTGTTATTAACACGATCACTTGTACTGGTTTGATCAAAGATACTCGATGTAAGCTATAAGCTAAGGTTTCATTCAGTATGATTAATTGTTATAAACTATGCTCTTGATATTGTTTCTCAAAATATGAAAATAACCGTCATATTCTCTTCTCCTTAAAATTGTAAAGAATCGTATATATGTAGAAATGTAATCTGCTTAATTACTTTTCATATCTTACTTTTATAACATAGAGAGGTTGTTTACGTGTTTCTCGAAATAATAATGGAGCATATTAGACTGTAGAGGACGCATGTGTTTGGCGTGGATGTCATGGTGAACTAACTTATGTTTGTGGAATTGTGGGGAGAATAGTTGAAGCAAGAAGGGACAGTTAGCAATGTACAAGGCACATGTATACTGATACGGACACACCATGTTCCTAACCAGGATTATTATTTATGTGTTCTTCCCTCTCGATATCTTCGTTTATGTTTATGTTGTGTCGTAAAAATAGCATGCAAACCTAAGTCATTTGTTCATAATTTATCCTAGTAATTACTGCAACAAAATTATTTAGATTTACAATCACATGGTTACAATTAATTTCATCTCAGATGAACTTGTATAATTTAGTTTATTTTTGTGGTAGTTATATATAATTGCTGATAAGCTGATTTAAGTTTTACTGTGACATGTTCCTTGTATGTGTTGATACAGTCGCATACGTTGCATGGTCGTGACTTTGGTCTCAATTTGACATAAACTAATCGTTCGATAGGATGTCTATTACAATATTCTCTGGCCTTCTAACTAAAACGATCTCTTTATTTCATGAAGTCATTTTAACTGATCATGTTCGGACTACTTTTAAACCAACGAAATCATTCACTTATTGTAGAATTTAGTATATAATTTATTTGTATTCTCTTCTACCGAATTCAATTGATTTTAAGACAATCAAGCCTTTCATCTAGTCTAGAACATAGTATTTCGTTGATTGCTTCATTCGAAAGAATTACGGGTAGGGGAAAGGAGAGGGGTTGGAACAGTAAAAATATTTAGGGAATGGAGACGTGGAAAGTAGGTTAGATTAACCTTTTTAGGGATAAGACTGATGGGGAAGACTTAAAGAGTAAAGGGGCTCAAAGGCCAAGAAGGAGCAGGAGAAGATTGTGTACGCGGTTGTGGATAAGTGTAGGCTCACATTTGTGTATGTTAAGCTCTCACCTCACGTCATGCTTATCCTTGTAACTATGTATATTTCCATTAATTATTGTTATTTATTTGTATATTAATATTAAAATTATTATAGTTATTATTGTTATGATAGCATCATTTTTATTCACCAAACTTGTTTGAGGTAGCACACCATGTTAGGTTAGGGAGTAGCACAAACTTTATCCTCACATGCTCCAAATTTAATGATGGTGTTGCTTGGAAAAATATGTGCTCCTTTGACTAACCTTGTGTTTCCCTATTTATGTCATTTTAATAATTGCACCATTGGATTATATATAGCTAGAATGTTAGATTTTCGATTCCACTCCATATTTTGGTTAATGTTTCATTTTATTAAAATTTTAATAAATTATTTATTCAATTTTATATATTCATACTAAAGTAACCTGAATCGATGAGATCTTAATAAAATACAATAACTGTAACAATAAAATATAAAAATGATGTAGAAAATAACATTTTAATGTCACTTGCCTACTTTTTGACAAGAAAAGAGAGCAAAGTTGACGAATCCTTCCCACTAACAAAACTAACCCAAACATTGTTTCGTCATCCTTAACGTTTTGGGAAGGCTAGCTTCTCCAAGTCGGGTAAAAAGTGGAAAAGTGAGTGTTTTGGGAGTTAGTACTATTTTTCTCGTTTGTCACAATGTCTAATGGTACATTTTGACCCACCATAGCACCTAACCATAATCAATTTAATTAAATACCATCATTTAAACTTAATTACAAAAGGCCGGAGAAGACCATCACATACTCACATCCTTAAATAAGTTTGACAAATCTATTTTCATCTTCTCAAAACTCTTTATTTACGCATCTGTTATAGGATAGCTGAACAAGTTTACCGTAATAGAATAACTTAATTTCAACCCATTTCAACTTTTAATTTCTTTTCCGACTCCGACCCTATTCATAGGATTGGTTATTGCTTTCCATTTTTGGGAGGACGAGTGTGATCCTCCGAAGACGACGGCCGGTAAAAGGACATTACATGCATGCGTGCATTTACTCGTGAGATTTGACTAACTTTTCTCACCTCTTCTTTTGCATGCTTTTTTAATTATTACTTTTACTATTATTTCTCATTTTATTCACAAGAATTGATTAACGAATGAAAGAAGATCATGATGTAATATCCATAATCTATGGCTCGATGGCTGCTCCTCATATTATATTATATAGTATATGATGATATGTATCTAGTAGGATTAGCCGGCCGGAAATTAAACTATAATTAATCAAGCAATTAGTTAGGTAATTAAGTTGAAATTAAGAGCGACGACATTTTGGTAATCAGTTAAAAAGTTCAATAACAAGTTGTAGATTGCTGTTACGAAGAACCTCGAATAACAAATTTAATGTGCGTGTACATTGAAATTGATATACAAGTGGGTTTTGGATATTTTTTTTGATATGACGACTTCAATAAATTAAACATGCATGCATTCCTCTCTTTGCTTATTTGCTACTTCTCTATCACATCCTCTATTTCTGTATGTGCTTGACCACTTCAATAAGAACTTCAGTAAGAAGCTGTCTATATGCTGTGCGTGTATGTGGGTGTCGCAAGCTATTACGTACGCCATAACATATATGCACATATAGGAGTATTATTTTATGTCGGGAATAATTAGATCTTTATGCGTTTATGGCGTAGAAGCAGAGTGTTGGAGCGAACATATCTGATCTATTTACTATAAGTATGAGTTTCTTGATTATATTATTGTATGTATAATGATAGGAGTCGCGGTATATTGGATCATAGTCACAAGCATTTTCATTGTCTTTTGTAATGGCCCGTTGAGATTATTCAGATTAATTATTATCATACATTCATGTTACTCAAGATAACAATAGGGCTAGCTTCCTTGATAAAGATCGGAGGAGCTCTTACAAGAAAACTTGTCATACCGTGTCATCACAATCGTCTCTTCATCGTAGCAATAGAATGATGCTACCAGCCCGATAATCATAAGTCATAACATAATGAACAGAGTCGTGTCATCATGTCCTGTTTAAGGGATCCCCTCCCCGTTCAACTAATAATACTTAGACACCACTATTTAATTTACCACATCACCGTACCACATCACATCAGTATATATACCACTATACCCTTAACAAACAAGTAAAGGGTAGTAACTAGATAGTAACAACGTTTTTACCGTGGACATAGTATCGATGGCAAGGTGTATGTCGAACCAAAAACAAGAAAAAGACATGCAAAGAAACTTCAGAAAACCCAAAGAAAAAGGGAAATTAAAAATAATAAAAGAGAAAGTTGTTTGGATCACATACTATCTCTTTTAACTCCCTTTCACTGTCACTGTAACTGAGGGTCCCACACTCTCCAACTGAAAACGACTGCAAGCAACCTGTGGTCTACCTCTGCAACTTAATTTTATTACTATTTTTTTCTTATTTTATTATCAGTATCCTTTTTCTTTATTTTATTTAATAACGTAATCATCAATCAATTTTACTAAATTATTTTTAATTAAGAAAAAAAAAAAAAAACCGCGGGTATTAATTGGAAGGTCTGATGCAGATACACCGACTCATACATTTCTTCTTTCATTTCTCTCTCTAAAATTCCCTTCAATCTTCACCCTCAAGTTTTCTCTCTAGAAAAAATAATGGTGGATCAAGAAAGAGTTTGCTGCATGTGTGGCGATGTTGGCTTCCCTGACAAGCTCTTCCAATGTTCCCGCTGTCGCTTCCGCTTACAACACTCGTACGTCTCCCTCTCTCTCTCCATCCATTTTTGTTATTAGCAAGTTAGCAACTACCATTTTTCGATTATGGGTTCTGATACCATGTTAAATATCGACTCGATTATAGTCGGGTTTACATCATTATGAATTATTTATGATCATATGTGTTATTGTAGATTAGAACATGTTTGTCTATGAGTACAGATATCACCCTTTTAAATTGTAATATTGTATGTCAGGAGGTTCTGATGTCATGTTAAGTTTCGACTGGATTATAACCCACTTTATTTATATGTGTCATTATGATTATATATATGTATTGGTGTTGTAGATTGAACATGTTTCATTATGAGTACATGTAAATTTTTTACATGAGTTTGTTTATTTTGTACTTATCTGGTGACTGCTCTCATTATATCACTCTTATTATGATCATATGTTAATTAGTACATACACATAAATAATGTTTGACTATATAAGAGTTCTGGTACTCTATCATGTTAAATTCCGACTGATTGATTGTACAAAATATCATGCATATGTATAATGTTACGGGATCATTTGTTTGTAACACACGTATATATGTTTAATTATTACTTATAAAGATATGCAACTCATTCAATAATACATAAATGTGTACTTTACCACTCATTTACGTATGATCATACCACTCCGTCCCGAATTAAACTTTTCATGGAATAGTATCATGTGAGTGGTAAATTCCATGGGAAATTTAGATTGGGATGGAGTGGTATATTGTAGACTCAATCAATAACATACAGTACTACTCCGTTCATTCTTCCTTGTAGTTTGTTAATGTTCAGTTCCAAGTGTTAGAGTAATTTAAACGAAACGTTAATTACAAGTTTTTTGTTGTTGTAAAGTTATTGTAGCAACTATTACTATGGAAACGAAGCATTAACGACATCAACAACATTATGTGACTGGTGTTTAAGTGAAGGAAGAAACTCATCATCATCTAACAGCAACAGTAAGCATCACATTAAGAGATCATCATCCTCATTATCATCATCGTCGTCGTCGTCAATGGATAATCATCACATTCAAGTTCGCTCCGAATTTTCGACAGGAGAGAGAGTGAAGCAACATGAACATCAGACGAGCAATGAGCTTTCATCTCCAAGAGAGAGAGGAGCTAGTAGTAGTGCTGCTCGGAACTCCGGCATTCCGTCTCCTCGTACCGCTCATCGTCGTTACAAACTCCTTAAGGATGTCATGTGTTAGATGATTAAGATAAGTCGTACTTAACAACTTATCTTAATTATTACGACTTACTCGTATCTCACCAACGAAACATGCACTTATATGTATGCTATATATCGAGTATGAAACTATATACTCCCTCCGTTTCTTTTGTTTCTTTACGTTTCGTTTGAATATGTGAGAGGAATTCAAACGAAACGTAAAGAAACAAAAGAAACGGAGGGAGTAGTATATCTACTATATATGCATCTGCGTACGTACGTACGCACGCACAATTTTCTCCATGCTTAGCTAATTAAGCTAGTTTTCTCGTGATGTAATTATCAAACAAGGCTTTAGGTATAATTTGTGTGTTATGAAGTTTTAGTTTTATGAGGTTTAATTAAGTGGTCTAGTGTGAATATTTAATTAGTATGTACGTACGCTAGCTATCACTTAGCATCTCTATCTGTGATATAAGACGTTTGCCTTTTAACTAAGTTTCTTAGTTCGATCATCGTCTTTATATAATGCTCTATTTATATTATCTTACACATAGGATGAGACGGTCTTATATATACCGATCACGGATTATTGTATGCTATATCTTTAATACTATCCTGCATGATTGCATGCTCAATTATATATTGGTCATGCATTATCAGCTTTTATCATTTTTTGTATCGTACGTATGATGCATGATGTGAATATTTAGCTCTCTTATATCCTAATCAAATGTGATAAATGCTGGTGTTTAACAAACTTTATATTATTTTAGTATAAAATTAAAATTTAAGCTTTGACCAGTTTAACTAAGATCACTGAAGCTAAGACACAAATTCAGCGAAGTTTCCACCTGAGCTTATGAATATGCATGAAGCTGACGTACCACCAAATCTTTCAATATGGAACAAAATCAACCACCGCATGCACAATAATAATAGCTATGGCTCTAGTTAATTAGGCTAGGATTTACTAGTTTTGTGAGTGTCTAGTGAGATTGTACGTACAAGAGAGCTTAGCTTGTTTTGTCTGTTGTCGCAAAATTGGGGAAGCTATGGTGTGTAGTCGCATGTCTCTCTCTTACTCTCTTAATTTCTCTTTCTTTGTTGTTTGTTCTGTGGTTGAATAATAATGTCTTTAGGAGAATTCAATGCGTTTTCTTGGCTTGTAGCTGAAGAGTTCGTAGTACATACCTAAAAAAAAAGCTGATCTAGCTTTCTCAAATACATTGAAAGTATTTATTGGTACCTCATCAATTATTAGTCTACTTGCATGCATTAGCATTACCACTCTTTCTATTTTCTTCTTAGAGGAAATTTCTGTAGGGATTCAGGGGTATCATAATGAGATACTCCGTATGCTATTGTTCCATCGATTGGTTCTAACAGTCCATAAAACAAGGAGTTACGTAGTTTGATTGGAGATCATTCACGCGATCCATATTTTAAAAAATCTTAGGGCCTGTTTGGTATCGTTTTCTGTTTTCAGTTTTCTGTTTTTTTGAAAACCAAAGTCCTGTTTTTGAAAACCAGAAAAAGTGGTTTTCAGTTTTCAGTTATCAGTTTTCATTTTCTGTATGTCTATTATAGAAACATACAGTTTAAATTAATTTTTGCAACTTATTTAGCTAAACTTTTTACGCAAAAAAAAACAAAAACTGAAAACGGCAGTGATACCGAACGAGCCCTAACAGAATCAATACATATAACTTTGTTCCTGCTAATTAATAGTCATTTTTGTTCTTGACCGAATTTAAAATTTATTTAGAAATTAATTTATAGTTATCCATAATAATCAACGTTATAAATCAATTGAAGTAGTCAAAGGTTATCTGAGACTTCGTCGGAAATGATAAGATTACACTAATAAGACTAAACATTACAATCAAGCAAGTGCAAAGTGTATGGAAGAAGGCTGCGCATTGAACAAGGGATGGCAAACCCTTTAAGCTTTTATCACAAGATTCACAACCCTTTAAGTAGTACGGGTAGTATAGGACTCGTTTGTAACTGTTTGACCAATAAAAGTTGGAATTTCATCTGTTCGTCTATTAACTTCCTACTTTCTATTTTTGGGTGTTTGTCTTTAAACTTTTTACTTCAATTTTTTCCTTATTTGTATATGTAAAGACCAAAACACCCTCACTTTATTAATTTGTTTATTGGAAATATAAGTGGGGCATACCTCTATGTTGTAACTTTACATCAAGTGGAGCCTAAAACTCATTATCTATTCTATTTTTTTTTTAAAACTATGTTCAGATCCTACGTGTTTTCTAGACGAATGAAGGGAGTATTCATTGTATACTGACATAAGAACATCGGGTACTTGGGTACTTGGGTAGTAACATATATTTCGATGTGCACAATAAAGCTGATAATATAAATAAAGTGCCATCCCATGTTTATGTTTTGTACGTTTACAAGATACCATCAACGTCCCCTCTAGCCATCTTTTAGTAGCGAGTGACCACTAACTAGTTGATGAGATCAAGTCATATCGAATTGGAGTCTTAAGAGTATATATTGAGATCAGACAGTCGAATATCGGTTTATATTGAAATTAGATTAACGTAATAGTTAGTAAAAATACCAGTAGTAGCTAGGCTATTGTGATTTGCTTCGAGTTTGAGTCCACTATATAAACAAATAAACATCTATCTTACGTTGTCACGATTTAAAACCTTTAGTTAATTTGGCCAAATCCCTGTAGTAATGAATTGTCTAGAAACATCGAGTAGCTAGTAGGCTTACATATGAACCTCGGATTGGATCCACTCTTTGGGCTCAGGCGGCGTCACTATCTCTCCACTTCGGCCAATTGATATCCATTGAAGTGATGACCAACCAAAATCAAATAAACCAATATTTTTATTTATAGTAATTAAACGCCGCACGTTATGCTCTTAACTTCCATTACAATGCATAACTACACATCATAGCTCGTGTCTTCTTTGTCACGAAAGCATTCACGTACTCATTTATCAACGGGTAGCCCGTACATGCTAATTATATGACCTCACTGGCTCACTACATTCTTTAAATTTTGGCCAAAATCATTCCTTCCCCATTCATCATCTTCCAATATCGAACCTGGATGCAACTATTCGTACAAAACAGTTATAAACGGTTATAACTTAAAATTTATCTTTAACAACCTAAAACCGGACCTCGATTTGTGGCCTACTGCTCTGGTTAATTTGTACGAGCATAGTAGTGACAGAATCATTAACTAGTTGATCGTAAGTGTAACAATGGCGTAATAAGTTATGGTGGAATCAAGCTAAGAAATGTCAAAGTCGGCATTCTGAACCAATCACGAGAGTGACGTACAAAGGCATGCAAATCGGACACCTTGGGATCAACATTCGTTTATGTATGTCCCCCTTCGCCGAAATTTCGAAGTTTTAGATATTTCACCTTGGAAAATGCGCTTTGTTCTTTACGCATAATAATTCAATTACTCGTAGATACTATTCCTACCTAAAGATATTTTCCTGTTTCTTTTTGCAGTTTTGAGTTGCCATGTTGGGGACTATTTGTAAACAAAATGAAAAACCCGTTTACCTTAAAATCAAGTAGAGTTGGTTGACTGCAATGCAGAATGAAATACTTACTAATTTTTAAAGCAAGTGAACGATTCATTTGGTCTAAATATAGACCTCAACATGACAACTCAAAACTGCAAAAACAGAAAAATATATTTGGGTAGGAGGGAGTATATTCGACGGGATTGATTTATAATTAATTGATTAATTTTGGGACATCTTTTTCTATGCGTAGAAATGATAGCTAAACATATGTATCATCTGAAAATGTCGTCAACACTACTTAAGAGTTAGCTTTTAAAATACTCGTAACAGAAGGAGCAATGGCCATTTATACAGTCATATACACACCTCGTGCTACGTATGTACTTGCGACATAATGATCAATAATCAATCTATTATTAGTTTCAAAGTTTCAACCTTCAATTAATTCCTTCCTTTTCTATACTTCCAAGTGTCACGACACATGGCCTACCCATACATTCAACATCTAAATTACTAACTTTAATAGATTAAAATAGCTAATAGGTTAATTTGGTTCAGGAGTTTCAACGTATTGTTGGCTTCACTGAACCTCTGGCCCATCCAAACTTGGGCTGGCTCGATATGATCAGCCCACACTTTGATATGTCATTTTTTTGTAGGGCTGAGCATCGGTCCAAGACAGGACCGGATCGAGACTCAGAAAATTGTGGACCGAGTTCCTGCTCTCTCCCCTAATTTTTGTACCTAGTCTGTGACGAGCTAATATTCATCGCATCAATCATCAAGAACTACATTACGGACTAAATGTTTCGTGCAAGAACCAGTGTCGGGAGTCGATCAGTTCCTCCAACTGATGAGTCGACTGTGTTGGTGTTTTCTACTCGGGAAGGCTGACGGATCAGAACAATGTTCTGATGGGCTGATAATTTCACATAATAATTGACTGTTAGACAAAATCACCAAAGGCAGAAACTAGTGACCAAATTTCCCAGAGGGGCAACCTCATGGATCACTGGCTCATGCAATGATACAACCAAGCTCGAGTACACGAGACAATTAGAACGGTTTCCATCAGTCGGCTTTGTGACATAAAAATGTTAACAGCAGAAGTTTCTATGGACAGGGACAACGCTGGCAAAGGGGGAGTACGCATATTAAAGAACACAGGTCATACAAACAAATTATACAGAGTTACAGGCCACATGTACACCTATAAGATTTGGTTAGTATCAGTTTACTAGCATAGATGTTTCAATCAGCCTACATATAAGTCCCAATTAATTGAATGACAATTACGCCACGGTTAACCGTACTAACACCTTTCTATTCTCCCCAAAAACAGCACAAGATTAGCAACTGAATTTATATCAATCAAGTTTCGCATTAGAGACAACCGAATTTAGATCAAACCAATTTGAAAGTAAGTTGGGTACAACCAACTCCTGACTTAGGGCAATCGAGATCAAGCCAAGTAAGGGACAACTGAATATAAACTAACTATCGATCGAGTAAGGGACACCTGACTTTAGATCAAACCGACTTACGGATAAGGGACAACTGCTGACAGCAACTAGTAACCAAATTTTTGACTTACAAGTTGCTACAGCATTGCGGCATACCAACGAGAGAGCTAGATTATTGTTTTTTACAACAAAACTCCCAACAAAAGTATCTATCGACAAATGTTGGCAGAAACTTAGTTCATCACGCGACTTCACTCGAATCATGCTCGCAGAGACGCAACACAATGTTGGCAGAAACTTAGTTCATAGGAGATAGTCCAATACGTTTATCGACAAATTTACACAAATCAAACGCACAATGCAAGTACTTTCACACAGCACATCCAAAAAACCAAATAAGATTATCAAACAACTTTTGCAGGAGGGACCATAAACTTCCGAATAATAAGTTAGATAAAACCAATTTCCGTGAAAGGGACAAATTAAAAATTAGCTTTTTGGAAGAGGGACTTTTAGAAATTATATATGGACTATCAAATAAGCGACAATTGAATTTCTTGAGCAAGGGACAATAGCATTTAGATCAAACCGACTTTTGATCAAGGGTCGACTGAATTTCCATCAATTCCAATAGATTAACAGACTTTTGAACCACGAGATCTACCTTGTCAAAGGTCAAGCCGGTAAAGCAACAATAGGTTCCGGTAAAGCAGAGCAACAATAATGCTATTGTATCAACATCTCGTAGACCACACAGATCTCTTTCCGCAAAAGCAGCATGCGATATATCAAACAACTATTCGCACCAGGGGCAATATAATTTGGATAAACCCTCCGAGTAAATTAGATAAAAATAACTCCAGAGAAAGGGACAATCGAATGGAAATGAAACCAACTTTCGAAAAGGGGACAATTGAAAATTAAATCAAACCCACATCCGAGTAAGGGACAATTGAATTGAGATCAAACATACTGCCATGTAACAAGGGACAATTGAATTGAGATCAAACCGACTGCTGTGTAAGCTAAGGGACGATCAAAATCAAAAATCAAACCTCACTTCCGAATAAGGGACAATTGAACAGAGACCTCGGAATAAGGGACAATCGAAATTAGATTAAACTGACAACCAAATAAGGGATATCTGAAATGGTTTTTATCAGCATTTGTATGTGTGGCCTGACATCACACTTAAGACAGCATTTGCAAAAGCTTGCAACAGACCAACACCCGAGTAAAGGGACAGTGGGAACAGACCCAACCAACTAATTCGAATTTTACATACCTTCACGAACCAGCATCAGTTTACCAGCATAGATAATGTAAGGGACAATCGAGATCAAACCAGCTTTCGACTAAGGGACACAACCAAGTTTCGAAGAAGGGACAGTACAATGAGATTAAACCAGCTTTCGAGTAATAAACGACAATTGAATTTACACCGAGCAAGGGACAAATCGAAATTTGATCAAAACCATATTTCAAGTAAGCGACAATTGAATTTATATCAAACCAATTCCATGTAAGCGACAATTAAATTTACATCAATTTTATTCCGAGTAAGACAAAATTGAATTTGTATACCAAACTAATTCTAATAACGGACAATTGAAATTGGATTAACCAAATTTCCGAATCAGGGACAACCGAATATTATGATAAAAACCAACTTTTCAAATTAGGAACAGTGCAACCGAAATTGGAATTAACCAACTTTCCGTATTAGGGACAACCGAATATGATCACAACCAACTTTTCGAATTAGGGACGGTTCAACCAAAATTGGATTTAACCAATTTTCCGAGTTAGGGACAACCAAATATGATCGAAACCAACTTTTCGAATCAGGGACAGTACAACAGAAATTGAATTTAACCAACTTTCCGAATAAAGGACCAATCGAAATAAGAACAAATCGACTTTCGATTAAGAGACGATTACAATTCAAACCGACTTTAGAATAAGGGTCACTTGTATTCAAATTATTATAATACCAAATCAAACTGACTTCTTCTGAAAAAGAACTGAAAATATTGAGAAATGAAATAAAGAAATACAAAAACTCCGTACCTTCAATCAAGGGATAACTGAGAATTGATAATACTCCGTACCTTCAATCAAGGGACAATTGAAATTGGATCAAACCAACTTTCCGAATTAGGGGCAATCGATATAAGATCAAACCGACTTTCCGAATTAGGGACAATTACACCGAGTTTTGATTGAGGGACAATTTAACCGACATCCGAATCAGGGACAAATTAAACCGATTTCCGAGTAAGGGACAATTAAACCGATTTCCGAGCAAGGGACATTTGAACCGATTTCCGGGACAATTATTCGAAGGGACAATTAAATTGAAGGTCACACCTGACTTCGAAGACATCCAAGAGTACGCTACAATTGAATTTATATCAAAACCGATTCCAAGAAGGGACACTTCTTTAAATTACATAAACCCAACTTTCCCAATTAGGGGCAATCCATATAAGATCAAACCAACTTTCCGAATCAGGGACAATTTAACCGACTTTTCGAATTAGGGACAATTATACCGATTTCCGATTGAGGGACAATTGAACCGACTTTCCGAATTAGGGACAAATTAAACCGATTTCCGACTTCGAAGGGACAATTGAAATTGGATCAAACCAACTTTCCGAATTAGGGACAGCCGAACACAGATCAATCCAACTTTCCGAATTAGGGACAACCAAAAACAGATCAATCCAACATTCCGAATTAGGGACAACTATACTGACATTCCGAATCAGGGACAATCAGAATTCGATCAAATTGATCTCCGAAAAAGGGACGATCGAAAATTAATTCGATCAAATTAATCTCCGAAAAAGGGACGATAGAAATTAATTCGATCAAATTGATCTCCGAAAAAGGGACGATCGAAATTAATTCGATCAAATAGATTTCCGAAAAAGGGACAATCGATTGTTCCTGATTTTCGAATAAAAGACAATTAAAATCAAACACTTCTGAACGGCGATTAAATTCAAATCATACCAATCGCTCGAAAATCAATAAAATCGATAAAAAAAAAAAAAAACGTAAAAGAAGAGATCATCACGAAAAGATTTGAAGAAAAGATTGGAAATTAACATTGAAAAGGAAAAAAAAAAATTCCAAAAATTAACTGATCTTGTAAAACAAGCTGAAGAAAATTTGAAGTGAAGTGAAAGAATTTAACAGAAGAAGAAAGAAAAAAGAAAAAAAGTAGAGAAAGTTGGTTTGAAAAATTAATTAGTTGATGGAGGGGTGGGTGCGTGGGTATTTATATGGTAATTTAACCGCCTTTGCCAAATGAGGCGATGATTTAATTTGGAAACTTTTTATTTTTATTTTTATTTTTTCGATTTGGAAACTTGGGTTGGGCTGTCCAATTATGGTATTTAATTTCCAAAAATCAAACTTCCTTTTATGGTAATAATATATCAACTTTAATTGAAAAAAAAAAAAAAAATCAAGCGAAAACAAAAGCTTACCTGATCCAGTGATACGTAGCCCGTACGTCTGATTTGTTCTTTGGTGATGATTTTAATTCCTTCAACTGATGTTTCGACTGACTGTTGGTGCTCTGATCTATTCTCGGGAAGGCTGACAGACTGAACTGAAGAGCGCCTCAGGCACGCTACCAAATGTTCTGATCTTAAAACAATTGGAAATCAAAACAAACCAACTTCCGAGAAAGGGACAACTAGTACTAAACTTAAATCAAACAATTCAGTTGAAACTGACTTTTGATCAAAGGGACAACTGAATTTAAGACCAAACAGACTTCCGAGCATGGGACAGCAGATAAATCGAACATGGGATCAAAGAGCATGGGAAAACTTAAATAAGACCAAACCGACTTTCAATTGAATTCTAACAACAACTTCCGAGTAAGAGATCAGATTGCAATTGGAAGTAACATTTACCTGACAAAGACAGCATCACTTAAACTGGTACCAATTCTTGATGCTGAACACTTAAACCAGTAGGGCAACACTTGCAGAGTACGCATTTTCAGGAACGAGTTCAAAAGGACAGTTGAATTATATAAGGCTAACTATCGAGACAACTATCAAACCGACTTACAGGTAAGAGACAACTGAAGACAGCAACTAGTAACCAACTATCTTGAAGGGACAACCTCATACAATGATCCAACCCAGCTCCAGAACACGAGCTAAAATGTTACAGTACAGCATTCCAGCATTCGGATTTTCTGACTTACAAATTGCCCAACAAGATAACAATGTTACAGCATTATTAGTGATATACCACATACCAACAACAGAGACTATTAGTTTCGAATTCCAACAACAGAATACCCAACAAAAGTATTTATGGCCCAACATTTCAGAGAGAAGTGGGGCATCATACTTACGACACTTGCGAATGCTCGCAGAGACGCAACACACTTAGGACAACGTTGGGAGAAGCACAGAAAAGCATTTTCAGGAACATAAGTTCAAAAGACATTATTTGTTTTTACAAAATTCCCAACAAAAGTATCTATGAAGTACTGAGAAAACTCGCATCACACTTGCGACTTCACTTTTCGAATATTATGATAAAAACCAACTTTTCAAATTAGGAACAGTACAACCGAAATTGGAATTAACCAACTTTCCGTATTAGGGACAACCGAATATGATCACAACCAACTTTTCGAATTAGGGACGGTACAACCGAAATTGGATTTAACCAATTTTCCGAGTTAGGGATAACCGAATATGATCGAAACCAACTTTTCGAATCAGGGACAGTACAACAGAAATTGGATTTAACCAACTTTCCGAATAAAGGACCAATCGAAATAAGAACAAATCGACTTTCGATTAAGAGACGATTACAATTCAAACCGATATCCGATTGAGGGACAATTTAACCGACTTTTCGAATTAGGGACAATTATACCGATTTCCGATTGAGGGACAATTGAACCGACTTTCCGAATCAGGGACAAATTAAACTGATTTCCGAGTAAGGGACAATTAAACCGATTTCCGACTTCGAAGGGACAATTAAAATTGGATCAAACCAACTTTCCGAAGTAGGGACAACCGAAAACAGATCAATCCAACTTTCCGAATTAGGGACAATTATACTGACATTCCGAATCAGGGACAATCAGAATTCGATCAAAATTGATCTCC
The DNA here is from genome assembly GCA_963680865.1 of Spergularia marina. Classification (NCBI taxonomy): domain Eukaryota; kingdom Viridiplantae; phylum Streptophyta; class Magnoliopsida; order Caryophyllales; family Caryophyllaceae; genus Spergularia; species Spergularia marina. The sequence continues at coordinate 22,613,818 of OY804551.1, read as the reverse complement.
GAAAAAGGGACGATCGAAAATTAATTCGATCAAATTAATCTCCGAAAAAGGGACGATCGAAATTAATTCGATCAAATTGATCTCCGAAAAAGGGACAATCGAAATTAATTCGATCAAAAAGATTTCTGAAAAAGGGACAATCGATTGTTCCTGATTTTCGAATAAAAGACGATTAAAATTAAACCGACTTCTGAACAATGGCGATTAAATTCAAATCATACCAATCGCTCGAAAATCAATAAAATCGATAAAAACAAAAAAAAACAAAAAAACAAAAAAACAAAAAAAAACGTAAAAGAAGAGATCATCACGAAAAGATTTGAAGAAAAGATTGGAAACTATCATTGAAAAGGAAAAAAAAGATTCCAAAAATTAACTAATCTTGTAAAACAAGCTGAGAAAATTTCAAGGGAAGTGAAAGAATTTAACAGAAGAAGAAAGAAAAAGAAAAAAAAAAGTAGAGAAAGTTGGTTTGAAAAATTAATTAGTTGATGGAGGGGTGGGTGCGTGGGTATTTATATGGTAATTTAACCGCCTTTGCCAAAAGAGGCGGTGATTTAATTTGGAAACTTTTTTTTTTTTTTTTTTTTTTTTTTCGATTTGGAAAATTGAGTTGGGCTGTCCAATTATGGTATTTAATTTCCAAAAATCAAACTTCCTTTTATGGTAATAATATATCAACTTTAATTGTAAAAAAAAAAAAATCAAGCGAAAACAAAAGCTTACCTGATCCAGTGATACGTAGCCCGTATGTCTGGTTTGTTCTTCGGTGATGATTTTAATTGCGTTTTGATTAAGTTTTGAGCAAAAATGATTTTAATGGCGGTGGATAAAGGTGGGAGATGAATCTGATCTTCCACTTTCATTCTCTGCAAACTTCTTTTCAACTATAAAGAAAGGCATTCCTCATTATTTAAAAAAAAAAAAAAATATTCATTGACTTGCAAGTGTTGCGACTAACTGAAGATCAGAGTACGGTTTCTTTGTAATCTGATACTCAATGATAAGACTAATGCGGAAATAAGGTTTATCATAGTATCAGAGCTATTAATTTTTTGTAGCAATTTCCTTATAGACACGTTATTTGCTCTCTATTCTATCAATGTGGGACTAGCTTTTTTCTCGTTTTCTTATGTCCTACTCCCACCTTGTTACTTCCCTCCAACAAAACTTGGGAAACTTTTATTTGGGGCTTCTTCACCAAGGCTTGATCGGCTCCTAGGGTTCTTATTGAAACTCTTTATTTTTCTAAAAAAAAAAAAAAAAAAATGTTTATATGCATGTAAAAAAGTTATAACGGTCAAATTAGTGTCTCATAAACTGCGTAAAACTCAATGGGATGTTTAATCAGGGCGGATAATAGAGTAATAGATTGAGTTATATGTACACTTTTTCCCCCTAAATGAAGGACTACAACCTACAATTTTTTTTTTTTTTTTTTTGTTGAGGGTTACAAACTACATTAATTAACCTTTAGTTTACTCAAAACGTGAAACGAAAAGAACAATCATAACAATCAATACAAATATATGATTGAGATGATAAATACATTGATGAGATGTTGATGAAGAAGAAATCTCAGATTCTAACAAAGATCCAAGAGTAAAGTTAGGATTAGAACCATAAAGATTTTGAACTCCCACAATATCATCAAACATTAATTTAAGCTTCTTTTCTCTAGCCTTCAAACTAGGGTACATGACTGATTCTTCAATGGTGCTATGAGCCAACCCTAAGAGATGGCCAATCTCATGCAATGCAACGCTCTCCAAATCAATAGCCACGTTCGAACCCTCGTTATCGAAATCGACTGCCCATGTTTCAGCTCCATCAAGGTGAAACCTCCCATTTTCAGGTGAAAATGCATGAGCTAAAACCCCTAATGCACCATCAAATGGCTCACCATCTCCATGATCACCTAGGTAAAACCCGATTTTTACGTCTGCAAAGGCGTAGTCATCTGTCTCTATGAAGTTAACCGGAATAATTGTTGCCCATTTGGTAAAAGACCTCTCAAAAGCACCTCTTATTTCCTTCATGCTCAAGGAATCGATCATGTCTTTGGGTGAAAATGCGTACGTGAGATTCATAGGAATTTCGCGGATCCACCTAGGTTGTTTTGGAAAATATTTGTAGTGTTGTGTTACTCTCTTGTTATTGTTGGTCGTAACAATAATATTGTGGTCTGTTACCCCACATCTAGGAGACGTGATCAAGGAAAGTGTACTGGAATCAAGGGTTCCAGTAGGAGTGAGACCGAAAACTTGTTGGTAACGCATAACAACATGTTCTAAGTGACCATCAAACTCGTTGGTGAAATTGATTTCGGTGTCATTATCATTTTTGTTGGAGAGTGTATGACGATGATGGTAGTAACCAAAATGATGGAAGTAATTTTTGAGCTCCGAGATGCCTTCGATTTGGCTTCCTTTCTTAGCGTTGATAAGTTTGTTGAATTTGTGCCATACGTGGGGGTGTTTGTGATGATGGTGTGATTGAATCTTGGGTTTTGAGCTAAATGATGATGAAAATGGAGTGAAGAGAAGAAATATAAGGAGGAAGAGTGAGGTGGAATAGATTATGAGAAATGAGGACATGTTAAATAATATAGCAAGGAAGGTGTGAGAAATCGATCTAGACACAAGTGTTTTCGTGAATAGAATTCTAGCTAGATTTTATGGATATAAAAAGAAATTTTAACGGACATCTGTTCAAGACGGTATATATATAAGGGAAGCCTTTACATTTTGTGGGTTTAGTTCATCTAGTATTCTAGTACATACGAAGTGGGTAAACCACTTATATATTGAGAACTACACTACTTACTCCTCATTAGTCATCACAATAAAAGATAATTAACTAACTAACTCTATGTAATTAAACTATATATTATATGTATGTATAAGGTCAAATATTTTAGCAGGAATAAAAAAATCTGTTACGATTTGGTATAGTAGAGGATGCTTGTTCATTTCATTGGATGGAGTGGGTTGATTGATGATCGAAAGCCTTTAAATCAAGTAAGCAACCACTGCCCGTTAGAAGTCATTATTGGTTCTAAGTTTGTTACCGCTCTTTGCCTCGTGGTCTCGTGATGAAGTTGCTCCTTTGTAAAATTCATCCACCTGTTGCTTCATGTGATGGTAAAGTTACAACTTTTCTCCGACCAAAAATGAGTAACTGATTTAACGAGCGATTCACTGGTTCACTTAAAACTAATCGATGGCTATGTGTTATTGTGGATACAATTTCGAAGGAGAATTTTTGTTGCGAAAATAATTTTACTTTACGCAATCTAGTTAGACCTAGAGGTGGCAAACCGGTGGATCGAGTCGGGTTCGGGTCGAATGATTTCGGGTTCGGATCATAATTGATTCGGGTTCATTCGGATCATATGAGCTTTCGGATGGGTCGGGTCATGCCGGGTTGAGACTAATATCGGAACTCGGGTCACATTGGGTCGGGTTACATCGGGCGTCGGGTGCCCATGGGTCGGGTAATTTCGGTTAGTTGATCTTATCGGGTCAATAAATATAATATAATTATTTTTGGTTCATATGATAGAATTCACTTGTTAAAATTTTTTGGATCCAAAATTAAGCGCTTAATGTCTATATAATATTATTTGTTTTCCCTCCATACTTAAAAATTAATTATGCGATTTTACTCCAAGATAAAAATTTCATAATTTTTTCAATTCCCTCCATATATACATTTTATTAGTCATTTGCCAAACCCTAAACAATAGAGTTGTAATCTTATGCATCATATGAGTAGTTTATACTTGTGATTTGCGAATAGAGTTTTCAATAAAAACTTTATATATCCGGGTGCAATCAGATAATTGGGGCCTAATCAATGCGGGTACTATTCGAGTCGAGTTTTAATCAGGTCGGGTGTTGGCGGGTTCGGGTTATATCGGTTACGGGTATATTCGGGTATCGGGTTATGTCGGATAAGATCGGGTCGGTTACGGGTTGCATCATTTTGTCATATAAGCGGGTGTGGGGCAGATCGGGTATCGGGTGAGTTGGGTCGGTTTTCTCGGGTCAGGTCGGGTTTTGCCACCTCTAGTTAGACCAATCCAATGTCATCATACTCGATGACTGTGTTGTTGTGGATACAATTTCGCGAGAATTTTTGTTACGTGACGAGTTCATGGACCTGCTGTAGAGTAAGTTTTGTTTCTACTATCAGCCCACTACCCATAGCAAGTTAAGGCCCAACGTCAAAAATTTGATACTCGATGATAAAACTTATGCAGATATAAGGTTTATCATGGTATCAGAGCTAACAAGTTTGGTACCAATTTTCTTATAAACTTGTTATTTGCTCTCTATTCTATCAATGTGGGACAAACTTTTTCCCTTTTTTTTTTTCTCTGTTCTACTCCCACCTTGTTATTACCCTCAAGTAAAACTTGATCTAAATGCTAAAATCTTGTTCGATAATTAGAGTATCAAGAGCATTAACGTTATGATCTTTATGTAATGTGATTATTACCAGCCATCATCATCCTCCAAAAACTAGACCTTCGTGCGTAATTTCTCGGCACAATATCTTGATGCCCAATAGGCCGATATATGTCAACGTTAACTATCCCACATCGACCAATTTGGCGTAAATACCTATCCGTGTTGAAGTAGTTATGGCCTTAACGCGATAAGTCAGGTCGTTAAATTAGATTATTTAAAAAGAACTCATAACGCTTGGGCAGTAAAACTATTAATTTGTGCTTGTAAAATCATCATCTACCTCTTTGCGTGAAGGCTAGATAAGGATTGAAATTATCCATGGTAAATATTGTTGACCGAGAAACGGCATGATCATTGTAAAAAACCCATGACCCTTATGAAACTTCATGGTAGCTAGTCATAAATTGGCGATATTGACAACAATCACAATTCTTCGATGTGGGGTCTGGGAGGACAACATCATTGGACATCAATTTGAATAGACAAAATCTGGAAAAACACGCCTTTATTGTTACATAAGTCACAACTCACAACTCATGTAGATCGTTAACATTTTAATTTAGAGTACACTGATCATTTAAAAGCTAAACGTAAACAATCTAAAATGACGGAACTAATAATTGTTGAGACCCGGTAGAGACACATGTATGGCTAGTTGGCCACTGCCATATGGCTAACCCCTCATTTGTGTACGAAAACTTGATAAATGAATGTCTCCAATCTCTCACTCCAGCTTTAGTGATTTCGTGTCTGCTGCATTTATGTGTAACTGCGCGGCAGACGCGCAGTTTAGGCTCATTCTGATCATATAATATGTCTTCATGTACTTTATTCGATCTCTTGCTCATATATACCATACCATTCTACGTCCACTTAGCATATACATACGGAGCATACATGTACAGTAGATTGTATATATGGATATATACCATATATATGTCAATTGTCTATGTACTTATGTTAAGTTTATACTCTACATCATGAAATCGATCCGAGTCTATATATGTTTAGAATGAAATTAAAACGAAGTATGTGATAATAAGTTGATAGTTCATGTGGTGATGGCTGATGACATTACATACAACAAGTTATTGAGTGATATAGCTTGAGACGAGTAAAGAATCCCAACAAGCTAAGTAATAATGATAAGAAATGAAGCTAGCCAACACAATACGAGAAAAATTGATATATATACAAGATACATAAACTTATTATCTCATTACAGGCCTACTATATATTCAAGTGTCGAAGTATGTATCGGCTTGTTCTCTCCATAATAAATCTAATACTCCCTCCGTCTCAGCTCAAACGCCTCATATTCCATTTTGCATTGGGACGTCCCACCTCAAATACTCCATCTATTTTGAGACATATTTTTCTCTCATATTTTTATAAAATTATCTCATTCTCTCTCACATTATCTCTTCTACTTTTATTAATTCACACCTTCCCTCTCACATTATCTCTCCTACTTTTATTAATCCACACCTTCTCTCTCCTCTCTTTTCCTAATATTGTCTCACTCAACTTATTATATATATCAATTTTTCTTATTCCACTACAAATAACGCTCGAAGAGTGTTATTGTTCAGATGATCTAATAATGTTTATTAAATGTTCGGAACAAGACTATAAGCAATAATTAAGTACTCCATCCTATGAATCTATGATCTTAAAATGTTTTTGCTCTCTATAGCTAGCTTGCTTCATGCAAGTTCCTTATCAGGTGCACGTTCAACTTCTCTACACACTTTGTCTTAATTTTTCGAGTAATATTTCAATGCAGTTTACAGATAGATTTGCAGGGGTTGGCTAGCTAAGGACTAGCTAGCTGCATCAGCATCAGCTAGTAACTAATTGAGCAGCATGCTACTGACATTAGTGACCTTTAGCTAAGCTAATAACGCATCAGCCCTATTCACCTAGTTATTACCCTATTATTGGAGAGAGAAAGACTGAAAGATAGTATAAACAGTATCATATGTGTGCTTTTATGCAAAAGATTTGTGTTGGTTGGGACTTGGGAGCTAGACTCATCCCACAGCATCTTAGGTGTGCAATTCGAGTTGGATCTAGACAAAGTCGGAGCGAATTTCTGTAAAAACTAGATGACCAACTAAATTAATTAATCAAAAAATTAGTTAGTACACTATGTAATGCACACAAAGATATATAGCAAAGGAATGGGAGCGTTGAGAGCATGTATGATGTACCAAACGAGAGCTAACAGCTTAACCACATAATGGATTATTCTGTATATGTCTATATATATATAAATCCGGTCTTCCAATTTGTATCAAGAAGTATAATCATTTTTAGCATGTATTTTAAGGTGACAAAAGGAATTCCGAGGAGACACCCACAGAGTACAATTTTGGAACAATTATTCCATAAGTAAATTGTATTCGTAAAAACTTATCAATTATGTGCACCTTTATTTTTGTGTGAAAACACAATGTGTCCGAGAGCAATAGGAGGTAACTAGCTAGGCCAACTATATACCAAAAAAGAGACATAAATAAGTTGCATCGATCGTAGAAAATAACTTCAGAGCTCCATCTTTCAATGTAAGACGACTATCTATAGCTAACTCACGCAAATTCCCCCACTTTTAATCATCATGTGCACCAAGTTAGCCAACATGTTAATAATCAATCATAACAAGAAAAATAGGAAGCTTATTTCACCATCAAGCTTCTGTTTACAAGAATACATAGGACTCTTACGTATTAAATAAAATAAAATAAAACCAAGTTCATGGTACGTTATTTTATGAGGGCGGGGTGCCGGTCTGCATGCAGAATAATAAAAGAAGGGGGGGGGGGGAATGACATAGTACAAATATTGCTCAGAAAACCTTAGCCAAAGAGCATGTTACCATTGCGGGTTACAAATCATCATACTTCTCTTTCAATAACAGAAAATTTTCACTCAAGTACGTACCCTTTGCTTTCATTTAAGGATGCATGCACCCCCCCCCCCTTTTAATTTTTTTCCATTTGATTTTTGCATTATTGTCAAAAACTTTTGTATCTAGTGTGATAGTGATCATACGGACCTAACCCAATTCATTGATTGTTTCGATCTCCTCATCATTGTTCATCTAATGTATCGTACGAGTTTATATAATATTGTCTCGATCTATCTATATCAATCACTGGTGTATTTTGGACCAAAAAAACATGGAATTACAGTGTAAAAAGTTATACTTCAGTATTTGAAATGTATAGGTGTCTTGGAATTAACGATCGAGCATTAAACAAATATCGGTCACTTGTTCATCAAAAATAGGAAAAGAAATACAGATAATAGACCAAAAGTGCACCACTACGTATTCCAATTCAAGCCTTGGATATACCACAAGCTTATTTTAGACAATACAATAATTATGAATTTCAAGATCGATAAGATATTAATATCATACCACTAAGCCAATTCTTTATTACTCACAGTTTCTAAACCGAGTATAAAAATCAATTCTAAGAGCCTAAAACATCGTCTTCGTTATCACCATGTCTTGTTATACTTGCCCTTCCAAGTAAGGGAGGTTATCACTTAGCACAAATAAAACCAAAGAAACAAGAACTTGAATGCAATGCAATTAGTTGGGGGACCAATGAAGAGAAAGTTTTATGCAATGTAAATCTTTCACTTTCATGAATGTGACTTGGTTGTATGGTTAAAATTAAAAGTTATAGGAGAGAGAAACTTGCTGTATGAATTTCTTGTTCATCAAATCAGGCCTCCTCGCAGGAGACAGATTGAAAAGCTGACTTATTTTTTTACCTTTCTTTCTCTTTGGTCTCTAGCTACGTGGTCTACATTTTTTCATTTTCTATTTTTACCTTTTTACCGTGTTTTACCAGGCCACCATGCATCATCATGGAAATTTCATCACGATTTTATTTTGGGAAATATGCCCCCTTTGCAATCAATTTTCCCAGCTTTCAGTCTTCCTTTATTTAGAAATCTGGCAGACATCCAACTCATTTCCTTCACTATTGATCTATATTGCTTCAATATTATAATTATTGCTAATTTAGATTACGGTCATGTCATTGAATCATCGTATTTAATTTGTGTATGTTATCAAACGCGACACTCAAGTTATGTTTGACTAATAGTTTAGAGTCGGTATCACACATCGAAAGATAAAGGTCGTCAAGAATGGGATACAAATAATATACAACAACATACATACTCCATACTCGATAGTCAACTTAAAATTGGTTTTTTTTCTATTTAACTACGTTAGAGATAATAATAATCACATAATCGAATACATTCACAATACCCATACGTACTCCAACTTCAATAACGAACCATGAGTTTCTAGTTGACATTGTACTACGTACATGATTAAAGCGAAATAATGAGAAAGAGATTAATTTTATTAACTAGTTCACTAAAAACGAAGCGAACTAAACAAGCTTAATAATTGGATTGAGTTCCACCACTAATACTAATGATATCTTGTTTCAATAATACCCACAATTCCAAATTAAACATACCACATTAGAACTAATTAATAAGGAGCTGCTAGTAGTTATATCACACTGCCCTACTGATACAGTAATCTTGACCTAAAGCTTGAGTCAAACGATTCTTGAGGTGGTGACATTGCAATTGTTACTGATGATGTTGAGTTTATCCCTGAATTATCCGATGTTGGAGACCCTGCAAACATATAATCGAATTTTCATGTCGGGTTAAGATGCTAGTATATAGTACGGAGTATACAACATCGTAAATTAAACAATTGGTACGACTCTTTAATGTCTCAATTGAAGCCCTAGGCCGGTCTTGGTCCATTTTCCGGACATGAGTTTTCACACCCATAACTACGACTTAATAAAACGTGTATTTATTTTATAATAGTTAGTAATAAATGTTACGATCCAAAACAATTTTGTTAGATTAACCCAACTTTTTTTAGAATTATTGCTAGAACTTGTGCAAATTTGTTATTATGTGGAGTATGAACTAATTTGAACAAGCGAAAAAATAAATTAAAGGAGATTATTAAAGGTATATTATTAGTAATTAAGTTGATTACTTTGTGAAGGTGATGAAGTTCGAGCATTTTCCGAGGACATAGGAGAGGACAACCGGTGCTCTTGGGTGGCCAATTGGTGTGATTTTCGACGGCGGCGGTTGTGATCAGCCAACCTCTTCCTGCAGCTCCTCTTCCCATTATCAAACTCCACTAGCAAATGAAACCTGAATAACATTACAACAATAACAATTACTCAAACCAATTTTTTTAATTTGATCAAAAGACAAAGGGCATTATAGTCATTTCCTAAACCTAAATAACTGTCTTAAACCTGACAATTTGGAAGTGGCATTAACCAAATCCAACCATACTATTAATAGTAAAAGGCAAACTGACAGAATTACCCTCGGGATTAGAACTGTACGGTGTGAGAGCACCACCCCAATCATTGGACCAAATCACAAGGGTAAACAAGGAATAAAATAATAATTAAACCTAACAACAAACGTGTACTTGGCTCTACTAATATTAAATTAATTTGTGTGCCGTAACGATAAATTTACCGGCTGCATTGCTGGCAAAACCGCTGGGTCATCCCAGCGGCGATGACGGTGGAGGCCTTCGAGTGAAACTCACACACTTTGTGACGGCGGTGGTAATGTTTCGCATTGCTGAGGTCAGCATTGCACCCTTCAGCTTGACATTTCGGCGCGTTAGCTGCCACGTCAGCCGGTCTGGACCGGCGGTACAGCCGGCTCACGAGGTCATCATCCGGAGAAAAGTAGGTCCGACCGCCTAAGTTGAGCCCAATGGGCCGGGTATTGATTTGGTCAGGTTCGGTTTTGGGGATCACTTGGCTGAACCCGGTTGGGCCGGAGAGCGCGTCGAGTGTGAACATGGAATGAGCCGCGTTTGGGTATGACGCGCCATGATACGCGCGTGGATCACTGAATAGCTGATTTTGGTAGAAAGGACTAGTGTTGTTGTTGTTGTTGTTGTTGTTGTTATTGGTATTTGGAGTAGTGTTCTCGTGTGGGAAGGTGTAGGGTGAGGTGAAATGGTCGTCAAACATCGGACGGTTGTGATGATCCGTCGATTGCGAATCAATGTGATCATGATTATGATTATTATTATGATCGTGGTGGTGGTGGTGGTAGTGGTGGTGGTGGTTGTGGAGATTATCGACGACGTCGGAAAGCATTAGTTGAGGAGGAGATGATGAGTGATTATTAGCCCACTCGTACCCTAACATTATACGATAAGTTGGACCGTTACAATATATATTACTATATGATGTCGAAAATCTTATTATTATGATTATTATTATTAGTAGTAGTAGTAGGAGTAGATAGTGTATAACAGAAGAGAGTGAGCATGGTGGGTGGTGGAAGGGAAACAAGAAGGTTTATAATAAGGAGATGTTGGAAGTTTAAGGAACATTGATCGATCCATATATATAAATTTTTATAAAAACTATATGATATATGATTATGTATGCATAAAAATGAGATGAATTGAATGTGATGTTATAATAAGGTAAGGTTTAGCTAGTTAGGAGTATTTTGGTAAGGGGTGTGAAGTAAAGTAAGAGGAGTACATTGCATATACTTTGCTTTCCTCATTTCAGAAAAGGGCAAAATGATTAATAGCGATTTCTCTCATTTTCTCTCTGCTTTTATAAGTGAAGGCGGCTTCCTTCCTCACTTGTGTCATTATCTACACCCGCCTAGGGTAATTCATGCATGTACATTACTCATTTATAATTCAACTACTCTGTAGCGGTTTTTTTGTATAATCCATTCATTTATTTATTGAAGTCACGCTAGGAGTATACCACTTCGTCCCAAATTAAACTTCCTATGGAATAGTATTACGTGAGAAGATTTCAAATTCCATGGGAAGTTTAATTTGGGACGGAGTGGTATATATAGACTGTGTATCAACGTAACACTGTACATCTGTGCGTTCAGCATGGTAGGACATAAACGCTAGATAGAGAGCTTCAGAATTATTTGATCGATCACAGTTTATTCTCATTATTTCATGCGATCACATACCGTATGTATTTTTTGTTTAATTTCTATATATTGATTTGAGTTAATTGATGGAAATGCAAACGTAATGTGAATAAAAAGGGGTCGGTGGGGAGACATAGAATGACATAAACATATGTTTGTAGGAGCATGCTATTCACATCAAATAACTAAATTATGCGTACGAAGGTGACATGAAGCGTCTGATAACATATCAACAACGTTTTTATTTGCACTTGCTCTCCCGCGGTGCTTTACGTACTACTCGTATTATGATTGACCCAAACTTTGAAACATACTTGCCAAAAATATATAAGAACGATTTTTCGAAATAATGCTCAAATGACAAATGTTAAATAAAATGGGTCGGGAAAAAAACTTGTTCAACATAATGGGGTGCACGTCACCCATTTGTAAAACCGCCAAGGAGTATGGCGGTTTCAGGACTTGTGAACAGTAAAACAGAAATCTCAAATTTTGTGAACATTAAAACCGCCACGGGCCCTGACGGTTTTACATAATGTAAAACCGCTAGTCCCCGTGGCGGTTTTACTGTTCACAATTTTTTAATTTGTTTTTTTTTTAGTCTTAAAACCGCCAATGGTTGTGGCGGTTTTACATATGGGTGACGTGCACCCCATATGGTTGAATAAGTTTTTTTTCCACTCATTTTGTTTAACATTATTTTTTGAGCACTATTTCATTAAATTGTTCAAAATATAAGTCCTTTTTGTTTATTAAGATTATTATTGCACCTTGTATGTACACACCATTAGCTTCCTCTAATCATTGATTAAAACTCAACTCTAAGTCCCTTCATATATATATATATATATATATATATATATATATAAGCACATTATAAATAGTAAATAAATCGTCCGTATCAATATTTTGATAAGACTTGGTTTTGCATTCTCTATTATCTATTCGGTTTTTTTTTATCCTGGAATAGTAAGTCCAAAGACTCTCACTTATGTAAGAGATAGGTTTGTTGGAATAGTGGAATAGTGGCGTGTTGAGTTTTAGACTTTCAGACCATTTACCTCTTGCCTAGTGGTTGAGTACATAACCTTGTTAGTTTGACTAGTATTACGACAATACGATCTACAAAGTCAATAGAATAAATGTAATATGACATATTCATGGATCTTATGGTCGAGATGTTGGCTGGGTAAGTAAATTATACGTCTCTTTTTGAATCTCTTTTCAACTCCAAAGTACACACTACACACCATTAAGCAATTGTGACTCATACCAAAAACACAATTTTGTGATAAACAAAATAGTTGATATATTGAACATGTATGTAAGACGTACTCGAAAAATTATAAATCAAACATAAATAATTGAACGAAACAACAAAAGTAGATGGAATCTGAATCACCTTTCAAAGTGTTGCTTAATAATGAAGTGAAGGTGGTGAGACTGAGAGAAGTGCCTGTCTTTTTTTGGGATGAATGAAGGGAGAATCGCAAAGGTGATGCGCCATAATCTTTGGTTGCAGAGATTTGGAGCTGGAAAAGTCATAGGTGGGGTTCACTCTCCTCCAGTTAATTAAAAAAGAGAAATGTTGAATATATATCCAAACAATATTATTGGTTGGGCTTGGGGAGAAAGAGAGAGAGGGCGTGACTAAGTTCGACATTTCTCCGTACGACGAGAGTCAACGTCGTTGCAGGCTTTTGCTTTCTTTGATTTAATTCTCAAATACGCAACAGCCACACACGACGCCTCCTCTTTTACTCTTGTCGGCTACGCCACTCTCTCCCCTCATTCATAAGCGTTTGATTTCGTCGAGAAATGCACGTCTTTTACACGATGGTTTATGCAAATCTTATACTTGTATGAGTCAAATCGAATTGTATATAATGTTTCGAGTGAGATATTTATTCAATAATGTGAAAATTAATGGTACATACGTGTCGAATTTAGAAGTAGTTGAAACGAAATTTGGCGAAAACGACATAAAATTAAAAAAACGTAAATTTTTGGTTCAACCATCCAAGTCATTTAAGGCCCTAAGGGAGTTGTATGTTGTTAGGGAGTTTGGATTGGGTGAATATGGACCTATAAATCATAATCTAGGTTCATGTGTGTCATGATTGAGTTATATAAGTACTAGATTAGCTAATCATTAATGAAGGTTGTGTTCTATCAAGAGAACTTTTTCTAAACTAATAATCTGCCCTAACCCTCAGTTTTACTGTTGCTGAGTTAACTCATTATCATCATTCAATTTGTGATTTACTCATTTCGTTTTCTTTCATACATACTACGTTTCGTTTAAACTACTTTTATATATCCAAAAACAAAGTACACAAAGTTGGGCTTAAGCAACTCCCCCCAGTCCTTCGTAACCCTCCCCGTCCTCCTCCTATGCTCAACCCATTTTTGAAAATTGTATCCCGAGCAAGTCTCAACAGTTCAAGCTATTACTGCTAAAAAAATATGATAGTGCGCATGAGGGTGAATAACTGAGTAAATAGATGAGTATAGATGCTGAATTATCCAAAAGATATGTGAAAGTTGATGATTTCGCAAAGACAAAGTCACTTAACCTAAGTCCATATACTGATTATATTTACCTCGCCACGAAGAAACATGGTTTTTTAAATCAGTAACACCTGTATTATTTCCTTGATATTACTCCGTATTTTTTTCCATGATTAAAAGAGAGGATGGGCTCACAAGATTTGCCATATTTAATGGCTTTTGGGGCCCAAAAATAAGAATGATCAAGTAATCCTCAAGCAATACAACTACATAGGATCCAACTCATCAAATAATCCAGCCCGTACTATAAACGCATCTGAAATCCACTAGAGAGGGGATATTTTTCGAGATCCAAGATGTTTTTTTGTGACACAATCTCTAATGCTTCTTCGTTCAATAAGTAGTACGTACAGTGAGGTCTCTTTTTTTTTGCACTTTGCAGTGTACATATTTGAACCCCACGAAACATACACATAGATCGGAATATTATTGTTCGAACTTATATATTCTATGTCTACATATGTTGGTGAAGCCATGCATATACCTACATAAAGCTTGTTGTACACAAGGAACCCTTGATGAGCTTAATTTTATAACATTCCCTTGTTGCGTGCTATGTGTGAGTCTCCCACATTGATAGATCTTTCGCTCATTCTACGATGTAATGCTATGTGTAATTCAGATGTGTATTACGAAACTTAACTCGATCAAACCCACCCTACACATGTGATGATGAAGCAAGCCATGCATAAATAATGTACATAATAAAACTAGTTATATATACATACGGGAGATCAATTCATTCACTTGTGATACGTGTGAGCCTCCCACATTGGTACATTCATTCTACCAGGCATTAGTTGGTTTCGCTTGTTCTGCAACGAAATGCTAGGTGTGACTCACTGACTCAGAACCATCTTTACGAAATTTAACTGAAACCCAATAATTGGATTGCGTTGGTTCTAATTAAGTTCACACGCACCTCCAACCCATGTGGAGCATTAAGTAATAGAAGAGGGGGACCAAAATGTGTAGAAGAAGAGACAGACAAATTTTGGCCTGAAACATGAAGGCTAAAAGTCAGCAATTCAGCACTATACATACATACATACAATGATTTTTCATTGTTTTCCACCATGCAAGTTGTTACAAATTGGGGGCTTTTTTTTGGGGTTCTCATACTTTTGTGATTCACATGTTTGAATAAATTGATGATATATGCATGGTGACATGATTCCGTTTGCAGATTTTAGCTTGTATATTTCTTTATACTTGTCTTTTTGGACTTTCATATTGATATAGTAGTATATCATTGCATGTTACCATAACCATAGCCTATATTTTTTTTTTTTTTTTTGGTACCAAAAAAAAATATACTAGCATCATTATTAATATCATCCCTTCATATATCTTGTTGATATGGGCAGGATTGATCTCCATGAGACTGTGACAATCAATACAATAATAAATTTATCGATCGATATTCCCGTAAGTACTGAGGCAGAATATATATAAGAGATGATTCTATGCAAACGAGTATGTTAAACAAGATAAACAAGTGTGGTAAATTAAAGATTGCAAGTAGTAAATAATATGTTTGTGTAGTAAATTTAACATGTTTGTAGTAAATTTATGAAACTCACAATAAAATCAATATTTTTACGAATCTATTACTCGAAAGAAGTTTAAATTGATTTAATTCCCAAATCAAGGTCCCTTAATTGTCTCTCTTTCCCTATAATCAAACATTTACAAAATTATGCAACAAAAATGATTGCACATTTGATTAATTTTACTACAATCTAACCACAAATACTTTTTTTTTTTGTCTACGTAGACTCCTGGAATTTTTGTTTAATTATTGGTTCACAAATTATGGTAATAAGTATTTTGATTTTCAATTGTCGTTCCTAAAAAATAGCTAATTTATTGCTCGAGAAGAAAAAAGCTCACAATCATCCCACATCGAAGTTGAAGAGGAAGAAAATGGGTGTTAATAATTGTGAAAGCACTAGAAACTAGAAAGCAACATCTATTTGCTTCCCACATCGGCCATGTAGTGTGTGCCATGAATTTCAATGACCAAGTATATAGGGTATGGATAGGGATTGAGAGTACCAGTTTAATTTTTTTAGGAATGTTAACGTTTAAATTGAATGTCCGAATATAATAGTATCGATGACCACAAATTAATAATTTATCCAGTTTTGGATCTATAAGCAAACTGTATTTGAGATGAGTACAACGATCATGGTTTGCTCATTCGGAATTGGTACAACACACATACATAAACATGGTAGATAGACTTATGTATCATTAATTCCACTCATTTGTGAACATAAGAAGTGCTTAAATTAATCAGTTGAGGCATGAATAAGCCATTGATTTCTCTTCAATAAGTTCCTTCTCTGTTGCATACATTTTCGTCCTCGAGAATTCATCGATTTTGAGTCCTACAGCATGCATTTAGATAACGTAGTTATTGAACATACGGAGTATATATGACTTGACTGTTGTAAGAAACATGTTGTAAGAAACATGAAACAAACATATGAAATATGACAATATATAGGGGTGCATGTATGTCGTACCAAGTATATATACTGAGCTACACAATGTTCTTAACAGTAAACATACAGGATTAGTTACTGATAATTGTCACAGGAACTCACCCTGCACTATGGACCATTCTCCGTTCTGACAAGTTACCGGAAAAGAGTATATGAGACCGGGTTGGATGTCGTATGAACCATCAGAGTACACGCCCATGGACACACATGTTCCCTACAAGTAGGCAACAAAATTCAACGTGAAAAAAACAAGCAAGCCAAAAAATGAGTATGAGCTCTCAACTTCACCAAGAAGTTAAACCTTAGGGGTTCCTAGCACCCAATCACGTATGTGATCACAAGCTGCACTTGCAGCTGACATTGCGCTTGACAGTTTTCGCGCTTTGATTATGGCTGCACCTCTCTGCTGTACTGTGCTGATGAACTCTGTATTCAACCTGTGACATACAGCCATACAGGCTTTAATGTATTAATCTGACAGGAAACTGTAACTTTGATCTTAGACTAAACTCAGAAACTGTGTTTGTTAAGCTACTTTTCATAATGTTTTTGAATTCATAGAAGTGAATATAGATAGCCATACCAACGATCATCTGCTACAAGTTCTCGGACAGGCCTTACGCGATCACTTGTCATAACAATTGCATGATTCACATCAGGATATTGAGTTGAAGAGTGATTTCCCCATATGACAACATTGTTTACATCACTGACATGAACATCTAGCCTCTCAGCAATCTGACCCAGGGCTCTGTTATGATCCAGCCGCGTAAGGCATGTAATGTTCTTATCAGGAATTGAGGGTGCATTTTCCTTCAAAATCAGCGCGTTTGTGTTTGCAGGATTTGCAACCACTACAACCATGCAATTGTCAGCAGCATGCTGTTCTAAAGCTGATGCCTGAGCCTTAAATATCGATACATTTTTAGACAACACGTCCTTCCTTTCCATCCCTTCCTTCCTAGGGAAGCCACCTAGCATTACAGCAATGTTAACACCTTCACAGGCTTCCTCAACATCAGTAGTCGCGACTACACCTGCTCAAATTCAGGACAGCCAAAATGAGCCAAAACCGTGGACTTATATACTTTTTCACATTCATAGCAGGCATCATAAAATTGGTCTACAAGTTATCAACCTTTTAGTAGAGGAAAAGCAGAATCAATTAGTTCCATCTTTACACCATTCAAGGCCTCGGCTGCTGGTTCAATATCAAGCATGTGGAGAATTACAGGCTGATCAGGACCGAGCATCAGACCTCTCGCAATCATAGGGACCAATGCATACCCGATTTGTCCTGCACATTCAGTCATTCAGATAAACATGCATGTGCTACCTAGGTTTTGAGAGACATGCAATACTCGCTAATTAAGCTAGCTGACATCAGCATGTATATATACTACTTGGTGTTCCAATCACATTGGAATTGGATTAAAGTTGGCCATTTAAACGTTCAGAATGACAGAAAAAATAAGCATTAGACATGCCTGCAGCTCCAGTGACAAGCACTCGAGTCGGCTCCTTGTCCATCTTCATAGAGTTCCACATGTGTCTAATCAACAAATATGACAGAACAAAGCAAACTGAAACAACTCCAACTTTCTCAATTACTTCTGCATTCAAACCAACCCCGAATTTTTCGATTAATTGGGCAATCCCCATTTCCTCCATGAATGAAAACATTATAACTATAAGCTTATTGTTGAATCAATTATCTTAAAAAACATGGGGTTACTCCCATCATCTTATGCTAATTTTTACACATTATTAGATACCAATCCTAGGAATAGCAAGTGTATGTAGTGCCATGCAAGGCATGTACTCCATAAGTTAAAGAAGATCCAAAAACCAAGTAATTAGATTACTTCAAACTTAAGTAAAGATTATAGAAAAAACTCAACAAGGCATCAATACACATGATCAATAATGCATGAAATAATAATACACCAAACTATACCAAAGGTTGATATCCCAAATTAAGCTAACTAGCTAGAAGGTAGCTTATTAGGAATGATGGGTTAGCTAGTAGATAGCCTAGTAGCATACACATCGCGTACTAACACAAGTACGTAGTAGTAAATTATGCTCCATGTCATCAGGTAACACAATGCATGCAAGTTTCGAACCTTCGTCTTGTGTATAATAATAATTGACCTATCGTAAAACGTGACCGATGAACTTGTCGTTTTAGTCGTTACTTATCATCGAAAGAAAACAATTAATCCGAAAGGATAGTAACCAACCAACCAACAATCAAACCATAATTCCAAAATGACGATTGAGGTCAGCTAAGACGAATCGTCATAAGTAATCGTCTCGTGTACGGAGTATGTCAGGTTTAAAAAAAAAAAAAAAAAAAAAAAAAGGAGGTCCTACCGGGAGTCGAACCCAGGTCGCTGGATTCAAAGTCCAGAGTGCTAACCACTACACCATAGAACCACGTCAATGTTTATCAACATCAAAAAACATTATTTATACGCAACTCGAAGAGGGAGGTAAGAGGTACCGTTACAACTGTAAAGACTAAAAAGAGCACGTCGTCGTCATCGCCACTGCCGGAGATCACAGGGCTCAGTAAAGTAGAAGAAGAGAGAGAATAACAGAGAGAGTGATAAATGGAGAAATTCAAGACGACGACATTTCTAGCATTATTGCGCAATTTAAAAACTCCAAAAACCATGACAGCAGCAGCAACAGCTTGTATGAGAAGCTTCACTACTACTACTACTACTACTACGGACGAGGTTCGCTCTCTCCCTCTCTTTCTCATTTTGATTTTTGGTTAATTAATTGAATAATTATCACGACGAAGACGAATTTCTCCCGTTGTTTAATTTAATTCTTATCATTTTTTTTTTTTGGTAATTACTTAATTATAACTAAGAAATTCGTGAATTTTTTGGTTAAATTTTGTGTTATTGGAAAAGCCGCCGGTGATCGTCAAAGGAAAATCGAATTCTCGGACCGCAATTCTTCATCGTCCTCATGTTCTCAACGCGCTCAGCACTCCAATTGTAAATTTTCTCCCTTTTTTTATTCTTTAATTTTTTTTGTTGTTTGATTATAATTTTGAATAAGAAATGTCGAATTTTCGATGTTCAAATGTTATTAGGTTTATTGATTTGGGGAAATTTTGAATTGAATTGAAGTTAGGTTTTACTTTAGGTTGATTTTCGAGCGAGGAGTATTGAAACTGCATTGTATTAGTTTGATGTGTTTTAGCTGAGATTGAGTAATGTAGAAGTTAGGAGTTGGTTGTTACTCCTTAATTGTGACAGGTTTAGCGGAAATGTTTCGTTTTTTCCGGAAGGCAACTTTAGCTTTTAGACTATTTGATTTTGTTGGCGAGTGAGTGGTTTCGGAAGAAAATTATGGCTACTCCAGGCTTGAAATGTTTTCGCAGAAACGTGAATTGGTGGTTGTTGTTGTTACTGGTGCCGATAGTATGTACATTTGGGAACTGATGGAGAGATTACGCGGACCAGACTTTTCATATTGTTGTATGACTGCAGGTTTTAAAAACTGAGACTAAATGGATATACGACGTGGAAGTGAGCTTGTTTGCGTGACAGATTGTTTTCCTTCTTTCACGTATCTGAGCCTGTTATGAGATTAGGCTTTTTTGACATTTATCTTGTTATAAATTTAGGGTTACAGGCTGCTGAAGTTGTACAAGAAATGGGAAGATGATCCTGATATTGGTTTTGTGATGATGAAGGTAGCTTTGTTTTTTTATCCGTCTCATCTTTCATGTACGAGTATCTGTGAATCTTTAAATTTTTTTTTTTTTTTTTAAGTCTAATGTTTAAGAGGTATTAAGGACTCTGAATCCACCTTTTTTTTTTTTTCCGAGAAAATAAAGGGCAGTGGTAGGGCGTTTTCTGCTGGTGGGGATATCGTGACAGTCTATCGTCAAGTTAACGAAGGTTTCTCCTAACTATTATTTAACTTAAAGATTCGTCTATTAGTTTTTGAGTGCTATTATTCGGTATTTTCATATGTCTGTTTGTAGGATTGCTCCGTATAACTTGGATAAGACTCATCCTTATTGATGAAAGTCATGTTCTTATACTATACAGGGAAGATAGAAGATGCTAAAGAGTTCTTTCGGACGTTATATACATTCATATACGTGCTTGGTACATATTTAAAGCCACACGTGAGTCCTTCTGCTTGTCGTTAACTATCTAGTGATAGCTGTATCACCTGAAGTGACTAAGATTTGGAGAAAGTTCTTGGGATAGGTATCCTTTAATGTGTGTCACATGTTCCTTCTGACCTGTAGATTAGCCTTTATGTACTGTGATTCAGTGAGTAGTTAACTGCAGATAATTTGTATACTGAGAGGAATAGGCGATTCCTACTTGGTAGTTCGAATGACATATATGTCTTATAGATGGCACCTACTGTGCAGTTGATGCTTTTGCATTATTAGATACGGATTCTGGTTTTGTTGATTCTAAGCTCTTCCTCTTTTGATGAGGTTTCCTTTGTAGCATCTATGGACTTTCTGCTGATATCTTAAGTTACTTGATGATAGCATCTTTATTTAGTGTTATGTATTCATGTTATTTAATAATTGTAGGTAGCCCTTTTGAATGGTGTTACTATGGGAGGTGGCGGAGGTGTTTCGATTCCTGGAACGTTTCGTGTTGCAACTGATCAAACGGTGAGCATTAGACCTATTTTGTAATGCTGACTACTAATTTGTTTGGACTTCTTATATTGGGAAGTAGTAGTTGCCTAGTTGGTCAATTCAATTCTGGACATGTTTTGGGTGACTCGAAGCAACTCTTGGTGTTTTCAACACAGGGGTAAGGCTACACACATCTGACTCCCCCTTGCTTTGCTATATAGGCTACGCAATTTTATAAAGATTCGATACATGTATTATGATTGAAATGACCTCCCTTAGGAGATGTTGGTCCATATTCTATGTTGAACGGGTGTCTTATTACTGATGCATGTGGTTGCGTCTCTGAAGTAAACTTTATCGAGTCCACAGATTCCATTATTTACCAATGTTTATTCAGGACATCAGTATTGTTTTTTTTTTTTTTTTTTTTTTTTTTTTCCAGGTGTTTGCCACCCCAGAAACTATTATTGGATTCCATCCTGATGCTTCAGCCTCCTTTTACCTTTCACATTTACCTGGCCGCATTGGTGAGACTAACTGTGTTGTTTGCGTTAATGCTCTGCTACATTTTTGGTTTCCTCCATTAGGCTTCAAGTTCTCCATGTTTCCTAGTTTTATCTCTTTTCACAGTTTAGTTCTCTGTCTATCTCGTATTAAAAACGATTTGACCAGTTTAGTAGGGTTTGCTATATGAAGGGATGAGCGTGATGGGGAAATGACTATTTTCATACTCCTTCGATTTCCTCCAATTCTTCTCATTTGCTTTGAGACTAAAGTTTTAGGTAAGTACGAAGCAAGTTGGAAGGCTGGGGTAGGATAAGTGTTGTAATAATGTGGCTGGATGAAATGTGAAATGGAACCACACAAAACTTTGAAGAAAAATGAGGAATTGGCTGAAATGGAGGGAGTACAAAGAGCCTTTAACTGCTTGATTTATTTAGTTTCTCATCGCTATTTTCCCTTTTGAGAATTTGGATTAGTTTTACATGTTTTCCGAACCTGGTTTGTGTTCTTTTGGTGATGACATTATTGTATACTAAAATTGGTGTCTTGGTGGTGTACTGCAATTTTTCACTTTGGCTTGTTTGGTGGATATGCCGACATATATGTCGCTTAGGCTTCCATCAAATCTTCCCTAGATGGATGATTAATGCCTTATCTAATGTCAATTTGCATCATTGTAGGGGAGTACTTGGCTCTGACAGGTGAAAAACTCAGTGGTGCTGAGATGCTTACTTGTGGGCTGGCAACACATTATACACTTAGTGCAGTATGCTCTGCTGGACTTATTTTCACTGATGATGTCATACTTGCCAGTGACACAAATAGCTGATTACGTGATTTTACCCTTTGATCTTAACAGAAGCTTCCTCAACTTGAAGAGAAATTAGGTAGTCTGGTGACCGATGATTTCTCTGTTGTAGAGACATCTCTGCAAGAGTTTACTGACATTGTGGCTCCTGATAATATGAGCGTACTTCACAGGTTAGCTTTACATTGCGAAATTTGATCTGTGGCACTCTGCAGTTCTTAATTGTTGTAGTGGCAATTTTGTTACTGGGCTTCGTGATCTACCCAGATTTTAAGATTTCCTTGAATAAATCTGGGTGCAAATAAAACTGCGGAAAACAATACTATGCTTGTAGTGGGGATTTGACCTTTTAGATTAAAAGGAGTAGGAACCTGATAGATATTGAAGTTGGCCCTTCTCTCTGGTGTCTAGATCAACATATACGAATAGTATGATAGTTTGATGGGACTTTTTATTTTGGTTCTCATTGGGGTGCCCTTTCTTTTGATCTTTCCTTTGACAAGAAAATTTTCATTATTGGAAATAATAGAGTATGTGAGCATCACTGATTAGGTGTCCTTATTGTCCTACATAAAATAGTTACAAAAGTGTCCGATTCATTTGGAGATGAATGACAGCACAATTACAGATTTACAGAGCAAATTCTTCTCTATATTAGGACCAAACCCACAGATTGCATTTGGAGATCATCAACCGTCAAGGCATGACACCGACTTCTTCAAAGTAAATAAGCAAAACTCACAATGAAAGAAGAGTTGGTATTATTTCTAATAAATGCACTATTTTTCCACGACATGAAGCAAATATTTGGACAGAGGGCAGTAGTAGGCTTGTGCCTCTACCATATTTTACAAGTGCTTATCCTTCTCAAAACCATAGTCAGCAGAAAGCTCGCACCTTGAGAGGAACCTTAGACCTCCAAAAAGTAGTTATCACAGATTAGACTTCAAAGGAGAGGCACCACATTTTGTGAGTATCAAACAAAATAATATACAACTATAACATTATGTGAGTTCTTCTCGCATTAAGATCCCATGAATCTCTCACATGAGTAATCAAAAGTGGAAACAAAAGTATTGAGGAGGCTGGATAGACTATTAATGTGAACGAACAGAAACGCATTCATCTTTCCAATTATCTTCCCAAAATGTAAATGACAGAGTTCATTACTCACTTTGGAAGTCACTATTGGTGAGAAAATGAGACATAATTTTCCATGGTAAAGCATAAGCAGCAGAGCTAACCAGAGTGACCGGTGTAAAAAGTGAATATTAGGGTGCCGTTTACTTCTTGTCCAAATTATTAGTGAACAAAAGTGAGTTGATGTACATGCCATTCTAATGTGTATTAGAGTATTTCAAGCATCTCTGAGTGACCACCACCATAAATTAGTGTCTCTCTCATTGTATGACTCCTTTCATAATGCACAGAACATCATTCCAAAGAGACTTCTTCCTAAGCTGGGTAAGGGGCCAAGGGGGGAAGGGGTGCCAGTTCCGACTAGACTTGCCCAGTTTTTCCTTTGTTTGTTGTTTGTCTTTATCCATTTTTGCGTACCAAATTACCAACTCTCTTCACCCTCGGTTCAATAGTTTGCACTTTGTTTCTCGGTTTTCCTACAAATCTTTTAATTTCTTATTTCTCCATCATGTTGTTCAGGTTGGAGACACTTAACGAATGCTTCAGTCACGACACTGTTGAAGAGATAATTGAATCTCTGGTAAGTTATAACTCGTATGTACAGCCTTGCATAACTACCCATTAGTCTTTTCATCACTTTTACAATAAATGTTAATGATTTCGGATAGAGTATGGTAAAAAATGTTATCTTTTGAAAACGGCTCTCAGTTGATGGTGATACAAATGTAAATTACCTACATGTGTGCCCCCACTTTTGCTGTGAGAAGGAACGAAAATCCTAAATGAGAGTCCTCCTAAAGATTTTATGGCAGTGAGATAAATGCGATCCTTTTTTTTTTTTTGGACACACCGGCAAGATAGAAAAGAGAACCAGAAAAAACTTCTCCGGATGAACATGTTGTTTAAGAAAAGTCTGGTTCCATCTTGTTGATAATCTTGTTTTCTCATCTTCCACATAATTTGACTCTGCTATCATGTTTCGGATTAGATTATGTCGCTCGCAGTGAATACTCTACATTCCATAATCCATCCTAATTGCATCGGATGGTCGAAAACGATATGCCTAAACGTAAAAGTCTCACAAAAATCCTGACATGGATATTTTTTAAATGCTTGTTACTAAAAAAATTAGCCCCATTGGCTGCTTGGCTGTTTCCATTGGAACCCTATTACAGGCCTATAGCTCAATTTGTGCATTTTTCTGGCCATCAATGTTTTCATGTTGCTTTTGATCAGTCTAATACTTTGTCTGATTAAATCATTAGAAAACATGTAGCTAATGTGATTTTTTTCTATTGCCTTTTTAGGAAAATGAGGCAGCTAAAACAGATCATGCATGGTGCGCTTCGACTTTAAAAAGGCTACGGGAGGTGTCGCCATTGAGCTTGAAGGTTGCTTTAAGATCAGTAAGTTCTTTCTGACTTCTTTTTCTCCATGGTACTCTCTCCCTCCCCGAATCCAAAATGGAAACAACCACCACCAGAGAAAAAACGAAAGAAATGAAGTTTCCTCTTTTATTTTTTTTATTTTTTATTTTTTTATCTTACACATGTGTGCATATCAACAGATAAGAGAAGCTCGATATCAGACTCTTGCTGAATGCCTTGTCCGTGAGTTCAGAATGTCAATTAATGGAATATCTGGAAAAGTTTCAAATGACTTCCTCGAGGTATTAATCTATTAGAACTGCTCCTTCAATGTGTCTTCAACTCCTATCTGTCCCTCTAATATCTATATGCCCATACAATTATAGGGTGTTCGAGCACGAATGGTGGACAGGGATTTTTCACCAAAGGTACCACAATTTCTCTTGTTGGTAGTTTTCATTTGCTAATATTAACCCACAGGACTATTGATTTGTTAAGAGGACCATGCAATGATTAACTCTGCCTCCGCCAGACTTGATAAAGGAAAAGGGTTTTTATCTGGAAGATAACTAGTTCACTTTTCCAAATATCTTGTACTGACAAACTGATCATTCCTATTTGATATTGAGATTTCATATAAAAGTTCTGTTGCTTCTTACCAGTGGGATCCCCCAAGCTTGGATCGAGTCTCTGAGGATATGGTGGATCAATACTTTTCCCCGCTTAGCGATTCTGAAGCAGAACTAGAATTACCTACAAAGCAGCGAGAAGCGTTTCCCTGATTTCTTAGGGCGGTAACTTTTCAAAACCTCATAGTTTACGGGATGTGAGATTGTACATGTTCTTATGGTCTTTCCCGTGACTACCATGTTTATATGAATTATATCATTCGTTAATAAAGGAGTAGATTTTTTTTTTCGGGGCTCAAAGTTGATCTGGTTGCAAATCTTGCTTGCTTGCCTAATTTGTCAATATTATGCATCTTCATGCTTTAATCTTTAAGCGTCATTTTGTCATCGTAATTGTTTTGTCCATGATTTCATACTTAGACCAGTGGATGCAGAATTCCTATATGAGCATAGAGTTAAACTACCATGGAAGTTTAAAAAATCTTCATTAAGCCAAAACTGTTATTGATGCTAAGCATCCTCAACTTCTGAGGGAGTACTTCAGCTTCCTAACCGAAAGGAGAAAAGTCTAACACTCATACAGTGCTGCAGACAGGAAGATATTCCCGTCTTCCATTTTGTTTTACACGGGTTGAATCTCTAGACCTGTGTGCCTGTGATGATCATCTCCTTTTTCAGAAGACGATGATGACAGGCGATTGTTGTCAGAAATCATTTCCTGAGCTGGTGGAGGGTTCACCACAGTTGTTGGCGTTGTAGGATTGTCTGATAGCCGCCCCTTCATTTCTCTGTGTTCCTGGCATAAGGCACACCAGTGCATACAGCAGTGCACAATGCAGGGATCGCAGGGCGAGTTCTGTAATGGGAATGATACAGCAGTGGCCTGTCAAATGAAAGTGATATATGCAAGGACTCATCCGCTATCTAGTCTAGTCTGGTAGCAGTTGTATAGCGGAAATGTGATTACCTCAAGATGGTACTTCTTCTGCAGTTCCTCCCGGAACAAGCCATTATAGATTCCGCATATCCACCAAGCAAATAGCAAACCTTCACCAAAAAGACGGACAGTGTTGGGATCAATGTAGCCATTGAAGATGGCTACCAAGGCTGCAATAGTAATCCCGCCTTCAACACAGATGCCATGACAGATGCACGGGTTTGTCCAAGGGACTTCTTCCTTAAATCTGTTAACATTACGCCCAAACAGAACACAGGGGCAGAAAAACCCTGTCAAACCTGAGAACAATCAAACATGTTGTGATGTTACAGGTCCTGTATGCATAATAATTGATCCATTTGCGTTATCAGAAATTCTGCTATTTCAGTTGTGGTTACTTACAACTCTCAGGATCCTGAGCACAACCGCATATGCCACTCATCCACGGTTCATCAGCAGGAACCTCAAACCCGTCAGGTAAGGGTTGGCCGCACTCGGGACATCTCCTGACATTCAACTGTGAAAAACTGCGTCAAGGTATGACAGATGACCTTTGCTTAATCAAAAGCTAACGATAATCTTGCAATTTAAGAATTTTCTTTCATTGAGAAAACTGTCTTTTCCGCTGATCAACAAATTACCCAGTTCCGCATAATTTTAGGGAATAGAGAGAGTATTACAGACGAGAAAATTACTGAACACACAATCAGAAAATTACAGAGCACATATTATGAACAAGAGAACTATCTACGAGATCGATGGGACGAAATATCGAATGGGGAATCGTAAAAGAAAAGCCAGATGATGACCTGAGGGACATTAACAGGTTGATTAAGTTCTCCAGGTGTAATCTCTACACCTTCAAGCTCCTTTGTTAGCTTTACATATGATGCATTTCTATCCCCCATATTATTGTTGAAAATCTGTTAATTACCCTCCAACACTCATATGAATCTAACAACTTTTATGGGTCTAAAGAGATTGATGTCATTACAAGATTTACGACATCGATTATCTGAATCGAAGGTCTAAAGATCAAGAGGTTTCATCAAGAAAGACATCTGTGTTAGCTTATGTCTAGATCATAGTCATCATACTAACCACATTTCAGGGCTTCAGTATCTCAGAAAACATCGGTTTTTGACTTTCTAAAAATAGAAAGTAAGACTGACTCTTCATATGTCCGAACTGAACTAAAACATAAGATATGTTCTTTATTCTGGAAAATAAATTTTAATATCACGATTTTGGTACAGTAATCTTTCGGGGTATGATTTTTATGTAATGTATTAGTTTGCATGTCCAGTCCGTGCCCGTTCTGTATATCTATATTATTATACTCATTTTATTAAATTGTCAGTTTATCTTTGTTATAATATTATTAGCAACACTATTATTTTTCATAAATTAGCTTACCACCATAATTACCATAAATTATCTTATTTTTCATAAATTAACTAATAATTAATGAATGTTAAATGTCTCCTACAAAAGATTTGGTTTCAGGTAATATATAGTACTATTAGATTTATTAGAACGAGGGGAAAAATATCTCATGGAAGTCGCGACAACAATGCGTATGTCAACTATGTTTCTTATAGGGGTGTGCTCTTTTAATATTTTTAGAGTTTTGTGTCGTGAAGTCTTTTCATAAACTTCGTTAGCATATTTATATTATTATGTATTTTAAAGATTCAAAATTGAAATACTCCCAATTCTTTATTACTCCATATCATTTAGATTTGACTTTGATGTTTATCTCGAGAATGGGTGCTATAACATGTTTTGACCGAGTTTCAACACATATGAGTAAGTATTTGTAGCTTGTACATGTCGATTAAGTATGAATCAATAGAATATAATACAATATAATACAATATAATACAATACAATAATATTATTAATGTATTGTAGATCATTTCTTATTTTGCGGCTTAGCTCTTTGAAAAAGATAACGTTAATTTAGAACTTGGATTGTATTAACTATTCGTATATTGCATAGATAAGCTCGACAATATAGAAACCAAATTATTACTCCACTTACTCCGTATACCAAGCAATCCGTATATATACCAAGCAAAGTTTGGTCTAGTGGCCGTGTTCCATGGATTGAGCCACACATTGCAAATAGAAACCCCATGTCCTCATTGCCCTAATCCTTGCAATAGGAGCCCCGATAGGACGACCCGACTTACCGATTAAAAGAAAAAAATATTATTACTTTTTTTTTTGAGGTCAAAAAAAAAAAAAATTATTATAACTTGAACCAATACGGGTTCTAACTTCTATTCATATAGCCACGAGCCCACGACCAAGACCCGATCAGACATGCATCGTCATATTGATGACCATGTTTTAGTTTATTGCATTTCTTGACAAGTTGAACTTTTACTAAATCAATGACACGACCACTTCAACATCGTATTGGTATATCGAACGTACGTACGATGTTAGCTTGCATGTCCTTACATCCCTATATATAAAGTAATGTAATCAATGAGATTATCAAAACAATCTTTATATCACCAATTTAATAGCAGTCCAAAATAATAAAAGTTCAATATTATTATATCTTTTATACCTGAAAAAAGCTTGAAATGATGAAGAAGTATTGTGGCATGATTGCCTACATTGCGATAGTTGCTCTTGTTGCTCAACTAGCTTATGCTTCCGATCCTAGTCAACTCCAAGACTTTTGTGTTGGGGTGAACGATCCTGCCGATGGATGTATGTCCTTAATTACTTCTTCATGATTCTTAACTATTGTTATTATCAATGTTATAATCTGAAGAAATTATTATTAGGTACAAGTGTTATATACGTCTTTGGGTCCAAGGGGTGACCAATATACCAATTTATCATCAACATATATTTTTTGTAACATGTCACTAAAGAAAAAATTTTCATGTTAGCAGAATAGCAGTAGCTTGAAATTCCTGACAAATTCAGGATATCGATCGGCTGACTAGCTGGCGATCATTTCACATCAATAAGCTCCTATTTTTGTTAACAATATAATGCACTCAAAAGTCACAAAGTTTTTAAATTGAGCTAGAAAACACTTTCAACTTTCCAAGCCAACATTATAATAAATTTTGTGTCTCGTATATTCAAATCAAATATTAACGTCTTTAATTTAATCTGTTGACAGTATTTGTTAATGGACTCTTCTGCAAGGACCCAATGGAAGCAAAAGCTGAAGATTTCCTATTCCAAGACATACTGACACCAAGAATGATCGACAATGAAATCGGGTCTCAAGTTACACCAGTAAGTGCAATGGAATTGCCGGGGTTCAACACCCTCGGTGTATCGATGGCTCGAGTCGACTTTGCACCTTACGGGCTAAACGCACCCCATATACACCCTCGTGCAACCGAAGTTCAGACCGTTTTAGAAGGAAGTCTTTATGTAGGGTTCGTGACATCTAACCTTGCAAATGGAGGCAACAGATTAATTACCACAATTATTAAGAAAGGCGATATCTTTATTTTTCCACAAGGTCTTATTCATTTCCAATTCAATGTTGGTAAAACTCCCGCAGCGGTATTAGTCACATTTAGCGGCCAAAATCCGGGCGTGATCACCATTGCTAATGCCACATTCGGGTCCGAACCTCCGATCTCGGTCGATGTTTTGAGCAAGGCTTTCCAATTGGATCCTCATGTTGTTAAGTACCTCCAAGACAAGTTCTAAAAGAGCTCCCTATGCTTTTAGATTTCTTTAACATTTGGTTTGGATATGTACTCCACGTGCAGTGAGATCAATTCAAACCAAACGATTTAAGGGAACATAGAGATCGGTATACTAAATTAAGTATGATGAGGATGCGTAAAATAATAATGTGATTTGATTGATCGTGATGTAGAAATGGAATAAGAGATCAATATAGTTTGTGATGTAAGAAGTGTACGTATGTAACTATATAGTCTTCAATTTTAGTTGTACTCCGTATGATCTAGTATGTTACAAAATTTTATTATATACTAATGTAACTGATCGACGATGTTTAATTATATATATATGTACGCCATTCATTTTCGTCACGTCTATTTGCATGGAATTCATGACTGGCCAAATCACCAACCTACCTTCTCTGTTACTCAATGTTGTATACTGATATTGGTCCGAACTACAAGCAAACTTTTTTTCCACAAGGAATTCACGGCTGACCAAATCTACTGATATTGGAAATCTTGAGGAAGGGGCCAACTAATGGGTCGTCAAGAGAATTATAAGGCATTCAATTGAATAATTTACCATTCCATGTCAAAAAATTTCTTGGGCAACACTACACCTTAATTTAATTGCATGCATAAATGCATAATCATAGTATAAATAAATGTCACCCTGCCTATTGGGCAATACCAAAAACCTGGGGATCAAAAACTGTCTTAACATTCTTAAATTATTTTTCCTTTGTCATTCCGTAGTCCGTATATTTGATTTTGTCTCAAAAAAGATGGGTGTAATTAGTGCATGTTTCATATTCGTCACAGGTACTGCCTGTGGAATCTACGTAGCCCAAAACTACGACATTCCGAATGTTAGGAACACGCCAACGAGTATCTCATGAAGAGCAGAAACATCGAGGAAACTTATCGCAAGTCCGACGACACTGTTTCTCAAATAAACACCTTTGCTTCTAGTAGTACAACCGCTACTAATTAGTACATGTACATGTACGTTTGTTTTCATAATAGTATTTTTTTTTTTTTTTTTTAGTTCTTGGATTTTGAGTTTTTCATATTTATAGAGTTTGAAGGAATAAAGTTACTGTTTTGGTACTTTAATTGCAACCTTTATTTTTTCCTCAATGCATTGATCAACTTCAACATATTAAGATCTCCACAAATCGTTGCCTACCCATTTACTATTGGTACAATTTTACAATTAACGATGCGGTATATATGTACAAGTGTCGACAATGATTCATATGTACACGTAATAAACTTTTAATTACTAAACCAAGCATACACTGATAAAGCTGGACGACCGGGCCGGCAGCCCGCTTTCGGCACGCTCCACGGTCCGGCCCGGTATTGGCACGGTCACGGTCCGTTCGTCCACCGTGCCGGTCCGGTCCGAAGCACGCCGGCTAATGATCGTGCCACGGCTTTGATTAGAGGTGGATGTGTGTGCCTAAGCACGACACGGTCCGCGGCACGGCAAACATGGCCCGTTAGTGGCCCGCTTAGTATAGGCTTTGGTTTGCTCACTTAGTGGGCAATTGAGGCTTGGACAGTTGGATCCAAATGCTGGGTACGACGTCTGGCCCGGGCACGGCACGGCACGATCACGGCAGACCACCGTGCTGCCCGGCGTGCTTCTTCGCCATTTCAAGTTTCCGGCACGATCCGGGCACGGCACGGTTGCACGAGGTACGTGCCCGTGCCCGTGCCATTTGGGCTCTTTGGCCCGCCGTGCCGGCACGAGGCACGGCCTGGTCCGGCCCGTGTCCAGCTTTATACACTGATAGCCGCATTGTTGTACAAAAAAATATACTACATACCAAAAAACGTCGTATTCATGTTGTTCAAAAATATCTTTGGTGCATCTTCTTGAGATACTTGTACCGTAAAAATGCATTAGTCAAATCCAAGAAAAGAAGATAATGGATTCGGATGAGTATAGGGCAGAACAACAAACACACGTTCTTTGGGCGGCTTAGCTACAAATTCTACACCATTTTATTAATAAGCAGCTTCCCCTTTACTCTTCCTTGCACCTCACATAAACAAGCTCATTACTTTAGCAACTTCAGCTGATCAAGGTCTGTTTCATGGTGTCAAAAATGTTAAATGGTGGCGAAAAATCGAGTGGGTATCTTGTTGACGATGATCCAATTTTCGGGTCTGTTCCTTGCGAAAATGAGGTAGAACATGCTGTTGCAGCCTTTCAAAGGTATGAATATGGTTATGCATTTGACTGTGAAAATTTCGACGATGAATGAAACTTTTGTATAAGATTGTTGTTGGGTTCGACTTCCATTTGTTTTTCGGCAATTGTGCTGCAAATTTTTTGTGCTAGTACAGATAGCGCAAATGTGATAGCCATTGTAGAAACATTCCTCGCAGCTTACTGCATAAGAACCCTTGTCTAAAGGGTTTACTTTTCTGCTGTGCTATGCTCTCGCAAAGGCGAAAATCAGGATGTCTGTAGCCGTGTCTGATTGAGTTTCATCTGTGTGCAGTTTCATGCAGAGGCTTTCTTCTTCGGTTTTAGAGATACAGCAAGTTAATCAGCCTCGTTTGAACCGGAAGGATCAAAGAGTACTGCAGTCTCCTGTATTTCAAAGGGTCTTGGATGCTTTTCGTCTGCTTCAAACAGAACCGTCTATTCAGGTATTACATCGACTCACTGAGTTCGCCTTTGTCACCCAGAAACCCTGATTCTGTGAAATACATCACAGTACATTTGAACTTGAACTAATCTCCCAAAACATTTGCTGTCCCTGGAAAATGCTACATGAATGACGATGGATCTGTTTTTCTGCAGCGAATGATAGTGTCCATATCATCTGATAAATCTTTCTGGGATGCTGTAATGATGAACAATGAAGTTCAAGAGTTTCAACAATCTCTTCAACAAGGTAAATGAACATATCCATTGACAATTTAACTACAAGATCGAATCTTGCTAAATTACCAAAGTGATGATTTTGATTCCTGATGTTGCAGTTAGATTTTACAGACCTTCAGGGTCTGATGGAGCAGACGACGAGCCAGAATTGGTTTGTATGATCTTACAATGGATACTGGACGCAAAGCTCACAGTAATGGGGCTAATCGAAAAGCTGGTATCCGTGGTTAGAAAGAGTTTTCAGCCTTGTCGAGTAGAAAACACCAGCCGACAGTCGAAATATCAGTTGGAGGAACTGATCGGCTCAACTGTACTCTTGTCCACCATGACTCTGATGATGGTGCTTGTAACTCGTGTCTATGAGACATGATCACAGATGTTACTCCCTCGATTTTCTTAGGTTCACTAGATTGAATATGTGAAAGAAATTCAAACAAAACAAAGAAATCTTATAAAGAAAACAGAGGGAGTACATAATATGGAAAACTCAGTAGGAAAAAACTTGTTAGCCATTACTATATTGAATACCCTGTATATATTTGCGTCGGCAGATTGTCAACAGTGCAGGAAGGTTTCAATACAAACTCCAGAAGATGTACTTTCAAATTGTGCTTCTTGAGTACCACTGAAACGAGAGCCAATAAACAACAATCTGTGTACGCGGCCACATAACATGATAGCCATTGTCAGCCACGACAACAAAATTTGCTATTTAAAACTCGAAAGAGTAAGAATAACTGACCAAGCAGAGAAAAATCACTAAATTAAATAAATCAGAATCTCTGTGTTCTTGATGTTAGAATTCTGGACATTTTGCGTCATTCAACTAAACCTAGAGGGCATCTGATCTAATGTCGCGGTCATGCCTGACAGGAGTGCGAGGTCACAAAACCTCGCATCTCTAACCTTAACACTATTCGTTCCATGTTGAATAATAATGTATAGGAGGGTACTAGACACCATGCTGAGATGACTTCTCCATCTCAAAACTGACATCCGGAGTCGCTGCACACTTTACAATGAGTGGAGTCCTAGATGAAAATAAGAAATCACCTTGTCAAAGGCAATCCATCCTCAAGGTATCACCTCCACAATCTTGGGGCCATCATTTCACGGTCGGCAGCTGAACCTTGGCTTGCAACTTTATGAATACGAGAAGAGAACTCTTCCGCCTGCACCACAAGTTAAGAGTAGCAACTATCAATCATTAATGAATCATCCAGAAGTCGACAAATCAATCAACTTGTACAGGACTGATGTGCAGGACTGATGTGCACAGTAACAAGGATGTGGCCGTAAAACTTCTTATTGAATGTTGAACAAGTTCACAGGAAATTTCGTCATGAACATAAGCAAAGAGGCAATCCTAAATGAGATTTCTACGTCAATTGGGATAAAATTAGAAAAGATCTCAGATTTCACTTGACACCAGATACAAAATTACAAACATGCAGGTGGCAGCCTTTGTGATGGGAACTTGGTTAGTGTGCATGTGGTGGAACTTGGAAGTGATAAACTTCAATGAAGAGGACATGCTTTTAAAAGATTGGAAGCCAAACCACCCTAGCTTAGCTCCTTTGTAAAGCATGAAACCATAAGCTCTACATAGAGTTTTTTTTATAGGGAGCGGCTTCCTTAATCCCATTTTCGAGGGTTGGTATCACGCTGTATTCCAATTGTCAGCTAAAATAATGATGGGGAAGATGAAGAAAGAAAGCATTGATAGTGGGTTGACATATTCTGTCATGAATGTCATCTTATTCCGTAATTGGTATTTGAACAGACACGAACAACAGCAGAAACAGGATGTCAGACAACAACACTTTCAAGTGCCTCAAAGGTTCCAACCTATGGTGCCGCAAAAAAAAGAAACTTATGAACCTATCTATCAGGAAGCTTATGTATTCAACTGGATGAAGCACCAAACAAGCTCCACATGGACAATTAAATTAAAGAAGTGCAGTTGACTAACCTTTTCATCAATCCACATCAGGGAGCTTAATTGATTATTCAAAATCCGCACAACCACATCTAATGGACTCATCCCTTCAGTTGTATCAAGTTCTCCACCCTATAAAATAAAAACATAAGTATGATAGCTCTTTAAGGAAGCCTCTATCGCGATTAGCGGATGTAAAAATCTCATACCTGACTGGCGTTCAACGTCTGAATGATTGATTTGATTTGCTCTGTCATGTGTTCCAGTTCCCTCTCGACGGATTCGGCTTGCTCATACCTGTACAAAGAGAGTGACAAATCATTCAGTCGGCCTTTTCAAAACAATCTAACAAACAGCATTTATCCAATCCCTTTATTAAATAGTGTTAACACTCATGACAGAGTGGTTGTCTAAAGTGAAGAAAATCTACTTCCATACTTTTACAAAAATAAAAAATAAGAAGTAATCATGCATGGTAGTTAATCCATTATACACCACAGCCAAAAAAGCAAGCTATCTTTTCTGTTCAAGATGCAAATTCCATAATACATCTACTTCGATT
This sequence comes from Spergularia marina, assembly GCA_963680865.1. Lineage (NCBI taxonomy): Eukaryota > Viridiplantae > Streptophyta > Magnoliopsida > Caryophyllales > Caryophyllaceae > Spergularia > Spergularia marina. Next base: position 22,578,144 of record OY804551.1, on the reverse strand, counting down.
TTCCAAAATAGCATTAATGAAGAAATGGGTGTTGTCATATAGATTATTCACCAAAAACAAATTATATAGACCAAGGTGAACAAGATTTAAATAATTTAGGATACAAACAAGTATCAAAATCGAAATGAAAAGGCAAATGATTCATGAAGTTGTAAAATGAGTCTGTCATGAGACTGAAAACAAATTCAACCACAGAAATCTACATTTAAAGATGGAAGCCTGAAATTCAAGTACTCACATTGCATCTCTGGTGGATGCAGCTTCATCATCCAGAAGCAACCCACGCTCATCTTTGTAGATACGTTCAGCTTCTTCTTCAATACTTAGCAAAGCTTTGTCAACCTTCCAATACAGCCCAAACATCAAATGAGAAAAAACCATTTAGACCTTCGGGCTAGACGGGCATAGTTGTGAAAAGAACATAATTTGCATTTCAAAGATAGGCCAAAAAAAAGTTCCATGAATCAAGATGGGGAAACCTTCAACACAAGGACATCACAAATTTTACAAGAATTTTTTACTTGCAACTACGATAGACACATTCAATGCCCCATTCTCCAGCCCCCTTGAGAGACGTGCACTAGCCACTAGTAAACGATAAAGCCCCCTCCAAGCCTCCAATATTCCCTAGTTATTGTGACCACACAATGTTCACCCTCAATTCTACTTCAAAACAACTTTTTCTTTCAAAAGGAGACACGACACCTGACACCTTCATAGATACATGCATAAACAAGAAAAGAGACACGCAACGTGCTCTAATTGCAGAATTTTTATGACAAAGTGTCCCTGTGACAAGTGAGGGTATTTTGATGTTCACAATTGCACAGTATTGTATGGGAACTACAATGGAAATTAGTGAAAGTTGAGTGAAAATTCTTGATTGAAGCATTGCTACATGAAATTGAGGAAAACAGACCAACGCAATCACCAAATCTAACTATGTTTTACTCTGCTAAACGTTCCACCAGTCCATTTTCTATTTTTAAGAAGACTAGACTAAAGAGAAACAGAAAAGGCGAGAAAGAACTTGAAAATCTGATGGACTGTTACTGCTATAAAGTAATAAAACACATAGCAACACATTGCATATGCCATGCAGTTATGCCTATCACACCATCATAACAAACTCAACAACATTTTAAGCCTGCAGAAGGATGACTTGGTGAGCAATCAACACGCTCATGATGGTCATTGCACATCTTAGGAATATCCAGAAGAGTAAATACGGCACGAAGCCCAAAGAATACCTCTTCCTGATGAGTCTCAATTAACTCCAACTGTCGTTCCAAGTTTGATTGAGTCTCCACCACTTTCGCAACATCTGTCTGCTCCATTAGACAAAGTGTCAATCATAGGAGAAAAACGAGAAATGTATATTTACATGTAAACGGTACAATACCAGCAGAAAGGAGCAAACAAAGCAGCAATACAACTGCATAATAAACAAACATGAAACATGAGACTAAAAAAATTTCATCTTAATTAATTGGACTTTTTTCCTTCCAGCAGCAGCCCTCTAATTTACCTTAGTGCAGGTAGTATCCCCAATATTGAGCTGCACAACCTCAATAAACAACGCCAGAGAAATTTATCATTACTGAACCTGTCTAAGCCCCTACTTTTGTCTCTGTGAGAACTGTCTTATTTTCTGCAACAATCTATTTTCTTGTCGAGGAAAAGGGCTACAATCAGCCATAACTTCCACAACAGCATTACCCAATGCCTTAAAGGCTCCTGGCTAAGCCAAGGTGGGGGTGGATATGCAGCCTTACCCTAGTCTTGAAAACATAAAGAGACTATTTCTGAATGACTTAAAATGAGAAGTGCAGGGATCTTTCGAACTACTACTACTTCTCAATAGAAGATGCAAAAAGAATTTACTGAGTCATTTTGATTTATTCTATCAAATTCCTAACCTAAAGGATGTTCAATAATTGGCCCATTAGAAATCCGAAAATAGCCATAACTTCCACAAATAAATAATTGAACTTCCAACAATCTTGACAAAGGGGCTGCATCTGTGGCGCATTTATCAAATGTCACCTCCGCCCCACCGCCAAAATTTGCCTTACTAAAGACCCTCATAGGAACCACTAGCATCAACCTATGATACCAACTGCAATCATCAAAATCCCTTTGCATAACCCACCAAGATCTGCCCAATCTTAATTATGTTACCTAACTGCAGCTAGCCAGCCAGGAAGCCGTTGCAGTCTGGCATTCTCTACTTCTCTAGATACATTAACAAACCAAGCCTACACCAATCGTCACATCAGTTCTCAAGTGAGTCATTCATACCAGAAATCAAACAGGAAAGTGATCAAGATTGTTCTTCATTAAGTTCACTCAAACAAGGTGTGAAAGTCCAGCAATATTAAGGGCTATAAAAACTTTCTGCTTTTCATATTACTAGTGACCGATGCTAAAGACTACAGTTGCATTTTGGTTAACACCGAATAGGTTAGCAATACACAACAATAGAATAAACGAAAATAAGTAGATTGCAGATACTTATTCTTTCTACACGGAAATAACCACTACTTAATGCTCATTGAAAGTGCAAAGGAGATTAAAGAACAAAAATCCATCACCTCTAATCGAAGAAGAACATCTCGATTTTGCAAGATTCTTTTGTCCCACTCAGCAATTGCATTAGCTTGCTTCTGGAATTTCCGAGTACGCTCTTGTAACTCAGAGTTCCACTCCTTGATAATCTGCCAACCCAAGCATTTGAGGGGGAGAAAATGGGAAACTTGTCAACATTCAGAGCAGGGCAAGGAAATTCAACCATTCTGTTGAAGCTAAATAATTGCCGAGATACCCCCACCCCACATGAAGAAAAAATCAAATCGGTGTGACGTTCTTTTTCCTTTTCTTCCAGTATAGATGCTCAAGCAAACTGACGAACAAAGTAAGTACCTCTTCAACAGTTTTCCCAGTTATCTCCGAGGGCAGCTTAGGGGCAGACACTGCAGGCGTGCTTACAGCAGAAGTAGTTCTACATAAGAGACAACAGCAACAATTTCATGTCATATTTAATGTCTACCCTTACAACCTACAATTACTATGTAGGCAAAACAAGTACTTTCTTATGTGTAGAGAAATGGAAAAAGGAGTCTACCAATAACCTACTTAGCAAAAAAAAACAATGAAAAGGAGAAAGATCATATCAGCTTGCAGATACTCACCCGCTACTTGATGCTACAACAAGAGATGATGATGTCTGCCCAGTTGTAGTGGTGGACCCCAAGGCAGGCACTGAGAAAGAAGTTAAAGTTAGGAAACCTAGATAGGTTTTGTCAATTTTATAAATAAACATAATGGGGAAGGATAACATGATTACATGAATATATCAAGACCTCGGCCACCTACTATAAAACGAGAACTAGTAGACACACAGAATAGACCACTAGATAGAGCCTTATTCCAATTCTAATTAAACTAGTGTGGCCAAAACCAGAAATTCACAGTGAAATCATCGACAAAAAGTAACACAAAATGTCAAACTTCCAATTGACGAGATTATAATACAACAGGCCGTTTATTACCGACATTATGTGAAATACAACTCTTCAACAATCCTATTGCCATCAATGTCCCACCCACCCATCCTCATTTGCAGTTATAACACAGAGACCTTCATTCAGCTTCAGCTCCGAGACAGATAGCGCTTCCTGATTGAGAAGCATCTCTCATTACACTATGTTACATGCTAAGTAGTAGTCACCGCTTGGCTACGTTTTAGATCACTAAAAACTACTTACGGATGTTTCATAGCAATAGCATTGGTTAAAGGGAACTAACATTCAGCTCATACATCCAAATCACAATTCATCTTCTACGGCAACACCGATTCCCATTGCCTACCTCAGAGAGACGAGACAAATCTATCACTTAACACCAATATTTACCCAAGTAACCTACTACTAAGGCTTGCTCATGACATGAGAAGGAAGCTCGTAAAACCGCTCTCTACAAGCCACATAGCCAAACTTCTGGAGTGCTGATGCTCTATCCATAAAGTTTCAAAGGCATTCCAGAAAAGAGAGCAAAATGAGCTCATAGCACCCTATCTACTAATCCTCCACATCCACGAAATTACGACCAACAACAATTGCATCTCATGAAGCTACAAGCACCAACAATGAGCACGTAAACAGCATTTCGATATCCTAATACGACATTTAGACTACATTACTAAGCAATGGAACAAGAAAACAACATAGAAATCAATCACCTCATCCATCTTACTAAAACTTCAACCAATACCAATACAACGCAATGGAACATCCTAAATAAGTTAGGGTTTCGCGAGCGCTCACCAGACGCAGTCGTGGCAGCAGCTGTGGTACTAGCAGCAGATGTAGCAGCCGGAGTCGAAAGCGACAGAGCGGGTGTAGACGTTGTAAAGCCACTAGCCCTCGACAGCGAGAAACTCGGAGTAGTAGTTCCAGAGGCAGCTGCTGACGCCGGAATCCCAAAGGTAGCAGTAGCAGTAGTAACTGAAGCAGCTGATGACGCCGGAACCGCGGCTGTTGCTGTGGCGGAAACAGAGGAGAGGTTGAAGCCACCCGAAGAAGAAGCCGCCGAAAACGAAGGTGTAGTGGAGCCTCCCAAACCACCGCCAAGGGTAAGGAAAGAACTAGTAGCAGCCGAAGACGACGCCGCCACCGCTGTTGTTGTACTCGGCGCAAAGCCAGTAAATGCTGGTGTTGTCGCCGCCGTTGTTACGGTTGTTGTTGCGGCTGAAGGAACACCAAATAATGGCTTTGACGCGGGAGTTGTGCTTGCTCCTGACGCCACATTGGCGAAGTTAAAGGAAGACAACGGAGACGAAGAAGCCGAAGCCGAGGCGGAAGACGAAGCCGCTGGCGCAGTTTTGAAGCCGAAGGAGGTCTGGCTAGCTAGCGGAGACGAGGAAGCCGAAGCCGATGGCGCAGTGTTGAAGCCGAAGGAAGGCTGGCTAACTAGCGGAGACGACGATGCCGAAGCCGCCGGCGCAGTGTTGAAGCCGAATGAGGGCTGGCTAGGTAGCGGAGCCGACGATGCGGTGTTGAAGCCGCCGAAAGATGTCTGGCTGGCCATCGGAAAGGACGAAGCCGATGACGTAGTGCCGAAACCGCCAAACGAGGATTGGCTGGCCAACGGAGAGGAGGAAGCAGAAGCCGATGGCGTATTGCCGAAGCCAAACGGAGAGGAGGAAGCCGGAGCAGTCGGTAAGGAGAAACCGGTGGAAGTAGGCAGAGAAGGCGTTGTCGGAGTAATTGGAGTGGTAGAGTTGAGGAACGAAAAGCCGCCGGTGGAAGCTGCGGTGGTGGAAGAGGCGGCGCCGAATAAACTGGACGAGGCTGGTGCGGTGGTTGTACCGGCGGTGGAGCCGAACATGGTGGAGGAGAATGGAGATGAACCGGCCAAAGAAGATCCGAACATCGGGGAGGATGAAGCGGAGGTAGCGACGGCGGCAGAGGCGGTGGTGGTGGAATTAGTAGAAGCACCGCCGAATAAATTGGAGAAAGGAGAGGACGCGGCGGGAGAAGATCCGAATAACGGAGGAGTGGAGGCGGCGGAAGGGGTGGATGAGGTGAGAGATGCGCCGAAGAGTGAAGGAGCAGAGGCGGCGGTGGAAGCGGATCCGAAGAGGTTGGTGTTAGTGGTGGTGGAGGCGCCGAAAGGAGAGGGAGATAAAGAGAGGGCAGGAGAAGAGGTTGCGCCGAAACCGAAAGAGGGAGCGGAGGAGGTGGTGGTAGTAGTGGTGGCGGCGGAGTTAGAAAATGAAAAAGGGGAGGAAGATGTGGCGTTGGAGAAATTGAATCCCGACATTATTTTCTTTTTCAATTTCAAAAACTTCTCTCTCACACTTCTGGACTTTTGGTATTCAGAGTTTGGGTTTTTCTGATTTTAGGGGTTTTAGATTGTGTTCGGGGAGAGCTGATGCCTGAATGTTTGTTTACGAGTCCTCTCTTTCACTTTCTGGCATCAAAGTGACGCTACCATTGCCCCGCCAATTCACGTTCTATTACTAGAGAATATCTCGTACTTTTCATTTCCGACTTTTTTTTAGCTTAAAAGTATTGATGTTTAATGATGTTGTATTATTCACGAGTGTAAAATTTATTGGGAATGTTTTGTTTTTTCCTTTCTTTTTTTTCTTTGTAATAGAATAAATTATACGCCGCATTTGTCCTATATATTTTATTGCGTATTTCATGTTAAGAGAATTGTGAAAAAAATTGGTGACTTGGATTGTTGTAGATGCAAAGATACGATTATTGAAGTTGGTTTTCTTTGAGTTCAACAACAAACATTGATATGTCAAGTATCTTCATGGTTTTTGCAAGGCCTTAATTGTCGTCAACTAGATGTAAGCCCATGCGTTGCACGAGTCTCTTAATGATGATAGAGTTGAAACAATATATATTTGACCCTTATATAGGAACTATTACTTGCATTTTATTTAAATTGTGTAGACAATTATTTTCAATAAATGAACCTCATTATACAAAATTGAAAACTTATACTCTCAAATCAGCACCCTTTAATGTCATTGCGACTATACTTTACTTCAAAAGCCCTACCTTAAAGATTATTATTTAACCTCTTAAAAAAAGATATTATTACTTAGAAACATTCACATGAGACCCTTGTTTTTCTAATTTTCACTTAATTTCCACATTTTCAAGTTTGTGTATGATATGTACCATATATAATTTTCGCCGTTCAGACACATAACGGAAAAAAAAAAAAAAACAAATAATATGATCTAAAATATAATATTTATCTTTAATTGTATTATTTTAAATTAGCACCTTCTAATAAATTAGAACTAAGTTAAAGTTTTTTCCAAAAATACTATATTAAATTAAGGCTTATGAACATTCACACGGTATCCTTGTGGTCTTATTTTTCATGGTTTTTACGTTTTCGTGTTTGTGTATATGTTTGACGTTTTATTTTTGTGAATCATATTTTCAATATTGTTTTTCGAAGTACTAAACTCTAATTTCACATTTTTTCACTTTAAATACTTCATTGGTGCAATGATAGATACTAGCTTCATAATTTGACTCTTAATGCAAACATTTCTTAAGAATTTAGCAAAAGAGTATTATGGTCACGAAAATCAAACATTATGGATTCCATGAACACAAACATGCGAATTCGATCAAATACCTTTTAAAAGGGGACAAATAGATACTAACTAATATATGTTTTTTCTTATAACGTACTACGTTTTATATTTTTTTTTCCCAACAAAAAACTACCTTTGACCTTGTTTTTATTACTAATATCTATGTTTGATAAACACACACAATGTGTTATTAATAAACAATGATATGGTGTTAGATTCATAATATACTAAATTAAGGGACATAAATAAAAAGAGCATGCATATAACCACTTCCTACATACAAACTAAATTTATGATTTGATAGACACTCACGTGTATGGACGGTTTTCCAAAGTATTGTTTAAAAAAAATATTGAACAAAATGGTGTTAAACCGTAACTATCAAACAAAATGGGATGCACGTCCTCCGATCCATATATAAAACCGTCAATATTATTCTTAATTGTAATATTAAGATACATAACTATATTGTTAAAAGATGTGTGTAGTTCTATAGTGGAATTTAAGAAAAAATAGATTACATTATGATATGTTACTTAAAGTTCCTCGTGTAAATGTATCATTATATTTCCCCTTACATTGATGAGAGACGTCATCTAAATGTGAATGAAAATTTAAAATTATCATAATTTATCGATGTTAAACCACTTACACCTAATGCAAAGGTTAAAATTATCTAAGAGGATATCACGGATCCATACTCCATATACACATCGATCAAGTGATCCTATGTTTTCTGAGTCCAAGTCCCATGGAAGCCAAGGGGAAAAGTTAGCGACTTTGGTACTTCAAATCTTGCGACGAGTGCACCTGCTTCTCCAACTCTTTTTGCATCCAAGATTAATAGATTGCACAATCGATGTGAAACTACATACTATAATCAATAAAAATAATTAGGTCGCAAATAATAACAACCAATTTTGTACAGATTTCGGCCTCTTATTGACCATTGCGCACATTATTACCTCAATAACAAGAAGATATCCATTGTCCTCAGGTGACGGATTTCTTGCAACGAACATGGGTTCCCCAGCAAAGCGTCGATTACCAAGGTACCAAGTTTGTGACGTTTTGTTAAAGGTGTTGAGTTTTACAATAGTGTCAAAAGGAAAGTGTGGCAATGTCCGACAAGAGCCAGAAGAAGTGGCCGCATACACATACTTATGCTTGTACCCGGAAATTTCGGGATTGATGATCGGGAAATCAGATGATCTACTCCATTTATTAAGGCTTCTTATTGAACACACTCGATCACCGTTGTTCCTTTCTATCTTAATACAAACCTATATTTAACGAAAGAGTTGTCATAATTTAGAATTCAAAATTAGTATGATACTTTACGTTACTTAGCAAGTGTCACAAAAAACTCTCATATATCAAACTTGTTTTAATTAGCAAAATGGGGGTGAAACCTCTACAAGGTGAGGTGACTCATCATTCCCTTCTTTACAATTCATCATTGATGGCTTCAAAATGTCACTTTGCCAATTATATCCTGTCCATGACACATTGAAATAATAACACGTCAATAAATTCAAGGTGTGCAAGCTGTTTCTAATACATAATGACATGAGTTATTGATCTCATTGTTGATCAATTCGAGACCATATGAAACTTGTAAACTGAAAATTCTTACGAGTAATATAATCAAAAAAATAAAATCATTAAACTAAAAGCTGATCGAGTTATCTAACATGTCATGACCTATATTCTATATTCTTTAGTCTTATCATGTCATGACTTATATTCTATATTCTTTGGTCTTAATTATCTGATGGAAATTAAACACAGTACATTTGAAGTAGAGAAATTGTTACCAAACATGTTTTGAAAGTTGAGCCATTTATAAGAACAAGTGCTAGCATGTAGTCGAATCAACAAACTCCCATCATTGTCTACATCTTCATATGCATTGGCAACATGTAATAGCCATAATTGTGGAGCTTCAACTGGGTTTCTCCAATAGTTGTTTGATTCGGAGCTTTTGTTGGTCTCTGGAAATCGGGGAAGAATGTAGATAGGAGATGTTTTATTACTTTGATCCACTGATAATGTTGATATCATAGGAGTTTTCCCTGAAATGGCTGCCATTGATCCTACACAAATCATCATGAATTTAGTATTATGTATATATGCTCCACTACTAAGACAAATATAACCGTGTAATCACAAATTAAAGTTTCGGGGGCAACTGTTGCAACTTTATTATTTTGGGTGCAAGAGGGCCATAGTAGACCAGAATTTTCATGTAATGTAGTGATATGTGCACATACCTAAGATATCAACCTTGATTCGATTGGCATATATTATGTAATGCGTATCTGTAAATCCCCAATCATGAATCAAAGAGTGAGTTGGGATGTCAAACGTCCTCTTATGGAGTAATTTGAATTTGTTGTCGAATTCTGAAATATTCACATTAATCAAGCATAATATCAAAATAATGAATAAGTAAACTTATTCCAAATTTTGTTAGAGAATAAGTATGTAACATATATATGTTCGATAAACGACATTTTAGATTTGAAAATTAAGTACCATTGGTGGAAAACTAAACTAAAAAAACTATTTTGATTTTTTTTGGTAAATGTATGAGTTATGTCGAGTTTCCTTAATCTATAGGTAGTAAATGTACCGTAGAAAGTGTAATGACTTATAGGGAGTACCATATCCTCGGCATTACATGTCATGACTATAAGTCGTCCCCTTCGAGCATCGATTTTGTAGTGCGACAATAATCGCTTTGGGGGCATCTTGAACACGCCTTCACCAACATACAAATTAAAACACAGTCATTATAACAATAATTACTCTGAAAATCAAGAAATATTAGATGTAAATAGTTTCTCACACGAGAAATTATGAAAATAGTTTTCTTTATTACGAGTTACAACTTTGCGAGCGAGGAAACTCACCATAGAGAATAGGCTTCAGTAGATACGCAACAACATCCCATATATGACATTGATTCCACCTTGCATCAACATGAGAAACCTCTTCATTTTCACTTTTACCATCACTAATAAAATTGAAATTTCCTATTGTATCCAATGTATGAGGATCAATCTCATATGGCAATCCACCTTCCCACAAGCAAAACAAACGTCCACCCCATTTTAATATGCTAGTATTTGCTACATTTTTCATCACCTTAGTATTTGCGATCATCTTACCACCTTTCAACACGGAAAATGGACCTCTATGTGTAAATTTCCAAGACCCGTTTTCCGAATCACACTCCTCCATATGAGCCTCAGTCTTCACATACTTTGCCGAGAACTTAACTTCTCCGTTTGGCCCATCAATCTCAAAGGCCCGTAAATACCCATGTCCATCAAGTGGGTTAATCCTTGACCCATAATCGTCAATAAACAACCCAGGCCCAGTAAGATAGTAAGTCCCACATGGGAAGTCTTTAGGGAGTGCACCATCTACTAGCTTAAGTTTAATAGGGTGTGACACTTCAAACCTTTGTGACATGAACAAAAATTGGTAGTCCCAAAAGGCCACCAACTCGTCATCCACCTCCAAGGCCGGAGACCGGTCTCTAGAGGTCGAAACATGTACATGATTAGTTGTGGTGGCCTTAGGTCGAAATCTGATCACCGACGTAGGTGGTCGAAATTTTGTACATGGACGAAAGTGAGTAATTGGAGTAACTATATGGTGAGATTTCGCAAGCATGTTGATGGAGATTTTGGAACTGAAGGCTAGCAATGTACTGATGTAGAATGTGGTAGATACAATAATTTGGCATAATCAAATATTTACTCATCTTTGTTTGGGCAATATATAATGGTGTCCAAAAGTAGCCGCAAATTCAATGATTTGCTAATACCACCATTACTCCATAATCAAATATTCAAATTGATTGACGGGTTGACCCACCAGGCCACTAACGGGTCGAAAAAAGTCCTTTTAAGAATTTGGCTCTGCATGGAACTATGGAAGCATGTACATGTATGGCAGACATTTTGGGTGTTTCGATTGCCATGAGTATGCTTTCAATTTGCTTGAAGTGCCTTCTTTTATAGTGGGCTCTGATTATTTTGTTTTACGTTATTTCGTTTAAGACGGTTTGATCATAACTGCTTTTATTGCAAATTTTTAAAAGTCACTCTTTAATTATAGGAAATTCTCGTGTTTAGTTTGACATGTACACTACCGTAACCTTATGATTATAAACAATCGTAGGAGAGTCAGCATGTACAGATTTCTAGAAAAAGTATCATCTACACACGATATAGTGGTACCGATATGACCCGTTATACATTATATCACGATGTAAGCGACTCGAGCTGATACTCGATCAATATGATCCGAAAACTAGCTAGTAATAATTATAGAGATCCAAAAGCATTAGTGCCAATTGATGCTGTCTCTTGATCAGCTGAAATTAGGGCCACATTATGCCGAATTCAATTTCTGAATTTCATAAGCCGTTCAATTGGCATCTGATCATAATCAATAATGTCAATTTGTGGCATCATTACGCTAACAACAAGCAGAAATACCTTTTGAAATTGTTTGCCATTTTGGCACTTATTCAATCAAGTTGGTTAACTAAGTGCATTTTTTGTGTTGAGGGTTGACATTCCTTTTGTTTCCTGATGAATTCATGATTCACCCCCTTTTTGTTGTTGTGTTGATATCATCTCACTTTCGTAGATGATGTGGTGGGGATGATGGTGTATTGGTGTTCCTCTTGTTGGCAACCGATCAATATTTCAATAAACTTACTGTACGAACTTATCCAAAACACAAGCTTAATATTCAATGTGGTTGCTAGAATAACCTCATAAGTTTTTTTTTTTTAAAAAAAAAAAAGTTAACATGGAGTGAAAGAAATATAGGGCGTTTAAACTCATTTCCTCACTCGTGTAGTTATGTTTAGAGTCATCCACTCTATAAATGTGAAAGTTACACACTCCATTTAATAGGTCAATATATCTGTCACTTTTTAAACTCAGTACCACCCGATGACGCCTTATCATTAATCACTATAAAAGTTAAAACAAAACAAAAACAAGATATGAAAACTACAATCGAACTACTCCATGTTTAATACTTGTGTTCAATATATCTCGACTATCGACATATCACGTTGTTGCGTTGGTCATACCTCCAAAACTTGCCACAACACTAGAGTAGCAACAAGCCAACAACGTGGCAAAGACGAACGAAAATGCATCCGTTGACTACTTGACTATAAAGAAAAAAAAAAAAAAAAACCCAGAATTTTCGCGCCAAATACCCTCCGGAGACGGCGGAGAGAGTGAGAAAGATGAAGAGTAATTCTTACGAACGGCGGCTGAAGGCGGCGGCGAAGATCATATTAACCGCCGATAACAACTCTTCTAACGCCGATGAACCGCCGCCGTTTAATACGGCCGAAATCGGTGTTACGGCGACACTCAAGCCTCACCAAGTTGACGGCGTTTCCTGGCTCATCCGCCGTTACTTCCTCGGCGTCAACGTCATTCTAGGTATAATTCCCCTTTTTTTTAGTTGCTTGTTCTACAATCTTTCCGTTCGCATTTTTGGAATTAGGTATGATACTGATTATGTTAAGTTGAATATGAGTTTAAATGGATGTTGAAATGTTTCGAATTGATCTGTGAATTGTAATTAGGGTTTATGTTTATAGTCAATTAAGGTAATTGATCGTGTCGAATCGAAAGAAGTGCCTATTTGTTATGAAGGATGAGGGATTAGGGCATTTGATTTGAGCTGAATGTGATTTGTTTCAATCTTCGGGTTGAATTGTTTAGGATTGATTTGGATTTAGGGATTGTGTTTCTGTAAGTTACCCGATATGGTCGAAATGCAAGACGCGGCTAGAGGCTAGACGGGCATTTAGGGATTGCTATAGTGAAGTTCGGTAGGGTCTTTTGCAAATGGTTCGAGGATCATATATGCTTCACATTTCATAAATAAGTATATGCCCGCTTCAACTATCTAGACCCTAGATCAAGTTGGATACATTGCTTAGACCATCTATGACTACGACTATGAAGTGTGAACTTATGGTGAAAGGTCATTGCAACTCAAATTTCTTAAAAAGTTTATGCTATACTGTTGAAGTGACACCCAAAATACTCCACATATGAGTGTCCCACATTGGAAAAAGAGAAGAGATTTGTCCTCCATATAAACCAAGGAGTTACTCCTCCTATTGCTAATTGGTTATAGGATGGAACCTCCATGGGCTTATCAGGTGGACTCTCTTTTCTCCTTACGGGTGGGGCCAGACCCGCGTAATTTCACATGGTATCAGAGCCCATGGTTAAAGTCCTGGGTCTCAATGAATTAATCTGGGCCGAAAATGCCACTGATAATTCAGTGCAAAAAATGCAGCTGGCTTTACGCCAGTCTGCCCTTAAAAGGGACCTCATATGTGAGAGGGGAGTGTTGAAGTGACACCCAAAATACTCCACATATGAGTGTCCCACATTGGAAAAAGAGAAGAGATTTGTCCTCCATATAAACCAAGAAATACTCCTATTGCCAATTGGTTTTAGGATGGAACCTCCATGGGCTTATCAAGTGGACTCTCTCTTCTCCTTACGGGTGTAGCCCAGGCCCGCGTAATTTCACATATACTCTAAAAGTGCACGATTGTAACAACTATGATCCAATATAGGTTCATGGTATGTTACCTTGAGGTCATACCACCTCGCTTTAAAGGTAAACAGATAGTTTTGAGTTAAAAGGATGAACCTTTTAAATTTTTTTATCTAAATACATGTCAAGTCTTAAGATAATTGAGGATACTCGTGCATTCGTATTATTTGACACATTTCCCTTGATGTTTTACCTTTAGTCACCAATAAGATGGTAATATTCTTTTCATATTTGTGTTTTTTTACCCTTACTCTTGAGTATGTATGATTTCTAGCACTGAGTTAGTGCTTGGAGTCATATAGGACTAAGGATTGCTGGATATTTTTTGAGTATGCACATGGTTTGATCGACATAATTCGAGAGAGGGTTATTAGGGGAGTACACGACATGCTGTTAACTTTTGTGTTAATTTATTAGACTTCAGTAGGACCTATTGTTCATTAACTGTATTTATTTGGGTCCTGTAGGGAAGTAATTCCCGTTTGTTAGTTTCAGATTTAGCATGGACATGAGTTGGATTTTGTAGAGCTCCCTTTGGAACATCAGCCCTATGTCTATTATTTGTTTGGTTGTAGTGACATTATATTAATGCCGTATGATTGTTCTGAACTATTGTATGCATGTGATTTTTACAGGAGACGAGGTATGATGATTCAGGACTTGAAAAATAACTCTATGTAATTATGGTAATTTTTTGGAGTATAAATAGAATAGAAGTGAGCATATACTGTAGCCATCACCCTGGAGAAGATCATCTTGTGAAAGTGTGGTGTTTTGCATGCGTATGTTTCCTAGAAGGTAGAGCTGAATTGAAAATTTGACAGATGGGTTTGGGGAAGACTTTGCAAGCTGTCAGTTTCTTGAGCTACTTGAAGAGCTGTCAAAGGATCCCAGGGCCATTTCGTAAGTGTACTTGTTTTGGACCATTCGTAATAATATTGTACATTTTTAAGTGTATGTCTACTGTCTTTGATGTACGTGTTTGCTCTTATCTTTGCAGTCATCTTATGCCCTTTAAGTGTTATAGATGGTTGGATGTCGGAAATGGAGAAATTTGCCCCTATTTTAAGAGCTCTCAAGTATGTTGGTGACAAAGAGCACAGATGTACGCTAAGGAGGACGATATATGAGCATGTTCAATTGTACTCGTCATCTTTTGATGTATGTCCTTTGAGGAAATTACGTTTTAGGATGTAGTCATACTATGTTATTATATTTTGGTTTGTGGATTTTGAATTGGATGTTGGATTAATGCAGGCCTCGCTGTTACCCTTTGATGTGTTTTTGACAACATATGATATCGCATTGATCGACCAGGACTTTCTCTCGCAAATTCAGTGGCAGTATGCTGTGGTGGATGAAGCTCAAAGGCTTAAGAATCCTTCAAGTGTATGTGGAGTGTCTCTCGTCTTGATATTTTCCTCCATATCAATGAACGACTAGTAAAAGTTTAAACTAACATTTTTATGCATCTGTTAAGCAATCAAAGTACTATATATCTGTTCAGTTCGTTTATTTAATACTTGAATGCTTCGTGGACAGGTTCTCTATGGTGTACTTAAAGATCGATATGTTATCCCAAGACGTTTGCTGATGACAGGCACACCTATTCAAAACAATCTTAGTGAGCTATGGGCGTTGATGCATTTCTCTATGCCCTCTGTTTTTGGTACACTGGAACAGTTCTGTCATACATTTCAGGCTGTTGGAAATGCTTCAGCAGGTCATTTTTTCCTCTTACTAACTCATCCTGTTACTTGAGGATTACAAGGTGTATTGTACTTTTCTGCAGTTTATTCTTCATGCAAAATTAATCTTTCCTAAGTTCCTTTCGGTCTTTGAATATTGATTATGTTCATACGGGGGTGTTGCCATATAATAGATGTTACCGTAACGTCTTACTGTTAGAGACTTAGAGTTGATATCTGACATGTCAATCGGCTGGTGACCATCTCTAGAACTGTGTCTGACTTTGTGTCTCTTCCATTCCATCATCTTGTAATGACAGCTATTGTGTTCTTAAGAATGCACAGCTGTGAGCAACTAGTACTTAAGAATGCATCATATCCCTGCTTTTAATGGTTTATCCACCGGAATAGTTGTCAAGGATCATAAAGCAACGTCAATTGCATTTTTTTCATTGAACTGGTAGATAAAGTAAGGAGAAACTAGTTTAACCAGGTACTGATTTGTGCACTTGGGTTCTCGTAACTAGGCCGTGATGATGCTACAGTCAAGGAGCAGCTTAACACTTTGAAGTGCATACTTGCCGCATTTATGCTTCGCAGGACGAAATCTAAGCTTATAGAAGCTGGAACTCTTGTGTTGCCTCCTCTGGCTGAGATTACAATGTTTGTTTTCTTCTACCTATGGCTGCTTGCACCCAAAGTTTTTACTGATCCACGAACCGTGATGGAGATAGCAGCTTATTTAAATTTCTGATTATGATGCTATATTCTCAGGATGGTGCCTCTTGTAAGCTTGCAGAAAAGTGTTTACACGTCTATTCTGAGGAGAGAGCTGCCTAAGCTTCTTGCATTGGCTTCCGGGACATCTAATGTTCAATCTTTACAAAATATTGTAAGTAAACTTTCTCTGCATTTTTTTTAATAATGCTCGTAAGAAGAGAAGATGGTTTTGCCACTTGTGATTTATAGAGGTAAATATATGACTGCTTGTGATTAGTGACTCTGGGGTCTCAAAGGCTTCTTCTGAGGAAAGTTTTCCATTGGGTGTGTTGTATAAACTAGGATAGCTTTCTATTAAACAACAATGACAATTTGGAGACAAATTTTTCTGTAGCCTGTATTTTGGATGTTTAACAGAGATCAGGATCTTGAGTTGAGGAACTTGTTTGTTTTGATGGTTCCTTAGCTTCTGCAGTAGACTTGTTCATATATGTACTTTTTCCTTAACCTGTTAGGTTTTGGCACTATTGTGTTGTTTACCACGTGTGTTGATGTTGGGTCCAAAGCCATCTGTTACTTTTTGTTGGTCGTCTAAAGTAGAAGTAGTCTCAGCTTTCCAGAATAAAGCAGGTTGTATTTGGTAAAGTCGTCAATCTTGTACAAGGTTACAAGCTCTACAACAGATGTTGGTGCTGCTGAAAATATGTTATATATTACTTATGACCTATGAGATTGCTAATCAAGTGTGAGGTTGGAGTTTCATTTTTTCTTTGCAAGGTTCTGCATTGACACACTATTGACATATACTTCGCATGTTCCCTCAGGTAATCCAGCTCCGGAAGGCGTGTAGCCACCCTTATCTGTTTCCTGGTATTGAACCCGAACCTTATGAAGAGGGTGAACACCTTGTTCAGGTACTTGTCATGATGTTCTCCTGTTGCTATATTTATTTGGTTTGATAATGTTTTACATCCGGTTAAGAAGACTGGGGCTACCTGAAAAGAGGAATGGAGGACTTTGCCCTGCTGGGGAGAAATAAACGTTTGGTGACTTTTATCAATTTTAATGAGAAATTATATCTTATCAAGAGACTACAGAGGGAAAGAATTCACTTAAAATAAAATTGACAACGCTGGGCAAATATCAGCTTGCTTTGGTTTCATATTGCTTTTTAATTTCAATCGCAGGCTAGTGGTAAACTTCTGATTTTGGATCGACTTCTTCAAAAGTTGAATGAATCTGGACATCGTGTTCTCATATTTGCTCAAATGACCCATACCCTTGATGTTTTACAGGTATGTTTTCTCATTAAATGTCCAATGTAAATATCATGGGGCCTGTAGTGAAAATATTTTATTAAGACTCGTTGCTGATTTAGGATTATCTGGAGTTGAGACATTACACCTATGAGAGACTTGATGGGTCTATTCGAGCCGAAGAACGTTTTGCTGCAATAAGAAGTTTCAGCCATCAATCAAGTTCTGGGAGTACAAACTCTGGATCCAATGAGCAAGGTGCTTTTGTCTTTCTTATTTCGACAAGGGCTGGGGGAGTTGGGCTGAATCTCATGGGCGCTGACACAGTATGTTGTGTTCCTTTACTGCTGCATTTCAAATCTCTGTGTTCTAACTTTTTACGTCTGATTTGAGTTTTTCACTTTTTTTCAAACCACACATATAGAAATCAATGAAACGGAGAGTAGTCTCAGTGAAATGGGTGATCAATAGACCCAAAACTGTCACCTATAAGTCCAAAGTTGTCAATTGATAAAATTTTCATACTATAAGACTTCTGATTATTAGCGACACATAATAGACCCAAATTTGTCACCTATTGGAAATTGTGTCACCAATAGGGCGCTCAACCGAACTGTTTTCATATATCGGGTTCATGCAAAAGTTTGTTGGCTCTCTGGGATGCTCTGAATGCTAGTTTGTTGGCTCTTGTTGACACAGAGTAGCCGGCCACCCGGATCTGCAGATACACATATCAGTGCAAGATTTTTTGAGTCCTAGCAGATGCTACAGGGAATTAATCCTGATCTTTTGTCTGGATGTTTCTGTGGAGTTAATATTCTTGTAGCTTGCAATCTCAAAGAGTGGCGATCATTTTCTGTAAACTCTACAGGTTGTATTTTATGAGCAAGATTGGAATCCTCAGGTTGATAGGCAGGCATTGCAGCGGGCACACCGAATTGGTCAGATTAATCATGTGCTATCAATTAACCTTGTTACAGAGTGTACTATTGAGGAGGTGAGAACAAATTGCTTTCCAAGGCCCAATTTTTTTCCCTGGCTGATGTGCCTAACAGAGTCAAATATTACTGATCAGGTGATCATGCGGAGAGCAAGAAAGAAGTTACAGCTTAGTCATGATGTTGTTGGCGATGGTATTTCGGATTCTGTAGGGAAAGAACTCACTGGAGCTGAACCTGGAGACTTGAGGTCTATGATATATGGGTTACGGCTCTTTGACCATGAAGAGAGTAATGAGGAAAAGTTGAGTGGACCAAAGCTGTCGGAATTGGATGCAGTAGCTGAGAAAGTGCTTGCCAAGCGCCATGGGGAGAATCTAGATGAAGATATGGGGAATTCTGGTAATTTAATTAATTTTAGCGGAAAAGAATCGAGAACTGGAGATACCGATGTTGCTGTCGGTCATGATTCCAGTTTTGATGAAGCTTCATATCTTTCGTGGGTTGAAACATTTAAGGAGGTATCAGAGTCATCTGACCAATCATCGTCAGAATTAAAAAGCAGGAGATTGACATTTAAGGAAAAACGTCTGAGGGTTGAGGCTGCTAGAAAGAAATCAGAAGAAAAGAAGTTGGCCAAGTGGCAAACCTTGGGATATCAATCTCTTTCTGTTCCTGATCCAACCTTACCAGCAGATACTGATTTGACGTCTGATCGTGGTGCTGTAAACTTTGTATTCGGAGACTGTACGAAACCACATGATGTTTGTCCATCCGATCCTACCGTGGTATTCAGGTAATACGTTGTTATTGAAGGGACCGGAGTGTTCTCTCTCTGTTTCATTCAAATCTGTATGTTCAGTTTGAGTTCCTATCGCATATTCAAATAAAACATAGCAGGTTTAATAGAATGGAGGGAGTTGATGAGAAATCAGAAATTCAGAATATATAGGCAAGAGTGTGTCATCTCTAACTTACACAGATTAGTGGTGAGCATGTGCTCATGTTTCTAGTTATAGGTCACAACAAAAAAAGCATTACCCCGATACCTCAAAGTCTTCCACCTATGGTGAGGTAAGGGGGAGGCAGATGTACGCTGTTTCACTGCTTTGTTAAAACCACAGAGAGATTGTATCCGGATGATCTTAAAATGAAAACTGTTAAAATTTCCATCGACAGACTGCTACTTCACAATATAAGATAGTATAGTGAGCCATTTTGCTTTAGTCCATTAAATTCCATAGCCAAAGAATATCAAACTTTGGCTCCATTGCATATAGAGCAGTTTTTTTTTCTTTCTAATAGGCCAAAAAAGTAAAAAAAAAAAAATGCTTGGGGAAGATCAAAGAAACTGGAGAAAAGGCCGGGGGGGGGGGGGGGGCTTAAATCTCATGGTGGAAACTTGAAGAGGCATGAATTGCTACAGTGGTGAGATCCAATGCCGTACTTGGGTAGTCTGATTAAATAGTACTGTTGTGCACTTGTGCTCCATTATTGTACTCCATTTGGATTCAATATGCTGATTCTTATGTGCACTGTTTGCTTATCAGCTGTGTTGATGATTCTGGGAAGTGGGGTCAAGGAGGTATGTTTGATGCATTGGCCAGACTCTCCAGTGGAGTTCCAGAGGCATATGAGCGAGCATCTGAGTTTGGGGACCTTCATCTTGGGGATCTTCATTTGATAAATATAGACGGTAAACAACTTGGGTGTTAAGTGATTTTCTTTAACATCAAATACATTCATAGCATAACATTCCTTAATGTTGGAATTTTTGGGGGCTACATTTTTATTGGTTGATATGAAACTTGATTGTTATTTTTTTCCTTGATATCTTACATTACATATGAGCATAGGTGAAGTCTATTTATAGACTTCCATGTTATCTAATGAATATTCTAGAATGCTAGTTACTGGAATATTCTATCACATTTCTAGATATTATAAAACATTCAATGATGCTCTAGAGTTTTCTAGATTACTCTGTGATTTCTAACACTTATACTCTTAAATGATGGACTCATACTTCATCAAAAAGATGTTAAGGACTTGCAGATGAAATCGCGACATTTTAGACGTGTACTACTTGTTCTGTATTCATAATCTTTTGAAATGCATATAACGATTGCTTGAATGCAGATGCTCATGGTATGCAGACTATTCAATGTAATATGCCTCAATGGGTTGCCTTGGGGGTGGTCCAGACGTATAATCCCAGGTGTAAAGTTCCACGCAGTGGCATCTCAATAAGCAATTTAGAAAGCTGCATATCAAAAGCATCCTCTGTTGCTGTCCAAAATTCTGGTATTATATTCTAATAACATCTCCTTGGATAGTCAGGTGTATCTTGGATTCTTTATCATGTTCGTTTGAGGGACATAACTAATGCTCAATTCCACCGCCTTTAGAAATGCCGATTATATCTTGGGGTGTTTATACTTTGTGAATCTCATCTCTTGCTTGCCCTGGTCATTAGTTGTTGTCCCACTATGAGTTTGGTGGTACTGACGTAGCATAAGATAGAATTTCTTGGTTAGGCATAACCTAATTCACAAGTAGTTAGAAACTTAGAACTAATTGAATGACGACCATTGCATGCTGATGCTTGATTGCACGATGTCTGTCTCTTTTAATCGTTTTGGTTCAGGGTTTTATTAGTTAGGGAAATAATTGCTCATATCTTCAGCAAGTGAAGTCTATGATCTGTTATAGAAAGTCCTTGCCCAAATGCAAACTGTGTTCAGCCAAAGGATCTGTCTTCTCTGAAATCCGGTTGCCTATCAGATGATTGTAAAATATTTACTACCAATTTGTGACATGATCATTGGCTAACCCAATTTTTCGATGTGAACTATATAGCTTCAATCCACATGCCACGCATTGGGTATCAAGATGGATCAGATCGTGCAGTTTGGTACTCTATTGAGCGTCTACTACGGAAATATGCATCCATCTTTGGCATTAAGATCTATGTGTAAGGATCTATTCTGGTGCATTTGTAAATGTGTGTTTCTTTTCTTCTATTGTAGCCAGCTCTTGACAATGTTGTATGCTCTTTCGGTTGCTTTGTGCAGGTATTATTTCAAGAAGTCTTCAAGATAGAGGATGCAGATGTTAAGTATGCTGCGTATTGGCCAATTGGTGTCGCCTTAGTACTAGATGAGGTAAAATATTTGTATGCTTTGTCAATGTTTTGGAGTTTGAAAGGTCGTGTTAAAGTGTAAATTACAAACAAAATCCCCCTATAAAAGTTAGGGAGTGCTCGTCACTTAACTAATGGAGTATATTTTTCACGAGTTAACCTGTATTTTTGCATCAGTTTTAGCCTTTTAGGTTTCTTAGTTCTTAGAACCTAATTAGTTAGACATCGTACTAGAATGATTCAGAAACACAACTAGAAACTGTATTTTAACAAGTATGAGCATTATTTAACATAAGATTAACAGCTTAAAGATTAGTTATCTTGTGAGCGACAAGATAAAATTATTTGCGAGAGAGTTGTACTACATGTTAAGTGCCAGAACCAAAGTGACTTCCGAAAACAACTTCCAACCTTACTGTCTCAAAGTATTATTTTTGATGAATAATAGTACTCTACGAGATAAATCCTTTTGAAGGTAGCAGGATATGTAGCAAGTGTTTATTGGAATACAGGACACTTGGAAGTCTCGTTTCTCTCAAGATGTTCTGTTTCTCATGAGATGCACTGGGCCGTGTTGGCGCAGCGCACACACTCTGAGAGAAGAGGAATTAATACCGATGAGAAGAGTTATCGGCTATGGAATCAACATATATACACCAAGACTTCAAATTATATTAAGGAACATACACTGCACTGTCTGCAAAACTGTGATAGAGACTAAGTAAATTAAACAAAAAAAAATCAAGAAAGCACAATTTCTTCGTGATACATTCTAACAAAGATTTACGAGTCATCATTCTGTAAGGCATGGGAGGAGTTTCTTAAGGCCTTGCAGTTTGCAAGGAACTGACATACGCATGAATGCATACGCAAAACCTGTGCACGAAGTAAGGCAGGCCCCTGTAACCTGCGAAACCTGAGGCGCCTGTTAATGATTGTCGTATACAGTAGATATTCTCTATGGTTAGCCTACTCGTGCTTTTTTTCATTTCCAGCTTCTTTCTTAATAATACCCTGATTCCTGCCCTGGCTTAATACACTTTTAAGTTAATTGATCAATACTCCATCTGATATTGGTACAGCTTATGAGTTTGGAGTGATTGAACCAGAAGAAATATTTTCACAAATCAAATTTGTAATCATAATCAATGTAACATAAATATATTCTTACATTCCTATATTAGGAAGACTAAGATTGTGCATATAATACAGTGCTACTAATAGTATCATTATAGTTATTTATTCAATTTGTCTAGATTTTAAAGCCTACAAATTATTAGTTCCGCCCTTTCATCACCTAAGCACTCGGGGGTGAACTACCGGAGCACTGTTGGGTAGCAAACGCCTTGATAAAGGGGATTTGGACCTTGCCGAGGGCAGAGCAGCACCCTTTACTTAAGGGGGCGACTTTGTGAGTCTCTAAGAAAGAGTGCAGATGGCTCATGGGCAGCCGGCTTTGCTACTACGATTTCTGCTATGGACGCCCCTCATGCGGAGGTCCTGGGCATTCTAGCGGCTGCCCAATGGTGCAAGGACAATAATTGGCGGGATGTCACATTGCTTAGTGATTGCAAATTTGTTACCTTGGGTATTCAAAGTGGCGAAATTGTTAAAGATCGCTTCATCAACCTTTATAACATGTGCAGGGTGTTCATCGAGGATGGAATAGTGAAGAAGACCCTCTACATCCCGAGAAAGTGGGTTCGAGCTGCTGATTTGATAGCCCGTGAGGCTCGGACGAATTTGGATTGTATTGATTTTCGGCACCTTGTAACCCCTCCCCTTACTATTCATATGTATTTTGATGAAAACGATACTTTTGTTCCCCGCTTCAACCTAGGGGAGGACATTGACCCGGGGGGTGTAAGTAGCCTTTGATTATGGCTCTGTAACCTAAAGACGCTTGTACTCTGATTAGTTTATGCTTATCTATGCTACCCGTTTCGAAAAAAAAAGAAAGAGTGCAGATCATCAATGCACGTTGTCAAGTCAGGGAGGGCAGGAGGCGGACTTGAAGAGTGGGATGGAGGCGGGTTTGAAGGGTGTGGGAATGGAAATTTAGGAGCAGGCATTGGTGGGAGTGACGGGAGGGGGCCGAATGGGAAGCGAGGAGGCAAGAAAGGGTGGAAGAATGGAGCGATTGGAAATAACCATTGCGGATTCACCTGACCTTGGTTAGCATTAGCATTGGCTAGTTCTTGCGTGAATGCAGATGATGAAAGGGCTAGGAAAGCGAAAAACAGAACAAAAGTCTTCATTGTTTTTCGAGGTATCGAAGGTGATTGAGGGTGAATTGCCAGAGTTTTTGGGTTGATGATGTTTTGAATGAGTTCGAGGATTATATAGTTTCTTAGAAGTGTTTGACATAAAGTCAATCTTTGTAGCTTGTATATAAAAAAAGTTCATGTAACCAAAAAAAAAGTTCATGTAACCAACAATGTAAGGTCAGCTAACACTAAATAAAAGTTTATTTGAGGTAAAAAAAAAATAATGATCTCAGTGATTCTGCCAAGAATGATAATCAAGTATAAATAAAATATATTAAGAACAAGGGATTCGGCTATAAAAAATTAAAAATGAGTGATTTGGCTGTGATTTAATTAGTAAATAAAAGATTAAAAATGATAAGTAAATGAATCTGCTGAGGTTAATTGCTGAACGATGAATGACTTTTCTGGAAGTTGTACTCTAAAACAAGGTTAATAAACAATGACTGACTTTTTTTTTGAAGAAGTCTAAGAGTAATATCGCATCCCAATTCCTCCGTTCTTTTGCATTTTCAAGTTCTTTTACATTGTTAACGTTTGGTTAACGTGAGTAGTTATTTGAAACCATCATACGCAAGCAACAGTAATCGAAAGTAGAAGAAAAAGATCACAAAACAAGTGAAAAATCCTGCAATTATTGGTTCTAAAAAATCCTACACTTCGTTTTCATTTCTCTCTTCGATTTACTTGGATTAGATTCTACATAAATTGCTAATTGTTTTGCAAACAACTACACAGCTATTAATATCTTGGTTGAATAATCTATGTATCCTGTTCACCAGTGAATTAAATCTGTACTGCAGTAAACGAAATGAATAATAGGCATATAGGAGCATTCGAACTGAATCAGTGTGGAACGGGTTTCGAAATTGTACGTCCAGTTTCGACATGGTCTATTAAGGAGTCACTAGTTGAGCTAACTGATGCTGCGTTTCGCACGAGAAGTTGAAGGTGCAATGAACTCAACAGCGGCAAAGAGAGTGCTTAACAACTTAGATTAGCAAAAAGAATTTTTGTTTAGCTAAAATAAGGTCACTGGTGTGCACAGGTTAAGGGAATGAAGTATGAAAAATACAGCATGATCCCGCCTTTGTTTTAGGCTTTGAGTAGAAGTACAAGAAGCGTCAAATAACATTTGTAAGAAGTTAATTTTCAGATTGAAATAAGATTGTATGTAAGCCTGTAAATAAGACTAATAGTCGTCTATCGACGTTTTTATTGACAAACATCTCATAAATAATTAACAAAATTGTTTATCTATGAAATCTACTAGTTTGTCTAGATGACAAACATATGAGAGATAACTACTGATTACATCATATATAGTGATGTAATTTATTGAACTCTGATCTAGATTCTAAGTCCTAAAAGCGATTAATTCACCGCTTAAGCGCTTGGAGGGGAACCACCGGAGCACTGTTGGGTCGCGAACGCCTTGATAAAGGGGATTTGGACCTTCTCAAGTGCAGAGCAGCACCCCTTACTCAAAGGGGCGATCTTGTGAGAGGTCAAGAAAGAGTGTAGATCATCTGCGCATGGAGACAAGTCAGGGAGGGATGGAGCCGAGGGGCTTGAAGAGTGTGATGGAGGCGAGGGGCTTGCAGGGTGGGATGGAGTCGAGGGGCTTGGCTTTGAAGGGTGTGGGAATGGGAATGGGAATGGAGATGGCATTGGTGGGAGTGATGGGAAGTGAGGGGGAATGATTGGGTGGAAGAATGGATGGAATGGTAATAGCCATTGTGGACTTACTTCACCACCTTGGTTAGCATTGGCATTGGCAAGCTGTTGGGCGTACAGTGTAGCATATTGTTGTAGAACATCGGCATCATACTGTTGTTCTTGGGCGAATGCAGATGCTGAAAGGGCTAGGAAAGCGAAAAGCAAAGCAAAAGTATTCATTTTTTCGAAGTTTTGATGAGCTTGTTAGAATTGAAGGGTTGAGAGAAGGTTTGAGTTGATGATTTCTGAATGGTTTTTGGGGGTTTATATATAGTCTTTGGTGGGAGTGTTTGAGATGAGTTGATCTTTGTAGAGTTTATATCACTTTGTACCTTTGTATTTGTGAATAGAAATGAAAAACATTCGTCTCATCATTTGATAGAAACTTCAAGATGAAGTTTCTGCTTAGGTGAAAAACACTAATCATCTTCATAAAAATGATCCGGATTCAGAGATTCAGCTTACATTATAAATTTTAAATTAAAAGATATGTATTATTTATCATGAAAATGAGGAATTTGGCTGAGATATAATTAGCACAAGAGAATATGCTCCTATGTTATGTTGAGAAAGAATGGTATATTGCTAAGATAACAACATTTTTAAATCAAAAGATGAATGAGCGAGTGAGTGATTCTGCTGAAGATTAATTTGCTAAACGATGAATGACATTTCGAGAAGAGTTGTAGACGAAACAAAATTAGTAACTTTTAGGCCACAATATTACTTCTTCCATGTTTTTGGATTGTTTATGTTCGGAAACTAAATCTTAGCCCCGGAATTATGTAGGTTTGACTAACTTTACTTTCATTTAAAATAATTTTCGGTGGGCTAGCAATCTAGCATGAGCCTATCGCATAAAATGAGTTGAGGTTGGAACACGTATGTCATCTGAAATCACATACGTATGAGTGTATGACCATATTTCAGGAGCCAAACTGAAAGGTAAAAACATAGTCACAGTAACAAGGGAAAAGTCTTGCAGTTGATCTGCAACACTTCATTTTCATTTCTATTCTAAAATTTACTTAGATTCTACAGATATCATCTTGCAAACAACTATTCCAGCTAAATCTGAACTATAGTGAACGAAACTAATCTTTGCCTTAGATAAGGAGCATATATAGTAGCACCTAGACAAATTTTGTGTAGAACAAAATGACATGATCTGGAACTAACGGATTTCGACACTATCTTAGGCACAATGCACATTTCCGAAAACACCACCAACTGAGCTAATTGACACCCGCATATTTCACGAGAAGTCGAAGGCACAATATGCACTCAGTTACAAAGAGAGTGCCTAATGATCATATAAGCAAAATTGATATATTTTTTTTTTTTAGCTAAAATATGGTCACACTTGTGCATGGATGAAGGGAATGAAAAAGATTGTCACCCCTTTAGAAAAAATTTCACACATTTCAGTCCTAAATGCTAATTGTTGTGAACCAAATAAAACCTGATTTTTAACTTAGAAAATGCATTATCTTACTCTTCATGCTACTCTCCTGTTCACCTAATTCCATCTAAGAGTAAAGCTAATCTTCCCATTAATATATAAACACCCCTACTTAATCCTTCTTTCCTGTGTCCTACAAAGCATCAAAATTGTAGCAAGAATTAACTTGTAACAATATTCTTTGCAATGATGTTGGGTAGTGACAACAATGGGGCTTCAAGCCATAAGTTTTCGACATTTCGTCGCACTCCTACTCCAGGGAGTGCCACTGTTCTTGCTCTTGGTAAGGCCTTTCCTCAGCAACTCATTCCCCAAGAACTTTTGGTGGAGGGTTATATTCGCGATACCAACTGCACTGATTTGGCTGTTAAGGAGAAATTGGAACGCTTGTGTAAGTGAATTTTGTTTTTAAAATGTTTCGGGTCGCCCAAAATGCGATTTTTATAACATTTACATTTGGTCTGGATTGGCGAAATATGAGCTTTTTAACATCTCGGTTTTGTGTTCGTGTTGTATTGGTGATTAGGCAAGACAACAACAGTGAAGACAAGGTACACAGTATTGTCAAGGGAGATCTTGGACGACTTTCCAGAATTAGCAACTGAGGGAACACCAACAATCAAGCAAAGGCTAGAAATAGCAAATCCAGCTGTGGTAAAAATGGCCTTGGAAGCAAGCCTAGCTTGCATCAAAGAATGGGGCAGGCCGGCCCAAGACATAACCCACATTGTCTATGTTTCCTCGAGTGAGATCCGATTACCCGGGGGAGACCTATACCTCGCTACCCAGCTCGGCCTCAACCCAGATGTAGGCCGAGTTATGCTCTATTTCTTGGGCTGTTACGGCGGGGTAACCGGCCTTAGGGTAGCCAAGGACATAGCCGAGAATAATCCGGGTAGTCGAGTTCTATTAACCACATCCGAAACCACCATTTTGGGCTTCCGGCCCCCTAACAAGGACCGACCATATGACCTTGTTGGGGCGGCCCTATTTGGTGATGGAGCAGCCGCTTGTATCATTGGGTCGGACCCTGACTTGGGCCGAGAAAACCCATTCATGGAGCTGAATTACGCGGTCCAACAATTCTTGCCCGGTACGCAAAATGTTATAGATGGGCGGCTTACCGAAGAAGGTATCAATTTCAAGCTTGGAAGGGACCTGCCCCAAAAGATCGAGGACAACATTGAGGAGTTTTGCAAGAAACTTATGGTCAAATCAGGGGTAAAAGAGTACAATGACTTATTTTGGGCCGTTCATCCGGGTGGCCCGGCGATTCTAAACAAGTTGGAGAACACTCTGAAATTAAGTGGAGATAAGTTGGAGTGTAGTAGACAAGCTTTGATGGACTTTGGGAATGTGAGTAGCAACACTATTTTTTATGTGTTGGAATATATGAGGGAGAAATTGAAGAGCAAAGGAGGTGGTGGTGAAGAATGGGGTTTGGGCCTAGCCTTCGGGCCTGGCATTACCTTTGAAGGTGTTCTTATGCGTGGTCTTTGATTTATGTGTTTTTTTTTTTTCTTCTTAGTGTCGTCTAATAAAATGTTTTATGGATAATGGACTGATGGTGTAAGGAACTGTAAGATCTCAATTATGTAATGTGATTGTCAAGCTACACAACTTGAACTCTCATAATCATGTTGCTTCCCTTGTTGTTTTGCTTGCACTAATTGGTCTTTTGCCTTCAAAAAAAATGCTAATCCTTGTAACATTAGATCACGGATTATCAAAACAAATAATCTAGAAATTAATTCTCGTTGATCTCAATAAATCTAGTCCTATTCCACTAAATCAACTCTCAACTCCACATCAAATCAACTCGAAGAAATTCAACTCACATCAAGTCAAGATAAAATTCATTTTACACCGTAAATAACCGGGCCCGGCCGAACCCAACTCAACTCAATTAAATTTGCACCAAAAAAAAAAAAAAAAAAAAAAACGGGAAATGCACGTGGTACCCCTGTACTTTGGACTTTCGCACGCAGTACCCCTACTACTCAACTTTCTGCATGCGGTACCCCCGTACTTTGAAGAACTGCACGTCGTACCCATTATTCCTACTTCCGTTATAACTCCGTTAGGGAATCTTTTTGGCATCTTAGTTAAGCACAAATAATACAACATTAACTACCTAACTGCTCATTAAACATTAACCGATCATAATTGTCCATGTTTTCATTTCCCCAAAATTCAGCTTCCCCTAACTTTTATCCCAGAAACGATCAAATAAAATAACAAAATGTTACTTGATAAATGAGAAATAAACCCTACATGATTTGCTATCAATGACAGGAAGTTGATTTCACCCACGATAATTGAGATTTGATCCAAACATGCAAGAAATCAGAGTTTCAGGAGGGAGAGAGAGAGAGAAAAAAATAATGGAGTAACAAGGAGAAGTGGAGGCAGGCACAAGGGAGGAAGAAATGAGTTAATGAATTTTGGGGAAATGAAAACATGGGTAATTATGGGGAAATGCTAAACCAATAGTTCCTATTGGACTAATTGTCCAATAGGGACATTAGAGGACAATTTTTTTTTTTCTTCTTCCTCATCTACCCCGATCTTCTTCTCCCTTATCTCATCCCATCTTTCATACTTTTAGCCACACCCACCCAGATCCACGACACACCCCAGACCAGCCATGACACCCACCACCTATTCCGCCTCTCTAAACCCAAAACCACCGCCCACACATAACAACCATTTTGAGGACCCAAATTAAGCCACGTCGTTAAGTCCCTCCGGATCTTTCATTTCATCTTTATTGTTGCAGCTTTTCGTCTTCCATCTCCATTGTTGCCCACACGCAGTCACCGAAAAAGGTTTTAGGGTTGGCGTTCCCGACGCTGCGAATAAAGGCCCAAAAGGGTTCATCTGTAATAACCCGTATTTTTGTGAATTTTTTTTTAGAATTTAAATATTATTTTGAGTATAATTAAAACTTATTTTCTAAAAAGGGGCTTTTCACAAATCACCATTACAAGAATTTAATTAAAGTTTCAGATTTTATTTATATAAACTAAATTAGTGGGCATTAATTTAATTTACAAAATTATTATTTCAAAAGAAATTTTAATTAAACTTTTCAGATTTTTATAAATCAATTGATTTGGTATTCAAATGAATTAACTAACATCATTCCCAAAACTTGAATACTATTTCCTAAAAGTCTAATTACATTTACCCAAACAATATCATTAAAACTTTCACACCTCCTACTCCCAACTACTCAGTATAATTGGGAACTACTTACTCCATTTCACTTCCCAAATTCATTTTACGTAAAACACAACAAAACAAAAAAAAAAAAAAAAAACAAAAAAAAAAATGTCATTGGTATGGTTCATTTGAGGAATGACATTGTTCTTGATAATTGATAGAAACTAAAGGTATGAAGGTAATCAGATCGGTTAATTTGTTATGAGACATACAAGAGACTAACAAAACAAGTGGTTATGAGATTTAACTTAGGTGACGTGTAGGCGGTTTTGTTACTTGAATGGGTTTCAATGAATGTCAAGTCCACTTGATCAAGAGGATCAATGGTTATAGTTGTATATATATGAGATCCATTTTTGAGAAGAATTTGTTTTCAGGATGTTTTTTTTCTTCAAACCGATGAGAAAACCTTGTGATTAAATAATTGTAATTGTTGAGGGATGAAGTTTGAAATGCTTGAGGTTGTGAGTGCTTATTAAAAGTGTTAAATGGTTTCGCACAAATACGTTGTGGGATCTAAATATGGTTGTGGGTATAAGAGTAAATATACATTAATCTTACTTTGTAGGCTTGAAACGCCCCAAAACGATGAGAATGAGTAGTGATTTTAATGAGTCAGAATTTAAGGATGCATTTCGGATAAGAATGAGAGTGGTATGATTTACGATATTGAAGTAACGAAGTTAGAGGGTTATCTGAGATTCTTCAAGGTCAGGAGAGCCCAGGTCAGCAGCCTAGCGGGGGAAAGATCTTGGAGCTAGACTATGGTTGGCTGCCAGTCGCAACGAGGACGTTGCTTTCTTAAGAGGGGGTGAATGTAATACCCCAAATTTCAGAGGAGGTTCCTGAGAAATTAAGGGCTCATATGAGGTGCTTAAAAGGATTGAAAGTGCTACTCATTCCAACAAAGTCGACTTTCCTTTTAGGAAGCCCATGTGGTAAGAACTCCAAAGTTAAGCGTGCTTGATTGGGAGTAATTTCAGGATGGGTGACCTCCTGGGAAGTTTCCCAGGGTGCGCACGAGTGAGGTCAAAGTGCGCCGGAAGGACCCGTGTTGGTCTGTGAGGTCAGCCCACAGCCTGGCAAGCTGCCATAGGTGACTACTCTCGGCTCAGGCGATGAGCCGGGGTGTTACATCATCACACCCCTTCAAACACCCACTCGACGTAGGGTGTCGTTGTGTTTCGCCGGCGAAGCCGGCGTTGGGTGGTCAGTGGCTATTGTTATTGAGTTTGGGTTTAGTGTTTTTGGCGACTGCAATGGTATATGGCGAAAACCGAATGATATACAGTTGTTTCGAAATTGAATATATGGAGTTGAATATGGTTGTTGCAATGTCGCCGGAGATTAAGATGGTATATGGCAAAAACGGAATTATATATAGTTGTTTGAAATTTGAATATACGAAGTTGAATATGGTTGTCGTAATGTCGTCGGACCTATCTTCGTCGGAAATGATGAGTGATTTAGCACGAGATGAGAGAGAGGTCCGGGGTTGAATGAGATTTTTGGGTTGAGTAAGGTTGTTGGGTTGGTTTGGGTTATTAGGGTTTGGGTCCGGCCAGAATGGGTGGTCGACTGGTCGTTGATGGTGACAGATTGTGATGGTGAAGGTGGTAGGCCTGCGTGGGCCAAGTGCGTGGCCATGGAGGTTTCCAGAATTGCAGGTGAGAAGGTGAAGGAAGAAAGTGGGTGATTGGGAGGGTAGATGGGTAATATAGTTTGAGGTAAATTTGTCTTCTAGCGCCCTATTGGACAAAATCGTCCAATAGGTGCTATTGGGTTATCAAAGCTCGTAATTATGATCGGTTAACGGAGTTATACCGGAAGTAGGGATGTTGGGTACGGCGTGCAATTCTCCAAAGTACGGAGGTACCACATGCAGAAAGTTGAGTAGTAGGGGTACTGCGTGCGAAAACCCAAAGTATAGGAAACCACGTGCATTTTCTGAAGAAAAAAAAAAAGAACTGCATGAAATTACAACCGACCAACCGTTTTGGGGAAATAGCAAAAGATCGAGTATTGGGAACGGCGTCGTATCATTCCGTAACAATCTTCTCGTTGAAGATTTTCCCACCAAAATTTCATAGGAGAGAGATTGAGAGAGAAACACTCGCAATCAACGTCCATTACTATTATTATTATTATCCCAAATTAGCAATTCTCTCGGATTCTTAATTCACTGAATCCAATCCCAAATTATTCTTCCCCAAATTCTAGGGTTAATTCACTTTTCTTCCTCTCTGCAATTGATTTGTTGAATATTCGCCGTAAGTTTTTGTCTTTTTGATTATGAACATTCACGCTCTTTTTAATTCAATTTTTCTGCAATTGGATGTTTGAATTTTGAATAATTGAATGATTTATATAAAAATGTTGTGCTTAATTTGTTAATTTTAATGTCACTGTGGCTAATTTACTTCATGTGATGATGGGATTATTAAATTGTTCGAGCTTCTTACTTTATATATTGTGAAGTAGCAGTCAGTCGATATGATTTTCAATACGGGTTTCGTTTTGGGTATTTGGGAATGGTGACTTTGTGCTTTTAACATAGTGGTAAGGTGCATACACACAATACGATACGATGTGATATGATACGACACCCTTTACTTCCTCGTCATAGGCGGGAGCCTTTGCGACACTAGGGAAAATATTATCAACAAAGTTTAGAGCTTTATAACCCCCCAACTGATCACAAAGTTTAGAGCTTTACCTCTTTAACATAATTTCTGTGTGTGTTAATTGTTAAGCCCAATGTAAAATGTGAGCTGATTGTCATAGTAATTAATTGTATATCTGAATTATTAAAAAAAAAAAAAAACAGCTATCACTGGACTATCAAGATACATGAATCATGATATGCTGAACGGGTTTAGAATGCGATCTTATGTGGTACTCATTTGTTACATGAATCATGATTTGCTGAACGAGTTTTGAGCGCGGTTTTATGGGGTACTCATTTGTAGTATGGCCGGGTCTTATGCATCCACATTTTATGCATTTTAGCCTTTCAGGAGCTTTTGCTTGATACATGATTGTTGGGACATCTGGACGTGCTAACTCAAGACCGTCTTTAATGGTAATTCTTTGCCTTAGTATAGGTTTTAGCCCTATGGCTTTAGTACGATATCTTTGTGTTTATAAGTGATACTTGCTTTGTTCTCATATGTGAAAATCGTTTTTGGTATCTACAGTCGCAAAATAGTAGTTTGGGTAATGGAAGGGTCATGCCTCAGCTATTTACTTCTGTACCAGCTCTCAGCGAAGCTGCTTCCTATCTTACTGATACAACTTCATACATAACCAGTTGTTTTCCTGGTTTTTCAGGTGAGAGGAGGTAGTTTTTGCAAGTTTTTAGCATCTCTCATCTTGGTTGTTGTATATGTTTAAGATTGAGTCTCTGCAACTGTTAGATTGTTCTTCTTAAGGATGCCAAATGTATGATCTTTTGCGAGGTTAGCAAATAATATTTGGTCGTTCCAGCGTTAGTTTTACATTACATACATAGTTGTTTTTAGTGTGTGATTTTTTTTGTAAACATTTAGATTATTCGTGCTATTATGATTTATGAGAAGATGGCATTTTGCTTCTGACTGACTGGAGTATCTTGATGAGGTTGTCTTGGAATTATGGTTCTTTAAGTGCTCTTTCAGTTAGCTTATTGTATAATCTGGCCACTGGATTCTGTTGTAGGCCCTGACGAAAGGAGAGGTGGTGTTAGAGATGAGCAAGAATTGGCGCCTTTGGTTGCGGAGCAACCCAATGGGCTGCTTTCGAGGGGTCATCTTTGTCTGAATGACGCTTCTGGAAGTGGTTCTAGACGTGAAGGGTCGACTGATATGCCAACCGTTGCACCAGAATTGCATAATGATATTGCAAGAGAATCCGTCGCATCCTCAGAAAATTCTGGTGCTCTGGTGGTATCAACTTCTGCTAGCACTGGTGTTTCACTGTTTCAGGGGTAAGATGTCTTCATAATTTAGAGACATCTATGTTGAGATCATTCCTTATTTTTCTTAATGAGGAAGAAAGGTCACTTTTTTGTTGCTATTCTTGTTTGATGATAAGCCCAGCTGCGCAGGTACTGTCTGACTTTCAGAATGTGAAATTTTACATTCTACGGCATGATCATTTATCATCAGCTGGGTTTAAATGGCTCTAAATTCACACGATAACTTACCTGCTTTCGATTGAGGACTTGAGGGTTGATTGGAAATTGCCTCTCATATTGTTAGGGAAAGGCTGTAGGAGATTTGGGTGATGATCACGGCATGAGTGGGTATCTGGGTTTAAAAAAGTGTTCCTAGTTATGTTCATGATTTTCTAATAATCATTTGTCTCATTGGTCTGCCCCACTCCTTTGGTGACTGGAGCTCATTCTGTAAGCACTTTCTCATTTTCTTATAAGAAACCACTCTAGTTCACTCCTCTTTCACTGCTAAAACTACTTCGATTTGGTGGGTGATTGCTGTTGACTGCAGTTAAAGAACTTTCTTTCTTATCTCCTGAAATAGGAAGAAGTGAATTACTCATCATTTTCCTTTTCTTAAGAAAATAAGATTCTTGGGTAGTAAATGCTTTCTTTTTCTTAAGACAAAGTACATGGTTACATTAAAATCCCTTCTTTTCCAATCTACTGCAAATATCTTCATAGAATTATTTGCCTTCAGTAATTTCTCTCTCATGTTGGTTCCTTTTCTGTAATATTCTGATGCTACAGGCTAGTTGACAAGGCACGGAGGACTGTTCGTGGATCAGCAGATGACATTGGTTGGCTTCAACGTGATCCAACTATGCCTCCGGTGGAAGATGGCACTGAAAGGTTTATGGAAATTCTGGATAGCATTGGGTACTACTTCAATTGACCTTTGGTGTAAATATATCTTGGTCACCAATGTGTATTGCATGCATATTGTGAGTAATTATTTTCTTTGTCAGTCATGGTGTCCACAGGCTCCCAAAGTCGATGATTTATTTGTTGGTTCCAGGTACTAAGCATTTCTCTTTTGCATGTACAATGACTTGTGCTTCTTGGAATGCATGGCTAGTTGGTGTGTGCCTTTTGTAACACTAGATTTTTCACTTGCTGAATTCACGGGACTATTTCTATGTGTTATCCTTTAAGCAGTGTCTAGGATGATTTTGCCTCTTTTTTTGCCCAAAGACATTTTGCTTGTTTGTCAAATTAGCCTTGAGTTAGCATTTTGGTGAATGGTCAATGTACACCTAAGGACATGTTTCAAATAATTGAAGCATACACGTCCATTAGCCAAACAAACAGTGTGGAGTGCATATATCTGTTAGGGTGAGAGACTGCGCAGTTTTCCGTAACTCATTGGTTCAATTGATTTGACAGGTCTTTTTAGCAACCATGGACCACTCTATTTTTCCAACACAAAAGCCTACTTCTCAAAGATGGGTTTGGCATGTCATATTGCCAAGATTCACAGTGAGGTAATACTTGAAATCTGATTGAAGGCAAAGTTTTTGACAAGACTATTCTACGGTAAATCTGATAAGATGTGGTGAGAATTTCAAAGGTTACAGAAGTCACCTTTAGAACTTAACACCTCACCACGTCTTTGAATATTAGCTAAGAATAACACCCCATTAAATTGTGCACAAATCATTGCAGAGTGCAATCTGTGCTAAACTTATCTTTTATGACAGTCTTCAGTTGAGAAGAATGCAACAGAACTGAAAGACTATATTGAGGAGATTTACTGGGGATCAAAAAAACGTGTCATGCTGCTTGGTCATAGCAAAGGAGGGATAGATGCTGCAGCTGCGTTATCAATGTATTGGCCCGATTTGAAGGATAAGGTAGCAGGTTTAGTATTAGCTCAAAGTCCATATGGTGGCAGTCCAATAGCTTCAGATATCCTTCGGAAAGGGCAACTTGGAGATTATTTCAATTTACGACAAATCATGGAGATCCTGATCAGTAAAGTACTTAAGGTAAGTTTCTAATGATTTTAATCACTTATTTAGGCACTGTTATATGGCACAGAATGTGTGAAACAGTGTCACGTTCATAAATTGAGTGTGGCGGAGATGCGCATGCTACGGTGGATGTGTGGACATACAAGACGTGATCGGTTAAGAAATGAAGTTATTAGGGAGAAAGTAGGGGTTGCACCCATTGTGGACAAGATGAGGGAGAACCGACTAAGGTGATGGCCATGTGAGAAGGACGCCTAGTGACGCGCCAGTTAGAAGAGTAGAAGAGTGGGAAAGTGCTAATATTATTAGGGGTCGGGGAAGACCCAAGATGACTTGGATGAGGGTGATTAGAAGTGATATGAGCGTCCTAGAGCTTGAAGAGAGGATGGTGTTGGATAGAACGGTGTGGAGGGACTCTATCCATGCGGAAGACTTAATTTGACTCTTTTTCTTTGTTTGTTTTTTTCCTAACTTTTTTTGCTTTCTAAAACTCCTTTTGAAAGTATTTCGATATTTTTAAATGGTCCACAATGTTTTTGAAATTTTATGGCATACACAAGACGGTTACTAGATGACTATTCATGTTAGCCGACCCCAATCATTTTGGGAATAAAGCTTGATTGTTGTTGGTGTTGTTGTTGTATTTAGGTGCTCAGTAAGAAGTTCTGCTGTTTATTTTTCTTGTTTTGTTTTTGGGGTTCTATCTTAAGAGTCCTTTTCTTGTGTGATCCCCACTGCATAAGCAATGTCAGGGATAAATTTATGGACTTGAATTGTTTTTGGAGTTAACATCATCATATAGCCCCTGGAACTTCTGTAGATTGCCCCCAGGTAGCGGAGATGGTAATAATGGCAACATTATTATACTACGGTACCACCCAGAGGTAGTGTTTGGAAATGGAACTAGATTTCATCATCTGGTAACTCACTTAATTGTGATCTTCTGTCAGGAGATTTACTTTCCACCAGAAAATTGCACGTCTTTTTCCTACCGAGCTATGATCCTATAGATATCTTAGTTGAAAGATGATTTACCAGTCTTGACATTTGTTGATGCCTACATCTAGCCAAGGCTTAGGACTTCAGAGATAGCTTCTCTGCCAGTAGATTTTGGTGGACTTCTAAATGTACTGTAGCTTGTCGTTGGGCTAGGGCCGCCACCAGATATGCTGCTGACTTTTTAGTTAAAGTAAATCAAGCCGTACATGCTCTCGCTGAGTATCATGTATTAGTATTGTCAGTACTATGTTTACGCTTGGTTTTATATTTTGTGAGGGTCTTTTCTAAAATCAATATACTATGCTAGTTTCTTCAAGATAAAAATTGGAGACAATAACTCAGAGCGGAGGAGGATGTGGATGATTTACTTTTCTGAAAGTGGAGTCTATTATCTTGTCACATAAGTGGTATTTACATAGTGAGCAGATTGGTAGTGTACTTCTGAATTCTGATGCTGATGAGGGAATCTGTTGTGAAAATTGATCTGCTTTTGTAGCTTTCTGGCAGAGGTTATTTGATATAGTTCCTTCTGAAGAGGACGTGGTTACTCTGTTTAGGAAATTGGAGATGATTAGTTTCAGCCTTTAAACTGTGATGCCAAAAGAAGCTTAATCATGTTTATGAATAAATTTGATAGCAAAGTTTGAGCAGCAAGCAGATATTAAGTTCGTGAATTGTTCCACCTGTAGTCTCAATGCTCTGCACTTTGTCAGTTTGTTGTTCATATAGGGTCATGACCTGTGGACTATTATCTGACGTCCAGTTATGTCATTTTTTTTTTATCAGAATAGTCTTAACTCATAAGACCAGGTCCTTAATTTTTTGTGCAGAGATTTTAGAATTCTTGTTCCTTATTTGAATGCTGGTGGCTTCCTGTAGTCTTATATATATATTACTGACTGTTTCTTGTCATCCACTTTGAAGGGTGATCTTCAAGCTTTGGAAGATTTGACATATGATAAAAGGCGGGAATTTCTGAAGAGGAACCCCTTGCCTAAAGAACTTCCAGTTGTTTCGTGCCACACAGAAGCTAAAATCTCTCCAGCTGTACTGGCAACATTATCTCATGTGTCACATGCTGAGCTTGGCCAGGCTGCCAAACTTCCGGTGATGATGCCTCTGGGAGCAGCAATGGCTGCATGTGCGCAGCTGCTCCAAACCAGGTATGGGCAGAAAAGCGATGGCCTTGTGACATGCTGTGATGCTGAAGTCCCTGGATCAGTTGTGGTGCGACCAAAGCGGAAATTGGACCACGCTTGGATGGTGTATTCATCATCGAATGATGACCCTTCTGAAGCAAATGCATCACAGGTATGTGAGGCTCTTTTGCAACTGCTCATGGAAATAGAAGAAAGGAAGAAACAAGAACGCGGCTTGAAAGATGAATGACTTCCCTTCTTTCGGAAAGTATGAAAACACACGTTTTACTGCTTCCTTTCTCCTGGGCATGCTATGTAATATGTTTATAATCCCATAGGCTAGGTCAGGAAGACGGTCACGTCTCTGCGTTATTCTGCAGAAGGTGCTTGGCCTACTGTTATAACCTTCTCACGGAACAGGATGTTGTAATGATAACACTGATGCTGTAGTTTGATTTTTGGTATTTCCTTGTGTTGGAATACTCTTAGCACACTTTGTAAGGGATTTCTCCAATCAAAATAGTTATAGTAATTGTGCAGAAACACAGTCTGATGTCTCATTCTCTAAACCAGGGTGTTGTGATTTTTCGTTGTAACCACAATGAGAACGGGCATGGCTGGCTAGCTCAGTGACAGAGCAAGCTTTTCATAAGGGCTTATCAAAGTGGCTCAAGAATATGGAACATGTCTCTCCTTATTCTAAAATCCGCAATCTTTCAGTACAGTAACAGTGTAAACTAGTGATAAATTAACCAACTATATGGCTAATTATAAATTCTAGCTTTTTGCATAATCTATCATTTATCTTTAGGGCAATGCTCTCTGGAGGTGGGGTGGGTAGGCATCCATCTCCTTAGAATCTTGGATAATAAGTGTATGATTCCTTTAGGATCAGCTTCCTTCTAAGTGGTTGCCCTTGTCAAATTAGTATATGATTCCTTCTGGTTTCAGGTTAGTTCTCTATAAAATGGTTACTCGTTGCTGACATGATTGGGCTAGAGCAACTTTTCAGTTCTCTGTTACCACGGGTTCCTGAATACATATGTGTTTGCTGTAAAATTCACGGTCATGCTAGCGAGGTGGGTTTCAGGTGGTGTAAGCACAGGCCTGAGAGGTGTTCATGGGTATGTAAAATTGTAAAATATTTTTTGCTTCA
The DNA here is from genome assembly GCA_963680865.1 of Spergularia marina. Classification (NCBI taxonomy): domain Eukaryota; kingdom Viridiplantae; phylum Streptophyta; class Magnoliopsida; order Caryophyllales; family Caryophyllaceae; genus Spergularia; species Spergularia marina. The sequence continues at coordinate 22,538,731 of OY804551.1, read as the reverse complement.
GCGACATCTCTCTCTCTGTTTAGTTTCTTCTTTCTGTTCTAACTGTGATGTTACAGGGTGATTGAACAAACTCAGAGGAGTGTACGTGGATCAACAGATGATATTGGCTGGTTGCAGCGTGATCCACATTTTCTGCGAGTGGAAGATGGCACTCACAGGTTTATGGAAATCCTTGATGGTGTCTGGTACTATTCCAATCTTCTTTTTGAAATTTTGTATTTTGTTTATAAATCTCTGCACATTTTGATAACTGCATCTCCTTTGAAAGTCATGGTGCCCACGAGCTACCAAAGTCGATGACTTATCTTTTGATTCCAGGTACGGAGCATCTTCTTTTGCACAAAATGGACTTGTGTAGGGTTACTGTATCATATTTCTCTGATGTCTGTTTCTAGAACTTAACCAGCAAGTTTCTTCACTTCATTGTACATATTAAATGTCGGCAGGCCTTGGCAGCAACCATGAACAGCTCTACTTTTGCAGCACAAAGACCTACTTGTCAAACATGGGCCTGTCATGTCATATTGCCAGAATCCACAGTGAGGTACCATTGCGTTGCTAGTAAACTTCCGTGCATCTTTTTTCACTGTCTCTTCTGACAATGATATTTTCCATTTCAGGGGTCTGTCGAGAGAAATGCCAGAGATATAAAACATCAGATTGAAGAGCTATATAGGAGTTCTAAGAAGTGTGTGATGCTGCTTTGTCATAGCAAAGGAGGACTAGATGCAGCTGCTGCTCTATCCATGTATTGGCCTGATTTGAAGGGAAAGGTTGCTGGTTTGGTGCTCGCTCAGAGTCCTTATGGTGGTACTCCTGTGGCTTCAGATATCGTGCGACAGGGTCAATTTGGTGATCTGTTTGTTAAATCCATGGTTTTCCTGATCTGCAAAGTACTTAAGGTAAGCTTGCTTTGGTTTGTTGCGTATCACACATTTTGCTTTTTTGCTTATCCTCATCAGTGAGCATGTCGCGAACCTGCAGTTTTTTTTTTTTACATTTCTCTGTACAATAAAAGCTGATTCTCATTTAGTCTGATCTGTGCCTAAATTATTGATGAGAAGCTTAATCCGTAATCTTTATGTGCTTTGCTTCTATGTTTGTCCGTTAAGGCTGATGTACGATCTTTAGAAGACCTGACATACGAGAAAAGACGGGAATTTCTGAAGAAATATCCCTTGCCTGAAGAAGTGCCTGTTGTTTCATTTCACACAGAAGCTAATGTCACTCCAGCTGCAGCAGCAACATTGACTCATATGTCAAATCTCGACCTTGGCCTCGCAGGAAAACATGCAGTGATGGTACCTTCTGGTTCTGCAATGGCTGCAAGTGCCTTAGCAATTAAGAACAAGTATGGAGAGAAGAGTGACGGCCTTGTCACTCGTCGTGATGCAGAAGTCCCTGGCTCAGTTGTAGTACGCCTAAGGCGCAAGCTGGACCACCAGTGGATGGTATTTTCATCTTTGAATGAGCATTCTGCTGAGGGAAATTCTTCACAGATGTGTGAGGCTCTCTTGCAGTTGCTTATGGAAACGCGACAGAAGAAGAACGCGAACATGATCTGATCTGATGGGTAAGATACTGAGTTCGTTATGCCCATTTTCTTTCGCTGATGCGTGTTTTACCCTGTCATGTATGTAAGCTTGGCTTACATACTGTTCTAATAAATTCAGCGAAACATTACATTCTGTCTGTCAAGTGTGCAATGTTATTCTGATGCTGTATTAAATCGATTTCTCGTATTCAGATTTGCAGTGCGTATGTATGTACATATATATCTCCAGTGCAATGTGTGTATAGTTCTACAGTTATATCTGTTGGAATTTAATCTCCAAACAATCCACCTTTGGAGTCATGAGGTGCTGACGAGGTGCTGCCCTCTAACCGTAGGCACGGGAATGAGGCAGAGTGGCTCTGCGTTTGGAGCATGAACCGCGAACGCGGCACTTCTCCCGCGATCGCAAAAGGCATGCAGTAGCTATTCCCGCGATCGTGGCTCTCTCACCGCGAGCGCGACTATGGGCTTGCGACGCGGCTGCGGGTGTTTCATAAAACCTATTCTACCTCTTTTCTTTGTACTACCTTTGTATACTCACTCCTATACACAACCCAAAAACACAATGAAAAACAGAAAAAAGATACACATAAACACAATACCTAAACACATCAAAGACGAGTAGTGTACTTGAGCAAGTCTAGGGCATTCGGAATCGACTGTGCCAGCCGGTCTTCGTTCGTGCAAACGGGATTGGTGTTGTGTAACCTGGAGGACGGACGCCCAAGATATAGCGTGCACTGCGGCTAGGGCGGAATTCAGAGAACTTCAATTCTCGCCACAACAATTTTGTCCCTCGGTTAGATCGTCAGATAAGTATCAAAAGTCTAATTAACTCATCTATATTTCCAACAATATCTTGCAATGACACCCTTGTTCTCGCGTTGATCGCTGTGCCTCAAAAATAAAATAAAATCAAACTTACCATAGATGAGTTGGAATTACCATATTGCCTAACCTTAATTAAAAAAGGACTCGTAAAATGCTCCCTATTAGACTTGTTTCTAGCTTGGGTTTACTAGTTTGCATGCCGGTCCGCGTTCGGACTGTATATCTATTGGTTATACTCATTATATAAAATTATCATTTTATCTTTGTTATAACAGTTGGATCATTTTCTGTTTTTTTTTTATTATTATTGGAGTTATGATTTTTTTTCTTTTTTGAGTTGCGTAAAGTTATTAAAGTTACGCGATTAGTTTTTGGAGTTATAAAAGTTGTTCGAGTTATCAAAGTTATTCGAGTTAAGTCAGGGTTACGTGCTTTATAGTTATAGTTAATGGAGTTATATTAAAAAACGTGTCGTGCGTTCAGCTCTGCGTTTCCTTTCTTTTTTTGGGATAAATGTTAGTTACGTGTTACGCTTTGATTTAGGAAGGAGAGAGATGGAGAAATTTTTTGGGGAAAGGAGTGTCGTGCGTTTCCTTTCTCTCTTTTTTTTAATTTTTTTTTTTTTAGGCTGTATCGCTGAAATTTTTTGGGGGGCCATGGGCGTGGGCCCAGCTCGCACAGGCTCCCACGCCCCTGGTGGTGGAAATTAGAGATCGAAGTTATGACTTATATGATATAACATCAGTTGGAATTTGAGTAATGGAACTTGGTTTATCTAACTTTTGGGTATTTGACGGGTTAAGGGTATCATTGACACTTTGTAATTTTTTTTTTTTTGTGATAATAGTAAAACAAGGACGACAAATAGTTCTTCACAAAAAGAAACTTTGATTGAGTAAACACTGAAGGGTAAAATAGAGAGTTACTTAATTTCGACTTGGCATCCGTATTTTGCTGCGTTTAGCGCCACTCATCATGATTAATTATGAAACTTTCTAAGGGTCTGTTTGGCCAAACTTTAGCTTCTACAAAAGTGCTCCTCCGAAAAAGTTCATGAGAAGCACTTTGCGGAGGAGGAGCTCCAGAGTGGAGCTTCTATTATTTTTTATGAACAAATTAGACGGAAAGCTCGTTTGGTGTACGGGACAATTTTTCATATTCTTTTTTATTAATCAGTTAAGCTCAAAATAAATAAATTATGATAACGAATTAAATATTTGTGAGTTAAGATGTCTCCTAATCTCAATAAATTATATAATTGTATTGAATATTACTTTAAGTCTTAGACTTGTTGACATATCTCAACCAAAATCATACTTAACTTTTCAAAAGTATGTGTAAATGAATCTTATATTGAAGTACATTTCGAAACAAACTCAATGATACACGTATTAACCCATTTTATATGATCGGTGATCCGTATTAACCCGAACTCATTTAGATTCATGTACAGTTGGGTCTAATCTACCGTACCCGTTGATCTCTAAGTGAAACAACATATATAGGACTTATTTCCGAATTATTTTGTACCTTATTTCCGAATACCCAGCCCATATAATTTCCGTAAATTAAAAGATTTGATTTGATTATAAGGATGTGATTTCAATTAGTTGCTATTTTTTTTTCTTTTCAATTGACTGATTATATCTTTAATTTATTACTATCCTGTTTAGCACCGTTTTCATGAGGTAAAAATTATGTTTGTATTTTTTTTTTTTTAATTTAAGGAATATTCTGTTTTGTGAATAATATCGAAATCTTAGTAAATAGCAAGTTATTGTTCAGACTTTATTGCCTTCAAATTCAAAAAAAATTGCAACATATTGTTCATATTTTATAACCTTAAAAAAATATCTTTTGTCGTAGAAAATTGTATCTTTTTCCCAAATTTTCGACATTATAGTATTTATTCTGGTAACTTTTTTATTTATCCCGTATATGACAGGTTGGAATTTTGCAGGAGCAAAAATTGATATCTTTTAGAATAATTTTAATTCGTTCAGATTACTCCCTCCGTCCCAGCTCAAACGCCACATATTCCATTTTGGGACGTCCCACTTCAAACACCCCATCTATTTTGGGACATATTTCTTTCTTCAACTTTTATTAAATTATCACATCCGATCCCCTCTCACATTATCTGTCCTACTTTTATTAATCTTACATTCTCTCTCCTCCTTTTTCCTAATATTACCCACTCAGCTTACTTTATCAATTTTTCTTATTCCACTACAATTATCGCCCGGGGTGTTTGAGCTGGGACGGAGGGAGTATATTATCATTTACAATGATTTTATTTTAGGATAATACCTACTGTTACACAGTTTTATGGAAATTATATTTTTAAAATTTGCTGCTCAATATAATCATGGAGATTTTCTTGTCTAAAACTTTGGAATGACATATATGATTGATTGCAAGGAATATGTCAATTGTATATTTTCCAAATAAAACGAATGGTATATTTCTTAATCTGGGAATTATTTGATTTATCCAGTGTATGACAGGTTGGAATATTACGTATTACCTTTTATAATATTCGTCTATTATAGATGGCTAAATATGGAGAGTGATTTCCTTTATTATTCTGTATAATAACATCCGATGTCACCACCAAAAGTGGTGGCCGACTCCGGCGACATCACCCCACCCCCGTTTCCTCCCTGCACTTCCCCACAGGCCACAGCCATCGCGCGCTCCTTCTCTCCCTACAACCATCGTGGGACTTCTTCTCTCCCCACATCCTTCCCTTTCCCAGCCCCTATCCCCGGAAGCCGCCGCCAAGAAACCCTCGTCCCCGACGATTCTCTCAAACATTACTGCCGGAAAGGGAGAAATTTGAGGAGAGAGAAAATGGAAAGAAAAGGAGAAAATGAGGTACCGCGGGTGTCGGGGTTCGTGGTCGCCGGAGGGTTGCGCCTCCGGTGGTGGGTTTCTGGGGTTTGGGGTGGCTGTCGGTAAAGGCGGTGGCGGTGGCTGGTGGGGTTGGGGGTGGTGGTCGGGTAGGTTGGGGGTGGTCGTCGGGTAGGATGGGGGTAGGGAAAGGGAGGAGAGAGATTGAGTTTGGATTTGGGTTGTAATTGTATTGGGCTGGGCTTGGACTGGTGCAAATAGGAGGGAGAGGCCCGGGTAAGGAAATGGGGAAGAAACTGGGATTTGGGCTTATGTTTGGGTAATTGGGCTGCATAATAAGACCTGGGGGTACGAAGAGAATGATACACCCCCGGGGTACCATAGACTAGGTAGCACGGACACTTTCATGATCTAGCGTGTCCGTGTCCGACACCGACACGACACGACACCTGACAATACGTGTCCGAAACTCTTAAATCGGTGTCCATTATTATATTGATATTTTGCCTATTGGGAAGCTCTAGGACACCTCCTAGACACTTCTAGACACTTTAATTAACTAAATTAAATAGAAAATTGATAATAAAGGTGTGAGTTGAAAAGTATTTATCATCAAAAATGAATTATGCAATCGATGTTTCTTTGGATATCGTAATATAGATCATTATTAATTTAAGTTTTATTTTATACTCAGTATTAGTAGAGTATTAAATTAATATTTTAATTAGTAATATAAGTTTCCAAACATAAAATATGTATTTTATATAATTTAAATTAGACGTGTCCGTGTCCTACAATTTTCGGACTGCCGTTTCCCGTATCCATTTCCGTTTCGGTGCTACCTAGACCATAGAAGCTTTGCTTGAACAGTAACCGTTTTTAATTTCAAAAGTAAAGTTATTTTCAAATGTCATAAGTTATGTTTTTCATCTTAAAATAATATTTTTTTTATTTCAAAAGTAACTATTTTTAATTTCAAAAGTAACTTAATTTGTAATTTCAAGTTTTACTAATTTTGAAAGTAACGGTTTATAGTTTCAAAGTTAAGTTAACTAATTTCATAAGTAATAATAAGTTAAATTAAAATTAAATTAAATTGAAAAAAAAAAAAAACCTTTTTTTATTCATTTTCTCTCTCCTCCCCTCACCTTCCAACCACCACGCACGCCGCCCGTTGCACCGGCCACCACTCCAGAACCACCATTGACCTCGCCCCCCCTCCGGCGAACACAGTCCGTCCATCCCCCGCCCCGAACTCCGCGTCCTTCTCCCTCCACGGCTCTTGTCTCCACCTTCCTCCATTTTCCGCGCACCACCTCCTCTGCCACCACTTACCTGCCCTCGCCGGAGCATTAACGGCGCTCGCCGTATCTCACCCTCCGTTGCCTCCCCCTAAGGCCGGAAAAGGAGATGATGGGAGGGGAGAGAAGTACGCGAAAAGATAAAACGAAGGTGGTGGGGAGCGAAGTGGCGATGCGGGGGTGGGGGAATGGGCTCGCCGGAGGCTGGCGGGTCTGTGGTGGAGTCTACGGGTGGTGGTTTACGACGGCGTACGGTGATGGCTGGGGTGTCGGGGTGGTGGTCGGGTATGGAGGGTGGGGAAGGGAGGAGAGAGAAAGTGAGATTATTGGGGTTTGTTTTTTTATTTTGGGAGGGGGAAGGCCTATTTTGCTGACATGACATTTCATTAATTGGTCTCATTACTCTCATACTATGAGACGGTCTCATAGTAGAATAACTCATCTTTTAGGTAAAGAAAAACGCTTATGATTTGTGATTTGTTCATTTGACAATCGACTGTTAAATTTAATTGAACCTAATGGGTCACTTAACATATATGAGCTTTTCCTACTTAGACTATAAAAAATATAGTATATATTATAGGTTTCTTATCGCCACGAGTTTAGGAAATATAACTGATACTAATTTGATGGCCCGTGCAATGCCCGGGCTACTTATGTTTAAATGTTAAAATTATGTAAACGAATTTTTTTTCAGAAACCTAAAATCTCATTTCAAACACCCGTGGGATATTTGTAATGTAATTAGATGGAAAGTCATTTTGACAAACCTAAAATCATGTTTCGAACACCATTGAAATTTTTTTAATGTAATTAGATGGAAAGTTATATTTCAAAATCTAAATCCCGTTTCGAACACCCGTGGTATATTTGTCATGTAATTAGATGGAAAGTTACCTTTCAAAATCTAAAATCTCACTTCGAACACCCGTAGGATATTCGTAATGTAATTACACGAAAAATCACCTTTCAAAACCTAAGATCTCATTTCGAACACTCGAAGGATATTTGTAATGTATGTAATTAGATGAAAAGTCGCATTTCAAAATCCAAAGTCTAATTTTGAAACACCCGTGGATATTTGATCAAATTGCCATAAATCAAGTAATTACTATATTACATAACTATTTCCTATAAATCAAGTGATTAATAATGTTATTTTATTACAATAATATTACCATATAGTATCTACTTACCATATCCTATTTTGGATAAACTTTATTTACAATATAATAACATTATTATATGTCACGTGTCAGCGTGGGAATTGAGCGGGTTCAGAATTACGAATATCGTACGAGTGTTCGAAATGAGATTTTAGATTTTGAAGGTAACTTTTCATCTTATTACATTACAAATATCTCACGGGTGTTCGAAACATAATTTTAGGTTTTTAAAGGTGACTTTCTATCTAATTACATTACAAATATTCCACGAGTGTTCGAAACATGACTTTAGGTTTTTAATGGCGACTTTCATCTAATTGCATTACAAATATCCCACGGGTGTTTGAAATGAGATTTAAAGTCTTAAATAAAAATTTTGTTTATACAATTTTAACATTTAAACATAAATAGCTCAGGCGTTGCACGGGCCATCAAACTAGTAGGTTTCTTATTATCGCCACCAGTTTAGAAAATATTACTAGTATAATATATGCTTAACTTTGAAAACTATCGGAGAGAAACCTATACTAGTATATACTACTGAGCAAGGAAGAATAGTTCAAGCTCCTATATTCAGGGTTTATTATTACTCCGCCCCGTATTACACATCACAAGAGGTAAATTAATATGTCAACTTTTCTTCTGCAATTACGTATGAATTGTGCTTAATTATATTTTGTGTAACACTACCTAATATAATGTATATAATTTGTTTTGGTTTAAATCCGATTTTTCAATTAAAACATTGGATATTTTGTCAAATACTCCCTTATATAACCAATTTTTTTGTCAGACACTCCCAAAAGAACATTTCCGATCACAAAAAGTCGACTTTCCGGTATGACCACCGTCTCGCACGTGACTTTAATCGGATTTCTTTTAATTTTCTTTTTCTTTTTGAGAGGATTTTTCAATTGACGTACGTATATAATTTGTTTCGGTTTAAAATCGATTTTGAGAGTATTTTTCAATTGAAACATATGATGGACTTCAGCAAGTCTGTTTTGGACTATTATTGTGGTTGTACTATGATAATTAACTTTTAAACAACCCTAATTCTTATGGCAGAAGTCACCGACATCATGGTAAAGAAAGTGGATGTTGCGGATGGTGTTGATGACCGTGTGTTGGAGATTCCTGAAGAAGATACTGATGATGAAGAAGATAAGGAACATACTTTCTCAGGAATACATATGCTAGACGTGTTCCGGGTGACTGTCCATCTCAAGCATCATAGTCATCATGATACGCAGCAACTTGATAAGGTATATGGAGAGATATATGTGAGTGATTCTATTAAGTTTTTTTTGATGAGAAAACTAGTACGCTGTTTACGTGTACACAGGAGGCTCCTATGTTTGTTCCCGCTGATGAGAAAACTATGATACTCTTACGGACTACAATCAAGTTCTTACAGGGGAATATGGGTATGCCACTGTGCATTATGCCAAATTAGGTTGTGCTGGTTTTACGCTGTTAAATCTTCGACTTAATTAGTGGCTTCACTGGTGATGTCTACGGCAGCCTGACTGTTCATCGCACCAATATACAGGAAGATGGCGAAAAGCAACCTAGTCTACTTTGCTTCATGCATGCCAGAGAATGAGCCTGTGAATGTGGTAGACTCTGGTACCACTATTGCCCTTTCTAGGCCTCTTGTGTCTACACCATCTGTTTCTGACCTTATTTTTGAAGCAAACATTTGGGATCATGCTTCTGGAGTCAAGCTTGTTGATCAAGCTTCTCTTGAATTTAAATTATGGGAGATTATGTACGGTTCACGCACAAAGCAGATGATAGGAATCAATGGTATTAATAGTCTTGTCCTCGAATTGAATGGTATTCGACAATGTAAGTTCCCCATTATATATTCCCTTAGCTTCTTTTCCTTTTACAATGTTTTCTTTACTCATCATCCTCGTACTTAGATATTATTTGTATGATTATTCTTGCAGTTCTACGTGGTGTATCCACCTATTCTGCCAATGACCGGTTGGGATGATCTGTAAGCTTTCTCTCTATTTGATATTATTTATTGAGCGATTTTGTGATAAAGTTTTGACTTACTGAAGAAGTTATCATAAAAATCATGTATTATTCCATTTGCTTCTGCAGGAGTCCATCTTCATCTATAATAAGTATCGACGACTCTGCATTTACTCAATTCGTGGAAGTGTATTCGATTGGAGTCGGTAGTTACACGAATGATTCTCTGAGTGTGTAGAAGAGATATTTCTATTAGTGATGGGTGTGAGACTCAGTGTATTTTTCGACGAGGGAAAGATTGCCCGTTGAGATTGGAAGGGTACAGTAAGTTGCCGCGTACAAGGTCACATTTCAGTGTGTTGGGCTCTAGGTATCTCGAAATCAAACTTAGACTTGAAGATACTAATGGGCGTATAGTCAGTGGAGGGCGTATATGTTGGGATGTTCCGGCTCAAACGACAGGCATATCATGGTATGACAGGCGTCTGACTTCTTCTGTTTCGTTGATGCCGTTGAAGCTACATTTCGAGTTTATATATGCACGAATGATTCGACTGAGATTGTAGCTCAAGTTGAGGGCAGAATTGACACTTATTATTCCAAATACGAGTATAAAAACGCATACAACAGCCAATTTTTTCAGAGGACGCACTTTAGCGGTTGTCGTGCCAAATGATACACCTTTAGCTTTTAAAACACGTCTCAAGGTAAATCTTCCCGGTGAATCCGACTTTGAAGTTTTGTCAAGGGAAATATAGGATCGTGATTTGTGTTGACTGGTATTGCTATTGACCCCGCGCGCCCTGAGGGTGCTATGCCGTGGTCGTAACCGTGCACTGAGATGCTGTTGATATGTTTTCGAGATTTGTTGCTAATTGTATTATATACTCAACTTCTTTTTAAAGAAAAATAAAGTTTCGAACTGAAAATAATAAAAGATCAGAATAGCATTTTGATGAAATAAAAACTGCATAATTTCAACTACTACTAATAATTTGTCCATCCATATGATAAATAAATAACTATATGCTTACATCATCATATATAGTGATGTAATTTATTCAGCAATACTAAAGCTAGAATAGAATGATTAATTAACTCCTAATACTGTGATTAATTCATCACTTAAGCACTTGGAGGGGAACCACCGGAGCACTGTTGGGTAGCGAACGCCTTGATAAACGGGATTTGGACCTTCTCAAGTGCAGAGCAGCAACCTTTGCTCAAAGGGGCGATCTTGTGAGAGGTCAAGAAAGAGTGTAGATCATCTGCGCATGGAGATAAGTCGGGGAGGGAAGGAGTCGAGGGGCTTGAAGAGTGGGATGGAGTCGAGGGGCTTGCAGGGTGGGATGGAGTCGAGGGGCTTGGCTTTGAAGGGTGTGGGAATGGGAATGGAGATGGCATTGGTGGGAGTGATGGGAGGTGTGGGAAGTGAGGAGGAATGATTGGGTGGAAGAATGGAGGGAATGGTAATAACCATTGTGGACTTACCTCACCACCTTGGTTAGCATTGGCGAGTTGTTGGGCGTACAATGCAGCATATTGTTGTTGGACATCGGCATCATACTGTTGTTGTTGCGCGAATGCAGAGGCAAATAGGGCTAGGAACGCGAAAAACAGAACAAAAGTCTTCATCTTTTCGAAGTTTTGAAGGTGTTTTGAAGAAGAAGTTTTGTTCAAGTTGAGGGTTGTTTGAAGGTTTTAGGTTGATGATTTGTGAGGGGTTTTGGGGGTGTTTATATAGTTTTTCGAGGAAGTGTTTACGATGAAAATGAATTCTATTGTAGTTTCTATCTTTTTAATCTTTTGATGCTTGTTAGTCTCATCTTTTCACCGGGATAGTTCAACTTTCATTTGTGATTTGTTAATTTACAGCTGAAAAAGGGTAAAATTCATTTTGATAAAAATTGTTCACTCATTTCTACATAGATTAATCCGTAAAAGATAAAGATTCATCATGAGCAGAAGTGTTTTAGCTAAGATTAATAAGTGGGAGATAAAAAAGTTATCATGAAAATGAGGGATTTTGCTGAGATTTTAATTCGTAAAAGATAATATAGTAAATTGTGATGATCAGCTGTCAAATGAAAAGATTAGTGATCAAAATGTTATCCTGATCAGTAAGTTTGTCGCAGACCTGTAGCTCCTTTATTTCACATTTCACTGCTGCTAAAGAGAAACATCCTGCATTCCTGCTGTTTCATTTTCACACAGAAGCTTATGTTGCTTCAGCTCATCAGCTGCAGCCGCGATTTTGACTAGCTCAAATGTGTAATCTCGAGCTTGGTCTTGCTGAAAGTCGTGCAGTGATGGTGCCTTCTGGTTCTGCAATGGCTGCAACTCTGCAAGTGCTTTCATGCAGAACAAGTTAGCCTTGTCACTCGTCGTGGATGGAATTTTGGTGATTGATAGAGGATGCTTCCGAGGGGAAATTTTTCGCGGATGTGTGAAGGGTGAGACTCAGTGAGAGAAAGGTTGTGCCTTTTTGCTTTCATTGATGCTTGTACTGGTTCATCCTGTCCTCTTCTTTTCTGTGATTCCTTCACCTTAGCTTCTTGGATAAGCTGATCCCAAATCTGTTCCCGTGAACATTCTGATTTGTCAGTTTTTATTTATTCTGTTTCACTCAAATGTACTATTCGAAGATGCAAAACCATTATTATTTTGGGATGAAATGACTAGCCTTTTCATGCGTGCTTACTAGATGATAGAATCTTGTTAAAACAGCAGTTATCAGTTTGATTACCTGTCTAGGAAATCGAATTTTAATTGATATATATTTCTTTAAAATTGGAGATTCTCATAGAATGTTTTAATGAATTATGATCATTTCATAAACAGCTGCTTTTATGTTTCCTGTATTTTGATATGATGGCATTCTTTGGTTCCAACATTTTCTTATTCATCCCATCACGAATCTTATGCATTTCTGTCATGGTCCTATAGTTTTAAGCATATGATTCCTTAGTACATAAATCCTCTATAAATTTATCATCTTTGTTGCCATCTCTGAGCTGCAGCGGTTCCTCAGTCGCTCTTACAATAGGTTGCTCTGTGACCATGTTGCTTTCAATGTAAGTTATAAAAGTTTCGCCATGAGTCTATATACAACCTCCTAATTCTGGATTTCATGTTCAGTGATTTCGGACTCATGTCAGGTTTTGTTCTTTGTGACTGTAATGCTACAGGTTAGTTGAGAGAACCCGGAATGCTATTCATGGATCAGCAGATGACATCGGTTGGCTTCAACGTGATCCTTGTATGCCTCCAGTTACTGATGGGACTCAAAGGTTCATGAAAATTCTTGACAGTGTCCGGTACTATTTCAATTTTAATCTATCTTCCTTACTGGTGGGTTTCAGAAGGTTTTTGCGAAATTCTGATGAATGATTATTTCCTTTGCCAGTCTTGGTATCCACAAGCTACCTCAGTCCATGGCTTATTTGTTGATTCCAGGTATGTAGGCTGCAACAATAGATGAGTATGAGGCAACTGACAAGTGCTAGATTTGTGTAGGCTGCAACAATAGATGAGTATGAGGCAACTGACAACTGATGTGTGTAATCTAAGCTATGATTCGAACTTTCTAAGCTTGGCTTGTTCCCCTCATTGACTCAATTTTGTATGCTGACAGGCCTTGGCAGCAACCATGTACCGCTGTATTTTGTCAACACGAAAAATCACTTGTCGAATCTGGGTCTGTCCTGCTATATTGCTAAAATTCACAGTGAGGTATATTATCAGGTTCCTGTACACTTGACTGTATCTTTTTCCCGTCTGCTATGTCGCTATTTCTGAGCGTTTGTTCTTATATGACAGGCAGCAGTGGAGAAAAATGCCAGAGATATAAAACATCAGATTGAGGAGATATACAAGAGATGTAAGAAAAGCGTTATGTTGCTTGGTCACAGCAAGGGCGGACTTGATGCAGCCGCTGCTGTATCCTTGTATTGGTCCGATTTGAAGGATAAGGTTGCTGGCTTGGCATTAGCCCAAAGTCCGTATGGTGGTACTCCTGTAGCTTCAGACATAGCACGACAAGGACAACTTGGTGATCTTTGTCTTAGAGCCATGCTGTTTCTGGTCTGTAATATAATTAATGTAAGTTTCTGATCATGTCTCTATCTCTTTAATTGGTTTGTTCATTGTTGTGTATCAGATTTTACTATAGCTGTGATTTTTCATAAAGGGTGATGTACAAGCTTTAGAAGACCTGACATATGTCAAAAGACGCGAATTTCTGAAGAAACATCCCTTGCCTAAAGAGCTTCCTGTTGTCTCATTCCACACTGAGGCTAACATGTCTGCAGCTGCATTTGCATCAGTGACTCATATGGCGAATATTAACCTTTGTCTCACAGGGAGACGTGAGGTGATAGCGCCTTCTGGTGCTGCAATGGGGGCTTTGGCCTTCCTGATTCAGAACAAGTATGGGGAGAAGAGTGACGGCCTTGTTACTCGTCGTGATGCAGAAGTCCCTGGCTCAGTTGTCGTGCGCCCTCTGCGCAAATTGGACCACCAGTGGATGGTGTTTGCATCAGTGAAACATGACCCATATGAAGCTAATTCTTCACAGATGTGTGAGGCTCTCTTACAATTGCTCATGGAAATAGGACAGAGATAGAACAAGTTTTTTGCATAGGAAGTGTTCATGTTTAATAAGATAGCACGAGTAGTAACTTCTCTCCTCTTTTCTCTCTCCCTTATTTGCTCTCACCTTGCTTTCTCCGCCTACTCTTCGTGAGTCTCAGGCTAGGAATGACCTTCTCTTGGCCATTTCCAGCCTGATTTTCATTGTTTTCCTTCGTTTTTTAATGCTTTGTTGTTGGTTTCCTCCGATCTTGTGTACTATAAATAATCTGTCTCCTTGGGAGACTCCCTCTATCCCTTTTAGGAGATCTCTTGCTACTCCGGTTGGGAGAGGTGGTGTGTGTTTTGTGGGTTGGTTGATCTAGTTAGTAGGTTCAATCTCTTCACTTGGTGGTTTTTGGTTGGATCGATCTGCTGTGGGCCGGCTGAGGGGTGGAGGATTTACTCCTCTTTAGGTTTGTCCTCATCAGTCATGTTGGTGTTGTTCTTGCGCCTCCACCAAGCCAACCACTTTGCTGTGCTTCCGGGAATGACGTTTTGGAGCTCCTATGATATTTGTTACTCCCTCAAATACTACATCAAGACGGTTATAGCACATCTCGACGTGATTTCTCCTCTTTAAATGATGTGAGAACATCAAAAAGTTATCTCGGATTTCGATCCGTAATCAAGGAGCTGAACCTGACCCGTTGTTTATTTATTTGTCTTGGTTGTATTAGTTGTGGTGGTTTCTTAGATCTACCTTATTGTAAGTGCCGTTTGGCTATTTATCAATGAGATTTGATCGTTCCCGTCAAAAAAAAAAAAAAAAAAAATACAATTATTACACCATAAATTTTGACACATATTAAAAAAAACCGCTTTGTTCTTGTCATTGACAAAATTATGTGAAAGTATATACACAAAAACCTGCTTTATAACTTTGGTTTGGGAACAAGAAATGGGACTCTTTTAACTTTTTGATCCTCTCCTGGAGATCCATGGCATTACCAATTGAGTTTTTTTTTAGGTCTCTTTTTTTGTTTTTGTTTTTTTTTTTTGTTTTTTGAGGTCAGGCATTACCAATTGAGTAAGACTATTTGAATACGACATACTCATATACAATTACAAACATACATAAGTGTCATTTTGGTTATTTTGGGGGTGAAGGAAGGAAGGAGAAATGCATTCGAAATTGTTTGATAATTTAATAAGTTATTAAAATGGCACTAATACATGTTTGTCGGTGTATCACTTTTATGTACAACCATAGCTCTTGATAGGTTGATTAATTTGTGCAAACAATTCAGGGAACTCTTAACAAAAAAACTGCAGGAACTCCTCACAATTCAGGGAACTCCTAACAAAAAACTTCAGGAACTTCTCGAGAGGAGTTGATTAGTGTGTACAAAAAAATTTAGGGGGCTCCTTAAGAAGCAAGATGTGGATATAACTTCCATAGAGTTAGAGAATAACCTGGTGCGTATTAGGAGCTGAAATTTGTCGAGATCATGATGAAAACCAATCAAGCGGAGACTATTGATCAAGCTTTTGGACACTCAACTAGGTACTTTGATAGCTATTGGACTAAAACTTCAAATGATAACTACAGAGGTAGTTCAAAAATTGATAACTAATAAGCTAACAGATAGGATTATGAGCGTTTGGTAGAATAAACCAAAATCGTGGTTGTTATCTCCAAAAATAATGTACAAGATTCTATTATTAATTAAAAAATATTAATGTAAATGTTTATTGTAGCTTATGCAAACATCATTTCTCCCAAACTCCTAACTAGATGATCTTATCTCGCATCCTCAAAATTATTTGTTTTCTGATTTTAGAAATCACATATGTATAATCAATGTGAAATCAATATATAATATACAATAAACAATATAATGAAGTAGATCATAATTTGATATCTTAACAAATTAATTTCAAACAATTCAAATGAATGTTCACATAATTACTTTAGTGATAAAAAGGTAATAAATGGTATGAAAAGAAAAATAAAGGAAACAAATAAAAAGGATCGTAGGACTTAAATGCTTAGTTTTATGGTACATTTTATTTAGAGAGTTTTATGGTAGATTTAGTAATAAATATTATGATTATTTTCCAATTTAAGGGCATGGTTTCCTTAATAAGTTGATAGCTTTCCAATAAAATATCATTATAGTTATTTATTTCTCTTTAAAGTTGATACACTGCATTTAATTCTGTTTTAAGTTGATCATCTACCATTTTTAGGAGCCAAGTAACAAAATATTGGAAAATATCTATCTTCTAGAACTAGAGTGAAATTACCCCAGTACCAAAATTTCACCTTAGATTAAGATACTTTCTTAGGGACCTCAAAAAAATTATATATTCTTTTAGGGTTTTAAAGCAATGTTTTTTTAGACTCTGTCTTTCTCATTTAATTTGAATTAATTTAAACTGAATCGAACTTATATGATTTCAGCTACTTGTAAACACCTAAATTTATTGAAAGTTAACTGAATTTTAGAATATTTAAACCGAAAACTGTATCCATTAGAATGCTTCGTATGCGAGAACGGACTAAATATGCACTAATTTGATACGATCGTTATTAGATGGGTCCGAAATCAATAAGTAGTCAAAAAGTGAAGTTAAATGAATCCGAAGGTGCATAATTTTGATCATCTAGTTATATTTCCCGTGATGAATACTTGATAATCAGTTTTAATAATATAAATTAGGGCTTAACACCCCCTAAAAAATTAGGGTTCATATATTGGATAATTAACTGTATTACTAGCTAATTACGGTGGCCTTTTTCTAAAGAGGTAGTCGTGATGAATAGTTGCTTTTAAAACAACTAATTTTTGAGTGAAGTTCGACATTGAATTGCTTACGGTGCTCATAAATCAAGTCAACTGTATGTAAATTGAGTCGAATCAACATCAAACCCTAGATGACGCTTTGTTTCCAAAATAAGGTCCTCTGGCGTATCTATATCCAAAATCCAAATGCATAAATACATCGGTAGAGGAGACCTTCCCCATCTATCCAAATCGAGTTGGCTATCAATCTTCCGTCATTTGAACTAGTAACTTAGCCGTCCAGAATTAAGCCAAAACGTAGTAATAAATTAATAATCACATATTTAGCCGTTTCAAGTTCCGAACTCACGAAATACAATATATTTAAATACTTTCCTAATCCACAGGAGCGCGCCATTAAAACCACCTCTTATAATCTTCGGATTTCGTAAACTGTCAATTCAAATTACTACCTGATAATGGCGCGCAATTCAACTCTGCAATTCTGCGGCCTGTCTTTCTTCCCTACTGGCAACCACATAAGAGTTTTTACTACAATCCGCCATTACACTCTTCATGATTGCACGAACGACCAGTTAATTCAATTCTTCACTGACAATCACAGTCAATTCAAATTAACTAACCGATAATGACGCTCAATTTAAATCTGCAACTGAGTCATCTGTCTTATCATTCTACCCTACTGCACAAAGAGTTTTTACTACAAAATCCCCCACACTCTTCATAATTGCACAATGATAGCACCTAAGCAAATTAAATTCTTCACTGACAATCATAGTAAAAACTAAAAACATCCATCAAAATCATGGTAATTTGGTTGAGATAAATTCAGAGAAATTAGAACATTCCATTTTGGGGAAAAAGGAATATTATAAATAGAAGTCATCTCTCACTCAACAAAAGCCACACAGAGTAAAGCTTGTTGTCCCTACAACAACAATAAAATATTATTTTATTATTTTCAGCAGGTAATTTTTTTTTCTCTCTCCTCTTTTCTTCAGAATTACTCACGTTTTCTTCTTCACTGCCAGGAGAGAGAAATTATTTGGAGGAGGAGAGAGAAAAAAAGGGGGGCAAAAAAAAACAGAGTGATCATTCACAATCACTGAAAAATCATACACAAATTCAGATAAAGATTGAAACTTTGATTGAATTTATCAATTTTATTAACCCCCTTTTGATTGATTTTAATTTACCCCCTGGGAAGTTAGGGTTTGGGGGGGAAGGAGATTGGAGAAGTTGGGGGGAAGGTTCAAAATTAGGGTTTATGTGTGTTAATTTTGGTTATGAAGTTATAATATATGGTAATTTGTTTGTGTTTTTGTATGATTATCTCAATAAATTCAGGTGTTTGTGTTTGTTTGCCCAAAAAAATTGTGGGTTTGGGTGGAGGTTTGTGGAGGTTTAATCAATGGCGAGCACGGGCGAGGCGGACCGAAAGCGGCGGCATTTGAGCTCTATATCACCTACTGCTGCTGTTGCTATGGCGAAAAAACAGCCCTTTTCTCCTGTGTCTGAGGACAAGAAGGTAAAATATTACCTTTGCTTTGAATTCTGCTGTTTTTTCTGTTCTTTTTGGTTTTTGCATGATGGTTTGTGGTTTTATGATTGGTGTTTGAGTTGGTTTTGTTGTTGTTGTGTGATTTTCGCGGGAAAGTTTAGTTCTTTGCTGTCTGGTAAATGGGATTTTTGGGTTTTTGTTGTCTCCTGTGGGGGTTTGATTTGGTATGGTACTGGTGATTTTAGAAATTTACCGTGTTTGTTTGGATTAGCCATCCGTTTTGGTATGAGTTGATGATTGGCGAAAATGGTAGGGAAATGGGGTGTGTGTGTTAATAATGTGGAGACTTATAGATGCTAGATTGGGGGCTTGAATAGTTTTCATGATGATTTGTGGTTCTATGGCTGTTGGTGTGTGATTTTCGCGGGAAAGTTCAGTTCTTTGCTGCCTGGTACATGGGATTTTCGGGTTTTTATTCTCTCCGGGTGGGGATTTGATTGGTATGGTAATGGTGATTTTAGGGATTTACCTTGTTTGTTTGGAATTGCCATCCCTTTTGGTATGAATTGAGGATTGGCGAAAATGGTAGGAAAATGGTGTGTTAATAATGTGGAGACTTATGGATGCTAGATCGGAGGGTTGAATAGTTTTCATGGTGATTTGTGGTTCTATGATTGTTGTTTGAGTTAAATATGCTGTTGGTGTGTAATTTTTGCGGGAATGTTCTGTTCTTTGCTGCGTGGTAAATGGGATTTTCGAGTTTATATACTCCCCGGTCGGTGTTTGATTGGTATGCTAATTCTAGGAATGTGTTTCGTTTGTTTGGAGTAGCCATCTGTTTTGGTATGACCTGATGATTGGCGGATATGGTAGGAAAATGTTGTATTGATAATGTTGAGACTTATAGGTGCTGGATCAGGGTCTTGGATCGTTTTCATGATGATTCGTGGTTCTATGGTTGCTGTTTGAATTGGTTTCTATGTTGCTTTGTAATTTTTGCACTAAAGTTCAGTTCTTTGCTGCCTAGTGAATGGGATTTTTTGCTCTTTGGTCAGAATTTGATTGCTACAGTAACGATAATTCTTGCAAGTAGCCATCCATTTTTGTATAACTATATGATTGGCGGTAATGGTAGGAAAGTGTTGTATTAATAATGTGGAGATTTAAGGATGCTAGATCAGGGGAATGGAAAGTATATAGCGTTGTTTTGTCTCTGTATAGGTTCTTGACTTTGTTTGTAATAAAATGGAAATGGAGAAGGTAATTGTGGTCAAAATTATTAGTAAAACTAAAACATGATTATCGAGTAAGACGGGTTAAGTGACTTTTAGGGGTCGTTTGGATACCCTTAAAATCCATAGTAGGAATTGGATTACCATGAGTTGTTTGGTTACCACAAACTGTAGGAATTTCTATACCTTTGGGAGGCCTAGGTTAGTAGAATTTCCCATGGGAAATGGTTCATCCAAACAAATTTCCTCAATTTCCATGGTTTCTTAATTCCTAGGATTTGCAAATTCATGAGAATTTGATTTTCTATGGGTATCCAAACGAGACCTTAATTTCATATAAATTTAATCTATATATTGAGATTAGTTATTAGATGCTATACTCAGATTATCCTTCAACTACATCTTTTTTACATGAATCCTTGAACTACTTTTGGTTATTGAGATTTGTTGTCTAGCATGATCAAAATGGAATTGGGAAAATTCTGTCGGTTATCAACTTGATTATGTGAAAAAAGCTCTTGTGGTAGTTCTGTTATATTTTTAGCGAAACAAATTATTGGCTGCCTACACAACACCAATAAAATTACCCCAATGCCTTGCGATGACTAGAAATCGCCAATTCAGCACCTTCAATCTTAGATATGACTTTTAAGACACCTAACAACGGAAGTCACAATAAAAGCACCCCTAATTCATATAGGCTTCTCTAAGGGTGGTAGCCCTAAATGAAAAAGAAAAAAAAACAATGGTTTCTGAACCCTAAATGAATTGAGCGGTTGATTTTAGTGGGTAGCAAAAACATTACCCCAATACATAAGATCTTCAGATGTATATATGTAACCTTACTGCATATTAGTATATTACCCTTATATTGGAAACATGGAGATTTTGTTTTCAAGTTAGAGAAGAGTGAATCTTTGGCTCGACTGGAAATGGAAGGAAATATCACTGTAATAGGTAGTTAGGACACTACGAATTAAAGCAAAAAGTCTCCAATACCTAACACCTTAAGTGATTTGATTTGCGACGGCATCACAACTTGACCAAAAAGCATGAAACATGAGGGTTGAATATAGGATTGAACTGTGGTGGGTACTTCACTCGACAAATTTTAAAAACCGGGTGATGAAAGCCAAAAAGTCACAACTACTCACTAAAATCAACCACCCACTTAATTTAGGATTTAGAAACCATTGTTTTTTTTTTTTTTTTCATTTAGGGCTACCACCCTTAGAGAAACCTATATGAATTGGAGGTGCTTTTATTGTGACTTCCGTTGTAAGGTGTATTGAAAGCATATCTGAGATTGGAGGTGTTGAATTTGCGATTTCAATCATCGCAAAATGAGTGAACTCCCTTGTGTTTGGACGACTACCGGTGATGTAATTCTTTATGCTTCTCATAATTTCATTTTGATCTCTTCATATCATGTGTAAGATCTAAGTTGGTTTGATTTTGAGATTTATGGAGTATTTGATTTAGATCACCAGAGTTATATGGGTTTCTCTGTCCTTGATTATCTTCCCTAGATCTTTTCTTTTATGTGGTTCCGGGTGTTTTCTTTTCTGCTACATCAGCGGCTGGATCCAGACTATGTGTTGCTACGTTGATCTGTCTCTTTTCTTCTACCTCTGGACTCTGGTCTGGCTCCAAAGACCAAAACTTTCGATTACTCAACGGTTTCTGCACTGTTGTGAAACTTAAGTATGGTAATCTGATGTTTGGCTGTTATTGTAGTGGATTTTTTTTTTTCTGTTTGTGCCGGGAACATATACCAGAAAATATGCCATTTTCTCCTGTTTTCCTGGCCTGAAAATTTTAGTCATGGCAGTCCTTTTCTTGTTCTCCTCTAATTTTATGTTCCTGGTGGCTGAATTTGATTAGGAAGATAGTTAAGATGTTGATTTCTCGACCCATGTGTGCTGAACAACTTAGCTTAACATGTTCCTACATGTGCTTTTCTTTGAATTTCGTATTGGGCTGGCTCTGCAAGTTGTTGTTTACTTGATATTGACTCTTCTTAATGTGAATTATATGTTTACTTGACATCGATCATTAGTCTATCACTTATATTTCCTTCTATTGCTCTCTCTATGTCCTTATGCTTAGACCTGTAATGTTGCATTTTTATGGAACACAGAAGTGCAGGTTACTTTGTATGTTGATCTTTCTCTGGGTATGAATATAGATTATTGTTGTGAACTCCGTGTTAGGCTTGCTAAATTCTCTGAATTGATTGAGGTTTTGCAACCTTATCCAAGTGCCTAAAAGGCTCCCACCTATGGCTATGGTGCAACAATTAGAAAAAATGATATTTTTTTAGCATGAATGTGAAGCCTCTTGGACTTTTGACTGTAGCTTGAGGCTCTTGTCAAGCTTTTTTCTTTAATCACACCCTTCTCTTTTCCCTTTCCTTTTTGCTCAGATATGACAAATACTCATGTTGGGTCACATTAGGAGTATAGATGGTCCTTGAAGTGTTGTTGGATTTAGCTATTATTCATTATTTACAGCCCTTTTTTTTAAATGGGGGGGGGGGGGAGGTGTTAAATTTGGTTATGACTCTTTGGATTCGAGGTGATTTCTTCCCTATGGCTCCTCTGGGTGCTGGCCTAACTGTGACATACTACATGTAGAGCAGTAGAGTGCTCAGGTTTCCATCGATTCCCTTTTCTCTAAGTTAGTGTCCCCCTTATTTAGTGTGAGTTATTCTTGTTTGTTCAACCTGGATAAATAGTGAGGTAGGTATAGTAATTATTTTGTTTCCATGCTGCAGCTTGACTCTGCTGTGCTCCGGTTTCAAAATCAGAAGCTATCTCAGAAGCTAGAAGCCCAGAAGTTGGAAGTTTTTGCTCTTGAAAATAAGTTGTCTCATCAGAAAGAGAAGCAACAGTCATATGATAGAGTCCTGACCACAGTCAATAATTGCTGGGAGAAGGTTTATTGTGCTTTGCTTTTGACATAGTATTTGTATTTTACAGCTTGTCATGCTTGTGGTAATGATTACTTGCATCTACATTGTTGGTATATTTTTCTATTTTGACAACTTTCTTCTCCTATGTTCCATCAAAATAATGTAGGTTGTTGATGACTTGGAAGCTCAATCCACCCACATCAGAGATCTGGTCCGCAGTGAAAATTTTGATCATTTTGCAAAGAATGATGGTGAGGGTTATATTGTTACGCTTGTAGTAGTTGGCAGCTGCCGTTCTCGACACAATCTTTTATTTTAGATCAGTGTGAAATGTCTATGTGTTTAAGTCAGGAAATTTTGAGGCATGGGGGCAGTATTGTTCTCATCGTTATTAATCTGATTAAACTGCACATGGTCTTGGATATTGCTCGTTAGAATACGTTGAAGTAACTGAGGATTAGAATTTCTTATTTTTTGAAAGAGGTGCTAGTCTTCAAGTGGATGCTGCAGTATTTGACCATATATTAGTTTTGTTTTTGGGAAATTGGAAGTGGTAACTCTTGTAACTGGTTTAGTTATTGAAAACAATTCAACAAGAAAAACTACAAAGATAATTGTCTTGAGGGCTTGGACTCTTGACGCTTGTACACAATTGATTTTTTATACATAAGTTGTATGGCCAAAATGGTGTCATGGGCCTGACTCGTTTTAGTTGCTCTTCCTTATGACTTGTTGCCTTGTTGGCTACCTTCTTCATTGGAAGTGTCAGTAGATGTTTCTTGGCCTACAAAGGTGATGTTATTCTAAATTATCTTTTTTAATATTGGAAATAAGCTATAGCGTCGAAGGAGTTCCTTGTACATTTCTGTTTTTGGTACATAGGAGCAGCTAATGGGGATATGAGGATTTGAACCCGGGACAATCCCTAGGCAGCTTGACTTCCTAACCACTGCACCAACCTCAACAGTTGATCCTCATAGAGTTCCCTGTACATCTTGGGTGGTTCAATCACTTTGTTGTATCCTCACCCACCATGTGTCTTCCAGCTGAACGGATTATTAAATTTTAATGACCTTGCGGCTAGTGAAACCAAGTTCTGAGATGAAAATGCTAGAACATTTTTTTTTTTTTTTTTTTTTTTTTGCTTCCAAGGTACACAAATTACGATGTGACTAATTTTTCATCAATTGTGGATCAGATGGCGCTTTCTGTTCTTCAAACGATGTTTTTTTACAGCGGCTTATGGAAACGAATGAATCTGAAAGCTGCTTCGCAAGTAGGTCTCTTGATCACATGGTAGAAGATGGGGATAAAGCGTGTGAGAAAACCAGAAGTATTCTGTTTAATATAGTGTCAGCTGCTGATGACTTGTGGCGTGTGAAAGGTGGATTATATGCTGCTGTCTTAATGGCACTTCCAGAGGATGGTTAGTCCTGCTAATCTATATATATTTTTTTGTTGGGAACGTCCTACACCATACTCGGATTGTTATACACATGTTTATTTCCTATTCAAATTTTATTTTTCATTTAGATTGCAGGCGGAAGGCATCAAATGATTTGGCAATAGAAGTTAAAAACTTGCGATCATCAGTGAGTGATCTCTTGTTGAAGCACAGATCATTGTCTAGGGAACTGAGAAAGCATCAGGACATTGATTTGAAGAACAAAGCTGAGCTGATATATCTACGAGGTATTCGCATGTGTCGCGTAGAAATTGAACCTTTGATGTTGTTTGTTTGCACCCATAATATTGGATGTCAGAAGTACTTACATGTCGAGCCTGAAATTTGATGCGGGCCACATTGGGATATACGTCCATTCTTATTCTACTTGGCTGTGCTTGAGCCTTTGAGTTTTGGAAACGTTATGAGCTATCATGAAATTTTGGCGAAGAGTGATCAAGTAAGGGTTTAGCAAAGCGGGGGAGATGGACCATTGAGGCAATACTTTGAGCCAAGTAGTCTCGATATACAAAGTTTAATTTTGCTCGAAAAATTTTACGGGTAGTCATTATCTTACCCTGTTCCCTGTGTCATACAGTTTTCTAGTTACCATACCTGTGTTTTTTATTATCGTTTTGTGGCTGGTTAAATTATGTAGGGCTATCAAAGGCATTACAGTTGACTTCATCTTCTATTTCTAGATAAGAGATCATCATCTTTTCTGACCATGCTGTGCCTATCTTCTGTCGTGTAGTGTTCATTTACTTGTTTGGAATTATGCCCTTCCCAAGTCTACTCTTCCGAACAACCTGGCTAAAGCAGCAAATTTGACTTTGCAGGCTGATTTACTGTAACGGTGTTTTATAGAGAGATGGTGGTTATAGGATGATAGACAAATCTTTAGTGAAATCGATTGGAGTAGAATTTTTTAATTTCTTTGCTTTTGGTTGTGTGTCTTTCCACTTTTTCTTGTCATTGCCTATGCAAGGATTGCAAAGGCATTATTGCTTGCCATCAGAGATGTGTAGGTAGTAGCTAATGGTTTGGTGTTACATGTTAATGTTTTTCTGAATAGGGGATCTTGAGAATACTATTCGAGAGCTTGAAGACTGTAACCAGAAACTTGCAGCTTTGAAGCAAGAGAAAGATGCAACTAAGGGAGCATTTTTCCCTGTGTTGAATATGGGAAATAAACATCTCAGCGATGATAAGGCAGCTGACAATCAGAAGGATGTGCAAGAAATGGAATCGAGATTGAGGGAGTCAATAGTAAGAAGCTAATCTGTTTTTGGTTTTATGATGGAGATTAAGCCTAGTTATTAAGTGTGCGGGCTTATTTCGCAGGATCTCTCTTCTTCCCGGCTACAAGAACTTAAGCATCTTCATGAAGAAAGAGTAGACATTCTAAAAAAGCTCTCCAGCCTGCAGGTAATAGGACATCAAGAAAACCTAAAAGAAAACTGGGGCTGCACACTGATCCTTCCCCCAGCCCCCCTAAGTGATATCTTCTTCATAACGAATTCATTGATACTCTTTAGTTTGTTTAATTACAGGGCACCTTAAAAAATGTGAAGTCTATATCTTCTGCCCGAGCTTTTCAGCTGGTGAAAGAAGAACTTGAGATTTCTAAAGCAGATGTCGTCCACTGTCAGGCCTTGTATGAAAAATTTCAGGTTGTGCCTGGTCGGTAATATTGCATCTTGATGCAATTTTAATTTCTGCAGTGATTTTGACATATTACTGACTTATAATCGACATGCGCAGGTTCAGAAAGACAAGGTTGTTTGGAAAGAAAGAGAAGCAATAGTGAGGAACGATTTGGGTGATACGTTCCGAAGAACTTTGAATGCTGCTCGTTCAAGAATAGATGAGCTTGAGACTGACATACAATGGCATAAAGATCAGATGAAAAAAATAGAGGCAAAGCTGGAAGAAGTGTCTAGAGAACCTGGTAAGAGGATTTTAATTTGGTGTTTCAAGGTCGATATTTCACTAATTTGCGGTTACATAGCTCACTAGCTCCTAGAGTTTAGAGAATCAGATTACAGGATACTTTTTGCCGAAATCTTGTAGAAATAAGTCTGTTTTGTAAAAGAGATTTCTGCCAACTTCCTATTACATGTATTGTGGAATTTATTTAATAGAAAGCTTTACTAATAGCCAAGTATGTCCTATCTGATAGTCAATACAAAGTCTCATATGATGCTAAAGAAATTGTTGCTTGTTTCAGGAAGAAAAGAGATAATTTCAAACTTTCGAGAGTTTGTTTCTTCCTTTCCTGAGGACATGAGCTCCATGCAAAGTAACCTACGGGAATACAAGGATACTGCTTCAGATGTCCATTCTCTGCGTGCTGAAGTGCAATCCCTTTCAAGTGTACTTGCCAGGAAGGTAATTTCAGGCTAAGAGTTTAATTGTCAATATCTTTATTTCATTTAGGCTAATTTGAGTTATTGCCTTTCAGGCCAAAGAGTTGGTGAAGTTATCTAGTAAATCCGCTAATCAGGAAGCCGAACTGCGGAGCCTGCGAGCTGTGGTATGATGCTTAACTTGTCTTTGTTTTCATGTCCAGCTTCTATGTAGATTATGTACGTGAATATGTGGGACACCTCAGCTGTGCGTACGGAGTTTAATCGAGAAGCTGTTTGCTTAAATTTACTTTAGACGGTTCTCTGACCGAGAATGTGGGGTTTCCAAAGATAAATGGCTAGACTTGGGAGTCGCCTTTTGGTGTCCTTTACTCGATGTCCTTCATTTTCTTTTTATGTTTTCTTGAGGAGTACTCTCTCTCAAAGTTCCTTTTACCAACATCTTTTTAACTGTCTTTCGTGGCGTGAGTGCTTGTAAGTTTTTTTTGTTGCTGAAGCAGCCTTAGACCATGCTGTGTTTTGTTGAAATTTAGTTTCTTTTCAGTGCTTTTTATGTGATGTTAATATCCTCATATATCTAGCATAAGTTTTTAGTCTGAAATGTCTTTTGGTTATAAGGGGAAGACAATAGTATATCACTTGCCTAAAAGTTTGACAAAATCTTGCAGGTTGAGGATTTGAAAGAGAGTGAGAGCGATTTAAAATTATTTGTGGACATGTATACACTTGAAGCTGTCCTTCCAAGGTTAGAGACTGTTAAGAGGCAAACTTTCTCTTGTCATGATGCTGATCTATTGGTGGTCTTATATGTGCTGACATTGATGAACTAATAGCGTTTCTCTTTTCCGTTCATGTGGGAGAGGATTTGTGCTGTTCTATTGTTGCTGAATGCAAGAGTTCAAGTGATAGTTATTAAACTTTTTTTTTAGGTTAGAGAGAAAAAAGTGCTCAAGTAGTCTTCAGCCTTCATTTCTCATCCGGGAAATAAGTGTTTATCATGTAAATAGGATATTGTGCCATTTTTTTTCTTAGTTGTTGGCGTCAAATAATTGGAATCCTCGACATAAAATGTGTGTATCTTTCAGTTAATTAGTTGCCAATTTTGTTTTTCTATCCGATCTCTGTGTTCGTTGAAGCCAATTTACATTAAATTTCCATCCCTCATGCCTTCTCATTCTAATAGATTCTTGAAAATAGAAAAGTGGCTCCCTTCTACCTTTGAGTGCATGTATTTGTACCATGTGTGCTTGAATACTGTGTATTGTTTATTTCGAGTATGCCAATAGACTTCATGAATATCTGTGACTTACAGGAATTTGCTAGAGGCTAGGGATAAGGAGTACAAGGCATGGGCTCGCGTACATAGTTTAAAGTATTTCCTTGATGATCACAATATGGAATTACGTGTGAAGACTGCTATTGAAGCGGAGGCACTATCTCAACAACGTTTAGCTGCTGGAGAAGCTGAAATTGCGGACTTGAGAGAGAAATGTGAAACTTGCGAAAGGTTAGCTTTTATGTCTTAAAAATCATGTTTCTGTTGCAACTTCGCTGAACTTATGGAGCATCTTCAGGGCACCTCTTGCTCTCTATTATCTGAATTTGATGTTGCATTGTTTTACTGTAAATTTTGAAGTTTTTGCTCGAACAAACTTTCATTGAAGAGTTTCTGAGAGATCTCCCCTGACCACATTTATCTGACCATGTGGTTGTGTTATTACTCCCCCTATATTAGGTGCTAACCTTAAACTTCAGAGGTTTAGTCAGGTCCTTCCTGGGAGGCGGTCAATGTTTGCTCTTAAGTCTGGAGTTGATATCTGACGGAGAGGGTCCATTTGTTTTTGGTTTTTTGCTAGCCTGACGGTCGAAGGTTCTGGTTTTAAGTTGCTCTATTGTGTAGATATACGGTTATACCTCCATCTCCCGAGACTTATTTGTACTAAGTACTTCACATGATTATTGATTAGTACTTTCTTGTATTTCAGGAATAAATCGAAGCTATCCAATGATCTAAAATCGAAGCATGATGAAAATGAAGCCTACTTGTCTGAAATTGAGGTCGATTTCTTGCTTTGTTCTGCTTTGCACTCAACATTTAAAGTATGAAATTTACACAACTTTTCTCTTTGGTGCCTTTTCAGACTATTGGACAGGCTTATGATGAAATGCAAAATCAAAATCAGCAGTTACTGAAACAAATCACTGAGAGAGATGACTATAATATTAAGGTGCTGCGTCTATCCTAATAATTATTGATTTGTACTATAATCACAATGCATCTCGTTTTCTGAACCAGAATCTTGTTCCTTAAAAGTATTGGTAGGGTTCTATCTTGTAGTCGACATGCTTCTGTGAACTTGCCTACACTGAGGTGTGCACTTTTGTGCTCGAGAGGTGAAACATAATGTAAACACTCGGAAGTAACCAGGAAATTTTGTATGTGCCCAATTTTCAAATAGTACATATTTAGATTTTTGGGCTTACTTTATTTTGTTTAACGACTATCAAGCAGCATCAGCCTAGTTGAATAGGCTCTCCAATTAGCAGAGTCTTATGTTGCTCAGATGTACGAATATAGATTGCTTGAGTGGAGTGTTCTGTTACTGTAGAGTCAGCTATAATGTTGTTTTGTAGTGGGCATGGAACTGAAAATTTGGAGGTTAATGCCATTTGCTCAAGGAACAATTATCAGCACCAGGATTTGAATAATTTAATGAACTTCTAGGGTATGTTAAATTTGGTGCTCTTTTGTGACCACCTTGGAGGACATGATGGGATATGGATAGTTTATTCTTTAAGACTTGGGCCTATTTGCTTGTTACTCTTATTGCTTTCCTGGCCCTGAAGAGATTAAGGAACAATGGAGTGGGCTGCTCCATTCCTCTTTGATTAAATTTTAATCTGCCATGTTATAGGTTTTAGTGTAGCTGTGGCTTTGTCTGGGGTGACTGTCTGGGTTTTGAGCTATTATGAATTCTTTATGTTAAGTCTCTTTTCCCCTTTTTCCAGAATCTATATGATATTTATATCCTTAGTTTTCTTATTTTGGTATGCTGTTTGTTGTTTGGGGACATTAATTTACTGAATGTGGAACTTGAGAACAATACTGGCTAAAGAATGTGGTAAAATGTAGCTTTATCTTTATATCTTTATTTACTCTCACTAAAGTCTCGTTTTTGGATTGGTATCTGTATTTTAGCTTGTCCTGGAAGGTCTGCGGGGTAAACAAACACATCATTCGCTTCTGATGGAGAAACAAGTGCTGCAGAGGAAGATCCAGCAGGCAAATATCTCTCGAGAGTTGTTTGAGGGGAAAGCAGCTCGCATTGAGGATCAGGTAGGTTTTGGATTTCAATTGAGGACCATTTTTCACTTCTTGGGATTCCTGGGAATAATTTAACAGTTGATATGATTTACAGGTCAAAAGCTATGCTGACCAGATCCACAGGGTTGGTGAAGATAGGTGCCAAAATACCATTGCTTTGGAGAATATCCAGAGGAGGATCTTTGAAGCACGGAAATCTTCACAACAGGCTAGAGAATCCCTGGATGACCTACAATCTAAGGTCAAGAATAGTCGAATAGACCATTCTGGGTTGCAGATAGAATCAGAGAAAGAACGGTATAATATCTCCACATGATATTGTTGCAAATCCAAAAATGATACCTGCCTGAAAAAGTGGATATATAATATCTTCATTTTGTAATTAGAAAAAAAAATGGTTGCTAACATATCACTGACAGGTTTGAGAAGAAAAGACTAGAAGAGGAATCGGATGTGGTAAAGAGAAGAGCCGAGAGTTTTAGAGATCAAAAAGAAGGTTCAGTTGTTGGAAAGCTTCAAGTCGAGCTCCAAGAATACAAGGAAATACTTAAGTGTAGTATTTGCCTTGACCGTCCTAAAGAGGTGATTCTTCCATTCTCCCTGCTTCACTATTAGAGATAGACTAAAGCTAATGGCCCTCAAAAAAAGATAGACCAAAACTAATCATTTTTTAGTAGCCTAGAATATGCCCCTCTTTGATAAGAGTTCCCTGAAGTTCTTTGTGCAAATTTTTGTGTTTCAAATGTAGTCAAAGGTCAGATTGAGGAAAACGTATCATAGTGTTTTGTCAAGGTTTTTTAAATTAGCCTTTTCACTTGACCAGTTTTGTTATTTAATCGAATCACAAATGGAGGCCCTAGGATTCGAAGACTAATTTCAAGCAATTTGTAATAGGGGAGTAACTCCATGCTCCATGTTAGGTCAGATAGGAAGGGAACTAATTTTTATCCCAAACGATTTATACAGGAGCAACAGTGAAAGTGAAACTTACAAAAAACACAAAACGTTCTTTTAGGAAATCATATTTAATGCGGCTACATTATCTTACATATGAATATTCATTTTTATTTTTATTTATCTTCATAAGATTACCTCTGGTTCCGTGATTTGGACCATCAACTCTCAATCTCATTCTAGTTCCTAGACCAATTGAAGTCTGTGGCCCTTGGGGCGCACATGTTGATCTGTATTCTGCAATTCTTGATCTTATCTGGTGTAGATGTTGGATTAATCTTTTAACATGATACTTGGCTTTTGATCCCCATCTTCTTGCATTCATAGTCCTTAAGACATCAGTTCATGGACTTACTAAATTGTTTTGTTTATGTGTTCAGGTTGTTATCACAAAATGTTACCATCTGTTCTGCAATCCTTGTGTCCAGAAAGTGCTGGAGACCCGCCATCGGAAGTGCCCTGTATGTGCTGCCAGCTTTGGTGCTAATGATGTAAAGCCGGTTTACATTTGATAAGCTGCGAGAAAGAGTTCTCGCTGGTTTTTTGTTGCTTCTTTAAGAATACATGCCAAAACACTCCATCTGTGAACTCCATAGGGTTTGCCCGATGTGCTTATTAGACTGCCATTTTAATTGCCAGGAAATGTCACTTTTTTCCTGCCCCAGTAGATCCCCCCTCAGTGCATATTTAGGATAGTAGAGTTCTGTTTTTCAGGTTATATTTTTAGCATAGTTAACCATTATTAAGAATATTTAGTTACAGAGGTGAAAGCTTACCGTCAGTTGCAATCCCAACTGACCACATAAGTTCCCCTCCATTTTTCCTTTACTTGTATATTTTTTTGTTCAGCAAATATAGTTTGTTTGGTTTATACAAAATCCAGTGCCTTCTCTTTGAAGATTGTTTTGCAACTGTTGTGGAGGGATGGTGTTTGATTGCCTGCGACAGTTTGGTAACAGCTGACTGGTTCTGTCATGGACCTATTCTTGCTGTTGTCGGGTTTCATTGGCGTGATGGCTAAATATGCATGAATGAAGTCTCTTGTGAGACGGCCTCACACTAACATGCAATTTGGGTGTCCATTCTGTGTGCACTATATTAGCCTGTGATGTTTAAAGTTTTGTGTGACCCGATTGAGGGGTTGTTGCTCAGATGGGTCATCTGGGAAGTATGAGGCATATGTTTTATTGGCGGGATTGCCCTAATGATTTGAGACGGGCAACAATGACCATCTTTGCTTCGTTTCCCTTCTTGTTTTCAGTAATGATGATCTCGTTACATTGTAATGAGGTTCTCGCCTACCCATCAGGCCTTTGAGGTCGAAGAATATCTGTGTTTATGACCTGAAAGGCTACATTGGATGGAATCTGTGTGCCTATAGACGAACATTTGTATTGAACAGGTGCAGATAAAGTATTAGTAGTGGTTAATACTCAGAAACTGGATTACGGAGAGTATTAGTTCTGAAGTTTGAATCTTCTTACTCCGTATTTGCGAACATCTTGTCTCTCTGTGTCGACAATCTTTGGACAACAAAATAAGTTTATCCTACAACTATCTAAAAAGAATATACTTGCTCCATTTCTTTCATTTATTTACATTAGGTCTGAAATTTCATCACAAAACCTGACCTAACGTAAAGAAATGAAAGAAATGGAGGGAATATTTAAACGAAGTAGATTAGTTCTTTGGTTAGTTTGGTACCATTATTACTTGGAAGGCTTGTGGGATATGGGGATTCATCTCAAGACCAACTTGTGTTTAGACTCCTCCCAAGTCCTCACTCAATAGTGTAACTTGTCGTTCACGGCTTCACGCGTCTGATCATTCTGGTGCCGGACTTTCGGTTAAGTCAAATGGAGTCGATTTTGATCGGATTTGTGTATGGTCAAGCTAGATATATTCTGATCGGTTTCAACCAAATTGAGTATTGGTTCGACTTCGACTAGCACTTCGATACTTCAAAACTTCAAGTTATATCGAGTTTAATTCAACTTCGACTTGCACTTTGACTTTTAGTTTGACTTCAAGTCGCCAATTTTGCTTGTTTCGAGTCCTAATTGCCTGTCCGAGACTCCAAGTCTGATCACCTAGGTCGATGATCTGGATCGAGAGTCTGAGTCCAACTTCGAGTTTAATCAAGTTAGATCGAGTTTAATTTCACTTCGACTAGCACGTTGACATTAAGTTCAACTTCAAGTCGCCAATTTCGCTTGTTTCGGGTCCGAATTGCATGTCCGAGACTCCGAGTCCGATCACTCGGGTCAAGTATCTGGATCAATTTTGCACGGTCCACTTACAATCCATAAACCCTCCCCAAAAAAAAACAAAAAAAAAAGTTTACAACTAGTCAACCATTGTTGCCGAGCTTGAGCTGCGACTTCTCTCTGTGTTAATCTTCTCGTACAAGCCACAATCAACTGCACTTCCCTGCACAATCTGGTACTTCCTCTCAATCCCTTTTCTTTTGAGCAATTTCATGCATTTGAGAATCAGATTAGTATGATCTTAGTGAAAGTCCAGTGCTTTTTATGAGCTTTCGAAGTTTTAATTTCATATTAGGGCTTAATTTAGCTAATAATTCTTCTTTTGATTGATATTATTACATGTTTAGAGCTTGATTATGCAATTTGTTACACTTGATTTTTTATGTATGTTTTAATTTATGTTGATGAGGAATGATTAGGGGTTAATCCCAATCTAATTACAATTTTTGATTGATTGTTTGTTTGTTATTGAGGGATTTAGGTTTTAGTTAAGAAATTACGCTGCTTTTTTTTTTTTAGTGATCATTGAGCAGTGATTTTTGTGGTGGGACCCTTCCCCCGGACCCTCGCCTTACGGGGACGCCAATGTGCACCGGGCTGCCTTTTATTGAGCAGTGATGTTGTAACTTGTAAGGTTTAAGATTTCGGGCAGTGGGTGGTCTTCATCTTTGATCCGAAACCATAGATTGCTTTAAGAACATCCTCCAGTAAAGCTAGATTATGGGTATCGTTTTTCGATTTGGGTTACCTCGAGGAAAGGATTAATATCTTATGTACCCCTAATTTGATCAGAAAAGATTAAAGGATCGTTTTTTTATTGTGATCACATAATGAGTTACCCTTATAATCAACCATTTAAATTGTGAATTTAGAGCTGTCAGTGTGTTTATACTTGATTTCTATGTTGATTTGGATTGTGAGGGCTTCAAACTTGGTTAGGAAATCAAGGAACAGAGCAGGAAAGATTTTTGCTTGGGTTATACAATGCGTGGCTTTTGGATGTCATTTTCTCGGGCTCGTTTGGAGTACTTAATGACACTGAGTATTAATTGTTGCAAATTTCGTTGCCTTCACAGGTTATGGCAACGGTAATGCAAGTAGTGAAGAAGTTCTTTATTACATCAATCTTTATGTGGATACTTCCGGTAGCTATTTTATATGGCTTTCAGCATGATTTGTTTCCTGGTATGGCTTTCAAATTTGTTAAATACTGTTCTGTTGAAATTCTCTATATTTTCTGATTTTTTTTTTCTGTAAACAATTCTTGTCCGAACCCAATACTTTGCATGTTATGTTATTAGTCTGCCCTTGCACCTGCATTTGCATTTAAGTTATCAGATATTCACGTTCATGTGCATCGCATAGATAAGCATGCTTTTAGGTGTGGCACATTTTTTGGCTTTGACATTGATTTAATATGGACTTTACACCATATTTTAGACGGAAGAGTCACCTAAATTTTCTTTCGCCAATGATTTATTATTATTATTATTATTATTATTATTATTATTATTATTATTATTATTATTATTATTATTATTATTATTATATGCTTGTACATGCAACATTGTGTCTGGAGTTTGGAGTAGAAATGGGCTTGGAACTGTAACACTTGCACTGTTAGCTAAGCACAGGACTCTAAATACGTTGACTGTAACAGTTTCACTCTAGAGCCTGCCCTATATATGAACCTTTGTCGTAGACATCTGAAGTCAGAACCTTAAAACTGGTCACATGGACTACAGTTCCTGATTGCAATGAGCTCCAAGCAAGAGTCAGAGGTAATCAGCTTGAAGCGTGCAGCATTAGTGGCCTTGCCTTACATTAAAGTAATACACTTCTGGTTTTCAGGGTTGCTGAAAGTTTGGAGTCCTATTATGTAGTCGTCCACTTAAGTGAGCCATAGGTGGAAGACAGCTCCATCAAAGATAAGCCATAGGACCTAATGATTTGTATTTGCAGACGTCACTGTAAGATGTTTCATCTTTGAGATAGTGTTCATAAAAACAGTCCTAAATATCGTTCACAGATGTATACCTGGACGTCATAGACCAAGAACCTTACGTGACAGATGCCTGACAATGTTGGAAGCCCTATGATAAAGTTCATTTATGCTATGATAATTCATCGTTTACGTGAACTTAAGTTAAAACCGACAGACAGCCCTTATGGGTTGGGAGCCATTAGCCACAGCTTTTGGCTTTGGGTAACAAGAAGCAATAATGGGGCATTGTGATATGTCATCTTCTCAGGCTGATCTATAGCCAATGAGAGTTAGGAACATGACTTTTGAGTTAACATCCTTTTATGTTGTGTAACTTGGATAATTTTCAGTGATAGGAATTGCTAGCACTTCAGATGGTGTCACTTTAGTTTCAGTCTAACACCCACATAGATAATTGACCCTATTGTACTGTGCTTGAGTAGTGTTTTAGCATACAAGTTTTTCGACCTTTGGGTTTAGAGATGTTAGGCCCTTTCATAATGAAAGCATGAAGAACAACCTTTTTTTCCCTTGAGAATGATCGATCATACTACATCCCAAAATGAGTGTAACTGTGTAAGACATTTCTCTGTCTCTTCTCTTCTGCAATTTATTTTGGATTAATGCAGTATAGCACTATAGCTTGGTTTTTGATATCTTTTCTATTGGGTGTATAGAAAGGGTGGGCAACTTTGCCGCTATCACATAATCTTTTCCGCTTAGCTTGTCTGTTACTTCAATATGCTTATTTTCCACCCATTTGATAGGTTCTTTTTATTAGTGGTACATTTATAGCTCACTGTTAATGATGCCCTTTTACTTTGTGGTGCTTTTATATATAGGCTCAGTATTAGTGCTCTCCTTTCCTCCTTGTTAGGTTGTAGATTACAATCCTTAACGTGTGGTGGTATACTGCTTACAGGCTTAGAGAACCTTTCCCCGTACTCGCAGACACTTTTGGCTGGCTTTCTTGCCGTTATATCAGTAAATGTGGTAATAGCATATTACATATGGTTGGCAATGAAAGAGCCATCACATAAGCATGAGCCAGATCCTACATTTGTTGCCAAAGCAAAAGCCAGTGTTACACAGTCTGTACCCAAGAGTGAAGGAAAGGAGGAGTAGAACATCAATGGGCCTCTAATCACGGACCTGCCAGCGTAGTCAGTGAATTCGAAGATTAGGAATGGCAGAATCACATTCACTGAGCATAGGGTGGTAACTCACAACACTCAGCAAGACCCTCAATGAGCTAATGCCAGCAACACCGAACAAGGAAGTCAGATCGGTGAAGTACTACGCAGCAATTGAGTTGCTTCTTTTACCATTGGATTGAGCACTTACGAAAACATGTCCTAGTTATGCTATACCTATATTCTTTGGATCTCTAGAATTATACACTTGATCTCAGGATTCATGAGGATTTACCATTGTCTGCCTAAAGGCCTGTTTCCTTTCTGTTTCTCTTTTACATTCTTGTAGTGCTGACTTTCATTCCCATGTTATTTTTCGCCATTTCGCATGTAAAAAAAACTTTCAGCGACTTCTTCGAGCAATGTTGCCCAGTTCCTAAACAGATAGTCACTCCGTTCTTTAGAATTGTATACGGGTGATTCGAATATGTGAGAAGACGTTAAACCAAACATTAACAACAAAGGGAATGAATGGAGTATATCTACACACACCTTTGTCATGTTTGTTTATATGTTTAGGGGCTGTTTGGCACTGGCACAACTCACATGTCGATGTACCAAAAAAAATAAAAAATTCACATGTCGATTCATATTAGGCGACCCCAAATTATTATATGAGTAGTCATGGTTTTGAAGTACATTCACATAGTGCGCTACAAAACTATGCTGGGTGTGACAAATCTTCGTCCTTTTTCTTAGTGAATCTGGTTAACTTAGGTCAGACAGCAATAGCATGTCTTAAGGCTGAGGGTACGCGTAAGATGCCCTATAAATAGTAACACCTTGAATTTACGACTGATGAATTTGTGGTAGATTGTAGAAACTGCACCTGTGGTTAGTGGGTATGTCTCTAAAAAAGGAGCATAACTAACCCAAAGAGTAACACAGACTCAACATCTGTGTCAGCCCTCTCACATTCACCCATGTGTGACAATCATATCACCTTGACTATACCTTAACTATGTAAATACGGTACATAAGTAATGTCATAGCACAAAAAATAAAAAAAATAAAAAAAAATAAAAAAAAATAAAAAAAAATTAGAAAACCAAAAATATGAATCTTTATAAAGTTTGGCAATGGCTAAAAGACACACTATTTATCATGTATCATGTGCTAAGATTCAAGGAAATATTGGCTCCTGTGGGTCATATTATGCTTGTTTTATGCCATTTTTATCATATCATCATTGGATTCTCCTATAATAATATGTATTAGAGGTAATAATCCTTTGCAATGATAAACTGGTACAAGTTTTCACAGGTGCCATAAACAAGCTCAATTCTTCTCATTAGATTTAAGATATAAGATAAATGATGATTTTACCATATTCACATCTGTTGACGATCCCTCTAAAAAAAACACTAATTAATCCAATGCGTGCAAATAAAATTACTACCGTAAAAAAAAAGTATTATATCACAAGCAGTACTAGTCTACTACAATAGCATTACTCAAGTTGTTCAAGGTCTCTTGCAGTCTTGCTGAAACTCAGATAAGGGGATGAGATGTACGCAACCTTATCCCTATGTTAAAAATGTAGAAACAAACTATTTTCGGATAACCTATAAGTACCATTTTGGGGTGTAAGAGACATTTATAAATGGCATACTGCCATAAACTTGTGGAGTTATCTGGAAGGCAAATTAAAGGGCATCTTTTGGGTACAACAAAGTTAGGGTAGTACATCTACTTAGCTAAGAGTACATTGGTTCTTTTCCTATTTTTCATGCCCCTCTTTTGTTACCTTCTCTTTTAGGGGTGCCCCTACTATAAAGGTAATATTAAGGGTCACATAAAAAATCTTTCCACTCTGCTTAGTTTGTACTCCTAGAGCACATGTTTCTTGTTTTTACTTTTATTTCGTTTTGATTTTGGAGTTTTCTGATCTCAATTAGTCCGATATCTCTTAGTC
Organism: Spergularia marina; assembly: GCA_963680865.1. Taxonomy (NCBI): domain Eukaryota; kingdom Viridiplantae; phylum Streptophyta; class Magnoliopsida; order Caryophyllales; family Caryophyllaceae; genus Spergularia; species Spergularia marina. Next base: position 22,500,562 of record OY804551.1, on the reverse strand, counting down.
ATAGTCTTGGTTAGATTTGTACATCCAGTATGGCTGCTTCAGAACTTGTTGGAAATCGTCGCTATCATAGTTGCCCAAGATATCCGCTAGTTAGGCTGCTAGGACCGGAATCCGAAACTAGAACCACTATGCAAATCTAACACCAGTTTTCGACATGCAAACAATATGAAAATAAATGGTTCATTTGCATATGATTGGAGGGAGTATAGCAATTGAACAATGACAGCATTGAAATTTTCGGGCATGCAATGTAGCAAATTTGAGCTAAATTTGTATAACTTTCCACCATCTTATTGCTATCAGTCTTCTAACTTAAAGTGATTGTTGTAAAGACGTTTCTTTTAGTCTAGATTAGAGGAGTGTTATTAAAACAACTAATATACTTTGTAACGTTAATCCTTTAAGCACTACAGAAAATTATACCTTACTTATTTTAATCCGTACATTTAAAACACTATAGAAAAACTAATACATAAATCCTAACCTATAAACCAGGGAGACAGCAATATGATGTCTCAATTTATTTATGAGGTGTGAAGTTATAACCAAACAAACGGCAAATTTATAACGAACCCTACTGAATCCACAATATAGTATACGGAGTACATTGCCCATTGCTGCGTAACCTTCAACCACTAGATCTACTTTGCATTTATCTGCAAATCTATTATGTCACTTATCACAGCCTGCAAATAAATGTTGTGCCCATATACTAGTTAAGTTCATACATACTCTATGTGTGCCACCTGTGTCCATGTATATGTCCTTCGTTGGAACATTCGGTTTAAACTAATACGAGTACCTGTTTAATTTTTCATAATAAACTTCATCTTTCATACTCCGACTTACATTCACAAGCATTGCAACAATTGAAATTGCTAGTAATGTACTAATTGAAACAAAGTTGTAATATTATGCTCTTCTAATAGTGCCAGATATCGTAGTACCTTTCGTTTCTTCTTTGGTCGACCATTTATTAATCAAAACTTCACTTTGACTACATCTAAATACGACCTTAATTAGTCGAGTACCTAATACAGCTAATAGAGTTGTTGGTGAATCTCCCAATGCCTATTACTCGTATCTCATAAACGGTACGGTGGTAGAGCTTAAACTCGTGGATTCCTTCTAAAACGAAATTAAATTGTTTTGGTACGCGCGGTTGTACTATTGTCTAGGTTCAGTTATTTGGTTTAATGGCTTAATCATTGATGTTATGAAAATTGACAAGGAAGATTTGCACATATAAATATATAATAGTTGATTATTAGTATCACCAATCGAATGTAAAGATAGTGAGTGATGTCATCACAAACCATGAAATCTTATAGATTCACAGTGTCTGATATGATTATATATCAACCCTAGGTAAGCTAGTGGGTGCCTGAAATCCATTGTTTTACTTATCAAACATACATAGATTATACATTAATTAATAAAGTAGTTAGTAAAAATAAAATAAATAAACACTTTATCAAGCAGCATTTTGATGATTGCCATTACTAAACAATATATAATCCTACACTTCCAATTATTTTGAAGTTTAATTTGAACCAACATAATGATAGCGTCTTTGATAATTTTAAGGGAATAATTGAAGAAGAAGAACAAGATATACCGAGAAATGATCCACACTATGACACTACTAGTATAGACACATTACCAGAGTTCCACCACTTCGAATTATTACTATATATGGTCTTGAATTATAGTATGGAACTATGAATCAATACAGTCGACATCAAGTCTAAGTCCAAATTAGATTAAAAATGCACATCCTTGAAATAATTTGACACATATTACATTCTTAATTGACAGCATATATTTTACTTATTGATCGTTTGGTTGCCACTCAAAATCATGAATTAATTTTTTTGGAGTTGTTTGGTTGCCTAAAATCGTGGGAATTGAGAAATTATTGGTATTTCCAATTCATACAAAATGGAGGAATTGACTTACCTAGCCCCCCTTGGTAATTGACAATTTCTGTGGAAATTCAATTCATACCTGCAACCAAACAGTTTTGATGTGAATTTCTACAACCTGGGAAATAGAACTTCATGGCCATTCCGAATTTCCGTATGGATAATGCTAGAAGTCTACAGAGTAGACACCCAAAAGTGTCTACAATCAGTTTTAATTTGACTACACTATCAACATTTTACTAGTCACACGATTAATTTTACTGCTTGAAATTTTCATTGCAATTAATTTTACTACTCCGATCTCAATCTTACTACTAGTAACTCAATTTTACATTGTAGACAAATTAACCGTATCTACATACACTCCTCTAGACCTCTAACAATTTGCAAAAGTTATTATTAGTGTTGACAATACTCTTCTTTCTTAACGATGATGCACAATATATTACGAAATAATGTTTGGCATGTTACATGTTGTATTAGTATTATTTTCACTTTATTAAGATAGGAATTTTTCACTTTTACTTTGGTAGAACTTTATCACTTTGTTGGGAATCTGCTTGTTGAGTCCACATAAGCAGAGGAATAACTGAATTAGTTGTTGGGGTGTCAACCCAAGTCCCACATTGAAGAAAAAAGGATCAAAATCCTTGTATATAAGTTCCACCTCCACGCTATATAGTATGAGGCCTTTTGGGTTGAAAAGATACCCATGTTTGAAAAACCGTGCGGGCTGGTAGTCGGGCCCAAAGCGGACAATATCATACTAATTGTGGAGCCGGTGGTTTGGCAGTCCACAACAAGTGGTATCAGAGCCACGGTTTAAAGAATCCTGTGGTGGAGTGGAATCTGGCGTTTGTGGGCATCCCCCCTTGGTAACACCTCGCGACTGTGTGTCTCCGTATAATAAACGGAATGAGGTCTGGCCATGAATTGGGCCTTGGTTTGAGGGGGGGATTGTTGGGGTGTCAACCCAAGTCCCACATTGAAGAAAAAAGGATCAAAATCCTTGTATATAAGTTCCACCTCCACGCTATATAGTATGAGGCCTTTTGGGTTGAAAAGATACCCATGTTTGAAAAACCGTGCGGGCTGGTAGTCGGGCCCAAAGCGGACAATATCATACTAATTGTGGAGCCGGTGGTTTGGCAGTCCACAACATTAGTAGCATATAATCATAAACCTCTAAAGTCTAAGAGTGACTAGTTCATCCCACTAATTGCAATTTAAAGAAGATGAGAGACATCACTACCTTAGTATTAGCAGACCCCAGCTCGTTATTTCGAGCAGTAGTAGCTCACCTTTAATTTGTGCTTTCTCTTTCTTTTCTCTTGAGACCCTTTGGTTTTTTTTTTTTTTTTTTTTTTTTTATCAAATTTGGATATTCTATGGAGAGGAACTACGTATGTACTATACTGAGTGGATAAACTTCTGGATTATGATTTATAACCAAAATTGATCATAAGAATTACAAGGGAGAGTTTTGTTGCCACTGTATGTCTGCATTGGCTAATATAATCTGGCTCATAAAGGTTTGGAAGGAGGAAATTGAAGGGTATATATATTGAAGGGTGTATGCTTTTCGCTAATCAATTTAGTTTGTCAATTATTATTGGAGAGATTTGTAAGGAAAATGTGACGTGACTCTTTCATTTCATGACTTCCTTTTTTTGGCTTTCTCCGGCACACATTGTTCGTCCATTATATAGGTCGGTTTCACTGTGTGTAGCTAATCGAATTTTACTAACTCATTAGTCTTATAAAAAGAACACGCCAATTTAGTTATTCAAAAAGTTCCTAACATATAATTTTGTATACGGAAGAAAACACGAAATGATAAATAAATTTATGTCCCCTCTACCCTCCAATATGTGTAACCACACGGTTAGAAGTAGTTTTCACATAGTGTGACATTAGATAAAGTTCATTGTAAGCTAGTGTCATGTTTTTGGCTGATGATTTTTGTTTTAGGATTCTCTACTCGAGTGTAATAGGCTTTTTTTTTTTTTTTCTTTTTCATTTTAACATGTCGAGTGTGATGGTTAATGTTCTTTTAAGTACCCTATGAAGCCATGACTAATAGACACACTCCATTGTCCATTTATACGATATTTTCTTCGATCAAAAGAAATTAATTACTTTAGGTGATTAAGCTATGAGCTTGACACTTACTGATTACGGGTGAAATTTTTTACCATTTCCCACTATTTTCCCGCGAGTAAACACTCAATATACAATAATGAGTATGTTTCTTAGTATATATCAGCATCGGTGTCCGTCCTCATGCAACATAACTCATAAAGTGACAAACTTCCTTCTCTACAAGGAATTGATCCAGTGCCAACAGCTGGACGATAGAGGCCTGATGCCTAAGTTAATATCATGTGAAGCAAACCTAAACATGAGTAATTTACGTTTTGTCTTTAGTGAACAAAGGCATTCAATTTTGATAGCTTATCAAGTGTACAATATCTTAAAGAGGTAGGTGGGGGGTTCCTAATTTTGGTAGCTTCTTCCTCACCCCAAGTCAAGCACAATTTTTAGGAAGATTGTTACAAAAACAAGCAAACTTCCAAAAAAACCATGGCCCAAAATTTAACAAAAACTTCCCAATGAAACCAACCAAATCAAGTTGAGCTAAATTTGACGACTCTCAAGAATTGTTCAATGCGCAATGGATGGATGTTTGTTTCTTTATAAAAACTTAGAAAAATATAATATTGATACAAATGCGTCTGAAAACTAGAATTTGAAACTTCAGTTTGAGGTGAAAGTTTCATCGACTGTGTTATTACAGTTGTTTTAGACATGTGTGTGGAACGGAATGATTCTAGACTAAGAGTTCTTGTATGACTACGCAAATTTGACTAAACTAATTATTACCCATTACCCGACATGTGCTTTCTTATCAAGTGTAGATCTATCTCGTAGTGTAAGGATCATCGAACCTTAACCTACTATACTATCTTCGGTTCTCGAAATCTAGACATTATATTATACTATACTATATACTATGATCAATTCCAAACCAAAATTATTGACCATGTTTTGTACATATGAATGAATGAAAAGTATAGGAGTAACCCAATAGAAAACAAAAATCATTAAACTATACCTACTTGTCTAATAAACCCACCCATAAACAACCCGACCGTTGCTCTTGATCATCGAATCCGAATATCTCATCTCCTTCACCTTGAGCAAGTTGCCATGTAGAATGACAATAATACCCTCCATCCCTCTGAGTTTTACGATCGAGGACAAGGTCTGGCAAATCAAACAAAGACTCCTCATAATTGCCATCATTATGCTCATGATCATGTTGTCTTGTGGACCCCACTGAGCTGGACCACTCAGAGTTAGCTTCAGAAGAGGACAAACTCGTGGTGGTTGATGATGAAATAGACCTAGATGGGCTACCTTGGCCTATCGTTACCTTGACTTCGGCCGCGGCCTTAGAAGCCGCGGCTTGAATGTCCTTAGGACATGTGGACTCTGGCTTAGGTAGCAAATGTGCCTGGTTTGGAAAATTGAGAAATGCATTGTGACCCTTGATGGCTAAAGCCGCCACGTCGTGGGCCCGAGCTGCCATCTCGGCTGTTGGATACGTTCCTAGCCATATTCTTGATTTTTTCCTAGGCTCTCTAATTTCGGACACCCATTTTCCCCAACTTCTCTTGCGTACACCTCTATACGTAGGCTCATTATTATTATTATTATCATCCTTAGAAATCATATTATCTTGATTTTGATCATAATTCTTATAATTATGATCATTTTCCTCCTTGAATTGATCATCATTCTTCTTCTCCTTAGAAATTCCACAACTTTCCTTCTTGTTTAAGACTCTTTTGGACCCTTTTTTGATGTTATAACTCACATTTGTGGTGTTATCATCAATGCCCATATAGGTTTTCGACGAGATTGAGTTTGAGGATGACGAGGAAGTCAGAGAGGTCGTGGTAGAGGTAGAGGTAGATGAAATGGGTGTATGGAAGAAAAAATCTAGTTTTTCAAATGGAATACTAGTAGTGTTATGTGCTTCCATGTTGAGGAAAGGAAGGAACTTTAGTTTATGTGTGTTTTATTTTGGGGTTGCATAAGTTTTTTTTAGATGAAAATAGGAAGAGTAAGGGGTATATATAATTACATGTATGTTGATGTCCAATTTTTATAGTAACACAAAGTTTTAAAAGAAAGAAAAAAAAAAGGAAAAATTAATGGGGCCCCAATTTTGGCAAAATTGATGGTGTTACAGACTTACAGTTCATTTAGTATTGATACCCCCCATGTGGCGAACTTGATTGATACATGGAGTATTATGGGTTTTCCAGTGATTTAGTCTATATTCTTAAAAAAAAAAAAATACAATTTTTTTTGTCTACCTCTTTTTATTTGGAGTTTTTCATAAACTGGAGGCTTTTGTTTATGTAATTCTACCCATCCATTTATCATTTTCCAGGTGTAGGATATAATCTTGAATATGTCAATTTTTGTATCTATTTTTTGAAGGTAGGAAAGTGAAATGTTGGTGCAAAAATGGTTAATGTATGAAAAAAATCTACTAATTTCTAAGTTGGGTTAAATACATACGGCAACAAATTCTCGTCAAATACGAGACTCCGTCCTAATTAGGCTGTTCAGCTCTATCTCAACTTATCTACTCATTTGCTCATGTGCATGGTTAAAATTGGCAAACTTTATTTTATACATAATATGTGTAATATGTATGCATTGTCAACAGTCATAAACTCATAATTGCTATAGTACAAAGTCTAGAAACCAGAAAGTTCTTTACCCTTAGATAGTTTAATTAACTGTTTTCAATAAGAAATATCTTTTAGATATCTCAGTTAAAAAATTTCAAAAATGGAATTTGATTTAGCTTCGTAAAATCATGCATTCTTTATCACTTTCGTAATTCATACGGAGTATAATTTAAATTCTCTTTAGTAAATTATATTTTATGCTATATTTACATGGTCTTAATTGAAAAAGTCTAATGTGATATCACGTATTCACGTACAAACACACCCTAAATTCGCACTTAAACCCTATATGATTCAATCTAAAGAACAATGATTCGTATCAGTGAATACAGTGATAACATCCGTTCAATTAAAATCAGATAGCCTACTCTCTCAAAACTTTGAATGAATCTACTCTAACCATTGGTTTGATTCCACAAAAATTTGTTTGATAATTTTTAATTTGTCCTAAATAAATCTGTTCTGACTAGAAGAAGAAAACAAAAAAAAAAGCAATTATATCAAACAAAGTGTCAATCGAAACCACTTAAATTATGCCATATATGAAAACCGTTGGAGGAGTAAGATCTTTTTCAGGGGGACCTTCAGAGGTTTCCAGTTTCAATCAGATTGAATGCCATAACTTTTGGTAGACACCCACCGCATTTGATGCATTGTTGATTGATAATTGACCAACAAAAGTTTGGAGTATAATCATCTAATTTGCTTCTAATAGGAAATCAATTTCCCATCGAACTACTATATGATGTCATTTGATTTATATATCTCTACCTAACTAAATACCAAAAAGGTCTGTATAATTGCATATTTTTTTAGTATCTATTCCACTACGATTTGCATTTAATTACACGAATTTTTTTTATAATTATGTGCTATCTATAAATCAAGAGATGTATTAATTAGCACTTCATTGAGTTTACGATTGATTCAATTAGTTTAAGACCGTGTCGTTAGAATAAATATACTACATAGTATATTTCGTTTAATTTATACTCCCTTCATAAAATTATATATGATGTTCTCACATTTCGAGATTTTCCCTTTATCCATCAATATCTCATAAGATATGTTTGAAAAAATTATGAAAATATACTTGGGTGAAAGGATTTTTCAATGCGAATTGAACGGTATATGTTTCGTAATTTTTCGATATGTATTTCTATCTAAAATAGCAAGTCAAAGACTTGCCTCATAATCCAAAAACGTCAAATATTTATTTATAGAGGAGGTACTAAATAACGAGATATACTTAAACGCTTCATATTATTAAAAAAAAAAACGGTGAGATTGACACAGTGGCACAAGTATGTACATGCATGCATTTCATGTTAGGTATAGACATTACATTAACTAAGCTATAATTATATTGAGATCTCATTTTAATGTTTGATATAGACCTACTTTAATATTGTCATTTTAGATAATCGGTAATCAATCCAATAGTAAGGAGTACCTTTAACTTGAATTTCCCTTTGAAATGATCTATTAGTAGTATATTATTATTATTATTATTATTATTATTATTATTATTATTATTATTATTATTATTGCTGTTATTATTATTATTGCTGTTATTATTATTATTATTATTATTATTATTATTATTATTTAATCACATAATTATTATTGTTATTATTAACCCAATGAAAAACAATCTAGGGCATCTCCTTTTAACAATTTTGAAATATATCGAAATAATTAAGATGTTCGTTATACTTTGTCTATTATTTGAAAATACTCGTTCAAAATAAATAATCTATCATTTTTGTATAAATAACTTGTTCCATAAAAATGTCTTCTTTAACAAGTTTATACAAACAATTAGTATCAGTGTCTCATAGTCTCACTATATATAATTGCACTTATATATTGGCACTAGAAATCACACGTATAGACTTACATGGTTTCCTTGATTTAGTAGTCCACATCTACGTTGTAATTTCGCCAGCTGTGATTAGTCTTGCCTAATTTCGATTTGATGAGCTGTTACTTGTATAGTAATGTCTACACTACATACTTCACAAACAAGTTACAAGTATACTTCACGTACCACTCACAATTTAAGCTGTCTAGCAAATAATAACCTCTATTCTATACTTCCTTCTCATACCAAAATTTAAATTGGCGAAATTTTTATGCATGATCGTATATCAAAATTTGTTGTCGATGGGTATTATATAAATACGTCATCAAATTTGTAATTTACTAATTGCATAAAAGTTAAATTCCATATCTTAACATATTAATGACGGATTCGACACATTGATCGATAACATATTAACATGTTGCTCACCATATAAGACTTCCTCTGTCGTATTCGATTTCTAAATTATGTAGCTACTTACAGATCATTGGAAGATAATCACTAACCAACCAGTAAATTTGGGTAATATAGAATATTATTATTAATATTAACTTGCATGTTGTGACGGGTTAACTATAGATTATAGAAGGTTAAGCTTGTTATAGTTATAGTGTCATCTTCACCTTGACCTTAATACACTGATTTTTATATAGAAGTTATTACAAAAACATGACCAAGCTAAATCTTTAACCACAATTTTGTACCAACTATGAACCAATTATATCGTTCTTTCATTCCATCATCCAATTGTTTCAATGTTGAAGTAATTGTGTACGATTGCGAGGGGCGATTACCTTTATATCCAATTGAGTTTCGATATATAACTACAAACTCAGTCAAATATTTGTCAAAAACTCAATACATACGTCTAATTAATCCTTCTTCCCGATGCCAAAGGGGTACCAATCTTTTGGTTGTAGTGTTAAAAGCAATAGGTCGGATTCCAATCTCCATCAACATATATAATATAATCTATCAAAATTATTTACGTACCTTAATCACATTCCCAAAGTTATCCGTTTATAAACAGATATTATATATGATGTTCTATAATCTACTCCAACATGACCTCTTGTTTACATTTTGTTTTCTTTACATTTCTAATCAAACAAACACAAACTCAATTAGAGTAATTTTCGGCAATGTGAATTTTGACTAATATAGAATCTTATAGACCAATCATGACGAAGTCTTACCTCATAAAAAAAACCCAATATAGTAATAAGATTTCCATGTTGAATAGAAATCTTTCATGTGCAATTCCTTTGTTTTGGGGGAAATGGACAAATTGTGCAAACTCTTAAAACACATGATCCCAAGATTCACGTACATTGATCTTCCTAGAATAACACTAAATAAGTGTTCCTGAGAGAACCAACTTCTTTTAAATAATTTTCTTGTCAAGTTTGTAGGTGTTTATGTGACAGGGTACCCTAAGGGCACTTGAATTAGTATATGTAGGTCTAAGTTGTATGCGGGGCACATGGATAAACTCTACTAATTTACATATCTTTGAGCAGTCAACTTAAGATTATGAGATATGCAACCCTTAAATCTTAAAATTAACTTAGGACGGCGCTTTAGTTTAAGCATTGTAGTTCCTCTTGGTAACAATCCCAAAAAAGCTCTAGGTCTTTTGTACCGTATCTTCTATTCTCTTGTCAGACAAGCCCACATTTTATGGAATGATTTACTGCAGGATACTACAATGCAATACTCCATTTGTTTGATTATACTACTTAGAATGCGTACCGGAAAAAAAAAAAATGGGTCACACACATACATGAGGTGGATTTTACATAGACTCGTTCATTCATCGATAGTTATTTTAAAGATTTTCCTAATGTATAAGATTGCGTACATTACAACCTCTCAGTATCATACTCTTGACTCCATTTATTGAACTTTTTAGTTCGTTGTTATTTGCTTCAAATCCGTAACGAAAACTTATCATCCATGCTCAGGCCCAACTGTGTAAAGCAGCCCAACCTCGTAACCTTAGCATGCTCTGGGATCCAAATCTCAGCGCATTGCTGAACCCAAGACCATATGGTTACAGGCTTCAACCATATATTTGTATGTCACAGATCTACCCCTATATTTGGGCTCCAAATCGTTCCCTGAAGTACCAATGTCAGACATTCGGCACTCCCAACATTAATTGGCCTGGAAGTTTGATACCTGATTCTGACTGGAGTTTAAGCAACTCAGGTTTACCTTTCCTGGAACACGACACTAGTCGTGAAGAGAACATACACAGGTCCGAATTTAGCATAAGTACAGGCTTTCTGATAAATCAACCTGTACAACCATTATTTCAAAACCTAGTTTACGTCTTTACAAAAAAATAACCGAACTTACTGCAGGATAATTCTGACACAGGTGTCTACGGAAAGCCGAAGACAGATATATGTGGGCTGAGGTTTACAGAGGGTCGTTATAATGCCTTATGGCAACATTATGCAGGTAATGCCACACAAGTCGTAATCAGGAAATGAGTCATGTTACTCCTGTCACCAGATTTCAAGGTGTGGGAAACCAAAGTAAGCATCTCAGATGAAGGCAAAACATGTCTCAATCAGCCATATCTGATGAGCATTGATTACGCGAAGCATCAACGACAACGGAAAGGAAAACAAACAGCAACAAAAAGTGGAAAACAAAAAAGCACAAACAGTCAACTTGAGATGCTTGAAGTGTAAAAATGATTGCAAATATCCATAGAGATATTAGCATTTCAGGCATTAAGAGAGTGCACAAATGACACCATGGTTTCCACAACCTATAGCTTAGACTTCTGTAAACTGCCACAGTAATTACACTCCATATAATCAGTTGAATAACCATTATCGTCTGACGGGAGCAGAGGAGCCATAGTACCCCCACAGTTCTCCTTGTCACACACGAATTTCTTAGCGAAATTAGCATAATTTGAATCATCCTCACCAGACTCAGGCGTAAATTTGTTGTTCTCACAGTTCAATTTCAATCCACTGTCAGCCTTAGAATCACAGTCTTCGTAATTCCAATTGGCCTCAACCTTGCATCTGTCACAAAGGCAGGCAAAACCAAAATACTCCAGCAATCTGTCTTTCCTGTCATGGTAGTTTCTATTGACGCGAACATAACTCAAGCAAATTTCCTCTCCCTGAGGAACATTATGCAGCATCCGAATAGTTATATCAGTGTTTCCATGGTTTGCACTATCGAGGTATTCAAAACGACAGGCATTAGGCATGCAACTGTGGTTGAAAAAAGAAACATTTGGATAGATACCATAAGCCCTAATGCCTCTTTCCCTGCTTTCCTGAACAGGCTCCATCAGGTTAAACGAGTTATTAGTCTCCTTGTCCAAAAGAGCTGCTGTCATTTCTACTGACAAAGCAGGAATTCCCTCTGGAAATGAAGGCAATGAGAAGATTGAGTGAAGAAATGTGGCCGTCTCCATATACCTCTCCCCATCACCATGAAGAGATAGTAGAGTCTGAAAGGCAGAGGGAGAAATCATAGCAAGATTGTAGGCAGTCACCAGATATCGAGCCTGAACTTGTCGTTCTTGAGGTTGATCATCCAATAACAAAGGGCAATTTCTCAAATAACCAAGAGCTTTGCACACCCAAGGTGAATGTGTTGAGCTGAGAGCCAAAGACTGACACTTTAAGCAGCAAAAGATAGCATCATCAGGATGAGAGCACAAGGGGCATGTCAATGTTGCAGTATCACCAGTATCTCCTACAGCCAAACTCTTGTAACAATGTGCACAGTGTCTGGAGTACAATGTGCGGTCATCTTGACTCTCTAGACATCTTAAGGGACGGGCAGAGAAGATGAGTATGGGAGACTCGCGCAACACTACTTGGCCTCCCTTCAATGGTTCAGTAGCTACATAACCTCTTCCCTTTCCCTCAATCTCTACCAAACTCAAAACAGCTGACATTGCTGCCTGAATTTCGGATGTCGAAAGGAAACTTCAAATTGTAAGCACTGCAGATTGGGAAAGCAAACATCTTTTAAGTCCCACCTATTAAAATAAATAAATAAATTCATACAGAAGAAAAGTGAATAATTCAATTTCCAGCAACAGGTAAATCAGTAAATCCTAACCATTTCAATGTAAAAATAACAACAAACTGAACTTTCAAGTATTGATGGAAAACAAGGCCAAAAGAACAGCTCAATTTCATCATCAACACAACCATCACCACCAACAATGACGAAATGATTTGAGATTGGCTAAAGTGAATGGTCAGATGAATCAGTCCAATAGGAAAGAGCTCGTGCAAAGCATAAGAACGGTAGGAATAGTAAAGTCATAGTTCCAAGTTCCAACAACAGATCAGCATAACATAGTACCAACAAATCAATTTTTATGCATAAAAATGACTACAATACGTATAAGACATGAATGAAATTAAAAAGTAGACTAAGTATCAAAACAGAGAAGATATACCTCAGAAGAAAGCATATAAGTTGGGAGTAGAGTAATGAACACAAGTATTTTGTGTCATATAGAAGTTTACCTGCTTTGAGATAAGATTGAGACAGAAATCACAAGAGGTTGCATAAAAAACTCTGAGATGCTGCATAGTGATGTCTTTATCTTCGTCTGCTACATTGACGGTCCTTTCTCCATTATTATAATACTTTGGAGCGTATCATGTGATTATTTTACTATAATAAAAGAGTAGACGTTAAACACAGTATTTAAACAGCTGACCTGAAAGAAAACAAACTAAATTGTAACCCTAAAAAATAAAATAAAATAAAAACTAAATTGTAGGTACCAAAATGCCCCTTCAAATTTTAATTCTATTTTTTTTTTTTTTTTTTTTTTTTGGGGGGGTAAAAACCAGGAGCTCAAACTCTGTGAGGGCGAAAAAATTGCATGTTTCAACTTCTTTAGAAACTACATTAACGCGAACCAGCAACTCTGAATCAGAATATTTACACTGGTCAAAATTAACAAATTGATCTAATAGTATTCTTCTAAGGGCAAATCCATTACCCGTGTTTACCATTTCTACGGACGTGAGAGAATAGTAAAGAACTAAACCAACAATGACAAATTACTAATGTTAGAGACTACCAACCGAAGATATGGCGACTTTCAAGTTTCCATGGCTGCACAATTAGTTTCAAGCAAAAACTCCAAGATTATGTTATGTGGCCCAATAGCTCATGCGAGCTCTGCCCCGTACCTCACTGCTATGGCCTCTCCTTCCGCTACATTCCGATTCCCCTTCTCGCTCCTATGAAATATGAGCAAATGATCACCACACAGTATCCCCGTATCCTATCCTTCCACACCAAAGCATGTCATCATTACACACAATTTGTATAACGAAGCCACTGGTGGCTGCCGGCTTCACTCTCCCAGGCGCCCTGTTCCTTCTTCGGTTCCTGTTCTGTATTCACCCGACAGTCAAACCACTGTGTTCAGTTGCGCATTTCTCAAAAGCCTATCTATTTCTAGCTATATACATAAGCCAACAATTCATCTTGAAACCAAGCATTAACATACACTTCCAAATATACAGTCTCCCGGTCAATTCATCCACACTGGAGGACAAATAGGCGGAATCATTCCGCAGATGATCCTCCCTGTTCAACTGCATTACCATGATCTCCCTCAAAATCTTCCCTTTTCTTCTCCTCTATATGTGTGATCTTCCTTTTCTTGGCTAACGTCTCAATCACACTTGACGTCACCATTCTCTCATCAAACTCATGACGAACGCCAACATCATTAAAATTAACTGCTCCAGCAATCTCATCAGTGCTGTCATCGGCATGCAGGTTTATCACTGAACATGGGTCATGGGATCCAAGAGGGACATTTGTTGATTCAGGTTCTTCTGCTATGTCATTAGCACAAGCTTGGCTGGAGAAATCGTCATTGGCAGGGCCATTCTCATCCAAACCCTGAGAAAACCTGAGATGAGCTCTCTCGCCATTCGCTGAGAGAATGTCAGCTGGTAGAACTCCATGAACTGCAAATAATCCGGATGGGGACATGCAGATAGATGACGGGTCCATCTCCATCTCATCGTGGAAAGAATTCTCATGACACGAACCTCTTTCAGCAGAATCATGACACTGTTGTTCAATGTCAAAATTGTTCACATCACCATGGGATATTGTAGTTACAGCATGTTGCTCCATCTTGTCAATCATCCTCTCATTGTTGTCGAAGCTGCCTAGAGCATTCAGCTGATTTTGAAGAAAAACTGTGAGAGAAACTGCATGATCACGAATGACGGAATCATGAGGTACACTGTGAAGGAGTTTGATCAAAGCCTGCTTGTATTGGGTCAGGCTGAGAGAAGGTTTAGAGGACTCCAATTTACGACAAACCGTAGTAACTTTGCAAATATGCTCACACAAGTAGCCCGTATTGGAATAACTGCAATTACACAACGGCAATTCAGAACCAGGATTCAAAACTATATGGACCTTGTCTCGATCTTGTTGGTCTGAGACTTTAGCACATTGATCTTCTAAAATAACATCAGAGTCAGAGATCTTCAATGAATTGCGCCAGGATGTTAATCCATTAACCCATTCATCTTTCCGGTATCGAGAAAAATCATGCTTTCCTGGATACTCATCAAGCCAAAAGTGCGAGTGTACTTTTGTGGCCAGCTTATCAACTGCCCAATCTACACGTTGATACACTGCAGGATCTTTCTCATTTAATACTCTGAGTTTCATCTGCTGGTGATAAAATTCAATTGCTGCACTCGTTTCCTGGCTGGCAACTTGAAGCCTTTGAAAAGTATTAATCCAAGACCCTGCAAGTGTAGAAACATAACCACAAAGACCAGATTTAATTTATCTTTTTTCAATTTGGGAAGAAAAGAGGAAATCACAGCAGTTCATAAGTGTGCTGAAAAAACCAAAAGCACAAGAATAAGGTCTTTCTATAAATAAAAATTAAAAAAGGTTCATTCTGGGAGAAAACAGGTTTGTAGCAGTTCATGACTGGTGCAAAACCATAAGCGCAAGTACCAGGTTTAAAAAAAATATCAATTTGGGAAAAAAAGAGGAATTCACAGCAGTTCATGACACTTTTTATATGTGATTTGTCCCAAAAGATAGCATAATTACACAAAAAATCTACTGGCAGAAACATGTTCAGAACTTTGCTACTGGGGGAGGGGGGCACAATGATTATTGCACCAGGGAGTAAGAGTCGAACCAATTTTAGGGTACCACACGGCCTTTAAATATTCTACAAACTCCGAATTATCCACAAAGTCTGCCATGAAATTGTCAAATACAGTCAAGTTTCCTCGCCCGGAGCAGATCTCGGATAGAATGTGCCCAAGCCTCTTTGACATCTGAAGTCGCAGTTCATTATGAGAACATCTCTTCATCAATTTTTTGTGCCATGCGTGACGAACACGCCAGAGAGACATCAGCACAGAGCACTGAAATACATCCCTGTTCAAAGTACACTATAATGTAAATTCTATTGACAAAACAGAAAAGTCTTCAATATCATGAAGTAAGTGCCGTTTTGCAAAACAGAGAGCACAAGGAAGGTAACAAAAAAAGGCAACAGAAGTCCAATGCCCAAACACTCATTCAGTTAATTGATGTTCAGGAATAGTTACACACTTAAAACACTCTATAATAATATACATAAGGTAAAAAGGCAACTTAACAACCATCGATCTACAACTTTTCAGAATGTTGTGAAACTAACGACATGAGACAAACTGGTGATATCACAAAGCAAGACAGGCAACTTACAAACTGGTGACACAAAAGAAGAAACAGCAGCAATGGACTACTTGAGAATAAATCCCAATTGAAGGATCAACAAAAGAACAAGTAATTAGCAGTCCTCAGCCTTTTATAGCAGATATGTACACAGGTGAGTACTGTAAAACTAAGTAACTTTTCCAGGAGAATGAGCTGAATATCATACCTTAATGCCCTAATGTCAAACAAAGGATCATCTACAATGAATCCCGCTAACTTCCAAGTAGGATCTTTGGTTTGAACCCTGTTGTAAAGAGCCCTCATCCATTTATATACATCCCGGCTCGAAAACCTTGGGGATATAACCCAAGCTACTGGAATGGCCTTGTTATCCGAATTGAAAACAAGAAGGCTGTGTACCGGATACTACACAGATGAACAGAGGGAACGATCACAATCAGTTTCAAACCTAAACAGAAGTGTATGTAACGGAAGGAATATGAGTAATAAAAAATAAAAACAAACCTTAAATTTGTTTGTCCCGAACCTTGAATCAGAAGCTAGAAGACTACAATTACCAAATTGAATCATCTGCTGCAACTGCCAGTCAGTTTGGATACCTATGGTAAATGGTTCAGATTCTGAAAACTCCTCATAAAAGAAAACACATGATGGATGGCTATCAACCCACATGCTCAGGCTGACAGCATCATCTGCATCTAGCTCATACTTAGACCGCCGTATGCTTCTCTCTTGTCTTCTAACATACCTATGCGTTAGAAGGTCATCCCGGTTACAGGGACCCCCTTGCTTTTCCACTGATTCATTGTGTCTCTGCATTATGGTTTCAACAGATACACCAACATAGATCAGAGAGTATACACGAAGACGGAGTTCTTCAGAGATGAAAGGAGCGTACATTGCACGAGTTCCAGCAGACTTTTTGTCAAGTGGACCATGACAGGGTAACCCTTTCTTGTCAAGATGCTTATCCTGATTGTATATGATAAGAGCCACAGAAGGGTCAGCGCAAAGGCGTTTCACAATGAAGTGACAGGTACAACCCCTTTTTGTATTAGGACGCCCAGCTGATTTCTTTTTTGCAACATAAGTTCTACTTCGCCGCACAATTCCACCTTTTCTGTGATCATCTGGGCCAAAGGAACACCAGTACAGTATATACTCAAGAATGCTGTCAACCTTGACCTTGCAACTTACTCCATCTGGACGTCGTCTCCTTGCCTCAACATGAAATCCAGTGGGACAATCTTTATTAGATGATTCCCCCCTAATAAAATCATCAACCCTAGCAAATGGAATACGAGCAACCCTGTCCACACTTTCCTTCCAACCATCTACCTTAGACCAAACTAAATCAGAAGCACAGAACTCCGGGGTTGGAGGACTCTGCACAGGAAGCGAAAGAATCTCATCCCATCTCGCCATCTGCAGAAACCACAGTGATTTTCAAATGGCTGTCATGGAAAGCTGACAAGCTCCAACAACTGAGAAATAAGTTGAATGAAAGGCGGCTTTACTACTAGTGTTAGGGTTTTTTGAGGGGTCAATGATATTAATAATCCAATGATTCCAATCCAAAGCTCTTTCTCGCCATTTCTTTCACTTTGGATTGTAGTAGCTTCTTTAACTA
Organism: Spergularia marina; assembly: GCA_963680865.1. Lineage (NCBI taxonomy): Eukaryota > Viridiplantae > Streptophyta > Magnoliopsida > Caryophyllales > Caryophyllaceae > Spergularia > Spergularia marina. The sequence continues at coordinate 22,482,646 of OY804551.1, read as the reverse complement.
AGGGTATAACTACTCGCACCAAAACTCAATCAACCAATGGCAAAACATGTTAACAACCATTCCAATTACACCAAATTTCATAGAAAATGTAATCGCCATTATTTCACCCTCGAACTTGATCAAAAAAACATCACTAATCGTTATACCACACAATTCACCACATCGCCAACATCATAATGCATATATCGCGTTTCAATCATCACAATAGTTCCATAATCATTCTCCTAGCCACATGATACTAAGTTCATAATCACCTTGCACATAAAAAAAATAAAATAAAAAAAAAACAAAAAAAAACTAAATTGACATGATTTTCTACGCTATTGAACACCGTAAAGGCGTAAACTACTTTTCCAAGCTTAAATTACACGCAAAGCAATCGTCTTCGCCATCTTTGATCGAATTAAATAAATTACAATTAACAAATAAACATTACGAAGAACTTAATTAATGCAAACTCTGTAATTTCATCAAAAACACCATTTTTTGAGATTCTAATGATAAAAGAAAAGAAAAAAACATAAAATGTGAACCAACCACCACCAGCCGCACACGGATGAAGCAAGGGTGGCCGGAAAAGCGGCGGCGGTGGTGGCAAGTGCGGTGGAGCTGCGTGTTAATTTCCGAATTTAATCAACTAGTAACCACCAAGGAGGAACACGTGGCTTTCCAACGCGATAATCATACGACTACCAGGGCGGTGTTTGCGGCGGCGTTAAAGGAGGGCGGCAGATTTTAGTTCGAATTTATGCTATAAAGCAAGGCGAGAGAGATGAAGAACTGAGGGAGGAGGAGAAAGATGACTTACCAGCGGCGGCGTAGGGCGGAGAAGGAGTGGCAGTGACGGTGGTCGGTGGTGGAGGCGCAGTAATCGCAGAAGAGGATGAGCAGGCGAAGGAAGAAGATGGGTGAAATGGTAATTTTTGTTTTAAACAAGGGTTACGAGTTACGTCTAATTGAAAAAGAGTGTAGAGATAAAAAATTAAAAAAAAAAAAAAAAAAAATTATTGGTTTCAAAGAGAATACGAGTTCATTATAGTCTCGACTCTCAATTTGCATAACCAATTAACCACTAGTTATTGGTTTGATCTCGGCTTTGTACGTTTTTTTTGTCTTAAATTTTAATTTCTCCTTTATACTAGTATCAGTTTTGGGGTTACCCCTTAGACAGTAAGGATTCTATTTGTCGTTTCTCACTGCTTACTTTATCTAAAGTAATTAGATCCATACAATTTACTTTTAGGGGTGTATATCCTCAAATTTACCATATACTCGTAGATTTTACTTTGAATCACAAAGTTTATATCTTCATACTAGAAGTTAAATTAAATAGTTGAATTACAAACTTTAATTGATCTGCCCGGAGTTATCCCATTTTCGGATTCTCATATCTCCAACTCTCCGCAACATTAAAAGATGTAATTAGTATTTGAGATTAATAAAACACAACTACCTAATTATTATTTGCAAACCCAAATCAATCTTATTATGGTATCAGAAGAACTGGCATCATGATCAATCCTGAATTCGCAGTATCCTTCAAATGTTCTTCAGGAAATCCATTAAATACGGAGCTCGAATGCAAGTCCAGTTCAACAAGTAGGGAGGCATCTATGGGAACATATACAACAGATTTTAGAAGTGGCATTGTACATCTTGATCTTAGTTCTGAAGCACTTTCAGGAGGTTCCTTGTAAAGGAAGCTCTGATTATATGCTCTCTCGTGGTACTTAGTACAGTAGTAATGTTCAAACAAGGGATATGATGTTAAAATCAAACCTGACTTAGTATCCAACTCCAGAACATATATATATATATATATATATATATATATATATATATATATATTTGACGGAAAACTTAGAGTCAAGCTTGGACTGATATACTTGTGCGAACATAAGTGCCGGAGAACCATTCTCGGATTTCACAACAATGTTCAAATGGAAGCCGTCTGCACCTCCAACGTAACTATCTTATACATTCTAATACAAATTACGCATTTATGCACACATACACTATCATCCAAACGTATGATCGGGGCTAGATTTGCCCCTAGCTAGTGCCACGCACTCTAAAGAAGAGTAGACAAGAAGCCATATATAACAAAAGGGTAATTAAAAAGAAACGGACCTCCGTGTTATTACAATGAAGCAAGGGTGAACAAAAAACGTTCAGGTCCTTAGCTGAACAAAAATGAAAACGTTGATCCCTCAACTCACCCTTAACTCTTCTTGCATGGGTGGAGTCGTCAAGCCTTGCAATTCTTCCGTCATTTTTCTAGGGTTTCTCTCTCACTCCTATAAAGTTCCGATAATTTGAATTCTGATCGATTGTTGAAACTTGTAATTGTTTGTATCCTGTTAGTTTTACATACAAATTAATAAACAAAAAAAAAAAAAATTTATTACGCACAAATAGGGAGAAAATATTACCATTTTGGCAATTGATTTAGAAAATTTATAAACATGTCATCTAATTTTCCAATTTTAACATCTTAATCTAAACCACACGAAAAAATCATCACCCTTTCTTTTTAGAGGGATGATGATGAGGATGTTAATGAGACCAAATATACAATTTCACGTGGTGCTTTTGATTTATGCAAGATTTCATTTGGTGCTTTTGTAGTGTGACACAAGTTTCGTGTTTGTGACATTTTAATTTGATGGGTTTCTTCTTAATTGGGTCAAAATGTTTTGATATGTGCACTCGTCTTTGTGCATTTGTGGTAATTTCTGTTATTCTCTGAATGTTCCACTCCTGAATTTTGTTACAAATACAATGCCTCAAATTTTTAGCTTTTGATGGGTACTCTACATGTTGGTTATTCGGAATAATGTTCCAAATTCGTGTGGATCGATGAGTAGAATCTTAAACTTCAAGTTTGCAATCCCATCCGAATTTTGGGTGTTAGTGTATGTGGTGCTAATTTTATGTGATTAAAGTGGGTGCAAGTTTACGGCAGAGGAAGAGAGTGTGTGTGATGATAGAGTTGGAATCACAATTGGGGAATAAATGGGAACAATCGCGACGCATTTGGCAGGAAGAACTGATAATGATGTCAAGAATTTCTGGAGCAGCAGGCAGAAAAGACACCGCTGCTACAAAATATTGCTCTACTTCATAAAGGTGTAACATACCTTTTTTTTTTAAAGGAAGATATAACATACTTTCCAATGCTCTTTTCTTTCTTTGTATCGACGTCAGTGCACTTTTACATTTGTGTAAGATGATTATACAAAAATACCAACTGTCAACTTTACGCATACTAAGTGTTAAGATTCAGGTCGGGTTCAGAATTTATGGTTATATTTGATCTATTGCCTAGTCTCGTCCCATCCTATTGGGACTTGGGAGGCATTCTTAACCAAGGTTTTTTTTTTTTTTTTTTTTAAAAAACGTGATGATATTAAAATTCTGGTTTTGGCCATGATCAGGTTCCCAAGAGCTCGCAGTGAAGCTCATCATCATCGCACATAGGCAGCACAAGCACAAATACGTTGCAGATGATAACAGTTCCGGAAACAACGTCTGTCATCGACAGGGTCCACTCCAGCTTCCTACAGACTTTCGGCTGTGCAGATGATCCTATACTTGCTCATGACTGACTGCAACGTCTGTCATACTGTGGAGGTGAAATGCGAAGCCAGACAGGTGAAACGAGTACAACTGACAATCCTGTGACACCTGACAGTTTCTTTGATGACTTACCCTCCGACATGTTTGAGATCTAAATCTAAAGATGTTGTTGTATTTGTTTTGTTAATATAACATACGATAAAACAGAGTCATTCTGGGAGTTGTGCTATTTTGTCCTCCTCAGTTAGACTACGATTCTCATAGGAGAAAAAAGCCTTGCGATATTTGATTGATTGGCATAGGAGAGAGAAAAAAAAAAAAGTTGTGTTCTTTTAGAGTGTATAAGATTATAGGGGATGGTTGGTCTCATGTTGGAGATGCAGACTGCTTCCATTTGAACATTCTTGCAGTATCCGAGAAGGCTTCTCCGGCACTTTTCTTTGCTGAAGTATTTCAGTCCATCCTAGACACCTCCAAAGTCTCCATCAAATATGTCCAGGAGTTGGATATTCGATCAGGTATGGTTGTGACATCCTTTGTTTGAACTGTTGTGCCTAAAAGACACCAAACGAGTCTAGCGAAAATTCGGCAGCAATTCGACGCAACCAAATAAAAAACGAAATCAACCAAGAGACCAAGATATAAGTGGAAAACCCTCCAATTCGAAGGAAAAAACCACTGGGCACCAATAATCGATTTCACTAATCAATTTAGCAAAATTACAAGGTTAAAGTTTCAAGCTATGCCCCTAACTCGAAACAGAAAAATCCCAGCCAAAGATTAACTATCATTCGGATCAATACTACTTGATTATCCTAATCAATTGTAGTACCAAAGAATCCAAAAGAATGATACAAAGTTACCTATAGCAATTGATACAATAAAGAGAACACCTCTCTGAAGCTCCCCCTTAGCAAAGCTGATGATGAAATCAAGCCAGGAGCTCTCTCCGTGTTGCTCTGTGAAAATCTCGAAGAAGCCCTCTCACTCTCACTCTCACTCTCCCTCTCTAATTTTCTGATTTTTTTGTGTTGTGTTTCTGGGTTGCTCTCTGTCCTCTGTCGAAAGCCTCAGCCAAAAAAATAAAAAAAAATAAGCACTTTGCTACACCCCTTTTGGTCAAAAAGTAAAGTAGCCTCATGACCCACATAAACAAAACACACGCCACACATTTTCTTTCATTTTTTTTTTTTTCTGTTTTTCGTTTTCTTTTAATTTCAGAAATTGAAAACTAAAAAATAAAAACAATAATAATTAAATTGGGTTGGACCCACCCAACAATCTCCCCCTCCAACCCGATTCGGAGGAGATACGTCTCCTACAACTCACTTGGAGACGATCCCGGCTAGCTTGCAAAAACTTGCAAACTTGTGGCCGGGTAAGACCTTAGTCAACATATCAGCAAGGTTCTTGTCGGTGTGGATCTTTAACAACTTCAAAAGCTCATCCTCGATGACCTCTCTCAACCAATGATACGGACATCAATGTGTTTTGTTCGTGCATGATACATGGTATTCTTGCTCAAATCAATAGCACTTTGGCTATCACAATGTACAGGGTACACCTCTTGTTCCAAACCTAACTCCAGGAGAAACCGTTTAAGCCACAGCATCTCCTTACCGGCTATCACAATGTACAATGTACAGCTATGTATTCAGCCTCAGTCGTAGACAAAGCTACACATTTCTGAATCTTAGATTGCCAAGATATGGCTCCCCCCGCAAACATGAACAAGTAAGCCGAGGTGGATTTTCTACCATCGATATCACCCGCCATATCCGCATCAGTGAATCCTTCAAGTATAGGTTCAGATTTTCCAAAACATAAACACATTTTCGATGTACCCCCCAAATATTTTAGAATCCACTTCACCGCCTCCCAATGGGATTTTTCGGGATTAGACAAGAATCGACTCACTACTCCAACTGCATGTGCAATATCCGGTCGAGTACAAACCATTGCATACATCAAAGAACCAACGGCAGAGGAGTATGGTATGGAAGACATACCTTCTTTCTCTTCATCACTAGTCGGGCAATCTTCTTTTGTCAACCTAAAATGACCCGCTAGCGGCGTACTCACAGGCTTAATGCTCTTCATATTGAACCTTTCAAGTACACGTTCAATATAGCATTCTTGTGAAACCCATAACTTCCCAGCTTTCCGATCTCGTATGATTTGCATGCCTAAAATCTGTTTGACAGGGCCTAAATTCTTCATATCAAAAGACTTAGACAAGTCTTCTTTAAGGCTGCTAATCATATCTTGATTCTGCCCCACAATGAGCATATCATCAACATAAAGGAGGAGAATAATGAAGTTACCATCCGGGAACAGCCTAAAATACACACAAAGATCAGCCTCTGTCCGCGTATAATTATGACCCGTCATAAATGCATCGAACTTCTTATACCACTGCCTTGGTGCTTGTTTAAGCCCATAAAGGCTCTTCTTCAATTTGCACACTAAGTGCTCTTTCCCTTTCACTTCAAATCCCTCCGCCTGCTCCATATAAATATCCACGTGCAAGTCACCGTGTAAGAAAGCGGTCTTCACATCAAGTTGTTCGATTTCAAGGTTCAAGCTAGCGGCTAAGCCTAACACGACTCGTATCGAAGTCATTTTCACAACCGGTGAGAAAATCTCATTGAAATCGATACCCTTATTTATATTACAACCTTTCACCACCAGTCTCGCCTTATGCCTCACTAGATTATCACCGTCTTTATTCAGCTTGAATAACCACTTGTTTCTCAACACTTTTCTGCCTTTTGGAAGCTTCACCAACTCATATGTATCATTTTTCATCAAAGAGTTCATCTCGTCTTCCATTGCGGCAATCCAATTATTTTTATCGGATAAAGATTGCACTTCTTGGAAAGTTTCAGGCTCCCCCTCTTCAGTAAGGAGGATGTACTCGGCACTCGAGTACCAAGTTGATTGTCTACGCTCTCTGGTGGAGCGTCTGACCTCCTGGACAGCCCCTGTGGGATGAGTAACGGGCTGCTCCCCCTCCTCTACAACCCCTTCTTCTTCATCCTCTTGTGTCTCTTCATTGTTATCTGACACTTGTGGATCCTCTTCTTCAAAGATAGCATCTCCACCTTCATTTTCACCATCACCTGCAATAGGATCAACAATAGGGATAGAAATAGGTGTTAAGTCGGAAGTAGTATATGTGTCGACATACTTTTCAACTAGCATGTCGGAGCCCATCTCTTGCTCACGAAAGACCACATCTCTACTTCTGACAACTTTTCTCCTCTCCTGATCCCATAGCCTATAGCCATACTCCTCATCTCCATAACCCATAAAAATGCAAGGAGTAGCTTTACTATCAAGCTTTAACCGCTTCTCCTTCGGAACTAGCATAAACGCCTTGCATCCGAACACTCTCAAGTGAGTGTACGAGGCATCACGTCCGGACCAAACCTTCTCCGAAATGTCCAAACCAAGCGGAACCGAAGGCGAACGGTTGATCAAATACACTGCACTATTGACGGCTTCACCCCAAAACTTCTTTGGAAGGTTTGCCATCCTCAACATTCATCTCACTTTCTCGACAATGGTCCGATTCATCCTCTCTGCCACACCATTCTGTTGTGGAGTGCCCGGCTCAGTCTTCTCATGTCGAATCCCATGCTTGGAGCAGTAACTTTTGAACTCATTTGAGGTGTATTCACCTCCATTGTCACTACGGAGACATTTCAACTTTTTCTCAGTCTCCCTCTCCACCATAGCATGAAATTTCTGAAAAATTTCAAAGATTTCACTTTTATGCTTCATAAGATGAACCCATGTCTTACGTGTATGGTCATCGATGAAAGTCACAAAATACAAGTGACCCCCTGCCGATTCCACTTCAATTGGACCACACACATCAGAATGTACTAGGCCCAGCTTGCTTTCTTTCCGCTTTGATCGTTTCCGAAAAGAAACTCGGTGATGCTTACCTAGTACACAATGATCACAAGGATTAAGAGATATACTCTTATCGGCCGGAATAAGAGATCTCTCTGCCAAGATCTTTATTCCCTTTTTACTCATATGCCCGAGTCGCCTATGCCACAAATTTGGTGAGGAGACCTCTTCAACGACATTAATTTCACCACCACACACTCTCATGTGTGTCTTGTAAAGAGTGCAACACAACTCTCCACGAGCATGTTCTGAACATGTTCCGACTTATCACAATAATGACAAATAATATTGTCCTTGTGATCCCGAGACTTAGAACGACCCTTGGACTTGTCACGGTTCTTTGGACCCTTACTTTTGCCCCTGCCCCTACTCTCCGTAACAAGGGCCTGAGCATTATCCGAATTCATCTCCTTCCTCCTCATCTCTTCGTTGAACATACTATCTTTGATCATATCCATCGTTAGCTTTCCACTAGGAGCGGAATTGCTAATAGACACCACCATGGTTTCCCATGTATTCGGAACGGAATTTAAGAGGAAGAGTGCTTGCAACCCATCATCAAGCACAATATTCATGGACGTCAATTTATTAATAACATCTTGAAAATCACTAAGATGTTCTGAAACTGATTTCCCCACTTTCAACTTCAAAGTAACAAGTCTCTTAATCAAAGAGGCTTTGTTATGAGCCGATTTCCTCTCATAAAGATTTTGCAACTTCTTCCACATTGCAAAAGCATCGGTGTCTCGCGATATATGACTATAGATAGTTTTATCAACCCACTGCCTAATGGTTCTAACACCCCCAAATTTCCTTTCCTTTTCAAAAACATTTTATCGAGAATCAAAACACAAATTAGGAAATTCAGAGGTGTCACTCCGCACTCGAGTCAAAGACCCGAATGCAAGGAGATTTCAAAAGCCACAATATAATTGTCTAATGGTCTAAAATAGTCTATTACAACCCATTAATTAAAATTACAACAGTCCAAAATATGAAATATGAAATAGTCTATGTCTAATAACTACTAGTCTAATTATTGAATCCAACTAATTCTAGTGAGTCGTCGTTCCCGTATGCATCAATCACTCCAAACCTGTAGTGGATTTAAAGCACAAAAACCACAGTTGAAAAAGTCAGTAAAATTAAGTAAGCTAACACCTCAACGTGTAGAAAACCAAAACTCTTACCTTGATTTTGAAAACGTTTTTAGTTTTATTTTCGAAAACACACTTAGCACATAAACATATAATCATCCAATAATAATTCCAAACCAATAATTAAGAGTCATATATCAGAATCCACCATTCATATCATCACATACTCATATTATAAGAAATATTCTATAATCCATACCCAACAAATCAAATACTAACGATAAATAAGAAATTCATAAGTCACGAGCCATAATCCACAATTCCTAGTTAACAATACACAATCCACAATCCATAATCCATAATCCATAATCCTTATTATTTAGAAATGAACTGAATCTTTTGCCAGTTCACCCTATCAACCATAATCCATAATCCATAATCCAAGACAACTAGACCTTAAGTGTGCACACCCCCTACTGGGTGTTTTTAACCCAAGTAGAGTAGACTAGAGCCTAACCCTCTTAAAAATCGATGCGGTGGGGTAATTAATAGGAGTCGATGCGACTCAAACCAATAAATAAGAGTTCTTTTGACTCAACGAATAATTGAGAGTTCTTTTGACTCAAACAAATAAACAGGAGCTCTTTTGGCTCGAACAAACAAATAGGAGTTCTTTTGCCCCATCTAAGTAACCAGTATCTTATCGAGAGAGAGGTGATGATCACAGTTCATATAAAACGATATCAAATCAACATCACAATATAAATTGGCTATGCGCCCACAAACCAAACCAAACCAAACAAATCAACCAATTCAATATACATTTAATCTTACCTTTCAAAATAACATATTTGTCACAAGTCATACCATATACCAATATCAATACAATAAATCCAACCAAATCAAAATACAACAATCGCATAAACTGAACCGTTCTCCACCTATCATGATACTATGTTTTCATCCAATCACGCCATTCACATATAGCACATAAGTTTGAAAGGTTTCCACAAGTTTAAGAAATGTTGAACATGCTAGATTACCTTTTCAATGCACACAAGAACACGACAGCACAACTGTCACTAGTATTCTTCGTCTATGAACTCAGGGGCTACAATATTACAATCAATAATCCCAAGTTAATACTAATCTCACCCAATCATTCATCTAATACTTATGTTAGCTCTATTCTATATGCAATGCCCATCACAATGAAATTTCTAAACCAACAATTATCAATTTAACCAATAATTATAATTCTAATTCAATAATTAAATATCAACACTCAAATAACACTCAATTAATTTTAAAAATTCCCAAAGACTTAAAATAAGTTTTAAAACAGAATCTAATGCATAATAATCACTTCTTAATTATTATAATTTATTTAGCATTTATTAATATAATTTATATCTATACATATACTTTAATTGTCTAATATCACGGATGACGTGGCAAAACATTAGAAGGTGTAGAAGGAAAAAAGCCACCTCATCGCTTAGTTGTCGGCTCCAAATTGCATTCTACTTTATTCTTATCCACATCGATTTTTATGACAGTCATAAATTTGAAACAAATCTTTCGTTTTCCCCCTAAAATGAGTTATATGCATTGAAATCTATTGTTAGTTGGAAGGTCTATTATTCAATAACGACATTAAACATGTGTCTCTTGGCTATTGGGTTGCCAATTATGTCGGTTACATCTTATATCATGATACTATATATATAGCGTGGTTTTTTGCTAGGTTTTGATAAGAAATACAATTATCATTTCATGTACATACAATGAGGCGATCAAAAAGTGAAAACAAGCTAGATAATAGATATATGAAGAGTAATTTGTGGTTTTCTCATATAATAGTTAAGATAGGCATTGTAGTTAAACTTTCTTATCATTGTGTTTAACTCCCTTAGCTTATTATAAGTTGGTACCAATTATAATTATAATTTGATATGACTGTATTGTATATGAACTAATACAATTGAACATGATAATCATATTAGTAATGTGTATTTTTTATTTGTAATTGTCGAGCCAATTTTAATTAGAACTTTTTTGGTTTTCAATGTTCGTTCAATATTGCAAAAACACTAGATACATAAATTGCGTATTCATCATAATGTTCTCAAAATGATTTGATACATGTGTTCAAAATTAAAGATACATTTTCACATTAAGCAAAAAGTCGTTTAAAACATTTTTCTTAATGAAATTAGGATTATGTTTTTCCTTTACTTTTTCATATTGATGTGCATGAATTATAAATATTTGTTACTTTGAAAATAGTGGGTACGTGGTAGATTTGCATTGATTTTAGTTTCGAAAAGAATATCAAATATAAAACGATTATATTATTGACTCAATATGAAAAAATAATTATGTATCGTCCCCGTGAAACCAAACTTTTGATAAATGTGATGTTATGATAGATAATAAAAATTTGGTTTTAGATATATGGTTTATTACAATTTCCGTTTAAACGGAGCCAAAAAGTAGACCCGTGATATCACGGGCACAAAAACTAGTTATGTTTTAATTATCAAAAACATGTAAAATTACATAAAAACGAATTAAATTAATTAAAATACGAAAATCAGTTTATAATTTATTAAATTATCAAAATTTCAAAAGTTTGATTATCATAATTAATTTGGGCTAATTAAACTAATTAAGAAACAATTAATCAAAATTCCCCCAATTTGCAATTTCTACAAACTTGAACAAACCCCAATTCAAATATCAAACTAACATCAAGAACCCTAATTAACATATTAAAAACATACTAAAATCATAAGTTTCGAAACTAATTGACCCTAATTCGAATAATTAAGCTTATTAATCCCAAATTCATAATTAGTGGAAATTAACTAAAAACAATCATCAAAATCAATTCTTTTATGCATAAAACTAACCTATATCGATTACCCACTAATCATAGCATCTATTAGTATCAATTAAACATAAATTAAAGCATTAAAATCAACGCAAGAATCATGATTTTGAAGAAACGCGAAAACAGGGGAAGCTTAGGTCGAAAGGGGCGTTACTCACGGTGAGGAGAGAGAAAAGAGAAACAGTGGGAAGGTGGTCGAACAGACGACGTGAACCAGCGGCGGTATGGGCCGAGCTGGACGGCGCTCGTGCGTGCTTGGCGTGCAGCGAAGAAGGACGAGCGTGCGTAGAAGAAGAGGACGGGGGGGCTGTCCTCTGTTTTATACAGGGGAAGAGTCGGTTTTTTTTTTTTTTTTCTTTTTCCTTTTTTCCTTTTTCCTTTTTCTGATTTCTTTTTGGGTTGGGTTGGGGTATAAGTTGATGTTTGGGCCAATTGGTGTGGGCTTGAGTTGTTGTAGTGTTTGGACGATAGCCCAATTCAGAAATTAGAAAATCGTATATAGAAAATCCGACTCCAAAATTCATTTCCGAACTCGGTTTTGAGAACGACAATTAATAATTAAAATATTTTCATTTCAATAATCTAATTAATAGGTCTAAAATATTAATATAACTTAAAATTTCGGGATATTACAATGGTAGCCAAGGTCTTTCGTTTCATATTCGCCCACTCTTTCTCATTCATAGAGTCGGGCTTAGGAGGAGGGTTATCAGGGTTCCGGGATTTGCGTCAATAGGCTCAAAGAGGTCTTTACACACTAACAAGTCCTCCATCATACACTTCCACATGGAATAATTTGTGGAGGTCAATTTAATCATTGAATCTGAACTGCTAGACTCCATTATAACCTAGCTTACAACCTAAGCTCTGATACCACTGTTGTGCCTAAAAGACACCAAACGAGTCTAGCGAAAATTCGGCAGCAAAATCCCAGCCAAAGATTAACTATCATTCAGATCAATACTACTTGATTATCCTAATCAATTGTAGTACCAAAGAATCCAAAAGAATGATACAAAGTTACCTATAGCAATTGATACAATAAAGAGAACACCTCTATGAAGCTCCCCCTTAGCAAAGCTGATAATGAAATCAGGCCAGGAGCTCTCTCCGTGTTGCTCTGTGAAAATCTCGAAGAAGCCCTCTCACTCTCCCTCTCTAATTTTCTGATTTTTTTGTGTTGTGTTTCTGGGTTGCTCTCTGTCCTCTGTCGAAAGCCTCAGCCAAAAAGAAAAAAAAATAAGCACCTTGCTACGCCCTTTTGGTCAAAGAGTAAAGTAGCCTCATGACCCACATAAACAAAACACACGCCACACATTTTCTTTCATTTTTTTTTTTTCTGTTTTTCTTTTTCTTTTAATTTCAGAAAATTGAAAACTAAAAAATAAAAACAATAAATAATTAAATTGGGTTGGACCCACCCAACATGAACATCGCTTTGTTTCTACACAACTACGAATTCCTCTTGAACTTGGTTTTGTTTGACAATATGTTTTGGCCGGTTTGCAGATTTGGTGAACGGATGTGGCATTTGCCGTCGTAAAGTGCTCCATCCTAAGGGTGATTTAGACTATTTGAAGCAAAACCTTCCAAATATGATTGTAGAAGAGCAACTGGCAACTGATTGGTAGACTGAAATGATGAATGGCCGAGTTTTAAACATCCTCCTGATCATATCAGCTGTTGGTTTGTAAGTTATGATGTGTCGTCACACAATCATGTTAATGTAAAACTAAAACCATGGATTTTCTCGTTGAGGCTCCGATATGTATGCTTGCTTTGTATAAATGTATGTGAAACTTGTACTTGACTATTCTCAGTTTAACCGTGGTAAAATGTCGTCTGGTAAATGTTTATGCAAACTCATTGCGATTCTATGTGTAAGATATTGAGCTCAATGGAATGGGTGTTGTGGTGTGGACGTGTGGTGAACATGGCGTGTCATATGAGTTTTAGTCCTTAAATTGCATGGTTAGGTAATACTAGTTATTGGAACGATAAGCTCGAGTGAACCAGCCATGTTTCGACCCTCGAGACACAAACTAGTTACACTATGGAATCATTATCATGTAGTACGTAACCGGTGGTGAGCTGTCTTTGGCATCAAGAGATAAAATCATACTCCATGGCAACCCAATTCATTCAAACAAAATTGATTTTTGACCACTAAGCTTGTCGCAAACGTAATTGATCAACACCAATGCAGCAATGCTTACTAGTCTAAGTCCGGCATTTACATTCGCAAAACACAAGCACCAATGTCAATAAACACGAGGATGGTTTTGAATCGTATTTTCAAAAACAAGACTTGCTAATCACCAGGGTGTGATGAGACGCAGAATCGACTACTCCTTCCGTTTGCCTATAAACTTCCTACTTTCTATTTTGGGGGTGTTTATCTTTAACCTTCCTATTTGGAATCTTTCCTTATTTGTACCTGTAAAGACCAAAACACCCTTACTTTATTAACTTGTTTATTGATAATGTAAGTAGGTCATACCTCTATGTTATAATTTTACACCAAGTGAACCCTATGTTATGAGTAATTTTATCAGAGTCAAGTCTTGTGAGATTGTGGATCCTAGTAACACAGATATAATTGTGTTGTCTCACGTTTATGTTATTTTGGTTTGATGGACATGGTTTCTTATAATTTGTAGTTTGGGTCTCCCTCAACATTTGTATCGGAATTTTGTATGCCAACTTTTTAAGTCTATAAGAACACCAGTCGGATGGTTGTTACCACTACTTATATACGTAATATGTTCCATGGATATGGTGATCCTACATGTGTTGAGCTACTTACGCCGGGTTCATTTTTATCTGTCTTGATTTACTTGAGTCATGTGCATGTGTAATTTGTTGTTCATTTATATTCTCCTTCACTCCCCCTACTTACAATTGAATTCTTCTTTGTTATTACAGATTTATCAGAGGGATGCCCTACTTGTCCTGGTTTACTTGAGTCAGGTTTTTAACAATTTATTTTATTAGACAGAATTGGCATACTTCTTACCGCGTGAAGATTGAGCTGCCATAAAAGGAAGTTGAATATCGCGGAAAAGCTAGGCTGGATAAACAAGACAGTGATCGGCCGCTCCACACCCTTCTGAAGCCTCCGGCTGGAGCACCTATCTTATGAACAGCTTTCTCAAATTTGTAAATTTCGGATATCTGTTGACTGTATGCTGTTGAAAGAACACTAATCTACAATTAGAAAGGTAGTGACTTACCCTTCACTCTTCAGTGTCAACGGTCTGCCCTACTTGAGATTAAGTGACATTCGAATTAAAGAAGAGAAACATTAGGGGCCGTTTGAATGGTGCGAATAAGAAGTGACATTGGGATAATTATTTCCAACAACTCAACCTCCCTTTTGTTTTGGTAAATAAAAATAGGATGTAAGAATTGGGTGAGATATCTTAAAGACTAAATTACCCCTTTACAAAATTGTAATTAGGAAAAATTTCCTTATAAATATCTAGATAGGGGCATTTTAGTTATTTTATCAAACTTTTTTACAATTCAATGCATTTCTCCCTCATGATGTAAGTTGTGTACTAGCTTTGACTACTTTTTAAATTGTTTGACCAAATGAGCTGGTTTTGTAGTATTGCTAGATAATATTTGTCTAAAGTCTTATCGACTAGCTCGTTAAATTGTTTGGCCAAATAAGTTATGATAAACCATACTCTCAAAGCTTACAATCACTAGATATAACGCGAGTGCAATTGTGGTGAATAAAAGACATTCACACGATTTTTATTGGTCGAGAATATTCGTATGTTTACACCAAAAATACAGGCCGATCAAAGTATCAACCAAGATCGAATACAAGCGCCATCAGTAGACATTCTTTGACGTTTACATTATTCTACGTGAATGAACTAAAGAAAGTAATTGTGTCATTGAGCGCATCAATGAAGTTATCAACATCCTCTTTGGTGTTGTAGAAGTAAAGACTAGCCCGAGCACTAGCGTTTGTTCCAAGATGGCGATGCAGAGGCTGGGCACAGTGGTGACCCGACCTGATGGCCACCCCATGCTGAAAGGAAAGAGAGTGATGCCATTAGTTCTATGCCTTTCCAAACGAAAGGGGAAAATGACACTAAAACATAAACTAATGGACAGACTAAGAAGAAATACCTGTTGATCAAGAAAAGTGGCAATGTCAGTTGGATGAATGTTCTCGACATTAAAAGCACAGATTGCAGCTCGCTGTACAGTATCGGATGGGAGAGGGCCATAAATTCGAACCTTTGGGACTGAAGATAGTTTTCCATATAGATAATTGGCCAATTCCACCTGGAGATTAATTCAAAGCTTAACAGAAGATGGCCATCTAATGCACAAACGAATGGAACAGATACAAGAAGCGATGCAAATAAAACACAAACACTGGCATTACACTGAATACTCACTTTTCAATTACACACGTGAGAATACTAATCTCAATAGTGATATATCAAACTGACTAGCCCAAAACGAAAAGGTGGAAACAGTCCACAATGCAGAAATCGAATTAGAGAAGGTATGAACATTCTTGGGGGGTGGGGGGAGGAAGAAGAACCTGGATTAGTGAATTACAGTAACAATAAAACAGTAAGGCAATCATAAATTCGTAATTAGGTAATTTCATCCACTTGGACACCTGGACTAGTGAAGTAACCTGGCTTGTCTTCATAGATAGACGGAAACTCAAATACACAAATTTGTTGCACTGATGGTAGAAAGGGGACTACAAGACCCAGTTCAGTAACAATCCCTTTTTTTGGAACAATGTAGCACACAAAGAAATATTTCCTATCCTTTCAAAAAAAAAAAAATTTATTTCCTAACAAAAGGACCCAGCATGAACAGGAGCAAGATGACTGGCAGAAGAGAGCAAGCAGATCAAACTTCACATCATGCACCAGCAAAGCCCCCAACCCCTCCTCCCACCGGATCCCAAAAAGAAGAAAAAAAAGGGAACATTTCATACTACTCTGCTATAAAATTGCCGACTACATTAGTTTGTAACAATGATGAAACATGCAGATGTTCAGCTGTGGAAAAAGATAGCATCTTGAGTTTCAGGTTTAGATTTTATTCAGAGAAGGAAAGAGGTTCTTTGCAACAAACCTCATAATCATGAATTTTCTGCATGCCAATTCCTGACAGATAATCTATAGCTGCACCCAATCCGATGGCTTCTCCAATAGCTGGTGTGCCGGCCTCAAACCTAATACATAGAAAGATGTCATTTTGTTACCCAGCACAACTGACAACTTCCACGTTCTAAGCATCCACATAACACAGGATGACGAGGATACAAACTTTCCTTAATGGATAAAGCAAAATAAACTAGACGTGGATTGGATGATACATTTTATTTGAAATTTTGGCGTGCCAAGCAACCAACCAATGCTCGCTGCAATAGTTAAACAATGCAAGACTCTTGCAGAGGACAATTGTTTGGAATTACTCAACACACGTAGGCAAGTTGCTGCATTTCGCTTTAGATGCTAGTAGAGTAGGTCGAATTCAGTTGATATAAACTTGTGTGAAAGGTAACACCTACCTGGATGGAGGATTAGCATAGGTGGAATGGTCCAAGTATACATCAGCAATCATTTCTCCACCACCTACAAAAGGATAATTAGATTTTACACAAATTTCCAGCTCGAGCCAGCAAGAAACTAGAGCTGTACAGTAGAAGGAATGAACAAATGTTTACTAGTCAAAGAGAAGGAACATCCTACCTAAAAAGGGAGGCATAGTTTCCAAAATCTCCCCTTTGCCATATAGGAATCCAATACCTGTAGGACCACACATCTGAAGCTTTGTTCATTCATTGTTCTTGAGAATTTATTTTACATTGTTAAAGTAAACATTAAAAAGAACCATACCTTGTGAGATGACGCAACAAGAAAGTCAGCACCAAGACTCTGAACATCAACGACCATATGTGGGACACTTTGACAAGCATCTACTAAAACTTTTGCACCGACACCATGAGCTGAACGCACTATATCAAGAACTGGGAGAGTTGAAGCTGCAACAAAGTGAACAAGAAAGCAACCAGTATCAACATCACTATGAAGGCAATGTAATATGCATTCCGAACGGCAGGTTCCTACTTCTCCGTTAATATGAACATATGGCATCGATGAATTTGAGGAACTAAAGGTGTCAAAAGAGTGCACGCACTGTAAGGCACCTCAAATTACAAACAGTTGACTTGGTCCTACAAGAGGTTCTTCATAGATATCATCATATCAAGCATCCTGTAAACAATCAACCACCACTGAAAGGGACCAAAGATGGTATAGTTGTGGTGTCTTATACTCTTATTCAGCTCAATGAATAGGCAGAAATGCACACACTCCTTAAACGACAAGTTCATTATAGATAATTTCTCGACTCAAAATGACCCCAGTGAGAGGCAGGAAAAGTTGCAGGCAAAACAAAGGTAAAAGGTCTGAGGCTCCAAGTAGTTAGTGGACTGGTTTCATTAGAATACACCAGCTTGTAATTATGTCTCATACTATTTATAAGCACAGATTGACAGAAATCACCCTAACCAAGTAAACTGAGGCATGACTAACATCAAAAGTCAACAAAAACTGCATGTTCCACTTATTTTGAAGTTCACCAACTACCAAACTGAAATATCAAAAATAAGGAGCTTTGGCTTTACCTACCAAGCACATTTGAGACATGATGAACAACCACAAGTTTTGTCTTCCTTGATAATAACTCTAGGAGGTTTGTAGCATCA
This sequence comes from Spergularia marina, assembly GCA_963680865.1. Classification (NCBI taxonomy): domain Eukaryota; kingdom Viridiplantae; phylum Streptophyta; class Magnoliopsida; order Caryophyllales; family Caryophyllaceae; genus Spergularia; species Spergularia marina. Next base: position 22,464,393 of record OY804551.1, on the reverse strand, counting down.
GGAACTTCTTCTTCAGTCAAACTCACAAATTTTAATACGGCACCAGTCTTTTGAGACACGATTTGCCAAGGAACAATAGCGCTATGATGTTCAGCGACAGTGAGTATGATCTATAAACAAATTAGGAGGCAAAAATGAGATTTATGACACATAGCTGGCTTAATTTTGCAGGGAAATTAAACAGAAATACACTTCATCAAGATCTCTTATATGCAAAGTTGCAAACAGACTCCTAATAACAGGGGCTGCCAAAGGATCCTGTACAGTTTCTAGTTACCTCATCACCAGCTCTTAAATTGGAAAGGCCCCACGAGTATGCTACTAAATTAATTGCTTCTGTAGCATTTCTTGTGAAGATGATTTCACTGGACTCTTTGGCATTGACAAAAGCTGCAACTTTCTTTCTCGCCAGCTCAAACCCATCAGTAGCTTTTGCACTATTTAATATCAAAATATTTTTCATCAGAACAAGAACAATAAGAAAAACTTAGTCCTCTCATATTGAACATTTATCCACATTGGTGAAGTAGGTTGTAAACAAAGTCGTCTTTGAATCTCCAGGAAAAATAATTTTTCAGCCTAAGCAGGTTAAATTTTGGATATGACGGAAAAAAAGGGAGACAAAAGGAAGAAAGGAAAGCTCTGAGAGTCTGAGCATAGTATACCTCAAAAAGTGTATCCCTCTATGTACATTTGAATTATATTCTTCATAGTAGTTTTGCAAAGCCTTCAACACAGATGACGGCTTCTGTGAGGTAGCAGCATTATCCAAGTAGACAAGTTTCCGTCCATTTACTTCCTGCAGAATAGTGCAATAACTTCACGTTACACCTAATCCTCAGACTGATACGTCATACTTCAATCAAAAACCACTACACAGGTTTGATAAAGCAGTGGTAGCACGATAGTTTGCAGCAAGCCATGTACACAAGAGAAATCCACAATTCCAATAAAATTCCACCCTAAATGTAACTACACATGAATGCCAATTACGCCCACCAGAGAAGTTCACAAAACCAAAGTAATAGAAAGCAACTTTCCTGAAAAAATTGCACTAAATTCTTCAAAATCCAAAAACTGAATATCCCCCAAAAGGACATATCTCCATTTGTCCAAATGCTAAAAAAAATAGCCCTAAGTTACGAAATACATACACCTTCTATGCTATCTCATACAATATGGAGGCCACGAAGGTGACACCACAAAATAATAGTACCGCCCTTCCACACTAGTAATTGAGCATTAGCGCAACCTGTAATGAACTTCACATTCATAAGACCACTCGATTTGAGTTTCAGAAAGCTCTCAAGCAGAAACCGAATCTAACATCTGAGCGAGCTTTTGTTATGATGATACTGCCTTTAAACAACTAATGGCCCGAGCAATATCCTCAGCACTTTCCTCGGAAATCCAAATCAAATATCACCAGCACTAAATCAAACTGAATCAAATGAAGACATCCAATTCATTGCTCGTAGACGTTCATCAAATCATACGAAAGCTTTCAACACAACCTCTAATAACACCAACTAAACATCAACATTACCCCAATGCCTCAAAGGCTCCCGCTTATGGCTTGGTAGGGGTCGATGGCCTCATCATGACCCGTAATGCCATTTCCAAATAGCGATCAATAACTACTTCAATTGAGTAACACATACAGCTTCACTGAGTGATTCCCTATTATTCCCTCATACTCCAAACCCAAAGAAAAGCCACATTTTACCAAACCACTTATAATCCCACCAATATCACAAAATTCTCATACAAAAAATCACTGATACAATTGCTAAACTTGAAACCAGGGCTACTACTAAGCATCACTATTAGGGCCAGTTAACCAATTCAATATGCTACAACAACAACATTAATCCAGTGCCCCAAAAACTTCGAGGTAAGGGAGGGTCGAATATACGCAAAGCCTTATCCCTATGTCGAAAACATAGAGAGACTTCTTACGGATAACCAATTCAATATGTTACAACAACAACGTTACCCCAGTGCCCCCAAAGACACCGAAATAAGGTAAGGACGAATGTACACGAGCCTTACCCTTACGTTAAAAAGATAGAGAGGCTACTTACGGATACCCATGTCGAAAATTGTCACACATAATAACATTCAATACGTTACAATTCAATAAAATTCCACACACACACACACATAAACATAAAGTAAAATAAAAGATAGAAACTTTACTTGGTAAAGAATGGGAAAATCGGGTCGGGTCAGGTGGCCAAGTGAAAGCGTATCATTCACAACAGGAGCAGCAGCCCCAGAAGAAGATGAAGATGATAATGAAGCAGCGAATAAAGGGAATCTTCTAGTTCTAAACCCGTTTACAATACCAGTCGGGTTCCTGTAAAATGGATTCGGGTTGAAGGAAAAGATTGAGTTTAGTGAACTTGGTGGCTTCAAACTCAGATTCCCCACCATTTTTTCTTCTTTTTTTTGGAGGGTTGTCTATGACTTAACAGCAGATTTTCTCCGGCGAGTACGGCGGCGGCGGCGGAGATAGACGGGTGATGATGGTGGTGGTGTGTTAATGATGGTGGGGTGATAGTGGAGAGAGATTAAAGAGGTGGTGACTGGTGAGGTTGAAACTTGTGGGAGAAGAATAAGTTGGGGAGTGGGGAGGGGTTCTCGTGGGACGTGGGGGGCTACAAACGCACTCAGCGAATGTCAGCTAACTCGATTGATAAATTCGATACTCGATCGATTGTGGTGTTGTGGATAATTCGTGTATGAATATTAAAATTACGCAACGAGAATTATATTTCTACAATATAATGTCTCCTAGTGTAATTTAAAGTGGGCAAAATTCTTATTTTAGCAAGTTTGAGATATTAATATCACGAGAAGTAAAACGTCGAGTATTTTTTTTGTTAAAGTGAAAAGGTTGGGCTATTACACGAAGATGCTGCAAATATCGAGTTATTTTCATTAAATTTGCCTAATTTAAAACACTTATCAAATGAAAAAAAAAAAAAAAACGTCCTAATTGTAGAATTTGGAAGATTGAATTGTGATTTTGCGAATGTAACACTAACATAAACCATTTGATGGAAACTACTCAAATTAGTCAAAGTGTGGGACTCAAGTTAGCAAAAAAAAAAAAAAAATTACATTTTATTTATTTATTTACCACGTTATACATTTATTATTTGTGTAATTAAAGGGTAAATTAGTGAAAAAATGGTGGGAGAAAAAATAGGGAAATGTGAGTATGTGACAGTTTAGTGGGGTAAATGGGGGTTGTGTGAAAATTGTCCTACATAAATAACCGTCCATCATAACTTCCAACCAAAAAACATCCCCCCCCCCCCTGAAAAATTTACCCTCTCAACGACCAAACAGTGAAAAAAAGACAGAGAAAGGAAATGGAGGAGAGTAGTTATAATTACAGTGGTAAGAATAATTACTGCCACGGTAATTCAAGTCGAAGTAGAAGTATTAGTGTTAGTAATATTGATGGTGGGTTAATTAGGAAAGGGCCATGGAAGGCAGAGGAAGACCAAGTTTTACTTAACCATGTCAATAAATATGGGCCTCGTGACTGGAGCTCCATTCGATCCAAAGGCCTTCTTCATCGGACCGGCAAGTCGTGTCGCCTTCGTTGGGTTAATAAACTCCGTCCCAACTTGAAAACGTATGTACGTCTCTATTTCATTTATCGTATACAAGATGAGTCGCATTTTAACATTGCATATTATCGCGGTTTTTTATGGATATGTAGTGCATTTTGTTATGTTACATCCTACATGTTGACGACTTGTAGTGTGACAGAAGTTTCGTGTTTGTGACATTTTAATTTGATGGGTTTCTTTTTAATTAGGTCAAAATGTTTTGACGGAGTGAATAATATTTTATGTGCACTTGTCTTTGGTGCATTTGTGGTAATTTCTTAATTATTCTCTGAATGTTCTCAGTAGTGAATTTTGTTACAAATACAATGTCCCAAATTTTAGCCTTTGATGATGGGTACTCTACATGTTGGTTATTGGGAATATTCCAAATTCGTGTCGGGTAGAATCTTAAACGTCAAGTTTGCAATGGATTTTGTGATGATGTTGCATGCATATTCAGCTTAATCCGAATTTCGGGTGTTTGTGTATGTGGTGCTAATTTTATGTGAATAAAGTGGGTGCAAGTTTACGGCAGAGGAAGAGAGAGTGGTGATAGAGTTGCAGTCAGAATTGGGGAATAAATGGGCAACAATTGCGACGCATTTAGCAGGAAGAACTGATAATGATGTCAAGAATTTCTGGAGTAGCAGGCAGAAAAGATTAGCCAGACTTCTGCAGCAATCTCAGTCTACTCAGCCTCAAAAGCGACGCAAATCTTCTTCTTCTTCGTCTACTACTACTGACACTACTGCTACAAAAAATTGCTCTTACTTCCTAGAGGTACAACATACTTTCCAATGCTCTTTTCTTTTGTCGTAAGATCGACTTCAGTGAACTTTTACATTTCCGTGTCACACGACATATTGTCGACATAAGTTTTGAGTAAGACGATCATATGAAAATACCCACTCTCAAGTTAACGCATACCGAGTGTTGAGATTCTGGCCGGTTCAAAATCTATTGGAAGGCATTCTTAACCAAGTTTTTTTTTTTTTATATGTAATGATACTGAAATTCTGGTTTTGCCCATGATCAGGTTCCCAAGAGTTCGCAGTCAAGCTCATCATCATCGCACATAGGAAGCACAAGCACAAATACGATGCAGATTATAACAGTTTCGGAAACAACGAACCCAGAATGTCCAGTTTCTGAGGCTAACAGGGATTTCAGCCTGTGTCCAATCCCCTTAAACGAGTGTCCCTGCAGCAATGAATTGCAGCTAGATGAAATGATTTTTCCTTCCATTCCACCCCTCCAAACATACCTCCCGTTCCCCCCAGAAACGCAGGAACTCGTTGACAGGGTCGACTCCAGTTTCCTACAGACCTTCGGCTGTGCAGATGATCCTATACTTGCTGATGACGGACTGCAACTCCTGTCATGCTGTGGAGGTGACATGCGAGGCCAGGCAGGTGAAAAGGGCACAATGGATAATCCTGTGACACCTGACAGCTTTTTTGATGACTTCCCCTCCGACATGTTTGAGATCGAACCATTACCAAGCCCTTCTAGGTGGTAGAAATTGTAGCTGACAAGCTAATTTAACAGACTGATGTAACATGTTAGCCAACTAAATTATGTACTTCAGTACTATTTGGTCTTTGGAAGAAATTGTGAACTCTTTGTTGCTTCTGTTTCTAAAGCTATATTTCTTTCTATTTCACAAGTTCAATCTCAAGTTTTCCAGCTATGCATGCTAAAACTGAAAATAAACAGAGACACTGAAGAAAATTATAAAGAATTACGAAAATGCAAGAAGTTTAAGGAGCATTTGCTTGTTTCGATCTGCCAAAACTTGCAAGATCAGACGTTTTGGCTACATGACAGGAGTTTCAACTCCACCAGCAAAGCTAGAGTTTACTGTTTTGTATATCAACAACCTCAAATCTCAAAGTTAAATTGGCTGGAAAGAAGTACTGGTATTATCAACAACAGCTGAACGCCTGGAGCAGGAGCATACCCTTCTTCCCAGAAAAATGGATCGGCATGTGCAGTGAATGCTTATTTGGAAACAGAGAGCACCCAATATGGATGCGGGGCAGGAGTTTTTACTCTTGATGGAGACATTATACACCATCAGCCAAACTGCTCCGAGTGATGAAACCAATACCAGTTTTGTGTGGAGCAGTGAGCAACTGGAAGCTTCCAGCAGTATATGATCCACTCTCGTCAAAATTGATTGGGCGTTTCACATGTGAATAAGCGCAATACTTCACTTCATAAACCTCAGCATCGAATGTTGAAACTGAAGTTCCAACGCATTCACCTGCATTTTAGTGGAACATAAGCCCATGTCCCAAGTTATTCATCTTGAGCCAAGTCAGATAAATCATCATCAAAAGGAAGTAAAACATTTGACATAAATCTCAATTGAAAAATTGTGGAGGAACAAAATGTCCACGTGACCCAGCCAGACATATAGAAACTTTTTATCCACACAGGTAACAGGTACTGACAGGGCAACGACTGGCAGTCCAGCAAGTAAAATACATGTAATCGCTACAAAATGTAGCATCTTTACCCAAAAAAAAACAAGAAAGAAGCATAGAAAGATCCTCTCATATACATGTGATCTGATAGATGTCTTGCCAGTATCAAAAACATGGCATGCTATCGACTGATAGGCATGGCGGGTTTCAGAAAAGAACAAGGTCAGAAATGACTAAAAGAAAAAGGAAAGTAGAATTTCAAGAAACAATAATAATCTGAAGAAATAACGCTCACCGTGTGTAACTAGCAACAAGTTCTCTGAAGGGTATTTGTTTGCAAGTGCCTGAATGACTTGCTCATATCTTCCCCTGGAGGCAGCTACAGACTCTCCCCATTTAGGCATCTGGAGTCACACCAGAAATATATTAGTCCAGAGCACATAATGAATCTATCCTTCATGCACATACATCCTGTAGTCTTCCACCTATCAGTTTTGAAAGCGAAAGACGGTATTACTTAATTACCTCTGCGTAAATCTTTTCAGCAGAATGATCTAGGGTTCCAGCTGGTAGCATTGCTTCAAGCTCTGGGATATTGAAATGGAACTGACCATCTTTTGGTGCCAACTGACCTCTTATGGCTTCCTCGTTCAACATTTCACACAGGCCATACTCAATAGAGACCTGCAAAGTAGTCAAGAACATCAAACTTCGTAAAGGAAGTTTTCCCGTTGGAGCCTAAACATGACTTACAATTGAAATGTGAAAGTTTTAAACATTTATGTCGGTTGACACTGAAGACAAATCAAGAACTCAACACATCCAGGATATATAGCCTAATGGCCAGATGGTCTTGCGCCTCCACATCAGCCAGGAGCAATCTGGCCGTAGTTCATGATAACACACCCATAACCAAAAGTGGGCACAAGATGAAGACAAGCATCATAACAAAATTACAGCTAATCTCATCTTTCAGGAATGATTATGCGCTACGTTTGCCATGATGCCAAACAATCGTGAAGGGAAACATGTCTACACAACCACTACAAACAAGACACCCCACCAGTCAGCCTTCCCACCAAAAGGATCAATTTAGGTAGCTAAGGTTTACACGGGGCGAAACTAGATACAAGTGAAGTCAATTCCAACAAGGCCTTGTGACTCATGAGGAATGTTCATGAAGTCAAGGGGAAGTTCAGCCAACAGATACAATGCATTAACACTTGAAGAAGTTGGGAAAATGGAAGCTAGAAAAAAAAAAACACCTCTCTGCATAACATTGTGAACAACGCCTCTTGCAAATCAAGCCAAGAGAAAGCAAGGGCCGGGGTGGTGCTGAATTATTATGAAATTTCATGTAATTTCGAGTCTACCTCTAGCATTCTCTAGTGAGGCCACCTTAGGGTAGCACTAACTCCACCCAAATAACATTTCAAATATGATTCAAGCAACAATGAGCTGATTCTTGATAACATATACCAATGCACCTCGGCAGAGCTACTAGCATGAATCCTCTTATCGCGTGATTGAAGAATACTCAACTTTCGAATACACTTAATTTTCTAAACTCTGCAATAGAAAAAGGTGCAATGGCCTTCCTTTTCCAAACACTCCACTAATGTGATCATCCACATTCCACAATACAGAGGCTGAATCTCTATATATCCTTCCTTATAACAGAAACCGATTTTCGACAAAACCCGAAACCTCCAACCAACTAACCTTACCTCCCTAACCCACAAAACAAAACAAAACAAAACATACACCCTTCAAACAGAAGTTGCCATGATTAAATCATTATCTCCAATTATAACACAACAATTTCAGACAATAATATTATATGATCATGTAGTATAACGTTCCAAATTACACAACTTCATGAATAATTTTCTACTAATCACTTCAATAATTAGATCATAATAAAATTCTACACTACCAATTACCAAAATCTTAATCACTCCAATAAACAGATAAAGAAACTTGATTAAGAGATAATGATCAACCGCAGGGCACCTTAATCTTAGAAGGGTCAACGTCGGACCCACTACCGCCGTCCGCGGCGGAGCAGAGGGCGGCGACAGCCTGAGAAGCGGTTTCGACGCAGCGGAGGAAAGGGGAAACGAAAACCCGGTGGATCGGAAACCCGAGTGAGTTCCGGAGCTCCAAACCCGTAGCGTAAGCCCGATTCAAACCTTCTTGAACAAGGGGCGGATTCCACGGTTGCTCCGCCGTCTTGACCCACATGGGGTCGCAGTTGTCACGGCGGTCACCGTGCCTCATCACGATCACATTCTGTTCAAATTCCTTGCCGGCGCCGTCGCTTGAGCTCATTCTGTATCGTCTTTGACACTCTTCTTCGCCGCTAGTGGTGGTGGTTGTAGCTTGATGGACAAGGAAGATGACAATGTTGAGGAGTAGATCAAAAGTGAAGGAGACCAAGTTTTGGGGGGGTAGTTTAGTTACGTAAGGAAATTCGTGTTTTATACCGTTTTGTTATGTGGAGTATGTTGTTAGTGGCTAGTGGCGCCTAGTCCCAAACTGCTAAATGCTAATCTCATGTGTCATCAAATGTGTAATGATTGAGTATTATAATATCGTCGGATTCGAGTCAATACGTGTTCGGGTCTGGTTATAATCAGTTTGAGTTAATATATGTTCCAATGTGGTTTCATATCTTTTGCAAATGAAACATTTGGTAATTTGATTGGAATTGTAGATATAGTAGGTTTCCTTGATGACCAAAGTGTAAACTATCTAGTCTTTCGGAGAGACGGGGTATCTTACACAAGCTATGATGACTTCGAACACTAACTTATCCCCGAGGTAGTGTAACATAAACATCAAATTGGTCGAAGCATGTCAAAGTTCCGAAATGTAAATCATTTCGTAAGGAGATTTACCTATGAGGAGTGTTGTGGGAAATTGGTTAATGAGCGGTCTAAGCATATTTAAATCGATAATCATTTTGTCACAAGGTTATTGGCGTTACTACTACTTCTCAATTCTTACGTTAGTATATGAAGGTTTTCAACTAGTGGAATATTCACTAAGCCATTATGTCATTCTTCTACCTATTCTTTTTAGCTTATGGAGTTAGTTGTTCTAGATTTACACACCTTAAAGAGAATCGAGTATTGTGATTACGTAATTTGATATGTTCTAGAATTCTAAATACTATATTCTCTTAGTCGTTGTTTTGAATCGTAAGTCATACTAGTTTTAAGCCTGTGCGTTGCACGGTTCAAATATTATATCATTCTTAATAATTTTTATGTTTATAACAAACTATGTTATCATTTCAATAAAAGTAATTCATAGCAATTGTTGTGATGTTGCTTACATGTATTTTAAAATCTTGATCAATTAAAAAATAAAAATAAAAATTACAAAGTTGTCTAGATTGTTCATGTTTAAATTATACGATCAACATTTCTTATCTATACACCTTTTTTTTTTACTAAATATAGTATATAAAGTCGATTGTAATCATTAAGTATTGCTTATCGGAAAATGTATAAATGGATCTCAAATTGAAATTCATATCAAATCAAATAAAATGATATATGTTTCAAAAGTTTCTGATACACTAACCAATTGTATGATCAATCATACCGTGTTTCTATAATATAGTGTGAATGGTTAATAATTAACTGTGTAATTTATCCTCTCATTTTTTGCTCTTTCACCATACACTAAACTATTTGTTCTTTCATCATACATTAAACTCTTTGAGTAGTTCTTAAATGATTGACTCTTTTTTTTTTGCTCTTTCACAATATACTAAACTTTTTGAGTATTTCTCAAATGATAAACTATCTTTATGCTCTTCAAAAATCCCTCTTTTATATAAAAAAAAATGAACAGATATTTAAATTTCATTTCAAATCTTTCACGAGTGCGTTGCACGGTACACATATTATATTGCGTATGATAATTCTTAATATACAAAAGTTTCACATTGAACATGTTTTTTCGGTAGTCAGATGTAGTGTTTATATTTTGTTTGTTGAGTTTAGTTTAGGAATAGCCACTATCATTTTTGCAATTTTCGCTAGATGACTGCTGATTAATGCATTTCTATCAAACATATGTATAATGAAACTCATTTTAGATTAAATTTCAAAATAGGTTTAATGAGTTATATGTATTAATTTTCTGATATATAAAATGAAAGTTAGAACTAATTATGTCGTGTCACATTTAAATAACTTTCAAATTGCAATTTTATGAAAGTATGGAGTGTGTCTGATAAATGTTGTGAGAATATTTCATTATTTGGACTCTTTCACCATTTCTCTTATTTTAAACTCTTTTAATTTTTTTTCTTAAAAAAAACAAATATCTACTAAATGTATACGGAGTAATTGAATTGTTTTGCATATCGTAAAAATGTGTATATGTTAATGATATATGTTTTCGATGACTACTGATTAATACATCTCTATCAAACATATGTATAATTGAACTCATTTTAGATTAAAATTTCAAAATAGGTATAATGAGTTATATGTATTAATTTTCTGATATACAAACTGAAAGTTCGGACTAATTATGTCGTGTCACATTTAAATAACTTTCAAATTGCAATTTTATGGAAGTATGGACTCTGGCTAATAAATGTTGTGAGAATCTTTCATTTTTTGGACTCTCTCACCATTTCTCTTATTATGGACTCTCTTTAAGTTTAAAAAAAAAAAAAAAAAAAAACTCTACTAAATATATACGAAGTAACTGAATTGTTTGCCATATCGTAAAAATGTGTAAATGGATCTCAAATTGAGATACATTTCGAAACAAATGTAATGATATATGTTTTAAAATTTTCTGATACACGTAACCAATGTTATAAGTGATTATGCCGCAAATCTATTAGATACATTTATTAAAGAGTCTCACGAAAATAAGGATTCTCTATGTGGATTATTAATAATTGTCTATTTGAGTTGTTAACAATAAAATGGGGGTATTTCTCATTTTTTAAACTCTCTCAGTATTTATCTTTTGTTGGACTCTCTCTCGGCTCTTCAAAAATCCCTCTTTTATATATATATATACTAGTTTTAAGCCCGTGCGTTGCACGGTTCAAATATTATATCATTCTTAATAATTTTTATGTTTATAACAAACTATGTTATCATTTCAATAAAAGTAATTCATAGCAATTGTTGTGATGTTGCTTACATGTATTTTAAAATCTTGATCAATTAAAAAATAAAAAAAAATTACAAAGTTGTCTAGATTGTTCATGTTTATACGAACAACTAACATTTCTTATCTATACACCTTTTTTTTTTTACTAAATATAGTATATAAAGTAGATTGTAATCATTAAGCATTGCTTATCGGAAAATGTATAAATGGATCTCAAATTGAAATTCATATCAAATCAAATCAAATTATATATGTTTCAGAAGTTTCTGATACACTAACCAATTGTATGATCAATCATACCATGTTTCTATAATATAGTGTGAATGGTTAATAATTAACTGTGTAATTTATCCTCTCATTTTTTGCTCTTTCACCATACACTGAACTCTTTGTTCTTTCACCATACATTAAACTCTTTGAGTAGTTCTTAAATGATTGACTCTTCTTTTTTGCTCTTTCACCATACAATAAACTTTTTGAGTATTTCTCAAATGATGGACTCTCTTTATGCTCTTCAAAAATCCCTCTTTTATATAAAAAAAATGAACAGATATTTAAATTTCATTTCAAATCTTTCACGAGTGCGTGGCATGGTACACATATTATATTGTGTATGATAATTCTTAATATACAAAAGTTCCACATTGAACATGTTTCTTCGATAGTCAGATGTAGTGTTTATATTTTGTTTGTTGAGTTTAGTTTAGGAATAGCCACTATCATTTTTGCAATTTTCGCTAGATGACTGCTGATTAATGCATTTCTATCAAACATATGTATAATGAAACTCATTTTAGATTAAATTTCAAAATAGGTTTAATGAGTTATATGTATTAATTTTCTGATATATAAAATGAAAGTTAGAACTAATTATATAGTGTCACATTTAAATAACTTTCAAATTGCAATTTTATGAAAGTATGGAGTGTGTCTGATAAATGTTGTGAGAATATTTCATTCTTTGGACTCTTTCACCATTTCTCTTATTTTAAACTCTCTTTAAGTTTTTTTTTTTTTTTTTAAACGAATCTCTACTAAATGTATACGGAGTAATTGAATTGTTTTGCATATCGTAAAAATGTGTATATGTTAATGATATATGTTTTCGATGACTACTGATTAATGCATTTCTATCAAACATACTGTATGTATAATGGAACTCATTTTAGATTAAAATTTCAAAATAGGTATAATGAGTTATACTCCCTCCGTCCCAGCTCAAACGCCCCGGGCGTTATTTGTAGTGAAATAAGAAAAATTGATATAATAAGTTGAGTGAGGTAATATTAGGAAAAAGGAGGAGAGAGAATGTGGGGATTAATAAAAGTAGAAGAGATAATGTGAGAGAGAATGTGATAATTTAATAAAAATAGGAGAGAGAAATATGTCCCAAAATAGATGGGGTGTTTGAGGTGGGACGTCCCAAAATGGAATATGGGGCGTTTGAGCTGGGACGGAGGGAGTATGTATTAATTTTCTGATATACAAACTGAAAGTTCGGACTAACTACGTCGTGTCACATTTAAATAACTTTCAAATTGCAATTTTATGGAAGTATGGACTATGGCTAATAAATATTGCGAGAATCTTTCATTTTTTGGACTCTCTCACCATTTCTCTTATTATGGACTCTCTTTAAGTTTAAAAAAAAAAAACTCTACTAAATGTATACGAAGTAACTGAATTGTTTTGCATATCGTAAAAATGTGTGAATGGATCTCAAATTGAGATACATTTCGAAACAAATGTAATGATATATGTTTTAAAATTTTCTGATACACGTAACCAATGTTATAAGTGATTATGCCGCAAATCTATTAGATACATTTATTAAAGAATCTCACGAAAATAAGGATTCTCGATGTGGATTATTAATAATTGTCTATTTGAGTTGTTAATAATAAAATGTGAGTATTTCTCATTTTTTAAACCCTCTCAGTATTTATCTTTTGTTGGACTCTCTCTCGTCTCTTCAAAAATCCCTCTTTTATATATATATATTAGATTAGATTAGATTTGTACTACTTATGTCGTCACATGAAATAAAATACACATATCTAAATACCTCGAGTGAGATTGCTCATAACGTAAAAGCTGGATCAAACTTATTCAAACTGTGACAGCGGCCCAATACAACTGGGTCTTTACCGGATCCCGAACCCGACCCGATACTTGAAGAACAAAAATCTACTCTACATAAAACAAGTCTCTAGTGCCTTCTTCCAAAAGAAACTTCTTCATCACTTCAACAATTCTCTCTCCTCTTTTCTCACTGGAGCTGCAAAACTCGGGAAATTCACCGAACAAAGCCGTGAGTTTTTCTCTTTAATTTAATGCCCTCTTCTAATTTTACATATGCTGAATCTTTTAATTAATGTAATTTCGTTCAAAGTAATAAACTTGATGTGAATTATATATCTGGGTATGCTGAAACTAGTAAAACTTAGATTTTTATTAATTGGATAATAATCATGTGAATTTCTTGGTGTTTTTTTAATGTTTGAAATTTGTGGGTACATTTTATACGATCTTTTGGACTAGGGTTTTGAATGTGGGGTGCTAGAAGTGTTGCAAATTGTTGAAATTTATGTTATAATTCAGTCGATTGATTGATATGAAGTTGAAAGTATAGATTTTGATGGGTGATTTGGTAGGGAAATTAGTTACCGTGTTTTTGAACAGTGGTGTTTTCGGGTTTAGTTCAGTTGATTGATTAATATGAAGCTGAAAGAACTGGAATTCTGGCGCCGAAAGAACAGATTTTGTTGGATAATTTGGTTGGGAAATTAGTTTCTGTGTTTTGAACCTTGGCGTTTTCGGGTTTAGTTCAATTGATTGATTGATTTGAAGCTGAGAACTGGAATTTTGGCTGAAAGAACAGATTTTGCTGAATGATTTGGTAGGGAAATGGAAATTAGTTTCCGTGTTTTGAACCTTGGCGTTTTTGGGTTTAGTTCAATGGGTTGATTGATATGAAGCTGAAAGAACTGGAATTCTGGCTGAAAGTATGGATTTTGCTAGATGATTTGGTAGGGAAATTAGTTACCGTGGTTTTGAACCTTGGCATTTTTGGGTTTAGTTCAATCGATTGATTGATATGAAGCTGAAAGAACTGGAATTCTGCTAGATGGTTGATTATGAGATTAGTTACTGTGGCTGTAATAACTGCATTTTAGGGTTTGAGCAGGAATTTAACTATAATAATTCAAACCTCCCACACCATTATGTTGCCCTTGTTTTTTGTCCATCTCTCTCTTTTTATACGCGGAATCTGACTTCCGCTAAAATTCAGTTGTACCATGTTTCTCTCTTGAAATCTGACCTAGCATAGGTGTGTTTTACATATGTAGTTTAGGATATAGACGTGTTGACGAGATGTCCTGCTACATTAGGGGATGTGTTTATCATACATCTGTGTAAATCGCAAACATTTTTATCGGACGTCTGATACTGAAGCCTCGGTAAAACGAGTGGTGATAGGGCTGAAATGTTTGGCAATAATTCGGGAAAGGGGCCGTTTTTCTGTGGGCTGACAGTAAAAGGTGTAATAGCCCGATCCATCATACGTCGCAACACAACCCAATAAGATGTGTAGTCACCTATTAGGCCCATATATCCTCTCCGGGCTCTAAAAGGTGAAGACCTTGTTGGTAGTATAATGATAGGAATCTATTATAAACTAATCATATGAGCCTTAATTTCCCAATGTGGGACAAACCAACTCCATAAACCATTTTCCATATTCCCTAGTGTTACAAACTCCCCCACTTAAAGACCGCAACGTCCCCGTTGCGCCTCGACCAAACTATACCAACATCAACACAGGTCCAAGATCTCCCCCGCTAGACGGCTGGTCTGGGCCTCACCCCAGCACCCAGCACGCGGTCGCAGGGTTGCTCTGATACCATCTGTAATAGCCCGATCCATCATACGTCGCAACACAACCCAATAAGATGGGTAGTCACCTATTAGGCCCATATATCCTCTCCGGGCTCTAAAAGGTGAAGGCCTTGTTGGTAGTATAATGATAGGAATCTATTATAAACTAATCATATGAGCCTTAATTTCCCAATGTGGGACAAACCAACTCCATAAACCATTTTCCATATTCCCTAGTGTTACAAAAGGGGGTTGTGGAGGGTGGTTGGTCTTAGTTCTATTGTGATTTGGATTCTGAACGGAAGTAGTGTGGTGGTGGTTTGTGGTTTTGAGGTGAAGAGTGGGATACTGTAATTAGATTCATAAATTTTTGAAAGGGCATTTTGGGAATAATGTGGGCGATATGAGTAATTATGTGGTCCACATATTACTCCTCACTTTTCCAAGTACCAGACAGCCTGCCCCCTTATAGTTTAATGACTTCGTCGAATACATAAGGCAGGTCTTGGGTGGTGGTGTTTGGCTTTTTTCTTAAGGTGCAAACTGTGCTACCTCTGTATTCGAAAACTTTAAGATGTAGCCTCATGCTTTTAAGGATCCATCATTTTTATCCTACCTAAGAAAAGATGTAGGCTCTTTGCCCATGGTGGGGCTCTATCTCTTATTATAGAAGCTCTGGAGTGTATCACTGATATGGCATTAAATTCGGTCTTGTGGCTCACTGATATTGCCTTGAACCTTATGTATGGCCTTTTGGACATATGCCACTTAGTCTGTAGTCTTCTGGCATCTTGGTTTTTAAAATTCCTGTTAACCCTTTAATGATGAGACTAGGCTCCTTGTAGTGCCGTTGCCAAGCTTCTTCAGCCTTTCTAGTTGGTACTTAGAAAAGATCCTTCCAATTCTCTTCAATGTTTAATTTTACTTAAAACTCATTTTATTCTTGTAAAGTATTCTGTCCCTCTGCTGTCTTTCATTAGAGATCCCACTTCACCTCTTCCAATGAAAGTGGGTATTGCTTCTTTGGAAACTGGTACTCTTTCTTCTCTGCTATCTGTTTGCCGCCTCCTGGAAGAGGGTAGACGTGTTGCTGTATCTATTTGCGGTCTGGCACATTTAACAATTAATAATATAACCAATTAATCAATAATCCCTTGCTCTGGAACTGTATTTCAAGAAAGTTTTCAATTTTTTCTTTTAACCTTGTTTTGTGGTTGGTGATATGTCAGTGTGTCACAGTCTCACGGTGCTTGTATATTTGAACTTTTGAAGGTGTCCCAGTTATGGGTGGTAGGGGTTGTTTGTCCTCGGGTTTTTTTTTTTTTTTTTTTGTGTGTATTCGAAATTGTCTCTACTTTTATTCTTCCATTTGGAGTATAACACTATTGGTGCGGCATTCTTCTTCTCTTCTCTTACCCTCATAGCTTGTAAAGGGTATATCTAAGCTTGCCTACATTAACAAGTTTAGTTTTGACTTTGCAGGGAAGCTAAAATCAAGGAATTTATCATGTCGAGCTATCCTGCGACTACTGATTCGCTTGCTCAGGCTCTAGAAGCTACGACCCCAGCTGAATCCATCTCCATCCTTTATAAAGTCCTGGATGATCCTTCTTCATCTCCTGAGGCGTTGCGGATAAAGGAGCAGGCAATTACAAATCTCACTGATCTTCTTAGGCAAGAAAACAGGGTTGAAGACCTATGCAGCCTTTTGACCAAACTGAGGCCTTTTTACTCCATGATCCCCAAAGCTAAAACTGCAAAAATTGTCCGTGGAATTATGGATGCTGTGGCTAAGATACCAAATACAACTGAACCTCAGATCAAACTCTGCAAAGAGATGGTAGAGTGGACTCGAGCTGAGAAGAGAACTTTCCTTCGCCAACGGGTGGAGGCGAGGCTGGCTTCTCTGTTGATGGAGACAAAGGAATACACTGAAGCCTTGTCCCTACTGGCAGGCCTGATAAAGGAAGTGAGGAGATTAGATGACAAGCTGCTTCTGGTGGACATTGAGTTGTTGGAAAGTAAACTTCATTTCTCTTTGAGGAACCTTCCCAAAGCGAAGGCTGCGCTTACTGCTGCTAGAACAGCGGCCAATGCCATTTATGTGCCCCCAGCCCAGCAGGGGACCATAGACTTGCAAAGTGGCATACTCCATGCTGAGGAAAAAGACTACAAGACTTCTTACAGCTACTTCTATGAAGCATTTGAAGCCTTTAATGCTCTTGAAGACCCTAGAGCAGTCTACAGTCTGAAATACATGTTGCTGTCCAAAGTCATGGTGAATCAAGCAGATGACGTGGCAGGTATAATATCATCCAAGGCAGGCTTGCAGTACTTGGGCCCGGAGCTTGATGCCATGAAAGCTGTTGCCGATGCTTATTCGAAGCGTTCACTGAAACTATTCGAGTCTGCTCTAGAGAACTTCAAGGCCCAGTTGGAAGAAGATCCAATCGTCCACAGACACCTTTCATCCCTCTACGATACTCTGTTGGAGCAGAACCTTTGCAGGTTGATCGAGCCTTTCTCTAGGGTCGAGATTGCTCACATTGCAGAGCTGATCGAGCTCCCTATTGATCATGTTGAGAGGAAGCTATCTCAGATGATATTGGATAAGAAGTTCGCTGGAACTCTCGACCAGGGTGCAGGATGCCTCATAATCTTCGATGATCCCAAGACAGATGCTATATACGAGGCTACACTTGACACCATTGCTAATGTTGGAAAGGTTGTCGATAGCCTTTATGTCAGGTCAGCCAAGATTATGGCCTAGAACGAATACAAGCAGATTTTATCGGTCCAGAGCTTTTGTTTTCTGCTCTTTCTAGGGCTTTCCCATTTGCCCCTTTCTCATTTGCGCGAATTTCCATCTAGTTTGTCAATGTTGGTAAAGAAGTTGTGGAATTGACCAAATTCCAGAAGAGTTTTTTTCTGGTGCAGAAACTTTGTAAGCCCTGATTAAACATGACTTTTAGCTTTGTACCTTAGTTATTTTAGTTAATGCTCATCTTTGAAAAGATACACCAAGTGATGTTGAGCGTCTGTGCCTAAAGCACTGTGCGTAATTGACAATATTGTGGTAGTGCAAGCTTGTTGAACTGCATGGTGCATTGTCAATTCCATTCGAATCCGAATTAACTGTGACTATTACTCTATTAGCCTTTCTGAGTTTCAAATCTATTGCATTTGAGAACTTGCATATGAAATCTCCCATAACTACTTGAGTGTGGGATCTCAGTTGGCTTCCCACAATTTTGTTTTAGCAGATTGGCAGCGTGATTGACGGTTCAAGTTAGCCGATCCACAAAACATTTGTGTTAACTATCAAAAATGGTGGTATCGCGTGTCATATACACTATACACAGTGACCAAAAGGGAGACCAGTGAATCAGTGGCCATACTAACATAACTCAGTTCCTTTCTTTTTCTAAATGAACATTCGGGAGAAAACCTTGACCAGGCGGCAGAAGATGGAGTTGAATCAATGCAGACATTTGAGGTGATGAGTTGTTTCTTGTTACTAATGACTGCGATCCAACCTCTTGTGTCTGATACTGTTAACTATTATATTACGAGGCATATATGGCACAATGACTGCGTCATTTTAACCAAGTTTACTCTTCCTTATTACGTCTGCTACATGAAAGACGATGCTCACTGATCTTATAATCTGCCTGATAAGCCAGCTTATTCCTGCTCCATGATCGATGTTTCTTATCAACTTATCATCTACACCTTGTTTGTCCATTTTAACCTCAAATGTATGGAGCATTTGTTCCCGATATCAGTGTCCCATCAGTTAACACTTAGTGTCCCATTTCCTGATATGCCTAAAGGATGTTAATCCAGAAACCCTGTTGATCTATACCTCCCTCCTGAAACTAGTAGTGACTGGTGGGGAATATGGGCTCCTACTTTTTTTTTTTACAATCTTCTTTCGAGTGTGCTTTCTTCAAAACATGTGTGTTCATTTTCATTAATCGGTTGTCAGTTTTTTTGTGCTCTTTTGGTTATAATCATGCAAATGTGTACTGTAGGTGCGAGCTGTTCAACACCACCCTTGATCAATATATTAGAGGCCTTGGGTAACTTCAGAGACATTTTGTCCGAGGAGTACAGTGCTCCCTTTTTCTCGATTGAAGTTGATTCGATCATCTGCTTGATCGATGGGCATTTGCTGTCTTAGCCTTTGGCATTTGAATTTTCATTAAAGCTATCAAGCCAAGTTCATATTTGAATAGATTTTGCATCAGAAAATCCCAACTAGTATAAGTGATCCAAGTGTTAGGGACGTGATTCTGCTTGTATATCTGTTAAACGGATATTGTAACCTTCAAGCTAATCTGATGTCTATACTGGTGTGCTTAGTGCAATGACATGCTACTTCTTGCGAGATAAATTCATTAAATCCTGTCAAGGTACAGGTTGCAGACGCAAAACCAGAAAACATATGTACATATCACCATTGAAAGAGATTTTGTCTATAAATCGTCGTTGAAAACCCTTCGACATTATCAGAAACGTAGTTTACAGGTTCATAAAAGCTTACAATTGCAATGTTTGATGACCCCATATTCTCTTCAAAACTCAAGTAGCTTTGAAAACTACCCAAGATAAAAATGATGCTTAATTGGAAAAAAAAACAAGAGGCCAAAGCTAAATATAAACAAATGTGTCGCCCCATCTGAGAACCGAGGATTAAAGACTCTGCCTGACCTGTATTTACGATCAATTCTCTACAGACTCCGAAGCAGTTTAGCAACGTGCTTCTTCCATCTCCCAACATATACTCTATCTCTCTGTATCCAGTTTAACAAGGTGTATCACCCATCTCCCAACATATACTCCATATCTCTGTATCAAAATTTTCTTGGGTAAATTTCTGACTTCGTCCTGTTCTGTCCTCAGTGAGCCTATCAGAACTAGATAGATTAACGAACATTATGTTCTCTAAATTCTCCTCTCCACTTATGCTTTGAATCACAGAACTAGCTTCTTGTAAGCTCTTGGACTTCCCATTCTAAGAGAAAAGACTCGTATTCTGACGATATTTCCTTTGACATAAACATCCTTAATCTGAAATCTTTGAAGGTTCTTCTGAATCTGATGCATCTGTGAGGTTATCAGTAAGAATTATTGCCGTAGCCTTGTAGGGAACTACCTTCTATTATTCAGGGTGGTTGTGATTCCTTCTTTCCCTTTCGACATTGTGACAATTACTTCTGTTCGCAATACCCAAAGCTTCACACATGCCATAGTTTTATGCTCATTCTGAACTTGAAGAAAGAAGGCTCCCAGAACCCCACCAGGCCGTCACCAATTGTGAAATGAAACGACCCCAACTTATCTCTCACCTTCGTTAAAGAGAAAATTAGAGGGCAAACGATTCAGAATCTACTCAGGCACAGCTTTTCGAGGCAATTGGTCACACACTTTCCATACACAGAAGAGCACCAGGTATGGGTCTTGCTTCCAATTCAATCCATTGTAAAAAAAATCCGAAGAAAATTCTCGTCTATTGGTGCCACTTGTATTTACAGACTCCATTAGCTCCAGAGAATGCCAGCTTAATGGAACAACACAAGATAATCTCAGACCAGAGACTGAGAATGATGAGCTGAATTAACGATACTCGCCCCTTATTCTTGGAGAAACACCTGATGTTGTGCTCAATAACACACTTATATCATGTCTACCACCTAAACAAGAGAAGAAAACCATTGGAAGTTTAGAATGTTACACTACCATGACCGAAGGAGACTTAAGATTCTCGTAGAAAAATAGTGTTGTTCCCAGTGTAAGTGTGCGCTTTAGGTTGTACACAGATGGTAAAATACCAACAGCAAGAGGGCTAACAAACCCGCTAAGCGGATCAAGCAATTAAGGGGTACACCGGTACAGAAGATCTCACTTTAGTATCAGCTATAAGATTGCGGATTGCCTAATAGTATCAAAATCACACACAGATCAAATCCAAAATATGAGGATAAAATGAGTCCAAAATTTTTGTTAACAACATAAGTGAGCACAAAGCAGTTTATGACAGACAAATTGCTGTTGAAAAACCAGGATTAAACGTCAAGAAGTTAAACCATAATCTAACCAATTGAATCTACGTTGGACATTGTTGTATTTTTCATTACAATGGAAAACCGGATTCAACAACTATCACAGATAACACATTAGCTCCTCTCTCCTGAAACTAACAGATTTCTACTTATTTATTAAGCAGGATAACAGTACATAAGGGCGCTAAGAGAATGTACGTCAAACCACATAGACGTGACTATGTGAGCTGGAATAGGTAGTATAAGGTTCATACAAAACCAACTCACAGTCTTACAATCAGCTAATTTGAAATGCACAAAGGATCATGGGACTCTGATTGCAAGTGCCCAACCCCCAATGTCAATAGCGAGAAGCTGTAAGAGTTACAGGTCCTACAATTTTATTACTAAAGTCAAATCAGAGTTTAGCTACTCTGCAGTAACTTACAATGGTCCAGGCCAAGGTGGAAGTACTAAGTCATAGGAGTACTGGAATTCTAAGTACCTGTAAAATCAAAGTCTTCAAATTAGTCATCCTTGATTACTAATATAGAAGTACTTATGTAACATTCTTCTGAATTACAAAAAGTTCAAAATTCTTGTTTTGACTCCCTAATGTCTTCTTTCACTGAGATACTAGGGGCACAGAGAGTGCAGAAGAGAGAGAAGTGTAAAAGCAGAAGAGCAATAGTCCTATGAAACTAAAGAAGAATGTAACACTGCAGCTCCACAACCATGTGACCTCCACATTCTCAACTTTTTACAAATTAATAAGTAACCTCAAACAGTAAAAACATCAGGCGAAATAGAAGTAAAATCCAACTCTCAACAGAAATTTATAGAACCAGTAGGTAAAAGCACAGGCAAACCACGAAGATTGTCAAACAAGACCTTTGCACAAACAAACCCGCCATCACAATTCTGCAAACTAAATCAAAACAACCAAAATAAACAGTATCAAGTTTCATAGCAATCAAATATGCATCAAATCCCTCTGAAACATCAGAAAAATCTTAAAAACCACCATATACATTAACCAAGATAGCACTTCAAATTAAAAAAAAAATTAATTAGGAGAGAAGGCCAAGGAACAAACCTCGCGGAAGATCCGAGCCCTGAGATGAGCAGCAGGTAGCCATAAGCTCCGAGAAGAATAAGTTTACAACTCAAGTGAACCATCAAAATCTACTACCCAGCCCTAATGGTATGATGTTAGCAAACAGAACTCAGATCTGGTTGTTAGCAAACAGTGCTATGAAGATTGCTAATCTGAAATGACTAATAGAACTCACATCTAGTTGTTCCTCAAAAGAGCTTCTGGTGTGAGAACTGGGAGAGAGAGAATAGTATATATAGAGCTGCATCATCACATTTTAATACCACGGATCAATGCGGTGGAGCTTTTCACACACTACAAATTTACATCAGCTAAGGATAGCGAAGCAATACTAGCTATTCAAATTCTTTCAAAGAAAATCTTGTGCACCCAGTCCTCCTTCAAAGATCTCACCTAGTATGACAACACATATATTGTGCTCCCATTACACAAGAAACATATGTATCCTTCGAGTAAACAGAAATAAAATCCACGACAGAATTACACATTGATATTCACAAATATAGGTTCTCTCACAAAAGAACTGACCTGCTATCACATCAATCTGGACAGGGTGACTTCAACAAGTTGAACTTCTGGCTTTTGATGTGAAAACATGATGACTAGCTCACCAACCGTCTCGTTTTTAGTAATAAAGTGGTCTTAAATTACGCTCTTTTGAAACTCATCAATCTGCGTTCCCATATTGCTCCAGAAACAACTGAGGTGCAGTTGGATGTATGCAGGACAGTTGTGTTAAGAAACCTCTATGACTAACAGCAATAATGCTTGCAAGAGTATACTTTTTAGTACGCCAACCCTGTTCAGTAATCCATACGTGAAATCTGTATCTCGGTTTGATGCGCTTTTCAAGATTATACAGCAAGTAAGATGGGAAAATCTCCATGTAATCCAAAGGTAAACGAATCTCATCACGGAAGAAGTAGAGTTTCTTCTTAAGACTGGGAATCTCCTGATTAAGTATTTTGGGGGCCCGACTTATCATTTTACACAGCCTTGAAAACCCAATCCCTTCATTTAACAGAAACTCAAATCGCTCTTGCAAGTCACTTGCTGAACCATGTACAGAAAATAAGAGCTTCGTGGTGAAACTGTTTTCTCCAAATCCAATTCTATGCAGAAATTCTAGCTTCCTAAATGAATAGTTATACGTTCTTACAGTTTTTACATTTTCCAAAGCCTGTACGTAATCCTCGTCTACACCATCATCAGGACTGCTCAAATCATAATTAGCGAATGACTGATGATAGCCACACTTCATCCTGTGAATGAACCATTCATGAAGATCCATAGCTCTGAGAATATTTGGCAGATTAACCATCTTATTCCGACCAAATACATACTTAAAGTTATGTTCCACCGATATCATTTTTTTCTCACGCAGGCCAAAATGCTCCAAAAAGCTCGAAACTGAAATGACACGATCATCAAGTTTGATGCTCAATATCTCAGGGTTGGAAAGAATCAAGACTCCGACTTCTGCTTTATCAACCCCTAACCTCGAAAAGAACTCAACTTTCTCAACCAAAACCTCCTCAGAGTAGTCAGTCAACAAACTGCCGTTCCTAACCATCAATTCCCCAACCTTCCCTTTCGCAACACCAAGGTCATAGAAAACCTTAACTTTCCTACAAACCTCAAACCAAGCATCCACATTCCCCACCACAGAACTCCCAAAATCAAAATCAACAAAAACCCTTTTCAAATCATCCAACATTGCATCATATCCACCACTCAACCCACCTTCCTCCCCCATCAACAAACCCGGAATCGCCAAACAAATCCCAACAATCTGCTGATTCCGAAACCCCAACTCAACCAACCCATCTAACCTAGCACTCAAAAACTCGGGTTTCTTCCCAAAGATGGAAACTTCCTCAACATACAACCTCCCCAACTTATCCCAAGGAAACCCAAATCCAGCAAGACAACAAGCAGCATCTAATACACCACAATCATCAGAGAAAAAATGCACACCCGGTTTCAAGAACACGCCAACATCAACATAATCAATACCAATGCTTTCATAAAAGAAACCAAATTCATTGATGGGATTGTAACTAAGGAACTTTTGCAACGTCTTGCGGAAGTTAACAGGCGAAAAGGGTACCTTTGCAATGAGCTCAGAGAGAGAATGAGTCGAATTCTTACTGATATTTTCTGCGTAAGCAAAGGGCAGCGCTCTGGTGTTGTGCAGATAATCTGTAAGAACTTCTTGGGCAAGCTTGATTGCCTGAGATCGATGCTTATGTCGGATGAGCTTGGTTAGACTTGGTGGGTTGTTAATGGTGTTGCTTGTGCTGAAATGTCGGGCGTATAGCTCACGGAGGAGAGAGAATGTTGGAGAAAATGATGATGACAGGCGCATGGTGAATTGAGTTTTTCCTGGGCTTTACTAGAAGTGTTTGATTGGTTAGGCTTCACAAGGGTTTTAGGGGAGTAAGGGTTTGGTAATGTTCTTCATTTTTTGGGAAGGGGACAAGCAAGCAAACTCATTGCATCGTTCATCTACATAAGTCCCCCTAAAAGAAAAAACTAGAGTACCTAAGTACATCAAACTACAGAGTAATTACTTTGTTGTTCCGGGTTATTTGAACTACTCAAATTTACTTTTCTTGAGATCAAACGGAAGAGAGGCAATTTATTCATATCAAGTTCCGCAAGGGTTGTCATCCCCTTCGACGTCATTCGAACTTCTTGAAAGTACATATATCTGATGCATATATAGAAGAAAATAATAATGATGTAAGTAGGATGAATGATATTCAAATCATCTCATTTTGAAAGGTTTTCACAATGGACTAATTTTTTAGAAATCGGATGGTAAACAGGTTTTCACTAAAGTGAGATTGCATCAATCAGATTCAAGATCAATGTCAAACCTATTTCGTGAGATAAGTACAAACATATGTCATCGATCATACTCTCTCACAGACATCGCAACATCAGAGTTGACAACCCTACATTACCAGAACATCCTAACATAAAATCTCGGTACACTCCATATTACCATAAAACCGTCTTTACTCGAAGTATTTGACTTCATCCCTAATCCCAAAGTCAAAGAGTTTACACTTTACATACACAAACTACACAATCATACATGACTACACAAGTACAAAATCACAAGTACACAATCTTTTACATCTTCCTTTCTCCTCTCACTCCCCCTCTCCAACAACCATCTTCGTTCTCCCTCTCTCCTCTCTCCTCTCTCCTCAGAACAACAAAAACCCCCAAAAACAAACAACAAAAATGTCGCAACACCACCAACAACAACAACTACAAAGTCAACAATACGCAACAACACACCCCACTTCAATCCAACAACAACAATTCCAACAA
This sequence comes from Spergularia marina, assembly GCA_963680865.1. Taxonomy (NCBI): domain Eukaryota; kingdom Viridiplantae; phylum Streptophyta; class Magnoliopsida; order Caryophyllales; family Caryophyllaceae; genus Spergularia; species Spergularia marina. Next base: position 22,438,802 of record OY804551.1, on the reverse strand, counting down.
CAACAACAACAACAACAATACATCCCTCAATCTCACCCACCACCACCTCTCCAACACCCACACCCCCACCAATTCCCTTACGCCCACCAATACGCCGCCGCTGCCGCCGCCGCAGTAGCCCAATATGAATACACCGCCACCGTCTCCCAGATGCACCACCACCCGCAGCACCACCCCAACATGCCTATCCCTCAGTACCCAATTCACAATTACGGCCACCCTCAGCACTACCCCCCCTCCGACCACCACCACCCTCACCCTCACCACCACCGCATCAGCCACCAACGACCCTCCAAGCGCCCCCGTGAGCCCCTCCCTGATACCGGCGGCGAGGCGCCTTCTAATAAAAGACAGGCTATTGGGAATGATATTCTGTTTAGGGTTGTTGTTCCTTCTGGTCAAATTGGTAAGGTTATTGGGAAAGGTGGGCATCGTGTTCAGAAAGTTCGTGATGATACTAGAGCTACCATCAAAATTGCTGATCCTATTGCTGTGAGTTTCTCTTTTGATTATGAAATGTTGCTTCTTGTACAAGTTAGGTGTTGTTATTTGTTAAATTGATGATCATGTTGAAGTGGGTTTGGTGATTATTTCTCTTACTTTGGGAAAAGCTGGAATCTTTTGTGATAAGTTTGGTGATTTTTGAATTATGAATGCTTAAATGTTACAGTATTTGGAATTATGTTATATTGGAATAAAGCAAAATGGCTCATGAAACTCTCTGCGCTTTTTGTATTGTGAAGTAGAAGTCAGTGTGACTCTTGAAACTATTTTCATTATGGGTCGTGTGTAAGCTGCTTCTCTATGTTTTCAACGTAGGGGTAAGGCCTGTGTACATCCGACCCCCCCCCCCCCCCCTACATTGCCTTATGGTAATAATAATATGTGAGTTTGAGCATCTTTGGAATTGGTTTGTGTTGGGATTTTGATAATTGTATGTTATTCCCTAAGCTTCATCTGGAGTTTATTTTGGATTGATTTTAGGTGATTAGGTTGATTGAGATTCCTTTTGGGTTTAGAAAATCCGGTGTCGTGAGATTAACTTCTCAATTTGACGCTCTTGGGGTTTGGTTATGTCTTCTTTTTCCGATTGTTATTTGAATTGGTGGAGTTGTTTTTGGAGTATATGACTCAAAATTAAATCTTTGTTGAGTCATTGTCATGTTAGTTTGCATATTAATTATATTGAACTGGGTTTGGAATTCGGAACCTCCATTTTGGCTGTTGGCAACCCTGTTGTGTACTTGGAACATGTCATTGTGTAGTGTTACAGGCACCTTCATGTATGAAAAAAGAAGTCCAGTTTTGCAATTAAAAAGTTCCTGCATTCTAAGAGTTCTTTCTGTGCTATTAATGATGAAAGACTTGATGTTGCTTGCAAATTAAGCTTTTCACTATAATTCTTGTGTGTAAAGTTTTAAAATTTTGAATTGAATCAATTTAAGATGTATAATGTCCTGTCTTTTATGTCTCAGCGATATGAGGAGCGTGTTATCATTATTAGCTCTAAGGAGAAGAGTGATGGTGGCGTGACTGATGCTGAGAAGGCATTGCTTCAGATAGCGTCTCTTATCCTTGTGGTACTTTATGCTTGTCCTCCTTGTATTTATTGTTTAGAAAAAAAGGTGTGATTAGGGGTTCCATGCACAATATGTAAGAAATATATTTATCTAGACTGATAGTGATAATGTTCTTATTAGTATCTATACTTTGAAAAATCGTAATTACTGTTGCTGGCTTATTGTTTAAAATTGGTCATGTCTTAGTCCCTACCCTTATCGAGTATGTTGAACCTTATATATGCTGCATCCATAGTCCTTAATAACAAGTGATTCAAAGGCATGACAAATGGGAACTAAGGAACCAAAAGGGTTCTGAGGTTTGTTTAGTGTGAACTTAGATGGTGAAAGATAAAATACTGCCTCAATCCTTGAGATATTCTGGCTATCCTTGGGAAAGGAAACCGATTCTCAGGTAGGCTCTCTTGAGCCTGAGTTGAAATATGATCATTGCCTGCAATATTTTGGCTTCATTTTAGGGTCTTTGTGACTGTGGTACTAGCCTCAATCTCAATCAGAACCCCGTGTGTTTGGTCATATCAACGGATCTAATAAATACATTTACGCACATATATACAGACTTCTCCATGTGATGGAGAAAGGAAACTAAGTAATAGTCAACATTACCTATAGCTCCCATTGCCCTAATCATTTTCTCAGAGTTGTGAACGATTATGTCATTGAGTTCTTCATGCAATTATCTGGCCTTGACCCTTTTATCGTTGCGACTGTTTTGGTACAACAGGACGATGGAAGCACTGCACACACAAGTATTGGTGCTGCTGCTACTGCCGCTGATCCCTATGGTGCTGCTGTTGCTGTCAGTGCTGGACATGCGAGTCCCAATTCTGTGAAGTTGTTAATAGCTGGTTCACAAGCAGGTGGCCTGATAGGGGTATCTGGACAGAACATTGATAAGCTGAGGAATTCCTCTGGTGCTCAAATTGCTGTTCTTGCTCCAAATCAATTGCCTTTGTGTGCATCTGCTCATGAATCTGATCGCCTTGTCCAGGTAAGATCTGATGTCTATTGTTTTTCACTTATATGACCGGAAGGAAGTGGGAGTTTGGTGGGTTTGCCCTTTTTAGTTTTTCTGGTTAGGAAGGACCCTGACATGTTTTCATTTTCTATCTACCATGTTGAGTCTATGGTCACTTGAAAGTGTTAAGTTGGTTAAATAAGAAAATGTTGCCTGCAGATTCAAATCTCTTGTAGATCTAACATTTATAGTTTCTTTTGTTTTCATGTATGCTGCTACTTGCCAGGTTTTTTTTGGATGTCTCTATGTTTGACACGATATCTCTTGCTACACTATGATGTTGAAAATACTTGGTGAAGGTAGGATTCCTGCTTCTAAGAATTTGATGTGGAAAACCACACAAGTCACCTGTAGGCTGCGGGAGCCGAAGCTACTGGAATGAGGAATCAGACAGCATAACATGACATGTAAATATGTCCTTGGCTACTTTGCAGCCAACTGAGTATAAGTAATAGAAAGCATTGGTGACTACCCAGTTGCTCACTGCTTCATATCTGCGTATGAAGATGCGGCACTTCATGCAACACTCTTAAAGTCGATGGTGTTGACAAAAATAAGCGTCCCTCTCCCTCCCTCACCCCTTTCTTTTCATTTCCCGGCCGTCACTCCCTTGCTTCCCCTGCTTTGCTCCTTCCCCTTCCCTTGCCCTCACCCCTACCTCTCCCTCTCCCTTCCCTCCCCTTCCCTCCCCTTTCTTCCGCTTGTGCTTATCGTTCCCTCTATCCCCTCCCTCCCTCCATCTCCCTCCTTCCCGTCCTCTCCTTCCTAATCTTCATTTTATTCCGTCTTGTGCACTTCACCTCACCTGCCATTGTTGTGGCACTGACAAGTGTATACATTAATGATTGGTAGGTTTGCTCAAGGAAAGAGGTATAAGGAAGTACAGGTTTTTTGGGAGGCTACTTCTTGGTTGTTCTCATTTGCGTCTGCCATGGAGTATGGACAGTTTTCCTTTCTTGCTTTTTCCAGCGCTTCTTTTTGCCTGGCCTAATTCTCTTAGTTATATCTATTTAGATATAGTTGTGAGTAAGGGAAGTCAATGTGATTCACTTTGCTAGGATTTTCTGTGGTATGGAATGTTCAACCTGTTCAAGAAAATGTGAACTTGAGCGTAGTGAAATGGATCCTACTTGTCCCCTTTCTCCTCATCTGGAGAAAACAGAACATGAAAGAAAGTCCTCATCCTATCATGAAGTATACTAAGCGAAGCACTGCATCAGTAATAGAACAATGGTTGTACAAAGCCCTGTGTAGAATGTCTCACTGGATTAACCTTCATTAAACATTGAATCGTGTTTCCTTCTTGTATCTAGTATCTTTACTGATGATCCGTCATGTGAATTCTGGATCAAGATCAACATTTCTAAGCTTTATTTTTTTTTACACAAGGTGACATTCATAGTTGATATGACATATGTCTATTAAAATTCTACCATTAAAGACCGACTCTGTACTTTAAGATGACAATTTGGACCAAAATTAGGATTTGGACCAAACTTCTGAAAGAAAATGTTTCTTTTGTGAATTGTTCGTAAGTTTACATAATTTGAATCAGTTCGTTTGACGTTCGGTTAATTACTATCTGAGTATCTTTCCAGACATGATGGCTAAATATACATCCTAGACTTCCTATAATTTGGAGTGAAAGAGGGGTTTTTTTGTTTGATGTCTCGTTCCCCTTTTTATACTCAAGAGTGACACAACTGACACCTTTTCAATTCAAATATTAGATATCAGGCGAAGCTTCTACTGTTTTAAAAGCTGTGGAAGAGATTGGGGTTGAGCTTAGGTAATTATTATAGTGCTCACTTATTATCGTGCTCACTTTGGTTTGTTCATCGACTTTTTTTATTTTTAAAAACGTTTATTTCATAGATTTTATATTTCTGACAGGGCAAACCCACCTAAGCAAGTAATATCTATCAGCCCAACGTACAACTTAAGCATTGCACGGGCTGCTCAGCCGTACATGGATCCAAATGCCGGTAAACATGAATCATTTGATCATTGTGTTTCTAGCTGTTTCTGTCTCATTTCTACTGTTAGTCATACGATTTGTTAAGCTTGTGGGTTTCTAATTTACAGCTGAATATATGACGCTGGATATGGTGATCTCGGAGACGATGGTGGGTGGCTTGATTGGAAGAGCTGGTTCTAATATAGGAAGAATTAGAACTGAATCTGGTGCAATGATCAAGGTCTCTACTTTCTCAATTAATAATTTCCACTAATTTTGAGAAAAAGGAGGCGGGGGAGTATCATGTCATTTGATTTATTTTTCTGTTGAGACTTAGGTAGCGTTTGGAAACATGAATTTGGAAATTTGTAATCATTTCAAATCCATCATTTGAGAATGTAGAATTCAAATATAAACTCAATGTTTAGGGAGGGTGGGATTTCAAAATGACACCTCTTTGTTTTTGGCCTAATTGGATTTGATACAAATTCCAAAGGATTTGACACAAATCCAAATTCTCAAATTCTTGAGTTCCCAAACATGTGATTTGTGTCAAATTTGGATTTGAGAATCAAATCCTTGTTCCCAAACACTCTCTTAAGGTCATTCATTCTGATATCATCTTGCTTCTCAGAGTTTTCACCCAATTAGTGTGTGACTGAATTGCAATTTTGTCTCTGTTTCATTTTACAGGTTTTTGGTGGAAAAGGTGAGCAAAAACATAGGCAAATTCAGCTTATTGGTACAGCGGAGCAGGTAATCTGTCACTCCATCCTCTGCTATTTCCCTCAGATATATTGTGGTGTCTTCATCAACCTTGTCAATACTAATTATCAATTCTGTTGTTCGGTGGATAGGGAAAAGTGTTCGTTCTTGTCTAATTCAACAGTCTACTTATTTTGAGAAATAATTTAATTTCAAACTGAACAAGGTATCTGAAGTATATACCACTTTTATTCGATGGTGGTTGATGGTAGAACAAGACAAACATAGATTGCTCAACCATGTGTTTGTGAAATTGCTTGCGACTTTCAGTGTTTTTGAAAGACTTATTTGCAGACTGGTGAAAACCATTTTGATTGTGTATGTGCTCTGCAGGTTGCACTGGCAAAACAAAGAGTAGATGAATACATTTATACTCAACTGACACAACAATCTGAGGCTGAGTAGTCCAGGCAAATCCTCATCCTTTTTTTCTTCTATACTCGTACACGTGTGGCAATTTGGTATTAGAGCCTGTAAAATTAACCGCTTAATTATGAACAACAGTGTCTGCTGAGTTAATAGAGAATGTTATTTTTTACTGTGTTCATGATCTGAGATAATCGTTTATGGCTGAAGAGCTAGCTCTTATCATTGAATTATTGCCCTGTGTCTGTATATTGAAGGGAAATGTGTCAGATGATTCCTGGCGATCATCCTTTCTGTCACTTCACTAATTGTTTCTTAGATACAACGTCTTTAACCCCAGTGCCTTAAAGGCTCCCGCCATAATAAGGCGGGGTAAGGGGGGGTCAGATGCACGCAAGCCTTACCCCTATTGAAACATAGAGAGGCTGCGCACGGATGACCCAAAATGAAAATTGCTTCGAGAATTGCACCGACTGACTGCTACTTCACAAAATAAGAAGCACAAACAGTTTTATGAGCCATTTTGCTTTATTCCATTATATCCCAAAAACCAAAGAGTAATTCGTCTAATTGTTTCTTAGATAAAAGAAAGAAAACTGTGAGACTGGTAAGGGTTAAGCTAATAAGTGGGAAAAATAATCGCCTTCATGTGTTGTGCTAGTGTCTTATATTTTCTGCTTAATATATGGTAGATTACTCATCGTGCCTTTGTTACCTCCTAGCCGTTGACAAAGTTGTCTTCAGCAGGTGACTATCAGAGTATTACTAGTATCACCAGGAGACCAAGCCCTCAACCGTGATTTTCTGTACTGCTTCAGAAAGCAGATTCCGCCGGTCTTCAGAGTATTACTAGATCTTGAATCCTTCCAGAACTTGAGAGCCGGCTAAATCTTTTTAGGTTTTTCATTTGTTAGCTCTTGACTTCGATTTTTGAAAGTTGAACAGATCATAGTTAACCAGCAGAGACTTATCATGTATATTAGAACTTTCATTATGAGGATTTATATTGAATAAAGCATTTGTACTTGAGGTGTTGCAGATGGTTGAATGACTGATTCGCTTAAAAACATATCTGGTTTTTTAGGGATGTGTGTTTTGTTCTAAAGTTCGTGCCTGACTGCATTCTGCTTACCGATGAAGACTGCATATCAGAGCAATATTTACAAGACAAACCACCTTATTAAACACACTTGTGGAATCATCAACAGCTTTACTCAGACTGCCTGCTGATTAGAGGATGAGATGTGGGAGCATTGCGATTGGCAAACAGGGACACTTTCAGCACATGTCGCTACTGTTTAATGACCGGCGATCAGAGACACAGCCGAAGAGCAACATGCTTCTCGCGCTCTCTTACTTCCTGTTTTGTTTAACAGTCAGCCCCCAACACAACAGGGGTACCAGATTTCATTTCACATAAATCCAAATGAATCTGTTATATATGATATACTCTGGGAAATGTTCTTATAATTGAATTGGCAATGCCACAATCATCCATACAACCCTGATACAAAATTTAACATGACAAAAGTATTCTATGCTGCTGATGTTGGTTTCTGGGTTCTCAGTCCAAACAAATCATGAAATAACACGGGGGCCATCTCGGACACGTTCCTTGGTTGAGGTGCCATGAAATCAACAATCTTTTCATGAACATGATACCTGGCAAATGAATTAGAAAGATTCAGATTTCAAAAGAATGTTTAGTGATTACTGTCGTATGAACTAAGCAAGTTAGACTGAATATGAACTCAACCTTATTTTGCGGCTCTTAGAAGCTCGGCGATCAACCACTTTCCTTTTCTTGGTTTGTAGTTTCTTTAGAGCATAAAATGCCGTCTCTGCAGATGATCAATGCAATAACAACTCAGATGCTAGATTATAGGTATTTATAATCAGGACAATATAGACCCATACAAATTAAGTGAACTTTTTATCTTCAATGGTACATAAACAAAGCAGCACGTGCAAACCGCAAATCCTACTCAGACTACTGACTATATACCGAGTCTCAAACTACTTGAAATGCGAACAAAGTAAACGGGAAAGATTGACGAAGGATTTACAGAGTACTCCCAAAATAATTAAAGTTTTGCCAACTATATTGTGTTCTAGGAGAAGTCAGCCTCAAAAAGTTGTCCTATAATGCCTGAATCTAAGATCAAATTTAACTCAAGAATCAAGACAAAGAAAAAAAATGCTTACCAGAAGATGATGGGTCAATTGTCTCGAAAAACTCCTTCAGCAACTGCTGGTAAAAATCGGAGTCATCCAAGAGCTCAGGATCACCCTCAGGGTTTCCCTATAAAATAATTAAAAATTCAGGCTTTGTCAATTACAATCAGAAGACTCCGAGTCGGAAACCAGTCATTTCATATTCTTGTACAAATGTTAGGTGGACTGAAAAGGGTGGTAACTGAAATCACTCTCAAGCATGAATACCATAGAAAGCAGTAAATTGTGTAAAACCCTTCCAATCATGCATCAGTCAGCCAGAATGACAAAATTTACAGTATGAAATACAATCATGGGACGGTTAAGCAAAAAGCTGGTCCTAACACTGATCACCTTAATAGTATAAATGTCTCGACTTGGGCTGTGGTACCGAAGAAGTTTTTGCAAAATAAATAAAACAATGCTAAAGACGAAACTGCCCGGAACTTGGATAGAGGTATCTGCTAACGTTCCATGTCCAGCCACTTTGGAGATGCAGATAGCAATGACCAAGGGAAAAAGTACAGTAAAATAATAATCAGCAGAGAAATAACAATGAAAATAATAATCAGCAGAGACATGATAGTGTACCTCTTCACTTGAGGTGCCAACCTGCTGCGCAACCTGTTGAGTAAAAACCATCAATCGGAGCCCACGGGGATGAATTCATTTTGAGAGTTAAAGATTGGGACTAATCTAGTGAGAAACTTACAGTGCCAAATACACCAACAGCCTCCCGTCTCATTTGCATACCCCGGATCATTTTAGTTGGATCTCTCATGTATGTTGCCACTTGGTCACTTATGTTCTGCGCCAGGTGTTTAAGAAAGAAATAAGAAAACAATGCAATCTTAGATAGGACTTTCAGTGTCAAGACAGAACATACCTGGTTGAATGCCAGCAATCTTGCTTTCTTTGCAGCAGCACCACTGTGCACATCAGCTTTTCTCTGCCATTTATCGACCGCCTTGTTCCTGAAGGATGCTACTCTGTAACAGGCAAAAACACAAATTAGAACAAAAAAATAATGCCATGGCTAGCGTCCATCCTGGCTGCAGAACACTGCTTGTAAGAAACTTCTCGGAACTATCAAATAATTAACAGAAGTTAACCGATAAATACTAATACAGTAATACTTGACAACAGCAAATACATAAGCCTCAATCCAGAAATTTGTCACATCCTGTGGAGACGAGATTCCATTATAAAAACTCCAATGATCCTCTATTTAAAACCATTACAAGTTTCCAAAAGAACCAGCTTAGGAGATCCCAAGACAAATAGGAGGCGCATAATTCCTTCCAAACAGAATCCCAAGTGTTTCCTTCACATAATTCCTTCCCAAAGCATTGATGACAAGTGACAATATAGGAACATAGGCAGCTGCCTTTTTAGAAGGCGAAAGGGTAAGAGCCCAGATAACTTTGGCATAAAAGCCAGAAATTTTAACACTGTCAAGAGATTAGCAGGTTAACAGCCACCCTTTACATCACACAAGTCCATTGATGATTTCACAAAACCATCGTTACGAACACCGTCAACCAATTGTTGAAGTCAATCCAACAAGAACACTTCTGCGTACTTTGACAGGCCAACAAACTTCCAACAATCTGTTACATTACGGCCACAGAAGCTAGATCATCATCAAGAACAAAAATAGAATTGAACACCTATCAAGGATTCCTTTTTGCCTCTCCAAACTGGCACCTACTTTCCACGCTCAGCCCAGCTAGGGATTAGAGTCCAGCCCCATGGGATCCCTTCTCCCACATACTGCTAGAGGTAGGAATAGAACTTGAGACCTCAATGTCAATAACTTAATAACATAATTCCTATCTCCAGACCAAGCTCAGCTAGGTGGCTAACCAAGATGTTTGTGATCAGCATAAATCAGATTTAAACCCCAAGAATGCGGACCAAATACAGCCCAGTTACTTTCTGCCTTTGGTGGGGGGGGGGGGGGGGATGGTATCTTCCAAGGATGAAAAGGACATATATTCGAAGATAGGAAAGTAGATGGTAAAAACTGAAATCGATCAGATAATAAAACCTCTATAAGGAGGGTTTGTATCACCTTGATTGTACTTCAGAAATTTGTAACCACTCTTTCTGCTGGTCAACATCCATTTTCTCTAGCTCACCATTAGATTGAAGAGATGAACCTCCTTCTGAAACATTCAATACAATAACAAATTTAGCAAACAGGTCAGACAAAAGAAGTCCAGAAACAGACAATATCTAGAAGACTGGAAGGTCTACAACAATGTCTCACATGTAGATCGTGAACTGTATATCATCCAACATGGCAATATTTGGAACAGAACAGATAATGAGGAAACAGATTGCACAGGATCTAATCAAAACTCTTGTGATCAATATCTCTAAACAATTGAACGGGAGTCCACTATTCAAGCTGCTTAATGAAGTTATAACCCCCACCCCCCCCCCCCACCCCAAAAAAAAAAAAAAAAAACATCCCACCAACAAAAGGTGCCATTGCTCAGCAAAAACATCCACCTCTCACTGACCATCTTTTTAAGTAACCTGAACTAGGAGAAGGCAGGGTGACACCTATCACCAAATAAAAATTTAAAGCAACCAGGACAATTTCCCATAAGATTAGATAGTAGCCAATCACGTGAATTGACCCTATAATAATCACGCAGAAAGAGGATCTATATACTTTTGGAAACACCCTAGCCACTTGTTATGCATGTATGGATCCTCACATGTATACTTCCCTATATACTGAGGCCTGAGACAGCAGAATTTTTATTGGTTTGTATTATCACTGTTATAATGTACATGACAATGTCTCAGAGTGAACAGAAATGAGGAAGCAAATCCCCATTAAGCATGCAATATCACCAAAACTCCTTGCTTCATAAGTGGTTTAACAGTTTGTCAATGTCTACATGTGGCTGGGGAGTACGGATTGGATAAGTTCTCAAATCAGATGGAATGACTAAATCAGTACAAACACACCTTCAATGGCTCGAGCAATTGAAGGATTATTGTCCAGTAGAGCCTGCATCATAGAAATATCCCTCTATTAAGATCCAAAACAATTACGACAGCAAGTCATTTGCTCAAAGTGTCAAGAAGTATAAATTATATAGCAAAACAAAAAGATGTTTCAAACATGCCTCCTGTAATTGCACTAAGGAATCTATTGCCTTCTTTGAAGAAGCAACAAGATCTGAATATCCAAGAGAAACTGCTTCGTCTGACTCCAAGAACATCGATCGAATTGGTTCCTACGTCACCCAATAATCAGATTTAAAAAACACACTCTCAAAGCAAACCTCAAACACAAGGGAAAGAGCTTTTCTTTTTAGGTTGGGAGGGGGGTAAAACTGATGAGAGTGAATTACAAAGCAACAAACAATCACCTGTGGTAGCTTATTTGATTTAGAATATGCTTTTTGCATTAAAAATCTGATCTCAAGGGCCTTGTCCCACAGAGCCTGAAAGAACATGCAGAAGAATTTTAACAGCAAATCAACAAGACAAGACAATTAAACCTTGAAAAACCTGCAGATAGCAAGTAGCTACTTCATGCTCTAAATCAAGCGACCAAAAGAAGATGATATAATTGATTAAAGCTAGCCTCGACATCAGATAAGATCAGCTAACAACAATAGAAAGAAAAAAAAAAAAAAAGAGAACCAACCTTTTGGCTCTTGATAGCCTGTCCCTTGACAACATCTTCATCCTTGTGCCGCTTTAAAGTATGTACCAAGTTCCTGAGGGAGCAACAACATAAGGAACAGGTGGCCAGAAAACACTAGTCAATACGGCTTATTCATCAGCTATGGAATCAATCAGCTACTGACATCATTGAAAAGCTACTATGGAATACAAAGACGTAAACAAAGAAAGTAGTAAACAACATTCCCAACTGATGATCAACACAAGTCACTGTCCACACTTACACAAGCAATTAATCCGTATAATTCAAAAAAAAAAAATGAAACACAGCTTTTAAGAAAAAGAAATCATACTCCTCCATATTTCGAAGATCCCTGTACTCTTTCTCCAGTTCCTCCAATTCATCATCTTTTGGAATGACTTTTGCCATACGCTCCTCCTCCTCCTCCTCCTCCTCCTCCTCCTCCTCCTCGTCCTCCTCGTCCTCGTCCTTGTCTTCTTCTTCCTCCTCCTCATCATCATCATCGATACCATCAGCGTGTTCCTCATCTTCGCTACTGCTGTTAGCCTCCCCCATCTCGCTTCCATTGGCAGAATAAAAATCATCATCGTCATCATCAAAGCCCCCAAATCCCTCATCCTCTCCGCTACCCTATTTATTCAGAGTCAATAAAAATTACAACTTTTATTCAATCTCATCAATTAAAACTCAAAAAAACAAACAAAAAAAGCACTCAAATATTCACGGAAATCAGTACCTCTTTCACAAAGTCATTCTCTTCTTCAGAACCCGTCTCGCTTACGCTTACACTCTCCTGAACTCGCTTCAATCTCTTTCTAGAAGAACCCATCTCCGACTCCTACCCAAAAAACAAAAAGCCTAGTTTAGAGATATAAAGTTTTCATATTTTTTAGGCTTCATTGAAATTCGTAAATCCCAATATAGTTACCCTAAATTTTCGACTTTATAAGGTGGAGTATTGATTAAGACACCCAAATTTATAGAATTGAAACAAGAACCCTAATTCAGAGTAACCAAGTTTTCATCTTTATACAAAATTACACCATTTCCCCAATAAATAACAAATACCCAGTTCATAAAAGTTCTTAATTAAAAAAATTAAGATACCCAGTTCATAGAATCAAAAAAAAAAAAATAGTACCTTAAATTAGAATAAAATCAGAAGGTGATATTTGAAAGTGGTGAAACTTACAAGTGAAGCTGAGGAGAAACAATGGCAGAGAGACAGCGGAGTGCAGTTTACAGAAACCTCTGATAAACCTCGGAAAAAACTGAGTACCAGTGTTTCAGTGTTTTGAGTCCGGGTTTGTTTTGTGGATCTTTTTTGTGTACCCGAATATGTCAATATGGTAAACTTTTTATGGGTCTGTGGTAAAAAAAGTTAAAATGAAGAGGGTATTTTGGTTTACCTCATGTGGTATTTTGTTCTTAATAACAAAAAAAAAAAAATGAAGGTTCATTCTAAGAAATTTATTTATTTATAAAATAACAAATAATTTATATTATATTATATTGAAAAAGGTTTCATTTATACCGTGTACACCCGTGTATGAGTATCTTTTTTTAGGTGTTTGGAATTTTTACTTAATCAAGTTGTTGCTTGGTTAGCTCGTCTAAGCAAAGTCTCGAGATCTAATCTACTTATTATATAAAAAAATTAAAATTATTTAGAGAAAGTCAAATGATAAGTGTTCGACTGTTCGTTGTTGGTGATCGCTCTTATGAGGAGTGACGATAACGTTTCTTATCTTATCATTGATGAGAACTTTGGAGTTGCAAAGATCAAGATATTACCGGTTAGGCAGTTAGTACTAAATCAAGTTAAATGTTCAAGTATCCATACTACACGGACAATATAGTGTTACACATCTATGGTCATTTTGATGTCGATTATGCAATGATTTCATGTTGTCTTGATGGCTTTTCCACAAAGAAACCATTTTATGCATCATCTGACATAGTACCTCGCCAAAAAAAAAAAAAATTTGAAAGGACATATTTCAACTTATGACTTTAATTTGGGTGGTAAATTATGACAAAAAAAAAAAAAAATCCCAATACGGGATTGAAACTAGTCTCCGATAATAGAAAATCGTTTCTTCAAGGGATTATATAGGATTTGTGGGGTCATCATAATTTAAATACGGTAAAAAGGGAGATTTTCGATCATACTCGTATTATCCCATTGCAGATTACAAGACTCTTTTAGCCAAAGTCACGAGATCTAACCCAAATCCTAGTGGATATGTAGCTTCCTCAAGACTCAAAAACAGAGGAAATTTATTGCTTTGAATCAAGAGACCAACATTTAATTTGCTCCCTGGCGTGAAACCGCTTTCTACAAGCCTAAAAATACTCAAATGTCTCACTAATACTTGTGCTAGTCTCCCTTTGTAACTTACAACTTTGACAATTTTACTCAACTCTTTTTGACTCCTTTAATCACCACAATTTACATCACATAATTACATAACCACTTTTAGTCCAAACACCAATTAATAAAAAGCGTAAACAACTGAAAAGAAAAGCAACAAGATTCGCGTGAAACCGTCCTGCAATGAAACGATAATTTCGTTTTAAATTTCAATATTTAAGTCGTTGCATTGTCTTGCCGCACGACTTTCTGATCAAAGTTGTTGCGGAAAAGATTCTGATCGAGGACAACTCTAGAAAGTCTCAATAGACAAGTACTAAAAGTCATCAACATCATTACTCTCTCTAGTAATTAGTACTTTACCATACTAATAACAAAATTATGAGTAGTTACATATGATTTCATTGAATTGAACTTATGGGGTTTGACAAAAGTGGTAAAAATAAAACTGTCAGGAAGAAGCAAAATTATGTAAGTTAATTATGAGGTGGAGTTACAAACATAATTAGTCAAATTAAGAGGTATAGGGGAAAGGGGAGCATAATTAAATGACAAGGTAGAAATTAATAAAACTTTGACCATAAGTTATGAAAATGTTAAATAATTGTTGCATGCAATATTCATAACCAAATGACACATTTTGCATTATGATTAGAGCTCCCCAAAAAAGGAGATTCTGAAATATACCCCTTAACTCATGATTGAATGCATGCTTCACTACTTATTATTAATTTCTTCACCTTATTATATATAAATCATATAAATACACAAGCCATTTTTCCTACTCTTCATCACTCAAAAACTTGAGAAGTTTTGAGTTTAGGAGGAAAGAGAAAGAGAGAGGGTAAAAAATATTGATCTAGTAAAAAAAATGGGTGAGGAACAAATTAAGCATGATGATACATGGGGTTTGAGTTTAAGCTTAAGCCTACCGATCAACAATCTTGATAAAAAGCCTATGTTCAAGAGAGAGCCTCATTTCTCATCAGGTAATTATTTTTCTAATGATTGCTTATAATTTATAAGTACTGTTTCATATGATGACTCGATGTCTCAGATCGATATACGTTAACTTATACGGAGTATATCGTGAATTGTTGTTGTTGATGATGGATTTATGTGAATGCTCGTCGTCTTACTATTGTGTTTTTTTCTTACCATTTTCGGTGTTTCTTTGTGGCCGACCATATGACGTCTAAATCTTTTTTTATAGTGTTTGTCTAAAAAAAAAAGAACATTTTACTACTGTTTTCAAAACTTTGTATTATCATGATATTTTTTAGGAGACTGCTTTTAGATTAGTAAATAAATCCGTACCCATTTGGAGATCATATATATGTTACAATGTCACATGTATCTTTAAACAAAAATTGTTTCAATGAAAGAACTTTCACTCGGAAAAGTTCGTGTTTGTACATATAAAAGTTTGCTTATGTAACGGTTTTATAAGACTATTCATGTATTAAATCCGAAGTCATTTTAAAAGTTAGACCAATCGTGTTTTCGTCGATAATTATTTTGAATGAATCTATCCATCAATGATAACATACAAAAATGTAAATTTTGCTGACCGATTTCAGATGAACAAATCCATAAGATGCATAGATCAAATAAAGCACTAATGATTATGCCAAGTATGATGGAGGTGGACGTAAAACCACAACTAGTAATAGATTTGGAAGAAGTGGAGATGAGCAAAGTAGGCTCTCCAAACAGCACTGTCTCAAGTAATGCTTGCAAAAGGGTTGGTGGTTTTAGAGGAGACAGAGATGTCATCAGTGATGAGGAAGAAGGCGGCACCGGCAGCGGCGGTGGCGGAAGTAATGGTGAAGGAGAGAGAAAGAAGCTCAGGCTGTCTAAGGATCAGACCGTGGTGTTGGAGCAGGCTTTCAGGGAACACACCACTCTTAATACTGTCAGTCATTTCTCCTTTCTTCTTCTCTCAACCTATCTTCTTTATTTTTAGTTGTTTATTGATTATTAATAAAAAGAAAAATTAGTCCTCGTATAAGAATGATTATGATGACGGTCTCATACGATAAACAAGTTTCACGTTGTCCCATAAAGGGAAACACGAGATTATCTCTCATTATTGGTCTAATCGGTTGATTATTATTGATGATCGATATTGAATTTTAACATTCTGACTTATGATGCTTGAAAGATTTCTTTTCCGATATATGTATATCGACAAGTGCTGAATATTTAAGGTTAATTCCATCTATTTGTTTGGTGTTTCAGAAGCAAAAGATGACATTGGCAAGACAAGTGAACTTAAGGCCAAGACAAGTAGAAGTGTGGTTTCAGAACAGAAGGGCAAGGTATGTGTAAATCTGACATAATCCATATAAACGTGCAAAATGTGATATGGACATGCTTTTATACGTTATACTACTAGGTTTCAAATAATTATGAGGATGCATAACTGCAAAGAAAGTACATCATGGCTTCCTGAAGAAGTAATAAATCATTAAATAGATCAACTTGAAGTCACTTCATTTTGAAGTACTTTTTGTACTAGTTACATAAATCCTAAGGTTCTTCAAAATCCCATGATAAGCGTACCCTATATAAATCGAATATTTACATCAAGCTGTATGGCCTGAGCTATTGCATTCCCTGATCTTTTGATGTGAACTGATAAGCAACTAACTAAATTGTGTGGATTGTGGTGTGATTTGACGTGTTTAGGACGAAGCTGAAGCAAACAGAGGTGGATTGTGAGTACTTGAGGAGGTACTGTGAGACCTTAACAGAACAGAACAGGAAGCTGCAGAAGGAGGTACAGGAACTCAGGGCGTTGAAGGTATCGCCTGATCAGTCATTAATGCAGGGAAAGAACCACCACCCTGGTGCCACCCTCAACATGTGCCCTTCATGCAAGACTGTCTCTCTTCCCTCCTCATCTGCCAGCACCAGTAAAACTCCAACCAGCGAGGCAGGCTGCTACCGGACCGGCATCTTACACCGCCCTGTACCCCTGAACCTAAACAAGCTATCTTTGACAATAAACAATAACCGGATATATGACTCTCATCATCCCCGTGCATAGTATGATTAACTGTAGGTTTAGTCTCTGAAAGATATATATCATAGACAAGATTTAGTTTACTGATGAACTTAAAACCTGTTTATTCTGGTAGAAGCAAAAACTAGAGTGCAGGATACATCTGCAGAATAATAACATTGATCTTGCTATGTATTAAATCATTCATCTTGTAAGGATCAAGTTTAAATAGTTGGAACTTGCAAGTTTTATGTTTCGTCGCAATCAAGCAGTGCTTAGAAGGCATAAAATCTAGTAACTTCAGATCCACGATAGAATTTTTGATTTGATGCAGGAGTAATAATACAATTGTAACTGATAGATATATATACATAATGACCGCAAATTATCCATGCAGCAGTTTCACCGTTCACGGAAGATATTTGGTGCTATCGTGACACCCCATACATAGAATATAAGGAAATTTTTAAAATCTAAAACTAAAAGGAAATCATGATGCAGATTCTATGATTGGTTGAAATGGCAAAGATAACACCATGTCAGCTTTGTAACCGAAACACAGGAAATATCATGGCAGCCTCATTTTTGACTATAATTGAGTTTCCAATTATTCCACCAAGTACCTTAGTCTCACTTTTGAAACATGCCCTAATGCAGAGTCTGCTGATGGCTGATGGTTGGGGGCTCACGGAAACCACCACCTGATATGTATCCCATGGTTGGTTGGGTTTGGAAGGTCTAGAGATATATGCGATCTTGCACCTATGGTCGGATCACTAGTTCGACAACGTTCCAAAAATGTCTTCCCTTGCCAAAATCTAAGCAGTTAACATGCAGTCACAAAATGGTTCTATACTTCTATTCTTGAACTAGCAATCTTTGAAGTTTACAATTATCTCCAAATCCTCAATCACCGTTGCTTTACTGGGTGCAGCAAGAGGGGGTAAAACGGGGGAAGTATAAGAAATTGGCCATAACCTAGTCACCCATAGCCCTAGCTTGATAACTATGCCTTCACAAAGATTTCAGAATCAAAGTCGTTCAGTAGTGTGAGAACTTTGGAGAACTTCAACATGTTCCTGTCTTAAATGTGAAGATACAGTATGAATACTACACTAAACTATATGTTCCCTTCATCATGATCTCAACCTCTATTCTCTTACGTCTGGTCTATATCTCTTATCTATACCAAAGTGGTGAAATAAATTTGTAAACGATTCCAGATGTCCAGAAAGTACCAAGAACAATTTCCAATTGAAGTTTGTCTTTCATATAATAGATAGAGCATAGGTTTTGCCCCACATTTACAGGATTGAGATGGAGAACTGCTTCTTTACAAAATCTAAGGAACTCCACATACGCCTTTTCAAGAAAAAAAGAGGCATATAATAGTAAAAAGGTATAGGGAGTGTTACTTTCTATCAAGAGGTTCTCTTACAAGTTTTTCTCAGACGAATCACACCGTATTTTCTTTATCAGCAAGACAACGAAGTATGCACCCTAAGCCAGCTTTGTGTGTCAACTTTTCATGTATTCTTAGGCATTGCTCACAAGTAGGGCGATCTCCAGTAGATAAACCTCTGTATACGTACCTGAAAAGTCCAATTTTTTTCATTTTAGTTCAAGTTACTTCCAGAAAACAAGTGGAATAGCTGATGATTGATAGAAATCAGAAAAGTGGTGGTAAAAAAAACTCCACAGAAGGGTAACATTTGAAGTATGTTACTTCATACTCCTCTGAATTGCAAAGAAGCTCCTTATATACTCAAATGCCGATCATATACAAGATGATTGGTTGAGTTTATGGCATTTCAAGACTCCTATATCTCCAACTAGAACCCACAAAAAAAAAAAAAAAAAAAAAAAAAAAGACAACTACATTCTCTATCATATTCAATAAGAGAATGGGAACTCGAATTGTCCTCAGAAGGGTTGGCAAAGAACGCAACTACGTGTACCATATATAGATGCAAATAGATACTATATAACAGAGGCCATTATTTGCCAGGATTGTATCAAGCATCATGGCCTTAACTAATATCAGCAGGTAAGAGTTACACAGCCCACAATCCCAACTTAAATGTCAGTTATCTCCTCATGTCAGTATCCATGTTAACTAGCAAATTAGCAAATTTTGTGGAAAATTTAATAGCCCTCATATTACGCAAAGCACAATTAGCTACACTCAAGAGTCAAGCCACTAGGAAATGGACAAAGATTTACACTTTACATATTCATCGATGAAACATACTTCAGCCTCAGATCTGATAATAACGCTCTGAACGAAAGCAAGAAGAGTATCATGGTGCTGAATCACCAATACTCTCCAAAGGGCTCAACTGCTAACAGCCTACAATGAGCCAACCTATACATGTAAGATTCCCGAAAGCCACAGCATCAACACTTCCAGCTTACAGAAATACCTAGTCCTCCAGAATTTGGAGCTTCAAAGTTCTAATGTCCAAATTTAGACCCTTTCTCCTCACTCAAAATTCATCTTCAAATATCAAAAATTTACCAGGTCATTTTAAATTCATCACCCAATTTTCGGCTTAAGTAACAACCCCAAGATTCTAATATGTCCTAAGATAGTTTCTTTTCTCTTCATTTCATTCAAAATGCATCTTCAAAGGTGCCAACTTTCTCAATACATTCTAACTTCTACACATTCAACTCATCCTAAGACTAGAGGTTCAAATACCCCCTCCCCTACCCCATTGTTCCTAATCATCCTAAGACTAGAGGTTCAAATTCCCCCTCTCCTACACATTTAATAGCCTAAAATGAGCCAACCTATACATATAAGGCTACCGAAAGCCACAGCACCAACAGTTCAAGCTTACAAAAATACCTCAGCTGACAGTTTAGAGCTTCAAACTCCCAATTTTCCAAAGGTAGAGCCTTTCTTCTCACCCAAAATTCATCTTCAAATATCCGAATTTCATCAGGTTATTCTAAATTCACGACTCATCTTCGGCTTATAAAAGCCCTCCAAGCTTCTAATATGTCTAAAGATAGTCTCTTTGTTCGACCCTTCACTCAAAATGCATCTTCGAAGGTGCCAACTTTATCAACACATTCTAACTTCTACACCTTCAACTCATTCTAAATTCATCACTGAATTTCGGCTTAAGGAACCACTAAAAGCTTCTGATTTGTCCAAAGACCGTATCTTTTTCCTACCCTTCATCCAAAATGCATCTTCAAAGGTGCAAACTTTCTCAACACATTCTAAAATTCTACACATTCAACTCATCCTAAGACTAGAGGTTCAAATTCCACCACCCCAACCCCCATTGTTCATAATCATTGTACTCGCATTTGCACCTCATTACCCATCACAAACCCCAAAAACAATTGATAGTATCAAATTAAAACATAACAGAAATGTATGTATCTTACTTCATAAGAATGTCATAGTACTCAGCATCTAAAGAAGAGAGCATTCCATCAACATCTTTAATCGCCATGATTGCCCGATGCACCGCTATCCAATTTGCCGACTACCCACAGAAATTAACCAATCAACAACCCAAAATCAACATAAAAAGAAACCCACAAAATTGCATAAAATATCATGAATATAAGATCAAATTAAAAAAAAAAAGTAAAAAATGGGAAATTCTGAACCTTGCAACGTTCATCTTTGGTAATGGTAGCAGACCCTTCTAGAGCAGTTTTAAGAGCTTCCACTGGCTTATACCTGCAATTATAATAATTTCGACAGATTAATTACAAAGATCAAAACTTTATGTTAAAAATTTGGGAAATGAACAAGGGTAAATTGTTGGGGAAGTTACTGTTTGAGTAAGCTTTCGATCTTGCGAGATTTGTGCTCAATTCTAGTGATGATTGCTTCTGCATTTTCTGCTTCGATGTAATCATCGTGTCCTGCCATCTCTCTCCTCAGTTACTCTGATCTTCCTGTCTGACTATTTTTACCCTGCTTTTTCTCTTTTACTGCTGTACCAGAGTTCCTGATTTCTGGAGGTTGTTTTCGTAAAACGGCTCGTTTGGCAAGTGTGATGTGTGAAAGTCGGATAGGCATTGTTTGGAATAACTGTGGTAAAAAATGTAGGAGTGGATCGAGTCACGGTCGTGGCCTCGTGGGACTGGCGTGTATACATTGCAAATTTGCAATAACGAGTTTAGATTCGACCTTGCTTGGTTTGAGTAAAATCTCGAGTTATTAGCAAAATATGTTGAGATTTCTTGCAGAGTATTTGTTATGTTTGGTTATAGACTTATAGGTTTCTCGTTTCAATTGGATGAGTTTGGTGACATTAGTTACATAGATTAGTATGAAATGTGTTTGAACAAATTACGTTTCAGGTCTATCTCCGATAATTCATGTGCAAAATCTCATGACAAGATTCAAGCATGACACATTGAGTGATTGAGATTCACAACATGAAATGTCAATATGTAAGTATAAGGGTTGGATGAGGATCCCATGAAGTTCATATGTTGTAGAGTTGGTAGAGTTTTACCAAAACGGGTAATAAGACAAAATAAAGAGGATCTCAAAAGCACAAATAAATAAACAGGTATATTTATTCTTACCTTTTTTGGTAAACTCTATCACAAAGAGTTTATTTTCAACTCCACTAGATCTAAATACGCAAGTATAATTAAGTTGTTGCAACACAAATATGTGAATAATTTGATGTCTTTTATTTAACCGGTTAAGATCATGTAATTATTAACCACACTCTTTAATACGAGTATATGTTAAAATGAGTAATTAATTCGGGATATAAATTGTGTTAAAGAGTCACATGTTGCTCAAATATAAATGGGCTAGATAGTAGATCTTTTGTTGTATCATCCACTCTTATATTTTTTCATTTAGAGCTTGGGTGATCTATATTCAAAACTAAAAAAAAAATAAATTAAAAAATAATCAAATAAACTGAAGTGATTTGTTCTGTCTTTGATAATATGGGGTCGAAGAACACTCCAATAACCTATCTATCCATCACAATTGTAATGCTTTTATTCACATTTGCGATCGCTCGATCAAGCGACACACTCCGACCCGCTACGGCACCAAGTCCAGATTATGATGACATCTTACAAAATTGTGGAAATGGATTTAGTACTTAACCGAGGTGACTATCAAAGTACTTTTTTTTTTTTTTTTTTTTTTTTTTTGAGGTCAGACTATCAAAGTACTTAAACTTAACAAAATACAAGCACGAGAAAGTAAAATGAAAAACCACATAGCTTGGGCACTTTGTAAGTTGGTTGTAAAGCATGGTGTTTGAAATGGTAATTGGTTTAGACAAATTATCAATTGGTAAAGAACATATTAAATACTTGTACTCCATACTATACAATATTCGAATATTGCAAGTTCTAGTATTTACCAGCACCTTAAGAATCTCATCCATATACGCAATACTATTGCAAAGGATTAATTTTTTTTTTTTTTTTTAGGGGTGCAAAGGATTTTATTGTCGGAATTTGGAAATGATCATTTTCCTAATGTTTGACAAAAGTTATTTCAAAATAAAATAAAGATATTGTTCACACCGATCTATAAATAGGGGCGGAGATAGGATTTCATGAAAAGGGATTCGGATTTTTTTTTTTTTTTTTTTTTTTTTTTTTTGAATAAAACATATAGTAACTGATTTTCGCTAAATTTATGTATACGGGGTAATGTAGAAGATTTTTTTAGGTCTATTTTTTTTTTTTTTGAGGCTCAGATCTATTTAATATAGTTGAGATTAAAAAAATTTAAATTAGAAGAAAATATCTCTTACTAAGCTTTATCAAAATAAATAAAATGTTTGCCGAATTAAATCACGGCTAAAACGTTGTCATAGTGGCAATATGGTTGAAAATTGAGAAGTGTAGCTTGAAACTCAGGTTCTGTGAAGCCGTTTTGCTAATATGATGAGCCAAAAGAAAGAAAATTAAGAATGGTTTGAGACAAATTTGAACCCATGTCCTGTGAGAGCTATAGTAAAGCATACTAACCGCCACGACAACCCAAATCAGCTGACATTTTCTTACTACAAAAAACTTGTATCTAAAACTTGAGGGGGTTCAACTGAACCTCTTGAACCCTATTGTCTCCACCTCTGTCTATAAAAGAAGACCAATTGATCCTATGATATCACAAGCTCCACATTTCCTACATGGCTACATCACTCCCATTCGTAATCCATTGTAATTGTTTTTATTCTTCTAATACAAACTCATACTTATGTATCTCGTCTCAATAACATTAGCGATAAATAGCGTAAAATTGTAAAATTATTGGTACTCCCTCCAATTTTGAATGATCTTCTTGTTTTTTTTTTTTGAGTCAGTTATAAATGATCTTCTACTTTCCTTATTTGTGGTCTTAATGTATTGTGACTCACTCACATTCATTTTTCACTACATCTTACTACCTACAAAAAACTCCGTGCCATTTTTATTGTGGAATATCAAAGTGAACATGAAAAATTATTACATTTTCGCATCTGTAAAGATGATGAATATGCGCATGGATGCCAAGATATACCAATCGACCAAAAATCTACTGTCACATATCCCAATGCAGCAAGAAATTCTTTACGATGTTCAAAAAGTACTGGCACAAATCTTATAGCAAGAAATAATATTAAAATCTAATAAAGTGATCATTAATTCACACAATTCAACGGCAAAAGAACACATCACTCAGAAAATTTCCCCCTTTTTCAACCCCAACGTTCTCTTTCTTCCTCTTGATTACTCTGTTCTCCTGTTTATCCGGCCCTTCTTACTCAATCAATCACCCTTTTACCTTTCCCACTACTACTCCTCCCTCCTAATTTAAATCTACAAATTCTCGTGTAAGACGATCTTAATTTTAGATTTTATGTATACAGTGTCGAAATCAAGATTAAAAGTTGGATTGAGCCGAGACTTATTAATGGGTGTTGGGTTAAGTCAAATACTACGATAATATATGCCCCCTTAGTAGTTAGTACGCCAGTGTACGTATATGTTTATAATATATGCATGATATACGGCCATACGGAGCTCTCGCATAGGGTCTATGACCATTTAGTTGCGCACGTTACTTACTTTGATTAAATAGTTTTAAGATCATCTTACCCAAGTTTTCGCGGTTTCAACCTACACTGTTCATTTCTTGACTCATTTTTAAGAGCCACTTGTACTAAACCCCGACCCAAATAAACCCAACAAAACAGAGGAGTGATGAAGTTGTAAAAAAAAAATCCAAACTTTTGACATCAATGGAGAAAAAATCATACCCATTTTTAAAACCTCAACCAATTCGGCAACAATTTAATCCAGAATTTCAAGCAAATTCCAGAAAAAATAGTAAGTCTTGCTCACATTTTCTCCTGAAATTCCTGATAATTGCTCTGTTTCTCTGTGTAATCCCTCTTTTTCCTGCTAATCCACCTGAGTTTATCAGTGAAACTCTTTTTGCCAAAAGTTGGGAACTTTTTCATCTACTTGTTATTGGGGTTGTGTTATCTTATGGGTTATTTTGTCGTCGGAAGATTCCAGAACAAGTTTCCCCCAAATCACACATTTCTCAGCAATATAGGGCTAATATTCTTCACCATGCTTCAATTTTTGACTGTAAAGATGAGAACCCATCTGGGAATTTTGATGAAAATGTGATGGAGAAGAAAAATTGTGATTTTTCATATTATAGGACTGAGCCATATGTGGTGGTGAGAAAGGAGAATGGTGAGAAAATAGTGGAGAGGTCTTTGGGTTTGCCTGTTAGGAGTTTGCGGTCGAGAGTTGTGGAGAGTGATAGTGAAGAGGAGCGTGTTAGTGAAGCTGAATCTGATTCTAGTGGTGAGAGTTCATGTAGTGAGTCTAGTAGGGTTAGTAGAAGTGAAAAAGGTGAGATCTTGGTGGGAAATGTGGGGGGTAGTGTTGATCCAAATGGATGGAAATCGCGGTCCATGGGTGCGGGTTTTGTGGCAGGAAATGGGGGGTTTGGGTTACATGGTGGGAAAGATGAGAACTTGGAGGGTAATTTGGGGGTTAATGCTTCCCCAAATGGATGGGATTCGCGGTCCATGAGGATGGGTTACATGGCAGGAAATGGTGAATTTGGGTTATATGGTGGAGAAGGTGAGGATTTTGAAGGAAATGGGGGGTGTAACGCTTCCTTGAATGGATGGAATTCGCAGTCCATGAGGGCAGGATACATGGCAGAAAGGGATAATGTTGAGATAGTAGGTGGGAATGGTGAGAACTTGGAGGAAAATGTGAGAAATTCTTCTCCAGTTACATGGAAATCAGAGTCTATGAGACCGGATTTGATGGTGAATGGTGGTGCATTTGGATCAGAACTGTCAAAGTCGCGGTCTTTTAGGTCAGTTGTTCAAGGGGAAGCGTATTGTGGGATGAATGCTGGCTTTTGTTCTTGGTTGCCACTAGAGTCACCAGAAATGGTAGAAGGGAATTCCTGGGGTGGACTGAATTACGGTATGCCCTTATCAAATTCTCATAATCAAACTACTCTTGAGACCAACTTTTTCATGCCTTCAACCGCGAATCCACCTGCAATGACAGTTTCTACAGGTGACATTGCTTCTGTACCGAGAATGTACAACTATGAGAATGGCAGTTGGGATGCCTCACCAATTTTGGAGAACGGAAATCTGTGTGTCGAAAACTCTAGCTTTTACATGCCTCCAGCTGCAATGCCTCCTTCAAATGCTTCAGCTGCAGGTCCTTCTTTTATGCCTTCAGCTGCAGCTCCTCAGTTCATCCCTTCAGCTGCAGTTCCTCCTTTTACGGCCTCAGCTGCAACTTCTCCTTTTGTGCCTTCAGCTGCAGCTCCTCAGTTCATCCCTTCAGCTACAGTTCCTCCTTTCATGCCTTCAGCAGAAGTTCCCTCTTCCATGCCACCTCCTGGTAACAATTTTGGTTCGTCAGGTAAAGAATCGAAACAATCAAAGATGAATCATACCACACCTCTCAATAAGGATGAAGTCAGACCACAAGGGGACAATGTGGGTTGCTTCAGTGATTCTTTTGCCCGTGTTATTGATCAAGTCTCACTGCGCAGTCCACTGATAGATGCTGATAAACCATTCACGGGCTCTACAGTGAAGAGAGACGAGGACTCTTTCATGCCTCAAACACCTGAAGTTTTGCCGTCAATACCAGGTGCCTCAGGTGGTTTACGTATAAGGCGTTCAAAATTGAATCGTAAATTATCTGCAAACAAAGATGAACAAAGATTGGAAAAGGGTATCAGTGTTGGGAATATTTCACAGGGTGATATATCTACCGCCTCTCATGTTTCCATTCCGATTTCTATGCCAGCTCCAAAAGATGCTGTTAGTTCCCCCATTAGTGGATCTATTCCTAAAAGAGATGACTTTGTCAAGTCTACACCACCAACCAATGATGAAACTTCACTAGGCTCTATTCTGAATAACAAGAACTCAAGTGTGCCTGAAGGTGGAGTTCTGCCTTCTACACCATCTCCTGCTAAGGATTTTGCATCATCAGCTAAAAAACCGAGGTCTGTGAGACAGAAACGTGGACCTTTGCTTAAGAAAGATCAGGTGAAATCTGAAAGGAGCAATGACAATGCTGGTGAGGGTATTAGTTCTCAAGCACCTCAACCCGCTAACCAACTTCCAGTGCCAAGTTCTGAACATGATGTTGCTAGCTCTGCTGGTGGGTCTTTATCGAAGAAAAATGAGCAAAAACCAATGCCAATGAAGTGGGATGAAGACTGTTTTGTGATACCGACAGAAAATCTTGACACAGAAGATATTGTGGATGTAGTGAAAGAAGATCCAATCCCTGATCCGGCTAATCCTTCAGAAGTAGCCTCATCAACTGATGCATATAGCAGCAGAATGTCTTGTGATGAGCAAGGAGTCCAACAGAATGAAGTTGAAGAAGATGTGCAACTGAGAGCATCAACAGGCAACTCAACGATCGAAGAATTTAGTAAAGAAATTGAGGCCTACAGACCTTCCACACCATCACCACCTCCACGACTTCAGATACGATCAAATGATGATGTCCCCTCTTCTGTGGAATCCAGCTCTAGGGCACTTGCTATTGGTTGCTTGCTTAATGAGCACGATGATCAAGGTTCCCCTCCTACGCCCAAAAGAGGTAAAGCTTTATCAAGATCACATTCTCGCGGGTTCAGCTGCACTTCCTTCTTTGACAGGGATCTAAGGAGGAGCTACAGAAATGAGGCAAGGGAAGAAAACAGGAAAAGCGAGGGAGATCAGTATGCAGGAAGATCAGGAAAATGTGGCTGCCTAAGTTTAGATGTTAGACCAACTTTGAGCAAGGCTGCATCGAAAGGGAAGTCTGTAAGAACAGTTAGGCAGCTAGAAGCTCTTCCAGAGACAAATAACCATAGAGACAATAAGAGTGATCCTGCAGAACAGAAACGCGAGGAAACTGAAACACTGTCAATTGAAAATGGACCAGAGAAGTCTGAAATGGTGGTCATAAAAATTGGAATCAGTGAAAAGAGATCAAAGTCGACTGGTAGAAAACGCGAAAAGCAAGGGAATGGAGGAACCTCTATTATTCTAGGAGTTAGATCAAAAGACAGCTCAACTGGTAAAGCTGCGGTTCTTTCTGATGTTTTAGAAGATGAACCTGACAGTGAGATCGATAAGAAGGCTGATGAGTTCATTGCCAAGTTCAAGGAGCAGCAACGGTTACAGAAGCTTACTGCAGAAGCTGAATTGAGTAGGCGAAAACATCCACAACAGAAGCCATTGTATCAAACTTAAAGCTGATGCAAGAAATGCTTCAACTGTGTGCAGGAAAACATAATTGTTTGTTGTGATGCTTCAATACTTCCATCTGTTGTTTTCTCTTCTTTCGGGTTTTTCGAGTATGGTTTGGTACATTGATCCCACGTTTGTAAAGATACAGCTATGATTGTCATATTTAACTTTACCATCAGTCATGTCTAACTTTTGTTTCCAGATATTTGAAGTGATAACAAAAGCACAGTAATTTGTATTTCAAAAAAGTAAGAAAAAAGCTTCTATTTGAAATGCACAATCAATTTGAAATGTATCCACAATTGAATTTCTCAAACTTGGTTCTCATTTTTGTTCAGCTTTCATTTTCATGGCCCTTCACACCTTCTAATAAAAATCGTGATAATATTATTAGGTGTTTAATAATTGACGATATCTACTCTTATTACATTATTGTTTCAACTCCAAACACCTAACTAATGAAATATCGACTTGTCACAAATGACCAAAAAGGTCTTTCAATTATACGGGATCAACGGGTCATCACAACTCAGCACTCCCCCGTTAAATTGAACAGCAAAACCAAAATTGTCCCATAAAATTTAGAAAAATTGAGTGTAAATATTCTCAACTTTGACTCATACTCTCAAACTAAAATAATCCCGAATTTAGACGTATTTGGAATTTTGGATAGACTTGTCACTCCTTGTCCCAACTGAAGATAACATGAGGAGACACCCCTGAACCCAGTAAGTAAGTTTCGCAATCTTCTTGTTGAAGCCATGGTACTCCTCCAATCACCTTCTCTCTCCTCCAAGCCAATTTTACCTTGTAAGTCTCTCTATCTCTCTGCAAATCGTTGACAGCATGCCTTTTCTTTTTTTAGAAGCTTCAATTTTACACTATCTAGGCAACTTATATCATAGATACTCCTATCTCTTACTTATGGGGCAATCTTTGTTGAAATTTAATTGGTTTGTATGAAGTGCATATTTGTGGGTTTGTCCTAATTATGCTCAAAATGACATGATAGTGGTGATTACTTAGTCTGTGGGGTTGATTTTGACTTTTGAGCATATGTTACATGAAACTTGTATGACTGGCAAAAACAATGAAGATTGGCAAAAACTGTTCTTTTTTTCTTCTTCTCAAATCATATGTTACATGAAACTTGTATGAATCATATCTTGCATGAAACTGGGAGAGAGAGAGAGACAGATACAGGAATTCATCAGAATTTCTAGTTTAGGTGTAAAGACTAGGTTGTTGTGGTAGAATTAGGTATGTATGTGTATGTCATAGGTTGTTGTCGATAGCAAAGTGTCGTATCCTTGTCCGGCTGCTCTTGTGTGGCTTGTTTATGGTGGAGTTTGTGGTTGTCACTATTTGAGGATCCAATTAAGAAGGATGCCTGAAAGCCATGGAATTTACGGCATTCTGCTGCGCCTTACCAATTGGGCGGTTCTTCTTTGCCTTTGTGTTCTTTTAATCCATCAATGGGCCTTAAATGAGTCAAAAGGAGAATTCTTTGTGTATCAGGAATCTTTGTCTTGCAGCTACTCGAGGGGTATACATTGGTCTCTCACTACTCAAATTTTGTTGCAGATAATGTTGCATCATGTTGTTCCATGCTCAATTATTCTACTTCCCGAAGAAAGCAAATAACTTGTTGCCAAGCGAGTCATAACTTAGACCACAGCAGGTAAGGAGTTGATTAATGATTGGACTGTTTAATGTTCCTTTCAGCTATGATAGAGCTTCGATTAATGTCCTTTGAAACTTCATACATAATCTACTTTAGCTAAACTTCATACATTTCACTACGTATTTTCTCTATGTTATCAATATAGGTGTGGGGAGGTGACGCTGCGTATAGTCCCCCCCCCCCCCCACCCTAATAAGTTCGCGCTATAGTTGGGAGCCTTTGAGGCACTAGGGTAACGTACTAATGCTGTTTCTGTGAAGTTGTTTTTTCTTTTGCACTAGTTTATTGGTTGCATATATGTATTTTCAGTGATGAAAAGAATACGAGGAGGAGGATGCTCCTCATTTTGATTACATCAGGCTCATTTCCTACTCTACTTGCCTATGGGAAAGCAAAAAGTAAGAACCCATATGACGAGAGGCGATTGTTGGAGCAAAACAAGCGGATACAAAGAGAAAATCAAGTCCCGGACGACTTTCCAAATTTTGTTCGTGAAGGTTGGTTTTTTGCACCAATTTCCTTCATTCCAACACTGAAATTTAGTCCTCTGTGTCATTTCCTGATGCTGTGGAATGTTCTGATTTCAGGCTTCGAGGTTAAAGTGGTAGCATCTGACAACTATGTAAGACGTGACTCTGGGCTCATCCTCAAAGATTTTGAGGTCGGTAAAGGTGATTGCCCAAAAGCTGGCCAGCAGGTTTTTTCATCTTGTGTCCTGAGTGCTAAAATTATTTTCTTCTCTTGTTTTGCTCTTTTCAACTTACTGCATGGAACTTCAAATCTTCAATACTAGTAGCTAACCAACTATGAGACTCTGTGATCAGAGAACTAAAATTATGATGTACAATCAGATAAAGAGCTGAAAAAACTTCACGAGTAGAGTATGTTTTGACTTGCTGAACACACACACACGCATGTTCCCAAAGGAGCATGTGTGTGATGAATATCACTAATCTGAACTACACTTTTAGTCTTCACCTTCTTTTCATCTGGTGCACCTGACTAATTTTGCCCTTTGACCACCTTACAAGACCAAAATTCTGCTTTTCGAAGATCTTCATAAGGAGTATGTCACCTGGTGCACCTGACTAATTTTGCCCTTTGACCACCTTACAAGATCAAAATTCTGCTTTTGAAGATCTTCATAAGGAGGAGTATGTAAGTGCAAGCACGATGGACATATATTACATGTTGAGGAAACTCGGGACTTTATCTTTGAATCAAATGTTCAAAGAACATATCCGAGAGATAAATCTTCACTACTTTTGCGGCAGAAAACTTCTCTTGTTCAAACTAAGATTTAGCATTTAAAAACCAAAACTTTTTTGGACAATGGATGTCCATCACATGTTGAGGATAAAATATTCTTCTTCTCGAAAGTTCAGTTAAGACATCCTAAAGACTTTTCTTCACTGCTTATTTTCCTATCTGTTATTTTCTTGGATATGATGTCGTACTTAGTAACCTCTTCTGATGTCTGCTGCAGGTCATTTTCCATTACATTGGCTATAATGAATCAGGTCGCCGCATTGACAGTACTTACTTGCAGGGTACTCCTGCCAAAATTAGATTTGGAACTAACGCGCTTGTGCCAGGTTAGGAGTCGAAACTTTATAAACTTGGACGTATGAGATTGGGGAAGGGTTCCTGACAAAGTGGTTTTAGACAGGTTTTGAGGAAGGTATACGTGACATGAAACCCGGGGGTAAGAGAAGAATGATCATTCCTCCAGATCTTGGTCCGCCGGTTAGTTGCTCAAAGCTGCTTTTTCTCATCTCTGCCTTTGATTAACTGAGTGCATAATCAAGTTGGCAAACTTCTGTAAAAGCACTAGAACTTCCTTCTTTCTGTCATTGGTAAAAATGGAAGCTATTTATGTTTTAGGTACAGGTGTGGCTACATATCACAGTGCAAATCCTATCTCTAGGTTAAATATTTACCCTGCATAATCATATCACAGTGCAGACTTAGTCGTAAAATCTTACCATAAGAAACGTTCTGTGAAAGTTGATTTATGTTACACATCTGTCAAGACTTGTGCTAAAGCTACCAGGATAGAGATTCAAAAGATGTGACAACCAGTGGTGCTATGCTATTCTACACTCTCAGGGCAAACTGTGCAGTTTTTTATGTTCCAAAAATTACCATGTCCTATTGACAATTCTTTGCATCAGGAATCTTGTGTTTGTAGTATTTCAGTTTTGTGTCATCTTATGGACATTAATGGGTGCTGTGATGTTGTTGTCGAAATGAAAAAAATATTACTGAGTACTACTCTTTGGGAAGTCCAAAGTAATGAATGAATTTAGGAGTGTAAAGACCTCAGAATTTCAAGTCTGCAACTGCACGTTAGATACATTTTCGTCTCCTGCTCAATCTTGTAGGCTTTACAAAGATATTGTGTACAATACTGTAGGTTGGACCTTCGACTTTCTTCAGCTCAAAGCAGTTTGAGGTTTTCGATGTTGAGATGCTGAGCATTCAAGATTGTCAGAGGAGAACCATAGGATTTTACTCAGATGTAGTCTGCAGTTAAATCACTAGGATCTGCTGCCACTTCATAAAAGATCGCAGGACAAGAGATCACTTATTCGATCTGCATCTCAACCGCCTAATTCAGCCCCTTGATTCAAGATTATACTCTGGTCCTTGTAGAAATCCCAGTTTGTTACAAGGTTTTCTGGGCCACATGGAAGTTCTTCACTTGCAAGAATCTGATGCACATAGTTTTATTAGATATCAGGTGCAAATTTTTGTCCTCCTCTTCTGTATAACTATTGAGGCAGTGCTTTCTTTAGCATCGCGATTATTGTGTACCAAAGTTGGCTTAGAAGCTTTAATTGCAAAACTTGTGTTTTCCTATTCCGACTCATTAAAAACTTAACAGCATCAACTGTCCATGATAGCATTAGCCACCATAAGCCTTCGTCACAATTCTGTACTTTACGCTACATTGGTATCACTACAGAACTCAACGCCTTGTTCATCTATGATGACAGCTACAACGAATGACTGGTCTTAAAGATTTTAGAAGGTGACGATGACTATGTTACTTACAACCAAGGGACATTCGATATAGGACTTCTTATCCCGGGATTGTCTCATGAGTCACGATTCTAGAACAGTTTAAGTAAATAGGCTACTAATGTTACCAACCTGCATGATTAGACATTTCACAAAAGTAGGAGCTACAAAAGAAGAATTCCCTTTTAAGATTGGGGATCACTCGAGTCAGATGTAATTTGGGGCAAAAAATATTCTTCAAAGAATTACTATTTGTTGCAATACAGGCAATTAGTCTCCTCCACCCTCAATTTTCCGATACCAGCTCCGTAACCTGGGATTACTAGGCTCAGGAGTCTGGACAGAAAAGAATATACAATAACCAGAGGCAACCATTAATTACAAAGCATGTACAACTATATTAAGCATCTCTCGACTCTGAACAGCGAAGCACATTGTCTCTGGTGTCATCAGAGACTCTGGAATTCAGTGGCTTGCATACATAGACACAGCACAAGGACACAGAATGCTTGTTGGATATATTTTTGCTTATTAACTGTTTCACAAAAATTACCGTGCATGTGGACTCTCTGGTGCTGCCCTATGGTAGACTATTGTTTCCTCTGGGGTAGGTTTGGCATGATGCTGACCGTAGAGAGCATATATACCGAGAGTAATGGTGCTAATAACCACAAATCTCACCCATGCTTCATAATGTAGCTGCAGAACAGACAATACACAACAGATTATAACGTGTCGAACATTTAACCCATAAGAAAGTCCCAGACAATTTGTCATGGAAAAGTAAATAAGTCAGCATTTAACAAACCTGGGCAAACAAGAATATGTTGAAGAAAATGCAGAGAGCAGGCAGGAAAGGGACTCCAGGACAATTGAATCCATGAGGGTCTGTACCTGCATATGTCTGGAAAGAAAAACAAACAAGAGATATATTGTGTTAAGAATGATAAGTACTAAAAAAAAAACGCAATCATACCCGGGTCAGGCATTCTTCCCCCTCCCTCCCAATTACAGTCGAAGCAACCTAAAAGACGCAAAGTCGAAAATTGAGAATAGTGGAGAAAGCTTACTTGACGTAGATAGAGAGCTGCTAAAGCAACTACAGCTATGGTCACTGGTATGATTAAGAAGAAGTACGAGGCACCAAAACGATACATTGCACCAGCTGTAAAGCCACAGCAAGCCAACACAACCAGCCAGATTACACCTTCTGCCCATCTTGAGCACCACCTGGCCGAAGCTTGATTTGCAGAACTCTCTTTAAACCGGAGGGATAAGACGCAGGCTGCAACAACAGAATAGCCTGTCTGATACAGAAGGAAGATTCAGATACTAAGCAAGTCCTGATAATATAATCATTAAAATTCATGCGTAGGCATTGGAATCTCACATACCAGTGTCCCAACTGAAAGAATATGAGAGAGCACATGCACATTGAGTAGCCCTGCCATGACCCCAGCAACAATGCCCACCCAGATCTGAGAATTAATTGGAGTGTGGCGCTTCGAGTTTACTATAGCAAATACTCTAGGTAATAAGCCATCTCGTCCAAGACCAAGGTATAATCGAGACTATTCACGAGAAACATTACACAATTAGCATACCATATCAAAATTGCAAGGAAACAAACATAAATTATCCAACAAGGCATCTAATCACCTGAACATAAAGTCCAACCAGCAGGGTCGTTGTAAGCCCAGCAACAGCACCAACACTAATCAAAACAGATACGAATTTCAGGCCTTTTGATGTGAAAGCTGCAGCCAGTGGCGCATCTTCACCCAGAAGATTGTAGGGAACCATTCCAGTAATCACCAAGCAAACCCCAATATATAACCCTATGCAGACGAGGAGGCTTCCGATTATGCCCAAAGGCAAATCCCTCTGCATTACAAGGAGAAATGAATTAAAGAATACGTTTATATGTACAATATCTGAGCCAAATCAAACCAATATAGGACACATACAGATATACTGTATAATAATCTTGATTATTACCTGTGGTCTTTTAGATTCTTCGGCTGAATTTGCAACAGCATCAAAACCAACATAAGCAAAGAATACTACAGTTGCTCCAGTCAAAACTGGACCAAAGCCATTGGGAACAAAAGGAGACCAATTTGATATCTCGACTTTGAAGGCCCCAGCAATAATCACAACCAAGACAATGACTACCTGCAGAGAAGTGGAGCACATAATCATGTCATTAAGACTCTGCTTTCAACAAATCCAAACATTCCATCAAGATTACAATTACTGGTCTGGCTACTGTCTTGTACCTTTGTCACAGTCATAAACGAGTTCACAATTGAAGATTCTCCGACACCCCAACATAACACTACTGTAAGTACGCACAAGAGGATTGGAGCCAACGCATTGATAGAGAAAACTCCTAGAAAATTATCGCCGCCATGTCCTATCCAGCTAGGTATATTGCCCTTAATAGCGGGGGAGAGTTCTAGTAGAGCTATTACATAGCCAGCCAGGCTACGCGCAATACTAGCTGCTCCAATGTGGTAGTCTAGCATCAGTTGACCAAACACCAAGAAAGCAGTCAGCTCGTTGAAAGCTGAGTAAGTATACAAATATGCTCCTCCAACAACAGCGGGAAACCGAGATGCTAGCTCGGCATAGCAGAGAGCATTGAGTATGCATGATAATCCAGCAAGTATGAAGCAGAGCGTAACAGCTGCATTGGAATCGAAATTGAAATAAGCATTCGGTTTTGAAATAGATGTATAGCGTGGGTGTTACTCATCTATTAAAAATTCCCAGTGTTGTCAAGCCTATACTCTTTCCAGCATACTAAAAATGTCACAATCATAAAACATATTATTCAATAAGCTCTAAGAAAGAGTAATACCAATTACACTAGCACCTCGTTCAGAAAGCAATACCATGAACTATTAAGAGAACCAACAAACATTAGGAAGCAACAATGTCACGCCAACTTTATTATATGTTGGTTGTTTATACATAAGGAGAAGAACTCAGATTTATTGCCAAGCATTTGGATATTATTAGGGAACTCTTTTTACTGGATTACGTACTCCAATCTTACCCCGCCTTATGGCAGGAGCCTTTAAGGCACTGGGGTTAAAGATGTTGTTGTTGTACTCCAATCTTCATCATTATAGAATGCCTCTGTTATTCTGTCTTTATGCTTTGTATAGATAAACATTAAAACACTCCTAAACATTACAACGACCACAAGAGTGGTTCAATAGCACTTGATGCCAAAGCCAATACAGGACCAAGAGAAATTTTAAGTACCTCACCTGAAAATTTTGATGATTATTCCAACACCAAAATCTATATACTAATCAATTTCCTGTCCAAAAGTTGGGAGCTACATTGTAGAAGCACGCAGAGAAGAGAAGTCTCCAGGTTTGGCAAGTAAAAGCTCAAAAACCTGACCCCACATAACCATCAATGTCATCTTTAACACAATATTCCATGTCCTATGGTCGTTCTGACCCTAATAAGAAAATGCCTATCCTTCTTACTCCCTCCACTTTATTTGGTTCTTTACGTTTAGTTTGAATCTGTGAGATGATTTCAAACCAAACATAAAGAACAAAAAAAAAAAAAAAATGGAGGGAGTACAAAGTTTGGGACTGGAATTCCTGAAAACCCTTGACAGCAGTACTGTAGTACTCCAGTGCATATTATCCACATTGTATGAAACTCACCAACTAAATACAAGTGCTCACAGTGCCACCAACAGCAGAGCTTTACGATAATCAACTTTATGTAGCTTAAGGCCACAGCATATACAGCTTCGAGAAGGCACTAACACAGCATGCATCAGTAGTTGAAAACATAAACATCATGTATCCCTATGTAAGATCACTAGAAACTAGTACATTACGTTACAAGAATAGAAAGATATAAAATAGGAGACCTAGAGCTTTCCATAAACAACAAAACATGGGTTGATTTCTGAATACTCTGTGATAACCACCTCAAAGCTACAATATAAGAGTGTGAAGTTTCGGTTTAATAAACACTAAAAGATGAACTAAATTACATAAAACTAAAGCAAGATCTCAGACTCTTCGTTAAACTCAATCCACCATCAACGTGACAGTCTCAACTCTCAACACTAAGCCATACAACAAAAAAACAGTCAATATTGACACTAGAATCTAAATTAACATCAGTAGCTGACACCTGAAAACACAGAAAGATCTCCACTGATCAGCCAGAACCACCTCAACATCACAAAACCTGACAGTAACCCACTTAACAAAAACACACCTTACTAACACCCCTCACACCAAGTTTAACTGAAATGATCCCCGGGGTCCATTAAAAGACATCATACATTACTTTGGAAAATAGATAACGACGATGGCATAAGAGACATAGCAAGATCTCTCCAAAAATCACCTAAAGCGGCTAAAAGCTACAAACTTGACACTGAACATTACATGGATAACTATTAACCCAATTGAAAATCTCCTATCATCGGCCAAAAGTGACATTAGTCATTGATGAAACATCCAATTGGCAAATCTGATCGTAATGACTCTAATGAGCATTAAAAGGTAATCACGACCAAACGAACTATACACCAATAACTCTTTGGACAACCTATACATTAAAGAACTTTCAGCAACATTACTCCTAGCACTGCAATGGTGTTTGCATAGCTTGAACTTGTGTGATTGAAGCTACATATATAGTACTCAATTAAACTCCTCAATGAGTCATTCCAAAGTCCTAATCTTAACCTCTAATCTCCCACTCCTCGCTCTACTCTCTACTAGATGGGACGCATTACATCAAAATCGCGAAATCGCGATAATAACATAACTGAAATCACCACGATACACAACAAACAAACAAAATTAAAACCAATGATCAGTCACAAGCCCACAACACACCTAAATTCAGAAACTTGGTACCAACCCAGTCGCAGAAATTCACCTCACATGGTCTCACATTCAACATCAACACAACACAATTAACCCAAAATTTTCGAAAACTATACAAATTTTCTACACAATGATAGCCAAACACACCCAAAACAAAAAAAAAAAATACAAAATTGACATAAACCCAGTTTCACAAATCAGCTCAAAACCAACACCAACATAACAGAATTACCAAAAAATTCAAGACATTACATGAAAAAAACAAAAATAAGAAAGCGTGATCGATAAGAAACTCTACCTGGCCCAACATCACGAGCAACAGTACCGGTGACAACGAAGATTCCGGCACCAATTGACGCCCCAATTCCAATAAGAACAAGCTCAAACAAACCCAACCGTCGAACTAAACCGTCGCCGGAGTTCGCCCGAATCCCGGATGAACCGGGTTCGAGCGGCTTATTCCGGCGAGCCGATGCCCAGAAATTCGAAACCCATGATTGTGAAGAAGAAGATGACGATAAATTACCCTTTTTTCCACTAAAACTCATCTTAGTGAATGTCAATGAATGATTAAAATGATGAAAAAATGAGACTTGTTGAACAAGATTGAAGCTTTATGGGTTTGGACATCAATGGCGTTAAAATTGGTGGTTTTAAACAGATGCGATTTCAGTGAGAAAGTAAAGAGATTAGATGTGAGAGAGTTGGTGGTCAAATTTGATTAGTGTTGCTGGGAAATTTGATTAATGGGGTTTCTATTTATATATTTTGGGTTTAATTATCATGTGAAAAATGAGTGGATTCTATTAATATTTCATTGAATTGAAGATTTGGGGAGTTATATGCTGGGTTTGTTAAAAATGTAAGAATGTGGACGGTTCTTATATTACTATTCATAGATTCATGTTGAGTCGTAGAATGCACAGGTTGTTAAAGTATCGTTTAATTTTCGTTGATTAGTTAAATACTTTGTACGTTGAATTTGATATATCATTGCATTTTTTTGCCTCAAAAAAGTGGAAATTTCAATAATATGATTGCTAATCGGTATTTACAACGAAAATTATAATGGCACAAATACTTTTGAGGAACTTTTTCGCTAATTAAATATTGCATTTCTTTTAGAAATCAAAACTAAATTTTACTGTGTTGGAAAATAATAACAATTCAAATCTACGAGTAATTAATATGTGTACTAAGGATTATAAATGGCTAAATAGAACTTGAGTTATGCAACTGAAACTAATACATTAGGGGGTTTGAAAGACACTCATTCAATGCAATTGGAATTTCACGTAGTTGAATAGAAAAAACATTTTTTCTATTTTTACCTCAAAAATCTTAAAAACATGTTGTCCATCATGGGCCGGGGATCGGGTTCGAGCCGGGTCATGCCATTTAAATAGGCCCTTGGCCAAGCTGGGTCGGGCCTAATAGCTCAGCGTAAGCTCGGCCCATGCACCCTTAACAAGCTTCAAAACCTTACTCACACCTATTTTTTGTATGCTATTACTATCCTACGAATCAATTTTGTTTGATAGTCTAACTTCCTCAGTTGTGTTTTTAGTCTAAGTAATTTTTAAAGAAAAAATAAATCAAGTGTGGTACCCCGGGCCGGGCTGAGCCATTTTTCGGGGCAAGAGGTTGTCCGTAGCTTGTTGGAAAACTTCTTGTCTTTCTTGGGTTTCTTCAGTTTCAAACCCTTGGGCTTCTTCAACTTTACCACATTAAGTTTCAAACCTTTGGACTTGACTGTGACCCGTATGCGCGTCTTGACAGGCTTCCCCTCCTCCGGCGGAGTAACACACAAGTGGAAGGTGGTTACACCGTCACGTGAGAGAGTGATGAAATCAAGCTTAGATCCGAGCATAACTCGCTCAGTCATGAACATCTTCCATTCTACCTCACCTGAATTCAGAACCTTCATAACATTTTTCCCACTTTTAGCATTATCACCTTCATCAACATTACCACCTCCATCTGCATCGACAACCCGGTTTTCATCGACATCAACCTGATCTCCTCCATCAAACTAATGCATCAAGAAAAAGAAAAAAAAAATAGGGACACAAATCGACCCATAAATGCCAAGGGCAAATGTAGAAAATATTGTTATGGTAGTGTAGCACATGAGAGCAATGCAAAGGCAAGGACATAAGAGTGGTTTTTTTGGCAAAACCAACTCGAATAGGAGTGAGAATGGAAAATAAAGGTGCTATAAATGGAAACTCGGTACAAGTTATTACCAAATTTTGGAGGACATAATGTGAGAAAGGAAAAAAAAAGGTGAGAACAAATACCATGTAAGAGAGAGATAATACGAAGTTTTAGCTAGTAACGAATAATAATTATTTTGAACAAAGAAGATAGTCAATGAGCATAATCAAGATACCTTTTAACAAAAGAGAAATCAGCACAACAGATAAAATAACAAATAACGAAGAATAACATTTGAGAGCTGGTGAAAAATAACCATGAAGAAATCATAATTAATTGCATAACAAAAACAAGATCAGACGTTGATAA
Organism: Spergularia marina; assembly: GCA_963680865.1. Classification (NCBI taxonomy): domain Eukaryota; kingdom Viridiplantae; phylum Streptophyta; class Magnoliopsida; order Caryophyllales; family Caryophyllaceae; genus Spergularia; species Spergularia marina. Next base: position 22,398,986 of record OY804551.1, on the reverse strand, counting down.
CTGTAACTAAATAAAGAGCTAAACCTAACAAAATAAAGATAAGAGAAATAATTATACCTAAACTAAACGCAATGTAGTGAGAAATGAGAGAAGTATATATACACGTTAACTAGTATAATTACGGTAACAAATATCAACAGATGAGTATTATGTAATTTGAAATAATACTCCTGATTGAATTGTTTTTGGGTCTTACTTTGCTTTTGTTCGTTTGGTGGCGTTTGTTGAAGTGTCGTATGACTCCTTATAGATTACAATTTAGTTTATTGGGTATTACAATATTCGATTAGAGGAATGACTACTTAATTTAAAAAATATATGGTAGAAAAAAATTACATGTCGTGGAAGGTAGAAAATAATGTAAATTGGACAGATACAAAGTAGTTAAGCATTAAAAGCAAAATTCTCATACTTTCAATTAGGCTTGAGTTAAAGATATTTTGTTATGCAAGGTTACGATGGAGAAAAGAGAATGAGAAATTGAAATAGAAGTATAGAACACAAGATGTGTTTCCAACAAAACGTAACTACTACTTAGTAGCTAATTTTTATTTTTATTGATATATTAATTGTAAATAATAAATGACAATAAATTGTTTGGGAGCCGCGAAACAATTTGGGCCCCTCACACCCTTTGCTATAGAAAACCAATACGAGTGAAAATATGTATCGTAGTTTGTGCACCAATACAACTTACCCAATTGTAGTCATATCTCTAATAATGTGTTTGTTTGAATTAGTTTCATCCCTATCACATTAATAATAGGGACGCCACATTAGTAATCCCAATTCATGCAGTGAAACATAACTTGTCTTGATCACAATAGAAGGTATTTTGCGCTGATAATACTCTCAATCTATAAAGAGTATAAAATAGTTAAACAGATTTTGTAAATCAATTATGACTTACCAAGAGAATTAAAGATTAAAAAGTATTAGATTTTCAATAATTAGTGTCATAGACTATAGTTTTGATCAATAATAATGTGTATATAAATGGTAAAACAAGTTAAATTTACCGCCCTTACCGGTGCTTTCGGTGTGATTCGACACAATAGACAATACAACCAATACCAAAAAAAAAAAGTCAAGACTAGTGTCAAGATATGACACTTCCGCGCACCATATCATTTATCACTACATCTCACGCGCAAGTATTTAACTTTAACCCCTCACGAGTCTCTATGACATCGTGCGCAATTATTTAGAACAGTTTTAAAACTATTGTGATGATTTCCAGTAAAACCTATACAAAAAAGGGAGGATAAACTCAAAACATGACATCTCCGTGCCCTATCTCACAATCGAGGTACTCGTGTTCAAGATGACAATTCTAATGTGTCCCTAAATGATATTCTTGTGTTGCCTGAAACCATCATAATTGAACCATCATTGTTTCATTACTCAATAATTCTCATCGTGTTACTCGTTTTCAAGAAGACACTTCCACGTTGCATTAATGATATTCTCGTTGTGTTACTCGTGTTCAAGATGGTGTTTCCATTGCTTGACTAAATGATATCCTCGTGTTGCGCGCAACCATCATAACTGAACAAGTAATCAGTCAACGTTCCATTACGCTTAACTGAACAACCTTAATACCTCCAAAACCTCATTTACATCGCGCACAAGTATTTAACCTTAACCCATCTCGAACCTCTATTACCAAATACAAGAAAAAATAACCACACCTGGAATTGGGCTGTGTTCCTCAAAAACACACCAAATTGTTGCTTTTTAGATTGGGAGAAAAATTAAGCTTCTTCTTCCTCTTTTTTCTCTTCTTGAGGTCACACCTTCTTCTCCCCCCCCCCCTCTCTCCTCTTCACCACCTCCACCAAAAACCCACAAACCTTTAATTCTATATCCCCCCATATTTTTCCCTTTCTTTTTAATAAAATTAATAATTTAATTATATATATTTATACCTGAAATTGTAATTATTGTTATTATTTTATAATGAGTCGACGTGTCCGCCGGAAAGTGGCGAAAAAGGGCAAAGACAAGCTTCTCCTCCCAAGCTACCCTGAGCTTTTTTCCGACGACGACGATGAGACCACCACCGCCGCCATCAACCAGAATTCCTTCTCTTTTTTACCACCAGCAACCACCGCCGCCAAGTCCGTCGAGACGTTCGCGGCAGCAACGGCGGCGTACGCTTTTCCAGTAGACTGGACGAAGCTTCCCGATGATACAATTATCCAGCTTTTCTCTCTCCTCAACTACCGCGACCGCGCTAGCCTCTCCTCCTCGTGTCGGACATGGCGGACGCTCGGTTCCGCTGACTGTCTATGGGAGTCGCTCGACCTCCGCGCGCACCGCTGCGACGCCACCACCGCTGCCGCACTCGCTCCGCGGTGCTCCTCCCTCGCTAAGCTCCGCTTCCGCGGCGCCGAGTCGGCCGACGCCGTCATTTACCTTAGAGCCACCAATCTCCGCGAAATCGCCGGCGATTACTGCCGGAAAATCTCCGACGCGACGCTGTCAGTGATCGCTGCGCGGCACGAGCGGCTGGAAACCCTAGTTTTAGGGCCGGACTTTTGCGAGAGAATAAGCAGCGATGCGATCCGGGCAGTGGGAATGTGCTGCCCGAAGTTGAGGAGGCTGAGGTTGTCAGGAGTAAGGGAAATTGACTCTGACGCTATCAATGCACTTGCTAAAAATTGTGTTAATTTGATTGATGTTGGATTTATGGATTGTTTGAAAGTTGATGAGACTGCTTTAGGTAATATACATTCCCTGAGATACTTATCGGTGGCCGGAACGTCGAATTTGATGTGGGGTTTAGTGTCTCACTTGTGGAGTAAGCTACCGTGTTTAGTTGGTTTAGATGTGTCTAGGACTGATATCGGTCCGATTGCGGTTTCCAGGTTGTTGATGAGTAGTCAGAGCTTGAAGGTGTTGTGTGCTATGAATTGTAGTGTGGTCGAGGAGGATGTGGGTTTCGTGTCGAGTTATGGGAATTCGGGGTGTTTTAGTAAGGGGAAGTTGTTGGTTTCGTTGTTTAGTGATGTGTTTTTAGGTGTAGCTCATTTATTCGCCGATAATTCTATGAAGGGGAAGAATGTGTTCTTGGATTGGAGAGGTTGTGGGAAGAAAGATCGGAAATTGGAGGAGATTATGACTTGGCTTGAGTGGATTTTGTCACATTCGCTGTTGCGGATTGCTGAGAGTAATCCTCCTGGTTTGGATAACTTTTGGGTCAGTCAGGGTGCGACATTGTTGCTGAGTTTGATGCAGAGTTCTCAGGAGGATGTTCAGGAAAGGGCAGCTACCGGGTTAGCTACTTTTGTGGTTATTGATGATGAGAATGCCAGCATTGATGCTCCAAGAGCAGAGGCGGTGATGCGTGGTGGGGGTGTGCAGCTCCTTCTTAGACTTGCAAGCTCTTGGCGGGAAGGGCTGCAGGCTGAGTCTGCCAAGGTATAGTCTTTCTCGTCTGCCACCTTTGTTTTCTGGATGTTTTATTTTCTGTGTTAGGAAGTAGAGTTTTGCCCAGGTTTGTTTGGGGTTCCAGTCATTCTTTGAAGCTCAGGTTGTGTTATGTGAAATGCTGCGCTTACCTTGTAAAAGCATAATTTCGGTTCTCTTGATACTTTGGGCTACTTTCTTATATGTATTGATGGAGTGTTTGATCATTGTTTTCCATAATTCCATGTACAGGCTATAGCAAATTTGTCCGTGAATGCCAATGTTGCAAAAGCAGTAGCTGATGAAGGAGGAATCACTATCCTTGCGAATTTGGCAAGGTCCATGAACAGGCTGGTTGCAGAGGAGGCTGCTGGAGGGCTATGGAACTTGTCAGTTGGAGAGGAGCACAAGGTTTTTCGTCTGAGTGGTTTACTTGACTTATTCTAAAGGTAGGTTGCTGCCATGCTCTTTGTTCCGAAGAAGCTAATTGAGAGATTTTCTTGTTTCAGGGTGCCATTGCAGACGCAGGGGGCGTGAAAGCTCTAGTTGATTTAATCTTCAAATGGTCAACTGGTGGCGATGGAGTCCTGGTTTGTACTTCTGCTGCTATGCGAAATATTTCTGGGGTTCTTGTGCTTTTGCATGTGTAAATGTCTTTGCACCTGCATTTACTTGTATTGAAGCTCCCATTTCTGCTATTCCAGGAACGTGCAGCTGGTGCCCTAGCAAACTTGGCTGCCGATGACAAATGTAGCATGGAGGTAGCAATTGCTGGCGGTGTACATGCATTAGTGATGCTAGCTCGCAATTGCAAGTTTGAAGGCGTGCAAGAACAGGTGATGCCAATGTCCAGAAGTAGGATTTTAGTTGCAAAAGGTTTATTTTTGGCATTCCGTTTGGTGGAATAATCGTATTAGGAGCTCGTAATTTCGTGAAGTGAGATTTTAGTGTTGTCAAGTTTCTGAATTACTACAACTATGACAAAGATAGGTGGTAAATTATCTATGGGGTGGTGGTTGCCTGAGATTATAATTCTGCATCATTGTTGTCTAACGGTATTGGTGCTTTTAAGGTTCTTCGCTGGAACGAGTAGGCCTTATTTGCTGAAACTCTTGGCATCTTCCTTTTTCAAAGTTGATGGCAATCTTTGTCGTCGACATCTTTGACTAGTTTTTTTTTTTTTTTTTCTTGTTCTGCATCCAAATCCAGCTCAATCTCAGGTTGGTTTTTGTTGGCATTTTAGGCAGCTCGAGCCTTGGCGAACTTGGCAGCTCATGGAGATAGCAATACCAACAATTCAGCTGTAGGGCAGGAAGCTGGAGCACTTGAAGCTTTGGTGCAGCTGACTCATTCTCCTCATGAAGGCGTCAGGTTTGTTACCTTGCTCTGGTAAAGGAAACAAAAAGACTTGGGTTGAGCAAGTGTCTCTCGTATCTGCTGGATAGATTTAGATACTATTAGTTTGTGACCATGAATTGTTGAGGGCTAGACTGCTAGCCAGTTGAAAAACGTTTTACTTTAGCGCATGGGTGATATTTCTGCTTGTTTCATGTTCAACAATGAATTTTATAGGGAAATTGATTTGTCTATCTCAATTCGATTTTGTCATATAGGTTTTTTTATTCATTTACTTTTTAACATGAAACAGGCAGGAGGCTGCTGGTGCATTGTGGAACTTATCTTTTGATGACCGTAATCGAGAAGCAATTGCAGCAGCTGGTGGTGTTGAGGCATTGGTATGTCGATACAAGAATAACCTTTGCTTCTGATTTAAATTAGCAGTAATTTGTTAGTCATGGCTGTGTATTTTGGAGGAATAAACTTAACATTGTTGAGTGTAGTTTTGTGTTATGTTTGAGTCAAACTGAAAGATATAGGGTTATCTTGGGCCTGAGATTCTTTAGTCTGCTCGTCGTGTTAGCATTAACTCCTGCATGAAGAATTCCGTGTATGCAATACTAGAAAAGATGTCTTGTTTTTAGTCTGTGGATCATAATTCTAGGATGGCACTTATGCTGCTTGGTTGATATTTTGTTTGCCATTGTGGTACATTACCGACTGGCTTTATTGTTTCATTTATATGTGAGGGTTCTATGTATTCCTCTTGTGTAAATGACAGTTTTCTGCTTGGATGGATATTCGGTTTGCTACTGGTGTCACATAATGGGATTGCGTCTTGATCATGTGCCAGTGCTTGTTTTACTCACTTCATCTCTCATATTAAGAAAGCCGAATCCATATCTTGATGTACTTCTTGTGATTGCGTTTTCCTTGTGAGGCTTACAGCATTAAACTCTTAGATCCACAGATCTCTAATACCGGCACTTTGTTTTTTTTTTTTTTTTTTTTTTTTTTAAGTGCTCTTTGAAGTATTGTTTCTGAGACATGATGCATGTTTTTTTTGTAATTGCTGCTTTGCCATCTACAGTTAGGAACTTTTTTGCTGGCTTGCAGAGCTGTCCACTAGCTTTACTACAAGATATTTGATAGTATTTGTTGATTATTCTTAGCTTTTTGATATGATATATGTTTCATCAGTCAGAATTTGTGGCCTAGTGACGATGACCTAGGAACAGGTGAGACAAATGACCACTAGGTAGAGGTGGCAGAGAATATGCTTTTGAGCAATCAATTCTTATCTGCTTCGAGGCCCATGTTTCTAGTCGTGTGAAGATTGAAAAATCCTGTCGAGTCCCTTTTCTCTATTTTGAGAGGTTTATGTGAGAGAGACAACTTGCAGTTCAGAGTACTTTGTTGCTATTAGAGAGGAAGTGCTTTAGTGCGATTCTCATTATACAGAACAAATGGCTATAGTATTGCAGCAGGAGTATTTGTGGTAACAAGGTTGAGGGAGGGAGGCTTTATGGGACAACATGTTTCCAAACGGTCAGCAGGTCTTTCAACTGGTTGGGTTATGGCTCCTTGCATAAAAATAAGCACAATTTGTCTTGTTGTCTTCTGATTGAGTGTTTTGGCCTCTTAACTTATTTGGTTGCATAGTATTATTGTGCAACATATATCAATTATGTCCTGCTTAACAATCTAGATTCTAGTGTAATAGATTTTCGATGATATGTACTACTAATACGTCAAATGACCTTATAATTTTGTAGTATTGCACTCATACGCGTATCATTTTGTTTAGGTTGCCCTTGCACAGTCTTGCTCCGATGCTTCTCCAGGTCTACAGGAGAGGGCTGCTGGTGCTCTATGGGGCTTGTCAGTTTCAGAAGCCAATAGGTTAGTTTAAAGACTTGGTACATATTCTCCAGTTGTTTTGTGAACTTTTCCAATAAACCCTTACGAAGTGGGAGGAGTAAGTTAGATTGTGGGAACTGGGAAGTTGCGTGCAATTGTGTCACATGCTTTTCATAAAACTACCCTTGCATTTGTGGTCTATCTACTGTCCATAGTACTCTCCGATCTTCTTTTTACACTGTCATGGGAAGCTCTTGAGATCTGCATTCTGCAAAAGTCTCTTTCAAGTCGGAGTTTAACTACTTTGTTTCTGTGTTAGATACTGTTGAGCTTTGTACATCTGCTGGTTACTCTTCAACTGCGAGAGAATGAGGATGTTAGCGATTGGAATGCAGTTTATTCAGAAGTTTAATCTGTAAAATTTTTGTGGTTCATGCTTCATTTTGTAGACAAACATTTACTATATTGTGTCCGGTTAATGAAAAGAAAATGGAGATCTAGATGTGCTTTGATACCTTGAAGCAGAGAATTCCATTGTTGGACCATGGTCCTTGGGAGCATTACAACCCATGATAATCCCAAGCGTTGCACACCCTGAAATGATCTTGGTTTGTTTGTCATGTGCCTGAGGTATAGTGAATCAGGGCTGCATTTGTCCCTCCATTGTGAAGTTGCACACGCTCTGTTCTTTTGTTTAACTAAATCGGTGTTCAAAATGAACAATGGCTAATGGGTTTCGCTTATTCCTTGCTTGAGTCCTTGAAAATTGCTTTTGTGAGGAGATAAGAAGAAAAATGGTGTGAGATGTGCAGTGCTGGCTGTTTCTTAAGAGTGTGTGGCTGGAGCTGAATTCTCATACTTTGTCGGGAGTTATGTCCTTCTATGAGAACTAGTTTTTTTTAGCACATTTTGATGACTAAGGTTGCTGATGCTATGAAGGGTATTCCAACTATGTGAAAATGTGAAATAAATGACCTTAGAACGCTCTTGGCTTTTCAACGATGAGGACTACTTGACCTTTTCCATGTCTTTGCTATTTCCAGTAATACTCCATATTATACTGTGCCAGAGAAAAGAAACAGAGCAACTAATATTCTATGATTCGGAGAAGTAGTCTTAAATAGTGTCTAAAGGTACTTGTAATTCTATAGTTCCCATGTTGGACTACTAAATGAAGATGGATTGGAACACAACAGGCCGAGATCGGACACTTGTGGGCAATGAATTTTTTAAGGTTTAAGCATCGAGGGTCATCATGGCGTGGATGAGTGATTGTTAAACCCTTGTTTTATGGAAATGTTGCGTATGCTTGGTTAGTGTTAGGTTTCGTAAGGATTGAGAAATTATTTATGGTCTCACCCATGCTAAAGTGAACGTTTTGGCTTATAAGCTCCTTCTGCCTAAGGTGTGGGAAGGGTTGACTAATCGCACAGTTGATGTTTTGATGGATTCAGTGGGGGCCATGGTTTCGCAATGATAAGTAAGGAAAATATGGTAGGTATTGACATCATCCCTAAGGAGGGGCTCAGGTCTTTCATTCAATTATTGGTGGAAGGATGTTTAATAAATAATAAATGTCTGTTACTCAATGAAGCAAGGGTAGTGTGTGAAGGTTAGGTTACACCCCATTCTCTCCTTTTGTGTAAGTTAGTTTATTGCTCTAGTAAGATAAAAATATGTTCTTCACATGCATAGCCTTGATGGCGGTATAACTATCTTGTAAAAGTAACACTATGGCATCCAGATAGACTGAAGATATTGGAGATTCCGCGGTATGATCCTTTTGTGCATGTTAAGTCGTTTTAAGTCTTAGCAAATATGATGTAATGCTATAATGTCCAGAATATCTTTGTCCTTTTGTCAGATCAATGAGCTCTTATTTCTTGTTGATCGGATACTGTTGATGCGTGTGTTATTATGCTACCTTTGTGATCGATAGGACTTGAGGAGAGTCGCCATTCTAGAATCATATGACTAATCTAACAGCCATAGCACAGGTCCATCTCAAAATGTATTTTGAAGGGCACTTGGATCAAAGATCTAAAACGTTTAAAATGTATACCTCGTGTGACTGTGGGAGGATGTCAATTATTTGATAGAAGAGGATCTAGTGTATGATAACCATGCACCTGTGATGTTATCTTGATGGTATTAGGCTAAACATGTCTGTTGCTGCGTGTGAGTGAGAAATGAGAGGGTGAGGGACTGAAAGGGTAACACTTCAGAAGTATGATCTTTTTTATTTTTTGTTTGTTTTGGGAATTGAAGAAGTATGATCTTTTTATAAAGGGCTATTAAATGTTGCTCTGGATGGGTGTGGTATATCGGAAAGGGCCATCCCTCTATAGATGTTTTCTAGTGATGTTAAGACCAAATCTGGAAAGGAAAATCTGTTAGCATTAACTTCAGTCTTGATACCATTTTTCTTAGATAGATACTTGTTTTTGCCCTTTTAGCCTTGCATGAGTAAGATTCTGCTAAGACAACACTTATGGGATATTTCTAACCTTAAAAAAATGACGCAGTCCATACTGGAGATCAGTGTGTTGTTTCTGTGGTCTCATAGTGCTTATATCTTTCCATCATTAAAGGGGATGTAAGCATGATTTAGGTTTACCAGGAGGGTCTTTTTGACGTTAAATTTCCCTTCTTCATGCAAACTCGATGAATACTCTCTTATTTGCTTGAATCGAGGGTTTAAAATGGGTTAACATGGACGCCCTGATGTATAGCTTGTTGACAATAATCTATATCACTAGGTTAGTGACAGTTTCTAATGCCTGTGACTTTAACACACTTAAGCCTTGAAAATCCACATTTTCAATATGTGTCTTGTGATTGTGTTTAGGTATAAGGGCTACTTTTGTCAAGAAGCATTATACCCCGTTAATTTATGGTTCAACTTTCTGCTAGGTTTCTTTTTCCTTGACAGGTGTTTAATTATAACATACTTGCCTCTCTTACAGTATTGCTATTGGACGGGAAGGAGGTGTTGCACCTCTCATTGCATTGGCGCGTTCTGAGGCAGAAGTGAGTTTGTCATATGCCACTACAATTTGTTATTAGCTGTCCTACAATCTTATCCTTGTTTTTTGTCTGTTCTTGATTCGTTATTCATTTCTTTCTAATAAAAAGAAGATTATGCAATGGGTTAAAGATTTTAAAGTGATTAGGATTTGAACTGGCTTGATTTTCCAGGATGTTCATGAGACTGCAGCTGGAGCTCTTTGGAACCTTGCCTTCAACCCAGGTAATGCTCTCCGTATAGTGGAGGAAGGTGGGGTTCCTGCCCTTGTTCATCTCTGTTCCTCTTCAGTCTCAAAGATGGCAAGATTCATGGCTACATTGGCGTTGGCATATATGTTTGATGGCAGGTAAGTTTTGTTGAAAGTGTTTTTATTAAAATGTTGTCTGATGACGATATTGCTTATACCAAATTGGAATACAACAAATAATATTGATGGGAGGCTTCTTTGGCCGGAAATCAATCTGTTGCTTCCTCTATCGTTGCTTTTATTGTTTGCTTCCTATTATTGATTCGATCACGTTTCGTAGTCATTATGCTATCCTCTCATTTACTACCATGCATTTTTTTGATTTTTGGAAAGTCAATCTATCCACTCATCTTTTCCTTCAGGCCACTGAAAGGAAAGAAGTGGATAGAAGGTCTTCAAATGGGTGTTGAAGCATCTCCTTCTGCCGAACATTGAGAATGTCATATTGCCCCAAAGGGCAAAACTGTTACCTGACTTCTAGGCAAGAGCTTTATGGGGTACAGTAGTTGTTAATTAGTCTGCTTTCATTGTGGAATCTTGGGATCCTTGCTCACCTAGATGTCCCTGCATCATGTCTGAGTGACAGCCGTTGTCACGATAAGTTTTACTTAGGCAAGCTACTATTCATTTGTTAGATATTATGTTTCTGGCGGGTGGTCCTATGCTTACACCATCTCAAGACTATGGAAAAGGACCACCTTGGTTGATTGAGACGGCATGAACAGATCGTATGTAAAATCTAGGATTGTGATCAATCAAGAAGGATTATCACCCTAATAGTGGTTGCGTTCTGTTGGTGGATAAAGTTATGCCTTGTAGTCCAAGGGCACAATATTTTTGTTTCTGGCCTTCTTTTGTTCATTGACTTCTACACTTTTTAGAACGGGTCCTGCCCCTTGGTTCCCCTTTGTTCGCAATTTAGGTCCTACAGAAATATTATCCCTTTATCAATCTCAAATATAAAGGTGAGTGTAAGATAGGATCTGGATCAGACCTAGAATCCCATTGTTTCAGGAATAACTTAGAGCACAGTTAGCTGGGCTTTATATAAATTCTTTATATCTGTACCTGGAAAGAATGTGCTAAATCTTTTTTTTTTTTTGTTTAATTCTTTCTTTCTAGGGGAGGGGGTAGGTAGAAGTTAAACCAGTCTTCAATTATGTACATTGTGCAAAGTTCGCGGTCTATTTTGTGTTAGGATATGTTAAGATTCTAGATTGACTTGGTTGATTTAAGATTTGTTACATATACTGTACAGGATAGACGAAGTTGCTCTGGTTGGAACTTCTTCCGAGAGCATGTCCAAATGCGTAAGCTTGGATGGCGCTAGAAGGATGGCTTTGAAAAATATTGAAGCTTTTGTGCTCACATTTACTGATCCACAAGCATTTGCTGCAGCAGCAGCATCATCTGCTCCTGCTGCACTAGCACAAGTAACTGAAGCAGCTCGTATACAGGAAGCTGGGCATCTGAGATGCAGGTACAAAAGGATATAGTGGAGATAATTTGTTTTTCTAAAACGTTGCACTTATTTTTGGTGCTTCTGTTTGGTTATGAATTCATGGTATCTATGGTGTGAAATAAAGTCCAATATGGAGCTTCGCTCATGTGAATATGGCCCTTGCTTTCTCACACCGCCACCGCCATCAGACTATAGAGCGTGGATCAAATTGATAAAAGGAGATCAATGCCACTTACTCTTTCCCTCTTCTCCTTGACATCAAACAAGGTCGTGTTGTGCCTTGCAGTGGTGTCTTGTTTGTCTGAAAGCCTGAAGGCTACTATACTTTGTGGTAATATGTTAGGCACATAATTTTGCTTAGCGAATTAGCATGCAAGATTTTTTAGTTGTACTAGTTTGCATGCCCGGCCCGCGCCCAGGCTGTATATTTATATTGTTATACTCATTTTATTACATTGTCAGTTTATCTTTGTTATAATATTATTAGCAACACTATTATTTTCCATAAGTTAGCTTACCAGTTACCACCATAATCACCATAGATTATATTACTTTCCATAGATTATATTACTTTCCATAAATTAGCTAATAATTTTTATATTATGTAATTACTTAATGTTTTCCAATTAATGTATGCCAAATGTCCTTCTAGGAAAGACTTAGTTTTAGGTTTTAATATATAGTATTAGATTAGATTTGATTTTCCTTACTCTGTATTATGGTCTTATGGAGTACTTGATTCTCTGCCCTCCGGGTCAAAGCCACGTGTCTGAGCTTAGGCGGCAATATTAATATTGTTTCAATAGGGGAATCATTAGGTCATAATTATGTGTAACACCTTGGATTCTCAATCTTGTGGTAACTACTACATCTGTAATGTCGCAGGTAGTTCTAAATCTTTAACCAAGCTTTTTTATCTTGATGATTGAAACTGATTGCTTTATACTCCCTCCGTCCCAGCTCAAACGCCCCGTGGGGTATTTGTAGTGGAATAAGAAAAATTGATATAGTAAGTTGAGTGGGGTAATATTAGGAAAAAGGAGGAAAGACAATGTGCGGATTAATAAAAGTATGAGAGATAATGTGAGTGAGGATGTGATAATTTAATAAAAGTAGGAGAGAAAAATATGTCCCTAAATATATGGGGTGTTTGAGGTGGGACGTCCCAAAATGGAATATGGAGCGTTTGAGCTGGGTCGGAGGGAGTATATGGTTTTAAAGGATGCATGAACAAAATAGAATTGCGCTCTTAATAAAGTTGAAACTTTAAAATTTTATGGCGTACACAAGACGGTTATTCTTTCCATTTCCAATGGAGCCAAAAGACTACTTATTCTTTGGTTTTTGGGATATAATGGAATAAAGCAATCTGACTCATAAAACTGTCTGTGCTTCTTATTTTGTGAAGTAACAGTCGGTCGGTGCGATTCTCGACGTAATTTTCATTTTAGGTCATTCGTACGCAAACTCTCTATGTTTCAATAGGGGTAAGGCTTGCGTGCATCCGACCCCCCTTACCCCGCCTTATGTGGGGAGCCTTTAAGAGTTTAAGGCATTGGGGTTAAAGATGTTGTACACAAGACAATTATTGGATGACGGACCCCAAATCATTTTGGGAATAAGGCTTGGTGGTGGTTGTTGTTGTTGCTGTTGATATGAATAAATCCCCGACAGTTTATTAAACATCGACTAAGCTCTCCAAAGTCATGCAAAATCTTCATTGTGCCATGCTAGCGGCGTTCAATGTGTAAGGAAGTCTTTGTTCTCTCTGGAATGTATTTTGACAGTGCAACAAAACAAAGCATGTGATGGTTTGAAATTATTTGTTTCTGGAAGCTTTCACATATAATTGTAACGACTGAGTGATTTGTGGTGCTTCTTTGGCAGTGGGGCTGAAATTGGGAGATTTGTGGCCATGCTACGTAACCCATCTTCAATACTGAAGGCTTGTGCTGCATTTGCCCTTCTCCAGGTAAACCATTATTTGCTTTCTGTTTGCTTTTAGTGAGGAACATGCTTTTTGGTATATAAACAGGACTCGGCTAACTGTACTCATATACTCTCTTAAAAACAAAATCAATTTGGTAGAGCACTGATAACTGCTTGGTGTAGCAGGGCTTGCAGGTCCGTCCTGATTGTATTTTAGATATATTCTTAGTTGACAAGTTTTACATGCTCCAACTGATAGAAAAATCAACACTCTAGTTGTAGAACAACCTCGTGCCTTTTCAAGCTGCTTGAAATCGTGCTTCTTATAGATGCTGCATTCGTTTGAGCAGTCCTCTTGTAGAGTGGGTTAGAATGCGTGGATGGTAAAAACTTGGGGTTGGTGGGTTGAGCCGTTGAGGGTCCTTTTCAATTCACCGTTTTGTTTGTCTGCTATATGCGGCATGTCTGTCAGTGTGCTTGTGTGCATTTGTTTAGTTGTCCATTGTAGTTATGATTGAATGTTGGATCTCTGAGTTTGCAGTTCACTATACCGGGTGGCCGCCATGCTCCACACCATGCAAATCTCCTGCAGAATGCAGGAGCCGCAAGGGTTCTCCGTGCTGCGGCCGCAGCAGCAACTGCTCCACTTGAAGCGAAAATTTTCGCAAGAATAGTTCTTCGCAACCTCGAGCATCATATGATAGAAAATTCACTTTGAAGATCGTTGAACCCTGTCAACTTTATGACTATTGAAGCCTTGACTAAAAGGCTTGCGCTTGAGATGTATACTTGGTATGTTAATGTCATCACTACCAAGATGGTTAAATCTTATCATTCAGCTATTGGAGAGAAATGATCAGAAGAAAAACTAGGGACTGGTCAATTCTGCTCTTTGGGAGCCCAACAGCTCGTGGTAATTCCAATCACATCGGGAAACAGGAGTCGGGGCACTCGTTTTTGAGTCGTAATATGACCTGGAACAATTGTTTTCCCAGGGGACTCGTTCATAGTTGAAACACCATTTTTCCTTGGTCCTAGTTTGGTGGCCCTGTATTCATTGTGAGTCTGACGATTGTGTCATGTTCTTTTACTGTTGATATACTGTAATGGGAAGAATTGTTGATGAAGATGAATAATGAGGGTACATTTGCCCTGTGACTGTAAAATTATTCATTTGGTATAAAATCTGGAGTTGTTCTACATTAGTTTTGGACTTCAGCAAACTGGCATGTGCAATGAATGTGTTCTCCATCGACACTAATGAACGGCTGTTGATCAAGGGAAAGCCGATTAACTGTTGCTTGGAGCGAGAATTTAACTGCGCTAACGTTCTTATTCTGTCCACAGTTACCCACAGGCCATAGTAATTCACTCACTGTCCATATTTCGGTACCGTGTCCATATTTTTATTGAGGGGAACTGTGTCCATATGTAACTGAGAGTTTAGATTATTTAGACCAAAAAAAAAAAAATCTGTTGTTTAGGACAATGTCAAGTCACTTGTGCATTGAAATCATGATGTGTAGTAAAATACGTAACTTGGTGTCAAATTTGTTGTCAAGTTTTTGTAACATGCCGTTTATTTACAACGTTGTTAGGGCGATCAAGCTTGGTGACGTGTTTTGACCTATTGGCTACAAAAGTTGACATATCGATGAGTGAGGTAACACAAGAATCGAGCATTATGATTGTGCACGAAATTCCTCTATCTTAACCTTTTAAAAGAAAAAAAGAAAGAAAAAACACTATTTTAAAAAACATTCTCAACTACGGAGTAAATTATAACCCAAAAACAAAAGCAACTAAATTAACACCCAACTTGACCCCAATAGTCCGACCTCAAATAAAAATAGTCCGACCTGTGCCATACCAACATCTAGAAACGATAGGCTCGAACTCGAAAACCTTGTTAAACAAAATCGGATCGCTTACCACGTTTAATGAAACCCCTTCTTCACGTATGTTTTCCGAGTGAGTGTCACACAGTCAGAATCTTTTCAAACAGCCAACCTTGTGTTTCCGAAGCTGCGCACATTTTGACCACCAAAATCCCTCCTTTGAACTCTTCACAGTCTCACCCAACACTCTCAATCTCCCACACAGTTGCTCTCAACAGGTAATCCGCTTTGTCTTTTCATCTATATCTATGGAGTAATTCACACGCTTTTATCTTTGGTGGGTTTTTATCCTGAACTCTTTAAACCCTGCTAAAACCCTAGATTCATATCATATTTTTTCTATCTTAAAACCATCAGATTGTTGTTCTGAACTTGTTTATTTAGATTAATATCCAATGGGTTTTCTGGGGTTTTTTTTAATGTGTTTGAAAGTTATCTCATTCTGGGGCAATTTGTGACTCATTAGTAAATTTGATGAATTTTTACTGCTGGATTTGATTTGATGAAATTGCAATCTGAAAACCCTTAATTTTGGTCCAAATACCTTAAATTTGTATGCTTTGTTTTGATTGGGAGGGGATATTGAGCTTGCTTGATTATTAAGCTTAAATTTGTATGCTTTGTTTTGATTGACAGGGGATATTGAGCTTGCTTGATTCTTAAGCGGGGCGATTTTTGTTAGATTTTGTTATAGATTGGAAAGTTTAGTGTATGATTGGAACAGCCCCTGAAACACTTTAATTAATCTTGTAGAAGGGGGGGCAATGGCCACATCTTTGTCATCCCGCGTCACGCTTCTTGCTCTCCTGTCTGCCACCACCTTCTACTGCTTTTATAAATCCCGCCGCCTCAAGCTAGCTGCTGTAGCTTCTCGAAATATTGCTGTATCCCCCAGAAGTCCCAAACTTATATATGTTACTGAGACTGGCACTTCTAAAACCTTAGCTTATCGTCTTCACAAGTTGCTGGCATCAAAAGCTCTTGTCTTTGATCTTGTTGATGTCAAAGAATATGAGCCAGAGGATTTATCGAAAGAAACGCTAGTTGTTATTGTGGCTTCTACTTGGGAGGATGGGAATCCACCACCTAAAGCCAAGTTCTTTGCTGATTGGATTGAGGAGAGTGCGAATGATTTTAGAGTAGGGTCGCTTTTGCTTAGCAAGTGCAAGTTTGGAGTTTTCGGGGTAGGTAGTGGGGCGTATGAGGAGAATTTCAATGTGGTGGCGAAAGGATTTTCAAAGAAATTGAAGGCGTTGGGAGCAAGTGAGGTGGTTCCTTTGTGGGAGGGAGATGTCGATACTGGTAAACTGGGCCGGGAAATTGATGCTTGGGGGCAGAAATTGGTTGAATCTTTGAACGGAGTAATTAACGGGAATGGAGTGGTTGCGTGTGGGAGGCCAGATGATGAGAGTGATCTAGAGGAGGCTTATGTGTCTGATGATGACGAAGACGAAGAGGAAGATGACACAGAATCAGATGTTATTGATCTTGAGGATATAGCAGGGAAGGGGCCATCAAGGAACTCAAAGATGGCAGCACAAGTGAATGGTGTGAAAAAGGATGGACCAAAGGAAATGGTCACTCCTGTAATCAGAGCAAATTTGCAAAAGCAGGTCAGTTTGACAACTTTTATTTTGTAATTTGCTTGAGAGTTTATTGTGAAATGATATCATCGTAATGAGATTGATTGACAAAACTATTGTAGGAAGTGAATAAGTATTAATGTAAGAGATGAGCACAGTGAGGTACAATGTCCTAATATAAACTAAATTGCCCAAAGGACTGGTCCTCCACTTCAAAATCATAAAGAGGCTATTTTAGGATGACCCTTTTTTTAACATATCACTATGAACAGGTAGAACCGTGAAAGAAAGAAGGGAAGTTCCTATGTGCCTTTGTCATCATAGATCGATTTTTGTATAAAGACTCTGCTATCAGAGATCAGTGACAAAGGCTGCAACAGAGAGACATAAAGAATCAAACAGCTTAACTCTAAGATGAATCGACAGACTGACAGTTACGAAGAAATAGAAGTAATTCAGACTTGGTTTGCATGATTACAGAATCCTTAAGTACATTTTAAATAGCTGTTTTGGTTGTGCCTAATGATTTTATCGGGAGTGCTTGATAATAACAGAATCATAATTTTTTTCACAGAAGTAGTTCATTAAGCTTAGAATTGCTCGCATTTGGTTTGCCAAGATATTTCTCTCTCTGTTTTTTTTTTTTTTTTTTTTTTGTGAGGAGCCAAGATATTTCTCTTACAGGGTCTTTTATTCACTATTTGTGTATATCCCTGTTTTTCTTTGTCAGGGTTATAAGATAATCGGTTCGCATAGTGGTGTTAAAATTTGTAGATGGACCAAGGCACAACTTAGAGGCCGTGGAGGTTGTTACAAGCATTCATTTTATGGGATCGAAAGTCACAGGTACTCAAATCATAAATATTCGAGCATTGAGATTTTAGTTTGTTGGATGGGGATTATGTGACCCGTCTTCACTTAACGTTTTTTGGTAAATATGCAAATTATTGTCCCTTGTCTTTCCTCAATCTCAATCCTTCCTCATCTTTGTTGTGTTACCTTCTCCTCCTCATAACAGTTCATTGCGATGGTACATACTAGCATAGCCAAAATTATCTTGGGCATATTGCTTGATTGTTTTACGTTGTTGTATTTTGAAAGTAGCAACGTAATATACCTAATGGGACAAATTCTAAGCCTAACAGGTTCATCTTCTTCTATCACCTCAATAGATTGTGTAGCTTAATTTCTATAGGCTCTAATCCCCCGCATCCTTGAAACAGGTGCATGGAGGCAACACCAAGCTTAGCATGTGCTAACAAATGTGTTTTCTGCTGGAGGCATCATACAAATCCCGTAGCTAAGAGCTGGCAATGGAAAATAGATGATCCTCTTGAGATTGTGAATTCTGCAATAGATCTGCACACTAAAATGATCAAGCAGATGAAAGGAGTTCCAGGTATGTAGTTTCGTGGTATTTTTTTAAGAGGCTGCAAGGTGTTGATTATCTCTTCTAATATCTATCATTATAAAAGGTTTCTAAGCATGGATATCGTCCATGTATCTTGTGTATAGGCTGGTCCAAATCTCTTTTACCTGTGTGCAGCAACTTTAACTTGCTTACCATTCGTGTGCATGCTTTTTAGGACCAGCTTCTTGATTTGGTTTTATGGGGTCGACTCTAGTCTCCATCAATGATCCTGAATGATTTATAATGTTCAGTTGAATACTACTAGAACATAAACAAATGTTGATGACTAGTTCCCTTGAGTGTTAAGTGTAGTGGTGTATTTGGTCTTGTTAATTAATCTTGGAGTATGTTTAGCGTGATTGGTAATTGGATCAATGACGTTTTATATGCTGCTGCTAGCAGGAGCTTACCTTTATTCACCTAAGTTCACTATTTATTCATTTACCTAAGTTCACTATACACAGTAGCTATTTGTTGTTCATACATACATAATCTACTTTATATTTA
This sequence comes from Spergularia marina, assembly GCA_963680865.1. Classification (NCBI taxonomy): domain Eukaryota; kingdom Viridiplantae; phylum Streptophyta; class Magnoliopsida; order Caryophyllales; family Caryophyllaceae; genus Spergularia; species Spergularia marina. Next base: position 22,380,312 of record OY804551.1, on the reverse strand, counting down.
ATCATGTCTTTCATATGTGATTGAACATTTGATGGCTTATCTTATACTAGTATTAGTTGCCGAAATGTTATTCCTGGTAATGGCAGTTTTTTTTTTTTTTTTTTTTTTTTTTTTTGTGTGTGTGTGTGTGTGTGTGTGTGTGTGTGTGTGTGAAAGGGGCGTAGTTTTATTCATCCACAAACGGGGAAGAAAAAACATTACAAAGGCCTTCCGAGGATGACAATGAGCCACCCTAGAGAATAACCACTTGGATGTTATTAGTCATCCATGAATACCATGAATGATAGAATATTATTGAATTCATCGTCCTGTTGATAAGGTCATAATGTAACACTGTGAATCTACCGATTTGAGGGATAATTACTACTCCCTCCGTCCCAGCTCAAACGCCCCATTTTCCATTTTGGGACGTCCCACCTCAAACACCCCATCTATTTTGAGACATATTCCTCTCTCCTACTTTTATTAAATTATTACACCCTCTCTCACATTACCTCTCCTACTTTTATTAATCCTCACATCCTCTCTCCTCCTTTTTCCTAATATTATCCCACTCAAATTACTATATAAATTTTTCTTATTCCACTACAAAAACTCCATGGGGCGTTTGAGCTGGGACGGAGGGAGTATGCTTTACAGCTGAATGCATCAATCTGGATTTACTAATTAAAAGTTAAATTTCTAGGTGTGAAAGAAGAGCGACTAGCAGAAGGTCTTTTGCCAAGGCATTGTGCATTATCACTTGTAGGAGAGCCTATTATGTACCCAGAAATTAATTCACTTGTAGACGAGCTGCATAGAAGGCGGATTTCTACTTTTCTTGTCACAAATGCCCAATTCCCTGACAAGATCAAACTGCTGAAACCAATCACACAGGTGGCTACCTTGTCTGCTTATTGTTGATAACTATAAAAGGCAATTTATTCTTTCTTGTCATTATTTTTGTTGAGCCTCACTTTGAACGGGGAACTCTTTCAAATTGTGTAGTTATATGTGAGTGTGGATGCGGCAACAAAGGACAGTATGAAAGCTGTGGATCGACCACTCTTTGGAGACTTTTGGGAGCGTTTTCTGGTAAGTTACTCTACTGGCTAAATTATAATTCCCTGTGATTAGACATTTCATAGATCTTTCACTCCATAGAAATGTCACGGATGGTGAATATTGTTGTCTGACTCTTCGAAGTCATTGGCTAAACAAAAATATAATAAGAGCGCTATATGCTTTTTCTTTTATTCATTCATATTCTCTGCTTTGTAAACTTATGATGATTCTCCCTTGTCTTTTCATTTTTTGTCCTTTTTGTGTTTGTTTTTGGAGGTTAAGATTATTCCCCCATTTGAGTACATAGGTTATTTGAATCTTTCTTCCAGTGATTGAATCAGCTTACGAAATTTGTGGCGGAAATTCTGTTCACAAATTTACTGAACAAGAACATGTTCTCATATACCAAATTTACCAGAATGTTTGATCTTAAGCCGTGTTTTCTTTTGTGTCCATACAATTGATTGCCTTGTGATTTTATGTCATTTGGCTATAATTTCCACAGGACTCCTTAAATGCTCTGAACGAGAAGCAACAACGTACTGTTTACCGCCTTACTTTAGTTAAAGGCTGGAATGCTGAAGATGTAGATGGTTACTATAAACTTTTTTCACTTGGCAAGCCTGACTTTATTGAGATCAAAGGCGTAACTTACTGTGGAACGTAAGTAGTAGTTTATTGCTGCTGTTACATACTAGTATGTGTTTCTTTTTGGAATGTTTCCTTCAATATCGTGCATGGACATTTTCTTGAAGGTCTGCCACATCGAAGCTGACAATGGAGAATGTCCCTTGGCATTCTGATGTAAAAGCTTTTTCAGAGGCCTTGGCCTTGAAAAGTGACGGTGAGTATGAGGTCGCGTGTGAGCATGAACACTCTTGTTGTGTTCTCTTGGCAAAGGTTGATAAGTTCAAGATCAATGGCCAATGGTTCACATGGATAGACTACGAGAAGTTTCACGATCTGGTAAGTAACATCACGTAACGAGTCATTTCCCAACTTCTGATCGAGGTCATAGATTCTAATCCCCTTGATGTATTCTTGTCCATTATGCAGGTCGCTTCTGGGAAGCCTTTCAACAGCGCAGATTATATGGCTCCCACACCGTCTTGGGCCGTGTATGGTGCAGCAGAAGGTGGATTTGATCCTCAACAGTTGAGATACCGGAAAGAACGTAATCACAAGCCAAGTTGTCCAACGTGAAAGAAGCATACATCGGAGTTCCAACGTGCTTCCTAGCGTGAAATCGCTTTCTCCAAGCCTACAAATACTCCCGAGTCTTTGACAATTTTGCTTTTAGCTCTATTTGACTTCTGTAATAGACAAAAAGTAATTAAAGAGGGTCACAATGGTTATATAATATACACACTTGTGTGATTTTTTTTTTTTTTAGGTCAAATGATCAACACTAGAATAACTTGACGAGTTTCCGAATTCAAGGCCGTGAAATCAAGTAAAATCGAAGGACCACTAACGACGTATACTCTGATAGTCTGATGTTATAATCTAAGGGCCTAGTGAGCTACAAGCTACTACATGAGCAACCGATGATCTATGACCATTATTTTGCGTATTGGTTTCTTTAAAGTTTCTTTTACGTATTAAATCTTCCATAGCGCGCTGAGTCGCTGTGACCAATCTTGGTAACATAATCTCCCATAGACGGCAATCTCAACCTCATGCACTCCACTAGTACACGAGTAACCGGTGATTCAATGGGGTTGTGGCGCTGACCATTGTTTTGCGTATTAATTTCATAACGATCGTTCGACGAGGGATTAGTACTCTGACCGCTCTCGAATCTCGATATCAACACAACGAATAAAAACCCTTGTTTAGCATGTAACTAGTTTACTACCCACATTTATCAATTTGTTTCTTTGTAAAAGTATTTTTTATCAATAATTATGTTTATTTATAAGACTTTCACTCTCAGTATAGATGATGTGACTCCACTCCAAATAAAATGTAGCATGTTTTCTTAACCGGCCTCCTGTAAATCCCTCATATCTTCATTTTAATGCAAAACTTAAAAATTAATTAATGTTAATTCACAATTACATATCGGGTTCATCTTATTTTTCCTCATATTTATGATTGATTAATTAGTTAACTAGTTTTTGCGCCTGTGAATTCACGGGTCTACTTTTTGCTTTCTTTTAAACGAAAATTGTAGACGATATCTCTAAGACAAACTTTGTGTGATCTATCATAGCGTCACATTCACCATCAGTTTGGTTTTTGACCTCAGAACTCACCCATGTAGATTTTTCTTTCTAAATTGTTGTTTTCGTATTCATATGTACTTTTCTTGAAATTGTATGAGCCGAGTAAATAGAGAACGCAGTTAACACTCAAGTATGTTCTAAAATTTTGAAGTCATATACACTTTAATATCATGCTTGGTTCTTGTGTTAAAAGTATATTTTCTGCATCAAATTGACAGATTTCATTTACTAAAAATCTCCATCAAACGCACTCATAATATAATCTTGTTATGACCTATACTTATCATATAGAGCAAACAAATTACTACTATTTTAGTTTAGTACGACTGATATTTTAATATTACAGTTTTGAGCTAGGTAAAAATCCAAATAATCAATTCAATTGTAAAATCAAATAAAAACAATCGATGACCCGAATGAATAAGTTTCATTATAAATACAATTTGAATACAAAATAACTATTTGAAATTACAATATTAAATTTGAACTAAACATAATAACTTGGGAGTACCTCATACTATACAAAATATTTCTAAGATTAAAAAATAAAACACTAAAACTCTTCAAAATACATTCGTTGTATGAGAAACCCCTCTCCACCATTTTCAGACTCTCCTCTCAATTGGATTTCTTTCTTTTGAAACAATTTTCGTTGGACAAAGGTATATATACGACCTTAAACTAATGTGTAACCGACATAATTGGCAAACGATAAGCCAAGAGATTCAAAACTTAATATCATCATTAAATTAAATAATGGAGATAATAATGAAACTTAATTTATAAGAATATGAAGTGTTTTATAACGTTTCATTGGCATTAAGGGTTTGATAGCTCTTAAGGTGGAAAGTGAACGGACTCATGGAAGAAGGGGTAATCGTTTCTTATTAGGACGATGGAATGTGAGGAAGGCGAAGATAAACTTAAAGTAGGAAGGTGGAGGGTGAACATAGTAATAGAGGAAAGGAAAACGGAGAGTTAGTTTATGACGGGGGAACACAAATGAATAAAGAGGTTATGAAAATGACATGGATAACAACAAATGAGAGTGTATTTAGGACACGACAAATCAGCTGTGATGTGGCTTTTTTTTTTTTTTTTCCTAACAACGCTCTAGCATTCCGCCACATCATTTGGGATGTTAGCCTATTAAAGGTATAGTATAGATAGATAGATTGCTGGATTATTGAAATTAGGGATGAGGTCGCGTGTGAGCATGAAGCCTCTTGTTGTGTCTAATCTCTTTGATGTATCCTCATTCATTCATTAAAGAGGGCAGATTATAAGCAGGCATTCCTTCATTTGCTTCCTGGTGTGAAACCGCTTTCTCTAAGCACTAATACTTTCTCTTTGAGAATCTTGCTTTAACTCTATTTGACCTGCCGTAATCACGCACCCCTGTTTATTACATCAAAAATATTACACAACCACGAGGATAATAGTTCAACTTAGCTTTCACCATGAATAAACTGACAAAGCAATGCAATGCCTGATGTCTGTTACAAAAGTCCCAAGATCTTGATGACTGTATCCCATCCTAAAGAAGTGCTGAAAAAAAAGAAAAAAGACAGACAAGTAAAATTTGTAAAGAAGTACATTTTGGTACAGTAAACTTTATTGTCTTGGAAGGAGAAAATACCCTGAGGTAGGTATTGAAGCGGGTGTCTTGATTGTAGAGGTACGGTATTATACCAGTAATACCTGTTTGTCCTCCAAACACATGAGTACCGAATCCAAGCTTCATGTAACCCCCTTCACCCCAAGCTTTACCAACAAGTAACGCTCAACCAAGTCGTAACCTACCACGATCACAGCATGGTTCAAGTTTGCTGATAGTTCACGTTCTTTGGTAGAATGTTCCCCTGTAAGCATGCCCTAATAATGATATCCAAACACAATAAATCAGAATCTGACCTTTTATAAAAGTGTGTTGTTAATCAAGAAAAGAATTTAGCACACTTAGGCCATGTACGATTGGACTGCAATTTTCTGAATTGATTTGATTTGATTTGAATAAACTGATTTGATTTGATTTGATTTGATCTGAACTGAATATATTGATAAATTAACTGCACAAAATGTCATTCATGTCTACCCATGAGTTTTACAAAATAATCACACAGCAACACATTGAGTGTTTTACTTATTCAAGTACATGACTCCCTAAACACTTAAATTTAACACATATGTCTTTAACTTATGGGTACCTAAGAGCATTGATTACAATGAATGAAAATTTCATTCATCAACTTTCTCATACATGAATGAACTTTTTTTTGCTATTACAATGAATAGAACCATTCATCTCATGAATGAGATGAAAATCATTCATCCCATGGATGAGTTTCATGTTTTTTCATCAGTGGCCCCACTCGATTTTGGGTTATTATTTTTGTTTTTTGTCCATATTTTTTGTTTTTATAATATTTGTAAGAATAAAAAATTGATTAGTAAAATATTTTAACAGGAGAGAGAAGGAGTAGTGGGGTGTTTGATGAATGAAAATGTCATTCATTGTAGTAAGAGGTAAATAAAATTTGATGAAAATATGGGGTACGAGAGAGAAAATGGGTAGAAAGAGATGAATGAATGAAAATTTTGATCATTGTAACTGATGCTCTAAAAGGCGCTCCTCCCTCCTCTAAGGCGCTCAAGAACACTCTTTTTTCTTTAAGGATTTTGCAAAGAATACCTAAACTTTAAGCAAAAAGTGTTGAAATGAATACCACATGTGAGTGTCCCACATTGGAAAAAGAGGAGAGAGTTGATATGTTTATAAACCAAGGAGTTACTCCACCTATTACCAATTGGTTTTAGGATGAAACCTATACGAAGAGAAATCGAAACCAAAATTATCTACGGCAGATTCAAGTACTTGGCTCCTTAAACACTTAATCAGAACATATATAGCTTGAACTTATGAGGTCCTAGGGCGCTCCTCCCTCCTCTAAGACGCCAAGGACACTCCTATTTTATGAATTTCTCAAAGAAGACCCAAAATTTCAGCAAAAAGCGACCACCTTTAACTTGCATGACGATAAAAACAGGAAAGCGAAACCAAATCTGAATGAACAAGAGCAAAAAGCCACCACCTTTAACCTGCATGAAAATAAATAAGGAAATCAAACGAAACTAAACGAACAAGAGCAAAAAGCTACTAATTTTAGCTTGTAAGAAGATAATACAACCAATAACAATCAAAACTGAATGAACAATGGCAAAAAGGTACCAACTTTAACTTGTTATAAGAAGATAATACAACCAAAACTAATGAACAACAGCAAAATGATCCGACATACATACCGGCCTGTTTGACGACCCTCAATGTGCCCAACTTTCTATAGTCAACTTTTTCAGGGATTCTGAAACCAGTCTTCTTAAGATACACCTAAATTAAACCAAATTTCAGGAACAAAGGTTTACTAATATGAAAATTTTATGAGAAAAGTAAGAAAGTAGTAGGAAAGATAACGATTACATACCAACTTGCCACTATAAGGAGATCAGGTTCAAACTTTCCAAATTTTCTGAGGTTCTCATACATAAGTATGTACTCCCTCCGATTCAAAGAGATTTTACTCTTTCTTTTTACAGTTTTAAATTGTCATTTATGAGACTACTTGTAGACTAAATGAAAAATCCATTTGTCGTAGAATCAAATGGAATTGATAGACTGCATTGCAGAATAAAATATGTACTAATTTTTGCAATAAGTAAATGATTCATTTGATTTAAAAGTAGCTCTCAACATGGCACATATGTCACGCCCCAAGACTAGAATTGGAACATAACAGACGGCAACCCACGAACGTAGGTTAAGCCCTTCTTAATATTCAAATGTCAAGGTACAAGGGAAATATTACATAATATCAAACATGCGGAAAAAGGTACAAACGGTAAAATGGTCATTTATTTAAATTACAAGGCTAGATTGGTCCGGGTAATCTCACTCAAATCCACACTCCAAGCTTAATGATGGTCACCTGAAAAGAGTTTATTATGGAAGGGGTGAGTTCGACAGCTCAGTAAAAGACAGTCTTCAATCTAACCGGATCAAGCAAGTGTCAAAACAGTAAAACAAATAACAATAATAAATCATAGGAGTACAATAGTTCTCAAAAGAGGGTAGTAATAGTTCTACTTACTTCAGAAATTCTCAATCAGTGCCAGTTTAATCCCTTGGCAGGGCCAGACGGATATCCTCAGTCCACAGTTAGCCAGAACATATAACTAGCCACAAATCAGAGTAGTTTAGAAAATATTCATATTTCACAGTACTTGATCCTCTTTTAAAAAGAAGCATTTATAGAGTATACGGAAAATAATAATATAAGCTAAATCAGAAAAAGTCCCTTACCTAATTCCTGAATTGCTGTGAGGTTACTTCTTTGCGTTCGCTCGCTCTAAGTAATAAAAATCGCGTAAGTTATTACTTAAGATTACTTTGTTATTCCAATTATGCAGTTGATTAGTCTGGTAATTTATTGTCCAAGGGTCTAACGACGTCCGAATTCTAAAAGTGGTGATTATCTAGTCAAATTGTTAATTTACTATTTATCGTCCTTCAGCGGAAATTATTCACTCTAAGATTATTTTCACCACTGGGGTAATTTCGCCGGGTTACTTTTTAATCATGGAGTTACTATTTACCACTAGCATATTAAATTTAATCTCAGGTTAGTTGTTAATACGGTGACGTTCACAAATTGGGGTAATTTCGCCGAGTTACTTGCACCGTAATAACTATTCGCCACAAGATTAATCAATTATCGAAAACGTGTATGAAAATATTAACGGCGTTGTCTGGCGATAATAATTCTATAACAGTTTAAGAAATTATACCTTGGTTACGTTAAGTGATGATGACTATTTCGACAGAGTCTTTGCTAATAAAATATCACTTTTCACACGTACGTAACAACTACTTATTTCGTAAATTATCTTTACGAAATCTTATAACACTCGTAACTCACTTTATATGTGGTGTGCTTATGGTTTGAAACACTTCAGTTTGTTGTCACACTTCGAGTGTTTGGTGCGTCGGAAAACTATCAGATGATAGAGCTATTTATAGGGAGTGTCTTCTGCTAAGAACAAGTGATGATACTGTAAGTGATACAATAGCCCATGGTGTTCCTTAACTTAAGGAAGCACATGCCAAAATTTGGGTGAAAAACTCACGCAAACTCCATAGGCAATCCTTCTTCTTTTGTCTCTTCCCTTTGTCCACTACCAATCTTATTTCTACAACCGATTTGTAAGACTACCCAACAAGTCCTACCACTATTTTGCCATGATACCCAACATTCTACCATTAAGTTTGTTAAAAGAAAATCTGAAGTTAGAGATAGGAAGACGGGTCATTACAACCTCAAAACTGCAAATAGAAAGAGAAAATCTCCTTGAATTAGAGGAAGTAGTTATTTACGAGACAGATGGAAAAGAAAAGTGAAGAAAATGAGGGGAGAGGTCAGAGTTGTTTTGAGTTATATAGCAGGAGTAGCATATGAGCTACGTACCCATGCCATTTTCGGCTTTCGGCTTGACAGGTGTTTTTTACAGGTGCCGTCATTCTCGAAACTTCAGAAGAACCGTGCGGACACTTCACTTCTTGCCGCCTTGACTTGGTTATGCTTCCTCTATATATTCTTTTTTAATACCGAAATAGTGCGAAAAGAAGTCCCGGCTCTAAGCTGTTCAAGACAAAAATAGTAGAATAATGGCGTTGAGTTTCTCGACCCTACTGCAGCGATTATTCCGCAATGTGGCTGCATTTTTGCGTATGCTACTTTCCATTCGGTCAATCAAACTAGCAACAAAGATAAAGCCAGACGTTGATGAAAAAAAAAGAGCGTCATCGAAACTCGAACACTTACTGCCCTTAACAGAATTTTTTTAGAATTATAATATACGGTCAATAAAATGAAAGTCTTATAATAAGAAGTGAAATCTCAGTGGCAATACCGCTTAAAGAAAGTGTTCAAGTTGCAAGTCGAAGAGGGTGATTTTATGAGCTAAGAATGAGCTATCATCCAAATTTTTTCCAATTCAAGTAATCGTACCGTTGAGTTATTAAGTCTGGGGCTTACTTCGTTCTCTTACTTCGCCTTACCAGGGAATGCATTATACTCGCCTTACGTCCCCGATGATTATACCTTGAAATGTTAGATCAAACTCTCGTGAGTAATGGGGTTAAAGGATTGCGAACTACGCGGTTTTGAACTATGAAATAAATTGGGCTTTTGTTGGACTAGGACGGTGGGCTTTGTTGCTCTTTGATCATTTTTTTTTTCTTTTTAAAATTCTGCAATAATCATTGGTATTTTCTTCGGAATTATATCGGCGTGAATGTGAATGATTTTCATTATCTAATAGGAAATGACTAAAAGTCAAGGTCGCATATAAGATTAGAAACCTCTCGAGACTATATTTAGGATACCCGATCATGTTAAAATTAAAATATTATAATTTTATATATTAACCTAAAAATGAAAAGAATAAAAAAAATGCATGTTACAGAATAAGAAAAGTAAAGAATTAAAAAATTCAACCATGCCTCTTTTTCGGTTTCTTTTAACACCCTATCTAACAAACATAGTCAAAATATCCCTAAATCTTCTCCAAGACTGTTTTTTATTTTTGTTTTTTTATTTTATCTTCTCTCCATCATTCGGCTCCTCATGATTTATTGTTTGTCCTATCACTCATTCACTCCATCTATTAATTATGCTCTAATTTTGTTTATCTCAATAAATATGGTTTTTATTTAATTTTTTATTCTATCTATGATCGTTGTTTCAATTGGTTTGATTTATATAATTGTTTGCTTATTAGTCTTATGAGTGATTCTACAATTGCTACCAAGGCTTGGTAGCCATGATAAGTTTGACCTTATTTAATAATTTTTTTTCAATTAATTAAATCTAAAATAATATAAAAATAATTAATCCAGCCTCATATTTTTCTCCCTCTTCTCCTCCCTCTCCTCAACCCTGCCACCGCCCTAGCGCCACCTCCGGTAGCACCCAACACCACCATTGTACTCGAGAGAAATATCCCCGGACAGCAAATGAAGGCGACCTCTCCCCCTGGGCTATGGGTGGCTATCGTCATCGCGTCCTTATGCACGCACGATTCTCTCTCCTCCCAACACTCCTCTTTTCCTTCCTCTCCGCTTTGATTCCCGGGCCCCCGTCCCAAGAAAACTCGTGCGCTCCCTCCCCACGAAAGCCCGCTACCCCGCCGACGACGCCCTAGCAACCTCCAAGTCGCCGCCCCTCATAACCGTCACCGCCTATAGAAACGGAGAAGAGAAAGACAAAATGAAGGTACAATCAGATGGGGTCGGTGACGCATTAGGTGAGGCGTGTGGTTGTAGGTGACCGTGGGTGGCAATGGTGGTGCCAAGCGACAGTTTGGTTGTGGTTTGATTGGACTTGCGGTGGCTGTTGGGGTGGTGGAGGGAGAGAAAGAAAATGGGGTTTAATAATATTAATTATTTTATTAAATTTAATTATCATATCATGGTCAACTTAATCAAAGGTTGAAATTTATTTAGGGGAATCAAATGGTCATAATTGATCTCTTTACAATGGCTACCAAGCTCTGGTAGCTATTGTAGAATTGTTATAGTCTTATATATATTAAAAAAAAAATTGTACTTCTTTAATAGTTTGATTTAATTTTCTTAGAGTCTTATTGAGAAGATATTAAAATTGTGCACTCGGATTGAAATGTAGGTTTTGTAATCAAGTCTCTCATTATTTCCCACTCAACCAAGAATCCAAGATCATACTTTTGTATGAAATTTTCTACTATGCAAAGCATAAGTTACACGTTTGTCTAATTGCCTTTGTTTTCTTTTGTTTTTCAACAGTCATAATATATATTATGTGAACGCTAGATGATTGAATTCTCCTTTTTAACCTTTATTTACATTCATATCATAAATTGTATGTTTAGATGGTTCGATTTGTCTTACACTTCTCCTAATGAGAATCTATTAATTTCATTATGCATTATTACATTATTAATCAATTGTAGCTACAATAATTATTGAAGAACGATTTAACAACCGTGCAAGGCATAAGTCACTTCCTTTCAAAAAACAAAAAAGGGCATAAGTCACAGACTTAGAGACCATAACAATAATATGGTAACAAAAAAAAAAAAATAGATAGAATACATATATAACAATAATATTCACTCTTATTAATCTTTACGGTTAAACAGATGTACATCTATGAAACTGCCATTTTGGTGATATCCAATTTTAACTCTCATAGTATATACAAAAGTCTTGAGTTGTTAAATAAATTACAAACTTATTAATCAAACAACATAGTTCCATGTTACAAAACTTAAGTTTAAAGTTAAACCATATATTTCCGTGCATTGCACGGGTGTTATACTAGTCTTACATATATATACAACCGACTAACCAAGCATGAATCAATCTATTTACCGCTTACAATACATCCCAAAAAACAATCATTCAAAGAAATTAATTTCAACATTTGGTTTAGTCCGAATTTAAGAATGCAAATTGCTAGAGCTCTACATTGTAGACACCATTAATTTGTCTATTTGTCTACAATGTAAAATTGAGTTAATAGTAGTAAAATTAAGACCGGGGCAGTAAAATTAATTGTAATTAAAAATTCTGGTAGTAAAATTAATTGTGTAAGTAGTAAAATTTTGATGGTGTAGTAAAATTATTACTGATTGTAGGCACTTTTGAGTGTTTACACATTAGACCTCTAGGAATATTCAATACACAAACAATAATAAATGTTTCGAATGAAAATTTCATGTTTTTTTTTTTAATTATTTTTGGTTTATGACATGTTGCTAAACGTAACCTAAATAATACTAGCGTAACCTATTTTTTCCATTTTTCTTCCAATCTTACCCTTAATGATATCCCCTCCCCGGCTCCCCTACAACTTCTCACAATTAACATATATATATATAACACTCTTTTCAAAAAAAAACAAAAAAAAAACAAAAAAAAACAAGTAAACGTATAACACACCTCTTCAAGCAAGCAGCCCTAAACACTCATCATATCAAACACTAAATCACATTGCAAGTAAAGAAAAGGTTTCAATAATATCATGGGACATTCGAACTCGAATTGAAGGAATCAAGGCCAAAATAACGATGAATCGAGCTAATACTTTTAGTAGCCACAAGCAAATTTGTGGCAAAGGTCATGGCTATCACCTTTACCCAATATAGAAGTGCCTGTGGCAATAAGTTTATTAATGACAATTCTGAATTCTGACAAATCACTTCGCGCTTTTCGACAATATTACGATATAATAAGGGTACCATAATGATCACACAATGTAGAGAAAGATAGAAAATACAACTTATTAGTATAAATAAAACATTAATACAAGAGTAATTTTACATTTCGCCGGAAAAGACTAACCTAAACTGTTTTATGTGATCTAAAATACAAGATAACGAATCGATAATAAAATTTTCTACTCTATGATTCTGGATTTTCTAAATGAAACTTCCTGTTCTCCAACAACTACATTCACCTACGTTAATCTTTAGCAACTTCAATATTGCCTCATCAATCCTCTTTTGACAACTCACAATCCTGAATCAACAAAACAAAAAAAAGGTTGAATAATATAGTGGGTTCATGACTTGTAAAATCATAAAGCATTGAAAAAAAGAATTTTTTTTCGAAATAAGGCTCAAAAAATAAATATTAAACGAAATGGGTTGGATTGAAAAATGTTCAATCTTATGGGGTGCACGTCACCCCATTTCAGGTCCGGGACAAAACCGCCAGTGCCCCTGGCGGTTTTAAGTGAAGAGAAATCGCCACCCTCCATGGCGGTTTCTTCACAAAAATGAGTATACAAATTGAGTGGGTGATATTTTGGCCGATGGTGAAACCGCCATGGGGGGTGGCGGTTTCACTTAAGTGAAACCGCCACCCCCCATGGAGGTTTCACCCATATTTTGGTCAAGCGTGAAACCTCCATGGGGGGTGCCGGTTTCACTTAAGTGAAACCGCCACCCCCCATGGCGGTTTCACCCTTGGCCAAAATATCACCCCGATATAACGTCAATCCAAAAAAAAAAAAAAAAAAAAATTGAAACCGCCATGGGGGGTGGCGGTTTCACTCATGGCGGTTTTACCCTAGCCAAAATATTACTCACAACCTCATAGCTACTGTTCAAGACACTTAAAACCCAGGGGCACTGGCGGTTTTGTCCAGAACTTGAAATGGGGTGACGTGCACCCCATAAGATTGAACATTTTTCAATCCAACCCATTTTGTTCAATATTTATTTTTTGAGCCCTATTTCGAAAAAAAATTCAAACAACACTCCACAGTATTGGCTTACATAGCCCTATTCAGTCCATTCTATCAATCATGTAAATCTCTACAATTCAATGACAAGAGAAGTTACTCACCAAGTATGCTCAAGTAATTACTTGAGAACTCTATGCAGAGGAGTTTGTATGCAGAATCTGGGCTTTGATATCACTGTTGACAATCTAACCACAAAATTCCATCAAAGCATGAACTAAACAAACTTAACCTTAGACACCATAGCATACACTAAATACAAAATTTACAGAAAATAGTCCACAAATCTCTTTGTCATTGTCGGCCAACGAATAAATCAATAGCCACAATTTTTCATTACTTCAAATCATTTCATCACTTTTATTATCATTTCCTAATATGATTTAATGCCACGAAATAAACCCCTAATTCAATTTATGAAACCCCCAATTCGCATATAAACCCTAATCTTCACATCTAATACTATTGATTATTACCTTTCTCCAAATTCTGAGTTTATAACTCCAGGCTATAACAACCCAATTACATCGAGCTATGTTATCAATCTTTAACTAATTACACAATCAAAACAAAAGAATGGATCAAACCCAATACACAAAAACTTAAGAATTCCACCCATAGAAACATATATTGAAACACAAAAATACACGCTCTGTTTCTAACGGTGGGAAGATAATAAGATATTTTCTGTCTAGGGTATTTATGTTATTTTTAGAAAGGTGAAAGATATAATGGCTATTTTAACAGGTTACGTTAGTAATAAAAAAAAGTTACGTTTAGCAATTATGTAAAAACGGTGTACTCGTAAAGAAAACAAAATTACAAAAGCCCAGCAAAAGTTCAAAAAACAAGTCCAGAAAAACAACAGTAGCAAACTTGGGGTGGGCTTTCTTCATCTTCAAGCCTCGCGATTCTCTCTCTCTCTCTCTCATAACTTTCTTCCTGCTTCAAATTCTCTCTCTTCAAAACACCAATTTTTCTCAATTACTTTACTCTCATCACTCTCCTTTATTTCCACCTTTTCCGTCGTAAATAATAAAAAAAAAATCAAGAAAAAAAAAAAAACATTCTTATCCAGGTATTTTTCCCTCTTCAATTTAATCATGATTTGCCCCTTTCCAACTGCTCCTGTTTTTTTTTTTTTTTTGATGATTTTCAGTCGAAATTTGATATTCCCACCCTTTAATTTGTGAAATAATTTCATGGGTATTTTGTTAAACCTGCTAATTTTGTTTATTGGTTGATTATTTCTTGAATTTAGTGGTGGTAGTAATTGTTTTTTTTTTTTTTTTTATTGTTGTTGTTAAATGTGCGTGATTCTAGTTTAATTATGTTGTGTTTTTTTTTTTTTTGCAGGGGCAGAAAATTGAATCAATTGGTCTAAATCAGCGAGGTGATATGATCAATTTTATACCCAAATGATCTTTTTTTTTTTTTTTTTTTTTTTTTTTTTTTTTACTATTTGTAGTGGATTATATAGCACAATTTGCGCATTTGGGTAGTGATTAATTTTAGGGTTTAAGTCGAATTAATGCTTGATCAGTGGTTTAGTGAAATTTTGATTGATGGGTAGTGATTAGAATTTGGTAATTATGGGTTCTGAAATTGGTATTGTTGGGAATATAGACACTGTGATGGATGTAATGGAAGTTTCTCCTAGTGTTGTAGAGGATGGTAAATCTCGTAAATTGCCCGGGGAGACGTTGGGTAATTGTGAAAGTAACCGTGAAGATGATACATATCCGATAGAAGCTCTTGTAGGTGGGCGTGGTAATGGTGTGGGTGTTGGAGAGAATGGTAAGGATTTGGAGGTTGATGTCGTAGGAGACGTGATTGCTGATGAGGGTGAGGATAGGGTGGTTGAGAGAGAGTCGCAGGATGCAACGGAGTGTTCGAGCTCATTTGGGTGTACAGATTCGGAGAGTGGAACTGCTGAGGCGTCAGGTGACATGGAGGTCGAGTCTCAAGTTCGTAATGGTAACATACCATTCCCGGGGTTTGATGGGTGTAGTGATATCTATAGAGGCAGGTATGTTTTCTTCAGTAGTAGCAATTGGTTTTGTGCTCTACATACTGTTGGTTGTTTATGGCTTTATGTACTGTCGAGAATTTTAAGGTGTGAAGTGATAAATACTATTGAATCTTATGGTATGAAATGTAATGTTGAACATAGTCTTGTAAAGCAAGCCTTGATGCAAAAGTTTACTCCTCTTTTGTTCATTTCTTTGCTATTATTTGGCATTTTCTAAAGTATTTAATTATGGTTATTGGTAATAGGTTCTCTGTAAGATATCATACGTTCACTTTTTATTTTCATGATTTAGTTCACTTCAATTGAGATATTCTTCTTAGAAGGTTGCTTTAGAGTTCTATCACTGCATTGGTGGACGAGTAGATCATTTGGAATTTGTAGAGAGACTTGGTATCAGTTTGCTTATTTGATTGCTTCTGTGAAAGCTTATGTTCCCTTCCCTGCATTTGTATCTGACAGAGAAAATCGCTGATGTCTATCTCTTCAATCTCAATAATCCATTCTTTGTTTTGAAGAGCTCAATATCAATTTCTGTCTTACCTGTAAACAAGGCTTCATAGACAGCTAGTCAGAAGTTAATACAGATTTAGCTGCAACTTTACAGTCCACACTAGAGTGTTTTATGAAATACTCTGCTGTAGAAATATTAATGCAAAAAGTATGTCTTATTATACGTGCACAGTCTGCTGTTGATTTCAGTGAGTTGGCTTTTTGATGCTGTAATCGAAATAAGTTTCTCTCCTCTAAATTTGAGTAACTTCTTTATCTCAAAAAAAAAAAAAAAAAAAAAAAAAACTTTTTGTTACATTTATTGGCTCTTTCTATTTTCTTGATATCTTGCTGTTACCTGATCAGAAAGAAGAAATTGACACCTCACTGGAGAAGTTATGTACAACCTCTCATGTGGCGCTGTAAATGGGTAGAGCTTCAAATTAGGGAACTACAGTCCCAGGCATCCAAGTATGCCAGGGAACTAGCAGAATGTGATGAAAGAAAGCAGTGTGAGTTGGAGAAAGTTACAACTGAGGACCATGCTGTGAAGTTGGCCCCTTTTGTTTGCCAGAATCGGTCAGTAAAGGTGATGAAGAGGAAGAAACGGAAAAGAGTGGAAGAAACAGTGGACCTAACTTCATATACAGCATCACATAGCTTGTTCTCCTATTTTGGTATTACACTTTTCTAACAAATCATTTTTAATACATTTTTGTGGACAGTCAACGGTAGAGGCTAGAGTTGCCAGTCTCATGTTGGGGAGACTTCTGACGTTCGAATTAACGTTTGGTTTATCCAGCATATCCCCTTACCTTACTCTTGGCTCGACGGGGAGCGTGTCAATTTCTAAATAAAAGTTGGAGAAACTAGTTTGTATGGGTATACTATATGCTGCACTTTAATACATTCCAGTGAAATCTGGCCTGTGAGGGAAAGGACAGGGTGATACCCAGGCCTAAAGGCCCAGAGGTGACAACATTAACAGCTGGTCTCCCTGAAGTGGACCACATGGAAATTGAAAATTGTTATATCTAGGTTGCGGCTGTGGCATGTGGGAGATATTTGTTTTGATTCTAAACCTTATGTAATTCAGCCCATAATACGTTCCAAGTTTCTTTGTATATCTTTGCAGTTGAATTGGCGTGGCTAAAATTTGATTTATCTTTCTCTGCAGCAAGTAAGAGGTCTAGTGCTGACATCTGCTATATGGATGATCTCTTCTGTCGTAATGGTGAGATAAGAGCTTCTCTTCATGATCTGTAGTTCAGGAGTATACTGCTGTCAGATTTTTGTGTCATTTAACTGGTACAATACCTGCAGGAAAGACTCCTTTCGGGAATGGTGAACTCGGTGTTGATGTTGAATTGCCATCACTTGAATTTAAGGATTGTGATGCCTTTGAGGGTATCCTGAGGAAGATTGAAGAGGCCCAGGTACATGTTCGCCAGCTGAGGATGAGAATGGATAAAGTGGTCATTGAAAATGCTGAAAAAATCCCTTCCGATCACTCGAGATCTGCCGACCAACCGATCTGCTGTGGCCCGAATTATGTGCTGCCCCATGTAAATGATGAACCTGCTCATTTTGGATCTATGACGACCACTTATCCCAGGTTATCCAACAAATCAGTCAGGCCTGAAACTGCAGTTTCCACTGCAGGGGAAAGAACTCCTGGTGCCATGATCAAGACTGTTGATGACCCTCATATCAGGGGAAATTCTGTGAAGGTAAGTTGTTTTTGTTTTATGGTGAGCAACTGAGCATTTTAGGTTTTTGCTAGCAATTTTATCTCTTTTTACGCGTAAGCTCATTTGTGGAGCAAAGAAGCTATCTCAGATGATGCTAGGGCAGTTTTATTTCAACCACTTTCCGCTTGACGGATGTTCTTTAACTATTTTCTGCAGATTGAGAAACAGATCCAAAACTGTGATCGAACAGTGAAACAAGAGTTTGGTAATTCTAAAGATGTTCGGAGCCCGCTTCTTCCAGGGTCTCCATCTGAGCCACAAGGGAAACCTAAACTTGCTCAAAATGTTCGAGATCCCGGTCTTTGCTTCAAAATGAAAATCCCTCAAGAGCAACCAACTGTCAAAATTAGGTCTTCATCCAAGACACCTTCGAAGAACAAGAGGAAGCGTGGGAGGCGCAAGGCTCGAACTGGTAGGTGGACTAAGAAATCATCTGGGTAGTCGTGCATATTAGAATTTGCTTGGGTTCATATCATAGATGGATAGAAATAGTATCCTAGATAACATGACATGATAAAATCAGGAGGAATTGAGCATAGAAGTGCTAATATAAATTGCTTTGCCTTTATCATAGGCATTTGTACATGCTTCTAGATTTCGATATTCGCATATGTATTGGATCAACTCTTTTGCAACATATGCTTGTACATTCGGCAATAGTGTTAGTATTTCTTTTCTTGCCTTTCACTCATCCTGTGTTTTTAATGCCTTACCTTGAATACCCTCTCCTGTTACAAATGAATGCTAAAATTTGCGATAGTCGCTGAAACATCCATAGATTACCAGAGCTTTCTGGTGAGACTAGTTGATCAGGCATTAAACCTGGTCCTTCTCTTTGTCAACCTGAACAATTTTCCTGCGAGACACGACGTGTCGTGATACCCTGACTGAGATGAGGGCCAAGAATGTCACGGTTGGAACAAAAAGAACATCAGGGACTACTTTAAGAATCTTCAGAGGAGGTAAGCTCTCTCCTGTCTTCTTTGCTGCCATGGCCACAGGGGGAGTCACCACACCTGTGATTAGAGTGGTGTTATCTAGCTTGTTCAGGCTTACGCTTTTTATGAAGTTTACGAACACTTGCTTCCTGTCTAGAGTGCTGGCTTTCACCCATTCCTCATAACAGCGCTGTAATCAAGAGAAATCGGTGAGAGAGTGTCGGAGACAGGCGCCCTGGCAGAGACAAGCAGGGGCCGAGGGGGCGGATAACAGGAAACGCCAAAAGGGTTTATCTAACCTCAACTTCCTGGCGAGATGGTACATCATAATGTTTTCCAGGCAACGATGAGTTGAAAGTGCTGCATGATATTACTAATTGGATTAGTGACTTGTAAAAGATGGGCGAACCCCTGGCATGTCTACGGAGTATATAGGGTTCTAAATAAAACACGTAAATATCGCCTAAACAGTCGAGAAAAACGAACAGTGTTCCCTTCTAAAAATAGTATAATAGGAGCAGATTAGTTTGGTGAACTTACTTGAAGATATCTAGCATTGCTGTGTGGAATTCTTCGAAGGAGTTGCTATCTTTTTCGATGAAGCTGTTATACAGTGTTCCTGTAACCAAGTTCACCATCTGCGTTGTTGGCGATCCTGACATTTTACATCCAATAAGTTCAAAGTAAGAAACAAAATTAGAGAAACAAGAAGACGAGATGAAGGGTTAACAATGCGACAGACACAACAGCAGCTAGCAGACCTCTTCCGGCCAAGAAGCTAGCAACGAGACCCATTTTCGCAGAGGCGTAAGGAGGGAGATGGAGGCAGGAAAGAGCGAAACAGAGACTGTTATCTCCAAGGAGGGCGAACTATAGAGTTGTGGAAAGTTATAGGCTTAAAAGTCCATGTTTTTCATGAAATATAGTACTTTGTTTTGAGTTTGGTACAAGTAAGGAATTTTGTCTCCAACTTTTCGAAGCAAGTCCAGGAATTAGATACTTGGCCTGTGTGTGACCAGGAAGACTGAGAAAGTTGCTCATTCTTTAGTCCCAAATAAGAAAAGAAAAAATTGTAGTTTTTGGCATATTGAGATTTTTTTTAATGGAGATTTATTTTGACTTACAAAACAAATATTTCTTGTAATATTTGCATTAACTAACAATTAGCTCTTTCTGTACAAGTTTGATGACAGAATTCTAACCACCTTGGCACCTTCCTCAGAAATTCGGACCAAAGGCTCAGCCAACGAACTACTCTGCCATGATGGAACACTATACAACATACAGTAGCTTCGGTAGTGGAGCTTGACCACCAATTTCGGGTGCATTCATCATAATGATTTGCTTTGACTCCAGAACACAAAAGTTTAGGCTCATTCTTCATTATGCTCAACCATCTTTCTAAAGAGTTCCCTGTTTGCACGTTTAGAGTTAGCTTGACTGAGATGAGCACCAAGCATGTCAAGTTTGGAAGAACATCTGGGAATTATCAAATCATCAGTAGAGGGATGCCCCTCCTGCCTTCTTTGCCACCATAGAAACTGGGCGCATCAGCATGCCTGTCTGTCACTACAGTAGAAAACTAGAGATATCTGGCTTGTACTGTCTGAAGCTTTTTGTAAGATCTAGAAACACTTGCTTTCTCTGAGGAATGTTGGCGTACGCCCATTCTACATAAAAGCTCTGCTTTCAGAAATTGTTGATGATAGAAAACCAGACCACGGGAGCACTGCAGAGAGAAGGGTTCATCTAACCTCGACTTCCTTTATAGGTACATCAAAATCCTTTCTAGGCAATGCTGAGTTGACAGTGCTGCATGAGATTTTTGATGGGTTAATGACCTAAAAGGAGCACTAGAACTTTTGCAAGCCGGTTATGAATAATTTACAGTTTACTAGCTTGTGTAAAATAGCGGGTTTAGATACATAACTGAGTATGGCTAAAAATATAGGAAAAATACAACAGCAGAGAAAGAACCATACCTCCTTTGATGTAAAACTAGAGACGAGACTAGTTGCTACAAAGATCTGAGGAGATAGCTATAGGATCTATAGGATGGACACATAAAGTAGAAAGTTATGAACTCGAATTGGGGCATGAATTATACTAGTAGATATTAGAGCTGCATATGAGATTTCGTAATACCTTCACTGATATTAGGGCCAAGGATGTTACAGATGGAACAGAAAAGACATCGGGGACTGCCTGCAGGATCATCAGTCGTGCTATGCTTTCTTTTCAACCATGCCGACATGGGGTGCCAACTGCCAACACACCTGTGACAGTGATTAGAGTGGAGTTATCTAGTTTTCTTTTCTTTTTCTTTTTTCCCTGCATTTTTTTGACAGAGGTATAGTTGAGGCTTACTCTTTTGATCCAGTGTATGAACCCTTGATTCCTCTCAAGAATGCTGGCTTGCTCTATTCCATCAAAAGCCCTGCTTTCATGAGTGTTCCTGAAAAAAACGGACAGACAGGATCAGAGGAAGAGGCCAGGAGACAAGCCAGGACTGAGGTGGTTGAGCAGAGAGAAAGGAATACCTAACCTCTACTTCCTGGAGACGGACCACCATAATGTTTCCGAGCCCTGCGTGAGTTCATGTCAGTAATAGCTTCTGATTATTATGATCAGAGTATCATGAATAAGCAAATAAATATCATGAAACGTTACCAAAATTTTACTGGTGGTCAGCAGCCAGCTGTCAAGTTTCACCCAGTTTCAGTCGGAATGTCCAAAAACGAATGTCTTCACTGCAGTTCCAGACATTCCTCCTCCGTCCGACTCATATGCATCTGAAGGTAACCAAGTACAGGCAGTATATCCTCACTCTGAGGGTGCATCAGACCTCCTGATATAAACTCACAACGAATACCATTAGCTTCAATAGCACTGCAACCAGCTTCTTTTTTCACACAACTTAACCTCATCACTTCCTTTATATCCTTCATTTCTGACCATCTTCTTTCCGTGGCATACAAGTTCCTGAGTAAAACATAGTTTCCAACATTTGACGGACTCAGTTTAACAGCTTCACTTAACACTCTCTCAGCTCGAAGCAGATCTTTCTGATTCACACAGGCAGAAAGAAAGGAGCTAAAAATTATCTCATTGGCCTCATATGGCATGGATTCTAACAGTTTCTCAGCTTCATCCAAGTTCCCTATTCTCCCGAAAAGATCTATCACACAACCATAATGCTCAATTTGCGGGGTGATACCAAACTTCTCCATTGCGTGTAGCCACTTCTTTCCCTCCTCAATCAAACCACTATGGCTGCAAGCAGACAAAACACCGATCATTGTTATAGTATTAGGAGTATATCCTCTATTAATCATGTCATCGAACATATCTAACGCTTGTTTGCCATCTCCATTGACTGCTAACCCATTTATAATGGAATTCCATGAACATGTAGCCTTTTGAGGGGTCTCATTGAAGACGCACATTGCTTTGGTGATATCACCACATTTTCCATACATATCTATCAGTGATGTACTTATTTTAATCAGTTTGTCCAGTCTTCTCCTCTTGACATACTGATGAACCCAACATCCCAAATCCAATGCACCCAAATCAGCTATTGCCGGAAGAATGCTAATCATGGTAACTTCATCAGCTTCAAGAACACTATTCATCTGCAATTCATGGAACAACTTAACTGCTTCAAGTGGTTGTTTATTTTGACAATACCCACCAATCATAGCATTCCAAGAGACAAGATTTTTCTCAGGCATAGCATCAAATACCCGCCTGGCTGATCGAGTGTCATTACTATCACAAAACCCGGAAATCATAGTTGTCCATGAAACCACATTCCTCTCCGGCATCACCTCAAACAAACGTTGTCCCGAACTCATCTCCCCGACTTTCACATACGCATCAATCATCGCGTTATAAGCCGATATATCCTTATCAGGCATCTCATCAAAGTGCTTGCTAGCATTGGCAATATCCCCTAACCTAGCATACCCACAAACTAAAGCAGTCCAAGACACCACACTTCTCTTATACATTTCATCAAACACCTTCTTTGCAGAACCCATATCACACATTTTCGCATACATATCCACTATCGACGTCGAAACAAACAAATCCAAGCAAAACCCATTTCTAATCACATGACAATGCAACTGTTGACCTACCCAATTATACAAACTTGAGCTACAAGATTTCGACAAGAACAAAAAAGTATGAAAATCAGGAACAAAATCCACCCTTCTCTTCAAATCTTTAAAAAGAAACAATGCCTCATCAAATTGGTGATTATCATTATGAGATTTAATCATAACATTACAGAAAAAAGAATCGTTCTTTTGAGGAATTTCATCAAACACATGGCGTGCATACCGAATACCCGGGTTCGAAACAGTGGGTGACGAGCAAGCTGCAATGAATTTAGTGATGATGTTAAGGTTAGTGTCAAGGTAGTTGCGATAGATGAAAGCGTGAATTTGAAGCAGAGATTTGCAGTTTTGCTTTTTCTGGAGGAGAGACAAACATTTTCTTTCAGTTGGACTCCATAGTCCAGCCATTGAGCTCTGTTTTACTCTGTTTCTGTGATTTTTCTGTCCAAATTATATGTTTGGGTGAAGGCTTTTGGCGGGAGGTTTCAAGGCGACAGTAATATCGGAAATTTGGAATTAGCCAACTTAACTGATAAAGTCGGAAAATATAAATTTACACCACATAAGTCATGTTATATTCATAATGTTAAAAGAAAAATTCAAATGAAATGTAAGTGAATTGGTGGTTAATTTTTTTTTCTTTTTGAACAGGAAAATATACTCAAACGAAACTAGACAGGTAGTCGGATAAAGCAACATCAAGGAGCCCCGAAGGACCCCCACCAACCCAAATTAGTGGTAAATTTGAAATAGTGAACTTATTATCGAATTGAATCATCGATGAGTGAAGATGCCGAAATATTGTGGATTCTACCAAGACTACTATGTTAGATATCTAATAATCTAATTGAGTTCTTTCCATGCATGATTTTTTCAATTATTTCATTATTAATGGAGCCAACGACTCACTATCTTTTGGCTTCGGGATAGAGTAATGGAATAAAGTAAAGTGACTCACAAAATCGTCTGCGATTCTTGTATTGTGAAGTAGCTGCCAATTGGTGCGATATTTCCGAAGCCATTATGGATATGGCTTGTATACATTCAAACCCCTTGTACCACGACATATGCCAAAAGGTTTTGAGACATTAGGGTACTGTTGTTATATACGTACACGGTGTCTTCAGTTGTTTTATTTTCTGACCATACCTTGTGTGAGTTTTTTTTTTTCATCATTAGTGAAGATTATTATCGAAGAATTCTATAATGCAATAATAACAATAATGTTTTTATTCCAACAACAACAACAACAACAATAATAATAATAATAATAATTTAAGGACAAAATGTGATCAAATAATAAGGCCCTCCACTACAAGTAAATGTACTAGAACGATCATCAAAAGCGTAACTATAAGCTTGAGGACAACCACCCTTAAAATACTTGGAGTACGCCGTAGGAGAGCATGTATCCGGGGACGCGTAACGGCCAGTGCAGCAATACTGAGGCTGCCTGAACACCGTACAGGCGCTTTCGCAACCGATCACGCCACCAGGACCCTTGAGAGCCAGCTCTCCAGGGCACCCTGAGTTCAAGTTTACAGGACAACTTATTGGCTTGCATTTGTCACCTGACCCGCCTTGCGGCTGCACTGATACGGGCAGGTTAAACCCGTCTACGAGGCTTATGTCGTAAAAGTCCTGGTCGTTCGGGGTTCGCCTTAGGGTGAACTCTATTAAGCTTGCTGGTGCTGCTCCTCCTGCTCCATTACATGTTATGCTGCCTAAACCACAGTCCCCTGTGTTACACCTGAAAATTATCGACTTTTATAAAGTTACGGAATATTTATCAAACGTGTCGTACCATGTCACGTTTTTAGTTTAAGATAAGAATTACGTGTATTTGAAAATTTCGAGTGTGACAGTTTATTTCTATTGTGTGAAAGTTGTACAACGTTAGTAATGTTTTAGCGACCTGAATTGGCCCGTGGCAGTGGAGCAAAGGGTACGAGCCCATACTCGACCCGACCAACCAGTTGGGACGTCAAGAGAGGTTGATGCGCCATGCGTTAACTCGAACCCTGTTGAGGCTAATTGAGGGGTTCCTGCTCCTGCTAATGTTGCTGGCCATATTGTGTCTGCGCAATTGTTTGCTATTGTGAATTGTGCTGATTGAGTCCCTGAATAATAAATTCATCAACACAAACAAAAATTAGAAAATATAAGCTAAGAAAGGACTCATTAGAATCCTCGATCTTGGCTCTTGTGAGGCTCTCATAAATTTTTGGACTAATAATGTACGCGATTTCATGAATTTTTAGCACGAGATATGACTTAAATTTTTTTGAATTTATATGCATTTTTTCGCATTAAAAAAGCATTTAGGCATTTATACAAGGAAGGAAAGATCATTATAAACAATTGATTGGATGATGCAAACCATAAAACCAACACACGAATAAATATATATATATATATATATATATATATATATATATATATATATATATATATATATATATATATATTTTTTTTTTGTATCCATCGGAATAACAAGATATTACCAAAGCTAGGATGCGACAGATCCTAAATTGTATAAAATATTAGACGTTTAACATGTGACCTCTAATTAAGAATATAATATATATATATATATATATATATATATATATATATATATATATATATATATATATATATATATATATATATATATATATATATATATATATATATATATATATATATATATATATATATATATATAACGTGTTAATCTTGTAGTACTTTTATTTAAATTTTACCTTTGAGGCAGTGAGTAGCCAAGGTAAAGATGAAGAATAAGATGAATACTCCTAGAGGACTCATGGCTCTGATCTCTCAAAATTAGTCAGGAAATATCAAGGGTAAATCTTGTTGAATTTGGTTTTTATATACACAAGTGAACCTTCAAATTTCAACAGAGTTTAATTCATTAATAAGCAAATCTAGATAAATCATAAATGCATGGTAATTAAGAAGCAAGCTTTGAAATGGCAAATAATTAATATTAAGCAAGCTTTGAGAAGGCAAAGTAATAATGAGTTAATGACTACTCTATTGGGTGGTACAACAACTTTCTTCTCTTTTAATTTCTTTAATCTTCATAACATGGAATTTTGATAAATTTTTCTTCTTAAGCCCCTTTACTGTTGTTTTTGGGTACTAAATCTGTTGCGATCTTATTATGAGTGATAATGGTCTGAAATCTCAACTCATTGTCTAACTCTAACCTAGGAAAGAGGCTTGTGACTGAAGCCATATATAAGAGTAACATTGAACTTGTGGTTGCCTGGTTGGAGCAAGTGGCCGGTCGCAATAAAAGACGGAAAAATTATCGTATTGATTAAGTAATAGTCATAATTATAAGGGTAAAAATGTCATTTTTCAATTTATCATTCTTTTTTTCTTTTTACTATGATTCTTGAAAATTCGCCCGCCTCACCTATCATATATCACATAAAAGTTTAAAATTGTTATCTAATACTGTATATTAAAACTTGAAACCAAGTTTTTCCAAGGAGGACACTTGATATTCATTAATTGGATAGCACCAAGTAATTACATAATATGAAAATTTAACTAATTATGAAAAATAATATAATTTATGGTGATTATGGTGGTAAGCTAATTTATGTAAAATAATAGTGTTGCTAATAATATTATAACAAAGATAAACTGACAATAATCATAAAATGAGTATAACAATATAGATATACAGCCCGTGCGCGAGTCGGACATGCAAACTAGTATCATGTAAAAGCAAATCGATCAACTTTCCTAAAGCTCCATTAGAATAAGTCCCAAAATCAACAAACTATTCATGCATAAATCATGCATGCATGTTGGACATAAATTACTCACATACATACTCATATTTGGTTAACTAAGCAATTAGTGAAGCGATAACTTTCCTAATCCGATCTCTTTATTAATATAGTATCATTATTTTAGGAAGGTGCCCTCTCAGTACACGTGACGTTGAACATGGAAATTCTGAATTTTTTTTTCGAAATAGGGCTCAAAAAATAAATATTGAACAAAATGGGTTGGATTGAAAAATGTTCAATCTTATGGGGTGCACGTCACCCCATTTCAAGTTCGGGACAAAACCGCCAGTGCCCCTGGCGGTTTTAAGTGTCTTGAACAGTTGCTATGAGGTTGTAAGTGATACTTTGCCTAGGGTAAAACCGCCACCCCCCATGGCGGTTTCAAATTTTTTTTTTTTTTGTTTTGGATTGACGTTATATCGGGGTGATATTTTGGCCAAGGGTGAAACCGCCATGGGGGGTGGCGGTTTCACTTAAGTGAAACCGCCACCCCCCATGGAGGTTTCACGCTCGGCCAAAATATGGGTGAAACCTCCATGGGGGGTGGCGGTTTCACTCAAGTGAAACCGCCACCCTCCATGGCGGTTTCACCCTCGGCCAAAATATCACCCACTCGATTTGTATACTCATTTTTGTGAAGAAACCGCCATGGAGGGTGGCGATTTCTCTTCACTTAAAACCGCCAGGGGCACTGGCGGTTTTGTCCCGGACCTGAAATGGGGTGACGTGCACCCCATAAGATTGAACATTTTTCAATCCAACCCATTTTGTTTAATATTTATTTTTTGAGCCCTATTTCGAAAAAAAATTCGGAAATTCTTCATCTTTGACTACTACTTTAAAAGGATGCTTCAAAGTTGTGAGCTACACTTAACTTTGATGAAAGCAACATTATATTCTCACTACTATATAACCCATACAAGTCTAAGCTAATCATCATTCATTCACACAATATCATAACCAAAACCATAGCTTAAAAAACTCAAATCTTGGTCTTTTATTTAAACTTCTTTGAGTCTACACAACAATTATGGATCTTATAGGAAAGCTAGTGAGGAAGAAGGATCAATACTCGTCATCGTTGTCGCTACCGCGATACTCGAAATTGAGCTATGGGGAGTGTCACTCAAGTCATTTTAAGCAAGAGACTAGAAGAGGGTATGTGCCAATTATGGTGGGGAAGTTTGATGATGAAGATCATGAGAGGTTTATGGTGCCAACTAAGTTGATGACACATTCTTCTATTGTGGAGTTGCTTCAACTATCTGCTAGTGAGTTTGGTTATCAACAAGATGGTGTCATTCATATCCCTTGTGACCCAATTATGTTTAGAGAAATTTTGGACCAAATATCCTCCAAGAGAAAGTGATCTACCATGAATTGAATGGGTATGGTATATAAAAGTTTTGGTAGGAGACTAGGAGATTTAGATTTGGGGTTTTAATGATGGGAAATTGTCATAGGAAATTCTTTTGTTAATTATATTAGTTTATCATTAGAGACTAGTAGAGTCTACAATCTTGTAAATGTACAAGGATTGCCATTTTGTAAGATGAAGTTAGTGACATGTATGTGTACATCAACATATATATAAATTCAATTGATTGTTATAATTCTCTATTTTCTTCTAATCATATTTTGCACATTATTTTAAGGATATTCAATAAGATGTGATGCAAAATAGAAATGTACAAAATATACGTGATAACAATGTTCATGTACGACGGACAAAAAGAGAAATGAGAATATACCATGACCTTAAACAATGAAAGGGGAAAATCATCACTCAGAACCCAAGGGAGGGTGTTGCTTACAAATTAATTGTAGGATGAAATCTTGTTGGGCTTATGGATATAGATATATAGAGCGACTTGTACATGGATAGTGTTAAGAGAGTCATTTTTCCGATTCAGCCTATCCTATTGGTGGCACATACATAAAGTGAAATAGATCAGAGATATATATATACCAATTAAAACAATACTCCATCCGTCTTCCTTTAAACACCCCCGTTATGTTTTTTTCACTTGGATTAATGTAGTGTTGTTTGTTTACAATTGTTGGAGATTATTGATGATTTGTTTATTATTTTAGTATTGGAGTTGTTTATTATTTTTGGGGATAATGGGTAATTTGTTTATTATTTTTGAAGATAATGCGTGGTTTATTTATTGTTTTGGAGATATTGGAGTGTTGATGTGTGGTGAAAACTTACCCCATTAAGTAAGTTTACAAATGGGGTGTTTAAATAAAGACGTCCCAAAAAGAAAAGCAGGGTGATTAAAGGAAAACGGAGGGTGTATGTCGAACATCAATGTACCCAGAAGACTCCTAAAAGAGAAGGATAAAAACAAGAGTTCTAGTGAATTGGGTATGACGATTCACCAATTCATTGGGGGTATGTACCACTTACGAGTGTGATCAAGGATTTTCTATATTAATCCGACATACAAACATATGTATATGAGATATCTCCAAATGATCAAAATAAATTTGAAAATAAGACTCATACAGTCACAATTGACCAAAATAGAAACATCGACAAATGAAAAAATCATACCCGAATTACAAATGCTAACTATCCCAAAACAACAAAGTAGTTTCTTATTGTATGTATATGTCAATATGTCATGACTCAATGAGGACTGTATACTCTACTGATCGAAGATAATTACTTAAATTTATTTTTGATAATAAGTTAAGATAAGAAATTATTTAGTGGGGTAATCACTTTACCCAATCTCCTACTTATAGTACTGCAAGAAGGCCATAATAATATTACACGTGACGTTTGAACATTTCATCCTCCCTTCTTCTTTGACTGGAGCGCTTCAAACAACGACGTCAGTCGTATTTGTAGTAAATAATTATTAGTGGACTACGTACCACTATTTAAACCCACCATCTAATTGTAATGCTAATCATTCATTCACATCTTCACCAACAAGCTAAGATCATCAACATACGAAAAATGAAGGATCTTATAGGAAAGCTGGTGAGGAAGAAGGATCAATACTCGTCTTCATTATCGCCACCACGATACTCGAAATTGAGCTATGGTGAATGTCAGTCGAGTCATCATAAACAAGAGATTAAAAAAGGGTACGTGCCAATTATGGTTGGAAAGCTTGATGATGAAGAAGAACAAGAGAGGTTTATGGTTCCTACTAAGTTGATGGCACATTCTTCAATTGTTGCGTTTCTTCAATTGTCTGCTAATGAACTTGGTTATCGACAAGATGGTGTCCTTCATATTCCTTGTGACCCAAATTTGTTTAGGGACACTTTGGACCGCATTTCGTCCAAGAGGAAGTGATGTAAAAATGCGAGGTTATGGCCGCTATTTTTGGTGCTGGTGTACGAGTTTTGATAGATAATCACTTTGAGTTTTAGCCATTTGATCGAATTGGCTTTAGAGCTCGTTTGGATTGTGGGATTAGAATTGAGAGAATAGAGGGTGAAAATTGATGGTAGGGAATTAAGTGAGATTGTAGAATTCCCTTGTTTGGATTAACATGGGAATAAACGGGATGAGAATGAGGATATGCATAAACTTTACAAACATACCCCCATCTAAATAATAATAAAACTATATAATTATTTAAGAGGGTATTTCAGTATTTTTATTTAATAAATGAATTCTCAAGTAGTCTAATATCTGCCCCCTCCCTAGGTATTAGATTGGAGGGATAAGAAATCCCTCTCATCCAATTCCCACTCCCTATTCTCATTTACCAAACATGTGATTTTGAGTTTTCGGAAATAATAATCTCATCCCACGTTCTATTCCCTCGTTCACAAACAACCCCTTAGAGTTTAGCCAAGGACCCAAGGTCTAGGGATATCTCAAGAATTCTTCAATTTGTTTAATTTGTCCATACATAGAAGAGTTCTTGTGGACTTGTAGTAGTATACAATTGTAAATTTGAAAAGTCTAAGCGATTGTACAAAGATCTTCATAGAAATTAGAAATATGTTATATGTAGAAGGATTGCATGTTTTCAAGTTTTATTATCCCTTAATGGTAAATCCACACAAAGTTACCCCCTAATAACATTTTCTTAAGGGGAACCCCCAATAACATGGTGTCACTAAATAACAAGATATTTAAAATATCGAGTATATACTATGTAGTAGTATGTTTATAGTAATACATTTGTGTATATGATTAAAACTATACTAGTTTATGGACCCGTGCCATGCACGGGGTCCATAAATGTTTATATGAATTAGTTCTAATATTGCTCCCTCATTCTCGGAATATGTTACATTTCCTATGTTTTGAGGTGAGTTTTATTTTTTATGGAACAAAAAAAAAAAAACTAATTGGATTTATAGGGGCAAGATAAAGTTATTAGATTGATATTAGAATAGGATTCATAATAAGTTTAAAGAGTTTGACTGACAAATTTCTAGTTAGAGATTTTTCACTTATTAACTCGTTCAGCTAATGTGTTGGACCCTGTTTAATAGGACTTAGGCCATGTTTGATAAGACTGCATCATTCTGATTTGATTCGATTGATCTTGATCTGATTTGAATGACTTTGAATTGATTTGATCTGGATTGGTTTAAAATTTGATTGAATTTTCAACGAATTAGTATCAATAATGGACGAAATTCATTGAACGTTATTTGGGCATTTCTGATTAGATCTGAATTAATTTGGCCTGATCTGATTTGAATGACTCTAAACTAATCCATGCCCATGTTAAAAACGTTTATATTTTTTTATTCATTTTATATAAGGTAGAAATATATAGCTTATATACTGTCAAAAGTCTCGTATGAGATCAGATTTTGGTATAAACAATTGTTTTTACTAATAAATAAATTATGTCCGATACACCTCATTTTTAGTGTGGTCCATACACCTCTATCGCGATAAGGACCACATACTCCCTGTGCTCGGAGCATGGTTAAGCATTGATTTTTCATGGGTATTATGCAATTTGATTTGATATATTGAGGTATGTGCTAAAGATTAAGCAAATAATAAAAATAAATAATTACACTTCAATATATCAGGTTGTTTTCTTTTGAAAGCATTTGATCAAGTATAAAATATTTCTTCATCATTTTTAAACGTCCTGAATGTTTGCCAATCTTATATACTTTCCCATATATAGCCATATAGGTCCTAAATCATACTCCCTCCGTCCTCTAATGATTGAGACACAATAAGACACAATATATTTCCCTAATCATTCTACACCTCGTCCTCTTGTGATATTAAGGCCCTGTGCGATTGGACTGCATTTTTCTGATTTGATTTGAATTGATGTGATCTGATCTAATTTGATTTGATCTAAACTGAATAAATTAATAAATTAACTGCATTTAGAAGCATTAATAACTAAAAGTAGGCTAGATTCATTGATTGTTATTTAGATAATTCTAATCTGATTTGATATAAATTGAATGAAGTTGATCTGATTTGATTTAATTTGATTAAATCTAATCTGATTTGAAAACAGTGTTTAATAAGTTGAATCGCACAGGGCCTAAAAGGTATATTAGATTCGAAGATTGATTGTCTTATTTTAAGGTGTGATCAGGTTTAGATTATTTGTTCTTTGATTTTGTATCTAAATTAAGCTATATTAGAACCAGATATGTGATTTGACGATTCAAAACTTGAACTTTGTTTTGCACTATTTTGCGCGATTCCTTCGTTTTTTGTTTTGTAACTTATTCTTTGAAAAAACATACCGATTCTGTCATTGTACCATTTTAAAAGTGACTCTCTAATGTTAGATCAAGTTTTCCAAAACAATGACGCATGATATGAATACAACATATTGTCATATGATTAATTTATGTGAAAATGATAGAATTTCAAGTACACAACGACACTACTACTACATTTCATTTGTCAAGTTGAAGCTCGAGCCAAGAGTATGTTACTCAATAAGACGATCCTCATCTATTGAACTCGTACGATGGTGCTTATATTAGGAGGATTCCACTCTGCATTAATGTGCATTGAGTTACCTTCAGTCAAACCGTAACCTTGTACGTAGTTGCTCTTCTTTCTCATAAAACATTAGCCTAAATCCATAATTTTATGATCTCATCATTACTGAAATCAAATTGGAGGAAATAAGAACATAAAGCACAGATAATATTAGAAAAAAAAAAAAAATGACAACTTCTAATGAATCACTTTGATATGGTAAAATTTACTATGATATAATACCAAGAGGTTTAGAAGAAGTGACCCAAAAAAAATTCTGATTGACCAATCTAACATCCAAAAAAGTACTACAGTGTCTTTGATTGAACGCAAGATCGATTTGACACACGATTATAATCATCCTACCGAGCAACAAAAAAGCCTGATAGAAAAAAAAATACCTCAAATCTAGATGAAAGTGATCTCGGAGCTTTTCAACTTGTGTGCTTGCTCAACAACTATACCTGAAACAAAATACCGAAAAGAGAGAATCAATTGTTAATCCTTGATAATATTAACTAAGGTAAAAGTAATACTCGAATGAAATATTGAAGACAAACTTTTGGGGATGAAGATGTGGACTGAAAATTTGAGTCTGATTATTATACTCATGGTAACCTTTGAGAATGTGTTGCCAACGATTTTTTTTTGCCTAAGCGAATGCTCTAATTACGGAATTTTATTTCCTATTTTTTTTTTTATTACAATCAAGTATTTTGCAAGATTTCGGAAAATGGGTATCTTTTAAATTTCTTGTTTTGATTTATTTACTTCCATAATTCGTCCAAATTTTCAAAAATAAAAGATTTGGTCATCTACATTCGTTTGGACTGTTTCTAACGTTTTTATAGTATGAGCATATAAAAATATGCATGAAGTAACGGTTAGCACACTGGTGTTGTGATGAATAAGTAAGTGAGAGGTCAGGGGTTCAAATCCTAATAGACACATTTTTGGCTGATCTACCAATGAGCATACTGACGTGTTAAATGATTGCTAACATAGTACTGAAATGTCAATCGTTTAACAAAGTCGTGCCACATCAGCTTATTGGCATGGCTTTATTAAAAGATATATATATAGATTGAGCTCATAGTTATAGCGATAACAACCCTATCTTGCTAATCGAGGAGTACAAGGTTAAACACATTCAGCAATAATTTGTGTGGTACGCGAATGGAGGTAATCTTGTTCCACAAGGATCAAAGGTAACAGTCACTGTCACTGAAGGGTTAACCCTCAGCGACCCTTCAGGACCCTCCCTATGGAACACCACATAATTCATTGGTGCTTGAGCAGTTAGCCATGGTTTAATGAATGATTCAGGGAATTTCGTGCTAGTGGACAGAAATAATGGTGATCCACTTTGGCAGACCTTCGACTACCCTACTGACACCCTGCTTCCTACACAAGTTTTGCAGCAAGGAACTGGTGTTTATTCTCGGATGACAGAAACTAACTTCACTAAAGGAAGGTTTGAGCTGTTGTTGCAACCTGATGGAAACCTGGTTATAAGTACCACTGATCTCACATCTGGTTTTCGCTACAATCCTTACTACGCGAGTATGACTTGGAACCATGGTGATCCGGGAAATACAGCTGCAGGAGAGAGCTGGTTTACAGTGAATCAGGGGACATGTATGTACTGCTGAAGAATGGTTCCAGGTTTGATCTCATCCCAGCAAATAAATAGGTTTCTGACAAGAACTTTTATCAGAAAGTAACATTGAATTTTGATGGGGTACTAACCTGGAATTACCATCCAAGAACTTTCACAAGCAATGATAATGTTGGTTGGTCGACGGTTCAATCTAAACCTGATGATATATGCACGGCAATACCACCCAATAACGGAGACAGTGGCGCCTGTGGGTACAACAGCATCTGCAGGATTGATAATAATCAGAGGCCGATATGCGAGTGTCCACCAGGTTACTCTCTAATAGATCCTAGTTACCCACATGGCAGTTGTCAGCCGGATTTTTGGCTAGACTTTTGTCAGGGGGGTGTTCAGGGGGCGTACAGGGATGGATATAAGCTAGCCCGGCTTCAAAGTACAACCTGGAACATGGAATACTTCGCAGAGCTAAACCCTTGTAGTGAAGAGGAATGCCAGACTTCTTGTCTGTATGATTGCTTCTGTGCCGCAGCTGTTGCTTTACCAGATAACATCTGTTATAAACAGAAATTTCCGCTCTCTTATGGCGTACAGGATACCGCACTAAGTAATACGACTTGGCTCAAGATTAGGAATGGTAACCAGTCCTATGAGGTAACGAATCCTGTTTTGGTTCCTGTAAAAAGCATAAACAAGCTGAATGGGGGAATTATAGCCTTGCTGTGTGGCTCTGCAGGCTTTAACTTCATTCTGCTGACTGCAATTTGTTTAATATTCCTCTTCATGTACAAGAAAAAGACCAGCAAAATGTATGCTGGGAGTCCGAATAGAATTCTTCAAGAGCATGGTAGCGTCCATTGTTTCAGCTACAAAGAGCGAGCTTGAAAACGCCACAAATGGGTTCAAGGAAGAGATAGGAAGGGGAGCATTTGGTGTGGTGTACAAAGGAAGGTTTGGAGCAGGAGATCCTTCAACTGTTGTTGCTGTAAAAATGTTGGACCGAATGTCCAAAAATGCTGATAAGGAAATCACTGCTGAAGTGAATGTGATTGGGCAGACTCATCACAAGAACCTTGTTCGGCTTGTAGGATACTGCAAGGAGGAAGATCAGAGGTTGTTGGTATATGAATACATGAGTAATGGCACAGTAGATAGCAGACTTTCTATTCGGGGATTTAAAGCCAACCTGGATGTCAAGGGTCAAAATTGCCCTACTACAACTGCAGTCAGAGGGACTAAAGGATATGTTGCCCCTGAATGGTTCAGAAACAAGCCAGTGACAGTAAAGGTAGATGTCTACAGCTTTGGGAGTATTACTACTGGAGATTATATGCTGTCGAAGATGCATATGCATGGATATCATAGGACAGGAAACAGCAATTCTTACAGACTGGGCATTTGATTGCTACCAATCTGGTCAGTTAAGAGTCTCTAGTCGTGCAGTTGAAGGCTCGTAAAATTATATGTCCAATGACTGCAAAAGAGTTACTTTTAGCTCATTTATAAACCAAACATTAAACTGAGAACTAAAAAAAAAAAAACAACATTGTAGAATATGTAATTTGAAGGGGAGCCTTGGCGCACCGGTAAAGGTGTTGCTGTGTGATCGATAGGTCACGGGTTCAAGTTCTCTCCTGATAGCAGCCTCTTGTCAAATAAATTAAAAGCCAAAGAATAGTAATTCTTACGCTTCATACGAATCCGAGAAATCACTTAACACGAAAAACGTAAGAATACTTTCACTGAGGACTTTCAACAAACACTCAATCTTTAATTTCACAATCAAATATAACATTCATATTTCATACCCAATTACTAATAAAATTAAATATAAACAAAATTACCCAAAATCTATGCTAATATCAACAATAATTAGCAAGTGATAATCAGATGAAGAAAATTCAATGATATCAATATCTTACAGCGAAATACGATTCTAGAAATTCTGCGAAATGTCCGAAAGTCCAAATTAATTTTTAGCGAAAGATACAGTAGTTGAGGCTGAAATTCGAATTGGCGTATAATTTACGCAAGATAAGATTTATTATCGTAGAAAATTTTGAGTGGTTGGGTTAAATTTGGGAAGGAAATTCATGTTACTATATAATATATATTACTCTTCTTTCCCGCCAAATCAAACCGTTTTAACGGTCAAGTAAATCATAAAAGATAAAACCGATTTAATTGTTTTGTTCTTTTTCCGCTACTCCTCGGATAAATATGGATTTGAGTCGGGTTTCCTCCTTTATCTTCGTGGTTTTAGAAATCGATGACTTTTAAATCTGTAAATGGACTAGTTGAGCTTTCGTGTTTCATTTTTGTTGGTGAGAGTTCGATTTGGGATAGACCGACAGTCTGTGCTTTCAACCTGCGCAGTCAACAAAGTGTCAAGGGGGCCCGGTTTTCACCAGACGATGCCCCTCCGACGCTCAAGTCAGTACGAGTCTGAAGGTAGCGGTGTCACGGCCAACTATCGCAAGTAATAGCGATAAATTGGTCGTAGGAAGTAATGAATAGAGATTAGATGATACCCGCGTGATTTAAGCAAATGGGGGGTATTTATAGTGAATGTGGAGAATCACTGGCATTCTCCCTTCATTCTGACCCTCCATTTCCTCAAGATCCAATGGAAAAGAATAATTGGAGTTCCTGGGTGTCACATGGGTTTTAATCAAGGCTTTGGGTCTTCATCCCTTAGGGTTGTGACCTCATTAGTAAAATGAACCCCAACAATTTCATAATCTGAAAATTAAAAGAGATAAGCAACGCAAGTTTAACCAAAATTCAAAACGAAATCTCCGTTCTCGAAGTTTTGTTTTGATGTGATATTTGTTAAACCAAACTTAGAACGTGTTTATTTTTTGGACGGAAAAATAATTTAAACTATAATTAATGTTTCGTCAATTGGTTTTAAATTTTTTATAATGATGGTATAATATCACGTTTATTTACCTTTATTCAATTTATCTGAATCTGATTCAAGTTGTATCATATTAATTTACTTCATATCAATCTTAATAAATTTATGCCTAATTTGAATTGCCCAATTCATAAATGTCAAGCCGAAAAGAACAAACCTCAACTTCGTAGTCTTTTTGCTTGTATAGATCTATGTATAGTTACTAGAGATGTAAATTCAAAAGATTCACCTATGCCTCTAATTCATATAATATTTTTGTTCTATAATGTGAGAATAGTCGTTCCTTAATGAGTTGAATTCGATGACTGCCCTTTCCCTTTCCCTTTCCCGGCCAATTTCCAAATATAGTAATGCAAGAAGGCTACACAAACAAACAAACACGTGAGGTTGAATGTCGTTGAACATTCCATTATTCGTCATCTTCTTTGACTAATATCAACATATATACCGCCCTGCGATAATGCTTCAAAGTTGTGAGCTAAGCGGGTCCAACAATAAAACAACATCACTATTACTAGTCTTACTATATTACGACTATATAAACCACCCAACTATATCTTATACTAATCATTCATTCACATATATAATTAACAAACCGGCCATTTCTTAAAATTCTTCACTACTAGCTTCTCACTTATCTTCATCATCAAGCTAAAATAAACCCACATACTTGATAAAGATGAAGGATCTTATAGGAAAGCTAGTTAGGAAGAAGGATCCATACTCGTCTTCATTGTCGCCATCACGATACTCGAAATTGAGCTATGGTGAGTGCCATTCAAGTCATTTTAAGCAAGAGATTATTAGAAAAGGGTATGTGCCAATTATGGTGGGAAATTTTGATGAGGAGGATCATGAGAGGTTTATGGTGCCAACTAAGTTGATGACACATTCTTCTATTGTTGAGTTACTTCAATTGTCTGCTAATGAGTTTGGTTATCAGCAAGATGGTGTCCTTCATATCCCTTGTGATCCAATTTTGTTTAAGGAAACTTTGGACCAAATATCATCTAAGAGGAAGTAGTGATGTAATAAAAACACGGGAATTTGCAGCCGCTATCTTTGGTGTACATGTGTAGCGATTGAGTAGTGTAAGGGAAACTTTAGACCAAATCTCGTCCAAGAGAAAGTAGATTTGTTAGGTGTTTATATGTATCACAAAAAAAAATTATGTGTTTGTTCAGAGCTAGCTAGGACGCTACAAACTTGCATTGTATGTTGTAAATGGGAAAGGACTGAAAATATTGTGATATATATACGAGAAATTTACATATTTCTTCACTCTTCAATGATCAATTAAACTTGTTTAAACCTTAACAGCAGTGCAAGTTAAATTTGTTAAAAAGACTTCCGAAATTAAGAGTCACAACTTCTTGAATAAAATGAGAATTGATGGAAAAAAAGAAGAACTGTACGTTTATTAAGTCATAAAGTTTTTTATTTTTAATCTAAAATCCAAGATTTATTATATAGATTGAAGGGGCAATTGAAAATATATTATAGGCACATAGTCCCACCTTGTATAAGAAATAGGAATAGAATCTATCTCTGTCGTCGCAGCGAAATTTGCATGTTAAAAAGTCTCGACTCTTTGTTGAAGTTTTAATTATATCTTCAATTCATTTCGACTATGAAAGCTAAAAGCTTATAAAAGACTACTAAACGTCATAGGAAGCGAAGTTGAAAACCTATTTTAAACCGATAGATTAGTTGAAATACCCAATAAAATGACGAGGCATAAGCCTTAAACGCGTTTTCTAATACTCTGTACAATAACAGAGGGACCAAAAAAGTTAATTACTTATCTTAATATTCTAACCGCAAGTTGGTTTATTATTAACCACTTTGGAATTATTTGTTTAAATTTTGATTTCCCTAATTACAAGTATGAACCCTAAGAATTTTGTCATAAGATAGATAGGAACCAGTAATCGTAAAAGGACATGAAAGGAGCAGTTGCTTGAATAATTGTGATGATAAGTAGCCTATCGAAGCATGAAACGGATGGCGCTAAGTATAAATTAATTGACTTGTTTGAAAAGTGTTTATGGAAAGGTGAATTTGGCACCTTTTTCTTATAAGGTGTTCTATTCAAAAACATAAAGTGGCAATTCCTTCTTTTAGCTGCCATACAAGATAAGATAATGTTAGCTTAATTAAGACACTAATTAATCAATGAGCTAACATCATTATCCAATATATATAGATGATACATAAGCTCAGATGATATAGAAAATGAGATTAAAAGCAACAATAATGTGTTTAAGAGATACAATGAGTTCAACCATTAGAAATATAGAAAATGCCTACAAGTATTTTGTTGATTATGGCACATAGTAGAAAACTTTACTCAATTGTTAAGGTAAATTAATTAGGATTACGCATGGTATTCAAGAGTATAAACTGTCTGAATCAGATTTCAATTTGGTGGCCTTTAATTACAATCTACAATTACAAATTGAAATGAGATTAAGTCGAAAAGACATATTATAAGAATAAAATTATATACAAATTAAACCACATGTTTATATACCAGAACATCTAGAAATTAGACTAGCATGCATTACCTAAATTCAAGTCAAGTACGTTAATATATACCCCCTCCTACCCAAAGTTATTTTCCTGTATTTCTCTTTGGGACGATTCACTATGATTTTCCCGATTCGAAACTTACCCGATATGGCAAATTTTTTGGACATTTTTACCCTTTCTAATTTTTCTGATTTTTCCCTAATCTTTTATTAACCCACTAACCTTTCCCTCCATCCACTAACAACTCCCTCCAAAATCTAATTGCTCCCACTCAAATCCAACCCAATAACAAAACTCAACCCAATTCAAACCCCATTTAATTTCTACCCCAACCCAAACCCAATCCCCCAATTTTTTTTTCTGATCATAAAAATCCCTACCTACCTCCCTCTCTCTCTTCGTCTCCCTCTTCATTTCTGATGAACTCTACAAACCCTAACTCCCTTTCTCTCTCTTCGTCTCCCTCTCACTCCTCATTTCTCTGATGAACTCAAAAACCCTAACTCCCTCTCTCTCTCTCTTCGTCTCCCTCTCACTCTTCGTCTTCTTCACTCACAAGATCTTCAATTCTCTCTTCTCCCTCCTCACAAATCTGATCTTATGGCTTGATTCAACATTTCTCTCTTTAGATCTCATCCTCTCTTCGTCTTCTCACTATGATTTGATTCGTAGATCTGACTTTCTCTTCTCTTATTCCTCCCCCTTTTTATCATAAAAAATGGGGGATTCGTCGTGGCCTTATCAATTTTGGTCATTTGTTCCCGAAACGCAACTGGAAGAAGAAGAAGAGGCGGACATCTGCGATGGACGATTGTTTGTCGGTACTTCTGACATTTTTGCCCTTGTCGACGACGAGTACTTCGATCGTGTTGGTGGGTTGATCATCCCAGACTCTGAGGATGACACAGAGTCTATTGATACGAAGAAAAGGCGTAGAGAATCCGATGCAAAATGGGATTTAAGGGTTGAGATGTCGAAAACCCGATGTAAATTTGATCGTGAGTTGATTGAAGAGAAAGCTCGGTGGGAACGAGAGCATATTGCAATGATCATGAGCCATATGGGTTGTGGTATAATCTAAACCCTTTTTTATTTAATTTTTTTTGCTTGAATATGTGATTGGGGTAATTGCATGTGCTTAGATCTGTTTATTTTGTGATTTTTGGGCGTAATTAACCTTGATTCATTTTTTGTTTTGGTTGAATCTGTGATTGGGGTAATTGCATGTGGTTTGATCTGCTTTTTTTTTTTTGTGATTTTTGGGCGTAATTAACCGTGAATCATTTTATTTTTGCTTAAATCTGTGTTTGTGATCATTGCATGTGCTTCGATCTGTTTTTTTTTTTTCTGATTTTTTGGCCTAATTAACCTTGATTCATTTTTTTTTTTTTTGCTTGATTCTGTGTTTGTGATCATTGCATGTGCTTTGATCTGTTTTTTTTTTTTTTTTGTGATTTTTTGGCGTAAATAACCTTGATTCATTTTTTTTTTGGTTGAATCTGTGTTTGGGTTAGTTAATGTGCTTAGATCTGTTCTATTTTTGTCATTTTGGGGCGTAATTAACCTTGAATCATTTTATTTTTGCTTAAATCTGTGTTTGTGATCATTGCATGTGCTTCTCTCTATTTTTTTTTTGTTCTGATTTTTTGGCGTAAATAACCTTGATTGATTTTTTTTTTTGCTTGATTCTGTGTTTGGGGTAATTAATCTGGTTTGATCTGTTTTTATTTTGTGAATTTTGGGCTAATTAACCTTGATTCATTTTTTTTGGTTGAATCTGTGATTTGAGTAATTTTTATTGTGTAAACCTCTGTTTTTTGTGATTTTTGGTCGTACTTAGCCTTGATTTCTGTTGTGGGTTGGTTCTGATTGCTGATTTTTGTTGTTTTTTGGGCGTAATTTTTATTGGTTGGTTCTGTCATTGGGGTAATGCATGTTGCGTAAATTAATTCTCTATTTTTTTGTGAGTGATGGAGTAATTAGCCTTCATTTCTGTTGTGGCCAGCTTCTGATTGCTGAATTCTGTTGTTTTTTGGGCGTAATTTTTATTGATAGGTTCTGTCATTGTGGCCACCTCTTTGCGTAAATCTCTGTTTTTTGTGATTTTTGGGCGCAATTGACCTTGATTCATTTTTATACTATTGATTTATAGATGGAGGGAGTATGGGTTAATTGAGTTCTAGAGTGTAACTAGCAAGTCAGTGATGATTTTTTAGACTTGCATTGTAGTTGTTACATTATTTTGACCACATTTGCTACATTTACGAATTGATTGAAGCCACTTTGAAACTAGCCAACTACATGTGTAAATGGAGGCACTTTAGATGCCAACTGACACATGGTATGGAGGCTTGTGTTTGATAAGGCTCTTAATTTGTAAATGTAGCAACAACTCTATGAGGAGTGTTATTTACATCTGAGAGTTGTTTGATTTTTTGGCTTAATTTAAATGCTTCAAATGATGATGATGGTACTAAAAACATAAACACATTGCGTTTGATATTAAACATAAAGGACTTGGGTTTATATTACATTCAAAATGTTTACAAAATACATGTGTGATTTAAGTGTTTACGACCTAAACTTGAGCATTCAAAATGGTTTAGTACTTAGTTTATGAATGAAACACAATCACACACTACATGAACATTTAAGTCGTCATTGCATGTGGAAAATCAATACCAAGATCTCCCATGATTTCCCCCAAATTGTTTGCTTTTATTTCCGACATTGATCAAAGTTTGAATGCATTCTTTCACAACATCCTTACTTACAGTCAAATTCCTAGTGAGTAATCCTTGCCTTTGTAGTACGACCTTCTTTAGATGTGGTAGTGAGTAGTCATTGTGGCCACCTCTTTTCATGACCTCAGTCATGATACCTTGCAAACTTAGCCACACATTGTCTAATGTAGCCGGATCAAGGTCTTTAAAAGCTTGTTTGACATTCTTGATCAACTCGGGTATTGTCTTCGATGGTTCTTTGTCTTGAAGTGATTGAATTGAGTTAAAGAAACCCAAGTCCAATATGTTTAAATCTGGGCTTTGTGCTGGTTGTTGATTCAATGTGATATTAAATCCGTCACCTCTTATGTGTGGAGGTGCATTGTCTTGTTGAATGTGAATGTCTTTGCTTGCCCATGATGGCCATTTGGCTTTGATAGCTGGAATAACTTTGTTGATAAGCATTATTTTTGTCACGATTTTGTTGATGTTCTCAATGGGTTTTGAGACTATAGTACCTGCTGGCCTATGTATTGAGTTTCTGATTGCTGGTCCTTTAATAACAAAGGGTCAAATGCCAATTTTACCATCGAAAATGCACTCACCATCCGGTGCGTACCTCGGTCTTGCTACTGCTGCCATAAACATAACCTTAGGGATATACCTCTTGCTTTGTGTGCTTCTAACTGGTTCTTCTTCCCCCGGTGTGAGTATCATCCTTTGTTTGATCTTAGTCATCCAAAACCATTTATCATCAATATGTACATCATTATCTTGTGATCGAAACTTGATTGCATTTAGTAGTCGATCAAATAACACTCTAGACATGATAAAGTTGAGACGAAGGAACTTGTGGTCGCTTGATAACGATGGCTTAATAGCATTAGTATGCCACCTCAATTCTCCCTTTGCAATCCATCTTTGACATGTAGAATAACTTATATCAATTGCAAATGATAGTCGCTTGATTGTGCATCTTTTCAATTGTGGAAGCGACTCGATAACTTGCATCGGTATAAGTACCTTATTTCTGCCTTTTTTGCCTTTGATTAAG
Organism: Spergularia marina; assembly: GCA_963680865.1. Lineage (NCBI taxonomy): Eukaryota > Viridiplantae > Streptophyta > Magnoliopsida > Caryophyllales > Caryophyllaceae > Spergularia > Spergularia marina. The sequence goes on along the minus strand of OY804551.1, from coordinate 22,336,754 downwards.
CTATTCACATTGATTGGAAGACCCAAAGCTTTGTTTTGCTTGTTACACCTTTGGAGACTTCCAATTGTTTTTGTTGTGACGTTAAATTTTGCTGCAATCTCCTTAATTTTGCCATGATGGGGTTTCCCATTTTTGGAGTTCTCTAATAAAAAGCAATGTATTTCAAGTCTTTGGAGCATTGGTGAGATTCTTTTTGGCAGACATACTTTACTTTTCCTTGTGATTCCCTAATGAAACTTGTGCTACTAACCTTGTGATTCGATTGAATGCTAATAAGATAGGATGGAAGCCACCTCTAGAAGAAGAAGAAGAAGAAGCAGCAGCAGCAGCAACAAACAAGCAACAGCAGGCTTGCCCCAGCAGCAGCGTCAGACCCCCAGCAGCTTACTTTCACCATGCAGCACACCCCACCACGAGCAGACCAGAATCTGTCCAAAATCAAGCTGAAGCAGCAGCACTGTTAGCATCAGCAGCGGCACCGAGCACGGAATCGAAAACTATGCCTAGTTTTTTTTCTGTTTTTCTTTTGAATTATCCTTTCCTCAGAACTCTGAGATATTTTGTGTGAGATTTGTGAATTAGGATTGTATAAGGATTGGTTTATGGAGATCCACAATTAGTGGGTTCCAATCTTATCAATGAAATCAGATGTGTTTTGGGGGGAGTTTCAAATTCTTAAAAACTCCCTCCAAATCTCCCACTTGCATTTTTTGAACTTCCCTCCAATTGTCCAACTTAATCATCCGCCAGAAATTTTGGTGGGAGGATTAGAGGGGTCTAAATTTTAGTTAAACACCCTTACCCCACTAATAATTCCACTACCACATTTCTTTAATACTTGTTGTTGGTTGTTGTGTCCTACCCAAAGAGGAAAATCTCTTTAGGTAGGAGGGAGTATTTAATATACCCTCTAGGCAATTGAAGCGGGGAAACAAGGCAACAAGTTATGAGTCGTTCACATATGTATATATTATTTTCTTTTATTGGCAAGTTATTGACCTACAATTTTGTGAGAAGTTAGCGGTTATTTATCGGGGATCTTATTTCACACACATGCAAAAACTTTGACTGAACGATTAAAATCTGAGCAATAACCTAATAAGAGGGTCCGATAAGGCTTGAGCTTCCGGGCCATATGTTAATACTATACATATTAGAGTATCAATTAAATACCTTATATTGGACCGTTGTTTTCAAGTACTAAAAGGAAAGAGAAAGGAAAAAGAAGAAAAAACAAAATAATTATCGTTAATGTTTGCATTATACATGGTATATGGATTTATGGACTCTTCAAAGTTGTGAGCTATGCGGGTCCGACTTGACTTTCTTGGACAAGAAATGGCATTGTCAGACTTATGGTGGACATCAACGAATTGAACTAGTATATATACATCATCTTCATATGCAACTAATTTCATTCAAAATTAACAAAAAGAATATTATTATTACCATACATAATTTCATAGCACATGCATCATTGCATCTTATAATATCAATAATAATATTCTTAATTTGATTGTTTATCTTTTATCACATACATATACACCATAGTGAAAAATGAAGGATCTTATAGGAAAGCTAGTGAGGAAGAAGGATCAATACTCGGCTTCATTATCGCCATCGTCGCGATACTCGAAATTAAGCTATGGTAGTGAATGTCATTCAGGTCATCACTTTAAGCAAGAGATTAGAAGAGGGTATGTGCCAATTATGGTGGGAAAGTATGAGTATGAGGAAGAGAAGTTTATGGTTCCTACAAAGTTGATTAAGCATCCTTCTATTGTTGTTTTACTTGAATTATCGGCTACTGAATTTGGTTATCAACAAGAAGGTGTTCTACATATTCCTTGTGAGCCTCTTTTCTTTAGAGAAACATTGGACAAAATTTCATCCAAGAGAAAATTATAATTATCATCCAATAACCATTGTATGTAAATTATGGTTAAGTTTTAGCATAATTAAGTTTTTTGGTAGGTATATTATTAATTAGATACATAGTTTTATAGAAACGGGACTTTGGGAGGCATAATTGGTTTCCTTGAATTAAAAGTCCATTGCTATAGTAGCTTGTACATGATGACATTGTTGTAAATGTGAATAAAGAAGGCCAAGCTAGTGAAGCAAAATTCTGATAGTACGTACATGATATACGCATGCATGTTATTCAATTTGGAGGTGACTACATTTATTGTGAAAGAATCATTTTGTTCACTGGATCAAATCATTTTTTTTTTCTTCTGTTTTTGGTATCTCTATAAGGTCCTATAGGCCATAATGTAATTTAAATTTTAATTAAAAAAAAAACATGAAAATAATGGACAAGCAAGGTTATGATTGAAGTTCTTAATTTACAACAGTCTCTAATTTAACTTTGTAACACCTCGCCTCATCACCTAAACCGGAAGTAGTCACCTATGACAGTTCTCCAAGCAACCCCACACACCAACACGGTCATTTCGGCGCACTTAGACCTCACTCGTGCGCACTCTGGGAAACTTGTCAGGTTGTCACCTATCCTGAAACTACTCCTCAATAAGGACGTTTAACCATGTAGTTCTTATCACATGGGGTTCCTAAAAAGAAAGTTGACTTTGTTGTATGAATAGTACTATCAATCATTTTTAATCATCTCGATCATATGAGCTGAACCCTTAATCTCTTATAAACTTCCTTTGAAATGTGGGGAATTACAAAATTACTTAGCTTGCATGGAGGAGTGCAAATGAAAGCTTGCAAATTATTAAAAGAATCCTGCCAATGGTACCAAAGGACGAGATTAAATAGCCATTAGTTAGTTTAAACAGAAGCAAGTATTTCGTGATGAACAATTGTAGATCAATATTGGAGTAGCCTTTATTAGTTGCGATTTTAGAAACTAAAGCCTACCTCAATATCTACAACTGTTCATCATGAAATACTTGCTACAATTCAAACTACCTAAGTTAATGGCTATATGATATCATCCTTTGACACCATACGTACATCTGAATCCGTCCTTATTTTATTATATATTGGCAAGAGCCTTTGAAATATTATACGAAGTGTTTAAATTCCGACTATTTAACCAAACAATTTCCTCCGTATAGCTACTTTTTTTTTTTTTTTGGTTACAACGACAAAAACCGAAAACTAACTACTAACTATTACATCCTCCATGGAAGGCAAAATAATACAGTGTTGGGGTTCATTTTATAAATGAGGTCACAATCCTTAGGAATAGAGGCCCAGGCCCTTGAAAAGCCCATGTGATGCCCATAAAGTTCAAGAAAACCTCAGTCATTGGATTATCATGAGAATGAAGGGTCAAGATGAAGGGGGGGACCCCTAGGATTCTTCCTTGGGAGTACTCACTTCACTATAAATACCCTCCTTATTTATTACAAATCCAGGTTCATTCTAATTACACTTTATCTATTTCTGACAAGCTTATTGCTATATTAGTACTAAGTAAGTCCCGACACCCCATCTTCGACCGCACCCGATACTGACTTGACCGTCGGAGGGGCGTCGCCTGGGTAAAACTGGGCCCCCTTGACAGCGTGTTGCTTGCGCAGGTTTGAGACACAGCCTTCGATCTATCCCGAAGTCGAACTCACCCCAACATACAGTCTTCATCAAAGAAAGAAGATGTGTCAGTGATATTCGAGATACCCACTTCAATATGCTCCAGCTCATCAATAATTTTCAAAGCAATCTGAGAAATAATCACTCTCGCTTCCCTCGCCATATAGTCCGTCACCTTATTGATACTCCGTAGCTACTATTGCTTATGTTTTCACGACTCTTGAGTCTTAGCTTGACACAGTCTTTATATACATCCGCAGGTCATACTTGTACAAAATGTCTAATTTGTGTTCTCATTGATAAGGTCCAAATGGTTATTATGATGAAAATCATGCATTATGTCGATACAGTAGTTTGGCGTACTTGGTCTGATCTGTTTAATCCTTCTCCATTATTTAATCAAAATTTGGAATTTATGTCGGAGAATGCATGAGTGTTATGTTATATATCGTATAAATTGGTGTTATATCAAAAGTATGGATTGGACGATCGACCAAGTACGATTTTGGGTTTTGCCTAGTCAAAACATGTATTTGGATGTTCACCAAATTGAACAATTCGTAATCACACTACGCCAATACATGACAATTGAAATGTGATTCCATACATTAATATTATTTCAAACATTATAGTAGTCTTTAATTGTATCGTCCGGTTGTCGCTTTTAATTAATTGTATCAGCAAATATATTAAATCCAAGAGTAATTAGAGATAATGTTGTGATTCTTGCATGTGTCACATTTTATTATGACATATATTATATTATGTCATTAACCAAATTTTAATTAGATTAATTTTAAAATGACTTCAAAAACAAGATTATATTAGATTCAATCCGATAGATGATTTATATACGGTTCTAACGTGATAATTTTATTGGCTTTATTATGAGACTTGACACGATAAATGATTTGTATATGAATCAAGTTGACTGTAGCTTTGGTGAAAATTTTGGGAATATTGTCTAATTAAGTCACTTCTTATATTAGCTCGAGGATGGGGCTTGTTATCTAACCAAAATTTATAAAAGGGACATGTATAGAAATTTAAAGCATGCAAGTGGTTCGACATATATATGTTAGCCCTTGATAGGACTATGTCGATTAAGATGGTGTACTAATTAAGTTGGGAGTGATGGGTTCATATCAATAGCGCTCAAGCATATAATAATATATAGATAGTGGTCCACTGTGTATATGTTACATACCCAGCTTGCTTGGTAACTTTATATTACAACTTGTAGCTTATAATTAAGTTGCTTATTTGACACTTGACAGTACAATTGTTTTTTGTGTATGTTATAAGCTAGTGATCGTCTGACCCTGTCTGATCATTATCCTATAGTCGTCAATTTTCATTAATTACATAACTTTAGATATCGTTATTGTGAGGCTGAGTGAACATTTAACCATTGCATCAACTCCTTATCTAATTTTTCTTTTTTTGGTACAAAGACGAGAAATCCAAACTAACTACCGTCTATTACATTTTCCATAGGAGATAAAATGATAAAGTCATCACCAAAAAAGGTGGAGGTGCCCGAGATGTCAGTAATCCCCACTTCTACAAGCTTCAAGTCCTCAATAATCTTCATAGCGATCGGAGGAAAAGTCGCTCTCGCTACCCTCGTCATATGATCGGCTACCCTATTATTGTATCGTTATGCGAGTGTCATATTTGTGTGTATGTCTTACATTTTGAGTATTTGACCATTGTTTTCGAACGTACGAAAGGAAGATAAAGCGAAAAACACTTTGATCACAATGTAAATGCAATAGCAATTGGTACCACGAGTCCACATATGTAGATAGTGACCAGTAGTGCATCTAACTAATGGATCAAGGCGATCCGATATACAATAAACTCTTATTTTTTGCAACAACGAAATTACCCCTACAAACCTTAACCACTGATCTTTAATACACAACAAAAGATGAAACTTTTTCCTTATATATACTAGTATATATATTTCAGATTCTTTTTGTCAGTGTCTTAATATTTTTTGAGCGTATTTAGATCCAGTGGAGTTGAAAATAAAAGTTTACTAAAAAAGGTAAGAATAAATATATCTACCAACTCCCTCGAATTCACACTCGCATTATATACACAATTAGCTTGTTATTAGCCTTCTTAATTAATTTGACAAAATCCAGCAGTAGAAATTCGTCTTAAAACGTGACTATATATGCCAATGGTGCAATAATTATCGAATAACTAGTACAATTGTAAAAGAAATTACCAATCAACGAAACAATATTTCACGCATGCAGATGCCTACTTGAGTGTGAGTAACTTTTTGACCGTCTTTCGAATAAGTCTATCTAGATAGTGAATGTTTCCGCTCGTTATAGTAGAAAATTTGCTCCTTTGATTTAACAATATTAATACGATAGTACAATTGCCACTATCACTACCAAAGTCTAGCTAGAAAGTTGCGTGCGTTTTACTTTTACGTCAACGTGTTACGTGCATGTCGCCATGTAGAATCTACAACGTATCCTCTCGATAGAATTGACCGATGAGCTCTCGAATAAACTTATTAGTAACTATCACCCATCACCCATGCATTCCCATTCACTCTTAGCTTATCGTTAACGTTTTTACTACTATTTTCAATCAAAAGCATGTAAACTAAACTAACCATGTGGTTAGATCGGAATAATAACGTAAAACTTTTCAAAGAAACTTCAGATTAAGTGGCTAGACTAGAAATCGGAATAAATTGGTATATACATGCATTGAATAGAGTATGAAATAGGATGAAACAACTGATCAATGGTATATAGAAATATTAAATAGGACAAGAAATCAGTTGCGGCTTCTTTACATCGAAACAACTGCGCATGTACTTATTGAATTATAACGACCAATAGAATTAGATGTCGCCTACTAGCTACCGTTTTCAAGGAACTTGAGTGACAATAGTGGTCACGGTGAAAACGATAGTGTTATGGAGTACGTCGTTTTTGTATAGGAACGTCGGGCGCCATGCACACACATTTTGTATTATGTCATAAAGTGTAGAATTTCAACGTCAAAGCAAGCAGGTTTTGACTACTCTAATATTATTTAATTGAATGACAAAGAAAATAAAGGGAAACTTCAAAGTAAAGATTGATTGATCATTACAAGTGGATGAAAAAAGATGAATTTTTTTGGGCAAAATATCATTAAATGACTAAGAAATTCAAGATTTTAGGCGGCGGTAATCGATTGCATTCATCGAAGTATGAAGATATTGAGCTTGACTATAATATTCTTGAATAATTAGTGGTTTGCCCTTCACTTGTGTGCTTCTAGATTTACTGTACGTGGGTTCACATTGACTTCGCATCAAAGATACCGTTTACTGTTTTTTCCTTTCTTTTGGATGGATTATTGTACGCGAAGTTACTGTGTAATGGTCATAAACTCATAATAATAAGGTACGTGTATATCGAAATCGGCTGTCAATATGACAATATGCCGAAGTTTGTCAATACTGTACTCTTATAGTTGTCTTTCTGCTCATCGAACCACGGCATGAAATTAAAATCCAACCGGGTGACATGTTTTAGCGTTGGTATATTGGTGACTTGTTGCACATGGCAAAGAACACCAAGACGGCTTCTTCCCCAACATTGTGTACGAGGTTCGTCAACAGAGGGTGAGTTAGGGCCTAAGATCAAGCCGAATAGCGTAATCCATGCTCCATGGTAGATTGGTAGGTAGAATCTGTAGAGACCATATTATAATTAAGTGGACATAGTTAAAGATAGCTCTACTGGAAGTGTATGACTGATCGCAATGTATATATACACTAAAGCTGCAAATACCAACTTTCGGGCTATTACATGCTGTTGAGTTGTTGATGAGAATACCTATTTTCCGACCATCGAACTCAACTCTACTGGGAAACGCTGTACGCGAGTTGCTTGAATCACAATGTATGATATCGATCTGTTTCTCCTCCGAAATTCTGTAAACGTGGGACTTTTGGGAGGCTTCGACTTCTAGCTTGAGAACGAACAATGGTGGTCTAAATGCACGATATATGGAGAATATATTATAGCAAAGTTTGATTAATTGAATCGAAAAGAAAACACTAAAATTGCTTCGGGTAAATGAATAATCCTGTAATAATTGGAAGAAAAAAAAATAGTCCTTCAGAGTTCAGACCTTCACTCAGGGATCTATAATTATGTATCATTACGCTTCATACACTGTTACAAACATATTGTTACTCACTGCTTTTTACCCTCAGTAGTAACACACTGTTATACTTACACACCGTGTTATCAAAATCAACTCCATGCTAATCAAGTAGTAACGCACTGTTATATACCGCGTTAACCCCTAATAGGCTTACAACATCTGCTGCTATCAGCAGCAAAGGTCGTGCCGCCATCTTTCTCTATAGGATATTGAATGGCAAATGCAGGGGAGACCTCTTTCACTTGCTTTCCACTATGCAAGCATCAACCATGAAAACCCGACATACATCCGGATTTTCAGTTTGAATTATGATCAAACTAAAAGATCAAAAATAAAGCAGCACTGATGAACTGATGAGATGATAGTGGAATTTACAGGGAAACTGTGGTGTCATCTCTGCTGCTGGGTTAGGCGTTCTAGATCTTTTAGTTGTGCTTTTAGCGAAATGTGCTCATGCCTCATCCTTTCAAGCTGACCCTCAACCACAAGCATCTCGTCCTTAAGCAGGTGAACTCGCTTTTCCATCCAAGCCACAGCTTCAGCTGCTCTTTGGCCACTTCCAAGGCCCACGGAAGTGAAGTGGTCTGCTTGAGGAATTACGTAAACTTGTTGTGGTCTACTTAATAGCACAACTATACTGAGCTGCAATAAGATGACAAAAAGTGTCAACTAAAGAAAGAGGGATTCCATTGACGGGCTAGACTCTTTAAAATCAAATCTGCTCACAACCTTCATTAAAGAGATGTTGTGGAACTCTACAAGTATTATATTCAAAACATATGATTATTGTAGCGGAAACTTAGCTCACCAATTCTAGCAAGCACAATATAAGCAAAAGACATAATATCAAAACAATGGTAACTGTGATGTTAATAATAAAAACAGCACCTGCATCAAAAGAAGGATGATAGAGAATGTGATCACCAAAAACTGTTGAAGGTTGCCTCTACTCTTCAAAAATGAGCAGAATTTTGCTGCAAATGCTCTCACAGTAGACGTGATTGTAGTAGCGTGAAGAAGACTTCCTTGCAAAAGATTCCCACTTTGTTCATGATTGCCCAAAGTGTTCGTTACAGTTTCAGTTATGACCCCAGACTCAGCATTTACATGAGAGCTCTGTGCATGGTCTCCGTTTTCTCCACTTGAGTTTTTCTGATCAATTTGATCACCCCCAACCATGTTGCCTGTAGCATCAACACAAGAAGACATTATCCATTACTCCAATCATGCATACTAAGCTTTCAAAAACCAATTGCTAATTAATGAACAATGAAGTAGCTGATGCTGAAAGTTTTTCAGAAATTCATGTAATACCTTCTGTTTTCTCAATATTCTTCTCCTTTAAGAGTTTATGTGCCTGCAAAAACAATTAAAAATGAATTCTTCACTTACTGTCAAGCTCTGAGGAGCTCTAAGATAAATGCAAGTGCTTAAGATAAGGAGAATCTACAAGGTTTATCCAGGTTGCATAAGCTTCCCGACACTCTTCCATGGTTGACTGCTCTATCTTGCCTATTTTTAAGTAGCAGAAAAGGCACATTAGCAATATACAAGGTAAATTGCACAACAAAACCCAAACAAGAGAATGCATATACTGGCAATACACAAAACATAGCAGTCCAATTATGGGAAGATGTACTAGAGACAAAGACAGTATGAAATGACCTTCCCCCCCCCCCCCAAAAAAAAAAAAATACAAAACTTACGGGACATTTGAGAAAATTATGAAAGACAAAAATGAACTCGTACGAGTTGTGTTGAAAAGAACTACAATGGTATACGATTTAATAACATTTTTCTTATTACGAACAGAATTCAACAATTGAGAAGAACATGCCCTTGAACGTACCTTTCCAAATTGTTTTCTTAGAAAAGGCCACACTCACATATACTTGCAAAATACAACCTTCTGGATCATTATCATCTCTCTGCACATCCCAGATTCCCTGGAGGGGCATTCCCAGTAAAGGTTTAGAGCACGTTAAATAAAAGGATATTCCATAACAAAAGGCAGCTAGTTCCCTGAACATCCTGGTGTGCCATATATGGAATAAGAGTCTTTAACGAGAAAGACTCCTGAATCGAGCAAGTTAGAGCCTAAAACATGTGTATGCGGAACTCCTAGAATACAAGGAGAGGGCAAAGGCTTTTGTGACAACGGCTCAAAGGGGCCCTATATTAACAATTATGTCGACTGAACTTTGTCTAACAGATCCCCGAAGTCCATAAAGAGTAAGCTTGTTCACAGGAGCAAAACAGATTTAAACACACGTGATCACACTGAGTCTCAATGGCATAACAACTATGGTCACCGTCCCATTCTAAACTTGATGTTTTCATACCCCTTAAACTGAACTTAGATCAAAAGGGGCACCAAGGAGCATCAACCTTGTATGAAAGGAGTGGGAGTTAAGTAATCAATCCTATCGAAAAAAATTAACATCATTCAGTCACTGGAGTCAGCTTTAGAGAATAACAACACACCCAGCATTAGAACCACGCAGGTACTCTGAGTAGGTCCAAATGTGCATAGACTTCCAGAATTGGGGAAAACAGTTTTACTTCCATCCTTTATAAACCAAATTCTCAACAAGTGTGAGACGTTTGGAAAGGAAACTACTTTCCCTCTAGCAGATTGCCGTCACAAAGTATCTCTTCTTCTCTCCTTCACTATACTCCTCCCCATGGTTATCTAAATAGGGAAATCATTTATCTTTCTCTTCACCACCCCCCCCCCTTCTCCTCTAAATTAGGTATTCAAACATACAATAAAAGATAGGCTAACCCACAAATTAATATTTTAACGTAAAAATGGAGTAGGAAGATTGTGAATTCGTGACTGAATGTTATTCTATGAAAAGGGTATAATGGCATCCCAAAAGTTGCTAGCACCTAATTCAAAAGATGGCAAACAGGTGACACCACCAGCTTTATAATCAGATCCAGAACTGGAGATTTACCTCAACGGTGAAGTAATCTGCATAAGGCACATCACTGACTTCCTGCGATGTCTCAATAACGAGATGGCTGCCAAAGGTATTGAGACCAAGAAGAAAGTATTTAGAATGTGCCTAGAATACAATAAGAGGCATAGAGCAAGTAGCATAGGCAGTACATCAACATCTTTATTTGGAATACAAAATCATTTAAGTAGAAAGATATGTGATTGGGGAAGAAAGGGAGCTATCAATTTCTTTGACATGTGCACTCCTCATGATAGACAGATTAAGTCAAAAATAAAATAAAGTAGCATCAAAATTCCGAGGCCACCAATTTTAATGACCAAAATTCACAAACTTTTTTTTTTTGATAAGAAAAATCACAAACATTTAACGGCAATATAGTGAGTTAATGGAGTGTATGGCAGGTTGCTATGACAAACCTGTTTTTGTACACCCGGTATTTCTGGGTCTCCTTGCAGCCACCACATCTTGCACCTTGTTAAATGAATGAAAGATCAGCATCCCCGATAAGAAGGCCATATCAAAATGTCCCTGTGAAATATACTGAGCAACATAGAACATACCAAAATATACTTTAATGGGATGCTGGAACGATTTCTGACGAATACATCCAGAGTCTCCACGAGACGTCCACGAAGTACACTTAAAATCTGAGCACAAAAATTGAGGTAATTGACATCAAGGAACTAAGTAGAGTAATGTCTATGATTTCCTTTTTCTGAATATAAAAAAATCACAGTTTTTGGTTTCATTTCTGTCATTCCCATCTCACAGTAATGTTCTCAAGAAATGTGAGGGCGATTTCATAAAGAAGGTGTTACAATAATTTATAAGATCAATACCTTTATCTCCACAACCTTTGTGGTAGGATTCAACAAAACCAACAGCATCATCTGAGAAAAAATATTTAAAGAACTGCTCCACTTTGATCTGCTATCCCAAAAAAAAAAAAAAAAAAAAAAACAGCACATACTAATTAACAACACAACACACTAGTACATACCAGAAATCACAAATTTATCATAGTTCCGTTTTCCCAAGAGAATATAAAAAGTTGATAAAATGTACGAGAGACATTACCGAAAACTTGGACTCTCCAACCTTGCTGTAAGATTTAGGTACTGCAAATATGGAAGGTCACCAAGTTAATAAGGGTCATGGGGTCCAAAAGAAAGACTCTTGAATTTCTATAGGATAAATTACCACAGCCATGGCCGCATGAAATACGTAAAAGCACAGATTTCTAAGCCCAAATTTGTCTAGCAACTAACTGAAATGACCCAACATTTATTTTCAGCACTCTTTTAGCCCTGGGTTTCTTTTACTTGGACTTATTGTATACTCCATTCAACAACTATTTTTCCTGATTGATATAAGTGTAGAATATTTGCTCATTTAAAGCCAAATTGAATCCTAAACAAAGAAGAAGGATATGATAAGAGACGGCAATAATTTAAATCAGTGTTTACTTATAGGTGCGTCTTTAGTTTCCTCCTTCCAACTGGCTGATGATAAGGAAGTAGAAGCGACTCCAGCAGGAGCATCTCGTTTCTCTTCCACTATGTCGGGATTTTCTGGAGAAGATGGCCTTACATCCTCATCAACATGATTCGGAGAGGAGTTTGTGTCCCCAGATTTAGACTCCTCCAAGTTTCTGAGACAAAAGGAAATGATGAGAAAATTGTCAAAGAACAAGAATAAGAGATTCCAACAACTCTTTGTAAGGTACCTCTCATCAGAATCACAGTCACTGACTGGGGAATCAGAGCTGTTGCCATTTTCAACAGAACTAACTCCGTGGAAACTGAGCTCAGATTTAGAATCCTACAAAAGGCATAACAAAGATAACATGCTGTCCATTAATACAATCACATAACAATAAAATCACTGTAAATTTTAATGCTGTCTTATCAGTTATCACATATATTTTTTAATGCTTAACCAAAACAAAGCCCAATATGGAGTATACCCTAGTAACTACGCCATATTTAAGTGAAGGGTGTAGCAACTTGTCATTATCGACAATACGCAAGTGTACACAGTATTATCTTACATCAACACAGAATAAACAAACTGTGAGGGGAAGAGGTATTTAGTTAAAACAAAAAGGAATCTGTAAAACAAATCCAGCCAGATTAAACACTGCATCATTCGATTTGAAGACTTCACTCTGAAACCAGATTCTCTTCTTAAATTTACACTCACATGACATAAATCAATGATCCCAAACTTGTTATAAGCTATCTAAGAGAAGGTATCCCCAAAGTTGACTGTACATTTTTTTTACACAACAAACACCGTTTTTCTCTCTGTAAAAACAGTGCATTACAATTTCCAACTGAGCCAAAAGCTCCACCACTCTTCGGTCTTGTAATATGATAGAATAAAGCAAATGGCTCACTAAATTGTCTGGACTTCAAATATTGTGAAATAGTAATCGGTCGATGCAATTCTCGACGCATCTTCATTTTGGATCAATCAAACAGTCTCTCCATGTTTTCTACATAGAGATAAGGTCCCACATCCATAAAGAAGGAAACTGAGATTGCTTACAGAAACGCATGTCCCAAAGTTTCTCGAAGCAACATATCAACCGTTATCACTGTGAAATAAAAGAGCACGAACACATATATTATTTAGACTGGGACTCATTGGGAACCCTAAAATAAGTAGGATAGCTTCTGGTAAACCTAACTTAATAACTAGGCCACATCTCCGCTTTTTCTTTTTCTTTTTTCCTATGCTATCTGAAAGCGCCACCCCATACAAAAGATATGAGGTAATATCCTTTAGTCTTTAATTTACTAGCCACCATTCGTAATTCCAAATAAAACATACCATTAAATCCAAAGGAAACACTTAGCGGACAGCTTCTGCATAATTCATGGACGCACAGAAGATATAACTTTCATTACAAAGAGGGTGAATACTGAATATAGTTGAAGCCTTGAAGGTTTTAAAAATCATGATGCCTTGAGTTTACCTTCCCTGAATATCCCTCCCTTCCGAACTATTTTTCCTGTAAATTGAAAAATTCTCCCTAACAAGAGAAGTGGGTGTACAAGAACTTCCATTTGTTTCCCTATGGTAACAATTTCAATACTCAATAACGTCAATTGTCACTATAGGCCCTTTTGAATATTCTATTTTCCTTTTCAGTCAATCATCGAAAAAGACCTTAAATTCCTGCGAATTGATTGAGGATCCCAGGATGTTTCCACAAAAGGTTTGCATTATCTCAAAAGAAGCAATGAAATAAAGATAGAAAATACCTGCTGATCTAAAAACCCTTTAGGACCATTGCCATTCTGTGACCATCCGTCAAAAATGAGCTTGAAAGCTTCATCACGGGACAAGAAAGAAGCGAAAAAGTGCTGTCAAATCCATGAAAAATGACAGGAATGAATCAACATCAGTGCCATGTTTAATGACTTAATCTTCCATAAGACTACAGCTCAGATGTCAAAGTAGATAGTTACTGCAGTACGAACCTTTTTAGCGGCAGCAACAATTTCTATAGCATTAGGAAAGATCCCAGCTGTTTTTGCTCTTCGTACAGCTGTGACATCTTGGAAAGGGATTATTTTCTGAGTCAAATAATGATGCCAACAAAAAAAAATGTAAAGCTTCAGTTCACAGCTAACATAATCCCAGCAAAGTATAACAAAAAGAACTATCTCCATAAGCATCATGTTCTCTGCTGTCCAGATGCTGCAACTTTTATTCAAGTTTCACATTCTGCCGAGCCTAGCATATAATAATGATACAAGAAACTCATTGATAGTAACACTTGAAAAAAACCAGCCATAAAGTCATAAACTTGTGGGCAGATGATGCACATAGAACTACTCTATGAACACCATAATTTGTTTTTAAAAAGAAACACACCCACCCACCCACCCACCCCCACCCCCACCCCCACCCCCACACACACACACACACACACACACACACACACACACACACACACACACACACACACACACACACACACACATCCAAAAATGATGCTACCTTTGCTTCAAATCCAAAAATGTTGGGAGTAGAAGAAAAAAAATTAAAAAAAGAGCTAAAGTAATGATGCTACCTTTGCTTCAAATCCAAAAATGTTGGGAGTAGAAGAAAAAAAATTAAAAAACACACACACACACACACACACACACACAAAGCTAAAGTAATGTTACCTTTGTTTCAAATCCAAAAATGTTGGAGTAGAAGCATATGTAATGGTCAAATAAATACATGTGGCCCTGAAACAAAATCATTTAGGAACAAGATGAGGGTCATTGGGACAACATACCTGAAGAAGAATATTTATATTGTTGAACAAGGCATAATCTTAAACTTCATCGCTAATTGGGACAACATACCTGAAGAAGAATATTTTCTTGCAATGCACAATTAAAATCCTGCACAAGCATCTGTTAAAAAGGAATGTATTAGAGACAAAGGCTAACTAGCTCTCGATACAGTCTTCTAGTACTGCCCATTCCTAGAAAATGTTTTGGAAGTGTATTTTCCAATTACGGCCTCAGAACAAAGCGTCATCATTCGTGAGACTGATCTCGCACGTTAAAATTATCAAATCAAACAATTACTTATCACAACAGTACACCATAATAACATACCCCAACGATTTTCCCATTCACCAAATAACCACACTCCTTCAGCAATGGACCTTTGATACGCTCATGTACCTCAATACCAGTCCAGTACATCTAAACTTCTAGGATCAAGCATTGGGGCGCATATGAGAAACACGACCAATCAAGTGATACTACAACAGACAACACGATCAAACAGCAACTTAAAAAGATCAAAGTCTCAGAATTTCTCTCCACTCCCAACATAGGATACCACCATCAGCTCAATTTTTAGAGCAACTTGTTTTTGATCAAAAGCACACTATCAAACAACAACCAAGCTCCATGAGACAAAAATAGTAAAGCTAGGTCCTTTATGGTCTTAGCTGCTCAATTAACATCCCCTTCGGAATTCCAAATTCCAGCTCAATCTAACATTCAACTACACTTAACTAAAAAGTGCAATAATCCTAAACAAACCAACTTCAATCGAATCCACGAAACAATTAGATCACTTTCTACGATCGAAATGAGCTCAAATTCATCACTACAACACCTCTACTTCAGCCTTACCCCTATGATGGAACATATAAAGGCTGCTTAACGATGACCCATAATGAAGATTGCTTCAAGAATCACACCAAACCGACTGCTACTTCGCGAACCAAGAAGGGCAGACAGTTTTGTGAGCCATTCTTCTCTATTCCAATATTCCAAAACCAAAGAATAGTGACCCTTTCGCTCCATTGGCAACAACAACCATGCTCCGTGACACAAAAATAGCAAAGCTCAGTCCTTTAAGCTCTTAGCTACTCTGGGGAACCCAAAATTCCAACCCTAACTACCATTCAACTACACTTGCTCAAAATGTGCAACAATCCTAAACAAACCAACTTCAATCGAATTCACGCAACAATTACATCACTCTATTCCGTCGAAACGAGTTTCATACATCACCATAACAACAACTAACTAATCAAAATTTACCAATTCTACTTCAATTTCACTAGAAAATTCAAAAACATCAAAATTAAGCAAATTTATGAATAAAGCTGAAAGCTTACTTCCTCAGCAGGCAGACGAAACAGCTGCCGGTACTCCTCACTCCGCAACGAACTCGACGACTGCAACTAAAATTCAATCACAATCACAGCTCAAATTAAACAAAAAAAAAAAAAAATTAGAAAATTAAAGCAGAAAAAGCAACATTGATCAAACTTCAAAATCACGCAAAATTGGCCGAATTACAGAACAAGTACCAAAAATTACCAGAGAATCGGAGTTTCTGGAGGAGCTAGGAGATCCATAAAAGCGGTTAGACTGATCACCGACGGCGGAGTCCGGCGGCGGAGAGAGAGTGGAGGCGTCCATGGATTGAGAAGACGGCGCGATTCTCGACGGACTCGCCAGCGCAGCCGCCATTAAAGAAGGAGGAGAGAGAAAATAAGAGAGTTTTAATGAGTTGTTGGTGAAGCGTGAAAGTGAAGGAAGGAAGGAGGTTGAGGAAGAAGGTTGGTATGGTAATGGTATGACTTGGTTTTCTCCTGTTTTCCGGCTTTTCAGAAATTTTTAACCGACACTCTGATCATTGTTGGCTAACGTTGACTCTTCCCGTCCTCCAGTAACTTTCACTCCTTTTTAAAGTTTTTAACACTAATCTAGTTATGGTAATTTTTCAAGGGTTTTTACGGCTTCCTGCCAATATATCTACCTCATTCTCCCTCCGTTCGCTTATAAATTTACTAACTTTTTATTTAGGGATGTTCATCTTTAAACTTCTAACTTAAAACATTTTCTTATTTGTACATATAAAGACTAAAACACCCTTACGTGTAATTTTACACTAAGTGGACCCTAAAACTCATTTTTTATTCTATTTTTCTTTAAAACTGTCTTGGCGAACGAAGAGAGTATACATTAACATTGCGAGTGTGATGTAGCGTGCTAAGTCAAAGGTGTTTGGATCCCATGAAGTTCCCAAATAACTTCATGGAATGGAGTTGAGTCAATCTCAGTCCTCTATTTTACATCTATGGCTAAGAAAAAACCTCACCTTAAAAAAAAAAAAAGCAAACCTTTTCTTCTCTCTCACCATCCCTTTCATATTTCACGCTACCCTTCTCTCACCTCTTCATTGTCATGACCTCCACTCCATTTCCCTCCATAACCACCCCTTATTAGCCAAGATACCATCACCAATGCACCATAACCAACGTACTTACTCACCCACCATAACCACCACTCCACGATGACGATGTGCCCCGAATAACGCAACCCGGAAAAAGGGTTTAGGGGCCCACTTTCCGGTGCCGCGTTAGCGGCGCCGGGAAGTGGGACCCTAAACCCTTTTTCCGGCCACTTTAGAATACCACGCTCCAAAGGGGTTGACCACGCCCTTTCAAACACCCCGCCCTCCATAGGGTGTCTTTTTGTTTTGCCGGCGAGCAAGGTGGTTGCCGGTCGATGTTGGGTTGTTTCCGGGAGCACAACGGAAGATAGTGGGATCAATTGATTGTTTTTGAGTTGGAGTAGGGGAGGTGACGTGGAGGATTGCAGACCATTAATTACAACTCCATAGAGTTAGTAACTCCATGGGAGCCGGACGCAAGTCAAAGAGGTTGAAATCGATCGAAACTTGTTAAAAAGAATGGGAGAGTATTGTAGGTGCTTTTGTTTGGTATACACAACACCCTGACGTAGTCGGATATTGAATTTGAAGTTTTTTAGATAGCGTTACGATGAACATTAAAAGGTTCAATTTTCTGCGGGAGTATATATTGGAGTGTAAAAATCAATCCCGGTAATGCATTTCACCTTGCTTAGAGTTGAATTTATACCAGAGCAATTGTCAAGACGACCAACACAATCCAGCAGGCGCAACCAAACATAAAACACATTACCATAGGACTTTCTTCAACATGATAAGTTAATGGTACATGATCTTTTAGCTCGCAGAAAAGTTCAGATGCTCGCGGGAAGAAAGTTTTACCAGCTATCTCATGGCCGGAACAAGGCCCTATTTGTGCTTCTACATGGGACGACTACAGCAGATTAGTATCTTTGTGGTATATCGTGTGAAATAGCTTGGTTCGGTACACTCACATAACAAGATATTCAGGTTCCACCTTTTGCTGAAAGTGCCAATATGAACAGAAAAAGCTGCTGCCTGGTGGGAAGCCTGTTCGCAGTTCAGCAATGACCTCTGAGATTTGAAAATATCATACACAGAGGTCACAAGACGATCAAAGCTCATCGTGCATGAAAGGTTCAGCCAGGTTATTGCCAATAGTAGGGGGTATATTATCAGGCTGCAAAACATTGATAACATCTGCTGCTGGTTGTTGTGCAAGATGAGCTCTTTTAGCCATGCCCCCCTTTATTGAAGCAATTACTACCCGCTGAAGCTTGAGTATTCCAATACGCTTCGAGACAACATACAGAACAGCTATAGCAAAAGCTAGAAATCCTACTATAAGAATGACTCTGCATTGCAAAAAGGAGGTTATGTCAACTTAGAGCTACCTGCCTACCTCAAAAGGTGTGTGAAGCACTGAAGCCAACCGGAAAATCGAAGGAAAGATCATCTACCTGTCAAGAATATCTTGGCGCTGCATTGTGGAAAGCAAGTTTCTCGTGCGACCCAGCAGCGATTTGTGACCTGTATATTCCTTTTCTGCTTTCCGTAATACTGTGGTCGAGTCCTCTACAGGCAAAAAGGAAATATAATAAGCCTTAAGCAGAGTCAAGTTAAGCACTACCAAGCCTTGAAACCCATGATGATTGTACAATAGGCTGTGATTATACCAGCTAAGAGAACAATTGTCTCTCTTTATCAAGCCAACACAAATTCCACAGGAGGTAAATCGGTAATCTTTGAAATCCGACAGTATATATGAAGATAATAATTCTAGAAAGAAGTTCTAAGAAAACATTTGAACTTTGATTTATGATAAAATAAAAAATAAAAAAAAAATCCTCCCAATTGCAAACCAAACATGGAAGTAGTTGGAGAGCAAAGCCAGATGAAGGAGGAGACATAGTAAATATTCGACAATTAATTTCCAAGCCCAAGCGCAGAGTGTAAGGGTGAAGAAAATTACGTACCAAAGGTCATCAACGTACTTCCACTCCTTTCTACCTCCTACACTTCAATAAAGACAAGTATGGAAGCCAAAGGTTAATTTCATCATAGTGACATAGTACGTCTTTTACTAGATTAATGAAATAAAATCAAAACTATGATGGCAGAATGGAGAAAAAAGATCCAACTACGGACCTGATGCATCAGTTGGCGAGTACGACGAAGACTCTCCGTGATGCTTTCTGCTGCGGATGTCATCCCACCTGCCGTCCTGGGTTAAGATGAAATCAAATAGCAGTCAACTAAATTAACCGGGCACATTGCTGAAAAAAGTATCCTAACATGTTAAAGTTTGAAGCACATACTCTAAATTGCGCCTGCGTGCGGTGGACTCAGTGCCTCCTCCGAAAAGAAGTTCCCTCTAGAGTCAATTACAACAAAGCATACAAACAAAAATGCTTTTTAACAATTTACTTCTATGACAAAACACAAAAAACAAGAATGTTACTGCTTAAAACAGGCTATATTAATTAGCAAACCCGAGAAGAAAGAGCTTGACCCCAAACTATTCTGAAGCTGATGGCTTTATTATTCATCAAGAAGTTAGCAACGGAAAGATCCTTATCATTCCCTCTATTTCTTTCAATTCTTTATTTTTGGTTAAAATTCCTCAAATAATTAAACTAGACGCAACGAATACAATGAACCGAAAAAGTAGGAAAAAAAGATCAAACACTACAACTGTGGAAGGAAGATAAACAATCATTCACTACAGATTAAACAGGAAGACGAGATTACCTCTTCCTTTGCAGTTTTGACTGAATTCGCCTTTGCTTGGAGATTGGTGTTCACCAGGGCAAGACGCAAGCTGAGAACAAAGAACACATTCCTTATTCCCAAAAAGCTCTATAGGCGTGATAGGACATTCCCAAATTTCAAGGATGCCGACTGAGAGACACACACGTTATGCACAAAACACACATAAAGTAATGTTCTTTACCCCAGTTCTACAATACGAGCAAGGACAACAACTTGTACACTCACCTTTCAATTTGCTCTTCCCACTTCAAACAAAGTTCTTGTGCAGAATGAGCCTCATCTGCTTCTGGAAGTTGTGGAGCCAACATATCCAACTCCTCCTGCAACTTACGAAGCTTTGCCAACCCGTCCTCCGCCAAACCTTTCAATCTCATATGAGAGTCCTTGACTCCACTCGACTTTCCATGCTCTTCAATCGCCCGTAAATGGCCTTGGGTTCGAGACCATATCTCATCCCACCGCTTCTTAACATCCTCCACGGCCACAACAACCTCGTCCATCTCCACTGCTCAACCCTCAAAACTACCTTCAGGAACAAGCTACCTACTTTGCTAAACTCACCACTACACTCCTCCCTATTTCTCTAATAACTGCAATTCGGATTCATTAATAAATCAGATGCCCAAATCACAAATTACTATAAATAATTGCTTAACTTCTCGATTTCGCAATCAAAAATCAAAATTAATGCTTTCTAATTGAGAAAAATGCAAACTTTCTATCTCAAATTTTCTCAATTTTCCAAATTTATCCCAATTCTCTAAATTGGACTTTAAGATTGCATAATTTCTACGGTTTCTGGGAACAAATCAATCAATCAAATAAAAATTTGATCTGCAGCAACTTTTTTTCCCCAATTTTCAACCCAACCAAGACTAACCCAGAATTTTAAACTAATAGTTAGCATTTATAATGAACAAAATCGGAAATTTGATCTGATAATGCGGAAAAGAGATTAAAATTTACCTGTACAGCTGATTTGGGCGAAATTGCACGATTGATTTGGCGAGAAATGCAATTGGGGTGAAAATAGGGATGATAAGAACACCAAATTAAGGAAATTGAAACCAGAAGTTGATAGTAAAAAATTTAGAGCAATCGTATATTTGAAGATAGATAAAAGCGACTTATTGGTTTTTGTATTTCAGTGAATTTGGGGATTCTGATGAACTAATTAATCTCTACTGATACTCTTAAGAGAAAGATCAATTCAACTTCTGGTTTTCACAATCGAGACAGACACAGAATCTATTTCGCACTTGTTTTCGAGATTTACCTTGTACACGAGATTACGAGATTTATCTTGGACACGAGATTCGAGAGTTACAATAAGGGAAGTTTTAGGGACGAAAAAAACTGTGACTCATTAAAAAAAAAGTCACTATGGGAATTAAGGTTGGCATAGTGGTTAGAAAACCCACCTAACCGTAGATGTCTCGGGTTCACTTGAGGATTAACCGCATGATCACTTGGAGGCTATGAGTAACATATAATAATCATGCTAATAGCATATACCAAGTCGACAATGTCTAACACCTGTCCTTCCATTGTTCTTGTGACTGGTGTCCTTGTCCAAACTGTATTAAACACGGACATGCAACTTAGTATAGATGTCTATGCTTAATCAATCAAACCTATATAAACTAAGAATCCCAACACACAACGATTCGAATTGGCGAAAACCCTCACAAAGAAGTCCATTACATCAACAATAACCCTCAAACATACAAGTTGAGTTCAATTCAACTCTTATGTTCATAGAAGTTTTTTTTTAAACTTTTCATCGACATAGGCCTTACTCCTTTAGGTCCTCTACGTTATATCGACTTTCGCATGCTACGGACTATCTTATACTCCCTCCGTCCCCCTTTAAACACCCCGCTTCTTTTTTCACGTCGATTAAGGTGGTGTGATTTGTTTATTATTGTTGGAGATAGTGGGTGATTTGTTTATTATTGTTGGAGATAATGGGTGGTTTGTTTATTATTTTTGGAGATAATTGGTGGTTTATTTATTGTTTTTAGAGATAGTGGAGGGTTGATGTGTGGTGAAAACTTACCCCATTTAGAAAGTTTTGAAATGGGGCGTTTAAAGAGAGACATCCCGAAAAGGAAAGTGGGGTGTTTAAAGGGGAACGGAGGGAGTATTGTTTACAATCCGTCGACGCCAAATACAGATTTAAACACAAAGTGAGACACAAGTTCGGGATTGGATGTTCCACTCTACGTAGGACATGTAACATCGTGCGTGCACCTCGTGGCAAAGACACAACACTTTCCCCCTCGTGCTCAACATCTTCATCCTTCTAAGTTAAGGAGTCGATATATATATATCTGGTCTCCTTAATTATTCTCGATACTCTCTGCTCTGTGATCTCTCCCTCTTCTTCTCCTCTCTTACTCCGCCTCAACTTGTTCCTCACTAAATTATTTAAAAACAAAAACTTGTACGCGGTAACACCCAACTTTTGGTCTTGATCTTCTATTCCTCTTACCCACACCCCATTTCTCATAAAACTTCAATTACAAGGTACTTTTTTTTTATTATTGTTTTTGTTATCAATTACATTACATATGTTGGTTTTTTGATTGGATAGATTAGAGTGTGTGATGATGACTTTTAGCTTAATTCTGAAGTGGGTTTTTTTTTTTTTTAACCAAAGTGGTTGATTTGTGAGTAGAATGTATGTGAATTTGATGGGTATTGGAATTATGTAAGAAAGATTGTTGCTTTGAAAGTCAAATTAAGTTTTTAGTTGAATTTTTGATGAAATTTACTGATAATGATCCTTGTTTACCAGATTAGATTGTAAAGTTCCGGAAATCGTAGTAAAATTGGAGAATTCTTATCAAATAAGACTGTAAAACCACATGTTTTAAGTTTTTTTAGAAAATTTTGATAGACTATTAGTATTAGTGCAGTAATTATTCTGTATCGATTGTCTGTGAGTACATTTGAACAAATTCGTGTGTGTTTGGCTCGTACATCCGTTTGCGTGATCCGTGTTCGGTTGCTGTTATAACCGTATAATGATGGTGATGGTGATGGTGATAGGGCGTTGCATTGTGCATTTTACTTGGAATGTGAAAGTTTTGGTCCGAATCATGCTCTTGTTGTGAAGTCGTAATCTATAAGCAAATTAATGGCTGGTTTTGTGGACCATGCGTAGTAGTTGAGCCGTGTATGGAGTTGCCATGTATATATATCTAGGTTGGTTTTTGAAGGCCTAAATAATGTGGAGGAGTTTGCTTATATCTATTTCCTTTTTGCAGGAATTTGTCGACATATATTATGGCTCCAGCACCGAACTCTGATTCGATTAAACCAAAAGGTAGTACGCTTATGTTGCCTAGCGAATTCTGATCATTTAGTCGCTTGTTTCTTGTTGTGTTTGTTTATATTCACAGCGGTGACTGGTGGTTGGTGTGGCTGCGAGATTGAGTTTCTTCTTCATTATTTAACTGTTATGATCACCATCCTGCAGATGTGTGCATTGTTGGTGTTGCACGTACACCAATGGGTGGCTTCCTTGGTGCACTTTCATCCGTGCAAGCTACCAAGCTTGGATCAATTGCTATTCAAAGTAAGAATATGCTTCTACTAGTTACTTAAACATTGCCTATGGGAAGTGTTTTCTTGTCTTGTTGCTCATTGAGATTGGCGAAACAATTGCAGGCGCATTGAAGAGGGCAAACATCGACCCATCACTTGTACAGGAAGTTATTTTCGGTAATGTTCTCAGTGCAAACCTTGGGCAGGCTCCAGCAAGACAAGCAGCTTTGGGTGCGGGAATAGCAAATACAGTTGCTTGCACTACAGTTAACAAAGTTTGTGCATCCGGGATGAAAGGTACTATTCCCAGTGTCGTATAGAGCTTATAATAGTACTGTTTTTATGGACAACCCAGATGCTAATTCAATTTTCTTTTTGCCCTCTGTATTTGTTTTGCAGCTGTAATGTTGGCAGCTCAGAGTATCCAATTGGGTATCAACGATATTGTTGTGGCTGGAGGCATGGAGAGCATGTCAAATGCTCCTAAATACATTGCGGAAGTCAGGTATATTTTTCTTGCAACTTTTGCAATCTGTTTTCTTGGCATCCACTCAAAATCAGATCTTTGATGCTCTCTTCATTAAAAAAAACTTGATCATAATTTGCTTGTGCAAGTTGTTTGTTAGGTTTCATGAAAACCCCTCACTTCTCTTGTGAAGATTCATATTGCTCATGGCTCATGCATTCTGTCTGTGTCTTTTGTCTTATGAAGCAATGTGTACGTTCCTAAATATAGAGATAGATAAAGGTTACAGAAAGTCTATACACATCTGCAAGAGTGTAAGATATGGTCCGGTGAAATGATCTCAGGTCTATGCAATCGGAAACCAGAGAACCATCTTAAAACATAGCAACTCGTAGTAACTCTGGTAGAACGTGCATTTGTAGGTCCAACTCCTAAATTTAACTGACCTGAAGATGACTTGGGGAGTGGCCGCCATTGTTGAAACACTGATGAGGCAGAGTCACTGGGACGTCACGATTCAACTTCTGGTGTGGCTTAATCTAAGGCAGTCAATACGGCGTGATTGATTTTTTAGTTTTGGCATGCAAAAAAGTATCTGTAATCTTCAGTGATGATGTCTGAATCGACTATTTGTTGGAGATATAGGTAGATAATGTCTTGTATAGTATTCTGAGATGATACTCCCTCGTAAGTTTTGGAATAGCAGCGCTGTGAGCTTTTTGTTAGTTTGCGACTTAACCTTTGCAGATGTAGCTGTTTATAACATTGGCTCTGAGTGTTTTTAAAATACACTTTGCTAACCTTCTATGTCCTTGATATCCAGGAAGGGCTCGCGTCTTGGACATGACACCATTGTTGATGGGATGCTTAAAGATGGTCTATGGGATGTTTACAATGATTGTGGCATGGGAGTTTGTGCTGAAATATGTGCAGAACAGCATTCAGTATCGAGAGAGGATCAGGTAAACATCTTCAAATAATGTCCTTGATCTGAATTGTAGCTGTACTAATACCAACATTAAAACTAAACTCATTAGATCTAAACTGGACTAAGCACTGTATAAGATAGAAAAACATGACTTGTGTAGTCTAGTTGAAAATTGAATCTACTTGGTTGATTTAGCTTCTTATCCTTCAAATGGAAAATTTTCAGTCTTATATCAAATTATGGATGAGACCACATTGCAAATAAAAGTTTCTGAAAAGGGTTGTTCTAGTCTTTCCCGCCTCCTCTTTTTTTTGCTTCTTTACATTTTTATTACTATATGCAAAGGATATTCATGCCACATTATTCTGCAGGATAACTATGCCTGTCAGAGCTTTGAACGTGGCATTGCTGCACAGGAGGCCGGTGCATTTTCTTGGGAGATAACTCCTGTAAGAGCTTAATTATTGCCCGATATAATGTGTTTGCCATGTCTTGGGGGCTGGGCCTCATATCAAACTTCTGATTTTTATTTGTCTTATGCAGGTCGAAGTTCCTGGTGGTAGAGGAAAGCCAGCTATAGTTGTTGATCAAGACGAAGGTCTTAGTAAGGTACATAATAATTGTTCATCTTGTAGGTAAAAGTTTTCAGTGTCAATGCTTTATTTATCTCCTCTTATCTACTATTTTGGAACATATGTTCTGTTCTGGATGTCTTAACTTTCTAAAACTCAATTGGATACCATTTCCTTGCGTTTTTCACTTGGGTGATCGGCTTCTCTTATATTTTGCAGTATGACCCCGCCAAATTGAGAAAGCTCAGACCTAGTTTTAAACAGGATGGAGGCACTGTTACAGCTGGAAATGCTTCTAGCATAAGGTTGTTGAGTAACTTGGTGATTTTTTTGTTTGGTCCGTTTCATATATTGTGTATGTCGTTTTATTCTCAATGACAGCGGGCAAATTAGATAACAAAAATCCATTTTAGCTTTCACTCCAGGCAAAGCAAATGTACTGGAGTTGCTTTCTTTTATAAGAATTCGTTTTTGTAGATGACACTTTTCTGATTCTTCTGTTGTCCATTCGCAGTGATGGGGCTGCTGCACTAGTCTTGGTAAGCGGGCAAAAGGCACTTGAGTTGGGGCTGCAGGTGATCGCAAAGATCAGTGGTTACGGTGATGCAGCTCAGGTATTTTAAAGATCTCCCTTAATCTGTAGAACTATTTTTTTTTCCTAGGTCAGGAAGAATTACGAGGTAATTCTGATATTCACGCATTTTGAGTTTTTCTTCATGCAATCGTTGCCTTATATGGAATTAAAATGGGTGGGCAGGCTCCAGAGCTATTTACGACATCTCCTGCAATTGCTATCCCAAAGGCTATTTCACATGCAGGATTGGATGCATCACAGATTGACTACTATGAGATTAACGAAGCTTTTGCTGTAAGCTCCTTTACACCTTTGTATCATTGAGGCAACCATTGCTTTTTTACATGGATATTAATGAGATCTGGCATTCACAGGTCGTTTCTGTTGCTAATATGAAATTACTCCAACTTCCTGCGGTTAGTCCTCTTAACCATTCACCTGCTGCATACATATCTGGCATTTTGTGTTACTCCTACCAGTTGGCTGCGTTAATATTGCAGCTTGACTTCTAGTTGCTGATGAATTTCTGCCATCAATTGTATTACAGGATAAGGTGAATGTACATGGTGGAGCTGTCTCATTGGGTCACCCTCTCGGGTGCAGTGGAGCACGAATCATCGCCACGCTTCTGGGAGTATGACCTCATTACTTTAATGCCCTCTATCTGTCTTCCAATGAAGTTGGTGGACCTGTTGCTCTCCCTTCCTCAGTGTTCCTATCTGGCAAATGTCTGATGTGTTTCTCACTGTCTTCTTATAGGTACTCCGACAGAAAAATGGCACATACGGTGTTGCTGGTGTCTGTAATGGTGGAGGAGGTGCATCTGCCCTTGTTGTAGAGCTTCTGTAAGCATTGCCATCGAAGCTAGTCTCAGGCTCTTAGGTGAGTTGACCAAGCTTTATTGCTGCTCGCATAAAGTTCATCCCTCGTATAACCTGGATCCTGTTTCTTCTGCCTCAGAATAGCGTTATTGTTATTCTTTTGATCACACACACGCACACAGCCTATCAATCTATCATCACAGTCACAAATCGCACTCAAACTTACTATATTAGTTATGAATAGGATAATTTCTGAATCTCAAACGTCTCTGTTGCAGGTTACATGGAGTTTTAACTTATCGTTATGTGGAATTGTTCTGTGAGATTCAGCTGTTTGTGTATCCAGTCATTCACGGCTGTGCTTCGCCTTTTCACCCCTTTCAAAATAATGAAGGCACGCTTTAAATCTCTACTGATGCTATTGCTAATTCTTTCTTTATTTAAACGTTTTCAAGGCTAGATTGGATATGCTCGATTTGTTTCAGATGTGTTATGTTACAACCGTTACAGTTAGCATTCTTTGTATCTTGAATTCGGATCCATCAGTTGCCCAGAATGTATTGAGCTTCATGCTCCAAGCTAGAACAATCTGGAAACGAAATGAAATGTGTTCCTTTGCACCTGTGGTTGCATTCTCATTATTCTCTTTTGCTAACATTGACAACAAAAACACATGAACACTTGGTTGAGGTGGCATGGATCCAAGTACGTAAACTAGATGTCTTGACTCTCAAGTTTGAGCTCGGGAAACACTGTAAGGAGGGTGCTTTTCCGCCTTCCTATGTCCTTGCACATTCTGAATCAAACTAAATCGAATGGTGCAAACCAAATTAACCGCTATACGTAGATGGTACTACAAACATTCTTTGAAATCGTTGTTAAATAATCAGACCGTCTTATACGATAATTTGTGCATATACTTTGCTCAAACTAGAGGGAAGTGTAAATTTGTCAAGCCTTTTGATGCACTAAAACCCAAGTGAGAAAAGAATCAAGAAAAACCCACTCACCCCACTAACCCCTTTGATTTGCTATTGCTTGCTACTTGATCTTTTGCTAATTCCAAAATATTTAGGCTTTCCTACTTTTATCAATTCAATTCAATATTCAAACATTGGCTTTTTCCCCTTTTCAAAAGCAAAGAGGGCAAGAAATTCATGCTCCCACCCAAGAGTGATTATACTTTATTTTTCTAGGAATGTGGGATTATGACCTACGAATTTTGTACTAGTACTAAAATACTAGGTAAATATTAAAGCTAATCATTTGAATCACTAACTCTATTGTTTTTCATGGGATTGATGAATTTTCACGACCCACATGACAAACTTTCTTTGGGTGGGGGTTTTGATAATCATTAAATTAGAGTTATTTTATATAAAAATTGTTAATATATGCATACTATCATACCTTTGATCTAACAACAATTAAGCCACGTAATTCCACATTTCGCCCCATCTTCACTTCATAGAATAGAGTAATATAATATCGTATGTAAGAGTCTCGTACTACTTATATATGACGACACCTAACAATTGAGAGATCAGTATTTCTATATCAAGTAGTTTGAAAATTTGAATGATCAGTGGTAAGCCGTATATGACATGACAATATAATTGGACAATTAGATCTTAAACGATTTGTCTTTACTTCATCATGTAAGGATCATCATAAAGAACGTGTTATATTTTCACAATTCATACATGCATTCATCATACTATTAATTTGATTACATGCATTGAGTTAAGTATTACTCTTATCAGTTCAGTGTTAAAAAAACCTGTAATAAACAAAATACACAAATTATCACTAGTCTTTTAATATTTTTATACATTACCAAATAAAATATGCAAATCTTATTAAATCAAACATTTATCTTCAAAAATGTTTTTTGAGCGTTAGTTGGAGACATGCCACACTTTATCTCCATATTCCTTTGTTTGATTAAAGAGCGATGGTTTGTGGGGGCGAGGATCTTGATCATGTTTCTATTACTGGGTGGGGACTTGTGATTTGATCCAGCCTAATTCTAGTATGATACTTGCTCTACCTTTCTTCCACATTTCTTTGTATTTGTTGTATCGAAATTTTCGTATCTAAACGATCTGATTATTTGTTTGGCAAATCAAACAATCATGGCAATAATGATTAGACCGTAAAAAAAATAAGACTTTAGTTTATACCATGGTCCATAAGAACACGTTACTCCATCCTCATAACAATACGGTGTGATAAAATGATATTCATGGTTCTAGTTTTTATTACAACGAGGAGGAATTATTTGATATTCATCATAGCGTAAAATTACGGTATGTTTCTTGTTCAGTTACAAGTTACAACTTCGGCAAGAAAAAAAAAATTTACGGTATAAAGTAATCGATAGATACTAACACGTGACTTAGGGACAAGAAACAAAAGTATAAGAGAATAATTAGGGTAGGCGACTAGGCGCGGCTTAACTTTGGTCTAGGAGAACAGTGAGAATAAAACGTGGTGCATATAGCACAGAAGCTCTGAGCAACCAAGTATGACCACCAACTTTAATTTTATGTCAGAAAGAGACTCATGTCTCGTACTTTATCAGTAACGGGTAACATCCCCTAACGTTCTGATTTCTTACCGGAGTTACTAGTACACACAGTAGGACATCCAGTCGGGCATGAGGCGGTTCTACGGGAGTCGTATTTGTATCCGTCTCTTCATTCTGTACTATGTGTTAGTGTAACAACGTCTTACAATAGACTTGCACGTACAACATTAGTATATTCCGAGTACTAGTGTTTTATTTTGTTTCTTGTATGAGTTGTGAATTTTGCATTTTGTACGAGTAATACATTAGAGACATGCATTATCTTTGTTTCTTTGTGTTTAAATGCTAGCTCGAAATATTCTTATGGAGCCAAAATTTTACAAATAATTAAACCACCGGAGATTGAGAGAAGCATTATAAGTCTTGAATCCGACCCAAAGACAAGTTATGATGTATTGATGTGGAAGTGTATCGCACACGACGAGTGTCCACCACGCATTAGCACAACAAGACAATCAAAGTATCCATGATCGACTTGATCATGTTGATACTCACTATTCAAGTTTTAAAATATACGTAATAAATAGCAAGAAGAATGGGTGATCAAGGGTACAACATATCTACGGTCTCAATTCATGTCACATTTTGCGCTTCATTTCATTCCGATTTTAACAGATTCACTAATGTCATCACCATCATTACAAGTCTTTTAGGTGACTATTTAGAACTATATGAACTGGAACACAAATGAGACACTCGAACATATATAACAAGGAAAGACATCACTTTCTAAGAAAGCACGAGAACCAATATATTGACATGATGCAACAAATTTCGTCTCCCATATCATATACGTTGTATTAGACAATGATAGAACCCGCATCCTGCAAAAAATTTACACTGTTACAAAAAAGCCCCCGATTTTAAGACTGAAATCGCCAAATTGGTTCCAATCCATCTTTTTCTCACCCCTGTACATCATCCACTCTTTGTTCTAATCCCTCCAAAGATCCAAATTTTGTTGTTTACCATGAAAACCACATTGAATCAAATTTTTTCTACAAATCTGCAAATCCCCAAAACATAAAGCCAAGAAACACCCACGCCACTGCCCCCAAAACAAACAAACAAAAAAAAAAAAAAAAAAATCACTAAATTACAGTCACATTCAAGTGTGCCCAAAAAGTGCCAAAAATCCCACATCCATTATTTCTTCTACACTCACTTTCTCTCTCCTCTCTCCAGTAATTTTCCATGAAAAGATGTGTAGCTCAACCAAGGAACACAGGTGGGTCCATCTTCTACCCCACACACACACACAGTCACACACTAGAGAAGAATTGCCAAAAGAAAAAGAACTCCATTTCTTAAAAATCATGCAAAAATATGAAATGGGTTAACTCTTAATTTTTCTTTTTTTCTTGCGTTTTTTATGATCAAGATTTCTTCTTTTTCAGCTCAATTGAACAAATCACTACTAAAGTTACAAACTTTATCAGTTTTTCTACCACATTTTTTTTTATATAATTATAAAGCAGTATGAGAGGGTGAAGCTAAGTAGTGTTTGTTTCTGTGAAGAGTTTTAGCAGCATTCTGTTTTTTTTCTTTTTTCTTTTTTCCCAGCTTTACTTTACATATTTGCTGAAACCAAACAGGGCACTAGTAATCATAACCTGGGTGTTTCTCTCTCCTCAAATTTCTGGAATTTTGTTTGATTATTCTTGCAGGGTCTTTGATTTAAGTGTAATTTGGATCCACATTTTCAATTTGGAGCACTTTTGATGTATGCCCACTATACTAATTCCTTCATTTTTACTAATTTTTTGTGTAATTGTTGATTATTATTTTTTCATGGCCTAGTGGTTAGGAGATCAACCTGCTGAGGGTTGTCCCGTGTTCGAATTCTCATGCCCCACCTCCGCAGCATTAGCTGCTCCTATGCACCAAAAAAAAAAAAGAGAGATGGTTGATAAATTGTTGGTTTTGTTTAATTGGGTGTTGTATTAGGTGCATTTTTCTGGGTTGTGTTTGAATTTTGCAAATTTGGGAAGTTTGATTGAGTTGGGTTAGGTTGGAGTATATAATTTGTTGTTTTTGGCTTGTGACCTAATTATAATAAAAGAATCTGACACTTCTCTTCTTTTAGTAGTTATGGGTATCTGCTTTTATTTCATTTTTATTGATTTTTGATTATTTATACTTTTGGTGTTTATTATTCTTTTTGTTAAGTGATGTAATCATATTATATTGTTTGGTGATGATTGCTACTCAAGTTAAGTATATTTGATTGTATCTTCTTTATGTTGCTTCTTAATCTGTATTGTTTCTGGATTCTTGGTTTTATTTTCAAAGTTTAGAGGCTCCATTTTGTTTTCTTTATTTGGCATTTTTGACTGATTTTTGGGTAAATTCATGCCTTTTTTCCTCACTAATCAAAGTAGTAGTACCTGGTCCCTGGAGGGCATATTGATTGTAACTTGTAAGTTAACTACTTTCTAAGTTTCTTTTTACCATAAGGTCTCACATTGTTTTGTTTGTGACTGGTTTGATGATTGAATGCGAATGCCCGGGTTCGAATGATGTGTTGAAATGGAAAAATGATTGAAACTATATGTTGCAGGATGATAAGATGTTTTTGGTAGCTAATTGTAGTTGTATTTGCAGAGCTGGTTTGCGGCTGGAGGAGGTATCTGTGATGGTTATTGTTAAAACAGCATGGAGAGAATTCCAGAGTTGAAGTCACTTCCTGCTCACTTGCCTTCTGCGAGCCTCATAGTCGGGAATAAGGTTATTTCTGCTAGAGATCAGTTGAGTCGATCTAAAGGACGAGACTCCAAGGACCTAGATTTTCCAGTGCCTACACGCCCATGGAAGGGGAAAAACTCTCTGCAGGAACAGGATGAGTTGATGTTGGATGTTATCACATCAAATCGCAGTGCTGATTCTGTCGAAGATGTTGGCTCAAGTTCGTTCTCAGGTGCTAGTCATCCTCCGGAACCAGTTGATTTGGATTCACTGAGGCCGGTTTATGTGCCTATGGATCAGAAGAAGCCAGATGGAGGATCCTTGCTGAAGAGCATGTCAGTGAGAGGTCCATTTCTTGATGATCTTTCACTTCAAGTCCCTCCCAAGAAACCAAGTCCAGTTGTTTTGTCTCCTGCTGAAAGCGTGGTAGAGGAACCAAATGATATGATTGCAATATCATCTCCATTTCTAGTTCCTCGAGCATCACAAAATACTGAAGCATCTGTCCCTCCTGACTCTGATGAAAAGGAATGTGTTTGGGACGCTTCTTTGCCTCCCAGCCCTCTTAGTAGTATAGATAGTACTAGTGTAGTCAGATCTATGAGCATTGCTAATAGTTGCACTAGCACATATAGAAGTGATGGTGTTGTAAGCGATGGGATGTTGAGCATTGAAAGGAACTTTGAGTATACAAAATGCTGCATCAGAGGAGACTCTCTTGAAAGCGCAAAAACTAGCTTGAGTCGTGCAAGTGATAGTAGTGGCCTTAGTGATGATAGTAACTGGAGTAACCTTACTGGAAGTGCTAACAAGCCACACAAAGGGAATGATCCTAGATGGAAGGCTATCCTTGCCATCAGATCTCGGGATGGAATCTTGGGTATGAGCCATTTTAGGCTACTCAAACGGTTAGGTTGTGGCGACATTGGGAGTGTCTATCTGTCTGAGCTAAGTGGTACCCGTTGTTACTTTGCTATGAAAGTAATGGACAAGGCATCTCTTGCTGCTAGGAAGAAATTGAATAGAGCTCAAACAGAAAGAGAGATTTTGCAGCTGCTTGATCATCCATTTCTACCGACATTGTATACTCATTTTGAGACCGACAGGTTCTCTTGTCTAGTGATGGAGTACTGCCCTGGAGGGGATCTTCATACTCTAAGACAACGGCAGCCAGGCAAACATTTCTCAGAGTATGCTGCACGGTATGGGTCATCAATTCATCATGCTAATGTTTTTGTTACTCTTGAGCTTTTATGCCATTCTTGCTTCTTGGATGATACAGTGCTAACACTTGTGTGGAAATAATGACATTCTGTTTCTCTTTTCTCTTACCAGCATTCATCTAGATTTCCCTTGATACAGTTAACTACCTAAGTTTTTTTTTTTTTTTTTTTTTTTTTTTGGGTTTTTTTTGGTGGTAAAATGCAAGTATTCCGTATATGGAGTACATGAGGATTACAAAAAAAAAAAAAGTATTTGAGTTAGCCTAGACTAACACTAGGGAGCCACTGCTTGTCTGCTGCTTTCAGCTCTCTAATTTAACTTTTACCTCCTGTAAAACTCTTGTGTCAATAACCTTCAGCGGTTTTCTTTCCGGCTGTCAAAAACATAAAAAAACAACCTTCGGGCGTGATACCACACTAGTTCACTAGTCAATCTGCATTTGTTCCTCTTATTCCAAGTGTCATAAATCAGCCCAAAGACACACTCAGCCACCGTAATTGCTTGTTATACTTACTAGAAGAAACAGTGACTAGAGTATTGGTTACCATATGCATATATTCTGTAAAAGTGAAGTGTGAACCAGATGTTAAGTTTGGTCAGCAACAGCAGCTAAGTTTTTTTAGTGTTCCATCTTCAAACAAACTACAACTTCCTTGAAACTTGAAATCATGTTTTTAAACAGCTAGCTGCTCTTGAAATCCAGGGCCGGCCCAACCCCTAGGCCACGGGGTGCAATTGCCTAGGGCCCATGCCGATAAGGGGTCCAAAGTTGAAGAAATTGCCCATTGCAATTTGTTTAAAATGAAAAATGAAAAGGAGGAAATAAATAAAATATGTGAATCTCTCCCACGTTAGTAGTCAATCATTCCACAAATTTGTTAATTTCCTTTCCTTAAAATTCTCTCCACACTCACAAATTCCTATTTACTTGCTCCAAGATCTTTCTTATTTCCTAAATATAAATCAAACTTCCTTCCATCATAAAAAACAATTGAGGAATCAATAATGCATAATTTATAACTATCAAAAAGTAATTGGTAGATTGGGAAAACAATTCTGATGGACAAAAAATAATTGAAGAAATTACTAGGGTTTTCTTAGATATCAGTTTTCACTCATATGACTTACGTTTTGTATACTCTTTAATTAATTTCAACAATTCTTGGTATATTAAGAACAACAATTTGTCATCTACTACGAACCAACTTTTCTTTTTATAGAATTCCTCTTGACGAATAACAAGATATTGTTTCGTGCAAAATTTGGTGTAATTTTTTTCCCTCCATTATATGGGGCCCCAACTTCCTCTTTTGCACTAGGGCCTCCAAATTGTTAGGAACGGCCCTGTTGAAATCTTGTGTTATTTGAAAACTAAGTATATCGTACATCGGACTACAAGGACTTGTCCTGGCTATATGATACAGGGGGCCAATTCCTCTTGATGAGGCTGATTAGAGTATCCTCAAATTGATGCTAGATAATCTACTCTACCCTCCATATTTCATCTTGCATCTGGTGCTCTCGTAATCTGTATCCTGGCCATGTCATATCTCACTCCTTTTCTTCTATTTCTTGCTCAAGCAGATTTTATGCCGCTGAAGTTTTACTGGCTTTGGAGTATCTTCACATGCTCGGTGTTATCTACAGAGACCTAAAACCAGAAAATGTCTTAGTTCGTGATGACGGCCATATAATGCTCTCCGATTTTGACCTTTCCTTGCGATGCACAGTCTCACCTACCCTGATAAAGATGTCCTATGATTCTGGCTCTGGAAATGCCTTTTGCGTGCAGCCAGCTTGTATTGAGCCCTCGACAGTTTGCGTCCAACCAGCATGTTTTCTTCCTGGAATATTTCCTAAGAAGAACAAGAAAAAGATGAAACATTCCAAAAATGATCAAGGGCTTCCATTTAACCGTTTGCCTGAACTAGTTGCAGAACCCACCCAAGCCCGGTCCATGTCGTTCGTCGGTACACATGAATACCTAGCCCCAGAAATCATCAAGGGAGAAGGCCATGGTAGTGCTGTTGATTGGTGGACTTTTGGTATTTTCCTGCACGAACTATTGTATGGTAAAACTCCATTTAAAGGCTCAGGCAATCGTGCCACTCTCTTCAATGTGGTCGGGCAGCAACTGAAGTTTCCAGATTCACCCCCAACAAGCTATGCAAGTCGGGATTTAATTCGGGGTTTGCTGGTCAAAGAGCCACAAAATCGCCTTGGGGTGAAGAGGGGTGCAACGGAGATTAAGCAGCACCCGTTCTTTGAAGGAGTTAACTGGGCCTTGATACGCTGCAGTACACCTCCTGAGATACCAAGACCAGTCGAGATGGAGTTGCCTGGTAAGTTTGGCGCTGTTGACACCACAGGGGTTGGTAATGTCAGCAAACGGATGCCCAGTAACACCGAGATGAAGCCTGGTGCCGGTAAATATTTGGACTTTGAATTCTTTTAGCATCAAACTTTGGCTGTGTGCTATTGTTATTTTGTTACACCATTCTGTAGTCCTGTGAAATGTGCAAGTAATGTTGTGCTCTTCTGCTAGTGCATTTTGAATACTTAGTTAGAAACGTTCTCTTCATTTTATCTGGAAATCTAATAGGTATATTTTGTTTCAGTTAGATAATTCACTCTCTCTTTGCTCATGAGTACGATTCATTTAATACCGACATACATTCATATTTTCTGCTAGTAGAAATACAGTAACCGAAGAAAAAACAGTAGGAATTAGAGATAATGAGCTTGTGTTAGGACCCTGATGCATTTGGAGTAGGATATCGTGGTATTGCCAATATAAGCGCCTGCGACGAAAATGATTTTGAGCAGCAGGATTCACTACACTACTCTTGCATGAATGACAAGAGTCTAAGGATGAACCGACGAGGAAAATGTTACAAGCTGCACCAACAGATGTAGCAAACTTGGTGGACTGTGTAAGATTATGCTTTAAAAACCCGAAACTCCTGTCTTGAAATATGAATTATTAATCATCACAATAGGACTTGAGACAGAATGATTTGCGCTTTCCCAGATGATATATGCACTTAGGTGATGTTTCATATGACGAGAATGCGGCCTGGTTTCAGACGTAACTGTGAAACTCTTCTTCTCATCCAGCTCAGAAAAGGTTAGCTCTTGAGGGGTGACAGTAATGTTATAGGCATCTGAAGCAGGATTCACAACTCTGGCGTGGTAAGTCTCGGGCGCATGCAGGTCGGTCACGTTGGTCAAGGTCCTTGTATGTGTCTTGATTTGGTGTTGGTGTTGAGAATCGTATACAAAAGAAAAGGATGGGTAGTTGAAATCACCTGGTCCTGGTCCTGCATAGTCGGCACAAGAGGCGTTTGGGTTTCCTCGCGTAATCATATTGATTTGTTCTTCTGTGTAATTTAAAGAGCATAATAGTTGTATGTAATCATCAACATCAGCATCATACACCAATCCTGGGTCGTTGGCACCTTCTGGATTAACCAAGCCTGCACCAAAATGGAAAGAGTTGACAGGTCTCATATCCGCCTCACTTACCATTTGGTTGTCAAAATTTCGAGCTGTCGTCATTAGTGCTGATTTGATGGCGGCTGGTGACCAAGTAGGGTGTGTCACACGAAGTAAAGCTACAATGCCTGCGATGATAGGGGCAGAGAAAGATGTCCCAGACACAACGGTGAAAGCCTGTTGTGCATCATGATAAGCTGATGATGCTGACAAAATTTCAGTTCCTGGTGCAAGAATATCAGGTTTTAACACCTCCGGTGTCTGTAAACTAGGCCCTATGCTTGAGTACGTTGCTACCATCGGTGCTGTTTCTCCGTGTAATAAAGCCGTGTCTTTCTCAAATTTTATCTCCGCAATCGGGTTTTCCGTCTGGTTTAAGTAAGCTAAGATCTTCAGACCCTCCTCGTACTCAACTGTTAATCCTGGCAGTGGGAACTCCTTGTTAGTCGTCTTGGTTGTTTTTTTAAGTCGTAACCAACTCCGAGCATTGTTTATCTCAACGATACCAAGTGCACCAGCATCCCGATACTGTAACGCCTTTCCCCATGCTACGGGTTCATTGCACACTAGGATTTTACCTTCTACTACTTTATTCGGACTTGAGGCTATAAAGCATTGATCGACAAGGATTAAGCCACCACGGACCATGGACCGTCCTCCATAAGCATAGGTCGAACCTGTGAAGGTTGTGCCATCTTCTAAAACAAGTTGAGTCGGGAATGTCGGTCCAGTGGTGCTTGCAGCAACGGTAATAACCCAAGGTGCAGAGTTGGTAACAGTGTAAGGACTTGGTCCTTCGTTTCCAGCAGAAGCAACCACAGGTATACCCTTCTGGATGGCCGCAAATGAACCTACTGAAAGTGGATGGTTATAGTGATCACGTCCTCCAGGAATAGAAAATGAAACCGAAAACACATCTACACCATCCTCAATTGCCTGATCAAATGCAAATAAGGGATTCCGATCAGTAACAAAGTATGAATCAATATCATTAACTTTGTAAATTGCAATTCTTGCTTTTGGAGCTAGCCCTCTTGCCGTCCCATTGAACGCACCAAAGGTGTCATTACACGCGGCTACTGAAGCAACACCCGTTCCATGACCATGATAATCCCTTGCTGATGGACCTTCACTATCTCCTGCCCTTGCTGCATAAACCTTTGCTCCAATAAGTTTATTGTTGCACTGTGTTTTATTGAAATTTTTCGCACTCTCACAAGTACCTTTCCATCTCGCCCCAACTGAGTTCATACCATGATCATCAAAGCATTCATGTTCTGGCCATATTCCTGAGTCAAAAAACCCGATGATCACGTCTTCACCAAACCGTGACGCTTTCCACAGACCGGTTTCAGGGTCGAGCCCAAGATAGTCGGGGGTCCATGTAAGCGCAAGTGTAGACTGAGGAACTAAGAGCAGGATAACTACGCTTGACCTAAGATAGATCTTCTTCATTGTTTGTCTTGTACTTAAAACTTTGAATTTGAAAAACTAATAACAACTCCGACTTAAATTTGGCCTCAGATTAAGAATAGGGAACTTCTCGTAATTAGGAAACTTCTCCTTACACAATTCTCAGTAGCAATATATACTTCAATTTTAGTATCTTGACATGTTACTTATGGAAATTGCCTATTATCGTAGTCGTAACACGTAAAAAAAAAATGTTGTCAAAAAAAAATAAAATAATAATATATACTCTGTTTTGAAAATTGTATAAAAACACAAAAGGGAATTTTGGGGAAATAATAAAAGAGTATTATTTTAATTTATTATTATATGCTGCGTTTAGGCGGTTTTTTTACTGCGTTTAGTGTGTCAGTTCCCTAATTATAAAACCATATTTCTCTCACTCTCTCCTCTCCGCCCCTCCTCTGCCCCCACAAGGTTACTCACCCAGCCGCACCATCACATCACCCACATCCCCACCATGCCCATATTCGAACGGCGTCAGCCGGACGTCGCCTTCCGACCCTCGGTGCAGGTGTATAGGTGTTTTGTTGGGGATTTGCCGACTTGGGGAATAGGAGGAGAGGGACGAAATTGATGGAATAAACGGGTTGGTCTTGATGGTGGCGGAGGGGATGGCCGAACGGCCCCCGTAGTCTGGTTGTGTCTGGCTGGAAGTGGTTGTTGGCGGGGCATACGCTGGGTACGAAGGAGAGAGGGGATGTTTGGTTGAATTTCAATTTATTATTTATTTATTTTATTAACATAAAGAAAATTAGTTAGTTTGGGAATTTCTTTTTAATATTTATGTAATTTTTATTAATAAAAAGAAAATAGACCATAAAAATGAAATTAGAGAAAAAATAGTCATTTTGGTAAATAGTTTTGCCAAAATAGCCGTTTTGGTAAATAACCTTAGGCACCATGTCTTATTTAATTTCTATCTTCCGATTTCTATTATTTCTCACTAAAATAACCGCCGGTTACGGCCGGTCACACTAAAATTAACCATGGTTAAACTTTAACATTAGTATAAATATATTTGATAGAGGTCATATATCAACTTACCATCTTATCTCAGTTGATTAAAGAGCTTTATTCTTCAAACAAATTAACCTGGGTTCAAAACTCTCTAACAACTCTAGTTTTTGAAAACTAATTCTTTACTTTATAGTTTGAGTTGAACTTTTCTTATTCTAGTACAAGACTACAAGCTATGAAAATATATTAGCGATTTACAATAGTCTTTTATCATTATTAAAAGTTCAAATTACTTTTTTCTGTAAAACTCAGGGCAACTTATTATTTAAGCTACATTTTGATTAAGTTTATGGTGTTATCAAACCACCTTGTTTGGTCAAAGAGCTTAAAAAACTTTCACAACAATACATTAAAGGGACCAAGTCCAATGTACTAATAATAGTGAAAATTTATATGATAACTCGTTAATCTTTTGACTAAAACTGGAACTAAATAACTCGACAGACACCATCTTATAAACTAAACCAAATGCAAATGAGAGATGTACGAAGAAAAAACAGAATTAGGTCACAACAATATTAAAGTTCGTTTTCTTCGTGACAATTCATACACGTTGGTCAAAAGGCAGGACAATATTGGATTTAAAACCACGTAAATCAACAATTCTTACAAAACTTGAAAAGTTTGAGAGTATAATTTGAAATTAATTGATTTGGATGATTGTTTACAAAATTTTATTTGTGAGCCTTTTTGGATCTCTGTTTGGACTGTTTCTTTACGTGTAATATGTTTAAGCTTTTGCTGGCCGGGGTTTCTAAGGTATAGTATCATTGGAGGTTTTGGTGCGACTGTGTGGATCTTGGTTTCGTTACTCCGTACCTTTTATACTCAGTTCCAAGTCCAATAATCTCAATTAAAATAACCAATGGTCATTGTGCTGAAATCGACTTGTACGCTCTTTTTCTTTTATTTTTCTCTTTTCTCCTCTATATCGGTTTTTGGGTTACTCTGAATAATAGGGAACTTTATTTGCCGTTTTAGAGCACTTAGGCGCTTACCTTACAAATAAACACAGCAGTTTGTGCTTAATAATGCCAAAAGAAAAGAAAAAATGCTTAATTAGGCCAAAAAAAAATCATAAAAGTGAATTGAGAAACTAAAAAGCGTATCGAACACCCACGTCTAGGCCTCAAATATATAATCATAGTCACATGTTCACAGAGTCACAGACATTTTACCTAAGCTTGGCATCTGATAATAATCAAGGTAAGTAATCGTTTTGTACAATCGACGATAAAAAGAAATAAATATGACCATCATCTTCTTCCTTATCATCTCGCAATTACCAGTGAAATAGATTGCCATGGAGGGCATGGAAAATAACAGTTTATACAGAAACAAAGAGTCATGGAAACATCAACAAGCATCGCGAGGGGAGCTCTTAGGTCCTGCCACAATCGCCGCACACCCGAATCGAATCGGTATCTTGATCGCCACAATTTCTTTCTTTCGATCACGTAATTAAACAGACTTTGTTTGCACAGAATTGAAGCACGGAGGAAAGAAAAAGATGAACACACAAGAACAAGGAAAAAGTGAACTAGGTAAGCCAATACACACTGATATATGATAAAGGCTATGCGATTAAAAACAAACTTCATATCCGATCCACTTCACCAATGTCAAACACTAGGCTTATTTCAGCAAGTAGAGTATATTAGAATTCAGCAAGCTAAGTAGAGTATACTCAACGGTACTCAACAAACTTAACGGAATTGACGAAAGAAACTGCGTACATCAGTGTATAGAATGATCAAGAGAGCACACAATGTTGCGAAAGCGTCGACCGTGTGCCCAGTTTGTGGTTGCCACCTTGGACGGCTCTCAGCATCCACCCTTGTGTCCATTGGTAACAGGTATGGTTGGTAGCTTGCACCTTCAAAACGCAGAAAAAAAGTGGAGTATCAAACAACAGCCAAAAAGTTTAAGCCCCCAAATGCAAAACACTAAACACCCTGATACTCACCTGCATAGTGATTGTCCTCCTGCATAGTGATATTCATCTGCATAGTCTTGAACTCACATCCGTGACGGGGTGTTGAGTTGTGGATCATTGGACCACAGTGCCCAAAAATCTGGAACCTGCCATTGATCTCTACAAATCACAACACAAACACAGTCATAATCAAACAGCAGTATCTAAATGCCCTCCCTCAGCTCCACAAACAACAACAAAAATCAAAGAGCGCAAGGTAAAACCTTGTGGCTCTGGCTCTGGCTCTGGCTCTAGCTCTGGCTCTGGCTCTGGCAATGGCAACTCCTGTGCCCAAATCTTCTGAAGTAAGTGTGTAGAAGACAGGTCTGGAACAGATGACTCTTCCTGCAGATCATAATATCACATAAAAATTAAACTTACCCAGGCAAAACTTACCGTAAAAACTGAAGGATCGTGTCCTTCGATCAAGTGTCATTTTCGATAATAACGAGGATTATATTACGAGGATATTATATTCGGTAATATTAGGTGGTCGTAGTGTTTTGCTAGAAACCAACTACGGTCTGTTGGCTTAATGATTAAGCCAACTACTAACTATTACCGAGTCCTACAGGGTCACACGCTTAGAGTCTCGAACCAGGTCTAAGACGATAATATCTAATGGGTTATTAGTTATTATTGGGCTTAGGGTTTTACTGAGTGATTAGGTTATTTACTGTATTAAATATACTCAGAGTATATATGTACAAGAGAGCTGTATTACGTAAAAAAAAACACAACATACAGAGTAATTGACTCTAAAACCTAAAAACCTAATCACACGTACAACACATCCTCCTCAAGAATACGTGAGACTGTCTCCTGGCGTTCTAGCAGACAAGACTTGAGGAATCTGGTTCGTGGACTGAGTAGAGGGGTCGTGTTTGGGATCCTGTTCCTCCTATAATCTGTGAAATTGTTACACGCATCAAAAGGTATGATTATTTGTATCGATCCTATTAATCTATGTATGCGATCTTGGGTTAGATGCACGAAAACTGTTTTCCTAATTCCGCACTTTTAGCATCTAAAACCCCAACAGTGGTATCAGAGCCAGGTTTATATACATTAATAGTGATCAAGATTAATTTTGATACGTGATGCATGTTGATTATTTCATTTCAATTTGGAATTATTATGATATGGTTTAGTCGTACAAAGTGAAATTCGATTTCGATTATTTTGACGTAAAATTATGATTTTACAAAATCTCACAAATTACTCACAAATTAGAAAATTTCGTTTCTATAGTTTTCCCAAAATTCTAATTGAACAGAAAACTTGTTTTAGGGTCAATTAGGGTATAAATCGAAATTAGGTCGAAATTGAATTGGGGAAATTTGTTTAACCAATTATTTTGTCAAAAATTTCGAATTTAAAGTTAAGCAAATTAAAATTCGTTTTATTTCATGCTTAATTTTGCAATCAAACTCACGAAAAATGAACAATCGATTTTCTTAATTAGGTTAAGAATTTTCGGAATTAAAATCCCCATATTTGAAATTCGAATTTTAATTAATTGGTAATTAAGGATTCGAATTTGTTGTAGGATTTTAATTAAATGTTCATTGGATAAATTTTAATCCAAAAATCGTTTTGGGTAAATTTTTTGGTCGAAAATCAATCAAAAAAAAAAAAAAAAAAAAAAAAAATTCGCAACTCACCTGATGGACGCCGTGGCTGGGCTGCGGCGGCGTGATCTGGGTTGATGGTGTTGACCATCGGACTCGGGTCGCGAAATCAGGTAAGAACCCCACTTGTCCAACTGTTGCAGCGCGCGCGAAACGCGAGGACGAGCGCTGAGGAAGTGGCCGCTCGGGCTAATTCGTGGGCGTTGCTAGCATCGTCGAGTGTTGGACTCGGTGGTGGAAGCTGTGGCTGGGCTGCGGCGGCGATCTGGGTCGATGGTACTGACCATCGCACTCGGCTCGCAAAGCCGGTACACACTCCCCACTACTGCAATTTGTTGCAGCCGCGCGCGAGGGCGAGGACGAGCGCAGAGGAGATGGTAGCCGGGACAGACTGGTGGTAGTGCTAGCGTCGTCGATTATCGGAATCGGCGGTAGCGGCAGTGGCCGAACTGAGCTGGGCTTGGTAGATGGAGTTGTGTTGATTGGGGAAGATGAGTTTGATCAATTTTGATTAAAAGAATTTGATTGAAATTTTTTGATTGAAATTGATTTGGGAAAGTGTTTTGATTTGCTGTGCGTGTGTTCATAGCCAAAATGAAACAAAAGCAGGCGTTGAGTACGTGTAGTGCAGCAGAAAATAAATAATAATGTTGACCAATTTGTTGGTTTAAACAATAACGTACGACTTACGATTATTCCGAATAATACCACTTAATTAATATTAATTGAAATGAAATAATAAAATTCTTATGTAATTAATTTGTTAATTATGAGCATGCTTATTTATGTGTTTAATTGTTAAATGCTCTTTTGTGTTTAAATTGTTTAAATGCATGTTTATTCTATTTAATATGTTATATTGAATGAATGATTATAATATGTGATATTATTGTGGAGGTGACTAATATGGCCCAAAATAGGATAGAAAATACGGTCTGCGTACCGTTATGTATTTTTTGTAATAGAAATACGGTCTGTGTACCGTTATGTATTTTTGTAATTTATTATTTATATCGTTTTA
This sequence comes from Spergularia marina, assembly GCA_963680865.1. Classification (NCBI taxonomy): domain Eukaryota; kingdom Viridiplantae; phylum Streptophyta; class Magnoliopsida; order Caryophyllales; family Caryophyllaceae; genus Spergularia; species Spergularia marina. Next base: position 22,292,526 of record OY804551.1, on the reverse strand, counting down.
CGGTCTGCGTACCGTTTATAAATTGTAATTACAAAGAAGTTGTGAGCCGATGATTGAAGATCATGGATGGGATCCAGCTTACAAGACGGAGCCTAGAAGATTAGATCTTTAGGATTAGGGGCCATATTAGGATCACATTTATTTTTCGCATTTATTTTGCGCAACTTATTTATGTTTGGTCACTAGTATCGCGCGTGTTCACTAGATATTAGGTCATACATAAAATAAGAAGACCCTAAGTAATATTGAGCTAGATGCCTTTCCAATTCAACACCTATGATGCCTTAGATTTTAGGTGATAGGTTTCGCCAAAGCGAAGTGTTATCTAAAATCTTAGGATAGTACGGGTAATTCCTTAGGGGAATTGCGTAGGTGAATTGGTTACTCTCAACAAAATATCAAAAGACAAAGTTTTGGTTTTGAGGCATAGTGATAAGGAGATAATGAGATTGCACTTATCAAACCAAGAATTATAAACGGTTATAATTAGTAAAAGAGTTTACTTACCTTGATCATTTAAGTTTTAGGGAAGGGCCAAAGTCCGCTTAGAACTTAGGTGAAATGGGGTCTTGGAATCGTTTAATTCAACTAGGGTATTTATTTTGCTGAATTGAATGTAGATAGCTTATATGTTTAAATTAGTTAAAATTATACGCTATCATATAAACATAATCTAAAATCTTTGCGTTTATTTGTAGATATCATGAATCGCGATAATTTCAATTTGCGTTCGATCCTTGAGAAGGATAAGCTGAACGACAAGAACTTCCTTGATTGGGAGAGAACTTTGAGAATAGTTCTAAGGGCTGAAGGTCGAGAAGATGTTCTTGATACCCCAATTCCTGTCCTAGAGGAAGCAGCTACTGCTGCTGACAGAAATACTGAGCGTCGAGTTAGAGAAAGATCGGTGCCTGTCACTTGTCTGATGCTGGCTGTCATGGAACCATCCCTTCAAAAGAGGTTTGAGAGGATGGATGCCCATACAATCATCACCACCCTAAGAACCATGTTTCAGGATCGTGCTACATTGGAGAGGTATGACACTATACAAGCTATAGTCGAAGCCAAGCTAGAAGTGGGAAAACCGGTAGGACCGCATGTTTTTGAAATGATTGGTTTGTTTGAAAACATGGAACGTCTTGGTGCTCCTGCAAGTCTAGAATGGGCAACTGACATGATTCTTCACTCCCTTCACAATGGTTTTAGAACCTTTCGCATGCACTATAACATGCAGGGAGCTGATAGACCTCTGGCTGAGTTACATGGGATGTTGAAAGCTGCTGAAAAGGACTTAAGGCCGGAACCTAAGAAAGAAGTTCTTACGGTCACCAAAGGAAAGGGTTTCAAGAAAACTGGGGCTGCTGGCAAGAAATATGTGGCTGGCAAAGGGAAAGGCAAAATGGTTGCTGACCCTAAGCCAAAACCCACTCCTGCTCCTGAAAAGGAGAGGATAGCTGCCAATAGCAAGTGTTTCCATTGTAATGAAATTGGACATTGGAAAAGAAACTGCCCCAAGTACATGGAAGACTTGAAGAGTGGAAAAGTAGTCAAATCCACTAGAGGTATTTATGTTATAGAAATTAATCTCACAAATTCTTCTTCTTGGGTATTAGATACCGGTTGTGGTTCTCACATTATTTCGAATGTGCAGGGTCTCAGAAGAAGTAGAAGTTTGGCAAAAGGAGAGGTAGATCTACGCGTTGGAAATGGAGCACGAGTTGCTGCTTTAAGCGTAGGATCATATAGTTTACTATTACCCTCTGGTTTAGCATTAGAACTAAATAACTGTTATTACGTTCCTGCAATTACCAAAAACATCATTTCAGTTTCAGTTTTGGATTCTGAGGGTTATTCATTTAATATTAAGAATAATTGCTGTTCTATTTATATGAATGAGATGTTTTATGCCAAAGCAAAGTTAATTAATGGTCTTTACATACTTGATTTAAAGAGCCATATCTATAATGTAAATAATAAACAGCAAAAATCAAAAGATTCTAATCTCGCTTATCTGTGGCATTGTCGATTAGGTCACATTAATAAGAAACGCATACAAAAACTCCAAAGGGATGGGGTTTTAGCATCGTTTGATCTCGAATCTTTCGATATTTGCGAATCATGTTTAATGGGAAAAATGACAAAGTCACCTTTTACTGGAAAAGGAGAGAGAGCTAGTGATCTATTGGGACTCATCCATACTAATGTATGTGGACCAATGAGTACACAAGCTCGAAGCGGATTCAGTTACTTCATTACTTTTACTGATGATTTAAGCAGATACGGGTATATCTACTTAATGAAACAAAAGTCTGAATCATTTGACATGTTCAAACGATTTCAAAATGAAGTGGAGAATCAACTTGGCAAGAAAATTAAAACATTACGTTCTGATCGTGGTGGGGAATATTTGAGCCGAGAATTTGATAATCATCTAGCAAATTGTGGAATTCTTTCACAATTAACTCCCGCAGGAACGCCACAATGGAATGGTGTGTCTGAAAGGAGGAATAGAACCCTATTAGATATGGTTCGCTCGATGATGGGTTTTGCCGATCTTCCAATATCCTTTTGGGGATATGCTCTCGAGACTGCAGCATTTACACTTAACAGGTCACCATCAAAAGCTGTGGATAAGACACCATACGAGATATGGACAGGAAAAACTCCTAAATTGTCTTTTCTGAAAATCTGGGGTTGCGAAGTCTATGTAAAACGGTTACTGTCAGACAAACTCGGACCCAAATCAGATAAATGTTTCTTCGTGGGTTACCCCAAAGAAACAAAGGGTTACTACTTCTACAATCCAAACGAGCGCAAGGTGTTTGTTGCTCGTGATGGTGTCTTTTTGGAAAGAGATTTCATTTCCAAAAGGGCAAGTGGGAGTAGTAGTGTGTTTCTCGAAGAAATTCGAGATGAGCAACAAACGGATGTGGTTGGTCCCACATCAGAGACGGGCTGGCCGGATTCCACCGTCCCTTCGGGGAATGTGGAACAAGCTCAGAGGATGGCGTATTCCACGCGCGAATCCTCTTCCGTCCCACTAGAATCTAATTCTAACGAAGATTCACAAGATGTTGTGACTTCTTCTCCTGTTGCTAATAACCCACGTAGATCGAGTAGGCCATGGGTACCGTCGAGAAAATATGTGGATTTTCTTCTGACAGAGAGTCACGATATCTTACTTTTAGAAAGTGAAGAGCCTACCACCTATAAACAAGCTTTGATGAGTGCCGACTCCGTAAAATGGCTTGAAGCCATGAAATCTGAGATGGATTCCATGTCTGAAAATCAAGTATGGGACTTGGTTGATTTGCCAGATGGGGTAAAACCTATCGGTTGCAAGTGGGTTTTCAAATTGAAAACAGACAAGGATGGAAACATAGATATTTTCAAAGCAAGATTAGTTGCAAAGGGTTTTAAGCAGATTCATGGTATAGACTATGATGAAACTTTCTCCCCAGTTGCAATGCTTAAATCCGTCCGGATACTCCTAGCGATTGCAGCTCATTACGATTATGAGATCTGGCAGATGGATGTCAAAACAGCCTTTCTTAATGGTTATCTGAAAGAGGATGTGTACATGACACAACCTGAAGGTTTTGAGGATCCAGATAATCCTAGTAAAGTATGCAAACTTCAGAAATCTATTTATGGATTGAAGCAAGCATCTCGGAGTTGGAACCTTCGCTTTGATGAGTCGGTCCAATCATTTGGCTTTCTCAAATGTGAAGGAGAACCCTGTGTGTATAAGAAAGTTAGTGGGAGTGATGTTGTCTTCTTAATCTTGTATGTAGATGACATACTTCTCATTGGAGACAATATTCCTATGCTGGAATCTGTAAAGGTTTGGCTTGGAAAATGTTTTTCAATGAAAGATTTAGGAGACGCAGAGTACATTCTTGGAATCAAAATCTATAGGGATAGATCCAAGAGGATGATAGGACTGAGCCAAGGAACTTATATTGATAAAGTTCTTAAGAGGTTCGGCATGGAAGACTCTAAAAGAGGTTTTCTACCTATGCAACATGGCATACGTCTTAGCGAGACTCAGTGTCCTAGAACACCTGATGAGCTGAAACAGATGAGTTCGATTCCTTATGCGTCAGTCATAGGATCGATCATGTATGCTATGATTTGTACTCGCCCAGATGTTTCATATGCTTTAAGCGTGTGTAGCAGATACCAATCACGTCCCGGTGTACCGCACTGGAATGCAGCTAAGAACATTCTGAAATACTTGAGAAGGACTAAAGATGATTTCTTAGTGTATGGAGGTGAGGATGAACTTATCGTTGAAGGATATACCGATGCAAGCTTCCAGACTGACAAAGATGACTCCAGATCCCAATCTGGATATGTTTTTCGTCTGAATGGAGGAGCAGTGAGCTGGAAGAGTTCAAAGCAGAGCACGGTGGCTGATTCTACAACTGAAGCTGAGTACATTGCTGCTGGTGAAGCAGCAAAGGAAGCTGTTTGGATGGTGAACTTTATTGGTGAACTTGGTGTTGTTCCTAGTGTTGCTAACGGAATAGACCTTTATTGCGATAATAATGGTGCTATTGCTCAAGCAAAAGAACCAAGGTCACACAGTAAAGCCAAGCATGTGCTCAGGAAATTTCATATCATTCGCGAGTTTGTCAAACGAGGAGATGTGAAACTTTGCAAAGTACATACGGATGCTAACATTGCAGATCCGTTGACTAAACCTTTACCGCAATCAAAGCATGATAGTCATATTCGAGATATGGGTATCAAACACGTTGGAGACTGGCTTTGATTTTGTATGATTTTGAAATTATGAATTTGTTCATGGTTTGATTTATACACTACGATTATGTTTGTTATTATTGTGAAACGTTGTTTCACGATCTATTTAATTATGGTTTAGAAATTAAATATTGTCCGAAATAATTTACTATTTCAAATAGGTTTGTCAAAATGTTATTTGACGAATGAAACGCTATTTAGTGAACTGAAATTATAAATTGGATTTGAGTCCCTAGTATAAGTCATTTGTAATGGACAGACTAATGACACGGAAATACTAGTTTGTAAGTTGATTGATGGTGCTGTTTCATGGACCATAGGGACATTGGATGTCTAGTCGATTACATGGATATATACTAGATAGCATATATTGGACTGACCCACTGTGCAATTCCGTAAATTACATTTGAAATTCGTACTGATTATTATGGTAAATTCCTTAGACATGAGTGCATCATTTCTCCTATGAAAGGATTGGTATGTCTTTGATCTTGCTCAACGTCATGCTGTAAAAGGGGACTATAAAGGCAATGATTGGGGCTGCTAAAAATTGAGTGGGAGTAATGGGTGTACAAGATTGGAGAGTCCTCCTATGTGATAGGAATGGTGTCCAGGCCACTTGAAGAGTAGGAACCGAAAATGCATGGCCGTGCTCGAATGGATTATATGTTAATCATTCGTCTTGCAGTTCAACTCAGATTTCAAGGAACAATTTGATTGATGATATGAAGGATATGTGATATCGCAATATATTCAAATTAGACACTAAGAGATGAGGGAATTCATGTGACACACTTGCTCTAGGACAAGTGGGAGATTGAAGGATCGTGTCCTTCGATCAAGTGTCATTTTCGATAATAACGAGGATTATATTACGAGGATATTATATTCGGTAATATTAGGTGGTCGTAGTGTTTTGCTAGAAACCAACTACGGTCTGTTGGCTTAATGATTAAGCCAACTACTAACTATTACCGAGTCCTACAGAGTCACACGCTTAGAGTCTCGAACCAGGTCTAAGACGATAATATCTAATGGGTTATTAGTTATTATTGGGCTTAGGGTTTTACTGAGTGATTAGGTTATTTACTGTATTAAATATACTCAGAGTATATATGTACAAGAGAGCTGTATTACGTAAAAAAAAACACAACATACAGAGTAATTGACTCTAGAACCTAAAAACCTAATCACACGTACAACACATCCTCCTCAAGAATACGTGAGACTGTCTCCTGGCGTTCTAGCAGACAAGACTTGAGGAATCTGGTTCAGTGCTCGCGTGGACTGAGTAGAGGGGTCGCGTTTGGGATCCTGTTCCTCCTATAATCTGTGAAATTGTTACACGCATCAAAATGTATGATTATTTGTATCGATCCTATTAATCTATGTATGCGATCTTGGGTTAGATGCACGAAAACTGTTTTCCTAATTCCGCACTTTTAGCATCTAAAACCCCAACAAAAACGATTCTAACACTCACAAACAAACATCAAGAGAAATTACTCAAACAATCACAAACCCAGAAAAAATTTACCCTAAAAACCCAGACAAAATTTACCATAAAATCCAGACGAAATTTACCGTAAAAGTGTAAAACCCAGACCAAATTTACCGTAAAAACCCACACAAAATTTACTGCGAAAAATAACGATTCAAGATTACCCAGATAATACAACATTCACCAACAACGAAAAAACAAGAGAAATTACTCAAATAATAACAAACCCAGACAAAATTTACCATAAAAACCCAGCAAAAAATTTACTGCGAAAAATAACGATTCAAGATTACCCAGATAATATAACATTCACCCACATCGAAAAAACAAGAGAAATTACTCAAATAATAACAAACCCAGACAAAATTTACCATAAAAACCCAGCAAAAAATTTACTGCCAAAATAAGTTCACTTGGGTAGAAACAAAGCTTAAAAGCGTTTCAGAGCATTACCTTGGGAGAGTAAGTAGAGTCGCCATTTTCACCGGTGCCGCCATTGAAATCAGTCGCCATTCTTTCTCGAAGAAACAGAGTGTTCTTTTTTTTTTTTTTTGTTTGAGAGGAGAGAGAGGGAGGAAATGTTGTGTAAAAATTTGGGATGGGACCAGATGGTTTATTTATGTTTCTATTTGGTTCTGTTATGTAGGAAGAGGGAATAAAAAAAATAAAAAAAATGGGAGAGCGTATTATATACACCAAAGGTTCCCAATCAATGTGATTGATACTCGAATGCAATAACTGATAATAAATAAATAAATAAAACAAAAGCACCATCAACCACCACCCGCGACTCCCTGAAACACCAACCAACATCGACAACCCATCAGCAACAACAATAACGCCGGGAAATTGCCACCCATTGGCCTCAATACTCTTAGTCTTGGTCTCTTTCCATAAATTCCATTTTTACCCTTCCACGACCCTCCTCCACCCAAATCTGCGGCCGCCACCGACCATTCACCACATCCCGGCCCCAATCCACCTAAATCCGGCATAAGACTTAGTAACCCCTCACATTTAGACCTCATTGGGGTTTGTTTTCGTTTCGTGGTTGGGGTGTCGAGTAGTCGGGGATTAGAAGCGGTGGTTATGACTTAAAAGTGGTGGACTGGTGGTCAATGCGAAAGAGAAAAGTGTTGAGGAGGACAAGGCAATGAGCGTTGATGGCTATGAGTTTGGCGGCCTGGTTGTTTGGTGTCAAGGGTTGTGGATGGTGGTTGGAACTGGTGCCGCGGTGGGCCCGTGTTGAACGTTGCTCGGTTGGTGGGATGATGATGACTGATCAAGAGAGTGAGTGAGGGTCAAAGGAGTGGGATTGATTTGTCAAGTCCAATCACATGTACTGCTTTGATACTCCACTACTCCGTATTTGCTTAGATGCAATGTGTCACTATACTATACTAGAGCCGATACATAACCAAGTGTATGTGTATCAGCTTCTACGATTTTGGTGTTGCGCCATGCAAAATCTCTCGTGTGCTTTGTAAAAATGTAGTGCTACGTACTATAGAACCAAGAAAAGTTCATTAAGAGATTCACCATTAAACCGGTTCTAATAGTATAATAAGATGTCACAAATCGGTTAATTAAATTTAAAACAAAAACAAGCTGCGGTATGAGTGAGCGATTTTTTTTTTTTTTTTTTTGACTTGTTATGTACCTTTTTGGAAAATGGATTAATCAATCAGTGTACACCCTCCTATTATGGAGATATTTCGAGTATAAGATGTTCATAGAAAGGCAAAGGAAGGTTACATATCGGGTTGCAAGTCTTGCAACTTTGTGAGGCCTTATGCGAGAGCACCGCTCGCAGACGTTAATAATTGAATCTAATTATAACTAATTCTCTTAGGGGATGTTTGATTCATCATTTTTTAGGAGATTGAAAATAGATTCACTATCCTCCATTTCCTTGCATTTGTTTTCATTTTTTTTTCAACCTCATTCCAACCATTTTTCCAATCCCTCAAAATGAAACAATAACACGCCAATTCATCACCTGAGTCGGAAATAGTTACGTGTGGCAGCTTGCAAGGCTGTGACTACTTCCGATTCAGGCGATGAGTCAGGGTGTTACAGAAACACATCTAAGGGCCCGTTCGGTATCATTGCCGTTTTCAGTTTTTAGTTTTTTTTTGCGTAAAAAAATTAGTTAAATTAGTTACAAAATTAACTTTAAATTGTTTGGTTTTATAATAATCATATAAAAAATGAAAACTAAAAATTGAAAACTACTTTTTTTGTTTTAAAAAAACGGGACTTTGGTTTAAAAAAAAAAACAAAAACTGAAAACAGAAAACGATACCAAACGGAACCTAAAGCAACCCATTCGAATTCTCTTTACTAAATCCTAGCAATTTTCTCACTCCTCACTTCCCCTCTCTGCTCCCACACACCAACCAACTTCACCGGGCTACAACTCCACCACCACCGGAGGTACACGCGCCGCTACATATACCGCCGGAGTCACCCCAATCCAGCCGCTCTTGATCCATCGTCGGTCTTATTGCCCACCCCGTCGTCCTTGTTTTCATGTTTTCTCTCTCATCTCCTCTCTCTTCCTCCTCCTCCCACTCCCGCGTCGGCGAGCTCACAACCGTGGCCTATCATCACTACCACCTACCCTCACCATCCGCACCACCTGCCCTCACCGGCTCTACCACCCTAGGCCCACCACAGTGCATGAAAAGAAAAAAAAAAAAGAATTAAATGCTAGATCTACACAATTTGAATGATATCAGGGAAAAAAAAATATTTGCATGGATATCTTAGTAATGCAATTTCGATTGGATTGGTGGTAGTTGTTGTGGTCTACGGCTGCGATGGGGTGGTCAAAGCTGGTAGCAGGGGATGAGAGAGAAGATATGAGGTTTGAGGTTGTTTATAAAATTTAAATTGTGAATTACAATTTTTTCCTCTTCAAACATTATATATTTTTTTTATTGATTTGATGATGAAGGCATGCATGCATGATGTGGTTTGATGATCATCTGGGAAGTCTCATCGTGTTTTTGCGTGTGTTACAGGAAGAAAAATATGATTTGTACAAGAAAGAAATCGTACACACGCAACAAATTAAAAGGTTGGTTTTTATTCCTGGGTTATTTTGTTGCCGATGTTTTGATTTCATTTGCTTCTAAAAATGTTTATTTATAGTAAAATGTGTTGAATGGATTCATGTTACCGCATTGCTATCCAGAAATGTGGCCTTGGTAATAATTTATTGAAAATATGAGAGTTGGTATGGGTTGTATTAATGGAATTTAGTGTCTCGATCTGTTTCGTAGTTATTTCTTTCTTTGGTTAAGAATCTCACATAAATGAACTTGAGCGTCATACTTAATCATGTCTGAAATTCGATTGTGCACAAGTTGGGTGATTGATTGTAAGACTGTGAAGCAAATTGTGAATGTCCTAAATGCCATCATTGGATCGACGATAGTGTGATGTAAGATGTAAAGGATGTGATTTATAGAGCAGTATCATATATTCGAGAATCAGTTGTGATTTATGATTTGCATAGGTTGGCTCTTTATTTTGTGATATTATTGATATATGATTTGCTTAGTCTCTAACAAAGTAACAAGTCCGCTAAACTAGCAATGCTGACTAATCTGCATAAAAGATCTCGGTTTCTGAATAGAGCTAAATAATCTGATGTGGTGACCTGCATGGGGGGTTGTGAATATCTCAAAGAGATTGCCGGCTAAGGTGCATACAAGAACATACATTTTGACTCAGCGCAAACTTTCAGCTACTAGTTAGATTTGAATTAATTTTGTGATTTAGGTTTTTAGCTGCTTTCTCTTTGGGTTCTTAAATTTTGATTGTGATTTGGATTTCCGATGATATTGGCTTGCAATTTGATTTATTTGCTTGGTAATAATATTGTTAGTTTGACATTTGCGGACTATCTTCAGCTGATATTTCTACGATAATGCTCTTAATTGTTGTTTTGACTAGTCTTTTGAAAACTGGAAATCACTACAGACGTTGCAGTGGAACGGGAGGCAGAGGGTGATCATTTTCTGGTGGACATGTCACATGGGTCAGGTAGTTCTCTTATCTATTTGGTAATCCAAAACTTCCACTCAGAACGAAAGGGTTTTAGAAGTTGAACCATATTCTCTTAATGCAATCCGGTGATGCCAAGAATTATTTTTGAGCATCAGATGCAACTTCTTACGAATCTGAATCTGTTTTGTAGTAATCTTATATGGCTTTACTGATAGAGGCGAGTGAAGTTCCATTAATTAATATGTGCTGATCTGTGAGAATTGAGTGCTTAGATGCCCTCTTTGCCGCTTTTTGAGCTTGGAGCCGTTAGATGTGTTGATTTTATGATTCCCTATTGCTCTCGTAGCCGATCAAGTGGCAAATATGATCACTCTCAATGGTTATTTTTGGATCTGTGTAACCAAGGGGGCTATGGTAGCTGGCTTCTAGGGCATATTATATATGCAATATTGCTGTATTACTTGATTAAGGTTTTTTAATTAAATGTAGAGTGTCCGTCTTGAAGACATGGCACACATTGGTGAAAAATGGCTATAATGCTTCTCTGCAGAAAATTGCAGCTATGCGTGCTTGTGCTGATGCTCAGATAGCTTATATTAAACGCCTTTTGAATTTCTTAAGAAACAGGTTAGCTGATTCCATGCCTGCCTAATCTGAGATTGTTTACATTGCTAATATAGCTTTCTTCGAGATTATAAACCATTCTGCTACAAGATTGGTGTGTATCTTGAGAGATAGAGAGTTTTTGTAGACCAAGATGTATTGCACCCAATGCTGTGGATCTTATCCGCTAGAGGGGGTAGAATTTATTTGTATCATGTCCTTTTTGTTTATCTATTTAGTCACCCCCCTTGTGTCACTTGCTAGGAGTTTCCTTTAATTTCCCGTTTTACTTTTACTTATCTGGAGCCTTAAACTTCAACACTATCAATATATGTTTGTGCCGTAAGGAGGCTATTGGTTCTAAGAGACGATTTGTCCCGTTTAATTTACAGTAGCCATTGTTTCTTTAACGTTAAATCTGTATCCTTCTTCATGTTCCGCAGAAGCCACAATTGTGCATTTCCCTGTTTTGATGTTTATAATATAATCTGCAAGTCCATCTTTATCGATACATAGGAAGGGGTTATACGCAACACCTTACAAGCCACGCAACCAGGTAAGACACATTTGCATGTGGTAGGAGAAGCTCAGAGAGGCATGATATCAAGCATTACACCCACTTTAGTGGGGTTTGAACCTGAGACCAAGTGGATAGAATTCCACCCTTTTGACGATTGAGCTACACCCTTGCGGGCCTCCAGGCTCTTCTAGATCTGTACGTTTGTGGTCTGGATCCTGATTGATAGCGATACTGAGTTCCTGATTGATGGCCATATTGAATTCTGCCCATTGATTCGCCCGGCCACGTTGCCCCACTCTCCATTAGTCATTCTCCTTGTTCTCTCCGCTTCTTTCCCAATTCTCATTCCATCCTCGATTATTTTTTGCGTAGTTTGTGAATTGTGGTGATACTGAGTTCCTGATTGATGGCGATACTGAAATGTTTGACTTGTTTGCGGTCTGAATCCTCATTGATGGCGATACTGAGTTCCCGCTCATAAGCAGTCTGAAATGTAGCTCTCTTTGCCATAATATTAGCCAGATTACGTTAGGCCAGGGCTATTGGTGTTGTAACACTAGAGCGGGTGTTTTGCCAACTTTTGTGTCTTCTTGTTAAATATTGGCTCCGGACATTCAATTTGAGTGCGTAGTTTACCGCTGATTTCGTGATTGAAATTACTCCATAATTATGGTTGGATTAAGGTCCATATTTATTAGATTTTGTTGAATTAAGCCATTATTTATTAAGAATGACTAAATTGCGGACTGGATCCTGTTTGATTTCTTCTTCGTTTGATCAATATTTGAATTAATAGGTGAAATTAGTTTCGACTTATGATTTCTGATACTATACTTGATTTTTTTATTGCAGGGAACTTACCCCAAGGTTCTATACTCTTCTGGGAAAAGAAAGCCCGAGAAATTAATTATGTTTAGGTATATGCTCTTGCCCCTTTGATTGGTGCCAAAGACTGGCTGTATCCTAAAATTTGTTTTACAAAATTTGCCTCCCAACTTTGTTTGCCTTAGCTATGTTAGGACAAAGTAAGTGAGTCACAGTTTAATCAAGCCTTGAACACTGAATTGACCAGTTCAATGTTTTGAACTCTATTTCTTACGTTGATTGTAGCTAAAATGTAAAAGATTTTTACAGCACCTTTATTGGTCACACTCTTTCGATACATCTGATTTCTTAAGTCTGCAATTTTTTCTGGGTATGGATGCATCACATGGACCATTGATGCATTCTGATGTGCCCTATATTCCTACAGCATATCTATCATTGTCATATGTTTCTTAAATTTTCCCTTTTAGTAAATGTCTCTTTCAAAAGATTTATCAGCACCAATACCACCATAGTAAGGGCCCTATTGATTAATGAAGTACGAGTGAGAAAAGGCGGTATTTGCACCGGAGTGTGTATTTCACAGTACTACACAGAGTCTGTGATCAGCATGAGTCAGCTAAAATAATCTGCATATATTTCTTCTTTTTGGGTTATGGACGTGGGACTCGGCCTTTAGAGAGTAAGAGCATAAAAATAAGACTAACTAATAGAGCATGAAATACCACTGTTGTTTGGGATCGGCAGGTATTATGGACTATATGTATTTCTGATCAGCTTCAGGGGCTAACTTTAAAACTGACCCCTTGTGTTCGCTTTAATAACTCCTGCATGTTATGTATCTAATTCATGAACTGTGGTTATCAAATTATCAATAGAAGAATAGCAAGGTCTCAGTTCCTAGAGGCCAACTTGTCATTACTAACCCTCTTGTCTGCTTCTCTTGTTTAATGTTGATTTATGCCTGTCAAGGCTACTGTGTAGGGAGCATTTTCTTTCTTCTCCTTTTCTTCTTCGTTTAATGTTTGTGAATTCTGCTTTGTTTGTTGGTTTTGGGTGTTACCGAGTAATTAATTATCAATTCTCACCTTCTAATCTGATGGTGGCTAAAGCGGTTTTTGTCGCTCTTCAAAACAAAAAATTGCTTATGATAACTGGTGTCCAGATTTATATATTGAAGAGACACTGTCAATGTTATGGAGACAAGAGCTCATTAACTGCTGGAGCCTTTATTTTATTATGCATGCTTTGGGGTGGTTGTGTCGTGATTCATTTCTTTCAGTTGTTTGTGAGTGGATGATGATCCGATAATAGCCTGCCTCCTATATACCTCCTTCATTGCCTTCTTAATCTTTGCTTTTTGGGATATAATGGAATAAGGCAAAATGGCTCATAAAACTGTCCGTGCTTCTTATTTTGTGAAGTAGTAGTCAGTCGGTGCGATTTTCGAAGCAATTTTCATTTTGGGTCATCCGTGCACAGCGTCTCTATGTTTCAATAGGGGTAAGGCTTGCGTGCGTCCGACCCCCCCTTACCCCGCCTTATGGCGGGAGTTTTAAGGCACTGGGGTAAAGATGTTGTTGGGTTTTATGCAACAAGAAGGGACTGTAATTGTTGGAGCCGAACAATGTCGATCTCCACGAGGGGGTCCTCAACCGTCTCGTCCTTATACCTGCAAGGAGAAACTCCGAGCCCCGAGCCGTAGCCCGGGGCGGAGCCTCCGACGCCCAAGTCAGAAGTTGAGGCATAGAGAGAGAAAATGGTATATAGAGAGAGAGATTGGAACATTTCCCCCTTTTCCTAGTGGAATGAAGGGGGGTATATATAGTGGTGGTAGAGGTCCTAGGAATAATCCAAGGGTACCCCTATCAATCTTGGCCCTCCATTATGCCTTAATCCGATGGTTGATATCTTTTTGACTTGATTGCATCACATGGGCCTTTATTAAGGTACACTGACCTAAGGGCTATGGCCCAATACCAAAATGGTACCAACAGAGCCCCTCGGAGCCTGGTCGCGCCCTTCCTTGTCGACAGGGGCAGACTCGTTAGTGGCGACTGGGGTACGATCCCTGGCCGCCCTTTGCCGAGGTGTACGCTGTGGACCTTGGTAAAGCCATGTGATGTAACGTACCCCTTTCGAGGTTGCTCGAACCATGTGGGTTCGAAATTTCACCCCTGAAATGGGAGTAAGGGCTCGAACGATACATGGTTCGAAAAATTCGCCGTTTTCGAGTCCTCGATCCCATGATTAGGGAGAGCTCAAAAATTTCACCCCTTGGAATGGGAGTGAGGGCTCGAACTATGAATGGTTCGAAAATTTCACCCCTTTCGAGGCCTCAATCCCATGACCTGGGAGAGCTCGAAAATTTCGCCGTGAGGCGTGGGAGGTGAGGGCTCGAACCAATAATGGCTCGAAAATTTCACCCCTTTCGAGTCCTCAATCCCTCGCCTGGGAGAGCTCGAAAATTTCACCCCTTAAATGGGAGTGAGGGCTCGAACTATGAATGGTTCGAAAATTTCACCCCTTTCGAGGCCTCAATCCCATGACCTGGGAGAGCTCGAAAATTTCGCCGTGAGGCGTGGGAGGTGAGGGCTCGAACCAATAATGGCTCGAAAATTTCACCCCTTTCGAGTCCTCAATCCCTCGCCTGGGAGAGCTCGAAAATTTCACCCCTTAAATGGGAGTGGGGGCTCGAACTATGAATGGTTCGAAAATTTCACCCCTTTCGAGGCCTCAATCCCATGACTTGGGAGAGCTCGAAAATTTCGCCGTGAGGCGTGGGAGGTGAGGGCTCGAACCAATAATGGCTCGAAAATTTCACCCCTTTCGAGGCCTCAATCCCATGACTTGGGAGAGCTCGAAAATTTCGCCGTGAGGCGTGGGAGGTGAGGGCTCGAACCAATAATGGCTCGAACCCTACGCCTTGTGTCTCCCTTGCCCGAGTCCCTACTCGAGGCATCTTGGCTTGAAGAATCATCACCCCCTCGCGGGGGATAACGGTTCGCGGCTGGTGGGTGTTTCAATACTAGGGGTCGAATATCTCACCTCTATCTCCTCTCTGCGGGAGGGTTAGAAGGGGTTCCGCGTTCCCTCGAATGGGAGTGCGACTCACTAGCCCCAGTCATTAGTTGACAATCTATCGAGTAACTATTCTTGGGGGTGCCTCGGTTCTACCATGGGTGGTGGTATACTTGCGAGGGATATTAGTAGTTTGATTCAGCAAACCGACTTTCTTTTATGCTTGGTCGAAGCCCGCCTCTTGGCGGATGCAATTCGAGGGGAGACCTCCCATCGGCCTCCCTTTTTCCAAGTCGAAGTTTAGGGAGCTACGGGATTTTATCCTTCGTAGGCGAATTCGTTCTCTGCTGAACTTTTTATTCGACGTGAGCCCTAGTTGGGAACACGTGTCGCTACTAAGGTGGGGCAACTTCTAACCCGCTCCAGGTAATTGTTTTGTATAACAATACCTTCGACCTTAGTAGGGCAATTTAAGGACTCTTGTCCGCCAAAACGGCTCGAGTGACTCGCCATTTGGGTGATTGCACTCGCATCACCTCTAAGGAGGGGCATAATGCGTACCTTTGTACGCCTCGAGTGGCTCCCCATTGGGGTGACCACACTCAATTCACCTCCAAGCGAGGGATCGCGTACCTTTATACGCCTCGGATGGCTCCGCGCATGGGTGGTTGCACTCGGCTCCTCTCTAAGGAGAAAATTGAAGTGTAGTTTTGCCTCCGTGATGTTCTCGCTTGGTTCGTCGAATCCTAGTAATATGCTCAAATCGAACGTATAGGTCGAGGCCAACTATCATGCTCCGGTCGGGCTCCTCAAGCCGAGTCGTGCTCATAGGCGAGGTCGATAATCGAGCCCCTCAAGCCGAGCTATGCTCAAAGGCGAGGTCGATAAATCGAGTCCCTCAAGCCGAGGTACGCTTCAAAGGCGAGGTCGATAATCGAGTTCCTCGAGCCGACTACTCTAACCGGGTCGGGATTTCGCATATCGAACGCCAGCGACCACTACACGAGTGGTGTCCCTGCATCGGGTAGAGCTTTTTCCATTAGAAAGGCGTGTTGACCGAGTTCTCTCTGTCGACCACTATAAGGGGTCGGCTCCCATGTACCCAACAACCACTCTAGGCTGACTGGCCGAGGGTCAGGTGTCGCATACCGAGCAACCCGTCGAAGTCGATGCCAATTTTACCGAGTCGAAGTCGAGCGCTCCCAGGCCAGTAATACCATGTCGAGCCATGACATTCGAGGCTGTCAGCTATACCGAGTCAAACCATTCGAGGCCGAGTTAGGATCTGGGTCAGCTCTAGCGCACGGAGCGACCAATGGAGGCCGAGGCAATGGCGACTGCTAGAGTGAGCCCGGCCGCCAACATGGGCTCGTGCTTCAAAGTGATTGTCGGACATATAACTCACCCATACTGCCGTCGAGCTTCAACGACGAGCCCCTGCCGCCGGTGAAGCTCTCGCTTCCGGGTGAGGTGCTCACCGAGGTCGCGGCAAGTAGTGGTTGATTTCGAGGCTTCGAGCTACTACTTCAAGCAGATGTCGGGTCCGAGCGGCCCTCTTCGAACGCTCTGTACTACTAACTCGACTGACTCGAACGCTCTCGAACCAAATTTATCAGTACACCCAAGCTCTCCATGAGAAATGGCGAGGGTGACCACTTTGTAGGTTGTCTCATGCACCATTCGATTACTGTAAGCCGAAGGTCGGCTCTCGCGTACCCAACGACCACTCTAGCAGAGGGTCAGGTCTCGCATACGACGCGACGAGCCAAGGTCGGCTCAACTGTATCTAATCGAACCACTCGAGGATGGGGTCGGGGTCGAGGCCGAGGTAACGGCGACTGCTAGAGGGGGTCGAGCTCCCGCTCAAGACCTGCCGCCAGCGGAGCCACATGCTCTTGGAGCGACGCACACCACCCAATGGTGAGGCATTCGCCCACAACAAGAACAACACGCTCCTCATTGCTTCGAAATTCTTCATTTCCTTCAACATGTCGATCGAACACTAGCATTTCTACAAATACTTGGTGCGCGACATTTATTACAGCTCCTGCTCACCAATCGATCAAGTCCAACACTTGGCCTCTCTCAGCCACTCAAAGGGTATTGGGCTCACGTGCACTAATCGAGGCCGACTCATCCAACGACCACTGTTGGTCAGGGGTCGACTCTCGCATAGAAAGCGAACTTATAAAATGACCACGGTGGGTCAGGGGTCGACTCTCACGTAAGGAGCGATCACAGCTTATGGAGTTGCTTCGCACGGGGTTGCCTCGCATGTAGGGAGATGCCTCCAGCGAGGGTTCCTGTTCTTAGGTGACGCTTCGACCGAGGTCGAGCTAGCATTCGTATCATGTCAGCTCAACTTCAATAAGTTTTTACTAACAAACTGAGTCGAACTGCTACTCGAGATCGTGAGTCAGCTCTAGTGTGCCGAGCAATCATTCGAGACCGAGGGCCGGCTCTATCGAGCAGCCGCTCGAGGCCGAGGGTCGACTCAAGCATACTGAGCAACGACTCGAGGAGTTCGAACTCTCACAATAGATCCGCCGCCAGTGCGGGTTCCTAATTCGGGGGCGACGCATCAACCCAGGGGGACGCGTTCGCGCACCACGAATACGAGGCATTCTTCATTGCTTCGAAATATCAGCCCACCAATCACTCAACCTGCCGCCGAGCTTTAACGGCGAGCCATTGCCGCCGGTGAAGCTCTTGCTTTCCAGTGTGAAGGTACCGAAAGTCGTATAAGGGAGTGCTCGGAGGTCACTCTGACTAGTACTGTATAGATGTATGTTTGCTTTACTTTGATGACGTTGGCTCGACTGCTGGAATCGGCGGAGGGGAGGGGGACTTCCAGCCTCATCTTTAGCGATCTCTCGCTATAGGGCGGCGTCTCGCGACCTTCCCTCGCTCTCCGTCTTTCCGTCGTCGGTCGGCTCCTCCTCGAATAGCTGGAACGACTCGTCCTCGTCGAGCCCCAGAGAGTCCTTTTCTCCCTTATGGGGAGCGGCCTCATTTGGGGCTCGAAGGTCCGGGCTCATGCGGCTCCCATGGCTCGTGGTGGCCCAATCGGCTCGCGATGCGTCGCCTCTCATCTTCGGACCGCTAGAACGGCTCGTCCTTCTCGAGCCCCAGTGAGTCGTCTTTTTCCTTATGGGGAGCGCCTTCGTTTGGGGCTCGAAGGTCCGGGCTCCAGCGGCCCCCCACGGCTCGTGGCGCTCCAATCGCCTCCCACGGCTCGTGGCGCTCCAATCGCTTCCCATGGCTCGTGGCGCTCCAATCGCCTCCCAGGGCTCGTGGGGCTCCAATCGCTTCCCATGGCTCGTGGTGCTCCAATCGCCTCACAGGGCTCGTGGGGCTCCAATCGCCTCCCACGGCTCGTGGGGCTCCAATCGCCTCCCACGGCTCGTGGCGCTCCAATCGCCTCACAGGGCTCGTGGGGCTCCAATCGCCTCCCACGGCTCGTGGGGCTCCAATCGCCTCCCACGGCTCGTGGCGCTCCAATCGCCTCCCACGGCTCGTAGGGCTCCAATCGCCTCACAGGGCTCGTGGGGCTCCAATCGCCTCGAATGGCTCGTTAATCGATAAAATCGAAGGGAGGTGGTTTTTTGTGGTATTCAATGGGTACCACCACTCGTCCCCACAGCCGGCGCCAATGTTGGAGCCGAACAATGTCGATCTCCACGAGGGGGTCCTCAACCGTCTCGTCCTTATACCTGCAAGGAGAAACTCCGAGCCCCGAGCCGTAGCCCGGGGCGGAGCCTCCGACGCCCAAGTCAGAAGTTGAGGCATAGAGAGAGAAAATGGTATATAGAGAGAGAGATTGGAACATTTCCCCCTTTTCCTAGTGGAATGAAGGGGGGTATATATAGTGGTGGTAGAGGTCCTAGGAATAATCCAAGGGTACCCCTATCAATCTTGGCCCTCCATTATGCCTTAATCCGATGGTTGATATCTTTTTGACTTGATTGCATCACATGGGCCTTTATTAAGGTACACTGACCTAAGGGCTATGGCCCAATACCAAAATGGTACCAACAGTAATAGATATAAGTTGCTTGATGAAGGCTTCTTATGATGGTGGCCGACACTCGAAATAGAGTATGGTGAAATGCAACCTGAGCAGAAGTTTTTTCTTAGCACAAATCATGCTAAGGGGTGTACTAGCCGTGCTGGCTATAGTTTCGACCACAGTGATGGTTCAGAGCGCCCAACGACAACAATCTCCATTATTGAGTTTCAGGCTTGATAATTTATTTACAAAAAGGTCAATGTGACCTCCCCTTATCTCAAGTTTACAGACTTTACACCCTGTACCCTTATAAGGTCTCTGTGATGATTAATCTGCGCTAACTATGTGATGTTGCATTTTGAATTGGTCTTTATTGAAGCAAACCCGCTTTTACTGATACAAACTTTTGGTGGTATTTTGGCAGATAATTCATGGAGGGTTGAAAAGGCTTCTTTTTTTATTTGATTTGCTCTACCAAAGCTGGCCACTTGGACATCAATTATCTCTGAGCAGTTATGGTAACCAAACTCTAAATTTTCGTCTTAGTTTTATGAATTCCTAGCTTTTGTGCTTGGTTTTGGTTTGCAATAAGTGGATTATGGCATGTATTGAGTATTCGTAGTGATAAAATTTGATCATTTTACTTTTTTTTGTCTACATTTATTTTGTTGATGTTCACTTTGTGTGTTAAGATGTGTATTTGTTAACAGTGTTAGCCTGAAATCTGTGTTTTTATGAAGCATGTGCAATTTATTCTTCTCCTATGCACATGTGTGTTAGTTTGATCTTTTGTTGGTTTCCACAACTCATTCTTTTATTAGTTGTATAAGTAGTACTTTTCGGGTAAG
Source organism: Spergularia marina (assembly GCA_963680865.1). Lineage (NCBI taxonomy): Eukaryota > Viridiplantae > Streptophyta > Magnoliopsida > Caryophyllales > Caryophyllaceae > Spergularia > Spergularia marina. The sequence continues at coordinate 22,272,415 of OY804551.1, read as the reverse complement.
CTGCAGTCAGGCAATACGCTACTGGCTATACAATCAAAATCAGTGTTTTACCGCCTCTTTAAATGACAGAACTCTTTTTCGTGTTTGTTCCTATGTTTTTGTTTCTTTAGAAGCTCTTATTGTCTTCTTTGTTTAGTTTTTGGTGGTTACCCGTCTTTCTATCTAAGGTAGTAGATCATGTTAGGAGTTTTCACCTTGCCCTTTTGATTAGAATATGTAATCTTGAGGCAACTTTGGTGTATGCAAACTTACTTCCTCGCTGTGAGAGCAGGAATATTTGCTTTAGTTGGAGATCTTTCTTATCATTCCTCCTATTAATGTTTGTGATTAAGAGTGGGTTAGATATATAATTCTTCAAAAGTAATCATCCATGAGGTTCCATACATTTTGGCTTTGAGAGAATGTTGTATGTGAATTTCTGAGTTTTTTAGCGTGACTTGATTTTAGTTGATTCTCCTTCTCGTTTGTTTCGATAATTTGCACGTGGGACCCCTCGAGACTATAGCGGATAACTGTGTTATAACCCTAAAACAGTATACTTCGCATGTCACCCATTGTTTCAAGACTTCCTTTTGTTGAGGCTTGTTGTCTGCTTTCATATAGTAGAAATCGAGCATATAAGACGGGCACTGCAGGAGTATTCAGTTGTGCTAACAAATTTATGGTCCTGTTTATGATTGCATTTGTTCATAAAATGATATAGAAATGATGTATTTAGCTCAGCGAATTTAGAGTAACTAATTTGGATTGTTCCTGGTCCCAAAGGGACTCGCAAGGGCGATATTGAGGTAGACAGATGTCGTGTTCATGGTCTCCTGGGTATTGTGTTGGATAATGACGGTGGATTTTGATGCTCGGTTTGCCGAAGGCAATGACTAACAATGCTTATTTTCTTTTTCTTTTTTTTTTTGGGGGGGGGGGGGGGTTGGAATTGCACAGTTAAAGAGTTGTTTTGGGTTTGATACATTTTCTGCAACTGATGTGAGAAGATTTGTGGATGAGGGTATATTCATTGGGAGTTTGAAGAGGCATATTGAAGAAGTCATCCCCAAATTATAAAAGAAGCTAAATTTAGAATACTTTGCAGTTTATGCTTGATTAGCACAACAATGTTTTATATGATCTTGGGATTTAGTGGATTCGTAATAGCTGAATGTTGGAGAGGATTTGCATGTTCTTTTGGTTTATGAGGATTTAAGCCTGAATTTATGGTAGTATTTTTAATTGCTTTTGTTCTTCCTTGTTAGTAGAGTTACAATCTAGGAGTGATTTTTTAGCTTAGGGCTTTAGAGAGTAAGAATTTTGAATTGGTTTTGGTCTAAAGGGAGTCACTGGGGCGATATTGATCAAGGTAGACAGATTTCGAACTTGATCATGGCCTCATGGCTCATGTGAGTCATGGGTGATGTGTTAGGTTATGAAGGAGGATTTTGATACTCAGTTTGACCAGAGTTGATGACTTTGTATAATTTTGATACCTATAACTCTTGAATAACATAAATAATGAGTGGGTTTGTGAGGAACCAAGTAAAATTGAGATTCTACAGAAGATGAGAGTGATAATATTAGATTTTCATGTTGATGCAGAAACATGTCAGGTATTTAGACTTTCGTTATGTGTTCTGTTCCTTGTGGACATTAGTCATTGCAAACCTTTTGTATTATAAAAGTTGATTAAATTGGCTAGTGGCTCTAGCTAAGTTGTCGACTTTGAGATTGGCTGACCAGTAAACATGCCTCATTCACTATTTGCGTGGTCTCAGTTATCAGGAGTCTGCCCTGCCCCTGAAACAACCAAAGCTTTCGTTTTTTTGGGATGCTCCTGGTGTTATGTGCATAGTTATTGAGTTGCCAATTTATATCATACACTTTTATCGCAAAACTACCATTAAGTCCAAGTAAAATTATTGAGTAAGAAAAGTGAAACACAGGATTATAATATTACTTAATGAAAGTGGTCAGGGGTCATACTTGTTCTTATGCGAAGTGTGACTTAGACAAAGTATGTGATAGATGTGTTTGATGTTGTGAACTTCATTACTACCATCCCCACAGCCGTAGTTTCTCTAATGAGGATCCTGTTGAGGTTACGATATGACTCATTCTTAAGAGTCGTAGTCGAGATTTGAAGGAGCTTGGCCGTTTTAGGACTTGTAAAGTTTCACGTCTGCTAGCTGGCTTCTAGAGATGAAGATATATGTTCTTATAATGCTGTAAACATTGCTACTTATTGTGCAAGCTACTAAAGCTATCAGTCATGCTAATTGTTTATTAATGAACAACCAGGTTATTGGGATGTCCACCATCGCAGACGACAAGGTGCTATTGATGCTTCTAGTTCTTGCAGAGACACATGAAAGGATCGCTTGCAGCTTGAGTTGGGAGGTAGCTTCCCTTGCTATTCTCGAGGCACTTAGATTGCCTGTTGAACATGTAATATTACCCAGAACATGCACTCCCCTTAAGTTTTCTTTTCCTTCTGCGTCGAAATGAACTCCAACAAGTTATGTAACAAGGCGGTACTCTTTTAAGCCTCCAACAAGTTATGTAACAATGTGGCACTCTTCTAAACCTTGCGCTACAAAACTACCATTCTGCTGCCTAATAGCATAAGACTGCCTATATGCATGTTCTTATGGCTTCGGAAACATAACACGTCTACGAAACATTGCCCATAAGGAACCGCGCGCACCGCCTGCGGGCCAACAGCTAGTATGTTAAATACCACCACGAAATGTCTCGCTGAATCTAGTTGGATTTATTCATCTGGAGTAATTTTCAATCATACATACAATACAATACAAGTTTAAGAATTATTAACCCCAATTTGGGTTATCTAGCCAAAAAAAGAAAAGAAAATAAACAGAAATTAAGTTGTGTATAATGAGTGGATTTGTCATCCCTATGAGTGACCATTGACTGATGGATGTATGTCAGAGAAAATTAATAATGAGTTCGATTACGTATAATACGTTTATTAATGGGCATGGTAACTTGTAAGTAGACCCGGCAAAAGTGACCCGAAACCCGACCCGAAAATTTTGACCCGAACCTGAATTTCACCCGAAATGATATCACCCGTATTTGACCCTAACCCGGTTACACCCGACCCGAACCCGATTATCACCCGAAGTCAATTAACCCGAAGTTGACCCGAACCCGTAATGACTTGAACTAAACTAGCCCGACCCGATTATCACCCGAACCCAAATAGACCCGTACTAAATTGACTTGAATATTTTGAATCCGCATACTATATGTCTAACCTTTGATTTAGTGATACAAGCATTTCGCGCCTTCAATTTTGTATCATATAAAGTGAGTACATTATATGGCATAATGTTCCTCTTTTTCACATGAAACGAGTACCTAAACAACTTAATTTAATGTTTTCCATCTATATTTGGTCAATCAATCGAAAATAAATGTAAATAGTACAAATCTTATCATTATTTGTCTCGATTTTTCAACTAAACCCGAATTAACCCGACCCGTATGAACCCGACCCGAACTAACCCGAATAATTTGACCCGTACCCGAAATTGACCCGAAGAATGCTAGACCCGAAGTGGCCCGAACCCGTCCGAACCCGACCCAACCCGAAGTGGCCCGAATATTGTAGTACACCCGAATTGACCCGGCCCGAACCAACCCGACCCGAATGACCCGTTTGCCAGGTCTACTTGTAAGATCTTTCTAAGTCATGTTACCTTTAATTTGTTGCTTAATCGATGGTTGTGTAGGGCAATGAGATGAAGGTGCACTCCTTTAAAGCTACATTAGTATCGCTACCACCATCAATGATAACATTGCACAGCTTACCCTTGACGGCTTAACTTTGCACTGACTACGGAAAAGTATACATTGTTACATTGTCTTAGTTAGGTTGATCATCCATATGAAGAGAACGATGTGACACTAAAACCTTATGATTAGGAGCTTCAAACACGTCTTCCTCAACATGACCATATTACTCATCCGTTTGGTCTTCAAACACAAAGTCTCTATCTTATGCGTTAGTAGCAAACAACTCATCACGCACTTTAACAGCATCACACAATGTCACTATCCTCTTATTTGGACACGTGTTTTGAAAGTGTCCAAACCCTATCTTCGGACATTCGCCGCCCCTCCCCCGATGTTCGCCGCCCCTCTTTTCCTTGATTCCGCCTCTCCCTCGAAATTAGTCGTGGAAAATGGAGATAATGGCGAAGAATAAAAAAGCGACGGCGTCGCGTATGAGCGGAGAAGCGGTCGCTGTAGACGCGAGATCACGGTGGCAGTGTCATAGAGGTGATCATGGGCCGGGCCGGGCTTAAGGTAAAAAAGTAGGCCTGATGTGCGGGTCAGGCCGGACCGGGCTTTTCTTTCGGGCCTAATCGGTCAGCCCAAGCCCGGCCCTTTCGGGCTCGTTCGGGCTTTTTAAAAAAAATTATGTATCACCTAATTAATACGTTTTTTTTTATCACTTTACACATTAATATTATCTACTACTTGCATATTTAGTTTAATAATAAATTATTATACATTTTTGAAGAGGTTTTTGATGTTATTTTCATAATTTACAATATTTTATTTTATTAATAGTAATATTTTTATTATTTAATATGCTTTATTCACTACATTTAGCCTAATTTTGCTACATTGAGTACTTTAATTACCAAATTCGTTATAATCTGACATCATTTACACTAGTTTACATAACTTAGGTTTATAAAATTAAAAAAAAATTGTGTTTATTTTTAAAAGCGGGTCGGGCCAATTTCCGGGCCACGAGCTCGGCCCAAGCGTATGTGATTTAATGAAAAATTCCCGAAGAACAAATTATCTCTAGTTTTTCTAATAAAGTGATCTGAATGAAAATGGAATTAAATTTATGTGTCATGTATCCTAATACGAATGACTATTATTACGACTTATTGTAACACCCTGACTCATCGCCTGAGTCGGAAGTAGTCACCTATGGCAGCTTGCCAGGCTGTGGGCTGACCTCACAGACCAACACGGGTCCTTCCGGCGCATTTTGACCTCACTCGTGCGCACCCTGGGAAACTTCCCAGGAGGTCACCCATCCTGAAATTACTCTCAGTCAAGCACGCTTAACTTGGAGTTCTTATCACATGGGCTTCCTAAAAGGAAAGTCGACTTTGTTGGTATGAGTAGCACTGTCAATCCTTTTAAGCACCTCATATGAACCCCCTAATCTCATAGAAACCTCCTCTGAAATCTGGGGTATTACACTTATATGGTCCAGAAGCACCATAATCATTTGTTATGATATAAAAGGTGTCAATTAATGAAAGGTGAGTTAAGAAGAAGTATAAGTAAAACGGGTAAGATATTAAACAAATTGCTAATGAATTTGACATTTGTTATTTGAAATCTTTACCTCCTGGAGAAGGTTAGCAGATATATCATGTCGAGTAGACGATAGTAATATCATTTGGATATGCGCATGGTAAGATTCGATTGCTGTACTCTTTTTCCCTTCGGTTAGGTTTTTATCCTACTGGGTTTTTCCTACCAAGGTTTTTAACGAGGCAGCATTATACGCGCACATATTACCACTCCCGTAATATAAGATGACGATGCTGCTGGTCTATTTATCTTCCAAGTTGGAACAAGAATGCGAAATCCTAATTTGGCGAGTTATCCAAGTTGAAGCAATATTGCCACGAGAATTTGAACAAAGTACAAGTTTCAAGATCTCAATAAGGCGTATCCAAAAATGTCTAATTTACCAATCAAGAAGTTCAGTGTCAAGGCAATTAAATCAATGAAGTTTTCAAGTGATACAATCATCAGGGGGAGTAAATACGCGTTGCACTCTTTTTTCCTTAGCCATGGTTTTGTCCCACTGGGTTTTCCAGACAATGTTTTTAATGAGGCAACCTCAAAAGCATATTTTGAAGAATATATGTATTCTTTTCTTCACTAGTTCCAATGAGACATGTTTTTAAATTATGTACATCCAAGAGGGAGTGTTATGGAATAATATAGATGGATGTACATATACTACAATATTTTAGAGTGTATTTCCTATATTGTATAGACCTATATATATGTACCCTCCCTCATAATGATAAAGTAGGGTTTTCTCTACTCTCCATTCTTTAACAATTATGATAATAATTAGAAAAAATCAACCCTTACCCCTTCATTTTTCTCTCTCCTCCCCCCTTTCCCCTTTCCCTTCCCTGCCAATCACCACCACGTACTAACTTACAAAGTAGGTTAATGTGTATTAAGGGGGATAAGTTAATGTTTAATGTGTAGTTAGTATGTTAATGATGTAGAATGGTTGCTTAAATAAAACACTAAAAAGATTCTCTAATGATGTTATGAGGGAAGAAGCAAAAAAAGTGTATGGTGTGCTGTTTTCAAAAGTACTGGGGTACCGTGTGCACTAAGTTGGAGTACAGGGGTACCGTGTGCAAACCCCCAAAGTACAGGGGTACCACGTACATTTTCCGTAATAACATTATGGGGTGTTACAATAAGGAAATTAATTTTTGTTTTTGTTTTACAGGGGTCATCTCACTCATATGTGTTGTCTACTGTTTACGAAACCCAAGCTGTCGGAAATTTTAGGTCGATCTTTGGCTACCAGCAAAGTAGCTAGACGGTGGGTGTGAGTTAATGCATTTAAAGAGAAGAGAGAAAAATGCAATGGCAAGTAAGAGTGCGTACATTGGTGTGTTTGAACGATATGGAGAGTTATCTCTTATCTTGATGAAAGACGAGAGATAAGAAGTTAACTTCAACCCTACAATGATGTGCTCCACAGTGTATGTCTCAATTCATATGGTGGAAACCACGCTAGTGTAATAAAGAATCAATAATCAATCTAGAAAATGTTAGTGTGAGAAAAGTACAGTGACATCTAAGAGTACGTACAGTGGTGTGGTTCAACACCATTTGATATAACTAACTCTTCATTTGCACTTTCGCAGCACACATGTAGCTAACTACAACTCTCTCGTTTCTCAAATAGCTCACTCACTCCTATATAATATGTTATTACGGTAATCAAGCACGATTTAACTTTTTTATTAAGTTAATAAAGTTCGAGAATAATTAACTGTCAAAAATAACATTTTTCCTAAGATTTTTTTTTATTCCAAATAAAACTTTTTCTGTCCCTGTATAAAAGCTTCATTGCGTTATGCACAAAGACTAAAATATTTGGGTTTGTTTATATTTGTTGGAGATAGTGTAAGTTTTGTTTATTATTTATGGAGATGGTGAGTGGCTTTTTTTTGGCATTTTTTATAGTAATGTGACACTTGTTTATTATTGTTAGAGATAATTGGTAATTTATTACTCCTTAATATTTTGAGAGATATTGAAGTGTTTATACAGTGGTGTGGTTTAATGAAATGGATAGTTAACTCTTAACGAAAGAGGAGAGATAGAAAGTTAACTTCAATCCTCCAATGATGTGCTTCAACAAATGGAAGTTCAAATGGAGAGTTAACTCTCCAACACCATTTGATGTAGCTAACTCTCCATTTACACTTTTGCAGCACACATGTAGCTAAGTACAATTCTCTCGTCTCTCAAATACCTCACTCACTCTTATATAATATGTTATTACGGTAATCAATCATGATTTACCTTTTTTATTAAGTTAATAAAGTTCAAGAATAATCAATTTTCAAAAATAACATTTTTTTCCTAAAAAAAATATTTTTTTTATTTTAAATAAAACTTCCTCCGTCCAAGTATAAACATTCCATTGCGTTATGCACAAGGCTTTGGGTTTGTTTATATTTGTTGGAGATATTGTAAATTTTGTTTATTATTTATTGAGATGGTGAGTGGTTTTTTTAGTATTTTTTATGGTAATGGGACACTTGTTTATTATTGTTAGAGATAATGAGTAATTTGTTTACTCCGTATTATTTTGAGAGATAGTGAATTGTTTATACTGTGGTGTGGTTTAACGAAATGGATAGTTAATTCTTGATGAAAGATGAGAGATAGGAAGTTAACTTCAACCCTCCAATGATGTGCTTCAACCAATGGAGAGTTCAAATGGAGAGTTAACTCCCCATCACGATGTAGCTAACTCTCCATTTTCACTTTTGCAACACACATGTAACAATTCTCTCGTCTCTTAAATACCTCACTCACTCTTATATAATATGTTATTACAGTAATCAATCACGATTTAACTTTTTTATTAAATTAATAAAGTTTGAGAATAATCAATTTATAAAAATAACAATTTTTTCCTAATTTTTTATTTTATTTTAAATATAACTCCCTCCATCCAAGTATAAACACTCCATTGCGTTATGTACAAGGATTAAGACATTTAGGTTTGTTTATATTTGTTGGAGATAATATAGGTTTTGTTTATTATTTATTGAGATGATGGATTTTTTTTTTAATATTTTCTTATGGTAATAAGAGACTTGTTTATTATTGTTAGAGATAATGGATAATTTGTTTACTCCGTATTATTTTGAGAGATAGTAAACTGTTTATACGGTGGTGTGGCTCAACGAAATAGATAGTTTACTCTTGACGAAAGAGGAGATATAGGTAGTAAATTTCAACCCTCCAATGATGTGCTTCAACAAATGGAGAGTTCAAATGGATCACCATTTGATGTAGCTAACTCTCCATCTGCACTTTTGCCGCACACATGTAACTAACTACAGCTCTCTCGTCTCTCAAATACCTCACTCACTCTTATATAATATGTTATTACGGTAATCAATCACGATTTAACTTTTTTATTAAGTTAACAAAGTTCGAGAATAATCAATTTTCAAAAATAACATATTTTCCTATAAAAAAAAATTATTTTCCATCCCTCCAAGTATAAATACTCCATTGCGTTATGCACAAAGATTAAGACATTTGGGTTTGTTTATATTTGTTGGAGATAATGTAAGTTTTTTTTATTATTTATTGAAATGGTGGTTGATTTTTTTTTTTTTTTTTTTGTATTTATTATGGTGATAGGATACTTGTTTATTATTGTTAGAGATAATGAATAATTCGTTTACTCCGTATTATTTTGAGAGATAGTGAGCCATTTAGAAAATTTGTAAATGGTGTGTTTATACTTTGACACCTCGAAAAGAAAAATTGGGTGTTTAAACTTGGACGGAAGGAGTCATGTTATAACATGATATAATTTTGATTTCTACTATTTTTATGTGATATTGAAAATATCTAACTTATTGTAATTATTTACAAAAAAAATATTGTAAAAATGAGTAAAACGTGAGAAAATGTGATAAATAAATACAACTGAATCCACTAAAAGTGGGGTAGAGAGTTAGAAAGGAGAGTGATAACATTATAGTGGTTAAATAAGGTATGGACTCTCCAAGAAAATAAAATCTGCTTAAGAGTTAGTGCTTCATGGAGAATGTGTTTTAGCGTTGTACATGATCTAAGTGATTTTACTGAGTACGAATATACGATTATGAATGATGTACGTAATGAATTGTTTATAATACCATATGAAATGACATAAATTGTAACACCCCATATTTTTGGGTTACTTGAATTGTACGAAGTATTGGGAGAATCTCGTTTTAAGGGCGTAAAAATCTATTTTGGGAAATTAGGGTATATCTTCCGTTTAGAGACGTTTTCCTAATTGGGCAACTGTTGGGCGAAATTACCAAAATACCCTTACTAAACCCTTTCTACTTTCTACAAAAGAAAAAAAAAAGACAAAACCCTTCCCCTCACTCATTCCTAGACCTGGGCAACGGGGCGGGGCGGGGCGGGTCAGGGTCACTCTTAGATGGGGCGGGCCGGGGCGGGTCACCAGTGTGCTATGATGGGCCGGGGCGGGTCATGACCCGACCCGACCCGACCCGACCCTTGCCAGTTTCAGCCCCTCTTCATAGACCCCTCTGTCTTTCGCACTTCCTCATTAGCTTCAATATCTGCTCCTCTCCTTCTCTCTCCTTCCTCTCTCTTTGTCCACCATATCTCACCAAAGCCAAAATTCAGCCAAAAATCCTCTTCAAAACATCCCAATTAATATGAAAAATGTAGATCCAAAATATTTCTCTCCTATTCCATTATAAGTAGAAGGATAACATAATAATATTAATAATAATATCTCATTCCAAATAATTGATAATTAATCTTCATGAGGAGAGAGAAATGTAAAGCAATGAAGAAAAACAAAATGCAGAACCTATATTCAAGGAGAGAGAAAAGAGAGGTGAGATTTCTGTAAAATTTAACTTCTTCTGACCCTTGTTTGCCCCGCCCCGGTTAAATACATTACGGGTCGGGCCTTAAGAGGGGCGGCCCTTTTTAGTGACGGGCCGGGTCATGACCCTGTAAATCAGGGGCGGGTCACGGGTCATTACTGGGTCCCCGCCCTGTTGCCCAGGTCTACTCATTCCCGTCGCAAGAGAAGAGCAAGAGGAAGAGAGGAGAGCCGAGAAAGAGAGAGAAGAGAAGAAGGAGAAGAGCGGCGCCCCCCCCCCCCCCCGTGCCCGAGAACCGCCGCCGGCCGCCCGTCGCCGCCACCCGCGCACCACCGCCGACCCCCCCTTTTGCCCTCTCTCTTGGGTTTTTACACCAAGAGTTGTAAGTTTAACCCTTTCTCTCATAATTTTCAGATTAGGGCTTCTAATTTATCATGTTAATTGAAGTTAAAACATGATTGTAGTGTTGGGTGTTGTTTGTTTAGATTATGATCATGCTTAATATTGGTTTTGATGCATGAATTATTGGGTTTAGAATTAGGGTTCTTATGATTGAGATTACGATGATTTAATGATGATTTTATGATTGGAATTGTGTAGTATTTGGAGGAATTGATTATCATGGTTCAAATAATTCATGGTTTTAATTTGGGGATGAATTATGATGTTCTAATGGTGAAAAATATATTCTGTCCAGATCTGATCTTGCCCTAATTTGAGTGTTAATATGGTTGATTTGATGATTTAATAATGGAATTGTGTTGTTGGTATGATTGGGAAGGTGATGTGCGAATTTGGTATCGCTTGGAGATCGTTTGGGCATTGAAATCTAGTGGAAATCTTGTTAGTATGTGATAAGTATGTTGATCATGTTTTGGTCTATGTTGATTGGTGGTGTGATTTGAACTACTAGCTATGTCGGGTTGAATAGTGGAAGTGGTTAGTGATTAGTGTGTTGTTGATTGATTTTAGGTTGTGTGTTCGAGGAAATACCGTTCTAAGGTCTTGAGTTGATCTTGTGATTTCGCTAGTAAGGTAAGAACGTTGATCACAATCCTCTTGACTAATCATTATCTTTTTTGATACACTAATTCGCTTGAACATCATATATTCTTGCTTTATACGTTCATTCTCATTATCCGTTTCGCTTGTACCTAATTATATCATTGAGCATATTTTCCGCCCATCTTATCAATGTTCGTTTGCGGTCTTTCGACCACCATACTCCCCACGGCCTTCGGCCCTCTTGCCTTCCTCGGCCCTTCGGCCTCTAGCCGAGACCACGACTCGGCCACTCGGTCGAGTGGTGCGTATGTTTGTCGCTTGTGTTTTTGTTTCGCTTCAAGCATCTATCGATTATGATCATTATAATTTGTATCGTCAAATAATGCATCTTTGAATAACGTATGTAAAATGGATGAAAGAAAATAAATGACTCCACCTAGAGTACGATGGATTCGGCTCGACCGATCATCGTTTGATATACCTCTGATCAAGGTACGTAGGGTCAGATTAGCTACCGACTTCCTAATAGTCTTCCTCCTAGATGGGAACTCGTCCTACAGGCCTGTCTTGCGAGGGGTGTACACACTCGGGATTATTGGGGCGATAATTACAACTCTAGCTCAAACAAAGTTCGTTAAGTGGGGGCTATGGGGTAGGACCCTGGCCGAATGATTAAGTAATGTATGTATTGAGCGACGATGCTCTTTTGATAATGCACTCTGTTGCTATTAATATTCCTATGTTATAACGTCAATTCGTTCTTGTTAGCTACGCGCCTCAAGGCGCGTATCTTATTTGTTCTTTATATTTGTTAATTCTTACTCAGCCTGTGCTGACGTTCTGTTTTTTGGTTCGTCCCTACCGCGTTCTGGGGCCTATGTCAATCTTCGATGGCATAGTTGACAGGTCTTGATGATATGGTTGCATGCTTACGAAGCTGATCATGTTGGGGTTTTCGAAAGACTTTGTTTTTATCTCAGACTTCATTTCGTTTTGACTATGTAATTTGGGTTTCGTTTTGAGAACTATAGCTCGACATTTAAAGACTTCCGCTGTTTTATTTTCCGTTGGTTTATTGGAGTTGAATTTCTAGCCTAGCAATTGACTTGGTAGTCAATTGCGGCGTGACAATTCTAAATTTATTTCTATTTATAGTTGGTCAAAGTTTAGGGTTGTTACAGTTGGTATCAGAGCCAGGTTCAAAATTGAGTTAGTACCTGGAACGGGTCCGATTGCTAAGTCACCTTACCGGATGGCACCGGTGGAAATGCAAGAGCTGAAGAAACAACTAGATGAATTGGTGGAAAAGGGATATGTTAGACCAAGTGTGTCACCTTGGGAGCACCGGTCTTATTTGTAAGGAAGAAGGATGGAACAATGAGGCTGTGTATCGACTATCGAGAGCTGAATAATGTCACCATCAAAAACAGATATCCCTTGCCCAGGATCGATGACCTGTTTGACCAGCTTAAGGGCGCAAGTGTGTTCTCAAAGATCGACTTGAGGTCTGGGTATTATCAATTGAAAGTAGCTGAAGAAGATGTACCAAAGACCGCATTTTCAACTAGATATGGACACTATGAGTTCACGGTAATGCCATTTGGGTTAACAAACGCGCCTGCAGTGTTCATGGATCTCATGAATCGCACCTTCAGACCTTACTTGGATAAATTTGTGGTAGTGTTGATTGATGATATTCTAATTTACTCCAAGACTGAAGAGGAGCATAAGAACCACTTGAGGATCGTATTGGAGATTCTGAGAGAAAAGCAATTATACGGTAAATTCTCGAAGTGTGAATTCTGGTTGAATAAGGTAGCCTTTTTGGGACACGTAATATCCAAGGACGGAGTTGCAGTAGACCCAGGTAAGGTCAAGGCGGTAAAGGATTGGCCGACCCCAAAGAATGTAACAGAGATTAGAAGTTTTTTGGGACTAGCAGGTTACTACAGGAGATTTGTAAAGGATTTCTCTAAGATTGCTAAACCAATGACGACTTTGATGAAGAAGACTACAAAGTATAAATGAGATGAGACTTGTGAGAAAGCCTTTCAGACTCTAAAGGAACGGTTAACCATGGCGCCAGTGTTAGCACTACCTGATGAGAACATACCTTACGAGGTGTACACCGACGCTTCAAAGAATGGTTTAGGATGTGTCCTAATGTAGAACAGGAGAGTGATCGCCTATGCGTCTAGGCAACTCATGCATTATTCACTATCCTACTATAGTACCGTTTGCAAAATTTCGGCGCTCTACATGGTCAAAGTCTTGAGGGATGGCGTTTTGGACTAAGTGTGAGGGCTAGTTCATCACTGCCTTACTGGGGCTATTTAAGGTAGTACTCCAACCCAAAAGTTGGTCCTTTACTTCGTGATGTAGCGATAGAGGGATTAGCCATACCAATAAAAATGGATTGAGATCCATTGGAGTTGAAAAATAACTCTACATGTTAGAGTTTACTTAAAAAATAAAATGAACTTTACCATGTGCATTGATCTCTTACATTTATAAATACATTTTCAATTATATTTCCGATTTATAGTAAACTCTATCAACTCTATGAAAAATAGTTTCAGGGGATCTGAATCCAATAAAAACATCGGTTTTTGGATAATTTCTTAATTTATGCAAAGTGAAATTGCTCCATCTCGAGGAGGTGCCGTGTATGGCTCAAGTAAAAAATAAAAGTTTTGACACTCGATGAGCGCGAATGAAGGGTTATTAGATAACGTCTATCTTCTATATGTCACCCAGCCTAGCCCCTATCTCAAGCTAACAAAACTCCCTCCGTCTGACTTGTTGGTGCTATATTATTAACATTTGAGAGCGGTGCGCAATTGTCATTCAATCTATAGTAACGAGCAGCATCAAACCAAAACAATGAATTATGCTTGTTCGTTAGCAAACAAGCCGAACAAGTCATAATATGTGAAGCCGGTTAGTTTTACCTTGAGTATGACAGTATTCGAATACTCGATAAATCCAATTATACGTTAGTGTTATTTTTTTATTTTTTTTTTTTTGAAGTAAAGTGTTACTTTCCACCCCGTCAAAACAGCTCCTCAGGGTATTGCGAATCTTCTCACTGGAATAGACTCGAGATTAAGCACAACAAACACTTAGGATCAGTTAATGACTCAAACAAAATATTTTAAAAACCAGCAATAACACCAACATTTCTTACTTAGGGGATTAATGTTCACATTAACGAGAACAAAAGATTTGTAACGAGGAAACCAATAGAGTGATTTTCACAATTTCAAATTTTATTTTTGCGCCTCACACTTTTAAGTTTCACTACTTAAACTACGCTAATGTAATAAAGAATTAAAAATCAGTATAGAAAGTGTTAGTGTTGGAATCACCATCGACACCCAACATTTCCTCCTTTGTAACGGTAAACAACTCGTGTGAAGTGTTTCGTTTGTAAGTATAAATAGGCATGCTTTATGCGACCAATGCTGGTTAAAATATTTTATGAATCATATCTACGAAAGAAAAGAACAATAACATCCAAGAGTAGAGTGGTGTGGTTCAACAAAATAGATAGTTAACCCTTTGACGAGGAGAGAAAAGAAGTTAACTTCAACCGTCCAATGATGTGGTTCAACTAATGGAGAGTTAACTATCAATCACCATTTGATGTATGTGCTATATGTGGCCCCGCAAATACTACTTGTCGCCCCATTTTCCTCAATTTTTCCACTTATGCCCTTGGCTACTCTTGCACTCTCTCTCTTTCCTTTTTTTTCTCTCTAAAATCATGTTTAACATGTTTAGTACATTAGATCTTGAGAAATAAAATGAACAAGGGAGATGAATCT
Organism: Spergularia marina; assembly: GCA_963680865.1. NCBI lineage: Eukaryota > Viridiplantae > Streptophyta > Magnoliopsida > Caryophyllales > Caryophyllaceae > Spergularia > Spergularia marina. Next base: position 22,257,390 of record OY804551.1, on the reverse strand, counting down.
ATAAATGATTTAGTATATATCATTACATTTTAGTACTTAAAAATCTAATTTACGTTGTCAAAAATGAATTTTTCGGAAAATTACATTGACATGTGAAAAAAATATAAGTACTTAGAACCGTACATGTAGAACACATGCTCTTACCTAGGTCCTTCCATGTAAAAAAACATGTAAAGACCTAGGTCTATACATCTGAAACGTATGTAACGACCAAGGTTCTTACATATGAAGAACATGTAACGACCTAGGACATTACATGTGTAACACATGTATCATGTATGGACTTAGGTCAATACATGTGTTTTACATGTATAATCCTTGGATTGTACTCTCTCCATTCCAGTGGATGTTTGACTATTCCATTTTGGAGTGTTTCAGTGAGATGTTGACCTTTTCTTATATTTGGGGGGTGGGGGGGGGTTGTGTTTGTGAAACTACTGTATTGCCCTCACTTTTAGTCTTCTACCTCATCTTTCATTGGTTTTGTGGGGATTTTCTTTTTCTCTTTTCTCTCCCCCATCTCTACCCCGCTTTTTATTGGTTTTTTGTCTAAAAGTAAAGTCCAACATCTCAACGGAACAGAGGGAGGACATCTTTTTCACATGTAGTGTTTTTTTACCATTATATAATCAATGAACGATTTTTTGAAATAATGTTAAACAAACAAATGTTAAACAAAATGGGTCGGGAAAAAACTTGTTCAACAATATGGGGTGCACTCACCCATTTATAAAACAAGTACCATGACGGTTCTAGGACATGTGAACTAGTAAACAAAATCTGAAAATTTGTGAACATTAAAACCGCCAAAGATTTTGGCGGCGATTTAATACATGGGTGACGTGCACCCCATATTGTTGAACAAGTTTTTGTTCCACCCATTTTGTTTAACTTTTTTTTTTAGCACTATTTCGTTAAATTGTTCATAATCAATATGCTTTATCTTTTTATATAATTTAAATGTGTAAGTTCCTTATGACGGCTTTGGTGTTGATGGAGTTCATTATAGATATATAATTTAAAAAATACTTTTTACATAAATTAGGCCGGCATATGCTTTTCACATGTACTGACCTAGGCCCGTACATGCTTTTCACATGTACCTACATTTTTTTCCGGAAATTTGTTTTTGTGAAAAAAAAAAACAAATAAACTTGTCACCTTATTTATGACTTATCTTTGCATGTCAATTGTTATTGATAAAGTTTGAGTTTTACTTTTGTTTTAGACATATTAAGGTTGAGTTTTACTTTTGGTTTAGTGCGAAAAATAGTGGAGTGGGTGAAGTAGATAAAAGGGCAAGCTTGGAAAAAAATGAAAAAAATGGAACGATATTAAGTATTTATGGGGCAACGTATAGCATGCCCTTAAAATATTTTATGGACCACAAATCCTGTCAAAGACAAGGCTAACCAAAATTGACAGAGGCATTAGAGCACTATTATTAGTTACCGTGTTAAAACCTGTATTGGAGTTTCTCTCTCTTACCTGGTATTACCCTCTCTCTTCTCCTTTTTTTTCCTCTCTCACATTGCATTGTGGGACCAGGTATTGAGGTCCAAAACTTGGTAATACTTTATACTAGGTTTCCACTTCTCCCGCCTCTTTTTCTTCTCTCTCTTCATTATTTATTATTTCTTTTTGGCAGTACCAACTTATTATACCGGGTTGATTTTACCGTTAACAACACTCTTAATAATGGAAAGCTGATAGCTGTACCTAGAGCTGGCCACGGGTTGGGTTGAGCCGAGTTAGGGTCGAGTTAGTCCGAGTCAGGGTTGGAAAAATCCAACCCTGACCCTGACCCTACCCTCCAGGGTTAGGGCCGAGCCAGGGTTAGGGTTGGAAAATTTCAACCCTAACCCTAACCCTGCAGGGTTTGACCAAGTTCTGACAGGGTTTGACCAGGGTCAGGGTTAGAAAATCCTAACCCTAACCCTAACCCTGCAGGGTTTTGACCGGGCTCTAACAGGGTTTGACCAGGGTCAGGGTCAGGGCGAGTTAGGGTCGGGTTGGTCGATTTTCAGACTTCAAAAAAAAAAAAGGGCTTGCTCTTAATTATTATAAATTTATCCAATAAACTTATGATAATTAGGATGCCTACGTATCTCGAAAGAATCAAAGCCCACGTAGTTCTCACTTACCTTACTTACCTTACTTACCTTTGTTCGGTTATTTGATCGGTGTGTTCTAATCTTCTAAGATGCCTTCGTCATTTGATGCTCCCGATTCCGATATAGTATCCATTGTCATGAACGGATCATCTTCATCGTCACCGTCATCCTCCTTCAATCCTTGTGTTATTTTTTATGCTTGATTCCAATCTTTTTTACATACACATATTTTCACGGATTCGGGGGCCAAACTTGATCGTTTTTCATCCAAAACTCTTCTACCTGCACTAAAGGCCGACTCGGAAGCAACTGTTGAAGCGGGAACTACAAGAACATCCTTTGCAATTTTGGAAAGAATCGGAAATTGGTTGCTATGATTATGCCACCAAATAAGAATGTTGAAATCGTTGTCGTTTGTTGTATCATGCATAAATGATAAATATTCATTGATAGAAGATGTAGAATTGGTTGAAATTGTTTTTGGTTTTTTGAAAATAATTGAACTTAGATCACCAAATCTACTTGGTTTAGACTTAGATGGAAATGAAGAAGAAGAACTACCTTCTACATTGTTACCATTTTTGTCATACAAATCATATAAATTAGTAATAATAGAAATGCATTTGTTCACATAATCTTGTACGTTATATTCTTGTCCTAATGAATTGTAATAAAATTCTAACATGTTTTTCAAACCTTCGGCTTTAACACCGGGATCAAGAATAGATGCAATGCCATATATAATAGGAAATTCAGAAAAATAACTCAACCATTTCTCACGCATCAAAGTAACAACAGGCTTTAAACATTCGTAATAAGAATCATCAACAATAGACATAGCTAACACTATATTTATGCATTGTAAAATCACCAAGTGAACATTTGGTTCATAAACTTGCGAAAAAACTTTTGTAGCATCATAATAAGATTTCAAAAGATTATAAATAGGTTCGGCAAGCTCCCAACTACTTGCATTGATAAGTGCATTTGGATCGGTAGAATGATGTTCATTATACAAAGTACTAATAACTTGTCTATACTTAAGTGCGGCCCCTAGCATGAAATAGGTAGAATTCCACCTTGTTGGTGTATCAAGGCAAAATCTTTTCGCTTTCAATTGATATTGTTTGCATAATTGTTTATATCTACGCTTTGTTGTACCCGTTGTTCTAAGCCACTTAATAACTTTTCTAATAGGCGACAAAAGAGGCGAAATATAACCAATACCTTCTTGAGCGGATAAATTAATAGCATGTGCACAACACCTAACATGTAAAAACATACCATCTAATAACAATGTTGAAATATTACTTTTAATATGAACAATACAATTAGTATTAGCCGTAGCATTATCAAATGAAATAGTAAACAACTTATCAAGCAATTTAAAATCCTCACAAGTACCTTTAATACGAGTGTATATGTTAAAACCCGTATGTGACTCTTCCATAACATCAAAAGCAATAATACGTTTTTGCAATTTAAAATCATAATCAATCCAATGAACGGTAACACATATATAAGGCTCACCTTGTCTTGAAGTCCATGTATCACTAGTTAAGCAAACACGACCACTAAATGAACGAAAACATTCGATTAACTCACCTCTAGTTTTGTAATATTGTGCCATAGTACGACGCTTAAGAGTGTTTCTAGGCACCTTTCTATAAGCGGGTTGTAATGATAATCTATTAAATTCTTCAAAATTAGGACTTTCACCAAAACTAAAAGGCAATTCATCAAGACAAATATAAATAGCCATATTATCAATCATTCGTTCTCTATCATAATAGAAAGGCGTACCTCCACCGAGAGTCGGGGTCATATAACCTCCGATTTGCGTTTGACCACCACCATGACTTGATTGACCTTGCTCCGCACGCTTCGAGTTGGGGTCAACTATGTCATGTACTTTTTGTAAGTGTCGAGCTTGAGTGGTGGTTCCCCCATTAACTTGCCATTGATACGCCTTATTAATCTTTTTGGCTTTGCAAAGTCGACAAACAACTTTGAAGTGTCTTGACCCATATTCGACGGGAACTTTGTCAAAGTACAACCAAACAAAACTTGGTTTGCCACCACGTGTATTTTCACTAGCGCCACCTATATAGATGATAATAATAATAATAAGTTCTAAATTTAGATGAACTAAAAAAAAATTAAATTTTTAAATGAATTTAATCAATATAATATCACATAAATTGAAATGTACCTTCTTCATTTTCCATTGAATGTGATGGCATGGTTGATGATGCTTGTTGTGACATATTAACTACAAATAAAATTATATTAATAGAAGAAAAATTGGTAAATGAGACATAATTATAAAAATAATACAAAACATAAAATTACCTTGATTTTCTTCGGCACTAAAATTCTCCATTTTCGGATTACTTTTTTTTATATAGAATATTTTTGTTCTAAGAATATAAGTTATACAAAAATTATAAATACTATTTACTAATATCAAAATAATAATAACAAGAATATTAAATATTGTATACTTAATTTAATAGTTGTAGATTATTGTAGTAATTTTTTTTAACTGTACTTGATAAATTGAAGACTTGTATTAATTGAAAGAGAAATTTAGGATAGATAGAGTGATTGTGTGGAAATTGAAGTTGAATGGGGTGGGTATTTATAGGAATTGGTGGGTGGATTTAAAAAAAAAAAAAAATGACAAAACAGCCGTTAGGCTTTTTATGGTGGGTGAGGTCCATTTGACCGTTGGGGCTTGGGGGGAGGGTGATAAACGGCTAGAATTTTTGGTGGGATGAGGGGATGATCAAACGGCTACAATTTTCAAACAAAGTAGCCGTTAGGGTGGGTTGACCAGGGTCAGGGTCAGGGCTAGGGTTGGATCAGGGTTAGGGTTGAGTCAGGGTCAGGGTTAGGGTTGAGTCAGGGTCAGAGTTAGGGTTGGGTCAGGGTTAGGGCCGGGTTTGACCAGGGTCAGGGTTTGAAAAATTCAACCCTAACCCGACCCTACTTCAAACAGGGTTGGCCGAGTTAGGGTCGAGTTGGGCCGAGTTAGGGTTTGACCAGGGTCGGGTCAGGCGAGCCAGGGTTGAACGGGCCAGATGGCCAGCTCTAGCTGTACCTACCTGCACCAATTCTTACAAAAAAATCAGATTTTGCAGCTCAGAATTTCTAACTTATCTTTTTCCATCACAAAACACAACCTATATATACTATACCAATTCTACAATAGCTACCAAGGTTTGGTAGCCATTGTAAGAATATGAAATAATGACCATTGATTATATTGACTAAATCTGAACCATTAATCGATTTGACCCCAAAAAAAAAAAAAAAAGTAAAAAACAACTCTACAACCATCTCCCCTTTTCTCTCTCCTCCCCCTCCCCAACTACAGCTTCACCCACCCTTTCTGCCCCACCAGCCACCGCCACCAGCCTCCGCCACCTGCCTCGACCATCACCATGGCCCAGCCTCTCCGACCAACCTGACCGTCATATGCCATCTCCCGTCGGCTCTGCTCCCCACCCCACGACCATGCCATGTCGCCCTTATCTCCACCTCTTCTGAATCGATAGGGGCGGCGAACATAGAGGATTAGGGCGGCGAACTCAAATGATGAGGCGGCGTGCCGCTGCAGAGCTTCTTTTGGGCCGAAAATGGGATGAGGATGGAGGGAGAGAGGGGCTCGTGCAGCCTTTGAAAGTTGGGGGCGGGCGGCAATGGGTGAGTCTGTTGGTGACAGGAGCGGCCGCTAAAGTGGTGTTTGCTATAGGTGGCGTACTGACGTTGGCGGTGGAGGGTTGCATGGTGGTGTAAAGGGTAAGGGAAGGGGAGAGCGGGGAAAAAGATGAAGGGTGGGAGTTTAGGTTTATTTACTTTTATTTTATTTTTATATATTTTTTTTTTTTTCTAATGGTCAAAATATTGAATGGTTGAGATTGGTCAAATAAAATGAAGGGCTGAATTTGCTTTTCTTATAATGGCTACCAAGATTTGGTAGCCATTGTAGAATCGCTCATATATACTATACAAGTATACATGTGCTCTTTTCCTCAAACTAACGTCCAAAACCACCCCACCAATCCAATCCAATCCAATCCTTCCTCAATTCTATCAATCTGTTTCTCAGTGTTTCCGATACCCAATTCGAAACAAAATAATTATCCGGGCGCATCAGGGGATGGGTGGGGTATAGGATCGTCGGAACAAATTATGCGACCTTGGTCTTTGCGTAAAGAAAGAGATTGTTTCCGAGTGACCTCTTCTTGAAATGTTATCTGACAAACAGCATTGACGGTAAAATGAACATGAAGCTCACAATTACAACATTATACACAAAACTTGCTGTGCATTGGAGAAAAGGGAGAGGTCATTTATTGATCTGATATTCATTTCAATATGTAAGCCCCAGAAAATGAACATAAATGATAGTTATATCTCTATACAATCGAGGGTAATTTTGCTATCCCTCGTCCATAAAATATCAAGATGATGAACTTTCAAAATTCGGCACATATCTACAATAAAGAACAAAGCCAAAGCTTTTAAAAGAAGAAGGGCAACAGCCAGGTAATAAAAAAAATTCAGCCCGTTCCAAGCTAACCTTACCTTGATTACTGAAATAAGTTACCCCCAAAATGAAGGCGGAAGCGAGATGAAGGGCTGTTATTGGCTCTATTTTATGGAGTAGGAACGCGTGCATGCCGCTTCTAAGGTCTCCATGAACAATGAGGAGAAACTTGTCAATGCCTGGAAAACTCCTGGTAAGCCCGTCTGAATGTTGTTCAATGTCATTGCGCGGGTTACTTCTACTGCTTTGGTGTGCTTCAGCATCTCGTCTTCTACTCGCCTTTGGCAGGCTTGGAGCTCGAGTTTTTTCTCAGCCAGTGGATCGCGCGTGTCTAATACTTGTCCATTGTCAGGCCCGGTATCAGGATATCCAAGGCCTATCATGGAATAGTTGCTGTAATACTTCTTCTCAAGGTTTCTAAGGGATGAAGCTTTCTTCTCAAGCTCTTTCGATGATGTTTCTGTCCTTTTTTGGATCTTAAATTCTTCGCTTTGCTTGACTGAAATCACATGGACAACATTGACAAAGCTTTTGATGGCCTCTGAGGCAACAGTATCAGGAAGCCTATCTAGGGCGAGCTTCCACTCATCGACAAAGGAAAATGCCTCTGAAGGCTCCCTCGTCATACTTGTTACCTCCTTTTCAACTGGAATGAGGGTCAACTTGAACCAACCATGAAGAGAAAGGATAAAGTCTCGCTGATACTTAATTAGGCGACAGAAACTCGAGTGCCAGGCAGACACAGCTGATTCTAGGTCCCGAGTTGCTTGCCGATGAAGTTCAGATGTGGAATCTCCTTTCACTTGACGATTGATTAGACCACGCACTTGCTGAACTATTTGACTCTGAACTTCATGAAACTGGTTCATTGATTTCCACATATACATCATTCTGCAATCAGCAAATCAGATTTGAAAATTTTGAACAATCTTTAATGAACTTTAGTTATTTAGCCTTCAGAATTAAACGTAGACCTATAGCATCAAGGATCACATAACACAGACATTCATCAAGATCAAATACAAAGGTAGATGACTCAGCAGTAAGGATGTCAGTAGCCTGATGTGCGTGCTTTCAAGATTCTTAACCATAAAGACTAAGCCTAAAATTCTACTGTCATCCTTGCCCTTTATTGTTCTACAACTTCCAGGGCTTCGCCATGCTATAATCTGATACAACTAGACAGTATCAAACAAAACATCTATGCATCTCAAACTCCTTTTTCTGACAAAGCAGTTCAGCACACTGAATGAAAGGAAGTTATGAGACATAATTTCTAGACAAATTATATCACCAGCTAAAATTCCAGATGTTATTATGCTTATAGGTCCCAGAACGACCATCAAATAAAATCAAGAGCCCCAACAGCAAGTAACTGAGCTCACTTTTATCACACCACTAAAACGGGTCCACATTCAGCAATAGCCAATTCACCTAACTGCACCAAACCATTAATCATCCTTGAATCGACAGTGCAAAAAGCCCAAATAGACATGTCATGAATGATTTGATTACCAGAAGGTGGCCCGAGTGTTACAAGAAGACACCACATCTTCAATAGGAAAGACAAGTTGCAAAAGCACATGGTGACTTATTTTGTTATGTCATTATATCTACAATCATGCCGTAGACGTAAATACATCACATTTTCTCCAATCAAACATGGGCAATGCTTTAGCAAATTAACACATTTACTAAAGTAAGGAAGCTTACCCATGGCAGAGCTCAACAAGTTGCGGGATAAGATCACTGTCCCTCAGACCAACGATCGCAGAGGATGTTGTATTGACAGCTTGTGAAGTGACAATAATTAGAGACTGCAATTTCTTTATTGAAGTCTTGGTTTTGTCCAACTTGATTTCATCTTCACCTTTGTATTCTTGGTTTTGAAGAGTTGCCAACTTCTTCTCATGCTCAATTTTCACACCTTCCCGTGCCTGCAACAAGCAACAGTATTAAAAGTTAATTGACCAGGACAACAACAACAACAAAAAAAAAAAAAAAAATCAACAGGTCATCAAATTCCACAAGGTGAACCATCATAACACTGGACAGTAACAAATTATCATCAGAGACACAGTGGAGGGGAGGGCATTGTCATCAAGATAAACAACTACAAACCTTGCGAACGAACCAGTGGGCACGTCCAAGCATAAGTGTCTGACAGAACGCTCTGGTTCACGATTCCAAACAGAGGATACTAGCATTACTCCCGGTCAAAAGTATCCAACAGACTTTGAGAAGTTACTAATCAGTAATTATGCCGGAGGAAGATTCATGAGCCAGTAAGCAACAAATAAAAAACAAAGAAAGTAAAACCTTACATAATATCAACAGTGAAATATCCAACCTTCCAAGAAACGACACTAAAAGCGTATAAAATGCTAAAGTAAGATTCCAAACCAACATAGATCATTTTGTTCCAGCTTCAGAAAACTTCTTCAGGATTAAGCGAACTAGAAAATTCCACTGTCTTAACAAAGTGGGGTCTAAATCATGTCAATGTCAAGATTAAGTGGCCATGTAATGACATTTACTTTGTTGATCATGGATCCAGATAGGAAAGCAATGTGACACCGAAAATTTATCATCTTTTGCTTGAAAACTTGTCAAAAAGTCCAAAAAAAGCCACGGTAAAAGTAGACCAACACACACTAACATCGATCAATTAAGCAAAATATTTACTTAAAAGTAAAAAAAACAATCACCTTTACTTCTTCATAGAGCTTCTTCTCCCACGCCAAAAGACGTTCCAAGGTTGAACAAAGACTCTTATGACTTCCAGCTACATCTAACGCAGTCGCATCAAGGTGGTACCTTACTGCCAGTGGCGGCTTTGAAGTCCAGCTCGAACTCAAGCTGCTGAACACCCCACTCGAGTGATAAACCGTCTCTGCACCAACACCAACACCAACAACACTACCATTCATCAACAACACAACTCCATACCCAAAATCGAGATTCACATGACATCAATTAAACTATCGAAAATTTCATTCACAATATAACAATAACACATCATTGAAGATGAAAAGTTTCCAACACACCGTGGCAAACACAAAAGCAGCCTCAAAATAGCAATAACAACAACAACAACAACAACAACGAGATGAAAAATGCCGAGAGCGTCAGATGTACGCAACATTACCAAAAACGATCAACAAACAAACATTTTCTAACAAGTAACAACACAAAGAAATAAATGAATGAATGAAGAATGAGCAAAAAAAAAAAAAAAAAAAGAGAGGGAAGAGTGAATCATACTCTTGAGCTGGCGGAAGCTGCGATCGAGCTGAGCGCGGCCGGTTTCGAGCATTTCGGAAACCTGATCACCGGCAGAGGCAGCCTTATCAAAGTACTCTTGCAAAGAACCAACAATCTCTTTCAAGTCTCTATGCCGTACAACAATCCTCATATCTTCACTCCCACACACTTCCTTACCATTCTTCCACCCCATCGACGACGTCGTTGACGCCGTCTCATCCTCCTCCACCTTCTTCATCGTCGGCGCCCTCTGCGAACCACCGCCACCACCGCTCGCCACCGCCGGCTCACTCCTCATCGACGACGAATCAAAATTCGGCCGCGACACTCCGGATCTCGTCTCCCTCTCATCGTCGCCGTCAATGTGGCCGTCGCCGTCACCGTCACCGTCGTCGGTGACGTCACCGTCGGAGTCTGAGGTGGTGCTGCTGTAGTGGTCCCCCCACTCACTGCAGTGGACCTCTTCTCTTTCTCTCTCCTCCATCACCACCTCGCTATCGTCAGCGTACTTATTATACTGATTTTGATTCTGTTGCTGGTGGTTTTGACGGCGGCTTTTCGACGAAACGCTGTCGTTTTGAGGATGGAAGAATTCGGAATCAGGAGGAGAGGGAGGGTAGAAATTCTCCCAATTCCAAACGGAAGACGCCTGCGACGGCGTCGACGCGTAGTTATTATTCGCCACGTAAGTCGCTTCCGCCGCCGCGAAATCAAATTTCCCGGCGCCGTACGACGTTGGCGTAGACGACACGCTTGAATCCGACAAGATGTGCGGAACCTTCAGCTTCTTCGTCTTAACCGACGGAGGACCACACGACGCCGATAAAATATGCGGCAGCTTCGAACTCGCAATAGTCGGCGAGAATTCCGGCGGTGGCGGTGGCGGAGGACGGTGATGGTGTGAATAAACCGACGATGGAGCAGGCGACGGAGGAACGATCTTAATCGGAGGAGGCGGTCTAGGAGTGTTGATAGCGGCGGCGCCGCCGTAAGAAGGTGGAGATTTAGGGTAATTAGAGTGAGAAGGATGCGGAAGAAGAACGGAAGGAGTCTGCGCGGAGACAACAAGGAGCGGCTCACCGACGGAGAAGTCGGAGAGAGCAGAGCCGGTGACGCGAAGAGAGCGGCAGTAGTCGGCGTGTGCGGCGGCGAGGTGGTGGCGAGCGAAGACAGCGTCTTTCATAAGGCGGCGCCGCTCTTTACAGCGGCGGACGGTGTCCTCGTTGTCGAGTTTAGAGGCGGTGCAACCCATTTTTAGTTGAGTGAGGAGAGAGAAAAATAAGAAAAGGGATTGGAGTGAGGTTAGCTGAGATAGTAGTAGCTTGTGTGTGAAGCGGTGGCGCCTGATTTAATCATCATGTTTTTAATTTTATTTTTTTTGAAAGAAAATGAAAAAGAAAAAAAAAAAGAGTGGAAAAAGACAGTGGGAGAGGAAGAGATATGGTTGAGGACGTTTGAGTTGTAGTAAGAGTGACTGTGAAGACTCTAGTCTGTAGCTTAGTACTAGTAGTAGTGGTGTGTAGACCTGTCAGAACCTGACCCGACCCGGTAACCCGACCCGACCCGACCCGCATTTGAACCCGATTAAACCCGTTTTTTTGACCCGCGACCCGTATTTGACCCGAACCCGATCAACCCGAAAATTTGCGGGTCAAAACGGGTCGGGTCAGGGTCAACCCGGCGGGTCAAAGTCAAAGTCAAAGTTAAAAAAAAAAAAAAAAAAAAAAAAAACTAACCTAACATTGGCGTTTTCAGTTTTTGGTTTTTTTGCGTAAAAAATTTAGTTAAATAAGTTACAAAATTAATTTCAAATTGTTTGATTGTATAATAGTCATATAGAAAATGAAAACTGACAACTGAAAACTGAAAACCACTTTTTCTGGTTTTCAAAAACGGGACTTTGGTTTTCAAAAAAACAGAAAACTGAAAACAGAAAACGATACCAAACAGGTCCTTAGGTGTTGTTCGGTATTGCTGATGTTTTTCGTTTTTTTTTTTTTTGAGAAAAATAAACAAAACGCGTTCGGTGGATTCCGTTGCCAAAAACAAAATCAGCTTAATTCCATGATTAATCTGCCCGTTTTCTCAAACCACTTTTGATGGTTTCCAAAAACAGATTTAGATTTTTATTTTTAATTTCTTACCAGTTACCATTCCCATCATCCTATATAAGTAATATCAACGCATCCTGCACACTATCGTCGCCGAGATGCAACAATGATCGGCAACCGGCGTGACTACTATTCCGCCGCGGTATCCCCTGCCTACTACGACATCGATTTCTCTGGTCAACAACATCAATCATTAGGAGGAATCCGATATGTCTTCCGATCGAAAATCTCGGCCTCCGTTTTGCCTTGTTCCTTTTACGCCGGTTACATAATCGGAAAATGGTATACTGCGGAATTAGAATGGATAGTAGATTTGCATGTGGTGGTTTGATATGGTGGCAAGGCTGGTGGTGCGGAGGAGGGATCAGATTCGAGCTTGTTGAGTGAGGCTATTAATGGTGGTGAAGCAAAAATGACGTTAAAAAGTTGTATGTAAAAGGCGCTAAAAATCATACGTAAGGCGCTAAAAATCATACGTAAAAGCGCTAAAGTTCAAGGAAAAACCCTGCGTAAAACAATGTTTTCGACCCGTATTCTGAACCTAACCCGACCCGACCCTAACCCGACCCGACCCGTATTTTGACCTGACCCGTATTCGACCCGACCCGTATTCGACCCGACCCGTATTGACCCGACCCGTATTTAACCCGACCCGACCCGTTTGACAGGTCTAGTGGTGTGTGACTGTGAGGCTGTATTGACTAGTAATGGAAAAATGGGAAATGTGGGGTCTCGAATCAAGGTTATCGGTGAACAAAATAATTCGGTAATGGTAAAATTATAAGAGAGATTTTTCACCAAGTAATTAAAAGATATCGGTTTGTTTAATCTGTTGTATGTATGGATTTATATACGAGTATGCTATCTTAAGATAATAGTATGCTTTAATCGGGCGGTTACAGTGAGGATGGGAATACTTCTACATTTTTTGGGCTAGAAGTTGTTTTGATTATTCGTGAGATAATTGTATTGGGATTTTTCAGGTCATATTGTTGATAAAGATGTTTTTTTTAGGGAACCAAGGCAAAATTGAAAGAAGCTTAGACATGTTTAGATTACTTTTAATTAAGTAGTAGTATGCTGTATTGACAACTTCGGATTACTTTTGATCAAGTTGATGTAACTTGGAATTATTATTGCCAAACTTTTCAAAAAAAAAAAAAAAAAAAAAAAAAAAAAAAAAAAAAAAAATTGAGAAATACAGAAGACTAGTGCTAAAGGTTCATGATTTCTATTTCGGGACTATAATATTATAATAATACAACTACAGGATCCATAAAATTGAGAATGGTTGATTGTTTATCGCTTCAACAGAGACATTAACAAACTAAACGAATTATTATTTGAGTATTATTATTATCACGTAGGTTTAGTCGTGTAGGCATAAGACATAAGACATGCTTTTTCAAAATGTGGTCGGTAAATATTAAATCATAATTGCTGATATGGGAAGATTTAATTATGATTAGTAAATTAATTATGAGGTAATGGGGTCATAAGGGTCTGTTTGGGTGCAGGTTTTGTAGCAAAAAGGCGGACTAATAAGGCTGTCTTTTGTCTTGGGTCTCATAGGATACCCTGCTCTAACCTGTATGCTCTCCGCACTCCTCTCTTTCTTTCTTCTTCTTCCATTATTCTACTACTACCTTGTACTTCTATCTAATTACAAACTAATCGATAATAAGATCGTCATTAACTCCATTTTATAGCCGAGTTGGAAGGAGCGAAAGGCTTGGTAGGTGATCAAAATCTCCCACCTCGCTCTTGTGACCAACAATGTTTCCTATAACATTCAGTTGAGTGAACCATTTACCTATTTGAGTACGGAGTACTCAAACTCTGAACTATTATAAGTGCAACATTCATCTATATAGGATTGTACAAAATTATCGTACCATCGAATTAAAGTTGTACAGTTTTTATAATCAAAAGATTGAGCTCGGTAACGAGTTTCAAGTTCAAACTCTCATCTTTTAGTGTGCGCGTTTCTACCCCTCCCACTAAAGGTCGATAATAGGGCCCCTGTCGTAATCTCATCTATGTGTTGGATTCCGTTTAAGTGCGAACAATTACATCGAGCTCCAACTTTCTATGGAAACATGGAAAGGAACACCTTGCTACTTTTCCCACAACCTAGCTAGCTTTACATATACTAATCACTTGATTAATTAATGATGTAGAACACTTGTTTAATTTAACCCTAGATCATAGAGACATATAAACATTCAGTCAAAGAGGGTTAATTTTGTAGCAACACATGCACGAAAAGCGCTCACTATTTGATTAATTAAGGATCCGAAAATGGGTTCTAGCCCTAGGAGGCTAGGACCATACATCAAGCATTACATGCCAAAGTTCATTTCTATATTGGACATTGTTCATTGTTTTGGGGAAGGTCGGCCAACCTAAATAAGTAAAATAACAGACAATGACACTCCGAAATTATTTTCGTTATCGTTTAGATCTTCTCAATAATATAACACATTACACAATTATTCTGTAGTTGCGTTGTTTTAGTTACATAAGCAAGCAGCTAATGTTGCAACCTTGTAGAGAAGGAAACACAAGAATCCATACCCGAAAAAATATAGGCAGGTTGAGTTTCGATCCACAGAGTCATGAATAATGTTGCGATTTTTCGTAGAATAGGGCAAAACAAAAGGATCCAAGTTTAGCACACAAAAGAGAAAGGCAAGTGGGGAGATAAAACTGAAAAGCGTAGTAAAGGGTTTTAGACTTTAGTATACCAAAGGGGAGTATTCTCCTTCGTCCTTTATTCCTACCTTTGCATTTCCCCTCCTCTATTGGGTTTAAAGGACACAGAGAAAATCTATCATTCAAATTCTTCCAACTTAAGTGATCTAAAACCTCCGATCTACTAGTACTAATGTCAAGAATCCTCCTAGTACTTAATATTGGACATATATTAGCTACTCGTATGTTTTTTCCCCGTTTCACACAAGTGATTAAACTATAAACTACCTCATTTCTGAAACAAAAGAAGCAACCACGTTCGAAATAGATCATTATCTCGACCCTATTCGGATATCTTCTCACGACTAGTTTCGGTCTTCGGAATACAACTAGTGCTACATAAAAGCATATTCAACGCTACAACCCACTGATCAAACTCGTAACGTATACTGTAACAAACTTTTTGCAAAAGAAAAAGGGCTCCTCTTTTTGGCACAAAATAGTGCTTTTTTCACCCCCGCAGTTTCTAAGCTTTCACTCTAACAGAGGAAAGGGAAACACAATCGGTGTGAAAGGGAAAGGGAAAGGGATTCTTTGTGACTTTTCTATAGCCATAGGACAAGTGATCAGAGTTATCTTCACAGTCAGTCTTCAAAGGGTATCTGATTCCCAGTCTTTACTCTCTACTGCATAAACCCTGCTCTATTACCGCATTCTATGCTTCTGTCTGGGTTTCCTTTACTATTCCTACGTAACGCTCTTGTTCGTGTTTTCGATTTACACTCTATTCCGATAGCAAAATCAAACAGAAATATAGAGTGGTAGAGAGTGTTTGAACATCCATAACAAATTTGTTTAGTTGGCACAAGACTCGACCAAATGTCTGGAGTCTGAATTCTAGAAATGCAGTAACACGGATTACATCATAAGTTACCCCAAGATGTTAAGGCTCGTCCATTGAATCATACGACAATCTAATACCAACACACGACGAGATCACAAGAGAGTCGAACAATCCATCATGTGAAGTCATTACACTTTCATCCTAGTCGTATATATAATACGGATGAGGAAGGAACCCCGAATTTCGAATCATAACTTATATAGTAAGTAGTAAGGACACATGAACCCACAGCTCAAGGCATTGAACTTAAGACAATGAACACTGAACAAGGCCCCAGAGAGAGGCACGAGGTAAACAAGAGGAAAATGTTGGAAAAGGAAGCAAACCCAATGAAATTTCACATATCCCAACTGTTTCTCCCTCGTCCAAATTTATAAGGTAAACCCACAGCCTCAAGAACAAGTAGCAAATAGCAGATGTGGGTCAGTGAAATCTGCTCTTTTTTTCTTTTCTTTTCTTTTTTTTATATTTTTAACTGTTGGATCATATGTTTAGGCTGCTTCTTGTATTATAAACTACGGAGTATGAAGTAGGCGTTGATACGATTAGTGATACAAGAGCATTCGAGGCACTGGAGTAATATTATCATTGTTGGATCGTATGTTTAACTTTCAGATACGAAGAAGAATTCAATCTTTCATAAAATGCTCAGGAATAATGTCATCTAGCTACATCACAGGTAAAGGATGGAGATGATTGCATCACAAAACATTTCTCGAGCGTAAATGGGGGAATAAAGATGAGAATCATGAAACAACCAAACTGAAACAGGAACCATCAATTCAGCAATTATCATCTATAGGTACGCTTTTCGGGCAATCATGGCAACGAAGGAATTTCCAGAATAAAACAGACCAAAGGCATCATGATCACCCAAGAAAGAGAGCAAAAGGATAAGAGGGACATGGAAAAGAAGACATATAACATAACAAGGTCCTAACTCCTAACCATAGAACAAAATAATACCCCACGATTCCGAAAAAAAATGAGCTTTTAGGAAAGCCCCCACCACGTTCGCTTTGCCAAACAGCTTGCAAAAGAATAGAAAGCACAGATCTTCCTCAAGTCAAATATCAAAAACGGACCACATTGTACTACAAGCTTATCAAAGTTTTGGAGACTAGTGATAAATTATCTTCTTTACTACTTGTGTTTTAATTTGTTTTCGACTTTTCGGGGTTGTATTTGGAGAGTAATGCAAGTTGTAGGTGGTTGTCATCTGATGTGCAACGGCGAAAAAAACATAAACATGAACACTTCAGGTTCAGGACTCTCCGTAGAAGTAACCTGACTTACAGCAAAGATTGCGAGATTGACAGCCTCACTTCCTTGACGATTCAGCTAATGCAGAGCTGGATATGTGTTTGTTGTGGAAGCCGAAATTCTGGAATATACCCTGGAGTAAAAGTTCGATAATCAGACGTTTAAAGAGAAGAGATTAGTTAGATAAAGGATCCGTTATTAGGTTCTCAATGACACAAACTTAACTTATCCAGATATGTTCTAACAAGTGGTCCTGTGGGAATAACAAAGAACATGCAGAGATCTTATAATCCTCAGTTGAGGTGATGGGCTCATCATCATACGCCTTTTGGATCAGGTTATGCGACTATGGTCATTAGAAAACAATGGCAACTAGCAGATATAGATATGAGAGGTACTCCTCCAAAGTGCACACAACACTATCCTGGTTGATTAGCGAAGTAAATGAAATGAACCTGGCGTCCTAGACTGCCAGACTCACTTTAATGAGACCCTGCGTTACATGTTCTCGTCTGAGATTGCTATGAAAAATAACACACATCTATATCAGGAAGTAAGAACATACCAACGCGTCATTAATGGCGTAAGCCACACAATAGTGTTCCTGCACACAGGAGTAAAACAGAGAACCGTGTAAGTATTTATCCTTACATACAACAACAAAATCTAGAAGTAGTTAGCACTTTAGCAGGGCCAATGGTTTCTTGAACACGGACGCAGAAGAGAAAAAAGAGTAAATCGCCTAGAACTAGATTATTTTCAAGTATAGTACTCAGCCACAAATCATCCTCTGCTCAAAGCACCCAAATAAGAACTTTGGGCACAAGAACAATCCTCCATAGCTCTCAGGTTGTTTAATTAAGATAAGAGAAAATGTATTTACAAACAAAAGAAAGATACAAGAGCCACACCGAAAAAAGAAAAAAAAAAGAGAGAGAGGAGGAAAGGACGTTTCAAAAACAAAAAAGAGCGGAGGATAAGAAATCTTCCAGAAACTTAAGAGTTAAGATTCTCGCTATTACGTCGCAGAGTCTTGATAGGAAAAACACTGCAGGACAATGAAAAACACTGAAACAGATAGCTGGCACCTCAATGTTGCGTGTATTACTAAATTCAGCAGGTACAAGACACCCTCCAGGTGTTCCAACTTCATAGTTGAAGTGTTTCATGCAAAGCATTATGAGGCTAACAGTTGGTTTCCAATCTGTGCTGATGGATCATAGATACTATACCATGTTTAACAGTTCGTCCTAGAGGCTTCTTAAACCACAAAAGCGAAGAACAGACCTTAGCAAATTCACTATAGACAGCTCATGTCAATTTACATCGTAGAGCATTGAGCTTAAACCCCTATCCCCATTCCTCTATCGTCGAACCCAAAATTTGAGCTACCCAACACCTCTGAACGCCTTTGCCTCCACTTGACTAACTCCGCCATGCAACTCCACATCCACAATCCACTAACTTCGCCTCCTCTTGAAATAACTCAACCCTCTGCATTTGGCAATTCACCACACTAATTATCTTGATCATCCACTTCTATCTCCTCTACCACCAAGAAGTCATCAATACAGCCAAAACTCATGACTTCACTGCCAACACCCATGCGCATTCTACCAACAAAGAAACTATTTTACTTCATGAATAGGTGGTAAAGTGGCCAAGAGGAAACACTTGGTAAATGAGGTAGTCCCGGATGAGGAGTGGTAAGGGAGATATCTTTCTTTTTTGGTAGGAGTGGAAAGGGAGACATCAAATTGAATATGTGAGATGACCCCATTTCAGAGTTCCAATACCAGGTAAGAAATCCAATTGGTTACCCAAGAGTCAAAACCCAAAGAAACGGCAAGAAAACAGCAACAAAATCTTACAGCAATCGATTGTCTCGGCTCTCTAAAACATATGGTCACAAGTTCACGACACTACGCTCCAAGACATAGTATCCATCACGTACTTATATATGAGGTAAACCTCAGTTATCTACCCTAGGCATATCATTTCAATAACGTACATAGAGAAGCCATCAGTGAGCTTAATTCTTCAGTTACCATTACGCTCCAAGACATAGTATCCATCATGTACTTACCTATGAGGTAAACCTCAGTTATCTACCTTACGCATATCATCTCAATAACGTACATAGAGAAGCCATCAGTGAGCTTAATTCTTCAGTTACCATTACTAGAGGTTTGTCTTACGGAGAATAATTTCTAAATCCAGACCTGCTTCCTCCTTATCCTATCCTCCCTGGGCAGTAGACCAATAGCAACATTTAATGATTTGTTGACAGTCAAATTTCCATTGGGTAGTATTCAACTGGTAAGAGAGGGAGGAGGAAGTGACGCAGTTTCTTCCCCAGCGACTTAATCCCGGATTTTAATTCATGTATAAATGTATAGAGTAACTATTGCGGTTCATGCAGTCAATCTGGCAAGACGAGATCCATGTCCAGAAAGTAAAAGTAGTTCCTTCAAGTCCTAGATTGTATCCACAATTGCCATAATAAAGTACTCAAAAGTAAGACATGCCTGCATCATATGCCACTCCTCGAATTCGTCAAACAGCTCCAAGCGCTCAATTCTGAAACAAGATATGAAGGAACTTAACCAGAGTGAAGACAGGGGAAATCATCAAGCACCTAAAACAAAATTAGATAATCATCTAGGCATAACAGTCGATAATTATGATCTCAAAAGAAGTATGAGAGAATGGTTGAAATTCAGATACTGATCTTCTCTGCACGACACAGCTTACAGTAATATAAACTGATCTCCGCCACAGGCGTTTTAAATGAGCACCAACCTTGTTCTTTCTTGCCGATCAATGAATTCACTGTAGACTCGCAGCATATCCCAAGCAACGGCCCTCTGGAAACTCACATGTGTTTTAACAATTATAGATTAGCAACGATGAAGAGAGATGATAAAGACATAAAGCAGAACATAAACAACTGCTTTGTTATATCATTGTGTACTATGCAATTAAAATGACCATTGACCAATTAAAGATACATGATTTCATCCGATAAAAATGCTGTCAGAACTTTCCCCTGGGTGTAGACAATGCTTTAAACAATTTGACAAAGAAAACTTAGAAACTCTAACTCGAGTAAACTCATGATAACTGACACAAAAAAAAGGTAATCACAGACTGCGATTTTAACAATACCTGCCATCCTTGATCTAGAAAAAGTCTTTCTTTGGCCTCCAAAGTTGGCGTAGCATGAATGCCTAACAGGCCACAGCCCCGACTCTGCAGAATAAACAAGGGAAAGGATAATATTATTTAAGCCATTTAAGTAAATAGAGATGCAAAGACACCTGAAAGCTTCTGACACATACATTTTTGGACAATAGAACAAGCACAAAAAGAATTTCATCTTCCACTATCTATTCATACGAAAACCCACACAAGAATAACAAATAAAGTGTATACAAGAAGTCTGCCACCTGGACACCTGGGTCCCTGATGACCAGTTAAGAACAGGCAGAGAACAGGACCAGCCCGTGAGCCCGATTCAACAAGCGGTTGATCTCGTTCTCTGATTTTGTTTTGTTTTCTTCTCAAGTTTTAGGCAGAAGTTCAAAAGCCCGGAGCTGGCACAGGTCAGTTCAGGCCCTGATATGTCCAGTTCACTAGTGGACCAATTTCAGTTATGAGTCACAGACACATGGGTGAAGAGCCCATGGACAAGTTTACTTGTGAATTGCGGTAATGACAATCACTACTTAATTATAAATCAGCACAGCAACCAAACAGACCATTAGCTGAGGCCTGAGGGTGACCGCCGACGTGCATCAAGTGATTCTGATAATTACAAGTTAAAAGCTATGAGCAGAAACTCAGTACCTCCAAGTTAAGAATCATCTGTTCCCCAAAAGCATCATCTGGTAGAATCTGTGAGGAACAATAAAGAAAATGAGGACGCGGTATTCAGGATTAGCTTTGGCAAAAACAAAGGACATATGTACACGCGTAATCTAGTACTAACCTGCTCATACAAGAAAAACACAGCCGTAGGAAATGCTTTTGAAGCCCAATCAACAATAGAACTGCTGGACTCTGGATCCAAGTATATCAAGACACACTCTGCAATGATAAATGTCGGCAGACTGATAATGTCATCAGAATGAAGCATATAAAAATCCCAGCACCGGCCTTACATTCAGCAACAGGCAAAAGAAAGCAAAGACGACTGCAAGGAATACAATAAAATCTTATTCACCAAATGGATGAAGTTTAAACATTTCACAAGTGATATTCATGCGCGTACCTTTTTAAATATGAATATTTTTTGCTTATCCTATTCAGCAAATGGATAATGTTTTAACATTTCCCAAGCGATGTTCATACACAAACCTTTCTAAATATGAATATATTTTGCTTATGGCATGCACATGAGTATACAATTCTAGACATTAGCTTGGTGACAAATAAAAAAATACTCCAAATTGAATTACTTGGTTTTGTCTAAATTCGTTACCATTTTATCTCCACTTACAAAATCAAATCCCCAGTTTCAATTAATTGATCTCCACAAAAACTTAGAGCTAATAATCAGTTATCCAAAGTAAATGATAGGGATTTTGGAGGAAAGCAGGTTGTTAAGAAAGATAGTTTTTTGCAACCAGCTTAAGAATACTTTTCCATATACCAGTTGGCAACACAAATTTCAAATAGGAAGTTATCTTTATCATTATTTTTGGGATAAGCAATAGAGGATATCACTTAAAGGACACCAACAGGTTGACTCTCATGTACCAAAAGACACCGAAGGTTGCATTGAAATTCTTGAGTTTGTTTTCAGGAAGTTTGCATGCCCTCCAGGGTCCAGCGACTGAGTGAACACCACAAAACAAAGATAATAAACACCCATAAAATGACCAACGCCCAACCCTCAAGTCTTTCAAAGAACATATAACCTTTGATTTGGGACCCCTATAAACACAATCCTACAGTGAGATTTTTTTTTTTTTTTTTTTTTTTGAGGTGGTAGACTGAGCTTTATTACTCAATCAGCTCAGACTGTGATCATGGTTGATATAACAATAACTGGTAAAGAAACATTTCTTTGATACCTGGGATCAAGGTTTGCCAGTTTCATTATGTCATTTAACTTCTGTATATCCCGCAAATCAACAGGGAGCAATTTGTAATGATCACCATACACTTCTCCATTATCTGCAGTTGGAGAATACATTATATCATTAAGCGGCAATTATTCTCTGCTTATAAGGAATGATAGAATTCAGCTAATAGATTGTGCGACATCTGATACAAACATGAATCAAATATAACACAAGATCTCTTAAACAGTAACTCAGAGCAGATTAGATCAAAACAACTACAAGTATAAGGTGTATACGAACAAGAGTTAAAGATGCACCATTTGCTAAACTACAATTGCTGGACAACATCATATATCGCCAACCAAAGAGGAAGCAACATCAAAGAACAAACAACCAAATCGAGTTTCAAAGTATAACTACAAATCTACACTTTCGAAGTACAAATGTGGCCGTGACGAACAGAACTGCAAAATCGTGCTTCCAAATCTGCACATAAATTTTCCTCAGCACACAAGCTTGATATAATGTTCATCACTGACCGGTGATCACAAGCTCAGCCAGCAGCCTTTACATTATGCGGACATATTTATATGCAAGCAACCACTGATTTCTACCAGTATGCGGGAGCTGAAGTCTTACCTGGTGAAATTGAAGCTCCTGCACCAACTTTTGCTCTCATCTCATTGTGAATCTCAATCAATGCTGCCTTCTTAGTGGTGACCTAAAGAAAGAGTCTGCGTGAGTTCATAGATATCGACAAAGAAAGGGTGGCAAATTTCGCATCTAGGATGCAAATACAGAGTTGTTACATTTTCTGAGTCGTCACAGACTATGATGCACCATGTTGACCTCGCAAAAAAAAAAAAAAAAAAAAAAAAGTTGCCTAGAAGGAAAATGGTATTTATGCTCCACAACCTACACATCCACCCCCCAAAAGAATAAAAGGTTGGAAAAACTATAAACCGTTGTTTTCTTAGATAAGAAAAAAAGAAAACTTGATAAATGCAAGAAAAATGTACTGTCAGGTGCCACGGGGGGACATCCTTGCAGAAATCTAATAACAGAACTTAATTACTTTCTAAGACCATAATAGGGATGTCCGTGAAATGCCCTGCCGGATTAGCCAATACAGAAACATAATGAATGTAACATATCAAAAGCACTAGATCAAATGTAATAATGTTTCACAAAATAAAGTTAATAAAATAATAATACCTCCTTGAAATCCAGCTCAACGTATAAATGTGGCGCTTTCCCCTCTTCCTGTCACAACGATACAATCATTTTTATGGAAACTTTCCTCTACACAAAACAGAAGCTATACAGTCACCAGCATAGATGCTTGCTGGCATTTATTCTAACCACATGAATTACAAAATTCCCTGAGCGCAAAGCAGAAAAATGGTGATAGCATAAAGCATCTTATATTCTTATCTTGCCAGATTAACAGAAAGCTGCTACATATCGACAAAATTACTTTCCTATCCTAGTTGTCATTTAGACCTGCACCATACAGATTGTTAAAAGCATCAGACTCATTGCGACAGAAGTAGCGGACATGCATTTGCTTTTAATACGATAGTTATACAACTTCAAGGCGATTTCTCCAAATGGAATTCGGAACTGAGAGATAACATGTACAGAAGAGTAGATGGTCTAGCAGATACCTAGATACGTGTCTGTTGTAAAAACATACGATATTAAAACTTTCAGAAACTTGAAAGTTGAGAAACAAAAGTGGACATCTGTGATCTATCTATTAGCTCATAATAAATGGATGATGCAATTTTTAACAAACCATTTAAGTTTGCGTTTGCCAGTCAGATGAATGAAATGACAAGACAAGTAGATACTGATACAGAGGACATAAAACTTATACCTGTAACTGAAAATAGGTTGTATCAAAACCCGCACCAAGTGATAACACTTGCTTCTTAGAATGGGCATCAGAATTCAGAAACTGGTTAAGAAGCTGGCGTACAGCAGCAAAACGAGCAAAATATCCTTCAAAAAGAAAGGTGCACAACAAACAATAAGTAAAATAGATATGTCGCAATTTGTAACTAATGTTGGCTTTGTTATACTTAATTCATACCACGATTAATTATAGGAGATCTCCTCACGGGCCTTCTCACAAAGAAATGTACATAGTCATCTCTCATGTATCCCTTTTTCACACAAGACCTGAAGCAATTGACAAAGAGGACAGTTAAGGGCATGAAGAGGTCCTTTTTCCTTGAATGAACACAAGACAGCACAGATATGATTCAAAGTTTAAACCTAGGATGGTTGTTAACAGATACAGTAAGATTAGTTTCAAGGTAGTGTTCTCAATTTCTTTATCTTAACAATAGGCCATTTTGGCCAGCTCCTCCTTTTTCATTAAGACTAACTCAATAATGAAGCCTATCTGAGTACATTTATCTGGTAGCTTGTCGGTGGTAACCTTCATGGAAGTGATGTACAGCTCAAGTTCAATTCATACATGTCAATTACTTATTGCAGTCAGACCTAGTCGGCCTCTTATGCAAAGCATCCAACTAAAAGGTGGGAAAGCCGCCAAAAAGCATCATGGTCTTCGTATCATTAAGGACGGACATAGACAATAGCATCACATATTTGCATGAGTAAACCACTGTCAGATTGGACTCCTAAAATATCCCATCTAAATTTAAGTATCTCAGAATTTCTTATGTTTTCCCACTTCCATTCTTCCTGCATACTTGCAACCAAAAATCGTTAAAGTACACTAAATATAAGCACCATTCTTTCAACAGGCAAGTATTCACCAACATCTCTTGAGGTCTCATTTCAATCAAATAAAGATGGCTCTCAACTCTCAACGCCCCGTATCATAAGTTCTATCACCCACCTTACACTCCTTATTGATAAAACTCCTTGCCCACCTAAGCATTCCCCCCCCCCCCACGGCCCCACCCCCACATAATCACACCTATATCTTATACCAATATCTATCTTCTTGGACACTTCTCAAGTTCTATCAGAATTAAAATACAATTGTCACATCCTTTAATGAGTTTAATCTCCATGGACCAATACCCTATCACAAAATCGCAACGGTCGCACCCAAAAGTTTAACATAAATCCCCCAATAACAATCTTTCAAACAAAAATGAGAAATCTAGTACCTGGGTATCTCCATTCACACCACAATCAACATAAACATGATAAAAAGAAACAAAATTTGGGGCTTAAACAATAACAACACAAAAATCCCAGATTAAATTCATCATTTCATAGCAAAACATGAATAAATATGAAAACTTTAATCAAATAAAAGATCAATAAATAAAGGGGTGGTGCGAAATTATGTGATTAAAAGGTCTAATTAACAAAATTGAGAAGAGTGTTGCTCACAATTTGCTAGCAGAAGCGTCATCATTGGTGGCTTGCACAGCCACAGTGTTGCTTCGCGCATCTGGTGCGTGTGTTGCCATTCCAGAAAAAAAATTGATTTGAGATTCGGAGATGTTCGTGAAAAAAAATGCTACGACTACGAGTACTCCGTATATTTTTATTTTGATGAAATGAGATGGTTAAGCCTTTCACCCTTTCGGCTTCAAGGTTATGGGTTCGAACCTCGCCTTTCTTGTGTTTAAAAATCGTCTTTGCCTTTTTCGTCGAGTACTACAAAATGTAAAAAGTCTGCATAAAATTTTGTATATATATACTCCCTCGAACACAAACTAATACGAGTTTTGTTTTTATGAGGATTCGAAGTTGGAACCATGCTGAGGCAACTTGGAGTCCTAAGCATTGGGCCTATCCACCTATCTAATTATTCGGAATTTTTTTTTTTTTGGTTCTTATTGAAAGTAGAGCATCCGTCGGTTCAAAGTTCAATTGAATAAAAGTTTGAATTCAAGCGTAACCCACCCGTCTACAATTGTTACATCAGGGGACAACTTCGATTGAGGATAAATGGTGCGATGAGAACGAACGACTTTTAGAACTTTACAAATGGAAGTAATGTAATTCAATTCTACGGAAACCAACTAAAGTCGCATAATCGCATACATATGTTCCCATATTGTTTCGAGCTTAGGATAACAAATTAAAAAGAACCATGTCTACATGATAATTACACACTAAGGCTATCCTCATCCCTCAGACTCATATCAGATTTCAGACTTTGCCACGTTAGCTTTCCACTTACTTTTATATTTCAGACTCAGATTTTAAACAGTTTCAGACTCACTTAAATCACCCACCTTATTCCAAGATTCATTTCAGACTTGCATAAACATATATAATTATTCTTAATTCTATTTATAATCTAATAAACATTCTAACTTAAGTGCCAAACTATTTATAAACATTCTAATAATCTAGATTTTTTTTTTTCATCATGTTTGTCTGACAACTTTTTTTTTTGGATAAAATATCATCTACATTAAATTTGTATTGGCTAGGGTAGATTTTAATTGGATAAAGTTAGATTTTTACTTTTTTTTTTTTTATCCATGCCAAATATAATAAAGTAAACATTTTACTAAAAAAACATAATTAGCAAACAAAACAACAAGATTGATCAAATTAGCAAAAATTAGCAAACTAAACAACAAGATTGGACCCACTTATTTAGTTAAGTGGAGTCTCAAGCAAGTCTTGGAATTTCAAGACTCACTCCAAACTTGCTCAAACTTTCCCCCACCTCAATGCAAGTCTTATCTCAAATTACCAAAGTCTCAGCTTGAGACTTGGAGTTTCAGACTTGCAATGGGGATAGCCTAAATAAAGTAACCAGTCTAACCACGTAATACTCAATATGTAAGTTTCATTTCATATAATTGTTTAAAAAAAAAAAAAAACATTTCATATAAGTGAAACATTTTACAATTTCAGCATGTAAAATACTATGCTATACTATTCTCTGATCTGTATGCATGATAATACTATATTCTATGAACTCCGATTGCTAATCAAGGAAGACGTCGCGTGTTCCTCAATCAACCAATGTACATGCAGAATGCAGCAAGAAGAATACAAAAGGTAAAAACGGCGCCTCCAGTGCTACAAATTGCTATTATCACACCTTTAGATGCACGGCTATGTTCAAACGCTTTCGGAGCCAGAAAGCCAAATACGAACCCAGTTAACCCAAGAGAAAACAAAGCCCCGAGAGCGAACTTGACATGCCTAGCTAAGTTTCCCATTGCCACACCAAAGTTTTAGCCCTAAGATTATTTGAGATCGACCAGTCGACCACTATGCGTCTATGCGATAGAAATGTTGTATATATTATGGAGTATATATATACATTCGTTCAAAATTTAAAGATAGCAACTTATTGGTAGAAAGGGTACCAAATCAATCGATATTATTATAGTGTAGGCAAATATTTAATTTCATGATAGTTTGATTATTAATTACTAGATTCTATTACTAAAACAAAGAGGCAAAGATAACATCGATCGATATATATGTTCAGATCATATACATAAATTAGCTAAGATTTCTATTTATTATTAGTAAGAGTAAAGATTACAGTATATGATACGTGAGTTGGTAACTTTATACAAGCAAGATTGCATCTCTATAATACGCATTGACTCATACGTATCACGGTATCAATATCAATATATATCATAGGTGATGGAGATGCAGGGAATTGAAAGAGGATAATTCTATCAACATCTTGATTTGTATGCTCTTTAATTTGTTATGGCACTCCTAGACAAAAGAGTAAATATTACATTTCTTGTTCATAACTTTTTTTTAGTAGGGACGACCACCTTCTGAAAGTTATGTACATAAGAAAGATTTGTTTCACTAGCGAGAATTAACAAAGTATGCACGTGAATGTTTCAAGTGTATTAACACTTATGTTCACTTGATTTTTTATTTTGGCTTATTATTTTTGTACAAAATTTTAGGTAAAAAAATTATAACGTTACATTTAATATGCCAAATTGAAACATTATTGAAAACATAATAGTACAAGTAACAAAGTAAGCAACTGGTTATACCCAGCGGCGAAGCCAGCTGGTGGCTTGGGGTGGCGGCCGCCACCCCGGCCGGGGTAATTTTTTTTGAAGTTTTTTGGGCACAATCCCTTTATATATATTTTAGAGCACCAATTTAGCATAAGATGTTGTTAGCACAGTGGTTAGAGTGCTATCATTGTAACCTGGAGGTTGTGGGTTCAAATCTTCTTAATAGCAAGTCTCATTGTTTTTTTAAATTATTCCTATACTTTTTAAAAATAAGTATAACTTTAGTTAGTCGGTCTGAGCAATTGTCCATACAAACCAGTAGGCTACAAATATTTCATGCTACCTAATGCATGTCTTTGATATATATTCTCATTTAGATTGTTCATTTCTCCACTTATGTTTTGTTCGCATTTACAATATTTTTTTTTTCTTATTCCATAATTTGTTGAGCATGTACGTTTTATTCAAGATCGAATTTATGGGGTAGCCTGAGGTGCACCGGCTACCACAAATTTCCCGAAAACACCTAATTATTGCCTTAAAATTTCCAAAAAATTAGGGAAAAAAAAAAAAAAAAAACCTTGTACTAAGATGGTTATCCCAAATTTTTGGGGTTAGGTTCGCCCCTGCCTCCGTTATGTTTCTTACTAAATAGGATCGTATAGTTTCAGTTTTTATTAGAAACAATAAACGATTCTTATATTATCCGTTAGAGATACCGCGTATACAGTTATAATCCGCCACCATAAGTTTTTAATCCTGGCTTCGCCCCTGGTTATACCCTCAATATGTACGTAGCCTAATACAAACATATCAAAAGCCCTAAACTATAACTGCCTTAACATCTATGGGCGAATCTAACGGTGCATTTGGGGTACACCGACTACTTCAAATGCCTCCAAACAGGTAAATATCGCAGAAAATTTCCAAAAAAAAAAAAAAAATGAAAATCATATAACGTGTGAAAAGAGGTTATGGCGAACTTCTGGGGGTAGATTTGCCACATGTCCGTACTGTCGAGGAGGCTCAGCTCCACGCCACGTCACGAAAAAAGCATGTAACCATAATAGCACATACTAGTATGACCTGCAAACCTAAAACCTCCAGCACAAGTCAGTCCTTACCACACCTTTTGAGATATGCAAATGCGCAAATTATATCATGCTCTCAGGAGCACAAAGAGTATGGTGATCTTTCTCAAAATACCTTGATTTACGACATGGTGCTAAATGAGGCTCCACACTTTGCCGTATAATAACAACGTTTTATTAAGAGTTAACTTGAATGTATTAATAATGAATATCCAAATATTACTCGAGGGTGATGATTGATGATCCCCCAAACCCCGGTAAAGTTGTTTTTTTTTGTTTTTTTTTTTTTTTTTTTAGCGAAGGCAAATTTAAAGGAAATATTGAAGGACGGAAGACTTTGGCCAACATACCCCATACGAATCTTTCAAGACGATACTAGAACTACTTTAGCCATTACAAGAAAAAAATTGAGCTATTTTGGAAGAGAGCATACAACCTTATTCCCCGAAACCCGGAAAGGTTGTGTACAAATTGTAGAAAACATAACATAGTACGAGTATCATTTTACGTAAACATAATAAATTCAATCTAATTCTAGAAAAACTAAAATATTATTGTCCGTAAACATAATACAGAGTACCGTATATCTTAAAGTATAACAAGCAATTGATAATATTATACTCTTAACTATGCCTCATAGGAGAGGCTAGCTTAGTTACTAATTAGACCGCTGATCCGACGATCGATTTGCTCTTTGATTTGGTCGTACAAAAATAGTATATTGATATAATAGATGCGATCAAAACTACGCCTCCAGGGACACATACTCCATATACCATAGCTTTAGGTTTATGGGCTTTTAGTAACGCTTTCGGCACGACCACGCCCAATACAAAGAACACCCCAAATATACATAGAATAGCCACGATCCCCATCACGGCCTTCGCACATATATTATTCTTCCCCATTCTTGCGATAATTTTAGCCTTGAGATAGACTATAGATCGGCAATTGTGCGAAACCCTTTTATGAGAGTGTTTATGTGATGACTACGTTTATATTTAGCTATATATTACCAAATTATACAAAAATGTCATATTTATATTGTTGTGAAAAATTAAAAGATAATTAGATTCCAAAGCAAAGTGGCAAAGATCACCCGTATATACCATAAATCTACTAAAAATTCAACCATAATTTTAGCCTTTGTTCTTCGTTATATAAATAAAAAAAATGTCATAATAGTATAGTAGTATACTGTTGCCAAAAAACAAAATTAAAGAGATAATTAGATTACCAAAAAAAAGTGGCAAAGATAATTTCAATACCTCTAAAGCCATAGTTGTAACCGAGAAAAAAAAAAACGATGGTGCAATCTACAACGCAGCCCAGTTGTTTTGGAAATTTTAAGGGCCCGTTCGGTATCACTGCCGTTTTCAGTTTTTGGTTTTTTTTGCGTAATTTTTTTTGTTAAATAAGTTGCAAAAATTAATTTAAACTGTATGTTTCCATAATAGTCATACAGAAAATGAAAACTGACAACTGAAAACTGAAAACCACTTTTTCTGGTTTTTAAAAACGGAACTTTGGTTTTCAAAAAAACTGAAAACTGAAAACAGAAAACGATACCAAACAGGCCCTAAGATATTACGTGAAGACAACAAATATGAACGAGATTTTAGGGTCTGTTTGGTATCGTTTTCTGTTTTAAGTTTTCAGTTTTCTGTTTTTTTGAAAATCAAAGTCCCGTTTTTTGAAAACCAGAAAAAAATGGTTTTTATTTTTCAGTTGTCAGTTTTCATTTTTTTGTATGACTATTATAGAAACATATAATTTAAATTTAATTTTCCAACTTATTTAACTTAAATTTTTACGCAAAAAACCCAAAAACTAAAAATGGCATACCAAATGGGCCCTTAATTTTAAGAAAACAAGTTAAATCTGATTTATCCCACTATAAGGAAGATTGCATCTTTATTATATGCACTCACTACTCAATTGTTTAATTTGTATTCTCTATCTTTGTTATTACGGCACTCCTACGACAAAAGGGTAAATATTGCATTTCTTGTTCGTAACTTCTTTTAGTGGGGAAAACGGTAGGGGCCGACGTTGATTTACTCCATATCTAATTTCATGAGGGCGATGATGCCCTTTCGAAAGTTATATACTCTTTTTGGTTTTGAATGATTTTTCTGTTTCTTTTTTTAGTTAGCTTTAAATGATTTTCTACTTTCCTTACTTGTAATGTTTTTTGTGATCCTAATGATTTGTGACCCATCCACTTTTATTTTCCACCACATCTTACTTTCTACAAAAAAAAATCCCGTGATATTTCATTGTGGAAGATCATATAGAACAGGAGGGAGTATGTATATTAAAAAGATTTGTTCCACTAGCCACATATCAGCTACGTTATTTTTTTTTTTTTTTTTGGCTTATTATTTTTGTACAATGTCATGGTAACAAAAACAACAAAATTTCATTCAAAAAGTTAAAACGTTACATTTAATATGCCAAATTGAAACATTATTTGATAACATAATAGTACAACAAAATAAAGTAAGCAACTGATGTTATGGCGAACTTCTGGAAGTAGATTTACCACATGTTGGTACGGTCGAGGAGGCTGAGCTCGACGCAGCGTCACAAAAAGAGCATAAAACCATAGTACATATGACCAAACCTAGACTTCTAGCACAAGCCAGTCCTACTACCAGTTTACCACACCTTTTGGGATATGCAAATGTGCGAACTTTTGCGTACTTTTGCGTGGCGAACTTGGTTAGTGCGGCACATAGAGACACGATCAACTTCACCACCTCAACTATGGTATTTTTGTTATTTTAACCATTTTCACCCTTTCGATCGTCAATTGTGTAATTAAGATTCTTGTATGATAATATGTAATGTCGATAAATCGGTAAAAAGTCGTTTTTATATGGTTTAGGTGTATTTTTGTTAGAAAGGAGATAAAGTAAATTGATTGAGTATCAGATTCTCCAAATTTTGTCGTAACATCTTTTTGTTAGTTAAGTTGAATGTATTTTTTTTTTTATAAGAGTTAACTTGACCCGAGTGGATTTAAGTTCCGCCATTGACCCAAAACAACCATGCTCACAATAGCGCCTTTACTCGAACCCAAGCCACTCACGAAAAACTTAGTTAATCACTTAACCCAACAAGTGATGTATGTTTCACGATTTAGCTTCCCGCTATCCGGTTTCCCCAAAGTCTTAACCCAAAGTGCACCCAAGTCCGAACCCGATAAAAATTCATCAACAAGTTTCCAAAGTTCAAAACAGTCCAATAAACTATAACTCCCCTCTTTATTTCTTCTCACACACTCGGAATTTCGTCACCAT
This sequence comes from Spergularia marina, assembly GCA_963680865.1. Lineage (NCBI taxonomy): Eukaryota > Viridiplantae > Streptophyta > Magnoliopsida > Caryophyllales > Caryophyllaceae > Spergularia > Spergularia marina. Next base: position 22,225,063 of record OY804551.1, on the reverse strand, counting down.
CAAATCAAACTCCATAATTCTGGAAACCCTAGTTTTTTATTTGATCAAATCAATCAAATTTCCCCCTTTTTATCAAGCTTCAAAGATTCAATCTTTCGTCGGAAAAAGATGGATATCGAGCAAAAACAAGCGGATTTAATCGAGCAATTTGTAAAGCAATCGTCGGAAAACAAGGGTTCTTCTCTCTCCTCCATTATCATTGACGCTACTTCAAACCCTTCTCTCTTCGCTTTCTCCGAAATCCTTGCGATTCCCAATGTTGCTGAGGTTTTTACTTAATTTCCCACTTTTTTTTTCAAATTTTTTTTTTGTGGGTTTATGATTAATGTTGTAAAGTTGAAGTTTTTAATTTCTTGGTATTATTATTATGTGATGTGATATTTTGGTGTGTATGGTATGATTATAATGCAGTTGAAAAAAAGTGGGATTTTGATTATATATATGTGTAGTGTTGATTAGGGTTTTGATTATTGTAGTGGGTGTAATTACGTTTGATGCATAGGATTGATTATTTTTGTCACTAGGGTTTGCAGGATTTCGCTTTCGTTACGAGGTTCCGAGATTGCGAAACTGTTTCGTGATTTTAATGTGTGGTATGGAGTTGGTGATGTTGTTTGTTGAGGGGTTTTGGAGGGTGTGTAGAGTACGCCACCAATAGTCGAGGTTGGGGGCGGTAGTGTGGTAGGATTGTTTACACAGCTGGTTCGGGTGGGAGGAAGTTTTAGGTGTGGAACTGTGGACTGTGGAGTGTCCATAGATGATTGTTTCGTAGTGTTTTATGTTTTCGGTTTGTTCAACTGTAATATATAAGTTTGTTGATTGTTCTATTGGATGCAGCTTGAAGGAACTGAGAACTCTATGTACCTCAATCTTCTCCGCTTGTTTGCTCATGGAACTTGGAGTGATTACAAAAGTAAGCTCTCAGAATTATCTTAAGCTCAATCTCAATTGTTACTCTGTGAATGTTGGTTCAATCTATATGAACAGATCTTGTGAATACACTCACTTTTGAGCAGCGTCTTTGAACACGATGTCTTGTGACTCTTGAATGTTATCTACTGTTAATCGTATTGTAAGTCTGGCAGTCTGAACTCTGATCCACGTTTATCCTGGACTTGTATGTTACTGGAATGTGTGAATATGCTGGTCAGTTGTGCTTTTAGTGGATACCTGTTCATTATTCTGTTAAGTTTCATTCATTCTGGTAAAGAGGCAGTCTTATGAATTGTGATTTATTGTGTGACTCTTAATCACGTGCAGGCAATGCGGCATCTCTGCCTACCCTGGTTCCTGACCAAGTGCTCAAGTTAAAGCAATTGACTGTACTTACACTAGCTGAGACAAATAAGGTACTAGCCTTTTTTTTTTTTTAATTTCTTATAGTTAGGTCTGCCCCCCCTCTTGTCCAAAAAGTGACAAGGGAAGGCTTGCCTTCTATACACCCTTGTGGTGGGACCCTTCCCCGGACCCTCGCTTTGCGGGGACGCCAATGTGCGATCGGGCTGCCCTTTAGCTAGGTCTGCCCCCCAATGCCATTATTAGTCTTATGTGGCCAAGCTAGTGAGATTTTTTAAGTGTTGATGTGTTAGCTGTCTTAGAGGATGGTAGTTGCGATATGGTATATCTTCACTTTTCATTTTTCCTCTGGGCTTTGCTTGATTTACTTGCTCTACGAAACTCTTTTGTAGCTATATTTTATGCTCTTGCACGTGAATTTTGGGGACAACGTAGGCTATTACCTTAAGTTCATGTGCAGTGCTGAGTTGTGGTGCTTTTATGGATGAAATACGAAGTTCTTTGATGAACTTGTTTTAAATTCATTTAAATGCTATTTTGGGATGTAGTGATTACACATACGAATTTAAGAACTGTAGAATTTTTTTACGGGAAGTATTCTTTCTATTCTTTGTAAACCATTGAAACACATTTATGATTGAACTACTGTCTTGGTTGAATTGTTCTTCCGATATAGGGATTGTAGATGACTTGAGTTTTTTTTTTTTTTTTGAGGCACTCCTATCCAGTAAATAAATAGTCGGTTTAGGTTTTCATGTAGTTCCTTTTTTTTTTTTTTTTTTTTTGCTTATGTATTTGTCTAATGGTGCGTCCTTTCAGGTACTTCCATATGACCAGCTGATGAAGCAACTAGATGTGACAAATGTGCGTGAACTCGAAGATTTTCTGATCAATGAATGCATGTATGCGGTATGTTTCCTGATAGCTTTTGCCCCTCCCTCAGATAGTTACTTGAGAAAATTGTCTTTTTCTTTCGTGGAGAGTCTTTGATTGCATGGCTTTTACCCCAGTCGTCTCTCTCAACTGAGTCTCAAAGCACACACAAACCCAGATTCTGTGGTGAAGGAAGTGGGTGTGTGAGAGGCAAAACGGCGGGGGGTGGGTGGGTTGAGTGGGGTGGGTGGGTTGATCTTCTGTAGAACTGCTGGTGTTGGTTTACTTGTTAATTTTCAAGAACAACTTATACCTCAAGCTTTGCCCATTTCATTATTCTAAATGCTTGTTGGCGTTGTTCCCTTGAGATTGTTCTATAAGCAGAGTGATGAAATTAACTAACCTTTACTTCAATGAGCTGCAAGTTTTACCAGGATTGAGCCGCACAAGTATGCCACTTAATTATTGCCAATGGCCATACCTTAATTTATTTTTTACACCCATTGGGATAAGTATTGTGCCAACAGTTTATTCCTAACTTAATTTTTTGGAATATTGTAAAGCTTGTTCATCCCTTAACCCGCGTGACCTCACGTGCTAATGCTCTTTTTTTTTTTTTTTTTTTTTTTTTTTTTTTTTTTTTTTTTTGCTTACAGGGCATTGTAAGAGGAAAGCTGGACCAGTGGCGCAGATGCTTTGAGGTGTTGAACCATTGCCTTTTATCTGTAGCTCTTTGATACTTTGATGACCTGTGCATTCGATGACCCTTTTAGTTTTGTGCAGTACAATTTGAGTGCATGTGTAGTGTTTTGATTGTTTCTATTGTATTGACGCAGGTGCAATTTGCTGCTGGAAGGGATCTTAGACCAGGGCAGCTGGGAAATATGATACACACATTGGCTGACTGGTATGTGCTAATTTTGCTGTCTTATATAACGTGTCCTTTGTCAAGTAAGATTGTTACCTGTATGGCTGTATTGTGTTTGTACCTAGGCTTTTGACTTAGATTGCTCGTATTCTTAAGGATTTTAGGTCCTTATACACGCACTCTCTGATCTTCTCCTCTTGATGCTCCTCTGAAATCTCTGTTTTTCTGATGGGCCATAAAGTCATAATTCGTATTAGTTTTTAATACATAGACATTATCTGTTCCTGTGATCTCTTCCCTAGTGGGAAGGCAAAAAGAGATGGGAGCAAAGTGTTGGCGGAGAAGGGATCCCTTTGAGTGGCCTTCTTGATTGTACCTTTATTTTACTTTGTCTCTAACTCGTGGATTTCACTATGCCTATGAAGATCACATGGTTGTTGCACGGCTTTTGTATATTCTGCTTCGTGGATTGCGGGCAGTTAGTTTATGTCCAGCTTGGAGGTTCCTGGAGTATTTCATTTGGTAAATGCCGATGGCAGTTTTTAGTACCTGTCACCTTGTTATTTAATTAACTTAGAGTTTGTGTCTTAAAATTGATTCTGAGTTCAATCTGTTTCCTCAAGTCAGCACCACCAACTTCCAGAAATTCTGAAACTGGCTTTGTTCGACTTTCTAACTACACTGTCAAGTGTGTGACCATATAATATTAGCAGCTTATCACTGTGCAGAATTGAGACCTAATCGTCAAGAGGACATGTATATCTTGTGAAATTGTGCGAATTTTTCTTCTGTTTCATGATACTCTACCTAATTTCTGGTTCATTGCTCTGTGCTTTGCTTTTGAGTACCCTTCTTGTATTGCACAGTTGAGAGTGTAGCTAGATTTTATAATTGGTGTTCATCTGTCATGCTTATTTGTTCATGTTCTTTAAGTGTTCAAATTTGGCCAGTTTTTATGAGTGATCATGTTCGTTATCTCTACTCTTTTTCCACTTCCGTGCTTTAACTGCTGTTTTATACTTGTCCAAATCTGAAATAATAGGTTAACAACCTCTGATGACTTGTTGATGGCAATCCAAGATAAGATTAAATGGGCCGATGCGATGAGTGAGTCTGACAGGAAACACAGAAAAGAAGTTGAAGACAGAGTAGAAGAAATGAAGAAGTCACTATCTATGAAGGTGTGAACCTTTCCTTCTGCTTTTAGCTGTCATAATATTAGTCTATCCTCACCATGGGATCACCTCTTGGGCGAAAGAAGGCTACATGATGCTCAATAGTATTGCCCTTTGGGAGCCTGTCCTATCAGGCTCCAGACCATTCAAATGGTGTGCCAATGTAGGCTGAACTGTTTATGTGGTGGTACCGGTAATGTAGGATGAGCTGTTTATGGGGTGGTATGGAACTGGCCCGTGAGAGACTGCCTGGACAGTACTGTGTATTTACATTTCTGAAAAGAATATCGACTTTACGTGGCTTTAAGTCTGTGCAATTGACCCATGTCTAGTTCTGGTGCGGGCTGTGGTCCAGGTGGACCTGCCTGATTGGGGCATAAGTGACTCTGTTCCAGGCCCGTTTTCCAGAATCGACCTCGGTGAAGTGTCGCCTGTGGGCAGCTGTAGGCGGTTGTGTACTAGAGGTAGGATAGGTTACTCAGTTTTAAAGCCAACAGTTCTGTATTTTATATACACTATATAATCGTTGGTGAGTGTTGTGATTGCTGGTAGTATGTTAAGGCCATCTTGAGAACAACTTTGGACATTTATCGTTGTTGTAGTCTTAACTCTAGTGATCCCGAATTTTTTTCCCGGGTTTAATAGTTTGTCTTTTTGTAGTACAAAAGTCTTTAGGATTACATTTTAATTCCTTGTCGGTATGATGTCATATGTTTGGTCGATTGTCTTACTTACATTGTGGCAGAAGTTACACACTAGCAGGCCGATGTGGACTTCAGAGGGCAAGAGGAGATCTACTATGAGTCTGGCGGAGTGATGGACTTTGAAGAGGATAGAATTAGACCTAAGAGGTAATTTCACAGTATTCATTGATGTATTATATGGCTCTTTTTCGTTATTATGGGGCATGGGCATCTACAGAGATTGACTCGTATAAATTGCTGTATACTGGAAATTTTTTGGTACAACAGGACTACACAAAACTGCGCATTACCCCCTTCCCTTCCAATGTTGTTGGACTACTCACCTAATAAGTTTTCTTGTTCTGCAGGAGGCGGCACCCAATGCACTGATAGGTAGACGGTAGGGATGATTCCGAGGCTTCTGTATTCGGCTGGTTGCTGCTTTTGGGGATGACATTTTTTCTTTTCGGACTATCATCACTCTCGTCTATGATTCACGTACTTGGTTAACATTGACGTTTCTTTGACCTGACGCTCGTTTTCCAGGATACTTGGCTGGTCTGATCGGGCCCTAGTTGTTGGATATACATCTGATTGGTCATGGGATGTAATAGTGAATTAGTGCCACAACTTGTTTACAGATGTACCAGTGTTTATACTTTGCATACCTGTTGATTTTAACTCTCTCCCTCTCTGCTCTGCTGGCTCCTTTCCAGCCCCAGCTCTTTTCCATTTGACTGGTGCTGTTGCCTTGTTGAGATGTCTTGGACTGTCTCTTAACTTGACTAGTCATGGGGTTTCGTGCCTTGACACGACAAGACGGCCTAATTGGTCGGAATTGACAATTTCCAGTTTGAACAATTCGAAAAGTGGTTATGACTCGAGTTTGTTTTGAAGAACAATAATTTATAATGAAATTAACGTCTCATCGTAACTCTGTGATAGAAGGCCGATGGGTCTCATAGAACTACAATGGTCTAATCAAGCGTTTAGGTATTTTTCCCCCCTCTTTCCGAGAAGGTTAAGGTTCTTTATAAATACAGAGTACGTATTTTTTGCTGAACTATATTCGAGATAAAATGCGACCTATGAGTGGATAATAAAGAACGAGTCGATTTTGTCTTTTCAATCAATCAATACGGCATTGTAGAGTTGATTTTGCTGAAACTCTGGCAGTTTTACGTTATTGAGAAAGTGAGAATGTAACTCTGTTTATTGTTACACGAGCGGTTTCTAAATTATTGAGAATGTAATCGTGTGCAACGTTCATTCTCATTGCGGAATCATCTCACAAGTTTCTTTGATTTTTTTTTTTTACTCCGTAGTAAGCTACTTTGAAACTCTTAAACTGTGTTCGAGGGTACGTTTTAGGACATTTTTATTTTATTTTAGTAAGCACTCCTTTTGCGGAATAGATCATTCACTTCATTTCAATAACTAGTACTCCGTACTTGAGTTACGTGGCTATCCAACATTAGCTTTTGGAGGTTTCTTAGTGGTAGTTTAGTACTTTAGTTTGTTGTAAGAATTCACAATGCCCACGATTTTCGATTTCTCATTACAGTATGATCTAATTTATGGAAAATGCAACAGATTGAAAGGCTAAAAACAACTAGTTATGTTATATTCTGACTTCACAATATCATTTAAAAAAAAAAAAAAAAAAATCTTCATCGTTGTCTCTTATTTTCACTTGAAAATTGTGGGTATAGGCTTGGCGCGTGTTACTTCGGTTTGGGTTAATACGGGATTGGGTCAACTCGGGGTTCCTCGGATATATATTGGTCAGTTTCGGGTCAATAAAATCAGTTTCGGCGCAACAAAAAAGAAAAAAAAAAAATGTCGGAAGAAGAAGTATTAATGGAGGTTGAAGCCGTAGAATCCGTCTATGGCGAAGATTGTATCGTCCTCAACAAGTTTCCTCCTCATCTCCGTCTCCACCTCAAGCCTCGTACCGCCGACGTTGATTGTCAGCAGGTTTCTCCCCCTCTTTCTATCCCTCCTTTCAATTTCTCGCCAATTTCATATATTTTCTGTTGATTTATGAATTTTTGTTAGCTTAATTCTTGTTATTATGTGCATAATTTCAACTGTTTAAGTCTGAGGTATGGATAAATTCATCAAATTTGTTGAAAGAAAAGTTGGGGATTGTACAGGAAAATTGAGCGATGTTAGTTAGTTTAACTGGTAAAGTCGGGTTCTTTTTGTTTCGCATAGGCTTAGTGATATTCCGAAATTGAGACATGGTTTCGGGTTTAAGCTCAAATGAGCTTAATTTAGGGTGTTTTGGGTCAGCCCCATTCGACTTGCTTCACCTCGGATTCATTCAGTCTAGCTGAGTTTTTAGGAAGAAAAGGTAGGACACAACAAATGTTGCTCACCAGTCAGCTCAACTCGACTCAATGTAACTCAGTTCAATGCACACAGTACCATTTGTTTTGGAGGCAATGATGTTTTCTCTGACTAATCTTGTATAATAAGATTTCTCAACATGAAAACCAACTAGTGTGGAATTTTTTATCTTCTTTACTACCTAAAGGTTTCATCTTTTTTTCCTTTTATCGTCTGATACGTCTTGGTATTAATACTGGTAGCTTCCTCGAGGAAGCAAGGAAAAGAATTGTGACCGTAGGATGATCATATCAGTTTGGGCAAGAACTTAGATAAGAAATTAAAATCGGCCGACATGGTTAACTTTTAAGGTATTGGGGTGAGTTGTCATCTTGGGGCTTTAGAAGCAAGAAGCACAACTAAACTTCATAAGCTCAACAATTCTTGTCGCATCTAAAAGATTCTCTCAGTTTAGGTTGAGATTTCAAGTGAGATCTTGTGTTTGTATGTTTTAAAGTTCAGTTTATGCTAGAAAAAACTATTTGTGCCTTTTTTTTTTTTTTTTTGTCTGTAGTTTGTGGAAGCGACCTTGGAGTTACAAGCTGGTCAACAGGTAAATGTTACTACATATCACCCCCTTTGATGTTATTCTCATTCTTTTTCACCTCCTGTCGTGTTTTATTGTTTGTTATCTCTATACGTTGTTCATGTTCTTAGTAATTAGTACCATAGGCTTAGCAGACAATTGAAAGTGGCATGACATGGGTGCTGAGAGAGTATGGGCTGGATTTTGCTATTTAATGGGAATTTCACTGCTATCAGAACTGAATGAAATTTTTGAGGATTTTTGTAAAAGAATGTGCAAAATCCTCAGGGAAGCGGTTTGTTTTGTGAAAAAGGGAACTAGCCTCGGGCTGGATTGGCTGACCATGGACTTCCTCCAAACTTTCTGGTAGGTGGGGCAGTCGTTATCTGCGGCGGTTCTTCGGTTTTTCCAAGATGTTTTCTTCTGAAGGAATGGAACCGCATCTTTACGTCCCTTATTCCCAAAGTTTCTAATCCTCAGACGATTTATCAGCTTCGGCTAATCAGCCTGTGTAATGTGGTTTTTAAGTGTATTTCGAAATGTTTGGCGTATAGATTGAAGCATAGTTTGCCACATATGTTTGGTGAGTTCCAGAATGCATTCGTTACGGGTAAGTCGTTAGGGGATAATACCTTGATAGTGAAGAAGCTAATGGACAAGGTAAACCATCATAATCATTGACCTGGGGTATAAACAAGGCCTATGATCTTGTAGAATGGGATTTTCTGCGTTATACGCTCCATGCCCTCCAGTTTCCGCACACGTGGATTGATTGGATCTTACAGTGTGCGACAACAGTTTCCTATCAGTTCCTTATTCAAGGTTGCCCTCTTGGGAGTTGTGCCTGGGTGACACATTGTCTCTACTCTTGTTTATTCTGCGTATGGAGGTTTTCTCTCGTATCATGTTGAAGCCCTTGAAGGCAGAGGATCTTCATCTCATTTGTGGCCTTGGGTTGCACGGTATGCACCTTCCATTTCCCATCTATTTTTTGGCGATAATGCGCTATTGTTCTTTCAAGCTTTCAGACCTCTTGCCACCATATTAGTGCTTGCATCCTAGAGTTTTGCTCTATGTTTGGGCAAATCATTAGTTTGCTGAACTCCTTCGTCAAATTAAGTCAGAACATTCTTGGGACCTTGAGGGCGTCTCTTACCAAAGTACTGCGGATGGCTGGTAAGGACAATTTGGGGACTTATCTAGGTGTTCCGGTGGGTTTTGAGCGCAACAAGTTTCCCCGGTTCCTTTTTCTTATTGAGAAAATGGTCAATCGACTTGAGGGGTAATCGACTCGATTTCTTTCTCCGATGGGGCGTTTGGTGCTCTTCAGCACTATCTAATTTGCGTTCAGTACCCTTGTTCTTTCCATTATTCATGTTCCTGTATCAATTTGTAACAAGATCAACAGCCTGATGGCTGCTTTCTGGTGAGGCTCTTGTGGAGACAAAGAGGCGATTCATTGGGTCACTCACTCGCTCGTGATGTTCTTCACCGTCCTATAGGTATGAGATGCGTTGAAATTCGGATTTTGGAAGTGTTTAATATGGCTCTCTTTATGAAACATGCTTGGCAGATGAACCTTAACCCTCAACTTCTCATTTCTCGGATCTATAAACCTTGGTATAGAGATGCTCTTGCTTTGACAGTAAGAGGACTTTGGTTAGTCCGCAGGTCATGTCTTGGTGTGCGAGGGGCATCTTATTATCCCCAACTGTTTAAACGATGCTCTTGGAAGGTTGGGAATGGTAGAACAGTCAGTGCCTTGTCGGATTTGTGACTCAATGGTTCCTGGCCAGTGATTAGGTATTCGGTTTCGATGCATCAAGTGCACTCCTTGAGAGTGTAAGTTGAGTTGACCTAGTGGAGGCTGGGATACTCACAAGATCTTTCCTCTTTGAGCGGTTAAGCACTATTGCTATTCTTGGAAATGAACTTTCTGTTAATAATGAAGATGATGAGGATAGTGCAGCCATGGTGATGTTGCTAATAATCCAACAGGGGCGAGGTAATGGCAAAAAGATGTCCAAACTTATTTGATGGCAGCCCCCTCCATTTGATACCCTCGAAGAAAATTGGTAAATAAGGTAAGTCAGGTGTTGGAGATTTTGAGGTGTTTTTACACATGAGATTGGCGATATTTTGTCCGCCTTCTTGGTTCATGCCAGCATTAGAGACACCCTGAAGTTTAGATCAGAGGCATTGTCTTTGAGCTAGAAAAAAAAAAAAAAAATCCAAACTCAGGAATGATATTGATGTTTTTGATATTATTCTATTTCTCGGATTCAATGTGCGTGCTTGGGTAAAGAATAAAGAGACGTTAATTGATATATGTTTATATGAGAACCGGTTGGAAATGTACACACGTTGTGTACCATCCATCATCAGCTTAGAAGAAAGGTCTAGATAGAGATTCCCTTTAGATCTTTTACGAATTTCATGGTCTCGACTCCATTTCCTTATTCATGAACAGATTGCTTTATCCTTTCTATTGTAATTTTTCATATCTTCTATTTCTTTCAACTTGATATGTTTGATGCAATTATTAACCCTTTGGAGTAGTATTCGTCTGCCTTAATTTTTGTTGGAGTCTGATGTATGTCTTCATTATGTGGCAGTATCCTAGTGATCCACCTTGTATTGATATCACAGGCTCTAAAGGTCTTGATGAGAAAAGACAAAAGCTTCTGAGCACTAGATTACATGACAAGGCTCGTGAACTTGAATCTTGTTTGATGATTGTATCACTTTGCGAGGTAAGCGTGAACTTTTTGGAAAATAATCTATGCACGAGAAGATGACGCTCTCTGTTGTTGCATAGAGAACTATATGATACATAAGCCTGAATCATAATCTTTCTTCAATCTCAAGTTGGTTATGAATGTTGTTCACTTGTTCTTTTGTGTCTGCAAGTTTAAGTTGGTGTAGCTCAACATAAATGCTTTATCATCTTTCATTTTTGTTGTCCATTAATATCTTTTGGTTCATGCATCTTTTAGCGAGAGATTTTCATTACCAGAATGTTACTTCTGGAATACTCTTGATTGCTTGTTCGATGAAGAGACAATTAGACACTGCATCATATGCTTGAAGATATCAATTCATGTTGACGAGAACATTGTTTATCAGTTATCAGTTTTTTTTTCTCTTGTTTGTTCTATTGAAAATTAAGACTATTTTTCTTCGTTGCAATGTGCTTATTAGTTGGTTCTTGTCTGGATCGGATCCCCCATCTCCGTGTCAATGTTGTATCTGTATACCTGGATGTCCCTACATGCGTTTTATGCTGTGATCATGTCCTTATTCATTGAATGATTACGCATGCTTTAAAAGATGTCCGGTTAATACGGTTATATGAATTATGCATCTAATTTTTCATTCAGAAAAAAACATCTTCACTTTTTTCTTTCTTGCATTCATGTTATACTTATACTAGGCCAACTTTGAGTTCACTTTAAGTTATTGTTCTTTATGAATGAGGTGGTTTAACAGATTTGCATTATAAAATTGCCCTTTTTTGTGTTAATCTATCCTTTAGAGCAACTTAGTATACACATTATGCTTGCAGGAAGCTGTGGAGGCTCTTTCGAGCATGAACCACCCTGAAGGAGATTGTCCTTTGTGTTTGTATCCTTTGCTAGCAGAAGATGAGCTCAGTAAATCCCAGCCATTTATGAAGTTGATGTCTTGCTTCCATTGCTTTCACTGGTAATCAATTCTTTTGGAGGTTTTCATGTGGTTTACCTAAAATTATAGTCCATATGGTTTTTTGTCAAATGTTAAAATTCTTGCTAATATGATTTGCTTGTTTTTTTGTTTTGTTTTTGCAGCAAGTGCATTGTAAGATGGCTGAAATGGTTCCTGAGTCAGAACGGAGTAAAGTGTAGATCCTCAAGTGCTCTGTTTCCTCCCTTTGACTATGAAGTATCACAGGATTCAGGCAAGTTAATATAGGTCTAATCCTTGTGATTGTTGCAGACTAATTTTTGTCTTTTATCTTTAATAAAATGCCTCATGCGTGGTGTAGTATCCTTCTACATGCCTTCTATTGTTAGAGCTAGTGGAGACAACTCCTTCTACATGCCTCTTTTGTTTTTAGTAGCCCATTAGTTTTATTTGGTTGACCTCAATCTAAAAAAAAATCTAATCATATTGCTCTACTGTATAGTGTTAGCATATCAGCTTGAAGTGAAGATTTTTTTTCTAGTTCTGGATCAACATTTCTTAGCTAGCTCAACTTTTGGCAGGCGATTTCGTATTTTGTTATATGGCTCGATTGTTGGAGCTGGACCCTCAAAGCTTCATGTTTGCAATTCGAAGTGTCTTCTGAAGACAACAAATAGTAGTTGAAATTTTTTAATGTGTTGAAATAGTTGCTGTGCTTTTGCATGCTAGTATCTTAGCACTGACTTAAATGAAGCTTTATAGAGAAAGTCGAGAGGTGCTGGGTTTCTGTCAGATATTGGAACATCTGCTGAAGAACTGCCAATTTGCTTGTACTACAAAACAAACCAATACTAAAAATTTCAATCTGGCTAAACTGATGCGAAAATTCGCATATTCAATGTTTGCAGTCACCATAGTTTGGTGGTTTCTTGAAATAGTTGCCAGTCTGTGCAACTACCTTCTTAACAATGTGGAGCCATGCATGGAGGATGAAGCTGGGTAGCTGCACAGAGGTTGTAGAATTGTAGGGACTAGGGAGTTAACATTCACTGGCTACACGATGATGCTTTTTTGTTTCAGTCCTTCCAACCTTCTTTTGTTTGTCTCTAATTATATGAAATCATTCAGCAGATTTACGTGAAATGATGGGCGAGAGTGCAGGAAACTGTCCTGTCTGTCGCAAAGTCTTCCTTGCTAAGGACATCGAACATGTGCTTAATTCAGTTGATTCTGATGACTTACACAGGGTATGTAGCAAAAAAATCTCCTTTTCTGCAGTGTTTTATTGACTGGCTGATTTAGGGAAAGAACCTGTTATGTATCGCTGCATGATGTTTGAAGGGGCAAATCAATTATTTAGTTTAAACAGTAAAGAAGTATGTTTAACAGACCACTGGTGTGAAAAATATGGATGGAAAGGTGATGCCTTTTTGTCCTGAAATAGTTAAATAAGATGTGAGATTTAAATAAGTATAGTGAGTTGTTCTTTCAGTGTTTTGCTTGACTAATTGGCCATATTTGGTGATATTTTAACACATGATATGTGTGATGAATACTATAGTTACTGTTTAGAGCAAGACTCATAAGCCGAATTGTCTGAGATCTCTGTCTTCTTAGTCATGTGGCTTTGCCTTTGATACAGTCGATAGGACAACTCTCGTGCACGTTGTCTGGATCTATAACTGAGAAGGGCTTCCATGAACTAAAAGATTTGTGTCTCTGTTTTTCCATTTGCAGTCACTTAATTTCACATTCTTTCCAGAGTTCCAGACTCCTTTTCTTGTTCAATCTCTGACAGTTAGTTCACCCGAAGTGTCTGTGATTTGAATAACGTGTTTCAAAAGTTACTTGTATTCTGAAGGCAATCCGTCTCCTCAGTATTGTTTTAGTGAATTAAAAAATTTATTCATTTGTGTTTTTGTGTTGCTTATGTTGGTGGTAGCAACTTGGTTTTCAAGTGATAGAATTAGATCAAAAAATAGTTTCTGTAAAATGCAAAGCCATGGGAAACACGAGTAGCCAAGTATGGGAACAGTGCACATGGTCTCGATGATTGGTTTTTCATCATGAAGTTGCACTTCTAATCACATATAGAAGCTTCACTTGCCATATGACTGATAGCCTGATACCATTTAAATCAAAATTTCAGTTTCTCTCTTTGTGATTTCAGGATACTGATGAAAAGGAACGTGAAAAGGAATTCCTTAAATGTCCCCTGGAGACCAGTAGAAGACAAAAGTTTAAGGCTATCTTGGAGTTGCAAAAACAGCATGGTGGCTTGATTGAACCACCGAAAGACAACATATTGTTCTCCCGTCTTTCTCTACACGAGTTGGTCAGCGAGCCTGCTGTGGAGACGAATGGAGAAGTCAGTGAGCAACAACAGACGGATCAATCTATCAGAGAAGAGGAGCCAAATGGTTCCTCAAGTCAAACCCGTCAAAGAGCAAAGCGACGCCCAAGAGGTCACCGAACTCACACTAACACCACTGAGCCCGCAAGTAGTGGCTCTGAAGCTCGGTCATCTTCTGGTGCAAGAAGACATGGTAAGAATAATTCAAAGGCGCAGCCTAAGCAATGGACGAGGAAGGAATGAGAGATTTTCGCGATTTTGGTTGGCATGGCAACTATTCAGTTGACATCCCTCGTGCTCTTGGTTTGGGCCCTTATTGTGAAAAATCATGTAGTATATGGAAGTTGTCGATGTGCATATGGAATAATTTTCAATGGGAAACAAAGCACAGCACTGGAATTATTCGTCATCTTGAAGTTTTGCCCTTTTTTGTTAACTTTCCACCTTCTTTTGTATTTGTGGGGGCTTAAGAATGAGATGGATGAAGTGAAGTATATCAAATTACGACCACTCATAGTAACCTTTCTCTTCCGCCTGGCAATGTGTTTCGGACGGTTAAAACTCCGTCCAATATGAAGGCGCAATGGTAGGAAAATCGAGATGGAGGAGATTCAGCTCTCCGATATAACATATTCGGGTACCTTCTTCGGTTATATTTGACATCTTGCTACATGCAATTTTCCAATTTGGTGGGTAAATCGCACGGGTGTAACTTTTTGTAAGAGGCCCACAGTAAATAAATAAAAAAATAAAAAAACAGCTTTTTGTGTGGAAAGGAGCTCAAATCCTTTTCAAAAGCAGATATCATCTACAATCCCAGCCTACTAATTGGGAGTCAATTCAAGGTCAAAATCATGAAATCTACATATCACATCACGTATTCATGTCCATTGGAAAAGTAGTCGCTCAATAATTAGTACACCTATTTTTTATTTGAAGAAAACAAATACCAATACTTGTTCAATAATAATAACAAACAAAAAAAATAATCTTCAGTTCATATTGCTAATCATTTATATATTTCAATAGTTAAATGTTAATTTTTTTTTTCCAAAAATTCAATGCCTGCAAGGTTTAGGTCGATGGTATGTCTCATGGGCATTGTAAGAAAAAAAAGGTATATTTGAAAACAGAACATCATGAAAATTTTCGAGGAAGAAACAAAAAGTAATTGTAAAAGAACGGCATAACATTTTTTTTATATATATATACGGGCATACCCAAGTTTAAAACAAAAAAAAGAGAGGTAAATTTGGTGGGATATTGATCATATCATATCATGGACGAGAAATCAGTAAATTTGGTTAATTGGTTGGGGTTTAAAGGACTAATGGTGAATTGGTGAGTGCCGAAATGGTGATACACCTTAGCAAATAGAGACTTACGATTTCACACTCAATTTGACTGATTGGCTACTAATTAAGCCTACCCCCTTAATAGGAGTAATTGTAATTGTACCACATTTTGCCGTCCAACCACAATATCCAATTTTGGCCAATTACAAAATCTCTTGTTGGTAAATGTACCTATTTTGGTCATAATTTCCAATTACCTTGTCTTGGACCTTTAGGATGTGGTTATCAAAGTCATATTCCTATAACTTACTCCGTAGCCCGTAGGTAATTCAAAGAGAACCACAAGTCGTATGAGCTGAGACATATGTATTTCTAAATCGTAAACATTTTATGTAATTATGTAATAAATATGCTATCACTTAAGTTCACTGGGAGTCTCAACACCCCTATAAACTTTAGGAACTATTCGTTTCTAAGTCTACCAATGAAAATTCAAGATTTTTCTATACCTGACTTCTTAAAAAATGTTAATTAAAACATCATATGTCGTAATTTCACAAAGTTATGGTTAGACCACCCGCTAGATCTAAGGAAGGATGAGGTTTAGGAAAGCATGGCTTATAATGGATCTGGAAACATTTGGGTAGGAGGGCAACAACAAATTGAAGGACGTGCGACAGATTTCATCATGTGCAACATTTTAAGGATGGTGTCTTGCACTTTACACTTTTACAGCTGATGGTTGTTAATTAAACCTTGATCCATCAAATTACCCTTACAAAGTGTCACTTCTGTAATTGGCAAAACTTTGTCATACTTAGAATGGCAAGTGATACACTTCCTTATGGTCTTCTCCCTTTATGTGCGGATATAATGTTATTTTACCACCCGACAATATTTTTTTAGTATCAATTTTTACATAAATTTATACTATTTTTATAATTCCCTACTGTTATATATGGAGTGAAATACAGCTAATCTAATCTAATCTAATCTAATATATATATATATAAAAGAGGGATTTTTGAAGAGCGGAGAGAGAGTCCAACAAAAGATAAAAACTGAGAGAGTTTAAAAAATGAGAAACACCCCCCATTTTATTATTAACAACTCAAATGGAAATCCACATAGAGAATCCTTATTTTCGTGAGACTCTTTAATAAATGTATTGCGACATAATCACTTATAACATTACTTATGTGTATCGGAAAACTTCAAAACATATATCATTAGATTTGTTTCGAAATGTATCTCAATTTGAGATCCTTTTACACATTTTTACGATATGCAAAACAATTAAGTTACTCCGTATACATTTAGTAGAGATTTGTTTTTTGAAAAAAATAAAAAAGCTTAAAGAGAGTCCAAAATAAGAGAAATGGTGAGAGTGTCCAAAGAATGAAAGATTCTCCCAACATTTATTAGCCAGACTTCATACTTTCATAAAATTGCAATTTGAAAGATATTTAAATGTGACGTGACATAATTAGTCGTAACTTTCATTTTATATATAAAAAAATTAATACATATAACTCATTAAACCTGTTTTGAAATTTAATCTAAAATGAGTTTCATTATACATATGTTTGATAGAAATGCATTAATCAGCAGTCATGTAGCGAAAATTGCAAAAATGACTATTCCTAAACTAAACTCAACAAACAAAATATAAACACTACATCTGACTATCGAGGAAACATGTTCAACGTGGAACTTTTGTATAATAAGAATTATCATACACAATATAATATGTGTACCGTGCAACGCACTCATGAAAGATTAAAATGGAATTTAAACATCTGTTATTTTTTTGTATAAAAGAGGGATTTTTGAAGAGCATAGAGAGAGTCCATCATTTGAGAAATACTCAAAGAGTTTAGTGTATGGTGAAAGAGCGCAAAAGAAGAGTCAATCATTTAAGAACTAATCAAAGAGTTTAGTGTACGGTGAAAGAGCAAAATGAAGAGTCCATCATTTAAGAATTACTCAAAGAGTTTAGTGTATGGTGAAGGAGCAAAACATGAGATGATAGATTACACAGTTAATTATTAATCATTTACACTATATTATAGAAATACGGTATGATTGATCATACAATTGGTTAATGTATCAGAAACTTTTGAAACATATATCATTTTATTTGATTTGAAATGAATTTCAATTTGAGATCCATTTATACATTTTCCGATAAGCAATGCATAATGATTACAATCGACTTTATATACTATATCTATTAAAAAAAGGTGTTTTTCAAGAGTATAGATAAAAAATGTTGTTTGTATAATTTAAACATGAACAATCTAGACAACTTTGTATTTTTTTTTAATTGATCAAGATTTTAAAATACATGTAGGCAGCATCACAACAATTGTTATGAATTATTTTTATTGAAATGATAGCATAATTTGTTATAAACAAAAAAATTATTAAGAATGATATAATATTTGAACCGTGCAACGCACGGGCTTAAAACTATATATATATATATATAAAAGAGAGATTTTTGAAGAGCATAGAGAGAGTCCAACAAAAGAGAAATACTATGAGAGTTTAAAAAATGAGAAATACCCACATTTTATTATTAACAGCTTACACAATTATTAATAATCCACATATAGAATCCTTATTTTCGTGAGACTCTTTAATAAATGTATTTGATAGATTTGCGACATAATAACTTATAACATTGGTTACGTGTATCTGAAAATTTCAAAACATATATCTTTAGATTTGTTTCGAAATGTATCTCAATTTGAGATTCATCTACGGATTTTTACGATATGCAAAACAATTTAAGAGTCCATTATTTGAGTTATACTCAAAGAGTTTAATGCATGGTGAAAGAGCAAAAAAGAAGAGTCAGTCATTTAAGAACTACTCAAAGAGTTTAGTGTATGGTGAAAGATAAAAAAGAAGAGTCTAACATTTAAGAATTAGTCAAAGAGTTTAGCTTATAATGAGAGAGCAAAAACGAAGAGTTTAGTATATGGTGAAAGAGCAAAAAATGAGAGGATAAATTACACATTTAATTTATTAACCATTCACACTATATTATAGAAACACGATATGATTAATCATACAATTGGTTATGTGTATCAGAAATTTTTGAAAACTATATCATTTTATTTGATTTGAAATGAATTTCAATTTGAGATCCATTTATACATTTTCCGATAAGTAATGCTTAATGAGTACCATCGACTTTATATGCTATATCTATTAAAAAAAAGGTGTTTTTGAAGAGTATAGATAAGAAATGTTGTTTGTATAATTTAAACATGAACAATCTAGACATCTTTGTATTTTTTTTTTTTTTTTTTGGAATTGATCAAGATTTTAAAATACATGTAAGCAACATCACAACAATTAGTATGAATTATTTTTATTGAAATGATAGCATAGTTGGTTATAAACATAAACATCATTAAGAATGATATAATATTTGAACCGTGCAACGCACGGGTTTAAAACTAGTATATATATATAAAAGAGGGATTTTTGAAGAGACGAGAGAGAGTCCAACAAAAGATAAATACTGAGAGAGTTTAAAAAATGAGAAATACTCACATTTTATTATTAACAACTCAAATAGACAATTATTAATAATCCACATCGAGAATCCTTATTTTCGTGAGATTCTTTAATAAATGTATCTAATAGATTTGCGGCATAATCACTTATAACATTGGTTACGTGTATCAGAAAATTTTAAAACATATATCATTACATTTGTTTCGAAATGTATCTCAATTTGAGATCCATTTACACATTTTTACGATATGCAAAACAATTCAGTTACTTCGTATACATTTAGTAGAGTTTTTTTTTTTTTTTTTAACTTAAAGAGAGTCCATAATAAGAGAAATGGTGAGAGAGTCCAAAAAATGAAAGATTCTCACAATATTTATTAGCGAGAGTCCATACTTCCATAAAATTGCAATTTGAAAGTTATTTAAATGTGACACGACGTAGTTAGTCCGAACTTTCAGTTTGTATATCAGAAAATTAATACATACTCCCTCCGTCCCAGCTCAAACGCCCCATATTCCATTTTGGGACGTCCCACCTCAAACACCCCATCTATTTTGGGACATATTTCTCTCTCCTATTTTTATTAAATTATCACATTCTCTCTCACATTATCTCTTCTACTTTTATTAATCCCCACATTCTCTCTCCTCCTTTTTCCTAATATTACCTCACTCAACTTATTATATCAATTTTTCTTATTTCACTACAAATAACGCCCGGGGCGTTTGAGCTGGGACGGAGGGAGTATAACTCATTATACCTATTTTGAAATTTTAATCTAAAATGAGTTCCATTATACATACAGTATGTTTGATAGAAATGCATTAATCAGTAGTCATCGAAAACATATATCATTAACATATACACATTTTTACGATATGCAAAACAATTCAATTACTCCGTATACATTTAGTAGAGATTCGTTTAAAAAAAAAAAAAAAAACTTAAAGAGAGTTTAAAATAAGAGAAATGGTGAAAGAGTCCAAAGAATGAAATATTCTCACAACATTTATCAGACACACTCCATACTTTCATAAAATTGCAATTTGAAAGTTATTTAAATGTGACACTATATAATTAGTTCTAACTTTCATTTTATATATCAGAAAATTAATACATATAACTCATTAAACCTATTTTGAAATTTAATCTAAAATGAGTTTCATTATACATATGTTTGATAGAAATGCATTAATCAGCAGTCATCTAGCGAAAATTGCAAAAATGATAGTGGCTATTCCTAAACTAAACTCAACAAACAAAATATAAACACTACATCTGACTATCGAAGAAACATGTTCAATGTGGAACTTTTGTATATTAAGAATTATCATACACAATATAATATGTGTACCATGCCACGCACTCGTGAAAGATTTGAAATGAAATTTAAATATCTGTTCATTTTTTTTATATAAAAGAGGGATTTTTGAAGAGCATAAAGAGAGTCCATCATTTGAGAAATACTCAAAAAGTTTATTGTATGGTGAAAGAGCAAAAAAGAAGAGTCAATCATTTAAGAACTACTCAAAGAGTTTAATGTATGGTGAAAGAACAAAGAGTTTAGTGTATGGTGAAAGAGCAAAAAATGAGAGGATAAATTACACAGTTAATTATTAACCATTCACACTATATTATAGAAACACGGTATGATTGATCATACAATTGGTTAGTGTATCAGAAACTTTTGAAACATATATCATTTGATTTGATTTGATATGAATTTCAATTTGAGATCCATTTATACATTTTCCGATAAGCAATGCTTAATGATTACAATCTACTTTATATACTATATTTAGTAAAAAAAAAGGTGTATAGATAAGAAATGTTAGTTGTTCGTATAAACATGAACAATCTAGACAACTTTGTAATTTTTTTTTATTTTTTAATTGATCAAGATTTTAAAATACATGTAAGCAACATCACAACAATTGCTATGAATTACTTTTATTGAAATGATAACATAGTTTGTTATAAACATAAAAATTATTAAGAATGATATAATATTTGAACCGTGCAACGCACGGGCTTAAAACTAGTAGAAATAATAATCCAAAGAAGTAGTGTAATTCTTAGCCACCAAAGTATGATCTGTGGGATTTGAAAACCACCAATATGAAGATTCGGATTTTTTGAACACTAAAGTTGTCAAAATGAATTTATAAACCATTTAATTTCTCAGTACAAATAACAAATAATAAGGGTGATGATCTTGCCTTGGCATGCATAGATCGCCGGTATAGAATCGGGTAAGATGGGTATCGTTCATATAACAGATATATTTGCCTTAATACTAAAATGCCTAGGCAAAATCGTTGTCCAATTATAGTTGAGTTGAAACCAAGACGAGATCAATGCCATCAAATGATGCTGATGTAGCTTTTTTTATTGAAATGTAGGTTGTGGGCACAAGTGCTTTAGGTTTGTTCTTTGTGCAATTGCATTGCATAAGTATATAGAGAAAATTACCCCAATTGTTCCCAGAATTTTAATATGGAAAACTTAAGATATTTTGTTAGTCTATCTAGCAATGTCGCATAGTCATTATGACATTTTCGTGAGAGTTCTTAGTTCATGAGAAAGGAAAAAAAAAAAAACTTTTACTTATAAGTACTTTTTGTCATTCCATCAATAATCTTAAATTAGTGACATAATCTAATTAACAATTCTACAATAGCTACCAATGTATGGTAGCCATTGTACATAATTGAATAATAGCCATTGATTTCCCCTAAAGAAATCCTGACCATTTATTAGTTTGACCATTTAATAATTACAATTAAATAAAAATACAAACACCAAGATTAAACACCCGCCCCCTCCCCCCAAAAAAAGACCCAATTTTCTCTCCTGGGGGTCGGCGAAAGGGCGGGAAGGGGTTTATGTAGGACAGTTGCCGGAAAATCGATGGGGTTGAGGGTGGGAAAGACGAGTGTTGAGAGGAGAGAGAATTGTGCGTGGACAACTAAGGGCGCGATGGCGGTGGCTGACGATGACCCAGGTGGGATTGGCGTTGAAACTCCAACATAAGGTGGTATCCTCAGGTGAATAGGTGGTGCTGAGTGTGGGACGGTGGCGGCGCTAGGGCGGTGGTCGGCGATGAAGGGGAGAGAGAAAAAGATGGAGTTGGGGTTGTGGGGTGATTAAACATTAATATTATTTAATTTAATTTTTTCTTAAATAAAAAAAAAAATTGAGGTCAAACTTACCATGGCTACCAAACCTTGGTAGCCATTATAGAATCACTTGCGTTTGGTTCACATTTCGGAATGGAAACGGATTGGAAACAAGAATGGAAAGAGAGTGGAATCAAGTTTCATTTTTTATAAATGTTGTTTGGTTAAGTATATGAATGGAATGATTCTATTAGTAAGGGCAAAATTGTCAATTTTTTTTTAAATCAAAATACCCACCAAAACCTCAATTGTTCTCTTTCCTCCCTTGGCCGCCGTCCTTGACCACCACCACCTGCGACCAATACGACAACCAATACCATCATTTCAACCCAAATTACATAACTAACATGCCTATATAATTACTTTTTCTCAATATTGCTCCAAATGATGTAGATCTAGGTATTTGTTTTCGTTTTTTTTTATTTGATGGTGGAAAAAGTGGTGGGGGAAGGAGGTGAACAGTCGGAGATGTGGGCGGAGGGGTCGACGATGGGGCAGGGGGTTAGGGCTCGGTGGTGTGAGGAGGAAGAGAGGAGAAGTGAGGAAGAAGAGAAAAGAGAGAAAATGTAAAACGAACGTCGAGGTGGTGGCTAGGGCGGTCGACGAGGTGGTCGGTGAAGTTGCCGGAGAAAAGGCGGCCTGAGGGTGGAGTCTCCGACAGGAAAGGTGGCGGTTCATGTTCGCCGGCGGTGATCTGTGGTGGTCCGGTGAGAGGTTGAGGGTAGGGGGTTGGTGTGTGGGAGGAGAGAGAGAGAGGAAGGGAGGAGAGAGAAAATGAATATGGGGGATTCAATTTTGTATCCTTAGGTTTTTGGTGGGGTTCATTTTGAGAGATTGGAATGGGAGTGGGAAATGATTAGAAAAAAAAAATGAAAACAAACACAATGTAATGGAGTGGTAATCGAATCCATTTGTAATCCTCCAAAAATGATGAACCAAACACACCCTTAATTAATACATAGTTGCTCTTACATAATATATTTTTGTACTCCGTACAACAACAGTTACATACAAAAATTTTGACAGTTAGGAATTAAGACCTCAATAAACCTGTTCACAAATTTTTGTCACTTCAAGCAAAACTTTTATTAATTAGTAAAAGGTTCAAATCATTGAGTAATTTGACCGAATTGTACACAAGATGCATACAGTTGATGTAATCGAAGACAATGACAGAAGAAGCATATTTCTTGTGCAGCCGCAAAACAAATCCTGTAATCATACTAACAAACGGTAGGAGTCAAGGGAGCATTCTTACTTAATTATCTCGGCTATAATACCACTACTAATTACTTCAGTAACTTTTTGGCATTATCCTTTAATTTATATTAGTATATAATTGTTTTCTCGATAACTCTTGCAACGAGGGGGCGTCCAACAATCTCCTGTAGTTCTCAGAGGACGAGTTTTGTAAATTCTAGCGGATCATATGGAGTATAAAAGAAAATTTAGCAACTATCGGAATACTACACAAGATCCTCAACGTACTAATAATCCATCATATAGAAAGGAGAGTTATATTAGGAAGAACTACTCCGGATCTATTTAAATTAGGGCCGTAACAAAAAAAAAAAAAATTGGTGCATAACACGGTCTAATTGACTGGTGGCAGCACCATATTCCGGAACAAAAAAGGTAGGATGCTTTGTTGGAAAGAGAGGAGCTAGTGAATAAGAGAGGTTAGGATGAAGAGGAGGGTGCCTTTCAATTTCACCCATCAACCTCGAAAAAAAGGTGAGTCGTTAGTACATGCACTTCTAAATTTGTAAAAAGCCAGATATGGTAAAAAAAGTTGATCATTCGATGATGAAAATTTTGATAATTTGAGTATATGCGCACTTTGGCAAAATATTACCACTTTGCTTTATGAAGTTTGCTCAGTGTATTTTGCGGCTCATGAAAAATAAGTGCGCAAAGGCCAAAATATGAAATAAGTAAAATGTGCGTGCCACACTGCCACATTTAATGGCCATGTGTACATTTAGTTACCTTTCGAATCCATACGAACTGTAACATTACCTACTTACCTCAATCAGGTGTTATAATTAATAATGATAACGTAGTTGAGTAAGAACTTATAATCTGCAACAAATTTTGTATATTCCCTCCGATGAGATGTTGGATTTTGTTTTTGGACCAAAAACCAATAAAAAGTGGGGAGGAAAAATAACAAGAAACTTTCCACAAAACTAATAAAAGGTGGGCTAAAATACTATAAGTAAGGACATAGTCATATCACAAACATATCACCCCTCATATAAAGAAAGATCAACATTCCACTCAAACACTCTAAAATAGAATAGTTGAACATTCCACTAGAACAGATAATTTACCTTGCAATATTGAATTACAAAAGGTGTACTAGATGTTGTTACTACTTACTATGAATAAAAGTATTGTACATTTCATTCGAAGTGAACAATGTGGAATGGCAAATAGACAGATTCTCAATCTTACTAAATTCATCTTAGATTAAACTTATGTAGTTGCAAAATTTTGAGCAACTAAACAGATACTAAATCATTAAATTTGAAATTACTTAGAACGTCTTTTCTAATCTGCTAGAAGTGACGTAGTAAAAAGAAAACACGTTACACTCAACATAACGGTAAGTGCTGACACTCGTATCATTTTTCCAAGACGCGCAAGTGGCGGGGATCATACGCATGAGTTTTTTTTTTTTTTTTCAAAGGATCTTGTGGTAGCTCACTTGGTTGAGCTACCACTCCCCCAACATGGAGGTTGGGGGTTCGATCCTTATCAACCCCAACTTGTACAAGTTGGGGGGGTTTGTTTGTGATGTGGGTCCTCTTGTAGGGTCCCCCTGCCGGGTTCATGCCTGTTTTTCAGCTGTTCAACTGGGGTCTTCTTGTGAGCTAGATCCCCTTAATAACCCCTAACTCCACAGGGACTGAGCCCTCCGAGGCCAGTAAATTACCGAATCAAAAAAAAAAAAATACGCATGAGTTTTCCATTTAAAACTTACTACTGTTACTCACGTTTACTCTGTAATTCTTTCGAAAAGTTGTGAGGAGTAAAATCTAAGAGAGTTGAAAGCTAAGATTTCACGATTTATGGAAAGACAACCCCCCGCAACAGTCTCAGGACCCACGCCCTTCGTCCCTTCCCAAACGTGGCAAAGCAGGCACCGCCTTGTCCTAGAAGCTTTCTAATTTAGTTTCACTCCTTTAGTTTCAGTACAGTTGAACAATTTGCACAGAAATTAAAGTTGGAAAAAAGTTGACACTTTTTCTCAAACAAATATTTTCCTAATTTGTAAAATAGGAAAAAAAATTGTTATAAAACGAAGTGAAAAGAAAATTCTCTTTACTGTTATTGCGTAATATGTAATTCATATGTCAGAATCAGTCACAACTCACAAACCGTCCAAAATTTATAGTTAACTGTTCATGGTGTCGTCAGGTGATGTAAAAAGATCTATGACGTGTTTGGTGCTATTCGTGTCCGATATAATAGTACCACTTGTAGGACCATGAACATCGCCATCACTAACCTGGCAAACGAGTCATTCGGGTCAGGTCGGGTCAATTCGGGTGCACTATAAATTTCGGGTCACTTCGGGTTGGTCGGGTTCGGGCCACTTCGGGTCTAGCATTCTTCGGGTCAATTTCGGGTACGGGTCAAATTATTCGGGTTAGTCGGGTCGGGTTCATACAGGTCGGGTTAATTCGGGTCTAGTTGAATAATCGAGACGAATCATGATTAGATTTGTACTATTTACATTTATTTCCGATTGATTGACCAAATATAGATGGAAAACATTAAATCAAGTTGTTTAGGTACTCATTTCATGCGAAAAATAGGAACATTATGCCATATAATATACTCACTTTACATGATACAAAATTGATAGACACGAAATGCTCGTATCACTAAATCAAAGGTTAGACATATAGTATGCGGAATCAAAAAATTCAAGTCAATTTAGGTATGGGTCTATTCGGGTTCGGGTGATAATCAGATCGGGCTAGTTTAGTTCGGGTCAACTTCAGGTTAGTTGACTTCGGGTGATAATCGGGTTCGGGTCGGGTGTAACCGGGTTTGGATCAAATACGGGTGATATCATTTCGGGTGAAATTCGGGATTGGTTCAAAACTTTCGGGTCGAGTTTAGGGTCTCGGGTCACTTTTGTCAGGTCTAACCATCAGACCTACTGAAGATGACACATATTCCCTCAGTCTATATTTAAACACTCTGCTCCTATATGCACAACTAATACAGCTTTTAATATATAGTATTGAACATGTATATTTGTTTCAAATAGTATATAGTTTGTTTATTTTTTATGAAGATAGTGTTTGATTTATTTATAATTTTTGAAGATAATTGGTAGTTTGTTAATTATTTTTGGTGATATTGACGCATTAATGGGTCGTAAAAACTTATTCCACTTAAAAGTTTAGCGATGGAGTGGTTAAATTTGGACATTCCAAAAAGAAAAATCGGGTATTTACACTTGGACAGAGGGTAACCACAAGCCTAGTGAGATCCATAAACAACCTATTCCGTAGTTTATAACTCAACAACAATTGGCAAGTGCCGGGGCAGTTTTAAGCAATGCAAAATAATTCCGTTATCGTTTGTTATGTGGTTTTTTTTTTTAATTTCCTCCGGTAAGTATGATGTTAGTTCTTTTCTTTACGTCGTTTTTTTGTATCATCCTAGAAATTCCAAAATATTCTAAGAAGCCACAATTTAGAAAATCCATGAAATGTTGAGAAGTTTCAAGGAATACAATTTTTTAAGTACAATCACGAAAATGGTATAGATAAAAACAATTATTTAAGTGATCTATAGGATATTATAACTCAATACAATTTAAATATTTAGAGATATCAAAGTGGTAAAAAAAAAAAAAAAAAAAATCATAGTAATATAAATGTATATAACAAACTCTAGGAGTTCCAAAGCTAAGCTTGGTCTTATGTTAGACTCTCACAAATAGCAATTTGGATTGAGGATGTAATGTCCTTACAAGTTACCACTCACAACCTTCTTTAATTTCTCTGCCAAAGGTTGGCCTCTACCTTGAGATTTGAGTGGCCTACACTTGAGAAAAAGAAAGAAAGGTCTAAAATAAAACTCGAATTAAATTGGAAGTTGTTTAGTGGTCCAGTGTTGGCTCAAGCAGTGTGATATATAATAAATATGACAATTCAGATTTTTTTTTTTTATCGAAAAAATCCGAATCGACATGTCTAGTATACATCACACTGCTTGGGCCACAAATGGACCATAAAACACGAAAATGCCACAAAATCTAGATTGACATGCCATAGCATATTAACGGGGTGTATTTGTGTTAAATGTCAAATTAGATGATTTTGAATAAAAGGTGTAAATTTTTTGTTAATTCTTTTAGGAATCTTATTTCGAGTTAATACTTTTATAATCATTTTTTTTTTTTTGGGCACAAGAGAACACACATAATCCATTCCAAGAATGTATATTATAGAGTTGTACATTAGCCAATACGGAATACAGAGTATATTGTAATAACAGAGGATGTGAAAAGATTTTGTTTCCCTTTCTTATTATTATGAAATTTGGAATAATGTGTCTTGATTGAATATTTCATGTCATGATATATCATGCTGACGCTCATCATATTTTAGTGTATCATATATGATATTATGTACTTCCTCAGTTCGCCTATAAACTTTTTTTTTTTTTTGGGTGTTTGTCTTTAAACTTCCTAATTAGAACATTTCTTATTTGTACATATAAAGACCAAAACACCCCTACTTTATTAATTTGTTTATTTACACCAAGTGAACCCGAAAAACCAACCACAACGAGCGCCTCTCTCCCGCGACCCTACCTCCGCCCCTCCGCTGCGCCGTCGCCTCTTTATTCTCCCCCATTATCTCCGTTTTCCACGTCTAATTTTGAGGGAGAGGCGGAATCAAGGAAAGGAGGAGCAGAGAACGTCGGGTGAGGGGTGGCGAACGTTCGGGAAAGGGAGGGGACATGTGTGCTTGGCGGCGAAGCATCGTAGAGGGCGGAATTCGGGGTGGTTGGAGAAAGGTTTGGAGTTGGGGGTGGTGGACGAGGGGAGGAGACACCATCGGAGAGTTTGCGGCAGGACGACGATCGTGGTGCTGGTGGCTGATTGGATCAAGGTGGTGGTTTGTGCTGGTGGCCGGTGGTTAGTTACATGTAGAATTATTGTAGTTACGTGTTTTAGTTTGTGGAGTTCTTATAGTTACGCGTTTTAATTAGTGAAGTTACTATAGTTACGTGTTTTAGTTAGTGGAGTTATATTAAAATACCATCTTCTAGTTATTGAAATTATGTTAAAGTTATTGAAGTTACGGAAGTTAAGTTGAAGTTACGATGGAGCTAAGTTAAAGTTACGAAGTTATTGGAGTTAGATGTTATAATTACTGGAGTTGTAGAGAAACTGAAGTTATGAGAGTTAATGGAGTGTCAAGATGAACGCACCACATTGTTTCTTATTTCTGACTTTAAGAGGATTTCTTACTTGATGTAATTCTTTATAAAGAGAATATATATTTTTGGACATAATTAATAGAATTTCGCCATCGGACAAATCAGTTCCCTTTATTTATTTATTTCTATCATCAAATCATATCATGGGGGTGAGGATCCCATAGAGTTCATAGTTGTAGAGTTAGTAGAGCTTACCAAAACAAGTAATAACACAAAACAAATTGCTAGAGGTCTACAGTGTAGACACAATTAATTTGTCTACAATGTAAAATTGAGTTGGTAGTTGTAAAATTGAGATCAGAGTAGTAAAATTATTTGTAATATCAGGTAGTAAAATTAATTGTGTGAGTAGTAAATTTTTTTGATAGTGTAGTAAAATTATTGCTGATTGTAGACACTTTTAGGTGTCTACACTGTAGACCTCTAGCATTGTCCTAACACAAAATAGAGATCAGAGGAACGAAAAAGTACTAATAAATTTACAATATATTTGTTAGTTCTTACCTTTTTGGTTAAACACTACCACATAGAGTTTATTTTCAATTTCACTGAATCTAAGCACATATCATGGACGTGTGAGTAATTTTCTTATACTATCTCTCGTCTCTCACAATAACACACGAGTTGGTCAAAAGGTAAGCCAAATTAACTCCAATCTGTAATACTACAACAATTTAATTTCATCATAGTGAAACTATAACCGGCCATAGGACACTCTAGGACACTTCCATCTTTTGCCTATTTCCTAATCTACACAACATCAATTTTTTGGGTACTAATCTACATAACTTTTCAACACCATTAAGAGATTACACACTTAAAATAATGATTGGGTATCTCTTCATAATTTCATTCATACAAGCAAGTACAACCACACTCCCTTTAATTTGGTGCTCTTTTTATTGGTGGGCCGTGGGCCTCTCTTCTTCCCCTTTCGGGCTCATTCCCTTCGACTTCGACCTATCGCGTCATAATTTCATCATATATCTCTTCAAATTTTTACTCGGTGACTCCAAATCCCACATTCCCACACCTATATAAAGACTAAGCATTTGGCTTCCAAACAAAACCACATATACAACTTAACATATAGCATATATCAACCGAAAAGATATTCCGAAAACAGATTTATACACACGGATCGATATAGCATATATATCGAACCTAACTGCTACGCGCTATAGGTGGGTAATTATAATCGTCGGGACAAAAAAAACGACGAAACGGGTCAAAAATGAGGCTATGCATGAAGCCTCAAATGCTATATAATGTACATGCAACAAATGACGCACCACTGCACGTGAAACAGAAGCCGCATTGTATTAATCGTTCCAACTTTACTCAACACGTAAGCTTTACTACTCCCCAACAATACTTACGTAACAATTCTCCGGAAAACTGGGAATCCTTCCTTGAGCCCATGCAAACGGGCCACGGCCCGTCACGGTTGGCCGACCGTTGGATGGAGTACATGGGTGTTGAAGATTGGGCCGGGCTGCTTGACCCGCTTGACGACAACCTACGGACCGAGATTATCCGGTATGGGTCGTTTGTCGAGGCTACGTATAGAGCATTCGACTTCGACCCGTCCTCGGAATCGTACGGGGCGTGCAAGTACCCGAAGAGGTACCTGTTCGAGGAGTGCGGGTTCCCGAGCACCGGGTACCGGGTAACCTGCAATCTCCGGGCCACGTCAGGAATACAACTTCCTGAGTGGGCTCAATCCAGCTGGCCAGCGACCACGCAGGCCAGCTGGATTGGATATGTGGCGGTCTGCAACAGCAAGACGATGATTGATCGACTAGGCCGTCGGGACGTGGTCATTGCCTTGCGTGGGACCGCCACATGCCTCGAGTGGCTCGAGAACCTACGCGCCACCCTAACCCCGCTCCCATGGGACCAAAATGTGGCCCCATCGTCGGACCAGGGTGGCGCCCCAATGGTGGAGAGTGGGTTCTTGAGCCTCTACACTTCGGGGAGTGACACACTCCCTAGCTTGCAAGACACGTTACGGTCAGAAATTCGAAGAATTCTCGACCTCTACCCAGACGAGAAACTCAGCTTCACCATCACGGGTCACAGCCTTGGGGCAGCCCTTGCCACGTTGGCAGCTCATGACATCAAAACGACTTTCGATCGGGCCCCACTCGTGACCGTTATGTCCTTTGGTGGGCCCCGGGTCGGTAACAGACGTTTTCGGTCTACGATTGAGAAGCAAGGGACCAAAGTCCTACGTATTGTGAACCCAAATGATCTTATTACTAAAGTTCCTGGCTTCATCATTGACAATAATGAAATTCAAACTACGACCACGACAATGACAACAACTTCTACTACTACTACTAATAATAATAATAACAATCGCGATGGAAAAATAATGCACCCGTTATCCAAGCTCTGGTCGAGCTGGATGCAAAAACGGGTGCAGGATCCAGAGTGGGCGTACGCAGAGATCGGTCACGAGCTCCGGCTAACAATGCCGGAGCCGGGACAAATACCATACTACTTAAGTAGTATGAACTTGGCAAAATGTCACGATCTTAAAACGTATTTACAGTTGGTTGCGGAAGGTGTTACTTCCAACTGCCCACTTAGAGCATCTATTAGGAGGAATAGGCAAGGTAGTGTTGTTCAAAGTCATCAAAGAAGTCCTATTCCTGTGTAATTTAGACCTAGAAAACAAACCAAAATTTGTGTAGGGTATATACGTTGTACATTTATACATACATTTAGCCATGCAAGATGGCCTGGATTTGAAATATATATATAGTATGAATAATACTTTATTCATGGGTCTATAATATCATACTTTTTAATTAGTAAATAATGTATATAAGGTTGACGTTTTTATAGGTCTACATGTGAAATTGTGGACACATATAATCTTGGTAATACTATTATTACTTTGCTACCTGATCATAGTTGTATATGGTAGGTATATATGATGATGAGTTGATGACTAGACTCACACTGGTACATGTTTGCAAAATTTTGGTCAATTTGTAAAAACATCCGCTAAACACTTCGAAATAACAATGTCCCCATTTTGCGATTCGTTTCCGTTTCGATGTCACCTAATAAATATCACAGATTGAGCCTTACAATTAGATCAAAGTAGACTCCAACTATCCACATACACATTCGTGCACCAGATTAGTTGACTAGTCTCCAACAAAATATTTGGTTCATTTCCCTCCAACAAATTTGATAGTGTAAAAGGTATTTAGATCCAGTGGAGTTGAAAATAAACTCTATATGGTA
This sequence comes from Spergularia marina, assembly GCA_963680865.1. NCBI lineage: Eukaryota > Viridiplantae > Streptophyta > Magnoliopsida > Caryophyllales > Caryophyllaceae > Spergularia > Spergularia marina. Next base: position 22,193,495 of record OY804551.1, on the reverse strand, counting down.
GAGTTTACTAAAAAAGTTAAAAATAAATGTATCTGTTAATTTATTTGTGTTTTTGAGATCCTTTTTATTTTGTCTTATTACCCGTTTTGGTAAAACTCTACCAACATATGAACTCCATGGGATCCTCAAAAGGCAACATTTGTTTGACGTACGCAAGTACTAATAAGACCCATCAAGTAATTAATGCAAGATTGTTGATTAGATAGATAATGATTAAATGATTAAATGATTTTACACTTATTATTGCATGCTAAGAGGCTAGCTGTTTGCTTGGTAGTCAAAAACATACCCATCAAATTCCAACTAAATTTAGGGCACCACCGTCCCCAAATTTACATGCAACCAAACGACGTCATCTCTTGATCAAAAGGGCACCACCGGCCACACCAACCAGCATGCACATATTATCAAACTTGGCGTAAAATCTTCAACGAAAAGCTTTTGTTTCCATTTTTTGTGCTCGAAAATGCATGTCATTTTCAGTCAATGATGATACCAAATCCTCGCCGCAATTTGGAGCAATCTTGATTCTTGACCCAATATATAATTACCTATATAGCCTCCGACTTTAGTGACCTGTAACGTGTAATAGTTCGAGATATGGTAATAACGTACCCAACACAATGTTGAGGGGAAAAGTATCTACCGTTGTTATTCACCTTTCTTGCTTAGACTACGTACCTCGCCATCTCCTTTTTGTATGTTCTTTAATTTATGAAGACACTCAACATTGGATTGACCTTTTTGATACACATAAAAAGAAACTTTATGATTAATTAGGAGACGCCAAATGTAAATTAGAATATGATATAATATAAAATTTATTGGAATTTTCTTTACGTATCATAATTCATTACACGGTGTTGTTATTGGCACGTCGACAATCAACTCTTCCACAAATCCACAAAACCTTTTGTCAGACGCATAAACCTACGTATCAAATCCTCGAAGAGTTTAGTTATTGACATGGATTTAAGAGCAGCCTTCGCTACTACAGTACTACTCCATGCATAAACATAGTCACAAAACACCCAATCATACGTTCAATATATAATGTTGACTTTTAGGCTTATATCTAAGATCAATCCCATGGCCTTTTGTCAACTGATATACAGTTTGACCTTTTCATGTTTCATGCATTACCTTATTAAGAAAATATAAAAATACTACATAACATGCATGTATATGCTATCCCAAATAACGACCAAAAATGTCATGAACACTTGAAATATGTCAAAAGAGCAAACAGAACTTCATAATTTAGACTCTATTGCGTACGCATGCATGCGTTGTAATGATTGTATTAATAATACATCAATCAATATTTATAATTAAATGATCCCTTGTTATTTCTTAGTCAAATTTTCACACCTCAATATGTAGCAATAATAATAATGCCTATTGCTAAAGGTCTATATTGTAGACAACAAGAAGTTGTCTACAATTGACATGACGCTGATTTGTACGATGAAGTGGCGTATATGTGGGGCCACTTATATTAGGCTAGAGATTAGGTTAGGACTCATGTTTTGGTTAGGAAATCAATTATCTAGACGATATTCTATACAAGTCAAAACTAATTGGGTAAATTTAGCTAGACCCAAAAATCATTAATATTTGCAAAATATATACTGTAATTATAATTACATAAATAAGAAATACTAGTCAAAAAGTTGTTCATGATTTCCCTGCATAATTTCCAACGTTCATTGCACATCTTCATCATCTCCATAAACATCCCCTGCACTTCCATGGCTTCCCCACTTTTTTTTTTTTTTTTTTTTTTTTTTTTTTTTTTTTTTTTTTTTTGTTATCACTCCCCCAAGTCCCCAACCACCATACTCTGTATGTCTTCTCCCACTCGATGCATCAATTCTCTCCTCTCTTTAATCTCATGTGATCAGTTGGAAGAAATGATAAGATATTTTAGTACTTGACATATCTAAATATAAGAACAATCAGTAGAACATCTACCCTAAAAAAAAAAATCAGAAGAACATCTAAATGATTGACGACAATACATCATAATCGCTGGAGTTTAGGCTCTTGCCGTCGACGTCATCAGATCACCGTTTAATAGCTTATTCCCTCTGATGACCAATCACGGCAACAATTGGCAACAAGTGCATATTAACCCGAAAAAGCAATTTTACCAATTTTACTTAGTTTTGAATAAATTTTAAATAGTTTGTCTAATTAAAATTAAAGGACGGTATAGATCATATTCTAACATAATCTCAGGTGGAGATGAAATTTGTTAGAATTTGTTATAATAATTATTCGAATCTTGAGTAAATCATTAATATTGTTAATTGTTCTAGGCAAATTGCTAGAGGTCTACGGTGTAGACACAATTAATCTGTCTACAATGTAAAATTGAGTTAATTGTAGTAAAATTGAGATCGGAGTAGTAAAATTAATTGTAATGAAAAATTCAGGTAGTAAAATTAATTGTAATGAAAAATTCAGGTAGTAAAATTAATTGCGTGAGTAGTAAAATTTTGATAGTGTAGTAAAATTATTGTTTATTGTAAACACTTTTGGGTGTCTACACTGTAACATCTAGCATTGTCCTTCTTGTAGTTTCTCCTAGCGGGTGAGAACACTCAAGTAATGGACTGGATGTTTAAGAAAGTTAAGCGAGGGCAAAATATCTTCCATTTAAGTGAAGACAATAATATATCGAATTGAATATGGTGAATTACGATGACACATTTGCTTAAATCACGAGTTATGTAGATTAGAGTTCTACAAAAATTAAAGAAATACGTACTAATTAGGCTAGTACATGATGGCACAATTTTTCACAAGTCATAATAACGAGCTCATTGCCCATCGTACAAGTCAGAGTAGATGAAGATTTTTTTTTTTTTTGGTTGAAAATATTATTGTTATGTAATGTGAATTCTTACATATAAGATCATACAATCTCTTGTAATATTTGTATTAATCAATTTCACACCTAGGCTATGTTTGGTATGCACAATAAGCTAGCTTATTTGACTAGTTTTTTAAGCTTGTTGACCAAATGAGTTGGTTTGGTAACACCACTAGCTTAAATAATAAGCTAGCTTATTTAAAAAGTTACCCCATGTAACTTATTTAAAATAAGCTAGCTTATCATTATTTTATTCCTAATTTACCCTCAATTATTTACTAAAATAAAATGAGATTAAAAATAAATAATGCATTTTTATATAACTTTATATATATATCAGCTCCTATATCAGCTAATTCTGCCAAACACTCCTAATACTATCAGCTAAAAACTTTGCAGCTATTATTTCAGCTTTCAGCTACTATTTCAGCATTCAGCTACTATTTCAACGTTCAGCTACTATTTCAGCTAGTTTTACCAAACATAGCTAACCCTAAAATATATGTCGAAAAGTCGAGCGAGTACTATATAGATTATTTATTTTGCCAAAGTGCATGCAACACATATGCACTCGCGATGGCCTCTAAAAATTAATATTTTGTGATAATGTACTTACTGACCAACAATATAAGAATTCAAAACTAGTACTAGTCGATTTTTTCACGGTTAAAAACGCTTGTTAAATTTGTATATGCAAAAGTTAATTAAGCATAAAAAAGGAATAATTTTGTGTTCATTTTTGTCAAATAATTAAACAAGTTGAAAATCTTGTTCTTTGAATAGAATTTTGACTGGACAAACTGAATTGAAGTTATTAAAGCTAAGGTGGAACTAAACTAAATAAATTGAGCATGAACAGTTAAACAAATTGAACGCAATCAATAAGACGAGTTCAATCACGACAAATGCAATAGTAGTCTCTCGCCATTTCATCCGTGTAAGTCTAATTTGAATAATACACTACATCTAGAATTTATATACAAAGACTATTTATTTGCTCTTTTTTTTTTTTTTTTTTATCTAGCTAATCTGTATACTCCGTATGCCACATTCATCACAATCTCCATAATCTTAATCCTTTAAGGAATCATCATCACCAAAATGGTCCAATATGATGATAGAAGAACAAATAAAGAGAGGATCCAAATGGCATTATTATACCAATGTTGGACTATACAGTGTACACGTACTACATAGATCAAATTATACCCCCTTAACCAACCAGATTCAAGGCACGTGTTCTAAGAATATTAAGTAAAAGCACTATACTCAACACATTTATCACACATTTTAACTAAAACACATTTATCACACTTATATAGTGATACTGTACTACGTGAGGGTATATGCAGTCCACCTAGTCAAGACAATTTAATAATGTTGGAAGTACATGCGTCAATTACACTCACCATACATTAGACTGATCATTAACATAAGCGTAATAAAGTCGTGCACGGTATAAGCAGTGGCGGACCCAGAATTTGGGGAGTGGGGGTGCACATAATCAGTAGCCAACGTGTGTTTTAAAGTTTTAAAATCATAGTAGTAAAAAATTAACGACGATTTTTTTTTTTTTTTCTGGATAGGGTATTCGCAAAATTTTAGCTACGAATTGACAAAAACACTCATAACATTTATCAACATTTTATTTGATGGATTACAAAATAAAAGGACACAATATCTAATTAATTGTCTAAATAAATAAGAAGAAAAAAATACAAACAACTACTAAAAGCTTGACCGACATTTAAATTAGATAATGAATTCATTGTGTTTAGCATAAATAACATCTAGCTCAGTTGGTTTTTTAGATGATTTTCTTACCGAGGGTTTACGGTTTGAATCCTAACAAGACCAAACTTAATTTTAATGAAAAAAAGGAGTAAGAAAACCAACAAATTTGTTGGTGGGAGGATTTGAACTTGCCTCATTGCCATAAAACAAACTCATCTAACCACTACTCCAACATATCACAGATGTATAAAAGAAGACTACTTACATATAGATATATACATATTCTGATATTAATGGGGGTGCACTTGTCCCCCTGGGCACCCCCTTAGGTACGCTCCTGGGTATAAGACAGACGCATAAGACAGACAACAACTAAGCCCATATTTGATACTCCCTCCGTCCCAGCTCAAACGCCCCATATTCTCTTTCGGGACGTCCCACCTCAAACACCTCATCTATTTTGGGACATATTTCTCTCTTCTACTTTTATTAAATTATCACATCCTCTCTCACATATCTCTCTTACTTTCATTAATCCCCACATTCTCTCTCCTCCTTTTTTCTAATATTACTCCACTCAACTCATTATATCAATTTTTCTTATTCCATTACAAAAAACTCACGGGGCGTTTGAGCTGGGACGGAGGGAGTAGTTATTAATAAGAGTAGTATTTAGATCAATTAAGAATCATTCAAATCTGATTAGATCAGATCAAAATTATTCAAATTAGATCAGATCAGATTAGAGTTATTCAAATCAGATCAGATCAGATTAGAGTTATTCAAATCAGATCAGATCAGATTAGAGATGTTCAAATAACAATCAATGTATTTGGTCCATAATTAATACTAATTCGTTGAAATTCAATCAATTTTCAACAAATTCGGATCAGATCATATCAGTTCAGAGTCATTCAAATCATATCAGAAATGTTCAAATAACAATTAATGTATTCGGTCCATAATTGATACTAATTCGTTGAAATTCAATCAATTTTCAACAAATTTAAATCACATCAGATCAGTTTAGAGTCATTCAAATTAGAACATATCAGTTAAGAAAGATGCAGTCCTATCAATTATGGCCCTTCTTTTCAATTACGGAATACCTTTCATCAAAATGTTGTCTATTTCCCTGGTATAATAATATACATTGTTCGATCAATGTTATTTATCAATTTTCGCATAAACAAATGGTGCAATTTTTTTCGTTTTAGGGCATGTATGGAAGAAGAAACCATGTTGAGACACTTTGAGTATATATGGATTACGTGTGATCGATGATTATAACGTTTGACCACAGAAGACCCACTAAAAAGATGGATCGGATGTCATTATGTAAGCATGTACTTCTCAAAGTTCATAAAGTAGTTACATTCTCCGACCAAAATATGCCGAGTACTTGGACGAAAAAGAAGATTAACTTTTACAATAACTACTACATACTGAATTTTCACTTGAAATTAGCTAGAAAATTACTACATATATAGAGCTATCCTATTCAATAGGACATATAGCTCACTTTATCAATATTGCGGCTATTGTATCCGAACAAATTTAATTATTAGTTTAGAGTGTTTGACAATTTCGAATGATTTTATCACGCATGTTTTATTTACTTAACTACATTGTTCATTTGTTTGCGCGTAAATTAGCTGAGATATTTTATTTTATCTTTCATATGTGTCGAGGTTATGCATAAATTATGAATAACTTACAACTTATAAATTACAAAATTGAAAGAAAAAAAAAATTTGTTAAATTTTGTCTAATCCTACTTTAATAAAATGCGGGATAAATTGAATGGTGAAAACAGAAAAGAAACATGATCCAATTGGCCCAACGGCACGTCTATGTAAGCTTGGCTCTAATATTCCACTCATATACGCAATTTTCAGTGAAATTGCTTGATTGCTGATTTACGAGTGGACGGCTACTTTTGAACTCTGCATGCAAAACTAATGCTCAACCAAAATCTGGCCTTTTCGAAGTGGCGTAACTTAGACCCTTATGTTAACAAATCAAACCGCCCAGGCGTCCAACCAATAAAACTTGATAGTATGGCTACTCGGAATCGACTCGGCCCAACTTTGTATTCGAATTGGCTCGCTGCGGATGCGAGTGAGAAGACTTGAAGTTGAGACCTAAGCTTACATGAGTCGAGAATCGAATGTCGTACAATGATGATGCTTAATTGAGGGAAGGAACTCTAATAAGCCAAGAGACTAAATTTGAGTATGGTCATGTGTGTGTATAACTAGGGAGTATATTCATATATAGAAATAAATTAAAGAATAATAGGTGATACAAATTTGATTATAGCTAGGTAGGGATATTCTATACTAGTACATCTTATTAATTGGGTTAAAACATCTATTTTTTTTTTTTTTGGTACAAAGGATCAACTAATGTTGCGGGGGTGGGGGTATGAGGATTTGAACCCAGGACATCCCCCAGGCAGGTTGAGTTCCTAACCACTAGGCTAACCTTGATCCTCTTGGGTTAAAACATCTATAATATTACGTAGCCACACTTTGAGCAATAGTGATCGTTACGCCATTTTTGTGGGTGCAAATTAATAAAGCCATTTCAAGTACTCGGCTGTGTCGCGACGCTCGAGTGGCCACTTTAAAGCTCTCTTAGCCTGCAAAATGTCCAATATATATAATGTCTATTTATGCTCTTGGATTAAAACATTTAATGCAGTAATTTTTCCACATTATTATAGGTATAAAAATTAATACAACTAACATGCGCAATGAGAGGATATATGTCTTCTATAAGGTGTTTGGTTTTAATCCACGACCAGCTCTCAAGTCGGGTTTTGGGCTTGTAAGGTGTTTATTAGGTGTCGATTTATTTGGGCTTTTTTGGTTTAATGAGTTTGGAGATGACCATACCTTGCAATTTCAGCTCTTCTCTTAGCTTCTTCAGCCATGTAGTTGAATTCCCTGAAAGAAGACCTCCTCTCAGCTGCCATGAACAAAGGCTTCGTGTCCGTCGACTTCCTTCCCTCGTTCGTCCGTCTGTCTGTCGCCCATGCTGCTTCTCTTGCTTCCCTTCCGAAGCTTTTCTTCCCGGTCAATGCAGTCTTAAGAACACATTCAAACATACACCAAACAAAATTATTACACATGAAAAACAACGTTTTAAGTCCTAAGTATTTGGTAAGAATTTGTGTAAGACAATCCTATAACAGCAGGGGACGATGTATCTAAACGCACAAATCAAAACTTCAATTCGCCTCAAAATTAACTACATCACATTATCGATCTTATTATACATGAAGTAATTACGTACCCTTTGATTGAATGCATGTCGCCATGCTCTTCCACTAAGTGCATATCTGACTCCAAACTTTATAGGATCAAGAAAAATGTAAGATACAATGTTGAACAACCATATCACCCCTGCCCATCCCCATCCAATCGCCCTGATTCCAGCCAAGTCCCAGCTCAAAGTAGCGGAAATAATGGTTGCAATCTGCATTTCACCAACATTTTAGTACAAAAAACTAGTTTATGTCCTAGAAACATTGATTCAAAATGTTGCAATAATGCTAATTGGACTTACCATTTGAGCAATTAGAAAGGCAGCAACAAGAAGAAAGCCAGGTCTTTCGGTAAAAGACCAACCCCTAGCGCGAGTAACAAAAATAAGGGCCTGGCTGATTGTACTGACTTGAAGATAGATAGCTGATGCCATCCTTTCCCTTAGATCTTTCGCAACTTCGGGATCTTCCATGTTGTGGTTGAGCTGGTTCATGTCTCTTACATGGAAGTGTTTCTGCTCAGAGTAATTCACACAGTGTTAGAACAAGTAAGAAATTGATTTAGACTGTTACTTGATGGTAAGGTCAGAATGTTATGTTATGTTTCTACGGTTTTAAGTACCGGGAAGAAGCTTGTGTCGTAAGATGCCCAGTGGAACACAACGGTCATGACAGCGAGGTAGGTACCGAGGATGATCCCAGTTGCGAAAATCTCCCTCAGGTTCCACTTATCAGGTGTTGGTGAAGGTTTCACTCTGTCCTTTGATATGGTCATTATTGTACCTTTATATACAAATTGAAAGAATCAGTGCATATTACGCTACAAATCGTAACTGTGTTGCAAGAGTTGGCATAACAGACCATCATTTAGAACAGCAATGATCAGCACCATCAGAGGAGGGAAGTCGAATTTCCAGATTACACACAGCAACGTGAACCCCATCTGTCACAAATTAAAATCATAGTTCTAATTATGTGCTAGTAATAACATTTTGAAAATCCATTTGCAAGGCAGTCTTATATGTAACTATCGATAATAAATTCAGACCGTACGAGACTAAGAACACCAGTGTGAGGTACTAGTCACTGTATAGTGTGTAGTGTACACTTACCACAACACGGATGGTAATAGATACTGCATATATCTGCAGGGCAAAGGAAAAAACAGGTATCAGCAAACATTGGCAATAAAACTCTGAACTGAGTGAGACTAATATTTGATTTTCAGGATATTTACTGTGTAATTTTTCATCCTCTGGAAAATGGAACGGCTGGTTAGAACAGCACTAATGATAACGCTAAGGCCGGGCTCAGTTAAAACAATGTCAGAAGCACTCCTGGCAGCATCAGTAGAATCAGCAACTGCGATACCAATATCCGCCCTTTTTAAGGCAGGGGCATCGTTTACACCATCACCGGTCATCCCACAGATGTGGTTTAGGTCTTGTAATCTCCTCACAATCTCGTATTTGTGCTCTACATACGCAAAAAGTATTGGTCTTTGTTGAGTAAGACCAACAAGACAAAAGCAGCAGGGTAATGGCAGAACTTAGAGACTGCTTACCAGGAAAAACACCGGCAAAACCATCAGCTTTTTCAATAAGGTCATCAATTGGTGGCAAATCCGAACCAGCCTCATCTCTGGCTTCTGCTAGAAGACAGGAAGAAGGATACATGTTTGTGCCCATACCAAGCCGCCTACCTGTCTCTTTACCTATTGCAAGCTGATCTCCTGATAAAGGTGTCATGAAATCAAGCAAAAAGCACAGTAAGGGATTGTTACAGCTTAACTAGAGTCTGGTCTATTAGTCTCGAAAATTCACCTGTAATCATCTTGACACTGACACCAAGGTCTAATGCCCTCCTGATGGTTTCAGCACTGTCATGACGAGGAGGATCAAAAAGTGGCAGAAGCGCAACAAATTCCCAGGGACCTCCTGGGCTTTCTTTCTTGCGGTCAGGCACCTCCTGCAAGGAGAGATATTGCGTACAGTTACAGTGACATTCACCATGAAAAACGTATTCAGATGGAACATGCACATTTTTTTTACCATTTCCTGAAGTAAAAATTACCTGGCGTGCAACACCAAGGGAACGAAGCCCACGATCAGCAAACTTGTCAATCACACCATGGACCCTTTTTGCTATATCTGATTTATTGTGAGCTAACTGTAGAATCTGTGAATCCCAAAGATCAAAAATCCAGTTTAAACAGTGCTGATGCTGCTTTCTGTTTGTGTTCGACAAAGTTTTAAGACACTCGAGTAATGTTGTTGTAGGTAGTATCATGAATGTTATACCTGTTCAGGTGCACCTTTGCTAACCCTGTACATTTTACCATCTTGGTAATCAATATACGTGAGCGCAGTCCTTTTATCAGTAGGGTTAAATGGGAGGAAGTGAATCTCTTTTATCCCTGCTCGCGCCTGAACATAAACATCAAACAAAATCTTACACAAAAATCTATTTTTCCACAGCAATGTTTTCAGTACTATTAACACTATAGTACACTACAAGTGACTTTTATGCACTGATGTACCTGCTTCGGGGTTGCCAACATTGATACGATAGCAGTATCAATTGCATCTTGGTTTTCTATTCGCGATGCTCTAGCTGCCATCAACACTACCATGTCTGCAGTAACATTTTTAGCAAATACCTGCAGATTATTTTGAACATATTGAATGTTACAACATTTAGAAAAAATAAAACATATCTGATAATTAGTAACCAAGGAAAAATCGAAACCTCGATTAAATTTTTATCAACAGTAAGCTTGTTAAGCGTCAGGGTTCCGGTTTTGTCACTGCAGAGTACATCCATTCCTGCCATTTCCTCAATAGCAGTCATTCTCTTAGTTATTGCGCCCTGTAAATGTAAACCATTCCACAGTTTTACAAGAAATTTTACTAAGAATTGCAACTTCAGCTTCAATTTTACGTTAAGAGTGTAAAATGATGTACTAACCTGCTGCGACAAACGATGTGATCCAATGGCCATTGTGACAGACAGAACAGTAGGCATCGCGATTGGGATTCCACCAATGAGCAACACAAGGAGATTGTCTATGCCAACGCGGTATGGCCTAACGTGCAATGCATATATCACTACGATTTCAATGATCATACCAACAGCAATTGAACATATGCAGAAGTTTCCAATTGCTGACAAAACCTACAACACAAAATGACCAACATGACCATCTTACGACAATGCTACACAATCATACATACGTTCATTAGACGAGAAGGCGAATTAGTACCTTTTGGAAATGACCAACATGAGTAGTATTTTCAACAAGATGAGCAGCCTTGCCAAAGAAAGTGTTGATGCCGGTAGCGATAACTACAGCTTCAATCTCACCTTGCTTACATGTTGAGCCAGAGTAGACTGATGCACCAGGATGTTTGGTCACTGGAAGTGACTCCCCAGTAAGAGCAGACTGTCACATTGTTACATATAGCTATATTTAGCAAAATTCTCATAATTCATATCAAATTTCTCAATTCTTCATGACTAGATAGATAATCCACTTTTCCTAGAGGTTGTTGTCGTGGAGGAGTTGGGAGGTCAGATGTACGCAACTTTATTTACCCAGACATTTTACATAATCAGCTACTTCTACGTCATTTTAAAAGTTTCGACTGCCAACTAAACTCGAATTACAGATCAGTGACTCGCAATATTTATGTCACACCTATCGTTTGATAAAAAAAGCGCCATTAGGTAACGCTATTTCATTATCGAGTGATGGTTATTCGTTAGCTAGCCTGTTACATTTTAATCAATCGCTCCCATGATTTTTTTTATTAAAATATGTGCAGAAACGCTATTTGTTTAAAATACATGCTAATAAGTCTACTATATTCACAAGTCCATCTCGATCAGTCACATAATAAAAATTACCTGGTCAATTTTGAGAGGGTCACCTTCAAGAAGACGTGCATCAGCAGGAATAATATCTCCAAGTTTGATGCTGATTATATCCCCTGGTACCAACGTTGCTGCGTCTTCTTCACTCCAACTCCCATTTCTTAAGGCCTGTCATAACTCTTTATTAGTCTTTTTTAGTCAACAACGCGATAATATGATACAGCGTGATTAGGTGATCTCATTTTCCTATATACGCTAACTTAAACATACCTTAGCTTTTGGGGCGAGACGAGCCATAAGAGCAGCAGCAGCGTTGCCAGCATTGTTCTCCTCTACGAAACTAATTGATGAATTTATGAGCAGCAGAACTACTATACCTATAAAATCTGGATAATCTGGTCCTTTTCCCTGTATCGTAACAATAACGTTACATACTCTTACATATCTTTGTTAGTAGATAAAACAATGTCGGGATTGTTCGGGGTTCAAATCATTATAAGCCCTCCCTGCCTGCCTCTTACGTAACACTAATTGCTCGTCTATGTACCAAATAAATTGTCACGGCAAATTCGAGATAAAAAGAAACTTACCCCTCCATGAGCAAGAGCAATGGCCATAATAGCAGCTGCTTCCATGACCCATGATAAGGGATTCCACATAAACCCTAAGAATTTCAATATCTTATTTTCCTGCACAATAATCCCATTTTTTTCACATCAACAATTATTAATAAGTCATTTTCATCAAATGGCAATGTCGAATTCCAAAATTAAGTTATAATGCTTGCAACGTTGAGTGCCGGAGGCAGCCGGGGGAATGGACCCCCGACCGCCACGGCAAAAACAATTTAACTTTTCATAATCCATTCGAAAAAAGTTAAAGATATGAAATTTATTCACCATACACTCCCTTAGATTTGGGCCTAGTACAGTAAAGGTACTATCTTTTGTTTCTTTGACGTGGAATACTTCTCACGAGTTATGACTCATGGATCGTCTAATATAGACGATCCAATCCGCCACACAAAGTCTCTAAAAGGTATTCAACACTACATGATGAACAATATTTTTGGTGTCGTCATTTAATACCTTTTTTTCACCGAGCTTGTTGTATCCATATCTTGCTAATCTTTCTTCAATCTCATCAGAGCTTAAACCATCTCTTGTACACTTCAGACTTTGGAATACTTCCTCAACAGGTACATATTCCTGCATGCATATTACATAACATTTACCGATAAACTATCTTCGTACATTCATTAATTTGGACTAAGTAGAAGTTAAGATTAAAATTGCGAGATAAATTCAAACCAAAACATTAAATCACATTATGTAAAAGTAAAAGTAAGAATTATAAGAATGAATTTTTGAATGAAGTACCAAGTCAACATCTTGATGACCGCCTGGTGTACCCATGAACTTGTCACCCATGTTTGAGCTCTCCTCCTAAGGAAACTGCCAAAAGAAACCAAAATTAATGTTTTTTTTTTAAATCTTTAATTGTTTCATTAAACCATCATAATAAATACACATGTGAATTCACATATACTAAATGGGAAAAAATATAAATTACAAGAAATAACAAAAGTAAATGTACTACTACTACTACTTGTTATGATGAATTAAAGCTTCTTCGGTTACTACACAAATTGACAAAATAGAAAAACCAAGAAAAAAATAAAAAAGTCAAAATGTAAATGATCAAAATGAAAAATGAAAGAATTGAAACACATTTACATTTACAACAAGGCAACAAACATATGTAGGAACAGAGTAAAAAAAGATTACGTTCCTATACTAGTCGATTTACCTTACAAGAGAAATGATCGAACGGACTACCAAAGAAGAAAAATAAATTGCTAAACTCCCGCGATCGGACCTTTATCTATTTTTTTTTTTTTTTTTATATAGGCGAAAAATCGACTATATGGACTACTATCGTTTATTAAGCATACATTGAATTCAAGTTCCGCAAAGGCTATAGTACCTTGAAAAAATATATATATGTATAATATCCTTGAGTCGCATATATAGATCTCTACAACTCTACAAATTGTTAAATTACACAACTAGTCAACTACTCCTATGGTCATGATATATTTTTTAATAAACCAGCCCACGAAGTTTGGGAAGGAAGACCTTTTCAACTGACAAAAAGCCCACGATATTGGGACGTTTTTTAATTAACTGTTTGATTAATGCAAAGCACTACTAGTCTACTACATACAAATAAGTTATCACATATATCGTCCTTGACCGTATGAAATTGGATTAAATAATTTTGATTCGGTCGGAGTATATAGTTTAAGGTATGTTAATCTTGTCATCATAAAGCCAATCACAGGAAACCGTAGTGACTTTTTGTTTTGTGGGTTAGCTAGGTATAGATACGTTTCGTGATGAGGAACATTCGTCGAAAAAATGACATTGTTAGTTGTAGTGTCGTATACATGCAATAAAATTTATATACTCCGTATATGATATAATTGATATCTTTGTTTTTGTGTTTGAGGTTACACTGTCAATATCATTTTATGTTTATATATGTGGGCTCAAGACTCAATGTCAACCATCATCTTTCGATCTTTTTTTTTTTTTTTTTCCTATATAGATTTTAGAACTTATTATTTTCAAATTTTCTAACTAATCATGAACTAATGTAGTGTGAATAAACGAAATTCTATCATATTTTAATTGCAGAATTGAATAATACGTTCTACGTGATTAACTCAAAATACAGGTCTAGTATGAGACTATGTGTCATGCATTTTGTGCTAACATTTCTCAGTGTGTCGATATACACGCTATATAATAAGTTTTACGTATACAGTTCTTGGTTGAAAAGAAATATGTTTGTATGTACTTTGTACCAAAGAGTAGTGCATTCGAATTTCTATGGTGCTGGACTTCTGACCTCATACATACATTACCATGCTAGTTCAATTTCCCTACAAATATTGAGCATTTTAAACTAGCTATATTATAGCCTATAAATTACAATTAAAAAGAGGAAAAGCATTGATCATGGTCGGAAATGTTGGATTCATCTTCAGGAGAGTGATTATGCCTGCCTTCGTATGTGGTAATCACCATTCTACAATCTTCTGACAATCTTTCTACTCTTTTCTTCACTCTACAACTCTGATGTGTGCACCTGTAGTAACTCCTGTACGTTTACGTATGTAAATCCACAAATTAAAATTATCCCGCACATTACTTACGAGTTACGACCCTCAATACACTTTTGGTTTTTTCTACTTACTATACGTTAGAGTCCAAACCCAAGTCAAATATCGGAAAAACAAGAGACATATATACTACTGTATCCAAAATGTAGAGCATTGTCTCTATTGGATTCTAATAATCCTTATAATTGTCGGTGACAGCTAGTTAAATCAATAAAGTTATATAACCGTTATGCTAATGATTAGGATTCGAAATTCGCTCACACCATCATCCCGTAGTGGCTTTGTTAGTTAACTTGGAACCCTAGCTAAAAAAAAAAAAAAACCAAGTCCTTCGAAGTTACAATTCCCTATATATACTACTTGTAAACTTTGCGTAGGTGTGTAAGAAAAGTTAACTGCTAATAAGGAACAAAACCAGGCCATCATTAGCTGAGATTTTTACAGTGGATATAATCTTTGACTGAGAAATGGTGATCCATCAGAATATTTTGTTTCTTTTGACTTGTTTCTGTATTAACTGTTCCTCCAAAACATGATTTCATACATACATGATACATGCATGTTTGCTAGTAAAACGGCGATCAAATACAAAATCTGAAGAAATCTGAATGATAAACACACTTAAAACAAGATACTATGTAACAGATTTGCATATGACACTGTTGACACGCACAGTTGTAAGTTTGTAATAGCTGAAAGATTGAGCTTTGAGAGCGAAATGTTGATTTAATGTTTAGTGATTTCAACTACGCGCTCAATGATTTCTACAAACATGGTGTATTGCTAGAGCAGTAGAGCTCTATACTTCACTAAGATAACCCTGGTAAACGACTCGATAATCTCCTAAGAAAGACATGAAGTTGTACAGTTTCAACGTGCTTAAAGATCTATTAATTCGTGGGTATAGTATGCAATGATTTTGCTTTTTTTATTTTACTATCAGCTGATCAGTGATTAATCTGTTCATTATTTTGACAATGCTAAGCAAGCTATAGCTAGATTTGCCTGCTTTATAAGCAACACAAAGTACTTAATTAACCATAAGACTAGATCCTAATTCTGTTGATTATACACTTAACACTCCAGTGATGAGTGGATTTCGTAACCAGATTATTTACTGCTTAATTACTGCAAATTTACACAAACCAATATTTTTCTTCTCATTTTTATCTAATTTCTAAAACACACATATTGACATGTATATATTTAGAATCTCTTTGTTCTTTTGGATCGTTAACATTTTATATAAATTTGTTGAACCAATTCAAA
This sequence comes from Spergularia marina, assembly GCA_963680865.1. Taxonomy (NCBI): domain Eukaryota; kingdom Viridiplantae; phylum Streptophyta; class Magnoliopsida; order Caryophyllales; family Caryophyllaceae; genus Spergularia; species Spergularia marina. The sequence goes on along the minus strand of OY804551.1, from coordinate 22,177,283 downwards.
TCAAATGTTATTAACGATCGATCCAAGGGAACCACGAAAGGCATGCACATCCAAGCATACAGCAGAACGCATTGCATATGAAATGCATGTATATTTGGTATCCATCTGTTCCACTTTATTACTGCTAACATTTACAAACACATCATATATAGATATAGTGCTCTATCGAAAGTGGCCACAATGTTTCTCTTATTCATCTGCGTCCACTCATACAAGCTACTTTGTGTCCTATATATATAGAGAATGAACTGTATGTCTTACTCCAACTCATCATATATATATATGTATAGATTATTTCTGTCCCGTGTAACCGACATTATTATAATTGTCCAACACTACACTAATCCACAATGCTTGTTGTTCTAAGGCAACGTATGTACCTATGAGATCAGATGTATGTACTACTGTAGTACTGTGTGAAGTATCTGATGTACAAACCGACTATGATTATGATTTATGAGTTTGACACTAATTAGCTTGATTGGACACAATACGTTAGTCGAGTTAATCAAACAATATTTCCAGCTGAGTTCGAGTAACATCAAATAAACCAAACATCAACAATCCAAGCTAAGGGAACAAATTAGAGGGATCGGAGTATACGATTAAAATTAACGTGTGCTTAATTACCTTGGATGAAGGCTATTCTTGACGACTTTCTGACCATACTTTCGCCACTTATAACCATCGTCAAGTACATCCACATCACTTCTTGTTTGGAAACAAAACCTTGGCTCTCTAAGCTTTCTCCTTATCTTCATTTTGTTCTTCTCCGAGCTCGAATTCTTCCACCTTTAATATATTAACATAAACATATTAAGCAGCAAAAAACATGCATCGTGAAATGTGTGGTTAATCCATAACTAATATTCTTTCGCTCCGTCCCAAATTAAACGACGATTTAAAGTCGAAAATCAATTAGGTTAGAATAACAATAACATCCAATAAGGTGTAGTACTAGTAGTTTAGGGCATGTTCGGTATCACTGCCGTTTTCTGTTTTTGGTTTTTTTTGCGTAAAAAGTTTAGCTAAATAAGTAGGAAAAATTAATTTAAACTGTATGTTTCTATAATAGTCATACACAAAATGAGAACGGACAACTGAAAACTGAAAACCACTTTTCTGGTTTTAAAAAACGGGACTTTGGTTTTAAAAAATAAAAAAAAAAACAGAAAACTAAAAACAGAAAACGATACCAATTACATGCCCTTAGTAGCTCCGTCTCATGATTTGCTCATCATGCAGACACACATATGTTGTGTAAAAATGTGGAAAGAACCCATTATAATCTGCTTTCTAGGGCATTCTCTCTATATATACAGCTTTATTAATCTTCGTGGCTCTAAAAATTAAACTTGAAGCTTCTGGAAATTTTGAGATAATTATGTTATGCATGCAATTTTATAAATCAGATACAATTTAAAAGAGGGGAATTGTACCATGAACGATCGGACCCTTCATTGCGTCCATTACCATTTGTATCATCGCCATTAATAACTTTAGGGTCTGATAATCCATCATCAACCTGAAATAGTTACATGATAATTAATTAGTAATTACTCTCTCTGTCCCAAATTAAATTAAACTTCCTATTGATACACATTTGAATATGATGACTAGGAAGTTTAATTTATTAAGATGATTTCATCACTTTCACGATTAATTTTCACACTCTCGCAGTAGGGTTATGAGTTATGACTCGCTTACACTCCACGCGAGGTCAAGAGTGAAAACAAAAAATCAATCCTAAGAGCGTAAAAATCAGCACTATACGAAACATACACGCGCATGTGAAATGAAGTAACCTGATGATCAGTATTATTATTGTTCCATGAAGAGGGCCTGTTGGTGGTACCATAATCAAAATTACCAACTAGCCCTATGGTGGCGGCGGCCGGATCACGGCCAATAATGGGATGTCGTGGCGGTGGCGGTGGCGGTTCCGGAGAGGGATGAGCCAAGAAGTTGGAGAGGAGCATAACTTGGTTTGGATGGTCTATAGCTAACTCCAAGTTATTAGTAGTACAAGTGTTGAGATCATGGTTGCTATTATTAGAATGATGAATCGAGGACATATGAAGTTCATAGTTTGGGAAATTGGTGCTCATAATGTTTTTGTGGGGTTTTTTCACATGGAAACTATAAGCTAAGGTTGGAATAATATGATGATGATATAAGGAGCTAGGTTTCTTCAACTAGTAACTTGTAATGATAAAAGCCCTTGAAATGAAGGGGTTATATTGTTTTAGTACACAACATATACAGTAAAATCTATGTTTTCTTGCAGATTTTAGGTGCTTTTCTTTGGCATCCCAAAGGCGTACAAAGAACTGTTCCAAAAAGTTTTCTTTACTTTTGTGGCCTCTTCCTATGGCTGGCAGTTCTGGCACAAGAAACAGTCCACTGCCTATAGACCGTAGTCAAATGCTAAACGTCTAATGTTTGTGTACGTACTAAATTAAAGCTTCTAAACTTATTAATAACGAAAGTAAGAATTTTTCTTGACAAGGTTGAATTGCTCATTCTCATATTTAATTTATTTTTACTCTACGATATCTCTTTCCCGCTGTAACATATGTACTCCGTATGATCGAGAATATTGATGTAGCTAGTTTAATCAAATTAGTGGTGAGATAATTAGACAATTCGTGCATAGATGAAGTTTTAAATGCTATATCAAATGGATTGAGAATCCCTAAAATTAAAAACTAAATCTATCATGCAAAGTTAACTTACATGGAAAAATTTACTCTACTAGGCACTCCCTAATTTTGCGCTCTAATAATATCCAACAAAACAAATACTCCCAAGATCCTTTCTTTACCACCTTTTCCATAGTTGGATACAAAAATCAGCTTAGTATGAATATCTCAACATCTTTTATCAGCCTTAGACATCTTTTCAACCCTTTCAACTTTTCATGTACCTTTAATACGAAGATAAATATAAACACAAGCAGAACACGACACGAATCGACATGAGTACACTCGACTACCAAGCTATTCTCAAGCTCCAATAGGAGGCAAGGAGAGCTTAGCCTAAAAGTCCAAAGAACCCTCAAGTAGAAGGGTGTGGTAGGTCCAAAGAAGATTATGCGATAAAAGATAGGGAGGAAATAAAAATAAAGTTGGGAAAAAAAAGATGGGACTTATTACTTATTAGGCTGTATGGCCTCACATACTTTGTTCTTCCTCTGCCAAAAACTGCTAAGTCAAGTTCCCAATATATGCAATTTGCCAAATTATCATCATTCACATTCTCCCGCGAATTTTGCTCAACCTATAAATTCTCTTTCTTTCTCATAAATATTCTCTGAAAAGACCCTCTATATCCCCATCCTTTGCGTAAGTCCGATTTCCAAGTTTTTACCCTGTTTGAAGCTTGCCTTTTACAGTTTACTTACTTTCTAGCTAGTCCGATTATATATGTGTTGTATATGCAACACACTATGTAATGTTTATCAATTCTAAAAGAGCGTTTTCAATGACAAAGGAGTATTTTTCGGTCCAATTTAACCTAGTAGGGCTAAGTTCATCTACATTTATCATTAACTAGTTCATTCAGCCTTGCAAAACTTGTCTTACTTGTGGTTTTGCAAGTAGAAAGACAGGGAAAATGGTAACATTTTTCGTGTATGAACTCGTAACAGAATATTGCGGGTAATAATCCTCGCCAAAGATGTAAGGGAGAAGCCAATAAGTGGAACAGAGCAGACTCCACGGAATTCCATGCAGTAATAATAGCGTTTGCAAATTAATTTCAAAAAGTGTACCAAGAATTAATGATGTTTGAGATTTGTTTCAGATATTCCACAGGTCCCATTTCTGTCTCAACTTCCTTTCTTGTCTAAATCACACGAGTCAATTTTCAACCTGAACAAAGTTAATATGTTTAGCTTAAACTTATTTGTCCTTGACAAACCCTTAACACATCCGCAATCTTTCGAAGGAGGCGAATCTAACCTCGTAAGATTAATCCTCAAGATACATCATCTTTAAGACAAAGTCGAAATAGTTCGTACACCCTTAGGTGAGCCAACAACCACGCCTTTTATCCATCTTAGATAAACGAAAAGCTAATCTAGAATTACATTATTAAAGCTAGTACACTTTCTTAAGAAAACAAAATTTACATATGATACATTATGAACAATATTCACGGAATTCACATTTACATAGGAATGGGATCTGACCACCGCCTCTTCAACTCGGACTTACATCGTACTTCCCTGAGCTTCCCATCCGTTTCATAGTCTCTTTCCATAACAATGTTAATCCCTTCATCGGAATACCAGCCAACGCCGATGCAAAGGATTCCGTCTTTGTTAACGTCAACGTAGGAGGTAATGCCCCCTGGGAGCCAAAGAACAGCCACGTCCTGCATGTCCAACGTCTCTTCTTCCCCAAAGTAAATAGTGTGTTCAGGTAAGCTTCTCTTTTTCATTGTCTCTGTGCAAAGGTAAACATAAGGGGGGCCGTTGTTTTCTTGTGGTTCTGTCTCATCACCATAGATCGGTGTAGCACTCATCTCAAAGACTTTCCATGAACCTGCAAGCTCTGATGGACGAATCCTTTTTCGCTGAGAAAATGGCTTCATATCAAGCTCAACCTCACTGTGTTTAAGCTCAAGTAAAATATGTGTTAGACAGCACTAGATGAAAAAAAGCCCAAGCTGTAACCACAAATTCACAACATTTCTACGCATATTATCGAGTAATAAGATCTTCTAGGATCAAAGATTTGAAGTACATTACTCTACACGTTTCAGAATCAAGGTGCATCAGCAGCACGACTTCAATTTATCACAAAGATCAGGCATCAAAAAGAATTCTTCATTTGAACCAGGACACACTGCTGGGGTGCATACCAGCACATAATAGAACATGTTTGACTTTAAAATGTAACAAATTCCCCATGATTGAACTCACACTTCAATTGTCTGTTAGATTTCACAATTGTCCCCACCCATAATTCTCAGGAAATGGAAAACCAGAGTTTTATCTTCAAAAAAATGCAATAAATATACAGGCAAATGCAGATAGAAGTATGACGTATTAACAGAAGATACCGAGTACCTTTGTTCATCAATATTCGCAGGACCGACCCATTGTTCTTCATAAACAGCAACCCTTAGTATCTGGATGTCAGCACCGCCATTGCTAAATTCAATTGTATGCACAATTCGCAATCTCTTGTGGCAGCCCTTGACCAAGCACTATGAACAGAAACAGAAGAAAAGTTGAACGAGGATTTTAGGATGGGTTCGTAGATGAAAGTGAAGCATCGTACAACAACTTAGAAAAATAAATGTAAAAACAATAGATGACACACACACACATAAATTTAATAAATAAATAAATTAAAAAAAAAAAAAAAACAGCTGAATCTGGAACTCATGAACATCATAGTGTTCCACTGGTATACAAATAACACATGCCCTCGCGACAAAAGGAGCGAGCATGCTATCAGAACTAAGACAAAGTAGAAGCTTATCTGTTGTTTTGAGAATATTAAATGAGCTTTATGAGTATCAAGCTCAGGCTGCTCAGATATGAATATGAAGAGCTATATCCATAGAACAAATTTACCTAAAAAATGAAATGCGTAGATAAGAAAAGTTAAGGAATAACCTGTTCAAACTTATATGTTGGAGAAAGGTAATAGTTGGAGTCATCAACTTGACCAACTGGAATGTCAACAGGTCCTCTGGAGTAAGACCCATCCTGCAGAACCAAAGATCTACTAATTGGCCCGATGAGTTGTTAATAACCAGTTGTAATTCTGTAAATAAATTTCATCCCCTATTTAAAAAAAATAAAATAATAATAATAATAATAATAATAAAGATCGCCAATATAGTACTTAGAAGAAAGCCCAAAAGAGAAAGCTCATCATTCAGTAGCATTTCAATGTCGGTCATGCATAAATGCCAATCTTTTGTGGAGAACAAACGTAAGAACGTTCATGTATTTTCAAATGGGGTGGGGCAGAAGTATTACAATTTCGAACAAATTAGCTTTGGACAACAGAGTGTGAGGCTAGGGATGTACTTGATGCACCAACGGGGTCAGTGTGTTAGGATACTGAGCAACTGAACATGTTCATGTATATAACCATACTAGCACATATTACAACTGAGCTAATGTGATTATGTGAATGACACATGACAAAAGGTTCAAAAAGAAGGAAAAAATTATATAAGGAAAAAAGATACCATCCTACCAAAACAATTAAAGTCAAATTCCATCCTCCTCATAGGGTGTCGAGGAAATGTACGGTTTGTAATAAAAGAATCCCTATAGTACCAGGGGATACAGAGGAAAATTATAATGAGTCACTTCAAATCTGCCGACTGTAAAAAGCAATGGGCCAACAATAAGTAATTTCAGTAAAAATTGACCACAACTTGGGGTAAATAACCAAGAAGTCACATGAGAATTGGTCTTCATAGACCAAAAATTCAACACCGTATGTTCTATTGGGAAAGGGCAAATAGTAGAAAGCCACTGAGAGTTATTCAGTAACAAAGCACAACAAGCAATTCCCACAAGCATTATCAAGGTTGTATCTATTATTAATGCATATGGGCATATGGCAATGCTACTTGGTTGCAGTTGAGACTATAGATAAGTAAAAATTACTCGACTATCTAACAGTATAGGCAATGAGAACATACCTCGAAGAAAACCAGTCCTGGCTCTACCCCCATTATATCCTCTTCCATCACATCACTCTTCTCGAAGTTGAATGACTCGAATTTGGGCATGATATAGTCCAATGACCTACCTTTCCCTTTCACAACAGAGGACATATGTTCATATTTCCCCTCGCCATTTCCACTGCCACTGCCTCCAGTTTCTGGCCGATTCTCACCATAAGGATTTAAAGTCACCCAGTTAATTTTCCTCTGGACTTGAGGAGACTTCCCACCTGAATTCACCGCTAGCACACGAGAAAGAATGTAGGAATCAAAAAGGTACTCATTATTTTTCCCCGCTTCAACTGGCTCCATTTCAGCAGTAATTGGCGAAAACACCCCTCCAACACCTTTCCATATCCCACTCACACTACTAACGAAAGTATTCCATGCTGGCCTAATGACAGGTTCCTACGAGAAATAAATTTTCTGATCATACATTAACCAGTACCCAAACTAACAAAGCACCACACAAATTAGATGACAAACCAAAGTTCACAACACCTATCTCCTTATCGACATGGAACTCAACTGAAGCCAATAATTACGCCAAACAATAATATAAACCATTATTAAGCAGTCTAATTCTCCACACAACTGAAATTTCTTCTAATAAATACTCGCTAAATAAAGCATTCCATTTCCACTAAAACATAGATAAACTCCGACATCACATCAACATAACTAACATTACTCGATCCCATTGATAACCACAGCAAACCATCATTCCTCGAGATCTCTACCATCATTTTCTAGCACGGAAATTAAACACGACAACTACAAATCTCGAAAATGCTGAATTTAACCCATCTTTTGCCAGCTAAACTTTCTCCTAGTACATAATCTCAAGAATATAACATCTCCATGGACCAACTCGGTTAAGATTACCAATAATTCCAAGTCAAGTTCTTTTCTTTTCGGTTTTTCTTCGAAAACAATCATAATTCATAATCATAAGTTCATAACATTACACAACTATTATCCAAAACATCAACAGGTGAAAATAGTGACCACAATTTTATAAACAATATACTGTATTTCCTATAAACAGTTAAAAAAAAAAAAAAAAAATTGTCACTAAGCAAATATTACCAATAAGTAACTAAACGAGTAATAAAAGACCGTCTTATCCAAGTTTTTGCGAAATTACGACAATTAATAGTACCTGAGTTTGCAAAACATCCTCAACCTCCATCAACATAGAACCCGAAACAATAAAGTTATCGTCATCACCAATCTTCTTCACTCTCTTTCCAATTTTACCCTTCCCCTTCCCCCTCCCACTCCGCCTCTTTGACCTTTGCTTCTCAATATCCTCCACCGCCTTCGCCACCTCATTGTCGACGCTCCACACGTTATCCTTCCCCTTAGCTTTTACCACCAACGCGCTCTTCAGTCTCTCTCCACCGCCGTATTCGCCGGATTTATTAGGGTTTGGGGAAGTGAAATCGCAGGAAATGTTATGGTGGAAATTCCGGCGGAGAAAAAAGCGCGGGAGATGGTGGTGGTTGTGGTGGAATGAGACGCCGGAGAAGTGTGTGCAGGTGTCGTGAATTTTGATCGGAGTTTGCATGTCGACGGCGGTGGTGAGAGAAAAAGTCCGGCGAGTTTTTAATTTTGATTATTTTATTTCCCCCAAATTGAAAAAGTGAGCTTATCTGAAAAACGGATACGGCTTGGGAAACAAATTGGTTTTTTTTAATTCTCTGGGCCGGATTTATCATGGGCGTATGTAAAATTACGGTGGTACTGAGATTAAGTATCACTCGATGACGTATTATCGTTAACCCATCAACTTTAACAAACGGAGTACAAAAATATACTCCATCTTTGTGTATATCATGTCGGTGTTGGGAACGGTGTCGAACGTGTTTATGTGGAGCACTCGGGTTAACAATTGCTAGTAGTACTTTTTTTTGCAGTTGCATACTCATAAAGTCATACTCCTATAGTCCTACCATATGTACTTCGTAATAGCATAACTGCATGAGCGATTTTTAGTATAACAGTTCCATTCAAAATGAAGTGTATGCAATAGTCAATTTCTCACTAGTTAGTTGAGAATTTGGCATCACACTTTCGTTTCACCAATGGCTTCTTCTATCATCAGTGTGACAACTTCTAACCTATTGGTAATATTGCATTGTTGATCGATCGACCGTTATAGAATATACGTACTCCTTCGACCCTTCTTATTTTTCCCATGTTGAAAGGTTTTCCTTTATAATTTTGATTCCTAAAACCCTAAGTTTTTGGTCAGTGAGTGATTGAGGAGGATATAGGATTTGAGAATTTGGATTTGTATCAAATCCTTTGCAATTTCATTAAAAATCTTTTGAAAATCAACCATCTTCCAAACATCGGGTTTATATTTGAATTTCATCATTTGAGAATGTCAAATTCAAATGATTACAATTTTTCAAATTCTTATTTCCAAACATTACATAAGTGTAATTGTAATATTGGCTATTTCATTCTCGCAATGCAAAAAAATAAAAAATAAAAAATATTAATTATATAACTACTGCAATAATGTTTAGAAAATTATATAAATAATAAATTACAAGAAGTTGGTTGGAAGCCGTGAAACAATCTGAGCCCCCACACCCTTGGATGAGAAGTTAAATAATAAATTATTAATTATATTGGTCATTATTTTGAATTATTTATTACTTTTCCACACCGAGAATGAGAAGTTTAAATCGGGCCGCAAAAGCTCAAATTGCAAGGTTTAGCTAAAAAGCCTAAAACCCTTGCTTGTACGCTTAACCCCTTTCTCCAAACGAGGAGAAATACTCCTCGCGCCTCTCTCTCTCTCCTTCTATTTCTCTCTCCTAGCCGCCGGACTCCCTATTTATCTACCAACGCTCATTTTTTCCGTCAAATTTTTACAGGTATCTTCTTCGTCAAGCTCTTCACTTTATTCACCTATACTAATTTCAATTTTATTTTTTTCTTCTTCAATTTACCCACCAATTTATTCCCCAAAAAAATTAAGGTTTTAGCTCTAACTTCTACTTAAATTTTACTGCGCAGTTTGAATAACTAAAAAATAATGTTGAGAATCAAGACACCCAGAACCCGTAGAGGTAAAAGGGAGTTCGAGAAACGCGCCCCTCAACTTGTAAGCTTCCAAGTTTTCACCTTTTCCCTTTTTTTTTTTTTTCTCTTGCAGTAATTTTATGGTGTTTATATGTAATTATATTGGGAAAGGTGTGATTTTTACTGTGTTAATTTGATGTGGGTCAGGTGGAAAATCAGAAGAAGACATTGTTACTGCACGGTAAAAAGACAAGTAGTTTGTTGAATCAAGTGTTGACTGAAATTCACTGTCTTAAGAAGGGTGAATCGATTAAGTTTACAAGGAAGAATGATAATATTAGGCCCTTTGAAGCTGGGGGTGAGACCTCTTTGGAGTTCTTTTCTGAGAAAACCGATTGTGGTCTCTTTGTGGTGAGCTAACTCTTCTTTGTTTAGTTGGTTGTGCTATTTATTTTCGTGTTGTTGCTTAGTGGGTCTTATCGATTACTCGTTGTTTGTTGCGGTTTCTCGTGTTTCTGCATTGATTTTGGGTTGTGGGTAGCTGCGTAGTTGAATCTTTAGGACAATGGGGTTATTGCTGTTGTATGTGGCTACTATGTGACTGTTTGTTATTGTAGTTCGTTTGAATTGGGGATTGCTGTTGGGACTGGTGTGCTGTTAGTCGACATTTATTGTAGCGAGGTTTTAATTGGGATATGTGAATGTTATGCAATTAGTCTACCATGTGTTGTTACCTTAGGTGGTATATGTTGCATTGGAATGTTTGCATCTGAGAGGTGAACTTGTGTATTCGTCTATCATGTGAGTGCATAGTAGAACTTGATGTCTTCGTACTTTCGGGTGAGGTAAGGATTGATTTTATTCCTTAAGTTTTCTGCTTGGGACGGGTTACCTACCCCTGAAATTTTGGTGTGGGCCGTGAACCCTCAAACTTCAAAACTGAGGGAAATTCCACTTAAATCATAAACAAGGATGTTATGTTAATTCTACAGAAGTTAGGAACATCACATTCACTTTATGATTTATGGGTTATTTACACCCAAACAAAAAACTCAGGGCATTGGCATTGAAAGTAAAAGTTTCAGAATTTTCTGATTAAGTTCATGCATAGAATTGAATGAAATGATATATACTTTTATACGATTTTAACTTGCCTTATTCTTTGGCAAGTGACAATCTTCCTTGATCTTGTTCCTGATATCCTACTATCCTGGAATTTTTTTAACAGGGATTTTAGTTGGTATTAGTCCTTCCTCAGCTGTTTTTAAAATTTTAGCTTGAATCACCAACAAGTATAATTTAAGTTAGAATTGCTCAAAGCGAATCCTTTAGAGAATATTTACATTCGAGGATTTGGATTGGGAATTCGGTACTTGCTTTTGAGGTATATTCTTTTGAATGACCTGAAATAGATATAGTGACATTCTTTTTTGGGAGGACAATATGAACTACAAACTTGAACTTCAGTTCATAAATTGTTTCTGCTATCATCCCAAAAGCGAATGTCACTCTTTCTACTTTGGAGTATTCTAAAAAGAAGTATCTTAGGTTTCTTCTAATAGCGAATGACACCCTTTCTACTTTCTTAAACTTTGAACACTTGTCTGGTCATCAGGATTTTAAGCAGTCATTTCTTCTTACATTTTGTATAAAATGGTGTTGGTTGGGTGAGGTTTCAGCTTTTATAACTTTATGCATGATAGCTGTTCTGGTGCTTCTAACTTTGCTGCAAGCGTAGAATAGTACAAAGTCTAGAAACATTTTTCAGCACTCTAATAAAATACATCCAGCGGTTGATCATATCAATGTTAGGCTATCTATTAATTTGAGAAAGGTAGGAAAAAGCAATTTAATAGTGAGGCAGTGAACTAAAGATAAGAGCCACTTGATCATATCAGGTTCAGTTCATATTAGTTCGTCATGTGTGCATGGTGAAGGTGTTCAAGAAGATAAGAGCCACAGAAGTTGTGCATAAGAGCTTAAAGATAACTGATAAGGGAGTTAGAGACTGTTAAACAGTTCTTTTATGGGGAACTAAAAAGGGCGTCCGAAAAGTTTTTAAAGGCAAAAATTTAGTACATCTGAAATATTCTGTAGTTGAAATTAATCAGTGATCAACGTTGACTATTTTCTCACTCTTCAGTAAAAATCCGATGAGAAAATTAGCTACTGTATTACTCCGTGTATGTGTATCCGTGTTAAAAGTGGATCAAGAGTGAAGTTTGTTGAGTCTCATTTCATACTCACTCTTTTTTTTTTTTGTTCTTTATATTTGGTTTGGATCCTTCTCACATATTCAAACCAAAAGTGTAAAGAATCAAAAGAAATAGAGGAAGTAATTTAATTCGCTATATGGCTTTACCCTTTCGCTTCAGGCCCGGGAATGGACTTATATTGACTTTAGGTTCGTTACATTTGATTTGGATCCCTCTCACATATTCAAACCAAAGTGTAAAGAACCAAAAGAAATGGAGGAAGTAATTCTATTGGCTATATAGCTTTTTACCCTTTCCCTTCATGCCCAGAATGGACTTATTTATTATGCATCCCTGATAAACTGGCGTAGATTAAAGGACGTGTTGCAAGTGCCAGCGAAATTCAATGTGCTTTCTAGACCTGCTAGCCAATGTGTTTTGGAAAATGACATATATTCTCTTTCATGTGATGTCTATTGCATGACAAGTAGCCAGCTTGGTTATCGTGGCCTAAGCTGCTTAAGTTTTTTCATTGATTCTTACTTAAATTTTGAGCTAGTTAAAACAGGAATAACTATAGGTGATATATAGTTACTGAATTTTATGTCCCTTGTCTTTCATTCAACATGTTGTGCAGAGATTTCACTTTCAAGTTTTATGGTGTCTTTGTACAGTTAATTTTTTGGCTCATTGGTTCCTTTTGGTGTTATTTTGCAGTTTGCTTCAGACAGCAAGAAGCGACCAGACAATCTTGTTATGGGACGGTTCTACGATAACCACATTTATGATATGTTAGAGGTTGGAGTAGAAAACTTCAAGTCATTCCAATCATTTTCATATGATAAAAAGTACGCCCCAAAGTTGGGATCCAAACCATTAATAGCCTTCATTGGCGAAGGATTTGAGAATGTTGAAGAGCTGAAACATCTTAAGGAAGTTGTGCTAGACTTGTTGAGAGGAGAGGTATTTGTGTCATTTCTTCGCTTAAATTCTCAGTTCTAGTTGTATTCAGATGGTTGAAGGAATACTTATATGGAATTGACTGTTGCAGGTGGTGGATAGATTGAATCTTGCTGGAGTGGACCGTATCTATGTGTGCACTGCTATTTCGAACAAAAAGGTGTTCCTCACTCACTGTGGGATAAGGCTTAAGAAATCTGGGACTACTGTTCCGAAAGTTGAGCTGATTGAAGTTGGCCCTTCCATGGATTTTGTAGTCAGGCGACATCGTCTCCCTAATGAAGACGTGAGGAAAGAAGCCATGAAGCATGCCCCTGACCGTACAAAGAAGAGGGTAAAGTTTCTCCTGCAACATTTCATGAACCTTTAAGAATGGGAGAAAAACACCACCGATTTTTCTTCGTTTTTGGTTTTTAGCATTCTAAATCTTAGTGCTGTTCTGTGCAGATAAAGAACGTCAAGGGAGATCCTATTTATGGCAAAACTGGAAAAATTTACATTCCTGACCAGAATGTTAGCATTGTTTAAACTCTCCTACGTTCCCATTTTTTATATACATTTTCACACTGCCCGTGTTTAATTATCGGCCATCGCCTAACATCTTACCTGTTGTGTTCAGGTTGGAGAAATGACACTTCCATACAAAGCCAAGGGAATGAAGAGAGAACGCCGTGAAGCCAAAATGAACAGGAACGCAGACGGGCAATCCTCGAAAAAGCAGAAAGCAGACTCTACCGAAGAACAGTAGTGTGTCATTGCAGTTTTGATTAATGTATCGTCAAATCATTTAATTACGCCGTATTATGTTAAGCACGACAATTAAGGATAAATCATGGTGCATGCGTGTGGACCAAAAGAGGCTTACTTTTTCCCCCAGAGTTACATGGTCAGTTTCTATATGATGATGCGTGAACTAGTACAAAGAAGCAAACACTTTTGGTGGGGTTTTTTGCGTGGGCATGGTTTACCATCATTCATAACCAACAATGCGACATGGTGTATGTTATCAAAACATGCCATGTGAATTGTGACGAATTCTTTCCCTGTCCAATTATTTATTGTGTGGTACCAATATGACAGTGCCACTAATTAGAGGTTCGGTTGAACTATATCTTTAGGAGGTTTCGAGTTTGAGCCATTACCATAAGCAAAACTTTTTATCAAATGACTTGCTGTCCGCAACCCTTGTCAAAGGTGTTCAGGTGTTGTGTATGCTGGATTCTAGATGCAGTTGCATGAAACTCACCGTGAACTATTTATCGAGTTACTTACTAACTGCAACCATTATCGAAGGTGTTGCGTATGTTGGACTCGATATTTTAGATGGAATGAAACTTACGGTGAATTAGATGGGCAAAAGCGAAAAACGCTAATATATATGTTGTACTTTGTTGGATAAATGCAATCTAACACTGGGCTTAATGTAGATCCTCGTCCCCTCCTGACTTGTTATTAAATCTATCATGAGATATGGATGCACTGATGCAGGCATGCAGCAATATTCCTGGTCCTTGTTCTTTAATATTCAGCCACTCTTTTACAGTCGTATACTCCAGCTATAACAAATTAACAATTGATAATTTTACTGTCCGTAAAAGAATGACGTTTTTTAACTTCTTGTGGTTATTAGTATATGTTCATTTTTGCATTTTGAAGGCAATATTAAATTTTCACTTAATGGGAGGTCAAGAGCAATTACAGGCCACTTTAAATAATGAACAATAAAAGAAGGTTTTTAGCATGTTTTATATTGTTATCTTGAAATTGTGAGGCTAATAAAGTCACATACTTTATGGCCAATTTGGAGCACTCTTGTTCCTCCCTTACTTGCTCGTTTGAGAGTTCTACTTATTCTCTTACTATTCTCATTCGAAAGGATGAATTGGGTTGGTCTTACACTCGAGAATCAATCTAGGCTTTTTTATCAAATAAAAAAAAAATATTGTTATCTTGAAAGGGATGAAGGATGTTTTTTTTTGTGATTCCATGGGCATTTCGGCCTTGTTAGAGGGAAGTCTTTATCAGTTTATTTGGTAGGGAGAAAGTGGATGGGAAGAAAACATATGTTACGGTTTTCAAAAATTTAGTTTGTAGAAATGCATGGGAAAGTGGATTAGTGGAGGAAAATGAAAGAAAATGGAAGGATATCATCATTCATCCAAGGGTGGTTCTAAACTTTAAGTATAAGAAATCAAAATATGAGCTCTAATGCAAAGCTATGCCCATAATGGAGTTAACTCAACAAATTCAAAATCCAATCTTCAAAGTTGCTTCCAAATAAAGTCTAATCCCATACTTGACCACTTTCTTGAAAAAGACCATAGTCAACCATGTGACAAATCATGTGATGAATTAGAAGAAATTCCATTAAGTAGCAACCTAAAGCAAGAACATAGCTACCCCAATATATCTATATCTTGGACTTTCATTTTAATTAATAATATAAAAATCCTTTTGCATAGAAAAACCAACATCCTTTTCCCTAAACCATAAACACTTGCTTTTCCATCACCCCACCCTTACTTCTCAATCACCATTAGGCATTAACCCCTAATCAAACATCTTTCCACAAACCTTTTCTTACTAGCTATTTAATCATTATCATTACAAAAGTTAATCACATCGTTATGAAAGTTAATCACATCACTAGCAAGCGTTACTTAAAAAGCACACTTAAACTATTCTTGCCCTGAAAAGCTATTACATTCAAAGGGTACATCACTGACCTATCCCCATAACGAAACCAAAACTTTTAGTCAAAACTATATCGAAATTTGCTCATAACCAACAACCAAAAATCACAATTTACCTATTTTTTTACGACTTTTTAAGAACATAACCAACACCTGAGCACGTCAACCACTAATCGTACCCTATAATCTTCTCAATACAAGAATTTATGACGATGTTACGAGTCCCCTACCACCTAAAATCAAAATTGAATCAATAAAGAATTTAAGTTGACACTCAACAGTGATCTTTTCACTAGAGCCATAAGATGAACATCGAACTACTTGACTTAGCGTAAGTGCGGAAACGTTACTATAGTAAGTAAAGTGTGTGCACTAGTAATGATATTATCCGGGAAGTCCATGCGATATGATTATGATATGAAGGCGCCTTTCTGTCCGAACAAATTAAAATCGAAACGTAACAAAACGCCCACACTCAAACTAAAAACTTCTCCGGAGAAGATTTAGAGAGAGAAAATGAGTAATTACGGAGTAGTCGGTTCGTTTTAGAGAGAGAAAATAGTTCGGTACAAACCCAAAAAAAAAAAAAAAGCTTCAAAATAACAACAACAATGGCGTCAATCTTGCAGATCTCGAAACCCTAGCTTATCTCTCTCTCCCTCTCTTCGCACTTTTTGCGTTGTTCAAGAAATTGTTTCTTGTTCTTTACGCTCAATATTCTGTTCGAGATCGGCGTTTTTGGCGCACATTTTTTGTTCATTTTCTTTCGCGTTTTCGCGAGTTTTTCCGCCATTGATTCTCTCGTTTTTGCTCTTTTTGTCGAGTATAATAATAATAATAATAAAACAACATAGTTGGAAAGAATATAGTAGTAATTAGCGTATTGCAGAAGAATTGCGACGTTTTTCTCGGCTGTTTCATGTGAATTAGAGAATTTCTGAGTTCGATTGATTGAGGAAAAAATGGACGACCGCGGTGGTGGTGGCGGAGGTTCGTTTGTGGCGGTGCGACGGATTTCTTCAGGTTTAGACCGCGGTGGTGCAGCTTATCATTCAAATTCCGGTAACTTTCTCTTTCCTCTCGCTCTTTCTCTCTCCTCTCTTTTCGCATAATTGCTGTTGTTTTATGAACTGTAAGCTTATTGCGCGAGCTTCCAAATTAGGAATGAATAAACTTAGCTTGTTGTTTACGCTTTTTTGTTTTTTTTTCAATTTGATTCGATGATTGAATTGAGGTGCTAGTTGATATATCCTGATAGAATATTCTTGATGTAATTTATGGAGTTTTTGGAGAGAGAGAGAGAGAGAGCTGTGAGTTAGCTGGAAGGTGTGAAAAGTTCAGCGACTGACTTAGGTCTTGAGAATGTTGGCGCACACGTTCGTCGTATCTTTATTTACTTAAGTCATAATTTTATGTTTGTTGCGGTTGGTGGTGAATATCATCTTTTGGTAGGCTACCTGTTCTAACTGCTGTTGTAATTTACATTGATATTTTGTGCCGAAAAAATTGTTGAGCAAAGCCGGAAGAACGGGTTGGTGTTGTCGATTTTGTGCTCGTTTGTGTTGTGGACTTTGTGCTCATTTGCGTTGTGGATTTTGTGCTGTGTTGAAATGCGAGTGAGAAATATGGATCAACTACATCCTCCCCTTGTCATCTATAGAAATGGTGATTTGCTGTTTTTAGCGTGTTTGTGTGTGATTGTAGATCCTGGAGGTTACCTGCTGCGTTTGATGTTTTAATGTGTGAAGATAGTGGCATTAGTTTGGGCAAATGTTAGCGTGTATACTGGTTTGAAATGATTGATAGGTTTCATCGTTTTTTGAATCATAATTGTGGTGTCAATCGTACAGGAAATGTAATATTGTCCAATGATGCAATCTGTTGATCGTGTGTGAAAATATCTGGACATTATTTGACTAAGGGTATGCTTATGTCTGCTGCAGCTGAAGTTGTTGCAGGTTCAGCAGCATGGCTAGGCCGAGGTCTTTCATGTGTATGCGCACAGAGAAGAGATAGTGATGCTCGACCGTCTTTCGATCTAACTCCAACCCAGGTCATTTATGTGAGACTAAGAAGCTGATCAATGTGATTTTCTGTTTATTGATTTTATGTTATCTTTTGTCATCTGCTGGTGAACATACGTATTCTGTTCGACCTCTTTTTCCTCAGCTTCATTTTCTGTCATTCAATTTCTAAACAAGCTAGCCTGCGGCCTGTCCATGTTATTTAGATGTATATGTGAAATGGCTGCCACTAATCACTAGTTTCTTATCTGGCATAGCTGTCAACTAGGTGACAATGTAGAAATAGTTTGCCAGTAAGTTGATATTGATCTAAATTTAATGAGATACTTTTCCATGGGAAAGAGTGGAGATATATGCCATGACCTGCTTAAATATTTAGACCGGTTTTTTTGTCTTCCTTATGTCAATTGTCTGCATCACTGGTATCATTAGTGCTTGACCTCTGATGATATTTTAAGGGATGTGTATTGTTTTTGGATCTTCTGCCAGACTTGTTTTCTGCAACCTGTCAGCTTATGAAGGCAGATATTGTTTTTCAAAATCTGTAACTGCAGACATTGGGTTGTAGTTGCCTTTATCATGTCTGGTTTTCTACTAACTCTGTTTAGATCTGCATTCCAATGGAAATGACATTTCTAGGGTGTTGCCTCATTTCAGAATATAGTAATCATGACTGGTTCATCCTTGTTGCCTTTATGAGATTCCTGAGATCATTTTTGGTTTGTGTGCCTTTAGGAAGGGAGCTTGCTGCTGTTACAGAGTCGCATAGATGTTGCTTATGATAGTTCAAACCTTGAACACCAGGTACACTTTCAAATCTTCGATCTGGGTGTATATTGTACAATGCCCAACTGATGAGTTCTTTCATGTAATTCTCAAGCGGACAGACCTTGCTTGCAAATAGTATGATATTTCAAGGTTGCTGACTGAATTTTTTTTTTTCATGTGAAATTGTGAAGGATGCTTTGAAAGCTTTGTGGAATGCTGCCTTTCCGGGCGAAGAGCTTCGTGGTTTGATATCCGAACAGTGGAAGGAAATGGGATGGCAGGGGAAAGATCCATCCACAGACTTTAGGTATTTCAGCATTCTTTAGTTATGGTCTTCGTCTCTTGTGCTAAGTTTGTGTGGTTACTGACTTTGTTATACTTGACAGGGGTGGTGGCTTCATCTCACTGGAGAACCTTTTGTATTTTGCCAAAAAATTCCCGGTATGTTCTCAGTGCTAATAGTTTCTCTTCAATCTGTGCTTCGTAATTCTGGAAGTCAATTTAACAAATCCATTTACCTCTAATTAGTTTTATGCTTTGATGCGGAGAAGTTATACAACAAGGGTAATAATTAGGGGGATTACAAGTTTGGTAGCATCTTTGCACTTCTGAATACTGTAGCATGTTGATGTCACTTAGATAATATAATAGCTTGTTGCTTAGACTCCATTTCCTTTATTAACTTAGTCAACTCCTCGGCACAATTGTCTGTTCATAAGAGCGTTGTTCTTATAGATTTTTCGAGACAATCGCACAAGTTCAAAGTATGATGTGTTTTGCATGCTTGAAAGTCGAAATTAAGTGGGAACTTGTGGCGTGCACAGTTATTGACCAAGATATCGAGTGGCTATCGAATGTAACTTGACTTACAGTTATTGCATGCTTGAAAATTAGCAAGAACAGTTTGGGTTGAATGTGTGTGGGTGGCTGGTGGCAGTGCGTATGAGAGAAATTCCTTAATATTGCCGTGTTATGTAGTCAATACCTACAAGTTGGCTAGTTGCCTGCTTTTCATCTGAGAGACATAGAACCTTCAAGTTATAACATGTTTCTTGGCTCCTATTTGGGCCAATATAAATGAATTTTCAGTTGTTGATTATGGATTCACGTCACAGGGATCAGTGGTCATTAAAGAAGAAATCGCTTTTGTGTTAGTATGCCTGCATTGCTTACAGAAGGAAAATCTGTTTTAATCATTGGCTATTAATGTTTGAGGCTTTATTAGAATCTTATAACATCAAAACTATCACTATATCTCATCTCACAGAGATATCTTGGTGGATTCGCTACTTTTGAACTGTATTTCTTTTTGTTACTATGCACAGTGTGTACACTTACATGGATAATGGGTCGCATGATCCAGAAATCTTTTCAGGATCTTCTGCGCAAGCAGGAAGGTGATAGAGCTATGTGGGAATACCCATTTGCTGTAGCAGGTGTCAATATTACATTCATGCTGATCCAGATGCTGGACTTAGAAGCAGGTATGCAACCTTTTGTTTTGTGTGAGATTCTCTTGTTCGAAGCTTATATCAAAACGTCATGTCGTGCTCCTTACATCCGTCAGCATCCTCTTGAAAGGGATACTTCCCCAACTTTGTCTGTATTCATGTGATTTCTTCCTCGATCTTGGCAATCCTAATTCCCTTTAGATTTCCACTTCGCTCAATGTAGTCGGACCTTTTTTCTTTTGATTAAGCATACTAGCATTTGTTAAGCTTCTTCATTTAAAGCTTGGTGCAATTTCATGCCTTTTTTTCGAGAAGAAACTGTTTGAAAATTTTAAATCGTGTAGAAAAACTCTCATGAAACGAATTGAGTGAACTTCAGGCGTATGCTAACTTAATTATATACTCCATTTTACAGTCAAGCCACGAACGCTGGTCGGAGCAATTTTTGTGAAGTTTCTTGCTGGTAATGCCACCTGCCTATTTTAGATGTCGTGTATTCATTGTCGTATATATGCCTATTCCTTATTGGGGTTGCCTTTACTTTTGGCAGAGAATGAGTCTGCTTTTGATCTGCTGTATTGCATCACCTTCAAGTTGCTCGATCACCAATGGCTTCAGATGCATGCTTCATACATGGACTTTAATGTAAGTGCTCCGCACATCAGTTTCTATTACGCTTGATTTGTTCAATACATATCTTTATGCTTGTATTGTTTTGTAATAGGCGGTGATGAAAGCTACACGCCGTCAGCTTGAGAGGGAATTGCTTCTTGATGACCTAACACGGCTGGAAGACCTGCCATCATTTAGCCTTCTTACAAGATAGGTAACACTTACGGGAAAACAAGACAACATTCAAATGCAAGATACAGAAAACATATGAGCTTCAAATGAAATATTACATTCCTGCCTTCGAGACACTATCAAGCTTCAGTGCGTGGGCAGATTGTGCTGGTCACAGAAGACTCGGTTTCAAGAAGTGGGTTTTGTAAGTTTTACAACAACATGACCAGTAGCAGCCGTAGTACCATCACTTGACTGTTCTCTTTTAAGTGGCCTACCTGGTTAAGCTCACTTGGTTATGGAGCTTCCTGAATCTTGTCATTAAAATAGGTGCCACTTTTAGGAATCGTGTTTTTCCGAAACCTTCATGTAGTCAGTGCATAATTTGGATGACAAGAATATGAATGGGTAATCGAAATTCTTAATCTGCTATCCTTCAGGAGTTGCTAACAGTGTTCTGGTGCATTGTCTACTATCTACGAGTCTCTGGTTAAACTACCATCACCTGAGCCCCTTTCTGCTCATTATTGCTCCTACAAAACTTGGGTGGATATAATCTTTTTGCCCAGAACAACAATTGCGAGGATTACACATGATATTCTCAAACAACCCAATGTTTTAAGCCTTCAATTTATGATGAAGTTGTCGTTTTTACTTTGATTTCTTTGTCTTAATATTTGTAATGGAACAAAGCAAACTAATTGCTAGCGTTTGTGCTTCAATGTATTGTGAAGTAGGATATTAGGTAGATGGAATTCTACATGTTTTTTTTGTAACGATACACGGGCTATATGAAAATATATATTTCTTGTAGGATATAGTCACGGACATCGGAGTTTCTAGGCTCCCATACAACTCGAGAGACCGAGATAATGTTGCCATTAAATGGGTTCGGCCAACAAAAGGGTCTCATATTGTACGTCGGCACGAGGGCGTATACTTCTAGGCTCTAGAGCCAATATGAGACTTGGGCAACATCAGATTCATCGGTCGCCAGTTTCGACACCCCAAGCGGAGGGAGGATGTGAGAGCGACAAACATCAAATACGAGCATTGGATTAATACTCCGTATCAGATTTTGAAGCATAAACCGGGTATCATGTACCCAAGACGGCATTATCCCGCAGGCAAATGCTCTCAGCCACACTAAGGATCAAGTAAACTGGGAAAACGGAATATTGCTGTGGTTGGATAGGCATCATTGAGTCTTATAAAGGGATGAGATATTAGCTCTAAATGAATTAACTTGAAAGGGACGACACTGAAAGGAGTTAACTGCGACATTAGCTCTACATGAGTTAACTTGAAGGCACATCCAGGTTGCCTTCTGGCAAAGGAAACGACTGTAATGCTCAAGGACATTGGCTGCAGTGATGCAGCCCGGGGGAGAGTCCCAAGGGATATACCAACTCGGTACATTTTTCATTAGTTGCAAAAACCAGAAAAAGGCAATAATCATAATAAACAGCAACAGAAACGCAGAATCACACCAAAACAAGAGCAAATGTTCAACACAAACACCACCAAAGTCAAACACCTAGGTTCACTCTGCCGATCATGTTCTCTTAATACTAATTTCAACTTCAGCTAAACAGCCTTAGACGATAATTGGTCCTTTGAGGAGCTTCATCTATTCGTAAATCCATGAGTGGAGGCTGCTCTGCCAGGCCACAGTGCCCTCGGGGAACCACAAAGCGATCTCCTTCTTTGCACTCTCAACAGCGTCACTACCGTGGATGACATTCCTGCAGACATTGACATTAATTAGTTAACTGTAGCATTATTAGCACTTTAGCACAATCTTTAATGCAATACGGTACCAGCTTTCAGCCTACACATGCGGAATTGCAGACATATGTCAAATGTCTCATTAGATTGTTTATACGAAGAGAATAAATATTCCCTCGGATGATAAAAATGATCAAGCGAATCATTTTCAAGCTACTAACATATGCCATTTAGAGAACGGAGAAAACTTATGCAAGTTTAATGGACTTGGATCATTCAATTTAAGAACACGAAGTCTAGCTGAGGTACGGAGCTCGAAGTTGGACTCTCTTTAGTCCGTCGCCTATAAATCAATGTACAATGAGTAATAGTGTATGACAAAGAACTTCAGTGATATTTCAAATAGTCAAGAGTTCGCCGTGAATATAGACCTGCAATACAACTATTGATTCGAGCTATAAGTTATTAAGTTCTATAATATCATGAATATGTCTGTGGTTCAAACCAAGGTGAGGAATTCCTACCAACAGCATCTAACGCATAAGAGCAACTATAAGAACCATTTTCTAATATGTGGGATAGGTATTAGCATTGAGGGTAGTGACTAAAAAAATAATTGCATATGCAAATCTGTAATACCTGCCAATGTCGATGGCAAAATCACCACGGATGGTACCAGGCTCTGAAGCTAGAGGGTTGGTGGCTCCGATGATCTTCCTGCCTGTGGTGACAACACCCTTACCTTCCCAGACCATGGCAACAACAGGGCCGGAGATAATGTAATCGACCAACCCAGTGAAAAAGGGCTTTGAAGACAAGTCTGCGTAGTGAGTCTCAGCGAAAAGGCGGTCCACATTCACAAATTTCAAACCTAACCACATGTCAGACACCATGATCAAAACCAATCACCCAAAAAATTTCAGCCAAACCACAACAAGATGAAATTCATAGTACATAAATATGGTGGATCCACATTCATCAAAAGAAATTTATTCATAATTTCCATATAATCTATTTTCTATTATTATTTGACCATACAATGATACATGCATATTAGAACTCATTACATTTAAAATTTTAACTTCCGAAATCTGAATATACAAACTCGACCAACGTTCTCTACTTTCGAGATGTGCCATTGCGCTCCACACAGACCAAAGTATGCATCCAATTAATATTGATATTCATCTCTTATATAACCAAAATCACTCCCAACTTATCCAAAACTTAACCTTGACACAACTCATGTTTCACATACATAACTCATAAGCATGGGACTAAAACACACGATCGAATGATAATATAAACATACAACGACTAAAGCTTCCATCTTTAACCAAATCAACTCTAAACAACTTACAGATCCACCACAACATGAACAAAGCTTCCAACATTTACCAAAAACAAAGCATATACAAATCATTTAACTTCATGATATTAGGTAAAGAACAATCAAATTAATCAAAGTGAATTAAATCACAATAAAGATCACAACTTCAGTCAAATCAAATTACCAGAGCACTAAAATTAATAAGAATTAGAGCAAAATTATACCTTTCAGAGAGAAACCCTTCTTCTCAAATCTGCTGATGATCTCACCAACCTGTCATTTTATCACAAATCATCAAATCAATCATTATAAACTTGAATCTCAAGAAACCCACTTTATAATTTAGATTACCAACAAAATTTAACAATCAATGAACATTATAATTGAAAAAAAAATGAAGTGATTAAGTGGACTAACCAGTCCTCTTTGGACACCATCAGGCTTGATCATGATGAAAGTCTGCTCCATTTTTTTGAATTTTTATTGAAAATCTGAGAAAAAGGGTTGGGTGATGAGTTTTGATAGATAGATGAGAGGAGGAAAAAACGGCAGACTATAGCAAGAGGTTTATATAGTAGCAAGCGTAATGAGAACCCTAAAACTCTCTAACCCTAGTTTGGTGCTCGGAATATCCCTTTTTTTTTTCTTTTTTTTTTTGTGGTTTGGTACTTCGCAAACAAGTCATATGTTGGTTTCGTGCGTCCAACATGTTACATGTGTAATAGAAAAAAGGAGTTTTGTCGTTCTTCGCAAACAAGTCATATGTTCATCCGACATATTGGTTGAAAGGTGATTTACCTTCACCTATAAGTTCGGGTGTTCGAGACTAGGTACAACCAATAACAACATCACTTATCTTGAACAAACACAAGGGGAAGTGGCCATCATTGCATCAAACATAATACGTACTGATTAATTACCAAATTAGTGGAATGAGTCAACTCACTCTATACTCCGTACAGCATTTGAGAGAGTTTATCCACCAAACACATTCATCCGCTTGGGTCAATAAGCCACAAATCTGAAATTCATTTGATAGGGGTAGAGAAATCGTGTGATTCATAGGCTTATGGATGAGTATGAGACTATGAGTCATTTTGTCAGAGTTGAGGTCTTATACTAGAAGTTACTCCGAATTCATTATGAAGCTTTATGAGACACAATAGCAAATGAATAACAAAGCAAGCATCTACTTTGTCCACTGCCTTACAAATTGCAATTTTCATTCTCCTCTTTTCTAGTCAAGGCATTTATTCTTTGATACGGCTTTAATTAATTTGTCTATGGATCTAACTTTTGCCATAAATAAGCATGTCCATAATGTTTACGGTTGTAGATGAACATGAGTTTGAATACCTAAAACGTTGTAACGGTATAATAGACACAAGAGTATAAAACTATCGGTAAGAAAAGAGAGTATAAAATTAGATTAAATGTATCGCACTTGCAACAAAAATCAACTTATTTGTATCATGTTAACAAAGTCCTTTGTCACTTCACAGTAGAACGATTATTGATTCAATCCTTGGAGCAGGTAGATCTCATTGGTCAACCGATTTCATTGTTAAAGACATCAAAGAAATGTTACGATACTTGGAGTCGTGGTCTTTGAAACACGTCTACCAGGAGGCAAATAGAGCTGCTGATTTCTTGGCTGCAACGGGACACGATATCCTTGATTTTCCGGATGGTGTTCCGGCCTTAGAGATTATGGATCCTTTGTTTCTTAATATTATCAACGCAGATAAGGTGGGTGATTTCCTGCCGAGAAGGATCACCTAACCTTTACCCCTTGTACGCTTACCGTTTAAAAAAACAAAAACAAAAACACAAAGTCCTTTTTCACTTCAATCTTCGATGAATGTTTTTTTTTTTTTTTTCTTAACGGTAAGCGGGGCCCCTCAAACCTAACTAACTAGCTTCACTATTCTTAAAGTTATGTTAACACACATTTAGATCTACTCAGATCGATCACATACCAACCAGTTGAATCATACAAGACCTTACGGAATACGAACATAGCCCATATGGCTAAAAAATTAATAAAAAATGAAAATATACTTATCATATCCCTCGCAAGTGAGTGACCAAAGAACACGATAAATTTGATTTGGGATTTGTGGGATTCTTACTCTACACACAACTCCACTCTCTCTTTCTCTCTCTTCATTTCTCTGTCGTTGCGGCTAGGGTTTTAGAGCCTCCCTCCCCCTCATATCTTCCCTTTCACATTTCCCTATCTATTTTTCTCAACTGGGTTTTCCTCAAATCCGCAGATCTAACTCTCAAATGGAATAATTTTGTGTTTCTGATTACTGGGTTGTCCTCAAAATCTGCTAAAACCCCCAAAGTTTCAATCTTTATTGTTTTTTTTTTTCCTGAGAAAAAATGACAACAATGAACCCATTTGATTTGTTGGGGGACAATGATAACGATGATCCATCGCAGCTGATTGAGTCTGCTTCTGCTCAGCTTCAGAAAGCTGCTGCTGCGGCTGCGGCTGCTGCTGCTGCTTCTGCTGTTCCTAAGAAAAACCAACCTCAATCCCAAAACCAAAAATCTGCCAAATTGCCCACCAAACCTCTTCCTCCTTCTCAAGCTGGTTAGTTTTTTTTTTTTTGTTGTTGTTGTCTAATTTCATTAATAACTTGTTTGTTACAGTTGTTCTTTTCTTGTTGTAGGTAAAACAATCCTATTTATCGGGTTTTGATTGTGGTTGGAAATGGTTGTTCTTATGGTTTTTACTTGTTGGGTTTTGTGGTTGTTGTGTAAGAGTGACGTTTCGTTGAGGAATAATAAGATGGTCTTGTTTAATTTGTTTTGTGCTTGTTTATGTTGTTCTGGGTGTTTGTTTTGGGTTTTTTGAGTTGAAGTACATATATCTGTCTGCCTCTGTTGTAGGAGGTTGTATGTGTGGTTGTGGTTTGTGTTTTGGGATTGTCTTTGTTGTTTCAACATTTGGGTGATTGTTTTATGATTTAGTATGTTTTTGTGTGTGTGTGAAAATGAACGAGTTTGTTGGGGTCTGATAAGTATTGGGTTGTACTTGTGTTGTGCTAGTGTGTTTTGTGAGCTTGTTTCTAGTGTTGAGCTACTTGGTTATATTCTGATGTTGGAGAAATAAGGAAGTGTGTATTTGTGTTTCGTTTTCGCGATTTCGGGGTTTGGATGCCATTTTTTTGGTGGTTGTATGTTTGGTTTGGTGGTTTGACAAGTTGTCAATGAATGACTACATAGTGTTGACTAGTTGTTGGAGAAATTTGGGATGGTGTGAGGATGCTATCTTAGTTTACGAATGAATGAAAATGACGATGGACTGTATCTGGTTATCAGGATTATGATTATATATTAATTGGCATATTTGAAAAGATAAATAGATAAGGTTGTATGTTTGCTGGCTTATCTTGAGCACTTCCTGCTGCTGACTATTGTTTGTTCTCTTCAAGATGTTATTCACGGCGATGGTAGTGTGTCGAATTTGTCTGACCGGGCTCTTGGAGTTTTCAAATTTTGACCTTAGAGATCATCTTGATACTCATATAGTTTTATGTTAGAGTTTCTTTACATTGACTTTTTAGGGCACAATGTCATTCCAAGTTCACTTCTTTTGTTATGATAAATGTTGGCTGAGGGGGGGTGTTCTTCTTTTGCAAAGTTGAACTCGCATCTACTTTCTATGAAACGTCTTGGGGCAATTTCGTTCATGTTAAAGGTTTGCTAAGCTTATGGTATTTATATTCTGCTGTTGTGAGCTTTGTATGTCTGTGTGGTAAATACTGCATGGTTATGACTTATATATCATTTATTTGGTGCAGTAAGGGAGGGAAGGAATGAAGGTGGGCGCGGTGGAGGTCGTGGTGCTGGGCGTGGTGGAGGCCGTGGCCGCGGTGGATACAACCGAGAGTTCTCAAGCAATGATAATGCTTTCAACAACTCTGGAGCTCCTGGACCCCAAGGAGATGAAGGGGAAAGGGGGCAGGCCTCTGAGAGGAGGTCCTATGGGGGGCCTCGTGGACCTTATCGCGGTGGTCGCCGAGGTGGGTATAGCAACGAAGAGGGCAGAGATTTAGATCGCCCACGTAGAACTTTCGAACGCCACAGTGGAACTGGTCGTGGGTAAGTATTTTTTGCTTGCTCATGTGGAACATTATATGCTTTTATTCTGTTTTTTTTTTTTTCCTTTTGTTTACATAGATATTCATTTCTGTGTACCAGAAATGAGTTCAAACGTGAGGGATCTGGCCGTGGAAACTGGGGTGCTCAGGATGAAATTGCACCGTAAGTCTTACATGGAATCATGCTGTCTTGTTTGTTGTTTGAGTTGTTTTTTCTGTTCTATTTTACCTGTCCCTTCATATTGCTTGGTCTGTGCATGATATACTTCCATTTTCTCAGAGGTACTGAGATAGTTGTGGAAGAAACTGAGAAGAATGTGAATGTGGAGAACCTTCCAGCAGGCGATGAGGCAGTGGAAGCCAACAAGGAGGGCCAGCCAGATGAGGCTGAAGAGAAGGAGCCAGAAGAGAAGGTAACTAGTTGCAAGGTCCTTGGTACATTAGAGAAAAAAAATTATTCACATTGGTTGAATTCAAGAGTGAGATAATTAAAATTTTTATTTTCTCTTCTCTCTGCTTAGCTTTGGGTTGTACTCATCCTGAGTGTAATCCTGCGTTGTCCCTTTGGGTATATTGTCCGATAATGTTCTGGGAAGTGTCATGCTGGTATTAAATTGTCCACGTATATCATTATTTATGTTAGTTTAAGCACGTGCTTTTGCTGGTGAGGGATAGAGTAGGGCCTACTAGATAGTGATTCAAGAATAGTTTACACGCATTTAATTTAGCTTTCATGTTTAGAGTTTTTAATGCTCGTTTTGTGTCTCCTAAGTCCCAAATATTTTTGCTGCGACAAGGGTCTTTGCGTGATTTCTGAGTTTCTGCCAAATGAAGCAGAGTGTTAGATCAGGCAGTCATTGAGATGAAATTCAGTTCCATTAGAAGTTTTGGAAAGATGCCGTGAACAGAATAATCTCTAACAGGCAGATGAAAAGCATGTTTTGAATGCGTATTTTTGCTTGTTGGGTTACTATCTATGAATCTGAAACACTGAGACAATGCCTTCATGTATTCTCTCTAAAGTGTTTAGTCCTTTGCCATTGGGGAAAAAGAACGTGTAGGCCTTTCGTCCTGAATTCTGAGCGGAAGGGGATAATCATTCTGAGATACTCTTTTCTAACGGTGTTAGGATATCCAAAGTTCTAAATCAAGATCACTTAATTATTTATGAAATCCTTCTTAGTGGTTATTCTGTGTGAGAATGTGTTGTCAAGTTCTAAATCACTTAGATATCCAAAGTTCTAAATCAGGATCACTTAATTATTTAGGAAATGACTCTGGAAGAGTATGAAAAGGTTCTAGAAGAGAAGAGGAAGGCTTTGTTAGCTCTCAAGACTGAGGAACGAAAAGTCGAGGTTGACAAGGATCTCCAGTCTATGCAACAGCTTTCGAGCAGAAGGGATGAGGAGTCAGTCTTCATTAAATTGGTAAGTTCCTTGGCACTCATGTACTCTGGTTGTTGTATTGCCAAACATATTGGGTGTCACTCACCTGTAAAACTGTTTGTTTGTCTCAGGGTGCTGACAAGGATAGGAAGAAGGAAACATCTGAGAAGGAGAAAGCAAGGAAGGTATGTTGTCAGTGTACTTTTTAAGCCTTTGTAGGATATTATATGAAGGTGAAGGTCGTAATGGCGTGTGATTGCTTATCCAGTGTCGATCATCGATCTCAAGATGGAATCTATGGTTTCGTGCTATTTTTGTCTAGGTTCTTCAAAAAACTGAACTGGCACAGAGATCCAAACCTTACCTACCAGAACTTGCCATTTTGAACCCGAAGTGTCTGGCCAGACTCCGAATGGTCCGAGTAGGTGTAACATAGTGTGTACCTAAACCCTTACCTGACCCTAAACTAGACAGACACGTTTGACAGATCTAAGTACCTTGTATCCTTTGTGCCAAGATTGAAAATCTTCATATTGTCGTCTGAATCCTTTTTTCTTTCCTGCATCTGGTTGGGTTTATTCAATTGGCAGCTAGATTATGACGTAGAGGGTAGTGTTACTAGTACTTAATATGTCCCTGTTAAAGCACATGATTTATTATAGCTAGCAATTGACACAGCTTTCTGGTGTTTCTGTAGGTTGTCAGCATCAACGAGTTTTTGAAGCCCGCTGACGGAGAGAGGTATTACAGCCCTGGTGGTCGTGGCAGGGGACGTGGTCGTGGCCCAAGAGGAGGTGGCGGTGGCGGCTATGGTGGGGGCAACAGGATGAGCAATGCTTCTGCTCCAATAATTGAGGACCAGAACCAGTTCCCGACTCTAGGTGGGGCTCCTCGTGCCTGAGCTCCAGCCTCTCTGGTCTCTTTTGTCTGTCTTTCAATTTTAGTTCTTTTTGAGTCGCAGGAATGAACTCCCCAGACGCGAGTTTCCTGTATCAAATTTAACTTCGAAAAAGTTTTTTTTTTCTTCTTTTTTTACGCTTTGTAATTTGTATATTTTCTGTTGTCTCTCCAATTGTTTTACTTTGTAGTGGGTCTTTAATGGTCTTTAGTAGTAGAGGTGGGGGAGAAAAGGTACGACAGCAGGATGATTTTTGATCAATTTTGTTACTGAAATAGATGAGTTGTTTTGAGTTTAGTTTTCGGAGCATTTCATCATTAGTTGCACATGCTGATTGCATTGTTGCATATCAATGTATGAACTGATGCTCCTGCAGTGTAATTTTCAAGCTTGCTCGTCGATACATGTTACCAGGGGTTCTCTTCGCAGAAGGAACTGTTGGTTGCAGAAAGCCTTCATGAAATATGACAGGGCTTTAGACCGATGGGGGAGGACCCATATGGCGACCAACGTCTATGCCGCTATACACCTATTATGTGGAGATCCATAGGCCAGGACCTGTGGTCTCTTAGTAATAAACTGCAAAATTTCAAGTCACCCGAACCTCTGCATGCTGCTGCTAACCAGTATTCGATGCTGAAAACATGTTTGAAAAACTTTGTTCTCACGTCTTTTTGGCTGTCGATCATACAAAAGGTCTTATTTCTGTGTAGGTGTAATTGAGTTATCGAGTTGCGACTCTAAATGGTGGTGTGCAGAAACTACCAACATGAAGACACCCTTGGAGAGAACTCTTAATAGCCAACTACATTGTGCTTTATTGTTAACTTGGCGTAAACACAGACGCAGAAAAATATGGTTACATGCTTACATCGTAAAATATGAACTTAGCACTAGAGTGAGATGAGGTGATGGATACCACTGCTTGTTATTTACTCTCTTCCATACGTGTGAGGCCGCAAAGACATGGGTGCAACACTTTCAAGTAGCATATCGTATTACCGTATTACCGTGTTGTGAAGCGTGGAATAATTTGATTATACACAATCCAGCCAGATCAGGCAGGAAACTGTAAAGGCCGGATATATGTCAAAGGGTAGACTAAAGACCCAAATGACAGAGCATAGTGCAATGCTGAACATGTGCAATGGCTAGGCAATACTCGGTGCACGCATAGAAGAATATAACAATTGGAAAGACAGTAGCTGAACTCTTTAGCTATCAAAACAATTGAACACAAGTCTGGTGCTAGTAATTTTCGTTATGATCATTTTTATACAAGAATCTAATTGTAGAAAAGAATTGAGATAATGTAACATATTGCAAACCACTAGATACGGGAGGACCTAAGCGAGGTCGTATTGATGAATGTTGAATTGAAATAATACTGCAGCAAAATCAAATCCTTACATGCCAGAGTGTGGCACCGCCAAATAGTAATTCTCTAGGAAGAGCAGCAACCGCCCTTCTGGGCAACAGGCTGACCTCGGATCTGAACTGTTGGAGGCCTGGCATTGTTCATTGGCTGGCTGGCCATCCTGCAATCCCAGTCAATATTACAATAAAGTCAACTTTTGACCCAAAAAAAAGGAGTGCAAAAGACATTTTAAAAGGGAACTCCAGCTACCTACTTTCGACAACAATTGCCATCCAGAAGTCGAAGAAAGTAAAGAACTTCATTTAGAAGTTACCATGCTAATAAATGTACGTATAGCATTTCAGATTTTCATACAAACTTTGTTTTTTTTTTGGCGGGGGGGGGGGGGGGGGGAGATGTCAGGTACTACTTTCAAGACTTTCAAGATATTATGTGTAATCGCAGTTCAAAGTCGGCTGCACCTGCAAGCAGATGCATTTTAGATGGAAAATCTAATACTAGAAATATTTTCTGTGAATCAGAGGTGGGTGAGAGCGAAATGAGGCAAAATTGGAAAGCAGAGGAATGGAGGTGAGCTGGTTGGAAACCAGAGGAATGGAGGTGAACTGGTTGCCTGGTTGGTATGACTGTATGAGGGGTGTAGGAAGGAGATATCGAGAAATGGAAGCTTCAGTTGTAATACTATTTAAACCTGTTAAGGCTATAGCCAATGAGAACGGGAAGGGAGGCTATCAATCTCATTGCCAATGACTCAATGAACTGACTGGGACCTACAGGTGTACACGAGCCAATCCAAGCCCAAACTTCAAATGGCTTGAGATGGTACCGAGTCTCGAGCTCCAGCTTGACTTGAAGATCGCCAAGCGAAAGATAATAAAGCTTGGGTTCCAATCGAAAATATCTAGGGGCTCTAACCTGCCTTGGTCTTATAACTTATTCTTTGAAATATACACGAGGCAAAACAAAGAAACTGATACTAAAAAAAGATTAAAAATTTGAATTCCCAATACGAACGAGTCCTACTGAGAGGGCGACTCAAATTAGCTCAGAGGCTCAATCTCAAAATTGGTTTCTAATAGAGTACCAAACTTCTAGTAATTTAGCACACCAAAATCAACAAATTCATTAATTGCGCATAGAATCATGATCGAGTACCTGTTTTTAATAGAGCCAGTCATAGCCATGAAAGCTTGTTCTACGTTAGTAGCATCCTTGGCACTGGTCTCCATAAAAGGTATGCCAATTTCATCAGCGAAAGCCTAAATAAAACAAAAGGGTAAGACAAGAGTCAGCTCTCCCAATCTGTTAAAACTTATACGACATCAATCACACAAAAGTTGCCTTAATGACCTTAGCAGTTTCAAAAGGCACAGCTCTATTGGCAGCAAGATCGCACTTGTTTCCAACGAGAAGTTTGTTGACATTGTCACTGGCATAACGGTCAATTTCATTTAACCATTGTTTCACATTGTTAAAACTCTCCATGTCTGTCACATCATAAACAACCTAAAACGCAAAATGAAAACTTGTGTAAGCAACTCAAACCAGCTGGAGATTAAACATGTATTAATTAAAAAGGACTGTAAAAAAAGAGCCAAAACAACAGCAGTAAATGGGGTTACTCACAATGATGCCATGTGCCCCACGGTAGTAGCTGCTAGTGATTGTCCTGAAACGTTCTTGTCCAGCAGTGTCCCACTGAAGTACAGTTAAAGCAGGTATGTCAGTTAATTGTATGAGAGTAAACGTGTGAAAGTCAAAAGGTCAGTTCTTGCTGGTTTGGTAGCGTATAATCTCATTACGATGCAATGCATCTTTTTCTAATGTAGGATTCTACTCTTTAATTTTGAATATGAACATAATATTCTCTGATGGACGAAAATCTTACAATTTGAAGTTTGATTGTCTTTCCATCTTGCTCCACAGTGCGTATTTTCTACAGCAAGAAACACAAGAATATAAGAATGAAGCTACTAACGGAAAAGCTTTCTCTGCCTGTAAAAATTTGGATAGAGGACACTCACGAAATCAACTCCAATTGTGCTGATGTAACTCTCCAAATACGAGTCATCCTGCACCAATGATGACGGGGCATATATGTAAGGTATTACAAGTTAAAATTTTTGCTAGAAAGAATCCTAACCGAGTACAACTCTCAGCTAACTAGAACAGGATAGGTAATTCACTGTATCGGTATAAAGTCTTACAGCAAATCTCAGAAGAAGACACGATTTGCCAACACCTGAATCTCCAATAAGGAGAAGCTTGAACAAGTAGTCACTGCATAAGAAAGCGCTATATATAAGCAGATAATTCACTGAATAGGAATGCAAGAACTGCAAACAGCATGCCAATACGGTGACATCTCATTGACTACATATTTCACTTCCAGATTACCAAAACAAGCTAATATCACATAACAATGAGTCACAAAGAACCAAACAATAAAACCGTTCTGCTGAATATGAAGTCGATTTGATTTTATAGATTCCATACAGCAACAGCAGATTCAATAACTGCATTGGACTTGATTCAATAAATAACTCAGGTGCCAATCTCTTTAATGCATGGTCAGGAAGCTAATGAGATGTAACCAACTGGATTCCGGCAAACACAAACGTCCACCAATCAACCCAAAGCTCAAACACGTTACATGTAAGACGCACATTCTTGGCTCCCAAACAAACTCAATGTATACGACATCAAACTAAGTCCACCACATTCAACTTTCTAAAACACGTAAACGCCAATCTAGCGTAAAACTACCTCAAAATACAAAGACAAAGAATCAAACTGATTTTTCCATCTCTACTTCCTCAATCATCAATTGATCTAAAGCCAAAAGCCGAAAGGCAGCTCCAGACACTCCAAAGTTATAACTTTTACGCGGTTTCGCGAACAACCACCACGAAATCTCGCGGAATTCTCAGCCTCTCTACCTCACAATCATACTAAATTCGACGGCGAAAACCGCGATCAACATCTGTTTCAAACGAGCGATCACATCACACCACATAATCTAACCTAAAAAAAGGCGCACAATTTCGATAAATTCTCCCGCCATTACATAATTCTATCAATTCACAACAAATCGCATCAAAAACAAAATCATCAAATTGATCAAGCTTAACTTACAATCTAACAAACCCTACCATCACCGACAAAATTCAATCGGCAAAATTATCAGAGAATTACGAAAACCTAATCAATGATCGTACGATAACTAACGATAAATTAAATAATTAACGAATTATTACGAAAAAGTAAACGAAAATCGTAATAATAATTTAAAAAAAAAAAAGATGAGAAGATTGAGGAGGAGACGAGACGAGACTTACTACTCGGGATTCATGGCGAGATCGGAGAGAGATAGAGTTCGCCGGGGGTGAGTGATTTCTCCGGCGAAAGTACGACGGGAATTTCGGAGATCACCGACGAGGAGAGAGAAAGTCTGTAAAGAGAGAAAGAGAATGAGGCGTGAAGGAGAAGGAAAAGTGAGAAAGAGAGTTAATTATAGAAGAAGAGGGGGAGAAAGAAGGAACTGGGAAAATATAAGGAAGGTGGTGTTATTGTTTGACGAAATTCTAATCAATCTCAATGAATGAATGAATGAAATAGATTCTTCTCTCGGTTGTTTGGTTAGGAGAAGAAGGATGTGTTTGGCAAGTCGTTGCCTACTTTCCCTTGGATCTCAACCTACTTTAACTCATCCCTTAAGTTTTATTAAAATCGTCTCGTGATAATATTTTTAATTGATGCTTTTACGGTTCTTCAAAAGATTATAATTAGCTCTTATGAACTTCAGTGTCGGTTAAATGGCTCTTCATAGTCTTTCTTGGTTGGAGATGGTCTGGAAGATTTTTGTGGCGATGTTGACGTCGTTGTAGTGAAATTGTAAAAGTAGTATCTAATCATTTGAGAGTTTAAAATATAAAAGTCAAATGATCCCCGAATTATTTGAAAATAATGGATAGTAAAAAGTAGAGTTGACTTTTCGTTTCATGTGTTTTGATAGTAAGAAGTTTTATATGAAAGTCGTCATGTGATAATAATTTAATTAATGCTTATTATACCTTTCTTTGAAAAAGAAGATTTAGATACTCCTATGAATTCCAGTGTCGGTTTAATGACTCTGTAGTCTTTACTTGATTCGAGATGGTTCAGAAATTTTTTGTTGTGGTGTTGCCATAATTACAATGAAAGTAACGTCTAAACTTAAAAGTCGCGTTGATAACCTTGAATGTGAGTTTATCTATACTTGAAAATGTTAAGTGAAAGTCACGATAAAAAAGACACAGAGTATATATTAAAAACGATTATTGCTTAGTTAACATATCATCGAAAATATGTTCTAATTAAGTCAAAGCCTAGCCACTGTGTTCCGAATCGGCGAATAACGAAAGGTGTTACACGAGATTGGTCCTAGTCCGGTAGTAATCCGGATTCAGGCTCGGGCCACTCTTGGGAGTTCGGACTCATTGGCTTGCCAAGTGAGTGAGTTGAGACTTGAGAGTCTCTATACTTCCTTGTGTATCTCGCTCAAACCTCCCAAAATTCTCAGTGAAACATCTGGGCAACACCTTCATCAAT
This sequence comes from Spergularia marina, assembly GCA_963680865.1. Taxonomy (NCBI): domain Eukaryota; kingdom Viridiplantae; phylum Streptophyta; class Magnoliopsida; order Caryophyllales; family Caryophyllaceae; genus Spergularia; species Spergularia marina. Next base: position 22,141,247 of record OY804551.1, on the reverse strand, counting down.
GTCTCGCAAATCCGGCAAATTCCTGGACCAATATGGTGAGTTTTTTCTCTCAACTTTGCACCCATTTAAACTTCTTCAGAAAGATTCCTTCTTTTTTTTCGTTTATCTTATGAATTTGTATGTAATTCTATGTGAAGGGTATGATCTGATTCTGGGTTCCATAGCTGCATTTTATGTATTTGCTGCACCTTATACTAAAGTTGAAGAAAGCTTCAATATGCAGGTACAATTTTGCAATAAACCCATCATTTTTCTGATTATTTGTTGCTCAAAAGAACTAATCTTTGTATATAGGTGTTGTTTTATTGGTTTTGATTGTGTTTTCGTTGGTTGATTGATTAGGCAATGCATGATATACTATACCATCGGCATCACTTGGATAAAGTATGTGTAATTTTCTTTTGTGGGGGATTTTGAGCAGTGAGCTGCTGTAATTTTGCTATCACCCCCCTTTTTGGGTTTTTGTGTGCTGATTTTGATTGTTCTTGAATGAATTCTCTCACTTCAGTATGATCATTTGGAGTTTCCGGGTGTCGTTCCTCGCACGTTTATCGGTGAGCTCTTGCATTCTCAATTCCATCCGCCAATTGATCATCATTGGTTCATTTATTCATTCTCTTCTTAAGCTGCCAATCTCTTTCCTTGTTATTCTTATACTTTTTAACTTCCTTTTCGTTGATGCGGGTTTTGAGTGTTACTAGTCTGCTATTATATAAACACGGATTAGATTATGTGTTTTTTTGTTTCGGTAAATGCCAGAAAACTAGGGGATCACCAAGAAATTGTGTTGATTTGATAAATCACGAGATTCTTCAATGTTTCATATACATTGCTAGGTCAAACTTCATCCTGATGTTAATAAGTAGTCTAGTTTATTCATTGAGATTTGAGAAGCTATAGCTTCCCCCTTGCTTGATGAAGATAGAGCGGCACATGCAATCTTCTTAGAACATCTTTGACACCATTATCTTTTTCCCCCCTGTTAGGTGCTTGGGTTGTATCAATGTTGGCATCCCCTGTTGTCTTGGTCGTCAATTGCCTACACCTGCCAAAGATCTATAGTATATACATTGGTGAGGTTCTCAGCTCTTCATCATATACAATTCTGAATTGTGGTTCTCTATTTTTACTGCTGTTTCTCCAATGAACTGTGCTGCCAACTGTGAGTTCTTTCCTGTCATTGTGCACCTTAAGTGAATTATTGAAACAGAGAACAGAGTTTGATATGGTTTAATATTGTTCATAGTATGTTATGCAGCACGCTAAATTAACACCAATGCAAGGCCATTATCACCTTGGCATAAATTGTGTATATTTTATACTCCATATTGTATTCTTTATAGTTTGTTTTAGCTTAATACGTATATGAACCATGATCTTGACTTAGTATGTTCTTCCTCTCTTGTATAGTTCGTTTGGTGCTAGGTTGCATCATACTGTCCACCTTACGGTTCTTCCGACTTGAGGTACGTCACATTTTTCTTTGTTATCTATTCAATGTGGGAAAGATATAGTTTGCTTGTGCTTCTTGTTGTACTCCGTGTTGAGTATCTTTGAATCTGATATGTGTAGATGCAGTGAATGTGCCTTTTTTGTTTTCTTCTAGCTTATGCTAATTTAGCCTTTAAATCACATAGTTTTCCATTTACATAGTGCTGGTCATGCCTTATTTGACTTTGTTTTCTACTCTAGAAAATGTAACTCGTCATTCCATATTGCTCAAACAGTGATGTTATTATGAGCTACCATTTCTTTATAATGCCCTTTGTAAAATCTTACGGAGGAAAACACATGAAAAAAATCTTGATTTGGGATATTAGAGCTGGTCTACCACATAGCTACATCCTCACTCACCTGAAATAGGGTAATCTTTAAGGCCCTATATAAATAAGCACAGCTTTTAACTTGCTGAGCTGTGTAGTTCCAGCTTATGACTCAAACAATGCCTACTAAAGTGGTAGGACTGGCCTCAATCCTCCTGATAGGTTTCATGGCGTGCATCTAAGTGGCTTACCCTTCCCAACCTGGGGGTAAGCAGGTTATAACCTATATAATTACGGATTACCTTAGATTTAAAGCTCATACAAATGTCTGATTTTGTTTCATATTGAATGACAATACTATAATGGCATAGTTTTTGCCAGCTAATTAACTCATTTTGTCTCAGATCAGAAGCAAGTTTGGCCGGCAGGTGGAAGCTTTCTTTGTGATAATTACTGCTCTTCAGTTTCACTTACTGTTCTATATCACACGTCCACTTCCAAACATATTTGCATTCGGTTTAGGTGATTTTGGATATCTTTGACATTTTTCTCCCTTATTTTGTTCTATTATCTGTAATTTTCCATTCTCATTATTTTGTTAAATTTCTTCGAATTATTCGGGTTTATCTACAATAGTTTTGTTCAACTTTATGTTTAAGGTGATCGTTACTCTTTCTAGTTAGTGTTAATTATTCTATTGTATTTTTTCTTTATGGCTGTCGTAGTGGTCTTCTGACCCGTCCTCAACCCCCCCCCCCCCCAAAATTTTATTTCCCAAGAATAGAGATGCCTCTGAGGTCTGGATCTATTTGGAAGATCTATGTTAACTTTTACATTAGTGTTTAAAGTAGCCCTGTACGTGTCTAGAAGAGCTTTGTTGAATTCTTTTCTTCCGTTAGGATCTAGGGACTTGGTCTCTCCTGAAGACTTGTCTGTATGGCTGCTTCTAAAGAATGTAGGATTTCCTTATAATATGGAAGTAACACACTCTTGCATCCACTGAATATTGTAGATTGTCATATAGTCTACAGTTAAACATCTGGCTAGCAAGCAATTATCCTGGAAGACCAGGGAATTTAAATGACATTGAGGACATCTAAAATCTTGGATCCGTGTTTGAGAGTGACATGACTGAAGTGTCAACTTTCATTTTGAATATCTGTGAAGTGGATATGACCACACGCTTATGCTCCTAGTCTCTGGAAATCTACAATTCAGTTCACCAGTTCTGCGTCTCGACCATCACCCTGGTTATGTTTTGTTTTATATCAAGGAGAGGCTTATTTGACATTTGAAGCTATGTATTAGTAAGCAGTGAATCTCTCTTTGGTTTATTGTTAAATTTAAAGAATTCACACCAATTAGTAACATTCGTAGTTGCAGTGGATATAAGGCATGATGAGTTTCTGGCTATGGTATTTGTACGTCTATGGATTCAATTCGTTTTTGACATTTCACATTGTGTTAGCCAAGAATGTTTGGGATCAGAGTACGGTTGGTGCTAGATGATAATTTTTCTCTGCAACTCTTCTAGCCCATGCTTCTGTTTCTGTTCCTGATTTTCCATTCACTACTGCAGTCAATATGGCTTATGGTTATTGGTTGAGAGGGAGCTATTATGCAGCACTACGATCTCTGGTGCGTCTGTCTTTCTGTGGACTCATGTTATTTTTGTTATGAGCATCCTCAAATGTATGAGATTTCCTGGTTTGAGATGTATGGGGTATTATCTCTGACGTGATTAAGTCCATGAAATTGGTTACTGAAAATTTTAGAAGCAAATGGATTAAAAATTTACCCTATCAATTAGTGCTATGTATTTCAGATTTCACATGGGTTCATTAAAGGATTCTTTTGGTCTCGTGTTTAGTTTTTTTTATATTTCTTTCACATGTTTAATTGGGTGCTTCTGCTTTCTAAGAATCAGCTGGTTATCGACATGGTTTATCTCTTCGGTCATTAGCTTTTTATATGACCTTAAATGATGATTAACCTAGAAAGTTTAACGGTTGGCTCGTTTTGAGGCCCTTCTCTGCAAATCTTTTTTCAAGGTACATAAAGCTGTCTGCTTCTTTTATGTCAGGTTGTTGCAACATTGATTTTCAGATGTGATGTGCTTCTGTTAGCCGGCCCTATCGGCCTTCAGCTGTTACTGGTATGTTGAAGTTATTCACTTGTGTCACTCTTAATAATTCATTAAAAACAACAATTTATCGTCACATTAGCTCTGATTACATCTCTGTGGTTTGCACTGTTGTGTTTAATGTCTGGTCTTTTAATATTATTGAAAGTGCAATTTGAGCTAGTTGTGATTTGTTTTCCATAATTGGTATCTATCTATTGCCTTTATTTTGTTAGTTTTATTTTTCTGATAGATTTGGTTGAGTAATGCTATATTTTAACTGTTCCATGTCTGATTTGAGCTGATTGGATATTTGGATGTCTTACTTTGTATGTCACTTTCCCAGTGAATAAAGTAAATTTGACGCTATTCAGACCAATTATTTTTATGAAAAGGAAAGGAAATGTGGAAGCACTCTTCAAGTTTGTTCAACTTTTTTTTTTTTTTTCATTAGTTGTTGTTGGTTGTACTCACTTGTACCAAGTCTCGAACACCTGACCTATGGTTGAAGGCAAAGAACCTTTCAACCAGAAGCATTCTTTAGTTTCATTAAACAACCAAAGGTTTATATCGAATAATTTATAGATGGTTAGCTTAGTTCATGCATATTACTGAAATAGTCTTTGATGCCATTGAACCCACCAAGTTAATTACTAGATAGTTAGATCCTGGCAGATATTTAATTCATCTGCTTATGTCCTCTGACACATAATCGATTGTGCTTCGATAGTGGTTGTTAGGCTGTGATCACTTTTTTCTATATTTTGTGATCACTTCCTCTATTATATGTTAGTTCAATCAATTGTGTCTTTTGGTATTGTTCCAACACTAGTACTCAACTTTATCCCCGTACCCGCTAACAGGCTCCCTTCATGCACACTGTCTTATCCCTGTGATACCCACTGACAGTCTTTTGCTTCACCATAAATAACATGCTCATGCAGGGGCACTTTTTTGGTTCCATTACAATCCAAAGCAAGAGGGTAGTAAATCCTTCTGCTTTAGTTAAAAAGGAGATATATCCATTCGTTTGCTCTAATTGACAAAAGTCTGGCCTTATTCATTCTGTGGCATGAGATTTATACCCAGCTCCGGACTTTTTCCTAGTGTCATGTGTTTCTTTGTCCGTGACTCCATCTATAGTCTTTCTTTTATTAAGCTGTCAGTGATGTGAAGATTTAGAAAGCCTTTTGCTCTACCACTTGGTCCAAATTTTGATGTGCTTTATGACTGACGATTCATCACTCCTTGCAATTTTTTTTTTTCTCTTGTTATTCGAAGTACAGCTCACTCGCAGTCTGTTGTATTATTGACAAAATTAAAAATCTTTCAATGGCAGACCAAATCGATCTCACTGTGGAAAGCAATTAAATGCTGTGTTTCAACTGCTATACTTTCCATAGGTTAGTCATTTGTCCCCATCAACAAACTTTGGTGTGTCTTTGTATATTTGTAAGTTTCTGTTGTCTGTGTATTCCTAATTGATCCATACATGGTGGCGATTGCTGTTCTCCATGATCCATTTAACTTTTTCTCCTGTAGGTCTTACTGTCATCGTTGACACAGTAATGTGGAAACGGCTGTTATGGCCAGAATTTGAAGTGCTTTGGTTTAATTCAATTCTTAACCGAAGCTCTGAATGGGGTGTATCCTTTTTATTTGTGAAGTCTTGTCACGTACTTGGCTCATGGTCTCTCGCCAATAGCTAGGAGTCTGTATGTTTAATAATTGACATCATTATTTCACGAACGGATACTATTTTCATCTCCAACCGCCTCCATCCAATGCAGATGCTCAAATTTTTTACGCTTTCTAAAATCTCAATTTACTAGGTTCATCCTTAAGATTATTGTTTTTAGGTCTCTCCGTTTCACTGGTATTTCACTTCGGCACTTCCCAGGTCGCTGCTTGTTGCATACCCTCTTTTTATGGTGAGTATTAATATGATAAGTATGTGATACACGCTGTACTAGCTTCTTTTGTTGGTTTTTTTTTAGTGATGTCTCTTCCACAGAGTGATCTCATAGTTAGCTGTTGGCTTCTTGAGCGGTATTCTTGGTACAGTTAAGATCTCTGTGATATCTTACTTGGTGAGCCCTTTTGCAGCTTGGTCTCATACTTGATAGGAGGATTTTGGCCTATCTGCTCCCAGTTCTATCTTTTGTGATCCTTTACTCCAAACTGCCTCACAAGGTAGGCGTACATAGGAGCATATCATTTGATGAAGTCAATTGTATAATATAAGCTAAAAGCATTTATGGCGCTGTGTATTCGGAATATCACAGGAGTTGCGCTTTGTCATAAATTCTCTCCCAGTTTTCAACATGGCGGCTGCAATATCAGCAAGCAGAATGTATTTTACTGCCCCTTCTCTTTTCTCTCTCTTTTTTTTGTTTGGGGGGGGGGGGGGAAGGGGCCTAAAAGGACCTTGACCTATTAAGACTTATTTTACCCCAATACAATACTAGTAAGCTAAGCCCCTAGGAGAGGGGAGTGACTTGCTGAGTTTTTTTAGCAAGGTATGAACATTTAGCATATATGTTGGAATTGTGAAGTTCTAGAGTTCATCTTGTTTCAAATTAGATTTCAGCGACTTTGGCTGTATCGAAGTTAACATCCTTTTTTTTTCCTTTGATGATTATATGCCATCCAGCTCTGCGTAAGTTATTATATATGTTTGTCTCTACTTAGTTATCAACTTGTCATTCTTGTATAGGACGTGTATATATGTCAGGTTGACGGCGTTTTTGAGTGGTTTCAACGTTTGGCTCCTACCGAACAATTGAATTCAACTTTGCTCTATATTACACGACTATTGTTTGATTTCTTTTAAGTTTGGTATTCTGACTTTCATAAGCTGCTCATATGTGTTTTACATACTTCCATCATTCGCCTTTGGCTAGTGGGCAGCCCCCACATGACCCCTCCTCTTCTCTATGTAAATTATTTCTTTATTTTGTTTTGTTTTATAACAGATATAATAATAGGAGAAAGAGCTTTTGGAGGTTGCTTTCAATTGGAATGCTTGGGCTATTCTTAATCAGGTTAGATTTTGTTGAAGCACACCGCAATCTTGTTTCAAAAGTGATGGTTTACTTTTTATGATCCTTATATTCTAATCCTCTGCTTGTAGTATAGGGTGTACAATAATGTTTTTCGTGGCATCATACAACAACTATCCTAGTGGCTATGCTCTGAAACAGCTTCATCTAATGGGTTAGCTCTCTTTAGCACAACTTATGCGATGGAGCTTATATGACAGCTGTAGTTCCCTTTGGTTCAACTGGAGTATACAGTCATGGCTAACCTTGTATTTGTTTTGTCAGGTCATTTGAACAATAGCACTGGTGAACTATGGGTTCACATTGACACTTACTCAGCAATGAACGGTATAACCCGTTTCTGCGAAAGTAGTTTTCCCTGGAGGTAACTACTAATGCTTTTGTGCTAATGGGGCCATATGGACTTATAATTAACTGGTTATATCTTTGTGGTGGTCTGTTTGGTCATTCTCCGGATTTCGGTCAAAATCTATGTCCTTATTTCCGTATGCATACATATGTAGATAGTCGATGAAGTTCATTGCCATGCGCCTTCGAGAATTCTTTTCATACACTGCATTTCATAGGAGCTGCTTCTCTATTTGCCTGTAATCTTGGTGGGTTGTTTATCCCACTTGAACTGTTTGATTGGTTTTTGATATTACATTTTAACAAAAGAGAGCTGCTCCTCCATTTAGTTACTGCTGATTTTCTAGTTATTCTGATTTTTTTTACATGTTTCTGGACTTGTGTTGATTTTCAGCCTATTTTTGCCAAACTCTTCTGAACGTTTCCCTGTGGGTTCCTTGGTTCACATATAGTGTATGTACTGTAGTCCCTGTGGACTCCTTGGTTCACATATAATCCTCATGCTATGATATTCTTGCTGTTAATTAATCTCAACTGCCATCTAAATTCTGCTATTTTATCAGTCAAAAGCCTCATGATTCATGAGTGTCCAAATCGACTAAATCAGTGGCTCCTTCTTTTGTAGTAGATTGGTTGGGGATGTCCAGGATTTTTATATGCATATGTTAGTCTGCATATCTGGCATCATGTCCATGCCGGTATATACACCTGATATAGTCTGTGGTCTGTGATGCAGGTATTCCAAAGAGGAGGGTCTTGCTCTGCATGAATATTATCACAGAAATTTCACCTATCTTCTAAAGTGAGTCTTCTTTTTCCCCTTATTGGGATGTGAAGCAGATAGTGTTGTTCTATCGAATGAAAACCTGATATTTCCCATATTTTGGATGGGGGCATTCATATGTGCCAAAAGTAGCTAGCCTCATCAGTAAACAAGCTAAGCACACTGAAACAGCCCTTAAAAAAGGAGGATTAGTCAAAATGGTGAATATAGATCTTTAGTATGGTTGTTAGGGCAGAAATGGATGACAACTTCATTGATCTCAGAATTTAAAATATTGTTTGGTTGAAACAAAGTTTAGCTCCTACATGAATACAGAGGTCTGTCAATAGCTCAATGCTGAGTTATCACCACCATGTCCAACCTCCATCCAGGTCTTTCAGAATTTCCAGAAAAAGTCGCCAACCTTCCTTGATCAAAGACCCGTCAACTGGTATGTGTTGTACACCAAAAACTTAACTTTGTGAATCAAGTTCCTTGACACCTTTGCCAAATTGCTCCAAACAAATTATTTTCCCTTGATACTTCCCATTGCCACTGTATCCAGTTATCCACTACCTGTTCCGGTATCACCATATCTATTTTTATTCGTTTTCTTTATGTCATTCACTGCAGCAATAGTGCTTCCATGGGCAATCAGTTGCCATGCTCTATTTTTACCAAACCACAATGACCAATCTCTGTGAATAATCTGTTCTTGGTCTCTTGCTTCGCACGCCATGTATCATTTTTTCCATTGGCTGGACCTAAGACAAGTCGATCCTTACACTGTTTATACCAAATGCTAACGCTTCCTAAGAATATCTAGTTATTGCTCTTAATATTGCTGATCCAAGTAAGGCTGTAACTGATATTGCCATCGCTGGTACCCTTTGAGTTCACCATCACGTCTTTGCTACCACCACGCAGTCTATTCTGAGACATTCTTAATACCCATGGTCTTGATAATATACACCTATTGTTGTTATTGTCTTATTGTTTATTGCCACCAATGATGATTCCCCCCCCCCTTTTTCCAATCGACCAATGATGGGTTTTTTTAAAACCTGTCTACTCCACCATTGTAAATTTGTGATCACTGATTGGAGAAACATGCATCAGCAAGTTTAAAGCCTGTCTGTGATGGAGCATTTTCCTTTTTTACTCTGTTATATTGACAAGTGACTTCTTTATGCCAGTGAGCATGTCAGCATTGATGGGTATCGGTGCTTGTTTGTCATGGATGCTTTTTCGAGGGTTCGTGTTACAAAGGGCATTCCACCTATAGTTATGGTAAGGGACCAGAAATGATTAAGAATGTTAAAATCAAACTGTGTCATCCAGAACCAATTGTGACTTTTCTGTTATATTGCAGGTGAAAGAGCCCAAAGTGTATGTTCACGGATCTTTGAAGAATTCAGAGATTTTTGGCAAAAGTTGGCCGGGTTGTCTATAGGCCTTACGGCTGATTCCCCAAGGCTACACACTCTAAACTTGGGAGGATGTATGTCTGAATATGGTTTTTTCAGATTGATGTGCTTCCTGTTGTAGTCCAACAGAGTTCTGCCATTGCGCGAGCTAACTTCCTAGAATTCTTTTTACTGTCACTCGACTGTGTTTAATGTAGGTTCACTCTGCTGTTGGATCTTTTTTTCTATTGCTAAAGAATATTGTACATATTGAGGCACAATCATAGCAGTTGAAACATTTTAACATCTTTATCTAGCTGCCCGAGCTAAGTCTCGAGTTTGAATGATGTCTTTCGTGCCAGGGGCTTAACAAAGAAGCTTGTTTTGTCACACAAATGTGAGTTGTGGAGTATAAATGGTGTACTGTATATCAGTATATGATACAGTTCAAACATCTTCACAATGGCCGTGCTGAAGAATTAAGATTTGGCACTCGATAAATGATGTGAATTTACTGAAACGAAGAGGTGTCTTTTTTTTTCTTTTTTCTTTTTTCGAGTGCAGAAATGAAAAGGATTGTTGGTCACAATTCTTTTACATACATATTCAGAAAAATTTTGATTCTGAAAAATATACTACTCAGTATAATTTAAGCATTTTATTCATCGAACTTTGATTAAAATGCAAAAAAACCAACCTAATTCATATTTTTTAAAAAAAGAAAAAGAAAAATAGGATGGAGGACTCAAAAGTCCAAACTCAACTCAACTAAACTACAAGAGTGTATTTATTGGTGTATCTTGTATCGGGTCAAACACAGAAATGACACAATCACAGGTCAAACTAGCAAATTTGAATTGAAATTGACTACTCAAGTTCTAGAAAATGCATATGGGGGGCTGGAGACAAAATTCAAATCCAAGAAAGTGAAAATCTAATAGATGAAAATAAACAAGGAATCGAATATGAAGACAAAAGTCAAAACCAAGAGAGTGAAAATCGAATAGATGAAAACAAACGTGAACTCGAGTATGAAGACAAAAGTCAAAGCCGAGAGAGTGAAAAACTGAAAATCGAATAGATGAAATCAAACAAGGACTCGAATATGAAGACAAACGTCAAACCCGAGAGAGTGAAAATCGAATAGATGAAAACAAACAAGAATTCAAGTATGAATACGTCTCCGAAACTTACCCATACACTAGCATCTAGAAGAACACACCCTCGGCCCTTCCCTCTTCGACCCAAGCTGAAGAAAATGTGAACAACACACTTATCTTCATCTTCACTTCCACACTCCCAAAAACATTCAACAAAAAAACATCTCAAAAAGACTAAAACCCTAAACCTCCACAAAATAAAAAAAAGAATGATCCTACAATCAACCCTATCACCCTCACCACCCCACTCTCTCTCCTCACCATTTTCACCACCATCTTCCCCAAATGGGTCTCCCTCATTTGTGTCATTTCCATATAAATTTGGTCACAATTTGATAAGGTGTTCAATTTCTAATATTCATAATTATGGAACTATGGATTATGAGAAGAGACCTATGCTTAAATGGAGCAGTATCTTCAAGAGGATTTCTACCATGGAGGACCCACATATGGGGGTTTCTTCTTTGTTAAGTCAGTGTGAAAATGAGGGTAAAAGGTTGTCAAAGTGGGAACTTTGTAGGATTGTTAAGGAGCTTAGGAAGTTTAGGAGGTACACACTTGCTCTTGAGGTAATTTCCTCTTTTTGTTTCTGTTTTTTTTTTTACTGTTTTTTACCTTGTTTAATTTGGTGGGTTATTTTGATACTTAGGGAGTAGTTATAGTAGTTACATATGACCTACGCGATACCGTTACATATGACAGATTCATGTTAGCCGACCCCAAATCATTTCGGGAATAAGGGTTGGTTGTTGTTGTTGTAGGAGTAGTTATATGAGTATTAAGTATGTATTGCGTACCTTACCTATATGGTTTAATTTGTGTATCATTTGTTTTACTCTCGTGTTCTCGCTTATAACGGTTTCATATGACGATTCATGTTGGTGACACTAGTTCTTTGTTGTTGTATAGTGTGAATTGAGGTTATTTCTGTTGCGAAATGATGATTGCCCCCTTCAAATTTGCCTATGCTTATCAAAGTTATGATTTTTATGCTTCTGGAATGTTGGTTGTGTGTAAGATAGGTCTGTTTGGCTGTTGTGTTTAGATGGTGAATTTTCTTGATTGCAAGGATTCGAGTGAGATTCTGTCAATGTGTTGTGAAATTGTTAGCCTACGCGAAATGAGAAATTAGACGATTGATTCTTGATTACATACGGGGAGTTGGTGACCTTGATTGCTGTTATTAGATTTCTATTCACCAAAAAGGTTTAAGGTGGGTGCCTAGTTTGTTGATTTACGTCACTGACTTGGAGTAATAGCTTACTCCCTCCGTCCGAGTTTAAACACCCCACATCGAAGATGCACCCTCACTAAAGAGGGTGTGCACACTAAACGGTTTATCGAAGTTGCATGGAATTTTTGCTAAGCCTCTTATCTAACTTGCTATGTAATTTTTGTTCGAACTTAGATGTACACTCTTCTCAAGACAGGGGCATTTTATATAGGGTGATTAAACTCGGGCGGAGGGAATAGATACTAGAGGTTGATAGATTTTGGCAAATTTGTTCTTGATCTGGTTGTTTTTAGTTTACGAGTTTTAGGCATGTCCTGAAACATATGTGATATTTCGTCTTCAATATGCGCATTTAGATCGTTATGAAGTGCACCCAACATTCCTTGTCTTTCCGTTTTCCTCTTTTTGTTAGGCCTGGGGGCCATGAGATGTTTTCAAAAGGAACTAGAATGATTAGGACTTGGCTAGGCTAACAAGGTGTTTGGAAGATTTATGTTTACTTGTAGAGGAAATTGTTCTCATTCATCTCAGCTGAGATGCTTTTGGAGTGATTGTGTCTTTTTATCCTTCCATATGGTATAAACTAAGTTGGTTCTACATTGACCTGATTGTTACGTCATATCACTCCTATGATCTTAGTCTTTCTCATCATGGAAATGTCGTCATTAGCCGAAGTATGGAAGATGGTTCCAATAGCGATTTGGTGGTGTACTTGGAAAGAAAGAAATCATCGCATTTTTGATGATATTATGTTGACACACCAAGATTTCAAATTTAGGTTCTTGAGGACGTTGTATAGTTGGAGTCAAGTGTTACTTTCACTCCGACACTTGACTTTCATTCTTTTTGTGGATAAAATTTCTCATGATAGTCCTCGAGTGTGATTAGCTCTCTTTTGCTTCCGGGCGTCAACTCTTTAGGTGTCTTTTTGTATATGGGAGTCACCCCCTTGGTGTCCTTTTCAACATATTGATATCCTATCTTACTTATCAACAAAAAAAAAAAAAAAAATCTACAAAACACTGGTTTCATACAACTGATATACTTCAAGCCCTTTTGGATCTTTGATCTTGTTAGCCTTTAGTTGTGACCCTATATATTAATGATTTCTCTCACACTATATGTAGGTCTACGAGTGGATGAATAACAGAATAGAAAGGTTTAGGCTATCAAGCAGTGATACAGCTATCCAACTAGATCTGATTGCCAAGGTCCGTGGAGTAACACACGCTGAAGATTATTTTACAAGGGTACCAGATACACTGAAGGATAAGCGAATTTATGGGGCTCTCCTGAATGCATATGTTGGGGCTAAAGTAAAAGACAAAGCGGAGACCTTGATGGAACGAATGAGAAATAGAGGCTTTGCTATTCACCCACTTCCCTATAATGTTATGATGACCCTTTATATGAAATTTAATGAATTTGATAAAGTTGAGGAGCTGATTTCTGAGATGAAGGAGAAAAGAGTGCCGCTGGATTTGTACACTTACAATATCTGGCTATCTGCCTGTGGTTCTCGAGGTTCTGCTGAAGCAATGGAGGAAGTATTTGAAAAAATGGAGTCGGACCCTACTATTGTCCCCAATTGGACCACATTCAGCACCATGGCTGCGATGTATGTTAAACTGGGGCAGCTTGAGAAAACTGAACAGTGCCTGAGAAACCTTGAGACAAGAATTACTGGTCGTGACAAAATGCCATACCATTATCTTATAAGTCTGTATGGTAGTTTGGGAAACAGAGAAGAAGTTTACCGTGCCTGGAACATATACAAATCGGTTTTTCCAAACATTCCTAACTGGGGCTACCATGCAGTCATCTCTTCACTTGTCAGGTCGGGTGACATTGAGGGAGCAGAGAAGCTTTATGAGGAATGGCTTCCTGTGAAGAGTTCTTACGATCCTAAAATCGGAAACCTTCTTATGGGATCGTATGTCAGGGAACAACCTTTTGAGAAAGTCGAGGGTTTCTTTAATCACATGATTGAAGCAGGAGGGAAACCAAATGCGACCTCTTGGGAGATCCTGGGAGAAGCTCATATTAAAGAGGGGAGAACTTCTGAAGCATTAGCATGCTTTAAAGAAGCTACTTCAGCTGAGGGTGCTAAGAATTGGAGGCCAAAACCTGCTAATGCAAACGTCTTTCTGGAGCTACAAGAAGCCGACCAAGCTAGCAAGGAGGAGTTTGTTGCAATGTTGACTCAAATGGGCTGGTTGAAGGATGAAGATTATAGGTCTCTTCTTACGGGATATGGTAACACGTTAGTTGGAAGCACTGGTGACTATGAAACGGAAGAAACAGAGACCAAAGACCCTGACTTTTTAGTATCAGTAATAGAGTAGTCGTAAATTAGTGCACTAGTTCTTTCCCCCAGTAAGGTTCTTTGACAAAGATATAGTGCGCATATGAAAATTCGACCAGAGGAGAAAACTATATAGCACAAATGCGAGTTCCAGCACAGCTGGTTGTTCAAGCTGATGTCGAAGTTACGCAGTCTCCGAGCAGGCACTCTATTTACTTTATCTACACAGGTGAGAAGTGCATCCCTTACCTATCACAGTCACAGGCCTCCTTTTCTGCAGGGCATATCATTTTTGGATGTGTACTAATGTCAAATTTGTGAGAATTTTGCTATATATCTATGTGAGTGATCTTGTCACTTGGTTTCTCCATGTACTTGCAATTTTTTCATCTATGATTATAGCATATTACTTCTTGTGAATATATATGTCTATCGAAATTCTAAGCAATCATTTCAAGATGAGAGTACATCAGTTACATTTTAATCTTGTCAAGTACCCTCAAGAGATCTGCAGAAGATTCTTTTTCGAGGTTTTTGCCAGTTCGACAAGCCCTCATACTATTGTCGATCGTGTTATCGGTAGATTGTGGAAGAAGACTCGTCCCCCGTCGCAGGGCTCTATGTTACATTCAAGAGCACATCCGCCATGTCCACGAACTGCCTACAACTCCTCCAAATGAAATACCATATCCGCAGAGACCATCCCAAAGACAAAATGTGTCACTACAAAGTCTACGACTTCGTACCAGGGTTTTATATTCCGTATCTCTTTAATATCTCGATCGATTAATGAGGTTATCACAAACTTTGAATTACGAAGTCAAAAAATCGTAAAAAATATGTTTATAATTGAGTAGTTATAAAACACCCACTATGAGTATTCCGAGTTTCCGACGTGCTAACAAAGTAGAGGCTAGAGAGTACGCGAGTATATTCTCTTTTGCAAATCTAAACTTAAGAAAAGAATAATTGTTAATTGTACAACTAGACCACCCAAAAAAAAAAAAAAAAAAAAAAAACGGAACTTTCTATTATCCAAATTTCGTCAAAATAATCATCCCCAAAAAAATTATACGCGGCAAAATTATTTTTATTTTGTAAAAAAGTTCATCAGATCTAACATTAACATACAACATCATCTGACCTTTCTTTCTCTTCCACCAAACACTGTATACTTCCCTCTTGATTTTTTTTTTTTCCATTTGATTCTACCAAAAAAAGCCCCAAATTTCTATAACTTCAATTAAGTTAAGGTATGTTATTTTTCCCCTTTTCTTGCTCTTTTTAATTGATTATTTTCAGTGTTAATTACGTTACATTTGTTCATCAATTGCCCTTCAAATTTTGCATGTTTTTATTGATGGGTTTATGAAATTAATTGATGGGTTTAAGAAATTGATCTTGATCGGGCGTTTTTTTAGCTTAAAGTTGCTATCTTTAATCTTGAATTTGGTTTTTGATTGAATGTTATGAAACCCTAGTTTTTTTAGGTGGATTGTTGTTTAGAAGAAGCTTGATTGTTGATGAATTATGTATTTTATGATAATAATCTCCCGAAAGTTGTAATTAGAGATGTTAATTGCAGTTTTGGTTTGATCTGTCTTCATGAAAAAACCAGCTGACAAAGCAAAAAGATGGAAACTTGGCTTACAAGCTTGTTCCTTTTTCTTTTAATGGATTGGAGTTTTCTGAATTGTTAGGATTGGTGTGTGGTGGTAGCGCGAAAGTCGTAGACGATTCTTTATTTTGGGGAGGGATGAACACATTGTTTAGGAGACTAGCTTTGTAATGTGTAAGAATCTGGCTGCATTCTTATCAGTATGGAGTGTCTACACTTGAGATGAACTGTGCCGCGTCTGTGTAACTTCTTTTCACTTCTGTCTGTCTGTATTTATGGATGTTCGGTTGCTTTCATGTGCTCCTGAGTTACCTACTTACCTGGTTCTCTAGTTCTTAAGCAACGTCATTCTTGGTGTCTCTCGCTAACACAGTGTAGTTGGTGGTGCTGCAATGTTTGACGGGAGTGTGAGTGAGGATCACTTTGGTTTTGATTGAGGCAGACAGGCAGTAATTCTTTGTAGCAATCACTTTCGCCAACTCCTTCACAGTCTTAGCAGTGGTTATTACAGATTAATCAGTTTTTCCTTTTAGGCCTCAAGCATTTTATTAGTGTTTCCAGACTCTTACATGTTTGAAGGGCGCGTCATACTAGTAAATACATTTATCCCCCCCCCCCTTCTGGCATTTTGACTGTCCTTGTATACCAGATCCTGTTATGTTGTATTCCCCCCACTTAATAATAAGCCTGTTGGAGATTGTTGGAGTTCTTGACCTTCACAAGGCATCTGATGCATTATTATTCCAGCCTTTTTAATCTTTAATAATAAGCCAAGCTGACACCCGCTCGCAAGTCATGATCTTTTGTTGTGGGGGACATATTGATCTCATGTCATTCAGTCGAGACCTTGAGGGCCTTTGATCAATTAGAATTGTAAGGAAATCGACAATGAGTTGTGTAGACGTGGTGGTCTTGTCCACAGTTTAATCAGCTCTAACCCCTATTCCCTCTTGAGAAACATCTTGGGAAACATCCACATCCACTTGCCTTTTTCTTATGGATGCAATCAATTGCTCCCTACTCTCAAATCTCATCTTCAGGAACTCTTCATGTCTTTATATAACTGCCATCTCTTTGTTATTTCAGTATAGCTTTTCTTCACCAGTGTTTATCAGATTTGGGGTTACTTTTTTATTCTATCTCTTTCTCCTCTGGCACTTCTCTGTTCCCTTGGGACTGCAGTATGATGAGATTTTATTTGGCATTACACTAGAAACATGTTCGTATTGCTCTTACTGTATGCTTTGAAAATAGGAGCTGTTCCAATAGTTACTTTTACTTTTAAAGGTTGAGAGCTGCCCATTTGTGACCTAGGTTAGGCCATTATATCCTCAATTATATGCATGAAGGCGCAAGTATAGGCAGTATAGTGGTTGATCATTTCCTTTTGCAACAAAGTCAAACACCGTTCTTTGGCTTTGGAGTGTCAGCCTGGAATTCCTTTAGGTTTTGGGTGCTTCTTAGTTATTGTGAAGCAGTTGATCAGTGCTGAAGTTCTCATCTCGGGTCTTGAGGAAACTGCCTCCATTTTAACGTAAGTAAGGTTGCGCGAATTTGACCCCCGTATTCTGCCCCGCAAGAGTTCTTTAGAGTGGTTGATGCTGTATCTTAGGTCTGGTGATGAGTGAGAGTAGTACATTTTGAGGTTGAAATTTGTGTGTGGCCAAAAATCTCGTGTTGGTAGTAAGGTTCTCAAATTCTGAAGTTGGGTTCTGAGGATTGAGGCTATTGTAGGAGACTAGAAGCTTTTTGTTGTGTAGCTTGGCTGTGTGCCTCTTGCAGTGTTAAGAACGTCAACATTACGCTGTCATATAGATTTTCTCATACATCTTAGAAATAAGTGAGAATGTTGGCTTTCTAGATGTTTATATTTTTAGTCGTTATGGTTTTTTATCTCCTTTTCCTAGTTGTAAATCCGCTCTAATGCAACTCCTTGTACACATTTATTTTCCTTGATGATTTTAATGTGTCCTTGTTGTCATACCAAAAAAAGAAAAAGAAAAAAAACTAACTTGTCTTTCTCTCTTGTATTCGTGAAACTCATTAAACCTATGGGCTGAAGAGTATTGCATAACGTATCCTCTATCTGGCATGTTCATTTCTGCTCTGGCTTTTCTTGAATGAGTATATACACAGTGTCACAGTGATATTGCCATGTTAGCAAAGAAGAAATTAATCTTAATAAGAAGCTTGTGCTGCACTTGATTGTTTTATTGTATTTATGTAGGGTTTTAGTATTTTACTGGAAATATTTTAATCTTGATCTGATACTATTATCGGTACTCCACAAACTTCCTCCTGAATGTGCCCCCTATTTACTTACTCTCGAAGATTATCTTGTCTTCCAACTTTTCACAATCCACCCCTAATGAATTTCATAGTAAGTTTGAGCTGCTCTACATGTTCTTCATGTTGGAACAATCTATCATGATTTCACCAGCTCTCTTTTTTAGCTCCAAGTACCATAAATTTCACTTGAAATCAAGTTGGCCATTACATGTCACGTCCATGTAGTTGTGTGACCAGCTATAGGTTATGTTGACACAAGAAATGAGTGTTTTTTGTTCTGATTGTGAAGTGTGGAATACAGGTTGCTAATGGGGGCTATAATGTCAAAGTTCTGGTTCATGTTATTTCCAGCAAAGGAATACAAGATAGTAATTGTTGGTCTGGACAACGCTGGAAAGACAACGACCCTGTATAAACTACATCTGGGGGACGTGGTTACTACACATCCCACAGTAGGTAGCAACGTTGAAGAGCTAGTTTACAAAAATATTCGGTTCGAGGTGTGGGATCTGGGTGGGCAAGATAGATTACGGACATCATGGACCACATATTACCGAGGAACCCATGCGGTTATAGTGGTGATTGACAGCACTGACAGAGCCAGGATATCCATCATGAAAGACGAGCTCTTCAGGTTGCTACCTAATGAAGATCTTCAGCAAGCTGTCGTCCTGGTCTTTGCCAATAAACAGGATCTGAAGGATGCAATGTCCCCTGCGGAGATTACAGATGCCCTTTCTCTTCACAGCATTAAGAATCACGATTGGCATATCCAAGCTTGCTCTGCGCTCACAGGAGACGGGTTGTATGATGGATTAGGATGGATTGCCCAGCATGTTGCCGGGAAACCGACAAGTTAGCTGATATGAATGCAGATGTGTTTTGTTCTCTTTAACATGTCATTTCAGCCTCTCTATGTTTCAATAGAGGTAAGGCTTGCGTTCATCCAACCCCCCCTTACCCCGCCTTATGACGGGAGCACTTTAAGGCGCTGGGGTGATGATGTTCTAATGATGTTCAGGGTGCCCATATCAGCATATATAATGTACTGTTTGATTTGTGTAATAAAGTTGGAATTGAACGTGAAAGTCAGATTGTTTTACCAGTTCAAAATGTCATTTTTCTTTATGAGAAGATTGCTCCTCAAATTTGCAATTGATTGTGGGAAGATGCTAGTGCACATTTAATGTCCTCAAGAAAAGCATATACAAAATGACATTTTTGAGTTGAACTTTGTCAGTATTTCTGTAGAATCTGAGCATAAATTCTTATATCTTGCTATTTGAGTTCAAGTACCATTATCGACTTTTCTTTTCTTTTCTTATCTTAATTCGAGCATTATGTTTGCTCGGGTGGAAAAGAAAGTATTTCCAGGGTACGATATAGGAATTGTATAATGTACACGTATATTATGTGAAATGAATTGAACCATTGTGTGATTGTGAATTTTGAAGGTTAGGCTTTGTTTGGTTTGAATATTTTTTTTCTCTTTTCTCATAACATACGCTAAAGATTATGTTCCCTTCACATTAAAATTGGTTCAAATGCTATACTATACTGTCTATGGTCTAATCATGCATCCTCTAAATCCCGAGGTTGAGTTTGATGAGAGTCGAAACCATAGTTCTAGTCCCGAAAAATTCAAAACAATATTGAACTTGATTATAGTAACCCACGACTATAATAATGCCAACAATATCGGAATATCCGACCTGAATTGAAATTTGACATGACACGATGAATAACGCGAACCCTATCCGATCCGACCAGCGGGATTTCCAAGCACGCAAGCAAGATGACGGAAAAGCAGTGTAACTTGTAATTTGGGCTAAGTTAGTACTCCGTAGTATATGTTACCAATTTGTGTCGGTCGGAACAAAAAATATTTTATCGATCCCATCAAATATCCACTATCACGTCGAAATTAAAAGCACAAAAACATGCACAATCAACTAAGTTTTTTCTTTACACATTTACATGTTGTGCACGTTCTCAAGCAATACACATCTTTCTGCTTTATTTTGTAGGGTGCAAAATATCAAGTAATAATAATAACAATAATACCAAAGTAGAATTGATCAAAGATTGTGATCGATCTGTTTACAGTTTACATACAGTTGTTTTCATTGAATCGGACGGCTGTTTTTTATTTGTCCAATTTTATCTTTTTTCATGGGTGCAATGTATCACATTTTATTCAACTTCAACTTTGGAAAATGCATATATAACTCTAGTCCATTATAGATGAATCCATGATCATGTTTAAATCTTCGGTTTTCGACCTCATTTGATCAATGTATATGTACCGATTGACGATATTGTAATTAGTATCCTGGTTGTAAATTGTTTTGATCTCATTTAAGTCTTATTACCTTTTCTGATGTATCTTTGCTTATATATGAGATGTCTTATGCATTTTGGTGTTTTGGGTACGGTGAATGTACCATACAACCAATTAATAGAATATATCACGATAAAATGAGGTGCTAATGCACAAAATTCCATTGAACTTGCAAAGAGTTAATTACAAGAAGCTAAAGAAAAAATAGATGAGGTAAAAATGTCGTATTATTCTTCGTGAAATCAGTATGTCACTTCTTTGTGATACATATGTTTTATTATAATAAAATTATTATGATCGATGATGCGCAGTTAAGTACAACGACCTTTACAAACAAATTAGCTCATAAATCTCTGTCATACATAATAATAACTTGCAAGATCAGGCAAAAGAAAATAGAGATCGATATATATACACTAGTATATATTTGATTCGAATGACAAATATCTCCTACAAAATTGTAACCAATAAGAAAAGAAATATATCATATTCATGGGACAAGAAATATAAGTACGGTGATTGAGTAAAGACTATTATATAAGAGGACCACAAGACCATACGGAATTTATTGCAAGAACATGTGGCTACTTTGATTTAGTCTTCTCTTTATATTTGGTTTATTTGATTTTCATGTATAATGACATTTTACTATTCATAATACAAAATGATCCATCACTAGGCCAAGCATGCATGCAAAATTGCAAATTGTTATATTTGCGAGAGAGACATCTTACTAGTTTTGTTTTTTTATTGTACTATCAATTCAAGATGAGTTAATAACTGTCATATACCGAGCGTTGTAAAAATATTGCGTTGCAACAATTGATTATAATTTAGTATCCACGTCAATCATTCTCAATTTTTAGGGCATACCGAAAATGCTATAAATCTCATCGGAGATTAAACTAGTTATTAATTTAATAGGATTTCAAAATCAAATAATTAATCATGCAAACAAAGGGACACACACATTTGTCTTTTGGTTAGAGACTAGCTTAGCAAGCGGGTCGCAAACTTGCAAGTCGATGGCAATGTTGCCTGGGATGGGGGCTCACATGGGACATCACATGGCTATTCTAGTAGTACTTGGTACTTATATTTTCAGTGCAAACCAAACAAATGGACTACCCTTTGTTTAGGAAATTTCTCATGCAAATCAAAATATGAAAAGAAATATCCTTCATCTGTTTCATTCTTCGTATTCTTACGCTTGGATTGAAATTCGGAATAACAATCAACTGATACAATTGTGCATTGAATTTCATTCCTCTCACATAATAAACCAAACTTCTTGTTGATCATACAAGAGCGTTCTATTCTAGTCGTCCAACGGTAATCCGATCCCTATAATATATCCTTATACTTCATTGTTCCTTGAGTCGAGTCCGGGACCATGGAAGGCAAGAAAACTTTTTAAACATATCTACATTCCCATGGCTAACATTTATTGATGACATGCTACTGTTGGTGAAATGTCATAAATTGAATAAAATACGATGCTACATTATAATAGGAATTAGACATCATGGTCGTCTCTTATATTATAAATAGACCTATACTACTATACTAGTATGTTCGATCAATTCTTATTCACGGTTCATACTACATTAATTGGATAAATCCATATGCTAGTATATGCTATCTTTAAGGAAAAACTTTAGCCTACTTCCAATTTATTAGAAATGTCTACAAGATCAGGAATCAGTAGCTAGGATAGGCAGATAGCCCTACTATATAAGAGTAAAACTCATGCAACTCCTTAGGGTTTAGGTCATTCACGGGTGTTTTTATACCCATTATTTGGCTTACTACAAACGAGTAAATCAACCTTCATCGTCATTGCCTCGTTTTTCCCTTTGTGCTCTGTTTATTACCCCGATTTATTGTGCTCATTCAACAATGTAAAGGAATACATAGTCGGGGGGGAGATAGAATTTCGCTATATTTGTACTAGAAATAGATTAAATTTTCCACGCCCTAACTAGCTAGCTAGTCTCAGACGTTATATATATTGTCTTGGATCAACCATTTAACATAAGATATAATTCGACAATGTCTTAAGAGGTGCGACTTGAGTAGTTGAGTGTCCTTCATGAATTTTAATATCGTCGCATTTTCAAGGTCTTGAACTCAATCATACGTGAAGAAGTTGTACTATCAGATCTAGCTGGTGTACCGTTTAGTTGATTGGGAAACACAGTGTGTATCCGTACTGAGTCGATCACCAAGTTCATAAGATTATTGTACATGACACTTTTCAGAATAATATTTAATTAGATTATTAGCAATCCCTAAAATAATTCTTTGCTGGAACTGTCAGAAATTGCTTCCTGGTTTGGGATTAGCATCAACTGTTTGTTGAAGGACAAGCTTTCCACTACATTATAAATCTCATCAACACTCACTTTACTTTGTTGAGTTTGTTCTTTCCTAGCTTCCTGGCCACACTCTAACAACTCATCACTTGAAATCGATCTAAATCTACGAGTACATACATGACTAAATCGCGGAATTTTGATTATTAAATAGACCGTCATACGATCAACTGACTTAGATATGTCACGCACTAAAGCGTGATATTAAACTGAATCTATAAAGTCTAAAAGTTTCCTAATAACTGATCATATATATTTATTTTAACGGTGATTAAGTAAAACACGTTTCTGTATAAATTTTGATCATATCAAGTCAAATTTTTTCTATCACTAATAAAGAGATTTGAAGCCTCTTCTGAGACATCTCGGTCATAATTTCGATCAATGTGTTTAATTATTTCCAACAAATTTCGACAAACTTTTACAGCTCGAGTTCACTAAGTACAAAATTCAACAAAATTTGAAAAGTTATGCCAAAATGATACTTAGCTTTGTCACGTGATTGTATAAATTTGGATCACGTACGTATAGCTAATAATAATACCACAAAAGCTAAATATAGTTGTGAATTTGTGATTAGGCAAATGCTGATGTTATAGGTATCAAAAGTTAGTCCAAATTAAAATTTCCCCATCTAAATGTATGAATTATGATGCCTATCTAGCTAATTGATGCTATAGCGTGTTTAGATTCCTCCCACATGCACTTGGGATCTTTACAAGTACGTATCCCTCTGTAATTTGGGTCACATTTACTCCCACATGTAATCACATGTAATTTAAAGCTATAATCCTTACATTTTTTTACCACGGTGAATTTGTGGGCATATAATCTTCAACAAATAAACTCCCATTCTTGTTCTTGGTAAAGAGAAGAGAGCCCTCCAAAGTCGGTGGAAGGAGTTCAATTCTAATATCAAAATTAAATCATTTTTCGACTCAGAAAAAAAAAAAAAAAAGTTGTATTATGACATTATAGTGTGCACATGATTTGTTAAAGCACGAACAGGCATGGGTCACATCCATAGGAGGAGAAAGATTGCACATTATAAACTCAAGGAGGTTTCATCCTAAAACCAATTGTCAATAGTAGGAGTAACTCCTTGGTTTATATACATATCAATTTTCTTCTCTTTTTACAATGTGAGACACTCACAGGTGGAGCTCACTTTAACATGATTTGTCTCATGTGATTGAATTTTATTGACTTTATAGATGTCGTTGACTTGTCGTCTTTTTGTTATTTCGTGGTATTTTTAGCAACTGATCTCGATTCGATGGAAATTGTTTTTATACTTAATCTGATAATATGTTTACCCACTATTAGGATGAGCCTATTAGGGCAGTAATATATATGCATGTACTAATGCCATTGATATATTCTCCTAGTAGCAGTAACATTTTTGTTAGGAATTCGGATCGATCGGTCGGTACCATGAAACTAGTTCATGGGGAGAAACACAAAGCAGCGGAATTTATTAGACACGATTCATGTTTTGTGTTTCTCGTGCAGTGTACAAGTTTCTCAATATCTGGTTTCTCAATCGTACATGTTTCTCATTGATTTTATTAATATTACAACGTATATATAGTAGCTACAATTCACCGTCTTAACCTACAAGTAATACATTTTTCCTAAATACAACCTACCATAAATGTACTTCGTACATATTCACAATATCTACGATATATACGATATTACCATAACTTCGTATATAATAATATATTGTTGACCATATTACTCCATAATATCTCTCGATATTATCTCGTAATATCGTCACCTTCTGTATTTTCTATTACTTTCAAGCCCCTCTCTCTCACATGATTGATTCACAATTTTTTTTTGTTTACGCTTGCTTAGCAATTCTATGAGGTTAATTTAGGTCTTTTGGCTTTTGTATTTCAATTCCATTCACATGTTGTACAGCCTATAAGATAGGACATGAACTATAGTATGTTGTTAGATTAACTTTATAATAAGCATTTATTCATACTATGTTGTAACACCACAATTAGTGATTCCCCACTCTTGTATAAGTTAATCCTATCCACTAATCCACAAATCTACTTTTTTCTCTTTCCCTCTTTCACAAGTTAAAATTTTGAATTAAGCAAATGATCACTCAACTCAAATTCAACATCCCCCCACTTTTTATTCCACAATAACATATTAACAATGCAAAAGAAAATAAAGAAACCCTTTTTATCCTCCATT
Organism: Spergularia marina; assembly: GCA_963680865.1. Classification (NCBI taxonomy): domain Eukaryota; kingdom Viridiplantae; phylum Streptophyta; class Magnoliopsida; order Caryophyllales; family Caryophyllaceae; genus Spergularia; species Spergularia marina. Next base: position 22,116,247 of record OY804551.1, on the reverse strand, counting down.
TCATAATTTTGAAAAATTCACCCAATAACACGCTAAAGCCATTTTTTGAAAAACCCTTCTATGATTTTTTTTTACTTCGTAATAATGTGGTGTAAATAACGAATAGATCAAAAGAGCGAGAATCAAATGTAAAACCCAATAATTTAAGTGTTTCTATCTTAGTGACTAAACCAACACATTCGATACCAGCAACCGTCCAGGTTTATTTTCTTACCATCAAATAATTAGTAAACCAAGGGCAATTTGGACATTTCATAAAACCCAACCCCCACCATTTTTAACCAACTTACCTGTCCTACTTTTTTCATGTTATAAACTTGACATACTCATATAAAACCCTTGAAAGAAAGACCAAAGACATATTAGCTCAACACCCCAAACACACACACAAGAAAAAACAGAGCAAAAATAAAACAAAATCATCCACTGCACCATGGGAGAGCTTGAGAACCTAAGCAGCATGCCAAAGATGATCAGCTTCCTGTCATCTCTCCTGCAACGGGTCGCGGAGTCGAACGACATCCACAGCCTGTCGAAACCACAGAAAGTGTCAGTGTTTCATGGTTTAACTCCACCAACAATATCCATAGAATGTTACTTGGAGAGGATTTTCAAGTACTCAAATTGTAGCCCATGTTGCTTTGTTGTTGCCTATGTTTACCTTGATCGTTTCACTCAAAGACAACCTCTTTTGCTCATTAATTCCTTCAATGTTCATCGTTTGTTGATCACTAGTGTCATGGTTGCTGCTAAATTCATGGATGACATGTAAGTTTTACTCAACTTTTTTTTTTTTTTTTTTTTGGCTATATATAATAATCTTTTTATGGAATTGTCCATCATATATATAATTTTGCAAATTTGATTGATTTTTGTAGTATAATTGCATTTTGATTAGTGGGTTTTACAAAAACCATTTGTCGAATTTAATTTCAGATAAAAAATTTCAATCGCATTCAGACCAAACGTCAACAAAATCCAAAAGGAGTATAGTATAATTGGGATTTGACTAGTGGGAATTTTTGCTTAGTTGAATTATGGGTTCCAAGAATTATGGATTCCAAGGTGAAATTGGATCATTTCTAGTAAATTATATCAGTCATTTGGTTGTAAATTATCTGATTGGTGAACTGTAATTTACTTGAATTCACTTGAAGATATTTTGGAAATTTGAATTTTGTGTAAATTGACAAAATATTTAGACAAATTCAACTATGTCAACATTTAAATTAAATTTATCAACGAAGTGTTTGTCAAGTAACTGCATGAGTCTGTGTCATATTGACATTTTTAATTAAAATTACACCTAAATTACTAGGGAAATGCCTGACCAGCTAAGTCCAGCTGCCCAGTATGCTGTCTGCTTCCACATAAGTTAAAAAGTTAAATAATCAGCTAAATCTTTCATACAATCATTTCACATGAGAGGTTCTTAATTATTGTTAGTGCCTCACTCTTAAGCATAATCATAGCATATAATTGCATCAATTAATTTTTATATTTATATTAGTTGATTTGAGCTGAAGAAATGTAAGTAAGGTTTGCTCACGGTTTGGGAGTTCGGTTCACCGAGGGTTGTCATGGGTTTGAATTATCATGTTATCTTGAATGTTACATTTGTTGCTTATCGTGTAAAAAAAAAAAGTAACGGATTGGCTGAATTGATAAGAGGTGAAGTTTGCTTATTGGTTGTGATTTTAAAAGGGTTGAATTTTCGTATTCTCTTGACGTGTTACATACATAAGTTGCTCGTTGATGTTAAAAAAACCGCAATGGGATTGATTCAAATGATGTTTTGGATTTCAGGTATTACAACAATGCATACTATGCCAAAATAGGAGGAATAAGCACAATAGAAATGAACTTCCTAGAGGTGGACTTCTTATTTGGTTTGGGATTTCATCTAAATGTGACTCCAAACACATTCCACACCTACTGTTCTTACCTCCAAAGAGAGATGTTGCTGCTACAAATCCCTCTTAATGTCGTCGTTTCGGACTCTAATTCGTCGTTAATCATGGGCAAATCAGTGAATAATAAGAAGCTAATTCACTCTTGTTTTAATAATGAAGATGAGGCCACATCTCATCAACAACAACAACAACAACATCAACAATTAGCTGTCTAGCTAATTATCATTCAATTAGATCTTAATTACATTGTACTTAGCTGCTTAATCTTATCTGTTTAGCTTCATTGGGTTGGTGAAATGAGCATCATATGGGCATTTTGCAACTTTTATCTCTAATTTGGTTAATTACTCTCTTAATTGCACTCTAGATTTGAGTAATTAGCAGTGATAATATTGTACAGGTAGGTGTCTTTTCTTTACAGGTTGGCTTAGAAAAGTTATAAATGTTTTGTGTGCTCTCACTTTCTAACACAACTTGCACAATATACTTTGTCCACATTCCTCAACCAAACTTAGATTCTAGCTAGCCTCATTTTTTGTTTGGGTCCCCCTCTGTGGCTTGAACTAAAGGTGAACTTATCTGGATAACAATTCCCATTATCTAAGTAGCACATTTGATATGTTGATCATGCCTTTGAAGTGAAGAAATTCCGCGCATAGGTTGTGTATCACCTCTTATACGTCGGTTGTTTATAAATAGGAAGTCGGAAGGAGATACGTTCTTAAGTTGTGTACTACTGTACTCTTCTATTTACATATTGTGGTACATTTACAGGTAAAATAAAAGTCGATTATGAGATATTTAGAGCGTGGCAATCCTATAAGGTTGGTATGTGGCCTTTGGGGGGTTGGAAGAGGGGTAAGTGCACGAGTAAGGCCCTTGTCCTACCACATAAAGGGAGATGAAGAGGTTAACAAATTTGGGTAAGAGAAGACAACACAAGGTATAATGGACAGGTTGTGAAGAACGGTTGTTGACAAGAGACATGGGCCATGTGCTTGTACATGAAGTCTTAGCCGAGGCATGTGCCTTTAAAAGCCCTACAAACACACAATGCGTTTAGTTTTTAGAATATGACAGAAAAATATCGGTAGTACTACGCGCTAGTATGTAGTATTATGATCGAACGCTTAAAAATGTGGAAGAAGGTGATGCATTTTGAACACTTGAAAATTGAGAAATTATGATGGTAGATGAATAATTGGATGATTTACAACTACTGAACTCCATCATTTACACTCATCCACAAATAGTTCATTCAAAAATCAAAACCACGTAACACGAGTAGAATTGTCATCCCAAGACAAAATACGGGTAAACATGGGTCAAGATTAGACTAAGCTGGATCGAATGCTCATATCCAATACACTACAACAAATTGATCGAGGACTAAAGAACTATCTAAGCATAACGTTTTTATCCCGACAAACCAATCCTATCATATTGATTTCTCAGTCCGAACCAAAGTATAGTCCACCCACGCTTGCATGAAAATGAGTTCCATAAAATCTTCATCTACTTCACGGATAGCACCCTAATTCACAGAGTGAAATACAAGGATTCGAACTCGAAACAACTCGCATGCAGGTTGAGTTCAAGAACCCATCGTAAAACATGAATCTACCTAGTCTCTTCTATTGGTTTACCAATCATGACCCAAGCCCACTACCCACCAAGGCCCACTGATTAGCCCATCTTATTGCACGACCCATAACCCGTATCCATGTAACACTGAAATTACCTAATCCACCCAATTCGGGTCGGATCTTAGTCGTCAACTCATAAGTCTTCCTTTACACTTTTCTCCCCAAAACTTCAATTGTCACTCTCTCTCTCCCCTCCATTTTTTCACACTCAGTTTAAAGCCAGTAAGTATGATCTCTCACTTTCTCTCTCCTCAAATTTCCACTTAATTTCAATCCAATCAGATTAATTGGATCAATTAAATTCGATTATTTCTCCTAATCACAATGTCATTTTCCCCCCAATTCGATTGAATTTTTCTTTTTTTGCAGGAATGACCTGGAAATTAGGGTTTTTGGCAGTATTTCTAATTGTATCGATCTGTGAAGCTGCGATCTTTCACCCAATTTCAGATTCTCACCGATCTGCTGCTATTGAGATCTTCAACCCTGTTGATGGATCATTTCAAAGGTTTTTTTTCCCCTAAAACCCTAGTTAAACCCTTTTAATTTGATTTGATCTTTTTTTTTTTTAGGGTTATTTGTTATTGAATGTTGGATTGAATTGTTTTTTTTTATGTGGGTTTTTGATGATTTTGTTAGAGAGTGTGAATTTTGATGTGATCTTGGTGTATAATTGTATAAAGTTGGTTCATTTGAATAAAATGTTGGGTGATTGTGATCTGTGTGGATTCTGTCAACAACATTTTCTGGTAAGATTCCGGTTGTTTGTGTGCGGGCAGGGCCGGGGGAGGTTGAGATGTGGCTTAGCTAGAGCTGGCAATTGTTTGCGTACCCGGTAAAAGCGGTTCCTTTTGCCATCTATATACTCAGCTTTAGCACGGCAATTTGAAAAGTGAATGGATTTGGAAGACTGGAAGTTGAGTTAGAAGTATGTTTGTGAGTTATGTGGACTTGTGGAGGAATATAAATGGCGTCGTTGATATATTAAGTAATGGAGGGATACATAGAGGTTTGTTTTCTGGTGTTAAGAAACTCCCTGTAGAATAAGCAAGGTTAAGGTGATATCAAATGGGAAGAAAGGGGTGTTTAGAAGATAGTGGTCAGGTTATCGGAATTCCGTGGAATTTTTTTTTGGATTGGCATCTAGATAGTTGGTGGTGATGAGAATGGTGTCCGACTGTCCGGTGATCAATACTTCCCATGACAAAGCTTTATTTCTCATTAAGCTAATAGTAGTCTACTGGTCTGCTGTTTCTGTATTGCCATTTTATTCTTCCTATGCGATGGTTCTGAGTATGAAATAACCACTTTCCTCGTGGGTTTCAGTTCTACACCTACTTTTGTATGCACCTGAATCTGTACATGTCCTTCTGTTTGAATTAGGATGTCCCTATGCTCAAGGATTTATTCCACCTCATCGTTTGTATATTGCTTACTGCTTCACAGTTTAAACCCATATAAGCTCCTAATAATGGTGAAAAACTGAAAATTTAGTAGCCGTGGTCTTGAGCTTTCTATTTTTCGATGTTGCTGATTTGCAAAATGGCGAGATACCTTGTGAATGTGATATACCCCTTATACTACTCTCTATGGGTCGCTTGATATAGTTAAATCAAAATTTGAAAGGAATAACCTGTGTCCACCTTATTTTGATGTCGACTGAGGGCAAGTCAGTCAATTTTTAGACTTTTCTAATTGCACTCTCTATTGTTTGGCCATTTAGGTTTTCTTGTTTGTAGTATGTGAGATTTCGGCATTCATTATGGGTTGTGACTTGATTCTCTGACCAAGTTTATGTTGATGGGCAGCCTTGAGGAGTCTTATGAAGCATTAAGAACTTTTGAGATTCTTGGACTGGGGAAACTTGACATAAGTACCGCGACATGTCCATTGGTTGAGGAGACCCTGAAGTCCTCACCTGCCACTTTGAAGGATGTGTATTTCGCATTGAAATCAAATAGAGTTCTTAAATGCTCAATTTCTGGAGAAACTCTTAAGGTATGCGTTCATAGCTTCAAAAAGTGAAATATACTCTATGAAAAATGGATCTCGCTTTGTCTTGGTCCTTCCTCTCATTTATGAAGAAAAAAAATGAATGTATGACTTCCATGTTAAGAACCGTAAGATAATCCTCTATATTGTTTCCTGTACCCTTCTTCTAGGCTGTCAGTTCAAGGCTGCAAGCTGCTATTAGTGATGCAAGTTCAGTGCTTGACTTTTACTTTCCAGTTGTAGGACTGGTGCAACTTAAGGTAATAGATCAACTCTATGCCACCTCTGTCACACTCCCGAGCACTTTTAAAATTTCTTTAGGACTTTAAACAATGTTCATGTGCTATTGTTTCACTGATTAGCTGAATGATCAGGCTGGCGATTTAGATATTCAGCTTGAGAATGCTGGTGAAGTCTTCCGTTCAGTTAAGGTTGGTATATTTGGTATTTTCTTAGCATCTTAGCTTCCTTTTATCTGTATCTTTATCTTATCAAACTTGCTCTTTATTCGTGTGAACGCTTTAACTGAGGCTATAGTATCCTTCTGCAGTCTCTTGCTCAAAGTGATGGCAGGTGGCGTTACAGCTCCAACAAACCCGAGTCGAGTACCCGTGCCGCCGGTAATGATAAGCTATACTGGTCTATTTTTTATGTTACATTATTATACTTCTTTGAGTATGTATACATGAGTGTCTTCTTTTCCTTCGCAATTTATCATATTTCATGTGGAGTGCCTTCCCTTTTCATTATCAATGCTGTTGTAGCCGAAGCTCTAGCTATAGACATTGACTGCTGGTGGAAATGATTTGTCTTTGTACTGCAGGACTAGCTTTGGAAACCCTGGCTGGAATTGTTTCACTAGCATCAGCTGATGTTGATCAATCATTAGTAAGTTGCATTGTGTGGCGCTGAGCTTGTTTCTTCATTATGGTCAGTTTGTAGGATATAGGTGATACCTGCAAATTAAGTAATTATACTTTTTGTGTCTATGGTGATGAAACTCAAGACAACAGCTAATTCAATGTAAAAGCTTGAGGATCAAATGTACAATCTTTCTGTAGTCCCCTTTTAAGTTGAATTCAAGTGTAATAGTGTTGCACTTTAAGGGTGCGTTTTTTTTTTTTTTGATAAGAATTTTCAGAACATGCATGAACATTTGGGGATGGGTTAATTGGTTAGTTGTTTAGTGGTTTAAACCCATGGTGGTGCATTGGTGTAGGTGGTTTTAAAGGAAAACACAGATGTGGTTGAACTATTACTGTCATCTAGGGGTAATTTATAAGCCCTCAAATGTTTGGGCCTTTGGGGGTAACTAGTACCCCCAAGTTTGAGGGAATTCATCACCTACCCTCTCTTCTCTATCTTACCACCATATCTACCCATACATTAGGTGTTTATTGTTATCCTTGGTACCACCTCAGTCAACTACCCCAAAACTAAGCATAACTGTAGAAGAGAGTCTGAAAAGATGTGATTCCATTGGCGAAGACCTATACATAAGACTATGAGAGGCTTCTCTCAATCGGCAATCCTGCTTCTTTCTTTGTAGTGTTTGGGATTCCATTGTTTAATTGCCTATATACTCTGCCATCTGTATCGTATAATATCTCCTCCTTCCTTTTAATTATCTAAACGTCATTTGGTAATATGTTTCAGATTGGTTCTCTCAAGAATGATATAGTGAAACTCTTTGACAGCATTGAGAAATATGGTATGTGTACACTCTGTCTTATTTCACTGGGTAGAAAAGTGCTCATAATTCCTGATGCTGTAACTGTTCCTGAAAAATGCGTTCTGCAAGACTAAATGGAATTTTTATCTTGAACCTAGGTTGCAAAATTAAGACTTCCTACTGGGCTGTATACTATTGCTTCTGTCCGCTTCATTGTATTTTGAGTCAGTTGAGTCTCAAGTAGTCTATTGGGGATATGAGTATATTCACCCCCGAAAATGATCAGAAAATTAGTTTTAGCAACTTCATGATCTGCCTTTCAAGTGGCTGGAGACTCTTTTTTTCGTTGCATGTGGTCAATTTATGGAATTTGTTTTCGTTACTACTTGTTTGATGCCCGTCATGAAAATAAACCTTTCTCATGCTTTTGCTACAGATGATGGGGCCATGTTCTTTGATGAGAAAATTGTTGATTCTAAAGAATATCAAGGCCCTCTTTTAACTTCATCATCTGTTGTTCGTGGGGTCATGGCATTTGCAGACTTAACATCTGAGAAAATACCTGTAAGCTTAGTTTAAATGTGCTGCCATGCAACATGCCTGCAAATCAGAAAGTTCTTGAGCACCGAGGGTGCTTCTTATGTGCGAGAAAAAATCTCTCAATTGGTAAACCGTTTGCAGGTTTCAGGGGACAAAATCTCAGGTTTGGCAAAGTTTTTCCTTAGTGCTGGGGTACTTGGAAATCCTCATGATTTCTTTAACCAAATGGAGGCCTTGGCTCTACTGGAAAACAACAGGTACTTATAAGGATGTGTACTTTGTTTTTCTTGTTATTACGACCAATATTTCTAATCAAAGAATTTCACATGATCATATATATATTCTAGATTTGATGGGGTTGGTTTTCTTCCGTTACCTGAAACCAGTGGCAAAGCTAGGGAAAGAGAAAGGGGGGGGGGGGGGGGCAGGATTCGAACCTGGAACCAAAGACAAGAGTTTTGCCTACACAACCACTAGAGCAAACAGATTCTGTCGATGTTATATAGTAACAATTTACATAAATTAAGTCAGAGGAAGCCATGGCCCCTTCCCGCCCCCTAGCTCTGCCCCTGCCTGGAACTGTCACTCCCCCAGCTTCCTGCCCCCCCCCCCCCCCCCCCAAAAAAAAAAAAAGTTTAATGTGGTACAAGAGCTTTTAAATATCAGAATTATTTAGAAACCAAGATACTTTAGAACTTGCCAAATTTTTCTTTTTAATTATTGTTCTTTATAATAGGTGTACGTCGAGCAACTGAGTGCCTTCATGTTTTTTTTTGGATACTTTCTAGATTATCAGAATTAAGTGCAAAAGCTTTTGTAACTTTTCTTTCTACATTTTGTTTAGTCAAAAAATGTAGGGACTAGTAATGTCAGAGCTATTCTGCTATTGGTCTCTGAGAGATATAAAACGAAGTTTTTGCGAAACCAACTGCGTAACAATTTCCCTACCGATTCCTTAACTTGCACCTTATAAGAGCAAAAACTTTTACTATTTTTATTGTTTTTGGATGAAACCCCTGGAACTTCGAATGTCAAACCATATCAGCCTCCAAATTGAACACCATCATCTCAAGGTCTCCAAGATGCCATCGTAGACCTTTGTTCAAAGTGCGTCTCAGGCACGAGGCACACTGTTGTGCCAGCAGAATTCCCCTGGGGAGCCTAGGGTACAGGATGTCTATGACATGCATGAAAGGTTCAAATATCATGGTGCACGTGGGCGCTTAAAATTTTGCAGCTTTTATCTCATTAGTTCCCCCTGTTCTCCCTTTCTATAGCAACATTATCGTTAGGCTATGAGCTAAATCAGATTCTTTTGGGCACAATGTTATTGAAGTTTCAAGTTTTCACTTGCAATTAAAGTGTGCCTCGCCCCTACCTTGCTGTGATCTCCCGCCTTCTAAAACGGAGGTGTAGATATCTTTGCTTACAGAAGTAATTATTTTGATCCTGAATTCACTTTGAACTACTGGGAAGGAGGTGGGAGGAAGAAAGTGAAGAGTAAGAGTGGAGATAGAGTAGTGATCATTGCATCTTGGTGACAACCGATTATGGATTACTGGCAGTCTACTCCCAGCCATAATTTCTGAAGGCATACCTTATACCTTCGAGAATCCATTTGAACATTTGATAGTTTTGTGGTCCACCTATGTCTTATCCTTTATTTTGACAAAGAATCTATACGTTAATTCATTGTTCATGAGAAGCTGGATATTATGCTGTTAGTTGTCTTACTCGTATTTTCTGCTATCTGATTTTGTTGCTCTTAGGGAATCATATTAATTTGGGCTAAAAGAATCCCTTCAATCATCTCTGAACTTGAATGGATCTACCAACTTGATGGTGATGCCAGAAGAGTCATTTAGGGGATGATACTCATGATAGTCCAACTTGACTATGGTTGACAAGTCTGGCGTCAAGGCAGGGTTGGTCTTCTAATGGCATATGAAGTTTTTTGATTGTCGAGACTTCAGAGAGATTAGGATTATTTAGTTATATAAAGATAACTGTCATTTGTCACTTTCAAGTCAAATGTAACAGCAGTTTTCTTAGAACATAAAATTTAGGAGGAAAATTTTTGATTGTTGTGTCAGTCATCTCTTTCAAGTCAAAAGTCACAGCATTTTTCCGAGAACACAAAACTCGATAGTGAAATGTTTCATCTAACCTAAGTTCCTGTCATTCCCTCCCTATCCCTTAGGTAGCCTTTGTTTCTTGAAATGTGTATTTATTTTTTGTATTTTTTTGGCAGGGTGTCAATTCCATTGGTCTTGTCTCTCCCTGCTACAGTGCTCTCGTTGACTAAGAATGACCAGCTGAAGGTATCACATCAAGCTAGTATTTTAGTATTCAGGATAGTTTTGTGCCGGCCTTCTTGTTTGGTGTGATGTGATTGCTCTAGGGTCACAGCTAAATGTTAGCATTGGAAGATCATATGCTTATGTAATGTGCATTAGTATCACAATATGTTTGACCCAAATATTCTCTGTAAATTTGCCTGATTAATTCATGGCAAATTTAGATGGCACGTACTGCACATATCTGTCTTATAGAAACTGAATTGCTGTATTGAGCGAATTGTGTATCTGTGCTGACTTAAGAAGGTGTGCTCCCTGTTCTGAATTAATGTGAATGCTGTAGTCTCCTGGATTGAAAAGTGACACAGATCCTGTTTTCTATGGTTGTTTTGGTGCTCTGGTAGCTGCAGCAAAGCCTCATATGTCTGCATTGTTTCCTTGGTTTTTATGGTAATTAAGTAAGAAGCCCAACCTATATTTATGTGCTATGTAATGAATCATTGTACATCATGATCAGGTTAAGGTGAATACTGTACTGGGCTCTACAGCACCTCCTCTCACTGTAAAAATCATACAAGCTACCAACCTTGACTCAAAAGGTGCCCCTATTGTTGAGAACAAGGTAAGATACAGATCTAGTTCATGTTGCCTACTATCCATCCCATTTAATATGAACATATATATCTGCATTCCAGCACACTCGACAGACTCCTTGACTAATGTTTCCCTATCTGTTGTTATAGGATCTCACATACGATGCAGAGGGTGGATTTCATCTCTTTGATGCTTTGCCAAAGGACATTGATGTTGGGGTTTACGAGTTTGTTTTTAAGGTCGTACCTCCTATATATGTGGAACTGTTTATTATTTCTTAGTTGAGTTGTTGTAGTGTAAGAAATTGACTTATTTTCTCTCATCACTTTTTTTTTTTTTTTTGGGTTTCGGGATTTAGATAGCTCTTCATGATGCTAGTCAAAGTGAAACCTATGCCACTGGAGGTCGCACCCGAGTGAGAATCTATGTTACTGGGGTAATTAAAGTCGCAAATGCTGAGATATCAGTTCACGATAGTGACATTGGCAGTGCAGAATCAAAGAACAAGTAAGTATTTTCATATGGGTAATCTTCATTGTGTTTTTTTCCCCAAATTGTGGTTATGATTCTTATGAATTAGGCATCTTAGACCGGTGAACTTCGACCAACTCTTCCAGTCTTTGCTTATTGGGGAAAAATATAATTCCATCCTTTTCCTTACAAGTGAGGGAGTATATTTGTCAGTATACAAAAAGACACCAAGTCGGTGATATCCATATACGAACAGCAAGCTAATTGAATCTGAGATTGTCTTGAATAATTTCATATACAATTATAATACCATGATTCCCATCTGTTCAAAAGTAGTTTCTGTATATTGGGTGACAATACTTGTACTGAACTATATTGTCTTCAGTTTATAATGTTTGATCTCCTTTGTGTTTTGGACTCTGTACTCTGCTTGATGTGTTTGACGAAGTAAAGAGTTAAACTGGATTGCTTGTTAAGAACACAGTTATCTTATAGCCAATTACGGAACTGCAGGTTAGATTTGTCTACGGATAGTTCCGTTTCGTTCTCAGCAAATCATCTCCAAAAGCTGCGCTTATCCTTCCAGTTGGCTACACCTCTTGGGAATGGATTCAAGCCTCATCAGGTTTACTTTAGTTTTTCTTTTGTCTACTGATCTAATTACTTTACATTGTATGCTTATCTGGTAGTATGCAGGTCTTGCTTAAATTGAGACATGAGACAAATGTGGAACATGTACTTGTGGTAGGGAGCTCAGGGAAAAAGCACGAGATTATCTTGGTAAATTTTTTGTTCTACTATAAATTCAATGTCTTGTATCTCTTTGCACTCAACAGTAATATATTTAATCATTCACTTAGGACTAGGCCTTGACATAGGAAATAATCTGTGAGAATAACTAGGTAGATAGCTTTAGAAAGATGCCCTTGACCCAGAAATAGAATGATGTGGCTCTTTCCTTCTTATAATGCTACTTGTAAAAATTCTTGAAATGCCAGTTACAGGTCTCTTGGTTTCTGCTAGAAGTCGTTTCTTTTTAAATGTGTCGTATCATTTATTTATTTCAACTTCAAGTAGATAAGGTGCTGGTAACTGCTTTAAGCCTAGAGTTTTGGTTCTCAAAATCTATACTTCAGCACCCTTTTTTGTTGGTACATAGGAGCAGCTAATGCTACGGGGAAATTGAGATATGAGGATTTAACCCTGGACAACCACCAGACAAGTTGATTTCCTAACCACTAGGCCTACCTTGATCCTCTTAGCACCCTTTTTGTGAGAACCCAAGAATGATTGCTATAATTTAGGTCATCAAGCTTGATAGCTATGATTTGGCGCACGTAAAACCCAAGAATGATGCTATCTGTGCTTCAGAATTAAAACTATGCTCAAAGTTCGGCATTAACATGCTTATTCTTTGTCACCGCTAGAATTTGCTGACTTCCCTTGCAATTTGACTGATAATGATTTCATTCTTTGCCCCCTCACTAGTTTACTCTGTTGACCAATTTTGATATCAAACTAGTATATCTGGTTGGAACCCGATTCATCATTCATGTTCTCAAGCACGAACCTTGTAAATTATGTTTCAATAGTTCTTTGTCGGTCCTTTTTTTTTTTTTTCAAACTGTGCTCTTGTTTTATTTGGCGAACTTATCGGAATCAGTCATCCTAGTTCTAGCTGAGATAAAAATACTAGGTTTTGGAAAGTGCCCTCTAACAAACATGAATTTGTGTTGTAGGATTTTCTTGGACTTGTGGACAAGTTCTATTATCTTTCAGGAAAGTACCATCTTCAATTAGCAGTTGGAGATGCTGCAATGGTAATTAAGATTGTATTCTCTATTTAGTGTCTATTCTTCTTGCATTAGTATAGTTTTCTAACTTCATTCTTTTCAGGAGAACTCATTCTTCAGGTCGTTGGGCTATATCGATCTAGATCTGCCTGAAGCACCTGAGAAGGCAACTCGTCCACCCCTTCAACCTGTTGATCCTCTTTCAAGATATGGTCCTAAAGCAGAAATCGCACACATCTTTAGGGTTCCAGAGAAGCGCCCACCCAGTGGTCTCTCTCTTGTTTTCTTGGGACTTACGTTTGTTCCACTTGCCGGATTCTTGATTGGGGTATGCTTACTGTTCTAAAGCCTACCTAGTGAAAGAGGTTTAATCTTTAATTTACACTTACCCTCAATTCTATTCGGATATATCTACCTAACTCCATGGTCTGCCCTGGATCCTCCCTATGCGTTTCTGCAGCTGCTTCTACTTGGAGTCAATCTCAAGAACTTTCCTACATCAGCAGTACCTGCTACATTCGCCATGCTTTTCCATGCAGCCATTGCAGCGGTCCTTTGTCTTTATGGGCTTTTCTGGCTGAAGGTTTGGTTCTTTCTTAAATTATTACAGTTGATTTCAGTATTCTTTTTCCTTCCACATATTTCTTAGCGGCCCATCGTTTTCTGTGCAGTTGAATCTTTTCACTACCCTGAAGTTTTTAAGCTTTTTGGGAGTACTACTCGTATTTGTTGGTCACAGGACTCTATCTCACCTCGCCTCAACATCAACCAAGTTGAAATCTACTTGAGAACAGAGAAGGGAGGTGTTCTTTGAGGATATTAGGGCACATGTTTGTAACAGGAAGCCCCATCGGAGTTCCGAAAAGATAACTAATTGGTAGAGACAGACTCAATTTTGTAGAATTCGGTTTCCCTCCGCTGAGAGTGCCAATTTAGTTGATAGCATTACTGTACACAAACAGAGCATTCCAAGGTTCCGACCTTTTCGCCCAGGACACAAATGTTGACTCAGTAAACAAGTTCAGGACTCAAAAATGTTAAATATGAGTAGTTTCATGGAATTGAGATCTCATTTGATAATTTAATTTTCGTCATTCTCTATTCCCACGCATTCTACCCAGAAGAGCAACTCTTTTTCAACCAGAAGAGTAATACGCACGAGATAGAAAAGAGTAAAACAGAAGATACAAGCTGCTTTTCATTTTTCCCGTGTGTTTATACAACTCCACTCAAATCATCACCCAAAAAAAACAACCTTGAACTTCCAATATACTCCATAAAAAAATAATCACGCTACCAAATTGAAATGATTATGAATATGACTGTGGTACGTTTAACACGATCAAATTGTCGGAGTAATCCCAATACCAATCTGAAACAGGACGATGTGCAAAACGGGTGAGTCATATCTGATGGCCCAGGTCGTACTGAAACTTCAAAGAAAACCATTTCATAAAAATGCCGCGAACATATGAACCAAGTATGAAAACAGATAAGAAACAGAATTCACATCTTTATGTAAAGGCACACCAGCCCGTCTTAGAATATGGAGTGTAATGTATTGTAAGTTGCCTACAAACTACATGTAACTTATAGTTTCCCCAAAGAAGAAAGCACAAGAAAATATCCTCTAAGCTAACATTATCTAGGAGTGTACACTAACTCATCTTCAAACAGCAAACGAGCACAGCCTCATACCGCCCTAACCAGAGCCTTCATACGAACAAGAACACATGTAGCCTCAGTCTGGGGCAAGAAGAGCTTCAAAGAAGGTGACTTTCTGCTCCTTCGGCCCTCTGACTAATTCATCAGTAGTAAGAGCTCGAACTACCACCTCCCATGTAACTGCTGCTGCCACTCATACCACGGCCAGAACTACTGCCTCCCATGTAGCTGCTGTTACCACTTAAACCACGGCTAGAATACATCGATGAGTAGGAGCTACCACCAACCTGCAACATCAGATGTTAACTACATTTGCAATGATGAATAAAAAACATTTTGAGTATTTAACAGGCCACAGAGCGAGGATCAAGAGAACATACATCAGATCCACGAGAGCCATAGTCACCACCATAACTTGATGAGTACACACCATCACTGCCACCATAGGATCCTGAGATGCATGGATAACATAATGTAAGAATATCTCATATCAGTCCTTGATCAGAACCACAATATTCTCTTAACATATATCCTTCATATTACCAATGTTTCAAGACTTAATACTCAATAAAGCATAAATGTTAAAGAACGCACCACTATAGCTCATTCCTTGACGACCACTGTACAACCCATGGGAGTCTTGAGCAGATAGGGAAGTTCTGCTGCTGCTACTATATCCCACAGTAGATCTACCCAATCTGTTAACACCACTTGGCAATTAGTCAGAGGAAACAGGGTAAAGGAGACAAAAAAAAGAATGGAGAGAGATCGACATCAAAGAGAAGTTGTTGGTACTAACCTATCACCATAGGCATCCCCATACTGCGAGGCACTTCCAGGCATGTCATAGTCCAGACGTGCCCTCGAATGACGAACACCATGACCAGGATCGCTGTATCGTGAAGGCGGGGCATCATCCTAAAATAAGACAAGAATTAAACAATTGGAAACACTAAAACGAAAATAAAAAAAACAAAGTCATATCACAGTAAAGAACATATAAACTGACCAAAGCACTATAAGGACGCTTGGAACCAGATACAGAATCATAATCACGAGGACGTCCTTCACGATAACTTGAAGGTGGCCTCTCATAACGTTGTTCATAGCTATCATCTGCATAAGGTCTCCTTGAACTGACAGTAGAGCGAGATGCACTGCTCCTATGCACATCAGAGTAGACAGGTGTACGGGGGGCCACATAATCATCCCTATAAGATGGACGCCTCTCAGGGGCCAACCTAGAAGAATAGTCAGTCACGGCCCTACTCCTAGGTGGATGAGCTTCCCTTCTGGAATAATCTCGTTTCAAAGTACTTTTTGGGGCTGGAGGGGCTGCATGGAAAGCATGTGAAATATCATCTTACAGTCCCACAAATCCGGAGAAAGGAAACAACGGTCTGAGACCACACATTGCATACCTGGAACTCTTCTCTCGTAAGACCTTGGTGGAGGCAGCATTGGCCTTGCTCTAGATGGCAGCGGCGGTGGACGTCTATCCCTAACTCCAACAGGCCTCTTCATGTTACGACCAGCAGCTACAGGCACACGACTTCCTAATCCTCTAACACGAGGCGGGAGACGTGGGAGAGGGCGATTCCAAGGAGCTCTAGGGTGTCGTCCAGCAGCACGGCCGGCACCATGATCACCACGAGCGTGATTTTTACCTTTCCCCCGCTGCAGTGGCCTGGACAATCTGGCTCTTACTTTAGCCTGTAAATAAACACAGTTAACAAAAAGCCATAGGCATATTTACAAAGTTCTTAGGACAAAGCAACCATAACCAACTAAATCAGTTTAACCTTGTTATCTCCTTCACCCAACTCAGCATTATTGATGCTTTTAGCACATGTCACTGCTGCATTATGGGAATCAAATGTAACAAAGCCAAAGTCCTTTCTTCTCGCAGATGGCATATTGCGAGCAAGTTCAACCTTTTCAACTTCTCCAAACTTGTTAAGCAGGCTGCGGACACGGTCCTCATCCCATGAGGCAGGTAGACCATCGATAAATACAGTTTTGACCTAAAAGTAGCACACAAAATATCCTCAATCATTACTCACTCCATTTCTAGCCCACACTCACACCCCCGGCCACAGACCAACCATCACTTGAAGCGGTAGAAGGGGAAAGGAAGTACATCACTTATATTTAAACAAGGCCATGCTAAGATGCAAACGCATCACTAGACAAGCATTTAGCAAGCCTAACCACCTATATATCATGCATAGACACAAAGGCCTACTTCAAATGACTAGTATACATAGAACCACATAAACTGGAGCTTCAGAAGTAGCTGCTCATGAAGCCAATGATCCAAAAGAGGTAGAGAAAAAACCATTCAAGCATCCATAAAAGGTGCCTTTTAGATTATTTGTTTAAGTCTTACTAGCATATGACCTAAAGACATCTCACAGGATCATTATCACACTCACAGCCCCACTTGCCATCTAAAGTGCAAACAGAAATTTGATCTAATTACCTTTGCCATTATTTCATCTCCAGGATCAATGAAAGAATCTGCAAATGAAACTTTAGCAGGCCTCTCAACTCCCAATAAAACGTCCCTCTTCTGAAGACGTTTAAAAGCATCCATGGCTTCTGACCGGGAGGGAAATTCCAGAAAGCCAAAACCTCTATTCTTTCCTTCATTGTTACTATCTTCCACTAATGTCAAGTCCTCGATATTTTCTATTCCAAATGATTTCAATTTCTCTTTTAACTGGAAGACAGATTAATATAGACTAATCAGAATTGAACAAAGGAACTCCACACACCAATATGAAGTAAATTGAAGCCTGATGGAGACATTGAGACCACAGTCTACTTACTTTTTCCTTTGTCCATGTCTTGCATATGTTACCCAAAAACAGGGTATCGCTGTCTTGGCTGGGACTTACACCACATTGCTTTCCCTTTACCTGGAAGTGTTGGTGTTAGAAGCAAATCAACATAATCCTGTGTCTCTAGTCACTCAATCTATAGCAGGAGCAAAACAAGTACCACTGGATTTTTAAGCTGTGTAACAGCACGCTTTGCTTGTTCAACAGTAGCAAAGCGCAAGAAAGCAAAGCCCTTGTTCTTTTTGGTCTGAGGATTCATCATGAGTCTGACTTCAGTAACCTCACCAACAGCACTGAAAACTTCCTTTAGGTCCTCCTCAGTAGCATCTTTGTCTAAACCACCAACAAACACTTCAAATTCCTTTCTTTTTCTTCTTTCTTTGACAACTTCATGATGTTCATGTTCTTCAGCAGCATCTTCCAAATCAGTGTGCTCATGGTCACGCTCATGATGTTGCTCCTCATCATGCTCATGATCTTGCTCATCATGCTCATCCTCAAGATCATGCCCCTCACTAGCATCCGTGTGCTCATCATCTTCACCCTCAAGTTTCTCTGCAGAATCTTCCCTATACTCCACAACACTGTCGCAGTCCTCTTCCTCCTCTTCCTCAACTTCCTCCACTAATTCGTACACTTCTTCCTGCAAATCTTCTTGGTCAACTTCCTTCTCATCATATTCACCACCATACTCTTCTGGTTCATACTCAGGTTCATTATCCTCAAGGTCTAAGCGTTCCCCTCTTTCATATTCATCCTCTTTAACCTCATCTTCCTCTGTCAGAAAAGAGAGGGTGGCACAAATC
Source organism: Spergularia marina (assembly GCA_963680865.1). Taxonomy (NCBI): domain Eukaryota; kingdom Viridiplantae; phylum Streptophyta; class Magnoliopsida; order Caryophyllales; family Caryophyllaceae; genus Spergularia; species Spergularia marina. The sequence goes on along the minus strand of OY804551.1, from coordinate 22,098,015 downwards.
CAGCCTAGTTAACATGCTGAATTCCCCAGTGACAACAACAAAAGTTCTAAAGGGTTGGGTAAGCATACAAGTAAACCCACTAAACCTTGTCATTCCAGAATCAAAAACAGTATTAACAACGAGCAGATTAACAAGTAAAATTAACAGTATGGAGTAGAAGTCCTCATGTAGATGGGTACATAATCTTCCAAGCAGATCCAAAATCTGGTTACCAGTTACTTCGTAAACCTTGTGATGTAGACTGGTAAATCCTAATTCAATGAATGATGTGTACTCAGTGTGCTAATCCTCAAAAATGAACATAATTTTCACCCATTTGTGAGCATATTTCAGCTAGTATAAGAAAGTTGTGTGCACACTTTGAAGTTTTTCAAAGAAGTTGGTTAGAAGAGCTTGTGCATAAGAATAACAACACGTCAAGACATAATCACAATGATTGATGAAAACTTCCACACCCTTTTAGATGTCCAGCCATATGGCAGCTCCTTATGCCAGTATTGCATGTATAAATCCTAACTGCATACTCCATAAAAATGATAGCGTTTGCACACATAAGTCAACCAAAAAGAAAAGCATCAGCAAAACTTTGCTACTGCTGATATTTTCCACCACGAACATCATAAATTTCAGTCTGAATACAAGTTTTACTTATACACTTTGCGTGCAAACTCGTGAAAAATCAGAGCACATTCCAAAATTCAGTAATCTATCAAGCTTGAGCTTATATATGAGGAGAAAGGTGTGGACTGCGAACCACTGTAGATGGCATCAAAGAAACCGTCAACGGAAGACAGTTTTCCTACGCAATACACACATCCTTAAAATTCATTAGCCCCTTCCTGGGACAGGCAAGGACCACCACGGAGGGTTTGGAAGACACTGGGCTATTAATTCAGGACAGTCAAATCGCAATATAACATGCATTCTTCCAAACTTACAACATGCATTTTAAGCTCCCCATGATCAAGCATCTGACTTTACAAGATTAAGTGTAAAGCCAACCAATATTTACAACGATTACCCCGGCAGAAGAAAAGGATATTTTAACAACATAAAGGTAACAAATGACCCCATCACTCAACTCTTCAGCCCCCACCCTCTCCACACATCCAAACATCAAGAAAAAGAATAAATTCAACAGTTACTCATGCTAGTACATTCTTTCTCACTATCGTTCAACAATTCTTATGGTTAAAATTAATCACTAAAAACAGAACGCAGCATTCTCAACCGATTCTTCAAAGATAATCAGGCCTAATACTCAGTAATTATAAAACGGCAATGAAATCGTATAACAACATTCCTCTAATCCCACCAAAATCGAAATATAAAAAAAAAAAAAAAAAAAAAAAAAAAACCATCGCATCACTCGTATTTAACACGAAATTGAAACATCGACGTGTCGCATCATTGGCACTGAGCTAATGAAACTTCCGTAGTAAATCAATTTTATAAGCTCCCAACCCAAATTAAACCACGATTATCTATAAAATTAAACTACCCCATTACAACAAACATCCAAAATATTGATTTTTATTATCTCTTAATTACACAAATTAACAAATGAGCCACCCATCAATTAGCACCCCCCTCAAACTCTCAAAGATTTTAACTTTTTTACCTATCTCAAACCAGCAGTAATTTTTCAGCTAAAATTGAACAAAGAACCACCAAATTTAACCTTTTTCCCACAGCAAATACAGTAAAAAAAATCAATTACCATAAAAATTGAAACATTAACCGATTAAATTAGTAATTAATGAAAATAAACCCATAAAAAAGGGATCAAAATTAACTCACTTTTCAAATAAACAGATCCGTTCTCTTCAGCTTTTAGCTTCTCATCCAAGTTTTCTATCACGCTATCCTCCACTGTAACTTCATCAACCTTGACCTCAGCAGCGGCGGCGGCAGCCGCGGCGGACTTAGCCGCGCCTTTTCTAGCCGCCCTCTTCGCCGCCGTACTCGCCGGAGTCGATTTCCTCGATTTCGGAGGCATAATTAATTGCCTAAAATTCTATCAATTAAAAAAAAAAACAAATTAATCTGATTCTTATAAGTACGGATAGTTTGGGGAAATTAATAGAGAAGGTGGGTGTTGTACATTGATGAAGAAGGAAGAGAATTTGATTAAAAATAGGGGAGGAGAGAGAAAGAAGAGGAGAAAAATTGGGGGAGAATTATAAACCCTAATTTACTTTTAATAGTAGGAGGTTCTACTTCTTCTACAGTTCTACCCTCTTTATTTGTTTTTCTTTGTTTTTTTTTTTTTTTTTTTTTTTTTTGCACCGCTTGACGTGGATATTATTTCTCTTACCAAGTCTTTTTGCTGAAATTTGTTTTTATTTTTTATTTTTGAATTTTTTTAATCCTTTTTCAAGCATGGATTTTGGTTATTTTTGAAGCTTGTAGATTAAGGTATTGGATTGGTTAACTTGTCAACATGGTAAATTATATTATGGGTTCGAGACTATGTTATGCATTAAACCGTCTATGTATATAGTTTTGAAAATGTCGTGAAATTTACCGTGGTTTTGGAAAGTGTTGAACAAACCATTAGGGCTGAGTATCGGCCCAGGACATGACCGGACCAAACTGTGGCTCAAAAAAATTTGGACCAAGGTCCAGACCGAATCAGATTTGGTTCGGTCCTGTCCCTTGGACCGAGTGGACAGAACCAAAAAATTTCCAAAAAACGTGGACCGAGGACCGGATCGAATTTTGCTCTCCTCTACAAGCCATGAAGGGCTGTAATGTTTTTCTTATCTCTCATGTAGTACCTTGTTATGTGGCTAGAGTGGTTTCTTTTAATGGGTCCGATTTGCTTAATGTAACCAATTTCTGTAAGGTGTGTTATCCCTATCGAGACTTGATATGAATGACCCCCCACCTCGTTTTTACCTCAAATAAGCTCAGATTACTAGCTCAACTAAATGTTGCACAATGTTGGTAGTCTTGGTACTTAATTACCACCATCTTAATTTGAGAAATAAAGATACATTACCTGTTGAGTTGAATGATATACAAACTCATACGTTACTGTTTATTACTCTAATATCATGTATTTGTTGCTAATGATAAGATTATGATTTTGATTGATTTGGATTTTGTACACCATCTTGATGTTACTTTATGATTTTTGAACTCATATAGCCAACAAAAATGTGAACTATTTAAATACCTTGTTGTAACAAATGGAGTACATACAAACTTTTGTTGTTGAGGGATCATACATGCGCCTCTTTATTTATTAATTTTGGAACTGAATACAATTGTTGCTTGGTACAAAATTAAGTCATTCGCTAAAACTAAATACGTACTCGGTATATATAACTTTGTTATGCAAATAGGCAACAAAATAGGGTTTTGTTAGCACTAAGTTTTTACAACCCTGAGTACCTCTAGACTCTAGTCAAGTAACTTTAGCCATTGCCAATCTTTGTTTCCCAAGACCTTTTGCAATTTTTATGAGGTGACCATCGGAAAGGCGTAGTTAGGTTGGCATGGGCCCTTTCATTAAAATAAGCCCATTCGCGAAGAACTTGGCCCAAATCCGCAACTTTCGCGCTAATAAACCGGCAACAATTTGCATGGATCGTGGATACGGACCCAATATCGGAGCTATCTTGGCAAAACCCACTAAAAAACTTGGTTTCGAGAAATCGGACCCTTATGTCCAAATCATTGAGCACACCTTCCCAAGTTAGGTTTTGTAAGACATCTTGCTCCTTCACTCCACTTGAGTTGTCCTTCAATTCATACCATTTCTTGAATAGAGATATGGTCTTATTGTTAGATTTTACAAAGTAGAATCCGGTGTTGATCGGGTTGAGAGTGGAAGACGAGTTGCCGTTGTAAACATCTGTGCTGAATTGGATGTCGAAATCTTGAGTCGCGTTCGTAGTTAGGATTGTAAAGGGGTTTCGAAGCCATAACACATCTGTATCCTGTGTATGTAGACATTGTAAATACATCGTCTCATTAGTCCTTGTAATAGAACAAAAGGCAAATTACTCATAAGTGAAGATGTCGCTAGCAAACATCCAAAGAACTTTTGAAAACAACTTGTATTGCCTAAGGTCGTGTTCCTTGCTATAAAGTTTATCATTTCGACTGAAAGGGTAGAGTACAATTTCATTGATGAGACCGACACGATTTATCAAGTATAACTTCAATGACAATAATCCTAGTGAACTACTCTACGCTACTCCAAGAGATCTACTAGTACCTTAATTAACAATCTTAGCAATAAGCAACTTCAATTATACTACCTGAGTACTCGATGAGGTAATATTTTTAGCCTTACAAGTCTAGTAAATCGACAAGGAAAAGGTCTCAATTCCTTACTAAGGTATAACGTGGGCTTTAATTTTGACCTTGTATTATGACTCCTACATTGTGATTTGTGAGGTATTATGGATTTATGGTTAACTTCACTCGACACATTCTAAGAACTCTGAACTCGAGGAATTATGAATAATGAGGTTAGACTTGAAACTTATCTTGCCTCGTATAAGATGTAACGATGTGAATACTCCAATATGCACGTTTAACGAGTCAAGTTAATCCGGATTTTATTCCCCTTGTCCTTCATCAGTTAAGCAGAACGAAAGTTCTTTTGATCCGTCCCCCCCAAACGGTTAATTGGTAAGGTCGTGATAAGATAGAATTGTCTCTAATACTTAATTTTCAAGGGTCGTAAAATTACTATCCATAGTAATAAATTATTAAAGAAAACAACGTAATTAGTTTTTTCTTACTATTTTAAGAACTCTATACATGCAATAATAGAATTGTTTTTCTATTATTTAAGATCAGAATCCTTAGCCCATAGGATATGGCGAGACCTAGTAGTAATCAAATTCAAATTTGTAATACTAACATTTCAATTATCGTCAAAACCCAAGTAATCACGATCCGTCGATCCACAAATTCACCTTATATAAACTAACCGATTTTAGTCATAAGTTATAATCAGACCGTGTAACCAAATTTTCGAAAACATAAACATTGCAGAATTGCATTCATATAGGAAAAGTGTACGTACCGTGAAGATGAAGTTATACCCTCGCTCGAGTATCTCAAGAAGAAACAGAGTCCTTCTCCACATCATCTTGATAAAATCATCGGACATAAACACCTTCTCTCCCATGAAATCTACACCGTCCGTTACAAGCCTATAGCAGTGTAGACCACGGAAGAGACACCGCTCGTACGCCGTCTGATCAACAGCTACGATCATCAGATGGTTGAGAAGCTCCCTCGTACCTTCACCTGCCCAAAAACCCTCTAAGAAGAGATCAAGCATGTTTGGCACCACTTCTCCTTCCACGTATGCCCGATTCACGACCGCGATTATTAACGTTTTGTTACCCATTGATGCCTTCTCAAGTGCCTCTCCAAGCTCATCCTTGTGAATTTTCAATGTAGTCTGATACAATAATGACATATACAACGTTACGTTAGTACGTTACTTAGATAAAAATTAAACACAAACACGACCTGAACGTGACAATTGTAACATTAGCTAGAAGTCGTAAAAGAGAAGTTTTTTTACCATGTTTGGACGTGAAGGACAAGGGCATTGAAGGGATTGGGAGGTGATGATGGGGGGTTTAGAAGAGTTTAAAGAGAAGAAAGAAAAAGAGAGTAAAAATACACCTCCAATTACTAGGAAAAATATGGAGACATTCTTTTGTAATGAATAGTAAGAATTTTTGTTGGTACAAGTTTCCATTGTTAGCATAAATTAGAGCTAAATTTCAATGGAGATGAGAAGAGAGAAAGAGGGATGAAAGTTAGACATGAAATAGTGAAGGGGAAGAAAGAAGAAAGGAGTGGAGTTCGGGGTGGGGAGGTCATGCAGAGAACATGAAATTTTATGAGGTAGTATGGTAAAAATTAATTGAGCAAAATAGGCTCCTCTGTTTTTTATGGGGAAGGGTAAATGGTAAAAAACAAAAACAAAAACAAAAAAAAAAAGTGTTTGTGGGAGAATTATTTGGGTTTGAAGCATGAAAGTCTAAAGAGGGTGAGAGTTGCGATTTGGTATACTCGTGTCGTTATACTCACTTTTCGATTTTAAGATGTAAGGGTTTCGATATTTTTGGACGGAGTCAAAAGTATTTTTTTTTATCTTCTTTTCGGTAAATAAGTAAAAGAATATGTTTGAACTTTGAATGTATGTGGATGGAACGACATGAATTTTAGGGTAAATTAGGATCATGTTATTTATTGAATACTTGTAGAAATGTAGGAGTTTTTTTTTTTGTTTTTTTTTTTTTAAAGATCTGAAATGTAGGAGTTTAGTAGGAACTAGGTCATATATATGAGAGGTACAAAATGTACTTTCAGATGGAATCGAAATGTTTCTTTTGTCTATTTTTTGATAAATAAGTAAACGAATACGTTTCAATGGATGGAAGTTGTTTTTTTTTTTTTTTAATTTTCAGATGGAAATGTAAGAGCTACGTATGAGATGTGTATAATGTAATTCTAACTTTTAATCATCGACGAATGTTTCATTGTCATCTACCTCAAAATTTTGAGGTTAGATTGCTAGATCATTTCATCTACCATTTTAGATATGAGAAATTAAAGAAGAATTAAGTTGATGAAATCTAACTGAATTGCAGTCTGAAACAGCTTCCAGCCTTCCACCACAACTAGAAACTCGAATTAATCACCGTTTTCGGTCGTATTTGTTTTCCAAGATTCCACCCATTTCTGAAGTGAAGACCATCGAAATGAAGTTGTCACTTTGGCAGGGGAAAACTTTAAAGTTAGCCCATTCACGAAGAACTTAGCCCAAATCAGCAACTTTAGCACTAATAAACCAGCAACAATTTGCATGGACCGTAACCACCGACCCAATATTCTTACTAGCTTCGCAAAACCCAGGCCACTAAAGAACTTGGTCTCAAGAAATTGGATGTTCAAGCTAAAATTAGTTAGCACACCTTGCAATGTTATTTTTTGAATAACATCTTGATCCTTTGCTCCGGGTGGAGTTGTCCTTCAAATCGTACCATTTCTTGTATAGAGATATGGTCTTGTTATTTGATTTTACAAAGTATAATTCGGTGTTGATCCGGTTAGGAATAGAAGGCGAGTCACCATTATAACGATCGGTGTTGATCTGGATATCCAACTCTCGAGTTGCGTTCGTAGTTAGGACTTTAAAAGGGTTTCTTAGCCATAATACATTTGTATCCAGTTTTTGACATTGCATGCAATAATGCTTAGTTTTGCTACACTTTGTAGGAAATTGTACGAAAAAAGCAACACAAGATCAAAGTAAAAGAACACAAACACGTCAAACTTTGTACATGACACGAAACTGGAAATTAGGTATCATAAAAACGAGAATTTGTTTTAAAAATCATTGTCTTTGTCATCCAAGGCAAAGTCTCATATAAGACAGTCTCACAACAAGTTATTGTTAGACCAGTTTATTTGTCTAAAAAGTAAATAGTTTAACATTCATTGTGACCATTATATTGCTTTTAGTGGCCATATTAATTTACGGTTTAACCACATTAGTTGTGATTTAAAAGGGCCACGAAATATAAAATTAGGTATAATTTATAGGGTAAGACATTTACTCATCTTATATGAGACATATTTTCTTATACGAGGTATTAAATTAAAACAATCACTAAAAAAAATATAATGGGTACTAGAAATGTAAAAGAGGTCACTATTTATATAAAAAAGATGGTCTCACATTAAGATATTGTGAGACCGTCTCACACAAGACTTACTCGTCATCCAATGATATTAAACTTGTACACTATTTTCGACTCTAGAACATATTTTGACTCATATTTCTTTTTATACAGGTTCCATTGTAATTACACTCCATTTTATAAGTTTATTGGGGTACTGAAAATGTACGATTATATAATTCATTAGAAAAGGGCATGATAATTTGTTTTTTAATTTATAACGAGATTATTAGTTACTCGCTGGGTGTATTGGAACCCCTTAAGTGTTTATAAGAATCATTAATCTTCCTTTCCTGGAGTTTTCACATTATTCATATGATTCCATATTTAAAAAAAAAAACAACAAAGATTAAGTGTGATAACTGCACCAAGTGCTCTTTTTACCCGCCTTTTAACGCAAATGTATCAATCTTCAATATTAGTGTCTGCCCTACAACCCTGTTGGTTAATGATGCACGTCAGTATGATGGTACTGGCTTATGCAGCTCTTTTATGTGGATCATTATTACCTGTATCACTTCTAATATAATCTCAATTGTTTTCTACTTATTTAAGAAGTATCGACAAAACTTTTAATAAGTTATTGTATTCCAATTTATTTCTATGTGTATTGTGATCAAATATTGTCAATTGTGCTAAAAAAATTGGACAATTACTTCAATTTAAGTAATAGATGTCATTTGAGTTTAATCTTTTGCGTGCAAGTGCATAGTAACTAGTAATAACGATAGTACTGACAGGCGACAGCATAACGATTTAACCATGAAAAGCAGCACCACTAAATTAACATTATACAGTTGAGGATTAATGTTTACCCTACTCTTATTTAATCAAGTCAAAATTTAGAATGAGAGAAAACACATTTTTTATTCAGATCTTCTAAAACAAACCCAAATATGAAATGAGAAAGACCAATTTTAATTAAAATCCAACTCATGGCATTCGATTCATGTGTGTAAGTATCGAAAACGCACCCTTATTATTAAAGAGGTCGTGCACAATAATTGGTTAATCAAAGTTAAAAAAAAATGACTTAAAATGTTGCTAAGATTCTTATCTAATTCGTTATGTAACTTTTTTGAAACTTTAATCAAGTAACTGGTGTTTACATCTTCCTTAATACTCTTACGGAGTATTGTTAGTAAAGGGTCTTTAAATTGAATGGAGGACAAAGGGAACCACTTAATAGTTAATAACAGTCGTTTAGCACACGCGACACCATTGTATTGGTTAGGTCAGGTAGACATATCACATGTCTCACGTCTCTGGTCCAAATCATACTCTATGAGAATCTAACGTATAGTGTACGTACAGCTCACACCTGTATACTGTAGTCATTATGCATGGCAGTATTCATTCGTCGGGATTCATGCATGATCGATTATTGCTAGTTACTTAGTTAGACATGATATAGTAAAGGGGAAGCTAAGATATAGAAGGATGGAGTGGAGTTCGGACTTCGGATGGGGAGGTCTTGCCGGGAACATAAAAGTTTATGAGGTATGCCGGTATGGTACAAATTAATTCAGCAAAATAGGCTCCTCTGTTTTTTGGGGAAAGGGTAAATGGTAAAAAATAAAGGGGTGTTTATGGGAGAATTATTTGGTTTATACCAATTAAAGTTTAAAGAGGGTGAGAGTTTCGATTTGGTGTAGCATTTTCAGATGCAGTCGAAAGGGTTTCTTTCATCTATTTCTCGGTAAATAAGTAAATAAATATGTTTGAATGGATGTAAGGTGCTTTTGTAAAAAAAAAAAAAAAAAAAAAAAAGATGTTTATGGGAGAAGAATTTGAGTGGGCGAGTTGTGAAAATTGTAACTCCGAAATCGCCTTCAAGATAATAAGGTTTAAGTACATTCTGATGGGGTCAAAAGTCTTCTTTTATCTATATCTCGGTAAATAAGTAAATGGATACGCGAGCCGAGAAATTCAAGAAGAAGAAATTGACGAAATCTAACTGAATTGCTGTATACAAGAGATATTGATTTTGTCAAAGGTAAATACTGAATAAGAGGGTACGCAATACACAATCAAGAGCAGAGTCATTGTCATTTTATTACTTCTTGCATATTCTTTACAGGTATCGTTGTCACTTTGAAACAACTTCTACCACTTATATAAACTTAAATTTATCTTTACGCTATTTGAGATAACGAACCGACACTATTAGAAGAAACTCTCTCAAATACCATTGGTGGTCGTTTTTGCTTTCCAAGACTCTATGCATTTCTGATGTGAAGACCATCGAAATGAAGGTGTTACATTGGCAGGGGAGACTTTAAAGTTAGCCCATTCACGAAGAATCTGGCCCAAATCAGCGACTTTAGCACTAATAAACCGGCAACAATTTGCATGGACCGTCACCACGGACACAATATCCTTACTAGGTTCGCAAAACCCACTAGCGAACTTGGTCTCGAGAAATCTGAAGTTCAAGCCTAAATTAGTTAACACACCTTGCGATGTTAATCTTTGAAGTACATCTTGATCCTTTGCTCCGGTTGAGTTGTCCTTCAAACCGTACCATTTCTTGTATAGAGATATGGTCTTGTTATTTGATTTTACAAAGTAAAATCCGGTGTTGATCGGGTTACGGATAGATGACGAGTCACCATTGAAGCGATCGGTGCTAATCTGGATATCCAATTCTCGAGTTGTGTTTGTAGTTAGGATTGTAAAAGGGTTTCTTAACCATAGTACATCTGTATCCTGTTTTTGGCATTACAAGCAATAATGCGTAGTTTTGTTAGCCTTTGTACGAAAAAGCAGAACAAGGGTAAAATAACACAACCATGTCAACTTTGTACATAAGCTAATGGATTAAATAGATCATGCATGACGCGAAAATGAAACTTAGGTGGTGTCATAAAAATGAGATTTTTTTTTTCATGCAGCAATATATTATTTTATCAAAAGAACACTTTTATTTAGGTGTGGTCTGACAAAAAGTTCATATTATTTTCCAAAATTTCTGAATTTCTGCTAAGTGAATATAAACAACAATAATTAGGGTGGCATTGAATCACGAAGTTAGTACCACTCAACGTCCTACATATCATTTTACATGTTTTTGAGCTAAAAAGTTCCAACTTTTAGCCACATATAATGGGTTGTTGAAAGATCAACCTTTTCACCATGAAAATATGCATTTATTTACCGTGAAGATGAAGCTATACCCTTTCTCAAGGACCTCGAGAAGAAACAGAGTCCTTCTCCACATCATCTTGATAAAATCAGAGGACATGTACACTTTCTCCCCCGTGTAATCTACGCCGTCCGTTACAAGCCTATAGCAGTGTAGCCCACGGAAGAGACACCGCTCGTACGCCGTCTGATCAACCGCCACGATCATCAGATGGTTGAGAAGCTCCCTCGTACCTTCACCTGCCCAAAAACCCTCTAAGAAAAGATCAAGCATGTTTGGCACCACTTCTCCTTCCACGTATGCCCGATTCACGACCGCGATTATTAACGTTTTGTTACCCATTGATGCCTTCTCAAGTGCCTCTCCAAGCTCATCCTTGTGAATTTTCAATGCATCCTGGTTTAACATAACGAAAACTCGTCAAAACACGAACACAAACACAAACAACACGAAATACAAGTCAAATATACCATCGACTTGCCATATAGAGACCAAATGTAACGTTTACTTTTACTAGTTAACATTAGTTATCAACGTATGTATCGTCGACGATGACAAGTAATAAAAGAGTTACCTGATTTGGACGAGAAGACGACGAGCATGGAAGGGATTTTGAATTCTGTAGCAGGGGATTAGAAGAGTTTATAGAAGAGAAAAGGAAAACAAGAAAACTTACAGTGCTTATGACTAGAAAAATTATAGAAGTGTTCTTTTGCAATGAACAGTAAGGATTACTTTTTTGGTTACAAGTTTCCATTATTATAGCTTAATAATTTCTATAAAAATCAACAAAAAATGATGACACTAAACATAACATTTTTTTGAGAGGAGAATATATATATTATATATACATTGATTTTTGGGATGAAGAATGAAGTTTTAATTAAAAAGATCAGAGGGCCGGGATATATATCTATGTTGATTTTTGCTATAGTATATAGTCTTAAATTTGTATGGAGTGTAAAACGTGATATGTTTACTTAATTTCATGATCCTTTGAAATTTCTAATTACTCCGGATTTGGACAATTCAAAAATACTTTTTTCACTGTTGACTATTTTGAATACCACTCCGTTTCAAATTAAACTTCACAAGACATTTCAAATTGTATGGGAACTTTAATTTGGGACGCAATGGTAATAACTTTGGGATACTATTGATCGACTTATATATTGAGATTTGTAATATGCGCCACCGTATGCGTTAATTTTTGAATTATTGCTAATTAAGCAACTAGTGTCACTAGTGTGTATCAACTTAGATTTTTTACCTTGATACATAAACATTTCGAGGTAGATTTTTTTTTATTGAATTAAATTAGTCTTTAGACAAATGCATGTATACATTCATGCAGCCAAATTTTGCAATAAAACAATTCCATTTGGACTAAAAGAGTAAAAAGTCATACTAATACAACAATCATAATACTGAACAATCTTCATATTTTAATTCGCACAATTCTTGTGTGAGACGGCCACATACGATAAGACCACTTAATAATTTAAATATGTTATTTTCGAAAGATCATCATGTTACTTTTGAAATAGGTTAGCCAGTTTTAAATAGTAATAATGTATTTTAAAAAGTAACATGTTAATATTTCAAAAGTAATGTATAAAGCGGTCTCATATAATGAGACTGTCTCACCATAAAACTATTGTTCTAATTCACCTCGTAATATTATTTGGCACAACCTTAATTGAAACAACAATAATGCTTCAAATTAAAAATGATGAACTATAGAAAATGCTCCGTACCATATTTTGATAGGATTTCGGCATTAATTACCATTGTAAACAAAACGTGCCGTCCTTGATCAAAGGGATTGACCGACGATGTGGGTTTGCACCATTATTAATCCGGATGTTGACTGAATTCAATAGGGCTAATAGAATTTAGGGTGAGTGTCTATTATCCCATTAAGTTGTCGGGCAAAAATGATGCAACTTTTATCATTACTAGTTTACTACTTGGGTTACGCCCGAAATAAATTTTATCATTTTATTTCTTTGTGAACAAATAACTTTATCAATACATTTTATCATTTATAAAATTTTCACTTTCAATATAGATGATGTGATTCCAATTCAAAAAAATACTAAGTAAGGTTACAAAATAATAAGGATTTTTTGTGGGGAACCACCTTCTAATTTATATTTTTTTTTGGGAACCACCTTATAAAAAAAAAATTTAGGGAACCACCCAATAAAAGAAAAAAAAACCCATAGTAACACCACCTAAGGCCCTCTCCCCACCCGATAGTCACCTGAAAATTCACATGTGACATACCGGAGTTCACGCTGGCTAGTGGCTGTTGAGTCACTAAAAAAAAAAAGAGTCAAAAAGTAAAAACAAAAGGGGGGGGGGGGGGGACAACGCACGACATATCACTCTTTTAACCCCTTTCCCCCCCAGATTTTCCCCAAATCAATTAGGGTTAGTAAAAAATTAACTAGTGTTAAAACGAATTCAGTTCATTCATCTCCTACATCAATTCAACTCAATTTTTTATCAATTGCTAGGTCCCCTACTACAGTTGCGACATTAATTGTGTTGTACATTGCTGAAGATTCGGGAACAATGGTGAAGATTGCTCAAACAAGCACGTCTACGACAGTCGCAATTTGGAGCAAGTGATGAACTGATGCTTGAGGTGGACATCCTAATGCGAAATATACTGTAATACCCCGGATTTCAGAGGAGATCCCTAAGAGATTAAGGGCTCATATGAGGTGCTTAAAAGGATTGATAGTGCTATTCATACCAACAAAGTCGACTTTCATTTTAGCAATTCCATATGATAAGAACTCCATAGTTAAGCGTGCTTGACTGAGAGTAATTTCAGGATGGGTGACCTCCTGGGAGGTTTCCAAGGGTGCGCATGAGAGAGGTCAAAATGCCCCGAAAGGACCCGTGTTGGTCTGTGAGGTCAGCCCACAGCCTGGCAAGCTGCCATAGGTGACTACTCTCAACTCAGACGATGAGACGGGGTGTTACAAATAGTATCAGAGCAACCCTGCGACTGCGTGTTGATCTTGTGGTCAGGAGAGCCCATGTCAGCAGCCTAGCGGGGGAAAGATCCTGGAGCTAGACTATGGTTGGCTGCTAGTCGCAACGAGGACGTTGCTTTCTTAAGAGGAGGTGAATGTAATACCCCGAATTTTAGAGGAGATCCCTAAGAGATTAAGGACTCATATGAGGTGCTTAAAAGGATTGATAGTGTTATTCATACCAACAAAGTCGATTTTCCTTTTAGAAATCCCATATGATAAGAACTCCATAGTTAAGCGTGCTTGATTGGGAGTAATTTCAGGATGGGTGACCTCCTGGGAGGTTTCCAAGGGTGCGCATGAGTGAGGTCAAAATACGCCGAAAGGACCCGTGTTGGTCTGTGAGATCAGTGTAACAACCCTAAATTTTGACCAACTATAAATAGAAATAAATTTAGAATTGTCACGCCGCAATTGACTATCAAGTCAATTGCTAGGCTAGAAATTCAACTACAATTAATCAACGGAAAATAAAACAGCGGAAGTCTTTAAATGTCGAGCTATAGTTCTCAAAACGAAATCCAAATCACATAATCAGAACGAAATGAAGTCTGAGACAAAAACAAAGTCTTTCGAAAATTCCCAACATGATCAACTTCGTAAGCATGCAGCCATATCATCAATACCTGTCAACTATGCCATCGAAGATTGACATAGGCCCCAGAACACGGTAGGGACGAACCAGAAAACAGAACGTCAGCACAGGGTGAGTAGAAATAACAAGCATAAAGAACAAATAAGATACGCGCCTTGAGGCGCGTAGCTAACAAGAACGAATTGACGTTATAACATAGGATTAACAATAGCAACAGAGTGCATTATCAAAAGAGCATCGTCGCTCAATATATACATATTGTTTAATTATTCGGCCAGGGTCCTACCCCATAGCCCCACTTAACGAACTTTGTTCGAGCTAGAGTTGTAATTATCGCCCTAATAATCCCGAGTGTGCACACCCCTCGCAAGACAGGCCGGTAGGACGAGTTCCCATCTAAGAGGAAGACTATTAGGAAGTCGGTAGCTAATCCGACCCTACGTACCTTGATCAGAGGTATATCAAACGATGATCGGCCGAGCCGAATCCATCGTACTCTAGGTGGAGTCATTTATTTTCTTTCATCCATTTTATATACATTATTCACGCGTGCATTATTTGACGATACAAATTACAATGATCATAATCGATAGATACTTGAAGCGAAACAAAAACACAAGCAACAAGCAAACACACCACTCGACCGAGTGGCCGAGTGGTGGTCTCGGCTAGAGGCCGAAGGGCCGAGGAAGGCAAGAGGCCGAAGGCCGTGGGGAGTATGGTGGTCGAAAGACCGCAAACGAACATTGATAAAATAGAAGGAAAATATGCTCAATGCTATGATTAGGCACAAGCGAAACGGGTAACAAGAATGATTGTGTAAAGCAAGAACATACGATGATTAAGCAAAGTGTATCAAACAATATAATGGTTAGTGAGAGATTTGTGATCAACGTTCTTACCTTACTAGCGAAATCACAAGATCAACTTAAGACTTTAGAACAGTACTTCCTCGAACACACAACCTAAAATCAATCAACAACACACTAATCACTAACCACTTCCACTAATCAACCCGACATAGCTAGTAGTCCAAACCACACCACCAATCGACATAGACCAAAACATGATCAACATACTTATCACATACTAACAAGATTTCCACTAGATTTCAATGCCCAAACGATCTCCAAACGATACTAAATTCGCACATCACCTTCGGTCCTTCCCAATGATACCAACAACACAATTCCATTATTAAATCATCAAATCAACCATATTAACACTCAAATTAGGGGAAGATCAGATCTGGACAGAATATATTTTTCACCATTAGAACATCATAATTCATCCCCAAATTAAAACCATGAATGATTTAAACCATGATAATCAATTCCTCCAAATACTACACAATTCCAATCATAAAATCATCATTAAATCATATGAACCCTAATTTCAAAAGTCCTAAATTAGCATTCAATTATTCATGCATCAAAACCACAATTAAGCATGATTATAATCTAATAAAGCAATTCCCACATCCACAATCATGTTTAAACCATAATCAACATGAAATTAAGAAAGCCCTAATTAGAAATTATGAAGGGGGTGTAGAAACATACTACTCTTGATGTAAAACCAAGAGAGAGGGTCGGCTAGGGTTGATGGCGGCGGCCGGTGGCAGCGGCGGCTAGGGTGGCAGCGGCGGCGGTGGTGATGCGCGGCTCTCCTCCTCCTCTTCTCCTTCTTCTCTTCTTCTCTTCTCCTCACGTCGTTCTTCTTTTTTTTTTTTTTTTTTTTTCTCTTTTCTTTGCTGCAGCCGTGAGTGAGGGGAGGGTTTTGGGGTTTTTATTTTATTTTTTTGTAGAAAGTAGGAAGGGTTTAGTAAGGGTATTTTGGTAATTTCGCCAAACAGTTGCCCAATTAGGAAAGTGTCTCTAAACGGAAGATATACCCTAATTTCCCAAAATAGATTTTCATACCCTTAAAACGAGATTCTCCCAATAGTTTGTACAATTCAAGTAACCCAAAAAATATGGGGTGTTACAATCAGCCCACAGCCTGGCAAGCTGACATAGGTGACTATTCTCGGCTCAGACGATGAGCCGGGGTGTTAAATATACGGAGCAACAACAATTACCATGAGTACAATCATTGCAATTGCAATTTGTATTTTGTAGGTCTCCAAATCGCAATGCACAAAAAACACAAACAAATGGAATTTGATTAAATACATAGTTACCAAATTAACATACCCATGACATTAATTGGTAAGAATCTGAATGTAGTTTGTAACTTAGGAGTAATGATTGGTGAGTGATGTTGTGAAGACTAACCCTAATTGATTTGGGGAAAATTTTGGGGGAGAAGGGGTTAAAAGAGTGACATGTCGTGAGTTGTTCCCCCCTTTTTGTTTTTACTTTTTGATTTTTTTTTGTGTTTTGTTTTTGTTTTTAATGATTCAACAGCCACTAGCCAGCGTGGACTCCGGTATGCCGCATGTGAATTTTCAGGCGACTATCAGGTGGGGAGAGGGCCTTAAGTGGTGTTACCATGGGTTTTTGCTTTTATTTGGTGGTTTCCCAGAATTTTTTATTTATAAGGTGGTTCCCCCAAAAAAGTACAAATTAGGAGGTAATTTTCCACAAAAAATCCAAATAATAAGGTAAATATGAAATCAAATGATAGTAAACAATGATTTTTTATAACAAAAAAATATTGTGAATTTTTTATACGGAAAACGTAACTTATATATCACCATGCATGTAATATCCATCTACACTCTTTACCATAAAAAATATTTTAAATAATTTTTTTAAGTGAAAATTAAAGAGATCAGACATGCCACGTGGCATGATAGATCGCCTAACTGAAGTCGTTGAACGTGGTCGTTGTCTCTAACAGAGCTTTTAATATATTGACAAATCTTTTTCACCATAAAATTTGCAGTTCAATACGGATTGGAGTATATGACTTGTAATTGGGTCATTTTTTTATGTTTTTTTGGAGGTTGAAATTAGGTCAATCTCTAAGGAGTTGATTGAAGTACTCAAACGGGCTAGATTATATATGTTGTGAATTGTAATTGTCGAACTGTGCTTACAAAAGAATGATCTTTGAAGAAATTGATGTGAGTACAGGGTCCAATAATAATGCATCAAACTGGTTTTCATTTTGAAATCAACTGACAAAGAAAAAATAGCTAATATTTATTGCACTTGCACACATATTCATCCCTCTATATAAGAGTTTCCGTACGTACACGTTTTTTTGAAGCACATATAGATCCCTCTATAATATTTTTTGCGCTATTTTTTTGCACTGACCAAAGAATTATAGTAGCTCATTGTTGGATATCATTTTCTTACGTACACTTTCTCTATTCCTAACACATGCAACCAATTGAAACAAAATGACCAGCGCATACATAGCTAATAAGCCAAGCTTGGAAAATAGTCTTCCTTTAGTGTCATAACGTGCATTCACTTTGATATTAGCTTAATACTTTCTTAAAAAGTTTGTCTTGTGCATTTGTACCGATTGAGATTTGAGAATTTTCCAAGCAAAGGTGCTTGATGGATATTTTTCCTCAAGTATATGTGTAGTAGATTAAGTGGTCGTTTGGCTGTATACGGAAATTTTGAATGACCATGAAGTTCCACTTCACAGGTTGTACCAATTCACATGAAATTTTAAAAACTGTTTGTTACATGGAGGAATTATAATACTACATGAATTTCCAATCACCAAAGAAGGGGGGGCTAGGTAAGCCAATTCCTCCATTTTTGTAGGAATTGGAAAAACCCATGAATTCTCAATTCCCATGATTTTAGACAACCAAACAACTCCAAAAAAATTCAATTCATGGAATTTTTGAATTCCCATGACTTTTCTTGGCAACCAAACGACCACTAGGAGTACGTGTTAATTGTTACGTACTTTATCAATCCAAATGCTACCTAATACTACATAACAATATAAAATTAAGTTTTCTTGTGATCCCGTTATTATCGTACATTGATAAAAATGAGAAAAACTACGCCACTTCAGGTATAAATGTATATTGGTAAATTTATGGGTAAAACTGTAAAAGTAACCCTTGTATAAAATATTTAAAAAAAAAAAAAGGGAAATACTATTAACACTTTAATAAAGTTTTGACATTGTACTCACAACAATTTGTCTCGATCCATAAATGAGACTATGAGAGTGTTCAAAGTTGCAAAACCTATGGCGTCCCAATAGTCATCATCTAAAAAAACGGAGGTAGTGTTGAACTTTTAATTGATCAAACCTAACCAAATTGAGTAATATACCGCTCATTCGGACCCATATTTAAGCATTCAACCTCTCTAACGGTCCTATACGCATTAGACTTCACTTAATTCTTTGACGTCATTATTTTTGTGCCCATACCAGGTATCCAAATTTGCGGGCCAAGCTACCTTTTTGTGGTGTTTTTACATATATCGAGCGGTAACCCATCAACACAAGTCCCATCGAGCAGCCGCATGACCCGCCCCGCCCTCACCCATGTCCAGCTCTACGACTTCTCCTATATTGCTAACTTCCAAAAACCGAGAAGTCAGACAAAAGAGTTTGACCAAACAGACACCAAATTAACAATCACTTATCAATCCGGACCCAGATTCGAGTCCAACAAATTCTAACCCGATTGCCCGACCCACATTGAGCTACAAGAAAATTATCAGATTTTTTTTTCCGGCAAACGAAAGATCAGAAAGAGCAGACGATGGCGTCAAGAGCACAATCACCGCCATACCCAAGTGCTGCAAAGATCTCCGATTCTCCTTGTTTTATCCAATACTCTGCTTCTCTCAGATGTAATCTCTTTTTTCCCTTTATTTTCTTTTTTGTTTGGTAATTAATTCATCATTTTATGCTAAATATCATGTTATTTTTGTTCTCATTTATCTGGGTTTTGTGCATTTTTACTTTGTGATTATTGTTTTATAGGATTTTGGGTTATGTTCTACAGCTCATATGATTAGATTTTGTATTTAGATGAACATCAGATTATAAAGTTCTGAACTTTTATGTTGGTATCTTGTTGATGAAGAATTTCACAAAATTGATGATCATTTTCATGGTTTAGAGCTATAATTTAACTTGTTGAATCAATTCAGAAAGACTGGCGGAGCCAAAATTGAAAGTTGGACGGGGGAAATTTATCGGAGTTGGGGTGGGCCAAATACTATGATTTACCTAATTTTAACTAGTTTAATAGTATGATTTACACACAAAAAAATCGATCTTTCGGTAACCTGGGGGGGGGGGGGGCGGTAGCCTAGGTTAACCCCCCTGGCTCCACCCTTGGGAATGAGTAAGGCTGTGTATATCCGATGATCCGATCCCCCTTACATCGGCGTAGTTGGGAGCCTTTGAGACACTGGGGTAATATTGATGTTGTATATTTTTAAGGTTTTAATATCCAAGTTTTGTGTTTGGTTATTTGTTCCTGTAATTAGATTGGAGTTTTATGTTGATTAGGTGATCAAGTTGAAATCTTTTTGTGTCTTGTTGATGAAGAATAACAAGTGGGTATGGGTGAATGTTCATAGGTTTGGAGGAATACAACTCAGATAAGAGCAAATGTCAGAAACATTTTGATGTCTACAAGGAATGCAAGAAAAAGGAGGTAAACCGATACTCTTTTACTTGCCTTTTGATTTTTGCGAATTATAGCAATCTTCCTGTTTCCATCTATGGGGAATTGTTATCCGTCTGTAAGTGTTCAGTTGCTGTGTTTTGTGAGGTAGACAGCATTATGTTCAAGTTCTTCTGATTGTGCTGAGAACCTTAGGCTTTAAAAATGTGTGTATTTCTGTTGAACCCTAGTAGAGTATGGAGTATAGGTTAAATGTGAAACTCAATTATATGAAAGTATGAAACAATGCAAGCAGTGACTTATCAGTTGGCTCCCTATTGTGGAGCTGCAATGTCTTCATGGGGTACTTTTGTGACGGATTTAAGTGGGACGCTTTAAAGCATGGTATATGGTTATTTGAGTCTTTGTCGTAAGACAGTGATGTAAGGATTAGTGGGATTAAATTTGGTCATACGCTTATGGTGATGGAGAAATACCCCTTGTGTATTTGTGCTGTATGGAAAAATGACAAAAAGGTCATGAGCATGCGACTCTGTAAGAGTGTAATCTAAAAGGTAAGCTCTATCATGCTTCTTTTTTAAGCTGGGATTTTGGGTGAAGGGCTAGTTGCAGATAGACGTGTATTGCTCATAAAGAGGCTTATAGGGTAGGAGCTATCAGCTGGACTAAGTCGAGCCATCATATATTAGCTCAATCGCTCACACTTCTTAGCAAAACCACTTCCAAAGACGATGTGTTTAGAGCATATGTTCAAATGAGTATCTTCCTCGACTGTCCTCCTTGTTGTATTGGGGAGATATAGAGTCAGACGTTAGAACTTTGAAGTCCTAATGTTATAAGATATCTCGCCAAAGCTTTGAGTTCTATTAGTAGATGAGGAACTCTTGCGTGCCTGTTATTTTTCGGAGTTGATATACCTATTGCCTTCTTTTAATTTTGAACACTGTGGCAGAGTAATATTATGTGCAAACATCCACATATTGCATCCCGAAATTGCCCTTCCATACAAGTGCACATCTATTTTCTTCATTAGGAGAGAAGGGTAGGTATGTTTTGAAGTGTGGGGAGATAAATATGAATTTGAGACCCCAAACTGACTGTTTTGTGGTTGTGTTAAGGAAATTGCATTTGATCAAATATAGTTGAAGTTTTACAGTTTTACGTGCTATACCGCTTTCAAACCTGTTACTAATGCTACCTGCCTGTCTCCTTTGCAGAGACTAGCACGATTGGAGCGTAACAAAACCCGTTCTCTCTTTTCATAATCCCATTCAAGAGGCTGTTCAGAAACTTCTACTCCATCAACGAAGTCCAAGAATGTCTTGCTGTCAAGTGAACTGGCTGCCAAACTAATTTTGTACGAGTTATGGGAAAAGGTTCATATGTGCCATCAGTTCTTTGTATATCTATAGTCTAGTTGGTTCCTATAGGGTTCAGCCATTTAGCTCTAGATTTCGAGAGATCTCCATAAATGTTGCAGAAACACCATGTAACCTTGTCGTTTTCACGACATGAATAATATACAGAGCTTGAATGTCCTTGACATGAGTAAATTCTTTCTATCTTGAAGTTCTTTGTACAGGCAGAATCATGTGAGTTAAGATGCATGTATATGTATCACATCCAGCGTAACTGTTCTTTCAGTCTATGCTTTATATGCTGGTGAAAGTGAAAGCTGATTTAACATAATGGAAGAAGCTGTTGTCCTTGCCTGCTATAAGAAACAAGCCTCAAACTGAAATTGCAGGAACACTGCCGAGGACTTCGTGAGTTGTTGAGGTCAGAGGCTGCGTACATTTTGTTTGTGGCATACTCGGCTTGGAAGCGGAATAAACTAAATGACCCAAACAAACCTGCCCCCTTTTAAGTCTGGATCTAATGGACATCTGAGATTGGAACTTGGATGTCGCTAACTTTGAAAGTCAAAAGTCGAAAGTCTCTTTGGTACCTTGTGCTGTTCTTAGCACTGATACTCTATCATTTGTCATTAGATGAAAGCAAACACTGTACTGAAAGCAGACATAAGCCCGGTTTCAGGCCAAATATGCGTTATTGCAGAAGAAAGGGGGGGGGGGGGGGGCAGACATACAGTCATTCACAGTGCATTACAGAGCGGAAGAGTCACGCCCTTCTAAGGATTAGCTTAACTCCATGCTCAGGTTCAATTACCAGCCTAAATCCAGGGCTATGCCGATATTCTGGTGAAAGTAAAAAGCTGAATCTTGACAAAATCATCGCTAGCACAACTTTTAATTCTACCATGGCAAAGTGTTGGCCTAGACATACTCGAGCCCCAGATCCGAAGGGCATGAAAGCTTGTGGTGGTTTGCATGCCCCGGATATGCCATTGGCAAAGCGTTCGGGGTTGAATTTGTGCACATCTTGCCCCCAAAATTCAGGATCATGGTGCATTAATGCCACTGGAACCTGCATGTCTATTCCTTTTGGAATTCGAATGCCATTCAGTGTTGCATCTTCCAGGGCTGTTCTTGTGACAAATACTGCAGGAGGGTAGAGACGAAGGGTCTCTTGTATAATCATTGTCAACTGCAAAAGAAAGCATAGAGTCAATCTAGGGGGTTGCAGAAGCATCAACGTTCACAAAATGCAGATGTGGGCACTGTCTCTGTCAATGATCTGCACCTGCAGAGAGCAGACCACAGATATCGTTGCTTTAAAAGAAAGCGACTACGCAAAAAGAAGAGAAAACATTACCACTTTCATATTTCTCAGATCTTCATTAGCTGGAATACCATCCGGACAGACTTCTAACACCTCAGCTCGAGCTCGAGTCTGCCAATCAGGGTGTGCAGCCAATAACATCAAGCTCCAAGCTGCTGTGCTAGCAGTCGTTTCGTGACCAGCAAAATATATGGTCTTGCAATTGTCCACAATAAGCTTCTCAACATCGACTTTCCGGCCAGATTCGTTTTGATCAGCGCACATTTGAGCTCCTTCGAGTATCTTTTGCAAGAAATCGGTCTCATGCTTGGCATTCATTCGCTCTTTTACGACTCCTAATATCATCCAATGAATCTCCTTCTCTAATCTTTTTATTTGCCAATTGGTCTTGGTTGGCATAAACCTACGGGACATTCCAAACACAGGATTCAGATTTACCTCAATCTGCTATCAAATAGTTTCCGTTGCAACAAGAATTTGAGTTCAAGGAAGAACTTAGCTTACCTAGAACCAGGGACGCCAATGTGTACAGTTTTGGACATTAACCCCTGCAGAGTCCTTATCTTTGAGAAAATGTGTTTTCCCTGAGAATAGCTGCTCCCAAAGGCAGATTTGGATATTATATCTTGAGACAAATTCCGCAAATCCTCATCAACTGTTATTACCGTCATTCCACCATTGCTTTTGATTTTATCTTCCCATGAACTCACAATAGAGGTTGTAGCTTCCACCATCATGCCCACCATGCCCTGCCCAACTTTTCTATTTAATCATTTCAAGAAGTTTAACAGGATAATAACATCTTTACATAGATAACAATTCCGATGAACTGAACATTATTTGACACCGTCTTATAGTCGAGTAAGGTACCATACTCCACAACAACAAAAACACAGCACATCAAGTCCTTCTAAACCAACATAGAACGACACTTAAAAGCCTATAAGACTATAACTATACACTACAACTGAAGTACTATAAAAGCTGTTCCGAAAAACCCATCATTGACCTTAAAAAAAAAAAAGCATTGTTACGAAATTAGCTGCTTTCATCCAGGCTTTAGTAACCAAAAATACCAAATACTTGCGCATACCAAATTTTTCTCCGGAAAGAATTCAGGAGCAATGAGTTTTCTTTGGTATTGCCAGAATGAACCACTTGAAGTAACAACACCTAGACCGAGCAAAGGACCTCGATCCTTAGAAAGATAATCAGGCTTCCCCAAATCCAAGGAGGGGGTTTGGATGATTTCCCTGATAATGTTGGGGTCCGTTATGCTCAACATCTGCATGCTTCCTGTTGAATAGAGGAACATACGCCCTGTACAACAATTTCATGCATATGAGAGGAGCCATACAGGGGTCGGAAATGAAGTGGTGGCACTAATGGTTTGTTCACCCTTTACTTTGCAGGTTTGTGGAGATTTGATGCCCTGAATCCTGACACTTAAACTTTATCACATTCAAAAAATTTAACTTCTAATAATTTCAGTGAGCCAAATTACGTAAGACAATTCATCATATGACTCATATGTTATCAGATCACGATTAATTTCAACTATAAATCCCGCCATAAGCTAATTTCCGAACACATCAAAATGACTAAAGGCTAATAAAGCAGCGGGTGCCAAAACCCGAACAAAACCTTCATCTGTATCATACCATTCCAATGCTGGTTTGGGGGGTAGGGTCTTACCATACGTTTTTTGCCATGACTTGAGGTGAGGGAATAAGATAGAACACCAATCATGAGAGATCAAAACAAGGGGATCAGTTAAAGACCTAGTAGTTGAAACCCTATTGCCGAGTTCAGCTTTGATTTGGATGATTTGAGGAATGTTCCCAAGCAAAAGAGATGAAGGTGTTGGACCTCTTACACCTTCGCCTTCTAGCTTTGACCTTATTCTCTTAGGCTTCAACACTATGACACCATAGATGTATAGCAACACAACTAGTACGACTGCAACTATAGCTAAAAGGAGAAAACCCATTGTTGGACAGTAAATGTTCACAACTTAAGGTCCCTGAATAAAAATGTGAATCAATATTGACACTATATACCATATGGTTTGTCAATTGGACATACTACAACATAATTTCAATCAATGTTGATACCCCCAGATTTTATGCCATCTAGACACCCTACAATCATACACACCCGAAAACATAATTTCATGCCATTTAAATACCCCAATACTTATTTCATACCCTTAAACATCATTTCTTGCCATTTTAATATGATTTCATACCATTTAAGATCACTTGTACACTTCATGTATACACCCTAAGACAAATTTCATGTCAATCCGGCCAAGCCTGGGTGGCCCGTACTTACAAAAATAAATGACAACTTTGAAAGCGTTCTGCGAATTAATGTCGATTTTGAGCTAAACTAATTGTAATGAGAAACTTTTTGGTGCAACCGTTGCACTCATGTTAACCAATAAGCCAAAATTTGATTTATTAGCCAAGACAAATGGTAATGTTGTAGGGTGATGAATACATTTTCATGATTTTAACACTCCTCAAAACGAGTCACAGTTCTCAATGCTCCTCTCACATAGAAGAGTGATTGAGTGTAGATATCACCACACTGAGTGAATAACTTGTGTCTTAAACTCGACGATTTCAATAAAATTCAACTGTTCTAACTACGTGTCCAAGTGTCTTCAATATAATTTCAACTACATGTTCAGTGATTCTTTTTTTGCCTTTACGAAGGAGTTGTGGGGTGGAGGTATGAGAATTCGAACCCGAGACAACATCTAAATGTTCAGTGATTCTAACTCTTGTTCACTGTCGACTCGAATGTTTTCTTACTACTGTACTCCGACATGTTGAATACTTTCTAACTATTTGCCATTGAAGCATGTACAAAGTATTTGCTTCACAACTGCTAAACAATAAGTCAATAAGCTAGTATACTCCACTTAGTCACTTACTACTTACCTAACATGTCACACTTACGAGTTACGACTCAAACGACTAACGGACCAAGTCAAAACGCTAAAAGCTCGCTACTTTAATAAAAAAAACCGAGCCGAACTAGAGTAAAGTCTTCACCTTTTAACACACCCATTCGAAAAAAAAAAAAAACAAAAAAAAAAAAGACAAAAGGGTTAATTCATGTGATACCCTCGTGTTTTGCCGATTTGCACGTGGTATCCAATGTTTTGCAAAATTGTACATAATACCCTTGAGATTTGATTGTTTGGACACGGTACCCAAAATTTAACCTTATCACTAACACCGTCAACTTTTGTTTTTAAAAAAAGAGGGTTAATTCACGTGGTACCCTCGTGTTTTGCCGATTTGCACGTGGTACCCAATGTTTTGCATTTTTGTACCAAATACCGTCAAAATTTGACTATTTTTACATGGTACCTTTACCTTTAAAATTCCGCGAAAGGTGAAAAAAACAACCTTGATTTTCTCCTTCATCGCCATCTCTATCTTCCGCCCACCACTTTCATGGTCAGCATATTCAATATTCCCCACCACCGTCATCAACATCTTCATCCTTTTCCACCACCACCATCATTTTCACTTATAATAAACTCTATAACCACAATTTTTTCCTTCTCCATTGAAACCAACTTTTAAACGGCATTAATGGAATTTTAAAGGTAAAGATACCATGTAAAAACAGTCAAATATTCAGGAAATTTGGTACAAATTTGGAACACTGGGTACCACGTGCAAATCGACAAAACACGAGAGTACCACGTGAATTAACCCTCTTTTTTTAAAAACAAAAGTTGACGGTGTTAGTGAGAGGGTTAAGTTTTGGATACCGTGTGCAAACAATCAAATCTCAAGGGTATTTTGTACAATTTTGCAAAACATCGGGTACCACGTGCAAATCGGCAAAACACGAGGGTACAACGTGAATTAATCCAAAACAAAAAAACAAAAAAAGGGGAAAGGGGAAAGGTGATTTTACCATACTGCTTCTGCCAAAGCTTGAGATGAGGGAAGTGAAGAGAAGACCAGTCATTATGATGAGAGGAGAAACCAGAAGAAGACTCAGACGTTGAACCATCTTCTGTCCTAAGTTGAGCTTTGATTTGTATGATTTGAGGGATGTTTCCAAGAAGAAATGATGAAGGTGTTGGACCCCTGATGCCTTGCCTTTCTAAGTTCGACCTTATTTTCTTTGGCTTCAACAGTAAGATACCATAGATGTATCCTAGCAAAGTTAGTAGTATACATGCAGCTACTGCTAGTAGTATGGGTATGAGTAGATTAACAGCCATTGTTTGTAGGAGAGGGGATGAAGGATTTGGAGAATGGTGATTTTCAATTAAAAGTGAATCCACTTCACATTTCATATGTTTGAGGGAATTTTTGTGACTTTGAGATCATTGTTTATGTTTATGAAGAGTGTCACTTGAAATTTTGGTGACGTTTGGAGTTATGATTCCACAACAGGAAGAAAAGCCTAATTGATTCTATCAAGTCGACAGAGATCCGTGTGACTTAAGCGTAGTGTTCGCTTGATTGCATACTTGCATATATGCAGTGGTCGTTTGGTTGCATGCGCTAATTCGAACTTCTACTTTTTAGGTTGTAGAAAACTCGATACTGTGTTCACAATTACATACCATAATCATTCTGGATAACCAAACAACTCTAAAAGAATTAACTCATGAGAATTCTACTTCTCATGATTTTGTATGACAATCAACCAAAATACCACTTAGAGTGTAACTCAGAGTTACTCAGCGTGTGGGAAAAAACGATAGTAATGATTTTGTTTTGGGGCCAGGACATTGAAGTTTTCGATGAATGAGAGAAATTAAGTCAAAAAAACATAAATGAAAGCGCGAGAAACGTAAATAGAGAATTCTCGTGAAATTGAAACCCCGTTTTGGCAACCTCAATTAACCTCCGATCTTTAGTTTAATTGTGAATTTTGTTTGGTTGGTTGGGAGTGTTGATTCCCATATAACAACACAAAAAGAGGAAAAGTGGGTTTGTTGTTTCTGCGTATACTTGTGTCCATTTTCTTAACAAATGCTAATTTGAGGAGTTGAATTAACTCCTAATGCAAATTTAAGATTTGATTGCCTTGTAATGCAAACTTAAAAGCTTGATTAACTTCTAGTGCAAATCTATGATTTGAAGGTCACAATATCACTAGTGTGGGGAGCACATAAGGTATTTTGAAATGTAATAAAAACTTGAAGTATTGCAAAAAAAAAAGAAAAAAATTAACATCTTTTGAGATATGACGTCCTTTACATTGAACTGTTGAATTCTAACGATAGTTGGTCTTTGTAAGTTTGAATTTCAACTTTATAAAAACCAACTACCTTCAATCTCTGATCCCGAAAGTCAATTTGACCACCATTAACCCGTTGATAGTCCGTTTTTGAATGAAGAAAAGATATTAGAACATAGACTCAAAATCTAAGAATGTATTCTACGTCTAATATACATTTTATTGAAGTCATTATCATTTTCTCCGGTAGTGTGAAGTCTATGTCAACTTTGAACACACGGACCTCGAAATGAACAAATTTTTTTTCACCAAATGATTCTAATTAATCATATAAGAGAGGTGCTATGGTCACTCACTTTGGGAGAGTATCCATGAACACTCCATCTTTTATTAGTCCTCAACAAAAAATTAATGATTTAATTTAAGCATTAATTGCAACACTTTTCATTTACAACCCATCAAAGGTTGAGTGTTTATCACATAATTCACGAACTCAAACAATCCAAATGAATGTCAATCTTTATTCATTTCTGAGAAAACAAATGTTCCCATTTTCCGAAAAAAGGAAAAGTCATTAGAGCAAAGGCAATGCCACATCATTTTTTTAAGACTACAAGGAAGAAGAACATGTATTGTTCAATAGACGAAACGTTTTGTTGTGATCTTTCTTTAGCCTTGATGGCGGCACACAATTTTCTATGAATTTGTTCCTATTTTTTTGTACTTTTCTCCTCTTTTTTCAGCTTTTGTCTTCTCTTCTTCTGAACAAACCCAGTTTCGTCCCATAGAACGTGGAAGCTATTTTGACGGACGAACTGCAAAATTATAATAGATGAACTCAATTTCCTTGTACTTGTTGACAAACCCAAGGCTAAAGGACAACTATTGCCTTTGCTCTTATATATCACTCCAAATTTTCGGGTTTGTTTGGTATCGTTTTCAGTTTTCAGTTTTCTGTTTATTTGAAAATCAAAGTCCCGTTTTTGAAAAACAGAAAAAGTGATTTTCAGTTTTCAGTTTTCGTATGACTATTATAAAAACATACAATTTAAATTTAATTTTCCAACTTATTTAACTTAATTTTTTACGCAAAAAACTCAAAAACTGAAAATGGAAGTGATACCGAACGGATCCTTCACTTTCGAATAACAACGGCTTCACCAAAACGATCCAAATCAAATCCATTTCATCTTTTGATGATTTTTTTTTTGTTTGTTAAATGTTTTTGATAAAGAAAAAAAGCAAGAACAAAAAAATCAGAAAAAGTAGAGTGAAAAACACACTGTACAGAAAAACAAAGCTGGCTCTCTCATCATCGTCATTCATCCCTCGTCACCACCTCCACCACTTCCCCTTAGATATTTTCCCCCAAATTTTTCCCCTCTTTTTCTCGAAACCCTAATTTTTCATTTTCTCCCGAAAAATAAAAATAAAAATCATGCATTCTTCGAATCCCTAATATCCCTCCCTTGGATTTAATTTGAATTAAAGTATGCAGCGGGATAGAGGGAATGCCGTCGGCGGCGGAGCGTCGTCGAAGTCGTCGGAAATAGGCGGCGTCGATCGGAGGCGTATTAATGACGTTTTGGATAAGCATCTTGAACGGACTTCTCCGTCGACTTCTCGCGGTCACTCTGGTGGTAAGGATAAGGATCTTCGCCTCTCTGCTCCGTCTACCTCCGCCGTTAGAACGCCGTCTGATCACTCTGGTCTTAGTAAACCTAGTAATCTCTCCGATGGTTCGTCATTTTGCCTCTTAATTTGATTATTTTTGTTTGCTAATTTCGTGTGTTTTTGTTAATATCGTGTTAATAACTCAATTATTACTTGTTATTGGTAATTTATAGTAAGTTGGAAGTTTGGAGATTTTGTGGAGTAGTGAGAATTTGTGCATTTGATTGTTTGTGATGTGAGGGAGAAGAGATATTGGATCGGTTTCGCGGTTTCGGTTTGTTTTGGTAGTTTAGGGGTTGGGGATGAGCGAATGGCTGCTTATTTTGGTAGTTTACGAGGAATGCCGATGTCGACTAGCTTGCTTTATAAGGTATTGTGGGGGGTGGGAAGCATGTATGCATTGTTAGTTACCTTTGGTGGCTGTTTTTTAGAGAGAGGGGTTATTTAGATAAGATTGGTAAGGTAATTTATATGTTTTGAGTGATGCAGATGCTGAGAATCGGGTGTTGGGGATTTGTGGATGACGGAAATGTTGGAATCCATGAGTATGGAGTGACGAGACTGGGAATGGGGTTTTGGATAGAGCTTAACATTCTGTACTAGTTGAGATTCACAATGGGATTGTTGTGAGTCGGGACATATTGGTGCTTTAGAACTGAATGTTGCGGCTGAACTAGAGCGTTCTTGTCTGTTGTGCTTGTTCATCAGAGCAGCAATGAGATGAAAAATAGTGTATGATTACATGCGGGGAGCTATTGCTATGAAGCCGATGTGTGTGGCTTTTGTATCGGTTGATGATGGTGGAGGAAATACTTTTGTTGCTTTGTGGCTTTTTTTTTTTCTTGAGAAAATTAAAACATTTAGAGATTTTTGGGGAGTAGGTGGAGAGATATATACTTTGGATTTGTGATGTTTTGAGTTAGATATGCTATCCGCTAGTGGTCAATTTAGAAGTTAGGCATGTGTCTACTGTTTAGACCCGAAGTAATAGGATTGGTACTTGAATGGTCAAATAATCTTTTTGATTGAGCCGAAGCAGCAGATTTGGAAATATATCACTGATTCACTGTCGTAGGATTAAGGCTTATGTTCAACAGTAGCTGGGGGATTGGTGATCTGGGATATATAGAAGTCGGGCTTGTCTTTGTCATTACTCTGTTTGTGAATTAGGACTTTGGATGACACGCTCCTTAAAATTTTTGGGAACTAAAATGCAACAGCAATAACAAAGCCTTTGTCCCAAATTGAGTTGGAATTGGCTAATATAAATCTTGAACCATCACCCATGGTGGTAAAGTAAAATAGTGAACTAGTTGATTTGCATCTACAAAGAATGACAGCTTTTGAATGTATCACCTTTAAGTTATGGCGACAAAAAGATGTTCCATATAGAAAGGCATTTGTAAATATATACAGTAAAAGAAAACGCGTACCTTGGCCCTACACTGAATTGTATGGATTGCTTTGAGGTTGAGAAGAGACATATTCCTTGTCGTCTTGTTTTTTTTTTTTTTTTTTCAGACGTGTGATATAAATAACATGAGAAGGGCTGCACAAATCCCCCCCCCCCTCTCCCTTTCAGTTTCTAGAGGCATACATTAAAATGTTAATCAGTTTATAGGTTTTAGATAAATTCCAGTTTGAGAAGTTTTTTTTTGGTAGATTCTCATCTGATCCCTAATCGAACTTCAAGAGATTTTCAGCCGGCTTAGATTCCATTTTTTTGATTAGCTTATTTCGTTTCTCTGATCGTTCCCTTATTCTTACTTTGCTTTACTCAACTTCACAAAAGTTTCTTATTAGTGGACGTCCCTTAATGTTTTCCTTGTGAATAGATAATGAGACTGGATTAGTCGTCGGAATTATTGGTGCTGATGACTCATGGTTTCTTCATTGTAGAGGAGTCTGAAACCGACAGTGAAGAGTCAGATGTGAGTGGATCTGATGGTTCCTGGATTTCATGGTTCTGCAATTTGCGGGGAAACGAATTCTTCTGTGAGGTTGACGATGATTACATCCAAGATGATTTCAACCTTTGTGGATTGAGCAGTCAAGTTCCGTATTATGATTATGCACTAGACCTTATTTTGGATGTTGAATCTTCTCATGGTAAGTTGCAACTCCGTCAATTTCCATGGGTGTCTGATGATTAAATTGAAGGTGTAAAAGGTTGCTCGCATGTTGTGTTTGATGGAGAGCGGGGGGGAGTCTTTGTAGTGAATTACAATATGAGAGCGAGTCTCTTCGTGTACTCTTTAACTGATATTGACATTAGAGAGGAAGTGCTCAATCTTATTTTGCGTAGTAAAGAAAAAGATATTCGTCTTGTGAAGTAAAAAAGATTAAATGATTCCGCTGGAATGTGTACTGGAGTCAGATGACAGAACAGTAAAAAGGATATTGTAAGTCCAGGTTTTCCCCTCTCCTCCTTGGCAAAAACATTGGCAAATGTACTGTTTCAAGTGGGAGTGTAGGGATTAGGAAATCTAGTACCCTTCAACTCTCTCCTCCACATTGGCAAATGTGCTGTCCTGGCCCTTGGCAGTACCAGTTTTGCGACAGCTGAGGGAAATGTTAACCTGACTTTACAGCCAAAGAATACCAATAAGAATGCATGAGATAGAGCGGATGACAAAAATACAGTAAAACACGGGAGATAGAATTTTGAAGCGCACCTGCATAGCTAATTTAATAGACGACGGGTATAGAATTTTCTGGTTACTCTTGTATAACAAAAGAGAAGAGAGACATGAGAATCGATTGGCTGCACACTCTGTTCTGACTTACTAATCTAGGCTGACTACAAATGCAAACTCAACAAAACACGCTGATAGTAATGAAGTACTCGTTGCATGCAGAGAGAGATCTTGCTTTCTACCGAATTTTAGCTCTCGCCAATGCAAATCGGGAGGCTCTTCCTTCCTATTGAGCATTGGTCACAGAGATGGAGCTGTTCACATGCATAGAGAGCCAAGTAGGAATGCAATAGGCCTTCTATACATGTTTACAGCTTGCAGAATCTATGTGCTCTACAACTTAACTGAGCTCTCATGTATAGAGCACTCGATTCTTCCGCTTCTCTCAGTTGTGCTGATATTCCTTATTGTAATCCTCGTCGATGCGCGATAGTTTCTTCCCACCATTCTTAGTGCTCTTGGAGTGTGTACTAGCTTTGGTTCTTGTTGATCGCCAGTGTGCCTATCTAGAAAGAATGGTGGGGAGGGGAGCGGAGCGGAGAGAAGAGAGGGTGACAAGAGAGAGAGGAGATGTTGATGAAATTTGAAGTCACGTAATGTCATTGTCAACTATCTCAATAAATACATGGCATTAGTTAGGCGCTGCCGAAGGTCTTCTAGTGTGTAGTTTGTTTAAATTACTAACATGCCTGATTTAGTTGTTTTGCAGTGTTGTGAGATTTGTTTTTTCTTATCTTCTGGTTATTGTCCGTATAATATTGTTTAGGTGATATGTTCACAGAGGAGCAAAATGAGTTGATCGAATCTGCAGCAGAAATGCTTTATGGCCTTATTCATGTCCGCTACATCTTGACTAGTAAAGGAATGGCTGCAATGGTGATTGTTTCTTCTTTATGGTTTATTTGCCATCTTTTTTCCAAAGATTCTTTCCCTCCTATATTTTTACCTAGTTCAGCAAATTTCTGATGTATAATATGTTACATGCTTTGGCAGCTGGAGAAATTCAAAAACTATGATTTCGGTCGTTGCCCAAGGGTTTATTGCGCCGGGCAACCTTGTCTTCCTCTTGGTCAATCAGACATTCCGCGATCAAGCACTGTGAAGATCTACTGCCCAAGGTGTGAAGACGTCTATTACCCGAGATCTAAATACCAAGGCAGTATCCTTATAGCCATTTAGGCTGGAGTTCTTTTATCACTTTTAATTGTCTCTTGTCAGTACCCGTTAATCTTGCTGTCCCATCCTTGCTGATTCTGTGAGTATGCTTTTGTATTCTATTAATTGCTGGTTTCTTGATTTTCGAGATCTGGAAGGATCTCATGCCATTTGATCCTAGAATTATGGCTTGATTGTTAGTTCTCTAAGCATAGAGCAGGTCTAGGATTATTTGCCTACCTAATTCTTAATGACTACTTTCTTAAAAAGGATACTAGTTCAACACACAGTAGATTGGCTGTGTAATTGTCTACTGGAGTTTCTATAGAGGTTGTTTAGAGCTTTGACTTGGAGGTGCTATACCTGTCTTTTTGTTTCTTTTCTTTTCTCGATTGAGTTAGATTGTAGGGGGATTAGAGCCTTGGTACTCCGTATTTGTTTATAGGATAATAAGAAGTGGTCACCTAGTTTCCTTCCAACTTAGACATGCTCTATTTGGTAGTAGGGGGTGAAAGATATCTCAACCCCGTGAGATAATAATTATTGAGGCTGCAATTGTCAACTATCAGATATTGGGTGCTCTGTTTTTACTCCAATATCGCTTGTTATCCTGACCAGATTCTTGTTGTAATTTTTAAATGTGAGCTCTTATAATGCTACAACACAGCTACCACCTCGAAGTTGCTTTGGCTCTCTCTGATCTGTTTTTTGAGTGTTTTTCCGAAGCGGTTTTTTTATTGAGTTGCTTTATTTTACTGTAATGTGGATCAAACGAGACTATTGCGAAATTGCGTGGTTTTTTTTTTTTTTTTTATCAGGAATTCTTATCAAACTTTGTGAAATTTACTGGCCAGTTTTTTTTTTTTTTGGCGAAGGCGACTGTCCAGTTGCTTGTGAGTAATCCTTTTCCGATTATCATATTGTTGACATTTTGATGTAGGATAAGGTGAATCTTTAATACATACGGAGTATTATGGTTTTCTTGCCTGCTATTGACTTGAGTGAATCAGTTTGTAGCCATATATATGAGTCAAGTGGTTTTCTTCGTATTTCTTGTGAACTTGATGCTGTGTTTATGTGCTTCGTTACTCTTCTTTTGGCTCCGGATTTCCTTAACCCGAAGAAGATGTAGATGGTGCTTATTTCGGAACCACATTTCCTCATCTTTTTCTGATGACATATGGGAATCTTAAGCCAGCACAACCAGCTCGGAGCTATGTCCCAAGGGTATTTGGTTTCAAGATCCACAAGCCTTGACGCTAGCGCCTGAAGCTATGCTGCATCTCTCACAATGACGATAGTAACCGTTTAGCTGTGTTTTTTTCTCTTCCTTTTTTCAGTATATATGCTT
Organism: Spergularia marina; assembly: GCA_963680865.1. Classification (NCBI taxonomy): domain Eukaryota; kingdom Viridiplantae; phylum Streptophyta; class Magnoliopsida; order Caryophyllales; family Caryophyllaceae; genus Spergularia; species Spergularia marina. Next base: position 22,063,148 of record OY804551.1, on the reverse strand, counting down.
CAAATTTTCCTCCCATGGTTCGTAGGAATGCACAAATTGTACTTCTAGGAATCAAGGTTCATGTAAAATGGCTAAGGCCGTCTTTGAAATTGTTGGTATATGTTACAATTTGCATGTAAGTTTATTTACCGAGTTCTGATTGATGAAGTAGCTTCATACTGATCGTCTCTTGTCTGTTTTTTCCACAAGTTCTCGTGGAGGGTGTCACGATTCAGCATCGTGCATCATTTATATTGAATTTCGCTGCATGCTGCAGAATCTGCTGCTCAATTTTGTCAGCTGAGTACCAACTCCGTATCTGCTCAGGCCTCAGGCAACAACACAGGTCATTCTCAGCTTGACTCAGAGATACGATTATATGGCCATTAGATACATTTATTTGCAATACTGATCATGGAATAAGATTTTCTTCGATGTTATTTTTAATTTAATTTTTCGAAGTCATCGAGGTTTCTCAGTCTCGATCTCGAGTGCCGGCCATTTTACACATCCTCTGCAACTTAATCCATGTATATCATTACTACAAATAGCCAGTGATCGAGAATCGGATTATTCTAAACTACAAAACAGGAAATAAGTGGTAGGCACTCCCAAACATTTCTTGAATAATTTCGTCAAACAATATTATCTTGCTAATCGTCATAAAATTGTGTGTTAACCTATAGTAGGTTTTGATTTTTCGCATGATTGTGACTTGCTAATGTCCTACAATGTTAGTATAATTATCCTTTCAAAAAAAATAAATTGTTAGTATTATTAACAAAGATAATGATGCAAGAGTCTCTGCAATTGAACCCTTTATATATTAGTTTGCAACAGTCAACAACACGCACGATTTTGAACTGATCCAAGAAAAATATTGCATGATGATGTCTGATTGTCTCCACGCTAATCTTGTCCCAAATGTAACCCTTCGATAAACCTTATGGTCTTTGCATTAGGCTCTTGATCTTATTGTACTAGATTAGATGCAAGTTGTGTATAGTCTTTTCTTACTCGGAATTTTTTACCGATTGTGCCCTTATAACGGTGCAACCGAGAATTACATCAAGATACAACATGATTTCTCGCTTGTTATAAATTATTTCATGACACCACTAAAGCCATCATCGCTAGTGCACAATCTATGATTATTCTCATCAACTTATTATGTGTCATATCTCGTAGGGGTTAACTATTTGACTGTACATAATATCGATTATCAAAAATACAATATGTAAGCAATACACAAACTATATACTAAACGCAATCCTAAAAATGTACAAATTTGGATCGCAAGTTATCTTAAACTTTATCGTTTCTACACTCTACAATCCACATAACCTCGACCAATACAAATTGTAACAAAAATTACTAAATTCTTACAGTCTTACTGACTCCAAAACCCAAATCTGGATCATCAACTCTTGGAATCTAGCAAAACCCCGAAATCCTCCACGTCATCAACTACACATTAAAACATTTCTTAACCTTCAAGTAGCACGTGTCAGGCAGGTGTTAGTAGATGGCATAACATGTAAATATCAACAAATTTCAGGGGCAATTATGGAAATACTACATCCTTTTTTGCCAATTTGAAAACTTTTTCTCTCTCCAGAATTACCATCAACTGAACGCAGAAAGCGCTGAAATCATCATCTCTTCCCCCTCCAAATAGATAAAAATAAAAATTCAATTATTTCATATTATATCATTTTCAATACTTTATCATAAAAAATAAATTATAAATAAATAATCATATTATTAATTAATTTTTATTCTTATTATCATCAGACATATCCATCAAACCTCAGATTGTTCACAAACCCAAAAAAAAAAAAAAAAAAAAAACCCAGAAAGATAAATATAGATAGACAGATAAACCAAGAAAAAAAATACAGAAAAGAGAGAATTTTTTTCGAAAAATTCGAAAGATTGAAACTTTTTTTCATATTTCGTATCCAAATCGATAAAAAAGGGGTGGGATTTTTTATTTTGGGATTTTTAGTGTTAAATTTGGTAGAAAGTTTGAAACTTTATGTTAAAAAATTTTGATGCGTGAATAAGAAGTTTATTTTATTTCTGGGTTGATTTCATATGTAAATGCATCAGAAGAAATCTGAAGTTCAGATCGGAAAAGAAAGCAGTGGCATCTCTTCCGATTTTAACCCAAGTCCACCCCTTTTATTTCCATCGTTAATCACCCAAAAACACCCTAATTACCACCATAATCACAATCATAATCACCCTTTTCTCCATAATTTAGCATCAAACCCACCTCTAATCCCACAATTTGACCCTAATTCTAGAGTTTTGAATCTTACCCATGTTCAAAATGAGCAGAATTTCGGGTCAAATTCAACTCCACATAAGAGGCCATTGATGAACCCAACACCTTCTTCTTTGGTAAAGTCACCAACTTTGCCAACTTCTTTAGCAAGCTACCCTTTTTCAGCAACACCCACATCGAATTTGAAGGCTTTTAAATTGTATTATTCAAGGTGTCCATCATCTTTGTTGTTAGTGTTTTCGACAGCGAAAACGGCAGCGTTTAGGGTGATTAGAAGGTTGAGACATTTGCGGAGGCTTAGGGTACATTTACGTTTGTTGTTGTTGCTTGCTTTGCCATTTTTTTACTTTTTAGTTTCTCACCCAAGTCACTCTTTTATCCTTGATTTTTTATCTGCATTTGCATTTTCAGCTGCCCTTTTATTTTCTCTTAATCTTGCACTTCCTAGGTTGCCATCTATTAGGGTGTTTTTGAACCGTTCGTTTCATTTCCCAATCAAGCTGAAATCTAGGGGGTGTGCTGGGGGGGTGTCTAGGCCTTTGCCTGTGTTTTGGTCAATCGGGTCGAGGCCGAAAGTAGAGAAGAAGGTGAGTTCAGGGTGTTTGGTGCAGGTTTATAGCAATGGGGATGTGTATGAGGGGGAATTTCACAAGGGGAAATGTTCAGGAAGTGGGGTGTATTATTATTACATGAGTGGGAGGTATGAAGGGGATTGGGTTGATGGGAAATATGATGGTTATGGTGTAGAAACATGGGCACGAGGTAGTCGATATCGTGGCCAATATAGGCAAGGTCTTAGGCATGGTTTTGGTGTGTATAGGTTTTATACAGGAGATGTGTATGCTGGGGAATGGTCTAATGGACAAAGTCATGGTTGTGGGATTCATACTTGCGAGGATGGGAGTCGTTATGTTGGCGAATTCAAATGGGGTGTTAAGCATGGGCTTGGTCACTACCATTTTAGGTAAACTCATGAATTCCTCATGTTTTTTTTTTTTTTTTTTGCTCTTGTTTTGCTTATCTAATGAGTAATGAGGATGTGGCTTGCTGTGTATGCTATATAGTTGTTGTCCAATTATATGTTTATGGGCTTTGTCGATGATAACGTCGTGTTTTGTCATGCTTGATACATGTTGGTTGCTCATTTGTCCTGATTCTTAATTATTAGGATTATTAGGTGGTTTTCTAGGTTTCGTGATTTTGAGATAACGTTGTTGAGTGCAGATATCTATAACAAGCATGATCTACTCTTATTAGGGTTGTGTTGTATTTAGTATTTTTGTTTATGCAATGAGGGATATATGAAAAGTTTCACCAAATATTTGGGAATTGTTGTGGATTTCGGCATTAAAAAGAGACGGATGTTTCCTCGGTTGTTTAAGTACCGTAAACACCATGTTCAAGGGTGAAGGCCGACAGAATGGTTTTAGTTTTATGGTTATATGTTACAGATTTTGTTACTATGCAATTGAAGATTGGAAGAATGGGATCTCCTCAAATTCCAAGTCAATATGTCGTTCAGATCACGAAATATCCCAAGCCGTAAGATAGATCAAAGAACTATCATGGCACATAGGATAGTGATGATGAAAGCTTAAGTTACCTTTTGACAGACTGATTTAAAATGTATTCTAAACATACAAAGTTTAGTGCAAGATAGTGTGATATATTGTACTGAGTGTCCTTATTAGGATGTCAGCTTCGATGCCCGCATTTCCCCAGTGCTCTAAATGAGTTCTGGCTTAGGTGGGTAAGAGATGTCAAATGTACACTGTCGTAAGCCTCTTATTATATCATAGCGAGCTTGTTTCCAGTAGACCCTGCCCTTGAGTAGTAGAAGCTAAAATTTTGGCAGATAGTAGTCAAGCACAAACATGGCTTTCAAGAAACATTCGGTAGCCATGGCAGGGAGATTAAGAGTTCATGTGAGGTTTGCTGAGAGCTCATGCTTTCACTACTCAGTTGGAGCTAGAGATCAGAACTCATTTGGTAAGATCGCGAGCACTGGTTTGACAAGGGAGGTCTACATATCCTGCAGACATAATCCGTGTTATTGTTTGTGGAAAGTTTTGAATAAATCCAATTGTAAATGAGAGACTTGTCTTCTCTTTGACTAGGAAACAGTGGAATTTATTCAGTTTCTATGACCAGAAGAGCATATGTTCCTATAGACTCTAGTCATTGATCTCATGGTGCTGAGAAATAGTAGTATGAGTGCAATGGAGTTAGTGCTGTGTGCAGTGTGACTTAGTTCAGTATTGCTCTATTTATGCTTTTTCTGGCTTTTGTTCGTACAATCTTAGTTTAAGGAGGCGCGAGGCGCAACGAGGCGCTGGGGGGCCATTGCGATGAGGCGCGAGGCGTGAGGCGAAGGCACACGCCTCATGCACACGAGGCGCACTCATTTAGCAAACAAAATTCTATTATTCAAAACCATATTTGCAGAAACTAACCCCTTTTTTGGTATTACAAAGGGCCAATGGATAAAGAAGTACAAACAAGGGATTAAGGAGCAAAGGGAAGGGTAGAAATAAGGTTACAAGAGAAAGAAAATTTGAAATCGCACAGTTGTGCGCCTCGCGTGCGCCTCAGAGCCTGCGCCTCGGGTGCTTCATGCACACTTTTGCGCCTCAAACTTCTAAGGCGATCTGGCCTGCGCCTCAGGCGCGCTTTTTTAAACTAAGCGTACAATAGTTTAAAACTACTGTATTAGGGAGTTTGTAACTATAAGACTAGAAACTACTGAGTTGGAGGGTCTCAACTCTCAATTGCTACATTTTTATGGGGGCTTATACTTGGCCGCTTTACCTGTCAAATGCCCAGGAAACAAAACTAAGCACTAGTGTAAGCTGTTCAACGATTACAAAGTTTTATCTCTTTACATACGATGTTACCATTCACTCACCTGCCATTGTGACTTTACCGGTTGTCTTACTAATCTCTCATGTAGTTAGATAATTAATAGATGTGAAGGAGCGTTATGAGAACACTGTGGTTTTTATGGCAAATTTTTGCTCTATCATCAGTATATGGCCTTTAAGATAAATTCTAGAATTCTGATGGTGGTACAGTAGCTACCATCTATATAGTTTTCTGTGATGTTGAGCCATTGTTTCCAGAACTTACATGTTCGCGTTGAGGGTTTCCTACAAAATTTGGTGACATATTTTGTGTAAGTTGATGTCCTTTAATGGAGTGATGTTGTGACTTCTGTGCAAATACTCTTAAATATGTTGACTTTCATATGACCATCTACATGTTTTGTTGTTCAGGAATGGGGACACATTTTCTGGAGAATATTTCGCCGACAAAATGCATGGATTTGGGGTCTATAAATTTGCGAATGCACATAGATACGAAGGAGCATGGCATGAGGGTAGAAGGCAAGGGCTTGGGATGTACACTTTCAGAAGTGGAGAAACTCAAGCAGGTCATTGGAATAATGGAATACTTGATGTTCCTAGTACACAAAGTGCCACGTTTCCTGTATCGCCTGTTGCTGTTAATCATTCTAAAGTCCTCAATGCTGTCCAGGTAAGCTAATTATTTGGATTACAGAAGCTTAGATTTGAACTTTTTTTTAATTAATTGGACTTGTGGGTTATGTGGTGTCAAGGATATTACATGTTACCGTGAATGAGTATTGGTGGCAATTGAGTAACTTTATGTACTTGTCTAGATCTTTCCTACTCCATTAAGGCATAAACAGTTACATAAGCATGACCAGAGTTGTCATTTTCTCCCTGTCCTGAGTTGTTAATTCTGTGTCTAGCTTTGTATCGCTCACTTATGTTCCATGGCTCGTATGATTTACTTCTGGGTTTATATTTTCCCTTGATTTATACCAAAGTTTCTCTTTCTTTAAACTTTGTGAGTGAAGGGCCACGATCTCTATATTTGGATAAAAAAAATGGTTTGATCAGATGCATCCAGTTGATGTGAGAGTCTGACTGATATGCCAGACTCGAGTTACAAACTATCTTTTTCTTGTGGAGTTGTGGACCCGTTTGAAACCCTGCTTCTTGTTCTTTGCCAGAGAGGGGGTGGTCTACAGGGTCATAGGAATTGTAATTTGTAACAAAGGAAAGCGGAGAACATTTCAGTATTCCCTCTCGAATCACTATCTCTTGAAACCCTTCAGTGTCTGTTTGGCTGCGGTTTCACATTTTACTAGTTTCAAGTTTTAGCTGCTTATGCCCGGCCTTTCATGTATTCCAAAACTCTCATTTTGATGTCACGGAGAAAGTTTCCCCGTTTTTCTAGTTTTGCTTGTTTGTTACTGCTTATGGGTATGATGGGTTAGTCTCTGGTCTGCCCTTGTGTGTAAGTTAACATGTTTCAGTCTTGCGCCCATATTTAGAAAGAACATTATCCTGGTTGTCCCAGGGGGCTTTATGAATCAGAGAGGGATTTGGGGTAGAGAAAGTGCTTTATTAAAGAACTCATTTTTTTTTTCAGAACTGTTCCTGTCAAGTCAAGTTAAGGTTGTGAATAAGTAATGCTCTCGGTGAAATTACGATTTGTTGTTTCTGGTTGAGCTGACAGTTTTTCGGTTTTGTTGTATGTAATTTAGGAAGCAGTTGAGCTGACAGTTTTTTGGTTTTGTTCTATGTAATTTAGGAAGCAAGACGGGCTGCTGAGAAAGCCTATGATGTCGCCAAGGTTGACGAAAGAGTAAATAGAGCTGTGGCTGCAGCTAACCGAGCAGCCAATGCTGCCAGAGTTGCAGCTGTTAAAGCTGTCCAGAAACAAATGCACCATGACGCCAAGCACGACCAAATGCCAATTCCTATGCTATGACAGCACACATTGCGGAGTCAGCATTAACTTCTCAGTGATTCTAGAATGGGAGATATACAGTTCAGTGAGTCATTCTCAGACCGATAACATCCTTATTTTACTCTATAATCGGGTTTTGCACTTAGCTTTCACACTTCGAGAGGGTTCAAAACATCACTGGAATGAGAAAGCATTCCTGGTGCTGACATTCATGTGTTTACTACCCATTTTGTAGCTTCCTCTTTAGTTTGCGACTGAGGGGAGAAGATGGGTCGCTTAGTTTTGGTTTTAGATTCAGTCTGTGTAAAAATGTGCTTAGTCCTATGTAATAGAAGCTGGTCATAGGTTAAAAACCTTAATCCAGCCAGTGTTGTATCATTGTGAATTTATCTTTGAAATGAAAATCTAGAAGCATTTCATGTATTCACTTGTCTTCAATCCACGAATGCAGTACAGAGTGAAACGTTGCTGGATCGTGTGGTTCTTGATTAGCAGCAGAATAGCTATTGTCTGGCTAACAAATTAACAATGCTTTTGTTCCTCCCGTCTAGATTGCAGTGAACTACTTTGAATCGATACAATATGAAACGATGTTGGTCAATTCGAATATAGCTGGGTAATTTGGCATTCATCTCTGTTCACCAGCAGTGGACAGATCACAGACGCAGTAGTTTCATTGAAATCTTTACGCTTGGTTAGAACTTAGACGACAGTATAGTAGTTTCATTGAAATCTCTACGCTTGGTTAGAACTTAAGACGGCGAGACAAAGCCAAATCAGACGTTTGACACTGAGAGTGGCTGGGAAATTTGGCACTATTCTCGGTTCACCAGCAGCACATGAGGATGTATGCAGGTATAGTTTCATTGCAATGTTTACGCTTTGTTATCACGCCAACAAAAATTCTATTATAATTGTCAGTATTTGATAATTAGGATAATGAACGAAATCGGGACCATTAAATTAGCATAAGATTAATTTCAGCCATATGATTTTTCTTAACTATGGTTAAAAAAAGTTCATATAATATACCTTACCACACCGGATTACAAACTATAATAATTTTTTATGTACTCAAAATATTTTTTCCTTAATTAACTTAATTTTGTCTATCAGTTTTTGTATATGAAATATTTTATTTTTTAAGTATAGTCTTAAAAAAAATACTTGCTCATCTAGTCATCCCCATCAATTTCTATCTCCTCCCCCTTCCTCATCCACGGCTTCACCCAGCACACGCTTGCACCACCGCAGTGAGCCCCCGTGCTTCACCATCATCGGCGCCGGCGAACATCGCATATATGAACGGTAAATGCCGCCGGCCATGCCCCCCACCTCTTTCCCATTTTTTTTCCGAATCGGTGCACGACGACATTAAAGGGCTCCAAGTCCGGAGAAGAGCATCAAGGGCGGCGAACGTGGGGGCTTCGATGACGGTGACTTTTTTTATTGACCCAAAATTAAATGAGTGGGCGGCCGCGGATAAATGGAGAGAGAAACGCATACAGAAGGAAATGGACGGTCTGGCTAAGACGGCGACCGCGAGTATGGTGGTGATGGAGGCGGCGGCTGGTAAGGCGTAAAGGTGGTTGCAGGGGTGGTGAAGGCTTGGGTTGTGCGTGTGTGTGGGTAGGCGATGCGGAGGTGGAGGCTTGGGTTGTACGTGTGTGTAGGGTGGCTGGTGTTAGATTTTTTTTTTTTTTTTTTTTTTTGTCAATTTTCTCCCCCATCTCCAGGAATATATATTTTAACAAATCTAAGTTAATATTTTAAAAGATTATGTAATATTTTATATTATTATTTAATTATTAACTATAGTTAAATCTTATCTTAATTGTCAAATATTGACAATCACCATAAAATCATCGTCACGCCAGACACCAAATCAGAGGTTCGACAAAAAAAGAATCAGAGGCAGTATCAAATAAACACTACCCAAATAAAAGATATCAATTCTACAATAGCTATCAAGCTATGGTAGCCATTGGATATATTTGACATAAAAAAAATCAATTAAAAAAAATTACCCCACTCTTTTCTCTCTCCCCCCCCCCCCTCCTCCACCCGACCCACCCTTTCTTTATCATCGCTCTCGCTCCCCAGCTGTCTAGACTGCCTAATGCCGGCGGCCTTGCTATCTCCCACCGTGATCATCTCTTTAACACCTCATCCATTTTCAATTCTTCCACGTTTCTCTCACTTTACATTAGTTGGGGAAGTGGGATGCGGCAACGACAACGAGGGGCCGCGATATTGGAGCATGCGGCGGAAACCACGTGAGGGAGGCGGCAGCGCTTCTATTGGTCGAAGATGAGAGGGAAAATCTGGGAGGGAGGATGAGATAAAAGGGGCTCGTGGACCCTCTAACGTGTGGCGGCAGAGCAAAGGATGGGCGGCGTGGCTTAGGAGGCAATAGGGCAAGTGTGTTGGTGGCGGAAGCGGCTGGTAATGTGGTGTTCATATTAGGTGGTGGCCGGTAGGATAGTGCATGGCGGCGGAAGGGGTGGTGGGGAAGGGGAGAGGAGAGAGAAAATTGAGGGGTTTGTTTTTTCTGTAAATGAATAATTTTTAATAATAATTTTTAATTTTATGTTTCAGTCAAACCATTGAGGGTTGAGATTGATCCATTCAAAATGAAAGGTTAGATTTGCTCCTCTTACAGAGGCTACCGAGCTTTGGTAGCTATTATAAAATCACTCAATAAAAGAGGGAATAACAACACACAACTCTTTAGAGCATTTTTGAGCCTTTCTTTCAAAGAATCATAGCAAACAAAGCAATACTTGCAGGACCCTTGGGCAATAAATCAACCAGTGGCCACTGGCCAATAGGTTCTCGACTTATCGATGTAGAACTAGGCTAGTGTCGTTGAAAAAGGTTCAACCACAAAAGGTTCAAAGGAACACTAAGAATCAACACAACTTATAGGGCTAACCACAATGGTAGCACATCACCGGTTGCAACTAGCAGCCAAAGTAGATCGATAAACCACCAAACTTAATAACTGGATTGAAATAAATACGGAAGCCATTAAATCCGAGTCCAATGATTTAAACTTCTAGCAAACAAAATCTCTTCCAGAGGTTCAAAAGGATAATCAAACGTACATGTTTCGTTAACCATAGTACAAAAACTCTACTTGTTTGATGGAAATAAGAGCTATGATGATCTATGACTCGGTCTGGTCCCTCAAACGCCTGATGGTACTCCTGACTGTCACTGCACTGGCGGTGCTGCAACATATGAACAGATAGGGTTAGTAAATAGGCAACAATACCTCTTAACTTACTAATCGAAAAAGAATAACAAGTAAACGAAATTACAGAAAGGAACAGAGCATTACTTCAAAGTGTAAGCGCCACCAGCCTTGACCTTTCCACAGTCCTTGCATCCCCAGATTCCAACTGCCTGTCTCTTCACGGCGTACTGCAACATTAACGATATTAATGTCAGAAATCAAACACCATGAATAATTTATGGAAGCCAAATGAAACTATCAGCAGAAGAGAAGCAGTACCTTTCCGCAGAACTCACAGAAGTACTTGCTGTGCTGGGACACTTCCATCTTCTTGATCTGCTTACGAAGACTGGCACCATAACGGGTTCCTGTACAGCTTACAGGTTAGTGCTTGCTCAACATTTCTAAACGAACAAATCCAAACAGATCAAACAATATAACATCACTGCAAATAAAACAGTATACATATCAACTATCATCACTCAAAGTCTTTAACCATGTAAGCCTTTTAAGTATGTAAGCTATCAGAACTTCTGAATAAATGCGTATTCGAACTACTATGATCAAACAAATTCATACGCTGACATGAGTTAATATAATTAGACCAACCCAGTTTGTAAACAGCAAAATCTCATGAATCAAAAAATCTCATCGGAAAGCATACACCAGTTATTGATTAGATAGACTGAATTGAACAATGATAACTCACCGTATTTCCCGACAATTCCGACCTTCTTGGTTCTCTTGGCCTGCAAATAACCATCAGGAATACAAACAGTTAGAAGTGATTGCACCAAGATATCATACAAACATGAGTAAGACAAGCAGAATCCAATAACATCTACAACACTCAACAAATCACGTTCACCTTTCTACTTCATAAAATGTATCTTATATATGCCATCTTCCAAATTTCCAGGCTAACACTAATATTACAAAACCAAAGTAAGCTGTCCTAAAAGTCTGGTGTCCTTTAAATTACAAAAAACAAAGATAGACACCATGAAGCATGAATTTTGCATCCATCTACAATGCAAATTACCCAAAAGATCGACCAAACACCCCCCTAAACATGAACAATGTCAATACGATGCATAGACAACAATCGTTAAAAACAACACATTGCAAATATTAAAAAACCGATGGAAACTGTGTAAAAGGACAAGATTGACATCATCGAGTATGAACATTTCATCCATCTACAATGCAAATTACCCAAAAGATCGACCAAGCACCCCCCTAAACCTAAACAATGTCGATACGATAAATAGACGACAATCGTTGAAACCACAAAATTGCGAATATTACAAATCCGATGGAAACTGTGTAAATGGACAAGATAGACATCATCAGGCATGAATGCTTCACCCTTCTAAGTTGAAATTTACACAAAACATCAACCCTAAACCTAAACAATATCGATACGATACATAAATGACACTCGTTCACACCGCAACTTTGTTGTTGCGTATCAAATAAGATTCCAGCCAATCAAGATAAATTAATGACCTTTTTATATCACACGCAAACACCACTAAAACCCTAATCATCTCTTCATTTAAAAACGACGAAAAATATCACAGCGTCATCAAAATCAAAACTTCCACAACAATCCTGACCTAGATGTAAATCAAACGTATTCAACAAGCTACAACATGAATAACAAAACCAATAAATACCCCAAACATCATAGAATCTAAACACTGAAAATTTACTACATGATATTACCCTAAACTGCTCCAGATTCGATAAAAAAAAACATAGAACGAAAACAAAATCATCAACATAACATAAATCTGACCAAAAAAAATCAACCATACCATAGAAAAAAAAAATCACATCAAAAAAACAATGCGCATATCACATAATAACTTCATCAGAACGATTCATGAGAGGTTACAACGAAAAAGGAGTACAGATTACGCAATCGAATGATGAAGAGGAAGAGAAATGAAGGAGAGAGAAAATACCATTCCGAGGGGTGAGGTTGGTTCGAGGGCGGCGGAAGGTTGAAGATGAGAGAGAGAATTGCAAAGGAGAAAGGAAGAGCTGTATTAGGGTTTTATACGGAGAAATGCAAAGGAGAAAGGAAAAAGATACCTAGGGTTTACTTTGGGCTGGGCTGGGCCTTTCTTTACAGTTTTACTATTTTTGCTTCTTTTGTTTGGCCCGTCTTTTTGGCCCAATTTCTTTTCATTTTCTCGTTTTTGTATTGTTCTTTTTTTTTCACCTAAAAAAAATAATAGAGTAAAAAATAATCGAAACAAAAAAAAAAAAAAAATTACAGAGTATGATTTTAGGTAAACAAATAAAAAAGATTAGTAGTGTCATAAAAATAGGAAGAAAAGTTAGGTGGACTTTGAGTTCCAAATGTGCTGATATGACCGTCAAGTTAAGACAATATTAGTTTGAGTCGATTGCCATAATAAGGTAGGTGGACTTTGATTTGCGAATGTGATAGTTATAATATTTTCGGAGGTGTTTAAGTTGATATTGGTTCAAGTCGATTGTCAATTAAAAGTAAGATGGACTTTGATTACCAAAGGCAGTGGTTAGAAATAGATTTTTCGAGTTGATTTATTGCGTTTGTTAGAGTTAAATAGTTTTAGTTTTAATTTTTAACCATCATGCCAAACATGAACAAATAAAATTAAGCAATAAATTGATTTGTTTACTTTTAATTTTTATTTTATTTTGGTTGCTTAGTTTGATTTGATCAATGGTGAACCACCAATGATAAAGTGTGGTGAATTGAAAAGAATATCATTAACGCGGCAAAATTGGATCAAAGACAATTATTAGTCAAAAACTCAAAATACCCACCGATCCCCCCAATTCATCATCAATGATTTTCTGATCAAGCTTGTACGTGAAGCTACACGCCACCCGCCACGATGATGATGCTGGTGAACTGCTCCAACTGCCGCACCCCTCTCCAGCTCCCACCCGGCGCCCCCGCCATCCGCTGCGCCGTCTGCCAAGCCGTCACCCAGCTCGCCGATCCACGCGCCACCCCTCCACCTCCTCACCATCATTCTTCCATCGATTCCCACGCGCCTGTGCCTTCCCCTTATGCGCACGCGCCTCCTGGACCACCGCCCAGCCCTCACGGCCGTAAAAAGGCGGTGATTTGCGGTATATCGTATAAATTCTCCAGGCATGAGCTGAAGGGGTGTATCAATGACGCTAAGTGTATGCGTTATTTGTTGATTAATAAGTTCCATTTCCCCTCTGATTCCATCCTCATGCTCACTGGTATTCCTTTTTTTCTCTCTCCTCTTTTTTTTTTTAAATTAGGATTAGGGTTTATTTTTATTTTTTTTGATGGTTGGCTATTATGTAATTTGATCATTCAAATTGTTTGATTTTGTATTAGTATGTATGTTTGAAGTGATTATCATTATGTTAATTGAGTAAATCTGGATTTGTGAAGTGATCCCTTGTTGAATTAATGAATTTTGTGACGATTTTTCGAGTTAGCGGTACCTTGATGATTCAACATATTGTTGTTGATCATATTGTTGTTAGTTTGTCCAATTTGGTAGATGTTGATGTAGGCAAGACTCAGGCTTTTAGGTAAATGACATGAATACAGTGAGACAAAGGGCTGGCTTGGTTAGGGTTTTGTTTGAATTCGGCTTTATTTCAGTTGTATTAGAGCCGGAGCTTTATGTAGTAGTGGCGGGTAATCGGGTATGGGGTTTGTGAGTCGGTATGTGAGTTTGAAGCTAATGTTATCTAGGCATGTAGGATAAAGGTGGTATTCTGAACAAGGACGAGAGAAGTTCGTAATGATGGCTTTTTTTTACTAGAGGTTAGAGTTTTGTGCTATGGTAATATGGTTTATCACACTATAGGGAATGTGCCTATGTGATAGTTGAAGTTAGGTTGTGGCTTGATGATATTTTCTTGGGAGAGTAAGAGGTGCCATTCCCATGTCGGGCTAGCTTGATTTGTGGGTAGCATTAATGGAATAATAGGGAAAAGCGTATGGATGCATTACATCAGTTTTCTATCAGCTTGGAGACTGCTAGTGCTTAGATGTCGAAGAAAGGAGGAGACTTTTCTTTTACTATCAGCTATTCAGCAGAACGGGAGCCTTGGCGCAATGGCGCACCAGTTAACGCTAGGTCATGTGTTCAAGTCCTGGGAGCAGCCTCTTGTCCGAAAATGACAAGGGAAGGCTTGCCCCCTATACCCTTGTGGTGGGACCCTTCCCCAGACACTCGCCTTGCGGGGACGCCAATGTGCACCCGGCTGCCCTTTTTTTTTAATATAAATGAAGGATCAATAAGCTAGTCTATCGTCATTAGCATGGGTATTCCGTCAAAATAACCTGCTTTCTTACCATATTATATTGTTTGTAAATTTCATTTCTAAGGAGTAATTATTTGTCCAATAGTGTACTAATGGTACTCTTATAACTAATCACTACTGAACTTATGTACCTACCAATTTTGCGTTGTTAGACCTCGTGTCACAATTAATTCTTTACTTTCGTTTATTTGCAATAGTAGCGGTGGGAGTGTTTAGATGCTGGATGAATTGTCCTAGAGTGGTGATTCGAAGGTTTCTTTTTTTTCCTTGTTTGTGCTGCTCTTGCTGTAGTTTGGGCATCATTATGTCTTATTTTGTCATAGTTTATCTGTGACATACATGGATTTCATTTCATGGCTGCTGGAAATTTTCTGTTAGATATCCCAAATTAGAAAAAGCTTCTTAGATGTTCATATCTACTGATTGGTTTGAAATAGTTATTAAAGTTTTGTAATTCTACATCAACCACTATCAACTACTATGAATTATAGGTTATGATAATTTTGCACAAGGAAGTTCTATACAGTTTGGCTTCGACATGTCTTTAGAATTTTGACCCCTGCTCTGCAAAAGTTGAAATGGAGGAAATAGAATTTACATTAAATGTAACACTTGGATGGTACAAATAGAAACTTGTAAGTGATATACTGTATTGGTGAAGTGAACCAAGTGATTAACTCAACAATCAAGTTGAATTGGGCGAACCTCCAGTACCCTGCATCTTTTCGTAGTTTGCTGAGTGGAAATGTTCGGCATGAATGAGAAAATTTATGAACTTTAAGTCTTCAGTGTAGAACAAATTCTTTTAGAGAGTGTTTGGATAAAAGGATTTCATTCTCAAATTCAAATTTGACTCCAAGCCCATGTTTAGGAGCTCAAGAAATTGAGAATTTGGATTTGTATTAAATCCCTTGGAATTTGATTGAAATTCTTTCTAGTGTGAAACAAATGACATCTTATTAGCCCTCAATTTGAAATCCTACCCTTTCCCAGACATTGGATTTAAATTTGAATTCCACATTCTCAAATGATAGAATTCAAATGATTACAAATTTCCAAATTCTTGTTTTCAAACGCTACCTTAGTTGATTCACTTGACTGCCAGTGATTTAGAATTGAAGGTGGCATTCTGGGTTTAAAATTTTTTGCATATCAACTGTAATTTTAATTGTGTGAAAAAGTATCTCAGATCTATTAATGCCGAGCTTGTTCTTTGTACATCCAGAAGAGGAAACTGATCCATACAGGATTCCCAATAAACACAACATACGAATGGCACTGTACTGGCTTGTAAATGGCTGTCAACCAGGAGATTCGCTGGTCTTTCACTATTCTGGCCATGGTTCTCGGCAAAGGAATTATAATGGGGATGAAATTGATGGATATGACGAAACTATATGCCCTTTGGACTTTGAAACACAAGGAATGATTGTTGACGATGAAATAAATGCTTCTATTGTTAGACCTCTTCCACGTGGGGTCAAGCTTCATGCAATAGTAGATGCATGTCACAGTGGCACAGTGCTTGACTTACCATTTCTTTGCAGAATGAGCAGGTTAGATTTTGTTTCCATAATGATGCTTTCATTGCATGTCATCCAGTTTTTAGTAATGATGACTGTTTGATGGGCAAACGGTGGTCACTGAATGGATTTAGAAATTTATGATAAGATTTGCGAAGTTGTGTTGAAGCGTCTTAGTTTTATCTTCTTTCTTTTGCTTTACTTTGTTGCAATAGTCTTGCTCAATATTTAGTTTCTTTCAAGCAGTAGTGGGCAGTATGTCTGGGAAGATCATCGTCCTCGGTCAGGCATATGGAAAGGCTCCAATGGTGGAGAAGTCATCTCCTTTAGTGGTTGCGATGATAACCAAACTTCGGCAGATACAGCTGTAAGATCGACCTTGATGTTCCCTTCAACTTTTTCAAACTTCGGTTGACTTGGTAACATCACATCCAAAAGTTTTATTTCCCCTTGTGCAGGCTCTTTCTAAGATTACTTCAACAGGGGCAATGACTTTCTGTTTCATTCAAGCTATTGAGCGAGGACAAGCAAGCACTTATGGTAGCATGCTAACTTCCATGCGTTCAGCTCTGCGTAGTGTGGGTGGGGGTGGAGGTGGTGTTGGTGGAGGTTTAGGAGGAGGAATTGTTACATCACTTTTGACTATGTTGGTGGATGGAGGTAGCGCGAGTGGGGGACTGACACAGGTACTACTTTCATGCTGCAAACTGTTTTGTGTTATGCTTTGCTCTGTGGTTGTTTTGATATCCATTAGATACCCAACAAACATTTAACAGTAGCTTGAGGTTTCGTGCTGGTAACAAACATTTACTTTTTTGTTGTTTACTGAACAAATAAATGATGAAAGTCCTTGATATATCGGAGTGACTACCATTACATTTTAGCATGTCCTCACAGTAGGACCTAATTAAGTGATTACATCGGTTCTGCAGGATGTAATGTCCCTAGATTTCACATTATGTTGGTGAATTCCATCGCCTAGGAAACGATGATGTCTCCCTTATGCTTAGATTTCGTATATGAGTATAACAATTAGTGAGCCGGGGTATGCAACCTCTGAGACTCCCAGTGACTCAGACTGATGGACTTAAGGTCGGACTTCTCTGACAAGTCATGTGTTAGTGTAAGAATAGCTTTGAAGATAGGATAGGATGAACATAGTAGCTGACCTAAGAAAGAAGGGATGAACACAGTAGCACATGTCGAAACAAAAATGAAAACATCTAAAGTGGTAGAAAGAGCTCTCTTTTTTGGGCCTGTCTGTTGTTGTTATTTGTTAATTCATCTGAAAGGCTCTCAATTTATTTTATGGTGAATGCAAAGTTTTGGGTGACTCTTATCCCTACGAATTAAATTCATCTCTGATCTATCACTGTGTTGTTTATCTACAGGAACCACAGTTGACTGCTTGCGAGCCATTTGACGTGTACCAAAAACCCTTCTCTTTATGAGGTTCTCTCTATCAGGCTTAGAGATCGACTATGGGTCTGTACTTGTCGAGTTTTATAGTGGCTTTTCCTGGCCAATTGCATTTCTGCGCCTCTTCTGCTCTCTGTTAGCATGGAGTTGATGCACCATTCTTTTGTTGTGTTTCGGATCAACATTTGTATTTAGAGCCTCCTGATTTATTGTACATGGTACTTTACTCATCATGAGAGCTTGTTTAGGCATATGAGTATTCATGTATTGACAAATAGAGCAAATAAACCGTAAATACTCCTTTGTGAAGTACATTGTAAATATTGCGAATGTTGGCTTGTTAATTACAAATCGTGGACTCAATCGGGCCTGAAATATAATTGAGCTTCTTGTTGCATGATTAGAATACTGGATACCAGGGGCGAAGTTGCTCCTAATACTAATGCTTGATCAACTCGTATATGGTTGAAGTCGATGAGATGTGGCCACCTGAAGGTTTATGTTGTGGGAGTTTAGTCACCTGAAGGCTTATGTTGTGGTTAGAATTGTTGTCATTGATCATTGTGCATACTAATATACTGTTGCCATGACCATAAAGCCTATTTTGCATCATAAAAAGTTTTTTTTTTTTTTTTTTTTTTTTTTTGGCTCAAGATTCAAAATTAAATATAGTATTTATTCTGAAAGTTCGATGAAAAGTTCAAAATCTAAAAACATTTTCCGATCTAATACTGGTTTATCTTTGGACTTTCAAGCGTTTCATTTCACCAACTTGGAGTCTACTCAAAGTATTATATTATAGGAGCCGATGTTTGAATGAACAAATATGACTTGAATTTCAATCCATCTAATCTAAACCGATGATATTAGATCTTAACTAAATCGAATTATCAAATCCCCTCTTAATTGATGTGAAAAGAGTGAAAGCTAATAATTACAACTTAACATAATTTAGATTAATCTCTTTTGTCAAAGAGGAATCGAACTAACAAAATCAAACTGAATCTCTGAAAAAAAGAGATAATTATTACGCCATAATGAGACGGTCTTTCCACGACAAAATGAAACGGGGAGAGGCACACCCAGCCCAAAAAAGAAGGCACGTTTCTCCCAAAAGGAAGCTTTAGTAGGTCGGTGTCATCAACATAGGAAGCAAATAAAACATACGACTGAGATTTTCCCAAGTCGTAGGGTATAACGTCACTCCTTTGGCACATGACATCACTTTCTCTCTCCTCCTCCTCCTCGAATAAGAAAACCTCGCCTTTTGACTCTCTCCCTTTTTGCCCCTAACTTTGCTCTTTCTTCTCCAACACACCACCTCACCACATCACTCTCTCTCTCTCTCTCTACCTTTCTCCCTCAAACAACAAACAAACAACACAAAAACCCACCTTTCTCTCTCTACTCCTTTGTTGCGCCATGGTCGTTCCCGCCATTCTCTGCAACTAACTCCCTCTACTTTCTCTCTCCTCCTCCCTCTCTCTCTTCCCTCGCTTCTTCATTCTTTCAGGTAATGATGATTCCTCCTTTTCTGATGAAAATTTGATTACTAGGTCGTTTTTTGGTTGAAAGTTTTTATTTTGATGAATATATGTGTATAAAGATTCGATTTTGGTATTTGGGTATTGATTGTTAATGTGTTTTTGCATGTTATGATTGGATTATTGGAATAATTAGCTTCCTTGGGAAGTTTCTGATGAAATTTTGATTACTTGGTCGTTTTTTTTGGTTGAAAGTTTTGATTTTGATGAATATATGTGTATAAAGTTTTGATTTTGGTATCTGGGTATTGATTGGTATTGTGTTTTTGCATGTCATAATTGGATTATTGGAATAATTAGCTTCCTTTCGAAGTTTCTGATGAAATTTTGATTACTTGGTTGTTTTTTGGTTGAAAGTTTTGATTTTGATGAACACATGTGTGTAAAGATTCGATTTTTTCATCTGGGTATTGATAAAGTGTTGATTTTGGTATTTGGGTATTGATTATTATTGTGTGTTTGCATGTTATTATTGGATTATTGAAATAATTAGCTTCCTTTTGAAGTTTTCATCTTGATGAATTATTCTTTGTTCTGTTATTGAATATGATTGTTGGTTGTTGATGATTATGATTGTTTGATCATTTCAATAGTTATCTCTACTGTAAATTTGGGGTTTGAATGTTTTGACTATGATGATGTAGAGAGGTAAAAAGTAAAAAAATTGTTTTTTTTTTCTTTTTTTTTTCTATTTGGGAATTGTGTGTTGTGGTTTTCATGAATTAGGGAAAAGGGTTAGATTTTTTTCCTGACTATGTTTGTATTGATTTTGGGTCATCCGTGCGCAGCCTCTCTATGTTTCCATAGAGGTAAGGCTTGCGTACATCCGACCCCCCTTACTTTGCCTTATGGCGGGAGCTTTTAAGGCGCTGGGGTTATGATTTTGTTGTTTTTGTATGTGTGTACTGTATTGATTATGATACATGATTTTGTTTGTTATGAAGGGTTAGTAAGAATATATGTCCCAAAATCAAATAAGAGGTAATAAGGAGTTACAGTACAGAAAAACAGGTGTTGTTGGTGGTGTTAGACATAATAACAGCTCTGGTTACCAACAGCGTCATCTCTCCGGCGTCAGCGGCACCGGTAACGGCACCGCATCTTCACCCCATTCCAACTCACCTGCCAATCGCAGGTATTCTTCCGTCTTTAATTTCAATATTTGTTTTCCCTGGGCATCTGCTTAATTTTCTGGCATCCCATTTGTGTAAGTCTTTAAGGTGATACATTATTTGCATGGTATGTTTGATTTCCTGGCAGTGACTGTAATGAAACGTTTTCTGTGATTGATTTATTGTATTCTCTGTTTTGTTTTGTTGGTTTAGCCCTAAGAAGCCAAATAATGCGCAAGGTGGGAATTCAAAAGGAGATTCTGGTACTGTAAACTCATTGTCAGACTGTAATCAGGCGACCAGGGTTCGACCTGTAGAGAACGGCAGTCATGTACAATCTAGAGTATCGGGTAGGCTTGCTGTTGGTACCGGAGTTGTCTGTAATTTGATTTTTCTCCTGAGCGTATTATGATGATTTTAGATACGTTCATGTCTGTTGATTGTGTAAAACATATTTCAGTATCACGTTATTTATTTAAAAAAATCTTGATTTTTTAGGAGTGTCTGACAAACCAGCTCCAGCTGTCGTCACCAAGTCACCGGATATTTCAGGTCAAAAGAGCAGTCAAGCCGTTGCAAAGGCTCCGTCTTCTCAGACGTCCTCCATGACTTCAGTCTCCACTTTGCCTGCAGCCTCTTCTAAAGGTAATATTTCACTGAATTGTTTCTTCTGCTCTTGTAGTTGTGGAAGCCTCACAAGCAGTCAGCCTGACTTTTCTCTACGCTCGTTGTATGAAATGTTAGTTATTACATTCTTCTCATGCCTTGATCTTCCTTGAACATCCTCAGGAGATGGAGGCAAAGGCTTTCCCTTCCAGTTTGGATCCATAAATGCCGGTATTATGAATGTCATGCAGGTATGGGGCTTTCCTCAAATTTGGACTAAACCTGTCCCCATCTAACTTAGGGGCCTTATGTGCTTTACACACCGGTGCTGAACCTTTCTTTGTGTTTATCTGTAGGTACCAGCAAGAACCAGCTCAGCTCCACCAAATATGGATGAGCAACAGCGTGATCAGGTCTGTCTCATTTGTTCTGCTCATATTTGTGGCAATATTCTTATATTTGAACTTGTAGTACTGTGAAAAGAATCCAGGCTAGGGGGGCCAAAGAGCCACTCTTCATTGGTTATGGAACGTAATGGAATAAACTACAGAGCAATATGGCTCACATAAGTGTCTGCACTTCTCGTTTTGTGAAGTAGCAGTTAATTGGTGTTCTCTAGGCAATTTTCATTTTTCATCCGGAAACAGCCTTCTATGTTTCCATTAAGGATATATGACCTCCCTTGCCTCGCCTTTGAGGCACTCGGGTAATGTTTGTTGTTGTTGAAGTGGTATACACTGTATTATCATAGTTACTTTCTCATCTGGTAGTACACAATTAGTACTAATAGAAGTTAAAGGAGTCATTAATATTTGACATGACACAGCTGGGGATTATTTAAACAGAACACTTAAATTCACCATCAGTTGTTAGTTGTTACATCCTTCAAGAGAGACAATGGTTTATATCTCTTCAATCTAGGGGCTATCAGAAGGTAGGGATAGGATTCTATATATTCGAGTACCCCTCACAACCTATGGTGGGGGTTGCCTAAGAGATGTTGGTATAATGTTGGTGTGAAGACTTCTGTTATGTCTGTCATGAAGAGGTTGACAGATTTTCCAGTTTGTGCTGGTATAGTAATGTAGATTTCCATTTCCAATGGAGCCAAAAACTACTTATTCTTTGTTTTTGGGATATAATGGAATAAAGCAAAATGGCTCATAAAACACTCTGTGCTTATTTTGTGAAGTAACAGTCAGTCGGTGCGATTCTCGAACCCAATTTTCATTTTGGGTCATCCGTGTGCAGCCTCTCTATGTTTCAATAGGGGTAAGGCTCGCATGCATCCGATCCCCCCTTACCCCGCCTTATGGCACTGGGGTTAAGGATGTTGTTGTGCTGGTATAGTAATCTAAAGAACACCGAAGTTTTCTTTACTTGGCATCTTGTATTTTGCCGAAGTAATTGTGGATTTGTGCTGATGGTTTTTATGGACTGTTTTTTTGTTTTGTTTTGCCATGCAGGCTCTTCGTTCGGTTTCAAGGGTGTCACCTACAAATCATGCAAGTTCTGTCCCAAAGCAGCAGATGTCGGTTTTGGATGGTCCTGCTGAGCATCCGATTTCCCAAGAGCCTCATGCAGTCACAAAGGTCACTAGAGATGTGCCAGTGACATCTGCCCCTGCCCCTCCTCCTATTCAAACTCAGAAGCCTGCTACTCTTCCTGTGGCAGGGATTTCTATGCCGATGCAATATACCCAACCTACTGGCCACTTGCAGTTTGGTGGGCCTAACGCACAAATCCAGTCTCAAGCCATGCGAGCTAACTCCCATCAAATGCCAATGCAGATGCCATTACCTATGGGAAATCCAACACAAGTTCAGCAGCAAGTCTTTGGGCCTGGTCTTCAGCATCATCTCATGCCAAATCAAGGAATTATCCATCAAGGTCAGAGTTTTGGGTTCAATCCCCAGATGGGCAACCAACTCCCACATCAACCAGTAAATTTAGGAATGAACATATCACCTCAGTTTAATCAGCAGGCTGGGAAATTTAACAGTGCCCGCAGAACGGTCAAGATAACTCATCCAGACACCCATGAGGAGCTGAGATTAGACGAGAAGAATGGTGGCTCCCCTGGACTTAGGGTGAACCATATGGGTCATCCTCAATCCCAATCTCATCCGCCTTACACAGCTGCACGTCCTGGTGGCTTTTATTCCAATTCGTACACCCCAGGCTCTCCATTTATTCAACAACCAAGTTCTATTCCTCTTGCTGGTACCTCTTTAGCTCCTAGGCTCAACTATTCTGCCCAAGTGCTACCACCAGCTGTGCCGTACGTTAACCAGGCTGCCTCCACTTCTTTATCTGTCAGCATGGGCACAGCTTCTATGCCTGGCCGCCCTGAATTATCTAATTTGGCTTCTGTTAGTAGTGCTCCTCATGTTAGGCCTTATACGCACTCACTCTCAGCTTCAACTCCAGTGACTGTTAAAGCAGCTGGTGCTTCTGCAGAAGAGAGGGGTAGCGTCAGGGCCATTGAGAAAGCCGAGTCTGCTAAAGTCTCAGGGCCAGCTACAGAAGCTGTTGTCATGAGTAGGGAATTGAAAGTGAATTCTGATAGCTCTTCTGAACATTCTGATGTAAGTGCTCTGCCTTCACCCAATAAGGATGTTAGCAAAGAAGCTGTAATACATTTGAACCCCTTTGAGGGCACCCGAGCGCAGTCAGGACAGAAAGGACATCTTCAGAAATCAAAGGTTGTCTTTTTGTCTTAATGCAATGGTCAATAATTAGCACAACATGTACAAGAAGGAAATGATGTTTTTGGCTGTCAAAGATAGTTGGTAATTGTTAGTGCATTTTGGATATAGGCCCGGAAAATATTGCCCTGTTTTTTTTTTTTTTTTAAATTCCATTTTATCTGAGTGCAAGAATGATAGATAGAAACTAATTATTATGATATAAGGTATTATTTTGATATTTGGAGGCATCTTCTCACAGCAGTTATGTCAAATTATATTCATTTTAAAGTATCTGTAGGTTGGTGCACGGTCTGACCCAAGTTCGTTTCAGGACCATGGCGAATATTCTAAGCCTGCAACTCCAGAATCCCCAGCTGTTAAATTAACTCGTGGTCCAGCAGGATCTAAGATGGGTGTTGAAGCTGTGGAGCACAACACATCAGCAAGGGTTGAAGATCAATTATCGAAGGACCAAGATGCTATACAAGATGATCGCCATCCGCAATCTGCGACCAAAGAGGAAGGTGTGACAGATCATTGTGAGGGCTTTCAGTCAGATAACCATTTGAAGGCTATGAATGATGTCTCTAAGCTTGAACAATCCGATGAATTGAAGAGACTGGATCATGTGGCTGATGTTGAGGAACCTTCCCAGGCAAAAGCAACTGATGCCGTTGATTCTGGTAAGACCTACTATCTGGCCACTCCATTTAATGTAAAGGATTATGCCAGGTGCAAAGAAATTGATGTACCTAATTTCCTTTATCAGGTAGTGAGACACACCATCCTGCAAACCTTTCTGAAACAAATGTTGGGGTTGAAGTGGAAATTATAGAGAATGCAAGGCCATCATCGTCATCAGGCATTGTTTCTGGTTCAAGTAAGGAGCCAAACAAGACAAAGAATAACAGGGGGAAGAAGAAGAGAAGAGAAATGCTTCTGAAAGCTGAAGCTCTTGGGGCAAATGCTGATTTGTATATGGCCTATAAGGGCCCTGAGGAAAATAAAGGGGCTGCTTCTGCCGCTGGAGAAGGTGTTGCTAGCCTTAGTATTAAGGAAATGTCTGCTGGTGCCAGATTGGATGATGGCTCGCCAAAGAAAAACGGGCAAAACAAACTGGAGCTGGAAGATTGGGAAGATGCTGCTGATGGATCAACACCAAAGTTGGGATCCTCAGACAATGGAAAACGCCGAGGCTTCCATCAAGTTGTCGATGGAGCTTCAGTGAAAAAGTACTCCAGGGATTTCCTTCTTACACTTTCTGAGCAATGTACTGGTCTTCCAGAAGGTTTCGAAGTTACACCTGAGATTCATACTTTGATGCTCTCAGATGTTAATGCTTCACGTGACTATTCTAGTACTGCGAGAATCATTGACAGACCTTCTGGACCCGCTCGACATGATAGGCGTGGTAACGGGTTGATGGATGTTGATAGGTGGGGTAAATCAAGTGCTCATTTTCCAAACTGTGATCCTGAGGTAGATCTTACTTATGCTGCTGGTAATATGATGGGTTTTCGGCCTGGTATGGGAGCCAATTATGGTGTTGTCAGGCCACGTGGACAAGGGCCTGTTCAACATGCTGGTGGCATCTTGCCTGGGATGATGCATTCCATGAATTTCCAATTGACACAACGGAATAACCCTGATGGAGACCGTTGGCAACGAGCTACAAACTTCAATAAAGGTTTGATGCCGCCTCCTCAGACTCCTGTACCAGTGATGCACAAGGCTGAGAAGAAGTATGAAGTGGGTAAAGTTAGTGATGAAGAACAGGCTAAGCAGAGGAGGTTGAAAGCCATTTTGAACAAGCTTACTCCACAAAACTTTGATAAACTGTTTGAACAAGTTAAAGAAGTTAATATTGACAATGTTGTGACCTTAACTGGAGTGATATCACAAATTTTTGACAAGGCTCTGATGGAACCAACATTCTGTGAGATGTATGCCAACTTTTGCCATCATTTGGCTTCAGAGTTACCTGACCTTACCGTTGATAATCAGAAGATCACATTCAGGCGGCTATTGCTTAATAAATGCCAGGAGGAGTTCGAGAAAGGAGAAAGAGAGGAAGAGGAAGCTAATAAGGATGAGGGTGAGACAAGACAATCTGACCAGGAAAGAGAAGCGAAAAGGTTGGAAGTCAGGAGGCGTATGCTAGGTAACATTAGATTGATTGGA
Source organism: Spergularia marina (assembly GCA_963680865.1). NCBI lineage: Eukaryota > Viridiplantae > Streptophyta > Magnoliopsida > Caryophyllales > Caryophyllaceae > Spergularia > Spergularia marina. The sequence continues at coordinate 22,037,470 of OY804551.1, read as the reverse complement.
GAGTTGTACAAAAAGAGGATGTTGACTGAAAGAATAATGCATGAGTGCATTAAGAAATTGTTGGGTCAGTATCAAAATGCCGATGAAGAAAATATAGAAGCCTTGTGCAAGTTGATGAGCACAATTGGCGAGATGATTGATCATCCCAAAGCAAAGGATCATATGGATGCATATTTTGATATCATGAGTCAATTATCTAATGATATGAAGCTGTCTTCTCGGGTAAGGTTCTTGTTGAAGGATACAATTGATCTTAGGAAGAACAAATGGCAACAAAGGAGGAAAGTTGAAGGGCCTAAGAAGATTGAGGAGGTACACAAAGCTGCTGCTCAAGAAAGACTGGGACAAACTAGTCGGTTGAGTCGTGGGCCAAGCATGAATTCTGCAGCAAGAAGGGGGCAGCCTACAGATTATAGTCCAAGAGGCTCTATGTTGTCATCTCCGATTGGCCAGGTTGGCGGCTACAGAGGTCCGAGTACTCATGTTCGTGGTTATTTTGGGCAGGATGCTCGGGTTGATAAGACTGAATCTGAGAGCAGGATACTGTCTGTGCCGTTGCTTCATCGCTCCTCCGGTGACGAACCTATCACGCTTGGGCCTCAAGGTGGTCTTGCAAGGGGAATGTCATGTAGGGGACAGCCATTGCTCTCATCTGCCCCTACGGCTGATAATTTTTCATCTCATGAGGATCCTAAGAGAGGGTATGGAGGTTTGAATGGCTTCAAAAATGTATCAGACCGTGGAACTAATAGCTCTAGGAGAGATCACTTTCCAAAGCATGGTGTGCCTGTTTCTAAGGACCACTCCAGCAGTCAAGAACATATTTCAGATTTCAGGTCTGCTATAGCTTCATCAGCAGGTACACCTCCTATTCAAAAGTTATCTTTGGAGAAGGTGTATCCCGAAGAGCGCTTACGAGAAATGTCTATGGCAGCAATAAAAGAGTTTTACAGGTAAGCTTTGTCTGCTGTTGTCTGTTTTTCTTATACCTTATTGATGAATATATTTGTGCAAGGTAAATTCTTCCTTGCATTTGAACTTCAGTTGCTTGCTGAAAAAACCAAGCTTTACGGCCCAGGCCCTTTGGAAGAATAAGGAGGGGTGGGGGTGGGGAGGGGTGAGGTGTCCCAAGAGCCATACTGGGTGCCTGAACTTGTGAACCCCAAGTCACAAATCCGACTGTCCGAGCTAATAGCACTAGACCAACACTTTCGGTATATTAGAATCAGAAATGGTTGGCTTATGTGACAAGTAATGTGGAATAGGAGTGCTTTTTGGTCTGTTTTACTTGTCTTTTGGCAGGTTAATCTCCCATCTTCTCTCTCATGTCCATCCTTTACGGGTTCATTTTATTATTGTGAGAGATGTTTGATTTATGGGGAGATTGGACTTGGAAGGGAGAGAGTAGTCAAATATGGTCGTTAATTAGTTTATCAGCAGTTCTATCTCGTCACTTGAGGAATCAGAAGCTATATATTTTTTTTTTTCCTGGACCAACTCCAGTTCTGATCCTACAGTACTCATATATTTATGTCCCTTTGTTTTTAGTGCGAAAGATGTGAAGGAAGCTGAATTATGTATCAAGGAATTGAATGCTCCAAGCTTTTATCCCACCGTTGTATCTATGTGGGTTACTGATGCTTTTGAGAGGAAAGACTTGGAGAGGAATGTGTTAACAAATCTGCTGGTCACGCTCACAAAACCTCAGGAAGGCACGTTCAGTCCGGAGCAGCTCATGGAAGGGTAAGAAACTTTGTGGAGCTCAGGAACTTTCTTATGAACCGTTGTTCTGCTATCTGAATGTTGTTCTGACTACAACTATTCGTTCTCTTGTTTGACAGGTTTGACTCTGTATTGGCCAATTTTGAAGACATAGTCACAGATGCTCCAAGGGCGCCGGAATTCCTTGGCAGGATGTTTGGTAGTCTTATCTTAGAAAACGTTGTACCCTTGCAAGACCTAGGTAGTCTGATACACCAAGGCGGAGAGGAACCAGGCCGTCTTTTGAAAGTTGGGTTGGCAGCTGATGTTCTTGGGAGCATCCTGGAAATGATCAAGTCGGAGAAAGGAGACGCCACATTGAATGAGATCCGAACAAGCTCTAATCTCCGGTTAGAGGATTTCTTACCTCCAGAACCTCTGATTTCTAAAAAATTAGCCATGTTTATTTAGGTGATAAACTGATGATAGTGAATTAGTGATCATCGTGGCAAGTTTTTGGAATGACATTAAATTGCAATGGCAATTATCCTTAAGTTAAAGATTGTGTGGTTAATTTTTTTGAAGCGACGAAAGGTCACTAACTCGTACATGTACATTTATCTCGAAATGCTTGGTGATCTGTTCTCTAATTGTGATTAATAACGAGGTAGAAATTCTTGGTCTGAAACAGCTATTTGGCCTCCGGCACAAGGGGGAGATCTAAACTGGTTACAAGCAATTATCTGAATCATCAGCCTAAACTTTTGAATTTTTAATAATACGTTTTACATTCATGTACGACATTCCTTGGAACCTTATGAAGGGGCGAATTAAACTTACTAGGATGAATTTTGTCACGAATAATTCCTTAATAAGGCCAATCACACAGTAAAAATAATCATTGGATCGCATCTGAGGGATATTTGTGAACCTTTATACGATTTAATCGACAAATACAAAATCCTACGAGTGTGGAGTGTGCAACACAGTACAGCAACAGGAAATTGACCCAAATCTGATCGAGCTTACGTTGGTAACAACAATAGTCGTACTAAAACCATTTCATTTCACGAATCACGACCTTAAACTTGTCAACAAGAGCTGGCTGAATTTCTTGTGTTCTATGCAGTTTCGCTAATTCTTGACAAAAATCACCCAATTTCCAAGTAAAGTTACATGCCCTGTACATTTTGAGGTTTGTATGCAACTATGCACCATATAATATGGGAATATACGTGTCATATCCCTGCTACAAATGGGTATATAAAAAGAAAGAGACAAAAATGATTTAAGATATACTCCATATATATTTATATATACACGATATGCATGTACGTAAAAATTACACTTCATTTGTTTTATTTCTTTACGTTGGGTCGGGTTTTGCAAGGGAAATCCATGTTACGTACTTTTATTACAAGGAATTGATTTGTATTCTTTGAATTTCTCAACATGTTATACTCCCTCCGAGTCCATTTATATTTTTCAGTCCATTTGCTGTTTTTGACTAGTCATGTTGGAAGATACTTCTACACTAAATGAAAGACATTAGTCTCAAATTAAAATCAAATAGAGTTGAATGAATGCAACATTGAATAAAATACGCACTAATTTTTATAACAATGGTAATTCATTTTGGTGTAAAAGTAACTTCTAACATGGTAGTTAAAAGGAAAAAATATAAATGAATGGGAGGGAGCATGTCACAAATATGTAGAGAGTATGTAACTATCTGTGTGCTGGTTTTCAATTTCTAAAATTAGCATTGTTTATTGCCATGTAAATCCCAAAACATGTAAAAGGGTGCAATATTCTAGTGCTTATAGAACCTTTAGTTTGGTAAAAGGTACAAACTTCGAAGGAAAGAGACCAGATCACCAAAGAAAGTGGCCTAATAATGCACAAAATTAACAATTGAAAGAGTAAAAAGGTTGGAATTACTCAACTTCTATAGTTTTTTATATACTTCTTTGTTGAAGGAAAATAATAATAAGTACGAGGAAAAATTGTGTGTTTTTAGCCAAGAGATTCCTATGACTCAATTCCAAGTTGCTTAATGACAAAATTATGTTTCACAAATCAACTTGCTAAGAGATTAATAGATTATTAGTCTTTAGTCTTTACATATAATTTACATCAACTTGCCAAATTTTACTTGTTTTTGTCCAAATTGCTTGTTAATACAATTTCAATTTAATTTTCTGATCCAAGTAGCGTGATAGATATAGAGTAGAAGGATAAAGACGCCTCACCCGAAATTCATAATCAAATTCAAAGCTCATCACGACTTGATTTCAAACAATCAATTATCAATATATATGGGCTAGTTATCAACTTATCATGTTACAAATCGTCCCAACTTTGCATTGACGAACACAACTCTTTCCCCGCAAATTCACCTTTTATTTACACTAGAAAAAGATAATAATCATCCCTTTCTTTTGATTTGGGGATTAATCCAAATATGAATTCGTGTCTACAATTGGTCAGAATTTCACATCAAGATTTCGCCAACCTCTTTCAACAACTATAAGTACATTCAGTCCAATAGTCCATATTTTGTCTCTTTCGTTCCCGCGTCAACTCACATTTTTGCCGCAAAATTTTGAAAGTCACACACAACATTTTGTATTTTGGATGTTACTTCCTCTTGCTTGTCTTACTCTTTTTGGTCTTTATCTCTTTAGAGTTCAAACAACACTTTCTAAATGACACGCTACGGCATAATATCTCCTATCGATGATTTACGAGATCACCTAGCTAGCATAAGTGGTGTGGATGAGTATGGGCGAGACGGGCGTGCGCCCAGGGCCCGCACTGAAAATTCAGGGCCCCCACTCAAATGTTGCAAAAAACTATGTTATTTTTAAAGTCTAAACATATTAAATCCGACGTATTGGGGCCCCATGCATTAAGAAATTTCGCCCCAAGGCCTTAAATTTTTTGAATATTTCCCACGCAGCCCAGTTAAACACGCAAATTATACCATACTCCCGATAGCACAATGAGCATGGTGGTCCTTCTCACAATAGAGGAGTGGGGACCACACTTAAAATAATTTAAAATCGATTTAAGTGTGGTCCCTACTCCTCTATTGTGAGGAGGACCACCATGCTCCTTGTGCTCCCGAAAGCATGGTATAAGCATTGAGTTAAACACTCTAATATGTTTGCGTGGGTGACGAATGATGGTAACGCGGCATAAATGAATTCAACTCAAAATTCTCAAATTCCCTCCCCCGAAACATCAACTAACCACCAGTCGATTAAAAAAATACCGAGTACTGTAGTAGTATATAGTACTATTTGCTTTGGTAATTGGTAAACATAAAAAAGAACTCATGTATGTAGAACCTAGCCCTCCCCATATAAGCACGTCAATGGTCTTCCGATCCCAACTACATTTGAACGTCATCAATGTCTTAAATTCATCTTGAAACTCTTTGACGAAGAAATTTTCAACTAAATTTTCCTTCTAAGAAGCTTCTCTACAAAGAAACTGACCATTTCTTGTGAAAATTTTGACATAAACCCACATAAAAATTAGGTAAAGTTCCGATCTTTTGTTCAACACCCGTGTCCCACAACTATGTTTGAACCACATTCACACATTTCTCACAAGATCAAAACTACACCCAGTTGAGTAAACATTACGTTTAATGTCAAGCCCAGAAGCTGTTGGACGAAATTCCTCAATGAGAAAGATGAACTGTTTTTACTATTTTAAGGAGAAAGCTCGTTCAAGGGGACACAGGTCTGCCCCTCAATTGAGAAACCCACTTAACAAATCGTCGGATATGTCCGGCACTGATTCGGGTGGGGCGGTGATGAACTCGACAGGGTCCGAGATTTTGCCACGTGGGATCAGTGAGTTGTATGAAGAGAAAGACCCGAAATTGAGGGCTTTCTCATTGTCTGAGCTTAGGCTTTCTACTAATGATTTTAGTAGGCAGCTTAAGATTGGCGAAGGCGGATTTGGTTGCGTTTATAAGGGAAAGATTAAGCCTCTTGATAATGGACAAGGTGATCCTATTGTGGTTGCTATTAAAAAGCTTAACAAAGACGGTTTTCAGGTGATTCTCGAGTTTTACTCTTTCCGTTCTTTTGGATTGTTAACGTGCGTTACTACTCGTATATGATTACTAGGATTCATCTTTATTTCTAAAGGTATTTTCTAATTCTAAGACATTTGGGGTGAAGTTGCATTTGTTCGACTTAAGTTAGACATGTTATGTTGTAAGATTAATGTGTTCATGTGATGTGAGTTTACAATTTTTTGATTGACTGCATGTTTTGTTAATAAACTTGTTTGTGGTAAAACCGTCTTACACAAGTTTTTGAAGTTGGTACTGTAAAGTGATGATTAAATATCTTGGGAAGGTTGTATTCGCCATGACAAATCTTTTGAAGTGCATGGAATATAGTTTCAATTTGTGTGTTGTTGAAGTGCATAGACTTGATTCATGATTGTTGTTTATTCTCATGTGCTACAATTTGTGTAATACTACGTTTGATGAGCATACCCTACGTTTGTCGGTGATTGAGGATCCGTTCATGTGTGTATCTATTTAGATACTCCGTATTTCTTTGTTATTATTCGTTGTTTTTATCATAAATTAAAAATGCTGTCGTCACTTATTTCTCTACGTTTAAGTTGGAGTCTAGTGGAAATAATGTTTGGTCATATACAATGCATCATCTAATTTTTCTTGTCGGCCCAGTGGTGGCAAGCAAGTCGCGTTATTCATTATTTATTTTTTTGAATTGGACATATATAGAGCAGAATCATAGAAAACACATTTATATCATTTTAGACAAATAATAATGTCATTCTCTAACCTTTGTTTTACCATGTAGGGTCATAAGCAATGGTTAGCAGAGGTCCAATTCCTTGGTGTTGTGGAGCACCCAAATCTCGTAAAACTTGTTGGATACTGCGCTGTTGATGGAGAAAGAGGAATCCAGCGGTTGCTTGTATATGAATACATGGCAAACAATAGTTTGGAAGATCATCTTTTCAACAAGGCTTACCCAACTCTTTCCTGGGATAAGAGAATGCAGATCATACTCGGAGCTGCTCAAGGATTGGCTTATTTACACGAGGAACTGGAAGTGCAGGTATGAAATGGCCTTCCCAATTTCTCGACCGTCTAATTTGATGTTATAGTGGACACCAAATCGACAATGACAGAACCACTATTCTCTTGGAAAACTATTGTATGATTCACGCATTGCCAGATAACATTTGATCATACGAATGACTGTCTTCTACACTTACTTTGGGTCTTGATAAGTATTTTCATTTTTCAAGTATATGTATGTTAAGGTATTATATTCTGGAACATTACTGACAGAAACCTTCTGATGTTTGTGATGATGAAGGTGATATTTCGTGATTTCAAGACTTCAAATGTGCTGTTGGACGAGGAATTTCAAGCTAAGCTGTCGGATTTTGGGCTTGCTAGGGAAGGACCGACTCACGGACGTAGTCATGTTTCAACAGCGGTAAGTGGAAATGACACTGGATATGTATTTAGTGATGAAACTTTGTTCCAATTAAATTCATGGATATATATATTTCCTTACTAAAACAGGATAGCTTCCCTGTGTATGAGCATCTATCTAAACTCTTAATTAAAATGTTAAAGATTTTATTGACCCTGTTGATTCGGATCCTGTATGTATTCAGGTTGTTGGTACATATGGCTATGCTGCTCCTGATTACATAGAAACAGGACATCTTACTGCTAAGAGCGATGTATGGAGTTTCGGGGTTGTATTATACGAGATTTTAAGTGGAAGGCGGTCTATGGACAGAAGTCGTCCAAAATCTGAACACAAACTGTTAGACTGGGTGAAACAGTTTCCTGCTGACAGCAAGAAGTTCAGCTCAATAGTGGACCCACGTTTGGAGAACCAGTTTTCGATCAACGCTGCTCGAAAAATTGCAAAATTAGCAGAAAGTTGTCTGGTGAAGAGTCCCAAGGAGAGGCCAAAGATGAGTCAGGTGGTTGAGAGGTTGCAGCAAATAATAAAGACCACAGAAGATGGAAGTCCAAGCAACAAGAGTTCCAGTCCTGGTGAGACTGAGATAAGCTTGTCAGAGAAGAAGCCGAAACAAGTAAAAGCGTCTGAATCTGCAAGAAGACGACTAGCTCACCTCACCAAGCTTGGTGAGCAAGTAGACGGCCTTGGCAAAACAAAGTTCTTGATCATGCAGAAGGCTAAGGTTGCGACCTAGCGACTAGCGTGGCTCAATATTGCTGGTAGCTAGGCCAACCGAAACTCATTGGAATGCTGCAGTCTTTGGGAATCATTGAATTGATTGAGGACATTTCGGACCAAATTCATTGCTTGCTTCTTTCTGAAGTTTTTACGTGGAGAAACCTAGACGGCCTTATGGTTGAATACGATAAACCAGTGAGTTTTCGACTTAATGCTTTAATAGGCTTACTCTAAACCCGTGAATTCTCATCCCGTCTTACCTTAGGATCAACTGATCATTCTACCTTCACCAAACATTTGGGATCGGAGTTAGGAGTATTTATTTCACTCTGATCTTCTTTTGATCGAGTTCACGCTTCGATCACCTAGCGCAAAATGTTTTGACAGCATATAAGAGCTGCTTGTAAATATTATGAAAAATGCATGTACGTTTAAGAGTTTGTTTGTGGAACTTTCTGGCTTCGTTTGTTTGCAGTTATATTGATTGTATTGTAACTTTACAAAGTCATCAAGAATTACATTGTACCAATTATAAACTGATGTAAAATGTGGAACGATTTAACGAAATAATGCTAAAAAAAAATGAGTCGAAAAAAAACTTGTTCAACAAAATGGGGTGCACGTCACCTAAATATAAAACCGCCGAGGACCATGGCGGTTTCATGACTTATGAACAGTAACAAAAAAAAAAAATTGTGATCTGTAAAACCGCCAAGGACCTCAGCGGTTTTACATATGGGTGACGTGCACCCCATATTGTTGAACAAGTTTTGTTTCCACCTATTTTGTTTAACATTTTTTTTCCGAGCACTATTTCGTTAAATTGTTTTGTAATGTGGTACTATTATATTATAAATTCCGTAAATTAAAACAAGTTCGATTTATGATCGGATTAATTTTAAAGCATACGCGATTTGCAATTGTGAGATAAATGTCGTAATATGAACTCTTTCCAATCCATGGTGTCTAATAATCTCTACATTCGTTAAGGCGAAAACTAAAGATCATCAGAAATCGTCAAAAGGAAGAGAGGAAATTAAACAAACGTGTGCGTTTAGTAGTGACAAATTGAAACAATAATGATTCAGCTGATTATATTGATGTAGACACAAATTTTGTATAGATCTGAATAAGACAACAAAATATGAGTTTCAAATGATTTTAATATTTATCAGAATTTCGTGTACAATCTCTGTGATTTCTATTAAAATAGAAATAAATCCTCTGATTCAATCTCCACTTTGATCTTCAATTCGAGGGTCGTGATGACTTGATCTCGAACTATACTTGGATTTGAATTTAGGGTTTTGACAATCTTGATTTGAGAGTCTCCTTGATGGTACTCCGAATTTCGTGTTCAAGGGCCTAGGCTTGATCTTGAACTGAATGATTGTTGAACTTCTTTGGATCTCTGGTGCTTGGAAGCTTTCTCCAGATCTTGTAAGTTGATTGTTGTAGGTTGATTGTTGTCAGCGACTTTCTGGTGCTTGTGAGCTTTCTCCGGATCTTGAGGGTTGCTTGATTTGATCTTGGTGCTTGAGAGCTTTCTCCAAGATAGTTTTCAGGGATTTTCTAGACTTGATCTCCATGAATCTGGAAGACTTGATCTCCAGGAATCTGGAAGACAATTGTGAGGTGGGGGTCATCCTCTATTTATAGTGGAGGAGGTGAGAGTTTGATGGAAGGTAGGATAATTCAAGAGATTGAGTTAAGATTGAGTTAGGGCTCTATCTTAGGAGGAAGTTGACTGGTGGAAGTCATTGTCTTCCGATAAACTTCATCTTCTGAGTTAATTAATTCCAGTCTAATTTGGAATCAACTTCTTGCAATTAGCTTCCAATAGTGAGTCGTAGGTGACATGTGACGGTATTTTATTCAACAGTCATCTAATATAAAAATGACACGTGGCCTTTTATAATTGGCCGGTCAACTTGTCAACGTAGACTTTTCAACCTCCACATGGCGCATTTTGATAGGTTGTGAATTTTTTGCCTCCTACAAATGCCCCCTCGAGACTAGGCTACGTGCACGACTTAGGAGTGCTTAGACGTGGGCTGGTCTCGAATAACTTGATTTTTTGACTTGAAAGTCATTTGAGTTCGCTTGATTTCGACTTGGGAGTCATTTTGTTGAACAAGTGTCCAATGAACTTTGATATCACCTTGGATGAACTTCAACTTCGACTTGGTAGTCATTTGAATCTATTTTCTTCGACTTGAAAGTGTTCATGACATGGAACCGTTGTCAGTTTAGAAACCAGCTCGGTTGAAGTCTGAATTTGATTTTGATTTTGAGATTCGACATGAAAGTGGCACTTGAACATTTCTTTCTTTTCACCTGGGTGTTGTAGCTCAGTTGTAATTTGGACTAGTGAGTCGTTGTCGTTGACCAGTTGAGTTTGAACTTGGTTTTTGGTTCGACTTGAAGGTCGTTGTAGTCGATTTTCATCTTCGATTTGAAAGTCTTGGGCAACTTTGATGATATATTTTTTTCAACTTGTAAGAAGCCGGACTGGGGTCGATTTTTGACTTGAGAGTCCCTCAATTGCACTGGGAGGTTGAACTTCGATTTTACAGTCACCTCGATTGCGGTTGAGGTTGTACTACGACCCGTGAGACACCTCAATTACTGTGGAAGGTTAAACTTTTACTTGAGAGTGACCACCGTTGCTGAATATTTGTTTTTTTCCTCGACTTTTAAGTCGTTGTGATTTATTTCATCTTCAAATTTGACTCTACGATCGTTGCACTTTAATTTGATTTTTGACTCGACGGCCCTTGCATTTGAACTTGAGTTTGTCTTGGAATGCTCGATACTTTGAGCTGTTGTTTGAGGCGGCTTGTCATTTTTTGACGAACCGTCAAATGTTGAGTTGACGAATCGCTGAATGATGAGTTGGCGAGTTGACGAGCTGACAAACCGCAAAGCCACAAATCGGGAGTCGCAAAGAGACGAATTGACGAGTCGTTGTAGAAGTGAATTGACGAACTGCCCAAACTTTGAGTTGTGGAATTACTACTTCTATTGTGATGCGCGTTGGATCGTAAACAATAGGAGTAGTTGTTCTGTTTACATCAACTTAATTGGAGACTTTCCAACATGCAGTTGACGACGCCTTATATCAATCCTCTCCGTTTTTTGAAATTTTGACTTAGAGTTGATTGAACCTTTTGTCGACCGTCATTCACTTTGTATGTTATTTACTTGAACACGGGCTTCTTGCTTTCTCTCGATCAAGTGCGGTTTCTTCACATCTTGGTGATGTGATGGTTGACGTGGATTAAGTGCTTTATGCTTTCTCTTAATTCCACCTTTTTCTTCTTTGTCTTCAGCCGACACGATCACCATAGGAAGAACTGAAGATGAATTTTCCTCTTTTTCGAAGTGAAGATTGAGGGTTTTTTTGTTGTTGTTGTTGTTGTGGTGTGACTGAACTTGAGGGGTTTTTCAAGCTGCCTACGTACTCACTTGACAAATTGAGTGAGATCAAGTCATAACGTAGTTCATTTATTTGGGGTTTTTTTTGTGGGTTTTTTTTTTTTTGTTTGGTTGCAGTTTAATCTCTTGCTAAGGAGGTCTTGATTTGTTGTTGTAATTTAGTCTCTTGATGAGGAGATCTTGATTTGTTGTTGCAGTTTCATCTCTTGCTGAGGAGGGGGAGGTCTTGATTTAGATTTGAACTTGCAGTTTAGGCTCTTGCTTAGGAGCCCTTGATTTAGACTTGAACTTGCAGTTTAGGCTCTTTCTTAGGAGCGCTTAATTGGGATTTGAACTTGGCAGTTTAGGCTCTTGCTTAGGAGCACTTGATTTGGATTTGAACTTGGCAGTTTAGGCTCTTGCTTAGGAGCACTTGATTTGGATTTGAACTTGGCAGTTTAGGCTCTTGCTCAGGAGCACTTGATTTGGATTTGAACTTGGCAGTTTAGGCTCTTACTTAGGAGCAATTGATGAACTTGCAGTTTAGGCTCTTGCTTAGGAGCGATTAATGAACTTGCAGTTTAGGCTCTTGCTTAGGAGCGCTTGATTTGAATTTGAACTTGGCAGTTTAGGCTCTTGCTTAGGAGCAATTGATGAACTTGCAGTTTAGGCTCTTGCTTAGGAGCGATTAATGAACTTGCAGTTTAGGCTCTTGCTTAGGAGCACTTGATTTGAATTTGAACTTGGCAGTTTAGGCTCTTGCTTAGGAGCACTTGATTTTGTTGATTTCTTGTTCAGGATACCTTCATTTGGCCCGGATTTGAACAATCGTCTACGACTGGCTTGAATGTCGACTTCGTTGCTTTGTCGAAGACGAGGAGTTTGCAACTCCTATGTGTCCTACCATTCTGGAGTTGCCCCCTTTGAGGAGACGAATTGCAATTTGCGATTCGTGGAGGGGAATTGCACTTTGCGAGTGGTGGTGGCGAATTGCACTTTACGAGTTGTGGTGGCGAATTGCAGTTCGTGATTTGAGATGATTACAATTCGCGATTTGTGGGGAGCTTTCTTCATGACTGAACTGCAGTATAATTTGATTCTGCATTATGTTCTGATTCGTCATGGGGCACAACTGAATCGCCATTTGATTGATCATCATCTTCCGAAGATTTTGAAGTTGTCGACTTCGAACTTCCATCATCAGACGTGGTGGAACTGCTATCATCAGAATCTTCAGCACCAGATTTGTTGGACGGCAACTCGTACGCAGCTTTTTCCTCCACTTTGCTTGGAAATTTGAAATCTTTACAATTGGAGATTGTAAGCTCCATGTCGCACGCCATTGTTGCCAAATCTTGAAAATTTTTGGGCTTGATTCCATGGAATATGTAGAACAATTCCGCATGCATTCCCTTGACACACATCCCCACCGCTGAAGCTTCAGACAAGCGATCTTTGCATTGAAGGCTTAGGGCTCGCCAACGATTGATATATTCGATGACTGGCTCTCTATCAAGTTGTTTGGTGTTTGACAACTCAGTCATGCTGACGAGTCTACGTGTGCTGTGGAAGCGATTGAGAAAAGCTTCTTCCATTTGTTTCCAACTGTCGATAGAGTCAGGCGCCAAATCTGTGTACCAGTCGAAGGCCACTTCTTTGAGGGTGCGAACGAACTGCTTCACCATGAGGTCTCCTTCAGTTCCAGCGCTGCTGCATGTCTCGATGAAGTGAGCAATGTGTTGTCTTGGATCGCCTTTTCCACCAAATTGCTGAAATTTTGGAGGTTTGTAGCCAAAGGGCATTTGTAGCTCGTCGATCCTTCTGGTGTATGGTTTGACGTATCGCTGATTGGTCTTGAAACCTTCATCCACTTGCATCTTGACCATATTCACCACCATGTCTTGAATTTGTTGTCGTGATAGTGAGTTGGAGGAAGATCCTTTGATAATTTCGCCTCCTTTTGTCTTTTGTTTGCCTTTGTTCTTGGAGGACTTGTTTCTTGAACTTTTCTCCAATTCTTCTGTGAGGATGGCTATTTGCTCGTCACGGTGCTTGATTTCTGTATCGATCTCTTCCCTTTGCTTAATGAGATCTTCGAGAACAATTTTCATGTTGGCAATTTGTTCCTCCATGGTCTCTGCTTCAATCAGCATAACCGCTACTGTTGTGGATTGCCAAGAGTGTGGAGGATGTCGTGCACCTTGAGGACACTCCTTGTTGGCAACAATTTTCTTCATCAAGGGCACGATCAATCTTTCGGAGAAAAAGATGAGAGGCAGAGATCTTCACGTCGGGTTCACCAAAAATTTGTAGACACAAATTTTGTATAGATCTGAATAAGACAACAAAATATGAGTTTCAAATGATTTTAATATTTATCAGAATTTCGTGTACAATCTCAGTGATTTCTATTAAAATAGAAATAAATCCTCTGATTCAATCTCCACTTTGATCTTCAATTCGAGGGTCGTGATGACTTGATCTCGAACTATACTTGGATTTGAATTTAGGGTTTTGACAATCTTGATTTGAGAGTCTCCTTGATGGTACTCCGAATTTCGTGTTCAAGGGCCTAGGCTTGATCTTGAACTGAATGATTGTTGAACTTCTTTGGATCTCTGGTGCTTGGAAGCTTTCTCCAGATCTTGTAAGTTGATTGTTGTAGGTTGATTGTTGTCAGCGACTTTCTGGTGCTTGTGAGCTTTCTCCGGATCTTGAGGGTTGCTTGATTTGATCTTGGTGCTTGAGAGCTTTCTCCAAGATAGTTTTCAGGGATTTTCTAGACTTGATCTCCATGAATCTGGAAGACTTGATCTCCAGGAATCTGGAAGACAATTGTGAGGTGGGGGTCATCCTTGATTTATAGTGGAGGAGGTGAGAGTTTGATGGAAGGTAGGATAACTCAAGAGATTGAGTTAAGATTGAGTTAGGACTCTATCTTAGGAGGAAGTTGACTGGTGGAAGTCATTGTCTTCCGATAAACTTCATCTTCTGAGTTAATTAATTCCAGTCTAATTTGGAATCAACTTCTTGCAATTAGCTTCCAATTGTGAGTCGTAGGTGACATGTGACGGTATTTTATTCAACAGTCATCTAATATAAAAATGACCCGTGGCCTTTTATAATTGGCCGGTCAACTTGTCAACGTAGACTTTTCAACCTCCACGTGACGCATTTTGATAGGTTGTGAATTTTTTGCCTCCTACAATTGACATCGATGAAAATCGATCTTTTGTGCTTTATGTGACAGCCTTGACAGTATATCAACTTCCAATTCCAAAGGCAAGCTATGGGTTGATTTTGCCATCCCCGTTGGTTGTGCAACTCCAATGACAGAGGGCAACGTGAATCAACGAATATATAACTGAGGTTAGCTAGATTATAGTTGGTAAAGTCATGGTCAAGTTTCCTACTTATACCCTAGTTTTAAGTGTTTGATGGTGTTCCTGAACCCCCAAAAAGAAAAAAAGAAAAAAAAAAAAAAAAAAAAAAAAAAAAGGAAAGTTTCCCTCCTCGGTCCTCTCGAATATGCAAATATTAACGTCTATTAGATGCTGTCAAACTTCAAGGTGAATACTGATAAGTGATAATCATTCCTACTGGCTAGAGTGGAAAACCGTCCTTGTGATATGTAAGCACCCATTTAGAGTAGCCAAGTAATTAACTCCTCCTTTCAGAAAACCATCAGGTAACGGTATCTCGAAAAACTCTTTTGCTCCTAAGTGGAAGCCGTGTATACTGTTACATCGTGTGTGATGGCAGATTTCATTATGGGGAAACCAATGCAGCGCGCTATGTGAGGGAACCAAATTCCGCCATATTGCACTCCTATTCAATGAACAAGGACTGACGTAAGGTGTGTTGATTTCTTCCCACGAATTGGCCTTCAGACTGTACATGTAACACTTACCATGATATCTCTGCTCTACAGGAGCTTTTTCGTCACGCAACTGTTCTATTCGTAACACCTTGTAATCATAACCAAACCCAGACAAGAATGTAAAATCTTTCTTGCCTACCAAAATCGGTATGACCTTTATAGGCTTCTGTTGCCGGGTTGGATATCAAATAACGACGAGGTTTGGTTTTGTGATAATATCCTGGTCTTCGTGTTTGCGTTCCTTCACCGAGAACATCCAATTGTTCTCGGGTTCGGTCACTATAACGGTGATCCTCAGGCAATTGGCATTCAAAACATACAAGGCCACTGCAAGAACCAATAAGAAAAGGTGCAACGAGTCGTTGAACATGGCTTTGAGTTCGTTGTCTACTGCAGATAGTGTCGTCTTCTCCTCCAAATTTCACGGATACAAGCAGAGAACAGGGAACCTTGATAATAATGCTGGACCCTTCGAAAGAGTCCTTGAGACTGTGGCACCATCAGTACGCCAAGAGGAACTCTTGAGTACTGATTAAGGCGGGCCAATGCTTGGAAACGAGCCTGATATCATGAAGCTTTTTATGTGACAACCTTGACAGTATATCAACTTCTAATTCCAATGGCAATGGCAAGCTGTTGACTGATTTGGCCATCGTCCTTAATCTCTAAAGATCTTCCTAGTGAGAGAGGGCAATGAGAACGATGGTCAGACAGATTAATCGGTAAATTCGCAGTTAAGCTGCGTACGTAATACACTAGGGTTTCATGGTGCTCCCTTAACCCGGAAAGAAAAAGGGAAACCTAAGGTAAAAAGATCACGGCATTAGAAAATTAAAAGGACAAATAAGAAATCAGCTCTCGTCTATAAACTTCTTACTTTCTATTTAGGGGTGTTTATCTTTAAACTTTCTAATTAGAATCTTTCCTTACATGTACGTATAAAGACCAAAACACCCTTACTTGTTTATTAAAAATGCACGTGAGACATACCCCTATGTGTAATTTTACACCAAGTGGACCATAAAACTCATTCTTTATTCTATTTTTCTTAAAAAGTGTACTCCAACCCTACGCATTTTATAGGCGAACGGAGGGAGTAATCTTTTTCAGGACGTCTTAGTTCAAACACCTCATCTATTTTGGGAAATCATTCTCTCTCTTTTAGTCCACATTCTCTCTTATTTTCTCCTAATTTTCAATCACTACCACAACTTTACTTTCTATACTAATTTTCTTTATTCCACTACAAATAGCCGGGGCGGTCATTGAATACATGTACTACAGACAGTTGAGCAGCACTTAAAGTTAATAGAAAATGAGTAGGTAAAAAAAAATAACAATATAAGCTCAGTAAGATCTAGAAACTCTTCCGATTGTCTAGTTACCTTCAAAAGTTGGAAACCAGAGTTTTCTGCGAGACCTGATTCTAGGTGCAAAACCAGTAAGATCTAGAAACTCTTCCGATTGTCTAGTCCTACACAGCCAACTCATGGAAACGGATTATAGAGCCGGGCTGAAAGACCGGCAAAATAGTTCCAACTACATATGATGCAGCAATTCAGGCTAACACAATGACACCAAAAGGACCCTAAATCCAATGGTTCCAACAAGTATTGTGCATACACGTAATCACATACATAGCAGCAATGTCAATGATCACTTTGTTGTCCAAACTGGATAGTTTTCTGTACGAGGCATACAAGCATAAGGTGATATCTGGCATCTGCAACTTACTACAACAAACTACCCCCAAAGAAAAACCACCAGTGTCACTAGTGAGTAGTGACGCAGCTACACTGCAAACTATAAAATTGTTGCAAGGAAAAGTTACCAGACAAGCAAAATGTTCAGGAATTATGACATCCAAAGTGTGACCCTTGACAGACGAGGACCAGTGAACTGGTTGCAAAAACAGCAGCAAGCGAACCAACTATATCAAAAGCTAGCTCCGGACGAAGCAATGTTGCATTGGTAGGATCACGGGTTAACCTCAAAACATGGAATATCTTTGAGACTTGAAACCTATTTCATGTTGCTAAACTTCTGTTGTCCATTCACCACACCCCCGGTACACAGCAACCAGAACTGTTGCGTAACAGCGCAACTCAGCCTATCTCTAAGACCACCTAGAGCTCTGTCAAACTTCAAGGTGAAAACTGAAAATCATTCCTACTACCTACTGCTACCAAATCAAAAACCATTCTCCCAAGCCCTAACAGACGCTGAAGCCAGAATCTATAATAGTGATAGTTTTGTCTATGTACACATCATCCGTCTGTTTACAAACCAAAAAAAGAGGTGTTTGACAACTTCAACAACGGTCTACTAAACATACCGCGGCGCAAATGCAAGTCAACATCCAAATGTTAGCTTCTTTCCTCAGCCACTAAGGAAAGAAACACCAAGTTCACAACTAACTCCTAATATAGCCAACTAGGGATGCTTTGTTTCCTACATTCACAAAACGCAAATCCCCACAAGTTAATCACAACAACAAACTCATTCACATGTCCATAGTCCATACACTCCTTTTACTTGGGACAAGGCCAAACCACTCTCGCGGCAAATATTTTCAATCTAGAGTCCCTCGTTCATTTCTTTGCTAATACAGAGTACTAATTATCAAACTTACTCACTTTGAAAATTGATCATTAAAGAAACCCTTTTGAATGCCAATATCCTTTGACAAGGACAGTTTCAACTGTCTCAATTCTAGAAGCAGACTTCACAGACAGCACATTCTGAGAAAGGTAAAGGCTCAATAACCTCCAATAGTTTAGACTATCACCCAAGTTCTAAGAACCAGCTCTTGAAAATACAAGGAGCAGTAAACTCCAAGCTGAGATAGGCAACATAATTTGCGTGACTGAGATAGGGAACTATTACAAGTGAAATTCAACCAGCCCCAAGCTCTTTAAGATCTAACAGAAGTTATCTTTAGCATATCCTAAAGAGGAACCAAGAATCAGTGTCATATACCGCATCTTGAACAGTTTTATCGGACTTGTTGGGCTACAAGAGCCATAACTATCTTACAAGCTAGAAACAACGCACAAACTTCCACATGAAAATGCTGAAGACACATATACAAAATCCCAATCACAAAGAAGCATAAACTTTTAAAGGTTATTTCACCTCAAGGCTAGGTCAAAACATTCTGGTGCCTAAAAATGCAATCAAATTGCAACCTTTCATTTCCAAAACGAGAAAAAACTTCCACACCTTAATGGTGAAGTGATCTCGTACTAGCTAATGGCACTTGAAAGAAATGAATATCCACGCGGGGTCTCCTAGTAAGTTTAAGCAACACTACAAATCCTTACATTAATACGCAAATAGCTAACAAGGCTTGCACATCTCAGAACTTAAGGTATTAAATCTCCTTCTGGCTCACTTGTTGTTCAGCAATCCTCAGAAAATAAAAACATAAACAGCTGGTTCATCAAGAAGTGAATCAAGTCATATCTAAAAGTTTAAAATGGTAAACAGAGATGAGGCCAGTCTCGAGGGTCACACACAAAGCTGAAAGGTCCATCTACATCTGATTTCACTCATTCTCATCAAACAACAACATTATCCCACTGCCTCAAATAACGAAAAATTGCTTTTTGGAAAAAATAATATCATTCCATGAAAAATGGAAAACCTTCCAAATCTCACCTCTGGATTAGTATACAATAATAACACACAAAAAAGTCATGTACACAAGTAAAGAACTAAAAAAACTTGTGAATATCCAATCAGGCTCTAGTTGATGTCCACCCATCCTCAAGAGAAAGGATGACTTCTCCAGTACAAAAGAGCATCGAGTCACCCAAAGTATGGTAAATAACTAAATATAGCTTATGCAAAATTCTAACCTACTTAAGGAATCACACAACCGATCATAGGGCACATATCTACAGCTTAAGTATATCTTTTACACACAAACAAAACAATCAACAGCCCAATGTACCATATTAAAAAATAAGAACTACTTCTGAGCACTCTAATCTCCAGCTAAACCCGTTTTATCATAGTGATATATAGGCCACCGAAATTGTTCCCCACCTATACATAAGGTCGAGAAAACCCTAAAGAACGCAAATAGATAAGATCCCTGAAAATAACTAGTCTCAAGAGGCATACACTAGTAACAATTAGCGCTCCCTCTCGACCTCCAAGTCAGAATTCCTTAGTTTTCCAACAAAATCCTACCCATTAAAATACGAAACTCCGCAATTTTCCCCCCAATATATACCACCTACACTTCAACAAAACAATCATAATTCCCATGTAATTACAAATCATAATGGCGTAGTACAGCTCAACAAAAGGGGGGAAATTATTCGTGTCGGCTAACATGAATCGTCATCTGAAATCGTAAATCGAAAACCAAAACTTCGAAAAAAAACAGAAATAAATTACCAATTCCAAACATAAGAGACACCAAATCAAAATTCGTAACAATCCAGATTTATTCCAGAGAAATTCGCATCACATTAAAGTGATAATAACAACAAGAAGATCAACATCAAAAAAAAACACACGACAACAATAATCCGTCTCTATAATAACATTCGATTATAACCTAAGATCGAATAATAAAGATGGGGAAAATGTTGACCTTGAAATCGGAGAAAATAAATTAATAGCGGTGAGATAATTTCTCTTGATTTTGATACCACTGAACATAGGAGTAGACGCCGATGAGTGGGGTCATGAGGAGGGTGGCGCTGATCCAATTCTCGGTAACTTTATGAGTAAGCTTCCCTGGTAAATCCTTCCATAGTCCCGGCATCACCTTCTGCTGGTACGGCGATAGAGCGTATTGCACTGCCTTGATCTTCACTGGAATCTTCCCCATTTCTTTGATTGAGTCTGCAAATCGGAAACCCTAGATTTGTCGATTGATTTGGGGGAAATGAGAATGGGGGGAGTGAGACTTGTTGGTGTGTGACGTCGTTTTGGTGGGCTATTTTGGGCCTGGGGAAATTGTGGAAATGTTTAGTTTTTTGGGTCGATTTTTTTGGGTTGTTATTGGGGTTTGAAAGGAAGTTTCGGCTTCTCTGATAAGTTATAAATTATGGTGAGACGGTTTCATAGAAGAGTATCTGACTTGTTTGTGTGAACGAGTATAGCTAAATTTGTAATTATTGAAATATCGTGCTCTGATTTGATTTAGTTGGTTATAGTCTACTAGTATACTTTTTGGTGGTGAGTTTATTTTGGGTTTGAATTGGTTAGTTCGGTTAAAGTTAAGTTTTTTTTTTTTTTTTTGACATCAAAAACCTCCGAAAATTGTATTAAGTAATCGCTGCTATGAAATCCATAGCAGCACAATCGAGTACACTAGGAGGACCACTATCAACCCAAACTCTAGAGCTGTAATCTATAGGACCTAGATGCACCCCTACATGGGCCGCTTTATTACTTTGTCTACATATATGATTAAAAGAACAAGAATTAAATCTCCTAGCTAAGCACAAAATGTCCCTAACAATCAAACCTAAATAAGTGGACTTGGAAGAATGAGAAAATAAATCATTAACTAGTTGTAAAGAATTCGACTCAAGAATGACGTCTTGCTGCCAAGCAATTTGGAGTCCAAACTCCGCCGCTTTTGCCTCGACAATATCCGGGTCCCATCTATCCCGAACCTGCCGACACCCGACTCTCAGCACATCCCCTTCGTGCCCGCGAATAACTACTCCCATCCCCGAACCGCTATCACCAAGCACCGCGCCATCAACGTTTATCTTCACCTGTCCTTCACCTAGCGCCTGTCATATTACCTCCTCACGACTCCCCTTCCCCCCTTCTTCTCACAATTACGAGCCCCAATCGCCTCCTTATAAGCCAAAAGGAAACTATCAGCCCTCGTCACCACCTGGGCTATCACCGCCTCCCCCCCTCCCCCGTGCACTATTACATTCCGTCCATTCCAAATGGACCAAGCTACTGTCAAAAGTCGAGCGGCCTCCTCATCCTCGCGTCCCTCACTCCACTTCTCGATCAGATCCCTCCCATCCCTGCACCTCTCCCACAAATCCACATCCTCCCCGATTAGCTCCCATACTCTTTCCACCAGCGGGCATCCAACCAGAGCATGAACCACATCCTCGTACGCCCCTCCACATCGACGACACTCTGTACTCGCCTCCTTTATCCGACATTGAACATTAGCCACTGTCGGTAGAGCCCCTCTACCCAACCTCCAAGCAAACATCCTTACTTTTGAGGGAATCTCCAATTTCCATATTCTCCTCCAAAAAGATGTACCTACACTGACTGGTCTCACTAATTCCCTCCCCTTCATTAGCCACACACAGCCTGCTACGTACATAGTGATACCCTGTTTTTACAGAGTACTCCCCGTTCTTTAAATAGTGTCAAATCAATTTATCAGGTTCGCCTCCTGATGAAATGGGTATACTCATGATCTCCTCAGCCTCAAATCCTAGCAACCGGCTCCGCTTCAAGTCTCTCCTCTAGACTCTTAACTCGGGATCTATCCACTCCTCAATTCGCTCCTCAATCGAACCTTGTCGTGGTGATATAAGACGAAGAGATGGAGATCGTCGTGTCCATCTATCTTCCCAAATGCGCACATTCCTGCCATCACCAATTAGCCACCTGCATCCTTCCTCCAACAACTTCTTAAAAGAAACAATACTTCGCCATACATAACTAGGTGTATTACCAATGTTTACCTAAAAAAAACTACAATGGTTTAAGTTAAGGTTTATGGTAAAAGGATAGTGAATTTTGTTTAATTAGATGTGAAGATATTTTTTGTTGTTTGTGTTATTGCTTGACAAATACTAGTAGGTAGCAAGTGAGATTGTGATCAAGGGATGTTATTTCGCGAATTTAGTTGTAAATGATTGTTTATAACTTAAGATGTTAATTGTTTGAAAATATAGTTATTCATTTTCCTAACAAGAGAATGTAGAAAGAACCAAAGCATTAGTTTTGGAAGTGATAATTCTTCGAGCATTTGCTTTTTGGTACTTGAGAGCACCATCACCAAATACTGCCCCCCTCAAAATTGAACTATGGACCCCTTGTATGCTTTTCTTTATTTGTTCCAATTCTATTATTCACCCTCTTCTTTTTTGCCTAAATGTTATTATTCTCCACTTCAATCAATTATTAAAATGAACCCTTTATCAACTTCTTTTGTTGGTATTGGTTCAACTAGAAATTTAACTGTATACATATTACATCTCATATACAAATGTTAAGATGATAAAATATGTTCTTCTCCTATATGTATCCCTCAAAGTGGATTAAAACACCTTTGTATTGCTAAATTCTACAAATTACCAACTAGGGTATATTTTAAGAGTTAAAATACCACTAAATTTTGTTTTAGACATATAAGTCAACGTTTTAGTAGGGTCATAAAGTACCATGAAATCCTCCAGACAATCGTGAATTTTACTAATTTACCCATTGCCGGGCATCACCAAACTCCAAAAAATCGTGCTAGGCCATTCCCAACCCCCCCCCCCCCTTTTCAATCATTTGATAAACTTGAGCCGAAAGTTGAATCAAACAAGAAGAGAAAAATGAGCCTAAAGGCAGCCCAAACGAGCCTTGAGAGAGAAAAAAACTTGAGGATTGAGCGCTAGATAGAAAATGGCAACACGAATAGGCACAACTGCACAAGCATATGAGTTTATGAGTACTTTTTTTTAGGGTTTATGAATACTAGTTTCAAGTATATTAGTAAAACATTTGACAAATACTCCATACTTTATTTTTAAAACGGGTTTATATTCAATTCCGGATGGAGTATGTATTTGAGAAAGAACACTCTTATGATCTTATCACATTTAATTTCTCCTACTTGTCCTATGTGTTCAATAAAGACAACATTTGGTTGCTGCCCAAGATCCCAGTTCCCAATTTATTTCTACAGTATACACTGGATTTTCCAATTCAAGACTTGTTTTCCTCTATCTGAGGAAGCCATGAAATCACTTTTTTTTTTTACCGAAATCTAATTTTAACTCTAGATCCAATCAATGAGGACTGATTTTGCCTCTCTATTCTTATTAACGGAGATTATAGAATTATACTTTCTCGATTTTATTTTTTTATAGAATGTTAACGTTTGATTTGAAAAAAAACGGATGAAGTATCTATCATAGCAAGAAGCATATATAATCGAACCATTTGTTTTACTGTTAATATCATGTCATTACACACTCCAAAATTACATGCCTCAACAAGATCTCAAATTTTTTAAGGGCAGTTCTTTATTTCCAAGCCCAAAAACAGGAACACATTCACACCAAAATTGATCTCCTTTCACTTAAACTTACAGCTTACCCATACACACAATTCCCAGCAGATCACACCAAAAATCACGAAGATCATCATCTTTTTTTTTTTTTTTGATAATCTTCTCTTACAAATTATTGGTCACTGCTAGAACCATCCCAAAAAACTTGGGACACCATGACTTGTAAGGTTATAAAGGAGCTAAAAAAGGTAAAAAAAAACCCATCTGACCTAATAAAATTTACTTATGCTACAACAACAGTTCCTTGTACAGGCTTCTTAGACCCAGATTTTGTAGGGGTATCAGCCTTTCTGTGTGCCCTATAAGTAGAAGACATGTTCCAAGATCTCTCCTTTGCTTCATCTTTCTCTATTTGCTCTTGCCTGCACTCATCACTACAAAATGGTGTATTCCCCCTGAAAAAAAGACATCACAAAAATCGCCATCAGCATTTAAGTTATGGTCAAACCGTCTTACATACAATTCACGACTACAAAAGTCGCAAAATGATCTGGGATCGGCTAATATTTACCTGTACATGAAGATGTCATTGTTGGGTCTAAGAGGCTTATGGCAAAGAGAGCAAGACTCTAGAAAATAAGGTTGTCGGTGAATAGAAACATCTTCACATCCAGCATAGAACAACACCCCAGATCTTGGTTTGCCAAAAAAAGCCATTTGTTTTTTGTTTTTTAATTATTATTAGTATTTGATTAGCTAGAAATTTGAGGAGCAAATGAAGTGAAATGTTAGAAAATTGATGAGAAAATAATGAAGTGAAAGTGAGGGGAAAGTGAGCGCCAAGGTGAGCTATATATATATATATGAAATAATCATACAAGTAGGTCCAAAAGTGAATATGGTTGCACAAAATTATTGGGTAGTGGTTAGTATAGAAACATACTTTTTTTTTTTCATTTCATAAAATGAAAAAGTGTATAATTTAATGATTTACCTACATAAAAGGGTGGTGGACTATATGATTAAATTAGAAGGGACGAATAATGAAAATTAAACAAGGGGCGATATTCCAAAATCAATGGGGGGATAGTGGAATCTATAGGCCTTGGGAAAAGCAGCTTTTGTTAATACTGCTTGTGTGCTGGTACATGCACCTTGTTTCCATACTTCACTTTCTCACCTTATAATATTATGATGCTCCCAAATCATAAACAAAATAAACTAGGTGTAGTACAAGATTGTTTGAAAACAATGGAAGATTTTGAGCTTTTTCTTTTTAAAAAGTTAAACTGGGTTCGAGTATCGGTTTATGTTTCCGAATTTTATTATTTTCTTTTTTCCGTTGTATGTTAGTTGAAAAAGTTGTTAAATTATTATTAATCGCTTCATTTTGAAAAATCCATACGAAAGAATATGAAAAGTGAACTAATAACTGAAATCAACACTAGCTAGCGGAGCACTTATAAAGACATTTTTATTATTTTTTGGATTAAATTTGTCTGCCTCATTTTAAGAATAACTATTGAAATAATGCTATATAGACGCCTAGAACAGCCAAAGTAATAAGCAATTCAATAAGTGTTTTAAGAGCGTACTCATCTTTGTATACCAAAAAAAGTGAAAACTTACACAAATAAATGTAAGTGACTTAAAACTACTAAATACTAACTATTTAGTACATAGTAGCTCAAATATACAATTCATAGCACTTGATTTAATTTTTTGTGCACAATAGCTGTGCAACTAATATTGCGGAGTTGAGGATATGAGAATTTGAAGCCGAAATAACCCAAAAATAGAATAACCATCATGTCAATGTTGATCATTATATGCGCACTCCACCATGTAATGTCTTATAAGTAATAACAACATGTCCGATATTCCGTAATAATCCACCACATCCACCGCCTTATGTAATGTACAACATACCTCGTGAGAGCATCTGTTACCATGAAAATATTTGTTCATTCATCAAAAAATTTCTTGTATGAATGAAAATTTGCTCTTGTTATCATGAATGAAATGAAATTCATTCATCCCACACCAAAATAAGCACAACAAGTGGGACCCACTCCCCCAACTTCCTCAGTTTTTTATTTTTCTTTTTTACCAATATTTTAGATTAGCATTTATCATAATTTGCAATGCTTATATATTCAAAAATATTTTACAAAAAAATATCAATAATTCTAATTTTTCATTATCTACAGATAGAGACCCATTTTGTTATATTTTGACACAATATTTTAATTTCCTTATTAGGAGAGAGAAAATGTGGTGGGGTATTGGATGAATGAAAATTTTATTCATGGTAGTAGGAGGTGAATGAAAAATTGATTGGAAACATGGGGATGAGAGAGAAAGTGGGTAGAACGATGTGAATGAATGAAAAATTCATTCA
This sequence comes from Spergularia marina, assembly GCA_963680865.1. Classification (NCBI taxonomy): domain Eukaryota; kingdom Viridiplantae; phylum Streptophyta; class Magnoliopsida; order Caryophyllales; family Caryophyllaceae; genus Spergularia; species Spergularia marina. Next base: position 22,011,614 of record OY804551.1, on the reverse strand, counting down.
TGGTAAAGGATGCTCTAATAAGTCATTGTGTGAGAAATTAAAGTGTTCATCATAACACTTTCAAATTTCAATGATGACTAGCAGCAACCTGCAACTCTCTGATGTAATGTTATGCACTATTTTCTTGCTCCATGCTATTTTGTCCTGACCCTCTCTTCTCCTAAAGTATTTGTAGGGGGGCAGAGAGCAACTAGTGGTGCATTTGTGGAGTGGTTTCTATCATTTTAAGTTAAATAAATTTATTTCTTATTTCTTGTGCTTTACCAGACAATCTCTCTGCCATTGCCCATTTGCTGCCCCTTCCCACGTGCCCATTAATCTTAAGTCTAACATTCAAGCCTTATTACTAAAATAATATGGAATGGGCTAATATGAATTATCATCCAATAACCGTCTTGTGCGCGCCATAACATTTCAAAAACGTTGTGAACCATTTAGAAATGTTAAGTCTCACTTAATAGGGCAAATTTAAATAACCCTCATGTTTGTAAAGTTTCGAAAAGCTTAAAATTCGACGTTGAATTAGTACTAAAATTAATTATATAAATATATATTAAATTGAATTTGATATCCTAAATTGTGGTACTAAACAAAATAACTATCAATAGTAAAATCTAATGGTTCAGGTAAAATCTTTTTTCATGATAAGAAAAAAAGAGTTCTAACTAATTACTTCATTTGTTTACATATGGAAATTTTGTTTTGTTTTTGCTAACAATAGTAATGCCAACACTCACACACTAATACCAACAATTTCATTTAATTAAAGAATAAGAAACCTGCTAAACTAAAATATTTGGGATGAAAGCGATATTGCCTTCGAATAATTGTACGCAAACTCATTTTAATATTGTCAAGTTTATTGATATAATAATCCCCTGAAAAAAAGTTTATTGACATACTCCCTCCTACCCAAATTTATTTTCCTGTATTCCTCTTTGGGACGATTCACTATAATTTTCCTGTTTCGTAACTTACCCGATATGGCAAATTTTTTTGACGTTTTTACCCTTACTAATTTTTCTGATTTTTCCCTAATCTTCTATTAACCCACTAACCACTCCCTTCATCCACTAACAACTCCCTCCAAAATCTAATTACTCACACTCAAATCCAACCCAATAACAAAACCCAACCCAATTCAAACCCCATTTCATTTCTACCCCAAACCCAAACCCAATCCCTCAATTTTTTTTCTGATCTTAAAAAACCCTACCCCCCCTCTCTTTCTTCGTCTCCCTCTTTATTTCTGATGAACTCTACAAACCCTAACTCCCTCTCTCTCTCTTCGTCTCCCTCTCACTCTTCATTTCTCTGATGAACTCTACAGTCCCTAACTCCCTCTCTCTCTCTCTCTTCGTCTCCCTCTCACTCTTCCTCTTCTTCACTCACAAGATCTGCAATTCTCTATTCTCTCTCCTCACAAATCTGATCTTATGGCTTCATTCGACATCTCTCTCTTTAGATCTCATCATCTCTTCGTCTTCTCACTATGATTTGATCCATAGATCTGACTTTCTCTTCTCTTATTCCTCCCCTTTTTTATCATAAAAAATGGGGGATTCGTCATGGCCTTATCAATTTTGGTCATTTGTTCCCGAGACGCAACTGGAAGAAGAAGAAGAAACGGACATCTGCGATGGACGACTGTTTGTCGGTACTTCTGACGTTTCTGCCCTTGTCGACGACGAGTACTTCGATCGGGTTGGTGGGTTGATCATCCCGGACTCTGAGGATGGCACAGAGTCTATTGATACGAAGAAAAGGCGTAGAGAATCCGATGCAAAATGAGATTTTAGGGTTGAGATGTCTAAAGCCCGATGTAAATTTGATCGTGAGTTGATTGAAGAGAAAGCTCGGTGGGAACGAGAGCATATTGCAATGATCATGAGCCATATGGGTTGTGGTATAATCTAAACCCTTGTGTAATTAATTTTTTTTGCTTAAATCTGTGTTTGTGATCATTGCATGTGCTTCGATCTGTTTTTTTTTCTGATTTTTTGGCGTAAATAACCTTGATTCATTTTATTTTTGCTTGATTCTGTGTTTGGGGTAATTAATGTGGTTTGATCTGCTTATTTGTGATTTTTGGGCGTAATTAACCTTGAATCATTTAATTTTTGCTTAAATCTGTGTTTGTGATCATTGTATGTGCTTCGATCTGTTTTTTTTTTCTGATTTTTTGGCGTAAAAAACCTTGATTCAATTTTTTTTCGCTTGATTCTGTGTTTGGGGTAATTAATGTGCTTAGATCTGTATTTTTTTGTGATTTTTGGGCGTAATTAACCTTGAATCATTTTGTTTTTGCTTAAATTTGTGTTTGTGATCATTGCATGTGCTTCGATCTGTTTTTATTTCCTGATTTTTTGGCGTAAATAACCTTGATTCATTTTATTTTTGCTTGATTCTGTGTTTGGGGTAATTAATGTGGTTTGATCTGCTTATTTTTGTGATTTTTAGGCGTAATTAACCTTGAATCATTTTATTTTTGCTTAAATATGTGTTTGTGATCATTGCATGTGCTTCGATCTGTTTTTTTTTTTCCTGATTTTTTGGCGTAAATAACCTTGATTCAATTTTTTTTGCTTGAATCTGTGTTTGGGGTAATTAATGTGCTTTGATCTGTTTTTATTTTGTGATTTGTGGGAGTAATTAACGTTGAATCATTTTATATTTGCTTAAATTTGTGCTTGTGATCATTGCATGTGCTTCTCTTTGTTTTTTTTCCTGATTTTTTGGCGTAAATAACCTTGATTCTATTTTTTTTTGCTTGAATCTGTGTTTGGGTTAAGTAATGTGCTTTGATCTGTTTTTATTTTGTGATTTTTGGGCCTAATTAATCTTGATTCATTTTTTTTAGGTTGAATCTGTGATTGGAGTAATTTTTATTGCGTAAAACTCTGTTTTTTGTGATTTTTGGCCGTACTTAGCCTTGATTTCTGTTGTGGGTTGGTTTTGATTGCTGATTTCTGTTGTTTTTTGGGCTTTTTATTGGTTGGTTCTGTCATTGGAGTAATTTCTGTTGTGTAAATTAAATCTCTGTTTTTTGTGAGTGATGGGAGTAATTAGCCTTGATTCATTTTGTTTATTGGTTGAATCTGTGATTAGGGTAATCTGTGTTTTTTGTGTCGTGATGGTCGTAATTAGCCTTGATTCATTTTTTTATTGCTTGGTTATGTCATTGGGGTATTTCTGTTGCGTAAATCTCTGTTTTTTGTGATTTTTGGGCGCAATTGACCTTGATTCATTTTTATACTATTGATTTGTAGATGGAGGGAGTATGGGTTAATTGAGTTCTTGAGTGTAACTAGCAAGTCAGTGATGATTTTTGAGACTTGCATTGTAGTTGTTACATTATTTTGACCACATTTGCTACATTTACGAATTGATTGAAGCCTCTTTGAAACTAGCCACCTACATGTGTAAATGGAGGCACTTTAGATGCCAACTGACACATGGTATGGAGGCTTGTGTTTGATAAGGCTCTTAATTCGTAAATGTAGCAACAACTCTATGAGGAGTGTTATTTACATCTGAGAGTTGTTTGATTTTTTGGCTTAATTTAAATGCTTCAAATGATGATGATGGTACTAAAAACATAAACACATTGCGTTTGATATTAAACATAAAGGACTTGGGTTTATATTATATTCAAAATGTTTACAAAATACATGCGTGATTTAAGTGTTTACGACCTAAACATGAGCATTCAAAATGGTTTAGTACTTAGTTTATGAATGAAACACAATCACACACTACATCAACATTTAAGTCGTCATTGCATTTGGAAAATCAATACCAAGATCTCCCATGATTTCCCCCAAATTGTTTGCTTTTCCGACATTGATCAAAGTTTGAATGCATTCTTTCACAACATCCTCACTTACGGTCAAATTCCTAGTGAGTAATCCTTGCCTTTGTAGTACGGCCTTCTTTAGATGTGGTAGTGAGTAGTCATTGTGGCCACCTCTTTTCATCACCTCAGTCATGACACCTTGCAAACTTAGCCACACATTGTCTAATGTAGCCGGATCAAGGTCTTTAAAAGCTTGTTTGACATTCTTGATCAACTCGGGTATTGTCTTCGATGGTTCTTTGTCTTGAAGTGATTGAATTGAGTTAAAGAAACCCAAGTCCAATATGTTTAAATCTGGGCTTTGTGCTGGTTGTTGATTCAGTGTGATATTAAATCCGTCCGATGTTGCATGAGCCACAAAATCTTGATCGTCACCTCTTATGTGAGGAGGTGCATTGTCTTGTTGAATGTGAATGTCTTTGCTTGCCCATGATGGCCATTTGGCTTTGATAGCTGGAATAACTTTGTTGATGAGCATTGTCTTTGTCACGATTTTGTTGATATTCTCAATGGGTTTTGAGACTATAGTACCTGCTGGCCTATGTATTGAGTTTCTGATTGCTGGTCCTTTAATAACAAAGGGCCAAATGCCAATTTTACCATCGAAAATGCACTCACCATCCGGTGCGTACCTCGGTCTTGCTACTGCTGCCATAAACATAACCTTAGGGATATACCTCTTGCTTTGTGTGCTTCTAACTGGTTCTTCTTCCCCAGGTGTGAGTATCATCCTTTGTTTGATCTTAGTCATCCAAAACCATTTCTCATCAATATGTAGATCATTATCTTGTGATCGAAACTTGATTGCATTTAGTAGTCGATCAAATAACAATCTAGACATGATAAAGTTGAGACGAATAAACTTGTGGTCGCTTGATAACGATGGCTTAATAGCATTAGTGTGCCACCTCAATTCTCCCTTTGCAATCCATCTTTGACATGTGGAATAACTTATGTCAATTGCAAATGATAGTCGCTTGATTGTGCATCTTTTCAATTGTGGAAGCGACTCGATAACTTGCATCGGTATAAGTAGTTTATTTCTGCCTTTTTTGCCTTTCATTAAGCTATTCACATTGATTGGAAGACCCAAAGCTTTGTTTTGCTTGTTACGCCTTTGGAGATTTCCAATTGTTTTTGTTGTGACGTTATATTTTGCTGCAATCTCCTTAATTTTGCCATGATGTGGTTTCCCATTTTTGGAGTTCTCTAATAAAAAGCAATGTATTTCAAGTCTCTGAGCATTGGTGAGATTCTTTTTGCCAGGCATACTTTACTTTTTCCTTGTGATTCCCTAATGAAACGTGTGCTACTAACCTTGTGATTCCCTTGAATGCTAATAAGATAGGATGAAAGCCTCCTCTAGAAGAAGAAGCAGCAGCAGCAGCAGCAAACAAGCAGCAGCAGGCTTGCCCCAGCAGCAGCAGAAGACCCCCAGCAGCTTACTTTTACCACGCAGCAGACCCCACCACGAGCAGACCAGAATCTGACCAAAACCGAGCTGAAGCAGCAACAGTGTTAGCATCAGCAGCGGCATCGAGCACGAAAACGAAAACTAATCCTAGTTTTTTTTTCTGTTTTTTTTTTTTTTTTTTTTTATGGAGTTGGAGTGATTCTCTCATTTCCTCTGAATTCTGAGATATTTTGTGTGATATTTGTGTGAGATTTGTGAATTAGGATTGTATAAGGATTGGTTTATGGAGATCCACAATTAGTGGGTTCCAATCTTATCAATGAAATCTGATTTTTTTGGGGGGAGTTTCAAATTCTTAAAAACTCCCTCCAAAAACTCCCACTTGCATTATTTGAATTTCCCTCCAATTGTGCAAACTAATTATCCCTCAGAATTTTTGGTGGGAGGATTAGAGTGGTCTAAATTTTAATTAAACACTCTTACCCCACCAATAATTCCACTACCACAATTCTTTATTATTTGTTGTTGGTTGTTGTGTCCTACCCAAAGAGGAAAATAACTTTGGGTAGGAGGGAGTAATCTGTATCAATCTATTTCGACAGAATTAGTTTTAATTCAAGAAAAAAACCAATTATTAAACTAACAAAAGGTTTAATAATTTCCTACAATTAATTTATCTTGATTTTTAATTTTATTATGTGTCCTCGGGAATCGTGACTCAGGACACAGTCAGATGCGGAGTCAGGAGCGATGGAGATGGAAAGAGAAAGAGTATCTAGCAAGTCAATGTCTGGCACAGAAAACTCTGCGTCACACGTGTCGCACAGAAAAAGGGCCCCGCTACCGAAGAAGAGGTCAAGAGAAATGGGGCCCAGTTAGCTGCCCATGATTCCCGGTCAGGGCTCCTCCAGCGTCTAAGCCTTCCCATGTCTCTGCCCGTTACACGTGCTTCCTTGGAAACTCAACTAATCCAGCAAATAACCAATCATGTTGCTCCAAATCATACGTGGGCTTCATTATTTTATTATCATTAGCTCCTTAATTATTGATTAATCAACAATTAAATAATTATCGCAATAATTATGTTGGAAGAAATAGGTCGGAGGAATCTTGAGAAGTCTAGTTGCCGATGTTTTTTTTACTCCTTGTTAAGATCTTGCACCCTCTCAAGGTTACATCTTCACAATTTGTAAATTCCTTCATGTCTTTTTTTATCTATCGATTCCTGGCTACATTTGAGTATAAAAATCTACATTCGAAGTAAAACATTTTATTTCTTATATACGTCTAAAAAGTGAAAAAAAAAAATTCAGTCTGAATCCAAAGATATTTGTGTTTTGAGGTTGGGATCTTGACCTCAGTCTCGATCTCATGGGCGTAGTGCAATTGTATCAACTACTTATCACGTAAGGTCGTAAGCTATGTACTTGAGGGAACATTTATCAATTCGCTATTTGTACTTATCAATAGTAGTTAGAGATGCGAGGACGATTGCTTACTCACTCACCCAGTCACCCCTACGTTGAGAATTAAACATTATTATCAAACCTTGATAGCGAAATGTTTGGTTACACTAGATGATGGAGATAGAAAAGAACATGGAGAAATTAATTAATGTTATCATAAGAATTAAGATCACTTTGTGTTTTCTTCTTATTTTGATTTAGTGTAATTTGAGATATAACTAAATTGGTTAAAGATGGACTTTAACATCTTAGACCGGTTTGGAGGCAAATAAATTGGAATTAGGGAAGTGTACAACTATCGATTTAGAGTTTGACTAAACTAAATGATGCAAATCATCACAAACAATGTGGAACGAAGCTTATAGTTGTCTTAAACTAGGATTTGTTAACATTTTTGTCAACGCATTAGGCAAAACTACTTGAGTTTTGATTATCATTTATCAAAGTGTTCATGCAAAACGTTCGTTTGGCTTCAAAGAAACAAAAAGAAATGTATGCCAATGCAAGTGCAGGTGTCACTCAATAATAGGCTTGTATTATACGTTTTGCATGTGGGCAGACGCATAATATAACTGGCATGTATGTGGGCTGACTAGAACCTCATCACACTCCAAAACTAATTCAATCGATCATGTTCTCGTCAACTTGCTTAGATTGTATGAAGTGTAGTAAAAACCAATTGTATGAAACATATCAAATCAGATTTATTAATCAAGAGAATGCTGAAAATATACCGTGATTTTGGTACGATTGTTGTCAGTGCAGAATGACTTATACACAGTGAAAAAGTGGAGTAACAAAAAAGGTAGATGAATGAATGAACATGTGTAGAAATATCAATTTTTCTTTTCGCGAGGTCGTGTTTATGTTCGTAAAGAGTACGTAGATCTTGAGTTGATCTTCCTAAGAGTTTTCACAGGGTTTGGAAGTGAGTCGAATGCTGAGATGTTAGTAGACCTGTGTACGTGCAGATGTTTGTACTGTAAGTTGGAGAACCTGCTAGCTGCTGCGGTCTTGTCGTGCTTTGTAAGGATTTCAATCCTTGCAGAGTCTTAATTACCAAGCTGAATTATACAGGAACTGCTAATTAGTAAACCTTAGAACAGATTACTGCAATAGCTTTCAGCGAAAAATGCAACGAATATACAGGAACTAGGATAGTTGAATAGTTGATTTATATAGCCGAAACAATACTGTAGACTGGAGGGAAGAAACGATTTGACCGATTCATTTGTTCATAGAGCATCACAGTACATGAAAATTTTACCCTCTTCCAGCTGTTGGACAAAAGATGTAGAACTCCATTCCTCAGGAACATTTGAGGAAGGGTTAGGATCAGAACTCTGCTCAGAAAAGATGACATTGTAGCATTGTCAGTCGTACAGTCGTACTTGTTAGCCTGCCAGAGCAGAGTTTAGAGCACTATGAACATCTAAACCGATCTGTGCTTCAGCTTTGTCATATGCGGTATTGGCTGAACTTAACTTCTGTGAAAACTCAGCAAGCCCCGTCTGAATTAGCAGTGGATCGATTCTGTTGACAGGCACAGCTTCAATTGCGATAATGTCTGCAATGGAGTTTGGATGGACAAAGACAAACCCACCACTGACGAAATACTTTGTCGTTTCATCACCTTTGCGAAGGGAGAGAAGACCAGGCTTCAGCTCTGTCATGGTTGCCACATGGCCAGGAAGGATGCCCATTTGTCCAGTTAATGCTGGAACAGTGACCATATCAACCTGTAAAAGACCACAGAAATGTCAGGTTAGGGACATGCTGCATGCTCAAAGCCTCAAGCCAAGGAAATGCAACACAAGTGACTTCATGCAGTTAATTTGGACAAGTTAGATGCCATAGAATGTTTTGGAAATCAGAAGCAAGACATGGAGACAACAACATATAGAGTTGAAACCAAAATAGATAGACTGTTGTTTAAGCTAGCAATAGCATGCATACACAAGTCTCCGGAAGATCTATGGATGTCACTATAAATTGCTATTTAGTGAATTCTTCCACTCCAAGCTTGGGGCCTTGATCTTGGTTATTATTGGAATCATGGAATGATGGGCTACAAGCAGTCAGTTGATAAAAACACGCTGACCTTCTTTCTCAATCAACAAGATGGTGGTTATAAACAAGCTAGTTGTTACAGTTTAAACTTGTTATGAAGATCAATGTTCCTTTCAACATATCACTTCCAGATTAAAAATCTGAGCTTTTGCTAGTTAGCTCAAACAGTTTTTCATTGCAGACTTGGATGTGGCCAAAATGTCGGTATACCCAGGTATATACGGCCCAGAACTATCCTAAATTCCTACACACGACATTATAAATAAAAAACTTTTCGAGTATATGAAATGCTAAGTTGAGAGCAGGACAACACCCTAGGTATGGACAGCCCAACGGGTGGCACAATTGATTCAATTCATTTAGCCAGACATTGGCATGACTCGTATGAGTATCAACATATGGCTCTCAATACAAGAAGTTGTCACTCACTAAAAGGTTTGATAAGATCTCACATTATAAGCTAGCCAGTGAAGAGACTATATGGGGATGAATTCAATCAGTGGCAATCTAATCTACTCTGCACTTGGTGCAACTGCAAGCATAAATGATGCGAAATGCACGGCATTGTACCAGACTATTGGAATTAAGAACACTATTATGACAAATCATACATCTAAATGCAAAGCTACGATTTCCATCACTGATGAATTTCTGAGCTGAGCCCTAACTCTGTATCAGACATCAATTAGTACAATGTAACCTAACTAAACTCTGTACTTTGCTAGGCATCAAATGCAGACCAACTGTACAAATATAAAAGCGAGTTAGAGCATACTACCGTAAAATTAAAACCATAGGATTGCTTGACGAACAGGTTTTCAGTAAGGATATTAAGGAGTATCTACATATAGCAAACATGCACATATCAATGCAATTCAGAAAACAGGCTACTGTCTTAGATATAACTACAAAATATCAGTAAAAGGACCCAGCTTCGACTTTTGGAGAACAAACAACTCTAAATAACAGTAACTAAGCGCATGCTCAGAAGGGTTAATAGATATTCTGTATAGAACCGCGACTCTGAGGATCTCGCAAAGAACTCCTTGGTTCGAAATACATTCCCATTATAATTTCCAAATACTTCAATAGTTTGAGTGAAGAATCAATAAACTTGGATAAATTCGGCCCCTCCGTGGAAGACTAGCTCAGAAGCTGGTGGGGTTCCATCATAAAACCAATTGGCAATAGGAGGAGTAACCCACTACCTTATAAACTAGTCCTCACTCCTCAGTCTTCTATTTCTCCAATGTGGGATATTATCTCACAACTCACATATGAATCGTTGTCACTCCAACACAAAATGAATTAGGAGTTAAGAATCCCACCATTTCGACATTCTCTGGGCGATTCTCAATAGAAACAGACTCCAACAGATCCCTCGTTGATTAATGCCACATAACCTATGTAATGCACTTAATAATTGACAAAGTCCTCAACCTCAAATACGAACTAATTGACATTAACATCCGTCCACACAAAAAATCAACCACACGCTCAACTTAAACTACCACAAACAACAAGGTTATTACCACAGTGTCTCCAACGCTTCCACCTAGACCCCGGGGGAGGGGGGGGTTGGTTTTCAGATGTACACAAACCTTTCAATATAGAGAGGCTGCTTACCTTTTTAGGTTCATTGGAAATAACATCACCAACAACAAAATAGTACCTCAATGCCTCGAAGGGCGATCCTACCTAGGAAAGGTACGTGGGGGTTCAGATGTACCCAACCTTACCCAAAACGGTTTCTAAATGACTCAATGCATATATTACCCTACGATTAACCAAAGTTCCACCACCAAACAATTACATTACCCTTTACAACGACGACAACAACAGAGCCTTATTCCTAAATGATTTGGGGTCGGTTAACATGAATCGTAATGTAACGCTACATCAGTACATTACCTTTACAACAAAAAAAATCCCACCTTTTAAGTTTCTCACTAACATGAAACTACACCATTGAAATACTAACACTAAAACAAGTTCATGCATTTATACTAGTATACTACGATCATCATCAACAACAAAAAAAAAAAATTCAAACTTCCTCAATAAGACACAAAATAACAACCCAAAGGAAGCAATATATATATATATATATATATATATATATATACACCTCTTCATTGGAAACATCAGAAGAGTAAGGAAGGTAAAAATTGAGGGTAACTTTAGCAGGAATCGAACTGGGTACCGGAGGTCTAGGTTGCATGAAAGAAAGAGGTAATTTTGGTGGGGTTATATCTGGGGCAACCCTCTTCCACGCCTCCATAAACATTTCCTCCGCCGGAATATCGGTGGAGAACCGGCGGATGGCGGCGGCGCCGGCCATAAAATGGGTGGTTATCATCATTTTTCCGGTGGAAAGTCGCTCGGGTTTTGCAAGGTCGGAGAAGGTGAAAAAGAGTGGTGCCTTTTTTCTAGTTTGTGTTAGTAATTTTTTTTTTTTTTTTTTTTTTTTTTTTGTGGAGTAATTATTTTGGGTTGATTGTGTTTATGAAGGGGTGAATTTTCTGTTTTTTTTTTGTGAGTGATCAAATTGATGTGATTGGGCAATGCCCAAAAATGTGGGTGGATTATCATACAAAAGGATAATGTGATTATATATGTAAAATAAATGCATGCTCAAAGAAATCATTTTTATCTTTTGGGATGACTCAATTTGTTGTTGCTACTTGTGTGTACTTTGTGAGTTTGTGTTTGTGTCACTTTCCATTCAAATTGAGAGGTCCCAATTGGGGTTCTTTATGTTTGGTGTAATGGGCAATCTTTGTGTTTTTTAGTGGTACATGAGTGAGTGTGATGTGTTTGTGTTGATTTGTAGTTAGCGCCTTCTGATTTTTGAGTTAAAAACAGTTTGTTTATTTTATATTCAATATACTTGGATGTAATGACGATATAAATGGTGACTATATCTATATTTCTACTCAGAATAAGGTTTGTATAAGACATATATTATTAAAGAGAAGCAAGTTAGTATCGACTAAGAACACCAAGGCAAACGTTTCACATCAATAGTCGAGTACTTCAATGATAGCAACCACAGATAAACTATCTAAACACATTTAAGATGTCTCATTTCGCGTCAATACACCATTGAATTATCAACAACCAAAACGTAACAGTCAAATTTAAACCGTTAAAAATTCATGAAGAACCGATGGCGTAAATTGTAAGTTTTGCCCAAATTTCTGATCCCCACACTACCCCTCGTCCCCTCCTTTAGCTAGAACATTTAACAGTATCATTGCCTTCCCAAAATCCTACGAGATTGAACAACTACCTTTCCCGGGTGCCCATCCTGTCCTCCACCGCCACGACCACCGCGAAAACCACCGCAATGGAACCAAAACCACCGCCAGAAAAACCCATATTAGAAGTCTTATGGTTTTCCCTAATCTCAACCACCGTAAAACTACTCCTAATCCCATCGTACCACAGCACAGATTTCGAGGTTCACCGGAATTGGTTGGCAACCACCCACTCTCTCCCTCTCTCTCAATGGTACTCCGACACAACCTCCCCATGGACTCTCGACTACCCTCCTTTCTTTGCGTATTTCGAACGCTTCCTCTCATATTTCGCCAATCTCATCAACCCCACCATTGTTAACCTCCATAAAGGTCTCAACTTTGAGGGGAATTCCGTGATTTTATTCCAACGGGGGTCCGTGATCGTCTCCGATTTCCTTCTACATTACGCTGTTTATCGAATTGGTCGGAAATTGGGGTGTTTGGAGAGGAAATTAGTGTGGGTTGTGGTGATTTGGTCACCTGGGTTGTTTATTGTGGATCATATGCATTTTCAGTATAATGGGTTTTTGCTGGGGTGGTTGTTGCTTTCGGTTTCGGCTTTGGTTGAAGGGAGGGATTTGGTTGGGGGGTTCTTGTTTGCGGTTTTGCTGTGTTTTAAGCACTTGTTTGCTGTTGCTGCGCCTGTTTATTTTGTGTATTTGTTGAGGCATTATTGTATAGGAGGATTTGTTAAGGGTTTTGGAAGGCTTTTGCTGATGGGGAGCGCGGTTTTCGTTGTTTTTGTTGCGGCTTTTGGCCCTTTTGTGTACTATGATCAGGTAATTTTGAGGTCCATTGTTTATAAGTTTGCTTCTTTGAGCTGTTTTTGTTGTTTGATTAGTTTTGGGGTGTGTAATGTGATAATGTGGGTGTTTTACATGCTTCGTTTATGCTCCAACGATTAAGGTTGTTGTATTGTGAATTGTTATGAAAGTAGAAGCAAGTTTGAGCTGCATCCATTCTGTTAAGAAGGTTGAAATCTTGGGAAATATGGTAAGAGTTGGATATTAGAAGAACCGGTTACGCTACCTTGGAATTTAGACCTAAAAGAATGTGACTGCTCTAAATGGGGCTGCATCTGTTAGGTACTCTGCTAACTGTGTTTAGCTATTCGTTTTTCATCATGGTAGCAATACTTTTCATCGAAATTGTGAACTGTTGAATCTGTAGTGAAGATGAAACTGCATTTAGTGCTCTGCAATAGGTAGAATGCTCAAGTAAAGAGAACAAGATGTGTAAGCTAGATAAATCAGTCTCCTTCCACGGCTGCTCATTCATGATATATCTTACCCAGTTACCCATATGTGTCAACCTCGACCTCTGCGCTTTTGATACAGAGGACGCAGTGATTATAGCTTTGATTCATACAAAATATCTTTTACTTCTTCCTCCCTTCTTAATGCTGAAATGCCAAATTCAACTTTTCTCTAGCTTTGAAATTTTGGCAAGAATTTCGGTAATAATCCAGTTCCAGAAACTTTTGTCTAATTTTTTTATGAGGTAGTAGGAACTAGGACTCTGGGAGTACTGAGTGGCTGGGACGGTTGTTAATAGTCAGATAAGGTAATGCTGATAAAGTTACGGGTGTGTGCACCAGAAATCATTACCGTGGTAATGTCTCAACTTTCTGCTATCCCAGTCAGTTGGTGTCCAATTTACTAACTACTTACCACCGATAACCTTTGTGCTGTGTCATTGCCTCATTGGTGTTAAATCATTGAAGCATAATGTTGTAGGACGGCAATTTCCTGTCTGTTATGTGCACGTGGAAAATTCGTTATGTGTAGGTATCTTTAGTTGTGTATATTATAGGATTATTTGGTGATAATGGGGAGTTGCTGATATAGCTTCTCTAATACTGCTTACCCTCTAACATCTCTACAAATGTAGTCATTTTTGACTGAAAAATCATTCTTTCAGGATGATATAATTTTCAGTTATTACTTTGCAGATGCTTCAAGTCATCCATCGAATGTTTCCTTTTGGCAGGGGTCTGTGCCACGCATATTGGGCTCCTAACTTCTGGGTTTTTTACGTCATGTTCGATAAACTACTTGCTTTTCTTCTCAGAAGGGCAGGTTTCATTGTTGAAAGACCAGCTGCTTCATTCACGGGTGGCCTAGTCGGAGACTCTTCACCCTTCGCTATATTGCCCCAGGTATAACTTGCAGTTCATAACTTTGTATGCTTTTCACTATAATCTAATTGCGATTATGCTTCATGTCTCAAAATTTACACTCTTCAGCGTTTTGGTATAGGGTAGTTGCATGATTGCAATCTCTATGTTATTGCTAAAAGCAATTAGTAAGGTTTATGGTATTGGCAAAACAGCGTAGTGCTTTGTAGAAGGTCAAGATGTATCATGGACTTGAGAAAGAATGGGCTATCGCAGCCAGCACAGTTCACTATCGAGTAGATTCTTGACCACATGATAATAGTTCCCCAGGATTTTCTTTTTTTCGATTCTAGCTGGTCCATTGTTAGTTTAGGGCCTAGACAGTTTCCTTCAATCCTTTGACAGATATATTATGCGGCGTTTTAGGCCTTTTAGCTCTTCTGCAGTAGTTTTGGTCCAGTTGAGACATAAATTCTGGAGACTAGCCTCATAATGTGAGTTTTTCCTTCTGTAACAGATATCCCCTCTGGTAACTTTTGTTATGGTGTTAATTGCCTTATCTCCTTGCCTTCTCAAAGCCTGGAAGAATCCACAGCCAAGCAAAGTTGCTAGATGGATCGCTTATGCTTACACTTGTGGATTTTTATTTGGATGGCATGTCCATGAAAAGGCCTCGCTCCACTTTGTGATTCCTCTTGCAGTTGTTGCTATAGAAAGTATCCATGATGCAAGACATTACTTTTTGCTGTCTACTGGTATGACTTCTGTCCCTGCTGTCCACCTTTTCTCTTTGTTCAGCTGTCAGCGAATAATATAAGGGTCTGTGAATTTACCCATCTGTAGTTGTTCTAGGTGATAAAGGTGAACGGGATCCTACTGAATGAAGTGTTCTCCTTTCTTTCTTCACCTTAATCTGTCTTTCTCTTTTTCCATTGCGTCGTTGTATGTGTCTTATTCAGCGATATATCCTTGTGGTCAAACCGTCAAACTGCTTCCGTCGTTTATTTGATAGCTGTCGTTGTCATACCTTTGGACTTTGGTGTTTGCCATATGTTTTAGGCATGTGTTTTGGCAAACATCTCCATCTGTATGATGATTGTCGTCATAGTAGTGTTATGTGAGCTGGTGAACATGTATCTCTTCTTAGCTTACCATAATTTTATATTGGCTGGCACCATCAATCTCGCCCCCTTTTGTTTCAAAAACTTACATGTTATTTTTGCTTTAACTTCTTTCCTTAGCTTAGGATTGATGAGGGTATGGCTGTGCATAGGGCTGAGTGGAATGTTTGAACTCCTATGGACCATTGTACGTGAGCTCGAAGATTTGATAATGTTTGACCTGTCCTTTGATTTGTTTTTTTTCTTCCTGAGATTCCTTGTAATTTATATGTTAGCCACCTTAAATTTTTTAGGACTACTATTGTTGCTGTTCTGTTCAACCTGCTTCTGCAGCCATACCCACATTCTATGCAGAAAGTTGTATAAACTGAGCTAGGGAGTGCAACGAGTGAAGTCGTGTAGTGATGGCTTTGAGGTGTATGTTAAATCATGTCTGGTCTCGACATCTAGTGACCCTTGAGTAGACTTTTTTTTTGGGGCTATATTTTTAAAATAGGTCCATGTGGAGACACTCTATATTTTCACATTCTGTTCGACCTGAATCAGTTTGAAATCGTGCATAGTGCCACTGATTTTATGTCCTTTGAGTCATATAGGGGGGCTCTGAAAAGGACACAGTTTATTATAGGGCTTATGGTGTATTTTTTTTTTTTTTTTTTTTTGGAGAGGTGGGGGGGGGGGGGGAGGAGAGGGGAAGTAGCATCATTGATAAATAGGCTAAACAGGATTACAGGCTAGAATTGCTGATAGGTATCTGAGTTGTTCCCCTTCTATTTTACTTGGGGTAATTTTCAGGGTTTTTTTTTTTTTTTTAAAGATGTACTTAGTTCATGGAGATTATTGTTGAGGTGAAAATGGTTTAAGTTGACTTATGCTCCTCTGAGATGCATTGTAAAATGAAATTCTCCATGACACTTGGCGAAATAAAAGGTGTGCCGTATGGGTCAACTCTAATCTAAGCCGCACACTCGCGCTCCATACTTCACCTAAAATGTCCATTTGAGGTGTATCATGGTATATTTAGTAGAAGTACATGTCAGGTACTCAAGTTTCATATTGAAGCCTGCGTTCTCTGCATACATTAGATGCGTTCAATGATCGCAATTAGGTAACTTGATGATATTAGGATAACTTTAGATTTGGTCAGTTAGATCATTTGGGAGGAGGCCTCATTTTACAAGGGATCTCACTGGAAAGATCAACTAAAGTTGCCATAATGTAAAGGGATATCTATGGTTAACTTGACTTGTATGGTTCGGGCCAAACATCTGGGAAAAGTGAAGAAGATTATTAAATAAAATCGTACTGCAAATACTCGATGATGATGTTCTATTGGTTATGGATTAATTGTGGAAAGATAGCTGGAATCCTGATCAAAATTTCTTAAGAATCATTTTCCCGAGACTGGGGATGCAGTTCAATTTTGAGGTCACTAACGAGGATATCGATGATACAATGTGGAGCAAGGCAACTTTTCCTGGAAGCTGATGTAAATTGGATTGTGTGTAAGAGATGATTCTCTATCTGGTACTATAAGTTGGCTTTATAATAAGATGCTTCGTATTGTTTGACTGTTTGATCCGGATACCATGTTTTGGTGACGTGAGATGGGGGCAAACTCTATAATTATTCATTTTTGGTACTTTACTTCCCTTTCAGATTCTGCTCGAATTTGTACGTCTTTTGGAGGGGATGCTCAATGGTATCCCCATAAGGCAATAATTGTTGCGTAGGTTTGCGCTCAAAATTTGATGGTGTTTCCAGTATGTAGAGGTGTGATTCATGTCTTGACAGATTGTAGGTGCTACACGGGAAATGTGAGTTCTTAATGTGCCCGGGAGATTGGGAGACTGTAAAGATGCTTAAGCAGTTTTGCTGACAAATTATAGATCATGTTAGAGTAAATGCAGGATGAAGATGTGTGATGAGTACATGAGAGGGTTTTGATTTGATAGTCTATAAGTTTGAGAACGGATCATTGTTGTACATGAGTGGGTTATGCTGTTTTAGTAAGTGTTTTATCCTGTAGTAGGCGGGCTTTTCATTTGATAGGTCTGAAAGATTGGAAGTGTGCTATGCAACTCATGATAGATACTCGTATTGTATTTCATGTTGAATAATTAGACCTATATACATAAGGATATTCAACCATTGTTCCAAGGTGTTAATTGTATTCGAGAATTGGACCCTCTTTTTACACATTGATGTTTCATTTTTATATGATATAAGTTGTTTCAAGTTGCTATTGTATTTGTAATTTTTCGCATTAGCTTCTTACAGGGGTATGGATTTGACGACTCTTTCTTGAGTAATAGGCTGGGTAATTATTCGAAAAAGATACCGAGAGTTTCCAAACATAAAGGTCCATCCTGGTAATTATCATTTTAATTTTTAGGGCAAACCCCAATTTTCTGGTTGCAGACTACCTGCATTACTAACCAGTTGACACTGACGTCTTTGTAATGAGTCTGGATGTTTGTGGTGGCTCTGAATGAAGGGCATTGTCCCGTATACTTGTGGTTGGCAGCAGCTTGATTCGATCAGCAGAAAATGACTATGGGGATGTAAATCTATTTATTAGTTTTGTTGTTAATTGCTTGAGTTGAGGTTCTGAAAAATGCTGATGTGCATCTAGGACACTGTCACTCTCATTCCACACCTTTATTTTTTGGGATGTTCAGGTCATTAGGTGTGCTTGCGCTGAACTACAGAGCTTATGACAAAAATGAATGAGATGATCAGATAGCAAAGCCCCTGTTGCCCGTTGTTATGGTTTCCTGTGAGACTAACTCGTTTTGTGCAATCTTCTTTGCAGTTTCTTGCTACTCCCTCTTCCCGCTTTTGTTTGAAGCTAGCGAGTACCCAATAAAAGTGACATTGCTGCTTCTGCACTGTACTCTTCTATGGTTCGGTTTCTCCTCGTTATTCTCTGGGGCATCACCTTCAAACTCCAGTAAAAGCTCACCGAACAAAGGCGACATGAGTTCAGATGATGTCCTTGCTTCTCCAGACAAAGGAGGGCTTGACATTGGATGGATTGGTAAGAGCTACTTGCTGGGTCTCGTTGTTGTCGAAGTTTGGGGTCAGTTTCTACATCCTGTGATTCTCGGTGGCAAGCTTCCCTTCCTGCCTTTAATGTTAGTGTCTGTTTATTGTGCATTTGGGATCATGTACTCCTGGGTTTGGCAACTAAAATCCATTCTCGGCTCCTCCTAGTAAGTACCACACCCTCCATTCTTTCTAATTTCAAGTTCAATTATGCATCGGCCTCAAGGTGAACATGCTCAGTTTCCCGAGATTAGTTTTTGGTTTTTAATTTAAAACCTCCGTCACCCTCTTCTGGGCTCGGCTATATTTTTGTTCTGTTAATTACTAGCGTGATCCCGGCTTTAGCATGTCCAGGCTCTTGTACCATGTCCATGAATCCATGATGTATGTTTCTCGTCACTTTGCTTTGAATATTACCATGCCCATCCCATGGTGTCCTTAAGGAGTGGAAAGGAAGCAAGGCATTGGTATTACTTGCTCTTAATGTGTATACATTTTACTTCCAACTTTAGGAAAGTAATATTGACCTTACCTTACCTTTGTAGTACCAAAGGCATCAGAATTTTTGGTTACTTGAGAACCCCTTCATTCAATATTTTACTGCTAATTTTTTTCACTGTTGGAAAGGCTTTCTTCAGAAAAAAAAAAGTGGTTGGTTGTAGCCTTGTAGGGTCATATCCCTTAATTTATAGGGTTCCCTTTGTCTAAAGGACACCATCAAGTCATCAGCTTAATTGACACTACTCCATTATTTGGAAAGGTGATTTTGTTGTACTAGATGAGTAAGTTTTAGCTTGTTCTTGCTTCATGTAAAAGTTTTTGACTCACACCTTCAAATGACCCCAAAATGTGGTATAGAACAAACGGAAAATTCACGTGGTACCCTCGAACTTTGGCCGATTGCACATGGTACCCAACTTCGCAAGTTTGTGCACATGGTATCCCTGAACTTACTACTTTGTGCACATGGTACCCAAATAGTAACATCCGTTAGATTTTACCGTTAAGTGATGATGTGTCGGTTAGTTGTTAGGTAATTAGTTAATTAAATTATAGATTTAATATTTTAATTAAAAAAATTCAATAAATTCTTAGAAAAATAAATATATTTCTTTCAAGTAATTTTTTCAAAAAAACTTTCATAAAAAACTAATTTTCCTAGGGGTACAATGTGCAAAATCTTGTGATCTCAAGGGTACCGTGTGCACAAAGTGGTAACTTGAAGGGTACCATGTGCACAAATTATAATTTTTTTAAGAGAAATAATATTTTTTATGAAAAAAAAAACTTGTTTTTTGGATTTTTTTTTGTTTATGAAAATATTTTTTGGATTTGTTTTAAAAAGTCAAAAAAAATTATTTTTATTTTTATTTTTTAAAATGGAAAATCATCATTAATATTAACTAATTTACATAACAACTAACTAACACATCATCACTTAACGGAAAATCTAACGGAAGTTACTATTTGGGTACCATGTGCACAAAGTGGTAACTTTAGGGGTACCATGTGCACAAACTTGCAAAGTTGGGTACCATGTGCAATCAGTCAAAGTTTGAGGGTACCACGTGAATTTTCCGTAGAACAAAAGATGACGGAAAGGGAGGATAGATTGTGGTAGTAGTATCTTTAATGAGGTAAGAATCGAACCTTGATTTTATGTTTAGTCGTCACTGAAAAGCTTCATCGCTTGAACTCATACATGCTTCGATAAAACATTGCACTATGACATACCAATGCAACTACATCAAAATTTCGCAATAGATGCATCAAAATCTCGTGATAAACTCATAATCTAGCTACGTAAAAAACTAAGGTCGACTTATGGAGTGGCATGAACAGAGGAACAAGGAGGGTAGATGCAGATTAATGAGGGCTTGCAGAGTGCAGAGTGTTTGCGTTCAGTCACAATCAAATAATAAATTAATAATAGTTCATTTACTATGAGTGGCCTAAAAATGTGAATGAGTACGACTCCTAATTTTTATCACTTGATTTTATAGCCATTTTAATGTGAAAGTAGGTAATACTTACTAGTATGTTCAACCAAACCTTATTATACTCGTACTACACTTAACATGGCTTTTAATGGAGTGTGTATAAACACCTGCTCGTCGTCGCGGCCAATTATCACCAACCATTCCATTTTCTAGAGGTAGTATATCGTTTTGTAAACTAGAGGTAGTATATCGTTTTGTAAACCGTAAAACTTCTCAATAAATGTAACTTTTTACGTTGAGTTTAATCGAACCAGCACTAAGCATGTTTTTCGATAGCACCTCCATCCTTGACCATTCTCACCATATGATTGATTATTATACTTTTAATGTTGTTTAGTTTGAACAATGTAGTGTTTCCATGCAAATACTAGTATAGTCCAACATCCTACCTTGGTTTCCAAGTTATACCCTAATTTGCTCATTTACATCATTTCCCTATTTGAAGCGTCTACTTCAATCTACAATGCAATAGTTTCTTGTTTTCTTGTGGTTTTATCAACCTACCAATAAACCTCAAAATGGTTTTTATCCACCAACTTTTTTTCCCTTCTTAGAATCGATGATTCTATGGTCATTACCGCTAGTGGTAATCACCATAATAATATATTATTTTATTAAGTGTAGATTTTTCAATGTAATATTTTAATTAGATTGAAATCTTTTTTTGAGAATTAAAAATATATTTTGTTATTCATTTTTTTAGACTTTGTTTGGTATCAACTTTCCCACAAAAAAATTAGGAAAATTAAGATTTACTACTTAATTGAAAAAAATTAAAAAAACAAACCCCATCCCCAAATACTTTCTCTCTCCTCCCCCTTCCCCAACTGCCAACCGCCACCACCACCCATGGGCAGCGCCGGCAACCAGCTCGCACCACCACCTCAGTCCAATCGACCTCCATCATTCTTCTCCACGTCCGCCGTCCAGACCACCGTATATGTCTGTTCCTCCAGCCAACTTCTCCACTCACTTTTCTTCTCTCTTCATCCCCTTTTCTCACGTGATTGCTGTCTAGCCCTGCCCCGCCGCCTCCTTCTCCACGGTCGCCCCTTCTTCCTGGAGTTTCGCCTCCGGAAACGACCAAAACAGCCACCTATATTGTGTTTTTTGTTTTTATTTTTTAACGTAGAATTGGCGTAATTGGCGGTGTTTATGGTCAACATTGACCGTCGCGTGGTCGCCGGAGGTGGCCGCATCTTCTAGTGTATGCCGATAGTTGGCTGGTCGTGATTGGTGCTATGTGGGGTGGTCAGGTGGTGGAATTTGTGGTGTAACTAGGTAGTTAGGGGTGGAGGGAGAGGGAGAGGAGAGAGAAAATGAGGTTTATTGTAGTATTGGTTTTTTTTTTTTTTAAACTTTAAATTATTGATGAAAATGTAGTCAATTTTTTATACGAGTACTACTTTTTGATGAACATTAAGCATTAAGTTGATGAATATACGATTTATGGTAACTTGTAATAATTAATATTTTGAAAAGTTAAACTGATAACAAACATGTATTAGGTTTTACAATGTTTTATAATATAAAAATAAGATATTTTATTTTTAAATTAATATAAGAAGATATCAAATTTTATAAAATATTATAAACTGTTTTTTAAATTAATATTAAAAGATATCAAATCTTATAAAATACTATATTCTTACGGTGATTACCACTAGCGGTAATGACCATAGAATTTTCGTCTTAGAATATGGAATCGACCAAATATTTTGAAATTGAATATTTGTTATTAGTTGAGTGGTTGATATACATTTTTAACATATAAATTGAGATATAAACCAAGAAAAATGAAGATTTTACATTTTAGGTGAGCTAATCTATTTACTTTGTAGTTACATCATTCCCATTGTCAGAAAAAATTCATTACGTGGCAATTAAGAGTATTAGTTAATTCAATTTTATTTCATTAAAGTAAGTCAACGAGACCACAACAACAAAATCAAATGTATGTTGTTATAGAATTACACGATTTTGATTTTGTTATGTTGGAAATAATTGGAACACATGTGCATGTCCAGATGATTAACGACTCACGTTCAATCAAATTTCAACAGAATTATGTAACTAATTAAACTAATGTTTCTCAACATTCCCTTGATTCATTGTCTATTGATTCGTGTACTACATTCTGTAACTTGGTTGTTCTAACATGGGTTTGCGTTACGGTTTCTCCCTCTCGTTGCTTGTTTAAATACTTGTAATTTATGTCATTCAGTTTAAAAGTGATAAAATTATTGTTGATAAGTTGTTATACTCCAACACTCTCAAAACTTTAATCGGTGGAGTCATGGTTTTAATAAGTTGATTGAGCCTCGTATAACTAGCTCAATAATCGAACTTAAGACCATTTAATTAAGCCATCGCGAGTTGTATTGTATAATCTCCATTAGCAATGCAAGTTTATGTTGGTTTATTGGGATCAAACAGGGTGAGGGTGAATTATTCATTATTTAAATCAAGATCCATAAGGAATAATACACCCTCTCGCAATTAGTTTATGATAGTTTAATAAAAGGTTTCTTCTACCAATACAAATTACGTACTCATACTAATGTGTGATTCACTATACTACATACCGTTCGCCTATAAACTGCGTAGGGCCGCTTGACACTCATTGTATATTTGATTAGTTTAGCTTACAAAATTCGCCTTAACTTTTTTTAGTCTCCTCTCTCGTACCATTGTATATTTGTATTGAGTACATGTTCATTGATCACTTTAATTTTCAAATCTTCAAGATTAATCTTTCAAATAAAAAGCTTCAAGTCTAAAATAAACCTCTGATTATCATGTAAAGGGGACCGGTAGACGTACAATTATCCCACTCAATAAGTGGATTATATACGGTATATTTGTTGGGGCCGGGGAATTCTTCTTCAACATACTTGCATCGAATTGATTTCTTTGAATTTTCAAACTCCTTGTTAAGTTTTCTCAAGCAGAGTCGAACCCAAATTTTAGAGCTTGTCAACGAAATTAGTACCAATCATTAATTACATGTAATTTCTTAGAGCATTAGCAATGAAAGAACTTGCATTTTGTGGTTCTTATTTAAGTACTCGAGGTGAATGATCGATGAACCACTACCATTGCACATATATGACATACCTTAGCTTCCTATATACTCCCTCTGATTCAAAAAAATTTTCATCTTTCTTTTAGCAGTTTTGAATTGTCATGTTTGAGACTACTTGTACACTAAATGAAAGACTGCATTGCAGGATAAAATATGTACTAATTTTTGTAACAATTCAACGATTTATTTGATCTAAAAATAGATCCCAACATAACATCTCAAAACTGCAATAGAAAAGAGGAAAACCTCTTTAAATCGGAGGGACTATACTTTAATATTAGGAGGAGCATATTAATTGTGGAGTATATATAGTACTCAGAATTATATTAGTGGATAACGAGAGTACAGTTAGGATAACCTACATATATCTAATAAGAATAAAGAGGATGGATATGCCCTGGCCTGTAAAATTGTGATGGAAGTTGATTTGGGATTGTGGCTTAAACTGATACTTCGCCGTATTTAGAGGGAAGGCCGCGTGCTCCATTTAATGAGTACAGCCCTAGGCATGCATGGACGCATGGTTGTCACGCAGTCTCGCAAATAATATTTAGCACTCAACCTAGCTAGCTACATTATCTTTACCATAGCAATTATTTTGATAATTTCTAGTAAATCAAATACATATATACAACGTAAAAAATTGAGAGAAACAGAACGAACATTTTATACATAGCTATTAAGGTCGTTATTCTAGCCCCGTTATCATCCCTATGCGAGCATCTAATTACTATTTGGTATGTAGCTCTTCCATTCTGTAATGTGATTATATTGATCAAGATGAATTGTAGAGAGGAAAGTGCATGATGAGACGACGACGTGCATTAAAACTCAACGTTGGAACGACATGAATTTCAGGTAGACTTAAAATTGCACATTATTTTCATATCATCATCGATGTATATCATCGCTATGAGACTCTGACCTAACTTTGGTGTATTATTGGAGTATTGCTCAATGCTCATTGCTCCTTCTTACCCTAGCTTGATTAATTTGGTCCAAATATACAAGGCTCTTCATCACGCATATAATAAATTAGTGACCAATGTATAATGTTAGAATTCTTTTTTTTTTTTTTCCCCTTGTAAATGACTTATTTCAATGCAAGACATCGACTCATCCCAATCTTTAAGGAAGAGATCGACGACCATAAGTATCGATTTTTAGTTAAGGCGGTTACTCCCGTATTAAACAAGAAAAGTAAGGGTACGGTAGCGCCAAGTGCTGCAATAAAATAAATATAAAAAAAAAAAAAAAAAAACTAAAAGGAAATATGACATTTATACAAGTTAGTTAGGCTCAAAGTCTCTTACCTTGAGTGTATAATCTAATATACTACACGTATAGACAATTCAGGTGAACGTTATAGGAGCAACTTATAAGTTGGATGATGATCCAAGCAAATTGGATTTTTCTAATCTAATTTACCAGATTATCAGCTGAAATTCTGTTACCAGGTGATTAAAGTTTTGTTACCAATTTCCATATAACTAAGTTGCAAACATTTGACTTCATTGGCTAATGATGATGATTAATTAGTACGTGAAGAACCGATGAAGATCTCAACGGTAACTAGTGGTATTATATATGTTTTAAATGATAGGAATTTGACTGTGATTTGCTTGTTTTCTAATCCTTTAATTTGTGTTATTGTTGTATTCATTGGTCCATGATTAACAATGTGGCTCCATATATATATAGTAGCTGCTTGCATTGACTTTGGGTATGTCTACTCCGTAATTAGCTTTCATGAATCAAGAAAGAGAACGAGGGTAATTCTTAGCTTTTTGGATTGGGACCAATATCTATGAAAACTTTATAAATTATCGATCAGAAATGATGTAAGTGGATATATAAACGAGTAACAATTATTATGAAAGTATGGATATCGATGTTGTTGGTACAATTTATAATCCTAGTAGATGATATACATATACTGATCATGGTATACATTAATTATCGATCGATCAATTAGATTTAAGATGAGACCAAATGAAAATAATATTTATATAGACCATTTCAGTAAAAAGTATAAGTTGATGATTAATCAGTGTCCAATATCGACCTCTTAAACAGTTCAATAGATGTAATATCTATTATTTTTCTTACTTGTTGTTTGACAAATTACCGAAAAAATCATTTTCTGGGGGTAAAAACTGAAATATATATCGACGTTGAATCACCGGTAATAATATAATAATGAAGATGCATGTAAGTGAAGTGGCAATAAATTGGTCGAGAAACTGACATGTTTTAGGTAGAGATTTTTAATGAGTTAATAGTTAATTTAATTAATTAATAGTGTGGGACTCAGATTTCATGTACTCCGATCCGTAGTGAAGGAGACCAACTACATTACTTGTTACAATCAATACATTTTCCCACAAGAATACAAGATCGAGAGTCCCTTATCCCAAGTAATTACTCCATATATAAACCAAAAATTAGAAGGTTTCCATTAATAAAGCATTTCGTATCTCTCAAAAATTGTGTTAACATTAATGAGAAAACATAACGTTAGTTGTGCAACTCATTAATCCACAACGAATTAGTATCTAGACCAATTTCACAATAAATTTATATTACGACTACTATACATGAACAATAATAGACGAACTCGAACATCAAAACCATATCATATCCATATGTAATTCAATCAATCGGTCATACAGTAATACATGGTATTTTCTACCCTTGAAGGCTTTAACCATTCATATCCATCGATCCACCTCACTAACTCCACCCTAAAAATGCACAGTAAAAAACCACTAGTAGCACTATAATCTCCCGGCACAAAACCCCATGACATAAATATTAAACCACACATGACACTACCCATCTCATTTAAAACCTTCATTTTTACAACAATTTCTCACCCCCACACCATTTTTTTCTCTCTCTCTCTCTCTTTCTCTCCCCCCAAAAAAAAAAAACCTCACCTTCACTTTCTCTCTCCTCAACCAAGAAAATGCCTCGCCGGAAATTAGACACCGCATTTCCTCAACAATCCCTCGCCGACACGTCATCCTCCACCACAACCACCACAGCCTCCGCCTCCACCGCTACATCCACCTCCTCGTCAAGTGACGTCAGCCCTAGCATTATGATCACCGTCCTAATTCTTGCAATCGCCGTCATCCTCTCCGCCTCTCTTTACCTCCTCCTCCGTTTCCTCCGCCGCAACCGCACAACCACCTCCACTGGTTCTAATTCCACCGCCGCCACTCTTCCGCGCACTGTCTCTCCGCCGTCTCACCGCCAAGTCTCGCCGGTAATCGATTCTCTTCCGCTCTTTACTTACGACCGTCTCACCGCCAAGAACGGCGGCGGAGGCGGAGGTGACTGCGCTGTTTGCCTCTCGAAATTCGAGAAGAACGACGTCCTCCGCCTCCTTCCGATCTGCTGCCACGCCTTCCACGCCGAGTGTATCGACACGTGGCTCAGCGCTAACCTCACGTGTCCGCTCTGCCGGTCGCCGATTTTCCTCTCCGATAACGAACTCCTCGGAAAAATCTCCCGCGAAAATCACTCCGGAAGCTTCCGCGTCGAATTAGGCAACGTCAGCAACCGCCACCGCGGCACCAGCGCTACCGCAACCACAAACTCCGGCGAAATTCGTCGCTCATACTCCCTCGGCGGTTCTTTCGATTACGTCATCGCCGACGACGAAGACGCCTACGCAGAAGTCCCAACCACCGGCTCCTTCCGCCGCACGTCATCATCAGAATTCTACAAAGCGGCGGACATCATGGCGGAGCAACAACAAGCAGGCGCATTAGCGGCGGAGGTTGGTACACGTAGCGGCGGAAGTTGGCTTAAAGATTACCTCTCATATTCTCTCTCATCATCAAGAACGGCGTCGTTTAGAAGCTCTGGTCGGTGGTTCTTCACAGGAAGCAGCAGAAGGTCTACGGTGGAACTTCCCGCACCGAATAATAATAACGAGTTGACCGAGTTTGACGGAGCGAGTCGACTCGGTGATGAAATCGGTGAGTTGTTTCGATGGTTGTCCGGGGCTTAACTCGTCATTTCACATTTAATCTTTACCCACATTGTATGTATCTAAATCAATTTCTTCCATGCTACTACCACCACTACTACTACAACTCGTAGATTTTTTTTTTTTTTTTTTCTTTTTGGCCCAAATTTGATTTTTCAGTGCAGATTTTTTTTTTTTTTTTTTTTTTTTGGGGTGTGTATAAAGGAAAGAAAATGAAGAAAAGAAAGTGTTAGTTGTTTCTGGAAATTAAAGTTACCATAAATGGAGGTTGAGGTTATTAGGCCGGTACATTTCCCAAACTGGCAATTTTAATCCGCATCTTACCATTTTTTCCGGCAAGCTTGGTTTGGTCTAAATTTGAGGTGTGGTTTAATTTTATATATTTTTACTTTATTTACAGAAAGAACCCATGATATATTTCATCAGGAATATAATCAAAGTGGTACATTAAAATGTCGTTACACCATTTTAATGGAGCATTAATGTGACTGGCGACAAATAATGTTGTCATAATTCAACAATCAACATTAAATGATATTATTACTAGAAACAATTCTCCAATTCCCATAAAGGGGTAAAATCGATCTGGTGTAATATTCGGGTTGTGACCGTGTTTGCGTTACAAATTAGACTTGCTAAATGGGCCGAGTTTGCGTTATTGCGTGTATATATATGTTAATTCAACACGCTAACTTAATGAAATATACATTGTGATCGAGTTTGGATTCAGCGGGGTTAATTTTAATTTTAATTTTAATATATTGTGATCAATAACAATGTACTACTAATTGGCTTATGCCAGATGATGACGAGTTTAACAAAATGTGTTATGTATGCTATCTGACGTTCTTTGTACATGCGATACATAAACAATGTGTTGATGATTATATAAATAATAATTATTAATTAAGTGCCATAAATTTTCGCAATTGTAAGAGAAAAAAAAAATGTTACTTTCTCGCACAAAAGATGAGTTGATCAGATCATATAGTATAGAATTACCATGCATGTTGTGTGATTATCAAGTGAAAAACAGTTCTTTTCCCACTTTACTCTTCTTTACCTGAAAAGAAGTATTCACAGTACAATTGGGTAAAAAAGAACTGTAAAAAGTGGAAACCCAACAATATTCCATGTCTAGATTGTTACCATTATAACATTTTAACAATGTACGAACTATAAAGGGCAAATAAAGATGACTTGGGTCTCACTCCACCTGCGTATCTGTTACATAATCAACAAATCTATTCTTTTCAATGTCGTCAGTTTCTTTCTGGGATTTTTTCATTTTAAATCATAATTTCTTTTGTAATAGATTATTACATGAAAACATTATAAGGAAATAATATAATTTCCTAGTACATATTAATTTCCTTATAAACATGTATAAAAGCCGATCTTATATAATTTGATTTATATCAGCCTTATCATGTTCGGTTTAGTTTAGGTTAAATGGTGATCGAGTTTTGGGCAAAATCGTATTCAAAAATCTGGTCAATTATTACGGGTTTTGAAATTTTAATAAAAGGTTGAGGGAAGTTAGTTGAAAAGGCAAGTGAGATTGTGAGAGAAGTGTGTTGTTGCTGTTGTTGTGCTAACTTTTTGCAAGTACTACTGGATAAACATTGTGTTTGGTTTTTGTATGGGTTTGTTAAACTATTTTATTTGAGAATGAAGCGTTATAATGTAGGTGGTCGATGTTTGTGTCGTTGTATGGCATATATGTTGCTTCTCTGCTAGGTACGGATTTTGATGAAAAAACTGTCTTCTGTTTTGTTCTTTACTTAATTCATTTTTCTTTTCATCTTTAAGAGTAAATTATTATGTCGTAAGACATACGATCTCCACTCGTTATTCAAACGGAAACGAATCAAAATTACATGTCGATAAGACGATAACTCGTATAGTCAATATTGTGCTAAAAAGAGGAAAGAAATGCATCTCTATCGTTATTATCCAAACTCGGTAAATTATACCATGCTCTCCGGATCACAACAAACATGGTAGTTATTCTCACAATAAAGGAGTAGGCACCACACTTAAATAGATTTAAAATAATGTTTAAGTGTGATTTTTACTCATCTATTGTAAGAATGGACCACTATACTACTTGTGCTCCCGAGAGTATGGTATAACCATTGTCCAAACTCATTGTCTCTGTGAAGTGCTTCAGAGACCACCGTATTTGTCAATCTCGTCCTGATTTAGTAGTCGTTTAATTACGTATAGGAAGTCGGAAATTAGTACTTTTTTTTGGAGTAAGAACTACCTTTGTCATCTCAATTTTGAAGTCAGATGGTGTAGGTGGGCATAAACATAAACCACTGCATAAATATCCATTACCAAGATGGATCACGTGTAGGGCTCATTCTGCCCAATTACTCATCCTGAAAATACTGAACTAAGCAGAGGCCCACTCACACGCTTGGAATTACGGCCCATTAATACTTTCTTGGTTTTGCTTTGCAACATACTCCCTCCTACCCACTATGATTTTCCCTTTTCGAAAACTGTTTTTAAGTAGTCATCTTTGAAACTACTTCTAGAGCAAATAAAATACCCGTTTACCTTAAACTCAAATGGATTTGGTAGAATGCACTGCAGAATAGAATATGTACTAATTTTTTCAACAAGTGAACGATTCATTTGGTTTAAAAGTAGCTCCGAACATGAATACTCAAAAACAGTTTTTGAAAGGGGAAAATCATTTTGGGTAGGAGGGAGTATGTGGTACTGCCAAACTTAGAGCTCTCATGCCTATAGCACAAAATTTGGATACTTTCGTCGCCTAAACTAGTTGACATCTCTAAATTCCAAATGTTTGGTGTTCGTGATAGCTTGGTTGATATCCGTGCTTTGGAACTTTGAAACGTAGATGATCACCAAGTATGATATGTTCATAGCGAGTTTATGCACGAGATTGGTAATCGTACAAATCTAAGCTTGTTGAAATCTCATACAATTCAAAAAGTATGGCAATAGCTAGACTAGTCAATTTCACTGTGTTTCATATATTATTCTGCATAATGCTGAAGCCGGAATTCGACATACATATGAAACATACAATTTTGATAGGCCCTTGAAATAAATAATAAGTGTTTATACATTAGACCTCTAGCATTTGACATATAGAAAGTGCGAAAATCCCTGAAATAAGTTGTTACTCGACTCATTCATTAAAAATACTTATCCCAATCATGATTCTCCAAATCATCAGGAATAATCTCAGATGTCGCAAACTTCCCACCTTCTATTTGCATTTTAAGCGTCTCAACTCTGTCCAAAACTCCCTTCAATGCAACATCAAATGCATCTTCAAAGCTGACAGTTTTCGATTCAGGATTAGCGTAAACAATACTCGGAATCAGCTTAATCACCTCTTCTCTCATACTTATAACATCCTTCTTTGGTATCTCTAGCAACCTCTTCTCAATGGACACAATCCCTTGTTTTAGTTCATCAATAGGTATAAACACAGAATAACTCGAATAATTCCTAGGCAAATGCCACTTATATTGGACATAAGCTGAACCTGGATGTAACAAAACCGGTATGCACCCTGCTAAGATCGTGTCAAAAATCGATTTTCTCGTGTAGGAGTCCCCTGGAGGCTGTACACAAAAATCCGAACTTTGAAACAACCTCATTATAGTCTCGGGTGTAACATCAGGATTAGTATATACGTATTTGCAATGGTTGTTTTTCGCAGCTAGGCACTGGTCGATAATAACATTCCTTACCGATTGTGGATCGTTTGGCCTTGGAGCGCCAGCAAAGGAGAATAAATATGGCCTGTTTTTCTGCTTCATCGAGTCTTGCCAATCGCGAATTTCATTCCCACTTGACGGGTGAAAAGAAGTTGGATAAGGTATAGCAACCTCGGATTTACTCTTAGGGGTTGCCTCGAGTAACAAAGTAGTCATGTTCTTGACTTCAGGAAGAAGCAACAGACGGTTTCCCCAACCATTGTATGAAGAAGAGTTCTCTGATATTCTAATGAAATCATAAGTCATCCTCCCAGCTATAAGGAAATGATCTCGACCTCCATATTTTTTCCATTCGGGTTTTTTCCTTAGGAACTCGACCAACTTAAGGGAATCGGCATCTCGCAGTGTGGTATTTGACACCCATAGGTACCTTCCTACGTCTAGGCCGGCATAGTAAGGCACAAATACAGCTGATGCCTCGGAATACTTGTTCGTCAAGCATCTATATTGCTTCATTCGACTGTGAAATATGATCTCTACAGACCACTGATCAGTTGCATACCAATTTGAACCAGAAAAGACACTGTCATCAGTAATATTTAGCTTAAGACCGAGACCAGAGTTTGCGAGGAGCTTACATGCGTCAGTCCATGGATTTAGCGTGCTGCAATTTCGGAGCAAATCATCATTGAAATGGCTAGGAAGCTCCTGGACATAAATATACTTCCCTGCACATTCTTCTGATTTCCCTGCATACTGGTCTGTTTCTGAACTACTGTCTGCAGGTTTTTTATCTGAATTTTCGACATTTTTGGTTACTGTTACATTTGCAGGTGGACTGTTTCTCTCAATCCTTAAAACACCTAGAGTAGTAATACTTCTATCATCGCGGTAATACAAGGAAGGTGTGACAGAGACGAAAAACAAGCCGAAAATGAAACAAATTAAGATGAGAAACCATGATATGTTAGAACAATAGCTTACTACAAAAGCTTGTTTTTCATGGGTAAGTTGATGATGATGAGGCTTTTTAGAAGGCATTTTTGCTCCTAGAACTTGGGATTGTTAGTATATAATTCTTGTTTGGAACTCAAAGCTTAGAAATGGACTAGTATGTATGTAAAAATGAATGGCACAGTCAAAGTTCCAGCTGCACAAAAATTGAGAGCCTAACCAACATAAATTAGTTGATCATGTATAATATTCAACATGCATATGTGTTCATTTTAAGCCAATACATTCATAATCATAGAAGGGGAATTATTGGAGGTAACTGACAACAAGTGACTCCGTGACGGGTGCTATCATCCCTTAAATTAGATGTTACATATTCGATATCTGATTCTTTAAAAATCGAACAGTAATCCCGAAAAAGATTACAGTCACTGCACATATGTATGTATAATATATTAAGAGGTTCTTAGTTTTATTAAAATGGCGTAGAGGAATTTCGAACTTTGGTTTAGGATATTTCTCTCTTTAACCTTAAAGCCAAAATTATTTGAACTATATGATAATATGATATGACATACGGAGTATGTAACAGAGCTCAGAATAGTCGAATTACATCATACTATGTGAGCGTCAGATATCATTTTGAGCATATAATATTACGTGTTCAAAGATGTTTAGCAGCTAACAGTCTAACACTCGTAATATTTAAGACAAGTAAGACAACGAACTAATCAAAGAGCGACTTGCTTACATTATGATTGGGTCTAACCGCTTAAATAGTCCTAATATTATAATCCAAGCAGATGCAGAAAGATCAGTTTGTACTAACTTGTAAGTTTGATCAAAGTTGACTTAATTATTTTGAGCGTTTGCATGACGCTGCCTGACTTTAATTTGTAGGACAAGGGAAGAAAATCAAGTAAAATGGGAGTATATATATAAAGAAAATTCATACTAAAGAGAATTGGTTATTTTCGTCTGAAATAAATTAAGGTATGGTTTAACACGTAAATGGTAAAAGCTACTAGTAATAATATTGTTTTGAAAAGAAAAAGAAAAAAAGAACTTAAATGTAACACTATGATGTACCAAATTTGAACTTTCTGTCTCATACAAAGAGCCTGACAGGTTTAGGATTGAGATTATACCCACAATATTAGGACAATTTCAATACTAAGCTAACATTTCTAATTCTCGAATGTTTAGTGATTCGCGATACTAGTTTATTTGATCCCCAAGGCTTCAAGCTTCATTAAAGCTTCGAATGATGATCCTATCTGTTAAGGTATAAAACCAATTAGAGGATCAAGGTTGGTTTATTGGTTAGGAATTCAACCTGTCTAGGGGTTGTCCCGGGTTCAAATCCTCATACCCCACTCCCGCAGCAATACTGCTCCTTTGTACCAAAAAAGGTATAAAACCAACTAGTGGGCCTCAACCACGAGATTAAACATTTGGTTGTAATGAATCTGTAACATGGATATCGGCCATCGGGGAGTCTCAGTGACTCTAAGGTCTCGAATTCTTCGAAACAACTTAAATTTTTGGTTGAGTTGGTTCTCTAATACTATTGACTACTGAGAGTGTCATCTTATACAGTGTTAGCGAGTTATAACTATAGGCAATCTTATGACGATTTCTTCACATGAGGTCGTTGAAATCTCTAACTATTCGAAACTTTATGGTAACAACTAGCTTAGTTGATCTTACATGATTCTGAACCATCTTAAGAGGGTCAATTTTCATGGTGTTAGTTGTAGTTGGTTACAACAATATGTCTACATTTGAAGCGAATGAATGCAAGAAAAATGAAGTGAAAATACACAAAATGCTGTAAAATGTGATGCCTCCTTTAATCCAATGCGCCTCGTTGCAAGTTGTATTAGTTCCACTGAAGCATCCCTGCTTCTGTTCAATACCAAGTCCGCGATCTTCAAGGAGAAAGCTGGATTTGGTCTCGGCATTGCTGAACAATGCGCACCAGAAGAAATGTCCTTTGTGTGTTGAAGCCACGCCTATGCCCACCTCAGTGAGGGTCTTGTTGCCAAGGATAATCAGGGACTTACTGTTCTGAACAAGAACCTTTAAGAAGGCTTCTTCTGGTTCAAGGTACTTGGACCAGCACCCAGCAATGTGAAAAGAAATCGTGCTGATTGTAGGGAGGTCCACCCCACAATCAGGAGCGAAAACTTCGGTGAAGTCATCTTCCAAGGGCTGACAGCTGACAGTGTTATTGCTGGTGCAGTTGTCCTTGCATTGCTCTGCATACTGCAAGGCCATGCACCCAAGACCGGGACTGTCGTACAGTGCTGAGAGCTTTAGGGCTGTACGGTTGTTGTTGATGATGTCGACAATGTCTCTAGCAGGATTCCCTGTGGAGCAATATTTATTGTTATTAATTAGGAATTAAACAAAAAGCTCTTTCATACAGTGCACCCCTCGGTTCATTGTTAGCTAAACTTGCTCATTTCGATTTATGATTACAATCTAGAATATCGTCATCCCTGTAGCATGGTTCAGTAAAATTCAAGCTCTCAGTACTACTGCAAGACTGATAAATTCATTCTTGCACCAAAGAGACACCCTGAGCATTCTTTTTGATGTTGTGTCCTGACTCCAAGAAACGTAAAATTTTTGTGTTCTAGTACTAAATATAGCATGAGCTTTGGGCCTTTGACACTCTACGAATAATGTTTCACCATATTCCACCAAGTCTAAGTAAGACAGCCCTGTAGATCAGGGTGAGCTTTTAAGCGTTGGGAGTGATTTCTGCTTGAAACCTCAAACTTCTTCCCAAAACCAGAAATCCTATTCTATCCTACTATAGGACTGTCTTACCCAAATTTCAACCATTATACTTCGACATTTGAAACATAGAACACAGTTGTCTTCATCATGTTCACATTGTTATTCTTAAGTCCCATCATTCAAAAAACATGCAAAATTCATTGGACAAATTATTGATGTTCAAGTCAAAATATAACCATCAAATGCCAAATCTTACGATATTACTACAATACTATCTCGTAACTGGGATAGAGAAAATATAAAAATTTCACCAGGACCATTAAAAAAAAAAAAAAAAAAAAAAAAAAAAAAAAAAAAAAAAAAAAAGAAAGGGCAGTCCTCTATCACAGTTCCATACAAAAAGCACACATTCAGACATTCTACCTTTATAGATCATATACTACTATATGTATGTTATTAGATATCGGTTCTGGATGCAATTTCGGCATTGCCAATCGCAGGTAATTGTCTGAGCAAGGGGCTCGATTCAGAGGTAGAATATACCAAAAAAAAAAAAAAAAAAGAGTTGAACTTCAGCAATTAAAGTTGGCTCATATTTTCCATCTATGCGTTCAGAACTCCATACAGATAGCTTGGAAAAAAAGGGTTATACAGAAACAGACCGTAAAGCTACAATGCATTATTAGAGTGGAAATCAAGCATCACACAGCTGATAGTTCACAATCACTTGATGAGGATTTTATAACAAGAGTCATAAACGTTCTCATAAGATCAAAGTTTGCTTTGAATTTTGGTGTGTACTGTGACTATTGTCACATCTCAAGGTCGATTCATCTCTAATTTTGGATTGATGAGGAAAGGAAAGATTGATTGGAGGTGAATTTAGAACTCAATGCCCACGAGACTTGAATGTCGAACTTGGAAGTAGGAACCAATTGCAACTTGCAAGTACCTGCAGGTTGATAACTAAAAAGTGTGCTCTTAAGAATGACAAAACTAGTTAATTCTCGCAATGAGGAATTAGCTCATCTTCAGCTAAAATCAGACTGGAAAGAGTTTTAAATAGTCGAATATGCAAGGCAAAATATGATCTTTCCAATTAATCAACTTCCAAAGTTCAGTGACCGTGAGTTATAGGGCGAAGAAAATCATTCCAATAAGGCATTGGCTGACCTCTCAGAGGCCAGGGAATCCGAGCAAGAGGTTCTAACATAAAAGTTCTTTAACTTGGAAGATGAAAGAATTACTCTTTCATACATACATATCCCAATTACTTACCTAAAAAGCTTCTCTGCTTAAAGATTAGACAGAGTGGAATTCAGACTAAAGTTGACATTTTCATACTAACACTTCTACCATATTAGAAAGTGAAAATTTTCCTGATACACAGGATGACTTGACAAGTACTAAAAGAGTAATAAATACCAAAATCAAAATACTCTCTTAACACCGAAATTGATAGATTCTACTCCCTCCGCTTCTTTAAAATTGACGGCGTTTTGTTTGGTTTTCATTCACATATTCAAAACAAATGTTAACGGACGAGTATAAAACTCTACTTTTCATTACACTAGGAATCACCTACCTTCCTAATCTCCTCTAGTATGTATAAAAATGACACCAACACTGAAATTTTGGGAAATTTTTACAACTTTACAAGTCTCCACATTTTATTTAACTGCCTGCTATACTACAGATTCCGGGTTTTCAAACATTTGAACAGCATATATTATGTATAGGCTTAACAAATAAGATTACCACAACAAGAAATCAAGAATAGTAACACATTCACAGTTTCACACTTAACATAGAACAAAAGTAAACATACATATGATGAAAATATTGAGAAGCTTTTTACCATGGGCTTTCTTGCAGGAAACTTGAGCTGAATTCAGCATTGTACAGAACAAGAACAGGATCAAGTAAAAGCTGAGAAACCCCTTTGACATCAACATTGACAAATTGCTGAATTTGCCCCCCAAATTTCAATCTTTCTGCAGAAAAACAGTGAATTTGGAGAGAGATTAATAAACCCTTTTCTTCTAGGAGACGCTGGACTGAAAAGGGTTCAAGGGTTTTACAGCAGACAACCTGAGATTTAAGGAAAAAGATCAATTTTTTCTTACTGCGCAAGTGGAGTGAAAGGAGGGAGTGGACCCAGAATGACTGGAAAGTGTACATCTTTTTGATTTTGATTTGAGCATGTTTGACAAACAAATTACGGGAACAAAACTCGAGACTTTGCTTGTTTTTTTAATGGAGAATGGTGTTAGATAACTAAAAGTGAGCCAAAAATCTTATAGGTAGAGCACTAACGATGGTTTTATTCTTTAACACGCCCCTTCACGTAAATGTCCATTTGGGCTTGGAGCATGAGTAATTCACTGGCCCAAAAACACAACACTTAAACTGAGCTTTTTTTATTAAGGTTCAAACACAACAAATGAGGGGTTATCAGGATTCAAACTGAGCTCTTTTTATTAAGGTTCCAACACAACAAATGAGGGGCTATCAGGATTCAAACTTCAAACCTCATAATCGCTGAGACTCTGATATTTTGTTAAGAACCAACTAAACCAAAACTGTAGGACTGAAGTGTACACAACCATATATCTTACTAAATCATGAATCCATTGATTCGAAAACAGCGAGGTAAAATGCTTAACCATTTGAATACCACAAACCTTGATATCTACTTGTTAGAGCCAAATTGTATTACATCTCTACCTACATAGATTACCTACCATATGTCTTTGAAATTCTACAAGAGTTTGTGTTCTTTCATGCCTTAGTGCCTTGGGCCTTTCAAATTCTAGTGAGATTTTCTGTCTTATTCAATGTCTTATTTTATGTCTCACTCCGTTAAAATCTTGACAACTCATCTATCTAATAATATAAAGAGTTTTTAACAAGTTATATGAATAAATTTACTTCAGCCGTGACCTTAACATAATGAAACACAAAATAAATGGACATAAAATGAGACATAAGAACCGTTTTGCCGAATTCTAATCACAACTACAACTCGACACTCCACATTGTACAAGTACATTCTAGAAACAAAGGAACTCACCTACCTCATGAAATCAACGATTGTAAATACTTCATCAACACACTAATCAAGCTCATTCACTCTAAATCAACGGTCCTAAATCAATCGTCCCATCTTCTCTTATAAGCCTGATAACACAACTTTTTCCCAAAAAAGCCCTCATCTTTGCACACTCCCTCTCTCTCTCTCTTTCTCCCCTAAAGCTTATCCATGGCGTCCGCAACTTCATTCGTCACTCTTGCGAAGCCCTTATCCTTCCCCACCAACTCCTTTTCTCGTACCTCTAACCTAAGATTACTGGGTACTTTTTATTCTTCCACTTTTTTCACCTTTTTATAAGCATTTTTTACTTTTATTTTCATGGTGTATATTTATGTTTGAGCTATTATAAACCCACAATTTTTACCCATTTCTGCTTGATTTTTACCAGGTGCAAGACCACAGTCACTTAGAATCAATGCTGTTGCGGTAAATTGGGAACCCACCAAGGTAATTTTTTCCCCAAATTTTGTATCTTTTTTTAAATTTTATGATAGTAATTTCTAATTGGGTGAATAAAATTTGAAAATTTCTGAATTTTAATATGGTTTGAATTTCAGTTCTTAGTGTAATTTACATTTCAATGTTTGATTAGGTGTATGAAATGTGAAAGATTGTAACTTTGTTAATTTTGGTATGGTAATTTTGTAATGGAGTTTGTTAGGTTAAAGTTGAGTTTTTACTGTGATTTTGGGTGAATTTTTTGTAGGTAGTTCCTCAGGCTGACAGAGTTTTAATTCGTCTTGAGAGTCTTCCTGAGGTAAATTACATTTTCTAGCTTTGCATTTTCACTTGTGTAATTTTTACTTTAGGGTATTAGATTGATGTTTATATGATTTGTGAATGCATAATGTAGCACATTTAATAAGAGATTGATGTTTATATGATTTCTGAATGCATAATGCATAATCTATACGGTATGTGATTGAAAGATGACAAATTTGGTTCTTGATGGATTAATGTTAGAGCTCTTTGATTGCGGTTTCGTGTTGAATCTTCAGAAGGATATGACAATCTAGATTTAAGTTTGGGGTGCGCAATTATGCAGCATCTTCAAGACTTTGCCTTGGTGGATATCTTTTCGAGTCCTGAGAATTTATTTGATGTTCAGTACGACTCGAGGATTCGAGGAACATATGTTGCTTGATGCAAATTTAAGTTCATGGATGGGGTTTTAATGAGACTGTGGATACTAGTCTGTAATTTAATAGAAGGTGATACTGTGGGAAGTCTTACTTGTTATTGAGCTGTCAACCTGAATTATTTGAAGATTGAAGGGGTTGTCACGTAAATCATGAGGCGTAGACTAATTTATCTGAAATCTATTTCTGTGTATCGGCCTTTTGTACTAGTCTCCACTTATTTTAATGTGTTCTAGATGGCTGGTATGACACACAATTAGTAGAATTGTTCCCTCGAAGTCGGAGTTCAAACATTCTAAAGCTTGCAGGAGCTTTCGTGGAGTTACGCTAGACAGCTGAAGAGTCATGGACTCATGGTGTTCTATATAGTTAAATCGGTGGTTGTTTTCTTGATGGTGCACTTTTTTTTTTTTTTTGTGGAATTCGATGAAAGAACTCTTGATGTCAAATTACATTGTTACTTTTGTAAGTACTTCGGTGTTTGCATTCTGTTGTTTCCAATGTCTTCTCTGTCTGTCCCTGTACATCTCGTTGAGACCTCTTTCTTCATCATTCAAAGGTCTGAATTGGTGCTTTTGTTGCATTTGTCACATGACTTGTTCTGACACCTCCCTCGCCGCCCTCAGAAATCTGCTGGTGGAGTACTTCTGCCAAAGTCAGCTGTGAAGTTCGAGAGGTACCTTATGGGAGAGGTATGGAAGTTCTCATGCTCGACTGTTAACATCATGTCTTGAATTTAATGTCAAACTTCTTAAAACAATGTCACATCTTCACAGGTTCTCTCTGTGGGTTCTGATTGTGGAGAAGTTGATACTGGAAAGAAGGTACCCTCAAATATAATTGAAAGAACTGTCTTTACATTACCCTCGAAGTTCAATCATGTTAATAGTATGCCCCCTCTTGAATGTGTTTATATGTTATCGTGTGCAGGTTCTTTTCTCAGACATAAGTGCCTATGAGGTGGATCTAGGAAGTGATGATCGACACGTCTTTTGCAAAGAAAGTGACCTCTTGGCTGTAGTTGAGTAGATGATGTTCTTCCGAAGGCTGTATGTTGTGCTTTCACTTGGTTTTGCCCGCTAGTTTCTAGGCCACTGTCGAGTAGTGCCATATTATGGCGAACCTTTGAGATGAATTCAGTTTGGAGTATAAGAAATATCATAATCTTCTGATTTCTTGTTTCCCAAATTCTTGTGTTCTACTTCGTCTGGCTGTCCTCATAAATGACCTACCTTTCCCCATCTCCTGATCAGAATGTTGCGCTCTGAAAGAAACCACGGGCTTATAATGGATTTGGCCTATGTTCCTTCTAGAATAAGCGAATGTGAGTTCTTCTATTACAGGATTAGAATCTACATTACTGAAGACAACTATGAATCAGTGAGCAGGACACTACAAGTCTTTAACTCCCTTCTATTAAAGTCACATATACTTTGCTGTGCACATTTTGCCAAAAATGTGCTTCATAATTGACAGTCATGCTTATACAGTAACAGATGCATCAGTCGACAAGAGTCAACAAAGGATCAGCAACCAGCTCGGCAGCTCTGGCACAACCTCGTCACTAGTCATTCCTGCAGTACATCCACAGCCACAGCCTGTGCTGCTTGTTTCCGTCTCTTCATAAAAGTTCACTTTAACAAGACTTTCATATACGAGTTACATCAGGCTGTAACGTATCCACAGTGGAACAATTAAATTGACTGGCTTCCCTGTTCAATCCTTGTAGCTGAATGGTTTTGAAGCAATTAATCAAGCACGGACACCACACCAAAAAAGATTTCGAATGCATGAAAAACTAAGAGCCTGCTTTAAACTGGCAATCTAGCATTCCCAAAAATTCATAGTTATTCACTGAACAATGTATTGGGATTGATGCCTATGAACAATAACTCGAGCCCTAACACACGAACTTCTAGAGCAATTTAAAAATTCTACAAAAATTCATCCTCGTTGCATCCCCTACAATGTGCTCTGCTAGAATCAGATAAGACAGCAAGGATAGTGTTGCATGCACAGTACTGGCATTGGGCTTAAAATTCGAAGAGTCTCAACTCGACCATTCCCTCTTTCTTCTTTGGTGAATACCATGCCACAACTTTTCCAGAACGCAAGAGTCGCAATGAATAGCTTAAGCTCCACATGAAATCCTCCATTTGAATACCACTTCGCCAGGGAGAGTCAAGTGCGTACTTGGTGTCTATACGGAACACTATTGGACCAGCAAGCTGCAACAAGATAAAACGTATAAATGGCTTTAGAAAGGTAATCTAGCAGAGTTCAGATGACTTTTTGTTCACTTTTAACGGCTGTCTATTAAATTTTGACCTCTAATCAAGCATTCCACTTGGCCTAGATGTCAAATTTTATTATAGTAAGTTTACATTCTCTAGAGACTCACTTACACTCGAGTACAGCAGTTCAGGTCGAATCAGGCGGATCATAAAAAGTTTGACATATCTGTAGGTTTCCTTGGTCATCTACCCATGCTGTATCCAGCTTCGACACAGAGCAGGTAGTGACAGGCTTATTCATTGGGAACACTTCTACAACACTCTGGTAGTTTTGACTCTAGCATGGCAAAAAGCTCTCC
Organism: Spergularia marina; assembly: GCA_963680865.1. Lineage (NCBI taxonomy): Eukaryota > Viridiplantae > Streptophyta > Magnoliopsida > Caryophyllales > Caryophyllaceae > Spergularia > Spergularia marina. Next base: position 21,969,901 of record OY804551.1, on the reverse strand, counting down.
TATCTCAAGTAAAATCCTGAAAGTACAGAAATGGAGGAAACCTAACCCTACTCTCCATGGTTGCATGTAAATTCGAGTTGAGCATACAGACTGAAGAGTAAAGCCACCAAAGGTTACCTGCTGTTGGAAGATAAGGCCAAGTCTGGGAAGAGACGCTGGATCGCTCCGGCGAACGCTTGAGATACCCTTAGCAAGACCATAAAGAGAGGACATATCCAGACGTGCATCTACCCTGGTTAGATCTCCATATATCTTTCTGAACTTCCCATGCTGAAAAGTATAGCACAGTGAACCAAAAATATCAGCAAAGAGGGGATTTCCTTTCCCAGAAGTGGCAGATAAACTAGCACCGTTTCCTCTTGCTGAAGTCTCAGATGTCTTGTCTTCACGCCACAGCCAGGCTTCGAAGGTCCCACCTAATACGCAATAATGAATCAGTAAGTAACTGAAGTCGATTGTCTTTGCAATGTACATATCAACTCCAGTAAATTAGATCGCTCCAGAGTCAAACATTTAATACCATGGGGACAAAATTGAACCTATCCAACAATGCAAGAGGACTAAACAATTCATAACAGTGGCAATGGAGAATGTAAGATTCTATTTCATTGTAACTTTGTAAGCAAGCATACAAACAAAGAAGCTCAAATTGCAGAGCACAGAACTATTTAGCAGTCGATGAATATCCAGAACTCCAGAAGAACTGAAAAATAATTCAGATATCGAGAAGATACCTATGATAGCTGAAATAGACGCGTGAGGTTCTTTGAGGCGCACATCATATGCAGGCCGCCAAAACTTTCCTTTCTCATTCTCTATGACAAGATCATCTTGGGTTTCCTTTATCCTCCATATGTCCTTGCTTCTCTCATATGAGAAAGCACCTTTCGCGCATAACCCAGGCTGCAAAGCAGCAGGGGCCTCACTATCTACGGTATTAACGACCGCCTGAGGTTGCCCCCCGTTCTTGTGCAACCCAATACGGTAGCGCAATCCCGATTCAGAAATGAGAGAAGATAAATCCAAAGAGACCGATTCAGGTACATTCCAATATTTTCCTTTACGGTCAACAAACAGCTCGGGCCATGCTGCATTCACCGTAAGGTCATGATCAGGGAGCTGCAGAATTGACACAGTAAATACAATTAGTCACTTAGAAAACAGTTACAGAGAGATATGAGAATGAGAATGGCAGAAGCTTGGTTTGGATCAAATAAATGAACCCATGGGGAAAAAAAGAGTCAACAACAACCACAAACATTTTGTTCCAACCATTAAATCTTTGTAGATAATCAAACCCTGACACAGTTTGTAGATCAAACTAGTATTTCAGACTCTAGTGTATGCCACTGAGTCTTCGTTCTGTAATCTGTGGCCTGCCAAAGAAAGACGTGACCACATCGTATGTGAAAGGACAGCTAGATTGTCAGGGAAAACAGGCAAAGTTGAATCCCAATTCCCAAATGTCAATGGTGAACCAGGCAAAGAAGAACTCGAGCGTATAACACGGCAAGCCTATGAATGATCAAGGATTCAAGGTGAACTAAACTACATGAAGAAGAGTGGATGCAGTCAGCTCCTCTTTACGATCTCTTTTCTACTCTTACTTCTGTATCATGTTTGTAACACTGCTTGTTGTTACACAAGAAACGCACAACTTCTGATGTAAAACTTACTCTAATTTTTATGTGTTTTTGAATTTGTAACGCAGCGGAATTAAAACAGAAAATAAAGGATATGAATTAGTCTAGAATCCTCGCAAGAATACTCGACTAAGACTAATTTGTACTAAGATCACAAAGAAACAAGCACAAACAAACGGCAAGCACCAAGATCACATAGAAACAAGGTACAAACCAAAAGAATACCTCGCAAGGCCAAGATTTTGAAGGAAACTCCCTTCGACTCTTCGATATTAATGCTCAAACTTGTATAATCTAATCTCAAAAACAATACAATAAGACTCTATATTTATACTAAATAGACACATCTAGACCATTAGGAATAAGGTAAGGTTCTAATAGAACTTTCCTTAATCCTGACTTACTTAACCTAGAACAACTCGGAATCCTCATAGGCTCCTTTATTATTTGGAAACTAAATAATGATAAGAATTATATCTACTAAGAACTTCCTTAGCTTGGACGTGCATTGCTTGGAGAATATAGCAGATTCGGCCATCCTTGTGTACCCGCGTAGAAACTAGACAGCTCAATTTAAAACAGGCATATCTCCTTCGTTACTTAACCATTTAAGGCATATGACCACTTTTCGGAAAGCTTAGATCATGAACTTTACGTTCCAATTGATTGCTCCTCGAAATACTGATTAGTTTAAAAAATATCGAGCCTGGAAGTTGACGTGATAGTCTCTGACTTCCATTATTAGCTTTGACCCATAGCTCCCATGCATCAACTTCATACAAAAAATGATGGTAAGACGTGCATTCAGACCTGTTTTATATGCTAGAGCCAAGTGATCCTAGTAGCACTAAAAGTGCAAATGCTATAGGAAGCTAGGAGCTTGGTGGATGTTTTATAAATAAAGTGACAGGGTGGAAAACCAACTGCAGCGGCGGTTTGGCATAAAAGGCAGCATACCAAAGGAAATGGAGACATAACACAGATGGAGTTTGACAAGGTGAATCCAGAATTACGATAAAGATACGTGGGACAGAAAGCATGGGCAAACGACGTGGTAAAGGAGTGTGGAAGTGCAAAAGATGATCAGCACAGCTGACATAACAGCAGGCTAGGGCAATAGCTAAGAAAAGACAAATGAGGGAAATAGTAATGTGTGGTAGACTAATACACAGATAATTTTCAGAAAGAAGAGTATGTACAGAATACTACAGAATGTCTCCTCAAAATTCATCCGTGTGGGTTGCAAAGCAAAATTCTTGAAGTTCACAGTTTGACTCAAGACAACAGTTGTACAATCTACATGATGAAAAACTCATAAACAAATTAAATCAAACACTTGCCTGGTTAAATAGCATGAGTTTGTTGCGGCGTCCTTTCCTATCACCATGGGCTTCTGAGCTCAAAAATACGGAAGCAGAGGATGTGATTGGAATTTGGGTACATAAACCCAAGGAATAGAGTGATTTGTCCAGAACATGTTTAGCTACGTCTTTAAATGCTGAAAGTTCCCATTCATCACAAGCAGAAATCTCAGCTTTGATATTAGAAAACAGCTTCTGTGGACGGAACTGCCCAATCAACCCAAGCCACCTGAAAATAGCATATGTATATACTAGGTCAAACTCAAGGCAATTCCAATTGTATCCAATTTCCGAGGTTAAGATGTCCAAACTCCCCAACAAAGAAAGAGTGAAAAACTCGAGGAACATACAACAAGGTACACCTAAGACTATAGCCAAGCAAATGAGATACTCCCAACGATTCATTCTCGCCAATTTTGGGAGTGAAACATCTCACGCTTAAGCCACATATGCTGATATTTAGCATATAGATCATACGCAAGGAGGTTGATGCTACTTGAACATGACTTCTACCGTACACTAAGCTACCAAACACCGCCAAAACACATGCCAATACCAGTAAGTATCTTTTCAGGTACAATAACCTTCCATCTTCATTCAGTTACAGACTAATAAACACCAAAATTCAGCTCTTTATATCCAGCACATTGTGTTAAAATGCAGCTTTAAAACAAACCCTAGCAAAATTTAACCTCAATTCATGAGCATTATCTTGGAAATCGAAACCGACAACCGAAATGCACCCCCATATCAAATTTGATTGAAATAAGCAATCTTTCTTCAACCCAACACCAGAAATTCCACAACCAACCGAAATTCAGTACCTTATCAACCAAAATTACAACAAAAATTATCATAATAATAATAATAAAAAAAAACTTTCTTCAACCCAACACCAGAAAATCCACAACGAATCCAAATGTATGACCCAAAAATTACCAAACCAACCAAAATTCACAGCCATATGAACCAAAAATTACAACCAAAATTATCATAAGCATAATATCACAACTAAAGCTTCAAACTTTATACTAAACATTCATAAAATGATAATTATAACATCATAACTTTACAAAAATGTACCAGTATGAAAATAAAACTGACCAGTCCCCAAAATTTGGGCGGAGGAGGAGAGACTGAAGAGCAAAGGAGCCAATGTCTTCCTTGTTACGCGAATCAAAGGAAGGAATGATTCCCAAAGGAAACCCATTCTTCAACAGTGACAGCTGCTGGACCCGGAGGGCCCGCCCGGCCCGAGCATTGTCTAGAGGAATCGGGTCGCCGGGTATGGCCTTGGCGGACCCGTCTAGGTTCACCGGGCTTGATAGCTCGAGGTCCCAGAACGCTGCGTCCATGGCTGTCCTCAAATTCGCCATTTTTTGTATCTTCTTTAGGAAGCTTTTTCTGGGTTGGTTTTGGTTTTGCCTTATCTTTCCAGTTTCCACTCTACTGGTGTAAAATGTTGTTTCAGTGTGCAGGTATTCGGTGCATTTTTTTTTTTTGGCATACGAAATGACAAGAGTGAGGCGTGATTGTGAAGATTGGGATGAGAAAGGGCCCGTTGTTTTTGGTGCTTTTTTGGGAGAGAAGTGGATGACTATGGTCTTGGGTTGCCTCGCATCGAATTGAATTAGGTCGGGTCAAATTCAAGTTACTCCGGTTGCCTCATATCAGATGACTAAAAGTCGGGTTATTTTGAGTTGGAAAGTAGTCGTCAGTAGAGAGCAGATATGACTTCTACATTTGGTGCAGAATGACTATTGAGTCAAGGTAACTTGGAGTTTTGGTGTTCAGGTCGAGTCAAAATCGAGTTTACTTGGCCTTGTTTGGACTCTAACCTCGCAAGTCATACCTAAAGTCCAGTAGCTGTTGTATTGACATAGTGCTGCTTGAAAGATGCGTCATACGAATCCCACAACCCTAATACTCCATGAAAAAGATATAATGTATGCTATCATTTGGGATCTAGAGATCCATCTGAGATTTCTCGAATGTACTCGAAACTGAGTACCGTGGAAAGATGACAACCGTTTTCAAAAAACCGAAAAAAGTGATGCACCATTCTTGATTAGAATGATAAATTTGGAACATGAATTCCAACCATGATGTGTGGGTAACACTAACAGGAAGAGTGAGCAAGACAGCAAAAAGTTGCTCTCAATTCTTGCCAACAAGGAAACAATACAGATTATTTGCCACCCACGGCGAGGAGCATGATTTTACAGCATTCGGTTTACAGCCTAGAACAAAGCAAGGTTTGACAAACATGTGATTTCTCACAACATAACAAACTCCGAGAACAATCTTGCGCGTGGCTTAACTAGACAGTGGGTGGTTGTAAACGTACTCAATGGCAAGGTTAATAGAATCAATCTTATCGGCCTCCAGGTCAGGGATCTCCAACTTAAATTCCTCTTCTATGGCCATCACAAGTTCTACATTGTCCAAGCTATCTAGACCCAGATCTCTTTGGAAATGTACATCAGGCGTGACCTGCAATTCATACAACAGCAACGAATTAGTTGTAGCTCCGATTAGTTAGTAGAAGCTAAGATTTCATAAACGACAATTTTTAAAATAGTGATGACTTGAGTGATCCTAGATTAAGTGTGACCAGCAAAATTTGTTCCAGTGTTTTTACACGTAAGTTTATTTAAGACAAATACCCTCTGCAGAATTCAAGTTTAAATTTTTTGAAGACAACATCAGAATCCAGAGTGAGTTCCTATACCCACTTAAAGTACTCCCTCCATTTCATTAGGTTCTTTGCATTTCGTTTGAATTCCTCTCACATATTCAAACCAAATGCAAAGAACCTAATAAAATGGAAGGAGTAAATCAAATGCCACCATCTGATAATTGACAGCCGAAGTCAGTAAAAGACGAGTGGGAACAACAAGTACAGAGTTTGTTTTACGATAAACTTATCAGTCTTGACGTTGAAGATTGTTCAGAATTACTTCACTGCATAAAGCATGGTATACCCGTATATGTCAAAAGACTCCAAATGGCATTTTGTGTAAGGGCATTGATCCTGCTCCACTCCAGCAGGCAATAGAGAAGACTGGTTTCTTTTGAGGTTAATAGGGTGTGTAAATTGTGCTTCTTTTGATGTTTAATTCATTGAATGTCTTGGAAAACGAAGAGGTATTAGACCATATCATCCTTCCCTTCTCGCTTTCAGTCATGGACACAATCAGACATTAAGCCATGCCATCCTTCTCTATCTCTAGAAATTGAGAAAAATCATTTCTTTTTAACTCCACAACTCTTAAAACCACCCGTAACGTACTTTCAAAGTTCTATCTATACTTGAAAGCCACTAGATCAAGTCGTTCGAAATTCCACAAAAAATGGGATTTGGATCGCGGTGATGCATCATTACAAGAACTGGAATTTAAAGAGCCTAATGCACTATGTTAATGTGTTCCCTACAATAGTTCATCTTAATGTAGGGAGTATTGTGGCCTTGTGGGTACAACAACAACAACAACCAAGCCTTATTCCCAAAATGAGGCCTTGTGGGTACAAGAATCTAAAAAACTTAAAGGTGATAAATTATAGACATCCAACAATCTAACTATACAAAGGCTTCCAAAATGTTACTTGCATCGGTAAAAATAAATCCTGAAGATACTAATAACAAAATGATGTACACACAGGAGTTCGTGAATATCAAGATTTACAAGTAAGAATACTGCAATCTCTTTAATTTGATTAAGAGAAGAATGATACTCGTATTAGCTAATTTGGAAAAGGGAAAGACCACGAGGTCAACTCCAGCCTCTTTTACAGCATTTGAAACGGGCTAACACCCATGGAGGTGAACATTAATAGAGTGGATCCTTGGCAAGGGGAAAAATAATAAGCCAGATTGGGATGATTAAATCTTGTCCTTTTGTTCACAAGGTCACAATTAGCTAGTGGAATATGACACAAAGAAAAGACGCCATTTTGTAGTTGCAAAAGAATAAACAGAATGGTCGCTGAAGCATCTAACTCCACAGAAATCTTCACTAGTTTTCCCTTCAACAATTTTCGCAAACCTTCAACACCACAAAAATACTCTCAGTTGTCGATCCTCAATAATGATTTATATTATTTGCAAAGGCATGTCAGTATTCTTTGTTCAGGAGTTACTAAGCTAAGCTTTTACTAACAAGATTGTGGCTACTTCACTCTGCAATCTACTCATCAGCATCACCATTGCAATTAATCACATTACCACAAACTTAGTCACGCGTTTCCCGAACAAACCAGTTAAGCGTTCTGCAAATCCCCTTCCGTCCAACTATTTCGTTTTTATCCACCCCAACCATTTCAGACTCCTAATGCCAGTGCACTACAATAGTCTTAAACCCCTTAACCAAACATAATCCTCTCTGATTACAAACTCGTAACTCGTAACTTTTTATTTATTTTGATGACTTTCTAACACTCCTTTCGAGAGTGATTCAACATTTCTAAATGGTTCACAACGTTTTTGAAATGCTATGGCGCGCACAAAACGGTTACTGGATGATGATCCATGTTAGCCGACCCCAAATCATTTTGAAATTGATTAGTTTTAAATCACATTATGTACTTTAACATACATAGTGTGTTGTTTTTGTTGCGATTGAGCGAAAACCATTTCTGTGTTCGTGATTAGTCTGTACCATTACTAATAATAACACGCTCAATCGCAACAAAAACAACAGATCTAAAACTAATCACGAACACAGAAATGGTAAAACTAACTACTAACAACAAAATCAATCAAATTTAACGCACAAATTATTAAGATCAACAAATTAAAAATACGAGCAAATGAAATTAAAAAAGAAAAGGACCTTAGAAGGATCGACTTTGGGGAAGTCCTTGATGACGGCGAGGATTCTGTCGGTGACCTCATCCTTGGTGATGTGTGCGTCACCGTGTGACGAAAATGGCCGGAAAATTAAGGCGGCGAAGTCCGGCGATTTTTTGGATCCGGCGACGGAGAGTGCATTGGAAGCCACCGGAACTCTGACGTGGCTGAGAATGGCTCTCTTCAGTGCTCCAATCATCGCCATTTTTCTCTCTCTTGCGAAGACTGAGGTGCTAGCTGTTCAAGGGTTTTAGGCTTCTAGGAAAAGATTGGGGCTTTGGGCTGATTTCCTTCCTTTTGGTCCTAAATCAAAGTGTGGGTTTGGCCGTTTTGGGTCACTTTATTAAGTTTTTGAGTGCACTTCGGCCAATCTTAGATTTCTCATACCTCATATGATGGAACAACATTTTTCATTGAAAATCGTTCTTTTACGTCCATGACGTGAATTGATTTGGTGACACCTTATTTAGTAGAACAATATTTCAAATTTCCATTAAAAGTTAGACAATTACATTGCCTTGAGGACTTAAAAAATCGGTTAACCTGCGCATTTGAATTTATTTTTGAGGTATGAGAGGAGTTCATTAGAGGAGTGCATTATTTTTATTTTTGTGGGTTAGATCACGATGTTATTGGCGTTGCACATGATCCTATATGGAGTGAATCAACCTTATTTTATATGAAATTATTGAAATTCAATGGATTTTAGGTGAAATGAAATTAGCAATGAGAAAAAAAGTTAATACTTTAACCTTGCGTACTTGTGCGTCGCATATTTTTGAGTTGGCCCAGCTAACTTTTGATGCGGCCCTACGTTTGGCCTTAGAGCGTATCGTTGTTGCTACTTTGTCTTTTCCGTTCGGAGGGCTTGGAGTTTATTCGGCCGGGGATGCTGTCCATTATGCTTTTTTAGCGTCGCGACTTCGGTGACTTGCAACCTAAGCTTCTTCGTAATGCTGGTGTCGTCACTTTTGGGCTTGTGTTTGCTGATGTTGTTGGTGTATTTAATCCGACTTCAGAGGTTGATATCTTTGGTAATCCTGGTGAGATCACTGCCCCCAAACCTATGAAAAGATTGGCAGATTTGTATTTCGCTCGGGTCGCTAGGGATCCTGCTTCTATTTATTCCTTGACACCGCGTCCGTTAGATTTGTGGAGTTCTCAGCAGGGTACGCACAGTTCTGATTGTCTTAGGGTGGTCCTGATTTTGGGGTTGGGTCAGACTATGAATGATCGCACTTATCGATGCGTGCTCTGCTTGCTCGCGGGTCTTTGTGGGTGATATATTCGGGGATCAAGTTGTATCATGTACATGAGTGGTTGACGTCAAACATCGGCATAATGTTGTTCGTGACACGTTGGTTGACATCTGTTATCGTTCAGGGATCTCGACAGGATAAGAGGTTGACATTGGTATGATTGGTGCTGATGACCGACCTCTTCGCCCAGCAGACATGCTGCTTTATTCTTGGGATAAAGGGTGCGACGTCGTCGATTTGACTGGTCGCCGCCCTCGACTTAGACGAGATAGATTGATTTTGAACTATGTAAGGTGGTGCTGGAAGTGGCCTATCGTAAGCGTGCTAAATATGAGGCTAGGTGCGCTGCTTGGGGTTATGACTTCCTTCCCTTTTCTTTCTCCTCTTTGGGTGTAACAGCCCGATCCATCATACGTCGCAACACAATCCAATAAGATGGGAAGTCACCAATAAGCCCATAAATCCTCGCTTGGGCTCTAAAAGGTGAAAGTCTTGTTGGTAGTATGATGGTAAGAATCTATTATAAACTGATCATATGAGCCTTAGTTTCCCAATGTGGGACAAACCAACTCCATAAACCACTTTCCATATTCCGTAGTGTTACATTGGGAGAGTTGGAGCCCACAGTTGTTGATCTGCTTAAGCGGATCCAACATTTCTCCAGGACACAGGATATCGGTGCGCAAGATGCGGCTCATATTTTTACTAGGATAGTTTTTTCCATAGCAAAGGGTGTGTGAGCTCATATCGTATCTCGGCTTCCCACCAACTTCTTGTAATTTGCTATTGATTTTTAATAATATCAAACATAACAGTAACAATACTTTATTATCAAAATGATTTTTGTGGGCCATTAATTCATTAGTAGTGTACTAGTGTGTATTGTAAATGTTCGTTGAGATAAAAAAATTTGGATTATGCTTCTACCATAATAAGTACGGAGGAGGCTTGTAGCTAGCCTTGAATTGAGTAGGTAGTAACTCATACTAAGTACTAGAGTTCACCAGTTTAATCAAACTGTTTACAATTTACTGGAATATGTGAAAATAATTCAAATTCAAGCGAATAACATAAAACACGGACTGAAACGTTTGGACGTTTGGTTTTGCGTAGGCGGTAGCCCCCTCCCGCACCGTCCCTTTGCATTTTTTGTTTTTTTTTGTTTTTTTGTGATTCCCATTACATGCATATAAAACAAACAATCATGCGTCAAGGCGTTATTCTTTGTTGCTTCCATTTCCAAATTTTCTAGTGAATATCATCGGCTCGTCAATGCAATTATTTGGCGTCTACACATTTAGAGCAAAACAGAAAGATACGTGTGAAGAGTCTTGTATCCTTATATATTTCTCTGGTGGAGGAACAGATCAGACAGCAGCCTACGTACAGTTGCCATACTTGGCTAACCTAATAATTTGACCATCTAATTTCTTCTGATTTTTTGTCCATTTGCTTATTTTAATTATTTTCCATACGTGTATAGGATATTATAACAGGTACTCCCCTTTCATTTTGCTGTTTTGTCGGGCCATATTTGAGGTTACTTCTAAACCAAATGTCTCATTCACTTGTTGTAAAAATTAATACATATTTTATTCTGCAATGCATTCTACCAGACCCATTTGATTTTATGACAATCGGGTCTTTCATTTAGTCTAGAAATAACCGCCAGCATAGCCAATTAAAATAGCAAAACAAAAGAGGGAGATCATTTTGGGTAGGAGGGAGTATAACAGTAATTAGTTTCACTACGAAAATGCAATAGATCAAGACAAAATATCAAGGACGATGATTTTGCCGAGATACTTTTTACTATTGTTCATTGAATCTGGTTTAAATAGTCGATACTTTTACTTTGGAAGGTATTGAAATGTCTTGCCATAATCATCTTCGTATATAAAATTTTCTTACTTTCTTAATTACCAAGTAAGTTAACGTAATGTATACTGGGGTATTTAGTTTCTTACCAAATTACCGTAGTGGGGGCTGTTTACCCATTTGTTGACTAGTTGGTAAAAACCATTGACCATTGTTCCAAAACATGCACATTTTTGTATCTAAGCAAGCAGCCACACATAATAAGTCAATATCACACACCTAATAAACCAAACAACATGTCTATATATATATACCCTTGATACTGAAGCTGATGATCATCGTCCTACTCCTAATTCCAAACCAAACAAGGCCACCCAACATTAAACTATGATAATGTTTGTCGTTGTTGTTGTCGTCATCGTCGTTTTTACGTTGGCAACAAGGTCACTGAGGCGGGGTGAGGGCGCCCTTTCAGCAACCAAGTACAAAAGGCCTGATGTAAATAATGATGGTAATATGGAGGTTCCATGTTGCATGGTTTGCCTGGAAGAGTTTGTTCGAGGCGAAATGGTGAGGATGATGCCAAGGTGCAAGCATTGCTTCCATGTTGAGTGCATAGATCAGTGGCTTCAGGTTCACTCTACATGCCCGGTTTGTAGGAACCAAGTCATCCCGGAAACTTACTGTTATGAAGAGGAACAAACATTTAGGAAGAGATTTGTTTTATTATTTCGTTTGGTTTTACTTGTTCAAGATGTTTCTAACAAATTTGGGTATCCTCTTGATTTCGGAATTAGCTTGGAACCTTGTGGATACTTGACTTAGTGTACTTAAGTTTAGGAAATCAAGTGTTCTGTTGTTAGTCGTTTCTAACTCAAATCATTCTAAACTTACCGTATATATTAATTGATTACTCCCTCCGTTCCAGTTTAAACGCCCCGAGCGTTTTTTTGTAGTGGAATAAGTTGAGTGGGGTAATATTAGGAAAAATGAGGAGAGAGAATGTGGGAATTAATAAAAGTATGAGAGATAGTGTGAGAGATTATGTGATAATTTAATAAAAGTAGGAGAGAGAAATATGTCCCAAAATAGATGGGGTGTTTGAAGTGGAACGTCCAAAAATGGAATATGGGGCGTTTGAACTGGGACGGAGGGAGTATATAATTCTTACTATATGTACTACTGTGATCGAGAAACAATGTTTAATGTGTCTAATAAGATTGTAATCAGGATGACGAACAGATGAAAGAGCGAGTTGTACATGTTATAATAAAGGTTAGACGAGTGTAGACCTTATATTCGAGACGCCGAATGCCGCCAGGAACTGAGGAAAGTTCTGCGTAACGCACCTTTTTTTAATTCTTCTCAAACTCAAAACATACATGGGTCTGATTGAGCCTATAATTGTACTAGTCCTTAGTGAGCCGTAATTAGACACACAATGCAAGTTGAGTAAGGAGTTCCTATATGTTAAAAAATAATGGTATGACCTTTGAAGGTAGCTATAGAAATCAACGTATCATGGATGTAAATCCGTTCTGTACCACAGTTTTTTTTGGCTGGCTTTCACTTGCTTTTTGAAACTTAAATTTAAGTTAAACAAGTATCGAAACTATCTCTAATTGTTCTTTTCGCTTGATTGATAAGCAACTAGTCCCGGTGAGCTCACCACGGCCGTCTCAAATGAAGTCAAAAACAACAACTAAGCAATACGAGTAGAAAACTTTATTGATTGTGGAGGACGCAGACAAAGACTAAATCACTTGTCATTTCGGCTTTTTAAAATTGCACGAGTTCAACATCACTTCCGTCTTCCGTCTTTGGCCTTTCATTTTATGATTTTATTGAACTAAATTTGTAAGCACAAATGTCGAAAAGTAAGCACAAATGTCGAAAAGTGATGCAAAGATTGCTCTTAAAGTGAGGAATTTTCTCCAAAGATTTCTCCAAAGAGAACCAACCCCAGAAATTGTCCAATCACACTGTCACTGTAAATTTTGTTTGAAGATTTTACCTTTTTTACCCTACACGTCCACAACTGTAAATTTCTACCTTCACTCCGAATTGGGGGATTAAAGTTACAGTTGGGCTACTTATCCAAAAAAAAAAAAAAATCTCCGAATTGAGGACTATACTAGGCTTCTTCTTCAAGCTTCTCACTCCAAATTGGGGATATAATTCAAATTTAAGGTAATTATACGTTACCCAGTTCTTCATATTGTAGCGTAAATGTTAATCTTTGTTCAAATGAGTAAATTTCCATCTTTCAATTGCAATGTTCATGAACCCAAATTCTTTGTTTTGAAACCCTAAGTTGTAAATAACCAATTAAATCATATGTTGGGTGTGATTGCTGAAATTTGTTTGGTGAAAGTAGGTGAAACAACTTCAGTGGACTTAAGTGATGAGCTCATCAACAGTTGCTATGAATTTGATATAGTTTAGACATGGGTACGACACTTGGACACTTCAATTTGAATAAAACGTCGAGTTTTTTCGTAATATAGTCGAGTCGGACACGTACCCGTGTTGAATCTTATAAGAGAGGGGCCGTTTTAGGGAGCATTTGTTGGCAAATGGTGAAATGATGCATCCACTGGAAATACTGATTTGTACTAAAGTTTCGTGTTTCGGGTACCTTCAGCTGTTATAATTAAGAACTGAACTCTGCTGTGGTCTGTTCACTGAACATTTCAGATGGTTCATTGTCCCATAAGTGAGTTCTCAGAAGTTGTGATTTGTTACTGCTAGTTTTAAGTTCTGTGGCAGCTGATGGTCTGAATTCGTTAGTAGTGTGTTTCGGAAGTTGGTTGGTTGTGTTAGAGAAGGAAACATTCTTGCTAGTTGTTATAAAATCGTAATTGTGGTGTCACTGATTTGGCTGAGCATAAGCTAGTTAAATGCTTGGGACTGGGGGTTGGTTGTGGGAGGTTGGTTTTCTGTGATACATCTCCACTGTGGAATGATGTTGCGACTGAAACGCAGCATTGCTTACTTGATTTTGTCATAGTAAGAAATTTTGAAATATGGGCAAGTGTCAACTTTATTCGTCATAATAATAATGACGTTCTGTGTAAAGATATTTGTTAATGACCCATTGAATAGTCTAATTGAAGGTTTATAATCCCATAGCATGATTTTCTCATTGCTTCTTCCTGAAACTTTGTTGTGCATTAATTGGTACAAAGGGGCAACTGCAGCTTCTTTGAGACGCTGGAATTCAAGCTGTTTGTGAAAAGAACTCATCAGCTTCTCTTTTGAATTTTAGGACTCTAAAGGATGGCTTGTATATCGTCGTCATCTTTTCTTCTGTCATCAGACTTTTTCCGACCTCAAGCTGACAAGCCTCCCTCGTTGTCATGGTCGTCTTCCTTGCCCCAATTGAATCTCTCCCTCAGTTCAAACACACGTTTGCCAAACCGCACATTAAAACAGGTATTGTTCACCCTCTTATCTAAGGAATATGTATGTTTTATGGCGTTAATTGGTGTCATCTATGTTATTGTTCCCTTCTCCCGTGCATGCCTTGCCTCTTTGGGGTACTTGTGCCTTTTCTGTATATTCCCTGCTGAACCCATCTATCATTATGTGCTAGTTTTGCCAGCTTCTTGCTCTTTGTAAGACCTTATACCAAGATATGCTTACTTTCAAACAGATCAGGTATAGCATAAATTCACTCAGGGAACAAAGTTGGGAAACCGAGTAACTCTTTTGTTTATTTGTATCTGTACATTCCTTTGGAAATGATAAGATGATATGGAATTTGGTGTGTATAGTGGAGAGGTAAACCAAGTTGGAGATTACATACATTTCTTTCAATTTTCTGCCCTTTAAGATGGTTTTTTTTTTGGGTACGTGTATTCATTGTGTTCTGTTGTGGTGATAGGACTTTGTTGTTCAAGCAGCTTGGACTCGAAGATCACGAGGAGAACTTGCGAAAAAGCCTAGTAGGAAATCATGGTCGCAACGTACAGATATGTACTTGAGACCTTTTCTATTGAACGTTTTCTTCTCCAAGAAGTTCATTCATGCCAAAGTGATGCACCGTGGAACAAGCAAAGTGATATCAGTTGCCACAACAAATGCAAAAGATTTGAGGACCACATTGCCGTCTCTTACTGATCATAATGCATGTAGAGTAATAGGAAAGCTAATTGCTGATCGATCAAAAGAAGCAGATGTGTATGCCATGGCCTATGAACCTAATAAAGGTGAGCGCATTGAAGGAAAGCTTGGGATTGTACTCGATATTATCAAAGAAAACGGGATCATATTTGTATGAGCAGTATGCCTGTTTCCTCAGGCTTTTGTATGTCTAACCTTTGTAATCAGCACGTTGCTCTGAAATACAAATTTGACTGCAAATTAAAAAATAGAGGGTATTTGATGATCGTCTGAATCCTGACAACCTTGATCATTAGCGAGTTCTGCTAATAATCCGAATTTAGCATCCTTGAAATAAGTCACAATGTAACATGTTCGGAAGCGGCTCATTCTTCGAGTTCAGTTTGGCACATAATTGTAATTGCACATTGTTGTGCTCGAAAATATTGACATCGTCACTTGATATTTGTAATTTCGATGATAAATTTGCACTGTCGACAAATGCTAGTTAGAGAAGTTACTCGAGGACCAAAAAAAGAAAAATATCAAGATTAAATCACATCCAAAACCCCTAATATCTAGCATAAGCATTTGAGCTTCACATCATTGTTTTCTTCCTCTTCCTTTCTTGGATGGCTGCGCTTCCGTTTGTTCTTTCCCTGTGACTTCTGCAATATCCACTGCAGGAACAACACAATTGGAAACTTCACATTAGCTAACGCATCTTGCCAAACTTTAGAAAGAGAGCGACTCACAAATAAACATAAATGCGGAGCCAAAAGACAGAGAGATTGCGATGGATGCTATCTTGCTCACAAATCCCTCCCTATCCCCTTTACAGTTTATGTTTCCTTCTCTAACACAATCAACCAACTTCCGTAATACACTATTAAAAAATTCAGACCATCAGCTTCCACAGAACTTAAAAATTAGCAGTAACAAATCACAACTTCTGACAACTCACTTATGGGACAATGATGCATCTGAAATGTTCAGTAAACAGCCCACAGCTAAGTTCAGTTCTTAATTTGACAGCAGAAGGTATTGAAACACAGAACTTTAATACGATTATTATTTCCGGTGGATGCATCATTTCACCATTCGTCAACGAATGCTCCCTAAAGCGGCTCCTCTCTTACGTTACTCAGAGTCAACCTCCACAACGGAAAGCAATAGACGAAAAACAATGGAAATAAGTCAAATAACCCTTTTAACTCCACAAATATGGTACGCCCCGGGGTACATCAAGGTCTTGTACCCCCTCTCACAATAAAGCATAACTACCCCACTACTCTTTTCCACTCTAATTAATGCTAGCTTATGGGTGAAGGGGCATGAAGAGCAAACATACCCCGAGGGGTATCATATAATGTTCCTTAACTCCAAAAGGCCTTACAGAAACAATAACATTTCGTGATCTCTGAGTCGTTAATAAGCTTTCCCCTACCACTCAGTACCCTTCCTACAATCTAATCCAACATAAAGATATGAAGCATCTGAAGAATCCTCATCTTCTTTAGTATTAGGGGAGGGGGAAGGGGAGGGGGAGGGGGAGGGAAGGTGTTTAGCGCCATCAACACCAACAATCAATAACAATGAAAGTGAGCTCAGTATATTATGTCATAAAAGTTGTGAATGATTAGTACCTTCAGGACCTCGGGCCATCAAAGCAAAGAAAATATTGTTAAGCTTCTCCATCTTCTTCGCATCTTGGGCTTGATCGGTCTTAAACTTGAGGCACTGCAAAATGAGTGACAAGAAGATATAAGGCTACGACAATACAAAAAATGCATGGTAGGCTTCATGGCACAAAGAGTCAGGTAACATATCCACACCATATAAGGTATCAAACAATCAGCTTACTCCAGTGTGAGTCAGGGGCGTGTAAGATGTAACACACGTAGGTTACAATCGCCTGACGGCACTAGGGTGGACCAGTTGAATCATGGCATGGAAATATCATAACCCTTAAATAAATGCAACCGTATCTGAGCACGAAATCCGATCAAAACAATCGCAGCAATGCAGCATGAACTGCATCTAGACAATTTAATGAATCTATGCAAACAGCCACCTTCCAAACAATACATGCAACTTATTACTACAACATATTTCTTTCTACTGCAATCCCTATTCTACAGTGTATAACTCGTTTCCAATGGGTTTCTACTTTCTACTACATCCACCGGAAATTCTAAATTGTATTAAGATTCTGTGTTTTGGTACCTTCCGAAGTTTAGTTAAGAACTGAACTCAAGTCTGGTCTGTTTACTGAACATTTCAGATGCTCCATTGTCCCATAAGTGAGTTCTTAGAAGTTGAGATCTGTTACTGCTACTTTAAGTTCTGTGGCAGCTGATGGTCTGAATTCTTCAAAAGTGTATTTCGAAAGTTGGTTTAAATGTTTTAGAAAAGGAAACATTCTTGCTAGTTGTTATAAAAAACAAACTGTGCTGTCGCTGGTTTGGTTGAGCACAAGCTAGTTAAAGCTCTGGAAGCCCTTATTTTAACGCCATGACCCAACACGTCCACGCCAGTGTGATTCAGGGGGTTTACCACAAGTATGTTATACGCGCCTGACTCACACTCACACTGCCCTGGACCAGATGAATCATGGCGTGGAAATATAATAACCCTTAAATACATGTAACCCTAGCTGAACACCAGAACCTGATCAAAACAAAGGCAGCATGAACCATTTCCAGCCAATCTAATTGCTCTATGCAAACAGCCACCTTCCAAGCAAAATTCATGCAACTTATTACTACAACAGTTCTCCTAACTGCAATCCCTATTCTACAGTTCATAACTCTTTTTCAATGGGTTTCTAACGCTTCACTCCCATTTGCGTTCTAGGAAGTTTAATAAATAGCCAGATGGAAATTGCCAATTTCAAATTTAGAAAAGATGTCGTTCCAATTTCCACATACATGCAGTTCTCTACGTAGAAAAAACCAGAAAACAAAACCATTGTAACAGCAAGAGAAGGTACATCAATGATCTTCACACGTTTCATCAAACGAGAGCAGCAAAATTCAAATGCTTTTACATCTTTGTCTGCCTTGTCAGCTTAACCCATTTCTTTTGCTTTCGTTTGACTAGCTAAGTTAGCAAGAGCACCTCTTTCCAAAATCAGTCTCACAGTCACCAGTAGAAACAATCTCAGAATTGATTAACCCTAACAACAAACAGATGAAACATAAAATCACTATATCAGATCTATCTGTCACTCTACCCTAGCACCCTGTAAGAGCTACATCGTCCAGAAGTTGCCCCTTTTAACTTCAAAGTCGAACATCAACTCTTCCGATTCTCCAAACAAACAAATCAATACCAAGCAAGTAGCAACCATTACTTGTTCTGGGATACATTAAAAAAGCTTGTTCATTACAACACAATCCTACTAGAACCCAATCCAAATAAAACTAGCTTCCCCAAGAAACTTGATCAAACCATCATGGCATCACGGTACCACGTTAATCCACAATCTTATATGGCCAAAGCCGGCCAAACCTCTCCTCCTCCCACAACATCCACCACAAGTATTCTCCTCTAGCCCTCAATGCAATGCAATCACACGGACGATATAATCTCGAAACCCCAACAAGTCTATACACTAATACGCCTCACCACAGGCACATCAGAACCCACATTTCGAACCTTCCAATCAATTAGTTTCTCAGGCGTGATCATCATACAAGCACACTACTCTACACCCAAAAGTTAAAAATCACAAATCTTGCAGTAAATTTTACCAAGATCGAAAATTTATGCAAAACCCACTACTATAACAATCTGCCACAAACCTAACACAACATATCAAAGCCAAAAACCAAAGTTAAAATTAACAACAGTAATATTTTTTATTTTTTACCTCTTTATTGTCAGTGACTTTGAGCACCAATTTCCCATCACAGTGTCTGTATTTCATCAAGTACCGGGTCTGCATTGCGATTAAAAAAACCCAACAAAATTAAACCACGAAATTTATGAAATTGCAAAAATCCATAGAATTTATGAAATTAAATGGAGAATTTGATTTAAACAAAGGCGTCAGACTTACAGAATCAGGATCGGTACGAAAGAGTTGCACAGAACGCTCCACGAATTCATCCCACGAAGTAATGTAAACCATTGTTTTTGGGGTTTTTTTTTGTTGGTAAAATTTCGACTGATGAGACCACAGAGAGAGGAGAGAAGATTTGTGTTATGTTATAAATCTTGGGTTTGCGTATATTATACTCTCGTATATTTTTGGGTTATTTTTTCCCGAGTTAGGAATTTGGACGGTCGTTTTTTATGTGGAAAGCTTGTTATTTATCGTTCCGTCCCAAATTAAACCTACTCATTTTAAATTTTATGGGAAGTTTAATTTGGGACGTAATAGTGCATGTTAATTTTATCAAAAGAAAGATAATTAGTGTATGGACTATGGAGTGACGGTTTTAAGTGACCCGCCTATAAATAAATGACTATAATTCGTATGTTTTGTGCATAATTGTAGACCGTTGTTTTTATGTAGAAAGCTTGACATAGTTGTACTACATGCTCGCTAATTGTATTACTCCACATGATAATTTCATCAAAAGAAAGATAATTATGTCTGTCAATGCTAATTTCAATCTAAGGGTATGGAGGGACGATTTTAAGTATTTCGCCTACAATACTTGCGTTACATGAGTATATCGATTGTATAATCGTATAGGGATCACTTATTGTTGTCTATGTCAAGCTTCCACTTTACGACCCGATTGATGTCGATTAGTAGTTAATCTGGCAACAATTTAAAAGATTTTAATATTTTATCAATTCCAAGAGTAAATTATACTGTATTATGATTCTTAAAAACACAAAAAAGCTTCCACAAAATTCCCCTGTTGTCTTTGCTATTGCGAGCTCGTTTACAAACTCGATCCCTAATACGGCTTACGACATCCCGATAACACCTTTTTTTTTCCGATGGGAAGAAAAAATTCATTCATAGATTAAAGTCATACAACATCTACATCGGTAGGAGATTTTAGGCATCTAGATAAAACCGAAACATTGCAGAAGTTTCGGAAAAGAATGACAAATGCTGAAAGAGTGATTATTGTGGTTGCTACATATTTCGTCTGTATGTTAACTATTTATCGACCCTTCTTGCCTTTCAGTTCTAAATTAGACAGCTGCAAGCTACGGCAAGGGTGAGGAGGAGAGTAGGAGACCCTCTTTCCCAAGATAAGGGGCGCAGCAACTTCCAGGCCAAGGATGGCTTTCTTCTACCAGCCTTTCTTACATCGAAGCTGCAACGTCTTCCCAAGTCGAGATCTTAAGTAAGCTTTGATGGCCAGGACTGAACAGTCTAAAAAACTCTTTGTTGCTTCACAAGAGATGCAGCAATGCACAGAGCAACCGACTGACCTGTGGATCTCCAGAACTCGACGAGACAAGAGTAGAACAATTTCCATATGGACTAGTTACTTTGGCATCTCTGCATCTTCTGAGTCTGTTTTCTGGATTTCGATCCTCGTTGACTGAGAGATCAGCAACTGGTGAACTTTTTGTTTCAACTGCAGTAAAGATGACGATGAGGGGCAGGAGTTCATCAAACCAAACATGAGCAGAGGGAAAAGAGAGCGATATAGAGAAAACAGTAACACAAAGCTCAGACTATACACGAAGAGGCTAAGCATGTAAAATTCACAAAATCCACAAAAGAATCACCTCATCAAGACCAAGAGTAGTCTTTACAGAAACACGAATCGCTCCTTGAGGCCCAAACATCCGGTATCTTGCCAAATCCGGATTTTGAATGGTTAAATCTTCAGTTACAAAAACTGAAGGGTCATCGGTCAAGAGGTCACCTTTCGAGATGACATCAAGCCATAAATGATCCCTGAACCTCTCCCTTACTTCTGTATAGGTGAAGAACTGCATAGCCAATGAACGATGAGGAGGACTTTCCATATATGGAGGTTCAACCATGATATAACATTAGCAACAACCAAATAAAAAATAGCGCAACCGATTACAAGATGACCACAATTCCACAAATATACTAAGAGCTACCTAAAGCCATGAACAAAATATATTTGTGTCAATGACTCAATGTGGGATGCATTAAAAGAGCACAAATTTCCTTAAACAGGAGGAAGGAGTGGAAAACAATATAAGGATTTTTTATAAAGAAAGTAAAACACAGAGCTATGTAATATAAGACACATTTCCTTCACCGCTAAAGCTTACTTCCAAAAGAAAAATTAGGATTCAACTCCTATGCATAATCTAAATTATAACTAATGAAAGAATCATCCTTCATTGTATGGTTAAGTATATATAAGATAATAAAGGATTTACCTGGTCAGAAGGTGAAGTTCCACATTCACCAGACAAGTCATGAACATAGACCACTGCGGTTGGCAGATGTGAGAGGACTGCAAGAGTCAGCTTTTCCAGATTGTTCCTGTCCTCTTTGGATCAAACAAATTGAAACCCAAAAAAAGTACTTTTAGAGACAATGGATACTGACAAGGAATTCAATGATGACAAATATAGCTCGGACTTGATACGCCTACAAAGAAGTACAGCTTTACCAACGGAAAATGAATTTGCAATCTTATCACCCAAATTATTTTGGGGTTGACAAGCTAACAAGTAACACTGTCAGTATAGCACTATGACACTACAAGACAGGACATTTAGGATACAAACAGAGGGCAGGCAAACATCGATCAACTTGAACAGAATAGTTCGATTTTCCATCAAATATGCAGGCCGGTGCAATGCTGCTATTACCCTTAAAGATCATTCCAAAATTCTGCCATGTTTTACATTACGAACCAATCTTTTTAACGAGTCATCGACTAGTCGTTAGCTCTTGAAAGACACACGATTCATAAGAATTAGGTAAGTTTACAAAAGTACACAAGCTAAAGCAAATTGCATCTAAACTCACCATCGGACCGCTTGAGCAGACCAGGGGTATCAGTAACCTGCAAATAGTTACAGATTAAACTACAAAGTCATTACTGCAGAAAGACTACTCCGATCCAAAATCCTTGAGATAAAAGATACTGACCTGGAAGCGCTTATAGTCCACAGTAATATGACCCATTAGAATTCCTCTCGTTGTGAACGGATAGTTGCAGATCTGGGGGAGGTAGAAGGAGCATTAGTTTTCCACAGAACATAGGTCACTCAACAGCCATCAGTCCTAGCACACACCACAACATTTATGCATACTCGGATTGAAAATATCAAAAGGATATTTGGGATAAAAAGCACTTTTATAGAATTTCCAGTAATAGGAGGAAAGAAGATTGTGGTCATCAATTTAAACTACAGACAACAGCACCATTCATTAACTTATAATTTTAATATAGTTTTAGAAATCAAATCATCTCCAACATCATGATCATATATCAATTCATGTTATGCTCAAAGACTTTATATTTAAGGGACATCCCTAGGAATAAGGACAGTTTTCACAGCCTTGATTGGAGAGACAGTAAAAAAGAAACGATATTTTTTTTCACAAATAATTGTAACAACAAGATATAGAAGACCTTATTCTAAAAATCAGTCAAATCCAACATAGGTCTCTGTATACCTCGGGCTTGCCTGTCGAAAGGACACGGACCAAAGACGATTTTCCAACGTTAGGAGCTCCAACAAGACACAGAGTTGGAGTTTCCAGATCAACCACCGGCATAGCTCGTAGTGCCTGCAAACAATGAGGGCTGTAAGAGAAAGCGGTCATTAAAAACTAATATATGATACCATAACGTCCATAAGCATTCTTTATAATAGTAAGGCAAAACGCAGGTTCATTTCACCTCCAAAGGCAAACAACATAGGCCTTGCATGATGTAGTAGACTCACGATTCACAACTTCTAGAAAAGCTAACACAGTAACACGCACAAAAACTCAAACAGCCCCCTACCCCTCCCAAACTCATTAGAAAAGACATCCCAATTGTTGCCAGTCCATATCTTTCTAGTCAAATTACCAGTTCAACCATCAAACAATAATGCCCATTGCATCTGTCTGCGACATGCAGAGTGCATTACAAAGGTTTAACACATGCACAACTATTTACCACGTTTACTCTCATGGAACTTCTCAATACCTTGGCAATATCCATTAAATCATCAACAGCTCTACTTTCACGGTTGAAAGCCTCTTCTACACGTTTTATACCCTGGAAAATAACCAAATAGGATTAAGAACTTGCATGTATAAACTAACCATAACTCGTAACGTTTCCTGGAATCAATTATTTACCTCAGCCAACCGTTCCTCTGCCTCTTTCTTTGTTAGAGACTGCAATATACAGAGCAGATAATGGGTATAATTCATAGTTGCAGATGTAAATAACGACCAGTAACACTATCCAGCTTCAATGGTTGGATTACAATTAAAATATTTAGAAAAGATGGCACATTAAAGTTGACATTTGAGACACATCTCACAAGTCACAACAGAACTAGACAACTTAGTATTGATTGGATGTAGTTCTCTCTCTACCATACTCTTCGCTTATTTCTCTCTTTCTTCTTACTGACACAAAGTACAGAACAATTTGTCAGGAATCGAAAGAGAGAAAAGGTTCTCTCTCTGCCTTGCAAGTAGTTTATACTCTCTCTCCCCACAAGAGCACAACTAAAGAACGATCTGAATAACATCGGGAACGTAAAGAAAAATTGGTCCACCATTTAGACCCAAAACTGAACCATCTCAGCGAGACAACTAAAGAAGGACCACCACTAGTTGGTGGGCCATTTAAAGGGATATTCGACTTAGGCCAGATAGACAAACCAGAAAAATACATATTAAGCGGGAAAATTATAACATGAACCAACAAATCAACCTTGGCACAAAGAGAAGCATGCTCCTTTCCCACAGAAGTAACCTTCTTCCGTAAATTATTTACCTTCCCCAAAACCTGCAAAATAATCATGAGACATATACTATTATACAACACAAACTACTAGTGATCAAAGCTGAAACTTTTGCTAATTTGGCACACCAAATATACTTCAAGTGAGAACTAAAATATCAGCAAATTAGCCAAAGTTTTCCGTATTTTAAACTTTGCACTGTTTAACGAGTTGAAAAGGAACATAATATCAGATACTATTCTAAAGATGTTGTATGCACAAAATTCCATGTAACCCCAAAAAAGTTATGCACAGTTATAGTGACAGTTATAGTGACAGATGTTAAGAGAAATTGGAAAATATAAAAAAGTGAAATAATAGTGTAGACTTGTGGTCACCTGCTCATAGTGCCCATCTCCAAGAGTCAATTCAATAAGGGATCTCTCATAAGGATGCAAGTATCTTTTGTCAGGGAAGTTCTCTGAATAAGTTCTAAGAGGAACTGCCAGCTCCTGAAGAAGGAGCAAATGAATGTAATCAAATTATAAGAATCTTGCAAATTTAGAAGTTGAACACATAATGAGAAAAATGATGGTGAATATCGAAGAGCATACTTTCATCAAGGCATCAAGTTGCTTAGCACCTCTGTTTCTTTCACGCTTTGCGATATTGGCAATGCCTGTCAGATAAGCAAATAGGAAGTAATAGAGTGAACTTTTATAATCTTTTGTTACAAATTTGAAAGGAAGAGCTCTAGTTGTATAAACAATTACCCTTTGTAGGCGAAACCATCTTTGTTCTCCTCAAAGCAGAACCGAGAATATCACCTGATGGCATCACCATAGGTAACTTTTGAAAGGCACCTACAGTTTGAGCTTTTCCTGATTCATTGCCCTATGAAGAGATGCATCACACATCAGTTCTGCAAATGGAAAAAAGAATGGGAAGAAAGGGTAACTCAAACGTGTTTTCAGGAACACAAAAACTCACCTGTAGTTTGTCCTCCTTTCTAGGTTTTTTAGTGGTAATATAGCTTGCACCCACAACATCGTCAGATGTAGTAGTTTGTATTTCTTTGCAAAAGCACAAAACAGGATGGAGCATTGTACGCGACAACTGCTTATGACCTACACAGTGAGAGAACAACTATTTGATCAAAATTGTCGACAAAAACCAGTAATATGAGCCAACTGAACTTCATGTAAATATTAGTCATGTAGCATCTCTAGTTAGATTAATCAAACATTGCAAGACTAAGCACTGGCCAGGAATAGACAAACTCCCAGTCAACTTGAAAATACAGCCTACTTTAGAGGAAAGTAATGACATAATCACTCCTTAACTATATGGAGAGCATTGATGTAGGATAACCTATACTTAAGTCGATTAACGGGTAATGTGGATACAACAGCCTAACATTTAACATATGACAATCTTTATGGGTAAGTCAGAGAAAGTGCATAGTATTTCGTGCATCCTAAGTACCAACAGCAATAAAGTTAGAACTAAACTCCATACTTGAACCAATCAGACCACTAACAAAAGCCTCCATCAATTAGGCAAACCAAATGATCATGCCCACCCTGATCGAACTTTTACATTAGGCAAACCAATAATCATATGCCCACCCTGATCGAACTTTCTTTCTAACGTTACCACCTAATAAAAAACCACCCATTCATCACAGAAACAAGAAACTACACCAACAATAAATTACAACAAAATCGACAGGCTTTTTAATGATTAATGCATACAAAATCCTAACCCCATTCTCAAGTGCAACCCATTCTCCCGACCCAGACTTTACCAACTGAGCTAACTGACATCGCATATTCACACATGTATTACATTCTCGAACAAGCACAAAACCAAATAAATAGTTCAAAGTTAAAACATTTAAAGCAAAGAAAAGAAAAAAGAACAAAAAAAAGGCTGTACCTTTAGAAAATTTGTGGGTTCGGAAAAAGAGCCGGTTAGAAGGAACCCTCCATAGCTCCATTACATTGGAAGCTCCAAACATTTTGCTTTGCTCTCCTTTTCAATTGTAATTGAAATTTGAAATTTTCCCAAACTATTACCTATGATATTAGATAATTTGGAAGCATAAATATTTACCCATTACTAGTTTACTACTACAAATTTGCAAGAAATGAAACATAGTCTGCTCGTATTCTACAAGATTAATAAGATTATATTAAAGTTAAAAAAACAAAGATGGGATTATTTACCTTGCTGTAAAATTAAGTACCCCAGAATTGATAAGTTTGATTAAATATGGTTGCTTGCCTTGGTGGTCAGTTGAGCTTGCCGGTGAAGCTAAGCATAAGTGAGGGGGGGGGGGTCGATGTTTGGCGGAGGCGGAAATTGAGAGATGCTATAAATGACCGATGAGGTTACCTCGCGCACTGTTCTTTTTACGGGGGTAACAAAACAAAATTTGATCTTTTACTTTGTGAAAAGCGACCCAATATGATACTGAGTATTAATTGTTACTCCGGTATAATTTACAAACTATAAAGAACTGGTATCGCTTTTAGAAATGTCAAGGACATGTTTGGTATCGTTTTTAATTTACAAACCTACTTTAACAAATAGTGTTAGTGATACTGAACGAACCCAATAATTCGGTCAATATTTGCAAGAAACTGAGAACAAAATGGGGGAGAGAGAGAGAGAGAAGGTGCGAGGATTTATGATGTTTCGGAAAAGGGTTGGGATAGAGTAAGTGAGAAGTAACTTAAATCTTCCAAGAGCTTCTGTTGAATGGAAAGGAGAAAAGGAGCTCCTCTCGTGTGCGACTCAGAACCAAAACCTGGTGCATGATTCAGCCAGCATTGGACTAAGAAGTCTGATGAACTCTAGAGCCGATCCAACAACCACGATCGATCAAATCAGCCGCGCAATTCTCTTCACGGGGCAAGGTACATGAGTAGCGATAACAGTCTGACATTGAGCAAGAAATCCTCCCATATTAAGAATAATATTGTACATCATCTTAGAAATGGCACATTCGACTGCATCTATGACTTCATTTAAACATTGAAAGCTAACTACTACTAATACGCAAACTGCATATGTCACGAAAGGCACGATTATCATTTTAATTACAAGGCAAAGCATGCCCACAACATACGAGAACATAGATCTTAAATATACACACCATCTAGACAGCGCAAATCACCGTGCCCATGTTACAGACTCAATCTCTTCTCTGGCTGCCTTGTATAGCTCAAGCCGTTTAGCACATTGCTGTCTACTCTCCATCAGCATTGGGTCTTCATCAAGCATCTGTCCTAGCTGTTTCGCCTGCAAACAGAACTCAAAACTCAGCTCCTTGAAATTTTCTAGTCCATCTCAATACATGTTCAAATCGAGCACTTCATGAGTACAAATTAAATATAAAGTAGAAGGATCTGATGATGCATGTCACAAATGTAAAGCAGATACAGTAGATATATTTCATCGAAAACTATGCAAGCAAAAGAAGTTTGAGTATACAAGTGAGAGTTATTACCTCTCTTCTGCCAATTTGTGTGTAGAAATGATTAAGCAGAGAGTGTTTAGCCTCCCTGACTTGGCAATGAACAGCGGCCTTGGGAATGGTATTTTTCAATGTATCACCCACCATTTGTATATACGATGACACATTCAATGCTATCCTTCGAAAGTGAGCTTCTGTGTATCGGTCCACATTCGTGGCAACTGGATTTCCACCCTTCTCCAATTCTTGAGGGAGTTTCCGGAAGAAATCCACAGTGAGGTATGAAGCTTCCATTTCCACCAACCGGATAACTGTTTTCCTGCTTGCATCACGGAACCTCTCCAAGGCTTCATTAGTAGCTCCAGCTATCTCAGCTTGCAAAGATGGGAAGCGCTTGAGCTCCTGTTTGTGATTAAATAATATAATTATTTTTGCCATGGAAAGAGCTATGGACAATGAGATGCAACACCGCCATCCAGACACAACTCACCTGGGTTTCTGCTATTGATTTCCTTACGAGCTCCTTCAGTACAAAGTGAACCTGAATCACACAATATGTGAAAATGTGTGCAAGAAGAATGTATCATGCCAATCATTAACTGAAGCTGCAGGAAGATTTAGCACTAATGAGCTTTCTTTATTAAATTATCTTCCTAATTTCTTAACCTGTCGACGAAAAAAGTTTATAATATGTGGGTCAACGACATTACATAGTTACCATTAGTTCTATGTTACCATTACTAAAAGAAGGATGATGCTAAATTACTGTGTTATATTTCACATCAACGTGCTAGAAATAGTGATCATCAGAAACATTTGATATATACGGAGTAAGGGATAAGGCTTTGATGCAATACATATAAAAGCAGAATCACTTACAGCATCAACAGAAGCTTCAGCAGGACCTCTGAAATAATTTAATGCACCTTCAATTAGGCGTCGATAACCTTGCTCAGGGGCTATAAGATGTGGCTGGTAACCATCAGCCTCTGAAACCACCTTCCTAACATTCTGCAAAGAAAGATACCGATCGAACGGAAGCTTTCTCAAAGCTGCAGGGAGCTGGTGATCAAAAACGCCATATATTCGAGAACCTCCAGGACGCCTGAAAGTGAAAAATAATCAACAAACTTATACCTTAATAGAGCATATAAGCGTACATAATTCTCATTATAAAACCAAATAACAAGCACAATGAGGTCTTATATAGATTGAAATGTCATGCATATCAAGAAACTCAATATCCCCTTAATAAACGGGATTGTACATTGAGCGGCTCACAGAAATTCAGACTAACAATTATCAGGGATGGGAATCCAGAAAATCTTAAATAAGGTCTTCAGAAAATATTTGCCTTCACACCACGAAGTTCCAGACTTAAAAGCTTAAAGAACTGAAAGTCCAGAATAACAAGTCTGAAGAATTGTGTTAACGGACATATACGCCATGTACCATCAAAAGACACACACACACACACATGCAACTGTAGGAGCAGATGAACAAGAGAATTACCCTCCATCAAGGTGCTCCTTAAAAACTTTATCAAATGCACGGCAGAGTTCCAAAATTGTGTATAATTGTGCCTGAAATATCACACATGAGTTACTGGAAGAATACATCATTAGCATTATGCACATAATTCTAAGGAAAATACTCACCCCCGCATCAACACCAACAGGCCTACCAAGGCGATCCAATTCTGCCTCTAGCTCATCAATGGTTTTGTTTATCAGTGAAGTAATACTTGGAATACGAGCCCTAATAACAGACTCCAAATGCTGGAGCAGGAAAATGCAGCATTAAGATATACATAAAAAGCTCAAACAAATTACTAGCAAAGAATGGCAGTGAGAGTGGTACCTTTGATAGCAGTTTAGCAAGATATTCTGATCCCATCCTATTAGCTAAGTGAGAATAATCAGGGCTCGTTGCAAAGTACTCGCGCTCCTTGCGTCTTGCAGCTATCATATCAGCATTCCTGTTGATTTCTGCCTGTGAGCGATTCACTATTCCGACCCAGGGGTGTTGAAGTCTATAGGATCTTCCTTCAAGAACCTTACACACAACACAGCAAAAAAAATGTACAATTATTAGCCATTATAGAAGTGTTCAGAAGTTTTGAATTACGCAAATCCTGATATGAAGAATAGACAGCATGCACTGATAAGTTACTTCACAACTGTAATATGAAGAATAAATCAGGGGGAAAAAAGTCATGTCCTCTTAAGATGGCATTACTGAATCATAATTCACACAAAGGCAAAAAGATGGCCATGAAAGTTAAATTGAACATACATCCAAAGCATTAGTCCCTTTGTCCATCAGATCCAGTTTGGTTAGAACACCGAATGTCCTATCGCCTGCAATGTTTGCGTCCATAATTGATGAGTGGGAAAAATAAACAGACACTTGACATGACATGTGAAGGAAAGAAACCCTACCACTGGGGTCCACTTCCTTGGCAAGTTTGATAGCATCTGATGTCGCAATATCTTGATTAGCCGGAGATATTGCCAGTATAATGGAGTTGGGCTGTGAAAGCAAGAGATTATAATGAGAGTAAAGTGACGCAACTTATATGAAATAGCCTGCCTATATACTAATGCAGCAAACAGCGAAATTCACATGCAAGATCGACAAGGAAGATGTAATACTAAGATGGTTGATTACCTTATCCACATATGATCGAACCATTTCTTCGATATCTTGGACAATACTCTCAGGCTGTCCCTCTAAGTTTAACATGAAAAACAATTGAGATTAGTTTGACGCATCATTCAAACAGGCACTCACGATACGAATTAATAAAGAAAATACACTAACAAAGCTGATCACTTACCTACAGCAACCTTTGTCAAACCCGGTAAATCAATAAGGGTCAAGTTAACAACTGGGCAAAGCACGGAATTACGGAAATAATCAGTTACAAAGATAAACTTCCCAGATTTAAAAAAAAAAAAAAAAAAAAAGACCAGAAAGCACAAAATAGTATTAAAACGACCATTTACCTTTAGGAGAGTAAATGCTGAGATGGATAGGAACAGGTGAAATTTGCCTCGACTTCCCAGTCTCTCTATCTGTTTCATCCTGAATCTCCTTACGAACAAGGGCTAAGGCCAATGATGCATTCAGAAAGAAGATCATTCAGCAAACAGCCGAGTTCTCACACAGATGAAACAGAAACAAGCAAGAGTTCGATTGACAAAACGAACACCCCAACACATTCAGCACAACCTGACTCCTTACAAAGCAGCTATAAATCTTAAAGTCGCAGGATGCATGTCAGCAACATATCTTCCGAGTATATAAATACAAAAGGAGGGCAAGAAAAAACTATATAATTAACACAATAACAACATCTTTACTCCACTGTCTTATAAGGGGGGGTAAGGGGGGGGTCAAATGTACACAAGTCTTACCCTATTGAAACATAGAGAGACTGCACACAGATGACCCAAAATGAAATTGCTTCAAGAATCGTACCGACTGACTGCTACTTCACAAAATACGAAGCACAAACAGTTCTATAATTAACAAAATGAGAGAACTTTTCAACCCTATTGGGTTGAGTCGTAAAGCTACCCATAATTGTATAATGTTATTCACTGAACATCATCATTTTAGACAACGAGATTTGGCAACGTAACCAATACATTCGAATTCCCATCAAGCGACACAATTTTGCCTAAAATCACACTTCATTTCGAACTATACTCAGCAAAGCCACAAGAATTATCGTCGAAATTCGAGAATTCCGAGCGATGAACGGAGCCCAACGATTCAAAACAACCAAACATTTCATCATATCGATATAGTACTTGATCAACAAAAAACAAAGAAAATTACAGAAATCATTAAAACGACGCTTCGGCAAGTGAAGAAATTCCGCATACTCCTCTGATCCTTCATCCGTCTTATGCAGTTGCAATACCAACGGCCTCCTCGTCACAATTCCTACCATTAATTCATAATTTTTAATTAAATTAAAAAAACACACAATTTTAATTTAAAAATTAAATAGAAAAATTAACTTCAAAAAAAAAAAAAAAAAAAAACAGAATTTCTCGACTAACCGGATCCTCTAGGTAGAAAATCGCGCCCCACGATACTCTCTAAAACAGATGATTTTCCGGAACTCTGTAATTACAAAAATAAAAATACAAATTCAAAATTATAACAAAAACCTGAAAAGTGGAGTATGCTTGAAGTTTCAAGGGGGTAAAAAGTTAAATAAAGTGAACCTGGCCGCCGACGACGGCGACGGTGGGGAGAGCTTCCCAAAGAGAGTTGAAGGAGGAGTCACCGCCGCCGTGGTCGCCGAGAACAGTGCAAGCTCTCTGAATTCTGTTAACTAGCCCTATCAAACTCTCCATCGTCGTCATGTTTAAGTTTCCCTGGTGAGTAAGAGAATGAGAGTGAGTGGAGTGTTGGAGAAGTTTTTTTTTTTTCTGGTAGAGTACGCGGTGGCAGAGACGGTGGAGAGAGGAAAAGGGGTTTTAAAAATTGGAGAAAAATAGTGAGAAATGAATGGGAATGGGGAAGGGGATAATATTTCAGACAAGAAAAGTAAAAAAAAAGGGTAAATTTGAATGTGTTTTTAGGGGTGCCACGTAAGCAAGACAGTGGAATTTTGGACAGTCTTAGTCAGCTCCTCTGTCTCAGACTTGAAAGAAAAATGGGTTTGAATTTTAAATGTTTGAAAAAGAAAGAAAGCAAAATAAATGAGGTTTGAAGTTTAAACCTGTTCTTTTGTTTGGGCTCTGTTTGCTTAAGACCGTTGTAAATGGAATAGTAGAAGCCTAGAAAGTCGTTTATCTGTCCGTGGTCCAACTTTTTGGTTTATACAGTATAGGTTTGTATTGGACTATAACATCTACACGGAAGACTTAGGCCATGTTTGATAGAAGTTAATAAAATTAGTATCTAGATCAATTCAGAGTCATTTAAATTGGATCAGATTAGAACCATTCAGTTCAAATCAATAATTATCAATGTAATTGGTTCATAATTGATACTAATTCGTTGAAATTCAATCAAATTTTCAACAAATTCAGATCAGTTCAGAGTCATTCATATCAGATCAGAATCATTCAGATTAGATCAGATCAGTTCAGAAAGATACAGTCTTATCAAACAGGGCCTTAGCTTATGTTATTGTACTGTATTAGAATTGTCTCGTTATTGTTAATTATACATGTATGTATTTCGTATGTAATGTTCACGATAATCGATACAAATGTAGGGAGATTGAGCATGCCTTTTATTTCATTTGGCGTCTCATTTCGCTTATATGTCGACATGAGGAGTTTGTAAGTCATACTCCGTATAAACATAAACTAAATAAAAATACTAGGAGTCTATATGTAGACAAGTGAAAAAAGTGTCTATAGCTTATTTGTAGTAAAAATAATTAAAGGTGCAGTAAATTTTGTTGTATAGTTTGGCAAATGATGGATTATAAGGAAAGAGGGACAATTAAAGGTCCTTGATTTTGGAATTAAATCAATTCAAATTTCTTTCTATTAATAGATCCGTAACAATGTTGATTTTACTACCTATGTCATACATTTACTGCAAATAAGTTAAATTTACTATACAACCATATTTTTTACTGCATGTTATCTTTAATTTATTACGCTTAATTATGTTATAGACAATATATATAGACTCCTAGGATCATCCAGCATTATTTCCAAGTCATACTATGTGCACGAATCATGAAGTAGTAGGAACCACTTCATATCAGCTCCTACAGTCGTACACACCAGAATCGGTATGGATGTATGTATACTTGTATAGTGCTCCCATTCCAAGTTTGGAATTGCAACACAATCGAATCAACGATGGACAAACACAAATCAAAAGGTTAAGGACTTCAGGTGATATATATCAACAAGCTCATTTAATAAACCCATTCAAAAGCAAAGCAAAGAAAGATACAAAGTATACTGTATACATATACACTTATAAAAACATATATAGAACCACGCACTCCTTAACAGTTATTAAATAAAGTAACAATAGATTTTCAATATTGTTAAAAATGTGTAATCAGTTGCCACGCACGAGTCTAGATTAGCCCTAACCTCGTTATCGACAAGCATGCACGTAAATATATAATGCATGCATAAATATTAGACGAAGAATGAAGCTTCATATATAATCTTGCTTCATGGAAGATTTCCTACATTAACAGGAATGTCCACATGGACCGTTTGGTCTGCAACATGAACAGTGCCATCAGGGTTCGGATTAATAGTGCCACAACCATCCGTGCCCGGGGCTTTATGGCAAAGAGTGGGCGGGTCAGATGATTGCCCATAAACGCGCACATCTCCAACTTCAACGTCGCCAGAGACTAGGGACGACGAATGCTCGTCATGAGTAGACATAGCAATGGCCACGAATATCGCGGCCATCGCTAAAAACATTAGTGATGACTTGCTCATCGTCATCATTGTCTTATTTGCTTTTAAGCAATTGAGAGTAAATATTGATGAGAAAAGTTTTGTGATTTGGGAGTTGTTTTGAAAATTGAGCAATCTTTGAACCAAATTTATAGACTCGGGGTTTTGGCCAGCTTTGAAGGAAACTATATCTTACTATAGGTTATGAAAAATGTATGAATTGTTTTATCCGATCGAAAGAATTAGTCATGGGTGTGTCTGGTTCGATTTGTTTTAGATTATACTACGTGTATTAGAACATGACTCCTACTTTTGGGTTTCAAGAAATACATACATTCATGCCAACCACTTTGGTCTAAAAAGAAATGCATTAATTAAGATTAAATTAAAGATGGTATAGATCATATGCATGGGAACATAAATTCTACTAATCTACTATAATTACTATCTGATGATTTTAGGAGTATATATATATATGCAAATTGCTAGAAAATTGAGTTACTAGTAGTAAAATTGATATCGGAGTAGTAAAATTAGTTATAATGAAAAATTCAGATAGTAAAATTAATAGTGTGAGTAGTAAAATTTTGCTAGTGTAGTAAAATTATTGCTGATTGTAGACACTTTTGGGTGTCTACATTGTAAACCTCTAGCATTGTCCTATATATATAAACAATAGAAACATAATTAAGTGTGGGGAATTAAAGATTGCAAGTAGTATAAAATATGCTTGTATAGTAGATTTAACATGTTTGTAGTAAATTTATGAAACTGACATTTGATTGTCCCTCTTTCCTTAAAATCCAGCATTTACAAAATTACTGCACCTGTGATTAACTTTACTACAAATTAATCATAGAATTTTTTTTAGTTGTCTACATATAGACTCCTCTAGTATTTTTAATAACTATATAAGCTAATCACCGCAACACTTCAATTATCGTAAGTGATCAACGAAAGTGTATATGCTCAATGCTTTCAACCATATTATCAGCCCCGAAATTTTAATGACTTTTAGAGTCAAGACGTAACAGAGGAGTAAGCCGATTTATGGTTAGATTTTCATATTTTAATTTGTCCGATCATTACATCATTTACCTGACATTGATATACTTTCTCCGTCCATGTTTAACACCCTATATGTAAAAATCGCGCTCTTATTAATGATCATTAGTGCACACACTAATTAATTTGTTAATCAAAATTTTAAAAAAATGTATGTCCAGTTAGCTAAGAATACGGGGACATGTTGGGTGTCAGGTGCTTAAGCTTGGATGAAGGCCGGGAGCATGTGATAAACTGATAATGCACTTTCTCATGTTTAGACCAAATCAATTTGTTTAATCATCATAAATTCATATGGTAGAAAATTTGAAAAAATGATAGCACAATTGATTGAGCGGTAATAAAAAACAATGAGGGACTATCGACGACACTCCACTCATATCTTTCGACATTTTTTACTCACCATATTTTACCTATAATGAAAATGAGACAGTGGAAGACTAGAAACGAATGAAGAAAGACGACTGACGGAAATGCTAATAGTTTTTGCCTAAAATTAATGTGCATTGAAAACGATTGGCTTAATATAAAGTTACGATAGAATCAATTTTTTTTAGTAGCGAAGTTTTGTATGTATTGTTAGTAAAATACATGTCAAAATTAGACAAATGTTAAGTAATCATACTTCTAACATTTGACTAGTAATTATTTTAATTGTTTTTAGGGCAAATCATCATAATTGTTTTGTTTATTTCAATTATTTTCCCCGATCATGTTATATACGCGGTTTCCACTTTGAAATGGTTCGAAAATTTGCTTCCGCATAATCGGATATTGTAAGATTTAAAGATTTATAGAAGAGTCAATACTAAATAATAATTAGTGCTGTAGTTTGTTGCAAGCTAGAATACATCTGTAAACTTCGACTACTATTCTAGTAAAGTAGTACGGAGTACTAGTAATGCTTTCCCTCAGTCTTCCGAATTTTTTTTCGAAATAAGGCTCAAAAAATAAATATTGAACAAAATGGGTTGGATTGGAAAATGTTCAATCTTATGGGGTGCACGTCACCCCATTTCAAGTTCGGGACAAAACCGTTAGTGCCCCTGGCGGTTTTAAGTGTCTTGAACAGTAGCTATGAGGTTGTAAGTGATATTTTGGCTAGGGTAAAACCGCCATGGGGGGTGGCGGTTTCACTAAATGAAACCGCCACCCCCCATGGTGGTTTCAATTTTTTTTTTTTTTTTTTTTTTTGGATTGACGTTATATCGGGGTGATATTTTGGCCAAGGGTGAAACCTCAAGTGAAACCGCCACCCTCATGGAGGTTTCACCCTTGGCCAAAATATCACTCACTCGATTTGTATACTCATTTTTGAAAAGAAACCGCCATGGAGGGTGGCGATTTCTCTTCACTTAAAACCGCCAGGGGCACTGGCGGTTTTGTCCCGGACCTGAAATGGGATGACGTGCACCCCATAAGATTGAACATTTTTCAATCCAACCCATTTTGGGTAATATTTATTTTTTGAGCCTTATTTCGAAAAAAAATTCCAGTCTTCCTCGGTTCAAGCTACTTGGGGTGGGGGGGGGGGGGCAGTGGAGCACCCTCAAAGCTAGGAAAGGGATAAATTTTCTTATCTTCTATTCTCTCCATTTCATTCATTTGTTTACGTCGGACAGGATTTTGTGAGGGGAACCCAAGCTCGACGTAAACAAATAAATGAAATGGAGGGACAATCTCTTCATTATTCTATCGAATTATTCACATTTCGGTTTGACTAGGTGAGAAGAGTTACGGAATATATACATTTTGCCATTTCGGTTTTACTAGGTGAGAGGAGTTTAAATCAAACATTTTGATTATATAACATTATAACATGAGCTCAAATCAAACGTAGGATCGTTTTACTAGAATGTACAATTTGCATCGCATGATATGGTGAGGATGGTTTCGAATCGGAGCTAGTTAACTATGTCCACAAATTTCAGTAGATTCGAAACTCAGTCAAGCTCCGTGGAGATCATTGATTTATACAACAATTTTCAAATTCAAACACTATGCAAAATTATCAATTACAAGCTGATTCCATAGAGTAAAAGGTGTCAGAATAGATCTAAACTCTAAACGCTTCCTCCGAAAATGGAGGAGATCCTCGAATAGATTTTAGGTGAAAGTAGCCATCTGAATGCCGGTCCAATCCAGAACAAGGCATAAGGTGTCGTAGAGGGGCGCTTCTTTCCCTCTTAAAGCAGAACTTGTCAATTTTTGCAACTTCGCTTTCCCAAGCTTTGACTTCAATGCTTCCTGTACACCAATGTAGGGTATTCTGGCGACCACATGTTGTTCTCAACAAATTCTAGGAGTTCCTCCTGTAAACACGACATTAGAGCCTTGGTTCTCAGTGGCCAGATATAGAGGAAGATGTGATGAAAGCCGAAACTCAAAGGTAAAGTGCTAAACAGAATACTGATGGTGGTAAAACTACCTTATTCAGTCTCTGAAGCTCCCTAGAATCCATGCCACGGTAGCCTTCTGCAAGGTCCTCTTCTAAAGCTTCTTTGACCACCGCTGCAGCTATTTGCTTTGTGATGTCACGTATTCTGCAAAATAACAAGTGTAAATACTAAATAGAAAAGACCATTAATACTGAAAATTTGCCAGGAAATTCCTGTTTGTTAACCTTGATGTTGATGGATAAATAACGCCATGTAGAACCTCCTCGTCCGTCATGTATCCTGCTAAGCTGCAAGATTAAGAACCAATATACTAATTGTTAATGTTTCAGCATATAGCATTAGGTTTCAGACTTTCAGATATATAGGTTTCTAATGTATATTTCATCGAGTACAATCTCTACTATGAGACTCTGATTCAGATGTATTATTAATTTATAATATACATGTCAAAAGCATATATAAGGAATATTGATGAATAGATGATTCCTGTCGGTCAAAATTCACATCTCCAGTATTGTTCCCCACCAACTCTTCTGAAGATTTGCAAAGACGTTAGATCTTACCGTTCGGCAGCAGCCTGTAACATGCCATCCGAGATGATCCTTGCCCCAGATAGAAGGGCGCCAAGTCCAATCCTGGATGTTTACCATCAAATTATTAAATAAAAGAAACTAATGAAATTGCTGTAAATATTCAGAGCTGAACAAATGCAAACTTACCCTGGGAAAAGGTACATATTATTTCCTTGGTTGGAATGGCCAATTTGCCCATTTCCTGCCATTATTAAGTACATATTTAAAATACCACCCATACTAGTGCATTACTTGAAATCTTGAATAAATGACTCATAAATGATCCAACTGTTATTCAACTTCAACTAATATTTACGAGTATATAACTGGATTAAGCAAATGGTAATACAGCTACCTGGCTATTGGGTATAACTAATTTAGAACCACAAGTGTCAATTTCATTTTGAGTGTGCGCCACCATAAAATAATTAAGATATTCTTGTGGGCTGTTCTCCATCCAAGTAGTAATTCATATCAAAACAGAACTTATGATGTCCAACACATACCAAGATCGACATTTTTGAATGGACTGCCACTTGCATATATAATGTGATCACCGAGAATAGAAAATGCTTCCTCAGGGGTGCATTCAGCTGCTCATAGAAAGTGGAAGAAATATGAGGATAAAATTTGATACAATCTGTATATAACCATGGCATATATGAACAAGCACACCATTCTAGAGTAAGAGAACTTGATGAAATCCATTAAGAACTTTGTCAAGTATGAGAAAGCAAACCATTTGTAGTAGGATTTGACATTGCAAAGATTGCAGGTCTTGTTGAGGTTGAGCCTTTAAGAGCCTCCAACACCTAGATCACAAATGGGAGAAATTTCCCATCAGAAAGACATACTCATACAGCTACAATATAAATCGTTTTATGAAGACTAATCATTTCAGAACAGAAATGAGGACTATTCAATGGCCTTTCGTATATACACTTGTCATATTTAGGTCTGTTAATTTATCTCTGTGTATGACACATTTATCTATTTACTTTCATGCTAATGACAACCGAGGACCGCATAGTTGTCATTTTATTCCCAATAAGTATGATGGAACTGGTAAACCTAGCAAGAAACTTCTTACTCAAGGGAATGGGAATATGAGAGGGTGAGACTTGATTGGGGATAGAGGGAAATTTAAAGGAAGCTGAGAATTGAGATGGCTAAGAATGGATAGTAACACATTCACATTAGAAGAAGTTCAACCCAAGGGCAGATGCTGCAATAGTTTTTTGATGAAATTAGAGACAAGGAAAAATGTTTAATGAGGACAAGGTGCTGAGTGAAAAGAAGTGAACACTCAGTGATTCACATCTGTGCAAGGTACCTTTCTCAGCCTTTTTTTCATTTGTTAATATATATAAGAAATAAAAACACGGATTCAAATTATTTTATCACTGTGAGAGGGATGAAACAGAAGGTGGAAGGGCCAGGAGAAGCCAGGTCAATTGAAAATGATTCGAAAGAAAATGAGAGTGAGAACTCTGACGGAAAAGGAGACCCAAAAAAAGAAACCCAAATAAGAAGCTACTAAAGCAAAGAGATGAAGGCCTTAGGATTCATTCCGAAAACAAGAAAGCAAATGAAGGCAATCTGTCAAATTAATGACACTATACTGGGAAATAAAATCGTAAAATGGGTATTTTTGGAGTTATAACTAATAAGTAATTATCTCTCTTATGAGGTTGCCTTATCCGCATTTTTTCTTTTGTTCTTGATTCATTATTACATTTTCTGTCTTCTCCTTCTAAAGGTTCAAAGGAAATTTATCAAACAGGGTGGCACCATAAGACGAATTTGCTGAAGCGTATGTTAAAACAAACCTCTCTCGAGAACAATCCACCAACTGCAGACAAACCTAGAAGCACATCAGGCTTTACTTGTTGGACCTGTGTAACAAATAAAGAGAAAGCCAAAATTAGCACACCAATGTATATAAGAGGACGCAACTAATCATGATATAGAAACATGATCCTTCGAACTGAGGAGCGCACTACGCACAGCCTTCTATGATTGCCACTTGCAAACAATGATCAGATACCAAGAATGTAAATAGCAGCAACTTGCTTGTCCCAAATTAGCTATGCGCTACAAAGTACCTAATTTTACAACATAACTTAATTACACAAACTACATGGAGTAAGTAATACTAATTATGTGAGTGCTTTTAAAGTTATAAGTGGGACATGATGAAGTAAGACAGCTAATTTTAGTTCTCAATCATGATTTCACTTAATGATTGTGCCATTGTTCCAAATAGGAATTATAGATGGACGGACGGAATAATTTCTTTTTGTAACCAGCAGTAAGTGCTCGACAATTGACAAGAAAGTAAGAGCCCAAGCATCATTTGATAAACATTTTACTTTACCCTAAAATGAAAGGGAAACCTTCTTACGGATCAATTTGTTAAAAACGAAAAGCAACCTATATAAAGCATACAGAATCAGACCGCTTACCACTTCAACTAGGTTTGCCCCTTCCTTTAAACCTTGGCGACTAATTTCGTTCGTTTTTCGCGCAAATGGCTGTACTTCTGGATCAATATCTTCACGGTCTTCTGTAACCAATCCCTGAAATGCACAATAAACCAGCTCATTCCTAATCAAACATTCACTTAAACTTCTGTTATTTCAGCAGTATTGCTAAATAATAAACCACGAGTTTTAGGGTAGTGTAATGCACAATAAGAATATTGTAACGTACACAGCACACTGAACTCATTAGATTGGCAATGGGACCAAGCACACTGAACTCATTAGCACACCCATATGATGAAGCAAAATCATAATTTACCCACCTTGGCATCAACAACCCAAAATTGGCGGCTTGCACTTTCAAATGCAGATTCATTGTTTCCTAACATCCTTGCCATTGTTTTCCTGGCAGCATTAAGAACACCTACTCCTGCACTGTACAATCCAATAATTTCATATATCAGATACTAGATTACTTCCATTGACATATACAAGAAATCTCAGAGGACGTAGAAGAAGTAAGACTATCAACCTTCCTGCTCCTGCAACAACAATTTTCTGTTTAGGGAAGTCAATCATTGGCCTGCCTTGGGCCCTCACAGCTCCCAAAAGCCCAGCAATTGCAACACCTGCCGTTCCCTGTTTACAATAAAGTCAGAATCAAGGGTGTTCCATATATGAGAGCAAATTTAATCTTACTTCAAGGAAGGATGATTCTAGGTCTGTCTTACACAATCAAAGATACTTCAAAAGTTTTCTGTTGATTGCTTAGCCTTTCATTCATGATGAACTGACAACCTATTACTCGACTTAGTATATACTTTTTTGGCTTAACATAAAAGTTACCATCAAACCATGCATTTTATTATCCATTTTTAACTCTTTTTTTTTTTGGGGGGGGGGTCTTTTGCAGCAACTTTTAAAGGCATGCAAATCGAAAATGTTAAAATTTTGTGTATGATTTTCATAACAGAATTGCAATGATCCATTCATTTTTTGACTCTTTCTGATAAGTTATACAGCTATTGTTGCTAAAACACTCTCAATATTCATACATAGCAAAACCTATGTTCTTCACAGCTTAGAGAGAAGTGAAAATTCAATAAGAAATGAATTGTGCTCAACTTCAGCATGATACCCTTCTTAGATTGTCCTGGAAGACATTTTACATATCACACTACTGAAAGCAAGTATACATCTAACACTACAATCTTGAAAATCAAGAAGTTTGCAAATGCCAACAGCATACTGATACCTGCACGTCATCATTAAACATTCTGTAGTTTTGCCTATACCGCTGCAATAACTTGAAAGCCCACTTGCTCTGGAAATCTTCAAACTGCAGAAAAGAAAACACATGTTGGTGAAAACGTCAAGGAAAAAGCAAAGAGACAATAACATTTGTAGTGGCCTATAACAACTCAAGTAGCACATCAAGAAACTAGACTCACCTGCACAATTACATTAGGCCAACGAGTAAAAACAGCCTCCATAAATTCATCGATTACTGCAATATACTCCTCACCATCAAGACGGTGCTCTTGCAATCCCAAATCTGTAGACGGGAAGTATAAAAAATGTTAAAATTAAATCCCAGTCCTCTGCAGTGAAACAAAGGAATTACACAATTCTTATTTCAAAACTGAACTTTTACATACTTCAGAAGCACAATAGATACTCCCTCCCATTCTATTCTGTTTTCCTATTTCGTTTTTAGCCCAGTTCACAAAGATCCCAAATTCCTTTCGGTATGTTATTTGTTGTTATTGTGGTTTGTGATCCAACATCTTGCCCCAACTTTCATTGTCCCCTACAACTTCTGAATATCTTAAAATACATGCTAAGCAACGCGGAAGACAAAGTGGAATGGGAGGGAGTGGAAAAACTTTACACCAAGTTGTCCAGGCAGTATAAATTATTATCTCTCACATAAGAGGAAATACATATTAAGCATCCTAGCATATCAGACTACACAAAGGAGCTATACACAAAGCTCAGGAGGTAGACATTCAACAGACCAACAGAAATTACATCTCTATGATATCAGGGCAAAATCACGTACATGGCAGTCAGCTAGGCATCAGAGGAAACCTAGGCCCGGGTATGGAAAGAAGAAAAGACTTTACTGTTCACTAATTAGTTAAAATGTCAGACCCAGACAAGTCATCTGAATATACGTATCCATGCTTCCTAGTACATACGAATAACCACGAAATCCAAAATTTG
This sequence comes from Spergularia marina, assembly GCA_963680865.1. Taxonomy (NCBI): domain Eukaryota; kingdom Viridiplantae; phylum Streptophyta; class Magnoliopsida; order Caryophyllales; family Caryophyllaceae; genus Spergularia; species Spergularia marina. The sequence goes on along the minus strand of OY804551.1, from coordinate 21,927,372 downwards.
TGTAAAAGCACTCACGCTGAGAAACATAAGATACACAGATGTCATTATAGGTGAGAACTCATGAGAAAAGCAGCACACATAATAATCATGCTTATAGCAAAGTAATACAAAAACTAAATTACTATTGGAAGTGCATTCAATATTCAACGTAATAAAAGCCAGCTCCAAGATATAAATAATGTTCTTACACAGTGGGTCCTTAAGAAGTTTTTCATTGTTGGTTCCAACATCAATCATCACAGGTAAAACCTGCATGCCAAGAAAGAGCAACAAGAATGTCAAGGGCTGCCCATAAAGGCTGGGAACCTGGTAATGAACAAAAGCAATAAGCTCAACACTCTATATTAATTTTCAGTTAGTATCTGGTATGATCCACCAGATGGATCAAATAAAACGGTAAAAGCATGAGTAAGCTTTCTCTTAGACAATCATAAGTCCTTTTGAATTAGGATCCCCCTTATAAGTTACACACCACAAGGTAAGAACAAACAAGAAAGAAGAGAAAGATACAGGACGAAAAGATTCAAAAATAAGGAGTCATATTCCATTGTATAACTTTGAGTTATCATGACAAATAGTCTGGACGAAGTCAGTCTTCTTACATTTCTAGAGAAAGGAGATACAGGTTCACTATTATTCTTTGGAGTAGATGATTCTCTATTTCTCTGTATGCATATTTCTGGCTTCTTTCCAGGGATTTGATAAGATATATTGAAATCCTAATGTTAATTTTTGCTTCCTCAAGAAGCTGCTAAACAAACAAGTAGAAAATTATCCAGATCCTCAGACCTCACAGCCAGTACTAATCTTCAGCAACGGCCAAGATTTCTACCGCCTTCAAAAATTCTCTATACGGAAAAATAATTTTGTTTCGACAACGCTGCAAGGTAAAATGGCTAATTTGGAGCATGCAGAAGGACCAAACCCCATGCCAAACTCTGGCAATAGCTTCTAGTACAAACACTCCTTTTGGCATTTCAAAATATCTTTTGAGCTTCATTCAGTCAAACACAACAACATGATCACCGAAATCTTAGTCACAGAATAATCATGAACCATCACAACGAAGTGATGGAACATTTACTGTGATGAGGTAAGACAAAGAAACTAATGGAAATATATAGGCAAGAGAAGAATGTTCAAATAGATATAATAATAATAATATCAATAATACAAAAACCCACTGCACTACAGCATAAAAGTGTTTTGTTTCACATATTCTCTCTATGCTAAAGCCATTGTCTTATTTCCACTCAGCACCCACTGTGAAGGTGATTATTATGGAAAACTAGTCGAGGACACAAGAAGCAGAATAAGAAACAAACAATATATACCTGAAAAGGGGAGACACACAGTGACAACACATCAATATTGATGAAATTCAATTATCAGAAGTCAAGAAATTACTCTTTGTGGGTTTATGCCAGCAGCAGCAACATACAAATCTAATTTCCCAATTGCTATACCTATGCCCTGAATCCCTTGATCACCAAGACCCAAGATTCTACTACCATCCGTCACAACTATCATATCAACCTGTGAAGGCATAAGTTTATATTAGCATTTGCACGATGACATCAATAGAACAGAATAACAAATAAGTTCCTGGGTGATGTATTGTAAAGATAATAGAGCCAATAGAGTAAAAGAACCCACTACAATAACCTTACCAATGGTCAACTCTGATTCAAAATTCCGATATTTTTTTATGTTGCTTCATGCAAATGTTTTCAGATCTACTCTTTCATGATCTATGCAATCCGAGCCAAATCTGTATCATTTGTTACTTTCCTAAGACCTATCTTACCCAGCGATTAATGATAAATTTGGATCACCGATCAATTAACTCAGGACATACCTGTTCAGCAGGCCAATTGTAAACCATAGACATCATTTCTCCACGATCAGCTGAGCCAAAATACATCCCTCGCGGTCTTCTATACAGGCCACTATAATTCTGGCAAACAAGACCAACTGTAGGAGTGTACACAATAGGGGCATACTCTGCGATATTTGCAATCAGAACCTGTACAACAGAAATAAGTACCAAGAACCCTCATCAGATCTTAGCATCACTAAGTTTCTTGAGCTTCTGAACTTGCACACAGCTCTTGATTGCTTCTAAAGACCATTTGCCATGTTGGAAGATGGAAGTAAAGGTATGTTCACATAAAGAAGCACAGAAGTTGAGGGTACTAACTAATTACCACTGCATCAATAACCGAGATGGATATGAAAAATGAATCTACATTTTCAACATATTCTTTCGATTGATTTTATCGCAACAAGTTGATGAGTGCTCAACAATATTTTTGAACTATGAATTTGAAGTTTTCTGTTCAACGATCATGGTAAAACTGCCCTACAGCCACTCTCGTTATACCCAACAGGCAACAAAGAGTTACCGGTTTTCCCCAGAAGATTCAGCTAGTCAAATCTCTATGTTTACCACAGTTTTCCCCGGTTTCTGAACTGCCAACAATGGTCAGAATCTGCAGCTCAAAACGATAATTATTGATCGTCACTTACCACTGGACATGAGTAACTACAGGAGAAGCAATGTTAGAAATCTATTATTAGCTAGCCTGTAAGCAGAGATGTTCTGGTGATCTGTAATGATTGATGCTTGGACTTGACAACAGATAAAGCTGGGTTATGAATTGTTATCCTGTTACAAGACTCTAGATAACAACATTAACGTCAACTATCGCAGACGTGTTCCTCAAATTAAATTCAGTTGACCAGTCTCCAACATTAAGCTACAGGTAAACAGAGTAAAAATATGCAACTCACCATAGAATGCATAGAAAAATTACGCAAAGAGAATCTGAGTGCAAACCGACCTTGTAATACATAGTTTCATTTCTGTCGTGCAATCGGTTAAGTATCCTCCATTTGGCCAAAGCATTTGGATCAGATGGTCCATCCTTTGCGTGCACTTCTAGTCTCTTTAAATCAGCCACTGTAAACGAGACAAATCCCAAACTTATGGTGTGTGAAGGGACTGAGATTAGGAATACAGGAATAGGACCAAACCTTGTTTGGTAATGGACCCTGAGAATCACCTTAGCTATGTCTAGTACACATCAATGCCCTATTAGAGTAATCCAGACTTTTCTGAGGGGATTACAAAATTTCTGTCACGGCAAAAATTTCTAATCTAAGAAGTTGACACCAAACCAGCAGAAGAAATATCTTCTCTTGGAAAACTAAAAAAAAAAAAAAGTGACAGGCGAAGGTCTATTTTCATTCCAAAAGTTCCTCCACTGACATTGATCGATCATGACTGGCATCATGCACCATATCAGGTCTTGACATTACCAAGTGTATAAGATGGTATATCTAAATATGCATGTATAAGAAATGACTAATTGATTTACCAAGGAACAGGCAGATGATGTGATGAACGACAAATTTAGCTAAGTACACAAAAGCTAGATATATCTTGCTATTGAGCAACAACAACAACAACACACACACACACAAAAAAAAAAAAAAAAAAAAAAAGAAATCTGAACATGAACAGAACAAGATCAAGTGCATTAGCTGAGAACTGCTAAAGATATGGAAACTAACTGAATCGATCAATTTGTTGTTCAGAAGTCATGACATTTGGAGGAAGAAGTCCACGTAGATCAAGCCTGTTACGTTCCGTGATAGAAAATGCTGTACCCTACTATTAAAAAAAACAAATATCAGAAACGGCCATTGTACAGGTAGCTCAAAACACATAGGGAGTAAGAGAAACTGCAGCAAATTAGTCGATTCTTTTCATATAGAAAACTTCTGGTAACCCTACCTGTCCTCATCTAGTTAATACCTCATACAAGGTACATCAATAACAACTCCTCATGGCATTAACCTAATTTTTGATAAAGAGCAACATAATGTAAGCAAGTGTTAAACCCACTGACAAATCATAATTTCAATTACGTCCTTAATAGACCCTTAAAGATCTCACCTTTCACCTAAAGCTAAACTAAACAAAACTAAGCCTAAGACCAAATAAATTTTTAAATAAGAACCATGATCGATTTCATAGCATTAGCCTAAGCCTCAAATAGAATGCAAACAACCAACTGTATCCGTATTCCAATCTACATCTGCTTTGTTCACAAGATCTCACATTTCATCATACTAAAGTAATAATTTATACAAATGTAACTAATGATCAGCTTTACACCATCAGCCTAATTCTTCTAATACGCTATAAGAGATGTAAGTGAAGGCAAACAGCATATCATACACGGTACATGCTACGGTAAATTTCCATGATCTTGCTTCCCTAAACCAAATTAAGCTAATAACGTATACACACGCAAATTACTATCAACCTTGTGGAATTAACCGAATTCTTCAAAAATCTGTAAAGAAAACACCAAATGTCATAAATCCTACAAAATCTCCCATTCCACCACAACTAAGCTAATAATTTACACCAATAACCATCAATACTAACCTTATGGCATTGGCCTAATAAAGCGAAAATCGAGCACCAAACAATCAAATACATCAGTCAACTCTAAGATCAATATCAAAGCCATGGCATCAGCACAATTCCCCTATCATCAATACTACATTTCACTACACAGTTTCTCCGGCTCGATTTCGCAAAGCGAACAAAACACATCGGTGTAAAAGCGTGACCAATACACAATTGAGCAGTATATCCCTAATTGCTATAATACAGTTAGTCGTAACACTCGATCCGATAGCAGAAACCGTCATAAAAATATCAATTAAATGAGCGAGGTCGCCGGCAAAATTAAAGTAGCGTAAAGTATAAGCAGCGGGAATGAAAGTACCTTGTTAAACCAAGGATCATGGAGGATGTCGAGGCTGCGCTTGTGGACGATAGCAGGGCGGTGACCTTCGGAAGTGGTGAAAGATTGTCGATTCGCCACCGCGAAGGGCGGCGCAAATCCATGCCTCAGCCGCCGTATCAAATGCGACGATATTTTACTGCGGTTGCTACAGAGGATCGACATTTTTCCTGATCGCAGAAGATTTTAGGGGTTTTCTGCAGCTGCTGGTGTGATGTTATTTTGGGGGGAAGTAAGATTTTGGCACAAGTTGTAGAAATGAGTAGCCAATCAAGTTTCAGCAGATTTTTTATTCCTGTTTTGGTAACTGCTTTGGATCATTTCTATAATAACTTTGATCAGACACGGACACGGCCCCTCGACTTTTATACAATTTAGAGGTGGCCATTGGGCATTAGGAGCCCTGCCCCGGTCCGGCATTGGCCCGACACTGCTAAGCGCAGGTTAGGTAGTGGTAGGGATAGTGCAATAGTGCTTGATTTTTCGAGCACTAGCACTAGTCAAACCCTGGTCAAAGCCTGCCCCAAGCCTATCTAGCACTAGCACTATCCTAACCCGACCCTAGCACTACCCGAGCCCGCCCCAGCACGCCTCCAAAAACGGCTAGTTTTTTATTTTTATTTTAATTAAACTCCCCTCCCTTAAAATTTCTATAAATACCCACTATATTCAACTTCAATTTTCACACAATCACTCTCTCTATTTTACATTTCTTCTAAGCATAATATTAGTAAATGGTAACTATAACTACAATATACATAACTTATATTCTTACAACAAAAAACATATACCATATTCTCTTAAAAAAAAAGTAATCCAAAAATGACAAGTTATGTTTGGTTGCACTTTGACAAATTGGCCGTCAAAGATGAACCAAAACACTTCAAACTTGTTTGTCGAGTATGCAAAGCTAACAACATTACTTGTGAATTTCGATGGAAAACGGTGGTGGAACCGGCACTCAAGATCGACACTTAATACGCAGACATGGCATACATTACCCTGAATTGATCGGTGTCGGTGAAGGTGAATCAAGCAATGATCGAAGGTTAACTTTTATCATAATAAAGAAGACATGATTGATCTTATGCCTACTTAAGCGTCATAGTTTAGAGTTGAATTGAATTAAAGTTGAACTTATTATTATAATTATGTAGGTGATTTAAGTACCCGTAGTAGTGCAAACGAACCAAGTATTGCTTGGTCGTATTTCGAGAAAATACCCATCGAACATAATCCAAGAAAATTCATGGTAATTTGCAAATTATGCAAATACAACAACGTTAGAAGAATATTTTCTTAGGAATCAGATAAATGATGGGGCACTCAACGCCGACACTTATCTAATAATCATAATATCAACAACCTCGAAAACTAGAATGAACCGATCAAATAACAAAACAAAGGTAAGTAAGATAAGCGAAAAAATACGTGGGCTTTGATTCTTTCGAGATACGTAGGTATCCTAATTACTATAAGTTTATCAAATAATGATAAAATTATGATAATTAAAAGCAAGTTTTTTTTTTTTGCTTCAGTCGAGGGAGAACCCGGGCACTAGTTTAGCCCGGGTCAAACTTGGTCAAAGCATTGGCAGGCTAGTGTCAGCGCCCAAAAATTCGAGCCCTGACACTAGCCCGGGTATGTAGTGCTAGTGCTAGTGCTCAAAAATTTGGGCACTAGCCCGGGACAACACGGCTCGTGCCCAACTCTACACTGGATCTGTATTCCACAATGGTCTTAAACCATCTTTTATCCTCAGATTCAAAACGGGATTTCTAAATTTGCCACATTAGTTTTCACCCGCTTTTTCATTTGAGACTTGAATAAGAAAAAAAGTTAATTTTTTGTTTTTAATTTTAATTTTGCAGGGATATTGTTGTGTCTTTCTAAATTTAAGTATAATTTTGGTTTTTACGAGCAAGATGACCAATAATACTTTGACTATTTATTTCAAGTTTCCAAACTTTTTTTTTTTTTTTAGCATTTTTAATCCATTAAGGCCTATTTAATAAGACTTAACAAAAGGAGTATTCCACATCAGTTCAGCGTCATTCAAATCAGATTAAATCAGACAATATCATAATTGTTGAAATAATGAACAATGAATTTGATCCGCTTTTGATACTAATTCATTGAAATTCAATTAAAATTTCATCAAATTCAGATCATATCAGATCAGTTAAGAATAATTCAAATCAGATTAGATCAGATCATGAGCAATCAAATCAAATCAGATTATGAGTAGTCAAATGAGATCAGAAAGATGCAGTCCTATCAAATGAGACTTAAGAGACTCTTATGATTTGAAAATTAATGTTTTCACATCGTTGTAGCTCAACATTTTGTACCTATTTGTGATTTTCTACATGTATGTCTATGTTAGTATGTTTCCTAATATTATAAATATTTGCAAAGTTAAATAAGATGATTTGTTAAGTAAATTTACACAATTTTTACAAATAGAACACAAAACATACTTTAAAGTACATTAAATGAGTGTAAAAGTACAACAAATTATGTGTTAATATATAAGATTAGAAATCGGAGTACATATGTACTCTCAGATTTATACAAGAATTTTCCCCTGCTGAAATCCAATCTTATAAATTGGACAATCGATATTCGTATATAACATAACTAGCATTTACTGATAACTACCCTAAAAACATTTCATTTTTCGAATGTTTCACATGTCAACCATTGCATGAGTATATAGCGTGTGTTTTTGGTCGATTGACATTGTAACATTATTACTAACAAACCAAAAAACACATACAAAATCAAACCCATTGTTGAATGATAGCCGTGCATAACACGGTGGAAAAGACTAGTAATTAATGAAGCCTTGTTTTCTTTCCGTCAATAACCACCGAAATGGCGAGTTTTGGAAAAGCAATATTTAATAACTCCTGGAAGAGGGATGCTATGATCACTCTCCTTAGGAGAGTGATCTTGAACACTTCACCTTTCATTGGTTATCAAGAAAAAAAAAAAATCATTTACTTAGTGTATTAATTGCAACATTTATACCTTACAACCAATGGAAGGTGGAGTGTCCATAAACACTTTCCCAAGGAGAGTGACCATAGCATCCCCCTCCTGGAATATGCGTATTAAGTAAGTAATCATCCCACTCGATTGACTTTGGGTCAAAGCCTGAGTCATCTGGATCCATTCCTCGCTCCTTTCCAAATTCGGCCCGTAGGTTTTCGGTGTTTTTGTCGTCAAAACTGTAAGACATATAGATTGCAGGCATTCCGGGTTAATTTACGAGGAATAAGGTTGGTCTAATCGTTAGATTACGCAACCTGACGGATGTACTAACTAGCTAGACGTTTAAAGTTGTTAACAAATAGTTTTATTTGGTAACAACGATATGGAGGAAATGTTGAGTAGGAGAGTATGAGATGAGAGAAAAGCTTATCATTCTCATTATAATTGATGAGTATAAATACACAAGATTAGAGTTAGGGTTTTGCTAGAGTACATAATCCTAGATCCTAAATTAGTGAGATTACAAGAGATAATTATGCCTAGAATACAGGACTACAATTGACTAAATATACTAACAAATAATTATAGTTATTAAACAAAATATAAACATATAATATTTATGTAGGAAATATAGTATTTCCTTATACGCCCCCGCAAGATGGACGTTCGAAGAGTAAGACCAATCTTGGATAAGATAATGAATAAGGATGCTTCGTGGTCGCTTGAATTGTGAGTTGTGAGAACTTGAATCGTGAGTTGTGACATGTGAAAAAGTGTTGCAGCGGAATTAGAGAATACACGTGAAAAATGGTGTGATAAGGGTTGTACGAAGAGGGAAGAAGAATGTAGAGTAAACGAGTTTTTAAGAATAAAAAAAAAAGAAATTTGTGAGGGTAGATGGAGTTTGGCCCTTTTTTTTTTTTTGGAAAAGAAATTTAAGTAAAAAAGATTTTAAAAGGGAAAAAAAAAAATATATATATATATATATGGTGTGGCCTTTGGATTGAGTTTGGCCGAGAAGATGAAGTTTTGGGGTTTTGATTTTTTTTTTTTTTTTATGTGATTTAAAAAAAAACGTGAGGGAGTGATTTTTGAGTAAAGAGAGTTTTGAGGGGATTTAGAGTAAAAGAGAAGAGGTGGGAATAATTAACGGGAAAGAAAAATTTGTAAAGAATTGAAGAAATGAATTTTGGGGAGAAAGCCGTGGGTATACCAATACCCGGATTTTGATGCGAGATGATGATCAAGTCGACGATCGGGTGGTCATCCGTGGTCCGATTCATACGAAATTTGACGAGCATGTTCATGACATAAGGGTCTTCGATCTGAACGGTGGAGATCGTGATTAGAGCGTCAGATTTGGAGTTATGAGAGAATTTCGAGGAAGGTGATTTTGAGAGTTTTAGGAAAATTGTGGCCATGGTTTTGGAGGAATTTGGCCATGGTTTTGGAGAGTGAGAGGGGGTGGCCGGAGAAGAGGGTGGCCGAGTTTGTGAGGGTGGCCGGGATGTAGAGTGGCCGAGGGTTTGAAGCTTTTCGGAGGGTTAGGCCGGAGCATAGGATCTATGCTCTGATACCATGTTGAGTAGGAGAGTATGAGATGAGAGAAAAGCTTATCATTCTCCTTATAATTGATGAGTATAAATACACAAGATTAGAGTTAGGGTTTTGCTAGAGTACATAATCCTAGATCCTAAATTAGTGAGATTACAAGAGATAATTATGCGTAGAATACAGGACTACAATTGACTAAATATACTAACAAATAATTATAGTTATTAAACAGAATATGAACATATAATATTTATGTAGGAAATGTAGTATTTCCTTATAGGAAAGACTTACATTCCTCCGAAGCAGGTATACGGTCTGTATAATTCCGAGGAGAATTTGATACTGCCTACTAACTGCATCATCATTTGGCGATAATTGACTTTATAAAAGTGACAAGATAATATGTCCACTATTGCAAGGGCCTGCGCAAATTACAATCGACAATAATTAATGTATATGTTAATTTTCTGATTTGCGCGGTAATGTGAATTTATCGCGATGATTAGAATTACCAATAGCCAGAAGATGTGTATTGCGCATAATATTGTGAAGACGAGCTTGCTCTTCGTCATTACAATCTTTTTTGGGCTTGGACATTTGCCATGAACGCCTTTTTCATCTATCCATGGCTTCTTGGAGAAGTATTGGTGATGGAGATCAGTAATCTTGCCCTCATCTATAGGGTTCCTAAAGGACGAACCCACTTGATAAATAGCTAGAGAAGGTCGTTGTACGTGAGCCACCATAATAGCAATCATCGCATTCATAACCATATCGACTGGGATCTGCATACCTCAAAAGAGTATAATGATCAACAGATCGAGGGATGACGTACGATTATAACAAGCTAATTATTAAGGTGTCATATTGTCAATTATTCACTATAACCATGTTTTTGGGTACGACAATTGTGTAACATTTGTGTGTGATGTTTCATGGTTGTATATGAACTAATTTACGTTAATTAATCGCAAACAAGTTAATCGTAAAGGAGTTTTAAACCTACCAAATCCAGAACAAAATCCCTTCCTCCTCGTAGAAAATTGAGGTACCCTTTTCCATAGCCCTCGCCCATAAGAACTATGTGTCTTTTGTCCGAATCGTTTCATAAAGAGACCAGAAGAAAATCATAACGGTTAGAAAGTTAGAACATGTATGCATCATGCTTAAAAATGGACAATGAAAAATATCGAGTATTAAGTAATAAGTACTGTATTTATGCAACCCGAATACCGGTGCCGGATAATGCAAGCAAGTATAACTAAACTTTTTTTTTTTTTTTTTTTTTTTTTTTTTTTACACAAACCCAATCCCTGGCCCCTCTCCCATTCGTCCCCAACCCCCACCCCGCGCCTACCCTGCCAACAACCACTGCCACCCCAACACAACCAGACTTTCGGGGCCGTCCACCCCACCTTTCGCCACCATCGCGACCATCCCCCCATCTTGTTCATTCCATCAACTTCCTCTCCTCCTATCACCCAACAAACACAAATGTACGGTTGCACTGAGGTAAGAGTCGGAGGATCGATCACAGGGGCCGGAAGGTGAAGTCCGGCCGGCGCCATTTGGATCGGGGCATGGTGGGTATGTGGGTGATGTGCGCGTCGTGCTAATAGGATTTTGCTTTGGTGGTTCAGTTGGGTGAGTAGCCGTGTGGGAGCAGAGGAGGGGAGGAAAGGAGAGAGTGGGAGAAAATATGGTTTTATAATTAATTATCTTTTGTTTTTTTAGGGTCGATGGGTTTTTCTTTAAAAAAGAAAAAACTTGAGTAATTAATTAGAGAAATAAAAATGCTTCAATTTCTATTTTTTATGCATGTTTCTTTTATTAATAAAAAGAAAATGGAGCACAAAAAGAAAATTAAAAAGGAAATAGTCATTTTGGGAATTAGTTTTAAGATATGGTCGTTTTGGTAAATATTTTTATAAAAATAGCGGTTTTGGTAAATAGCCCTGAGCAACGAGTACAAAAATGGGGGTGTTTTTGGTCACTTTCAATCTTTTGCCTTAGAAGGTGTAATACTCGCCTTAACAAAATCAACACCCATAATTTATATCACTCACTCGTTACAAATAAATAGAATTGGGTATATAATCCCCAAAAAATACAATCCAAATTAAATCAAACTAAAAACAGAAAACAAAATCATTAAAATTAAAACAAAAATAAAAAGTTGACCTGCATGCATGAACACTATGCGTGCTTAATTTTACAACAAGAAAGAACCAAGTTGTACGAGAAACGCTACACATACATACCATACATTATAAGTCGACTACTACGAGTCTACCACTAGTACCGGAATGGTACAGTCGAACTTAGCTAGTATATATATGGTAGCCATTCAGAAATCTATATATTATATTGGTAGACGAATTGTGATTAGTTTCCGACTTAAGGATTAGCAGTGGGGTTACCAGTTATGCTACCCTGAAGAGTGGTGTCTCCAACAGTAATATGTCCTTTAGGTTCTGGTTTCAGACTCCCCTCCCCACTAACGACGGCGGATTTTCCGCGAATGGAGGGGTCCTCCGGGTTGACAGTTAGATCCCCAACACCCGGAACAGTGACTTGACCGGGGTTCGGGTTAGACTCGTCACCCGATGACGACCCATTAGCCGCTGCCACTGCCACGACAACCGCGGCTATCACCAACAACAACATCGACGACTTGCTCAACATCTTTGCTATATGATTAGTATTACAGTAGTAATATATATATTTATATGTGGAGCGATGAGTTATTAGTAAAGCTAAGAATATGAAGTGTATGTGTTTGTTTGAAATGGATTATGTTTAGGTTGATATTTATACTGACGTGTGGCCGGCCGCAGGTATTTTTCAAGGTATATACTCATATTATATGAAGTTTTTTGGTTGGTCTAATATCTCATTTTGATTCTAAGTTGCTCCGTGGTTAATAAAAAATTTGTGTATAAGTGTGATAAATTAAAAATTGCAAGTAATAAATAATAGTATATTTGTGTAGTAAATTTAACATAATTGCAGTCTATTTATGAAACTGACAGTAAAATCAACATAGTTACGATTCTATATATAGAAATAATTTTAAATTGATTAAATTCCCAAATCAAAGACCCTTGATTGTCTCTCTTTGCTTATAATCCAACATTTACAATTTTATATAACAAAATTTACTTCATATTTGATTAATTTTACAACAAACTAACCATAAACATTTTTTTTTTATTTGTCTACCTATAGACTCCTAGTATTTTTGTTCCGATAAGTATTTTGAGAATAATTCAAATTAGCCGCTTATTTATCCTTAATCAAGTAATTAATTATAATAAGAAAATTTCAAGAAGTTGGTCGGGAGACGCGAAATAATCTGGGCCCTCACACCCTTGGATATAGAAAAACCAATACGAGTGAAAATATGTGTCGGTGCCTGCGCGCCAATATCATACGTCCTAGAGTACCGCTGAATCCGCTGGAGCAGAGCAACACCACCCGACTCCAATTCTCCTCGAAGAGAAAGAGAAAGGGAGAAAGCCATAACCCAAAGAAGCGCACCGAACATCATACTCAGTACGCTTACGATGAGCCGCAGCACGCACAACTCTGCTTTGGCTCAAAACCAACCAAACCAGACCGAGTTAAGGGCGAAAAAAAAGTCAAATCGACACACACGGCCCGCCTGCCATCCCACGAATATAAAGGCACATCTATCGGACGAAGAGGTCTGACATCAGAGCAGACAAGCCCGAATAATAGGAGTAGAAGAGTATTTTATAACCTTTTTTTGGATTATGTTGGACTTTAGAATAAATTGAGGAAATGTCTAATTCTTAGAGTAATAAGAGGGGGTAAGAGGTGAGTCTACGGATCTGCAATTAAATGAAGTCAGGTAACGTCCGCGGAGTCCATTTCCACCTTTATCAAGTAATGTTAGTTGCAGTTTTAAAAAAGAAAAGAAAAATACTAACCATATCCGGTAACCATACATGCATGGTCATATATGGTATAGGAATTGGGAGAAGAGAGGCGGTCGAAGCAATCAGACCTCAAACGTGGCGATCATATATTAAGATTTCAGAAAGAAGATAGTGAACCATGAACTTGATATACATTCTGGCCTATATCTAATAAAGATCGTGATGATCACAAGTTCACAGCTAAAGTAAATCTTCTCGATTCTGTTTGAAATGGCGTTGTACATATAATATGACTATATCTAATACTAAAGATCGTGCACCGTGATCACAACTAGTAATAAATCTTCTCGATTTCGTTTGGAATTTTGTTGCACGTCGCGACAGTGACTTGAACGGAAATTGGTATCATAATATTTTTGTTAAAATGATTATAGTTTTGTGACTAAGTCTCCCTTAGCTTGCACGCACGCTGTTGGTACGTACGTTTAAACAAAATAAAATGGGTGAAGATAGAAGTTGTTTACTTGCCAGAATACAACCCCTATATAAAAGGGATCGGAGGAGTCTTGATTACCCGATTATAATAATATATGTCGAGAATATATGAACAGGTTGGGCCACTGCGTGGTTAGAAATTCAAACTCAAAAAGGGCGTAATCTTATATTGGATTGCTTATAATGTTAATTATGTTGGTAGTAAAATTAGAATGAATCATGATCTTCTGTCTTTATTTTTCTTGAACTTCCCAATTTACTTAAAATAGTAAATAAAATTATGGGTTATTTCATGTGCTAGGACACAGAACTTTGGGGTAGCATACATCCACCAAAGTTCGCGGATACCATGTAAAATAAACCTTTTATTTATGTTTTTTTTTAGAGTGATTATTTCATTTCTAAGTAAATTTGAGAACTCTAGGAAAAATAACTTTAAATCTATGTATATATACATTAAACTTCTAATATTTGGTGACTACGTCGCGCATCTAAACCAAATCATATCTCAAAAAGAAATACATGCAGACCTTTCTCTTAATGAAGCTATAAAATGAATGGATATATAGTATAGTATAAGCAAATACCAAAAAAGCATCACTCATCATTTTATAGTTTCATTGTTACAAGTTGTACTACTTGTAAGATAGATGGAAGGCAAACAAATAAAGTATATTTCCGAAGAAGAGTTGAGAAATCACAAAAAAAAAGATGATCTTTGGATTTCAATTTTAGGCAAGGCTTACAATGTGACTGATTGGATAAATCGCCACCCTGGTGGTGAACTCCCGCTGTCGTATTTCGCCGGCCAAGATGCTACAGATGCCTTTCTTGCCTACCATCCAATGTCAGCTCACAAAAATCTTGAAAAATTCTTCACTGGCTATCACATAAAAGACTATACAGTCTCGGAAATCGCCAAAGATTTCAGAGAAATGTGGTCAGAGTTTCACAAAATAGGACTATTCGACAAGAGAAGTCATCACATGTTAACTTTACTAATCATTGGAGTAATGATGTTGTTTGCGAGTGTTTACGGCGTTTTAGCTTGTAATTGTATCTGGGTTCATCTTACTTGCGGCGGGTTGATGGGTTTCTCGTGGATGCAGTTCGGATTTATGATGCATGAATCCGGGCATTATCAAGCCATGGGGACGACTCCAGGATGGAACCGAGTTGTACAACTCGTGGTCTCGAATTGTCTGACCGGGTTTAGCATTGCTTGGTGGAAGAAAGCTCACAATGCTCACCATATTGCTAGTAATTACCTCGAGTTTGATCCCACTACGCAATTTTTACCCTTCCTGGCACCTTCCTCCAAAGCTTTCACCTCCTTGACATCTTTTTTTTACCAGAGAAAGATGAAATTTACTCCGTTTTCTAGGCTGATGATAAGTTACCAGCACCTCACATTCTTCGTTTTTCTTATCTTAATCAGGCCTGTTCAATTCGTTCAATCTTTTGCCTTATTGTTTTCTTACAAGACTAGGGTACCCTACAGGGCTCAGGACCTCTTAGCCCTGCTTGTGTTTTGGTTTTGGTTTTCGTTCCTTGTTTTTTGTTGCTTGCCAAATTGGTTGGAGTCGATTTTGTTCGTGCTCGTTACTTTTGCCGTAACTGGGATTCAGAGCTTTCAAATTACGCTAAACCACGTCCCCTGTCAGACTTTTGTAGGGCCTTTAAGAGGAGATGATTGGTTTGAGAAGCAGACCAGTGGCACACTCGACATTGCGTGCTCGCCATGGATGGACTGGTTTCATGGTGGCCTGCAGTTCCAAATCGAGCACCATTTGTTTCCTAGGATGCCTCGGTCGCAACTTCGCAAAATTTCACCACTTGTGAAAGAGCTTTGTAGAAAGCACAATCTGAATTATAACTGTGCCAATTCTTTCTGGGAGGCAAGTTTACTGACACTCAACACCATCAGTGATGTTGCTTCTGAAGCACGCAATTTTACCGGTTCTGATTTAATTACTAAGCATACATGACCGGGCTTGCTTATGTGCTCGAATATTGTCTAAGATTATTGCATTGTCGATGGAGGGTGCTTGGTAACTCCTATCAGGCTCAGGGGTGAATCTTGCGCCGTGTTATATGACTTATATCATCGAGGTCTACATGTATACATTTTTCTGAAGATGTATGTGGAGCCGTTAGTTGCTGAATTCGCCCCTGATTTAATAAAATGGTCCATTATTAGATAGTTATCCATCTAATTATGTCTTCTCTATGTAATTCCACTGTGTACTTTAGTCGAACCTATTCTTAATCAATCGAATGTCAGTGCTACATTTTTTAGGTATTTCTTAAGAACATGCATTCTCCTCAGATATTATTATAGACATTAATTCACGCACATATATAGCCCATCCTGTGTTGCTTGTTTTGTTTAACCTAGAGCTTTTGTGTATTGAAAAAAAAAAAAAAAAAGTAATTTTGTCACAAGGCTTGATGATACGCAACATAACCACAAATTATACCATGCTCCCGGGAGCACAAGGAGCATGGTGGTCCTTCTTACAATGGAGGAGTAGAGACCACAATTAAATAGATTTTAAATTATTTTAAGTGTGGTCCCTACTTCTCCACTGTGAGAAGGACCACCATGCACCTTGTGCTACCGAAAGCATGGTATAAGCATTGCAACATAACACATGTGAGTGCTATTTTCGTTAATTAAGTTCGTCCTGTAACATTTCCACTACAATGACTTTACTTAATACCTAAAAGAATCGTAGTTACTCCATACGACAACATAACACCTATTTTGTCGTCATTCATTGATCACTTATCAACTCCACATTTTTTAAACCGCGGCTATCACCAACAACAACATCGACGACTTGCTCAACATCTTTGCTATATGATTAGTATTACAGTAGTAATATATATATATATATATATATATGGAGCGATGAGTTATTAGTAAAGCTAAGAATGTGAAGTGTATGTGTTTGTTTGAAATGGATTATGTTTAGGTTGATATTTATACTGACGTGTGGCCGGCCGCAGGTATTTTTCAAGGTATATATGTTGTTACTAGCTGGCTGTAGCCAGGGAGTTTGCTCATATTATATGAAGATTTTTGGTTGGTCTAATATCTCATTTTGATTCTAAGTTGCTACGTGCATCCAACTTTGCGATGCGTTCGTAATATATTTTGAGAATGATTAAGATTAGCTTATTTTCTAGAATAATAGAAGAGCATTTGGTAAACCGTTTTCGGATTCTGTTGGCCTTTAGGATAAATCCAGGAAAAGTCCGATCTTATAATTAGAGGCGGCAATTGGGTGGCTCGAGTCTGGTTCGGAGTCAAGTTCGAGTCAAATGATTTCGGGTATTGTATATGTGTTGGGTAGATTCATGTCATGCATGTAAGATTTCAGATTTGGTGAGATAAAGTAGACACTCATATCAGTATTTGGGTCACACAATATATATCGTCCTAGGTCGGGTGTAAGGTGTCATTGGGATGTGTAATATCACTTAATAGTGGATCATATAGGGGGTCAAATGATCAAATTGGTATATAAAAATGAAACCAAATAACATATTGGTATATAAAGTTCTTCAGAAGACATATTGGTATACAAATAGACAACCAGCAAGCTAGAGTCAAATAAGCCTAATTGTTTTTTCGAGAGTTGGAAAATTGATAAAAACGATTTATTTTCATCTTCAAAATTATCATTCTTCATTCTACACTTGAGTTGAAAAAGATGTTCAAATTTCTAACTTTTGACAAAAAAAACTATTTTTCGAAAAATAGTAAAACAATTAATTTTCATATTTTTGAAAAACAATTAAGTAAATAATTTTTTCGGTTTCTCAATAGGCTTACTTGATTCTAGTCTCATTTTTTTTGTACCAATATGTGTTTTGTAAATTTGTTTTATACCAATCTAGTATGTGTGTGCAATTTTTATATACCAATCTGGTAGTTTGTCCTTATATATAAGCCATGGTTAGGTATGTTGGTAACCAAGTAGAAGGTAGCATTTAGAGTTTTGACCAAATCAGAATGCTATTTGACATGTTTGGTTGTACATTTGTTATTAGCATTCGAAGTACTATTTAGCGTTTTAAGGGGCATTTGGCAAATGCTATTATAAGTAACATTTCCCCTAGAAAGTAGCATTTCAGGTTTTCTAATTTTATGATATATATCATTTTAATAACACAACATCTACTGCTAATAACTTGATCAACAACTACTGCTTGTGCCAAACACGTCATTGTTAACAACTACTTTTCAGCCAACAACTAACAGTTACCTCAACAGCTAAAAGCCACCCGACCAGTTACGACTACCTTAATATATCAGATCATATAAATATGTGATGTAATTGTTTTTGCTTCATGTATTAGCAATTTAAATTAGCATTTATTTTGAACTGCATACATATAATACCTTGGTTTGCTCAAATTAGGTTTTGTACGAAGTAGTATATATTAATCAACTCTTTCCTTTTACTCAATGGGACATCAAATGTGGGATACGTGTACTTCAACACTGGACTACTTTAGAATAAAATTATGACCTGTAAAAGGATTGATTTGATCTCATCAACAGATTATAATCTATTATCGAATATTCTGGTTATTCAGGTAGAACAAAAATTAATTTATGTAATTCATAATGTTGGTTTCATTTTACAAATTGGGCCATAGCTTTTAAGAAAAGATAATTGAGAAAGCCTATGTGATGTGCTTAATATACAAGGGATCCTAACTATTCAATCATTGGACAAAGAGGGTAGGGATTGATTATGGGCACATTGGACTATTCCTAGTATACTTCACAATCGTTATAAATACCCTTTATCGCTATTTTTGTGATAAGATTTCTGACTACCCCATCCATTAGCACCCAAGCACTGACTTGAGTGTCGAAGGTAAGAATTGGGCCCCTTAACCCTTTGTTCGTGTTCGCAGGTAGCTGGATTGGTCCATGTCTGTCCTAAAGTCGAACACATGGCAATAAGATAATTAAATTTCATTCTGATGACTCTTGAGATTCTGATCATCAGATTAAGCCATAGCTTATTGTGAAAACGCAAACGGATCTGGCCACACCCAAAGGAGGAGAGAGAAAGTCTACTTTATAAACCAAGAAGGTTCCATTATAAAACCAATTGGTAATAGATGGAGTAACTACTTGATTTATAAACTAGAGAATTTCTCTCCTCATTTCCAATGTGGGACACTCACACGTGGAGTGTAAATGGACACTTCAACACTGACTCGCGCCCAAGCTTTTACTACTGGCACGAGAGAATATATATGTAACCGGCTAACCTTACTGGTTACCCAACACTCTGTGATCAACAACTTCGAATTCCGATCGAGCTCCCAAATAGTAGTGATCAGATCGTGGTCGATCGCTAGCTAATTAACCAGTTGAGTTACGAGTTACGACACACATGGCTAGCAGTTCAACGGCTGGCGTTAATAACTATATTCCATTTTTCTATTAAGCACGTCCTGACCTCAACCGAGTACGGAAATAGTAGAGTAACTGACACAAAGGAATCGTAAATATACAGTCCATACTGTAGACTGTAGTAGCACAGCACTATAGTGAGCATCATATCATTATTCTTCATCAGGAAAAAGAGTTCATCACTATTAACAATTTGCCTCCCTTAATTTGAAAATGGATCTTCCAAATGGAATTCAATGTCTCAAGAACAAAACCGTTTTAATCACGGGCGCAACCGGATTTCTTGGTAAAGGTATGTTCAATTCGAAATAATCTTAGGTAGCGTTTGGAAACATGAATTTGGAAATTTGTAATCATTTCAAAATGTAGAATTCAAATATAAATTCAATGTTTGGGGAGGGTGAGATTTCAAAATGACACCTCTTGAGGTGTCATTTGTTTTTGGCCTAATTGGATTTAATACAAATTCCAAAGGATTTGACACAAATCCAAATTCTCAAATTCTTGAGTTCCCAAACATGTGATTTGTGTCAAATTTGAATTTGAGAATCAAATCCTTGTTGCCAAACACTCTCTTATAGCAAATGTAAAGTTGAGTATATGCCAATCCTATAAGACATTTTTTATTTTTATTTGAAATTAGGCGTTAATATATAGATAGGTAAACCAAGTTAACAAAGTTACGAATCAATAAGAAAAGAACGAGTACAAGGAAACAATTGTTGGTTTTCCAACTTGATGATCGTATTACAATGTGGATGAACTGGTATATAGTGGGTTTAAAGATTTGCGCCGTATAAATGGCCAATCGTATATAATATAATAACTATGTTTGCGTTGTGTTTTCTTTATTTTTTTCCTTTTTGATTTGGTAGTATTGGTGGAAAAGATACTTCGAATTCAACCAGAGATCAAGAAGCTTTACCTTCTACTACGAGTTAAAAATAATAAGTTACCATCGGAGCGCTTATACGACGAGGTATCTAACCTTTAATTTCTCATTACTACTCGTATATATCTACACTTGCCTTAGCTTTCTCAATTTCTCATGACAAGGTATGTGCAAGCGGGGCAAGTCTAGACTCGTTGAATAATACAAATACTACATATACACTTTAGGGGCTAAATTATTATCTAAGAAATCAGTGATTATTGCTCTCACAGATCATTAGCAAAGATCTATTCAGGGTCCTAAGGGAAGAACATGGTGTCGAATTCGATTCGTTCATCTCTAGAAAAGTAATTCCAGTTGCTGGGGACACAGCATTGCACGATTTCGGGATCGAAAGTTGCGATTTAAAGGACGAGTTGTGGAATGAAATCGATGTTGTGGTTCACCATGCTGCCACCACCAGGTTAGACGAGAGGTAAGTAAACTATTCGTATAAATAATATTTTTAATCTACTCAACGATCTTTGGTTTTGCTATATTTCGAGCATATTTTTTAGATAATAATGTTTTGGGGCTCTTTTTTTTTTTTGAATTCGCCTTTTTAATTAACAATGATTAGGAACTCCATTTTAATTCACTTAGCACTCTAAACTTTCTCGGACTATGCCACATTGTAAGCATGCAGGATATTTAGGCCAATCACGGTGATTAGAATACCTATTTTAATCACCGTGGGTAAAATGGTCATTTCACCATCTTCTCCCTCAAACTCAACATTTCCCCATATATTTCGACCCCCCTCTCTATCTTCTAACCATTTGCCCACCATGGACAACCACCAACCCAAACACCACCTCATGCCAAAAACAATGAAACCCCCGGCCACAATCACTCCGGCCGGCGACCCCTAATGACCTCTAATATCGTTAGCTAAAGTAACTACGACGCCACACAATACTGGTGACCTCACCAACAGTCATCGCGTACCATAAACCATTCCACATTCCCGATATACCATTTATAAATTTTATAAACAACTATATGCACCACCAGTTAACACCATTTATTATACATGTTCCCCATCTACCATTTAGAAACTTCCGTATACAATTTATACTCAAACGCAAACCAGCCCACCATAACTAACACCGAAAAAAGAAATCGACTTACCGGTAGAACCATCACTTTCCCTTCCTCAATCACCTTCACTCCGCCGGAAAGCCGACGGAGGTCAATTATCGATGCCCTACGAAGGAGGATTGCTAAACCCTTTTGGGCCAAAATTAGAAAAGGGACTAATTGGGAGTTGCCGAAAAAGTGTTTATGGTTGGGTTTCCCTCCGCCGCTATCGCGGCACTGGAAAAACCAACTCTAAACCACCTGCGGGGCCGGAGGAGAATTGACCCCGCGTTTGTGTCTGTTGATAGGGGGCTCTTTCAGTTCTTCCGAGCTTAATGATGAGTGATTGGACTTTTTATAAAATTTTCCGGTGACATGCAACTAATTGGGGGTGGATTGGATCTCCGATGGTGGCTTGGTGTTGGTAGATTGCTGTAGGAGGGAGATGGGTTGAGGGAGAGGAGAGAGAAACTCTTTTCCAGTGACATAGGGTGGCGGGAAGTGGAACCCTAAACCCTTTTTTCGCCCACTTCACAACACCACACCCCGAAAGGGTTCACCAAGCCCATTCAATCACCCCATCAATCATAGGGTGTCTTTTGGTTTCTCCACGGCGAAGCCGGCGGTGTGCTCTGCCGGAATGAGTGACAGATTCGTGATGGGGTAGGATGAAGGTAGGTGGTTATGGAATTTTGTAGGCGAGGAAGGAGAAGAGGGAACAAGAAGGTGTAACAACCCTAAAATTTGCTCAAAGAAATATATAGAATTGTCACGCCGCAATTGACTATTGAGTCAATTGCTAGGCTATAAATTCAGACACAACAAACTAAAAAGAAAGATACAGCGGAAGTCTTAAAACTGTCGAACTACAATTCTCAAAACCAAACTCAAATTACATAATCCAAAAGAAATAAAGTTTCAATAAATGTTTGTGAATCCCCAACATGCAAATCGACTCCTCAAGCAAGCATCCAAAGCATCAAGACCTGTCAACTACGCCATCGAGAATGACGTAGGCCCCAAAATAAGGTAAGGAACAAACCAGAAAACAGAACGTCAGCACAGGCTGAGTAAGAAACATAAAGCAGAGAAACAAAGATACGCGTCTTGAGGCGCGTACCTAACAAATAATAAGCATTGGATATAATAATGAATACAGAGTACCATCGGGACACGGCAGTGCGATAGTCACGTATCGCTGACGAGACAAACGGTCTTGTCTATCATACACGGCTGGGCTCCTACCCCGCAACCACAACAATCTCGAACCGGCGCGAGCTAGAGTACATATAAACGATTCCTAAAGACTTAAAATGTGCACACCCCTCGCTAGAGATCCAGTAGGATGCGTACCTTTAGGAGGAAAGCCTAATAGGCAGTCGGTAGCTACTCCGACCGAAACAGTACCTTGATCAGAGGTATAAACAGTGATTGGTCCGTGCCGCACCACATTCACTCTAGGTGGTAATCATATCGTTCTTTTCTTTCATCCGTTTTATATTCATTATTTGATGGTACGTTATTCGATAATACAATTTATAAACGGCCGTAGCCGGAGTCAACAATTCAATACAAACGAATAACGATTCAAGACTATCAAAGAAACACACCACTCGGTCGAGAAGCCGAGTGGCCGAGTAACAACAAGGGCCGAAGGGCCTTAGGGGAGGTGAGGTCAAGCAGGTGTGTTATGTCAGAAACGAATAATGGTAACTAGGGAAATCAAATGAAATTAACATGGTAATAAGGGTGTAAGAATCGAATCACCATTGGTACGATAATAGTAGGTGGAGTTCAAGCATTTGATCAACGTTCTTACCTTTCAACGCTAATTCTTAAATTAAACTCTTATAACCAAGTCAATGAACTACACCTCCTCGAATCCACAATCTAGATGCTCAATCAATCACAAACTCAATTGATGATCCCCTAATTCACAAAGTATAACCATAAGCCAAAATCTCACAAATTAACTAATATATCAAGAATGTAAAAGAAGACAGTGGTATTGAAACATAGATAACTCCTATCTCCGACATCGTATGGCCACCAAAATTTAGTATGACATAAAGGGTAATGTCAGGAACGTTTCCTCCAAATTTTGTCCACAAACTCCAAGTGGATCAACGGGAATCGATCTCACACTGAGACATAAACACGAATTAGGGTTACCCACGAAATATAATATAACTTTTTATCCACAGGTCTAGATCTTAACAATTTTTGATATATTGTCAATGCTAGAGTAATAAACATCTCCACAAAATATCGTTCTCAAATTCCTTAGTAGTCGACAGGAATCCTTAAAATACCGAGGGGCGGAACAGATTCTCGGGTAGATAGACACAGCTCCACTAAAACAGCTCCACAAGTAGCATCCTATGTAATCTTGGCACGATCTACATGTTCCCGAATTCTTATCGAAAGCATGGTTCTAACGCCACCAACCACGCTCCAATTAGAGATCGTATGAGAGAATTATGTGTGTTTTAAGTTGACATAGTGATGCTGAGAATTTTCTGCGGGTGGAGGCTACGAAAAGGAGAGAAGAGGCCGACTATTTATGAAAGAAGTTAGGGTTTCCTTTTATTTATGTCAATGGGTAAGGGGTTAGACTCGGGTTTGGCTTTATTAGTCGGGTGAGATGAGTGATCCATAAACCCGATCCAAGTCCAATAATCCAATTATAGAACTTCCCAAAATAGAATTACCCAATTAGTAACAATAGTCTATAATTCACCAAATTCCCAAAATAACTCTTATTAATTTCCTCAAAATGATTAATAAACGTAACACCCTAATTAATTAAAGAAAATTGTGGGGTGTTACAGAAGGAATGCATGTGTGGTATTAAATTGATTTGTTATGAAATTTTGATGATCAATTGTTTAGGCATCTCGCACTTTCGCAATTTTATGACATTTTTTGCTTTGTCTGGTTGGTTACATGAATTTATGCATGTCGGTTATAAGTCATGGTAATTACTTTAATGTGGTTTGATGAAGCAAATTCACGTTGATTTGCGAATGACTTGATGCATGTTAGTTTTATGATGCATGATAGTTTTTTGATGCGTTGATTTGAGTCATCGTTTGGACGACGAATTTTTCATCATGTTCAGACTTCGGTCTATTAGGAAGACATTCCTATGAGAAGTTGTATACTCGTTCAATGAACATGTGATTAATTTCAAATATGGTTTATGTATTTCATTTGGGTTTGTACTTTGTACCAAGATATCTTGAAAATGTAAGTGCATATTTACGGGTTGATAGATAACTTATATGTAAGATATGGAGTATATAGAGAAATGAAATATATGTGTATGTGCAACTTATACGGTTAAGTGTAAGTGGATTATGTTGGAGAATTACATGTGGGGTTTTAATTATACTCGTTCCAACTTTGTTTAATGATGTTACAAGTGATAGACATGTATATGTTTGTAGACCGATTTAGAGGTCTATGTATGTAGTTTTATTTTGTTATGAGCCTAGGATGTCTTGTGTAATAAATGTATATCTATGGTCTATAGATAATTTATTTTCAAGATGTATGGTGAAATATGAGATGGTGTTGTCTATTTATCTAGCATTGAATTAAAGAATTAGAAATGTGATTTTCAAGGAAATGAGTATTTATGTTTTTAAATACGTTGTTATTTAAAATGTTCACTTAATTGTGATTGAGATATTATTTAATGTGAGAACAAGTACCCGGTGATTTTTATGATCATGATTATGATCATGGTGGGGGTAATGTTCAAACACACTAAATGATATGTGATAGTCTATAGTACAATTGGAAATTTGAATGAAATTTGTTTGTCGATCAATGGAAAGATTACATTTAGTTTGATTGATGTGATATATGATCAATATATTTGATTATTTGGTTGGGTCTGGACTCGTGTTCTAAAACATGTTTGTGCGCGTGTTGATGTTTTAGACGGTATCATGGGAGGTGGGGGCCCATAATTTAAATCACCTATGGTGGAACCTCGACTTAACGCTCACACATCCATCGAGTCTTAAGTTCACAAAGTACACCATACTTGTGATTTGGAGCACTCAATTCATATTTACATCCCAAGGGAGTGCTCATTACCCATGAGAGGGAGGTTAAGCGACAAAGCTCTTAATAGACCTTAACGGTGGGGGTCCCTATTTTCAATAGGAATTATATATACAAGTTGTTGTGTATACCGTTAGTTACTACATGGGATTATGTTAAAACATCTACCTATGTGAGTAATAAAGTGAGGCCGCTTTAAGGAGTCTTATTGGGCTAGACTTCTAAATGCTCATTAAAATGGATACGGGACGCACGGCCATAAAAGTGTCGAAATTATCTACATGTATTGGGGATAAAGTATCTTGTTGTGTGTGACTTGTAAATAAGTAGTAAGAGAGGACCGGCTGGTTATTCAAAGCTTAGTCTACCATGCCATCCTAACTATTTAAAGACCATTTCACTAATATAGAGGTTCAATAGCAAGACACCTCTATTTATGCATAAGATTGGTATTTGAAATGTTGCTCGGAAATGGTTGGGGATTGTTGGATATTTCCAAGCAATGTATATGGTCTAGTTGTACCATGTTGGTGTTTATAAGGACATGCATATCCTTATAAGTTAAGAGAGTTAATAGTATGTAATTAATTAAATATATTAATTAATTTGGATAATATTAGAAGTTAGTTTTATAACTAACTTAATCTTAACCGTTTATTGTAAAAAAAAAAAAAACTTAACCGTTTAATCAAACCAATGATCATGATTTGATGTGAAATGACACCAATGTAAGGGGGTGACTCCTCTATAAATATGTGTTATCACATTGTCATTTGGAAACATGGAATAACATGAAAATGTTAAGGAAAACATAGAAAATTATGTTTTGATATTCTCACAAGAAAACCATCTCATGATACGGTAGGACTCTTATATTGTTATAGTGCTAACGGCGTTTAAGACGACTT
The DNA here is from genome assembly GCA_963680865.1 of Spergularia marina. Taxonomy (NCBI): domain Eukaryota; kingdom Viridiplantae; phylum Streptophyta; class Magnoliopsida; order Caryophyllales; family Caryophyllaceae; genus Spergularia; species Spergularia marina. Next base: position 21,901,165 of record OY804551.1, on the reverse strand, counting down.
CGTAGTATCCCTGAGACATTCGATCCTCCCCGGTGCACTCTATGGGGGCGAAATAGTTTTAAGGGAAGAGTTCACACTCGCCGGTAGAATATGGTTAATTCTAATTTAATCCATGTCCCATGTTTTTGCACCAACAAAATTAAATTTTAGTAGTAGTAAAATTGAGCTCAAAGTACTGAGATTAATAACCGTGTATTATCTGCACTTTGACATGAATTGGCATGCATTCTTTTCATGCCTTTCTTCGAATCATGTATGTATAGGTACGATACGGCGTTAGAGATCAACACTTACGGAGCAAAAAATGTCATCAACTTCGTGAAAAAGTGCAGAAAACTAAAGATTCTCATTCATGTATCTACTGGTTTGTTACTAATAAAAGCCCTCTTCTTATCTTATCTTACAAGATAATTTCCACATACTTTTAACAATATATATATATATATATATATATATATATATATATATATATATATATATATATATATATATATATATATATAATTTTTCAAGATAGTAAGTGCATGGGCGATAAATTCAGTTCAAACTTTCAGCTTATGTGTGCGGCGAAAGCAAAGGACTTGTACCAGAAAGACAATTCGAAATGAGGGAGACATTGAATGGAGTGTCTGGGTTGGACATTGATGCTGAGAGGAGGTTAGCCCAAACTACATTACTTGATCTTAAAAACAAAGGAGCTTCAGCCGAAAAAATCCGCAATGCCATGAAAAATCTAGGCATGCAAAGGTTTGTATATTTTCCCATTGATCTCTCTCTTAAAGATGATTTATAATGGAAGGATGGAAAAAATTGCGACAATATTGTGCTCACTTTATTTCTTTTGGTTATTTGCATTTGGTTTCAATCAATCTGAACCGAAAGAAATGGATGAAGGACATTAGATATACATGGTTCACGGCATATGTGTTGTTAGTCGAGGCTATGTTCATTGGGGAGAAATGCCACGGTATAGTATTGTGTTAAGGTAAAACATTAATTAGAGAGGAAATGAGGCGAAATAATAATGAGGCACGGGGTAATCGAGAATACCCCACCATTTTTCCTCATTTTCACTCTAATGTTCTGCCCCACCACATAGAGTGGGTTTATGCTACTTGTCCTTTGGGTTAGTAATGAACTTTTACTAAGGTAATTATTAATTCTTGATGCGGCGGTTGATGTAATTGTTACTGTAATTGTGATTGTTGGTGATCATGATGAACGATGCATGTGTGTGCAATATGATGAGAGCATCAATTAAAATAGACGATAAAAAAATTGTCTATAATATAATCAAGCGTGGTAAATTAAAGATTGTAAGTAGTAGATAATATGTTTGTGTAGTAAATTTAATATGTTCGCAGTAAATTTATGAAACTGACAGTAAAATTAACATTATTACGAATCTATTAATAGAAAGAAATTTAAATTGATTTAATTCTCAAATTAAGTACCCTTGATTGTCTCTCTTTCCTTATAATCCAACATCTACAAAATTACACAACAAAATTTACTGCACCTTTGATAAATTTTACTACAAACTAAGCATAGACATTTTTTTATTTGTCTACATATAGGCTCATAGTATTTTTGTTAAAATAATCAATCTGAAATTATGTTAATCGTTACATTACATATAATTGCAACTTTTAATTTACTACTTTATCACCGCAGAGCAAGGATGTTTGGATGGCCAAATACTTACGTTTTCTCAAAGGCATTGGGAGAAATGCTTATTGGTGAACTTAGAGAAAACTTGCATGTTGTCATCGTACGGCCGACATTGATCTGCAGTACTATAAGAGATCCATTCCCTGGTTGGATGGAAGGACTTGGGTAAATTACTGAACTTTTACGATATAAAACGGTCTCACAATTGTATTGCCGTATATGTTAATTTCTCTATGTCGCGATTTTCTTACCATTTTACTTTCTCGTGTGATCTCCATGAAACTCTACGGCCAAAAAGACACATAGTTCTGATGTGCATGATCTACGCCAAAGGGTATGCAAAATTTGGACGAGGAGATAGAGATACTATTATGGATTTGGTGGGTTATAATTCCTTTTTAACATCCCGTACCATGTATATCATTGTTTCGCTGGTCGATTATCTATTTAATCTCGCACATATGGAATGGGATAGAAAATCTGCTCTGCTTAAAATTTGTTTCATATAATTTATATCATTTCGAAGGATTTAATTTAGGTTTAATGATGCTTGAATTGTCGTATGCAGGTTCCCGTAGACATGGTGGTGAATGCGATGGTTGCTGTAATGGTGGCTCACGTAGAAGAGCCTTCTTCTCTAACTGTTTATCAAGTAGGTTCCTCTCTAAGGAACCCGATTTCAGGGGGTGAGATTGTTGACCTCCATTACCAATACTTCACTAAGAAGCCATGGATAGATGAGAAAGGTGTACCTGCGATATGTCCAGATCCGTCAAGGAGTTTGACGAAGAGCAAACTAATCTTCGCGATACTCTGCGTTATACACATTCTCGTGCTATTAGTAAGGCTCTGTCTTTAAATTTTCTTTTCTTCTTCTAATTTGATAAAATGTTAGGAGTCAACTCGTACATGATAAAGTAAAATGTGTCTACACTTCATTTATCGTAATTACAAATATACGCCGATGCATACACACTCCAGCCTAGCTAATTGGCAATTATTGAGCCTGGTTATACGATAATCTGGCAAATGACGGCTTGTAAATTTTGTGCAGGCACTGGCAATAGTGGACATATTGTCTTGCCACTTCTACAAAGTAAATTATCGCCAAAGGGTAGTGCAATTGCTTGTAGGTATCAAGGTGTCCTCGAAGTTATTCAGCACTTATTCATTTTTCGGAGGAATGTAAGTATAAAGTAAAAACATTTCGGAATACACTTTTTTTTTTTACTAATTAAAATGCCCGTAGATTGTTACTGTTCACAAAGGAAAAAAAATTTGGTTACCATTCACACAAGACCTAGGATCGGTTTTATATATAGGTGACGTGCACCCCATTTTGTTTAATAAGTTTTTTTCAAACTCATTTTATTAATATTTTTTCAAAAAAAATCGTGCTATGAATTATATATTCACATTTCTAGATATTAAAGCCTTAAATTCATTGACAAATCGGTCGGCCGGCCGGGTGACATTTTGTTTCACAGCTTTGACGATCAAAACAGTGAAAAGCTACGAAGTACAATGCAGCGAAGAGGTTCAGATCAGGATGAATTTGACTTTGATCCCAAGTCCATTGATTGGGAAGATTATTTGATAAACGTCCATATTCCGGGAATTCTTAAATATTGTTTTCCAAATGCTCGTCCTTTTGGTAGTGGATTTTGATATAAGATCTGTGTAGCTGTTTGTAGCGCTATTGTATGTTTTCTTCGACAAATCTTTTTACGGATTCATATTATATCGTACTCAGTAAATTGATCGAGTTGTTTAGATCCGCAAAATAATATATACTACTTTCGTTCGGCTTTGAACTGCGTAGGGTCAATGAACACGCTTATTAAGTTGGGTGTACACGTTAATTATCGGTCAATTAAACTTATAAAAAAATATATGGCGGGTTAGAACAAATATTGTGCTACATCCTTTTCATTGTAGTGATCGATGATTAATTACATCCCATTCTTCTCACTCTCCTTTATTTTCTTACTACATTGTAATCGATCGTTTCCTCCTTGTGCTTGAAGCGAGAGTGATACATAGATCATGCGTAGACACGGATAACTTATACTAAGATTGCACTTAACTTGAGACTGTACTACGGTATCAATCATGCCGACATTAGTAGTATTAATATAGAATAATATTTGTTTTCAGACGATAATAGATCTAAGACACATAAAGTTTAGCTCAGATCAGATCGGCCATGGATATGCATATGCTGGTCGTCGTTGTGATTTATATCTTTGGCAATTGTATTATTAAAATGGCACGATCTGCTCACTAAGCTACTAGCTAGTCTACCATTAACAGTACATAACATAAACTACAAGGGCGGGCTGCCGTAGTTTCCGTTAATTTTCCCCGCTATATATACATGTATGCGCAGCCACACTTACTTCATGCGAATCGGAGTAGATTCATTCCCAGTTGATCATATCGCTGAGATACAAAAAATTGCAGGTAATACTCTGATCAACTTTTCAATTTATACTGTATATCTTATCTATACTCGTCTTAGACTCGATCTTACACCTTCAATTTCTAGGAAGAATGTGTATTTATTACGAAGTAGCGTTATGTGTTACATATGCGCATTTGGGTCTCGTTGTCGAGTCCAGTGAAGTATTGTACATATTGCGGTTGGAAAATGCCAGAGGTCTATAGTGTAGACACCCAAAAATGTCTACAATCAGAAATAATTTTACTACATTATCAAAATTTTACTACTCGCACAATTAATTTTACTACCTGGATTTTTCATTACAATTAATTTTACTACTCTAATCTCAATTTTACTAGTACTAACTCAATTTTACTTTGTAGACAAATTAATTGTGTTTACATTATAGACCTCTAGTAATTTGCATTGCGATTTATATAACAGCTACAAACCTTAAATCAGACTCTCAGAAGAAGGTGTGTTACGTAACCTAAACACTACAGAAGTAAGAAGTCTAGCTTGCAGTACGTAGTTGTAATAGGTATACTGCTACGGACTACAGTACTACGTTTACTATATATACTGTATTAATTTGTCTGTATCTTTATTGCAAATTGTTAGAGGTGTATAATATAGACACAATTAATTTCTCTACAATGTAAAATTGAGTTAGTAGTGGTAAATTGAGATTGGAGTAGTAAAATTAATAGTAATGAAAAATTCAGATAGTAAAATTATAATATTATAGTAAAATTATTGCTAGTAGTAGAAACTTTAAAGTGTCTACACTGTAACATTGTCCATTATTATTTATCATTTTATTTATCTCATCTATAAGTGTGTATCTGTGTAAATAACCAATGCTTATATCATGCTTCTCGGCCTGGAATCACAAGAAACATGATGATCAATCTCACAATAGAGGAGTAGGGACCACACTTAAAATAATATTTTTTTAAGTGTGGTCCCTACTCCTCTATTGTGAGATTGACCACCATGCTTCATGTGCTCCCAGAACAGAGCATGGTATATTTTGAGGTAAACAACCACTATATGTACGGTCATTGACAATTGCATACTCCGTATAGCGTATTTGTGTCATTTAAGTATATTTAAGAGTGTATTTTCAAAATCGAGTTGTTTATTTTTTCTTTTAAGCGGTACAACAACGTAAGGCACTCGGTATGTAATAGTGTTATGTGTTATACATATTTTGCCTAGAATGTTATCGGTACAGTTGTCATTTTTTTAGAGATGCATGTACAATGATTGTAAACATGAGTTTACCTAGTTTATGCATTTCTTAAACTTTAGTTTGTGCAAATTTAAGTCAAATTGAACATGAAGGTATAGAGGGGGTAGCATATTTCGAGGGTCGTGGTTATTTTTGTACCCCTAATACTAATATTTTATTCTTTTAGATTACTGTTTAGGGTGCAAAGAACGTAATATACCCAATACCCTATTACTAGTGGCCCAGTAGATATTCCCTCGATACTTTAGATTTGCCCCATTTTCCTCTTTTGGATGGTAGAATGGAGTTACCCCATTTCTATGTTTGGGTAGCATTTGCCTAGTATACGAATTTGGTTTCATTGCTGAAATTGTTTTCATTCTTGCTTGATGATTTTGTTTGAAAATCACAAATGTTGGAATTAATTTAGTTAAATCGGCTATTTAGAGAGTAGAATGAAGTGTTTTTAGTGAGAGGAAAGTGTTTATGGTTGATGTGTTATTGTTATGTGTTTATTAATTTAATTGCAAGCGTACGGGTAGTTATAACTAACGGGTCAATCTCACGAGGTATGATTGATTACTACGTCGGTTAAAAGATTATAAATTCAACTACGCTAATGGTCGAACTAAGTTGGTGTCTATCAATTAATGGTAACAATAACAAAGATGAAATCAATAAGCAAATAACAAAGATGAAATCAATAAGCTTAAGGCTTAGGGTATAGATATCCCAACTAACATGCATCAAATATGGTAATAAAACACATAGCAGGTAATAAAAAATATAGATTAGGGAAGATTATGTAACATAACTACTACTTATACGTGCGAGGATATCATAGTCTTTCTAATTAGGATCCTAAGTCCTACTTTCGTAATGAAATGATCTAGCAAATAGAAGCATTATGTAACACCCCGACTCATCATATGAGTCGGAAATAGTTACCTATGGCAGCTTGTCAGGCTGTGTGATGACCTCGCAGACCAACACGGATCCTTCTGTTGCATTTTAACCTCACTCATGCACACCCAAGGAAACTTCCTAGGAGGCCACTCATCTTAAAATTACTCCCCATCAAGCAGGCTTAACTATCGAGTTCTTATCAAATGGGATTTCTAAAACGGGAGTTGGTATGAGTAGTACTGTCAATCATTTTAACCACCTCATGTCTTCACAACCAAAGATAGTGGATAGATAAAAAAAATTGGTTTCGAGTGTGTAGATAAGAGCAGTTCTATAGTGAGACACTGAGACCGCTTCATCGTTGTTGAATTTTTCCAATTTGCTTGATGATTGTAATTGAAAATAGTTTCGTGATTGTAAGAAACATTAAACTACACAGACAATAACATTACCCTGTCTTAAGCAGGGCAATTCAAACGTGAAGGGATTGGGAACGAATCATGGTATTGAAGATACTTTCATGTCTTCTAATGGTTGTCATTGCCACCCAACTCTCTGATTTCTCAATCAAAGACTTGTACCAGCATTGCGAGCAATTTCACTGGAGTGTCATCAGCTTGGGCGTGCTCCTTACGCTTGCCATTGTCTATTTCCTAACACAACCGCGACCAGTTTATCTAGTCGACTTTTCCTGCTACAAGCCTGAAGATGCCTGCAAAGCTCAAAAGCAAAATCTCTTGGACCGTTTCGCTGATTCAGGTTTTTTTACAGAGGAGAGCATGGTGTTGCTCAACAAGGTTATCGAAAGATCGGGTCTTGGTGATGAGACATACCTTCCGAAAGCATTCTTTCGTGTTCCGTTTAATCCTCGCTTCATCGATGCTCAAGAGGAAGTTGAGACTCTAATGTTTGGAGCTCTCGATGAGCTTTTCGCAAAGACGAATTTGAATCCCAAGGACATCGGAATACTCATTGTAAATTGCAGTTTGTTCACTCCAACTCCATCCTTGTCCGCGATGGTAGTAAATCGCTACAAGCTACGAAGCAACATTATGAGTTATAATCTTGCTGGAATGGGTTGCAGTGCCGGGATCATATCGATTGATCTTGCGAAAAATCTGCTACAAGTCCGTAGGAACTCGTACGCCTTGGTTGTGAGCGTGGAGAGCGGGACCTTGAACTCCTACGCTGGAAATGAGAAGTCGATGTTGGTTGCGAATTGTCTGTTCCGGTTAGGAGTTGCAACGATGTTACTCTCGAATAAGAGGTCTGATAGACCGCGATCCAAGTACCAATTGGTGCACACAGTCAGGACTCACAAAGGCGCCGATGATGAGTCTTTCCATTGTGTCGAGCAAAGGGAAGACTCCGAAGGGAAAATCGGGATCGCATTGTCTAAAAGACTAATGATTGTTGCAGGGGATGCTCTCAAGGCTAATATGACCACGCTTGGTCCTCTCGTCCTTCCCTTAACGCAACAACTCCGTTTTATAGCTACTCTGATGACGAACAAGCTGTTTAAGAACGTGAAGTTGAAGCCATTCATTCCGGATTTCAAATTAGCCTTTGAGCATTTCTGTATTCATGCTGGTGGAAAACCTGTCCTAGACACGGTGCAGAAGAGTCTGTCTCTCACAGATTGGCATATGGAGCCCTCAAATATGACGCTTTACCGGTTTGGGAATACGTCAAGCAGTTCGGTATGGTACGAACTTGCCTATTCAGAGGCGAAAGGGAGGGTGAAAAGAGGTGACAGAATATGGCAGATAGCATTCGGGTCGGGTTTTAAGTGTAACAGTGCAGTTTGGAGAGCTCTAAAGACGATTAATCCCGCCCATGAGAAGAATCCATGGATGGATGAAATCCATTCATTTCCCGTTCATGTTGCTAAAGATTAAGAGTAGTTCGTTTCATTATAAGTCTACACTTGTTGCTTCAAACGTAATCTCATTATTTTGTTATGTTTGTTGATTATACTTTTCGATCAAAAGTGTGTAATGTTAGTCTAGGATTGCTTTTCGATCAATAACCGTCTGAAAATTCAAAATGAGACCAATTTGCATTTTGCAAGATTTGATTTTCTTACTAAATTTTCTCTACAGTCGTGCCTCATCCATAAGTTACAATATTAGATTTTCTTAATTTGTGGAATTCAGGGGAAAATTCTGGAGGTCGGAGCCATAAGTCGGGAATTGAATTCGAGCTTGAGCTCAATTCTTCCTCGACTCTGTTAAAGCACGATCGGGCCTGAGCCGCACCCGCACGGAGGAGAGAGAGTCCACGTCATAAGCCCAAGGAGGTTCCATCCTAAAACCAATTGGCAATAGATGGAGTAACTCCTTGGTTTATAAACATATCAACTCTCTTCTCTTTTTTCAGTGTGGGACACTCACAGGTGGAGCTCAATCTAACACTCCTCCTCACGTGTGAGTTCCCTTATTACTCAGCAGACTGGGCTTGGGGCTAACGGGGGCTCTTCTAACTCTCTTCGGTTCCCACATCTCTTGCCCATCTGCGCAGACTGGACCTTCACAAGCTCACCGGGGTTCTTCTAGCTCTCTTCAGTGGCATCGCAAACCGGGGCTCTCCTAGCTCTCTTCGGTTGCGTAAACTTGATCCATCTGCAACGGTCCCAGTTCATCTTCTTGAGTCCCAGGTCTTTAACCATGGACTCTGATACCATGTTAAAGAGCGATCGGGCCTGAGCCGCACCCGCACGGAGGAGAGAGAGTCAACGACCCCTCAAGAGTGAAAGTGTAAAAATCAAGTAGAACTATTCCAATATCTATTGCAGGTGCTTGCCTCTATTATTCTTATTCGACTTGAGTTTTCGTGAGCTTGTTTCGATATGATTTTCTTCCCAATAAAGAAGAGGTTTTCCTTAATTTCTTTTAGTTTACAGAAGTTCGAAGTTTTGATCGGGTCATAGAGCACGCAAAGTTTTATCTTCAACGAAATGGAGTGTCAAGTCTTAAAGAGTGAGGAGGGAGAAACAGTTAACTTCAGATCATCCTCTACATCGATGTGTTTCAAAAGAATGGAGAGCTAACTCTCCGTCAACATTTGATGTAGCTTAACTCTCCATCAACATTTGATGTAGCTTAACTCTCCATTTGCAGCACCCAAGTAGCTAGCTACAACTTTCTCTTTTCTCAAACAGCTCACTTACTCTCATATAATTCCTAGAGATTACGGTAATCAATCACGATTTAACTATTTTATTAATTTAATTGAGTTCGAAAATAATTAACTTTCAAAAATAACTTTTTTCCTCAAAAAAAAAAAAAATTAGTTATTAAAAAATGTCGTTATGACATGATATAACTTTGATGTCGACTTAATTTATGTGATATTGAAAAATATTAAACTTATTTCGATTATTTACGGAAAAAAAGAGTGAAAAGTGAGAAGATGTGATGAAATAATATAATTGAATCCAATAAAAGTGAGGTGGAGAGTTAGAGAGGAGAGTGATGGTATTGTAGTGGGTGCATGAATGAAGGTTTGACTCTCCAAGGAGAGTGTATTGGAAAATTAGCACTTTATGGAGAGTGTTATTTAGCGTTGTATGCCTTAGCCTCCTAGGATTCCGCATGACGTTCAATCGATGCGAGTCATTTAACTTAAATTGATTAGCTAATTTAATTAGTGGCATGTTTGTTTAATTTAGGTCGATCATGTGATCTAGTATTACTACTCCAGCATCCGTCCTGATCCGACACCTGACCTCAAATCAGTGATATATGGTGATGCTAGCCCCATCATTGTATTGGGGCACATCATTAGAGAGGATATTGAATAGTGATAGGGTTTTCCCCGGGGCGGACCATTCCTCCCCTACTCTCTACTTGTGTGCCTCAACACTAGCATCACTGGTGCTTATACTATGGTAGCACACTCTATGTTGCACGAGGACAGATCCTAGGACTGCAATCTAAAGATTTGAGGATATAGCAACTGAGCTATCCATTCGTTGTCCCACTATTGGAAACCAGATTTACAGGTACAAAAAATAATAATTAAACCCGATGCCAAACCGTTTATGTTACTTGATGTCCTCCACACATCCGTGTTCAAAACCGTATTAGACAAGACACGTAACTCATGAAAGGTGATTGTGTTTCATAGGGTACAGTCTAACAAGCATTATCTTTTATAAAATAACTAAATAATAAGACACGAATCCTATTATTATTTTATAATTATGAGAAAAATTTATGGAAAACCACTTATAAATTTTTGTTAGTTTTTGGGAACAGCCTAATACAATTTTATTTTTGGAGAACCGCCATATAAGTCCCTCTCTCTAAGGTAGAAATGTTGAGGAGGAGAGTATGAGATGGTGGAAAAGGTTAACTGTATTGATTGTAGAAGATAACTATTTATACAAGAGGTTAAGGTGTGAACATATAATTAACCTAGCTAACTAATCCTAAAATTAAGGTAACATTATATGGGATAATACAACAATAAAATAATTATCCTAAAATATCTAGATATAGTATTAACAATATATTGACTAGGTATCATCATTTCCTTATAAGAACCACCTTATGGTAACCCGAGTTTAATTTACTAAATATGTCCTTCGTTTCTAGCCGTAATGTCACCATGGTTACTGGAAAATGCTGACTCATTAGACAAGTATAAACACCAGCATTCAAACATATAATTGTTAGCTATGTCCTTAAATTACCATAAACAAACTACGGAGTACGTACACTTATATTGTCTGACTCTCTGAGTGGTCCGATCCGTAGACATAAGATATACCACATACGTGAATGCGCCATTTGTTTTTCTTGCTTTAGTGGAATATGAGTCGCCTAGACATTTATAAATTTTATACTTTCATTACTCTTCCACATACATACGCCTAACAAGTCATGTCGGCATAAGCGCCGCCGTCGGAAAGCCAAGTGACACTCGTCGGCGGTAATTCCGGTGACACTTTTAACCAGGGGCGAGAAATTATCTTTCAGTTGATGTTAGTCCTCACGACGTGTTAGATCGACTATTCAGATTATCTTGATCATATAATAATAATAATAATAATAAGAATTACTAACAAAGATCCACTGACTAACACTCATATATATACTGTACAAATGAGTAAAAAAAATAAAGATTCTTTGGCGAAAATGGAATTGTGTTGACCCATCTACAATAGTTGGTATCTATCGGGTTCTAATTATTGACGGTGAAATTTTCTATTTTAGTTTTTGTACAAAGACGAAATTACAATAATTAATTACTATCTATTACATCCTCCGGCGAAGGGAAAATAATTAGATCATCATCAAAGAATGAACCCAATCTAGTAATGTCCGAAACCTCAACACCCACTTGCTCAAAGTCCTCAATAATCTTCAAAGATGTCTGAGGAAGAATCACTCTCGCTTCCCTCGCCTTGTGATACGATATTTACTTTTTCTATGATCGAATTGTAATATGTTACGTAAAATGAACTGATGAGCGGCATAGATGGATACTTCATGCACCGTGTTAGGGAGGCTAGATTGGAATATATATATATATATATATATATATATATATATATATATATATATATATATGAAGCATAGTGGACAATATTTTTTTCAAAAGGGCTTGAGTGTTACGTTTGTTCTCGTTTTGAGCATTTTGCTACGTATTTGTCCTTCATATTACTATACTCCTTTGCCCAATTCATTATTGATTATTGATGGGGGACACAAAAATGTACATTTCAAAAGAAGAGTTACAAAGTCACAATAAAAGAGATGATAATTGGATCTCAATTGAAGGAAAGATATACAATGTGACAAATTGGATAAAAATTCACCCTGGTGGTGAACTTCCACTGTTGTCTTTTGGAGGGCAAGATGTCACAGATGTTTTTCTTTCCTACCATCCGATTTCGTCTTGGAAACGTCTTGACAAGCTCTTAGTTGGGTTTTACCTCAAAGACTACAAAGTTTCCGAAATGTCGAGAGATTATAGGAAGCTGTTTGCTCAGTTTCAAAAAATGGGTCTTTTAGAAAACAAGGGTCATGGTGCTCTAATTTTGATTAGTGTCTTACTAATGATGTTTTTTTGTTAGTGTTTACGGTGTTTTATCGAATAATAGAAAAGATACTCATCAAGCTACCCCTCATACATGTTTAGTAATGTATATGGCATATACAAATAGCCCTACTCTTTTGCCAAAAGCTCAATGTATTGTATTTTTTTTGGGAAATTTTCGAATATACCCCTGAGGTTCCCGAAATTTTCAGGTATACTCCTTAAGTTTCCTAGCTATCCAGCGTACCCCTGAGGTTTGCAAAATGGTGTTTTTTGATGTTTTTGACTAACGGACTCTAACACCGTTAGACCCTTAATGAGTTTGACTTTTTTTGAAAATAAATGAACCCTTAATGACTTTTTTTTGAAAATCAACCTCACATTTTCTCTCTCCTCCCCCAATCCCCTTCTCCCCCACCCACACCACCCACCCATCGCCTGCGACAACCACTACCGCTCTCACCGACCACCACCAAACCGGGAACCACCACCACCATTCCGTCCGCCGTCCTCCGGCGACAAGGATGGCCACCATTCGCGACATCGTCGCGCTCCTTCACCCCATTTTTATCTCCTCTTTCAAATTTTCTCTCTCCTCTAACATCGTCTATTTCCGGCAACAATGGTGGCTAGTGGTGGTGAAGGTCGAGGAAGGGGCGACGACCAAGTGTGAGGGTGGGCGGAGCAAGGAGGTGCGTGAGGGGTTATTTGAAGGAAAAGTTAAAGGGAGAGAGAGAATTGGTCGTGGTCTATGGAGGAGTGGGTGGTCGGGGTATTGGGTGGCCGGCGTGCGGTCGCGGGAGGGGCACGCATTTTATGGTGGTGGTGGCGGTGGTCCAGGTGGTGGTCGGTGATGGGGTGCGGTGGTGAGGCGGTGGGGCAGGGGCTGTGTTGGGTGGGTGGTGGGATTAGGGAGGGAGGTGAGAGAAAATTGTTTTTTTTTTTTTTGTTAGATTATTTTATTGGCTAATTAATAGGGTGTTTAATTAAATTATAAGGTAAAAATAAAGAAAAAGTTAACGGTATTGGATGGACGTTACCCAAAACTGTCAAAATAAAGTAAAACGCAAACCTCAGGGGTACGCTGGATAGCTCGGAAACCTGAGGGGTATACCTGAAAATTTCGCTAACCTCAGGGGTATATTAGAAAATTTCCCTTTTTTTTTGTTACAAGCTCAATGTATTGTATTGTACACAATATACGAAGTATACCAATAACTAATAACTTGCTCGCATCAGGAGAAGAAAAATTAATCACTTACTGAGTGCGAAAGAAGGCTGAGGGGTAAAGATTAGAGCAGAAGCGGCTACCCCAAATATCCTGATTTTTTTTTAATAATGCTTAAAAAATCTAAATTATTAGGACAAAAATAAGAAAAAATTGACATGTAATAAAAGGGGTACCCAAAACTTTTGGAGAGGTCAAAAAATGAATTGTAACAAAAGTCAACTTTTCTTCTCTAGAAACACCAAAGATGAGGTTAAGAGTATGTTTGAGAGTTCTCTCAATGTGAAGAGTAGTAAAGACCTAGGCTTGTACCTTGGTTTTCCTCTTGGTGGTAATCGACCAACAAAGAATAAGCTCATATACATTCTTGAAAAAGTGAACCACAAACTAGCAAATTGGAAAACGAGCTTGCTTTCTAAGGCGGGCCAAACTGTTTTGATCAAATCCACCCTCACATCTATTCCTTGGTATTACATGCAGATTATCAGATTTCCCTCTTGGCTTATACCAAAACTACTTGACCAAACTTGAGCAATTTTTTTTGGGGGAAAAAATGGTGACCATAACAAGTTACATTGGTTGTCCTGGGATGCCTTGTGTGGTCCTATGAGCTCAGGTGGGCTAGGTATTAGATCTTGCAAAATCATGAACACCGTGCTTAAAATGATGTTGTGCTGGAGTTTCCATTTCAAAACTAAATAGCGTCTGACGTTCTCTTTGCTAAGTATGTGAATAATCGTGCGACTCCCACAGCCTTCAAAAATGGGTCTCACATTTGGCAAGGGCTTGCTCTTTCGGCCTTCAAAAATGCTATTCATTGAGAACACTACTTGGAGTATGGGTACGGGGATAGTGTAAGATTTTGGGATGATAACTGGAGTGCTGTGGGTGCTCTTTCAGATTTGTTCACTGGCCCCGGCCTCCCTTCAAATGCTATTGATTGGTCTGTTAAGAATGTCTTGACAGATTTAGATGTGGACCTTTCTGTGTTTTTTGATAATAGGACTGTCAATGTTATCTATGGGACCCCTCTATTCTCTGTTGGACAGGATCCTTTGCTTTGTGGGGTTGCTTTGGGTAAATTTTTCGATTCAAAAACCATGTATAACAAAATCTGGAGTAAGTCCTTTGGTTTTGATGGTTGTGAATTTGTGATGCTAATTGGAATATTATTTGGAAAACTCTTTGCCCTCCAAAAATAAAATAAAAAATCTTTGGCTCGCAATGTGGGACATGCTCCCTACAAGAGCGGGTCTGGCTCAAAGACACATTTGTCCTAATGATTTCTGCACTTTTTACCCGAGTAATCCCGAGAATGCTATACATGTGCTTAAGGATTGTGTTAGAGCTGTTGAAATTTGGTCGGATATCCGTATTGTGAAAAATATTTTTCTAAATGCCGACGACGTTCAAGATTGGATTCTCACTAATTTCTCTCCCAAAAACGATCTAAACTGGCCTACTCTTTTTGCTTATCTTTGTTGGAACCTCTGGAAAAGACGTAACTCGTGGGTCTTTGAATTAGTTGATGTTCCGACTAATGCTACAGTCACTATCTCCCAAAAACAAACTGCATCCTTTTCCGCCTCTGTTTCTCAACAGAACCTCGCCCACCTAACCATCATGCCACCATATACCCCTCTTAAACCACCGTTTGTCACCAATGACATGTTTGTTGATGCTTCATTTGAATACACTGATGCCATTGCTGGGTTGGCTTGTTGTATGCTAGATGTGGAAGGAAAATGGTTAGGTGGTAGATGCTCCTCTTTACCTTGTCCAGATGCAACTACGGCTGAAGTGGCAAAAATTCACCTATCTTTCAGTTGGATCAAGAAAATGGATTTTAGCAGTTTATTGATTCTCTCGGATTGTCAGCTTGCGGTTCTTGGCGTGAACGACAACAATCAGGCGAAAGATAAACTCTCAAACTTCTATAGTCTTTGCAAGGAGTTGCTAAATGAGCTAAATGAGATCACCTTGGATTTCATCGATCGTAAAGATAATGGTATGGCTGAGATTTTGGCAAGTAAGGCGAGAAAGACGTTGGACATTCACTTGGTTGTTCAATTGTGCGTCCCTGATGATGAAATCAATGAATTTTTTGATTAAAACTACATCGTCATGCCCTTTAGAGGAGCAGCTGCTCGGAGCTCCTCTTTGTTGTAGTTGTTTGTTGTAACTCTTTATTTTGTTGTCTTGTTGGTCTGTATTAACTTTGCATTATCTTTTTATTTCTATCTATTGACGCCGAATTTCAAAAAAAAAAAAAAAAAAAAAAAAAAAAATAACACTTTTGGAGATAGTTTCGCCCTTGAACCGTAGGGTACAGTGCATCAGACTTGGTAGTAATTTACTATACTCATGTGGTTGATCTGACATGATCAAGTACTCCCTATGTTTCGATCATTTCCTTACCTTTGTGTTTTGCACAAAGGCCAAGGAGATGAGAGAGAAACAAATACACAATGAAAAATCACATGGGAAGTGAGGATAAAATGGTCACAAACACATGGGGGTGATTAAGTGAAGATAGAATGATAGTTTTACAAGCCAAAAAAAATCCAAAAATAGAAAGGTAGGGCATTCATTGCGACGGCTCAAAAAAGAAAGGATAAGGAATCGACTGGGACGGAGCAAGTATCAACTATCAAGGAAGACATCTCACATCACTCTTCTTTGGCAATGTATTAGCCTAACGATAGGTTATGACCAAAATTAAAATACATCAATCAAAGCATTTTATTCGTGTATATATTAAGGATGATCGGAGGAGTTTATATGTAAACAATAGCAAAATTGTCTATAACATAATCAAGTGTGGTAAATTAAAGATGACATGCAGTAAAAAATATGGTTGTGTAGTAAATTTAACGTATTTGCAGTAAATTTATGACATTGGTAATAAAATTAACATTGTTACGGATCTATCGATAGAAACAAATTTGAATTGATTTAATTCAAAAATCAAAGACCCTTAATTGTCTCTTTTTTCTTGTAATCCATCATTTGTCAAATTATACAACAAAATTTAATGTAACTTTAATTATTTATACTACAAATTAGTCATAAACATTTTTTTCACTTGTGTACATATAAACTCCTAGTATTTTCGATATATTAAACTTGTTTTAGAGTAATATGAAAATTTCATTAATATAATTTATCGCCATGTGAAGTTGACGTCTTATCATGATGTTTACGCTAAGATTTTGTACTTGTCTTTTCTTGTAAAATCAGTACATGTGAAGCCCAGTGTGGCAGCCAATAGAGCCTGTACATGATCGGCGATCTGATGTGGGCTTTTCCTGCCGCGGGCAGTCGAGCAAGTCACGTCATCTTCAAGCTTGTCCAAGAATGTCACCTCGTAAAT
Source organism: Spergularia marina (assembly GCA_963680865.1). Classification (NCBI taxonomy): domain Eukaryota; kingdom Viridiplantae; phylum Streptophyta; class Magnoliopsida; order Caryophyllales; family Caryophyllaceae; genus Spergularia; species Spergularia marina. Next base: position 21,884,265 of record OY804551.1, on the reverse strand, counting down.
GTTTAAAGGGTTCATTAAGCCAAATAACGCATCAAGAGCTTTCCATCCTCGAGCCGTTGTAGCGTGGAAAACCAGAGGGTTAAAGTTCATGGCCACAGGTACGATGTTGTCGGTAAGGTCCGCAAATAAGCTGCTGAACCTTAAAAGGAAAGGCTCACGACAAGTTGTTCCCTCTGGACAGATCGCCAAGTCGCCTTTCTCTAACTCTTCCTTCATCTTCGCTGCATCGACGTGGCGGTCTCGTGTTAGCCGTATTGTCCGAATTGGGGATACTATCTCGGTGACCCGTGAAATTGAGTAAGTTACCACCGCAATCCTCCTCCTGAGGAGGTGGGACAATGCTACGGGGTCGGCTAACGTCCGATGGTTACAAACAAAGAGAATTCCGGCTCCGGCTTTGGAGGACTGATGATGATTATGCAGCGGCGGTACATTTCCCTTCACTTTCACAAAGGTGCCATATAACAAATTTTCCCAAGGGAAAATACACATAGGTACAATGAAGATGAGTATCATCCGAAAGATGCCTAAAACCACGCCTATTGGAAAATATAACAGAATAAGCAGAGCTGTGCATGGTTTTGGCTTGATAGCAAGTCGACCATCGTGAAATATTACTGGTACCGGATATCTTGTTTCCGACGATGAGGACTTTTCTGAATTTGATGTTCGAATGGATGGATTTGCTCCTGTTACATATATGATATATATTGCATGTGTTCCATGCACCAATGAGTTAAACAAAACTGTAATGGTCTTATGTTTAAACTATGCCAATACAAGGCAGCTGGCCTTTTGTAGTTTTGTATGAGAATTTCATGTATATATCCGTTTCTTAGAAGTGCACGATTGTTTGGACTGTTTTTTTTTTTTTTTTTTTTTAATCGTCGTCTCCAAAAACATTAATTTTTATCGTCCAAACAATGCAAGAAAGAGACCACTCGAGTACTAGAATTAGTATTCTAAATAAATTTTCACAAGTATGAGTGGTTCTATAACTAGCTAGTTACAGATTAAACATGTAAAGTTGTAATAATTTGAATCTCATATAACGGCTTTGTTTGGTATATGCCGTTTAAGCTAGTTTAAATGATCAAATTAGCTTATTTGACTAGCTCTTTTATAGTTTGAGGAAAAAAAAAACATGTTTCAAACCAATAGCAAAGTAAATGACTTTTAAAACAAAAATTGCATATGGAAACAAACTTATTACCACATAATATTTGCATGTCGCATAGTGATATGAAAGGAGTAGGGTGGATGTAAGAGGATCTTCCAAAAACATAGCTAGGCTGGTCATCACCAATGAGCTTAGCAACCTGAGCAGGTAATAGGCCAACGTCCCTGACCATGCCGGTGGCGTACCCGAACCGGTTCACGGCGAGCTCGGGCCCAATAACATGATCAGCCCTCAAATGGTCCTTAACAAATCTCTCAACCATGACCCTAGGGGTTTTGGTGACAATAATTCTCTTGCCATATTGGCTAAACACCCTCCATGCACCCATGTCTAGATCGCCCATGTAGAACTTGGGCAACACAGCCCGACCAACATATTCAATCTTGGACATCCGGATCCCGGCTACTGCCACGAATATGGTAAGCCCCAGCCCAACATCACGTTGACCAAACAGGTCCAACAAACGAATGACGGGCCAGAATAGTAGAAGTATGGCGAAACGAAACGGACCCGATGCTTCAAATGCAATAAGCATGAAGTATGCAAACGGATCCGGATCTTTCAGAATTGTCCCTTCTAACTCCGCCACCACCGATGACACCATTACCAAAATTGGTAAGAATTCTAATAATAATTGTTACTATTAATTGGTAGCTAGGTTTAATCCTCTATAACGAAGATGATATCATCAGTTTGTTAATCCAAAAATGATATCATCAGTTTAATTATAAAATAGATTGCAGATCCAATAATACAGATTATAAAATAGATTGCAGATTCAATAAATATAGATTCTGTGTTATGTTGATCGTGCTGAGCAGTTGAACCCCACTCCACAAAATGTCCACATATTGGACTTGTATGAACGTCGAAAAATTTAGGCATTCTCCCTTCATCTTAGACAATTATTCAATTTTTAAACTTTGCGTTTTGCACAAAAACTAGGGAAAGCAGATCGTAATGTTTACGTGTAACAAAAAACCGAGGTAGAATGCGAGTTTGATTCAAGTTTAAATTGAAAATCGAAACTATATATATATCAAATCAAGGTGTGTAATGTGTTACCATCGCAATCCCAATAATGCTATCAAAGATTTCTGTATAGCATATTGAACATAATTGTCAACTAAGAAAAACAAAAATTAGCATTATTTTGGGTGGCCTTTGGTTTATATATCAAATTACAACTTCACATACATTGATTGTGTTTGGAGCCACCACATTGATCGAGAGTGTAATGATGATGGTCGCGAATATTATAATAGAATATAACGGTACAATTGTACAATATTATACTGTGCCTGATTTCCTCATGGGTATTTGTGAAACCAGGAAGCTGTGCTGCTCGGGATTGAGGAGCTCCGGCGAGGCATCAGTGATCATCAGGCTTCTGTAGTCAAAGTTGGTTGATTGCAGGTCAAAGCTGACTCAGAGCCATGTAGATGCCAGCGTGGAATAACCGTTTAGTGCAGCTCCCAAGGAGTTTGTTACAAAGTTTGTTACAAGGATGTAATAAGGTGTGTGCAGGAACATTCGGTTACCATGCATCACCATTGTTGTATATATAGAATGATCTGTATAGTTTTCCATTTTAACTTAACAAATAATAAAATCATATTAATATTTTGTTTTGTGTCTTTTACTCTAAAGCTTCAACTGTACTCAACAATGGCTTCCACACCTCCATTGTTGTACGAACACTGATTTTACATGGTATCAGAGCGGGAAATCGGTCCAAATTCCACAAATTTTACATCATTCTGTTCGCAATCCTTCATACAATCGCAATCTTACATTTTTTTTTTTTTCGAAATCATCACTGATTTTGTCTAAAATCTCGCAGAAATTTATCTGATTTCTTGAGTTTTTTTTTTCTCAGTTTTTCGCTAGCACTCACTTCAGCTTCTTCGCGCTGTCTTCAGGAGTTCTCACCTTGACAATTCCTGTCAAATTCGTCATATCTTGTTCCGAAATCTTTGAAACTTCTCTTTCACTCAACATTTGAGTTGTAAGTTGGCAAGATGGCTGATTCAGTCAACTCTGAGGCTGTTCACAACAACAATCAGATGAATCCATATGATGATCCTTTGTTTGTGTCGAACTCTGGTTTTCCTGGTGTTCCGATCATCAGTATACCTTTTACTTGCAAAAATTACTCAGTTTGGAGTAAAGGAGTGGTTATGGCTCTGTCTGCTAAGAATAAGCAGGGATTTCTTGATGGTTCTGTGAAGAAACCAGTTGTTGCAGGTGCTAGATAGGCTCAGTGGAATAGAGCTGACAACATGGTGAAATGTTGGATCTTGAATTCATTGCCTGAATTGATTAAGGATGGGTACATGAATGTCAGGTTTGCAGAATTACTGTGGACTGAACTCAAAGTACAGTATGGTCAGACAAATGGTCCACTGTTGTATCAGTTAAAGAAAGAGATCAGGAACATTGCTCAGGAAAATCAAACTGTGTTTGAGTATTATAACAGGCTGAAGCGCAAGTGGGATGAACTGGATGAAATTGAAGGTTTTCCAGACTGTGTAAGTGGAGCATTGGATACTTGCAGTTGTAATATCCTGCAGCAGGTCACAGATGCAGCAAAGAGGGAGAAATCTCTCACCTTTCTGATGGGATTGGATGACAAGTATGAGCATCTCAGGACAAATATCCTATCTCAAGAACCACTACCACCTGCTAACAAGGTGTATTCTACTGTGTTGAGAGTTGAAAGCCAAAAGAGCATCACCTACAGCATGTCCACACATGTGGATTCCTCTGCTTTCAATTCAAACAGCAACAGTTAGACTGGCTGGAATGTTTGGCAAAGAGATGGCAAGAAACCAAGGGTTGATTATGACAACTCCAGACCTGTGCTATTCTGTGATCATTGCAACAGAAGAGGTCACACCAAAGACAAATGCTTCAAACTTCACCCACAGCTGAAGAATCAGTTTTATGCAAACAAGGCCAATCCTAAGTCCAACAACAGGAGATATTCTACAAATGCAGTAGATTGTGGAGCTAACAATTTCTTTGATAATCAGCATCAAGATCAGGGGGCTTCTTCATCAGAACAGAAGATTGATCCACAGTTGGTTTCAGCATTGTATCAGGAAATGGTTAAAATGACACAGTCTCAGCAATCTGCTAGTATGGAGTCACCAGCTTCAGTGGTCAACTTTGCAGGTAAAATACTTGCATCAAATGTTACTTCTCAGCAAAAGTCATGTGAATCTGCTTGGATTATTGATTCTGGTGCAACAGACCATATGTCTCCTATGCTAGATTATTTTGTTAATCTGAGATTATTGCCTAAATCTATATTGGTGGGGTTGCCTGATGGATCGTCTCAAACTGTGAAGTATGCTGGTGATATTGTTATTCATCCTCAAATCACATTATCTGATGTGTTTTATGTGCCTACCTTCAAGCATAATCTTCTATCTGTCAGTAAATTGCTATTGTAATACCCCGGATTTCAGAGGAGATCCCTAAGAGATTAAGGGCTCATATGAGTTGCTTAAAGGGATTGATAGTGCTACTCATACCAACAAAGTCGACTTTTCTTTTAGGAATCCCATGTGATAAGAACTCCACAGTTAAGCGTGCTTGACTGGGAGCAATTTCAGGATGGGTGACCTCCTGGGAGGTTTTCCAGGGTGCGCATGAGTAAGGTCAAAATGCGTCGAAAGGACCCGTGTTGGTCTGTGAGGTCAGCCCACAACCTGGCAAGCTGCCATAGGTGACTACTCTCGACTCAGACGATGAGCCGGGGTGTTACAGCTATCCACAAAGATGTTTATGGTATACTTTTCTGATGATAATTGCTTATTACGAGACCCTGTCACTAAGAGAGTTGTTGCAACTGGTGACAGAGAAGGAGGTCTCTACAAGTTTAGATTTACTTTAGTCAATTGTAATGCTTGTAATGTCAGTACTTGCATTAATTCCTGTAATAATTGCAGCATTTGCTCTAGGAAAAGCAAATCAGAGTTGTATCATGATCGATTAGGGCACACCTCTGTAACCAAGATGCATCATATTTCTGAAATAAAGAGTACTGAATTACATCCTTATGATTGTTCTACATGTATTATGGCCAAGATTCATAAATTGTCTTTTGCTAGAAGTACCTCTAGAGCATCTACATGTTTTGAGCTGCTTCAAATGGATCTATGGGGTAAATATAAAGTTCCTTCAGTCATCGGTGCATCTTATTTTCTAACAATTGTGGATGACCACTCAAGAGTCACTTGGACTTTCCTGCTTAAAGATAAGACAGCTGTCTTTCCCACAATTGAGCGTTTTTTTAATCAAGTCAAGACTCAATATAATGGTCTAGTTAAAACAATCTGATCTAACAATGGGATTGAAATACTTCAAGCTGACTGTGTAATACCCCGGATTTCAGAGAAGATCCCTGAGAGATTAAGGGCTCATATGAGGTGCTTAAAAGGATTGATAGTGCTACTCATACCAACAAAGTCGACTTTCCTTTTAGGAAGCCCATGTGATAAGAACTCCAAAGTTAAGCGTGCTTGACTGGGAGTAATTTTAGGATGGGTGACCTCCTGGGAAGTTTCCCAGGGTGCGCACGAGTGAGGTCAAAGTGCGCCGGAAGGACCCGTGTTGGTCTGTGAGGTCAGCCCACAGCCTGGCAAGCTGCCATAGTTGACTACTCTCGGCTCAGGCGATGAGCCGGGGTGTTACAGACTGTGGGGCTTTGTTTCACACCCTGGGTATATTCCATCAAAGAAGTGCAACAGGTGTCCCTCAACAAAATGGCAGAGTTGAGAGGAAACACATGCATTTAGTGGAAACTGCTAGAGCTTTGTCGTTGCATGCAGGATTACCTAAAAGGTTTTGGGGAGATTGTTTGCTTGCTGCCACTCATATTATTAACAAATTACCCACCAGCATTCTTGAATGGAAAACACCAGCAGAAATTCTTTTGGGAAAACCATCAGTATATGATGAGCTCAGAGTAATTAGATGTCAGGCATTTGCCCTGATTCCAAAACATCTTAGGGATAAATTTGATGCTAAAGGGAGGAAATGTGTATTTTTGGGATACCCTTATGGCCAGAAGGCTTATAAGTTGTATGACATGGAGTCTAATAAGATCATTATCAGCAGAGATGTTGTATTTCAAGAGCATATCTTCCCTTACAAGGCTTCTGTACCTGCTCCTATTCCTCAATTTCAGATGCCAATGTTCCCTTTGATAACTGAACATAATGCAGATGATACACCATTATCCTATATTCCCTCTGATGAGGATGAGTTGATATCTTCAGGGAATATTCCATCTCCTGTCAGTCCAGATACAGGGAATGATAATTCTCCTATTTTTCAGTCATCCTTCTGCAACCATTGACAGCAATATATGCTCATCTATACCTGATTTTGTCAAAGAACCAGCATCATCTTCCATTCCTGCACCTATCAGGCATTCTACCAGAGTCATCAAGACACCTCAGAAACTTCAAGGTTTTATCTGTCCTTTGTTACCAAGGAATGCACCTGTCACTGTTCCTGATTCAGATTCAGAATCTTCTTCATTCTCAGTTATAGCTCCAACTATTATCCCATCTGCAAATGAAGTTTCTTTATACAATGTCATGTCAGTTCATGAACCATCCTCCTATTCTCAAGCTAAGACTGATTCTAATTGGATTCAGGCAATGGATAAAGAGATTGAAGCACTTGAGTTAAATGAAACATGGGAAATTACTAAGCTGCCTCCAGGATTCAAAGCAATTAGATCTAAATGGGTCTATAAAATTGAATTTAGACCTGATGGCACTGTGGAGAGATACAAAGCCAGATTGGTGGCTAAAGGCTATAGTCAGATTGAAGGGAAAGACTTTAAACATACTTTCTCTCCTGTGGCAAAATTTACCACCATAAGAGTTTTGATTGCTGTAGCAGCTGCTAAGTCTTGGGATATTCATCAATTGGACATCAACAATGCTTTTCTACATGGGTATCTTGAGGAAGAAGTATATATGACTCCTCCACAAGGTTATTCAAAAGCAAAGACTGGTGAAGTATGCAGACTCAAAAGGTCTTTATATGGCCTCAGACAAGCTTCTTGACAATGGAATGTTGAGCTCTCAAAATTACTATATTCAGAAGGTTTTCAACAATCCAAACATGATTACTCTCTGTTCACTAGAGAAAACAACCAGTCATTCACCATTGTTCTGGTATATGTTGATGATTTACTCATCACAGGAAATGATACTTCCTATGTTCCTAAGCTCAAGAAGGTTCTGCACTCAGCTTTTACAATTAAGGATTTGGGTCTGATTAAGTACTTTCTGGGTCTGGAAGTGACTAGAACAGCTGAGGGAATATTGCTGAACCAGAGAAAGTATGTGGTGGACATTCTGAAAGATGCCAAGATGTCTGATTGTAATGCTGCTGCCTTTCCTTTGCCAAAGGGTCTGAATTTATCTCCAGAAGAAGGAGATTTACTTTCTGAGCCTGAAATTTACAGAAGATTGGTGGGGAGATTACTCTATCTCAAGCTCACTAGACTAGATCTCTCATATGTTGTCCAGCATCTCAGTCAGTTTATGTCAACTCCTAGACAACCACATCTACAAGCAGCATTACATGTTGTCAAATATCTGAAAGGTACAATTGATGCAGCATTATTTTATCCTTCTACTTCAGATTTAAAGTTGACTGCTTTCTGTGATGCGGATTGGGGTGGTTGCAAGTTTAGATGTCGTTCTTTGACAGGACAGTGTGTGTTTTTGGGTACTGCATTGATTTCCTGGAAAACCAAGAAGCAGAAAACAGTGTCTAAGTCGAGCACTGAGTCAGAGTACAGGGTTATGTCCTATACTGCAGGGGAGATTGTCTGGTTGGATAATTTGCTGAAAGATTTTTAAGTGAACATTCCCTTGTCTGTTACTTTATACTGCGACAATAAGGCTGCACAGAACATTGCAGCGAATCCTGTATTCCACGAGCGCACTAAACACCTCAACATTGACTGTCATTATGTGCGGGAGAAGCAACAGGAAGGTCTTCAGCAGACTTCTCATGTACAGTCTTCTATGCAGCTGGCTGATCTACTGACTAAACCACTGGGTTATCAGCAGCATTTTCTGCTCAGTTCCAAGTTGGGCTTACTATCTTCCAGTTGCACAGAAGCTCCAACTTGAGGAGGGGATGTGAAACCAGGTAGCTGTGCTGCTCGGGATTGAGGAGCTCCGACGAGGCATCAGTGATCATCAGGCTTCTGTAGTCAAAGTTGGTTGATTGCAGGTCAAAGCTGACTCAGAGCCATGTAGATGTTAGCGTGGAATAACCGTTTAGTGCAGCTCCCAAGGAGTTTGTTACAAAGTTTGTTACAAGGATGTAATAAGGTGTGTGCAGGAACATTCTGTTACCATGCATCACCATTGTTGTATATATAGAATGATATGTATAGTTTCTCATTTTAACTTAACAAATAATAAAATCATATTATTATTTCGTTTTGTGTCTTTTACTCTAAAGCTTCAACTGTACTCAACAACGGCTTCCACACCTCCATTGTTGTACGAACACTGATTTTACAGTATTATCACAGGTGTTGGAATAGTAGACTTAGCAAAGTTGATCTAGACCTGAACATGAGTTGGCTCAAATATCTGGGAAAACATCCGATTTTGTTGTTGAACACTTCGTGAAAATGTGATAAATAACACTGACCATAACATATTATGATCGAATTCTGCTCAATAATTTTGGATTGTGACATTTGAATGGTAACTTGTTCATCAACGCGTATTAGGCTGTTTTAATTTCTTATTTTTATTGTTAATATATACAGCATACTCCAGAGATGTATGATATTATAATTGAAAATCATGAAGTTGAATTTTTTTTTTTTTTTTTTGAGGTCATGAAGATGAAATTATGACCAAGTGATAACTTGTATAAAAGCTTTGGATGCACGTACGTCTAACCTTAGATACTTGTCCCTCACGCAAACTGTAAAAAAAATCCTCAATCATTTAGATGGGGTACACAAAAAAGTACATTTTCGAAGAAGAACTAAGAACTCACAATAAAAGAGACGATCTTTGGATCTCAATCAAAGGAAAGGTATACAATGTGACTGATTGGGTTGATCATCATCCTGGTGGTGAACTCCCATTGTTATATTTCGGTGCACAAGATGTCACTGATGTCTTTCTTTCCTACCATCCGATTTCGTCTTGGAAACAACTTGACCAGTTCTTTGTTGGGTTGTACCTCAAAGACTATCAAGTCTCCGAACTCTCCAGTGATTACAGGAAGTTATATTTGGCTTTTCGAAAAATGGGTCTTTTCGAAAACAAAGGTCATGGGGCGCTGATTTGGATTGTTTTATTACTAATGATGTTTTTTGTTAGTGTTTGCGGTGTTTTATCGAGTAGTAATTTTTGGGTTCATCTTGTTTGTAGTGGACTGTTGGGTTTCTGTTGGATACATCTCGGGTTTGTTGGTCACGATTCTGCACATTACCAGGTTATGATGAGTTCAAGATGGAATAATTTTGCACAATTTGTGTTTACCTGTTTTCATGGGGTCGAATATGCTTGGTGGAAGATGGATCACAATGCTCACCATATCGCTTGTAATTCACTCGAATTTGATCCTAACACCCAACTCATGCCCCTTGCCGCGATTTCTTCTGAACTCTTCAACTCTCTGACATCTTCCTTTTACCGGAAGAAAATGAATTTTGATTCATCCTCTCGATTTCTAATTTGTTACCAACACTGGACCTTCTTTAATTTCCCATTGTTGCCTTTCTGAGAACTTAACTATTAGGTCTATCTTTTTGGGCATTGTTGTGTAAGAAAAAAGTGGCTAACAAGGTTCAAGATCTTGTGGGAATGGTGGTGTTTTGGGTGTGGTTTTCGCAACTCATGTCGTGTTTGCCTGATTGGTTTGAGAGAGTGTTTGGGAACAAAGGATTTGATTCTCAAATCCAAATTTGACACAAATCACATGTTTGGAAACTCAAGAATTTGAGAATTTGAATTTGTGTCAAATCCTTTGGAATTTGTATCAAATCCAATTAGGCCAAAAACAAATGACACCTTAAGAGGTGTCATTTTGAAATCCCACCCTCCCCAAACATTGAATTTATATTTGAATTCTACATTCTCAAATGATGGATTTGAAATGATTACAAATTTCCAAATTCATGTTTCCAAACGCTACCTGAGAGAATTGCTTTTGTTAGTGTCGCTCTTGGTATCACTGGGATTCAATATCTTCAATTTGGCCTGAGTCATCTAACCTGTGATGTGTATGCTGGGCCGCTAACTGGCAAAAATTGGTTGGACAAGCAAATAATCGGAAGCCTTAACATTTGTTGTTCCCCATGGATGGATTGGTTTCATGGTGGTTTGCAATTTCAGATAGAGCACCATCTGTACGTTTCCCAGGATGCCTAGGTGCCAACTACGGCATATTTCGCCGTATGTCATGGAATTGTGCAAGAAGCATAAACTGCCGTATAACTGTGCCTCCTTTTGGGAAGCTAGTATGCTTCTTTAAAATACCACCTGAGATGCTCGCGACTTAAAGAAATTTGAGTGAATCATAAGATGTACTAAATTATTAACACGTTTAACTATTTGATGCATGGGTGAGTACTTGCGTGGAAATAATGTAAGTTTTGATCTTCAAAGCTATAAACATGTTCATGCTTGAAATTCTTAAAACTATCTTGTGACTTGTAATGAAATGAAACAACATGAATACATTTCAGAATAAGAGTTGATGAGAAGTGACTGATAAGTTTTAGACACAATCAAAGTGGTACAACACCCATCATAAAAAAGTTAAAGAGATGTTAGAGAGAGCACCCCATCCCCTGCTACAAAATTTCCACCCAAACCACCGGATAAACCGCAGAACATGTACACACCTTCAAAATCCCTCCTGGCCTGGATCAACATATTCATAGCACCTCGTCTCCCTCCACCTCCACCCAACCTTTCTCCGAAGCCAACACCGTCACAAAACCCTCACTCGCCCATATAGTTCAAAACCAAATCTGATGTTTGTATCAAAGAGGAGGCCTTTTGGGCGGTTAGAGCTAGAGATAATTGGATTAAAAGTGGCGATCTTAAAAACTAAATTCTTGCATTAGGCGGTTCTCAATTATCGGCGCTATAAAAACATAATTTTTAACTACTAAATTGGGGACTAACGTTTTCAATTTCTTTGAAATAAGGAGTTCAAACCTTTTTTTGAGATCCTTAACAAACCGAAAAAACGTTCGAGGTCCTTGTTTCAAATAAATTGAAAACGTTAGTCCCCAATTTAGTAGTTAACTCGGGTGGGGAACGTGGTGTCTGCCTTCCCTGATATTATGACCATGACTAGGGATTATTTCCAATGTCTTTTCACTTCTGAAGGTGCTATCAATGTCCCATCTGCAGCTGAAATCCCGCAGTCTTTTTTAAAAATTAATGAACCCCCTTCCCTTTTTGAGATTAAAACTGCAACCTTTCGGTTGAGTCCCTTAAAGGCTCCAGGACCTGATGGCTTTTACGCCTTTTTTTTCCAAAACCATTGGGAGACAATCAAAGATGACTTGCTTCTTTTTTGTAGCTCTGTTCCTCATGATATTAACAAAACCTATATCTCGCTGATTCCCAAAATCGAGCACCCAGAGTCACTTAAAAATTTCCGACCTATTGGGTTATGTAATAATATCTATAAAGTTCTGTCCAAATTTTTGGTTAATAGAATCCGACCCCATCTTGAGCATTACATACCTAATCAAGGTAGCTTTCTTCCCGGTAGAGGTATGGCAACTAATTATATTGTTGCGACTGAGATCCTTCATTCAATGAGAAAGAAAAAGGGAGCTAAATGCTGGTTTGCGTTGAAAATTGATTTGGAAAAGGCCTATGACAGACTTGAGTGAGATTTTATCGATTATAGCCTTAGAATTTTTGGTTTGGATGAGGAGTCTGTTGCTTTTATCATCAGGTCTTGTTATGATACCACTTCCATAAGTGTCTTGGTTAACGGCTCTCCTACACCAAATTTCACTCCCACCAGAGTATGGAAATTCTCTCTAAACTCATTAATCAGGCTTGCAACTCAGGTAGTTGGACCCCTTTCAAAATTGGAGGTAGTGACATTTCTGTTTTCCCATCTCTTCTTTGCGGATGATGTTATTCTTTTTGGTGAAACAAATGAAGAAATCCTTGTTGCCCTTACTAGTGCGTTGCATCACTTTTTTCTCCATCCGGTCAAAAAATGAATCATGCTAAAACTCAACTGTTTTTTTCTCCAAAAACACTAAAGATGAGTTGAAATGTTTATTTGAGAGCTCTCGTGACATTCCCGCAAGCTCTGATTTGGGGGTTTATTATTTTGGGCTTCCCCTTGGGGATAAGAGACCGAGTAGACTTAAACTTCAATTCATTTTACAGAAGGTAGTTAAGAAGCTCTCTAGTTGGGCTTTAATTACCAATAAACATGATTGACTTGAAATGTTAATTATGAATCACTACGTCAAAAATAGGCAAAGAGAATGGTTGATCTAAAGCTAAGCAGAACGGTTAAGGAACCGTTCTCTAGACGACTGTACTTAAAGGCTAAGAGAACGGTTGTAACCGTTCTGAAAGGCTATAAGAACGGTTGTAACGAAAACCGTTCTCAAAGACCTTTAAGAACGGTTCCTGAGAAAACCGTTCTCGTATATGTGCAACCTTTAAGAACGATTTTATGTAAAACCGTTCTGGAAGGTACACATATTTTTCAAAAAAAAAAAAAAAACATTTCGTCATTTTCGAACCCCAACCTATGACCCTCAACCCAAAACCCAAATTACTTCATCAACAACAACAACAACAACAACAACAACAAAAGAAACAAAACAAAATTAAATTATAACTCCCACGAAATAATATAAGATCGTGTTGATACAAAATCAGTACAAACAATATACACAGCAAAATCTTCAAAATCTGCAGAAAAAGAATACTAACCAACATATAAACCTAACACTACTTTCTAGTAAATCTTGTTCATCGATCTTCTTCACTTCACGGGTTTTGCTCATCGATCTTCTTCTTACCTTAGATCTGGGTTTTTTTCATCGATCTAAACACAAGAAAAAACCCACAGATGAAAGTATAAAATTAAGAACGAAGAAAACAATAGAAAGAAAAAAATAAATTAGCCGACGCAATTTTAAAAATCGACGGAAAAAAAACCCACCTGAGAAACACGGTTACACTCCTCAACTCCTCCCAACCGAACCTCCAATTTGAATCTGGAAAAGAAAAACAGAAAATAGATAAAAAGTAGATCTGAAAATCAAACATGATTTCTCTCATACCATTTGAAACCCAACGAAAAATCACGATACATAAAACTTTTAAGAAACTGAACACCAAAAAAATCAGATTATATTATTACCAAACAACGCCGGCAGTGTCGGGGCCGAAAATCGGTCGTCAGGAAGGCGTTAAAGAGGACAAAATTGGCACCAGCAAGAGAAACCCTCGGCGAAAAGAAGTGGTCGACGATGAAGAAAATGATAGGGTTGATGATGGTGATGAGCAGAGAGAAAAAAATGGTATGAGGAGATGAGATCAGAAGAGATAGAGAATAAGAGACAGTGAGGAGATAGAGGGTTATAATGAGATATGAGGAGAAATGAATGTGGCATCTAGCGGAGGTGACGAGGTAGGGGTTTTATTTTTTTTTTAGAGGTTATTATTAAAACGGTTATATATTGGAACCGTTTTTGTAGGTGGACCTAAGAGAACGGTTTTGTAGAGACCCGTTCTCTTTTTGTTGGTTCTTATTTTAACAAGACCTAAGACTTAAAACCTTTCTCTTAGGTCTAATTTTCTTTTTACCTTTTTTTCGAAAAATACATTTAAGATCGGTTTTTAGCACAACCGTTCTCTTATCATTTAAGAGAACGTATTTAAGTAAAACCGTTCTCTTACGGGGGTTCTCAAAGCTTGTTTTTGACGTAGTGAATACAAAAAACTGAAAAATTTATTAGAGCCACCATCACACAATCACCAAAGGCCAAAGCCACCCACCAATCACCAATACTCCATCCCCTAACGCCACCACCATTGTAACAACCCTAAATTTTCGACTCAATTAAATAATGAAAAACTAGGATTATTATGCCACAATTAACTATCCAAGTTAATTGCAAGGCGAAAACCAAAATAATGAATCCCAAAATGTAAATAATGAAATAGTACGACAGCGGAAGACTTAGTCAAGTTTACAAAATCCGATTCCGAAATCCAAATAAATAATAAATGTTCAACGATTGTCTAAATGAAAAGACCCCATGAATGCAGACGTCCGCAAGCTCAACATATCACCATCAGACACACCTGTCAACTGCGCCATCGGAAAATGACACAGGCCCCAGAATAGGGTAGGGACAAACCCAAACAAAAGAACGTCAGCAAACTGGCTGAGTAAGAACTCAAAGCAAAACAAGGGAAATTAAGATACGCGCCTTTAAGGCGCGTAGCTGAACAAGCAACGCTTACAATCAAAGGATTAACCAAAATGATTAGAGAGATATATGAACCAAGAAATATATTATAAATTTCAGAGAGAAGAATCAAGTATATAGGAATGGGCACTCCGCATCAGTAACCCATCTTTGGTAAGGGTCCTACCCCAAACCAGGAACAACTCTAGAGCTAACCAACCCAAACCACCCTAAGAGAACCCGAGTGTGCACACCCCTCACATGAGGGCCAGTAGGATGTAACCGGTCAAGGAGGAGGTTCTAATAGGTAACTGGTAGCTAATCCAGTTAAGAGTTACCTTGATCAGAGGTATAAATTCGTAGACGAGCACCCCCGGAGGAGTTAACACGTTACTCTAGAGTGTATAGAAGAAAATCCCATCAACCACAACCCATTTCAAACCATGATTAGATATTTTATTTGATGTATAACCAATTCCCAACCAAACAAGAGATATTGTGATCAATTAGAAAAAGTATAGAAGCCAATATAAATGAGACAAGAATTGATTACATTAGAAGACGATAAAACATGCTCAAGCTCAAGAGTTGGCGTTCTTACCGTAGATGCTAAACTTCTCCTTAATTATTTATCTCAAAGTCGTCAAACCGAACCTCTTTAAACCCGTAAGCTATATATCATAGAATGATAACCAAAGTTAATAACAAACCTACTAGACATGACCCTAAGTAATATGATCAGCCTTAAATCAATTAATGTTAAAATGCTCACATTGTACGTACAAACCTAATTAAATCTATACTCCACCAAAACCGTGGCAACAAAGCTAAAGACAACGTCTTCCACAACACCTACTACCCAAATGCCACTACAATGCCATTAGAATGCTATCAGAATGCCAACATCCAAAATCAACTTCCACGACACTAGCTTAGTAACAACAACAACACGGCATTCACAAACCAAACAACGCCCAAACCCGACTCATACATACGCGCACCCGCATCTCGTACAATACAGAACAACCCCCAATAACTATAGTGCGACCTACACCACACAGCCCTGAAACAACCACAACAACACACGACGAGAGTACGAGACCATCACAAAACAGAGGACCCTAAAACCCGCACAAAACCGAGCATAACCCAAACCCAACTCAAATCATTCATAGAAAACGAACTACAATCCTCTAAAAATCATGATAAACATTAATACAAGGATTAAAAGCCATTAAAGTCCATAAAATCAATGTTAAGAACGAAAACATGAAACGACAATAACTGGACGACTTGAGTAAAATTTTGAGAAATTCATACCGTTGTGTAGAGGAGAGAGAAAGAGGAATAACGGTACTAGTTTCGTCCAAAACCGGGCTAGAAATTGGAGACGGTAAGCGATTGAAGGAAGACGGTGATGTAACGCGGAGGAAATCAATGGAAGACGAAGATGATGATGATACGTGATGGTGATGATGGTTGTGCGTAAAACAAAAAGGGGTTTTAGGGTTAAATGACAAAGGTTTTATTAGTAAGGCAACAAGGGTAAAATGGTAATTTTGGGATTAAGAATAATAAATAAAATTTGTTTAAATTGTTTGATTAAGTTTAATTTGTATAAAACTAAATAAAATCCGAAAATCATTTTAATAATTTACTACAATTATCCCAATATAAATATAATTAGTAACACCCGACTTAAATAAATTCTGAAAATATACGGGGTGTTACAACCATCCACCCCATGCATATCTCCACCAGACCCATCACCACTGGGCGCTCATGGCAACACTTGCAGCTCCCCACCCATGGCGGTACTCTACTACTCTGCCAACAACCACCTTGCACAATCACTTTATATCCCCTTACACGCCATCAAGTAGCCATGCCCCTCCTTTGCACCAACCCCAAGGTACCATCGACTATTCCACCCACTTTCTAGTCCCCTTGCCTAAGTCAAATTTAATTTCCCCCAAATCAATTTATTTAATTTTATGGAGATAGAAGTGTTGACACGGGGCGGAGAAGGCCTCGACAATGGTTGGTGGTGGTTTGGCTGGATTCACAGGCCATTAGAGGTCCTAGTGTTGTCGCCGGAACAATGTCCTATGGTGATTGGGGATGACGACATGGTGGGCTACTGGTGGACGTTAGGTGAGAGAGGTGATGGGGTGAGGGAAGAGAGAGTGTTATTGCTTTTGTTAGGCCAATCACTATTAGTGTGTATCACTAATTGTTCTAATGCTGAGTTGTAGCAGTGTGACTGGTAATGTATGAAATTACTCGTACACTTGATGTATGTGTACCAGCTTTGCATTTTAATACCCATTTTATTTTCATTGAAATTCGTTTGAGACCCCAACAAAATTTTTCTAAAAAACAAGGAAATTATTCGCTTTGGAAATTTCGTGAAAAGCCAGAAATTGGGAAGTAAATATTCTCACATTTTGTAATACGTAGTGGACTAGTGGCGCAATAGTTGTGTATCTTTATAATTCCATTTTATAGCTGTAGCCTGCTGTATCAAAGTGAAGCTAGCGTACATGATAACCAGATTTAATAAAAACTGACAGCTTCGTTCTCACAACATCTTAGACTACTCAGATTATTACTATCTTAATCATAATAATTAATAAGATTAATTTTAAATTCAAACAATTTATCAATGAGATTATGATAGTAAAGAGTTGTATAATCTGTCAATTAAGCTAATTTCTTTTGGCGTATATGGAGTCGTTTCGAGATCAGGGGAAGAGATCATCAGCTGATGCCTTATTAACATGGAAGGATTTACGGGTGACGGTGCCGAAAAAAGATGGCGGCACCGGCAGATTGACGATTCTGGATGGACTATCCGGATATGCCGAGGCAGGGGAAGTGTTGGGTGTCATGGGTCCTTCTGGTTCTGGAAAGACCACCCTCTTGAACACCTTGGCAGGTAATCATCGATTCATTTGAATCATATATTCATATATATTCAGTTTTGTACGAGGCGTAAATCTACGTAACATTCGGGAATTAGAGTACAGATGGTAATACTTTTAGCAACGGAGTTTTTACTGATAGTTTAGTAACAGATAGTTATCGGTTGGTAAAAGTTTTGGGGGTTGCTATTTGACGCCCGAAAATGGTGGGCCTATTTGCCGCCCAAAAATGTGAAGTACCGACTTTGCCCCTTCTCTTAAAATCTTCAGATTTTGTTACCCATTGTGCCCCTTAGCTGTTTTGCTTCATCTACTTTAATTACTTCATTTATTACTTATTATCATCTTCATTTAATTATTACTTATCATCATCTTCATTTAATTTCCTTACTTTTTATCATCTTCATCGTTATTTTTTTTAACTTCATCTGGATGACATCATTTTGATTTTATTTCATAAGGAAAGAGAGTAGGAGAGAGTGTGTAATTGTATAAGGAAGGAAGGAAGGGAGGAAGAGGGCAGAAGCGCCAAAGCAAGAAAAACAACTAAAGACCTGGCAAAATGGGTCATCCATATTTCGGGCGGCAAATAGGCCCACCATTTTAGACGTCAAATAGCAATCCGGAAAGGTTGGGGAAAGTATTGGCTTTTACCAACCCTTGTTGCCCTGTTGGGGAAAGTACAAGGAGCATGGTGCGTGATCTTTCTCACAATGAAGAAGTAGGGGCTACACTTGAATGAATTTTAAATTAGTTTAAGTGTGGACTCTACTCCACCATATTCGTTGCTTCCGGGAGCATGGTATAACCATTGATTGGGAAACCCAATAATATTTGATCGCAGGTGTTAGTGATGAATCAGCCGTGCGCCTTACTCGTCGTTAATTATACGAACGAGAATCCGTGATTTATTAGATGGATATCTGCGCAATTCCGCGTGATATAATCGACTAATGTACTACTGTATTTCTTTTCAAATGGATCAGGGAGGCTAGATTGGAACATGAAACATAGTGGACAAATTCTGATCAACGGTCGAAATCAAGGTCTTGCATTTGGGACTTCGGTAAGTAATTCTCCCATTATATTTCAATTGAATTTTATGGAGCCATTTTGTGATTCGTATGTAACTGTACAGATATAATATATTAACGACACTTTTGTTATCGTTTATAATAAATTCCTAACATCATTCACTGCACCACATAAGTAGTAAAATAAGAGTAAATTCATTCATTGGTGTTCATAGTTTGTAAATAAATTATGAAGTGTACGTCGTTGAGAAAATCTGCGATATATAGAACCTTACGAATTTATATTGAAACTATAGGCTTACATAACACAAGATGATACATTAATGACAACCCTAACAGTGAGGGAGGCAGTGCATTACTCGGCTCTGCTTCAACTTCCTGAAACTATGCCGAAATCGGAAAAATTGGATAGAGCGGACATGGTGATTAAGAAGATGGGGCTGCACGAGTCGATGGATAAAACGATTGGCGGACGCACGATAAGAGGTATAAGCAACGGACAAAAGAGGAGAGTTAGTATTTGTTTGGAGATCTTAACAAGGCCTAAAATTCTGTTTCTTGACGAGCCTACTAGCGGACTTGACAGTGCCGCATCATATCATGTCATGAGCTACATCATTAACCTTGTTCGATACGAAGGAATCACTGCCATTGCTTCCGTTCATCAGCCTAGTGCTGAAGTTTTTGACCTCTTTCACAAGCTTTGCCTTGTCTCTTACGGAAAGCTCGTCTATTTTGGTCCTGCCAATGATGCCAACAGGGTACACAATTTTGCCTTTAAATTTTTTTCACGTTTGGTTTGAATTTAAACTCGCATATTCTCGATGTTGTACTCAATAATGTTTTAAGTGAATGGTTGAATACGTCACCTTAGCGATAGTATCAAATTAAATTTTCTTAAACCATGGATCATAATTCATACTAATAATTTTTTTTTTCTTTCAGTTTTTCTCGGAAAATGGGTTCCCATGCCCCGCTTGGAGAAACCCATCGGATCATTACCTCGGTGTAATCAATAATGATTTTGAGTTGGTAAGTCTCATGTAATCTTAGGTTATGTTTGAATTTTGATGTAATGAAATTGTAATTTCAATGAGAGATGGATCAAATGCCGTGTGCAATGATGATCGGTAATATTTTCGTGTACTGAGGAGGTACGATATGTTTATATGAACGAGACTAATGACTCGTTCATATCTTAATTACATCTCAAAGACAAGTCATTAACTTTGCCAATTAATAGTTTGCTCACATCCTTACATAACCATTATGCTAAGCTAGACCTAATTATAAGATCAAATCTACTGCAACAGGAACATACGACGAAGATGAGTACACATGAAGCAATCAACGTACTGGTTGAATCATACCGATCATCTGAGACGTCCCAACAAGTTCAAACACGGATATCCACGATATGTGAGCATGTAAGGGGAGAACTTTTGGGGTATCCTTCTTTGATTCTAGCATTTTGCATGATAATGTAATGATCAAGGGGAGATTTTAGCCTTTCTATATATGATTTTTTTCTTGTAGGAAGGCGATAAGCTGGAGAAAGGAAGCCAGGCGAGTTTCATTAACCAATGCCTAATTCTAACAAAGAGGTCATTTGTGAACATGTACCGTGACCCAGGCTACTATAGGCTTCGCTTTGCAATATACATGGGTGTTTGTATATTTTTAGGGTTCGTGTTTTTCAACCTCGGCCAGTCTTACAAATCGATTAAGGTAATTGATTAAATCATGGAATCGATTATATTTTTAGGGTGCTGTTTTGGATATCGTTTGGAATTCAAACTATCAAACGTCGATAATATAAAGGAACAAAGAGAGTATGTAATAGTATACTCCGTACTTGATTAATTAAGATCCTAACTGTAATACTAATTGGTTGTATGCCAGGGGAGAACATCAATGCTGGGCTTTGTTTCCGCTTACTTAACTTTCATGACGATTGGAGGATTTCCGTCATTTGTTGAAGAGATGAAAGTGAGTAGTGTTTTGAAATATTGGCCATTACATTGAACAATGCTACAGATTTTTACTACTCCCTCCATTTCATTCAATTGTTTAAGTTGGTCTTGGGTTCCTCTCACAAAACTCGGTCCAACATAAACAATTGAATGAATTGGAGA
Organism: Spergularia marina; assembly: GCA_963680865.1. Lineage (NCBI taxonomy): Eukaryota > Viridiplantae > Streptophyta > Magnoliopsida > Caryophyllales > Caryophyllaceae > Spergularia > Spergularia marina. The sequence goes on along the minus strand of OY804551.1, from coordinate 21,863,509 downwards.
GAATATCAAACAGTGAAATACATTAAATTATTTAAGTTGGGTTGTATTTATACTTAAATTGCAGATATTTGGACGAGAAAGACTAAATGGATACTACGGAGTAGGTGCATTTGTGATTAGCAACACGCTCTCCTCCCTTCCTTACGTGTTCATTGTAGCTCTTCTTCCCGGGGCTGTGGCGTATTACCTAGCCGGTCTACGACACGAACCCGATCACTTCCTCTGCTTCACGCTGATCCTCTTCGCTGCCATCGCAGTGGTTGAGAGCATCATGATGATTATTGCAAGTCTCGTGCCAGATTTCCTAATGGGCATCATCACGGGAGCGGGGGTACAATGTATAACTATGCTATCCTGTGGCTTTTTTCGGCTCCCCAATGAGCTCCCAAAGCTGCTGTGGAAGTACCCAATGTACTACATTTCCTTCGACACCTATGGAGCTCAAGCGTTCTACAAGAACGAGTTTGAAGGACTCGTGTTTTACGATGACCATCAACGAAAGATCACCGGCCACGAAATCTTGAGAGACACACTACAAGTACAATTGAGCTTCTCCAAGTGGGTTGATCTTGCCATCTTGATAGGCATGGTGCTCTTTAATCGCCTTATCTTTTTTGGGCTGATTAAGATTGCTGAACTACGTCGAAATTTGCATCGTACCTCGCAATCTCTACATTCCGAGGTTGATAATTGATCAATGTACGAAGACCAAAAGGAAGGATATAATGTTTGATGACGATGACCCACACGTGAGTTGTGGAAGACATCCACATCAGATAAAGAAATAGAAAAGTGATGGAAGGATAGAACCTCATTAGACGAAAGGAGTATCACTGTATCAGTGTATTATCAGCAGCAATGCAACATAAAATTTGGCAATGTGGAATTGTGGATAGGTCCAGCTCTATGGATACTGTAGGAATCGATCTAACTATTTTAACAATAACAATAGATAATGTGAATAGTATCACAACGTACACATTTTATTGGGACACCGGAAAACTCTTGTCGCACATTGATAACTTAGTCATCTATTATCTAATTGTTGTCCATTGATTCTAAAATGGAACCTCACTAAACTTATGCACATAGACACGATGCTAATTGCTTATAGCGGCTCCGATCCATCAAGGTCGCCAACCATCCCTGCTAATAAAGTTACTTGTACAAGTCAAATAGGAGGCTATCACCTAGTAATTAAGGTCATATAATTACTTTATCAATATATAAATAATCAAAAATACCAGGAGTTTATATGTAGACAAATAAAAAAATTGTCTATTGTTAGTTTGTAGTAAAAGTAATCAAATGTGCAGTAAATTTTGTTGCATAATTTTGTAAATGTTAGATTATAAGGAAAGAGTAGAGACAATCAAGATCAGGGTCCATTAAATCAATTTAAATTTCTTTATATTGATAAATTAGTTACAATGCTGATTTTACTTTCAGCTTTATAAATTTATTACAAACATGTTAAATTTACTGCACAAACATATTATTTACTACTTGCAATCTTTAATTTAGCACACTTGATTATGTTGTAGACAATAAAACTTGTATATATAATCCATAACTAATATATCCGGAGACGATACGAAAGGCTGATTGCGTATCGAGTTTGGGCAATCATAGACGCATGGCTGTCAGTGTAGAATTTTAGAGTGGAGGAATATGAGACGAAACCATAGAGAAGTTTACTAATAAAACCTTGCTCAGCTAACTTCTTAATAATGTAGCCCTTAAATAGGCATACAAAAACAACAATTGACCATTGGCTAATCCCACGCACGTACCCACACTCCTAATTTCATCATGCAACTATTACCACTAACAATAACTAGTAAACGTGCACGTTACACTCCAAACTGTTCGACCCACAAAGTGATCACTAATCTAATTATTAGGAATTACAACAAATAATTTTGACTAGAGTTTTTTTGGATCATAAATCAACAGTCAGTCCTGTCACCAGCTAGAGACCAATCAAAAACGACATGTGAACGTGCATACAAGTAAATATTTGCGTATTAGTTAAGCTTTGATTTTTCAATTAGCTAGTTGACCTCCAGGCTACACTACACCTAAGGAAAAACCGAAAGGACGTCTTCGATCAAATGCATATTATTAGTTTCTGAAACGAAAATACGTATGCGGATGATGAAGTAATTAAGAAAACATAGCTGTTTAACAATGGAAGACTCGGTATTAATAGGTATGGAATCAAGGTGTGACTCGAGTCGCTGTCACGACAAAAGATCAGGGGCTCAGTTAGAGGGTGCATTGTTCTTGGCATGGAGGGACCTATATATCACGGTGCGTAATAGCAACACGAGCTCCGGGGAACCGAAACGGGTCACGATCTTGGACGGGCTAACCGGATATGCGGAACCCGGGAGGGTGCTGGCTGTTATGGGTCCTTCTGGTAGCGGCAAAACCACTCTCTTAGATGCTCTTGCAGGTCAATATAATAATATCTACTCTTTAATTTGTTTGCAAAGTTTAATTATTTATTTGCTCCTTTCATTTATTAGGGTAAACATTCAATTCCTAAATTAAACACTAAAAATTTACTGCAACCATAATTAAATTTGGGTGAGGATCCCATGGGATTCATATGTTGTAGAGTTGGTAGAGTTTTACCAAAATGGGTAATAAGACAAAATAAAGAGGATCTTAAAAGCACAAATAAATTAACAGATATATTTATTATTACCTTTTTTTTTTGGTAAACTCTACCACATAGAGTTTATTTTCAACTCCACTGGATCTAAATACATTAAATTTACTACACACTAGTTGTAGACACATTTTTCTTTGTCCATATATAAACTCCTAGCATTTCGCCACAAGTAAAGAACAATGTGAAATAGAGAGAGTACGTAGTTTAATTAGACATTTCAAGCTTAAGATTTTCAAACTATATCCAAGTTAAGTTTACGTTACGTTGCTTGTTGATGATGAAACAGGGCGGTTGCATACAAATATGAAGCAAACAGGAGAAATTTTTATTAATGGCCGAAAACAAGTTCTCGCATTTGGGACGTCAGTAAGTATATATTTGAATGTTTATTTATTTATAGTCAACTTTAGAATTTGTGTTGTGAAATTATCGGAATTGTAGGTAGATTTGTTTGTGGCCGTGGGCCACTGGGCCGGCAAAAGTGGTCGTGTGTGATAGTGCTGGTTGCGCTTTGGTTACGTACTGTAACTGGTATTCTAAGATGCAAACAGTTTTGGCTCGGAATGTAATCGGGCGGTGTGGCCGAAAACTAAATTACCTGTTTAAAACTAAAAAACGTGGTTTAAGATTTTCATTTTTAATTTCAATATGACTATTATTGAAATAACCAATTTGATGTTCATTATGTACAGTAACTTATTTAACTAATTAAATTTCATGACACAAAAGAAAACTAACCAAAAACAGAAATAACAGTGATATCGAACGAACCCTAACTTACAAGTTTCTTGGTTTCATTATGTACAACTGAATTAGGCCTATGTCACACAAGATGATACATTAATGACAACACTAACTGTGAGAGAAGCAGTACATTATGCCGCTTTGCTGCAACTTCCGGAATCAGTCCCCAGAAGGGAAAAATTGGAAAGGGCTGATCGTGCTATTCAGATGATGGGTTTGCACGATTGTTCGGATACGACGATCGGAGGTCGGACGACAGTTGGCATCAGTGGTGGACAAAGGAAGAGGCTTAGTATTTGCATGGAGGTCTTGACGCGACCGCGGCTGCTCTTCCTTGACGAGCCAACCAGTGGACTTGACAGTGCTGCATCTTCTCATGTCATGAGCTATATCATCAAGCTTGCTCAACAGGAACAAATTACGGTTGTTGCTTCTATTCATCAGCCTAGCAGTGAACTTTTCAAGCTCTTTGAGTACCTTTGCCTTCTTTCTTACGGAAAGCTTGTTTATTTTGGTCATACCTCTGCGACAAATTCGGTATGTAAACACAAAAACGTTCGATAATATATACATTGATCTTTACGTCTCATCATACAACATTATTATTTTGGTTCATTCGTGCACAGCCTCTTTATATTTCGGTAGGAATAAGTCTTGCGTGCATCCGACCCCCTTACCTCGCCTTATGGCGGGAGCCTTTAAGGCACTGGAATAAAGATATTGTTGTTGTTACATGAGATCAGCTTAACGAACTTTTGATTGATTTTCAGTTTTTCTCATTGAATGGTTACCCATGTCCAAGTATGAGGAACCCATCTGATCACTACCTCCGAACAATCAACAATGACTTCGAGTCGGTAAGCGCCCTATTTAATTACCGTGTTGTGTCTGCATACGAATATACGATTAGGTTAATATACAAAAACCTTTCTATATATATATAACAATTATTGTGTGGCCTAGTACTTAGGTCTAAAGTACTCCCTCTAATTAATGAATACACATTTACGCCGATCAATACATTATACCAAAACGATTGACATCAAATTTGCTCAACAGGAAAATGAAGAGGAAAAGAGCTCTGAACAAGCTATAACGATTCTGGTCAACTCGTACAAGTCATCACAGGATTTCTCGGATGTTCAAATGCAAGTATCCAACATGTGCGAAAATGTAAGTAAACCTCCAAACACAAAATAAAGCTAATTCATTTTATCATGTTAGTATTGCATTGAAAATACGGAATTAAGACAACCAAGTTTGAACTTGACCCATGCTTATAAGCATTTTATAAGCATGAGTTGACGAAAATAAATTTAAGTTGAAAAGAATAAAACCTTAAAACTGTTCAACTCTTCGTCGCCATGAGTGCATTTCGGCCTAGTGATTATAGTATATTGATTTGCCCTTTATGTAGGTAGGGGTAACGCTGGAGAGACGAAGGCAAGCGAAATTCGTTACTCAGACCCTTATTCTCACTCAAAGGTCGTTTGTGAATATGTACCGCGATCCAAGCTATTATAGACTTCGACTTGTTATATATATTTCAGTTTGCTCATGCGCCGGGACTATATTCCACACTATTGGTACCTCATACGAGTCCATTGAGGTGAAACCTTAATTACTTAATTATTTATTTGTTACATACAAACAGCGATCAATTTCCTATTTGATTAGTACGTGCGTATTATTGAAGATCAGAATAACTCAATGTAATATCTACATTGAATACGCAACAATCAATTTTCAAATTAAATGTTAGAGTTTTAAAATAGCAATAGTTTTACTATACTAATTTAATTTTCTTATCAATATTTTACATTGCAAATTAATTTGAGTACTTCTAACTCATCAATTTTGCTACTATTGACTAATTGTATTATCATGTGTGTAATAGGCAAATTGATTGTGTTTACACCGTAGACATCTACTCTTGTCCCGGCCAATTTCTTACCGTGTTTATACAAATTTGACAGACCAGGATATCATATCTTTCCTTCATTGGCGGATTTGTAACATTCATGTCAATTGGCGGGTTCCCTTCCTTTGTTGAAGATATGAAAGTGAGTATATGTTGCTACTTAATGATTCCCATAATTTTTTTCATTATATTGCTTCTCGATCTTAAGGTGAGGAGTTGAGGGTAAGGGTGAGTTTGGAGACCGTTGATCATATATATAAAGTAGAATAATAATGTAGTTCGCATGTCTACTCGAAAATGAGCAGATATTTGAACGAGAAAGACTAAACGGACACTACGGAGTGAGTGCATTTGTGATCAGCAACACATTGTCTGCGATTCCCTACTTGTTTATCAACGCCCTCATTCCCGGGGCGCTATCATTTTACTTATCGGGTCTTCAGAAAGGACCCGATAAGTTCGTCTACTTTACGTTGCTTCTGTTCATGGCAACCACAGTGATCGAGAGTGTAATGATGATGGTGGCGAGTATTGTGCCCGATTACCTCATGGGTATCATCACCGGTGCTGGGATTCAAGGGGTCGTCCTACTCACCAGCGGCTTTTTTCGGCTGCCCGAGGATCTTCCCAACTTTATCTGTAAATATCCCTTGTTCTACATTGTCTATGGGTCGTATGGCATTCATGGGTTGTTCAAGAATGAGTTTGAAGGGTTAGTTTTTCCGAGTATTGTCAATAATCAGACAATAATGATCACTGGTAAAGAGGTATTGAGGGAAACTTATCAAGTACAGGTAAATTATTCAAAGTGGGTAAATATTGTTATCTTGTTAGCCATGGTGTTGATTTATCGGCTAATGTTTTTTGGGATGATTAAGATCAGTGAAATGCGTCTTCACAAATGTCGTTCCAATAGCAAATCTTGACTAATTATTAGCAATCCAATACGTTTGTTTGGTGGACCTTAGATGTATGTATATATTATTGTTCTATAATTAGATCCTCCTTTTTTTTGTGCGATACCTCTGAATAATAAGAATTTTGTGTTAGAGAAAAAATGTAAAGCAGGAAGATCAGAAAGTAAGGACCATATGCCCGACACAGGTTAAGGGAACAAGCAATGTCGTTTTGGTCCATATTTGACACTAATTCATCGAAATTCAATCCAATTTTCAACAACTTCAATAGATCAGATCAGTTCAGAGTCATTCAAATCAGATCAGAATCATTCAAATCAAATCAAATCAGTTCAGAAAGATGCAGACCTATCAACAGGGCCTAATAAGTCAAGCTGTGGAAAACCAAGGAATGAAAAGCATATGATAGAAGGAGACGTGTTTGCAATAATGAGTGTATGTTGTTCTTTTTGCCCCTTTTGCCCGGAGAGTTCTCTCCATGTGCTCAAAGATTGTGTTAGAGCAAGTGAAATTTGGTCTCATAACAATATTTCTGGAAGTGTCTTCTTGAATACCAACACAGTGCAAGATTGGATCTTCACCAACCTTTCTAATACTAGTGATCAAAATTGGCCCTCTCTTTTTGCCTTTTTGTGCTGGAATATTTGGAAAAGACGCAATTTATGCCTTTTTTAATACAAGAATAACCCTGATAACACAACCATTATTACTTCCCAAAAAAAAAAAATACAGAATACCATCTGACTGTTTCTCAACAGCCTCCTTCCCCTCTTCTCATTCACAGCCCTAGTTGCCCCATGACACCACCCTTTACCTCGTCCATACATTGTGTTTGTTGATGCATCTTTTGATTCTTCTGCTGCCATTTCTGGATTAGCGTGTTGTTTGCTTGATACTAGGGTAAATGGATGGCTAGTTTGAGTTTATGTAGATCGTGCCCTGATGCTACTACTGCGAAAACTATCGCCATCAAAATGGCTCTTGAATGGAGGCATGATTTGGTTACAGGGAGCATTAGGATTCTCTCGGATTGTAAGTTGGCGGTTCTTGGAATTAATTAATGATTATAAGTAACCAAGCGATAAGCTTGGTAATTTGTACGATCTTTGCAGGGTTTTGCTTGATGATTTCGATGGGGTTACAATTGATTTTATCAACCGGGATGATAATAAAATGGCCGACAAACTGGCGAAAAAGGCCAGAAGGCAACTTGACCTCCACCAGGTTGTTCATCATGGAATCCCGGATGAGGAAATCAAAGAGTTTTTTGATGAGAATTTCATCTTCATGTCGTTCAAGCTAGATTTTAGTGTTAATTTATAGCTTATTAGTTTGTAATTTTCTAGGTTTTATGTTGTTCCCCGTTTTTTCGTTTCAGGCTTATGTTTTGTAATCTCTCAAACTTTGTTTCATTTGCTATCCCACGTCCGATTTCCCCAAAAAAAAAATGATAGAAGAAGATCGTAGAAGGTTTTTGTAAAGTCTAATGACAACAATACTCAAGAGGGGGGGTGAATTGAGTACTACTTTTTCGACTTTGTGTGATTTGAGAGAACAGTATGGTGTTCTGTACCACAGGCTAGAGATTATAGCTTGTAGTAGTACACAACACCATGAAATAAAGCGGAAGCAAGAATCACACACACAAATTTTCAGGTGGTTCGACCTCAACCCAAGGTCTACGTCCACACAACTTCACTAGAAATTACTCCCTACACTCTCAACCCAAGACAAGTAGAGGAATTGCACAATCAACCCAATTGTGCAAAGTCCGAGTACAACCCCGTACCCCAAATTCTCACTCTAAAAGAGAAAGATTACAACAGTGTATCTCAACAAATGCTTCAATGAAAGCGGATAGAGATAACTTTAACCTAGCAATGAGTAACAGAATGAATCTGATAAGCGCTCGGAGTACTGGACGTTTTTCTCAAAAACAATACTTAAGAATTTTTCTCTTGTAAAAACGTCTGAAAATTCTAGGGTAAAACATCACGTTATAAAGCCTGAAAGTTTTCAATTAAATCTTGACCAAATCAATTTCTTTAATTGCTAACCAAAAATAAAAGATAATTATCTTAATTATAGAAATTGAGAGTCCTAGTCAAAGGAAACTATATAAAGAATTATCTTTTAACAAAACCATCAGCTTATTTTTATCAAGAATCATTTAGAAGAAAATAAGAAATATTGATAAGAACATCTTTTCTTAACCGTAGCAAACGTGATATTTCTTTTGAAAATTCTAGCAAAGTTCGTCCAATACCAAAACATAGAACAGACCATAGTTCTGTTCTCTGCTCTGAACTTATCAAGTAGCAAGAATAGTACCCAGGTCTGTTCCATGTAATAACAAAAGCCCTTCAATACAGACTCACCAAGTTACTCACCGTTACAAAAGACTAGAACAGGAATTCTTCTAACTAGTCTTTTCACGAATGATCAATCTCTTCCTTCATTATCACCTGAAACACAAGCTCACTAAAACCGATCATAAGTGGTTAGGGGATAAACAATCATAGCTCTTGCCATCATCAAAACTTACAAGGAAAGATCAACAAATTCCCCCTTTTTGATGATGACAAGCAACTACATTCCCCCTCAGCACAAGCACCAAGACTTAAGCAAAAAAAACAAAAATAGATCAATACGCACCAACAGTCAGGCAAGTCCAGTCTTAATGCACACATCGAGTCAAGAAAACCACCTTATCATAAAGTCAAATCATACTAAACCACAAGACTTTTAAAGAGACAAGAAAGAGATAGAGCAGTCTCGACAAGATTTAATATAAAGTAATTAAAAGCACCATAGTATTTTTCCCCCTCTTGGCATCATTGAAAAGGGAAAGCATGGGAGGAGCCGGTAAAGGCCACGCAAAAGTTCATAAGAAACAAAAGCATCTCAAGCCTACATCTAACAAAGCTATATCAGGTAGGTATAAATATGTGCCATTAAAGAGATAGAGAGTGGAAATCAAAGCAACTGTCCAAGTGAGTATCATGAGCCAGTGACCATGTCAGGCATCGACTTCCTCTTCAACAATGCGGTCAGCGAGAAGGTGATGAAGCTCCTGGAAGTGAGATAGGAGTTTATCGATCAATGCACGGGTAGCACACACCTCCGCATGTCCCGGTGCAAGACCCCGAACAGATTTGCGGCGAGTCCCCAGTTTCGCCTTTGGAGGTGAAGGCGGGGAAGGCTGCTCGGTATCGTCTTCCGAGGTGTATTGTAAAAACAGAGCAGGTCGTTTGCGAGAAGACGACGTTCTCGGAGGAGTAGAGGTGGTCAGAGGCTCAGAGGTGGTCGGATTCTCATAGATGGCAGCTGGAGATGGTCGTGGGCTGCGACAATATTCCCGATCACGAGGGACAGAGACAGTTGCCTGTGATGGATTCGCCGTGGTGGCAGTCGGAGAATCCGAAGATGAGCTGCCTTGAGACGTGCTCTTGTGCGCACCAGACAGAGAGACCGAGCGATCCTTCGCGGTGGATTTCACATGCTTTTTAGTAGCCGCCTTCGCTGGAGCAGGGGAAAACAGTGATGGCAACGGGTCGGCAATCTTCGACTTGGGCATGGTGGTGAGACTTGGACGCACAAATTAATTTGGGGAAAGTGGAATGAAGAAATTGGGAACTGGGTTTGTCGTGGTCGTTTTTCAATTGATTTTTTGAATATTTTTTTTTTTTATTTTTTTTTTTTTTGATTTTTTTTTTTTTTTTTTTTTTTTTTGACCAAGACTAAACATTGTAGAAAGTTTCCAAGTCTAATTTCTCTCGTACCAGTGTAATAGATCCCTTAAATAACCATTTTCTTGAATAACCATAGAACAGACTTGCATTCTGTTCTACCCCATATGAAGACCATAATAGCGACTGACTAATACTCCAGAATCCATATACCACTTCCTGAAGGAACAGACTCAAATTCTGTCCCATATAATTTAACACACGGCTTCCCCATTCCGATTCAAGGCAGAATTTCAGTGAGCACTTGAAGAAAAACTTGGACAGAGCAAATCAACCACAACTCGACTCTCGATGGACAAAACAGATACGTACCACACATATAGCTAACGTAGAAAGATGGCGAGTTCTTAAGTTTATTAGCTATGAACAAGATATTGCGATAAACAAAGTTCCTACTGCATGCAATCTAGATTAAACACCTTAACTAGCCAATCATTCGAGGAATTAAACCACATAGCTTGACTAATTGCAATTAATTAAACCAATCTCCAACCGTATTTTCTCAAATCTGTCTCTAGCAAGAGGTTTCATAAAAATATTGGCCAATTGGTCATCGGTAGCACAAAAATCAAGACGCACATGTTGCTTTTCAACCTGATCTCTAAGTATGTGATGGCATATTTCAATATGCTTAGTCTTCGAGTGTTGAACAGGATTTTTTGAAATATTAATAGCACTTGTATTGTCACACAGAATAGGCACACAATTCAGGACAATACCATAATCCCGAAGTTGTTGTCTTACCCACAAGAGTTGAGAACAACAATGAGCTGCAGCGATATATTCACTCTCCCCGGTAGACAAAGCCACAGAATTCTGTTTCTTAGCTGCCCATGCAATGAGGCACGGACCTAAGAATATCGCCATGTCGGAGGTGCTCTTCCGATCAACAAGACAACCTGCATAATCAGCATCTGAATACCCAACCAACTCAAAGTTGCATTCCTTTGGGTACCACAGGTATAAGTCTTGTGTTCCAATCAAATATCTGAAAATTCTTTTCACAGCTGTCAAGTGACACTCTTTGGGATTTGATTGGAATCGAGCACAAAGACAAACACTAAACAAAATATCGGGACGACTTGCAGTAAGATATAAGAGTGAACCAATCATACCTCGGTAGATATGTTCATCTACATTCTTACCCTTTTCATCACTGTCTAGTTTGGAGGTCGTAGCCATTGGAGTTGCATATGACTTTGCCGTCTCCATCCCATATTTCTTCAGTATTTCTTTCACATACTTTTGCTGATGAATCATTATACCTGTATCTGATTGTTTTATTTGCAAACCAAGGAAGAATCCCAATTCTCCCATCATACTCATTTCAAACTCAGATTTCATTAAATCAGCAAAATAGCTACACAACCTGTCGTTAGTTGCACCAAAAATAATTCATCAACATAAATTTGTGCAACTAATAAATCAGCCCCCTTTGTTTTTAAAAACAATGTTTTATCAATTGAACCTCTTTGAAAACCATTGTTTAACAGAAATTTAGACAGACGTTCATACCAAGCTCGTGGAGCCTGTTTTAAGCCATACAAAGCCTTGTCTAATTTGTACACATGATCGGGAAAGTCTGGGCTTTCAAAACCTGGGGGCTGTTTAACAAAGACATCATACCCTTCCAAATATCCGTTAAGAAATGCAGTCTTAACATCCATTTGTTGTAGCGTGATTCTCTTGTGAGCAGCAGAGGCGACCAACATACGTATCGCCTCAAGTCTAGCCACGGGTGCAAAGGTTTCGTCATAGTCAATTCCTTCTTGTTGATTGAACCCCTGCACTACCAGTCGAGCCTTGTTCCAAACTATCACTCCCATGTCATCTAGCTTGTTTCGAAATACCCATTTTGTTCCAATAACAGAACGATCATCGGGTCTAGGAACCAAGTGCCATACTTTATTTCTTTCAAATTGCTGTAACTTATCCTGCATTGCTAGAACCCAATCGTTATCTGTCAAAGCAACTTTATAATCACGAGGTTCAATAGTTGAAAGAAAAGAATGACAAGCACAAAAGTTTTGCAGCGATGATCTAGTTTGTACTCCCTTCCGTATATCTGTAAGAATATTGTCTATTGGGTGTGAACTTTGGTGCTTCCATTTCCTTGGAACAATCTCGTTTTCAGAGGGAACGGATTCAGCTTCTCTATCATCGATTTGAACTTCAGATTCTTCATTAGCAGGTACAGATTCAGGTACTGTACTCTGTGTTGTTCCCCCTGAACTGGTTGCCTGATCTGTTCCAGGAGACAGATTATCAGTCTGTTCTGTCTTTGCATTTGTACCCTCTAAAGTGCCAGCATCTTCTTCTAACTCAGGTGGATCCTTTCGAACCAAACCAATTTCGAAATCATCATCATAGCCATCATTCATCTGCAAAGACTCAAAAGAATTGTTTGTTTCATCAAAAATAACATGAACACTTTCTTCCATACGCATTGTTCTCTTATTATACACTTTATAAGCTTTACTATGAGAGGAGTATCCTATAAAAACTGCTTCATCACTTCGTGGATCAAACTTACCCAACTTGTTTTTCCCATTATTATGAACAAAACACTTACTGCCAAAAAATCTTAAATGGGAAATATTAGGTTTTCGACCTCGAAGTAACTCATACGGCGTTTTCTTTAGAATAGGTCTGATCATAGCTCGGTTGTGAATATAACAAGCTGTGTGAACCGCTTCTGCACAAAAACTCCTAGGCAAGCCACTACAAAGCAACATGGAGCGAGCCATGTCTTCCAATGTTCGGTTCATCCTCTCAACGACACCATTTTGTTGAGGAGTCCTAGGCGCTGAAAAGTTGTGATCAACACCATTTTTCCTGCAAAACTCAATGAACTTGTCATTGTCAAATTCCGTACCATGATCGGTTCGGATTGACACTAAGGATTTATCAAGTTTATTTTGGACCTTTTTCATGTGGCATACAAACTCATCAAAGGTTTCATCTTTAGTACCCAAAAATATAGGCCAGACAAACCTTGAAAAATCATCAACAAGTACAAACACATACCTACTGCCTCCTCTACTTCTTACCTTCATCGGACCACAAAGATCCATATGTATCAGCTCCAACGGACGCGATGTACTTACCATTTTCTTTAGTTTAAACGAACTTCGTACATGTTTACATCGTGCACAAACATCACACAGTCTCTCCTTATCAAATTTGATAGAGGGAAGTCCTTCTACCAACTCAAGTGATCTCAACTTGTTGAGTAGACCTGTGCTTACATGACCAAATCGTTTATGCCAAAGACCTGGATCATCCTGCATAACACTCATACAAGTAATAGAATAATCTGGTAGCGAGCTTAAATTAGTTACATATACGTTATTATGACGTCTACCTACTAGTAAAAGCTCACCATATTTTTCATTCACAACTTTACACACATTAATTAGCATGAAATTCAACCTTGTTGCCTCGGTCACATAATTGAGAAATGCTAAGTAGGTTATGCTTCAACCCTTTTACTAACAACACATTATCGATGGAATGAGTGTGTGACTTACCAATCTTACCTATGGCAATGATTTCGCCTCTTTTATTATCTCCAAAGGTCACACTTCCACCATTGTAGGCCTTGAGTGAGAGAAATTGATGTTTATCTCCCGTCATATGTCTCGAACACCCACTGTCCAGGTACCAGTGGTTGCCTTCTCTCACATAGGCGTCATTGTCTTCATCGTCTGAGATTTCACCAGCTTTAGCCACGAGACCCATGTGAGATTTTCCATGGTACAGATCAGGTATCTGTACATGTTCCTTCTGAAGAGCAGTAAGACAAAGGTTAGCCTCAAGTTCAGGCTCAGATTCAGAATCGCTTTCTGATTCTCCCCAAACAGCAGCTATCATGGCTTTCTTGCATTCCTTCTTTGTCTTCTCATTTTTCCACAGCGGACATTCTTTGATGTGATGATCTGTGCTATTACACTTGTAACAACCAGGGTTAAAAGTCTTTTTAGAAACAAGGTGTTGCTTACCTGTGGACTTTGCTGCCTTCTTATTTCTATTATTCCTCACGAATTTTCTGAACTTCTTTACCAGTATGGCCATCTCTTCGTCATTAGAATCCTCTTTGTCACTAGTTTCAACTTTCAGAGCCAAGCCCTTACCTTTCGAAGACTCCCCTGCCCTTTTATCAAGGGTTATCTCATGAGCCATGAGAGAACCCATTAGTTCATGATAGGACAGTTTTGACAAGTCTTTTGCCTCTTCAATGGCTGTAACTTTTGGTTGCCAGCGATCTGTGAGACTCCTAAGCACTTTCCGAACAAGATCTTCTTCCTCAATATTTCTTCCAAGATTTTTAAGCTCATTTGTGATACTAGTAAATCTCGCCGACATATCATTGATACTCTCATCTTTTTGCATTGAAACATTTCATATTTTTGCATAAGAATATCAATACGAGTACGCTTTACCTGAGACGTACCTTCATATGCAAGTTCCAGGCAATCCCAAATTTCCTTGGCCGTGTTACACGCTGAAATCCGGTTTGTGTCATGTTGTCCAACACCAAACTGAAGCATAGACATGGCCTTGGCATTCTTTTCGGCTTTCGCAAAATCCTCCGAAGTGTAGTCTTCTTCTTTTGTCACGGTGACATTTCCTTGATCATCAGTTGTGCTGATTGAGAGTGGTCCTTCCTTGATATTCCTCCAACACTGAAAATCTATTCCTTTAATATAGGTCATCATTCTAATTTTCCACCAGCCATAATCAGTTCCTTCAAAAATAGGACATTTGTTACCCCATCTATTGTTATCACTTGTAGACATTGTAACTACTCTAGGTAGTTAGCCTTGCAAGAAGCCCTTGCTCTGATACCAATTGTAAAGTCTAACGACAACAATACTCAAGAGGGGGGTGAATTGAGTACTAATTTTTCGACTTTGTGTGATTTGAGAGAACAGTATGGTGTTCTGTACCACAGGCTAGAGATTATAGCTTGTAGTAGTACACAACACCATGAAATAAAGCGGAAGCAAGAATCACACACACAAATATTCAGGTGGTTCGACCTCAACCCAAGGTCTACGTCCACACAACTTCACTAGAAATTCCTCCCTACACTCTCAACCCAAGACAAGTAGAGGAATTGCACAATCAACCCAATTGTGCCAAGTCCGAGTACAACCCCGTACCCCAAATTCTCACTCTAAAAGAGAAAGATTACAACAGTGTATCTCAACAAATGCTTCAATGAAAGCGGATAGAGATAACTTTAACCTAGCAATGAGTAACAGAATGAATCTGATAAGCGCTCGGAGTACTGGACGTTTTTCTCAAAAACAATACTTAAGAATTTTTCTCTTGTAAAAACGTCTGAAAATTCTAGGGTAAAACATCACGTTATAAAGCCTGAAAGTTTTCAATTAAATCTTGACCAAATCAATTTCTTTAATTGTTAACCAAAAATAAAAGATAATTATCTTAATTATAGAAATTGAGAGTCCTAGTCAAAGGAAACTATATAAAGAATTATCTTTTAACAAAACCATCAGCTTATTTTTATCAAGAATCATTTAGAAGAAAATAAGAAATATTGATAAGAATATCTTTTCTTAACCGTAGCAAACGTGATATTTCTTTTGAAAATTCTAGCAAAATTCGTCCAATACCAAAACATAGAACAGACCATAGTTCTGTTCTCTGCTCTGAACTTATCAAGTAGCAAGAACAGTACCCATGTCTGTTCCATGTAATAACACAAGCCCTTCAATACAAACTCACCAAGTTACTCACCGTTACAAAAGACTAGAACAGAAATTCTTCTAACTAGTCTTCTCACGAATGATCAATCTCTTCCTTCATTATCACCTGAAACACAAGCTCACTAAAACCGATCATAAGTGGTTAGGGGATAAACAATCATAGCTCTTGCCATCATCAAAACTTACAAGGAAAGATCAACAATTTTCAAATTAAGGTTTAGCGAAATTTAGGAAACATCAACATCAAACTAGAAGTATGTGCAATTGTGTTTGATACTTTGATATATATTGTAACTTGCTGTACATTGTAAGATATATAAGTGAATACAATTATAAATCAAAATTTCTATCAATTCTCTTCAGTTACATTTTGTCAATCACTTTATCTAACTTTCTTCTAATCTTCACGGATTTAATCTTCAAAGTTTTCAAACAATAACCTATATATACATTTATATCCGTTCTCTTAATGCTAGCCCGAAGATGAGACCCAAATGACCTACGCGAACATCCGATTCGGACTCGAAATAAGTTAATTGAACAACTTGAATGTGACACGCAACCCGAAATGTTCTCATTCGATCCAAAAATGAGTCGAATATAATGTATCCTCAGATCGACCGATAAAATCTATAGAATATTCAATTTTATGGGAATCCTTTCTAATAATTTTGTATTTGAACATTTTGTGGAAATGTGTTAATGAAAAATATATGAATTCTGCTCAATAATAATTTTGGATTGTGAAATTTAAAAGGCGACCATGCAATGCTCATCATCAACAAGCTAGTTCCCACAGCTAGGTGCCAAGGTCGATTGAAATAGCTCCTCGCATGATCGATACCACCCGATCAATCACGTTCCACGTCGTTCCACGATCGATCATAATGATATAACGATATCATATATTATACGTAGTGTCGTACAATATGTTAGGATATATATTTGACTAATCCACTAACGAATCTAAACTTCACTCCACCCCCTTATTAATACCACCACACTAGAACAGTACACTATCACAGCAGATTTAATTTATTCCACTTACTAGTAAGAAAAAATCCACATACACTCTCACATCGATACACACACTTAGATTCGTCAATGGCTCTTTCACCTCAAAATAGCTCAACAGCAAGAAAACAACAACATCCAAACAAACAACGCTTATCGTCATCAACTCCGGTTGACGATGCTGCGATTTCGACACTAGAAACGGAGTCAAAATCACATAGAATTTGGTTTTCTGATGTTGTAGTCGAAAGATCAAAGCGTTTGTTTGCAAAGAGGAAATGGACGTCTAGTGATATTAGGCGATTTGGTATGATGATGGTAATCCATGGGTTGGCTATGTTAGGGCCATTTACTTTCAGTTGGTCCGCATTTTGGGTGGCCTTTGGTTTATTTCAAATTACTGGGCTGTTGGGCATTACACTCTCATTTCATAGGAATTTAGCCCACTCAAGTTTAAGGCTTCCTAAATGGCTTGAGTACTTATTGGCTTATTTTGGCTCTTTGGCCCTTCAGGTTAGTGGGTTAATCTCTTTGCCTTTTTCTACTAATCAAATGCTAAATGTTTTTTATCGGCTTCGAAAGTCACTTCTCCCGCATATTCTAACTAAAGCATTTTCTCTATTCTAACTAAGTCCCTGCTTGATAGGGCTTAATAAAAGTAGTATTCAGATGAGTTTAGAATCATTCAGATCAGAGTCATTTAAATCAGATCAGATCAGATCAGAAAAGTTCAAATTTCTATCAATGTATTTGGTCTATAATTGATACTAATTCATTGAAATTCAATTAAAATTTCGACACATTCAAATCAAATCAGATCAGATCAAAGTCATTCGAATCACATCACATCAGATCAGTTCAGTTCAAAAAGATGAAGTCCTATCAAACGGGGTCTAAGTCGTGTTTGATAAAACATAATGAAGTACTATTTAAATTAGTTCAGATTCATTCAGACCAGATTAGATAAGAGTTATTCAAATCAGATCAGATTGAATCAAAATTGCTCAAATAACGATCAATGAATTTGGCCCATTATTGATACTAATTCGTTGAAATTCAAATAACTTATTAACAAATTTAGATCAGATCAGTTCAGAGTCATTTAAATCAGTTCTGATCGGATCAAGAGCAATCAAATCAAATTAGGTCATATCAAAAATATGCAGTCCTATTAAACATGACCTAAGCAGTTTCAAATAATGGAACGAGTACTGTCAAATTAGCGAACATGAAAAGCTAAATAGTGGGTAACAAGCTTTTTCTGATCATATTAGTTTATCATTCATTACCCTAGAAGAGAAGATAAGCTGTATTCTTCAAAATCATGCTCTACTAGAAGCTTTTAAAGATAATTAGAAGTCAGGGTCGTCCGGCAAATCTAAGGGGCCAGGGGCGAAATTTCATAATAGGGACTAAAAATTGTTAATCATAAAGGCGAACAACGTAAAATAGGTCCTCCAAAAATACGTAGGGCACAACCAAACTTGTCTTTAAACAACAGGAGACCCAGCTAGGTTGGCGCTCTTCTCGCCCCCACCTTTAAAACACGCTTCTGAAAGAAGTTATTATCAAATGGATCATAGTGACGTTTGGTGATCGAGTTGAAGTATGCTCTATTAATATAAACAGTTAGATGTTGTTATTTTTGTATGTACCTAAATATATATTTATCTATTTTTCTAGGGAGATCCGATGACATGGGTGAGCACACATAGAATCCACCATAAATTTTGTGATTCTAAGCAAGATCTACATAGTCCACTTGAAGGATTTTGGCATAGTCACATTAATTGGATATTTGATACCAAATCCATTGCTAAAAAGGTAAGAGTTCCCTTTGTGTTTTTTCTCTACACTTAATTGATATATTCCGTATGTTACAATGTAACGAACCTCCCCTCCATTTGTAATTATCCTTTCAGCGCGGTGAACAAAGCAATGTAGAAGACTTGAAGAAACAGGCATTTTACAAATTCATGAGGCGTACATACTTGCTACACTCCGTTGCTCTTACACTATTTTTGTATGCTTTAGGAGGATTTTCTTACGTTGTGTGGGGGATGGTAAGCACTCATTCTATAGTATTATGTGCCTATTTGGCCAACCTCTTTGCTCAGCTTCTCAACCTCATAATCAAAACTTAGGCCAAACAGGGGGTTTTGGGGGAGCTGTTTTCGTTTCTCTAGAAGCCTAAAACAACTTCTACAAGGCTAGAAACAGAATCCCCAATTTGGGGCTTCTCAAAACAGTTTCTCCTCCTTGTTAAAATAGAAAGAAAATATTCTCTCTCCTCTATCTCACATTAGATCTAAGCCCCAACTCCAAAATTTATCATTTTTTCACGTTTTTATTTGATTATCATGAGAATTTTGAGTTAATTTGATTTGTTCTTTTTTTTTTTTCATGGTTACGTATATGTTTAACCTAGTTTTCAAAGTCTTTTTTTGTCCCTAAGATCAGAATCTTGGTCAAACATAGAGTTTTTTAAAAGTTTAAAACTATTTAATAAAAACTATAACTCAAATATTGACCCTAAAAAACAGAATCACCAAATTGGTGTTTCTGTTTCTTTTTATCTGATCTAAGATTAATAATTTTATGATATATTTTTAATTTGGCAAAAAATAAAAACAGATTCACATAACAAATAATTAAGGGCCTGTTTGGTATCGTTTTCTGTTTTCAGTTTTCTGTTTTTTTGAAAACCAAAGTCCCGTTTTTGAAAACCAGAAAAAGTGGTTTTCAGTTTTCAGTTGTCAGTTTTCATTTTCTATATGACTATTATACAATCAAACAATTTGAAGTTAATTTTGTAACTTATTTAACTAAATTTTTTACGCAAAAAAACCAAAAACTGAAAACGGCAATGATACCGAACAGGCCCAAAGTGTTTGTATAGGTGTTGAACCAAACACTCATTTTTTTTTTTGCAAAACCAGCTTTTATAGAAACCGATAGATTATGAAAAAATAGAAACAAATTTAAGTAAATTAGGCCAAACAGACACTACATTTCGATGCTCATAATTGAAAACTTAACATCCTAATATCTACTATAATATTTTCTGCTGGGAATTTTTCCTTGCAATAAAAAATTATATGAGTGGGTATTCTAAGGTTTATAATCAAGAAAGAGAAGAAGGAGAAGATGGAGGAGGGAGAGAAGAAGAAGATGAATAATAGTGGAGAGAGATAACGAAGTAGCAGCAGCTGAGCAACCCAAAAACAGTAAAAAATTTCATTAGTCAAACCCTTTCCAACAATCAGAAACACTTCTAATTTTAAGTTGCCAAACACTCCTAAAATTTTTCCAGAAACAGTTTCTCTAGAAGTACTTCTAAAGAGCAGAAATTGTTTCAAGAAGTTTGGTCAAATAGGCCTTAAGTCCTACTTTTCGCGACTGGAAATATCTAATTAAATCTAATTGTACTAAGAGAAATACGGTTATGCTAGCCCTACCAATAACTAATGTTAATATGAATTTGAGAGGTCGTTTGAATAACCTCACCAAATTGAGTTTTCATTGAGTTGTTTGGATGACCCTCTTTTGCAAAAGTGGGGGAATTGAAAATTCCATAGGCAGTTCCCATCCAACATAGGAATATAATTACCCAAATCCCCTTGGCCATTCGCAATTCCTATGTTGTAAAGTTAATAATTCTTTTTGCCCTCACATTGAAATTTTCAACTACTCTTATATTTTCCACATCATAAATAAAGGGTAAAATGGTTTTTGAGTAATTGACATAGGAATTGAAGTAGAATAACCAAACAACCAATGAGAAATACTCCCTCCATTCATATCCAATCTTCCGGTTGACTTTTGCACAAAGTTTTAGGAGTGTATTAAAAATTATTAAAAGCAAGTGGGAATGGGGACAATAGCACTTGGAAGCATTTCATTGGTTCAAATGTTACCAAAATAAGAAACAGGAAGATTATATGTGAATTCCCCTAAAAGGAAAGCTGGAAGGTTGGATATGAATGGAGAGAGTATATGCCAAGGAATTCTAACTTCCTATAGGGTAAACAAACACCCCTAGGAAAATTCTCGGGAATTTATCTTAAGAATTTATTTCTTGGGATATTATATGTCCCACGGTGATTTAAGTCCAATATCATTCAAACGAGCACACTGAGACATATATCGTGTTAGTCACTAATAAATCAGTACTTAATTACCTTATTCATTGCCATGGGTTGAGACTTCTAATAATGTTATCTGACATAGTGTAATTAATTACTATAATGACAATGCAGGGTGTAAGGGCTACTTTTCTATTTCATGTTACATTTTTCTTGAACTCAATTTGTCATATATGGGGAAGTCAAGCTTGGAATACCGGGGACTTATCCAAAAATAATTGGTAAGTGTTTCTGTTTCCAAAATCAATTCTTTCAAAGACAAATTCCCATACATATTATTAACTCTTGCAATTCCAAATAAAATGTGGTTACCAGGTTGATGGGGTTATTTGCGGGTGAAGGTTGGCATAACAACCACCACGCATTTGAGTATTCAGCTAGACATGGGCTCGAATGGTGGCAAATCGACACGACTTGGTATATTATCATGCTTCTTGAAGCTCTTGGTTTAGCCAAGGATGTCAAGCTACCTTCCGAGGCCCATAAACGACGTTTGGCATTCAAGAGCGAGAACGAAAAGTGTAACACCGATATTGGAACTAATTAACGGTGTATGTACTTGATAGTATGTTTCATTCTCCCTCCGTTTCTTTTGTTTCTTTACGTTTCGTTTGAATTCCTCTCACATATTCAAATGAAACGTAAAGAAACAAAAGAAACGGAGGGAGTACAAGTTTATTTACGAAGTATTAATTAAGAAATTAATTAATCATTCAAGATTTTGCATTGCTCGCATTTTATAGGCCATTTATAATATTGGACGACACACATTTATGGGTTTAATAAGGGCACCATAATATAAATGAATCGACGATTACTCAAATGAGTTGTGATATATCTACGACTTTTGATGAAGATAAATTTTTATTTAGATGTTACAGTTCTCAGTTTCACTTTTCCATATCTTCAATTTAAAGCAAAGTTACCAATGCAATAGGACAAAGATAAGTATAGCTGCACAGCTCATCAGGAAGATTTGGACATTTCACAAGTACTCCTTTGTCATCTTTTTATTGTTTAATTTTTAGTACAATTATTGATAAAAATGGAAGATGTCATCAGAAAACTTTTTAGTCCTAGAAGCAGAGATTAACTCACGCGTAAATTCAAGAAGCTGAACACTTTTGGAAACTCACATGGTTATTTCCCAGAGTTTATAGAAGAATTATTGATATCAATGATGGTAGAGGTCAATAGATTTCAAGAAGTGATATTGCCTACGATTCAAAGAGATTTTCCTGTTTTATTTTACAGTTTTGAAGAGCCATATTGGGGTCTATTTTTAGACCAAATGAATCGTTAACTTACTGCAAAAAATAGTAAATATTACATTTTGTATTGCAGTTTACCACCTCTACTTGACTTTAAGGCAAACAGACTTTTTCATTTGTTCAAAAATTAATTCCTAACATGACAACTTAAAACTACAAAAAGAGTCAGGATAATCTATTTGAATCGGAGGGAGTACATAGCACGATGCACATGTGCACTTAGAGTTGGACACGTGTCGGGTGGTGTCGGCACGGTGTGCCAGACGGCGAACTTGGCACGACCCGGGCACGGTCCTCTTGTTTGGCGTGCTTGTGTCGTGTTATGCCGAAAATCCAAAGTCTGTACCAGATAGTGGAAAATGGTAGGGTTAAGGTAATATTATTTATAAAAATTCACGTGGTACCCTCGAAATTTAACTGATTACACTTGGTACCCAATTTGGCAAATTTGTGCACATTGAAGTTATTACTTTGTGCACATGGTACCCGAATAGTTATTTTCATTAGATTTTTTCGTTAAGTGATGATGTGTCGTTTAGTTGTTAGGTAATTAGTTAATTAAATTAATATTTTAATAAAAAAATTCAATAAATTTTTAGCAAAATTGATTTTTTATTCCACAATTTCTTTTTCAAATAATTTTTAAAAAACCAATGATTTTTTAGGGATACCATGTGCATCAAGTGGTAACCTGAAGGGTACCAGCCACGCGCACAAATTATGAATATTTTTTAACAAAAGTAATTTTTATATGAAAAAAATAAGTTTTTTTTTGAATTTTTTGATTTTATTAAAATTGAAAATCACCACTAATTGTTAATTAGTTACTTTAATTAACTATTTTTACCTAACAACTAATTAACACATCATCATTTAATTAGAAAAATCTAACGAAAGTTACTATTTGGTACCATGTGCACAAAATGATAACCTTAGGAGTAATATAAGTACAAACTTGCTAAGTTGGGTACCATATGCAATTAACCAAAGTTTAAGAGTATCACATGAATTTTCCGTATTATCACTGCAAATGTCTGTTGTTTGCACGTAGAGTGTTGAACTATTTATTATGTGCTACAAAAATGCTGAAGCAAAGGTGAAAAAGTTTATTTGTATAATGTAGTGGACCATCGCAATGTGAGAAGATGTATCGCTCACTATTTTGATTTATTTACTCTTATGTATATAATTCGGCCAAATGATCAGTTGGTATAAAAAAACACAAACATTTATCAGATTGGTATAAAAAAGAACACTGAAAGACAAATTGATATAAAAAATGTCACGAGAGTCAAATGACCAAACTCAGCAAAGATTGACTCGTGTGATCAGTAAAAGGGCAGAGAACCCTGTTCTGCAGGGCCATAAAATTACTCTGTCACATTGTTAATGGCAATTCAAGCTCAAAAGTTTTGGCATTTTGTCGAGCTTGTACTACTTGATGGATCACAAGTGTTACAGTTTTCTGAAACCTCGCATTTTTGTGTATGATGGTGATTGGTTAGGCGAAACTAAATTACAAACGAGTTTATTAGCTAGAACAAAATCCAGTAGTCCAGTACGATATTACTTTCTCCATGGCATTCAATTATTTACGTTCGTTTTGAATTTGATTCACAAAATCCATGTCCTAAGTAAAGAATGGAATAAAATAGACGGAGTATCAAGGTTTGTTAAACTGCTCTGCGGATGAGATCAACCTCACAAGTGAGTAGCTAGTACCGAAATATATTAATTTCTTATTTACATCAGTATATAGGACAAACTGAATCTAATTACTTCGTATCAACCAAAATGGTTCAAAGACATGATTCAAGAGGACTAGTACTAAACAGTAGACACTAGGCGCACCACATGAATCTTATAGTTCACTCCTTTTCCACCCCTTATTAAAACCACCACACTTCTACGGCATATTTATTCACTTACTAGAAGCAAAAATAATCCACGAACAGTGAAACACACTTTCTTTCAATGGCTCTTTCACCTCCAATAAAGAACTTAACAACAAGAAAACAACATATCCTAAACAAACCAAACTTATCATCATCAACTTCGGTTTACGATGCTACGAATTCGACACCGGAATCAGAATCGAAATCCCATAGAATTTGGTTTTCCGATGTTGTAGTAAAAAGATCAAAGCGTGTATTCGTAAACAGAAAATGGAGTTCAAGTGATATTAAGCGATTAGGTATGATGATCGTGGTCCATGGGTTGGCTATGTTTGGGCCATTTACTTTCAGTTGGCCCGCATTTTGGGTGGCTCTTGCTCTATATTACATGACTGGGCTATTCGGCATTACACTCTCATTTCATAGGAATTTAGCCCACTCAAGCTTAAGGCTTCCTAAATGGCTCGAATATTTATTTGCGTATTTTGGTTCTCTAGCTCTTCAGGTCTGTAGCATCTCTTCGCCTTTTGTGTTAGTCATATAGTACTCCCTCCGTCCCCCTTTAAACTCCCCGTTTTTTTTTTTAGTTTCGTGGATTAAGGTGGTATAAATTGTTTATTATTGTTGGAGATAATGAGTGGTTTATTTATTATTGTTGAAGATAGTGGTTGATTTGTTTATTATTGTTGGAGATAATGAGTGGTTTGTTTATTTTTTTTTGAGATAATGGGTGATTTGTTTATTGTTTTTGGAGATAGTGGAGAGTTGATGTGTGGTGAAAACTTACTCAATTTAGAAAATTTTGAAATGTGGTGTTTAAAGAAAGACACCTCGAAAAGGAAATTGGGGTGTTTAAAGGGGGACGGAGGGAGTATAATCTTAACACGAGTAATTTGTCTTTTTTTCTTTGATTGGTAACGTTCGCTAGATTTGCATTTTTCTCACGTACTCCTTCAGTCTTACTGTAAACTTTCTAAATATTCATTTGAATTTCTCTCACATATTCAATTCAAATGAAGTATAAAGTTCAATTTGGGACAGTAGGAGTATGTAAATTACAAAAATAATGCAAAACTGGGGTATGGGAGAGATTAATTTTTTCCTATGGATTTTTTTGGTTACCTCTGAGGAACTTTTGAATCATATACTTATTTATTTATGCAACTACATTTATTAGGGAGATCCGATTACATGGGTGAGCGCACATAGGGTCCATCATAAGTATTGTGATTCTAAGCAAGATCCTCATAGTCCATTTGAAGGATTTTGGTTCAGCCATATCAATTGGATATTTGATACTAAATATGTGGCTGAAAAGGTAAAATTTTCCTTCGAGTCCTGTGATAAACAACATGGATCGTCTATTCATCTGATACTAATTACTAATATGTAATAATATTATAACATTTTTGCCCGTGTAACTATATTATTTCAGCGCGGTGAACTAGCCATTGCAGAAGACTTGAGGAAACAGACCTTTTACCAGTTAATGAGGAGAACTTACTTGCTTCATTCACTTGCTCTTGCACTACTTTTATATGCTTTAGGAGGATTTTCATACGTTGTGTGGGGGATGGTAAGCAATCATCAACATACTTAAGTCATGAATTTTCGATTCATTCCTACGTAGTCTCTAATCTAAGAATATAATCTGAGCTAAACAAAGTATGGTATACTGATGCTAATAATAACGTTGATGTGCATGCTTTTAATTGAAACATATACGGAGTATAGTTTTAGCCGATGAAGTTAGCGTATTGGTCAATTCATTGTCATGGTTAAAACACACTTCTAATGCTTAATTGGAGACAATTTCATTTTGCCTCTATGCAGGGTGTTAGGACTACCATAGTATTTCACATTACATTTTCCATTAACTCTATTTGTCATGTATGGGGATATCAAGCGTGGAATACTGGTGATTTATCAAAAAATAATTGGTAAGCATTTTGGTATGTATTTTCTATGATGATTTTTTGAATGGCAATAAAGTTCTCGTGTTACTCATTAGCAAATTTGAAAACTGTGGCTTTCTAGGTTGATTGGGCTGGTTACGGGTGAAGCTTGGCATAACAACCACCACGCATTCGAGTATTCAGCTAGACATGGGCTAGAATGGTGGCAGATCGACTTGACTTGGTATGTTATTAGGCTTCTTGAAGCTCTTGGTTTGGCCAAAGATGTCAAGCTACCTTCCGAGGGCCATAAACAACGGTTGGCATTCAAGAGCGAGAAATGATCGATAAGCTGCGCTTGACACTAGCTACCCTTTTTTTAGGGTTATTATGTTAGGGACTTAGCTAGGAGTGTGTGGACTAGATTATAAAAGTTTGTTCGATCTAGCTAGTAGTATTCCATTTAGTAACTAGATGCAAAAGCCGTGTGTTTTACTCGTGTGTGTTGTAATACGGAGTATTATTGTGCTCTTTAAAAATAATTAACTGTTTAATGTATTTCTAATTCGTAGCATAGATGTGTTTTAATTGTGATTTAGATTATGTATAGTAGTCTCAATTGCAAATGTTTTTGATAACTAAGGGCTTGTTCGGTATTACTGCCGTTTTCAGTTTTTGGTTTTTTTTTGCGCAAAATATTTAGTTAAATGAGTTACAAAATTAACTTGAAATTGTTTGTTCGTATAGTAGTCATACAGAAAATGAAAACTGACAACTGAAAACCACTTTTTCTGGTTTTCATTAACGGGACTTTGATTTAAAAAAAAAAACAAAAAACAGAAATCTGAAAACAAAAAACGATAACAAACAGGCCCTAAGCTAGGAGCACAAGAATGCACGGTCAAACAAAAATGTGAAGATTATTACAAGAATCGGGAGCGGAGACTTCTATGAAATAGGGCTCAAACTTGCAATGAGGTGAAAAAGTTTTAAATAAGTCTCAAGGTCGTGGGTTTTGGGTTTCAAAGACCCTTCTTCTAGACTCCATCCGATCCAACTCACCAAATTAGTAGGCCCAAAACAAAACAAAAAAAAAAAAAAAAAAAAAAAAAAACTGAATTTTCTTTTGTTTACTTGACGTACAATTTGTATACTCGTATATTTTAGCAAAATATATGAGTGAGTCTTGGAATACGGTCCATGGTCTGAGTGTGTCTGAAACTGTTGTTAGTCTAAGTGAGTGAAAAACTGATGCGGCAAAATCTGATGTTTAATTGGTCTTTCATTTAATTAATACCTACGCCACTAGTGTCATTTTTTCTCTCCACAAAACAAGGCATGGAAATTTCCTCTATCTGTTCTTTAGCAGCCCCCATACCCTCATCTCTCTCCCTTCCCCTTCCTATCCTGATACCTCCTGTTGCTTCTTATACTATGCTAGTCGATGCGTCCTTTTCTCTTTCTAAAGCTTCGACAGGTCTTGGAGCTTGCCTTTTTGATCTACAAGGGCACTGGTTTGCTACATTAACCAAATATGTTCCCATGCGATTTTACCACGGGTGAAACACCAGCTCTTCAGATGGCTCTTTCATGGAGTATGGGTCTAGATTTGCATAATATCATTTTATTATCGAAGTGTCAGATTGCGGTGAAGGGCGTCACTGATATCTCTTAACCAAGGGACAAATTAACCAATAATGTTTATGCACTTTGACGGGATATGTTGTTCAGCCGTACATATATTTCTATTGATTAAATCTCTGGGAATGAAATCACTTGGCAATTCTCTTACAAAGAAAACAAGGTGTATGATTTCCTTGAATCAAAGCCAATTTCACTCAGCTCTCGACAAAGATTTTCGGCATTTGTTTGATGAAAAATTTTCATTGCCATTTCCAATGGAGCCAAACACTAATTATTCTTTGGTTTTGGGATTTAATAGAATAAAGAAAAATGACTCACAAAACTGTCTGTGCTTCTAATTTTGTGAAATAGCAGTCAGTTGGTGCGATTATCGTAGCAATTTTCATTTTGGGTCATTCGTTCGCAGCCTCTCTATGTTTCAATAGGGGTAAGACTCTTGCATGCATCCAACCCCCACTACAACAAAAATGGTGTTTTTAGGACGCTTTTTTATGGACGCTTCTTTAAAGTGTTAGACGAAAAATAACCGGGCATGGATCCTGGACACTTTTTGGGACGCATTTTTGCGACGTGAATAGTTGTGACAGAAGAAGGCGCCGATAAGTGAATAAAAATAGCGGGGACCAAATTTTCACTTCCGCGCTGAGTCAAAAATGATAATATTAATTTTTTTAAAAAAAAAGTCAGACCACTCTCAAAGTAACTCAATTGATGTTGACATTTAGTGGTTTCAATGCTGTTTTTTAGGGCATATAATTTGAGTTGATTGAAACTGATATAAATTTAGAATTCAGTAAACGAAGATTATTTCTAGTGGCTGTAAAAAAGAAAACATGACAGGTTATAAGCTATGAACAAATATGAACTTGTTGAGGAGATTATTCGCTCACAGGGCCGTTTCTGACATTTTGAAGGCCCTAGTGCGAAGTTGAAAAGTGGAGCCCCATATATATAAAGCGTGTGGAGATATCTTTGGGTAGGAGGGTGTATTAGCATTTGGTAATATATTTAGACCAATTTGCTTTCTTTTTTAACCATTGGAAATATGCTGAATGAAATGTAAAAGTGAAAAGTTAAATTAAGAAAAAAGGCTTAAAAAGTATAAAAATACTGCACTTTGGGGGTTTGAACTTGTGCAACTATACGACTCATCAACATAATCTTGTCTTAAGGCTATGGTTATTTTTGAAGAAATTAAGTTATTAACCTTATAATATTTATTTCCACTTTACTACCTCTCAAAGAGATTAGCCCCTGTAAACGGTGGGCCCTAGGCGGCCGCACCTCCTCGCCGGGGGTCAGGGCCGGCCCTGTTCGCTCACCCTCTA
Source organism: Spergularia marina (assembly GCA_963680865.1). Taxonomy (NCBI): domain Eukaryota; kingdom Viridiplantae; phylum Streptophyta; class Magnoliopsida; order Caryophyllales; family Caryophyllaceae; genus Spergularia; species Spergularia marina. The sequence goes on along the minus strand of OY804551.1, from coordinate 21,834,571 downwards.
AGAAAGAACTAAGGCAGACGCAACTAGGACAAACTAACCTAAATCCGACACTACCTCTGATTTTATCGTCACCCCTGAGATACAGCTCACTCACAAGATCAGATGACAATGCTTCAAGTGTTGGAAACCCTCTAGTGGCCTATGTGAAAAGCTCAAGTTTTGGAAACCTAATATTCCATTAATTGTCATTGCTTTCCTCTCTGGCTCATTGGAAAAAAAAGTTGAATGTAAATGCCAGTAATCATCTAGGGTGTGCCTTTCAGTGGAGTGCAAAGAGCTTTCATCTCACCATTTTTGGTCTGACTTCATGTCCCCCTTATTCGTCTTTATCAGTTGGAATTAAATAAGGTCTAAGTGTTTCTGTAACAAAGATTACACCCTTCTTGTTTTCTTTTTGCTAGATTTTGTTTGCTTAACTTTACAGTTAGGGACTAGTTGCTTCTTATAAGCTTTTTTTAATAGTTGACATACAAGATACTCTTATAAATCTTGATTTTGGTGGTTGCATATATGGGGCTGTTAGAATAGATTTATTAGCTGTAAGCGACACTCCTTGACCCCTAACTACAAGATGCTCATAGGATTCTTATTGTTTACACAAATTTTGAGTGACATGTTATCAAATTAATGCTAAAAACTGTAGCAATTTGTTGATCATTGATTTTGGGTTTGTAATGAGTATATTAGTTTCTTGCTATTTTGTGTTTAAAGAACTGATCCCCTGCGATGTTATTTTTTATTTTTTTTCTATTATATGCTATGCACACAGTACACATGAGCTTAATTGGTATACATGCCATGCAATTATAAACACACACATATGACATGCACATACAATACAAAATTACTTACAAAATTTGCTATATATACTACAGGGGACTGTGACTTTTGAACCTTTTTTGCTTGTTCTTCATCCCTGAAGTCTCAAGTAGAGAGTTAAAAAGAAGTTTTTGAGGATCTCATGTACGAAGGAGAAATTCCGAAGCGGCCAGTGAATTATAGTGCAGTACGTGGTGTAGTCGTGTCTTCCGAACTTATAAATGGTGCGTAAGCAACATTGCTTGCTATTAATTAACTCTCAGGTAAGAGGAATTCTTCCTAAAGTTGCTTTGCTTTATTAGGTCATGCATGGTAAACAGTAGTAGGTGTTGAAGTATAAGACCATTGTGGGTGCTCTAACCATCAGTCTAGACTTTTGGCTCAGTTGGTTATCTAACATGGTATCAGAGCCTCAGCGATCCTGAGGTCTCGAGTTCGAATCCTGGTAGCCCCCTCCTTTGTTGTGTTGGAGCCTTAATAAAAAAGAGCTCAGTTTAAGTGTTGTGTTTGTGGGCCAGTGAATTACCCACGCTTCAAGCCCAAGTGAGCCTTTGCGTGAGGGGGCGTGTTGAAGTATAAGACCATTGTGGGTGCTCTAACCATCAGTCTAGACTTTTGGCTCAGTTGGTTATCTAACAGTAGGCTGCATAGAGGATAGTATTGTGAAGTCTAGTTGGGTGTGAAATGATTTCTAGTGGAATGTGATTGGAAATTGAAGTTAGTTCTTAGAGACTTACATTAGCCTTCTCTTAGCTATGTAGGTGACGCAAGTCTTGATTAGATTCCTCTCTATAAGTGGTAGTTGGATTTACTAGAGAAGTTTTGTTTTATTATGGTCCGAGTAGGAGTGAGATATAAGATCTTCATTGTCGAGTGTACTTAAATATTATTTGTACCCAAACACCATGATTGATCTAAGATCATAATAAACTCAATAGTTATGAATATGCAAGATGGATATGATTATGGCCTTAGTTCTAAGGTTTCAGAAAATGGTTTTCAAAGGATGACTTACAGAGACACCTATCACCGATTGGAAATTTGGAAGACACTAAGGGTCGTCTAAGAACCTCACTCTCATACAGAGACACCTATAGGATTAGAATTTAGTTTTTGGCTCACCACAAATGCACCTTTAAGCTCAGAAGCTTTTTAGTGTTTTCATACATGAGAATCTGTCTTTTAAACTAAAAATGCAACTCTATTAAAAGAGTTTAGACTATGATGCAAGTAGCTAAACTAATACCAAAAAAAAAAAAAAAAAAGAAAAATGCTACTTTGCATGCTAGGGTTTTCTGGGCTGCTACTTGTTGCTCTCTTTTCATGTATTTACTCATCATATTCATATGAGAGGCTGCTATCATTTTAAAAGAATGGATATGGTATTCAAAAACTGATTGTAGCTGTGACTTTTCTTAAAATAGAGCAACTTGGTCTTGGAATTGTAGGTTGCAAGTTAATGATTTCCTATAGCCTTTTCTATACATTTGGGAAGCTGCCTGGTTATCTGATTTAGTTGGAGTAAGACGTGAGAAATTGGTCAACAATAGTTGGTGCAGAACTTGCAAATAGAGCTCCTAACTGGTTATTAAATAAAAACAAACGTCCTTTCACGTCCATCCCTACATCAGCTAACACATTAGGAATTTACCTTCTGTTTAATGATTATATCTCTTTTCCTTGGTTAAGCGTTATTATCAACAACATGAACAAGTAAAGATTATGTGTGAAGGGTAAACCATTGGATTCTGTGTAAGCGTGCGTTAAAAACAGTGAGTGCTAAGCTCTCCTCTGATTTACATTTGAAACTATCCCTTGTCTGGCGCACCAATGTGGTGCTCATTGTCTATGATCTGATTCGATGCATCAGTTTGTTTGTCGCTTTGTTGAGGAAGAGTTTTTGATAATGATAAGTTAGTGGATAATATGACATCTTTTCTTGAAGATGTATAATTTACTGATCATGTTTAATTGTATTTGTAGGTTTTGAATGCTTCAAGTGCTCATTGTGGCAGTGAATCGGCCCGAAAGAATCTTAAGTCATCTTCATCTCCACCTTGATTACAGATTACAGATTAGAGCCATGATTTAGCTGGAATGATGAAGTTATATGTTTATTAATTAACAAGTTATTGTACCTCCTCTATGTTGTGGACGACTAGTAATACTTGCTTAAAATAATTTGATGGGTTTAGCGCACTTTATGTAGTTATGTTTTGGACTCAATGTGTGAATGAATGAAATATTTGTTGTTCGGGTGAATTCGATTTGGGTTACAGCCGCCTTACAATAATATTGATGCACATTGAATGTGTTAATTATTACACATATAGTATCCTAGTGTATTACATCATAAAACATTTCTGAAAATTTGGACGCTTTTTGTAGCTGGAAAGCATTGGGGCTAATTTTTTCAAAAGTTATTTATTGACGCAGAAAAGCGTCGCAAAAAAATGAGGGCGCTTTTTAGTGATTAAAAGCTCTGGAAAATGGGACGTCCAAAAGCGTCCATATGTCATCAAAATGTGACGCAAAAAAGCGTCCGAAAATAGTGACACTGAAATTAAGGGCACTTTTGGAAGCGCGAGATTTCACCAAAAAAGCGCCCTAAAAGCACTGTTTTTGTTGTAGTGCCCCCTTACCCCGACTTATGACGAGAGCCTTTAGGGTATTGGGGTAAAGATGTTGTTGTTGTTGTTTGATGAAAATTTTATATTTATGCCTTGTAAGTATAGGGACTTCCTTGTATTGATATTTTGTCTTTCTTTGAACTTTTTTGTGTTCATGTAAATGTTATAATCTTATTTATCCAACCGTCGAAATTACAAAAAAAAAAAAAAAAAAAAATATGAAGTTGAAAGTGAGTCTGAGGAATGAGGATAACCTTAGGCTTCAAATTAGTTTTCAAGAATACTCATCGAGAGCTCCGGACATAGGAGAGTCCGACCGTCCTTTGCGACATCTCTCAAACGAGGGTGAAGGCCAGGGGATCACGTTTGAGTACAATTTAGGGCGTATGTATGTGTCATCTCCTGTGCCCCCTATACCCGATTTTTAAAGAACCTCGACGCTTTCGTCTGTAAACACACCAATAGTAATGCATGGATATGAGCATGTTTTCTCTAACCATGATTGAAAACAGATAACGATGGAATGGTCAAAAAGACATGAGCATATGATATCAACGATTAATGTAAACAAATACTCCCTCTGTCCACGTTTAAACACCACACTCCTATACGAATATAATAGATTCCTATCATTGTACTATAACATATCCTTCATATTTTAAAAAATATGGCCACTAATCATCGCACTCCTAAACAAATCACACGTGATTACTCATTTAGACAATATTTTGAGCCTTTTTTGGACCAATAAGACCTTCTAGTGAATTAATGACATTGATATATATAAATAGACATAGTGACATACCAAGTCTCAATTGTGTTCCGCAAATTGTCTTTCGTGCCGGAAATAGAACACCGTGTAGCATTTGACGTACGTCATGTGTCGCCAGGCCATATGCAGGGTCGTTCCTGACATTTTGAAGGCCCTAATGCGAAGTTGAAAAGTGGGGCCCCATATATATAAAGTGTATGGAGATATCTTTGGGTAGGAGGGTGTATTAGCATTTGGTAATATATTTAGACCAATTTGCTTTCTTTTTTAACCATTGGAAATATGCTGAATGAAATGTAAAAGTAAAAAGTTAAGTTAAGAAAAAAGGCTTAAAAAGTATAAAAAAACTGCACTCTGGGGGTTTGAACTTGCGCAACTATAAGGCCCATCAACATAATCTTGTCTCAACTAGTAGGCTATGGTTCCATTTTTGATGAAATTAAGTTATTAACCTTATAATATTTATTTCCACTTTACTACCTCTCAAAGAGATTGGGCCCCTGTAAACGGTGGGCCCTAGGCGGCCGCACCTCCTCGCCGGGGGTCAGGGCCGGCCCTGGCCATATGGTTGTTAAGCACGTTGATTGTGAGCCATGACCATGAAATTAAGGACCTAAAAATAATAAAAAAAAACAATGAATTGAAAATGACTAATCAGATGGCTAATTTCAAATCAGAATATGAGAATGCTAACTCAAGATATACAATGTCAATTTGAAATATTCCCAGAAAAATGAGATTGATAGGGTTGAGAAGAGAAAAACGGGTGGATCTATATTTTGTTAATATATATAATTATACATTAAATCTTTCTCTAAACGAAAATAGGACCGAAGATCTACATCGAAAGCTTGGTCTCATACTGCTAAAGAAAACAGAGTTTTCAATTAGCCCTGGTGTCTATCGTACGTGGGTTGACACTCAACGCCGTACCTATACTACAAAATCAAAGACTCGACGAACTGCACATGCGATGCTTTGGGAAGGAAGAAATATAATAAATGCCCATATGTGATGCTTGAGAAAGAAGAGATATAGTAAATGGCCACATGGTGATGACCCAAAACTAACACTTAAGATCATGTAGTTGCTCATTAATCATAAACTCAATGTTAATTAATAACTTTCCAAAATCAATGCGGAGAGTATGAATTAAGTCAATTGTACGTGAGTGCTACCTATAGTGTAGATTTGGAATGCAAATAATAACTCCCGTTCTCATCATACTCTTCCGTCATCTCCTTTTAACAACATATATTTATCCTTCCTAGTGAAGTTTGTAGACTCGAAACCCAATGTGGTTGCCACTAGCCTTTGGACACAATTCGCTACATCATACGGGCTTTTACCACCCGAGCAAGTATCTGTAACAGGTAACTGATCCAAAAATGTCACCTCATAGAAACATATAGGGTTCATCATAAAGAAAATTGGGTCGAACCCCTTCCACCCTCGAGCCGTAGTAGGATAGAAAAGTGTGGGTTTGTAGGTTATAGCCACCGGCTTTATTCGATCAGTTAGCTCAGCGAATAAAGCACTAAACCTTAATAGAAACGGTTCACGGCAAGTAGTTCCCTCGGGGTAAATGATCAAGTCGCCTTTTCCCAACTGTTGCTCTATTATTTCTGCGTCTGCAAGACGATTCCGTGTTAGACGGATAGTCGGAATGGGGGCAAATATTTCGGAAATACGTGAGAGTGAGTAGCAAAGTCCTGGAATCTTCCAACGTAGAACCATGCACAAGACGACTGCGTCCAAGAAGGTGCGATGGTTACTTACGAACAACACGCCACCTGGAGAATCGACTGATGGGATCACTCTTTTAGGGAGGTCTCCGTTCACACTAATTGACATGCCGTATAGTAAATTCTCGTTGGGTACGACGCATAGTGGTAAAACGAGATTAATCGCCAACCGTATCAACCCCAAAATCACACCTAAAGGGATCCACAGGAGGATTAGGAGGGCAGTCACGGGTTTCGGAAACTTAACAAGACGGCCGTCGTGGAATACCACCGGAAGCGGGTGTCGTTGGTCATCTGTCAGCTGTGTTGTGACAAATGGTGGATGACTTTGTTCCTGTAATGTAAAACATAAAAATCGACACTGTTGAATAAACTAGCATCTAAAATATAATAAAAAAATTCACATAGTTTTAATCAACCAAGCCTTACCTCGCAAAGGACAATGAAAGAGCTGGACTTTCCTAGGCCTAAACGAGGCTTTTTCTCGGCAAAAACCTTGTCCACCGACCTTGAACCGGGGACAACATCCCGAAAAAAACCGGTTGCACGCCCGAACCGGTTCAAAATGAGTTCACTACCAATAACATGGTGAGCTCCCAAATGTTCTTTGGCGAACCACTCCACCAAAACCGTAGGGCTCTTACTCACCACAACTTTCTCACCATATTCCGTAAACACCCTCCATGCATTTATATCAATGTGATCCATGTAAAATTTCGGCAATACGGCCCGACCCACATATTCGATATCTGATAAACGGACACCTACGACCGCAATGAAGACGGCCAGCTTCAACCCGACGTTTTCTAGACCTAATAGGCCGAGGAAACGGACAACCGGCCATGCCAGGAGAAGCAAGGCAAACCGGATTGGACCCGAGGCCTCGAACGCAACCAGCATCAAATACGGAAAAGGGTCTGGATCCTTGAGTAAGGCCCCTTCTAGCTCTCCCACTACTAATGACTGATCAGTTGGATACTTAGCATCCATTTTTGTGGTTTTCAGGAGTAGTATTCTTTGCACTTTCCTTCCGGAATAATGTATATATTGTGTCTATCGTAAGAATAATTTATGTAGTAGTAATATCCACTTATTAAACCAAGCTATTCTTTAAATTTTTATGAAGCTTTGACTTTAGAGTACCTTCAAGGAACTTCCAAATGGTACGTACCATCATAATTTAATTTGGAAATGGAACCACCCAAATGTTGACTGGTTTATTAGGTATGTCTCATCCTTAAAATTGTCCTTGATTGTAACGACTTCGGCTAACAGAAAAGAGAATGGTGGGTGAAACCCAACTTCAACTTCAACTTCCAACTCAATTCATTTTTTTTTTTTTTTTTGTTTGAAAAGGCCGGTCGAAATATATCGAATCTCGGCACGGTTTTCTATAGAACAGCTCCATATACTAACATTTGAACAGAGCTGGTAAAATGTCGTGTTCGTGTCCGTGTCAAAGATAAATGGGTTATAAAACCGTTGACACTAACCCGACCCGATTATTAAACGTGTCGATAACCCTTGACAGTAACCCGACCTATTTATTAAACGCGTAACACGTTAACAACCCGCCTAACCCGTTTAAAAGAAAAGTTCACAAAAATTACCTTTTATTAAAGAAAAATGGTAGAATTAAGGTTATTGTGCCTATGTAACTCATCATTAATAATAAAGACGGGTTTATAAAAGAGTAATTTCCACAATTATATTATTTGAGTTTCGATTTGGGCTCTATACAGCTTAAAAACTCAATGAGGTCATACGAATTGACAAGACTAGCATATCAAATAGTAAAATTCGTGTTTGTTTCGTGTAGGAAATTTCAACACTAACCCAACCCATTTAGGTAATCGTGTTAGACGTGTTGACCCGTTTAATTAAACGGGTTGGAAACTCTCAACACTAATCCGCTATTTTCGTGTGCGGTTCGTGTCGTGTTGTCGTGTCGTGTTAGCTTTTGCCAGCTATACATTTGAAGTTAATTAATGTTGCCAATCAAGATGTCAAATATGTGTTGAGAATATGCTACAAAAATTATTGTTTGGGTCAAATTAAATTCAAGTAATTAAAAGTTTGTGGTTAAGTTCCTTGTTACTTGCTTAGTGGAAAAATTAGTATTGCGTGCGTATAGTAGTGCGTGGTACCATGCATGTTTGTAGCATTTGCTTGGTATGTTAAACGCCTATTTAAAGACCTTGAGTTTATGTGATTAGTTGATGAGCAAGTTTAGAGTAATAAAACTTCTCATGGGTTGTTTATTACTCTCCCTCTACATTTTGAACAATTCACCATATAATAGCGAACCTTACACAGAAGAAAAAGAAGAAGAATCTATCATCGTCGGTGTAGCAATTACTTGATGATTAGATACGACGCTACTATTAATATTACAACGACGTCTGTTCCTGTGAACTTCAGCAATCTTAATCATGGCAAAGAAGATTAGCCGGTACGCTAACACCATGCCTAGCAAGATAAGAAGATTTACCCACTTAGAGTAATTTACTTGTACTTGTAAAACATCCCTCAAGATTTCTTCTCCGGTAAAATTCCTTTGAACCACAGCTTGATTATTACTTGTAATAGTTAATCCTTGAAACTCATTTTTGTATAACGCTTGAGTCGCGTACATCCCGTACAAAATGTAGGACATTGGATATCTCCATACTATCTTAGGCAGCTTGTTAGGAAGTCGAAAAAACCCACTTGTGAGCATCACTATGCCTTGGATTCCAGCTCCTAATGAAATACCCATCAGAAAATCCGGCACCACGCTCGCAATCATCATCATCAAGCTCTCTACCAGCGTCATCCCTACAAACATAACCAACGCGAAGTAGAGGAAATTGTCGAATCCCTTTTGAAGGCCGGATATGTAAAAAGCGAGCGCGCCAGGAACGATTGAAATGATCATCAAGTACGGAATTGATGATATTGTGTTGCTAATTACAAATGCACCCACACCGTAGTGTCCGTTTAGTCTTTCTCTTCCAAATATCTGATCCATTTTTTCAAGTTTCGCAATTATTCAATTTGCAAGACAATAACGAATTGAGAATTTGGGAAGAGTAATATAGAAGCAGGACGCACCTTCATATCCTCGACAAATGATGGGAACCCGCCGATTGCCATAAACGTCACAAATCCGCTGACGAAGGCGAGAAATGACGTCCTAGCCTATGCACATGTTCAAATGTACAAGAGCTCAGGGTACAAGTTTTCGCTCGTATACTCTTATAAACAAGAGGCCTTCGAAATTATTTATGTATATAGTAATGAGATTACTTACCTGAATGCTATCATATGAGTTATCGATAGAGTGAAAAATGGTCCCTAGGCATGAACAAACTACAACGTATATGACAAGTCGAAGCTTGTAATAGCCTGGATCCCGATACATATTTACAAATGACCTTTCAGTCAGGACAAGTGACTGAGTCACGAACTTTGCCGGGCTTCGTGTCTCTAGCCTTGCCCCTTCCTACAAATGGAGATACAAATAAGGTTTGGAGAAAGGGATATAAATAGCGTTATATAATAAGCTCTGGTTGTCTGATATGTAATACGGTTACCCAACTATATATACAGAGTATATTAATTTGCCTTATACTCTGTAAAACACTAAAACTCTTTAAAAATTGTTATGTTATCTAACGTCTATTAGCGGGGCCAAAAAAACAAAAAATACAATTCCAAAAGCAGTTTCAAAGTGAGATCTTTATAATCGAGGGTAGTAATATGATGGCACTAAGTTAGGGGAGTGTAGAAATAATTAATTTGTCTATTGTACACATGGTACTAAAATGAAGTTAGTTAAAATTAAAAGACGTAAAATTAATTAGCAATGAAAAGTATTAATTAATCTCTGCTTGAGTGCCTGGTATGAGAGTAAAGAGGGGGGGAGGGGGGATTAGGAGGTAAAAGTTTCATATATGCATTGGTGGGGGCAATGATGAATTGAGGCCTTATTTTTTTGGGTGTTGCTATTTGACGCCCGAATTTGGTGGGCCTATTTGCCGCCCAAAAATGTGATGTACCGACATTGCCCCTTTTATTAAAATCTTCAGATTTTGTTACCCTTTGTGCCCCTTACCTGTTTCTTGCCCCTTTGTTGTTTCTTCATGAAGGCTTCACACATACTTTAATTACTTTACTTATGATAATTATTACTTATTATCATCTTCATTTATTTCCTTACTTTCTATCATCTTCATCATCGTTATTTTTTTGAAGTTCATCTGGATTTATTCCATTTTGATTTTATTTCAGCTTGATTTTAATTGATAAAAATCAATTAAAGGGTACACAAAGGATGAAAATACTAGTATTAGATGATAGATGGGTAGTAGAAGATGCTTAAAGTGGAGGGTGCTTGATCTGAGTCGATCGGGAGGGGTCGGTGGAGTCGATTTGTTCATGGCGGCCGTGGTTTGGACTCTTGTATGAGCACGTCTTCTTCTGGCAAATCGTAAGAGAAGCATGCGGGGAAGGAGTGAAAGTTTGAAAAATTGTGGGCTTGAAAAACGATATCGGAGACATCTGATAAAAGTGTTTTGGTTATGGAGGAAAGTTTAGAGAAGGAGAGAGAGGGAGACAGTGAAGAAGGGAAGAAGGGAGGAAAGGAGGAAGGGAGAGGGCGAAAAAGGTAAACCAAGAAAAATCAGAAAAGACAAACAAGGGTAAAATGAGCGTTCCATATTACGGGCGGCAAATAGGCCCACCATTTCGGGCGTCAACTAGCAATCCAGATTTTTTTCTCTTAATTCAAGCATGTGAAATGGTCCTGAATTATTTTTTTTTGATTTTTTTTTTTGATTCATTGTTGGCCGTTTAGGTAAGTCCTAAGTAGTAAAATTAGATTATACTAGTAAAATTATTTTTTTCATAGTAAAATTATACGAAAAATATTTCTTAGGGTTAACAATATAAAGTATTAAACCCGTTAAACCTCCATCATCAGTCATAGAATAACGCAAACACCATGAAAATTAGTGCAGATCACCCGTCCTATTTTCCTATCCCACTCCGTGTACCCCACCAATCACATGATATCATTTCATAAATATTTCCAAAACAATATAATCTTTAAAAATAAAATAATGAAATGCTAAAATATGATTGGTGGGGTACATGCAATGAGATAGAAAGATGGGACATGTGATCCGTACTGCATGAAAACGCCCAAAGATGGAAACATTGGCCACTAAAAAAACAAAATTGAGTACTCGATATTAAAGATGTCTTACATGCTCGCGTAAAGCTGAAACTTGGGCTTGGACATTTGTGTACTCGTCGGACGACTTGTATGAGTTGACTAGAAGATTGATTGCATTTTCAGTGCTACTCTGCCCTTCATCTCCCTGTTCCATGCATGTATCGTTGGACTTGATCTTTTGTTAAAACATACAGTACTTAAATTACAACCGCAAATTAGGAATTGTTCATCCATTTACATTTATGTTGTTTTAATATATCACGAATTTTCCATTCATAAATCAAATTTACACAAGTACACAATCAACAAAATTTTCTACAGGTGGTAAGTTACGACACTTACCGACTCAAAATCGTTATTGATGGTCCGGAGGAAGTGATCTGATGGGTTTCTCATACTTGGACATGGAAAACCGTTCAATGTGAAAAACTGCAAATGATCACACATATAAATATTATTAGGATATTGATAGAGGTGTACAGTGTAGTCACTAGATTGTGTCTACTATCAGCAATAATGTTAGTACACTATTAAAATTTTACAACTCACACAAATAATTTTACTACTAACATACACAATTAATTTTACTACCTGAATTCTCATTACAAATTCATTTTACCACTCCAAATTAATTTTACCACTCCAAATTTAATTTTATTACTACTAACTCAATTATACATTGTAGACAAATTAACTGTGTCTACAATAATGTAGACCTCTACCAATTTGCATATTAATAACATGTTTAATATATTGACGACATTTAAAATTATTGTATAGTCTTAACATTAATATTTACCACGTACCACAACATTACTGACATACAGACTCAATTTTACTTATCTAATTATTTTGGTACCATAGACTCAATGAAATTTATACGAAACTGAGTATTATACATGAATCTAGTAGCTTAATTACCATATTTGCAGCAGACGTAGGACCAAAATAAACAAGCTTTCCGTAAGAGAGAAGGCAAAGGTGTTGAAAAAGCTCAAAAACTTCACTGCTGGGCTGATGAATGGAAGCAACAACCGTGGTTTGTTCCTGACGAGCAACCTTGCAAATATAGCTCATGACATGATAAGATGCCGCACTGTCAAGTCCACTGGTAGGCTCATCAAGAAACAGCAGCCGCGGCCGCGTTAACATCTCCATGCAAATACTAACTCTCCTCCTTTGCCCGCCACTGATACCGTTTGTCGTTCGGCCTCCAATTGTCGTGTCGATAGCGTCTTGTAGACCCATCATCTTTATAGCCGTTTCAGCTCTTGCTAACTTCTCTGGTTTCAGCATTGATGCTGGAAGTTGAAGTAAGGCAGAGTAACATACTGCTTCCCTTACGGTTAGTGTTGTCATTAAGATGTCATCTTGTGTCACATAGGCCTATTTCAATTGTATGGACAAACAAATCATCGTCAACATATATGTATTAAAAGTTTAAAACTAACTCACTAAAACTCTCTTATATTCAAATAAAGTATTATTATGCTTACACGAAATTCAACTAGTTCAACGACCTTAACTATAATCGCAAGAATGCAGTTACAACCATCAAACTCAATCCTTCACCTTCACGCACTATATAGTCAAATTTTCTACAAATATTTTCGTAATGGATTTTAGTAGTCCTACAACTAATTTTGCTGTAGAGAAGTTCGACTCTTAGAGCCTTTTTGACCAAGCTTCTCTAACAGTTTCTGGGGTATAGAGATAGAAACTGGGCAAAACAGGGTAAATAAGGGGAAGTATTTCTACTTCTCAGGGAGCTCAAAACAGCTCCTAGACTGTCCGGAAACAGAAGCCTGAAATTGGGGCTTCTCCAAATTATTTCTCGCAGAGCTCTTCTTCATAGGTTGTCCTTATATTTTTCTTTTTCTCTCTCTTCCACATTAGTTCCACACTCCCATTGCCATCTTCCTCATGCCTTATCCATTCACTCATCATTAATTTCATGGAATCAACTTCATATCTTCATTGTAGTTTCACCTCCATCTTTGATTTTTCAGAATTTCTTCTCTTGATTTTGTTTTCATTTGCAAAGTTTTTAGGATTCTCCCATAAAATCTATTATACTCCATATTACTTGCTTCCTACCTCAAAAACGTTTTTTTTTTTCATGGGGTTATGATTAATTGATAGCCATTCTTGTTCCTAAGATGAAATTTTTATTCAAAGTTTATTGATTGAATCTTGTGGAAAGAAGAAATGTTTCAGAAAAAGTAGTAGAAATAAGGAATTGGCCAAACAATCATAAATAAATCTCATAGATGAGAAGCACTTCTTGAATCAAGTATCCAAACACCCCCAAAATTTCTGCAGGAGGAGTTTCTCCAGAAGTGCTTTTGAGAAGTAGAAGTTGTATTTGAGAAGATTGGCCAAACATGCCCTAGTACTCTATCACTTTGTGATCAAATTTTATTTATTTTATTTTTTTTTTCTGTTTTTAAAGGCACAAATGGAGGTTCGAATCTATCAATGGACATTGATACCGGTATTTTTAATAAGTAATCGCCGCCATTCAGGTAAATCTCAAAAAAAAAAAAAAATGCTATTTTTTTTTGGTAATTAACCCAAATGTTGTTTTTAATTACCTCCCCAAACAAAATTTCCAGAACGACAACGTTATATATAGCAGAGACTTTTTTTTTTTTTTTAGACGGTTTGAATTGAAACTTGGAATAGCAGACACTACAATAGTATCTAGACGCCTTCTTTTTACATGTTTAAACAAACTTTAAGCCTGTAATTAACGTGCTATATATACAAGATAAGATTGGATATATAATTTACATACGAACCGAGGTCCCAAAAGCAAGAACTTGTTTGCGGCCATTGATCAAAATTTCTCCACTTTGCTTCATGTTCGAAAGTAACCTCCCTGCAGAAAAAGATGATTATTTTGCAAGTTAAACCCCAAAAATACAACATAATGTTTTGACGAGAGCTACCTATGAAATTAATGATGATGTTCATCACCTGCCAAAGCATCCAAGAGAGTTGTCTTGCCGCTACCGGACGGTCCCATGATAGCCAGCACCTTTCCCGGCTCCGCATATCCGGTCACCCCTTCCAAAATCGTCTTGGGTTCCGATTTTCCGACACCGCCACTACTACCATGAGCAGTGACATACAAGTCCTGCCATGCCAAAAATGCACCCTCAAATTGGGAGCCTGATCTAATCTGCACGTCACCTTGGCCTGGCTCTACACCTATTCTTTGAGACCCCATTATTAATTGTATTCTTTTGGAAGCGAATGTTGTGTTCATTTACTTCATTTTATTCATATATAGTCATAAAGATATACAGTTGAACACGATCGACGATTAGCTGGATCTTGCAAATTATTATGAGTTAGATTTAAAATTCGGGATTGCAAACACTGATAAATCAATTATTTGTTTAGATTTGATTTATTAACTGACGAGGTCTTCGTTCATGAGACGTGAGCCGGCAGTTATTGCGGAGCACAGACGTACGACAGCTCAATTTCAATGACTATATATTATGCACAACTTGTAGGCTGAAGTAGTATTGTGACTGATAATAAACTTGTTGACGAAGATTCCTAATGATTTGTTTCGATAAAATATCTATAGTGCGAATTCGTCGAATCGTATTATTATTTTAAAATTAACTTTTTCGTAAGAAAATTATAACAATTTTGCAATAGCTACCAAAGCATGGTAGCCATTACAATAAAGCTCAATCCGACCATTCATTTTACAAAATAAAATCTTAGCCCTTAAAATCTTGACTATGAAAAAAGAAATTAAAAATTATTAATTAATCAAAGTAAATTCATCCCATTTACTGCGTACATCATTCTTCCTCCTCTCGCTTCTCCCTTTTCCCTCTCCCCCACCCTTCCACCACCACACCACCACCGCCGCCCCAAACACCCAATTCAACCACTACACCGGCGAGAACCACCATCCGGTCGGCGTATCATCGGCGATCCAGACTCGATAACACCGACCACTATCGCGGTGTCCTTCCATCTCCACGGCCCTTCTCTCTCGTCTCGAATCTCCTATTTACTACATGCTCCACCTCTAATCTCGTCCCCCCAGCCCACGAAGACCACCTCCCGAGTCCCCACCCCTTCTTCGACCCCCTATTAGCCTCAAGTGGTGCCAACCCCTCGGGCCTCTCCCGATCACGCCACAGCCAAGAAATTGGAAAAAAAAAAATGAGAAAATGGAGGAGGAGAGAAGGGCGTGGTGTCATAAGGGGTGAGAGCCGTGGTGGTTGGTGATCGGCGGTCCTAGGGGCTATGTTGGGTGACGGTGAATTGCTGGTTGGGTTGGGGGCGGTGGTTACTGGGGTGGTTGAGGGGGGAAGGGGTATGTGATTTTATTTAATTAGTTTTTTTTTATATTAAAATCTTAATTTATTAATTTAAAATTAATTATAATGATCAAATTATTACAATGGCTACCATATCTTGGTAGCCATTGTAGAATCACTCAGAAAATTAGTGGAGTTTCGAAATTCATAGACGCATACTAATATACTCCACATGCGAATTTGAGGCCGGGTTTGTAAGCGTGTATTATTTTACAAAATAAATTTAGCGAATTATACATAACAGATTAAGAATCTAATTAACATCATCGGTGACGAACTTAGTGTAGTAGATAAGCTACTATATTGCCACAACGACGCTTGAATTGGCCAATTTCAGTAATCCTGATCATGCAAAAGAAGATAATCCGGTAAACCACCACCATGGCTAACAAAATGAGAAGATCAACCCACTTAGAATAGTTTAACTGTACTTGAAAACCATCCCTCAAGGTTTTTTCACCAGTGGAATTCATTTGGAACCCCTCTAAAAAGTTGCCTTTGAAATATAGTCCTTGAAACTCATTTTTGTATAACTGTACACAATGTAGTACAAGGGATATCTCGATAAAACCTTAGGCAGTTGGCTTGGTGGTCGAAGGACGCCGGAGTGTAACATCACTATGGCTTGGATTCCAGCACCAATTGTGATACCCATGAGAAAATCCGGCACCACGCTCGCAACCATCATCATTAGGCTCTCCACTACTGTCATTCCGGTGAAGAGAACTGGTCCAAAGTAGACAAACTTATCAAATTCCCTTTGAAGGCCGGATAAGTAATAACCAAACGCCCTGTTAGAAACCAACTAAGCCAAAAGTGTAGACTAATGGTTAGAGCACGTACAATGGTCTTATAGTTCAACACGCCCTGGGAACAAAGGAAATTATGAACAAGTAGGGCATGGAAGACAATGTGTTGCTAATCACGTATGCACTCACACCGTAGTGTCCGTTTAATTTTTCTCTTTATCTGTTCAATAATGTACATTATATTTTACAAATTTTATACATGTGGATGATCAAATTAAACGCGAGACGACAGCACTCCTGAAAATATTATTTGGTAAATGATTTTGTAACAATACGTACCTTCATATCCTCGACAAATGAAGGGAATCCTCCAATTGCCATGAACGTAACAAAGCCGGCGATGAAGGAAAGACATGCTGCCCTAGCCTATATATCGACATTTTAAACATACTATTAATGTACATGACACCTTTATAATTATCGATGAATTGACTGAAGTGGATGAGCAACGTCCGAAAGAACGTACAATGTGGGTGTTAATGTAGTGTATTATTTGTAGTATCAATTTCCTAAAGAAATTATCGTCATTTTACGTCGTCTAAACAAAAGTTATCGTCAATGATAATCAACGTCTTGATCAAGTATCCTCAAATATCTCTCTTATTACTTTCCCAGTAGACAATTGATTACATTATCACTAACTTGTCATATACGGGGTATAAAACATTTATAAGTGGATATTCGATCTAGATTTTATAAAGCATTTATTACTATTGCTCTATTACCATACATATTCATACAAGCAATTAATGAACTAACTTTGCCGTCAATTTTAT
This sequence comes from Spergularia marina, assembly GCA_963680865.1. Taxonomy (NCBI): domain Eukaryota; kingdom Viridiplantae; phylum Streptophyta; class Magnoliopsida; order Caryophyllales; family Caryophyllaceae; genus Spergularia; species Spergularia marina. The sequence continues at coordinate 21,817,450 of OY804551.1, read as the reverse complement.
CTCACGGTATCTCATGTGCACAGTGCACTTCTAATGTGTGTGAAATTTAAGAGGGGAGGAAAAATATGAGAGTAAACCATGGAGAAGTCTACACTCATAAAACTTGCTCATAAACCTTCTCAATTAACTCATTAGAATAAGTCCCTTAAATAAGGAGTTTAACGTATAATTAAACTCCTAAAATAAAGCAACTACTCAACAGAGTCAACACAACTCCCACATAATACATCAACAACTAACAACAAATAACTACCCACTAACTTAATCTCTAATTATTAGGAAATTCATAAACTTTGACTAATTAATATTTTTGGATCATAATTCAACAATGTGCACTCCTTCACAGTTGAGTAATGTTGACGTTAGGATATCCTAGGTGGCCTGGTCGAACCAGGTTGGATCGAGTTCGAAACCATAATTCTTAAAATAAAATAAACAAATGAAGGTTGAATTGAAACTTTAGACGTATTAAATAGGATTATCTCCCAAAATGACCATTTTGGCAAAACTATTTACCAAAATGGCCATTTTCTAAAACTATTGCCCAAAGTAGCCATTTTTTTTAGTAAAAACTGCCAATTAAACAATAACTTAGGGCCCGTTCGGTATCATTGCCGTTTTCAGTTTTTGGTTTTTTTGCATAAAAAATTTAGTTAAATAAGTTACGAAATTAACTTCAAATTGTTTGGTTGTATAATAGTCATATTGAAAATGAAAACTGACATCTGAAAGCTGAAAACCACTTTTTCTGGTTTTAAAAAACGGGACTTTGGTTTTCAAAAAAACAGAAAACTGAAAACCGAAAATGATACCAAACAGGCCCTTAATTAGTGAACCAAACCAAAAAAAAAAAAACAATGTAATTAGTGAACCAACTGAAGCGGTTCTAAACCAGAAAAAAAAATGAAGATTAAAAAAAATAAAAAAAAGAGAGGGAGTACTAGATAGATATTTTGGCGACATTTTATTTGTACAATTTTTAGTTTTACTCTAGTATCCTTTTGTGTAGTGTGTGTAATCAAGACACACAAATATTTGATGAAAATTTATTTTTGTATGAATGTTAGTCATAAAGTCTTTTACATATGACTTTTTCTATACATGTTGTGTCAAAAATCTAATGCACCGTGCGAAGGAGACAAATGATGTGCGAACAACAATAAATTCGTTGGCAATATTTTATTAAGTTTGTAGAAGGGAACTAACAAAATTCCATGAAAAAAAATGAATTAACAAAAAATCTAAATAAATGATAAAAGAAAAAAACCAAACCGGTTCACTATAACTGAAAAAAACCGAACTGGTTCACTAATTAGAGTGAAAAAAAAAACCAATTTTCTTGAATTGTCATTAGAAAATGGCTACTTTGGGCAAAAAATTTAGAAAATAGCCGTTTTGGTAAATAGTTTTAACAAAATAATCATTTTGGTAAATAACCCTATTAAATATCTGTTTTAGATAAGCTTCTTAATCTTGCGAGTTCTTGATGAACCAACGATTATATATGGCGGTGGAGTCTAAACAAAGTATACACGTGTGTGTAACGAGCTAATGAGCTCATTTCAGCTCAATTATTGCAAAGATAAACATGTTTTGAAGACTCACTCTGCGTACAAGTTACGTTGCTACGTATTCTAGCACAGTTAACTAACCCCGGCCAACTTCAGTTGTAAGAAGCAAAAAAGGTATCCCATTCACAATTATATTGTTGACATTGTTAATTATTATTACTATTTACAGTTGTATAACTTTTATTGACAATAATGATGGCATCAGTGGTGGCGGAGTTAGAAGGGACACTTCTAAAAGACCCGGACCCGTTTGCGTACTTCATGCTTATTGCATTCGAGGCATAGGGTACGATCCGGTTCACCATAATCTTATTTTTTCTGGCCCGTCATCCGATTGCTGGACCTGTTGGGTCGACAAAATGCCGGGCTGAGATTTACCATATTCGTGTCGGTAGCCGGGCTCCGAATATCCGACATTGAATATGTTGGTCGGGCTATATTGCCCAAGCAGTGGCGGACCCAGGATTTGGGGAGTGGGGGTGCACACAACCGGTAGCCAAGCGTGTTTTAGAGTTTTAAAATCGTGGTAGTAAAAATTAACGACAATTTTTTTTTCTAGATAGGGCATTCGCAAAATTTTAGTTACGAATTGACAAAAACACTCATAACATTCATCAACATCTTATTTGATGGATTACAAAATTAAAAGACACAACATCAACAATATCCAAGCCTTATTCCCAAAATAATTTGGGGTCGGCTAACATGTAAAGAAGAAGGAAAAAAATACAAACAACTACTAAAACCTTGACCCAAATTTAAATTAAATAATGAATTCATTATGTTTATTATAAATAGCATCTAGCTCAGTTGGTTTTTTAGATGATTTGCTTACCGAGGGTTTACTGTTCGAATTCCAACAAGACCTAACTTAATTTCAATGGAAAAAAAAGGAGTAAGAAAACCAACAAATTTGTTGGTGGGAGGATTCGAACTTGCCTCATTGCCCTAAACCAAACCTATCTAACCACTATTCCAACATATCACAGATGCATAAAAGAAGACTAATTAAATATACATATACACATTTTTTGAGATTAATGGGGGTGCACTTGTCCCCCTGGGTCCGCCCCTGTGCCCAAGTTCTACATGGGCGATCTAGATATGAGTGCATGGAGGGTGTTTAGTCGATATGGTAAAAAAGTTGTTGTGACTAAAACCCCAAGGCTCATGGTAGAGAGGTTTGTTAAGAACCATTTGAGGGCTGATCATGTTATTAGAACCGAGCTGGCCGTGAACCGGTTCGGGTACGCCACATACAGGTTTGGTCAAGGACGTTGGCTCGTTACCGGGTCAGGTTTTTAAGTTGGTTGGTGATTATGATGACCAACCTAGTTTTGTATTTGGAAGATCCACTTATATTGACCCTACTCCTCTCATGTCACAATGCAACATGCAAAGACTACTATTAGGTGAGTTCTAATTCGATCCTTTAATTTCGTCTTTTTATTTTTTCGTTTCTTAGACTAGCCAGCCGGTGCACCCGAGACACTCCATTGATCGACTTTGTATTTATTCATCATTGTAGCAGGCCACGAGCGCAAATCGATGCCATCAACCACAGAAACGGTGTCGTTGGATGAAGAGAATAATCCTGTTCCAGTAATATTTCATGACGGTCGACTAGCTAGAAAACCAAAACCATGCACGGCCCTTCTTATATTACTATGGTTTCCAATCGGCGTGATTATGACGCTATTTCGCATGGTACTCATTTTCACAATACCTATGTGTGTCATCCCCTTTGACCTCTTATTTCTCGGCATCTATGCCAAGGTGAAGGGAAATGTGCCACCCCGTTCCTCTGGCGGTGGCGACGGGGTCCTCTTCGTTTGTAACCACCGCACGTCGGTGGAACCAACAATTATACCTAACGTTATCGGGAGGAAGATTCCAGCGGTAACAAAAGGATTATCTCGAGTTACCGAGTTGCTGTCCCCGATTCCACTAATTGGACTAACCCGAATCCGCCACGTGGACGCGATTACAATTAAGAGAGAGTTAGAGAATGGAGACTTGATAATTTGTCCAGAGGCAGTTGTTTGTCGAGAGCCCTTTCTTATAAGGTTTAGCAGCTTGTTTGCCGAGCTTACTGACAACATCGTACCGGTGGCCATAAATCATAACCCTTTGCTTTTTCACGCTGCAAGAGTTCGAGGATCCAGGGCTCTTTGTTTGTTTTTCTACTTTATGAACGCTGTAATCATCTACGAAGTGACTTTCTTAAACAAGATTGAAGCTGACGCAACGTGCTTGGCCGACGGTCGGAAAATGTCATCACATCAAGTGGCCAATTATATTCAGGCTCTAATTGCTTCCACATTGGGCTTCACATCTACGACTTTGACAAGAAAGGATATGCATGAAATCTGTGATTGATGAATTATTTCGTAGCCAGGGGCATCTAATTTTGTATAGTCGTCCCTGTGTTTATTTTCCATAGAAGTTACTAGTATTTATTAACGTTTTCTTTGTTGCTCCCAGCCTCCCACCGTTCTTTTCATTTGGTAGCGTTCCGTTGAAATATTTTACCAATATAAAACACACATTATCATAATTGAAAAAAAAAAAAAAAACAAAGAGAGTTTGTTTTATCAAAAATAATATATACTAGTTTAAAGCCTACAGTTAAATTTAAAATGTTATATAGTATATACGCACCATCAATTACCAAAATCATAATGGTATAACTAAATAATGTTTAATTTAAGGTGACAAAGAACACCTATATATATGAGTAAATTCGGTGACAAAGGGCACCTATACATGAAGAAAAAGAAGTACAAGAAGAAGAAAGGGATGACAAGGGCATCACCTACAAACGAATTGAAGAAAAGAAACGAGGTGACAAGGGCACCCAACGAAAACGAAGAAATTTGAGTTAAGAAATGTGCGGTGACATGGGCACCAGCAAATTCGAAGACAAAGAATGTTCAAGATTTTTTAGATTAGGGGGAGTGTTGGAATAATTTAGAAAAATCTAGATCAATGTTAAATGTTTAAGAATGTTCTAGTATTGTCTAGCTAATACTTACCCCTAAGAATGTCAAGTAGAAACTAGGAAGTTTGGGAATGTCGGCTTAGGACTAGAGAGAATTTCAACATCCGAATTTCACGTCTTACATGTTGAAAACTATAGATTTACATTTTGTAATGCTTATTAATTTCATATATTTCCGCATTAATAATTCTTACAATCTAATTTATCTTATTATTTGTTGATTACTTATATCCAATGACGTTCTGATGATATTCAGATGGTTAAAGTACGTCAACGATCATGGGGACATGTTAGTGCCTAAGTCACATACAACAACATTTACTAAAAACTATACTAGAAGTTAACAACCATTTTGAGAATTCAAGTGATAACTAAGAACGAAAATACTAGGAGTCTATATGCAGACAAGTGAGAAAAATGTCTATACCTTATTTGTAGTAAAAATACTTAAAGGTGCAGTAAAATTTGTTATATAATTTGGCAAATGATAGATTATAAGGAAAGATAGACGATTAAGAGTCCTCGATTATGGAATTAAATCACTTCATTTCTTACTATTGATAGATCTGTAACAATGTTGATTTTACTACCAATGTCATAGATTTACAGCAAATACGTTATATTTACTACACAACCATATTTTTTTACTGCATGCTATCTTTAATTTACCACACTTGATTAAGGTCTAATTCATACACGTACGTACACTTAAAATATGACACAATACATCTAACAACAATCAACTTACATAGGCATAGAGCCAAATAACGTCAAATCAACAAACATAACAAAATAATGAGATTACGTTTGAAGCAACAAGTGTAGACAAATAATAAAACGAACTACTCTTGATCTTTAGCAACATGAACGGGAAATGAATGGATTTCATCCATCCATGGATTCTGCTCATAGGCGGGGTTAATTGTCCTTAAAGCTTTCCAAACTGCACTATTACACTTAAAACCAGACCCGAATGATAGCTGCCATACTCTGTCACCCTTCTTCACCCTCCCTTTGGCCTCAGAATACGCAAGTTCATACCATATGGAACTGCTAGACGTATTCCCAAAGCGGTAGAGTGTCATTCTCGAAGGCTCCATTAGCCAATCTGTAAGCACCAGATTCGTCTGCACCCCTTCTAGAACAGCTTTACCGCCGGCATGAATGCAGAAATGCTCAAATGCTAATTTGAAATCCGGAATGAATCGCTTTATCTTCCTATTCTTAAAAAGCTTCTTGGCCATCAGAGTAACCCCAAAGCGGAATTGCTGTGAAAATGGAAGCACAAGTGGGCCAAGGGCGACTACATTAGCCTTGAGAGCGTCCCCTGCAACAATCATCAATCTTTTAGATAACGCAATCCCGACTTTCCCTACGGAATCCTCCCTTTGCTCGATACAATGGAAGGACTCATCATCGGCGCCTTTGTGAGTCCTGACAGTGTGGAGCAATTGGTACTTGGAATGCCGTTTATCAGACCTCTTATTCGAGAGTAACATCGTTGCAACTCCTAAGCGAAACAAACAATTCGCAACCAACATATTCTTCTCATTTCCAGTGTACGAGTTTAATGTCCCACTCTCCACACTCACGACCAAGGCGTACGAGTTCCTGTGGACTTGTAGCAGATTTTTTGCAAGGTCGATCGATATGATTCCGGCACTGCAACCCATTCCGGCAAGATTATAAGTCATAATGTTGCTGCGTAGCTTGTAACGATTTACGACCATCGAGGATAAGGATGGAGTTGGACTGAACAAACTGCAGTTCAATACGAGTATTCCGATGTCCTTGGGATTCAGATTCGTCTTAGCGAAGAGGCCGTCGAGAGCTCCAAACATTAGAGTCTCAACTTCCTCTCTAGCATCGGCTAAGCGAGGATCAAAGGGAAGACGAAAGAATGCTTTGGGGACGTATGTTTCCTCACCAATACCTGATTTTTCGACAACCTTTTCCAAGAATTCCATGCTTTCCTGTGTAAAAAAACCAGTAGCAGGGGCGCGTTCCATGAAAAGTTTCCTTGACGCTTTACATTCATTTTCAGGCTTGTAGCACGAATAATCGACTAGATAAACTGGCCGCGGTTGTCTTAAGAAATAAATAATGGCAAGCGTAAGGAGCAAGCCGAAGCTAGTGATGACACTCCAGTGAAGTTGATCGAAACGATTGTACAAATCTTCGATTGAGAGATTGGAAACGACAGCCATGAGAATGGGAGAGAGTGTTCTGGACATCATTGTGGAATCTCTCAACCTCAATTACCTGATCAAACCATTTTTAATATATACTCGTATGTACACAATAAACAATAAAGTCATACTCAAATTCGTGTGCACAGAGTACGCAAATGAAATTCTCATTCGTCCTTGGGAGGGTGTAATATATTCTAGCTAGTTTCTCTTTCGTCGTGTAACAGAAAAAAAAAATGTACACAAGTGAAAGTCTAGCATTTCTTAACACACTTGAAAAATATAAATTTGTTAGCCACAGTAGGCCATGTGCAATTCAACTTATTCAACCGTATTTTCAAATCAGATCAGATTTATTCAGATTAAATCAATTCAGATCAGTTTTTATTCAAATCGAATCAAATCAGATCAGAATTATCCAAATAACAATCAATGAATCTAGTCTATTTCTAAATATTAATTCGTCTAATTGCAGTTAATTTATCAATTAATTCACTTCAAATCAAATCAAATCAAATCAAGTTTTTTCAAATCAAATCAGATCAGTTCAAATCAAATCAAATCAGAAAAATGCAGTCCAATCACACAGGACCGTAGTACCGCCCTAGCGCAAAGAGATGAGAAAATAGATGAAAACCCACCATTTCTTCTCTGGTCTAGTATAGTAAAATTAATATCGGCACTAAACAGTTTATTGCGTCTACGTATTAGACCTCTACAGTAAACATCAGTATGTACGAGGAAGAACATTCTTGACAGACTTTCATAATTTAATTATATATATTACAAATTTTCGATACAATAGAATTTTATTAATTCTTACCGAATTTATCACCATTGACTCGACATTTCTAATAGACAATTTATATTTATCTAGACATTAAAACATTGACAGAATTTTGTTCGATTTTGGATGACTTGAGATATTACGTATAATCAAGATATGATATATATGTTGAATGGCTACCCAACTATAATAGTTAGACGATTTAAAATATTACGTACTAGTGGTAATAGTACGTCGTAGTAGTATGATTGGGTCTAAAGATTTATTATTTGAAATACTCAACGTTAAGTATAGTACCTGATTGTACGTTAAGCCTGAAACGTCGTGGAATTGGCTCGAATACGTCGTAATGGCAAGGAATTGATTCCTTAATCGAACTAATTTCAAGTTCAAATATAAAGAATTAAAGATAGTAGAGACAGAGGAAAACAACCGATATTTTTGTGGTTTTATCCGACTCAAATCTTTAACTTGAGTGGATGCTCAAAAGTATAGACCTAAAGCATATATGAGAGATCAGATTGGATGAGCAAAGCATTGCATTATGAATTGATGATCATGAACATTGAACAGTTTATATAACATTCGAGCAAATCACTAAGCCACTTGACGAAGACGTAAAAATAACGATTAATTCTTCGAAGTGACTGAAGCCAGTGAGATGGAGAGGAGAGTGACAGTTTCATACATGTGCGGATTTAAGCATCATCATGATGAAGGTTTTATTACCACCACATTATCACTTCATATTTACATCTTCTATCTGTTCATGTGTGGTTTACCCTTTCGCAATTTTTAATCATTTACCGGTGACCAAATTTTTTAAGATCAGGCCTGCGGAATTTAGCCCACGCATTGCTCAAACCGCTAGACAAAATGTATATATATACTCATATATATTAGATACTCCCTTTAATTTGTATGTATCTATCAATTATCATATATCCACGTTTAAATATGTGAGAAGAATTTCAAACGAAAATGAATAAAAAAAACCGTCAAGTATCAAGTTATTCGTAATGAGACAAATTAATTATGTCTACAATGCAAACATACCTCTAGCAATTTGCATTCGTAATTATATGGACCTAATGGCGTTAAGACGTTGATTATCGGTTTTGCAGGAACTAACACTGCGAGCACGCAGGTTGAGTCTACACAAAGCATACTCATGTGCATTCAACTAGCTCATGATGGAGCGCGGCTCATTCTAGCTCAATATTGATCATAAACAAAACACTTCAGTTTTGACTTACACTGACTTCGTTATTGAATAAATATATATGGAAGTTACGTTGCTAAGACCATGGGAGCAGGATCGAGTCTACACAAAGCATACTCATGTGCATTCATTTAACTAGCACAAAATATATTTTACAAATCACGTAGCTAATTAAGACAATTGATTGGTGCCAGCTTTCCTATCGATTTGTATTTTGTACAATCCGATTTACAGTACGCATGCACAGCACAACCCATTCTCATCGATTCTTAACGTGCTTGATAATTACAGTAGCCCAATTCTTCTTGGTTATAACTTGTGTCAATGAATTTTGACTTGGATCATGTGTATGTGCGTGGCTGTACGTTATTGTTTTTGGCAGTACGTAAAAAATTACATTTAATATCGGGTTCAAAATCAACAAGACACCGGTGGGACTGTCGGTGTCTTAGGTTAAGACACCGGCACCTAAGACACTGGATATGTTAATTAAACCCGGTGTTAATTGTTAACATATGACACTGGTTCTACTAAAAACCGGTGGAATATGTGTCACATAAGACACCGGTTATTCGGCCAACTGGTGTCTTATGTTACCATCTTTAAAATAATTAAAAAGAAAATCTGGGTTTCTCAGCTTCAATTTAATGGCGTCTATGGTGTTATCCATCATCATCCACGCGCACCTCTCCTTCCAAATCTTCTCCCTCCGCCTTGTTCTTCTACATCTCACCTTGCTATCAATTTCTCTATCATCTACTAGATAGATATGAAATTTAACAACAGAAACACAATTAAATAATCATCATGAAATGATGAAAATCATTATACATCTAAATCGTGAAAAAGGAATAAAAAAAATCATATATACAAGAAACTTAACCCTAAAAAATCTCTAAATCTCAACCAAAAAAACCCCCAAAATTTCAACAAGGCAACATGAAAAACATTTAGCCACGAAAAACAACACTTACCTAAAACATCAACTAGTTGGCGAAATCGACAAATACGAAATGAATGATCTCCGTCCTTCAATCATCATTATTAGGGAAAAATCTTGAATTTTGATGTCGTTATTCGCTTATAACAGCATAATCTCGTCACCAAAATCAAGAGTAGCCCTATCGTTATATAGTAGATCTGGATTTTATTAGAAAGATAAAAAACAAAGAAAATTGAATGGGTACTTTGATTTGATTTCGAAAGTAGAAGAGTTTGAACAACTGCTAACGTACAGTTGAACAAAAAATATAACCTTGGTTATTTTTGTATAATTGTTTGTGTTTAATTTGTTGTGCTTTTTATTTTGGTTTTTGCCATTTTGGATTCAATTTTGGAAGTTGACAGTTGTTGGGTTGATTATTTAGAAGGAAAATGAGGAGAATTATGTGAGAGTTAGAGGGGAGAGAGGAATGAGAGAGATCAGAATGGAGGTGGATGGCGAAGAATCCAAAGGGACGGGATAAGAAAATGCTTTTTTTTTTTTTTTTTTTTTTTTTGTAACATAAAACACCGATTTTTCAAATAACCGGTGTCATATATTGGAATTAAGATTTTCTTGTTTATTTGGGAACACGTATGTCTCCGATTATTTGAAAACCCGGTGTCTTATGTTGTTTTCAACACCGGTTCACTCGTAGCCGTTATCTTATGTTTTTATAACACCGGTTAATACCTTTTCGGTGTTATATATTCCGGTATCTTATCCAATTTTTGGCGTAGTATGGTTTATATATATTAGGCTCTTGGAGTGACAACGACTCACATGTGAGTTGTGGAAAATATCTCACTGGAGACTAGTTCCGTGGTAGGTTATCTAATCTAATATTATACTATATATTTAAATCTGAAACCAACATTTATCACTTATTAATTGGATACTCCCTCCATAAATAAATATATGATATTTTCGAATTTCGAGGTGAGTATTTGACTTGGGATTTTAATTTAGAGAGAAATAAATGCTTACCGAAAAATTATGAAACATATACCGTTGGATTCGTACGTAATGAAAGATCCTTTCAGCCAAGTATAGTTTCATAATTTTTACTAATATATCTTATGAGATATCAATGGATATAATAGGGACGCCTCGAAATGTGAGAAAGTCATATGTAATTTTATGGACTAAGTAAATATAACATTACAATAGTATTAAATACAATTATTGGTTAGAAACTTAGAATATGTTAACAAATTATCATAGATTTATTAACTAATTTATGGATAACACTAATTATGGTAATTTAGTTCTAAATATGAGATCTAAGAGATAATACTATGGTGGTTAGCTAATTTATGCTAATAAATTTAAATAATATGATATAACGGTGACGAGATAGTAGATAGAAAATGAAATAGTATAAGAAACGACGGGGTAGTGAAATGAAAATGAAATAGTATAATGGGTGACGTAAAAGTGAAAAGGTAATCATAATATGATGAGTGAGTACAAACATATTATAATATAATATGATGGATAACAAAAGTTGAAAGAAAAAAAGGTATACTATCGTTCATAATAATATTAGAACAAAAATAAATCTTACATTTTTCATAAAACGAGTATAAATATTATAAATAGATAGTTCGGGCGTGGCACGAGCATGCAAACTACTTCCTCCTATTGCCAACTTGTTTTAGGTTGGAAACTCCCTAGGTTTGTGAGATATATAGTCTTATAGAAGAGGCTGATATTGGCTCATGATAAATTTAACATGGTACCAAATCCCAAGATTGGCCTTGGGTTGATCTGATCGATGCATTATTGGGGGCCGATTGATTTGATATTGGGAATTGACCCCATGTAGGGGATTGTCGAACATACTCCAAGTTGAAGTTTTGGTGACTATCAAATTGCGACTTTACCACGGGTAGGGGTTCTACATATTGAAGGGTTAACATGCGAGAGGGGTGTTGGAGTGAGAACATGTGAGCTATAATAAAGAAATATATATCTGACATTGAAGAGATAGAAGACGAGAGACTAGTTTATGAGAGTGATGGATTGCTCCTTCTATTGGCAATTGATTTCAGGTTGGAACTCCGTTGTGCTTGTGAACTAGTGTTTCTACGATGGGGCCGATAATGACCCCAATGGTACCCCTGGGCTACCTTCCTTTTGGTACCCCCGTCTCTTTTCTGTGCTAAAAGATCAGGCCCAACTTTATAATATCAAGCAAATAAAAATAAAATAAAAAATGAAACTCAAAACTTTCTCCTTAACTTCACCCTCTCCCACCCACCCCATCCACCTATCACCACCACATTTCCGCCATAAGCAGGCCCTCGCCACCTGTTTCATCTCAAGGGACAAAAGTGACGACTAGCTAGGCTCCAATGTTTATGCCCCCCAATAAGCATAGATGGTCGTAGGTGTGAGAGTAACTAAGAGGAAAGAGAGAGAAAAGGGAAGATGAGGTGGCGGGGGGCTGTAATACCCCGGATTTCAGAGGAGATCCCTGCAAGATTAAGAGCTCATATGAGGTGCTTAAAAGGAATGATAGTGCTACTCATACCAACAAAGTCGACTTTCCTTTTAGGAAGCCCATGTGATAAGAACTCCAAAGTTAAGCGTGCTTGACTGGGAGTAATTTCAGGATGGGTGACCTCCTGGGAAGTTTCCCAGGGTGCGCACGAGTGAGGTCAAAGTGCACCGGAAGGACCCGTGTTGGTCTGTGAGGTAAGCCCACAGCCTGGCAAGCTGCCATAGGTGACTACTCTCGGCTCAGGCGATGAGACGGGGTGTTACAAATGGTATCAGAGCAACCCTGCGACTGCGTGTTGATCTTGTGGTCAGGAGAGCCCAGGTCAGCAGCCTAGCGGGGGAAAGATCCTGGAGCTAGACTATGGTTGGCTACCAGACGCAACGAGGACGTTGCTTTCTTAAGAGGGGGTGAATGTAATACCCCGGATTTCAGAGGAGATCCCTGAAAGATTAAGGGCTCATATGAGGTGCTTAAAAGAAATGGTAGTGCTACTCATACCAACAAAGTCGACTTTCCTTTTAGGAAGCCCATGTGATAAGAACTCCAAAGTTAAGCGTGCTTGACTGGGAGTAATTTCAGGATGGGTGACCTCCTGGGAAGTTTCCCTGGATGCGCACGAGTGAGGTCAAAGTGCACCGGAAGGACCCGTGTTGGTCTGTGAGGTAAGCCCACAGCCTGGCAAGCTGCCATAGGTGACTACTCTCGGCTCAGGCGATGAGCCGGGGTGTTACAGGGGCATAGTGGTGGAGGATGGGATTAAATCGCCTACTTGCCGGCGGAGGCAGCAATGATGGTGGTGTGTCCGGGGGAGATGAACGTCGCTGGGAATGGGGTATGTCGGAGATGGGGAAGCGAACGTAAATGAGAAGAAAAAATAGGATCATTTCATAACAAAATCAGAACATTTCATGACAAAAACTCAAAAACATATCCGTATCAAAAATTATTCATTTCAAGACAAAACGCATGTATTACAAAACAAAAATCATTCATTTCAAAACATACTTGATGCTCCATTCATTCCAAAACACTAATAATCATTCATTTCATTACTATAACCATTCATTTCAAAACAAAAAACATTCATTTCAGAACAAAAAACATTCATTCTAGAACAAAAATCATCCATTACAAAACAGTAACCATTCATTTCAGAACGATCCAAAACAAAAATAATTCATTTCAGAACAAAAACCATTCATTGCAAGACTAAAATCATTCATTTCAGGGAAAAAAGCACTCATTCCAAAACAAATTACGGATAAAAAAAGACTTGAAGAACATAATACTAACATTTTGTTTCATGTTCTATAATGACCCGTTTATGTTCGATAATTATTCAATAATATTTTGTAATGATCATTTTATGTTCAGTAATAATCTATTTTTGTTCTATAATTTTGTTTTGCAATGAACTGTCTTTTTTTTTTATTATCTGTTTTTGTTATCTCTTGAAATGATTGATTTATGTCCCATAATGATCTATTTAAGTTTTGGAATAATCTGCTTTTATTGTGCTATAATGAAATTTTGTTTTTTAATGACTTTTGTTTTGTTTTATAATGATCCGTTTTTGTTCTATAGTGATTTATTTTTATTTTGTAATGGTTTATTTTTGTTTTATAATCGCCTATAAATCTTTCACTTTCTATTATGAGGTGTTCATTTTTAAATTTCATACTTAAAATCTTTCTGTATTTGTACATGTAAAGACCAAAGTACTCTTGTTGTATTAATTTGTTTATTGTAAAGTAAGTAGTACATACCTCTATGTTGTAAATTTACACAAAGTGAACCCTAAAACTCATTCTTTATTCTATTTTTCTTAAAATTAAAATTGTGTTGCACGCGAACCTATGCGTTTTGTAGGCGAACTGAGGGAGTATGAACTATATTAGACAATCATTTCAAAATTCCAAGTGATAAAGCAAGGCCAGGCCTAATAATGCAAGTAACGATATGACAATTCAACGTACATACATAAGCCATAGAGCCAAATAATAATCAACAAACATAACAAAGTATCGTCCATGCACCCTCAAATAAAGAGGATTTAATTTGGAACATCGTTGTTGAAGTAGCAATGACAAGGTAAGTCAGTAGACTAATAAAACCAACGACTACGAGATAGCAACATGAACTGGAAATGAATGGATTTCATCCATCCACACATTCTGCTCGTGGGCTGGATTAATTGTCCTAAGAGCTCTCCAAACTCCACTGTTGCACTTGAAACCCGCTCCGAATGATAACTGCCATACTTTGTCGCCTCTTTTAACCCTCCCTTTCGCCTCAGAATACGCAAGTTCGTACCATATCGAACTGCTAGACGTATTCCCAAAGCGGTAAAGTGTCATTCTCGAAGGCTCCATAAGCCAATCTGTAAGCAGAAGATTCATCTGCACGCCATCCAGAACAGCTCTCCCACCAGCATGAATGCAGATATGCTCAACTGCCGATTTGAAATCAAAAACAAATCGCTTTATCTTCCTATTCTTAAACAACTTCTTCGCCATCTTAGTAACACCAAAACCAAATTTTTGTGTGAATGGAAGCACGAGAGGACCAAGCGTGACTATGTTTTCCTTGAGAGCGTGCCCTGCAACAATTGTCAATCTTTTAGATAACGCAATCCCGACTTTCCCTACGGAATCTTCCCTTTCCTCGATACAATGGAAGGACTCATCGTCGGCACCTTTGTGAGTCCTAATTGTGTGAAGTAATTGATACTTGGAATGCCGTTTATCAGACCTCTTATTCGAGAGTAGAATTGCTGAACTTCCTACACGAAACAGACAATTCGAAACCAACATACACTTGTCGTTGCCAGTGTACGAGTTCAATGTTCCGCTCTCCACAGTAACGACCAAGGCGTACGAGTTCTTGTGGACTTGTAGAAGATTTTTAGCGAGATCGATCGATATGATTCCCGCACTACAACCCATTCCACCAAGATTATAACTCATAATGTTGCTGCGCAGCTTGTAACGATTTACTACCATCGCGGATAAAGATGGAGTCGGACTGAACATACCGCAGTTTACTATTAGTATGCCAATATCCCTGGGCTTGAAATTCGTCTTAGTGAAGAGGTCGTCGAGAGCTCCAAACATTAGAGTCTCGACTTCCTCTCTCGCATCGGCCAAGTGAGGATCAAAGGGAATACGAAAGAATGCTTTGGGTGCGTATGTTTCATCACCAATTCCTGATTTTTCGAACACCCTTTCTTGGAAATCGAGGCTTTCTTGTGTAAAGAAACCTGATTTAGGGCCGTGTTCAAGGACAAATTCCCTTGTAGTTTTGTACTCATCTCCAGGCTTGTAGCATGAAAAATCGACTAGATAAATTGGTCGCGGTTGTCTTAGGAAATAAACAATTGCAAGCGTAAGGAGCAAGGCGAAGCTGGTGATGACACTCCAACGAAGATGATCGATACGGCTGTATAAATTTTCAATTGAGAATTCGGAGATGACAGCCATGAGAAGGGAAGAGAGTATTGTGTAGACCATGGTGTGAAAATCACACAACCTCACAATTTTGAAGCTTTCAAGACAAACCACATCGTCCTGCTTAATACAATACAAAGACCACGTAATTAGAAGCACTACAAAATGAAGTTGTGTCGTCCCGCTAAATCGATTTCCATTTCAAACTATACAATGACGACTAAGTTAGCTTTATGGATTAGGAATAATAGCAAAATTATAGGTGGACACGCGACATAGAAGATGAGAAGTAGATAAATTAGATCGGAGGATCATGGAGTATATGTGATATTAGTATTAGTATTCAGAAAAACATTAACAATTCACCTACATTTGCAAGCGTAAGAAAACTCGTAATACTTAATTACTTACACTAAGATTTCATTTATAGATTTTAAACAATTATATATAACAAACTATGTTAAATTATATTATTTAAAAGGTACAAATATATATCCAATTAAAAAGGATAGCGAAATTCAACAAAAGGTGCAATGGCAGTACATGCATACTCCTAAGAATTTGCCTAGATCAAGAGTAGTATGTAGAATTTAAGAGGGGAGAAATAATATGAGAGTAAATCATGGAGAAGTTTACTGTAAAACTTGCTCATAAACTTTCTCATTCATCTCAAATAATTAAGTTTCCTTAAATAGGGAGTACAACAAACTAAACTCTCCTAAAACTAAGCAACTACTCACAAACACACGTATGACTGGAAAATCCCACTAAACCACTACACTAACCATTATCCTAATTCCATGAAACCACTAACTGATTATTAGCTAAGAATTAGGAATTATTTTTGGATCAATAATCCAACATAGTATACCTGAATTAACCTTGTCAAGCATGGATTGATGTCGAACTGGCTTTTAACTCATGCCGTGAATACTCCCAGATTTCGAATTTGAGAGAATAATTGAAAATATAGTACGATTTATATGTTAAATCATTTAAACAGGAAAACTTTGTATCTTATATATAATTCTTTTTCGGGTCATTAGTAGTATTAGAGAGGTGAAATTTGGAGACAAAAGCCATCAGTAGTATTATGGATTGACAATGACAATGAACAGTATATATAACATTCGTGCAAATCACTCAGCTATATGGAAAAGACGTAAAAATGACGATATATCTGCTTCTTCAAAGTAATTATTGAAGCTTCATGGGGTGGAGAGTGATCGAGTCAAGTATATATGTGCAGACTTAATTACTCAACATGGTCAAGTTTTAATTTCTACCACCTGATACTCCCTTTATATTCACATCTTCTACCTGTCCATGCATGTGTGAGTTTATACTTGTGCATTTGTAATTAATGACGTAAAAAATTGCAAGTAATAATCAAAATTTGCGGTCGAGATGAAAACTTATATATATGTTGATGACAAGTTTATGATTATAGATGTATCGATTCTCCGTTTCAGCTTGAGCAAATTCCGTCAGATTATTGGAACTACATGCCTACATTAAGTCAGATGTTTTGGCTAAGAAAGCTCGCTGCAACCTTCCAGTCTTGCACTTTCGTCATAGTTGTGTTTACCCGTCTAGCTGGATGATGATCTTCGGCATTTCTTTGATGAAAACATTATTTTTATGATAGTGGTGCTCAACAAAGAAAGATAAAAAGACTGTTTGAGCAGCATGCAGGTCGAGTCTACACTAAGCATACTCATGTGCATTCAACTAGCTTAATTATGAGCTCTCATTCTAGCTTAACAAAAAAAAAAAAAAAAAATCGTTTTGACTCTGAACTCTCTCATTATTGAAGACTTGTATCTACAAGCAAGTTGCATAGCTGAGCCTGAATGTATTGGCTGTGCTAGCTTGCCAACGAAGTCACGTGAGTTCTTAACGTGTTTAATTTGGCATAGTTTTTAGTATACCTGGATCGGATCAATTAAAAACAGGGGAAATTTATTT
The DNA here is from genome assembly GCA_963680865.1 of Spergularia marina. Classification (NCBI taxonomy): domain Eukaryota; kingdom Viridiplantae; phylum Streptophyta; class Magnoliopsida; order Caryophyllales; family Caryophyllaceae; genus Spergularia; species Spergularia marina. The sequence continues at coordinate 21,799,778 of OY804551.1, read as the reverse complement.
ATGACATCACATTATTCGGTATTCGCACAAATAAGAAAAATATCAATCATCACCTGGTGATACACTACTGTCGGTGTAACAGCAAGAATAACGATGAGTCTTTGTAAACCATTTTTCGCGAGGCTTTTTAGTTATTGGCGGAACTTCATTTAATTTAACCTCGAATTCTTGTCATTTGATTACGAAAGATGTGAGGTAAAAAGTTAATCGAATATTTGGAAGTTGAAAAATAACACTTATGTTTGGAAGGAATGAAGTACAATACCATACTACGGAACCGAGTAATAATCTTAATCTTAATCTTAATCTTATCTTAATCTTAATCTTAATCTAATTATAAACGAAGTTTTTTTCGGAGGCATTGAAGAGGTCTAGAGCGCTTCGAATTTTCTTAGAGCTTCCGGTGAATAAGGAATTAATTTTTGTTATAGAATTGTTGTTATACCATATGTGAGTTTATGGTAATCATGTACAAAATTCATATATTATTATGGAGATGTAGTATACCATACATAAAACTTATGGTAATTATAAAAATAAGCTTATGGTAATCATGAAAATACGACATTTTCATAATCATGAAATTATTTTATATGCTATGGTAAGATTATATTCCATAAGTCAAAAGTCTAATATGACATTTTCTACATTTTGGTACATATAAGCAACAAATGATGACCTTTAGATTTGAAATACTAATACTAATAACTATAAGTCACCTTACTATAATGAGTATCAATTTAACTTATTCAAATAAATTTCGCAATACTAACAATTATAAGTCAACTCTATTGAAGAGGTCTAAAGCCCCCCGAATTTTCATAAAGTTTCTGTTGAATAAAGAATTAATTAAGTGTTATGAAAACGTTACCATATGTAAGTTTATTGTAATCATATAAAAAATTCATTTATTACTTATGAATATACAATTACCATGTGTAAGTTTATGGTAATTTTGAAAAGATGAATCAATATAAAAGTTTTCTTTTATGAGTTATATATATAGTAAGATAATATACCATAAGTCAAACTTACATTTGAATACGTGAGAAAAAGTCTGACATGACATTTTCTACATTTTGGTAAATAAAAGAACCAAATGTTTGTTTTTTTAATGATAAAAAAGTTCGCATTTATGATAGTAATACTAATAACGATAAGTCACTCATTAAAAAAGAACTGCAATTAACTAGAGAACCTTAACATGAGGTTATTTGCATGAAAATTGATTATGTGTTGATTATTTAGATTATGTATGCTTTGGTATGAGCCTATATGATTAAGTCGAAATTTTTTTGATCTGATTTGCACATTTCAGATGTCAAATGATCTAAATTATTTGCATGATAATTGATTGTGTCTTGGTTATTTAAATTCTATATGATCTGGTATAAAGGTATATTATTAAATCGGAAGTTGTTTGATCTGATTTACACATTTCAAAGACCTAAATCAAGATGACTGAGTTAAATTAGCTGAGTTGTGCCTTAATGGAAAAAATTAATCTGTACGAGTAGATCTCTTTGCACTAAAACTATTACTATCAGCCAAAAATATTAGGTCAACCACCTTAATGTAATCTTCTTAGAAATTCAATCTTAAAAATTCAACTATTTTTTTTTAATTGAATGTGCTTGGAAATGGGGGAAAATCCCATACAACGCAAATGAAATTCCCCTAGATCAGAGTGTTGAAAAGTTTATGTACAATCCTAAAATATATAATATTTGAATTATAAATATATTCTATCTATTGACATAGTGATACAACTATAGCCATCATCTTGAAAATGAGAATATGAAATCTACAATATAGTTATGACTTTAAATTCAACTTTGTTTAGTTATACCATAATGGATTTCAATAATGGATGGTCCGTATATAATATATAATATTTTAATATAACCGTGCAACGCACGGGATTTTAAACTAGTAAATCTATATATATAAGGTGATATCGTCGTACGTGAGCTACTCGTTTCCATTCTTTTTGCATTCAGCAATTTACACCAAATTAAATCTGGAATCCACATTTTTTAAAATTCTCAAAGACAGAGCTCGAGTAAATTAACTTAGGGCCTGTTTGATATCGTTTTCTGTTTTTAGTTTTCTGTTTTTTTTTTTTAAACCAAAGTCCATTTTTTGAAACCAGAAAAAGTGGTTTTCATTTTTCAGTTGTCGGTTTTCATTTTTTATATGACTATTATAGAACCAAACAATTTAAAGTTAATTTTGTAACTTATTTAACTAAATTTTTTACTCCAAAAAACCAAAAACTGAAAACGGCAGTGATACCGAACGGGCCCTCAGTTGTCGGTTTTCATTTTTTATATGACTATTATAGAACCAAACAATTTAAAGTTAATTTTGTAACTTATTTAACTAAATTTTTTACACACAAAAAACCAAAAACTGAGAACGGTAGTGATACCGAACGGGCCCCCAGTTTTCATGATAATCTAAAAATTGTTCATCTATTCTTTTAATTACCAATATTAGATTAATTATAAGCATGACAATATATATCGCTAGTCGCTAGAGTATTAATAGAGTGATTCACGCCCCCTCTACATCAAGGCACATGTAATCACACAGACGTCTTTATGATGATCATCCAAATATAAGTTTCAACTTGCAAGAAGTGGAGTAGTTTTTAATTTCAAAGTCGTCTATCATCAGTTCCATTTTGCTTAGATTGTAATCTTACACATGTTGTTACTCATAAATCATAACTCCACTTAGCCCTAATAAAACAAGGTCTCATGTATCCATTAATATTGCGTATAACACACGTAGATGTTGTCTTTGCAAATTATATAGCGAATTAAGTGAGATCTTATAATATTAAATCATACAGTTAGACGACCAGCTTCATCTGCTGAAAGCCTATGTGATACATACAATCGTTGTTTTTCTTTGTGTAATTATTACTATTTCTGAAATGAAGTCATCAGTGGTGGCGGAGTTGGAAGGGACAATTGTGAAAGACCCGGACCCGTTTGCGTATTTCATGCTCATTGCATTCGAGGCATCGGGTCCGATCCGGTTCGCCATACTTCTATTGTTCTGGCCCGTCATCCGATTGCTGGACCTGTTGGGTCTACGAAATGCTGGGCTAAGACTTACCATATTCGTCACGGTAACCGGGCTCCGGATGTCCGACATCGAATATGTTGGTCGGGCTGTATTGCCCAAATTCTACATGGAGGATCTAGACATGGGTTCATGGAGGGTGTTTAGCCAATATGACGGCAAACGAGTTATTGTGACTAACACCCCAAGGGTCATGGTCGAGAGGTTTGTTAAGAACCATTTGAGGGCTGATCATGTTATTGGGACCGAGCTAGCCGTAAACCGTTTTGGGTACGCCACCGGTTTGCTCAAGGCCGACATTGGCCCGTTACCGGCTCAGATTTCTAAGTCCATTGGTGATGATCAACCTATCTTTTTGTTTGGAAAATCCGCATACATTGATCGTACCCCTTTCATGTCACAGTGCAAGATGCAAGGACTACGTGGTAAGTAAGCTTGTTTTAATTTTATGGACTTCAATCTTTTCTCGTGTTTATTTTAATGTATTCTTGTGTTTTAATTTGCCCTTACTTAGCTTGTAAATCTATAACAGATGTGCAATGCAAACCGTTAATACCATTATTCATAGAAAAAACGTTGGAGGAAGATAACATAATTGATCCGGTACCAGTAATATTTCATGACGGACGACTTGCTAAGAAACCAAAACCATGCATGGCCCTCATTATCCTACTATGGTTTCCAATTGGCGTGATCAATGCGCTACTTCGCATGATACTCGCTATCACCATGCCTATGTTTATCCTCCCTTATGAACTTTTAGTTCTTGGCATCTATGTTAAGGTTAAGGGAAATGTGCCACCCCCGCCGCGGAGTGATTCCACCGGCGGTGGGCATGGCGTCCTCTTTGTTTGTAACCACCGCACATCATCGGATGGATCAATCTTATCTCATGTCCTTGGAAGGAAGACTCCGGTAGTAACCCACGGTTCTAATTTCAATGAAATGTTGTCCCAAATTCCATGTGTACGATTATCACGAGACCGAGACCGACACGTGGATGCAGCAATTATAAAGGGAGCAGTAGAGAAAGGTGACTTGATAATTTGTCCGGAAGGAACCACTTGTCGTGAGCCCTTCTTATTAAGGTTCAGCGCCTTATTTACTGAGGTTACTAACCACATTGTACCTGTGGCTATAAACCATGACCCTTGCCTCTTTTACGCTACAACGACTCGAGGATACAAAGGTCTCGACTTTTTCTTCTTATTCATGAACCCTATAATCATCTACGAGATTACTTTCTTAGACAAGCTTGAAGCTGACGCTACTTATTCACCCCACGGCCAGAATAGTCCCTATCAAGTGGCCAATCTTGTGCAAGCTCTATTAGCTACAACACTAGGCTTCACATCAACGACTTTAACAAGAAAGGATAAGCATGCAACCCTGGTCTGAACTTCTGGAATTGAACTACATTGCTTAATTTATGTATGGTGATTTCCTGGTGAACTAAACTAATTAAACTAGTCGTTCCGCACATAAGTCCGTGTAATTGTATTATAGTTTTTTGGTTAATCTGATCTACTCATCTACATTTATTAGTGTGTACGATCGTACCATGTAGCATCAAACGTGATACCAAAATCGTAAGCAAAATCTTATTTAACCACTAACTTAATTGCATATATAATTATTCACTTAATTAACTTCGCGCTATTAATATTATTTGACAACTCATTTTAAATTAAACACACGCTCTCATTACTTCATTAGTATAAACACCCCGCAAACAAAATTCCTAACTATGCTTTCAAATTCCCGCATGAAGTAGTTAACATTTTTATTATCATCATAAATAACATAATACTTCCTACAGTTCTGAATGGTCTTCTTGTTTACTTTTTTAGCTAGTTTTAAATAATTTTTTATACTCTTAAACTCCTAATGAATTGTGACCCACCTACATTCATTTTCCACCATATCTTATTACCTACAAAAAATTCCGTACCACTTCCATTATGCAACATCAAAGTGAAGTGGAGGGAGTAACCAAAATAGCGAGGTTTCCAAAAAAGATAAAAAAAATCACGTGAGTTTTCGATAAAAGTTCAGCTTGAAGATCCATCAACAATGTGGAACAGAGTATTCTGAGGGGTCGCGTATAACAGAATTCTGAAGGTATTGATTATCACGTGAGATAATCTCTGTTTCTGGGGCTATGACTTCTGAAGACTTCCTCCATTATTTATTATGATCAATAATTTCTCCAAAAAACAATGAAAAGATGACAAATGAGTACTTGTGAAATGTCTAAATCTTTCTGATACTTATCTTTACTCTGTAGACTGTAGAGTAACTTTGTTTTTTTACTTTCTGTGAAATAAAAAGTTTTGTTTTTACTTGGGGATATGGACAAGTCAATCTGAGATTTTGTTTTGGAAACATAGAAAAATCCAGCTCTGTAAATGTTCAATTAGATGTACCTGTTGGCTAGTTGCTAAATTTATGCAAGTTACCAAAAATGATTGTTGACAATACTAAATATGGTTCCCTTCATTGCTTCCTCCTACTTTCCGTTGTACTTTATTCATTTTTTCTAATCTAAAATTTACGGAGTACTAAACATGTAAAATTAAAATAGGAAATACGGAGTATTAAAGAATGTATACCAATTATTTAGCCAACTACAAAAGTTATAGTGTAAACTTCTCGCAAACAGCCTAATGTGGCGTTATTTCTGCATGCATATGGCCTGAAAAACAGTTAATATAGACACAAAGAAAATTGTCTACAATCCAATCTATATACACCAAGTGTAGTAAAATGGTGGATAGTAATTAATTTGGTTGTACATTCAATTTTAAAAATTTGTACTGTAACACCCCGACTCATCGTCTGAGCCGAGAGTATTCACCTATGGCAGCTTGTCAGGCTGTGGGCTGACCTCACAGACCAACAAGGATCCTTCCGGCGCATTTTGACCTCACTCGTGCGCACCCTGGGAAACTTCCCAGGAGGTCACCCATCTTGAAATTACTCTCAGTCAAGCACGCTTAACTGTGGAGTTCTTATCACATGGGCTTCCTAAAAGGAAAGTCGACTTTGTTGGTATGAGTAGCATTGTCAATCCTTTTAAGCACCTCATATGAGCCCTTAATTTCTCAGGAACCTTCTCTGAAATCTGGGGTATTACATGTACAGTTTGAATTTTTATGTCATTTCAAAAAATTGTGAATCTATCTATAGAAGCAGGATATAATTTGATTTGTTTCCAAAATTACTAATCCTTAATTTTCTTCATTTCTTTAAAATTAATTACGGAAAATTCATGTGGTACCCTTGAACTTTGCTTGATTGCACATGGTACCCAACTTGCCAACTTTCTTCACAAGGTACCCTTCAAGTTTGATCTTGTGCGCGTGGTACCCTCATATCTAACGGTTTGTTGGCGCCGTTAGGTTGGAAAGGATCAGAAAAACTAAGTCATCCGCGTGTAGATTATTCTAAAGCTAAAAAAAAAAAAAAAAATCAGAATCCCACCCTTCTACTCTTTCTCCCTCATGCCCAGTTCATCATCCCCGACCATCGCCACTAGCGAGGCCATCCCCCTCCCCTGCCTCACCACAAATTAAAAACCACTTACTCTCATTTGAACCCATCCTTTTACTTCTCATTTAACCCATAAATTTTCCTATTGCATACCCATTGCAACGACAAATTTGCCCAATCTTAATCCTAAAAACGCTCAGATTAAACCCAAAATTCGTCCAAATAAACCCAGATTCGAGCAAGAATAGAGAAGATGATTATAAGTGAGATGTAAGACTTAATTATGGAACATGGTGTGAAGTCGTGAAGATGGATTGGTGTAGGTCTTCTTCATCCTCTTTGGCTTTAGGAATAATAGGAATGATAAGATGGAGCCATGATATATGGAGTATACGATGAATATGGTGGATGAAGATGGAGGTTTCCATGAGAGCTACCAAAGCTGGAAAGAAAATAAAACGTGTGGAATTTGATTTTGAGGGTTTTTTTTTTTTTTTTTTTTATGATTTGATCACAACCGTTCATCTGACATTAAAGGATGGCTTAGATTTAAAATAAAAATCAAGTTAACACCATCTGACGGAGTTAACAGATTTTTTGTACTTAAGGGTACCACGTGCAGAAGATTAAACTTGAAGGGTACCTTGTGCAGAAAGTTAGTAAGTTGGGTACCATGTGCAATCATACAAATACCACGTGAATTTTCCGAATTAATTATTTCCAAATTTGGACTAAAAAATTTACTACACTTAGCATTTTATTTACTATAATTTTAATGTAAACACTTTATAATTTGTCTAGATATAGACAACAAATATTTTCCTTCGACATTATACTATTGAAAGATTTGAATTTGAACAATCTTGAAGGTATCAATTGCGCAACTAAATAAACGGGCAATATCATATCCGAACACGTACTCATCTATGATATGTACATAAATTTAAAAACGTGAATAGTGGGTGGAGAAATGAAATAAATACAGTACTTCATTAGGATTTAGTGATTTACTATTAGGTCACATGTTCAATACACTTTAAATTTTACTGTCACTTGTCAGTTCTGGTGTACGTACATTTTCGATGTATGTTCATGTGAAAGTCTGGTTCCATGGAAGCTATTTGACCAGCCAAATAATCTCCCAAATAATAGCATGTTTAGTCTGGTCACTGGCATGTGTGCTTGTAATTTGTGCAGGCAATGGCACCAGAAGACATAATTGTCGTCAAAACGTCATCGACATTATTCAGGCCTTTCAATTTTTTTGAAAGAAAACACCGGAAGGAAAAAATATATTTAAATCATTATCGGTAAGTTATTCAAAGCCAAAATAACTTGCGGAAAATTCGAAGTATAAGTAACACTCTCCCCCACAATATTAGAAAGTCTCGCAACCTAGTGAGGGACACTTACCCCTCATTTAACGTAAGAGATAGAAAAACTAGTAAAAGTTAAAAACAAAGGAAAACTAAAACGAGGTCCTCAACTAGACCTAGAGGCGAAATTATTCAGGCAATAAGGCCTTTGAACTAACTAAAATAGAGTTATTCACCATAGTTGAGTTGCGCTCTCTCCTAAACATATGTAAAATTAGGGGCATGTTTCTCACCTGACCTTGTTCTATTTAATCCCTTTTTCTATTTAATCAACCCTGCTTGTCGCACTAGACGACCGTTAGCATCGTATAATCGTATATTAGATACATTTTCGATTATATTTTTCATATACAATAAATTTTAGTAACTCTATGAAAAAATAACTCCAAAAAAATCTGAATCCTAATAATTGCCACCTTTATAAATGACTCCATATAACCGCGTATTTACCTGCACCTATATTATAATATACTAACATAAGACTACAAGATCAGAGTAGGGCTATATATATGCATGTGCTGAGTAGTGTGGTGCATGCTCAATTATTTCATGCCACGGAGTTGAAATCCACATAATTTTCCTCTCTGAGCTTAAGAAACTTTAGGTAATACGATCTCTTCTACTTCTTCTCAATTAATTCAAATATATATGCTCAAAGTCTTATGCAACCTATATTAGAGCTAATACATGTTGTTTTACTTGTGTATGTGTACGTATGTGACTATGACTGCGTATCTTTACTAGTATTAACTCTTTTAAGTCACTGGAAGGTCGTATATACTCGTATTCTATAAAGCGATTTTCATATTATATGAAATATGCATGATTTTTTAGAGGCCATGTAATTGATAGTAGTTAGCTAGCATGAGGATTTGATATATTAGAAGTGAAAATAAACGTGAAACGGAGGGAAGTACAGAGTACATATGAAAAGGAATAGGGATGATAAGTGCGGAAGTGATAATTGATCAAACCATAATTCTTAAAATCTATGAGAATACCCTAACTTTAATACATTAGAATTTCGCTATCATTTAAACGATTGTAGTGTTATTATTGTTGGTTAAATTTTTTTCTTAATGCTCGCTCTATGTTTGAATATACTCAAAATATACGGCGTTATTGTTTTTCGAGGTAATCCATTGACTTTCAATATAACAAAAAGTAATATTTATATGGTCAAAAGTATACCCGATTCGTATTGAAATAAGGTTTCATAATATCGTAAATTTATAATTATTGGGCTTGTCGTTTAAACTATATTTACGTTTAAACATGTCACCTTGATAAGTGAGAATTACATACATTTTGAGAAAGAGAGAGTATAACAGAAATGATATGAAGGGAGTATAATATATATGATTTTACATCGGAGAGATCTAAAAGAAAAGAAAAAAAAAAAAAACATATAACACTCACCAACTAAGTTATTATTGCAATTTGTTGATTTCTTGTTGTTTCCATTTCCATTTGGTTGTATTTAGATAATTTGAGTCTCTAATTTCCAAAGATCAAATAACATATGTGCGAAAGAGTTTTCGCTGTAAATGGAACATACGTTGTATGATTGTAATCAATACATTTTGTTGAGGTTCAATACTTCGATTCTAATTTGTGTTAATAACAAGTATATGAGGCTCTTACCCATTTACCAGCAATAATAATTATTGCTAAAAGAAATTTTGAAAAAAAAAAAAAAAAGTGATCGATTTCGTATTTGCAAAGCTTGATTTTGTTTGAAAAATAGACTATTTTCGCATTTGTAAGAACTTAATGGACCACACTAATTAAACTTAAAACAAACTAAGCAGGGCGACGTAGAGGAAGCGAACTCGATCAATTGCCATGGTGTCGAAATTACTTTCATGCCTTGTAATTTTTGTCATTGCCACCCAATTCTCGTCTTCCTCAATCAATGGTTTGTACGAACATTGCGAGCATCTTCAATGGAGGGTCGTCGGCTTTGGCGTGCTCCTTACGCTTGCCCTCGTTTATTTCCTTACACAACCGCGACCAGTCTATCTAGTCGATTTTTCATGTTACAAGCCTGAAGATTGTTGTAAAGCCACAAAGCAACTTTTCATTGAACGCACCAGTGCTACTGACTTTTTTACAAAAGAAAGCATCGACTTCCTCCTTAAAGTTATGGAAAAATCAGGTCTTGGTGATGAAACATACATTCCAAAATCATTCTTTCGTATTCCATTTAATCCTCGATTCAGTGATGCTAGAGAGGAAGTCGAGACTCTAATCTTTGGAGCGCTCGACGATCTCTTCGCTAAGACGAATTTGAAGCCCAAGGAGATTGGAATTCTCATTGTAAACTGCAGTTTGTTCAGTCCAACTCCATCGGTTTCTGCGATGGTAGTAAATCGATACAAGCTACGGAGCAACATTATGAGTTATAATCTCGCTGGAATGGGTTGTAGTGCCGGGATCATATCGATTGATCTTGCTAAAAACCTGTTACAAGTCCACAAGAACACATACGCCTTGGTTGTGAGTTTGGAGTGTGGGACTTTGAACTCCTATACCGGCAATCAGAAATCGATGTTGGTTGCGAATTGTTTGTTTCGATTAGGAACAGCAACAATGTTGCTGTCGAATAAGAGGTCTGATAGACGACGATCCAAGTACCAATTGGTGCACACGGTTAGGACTCACAAGGGTGCGGATGATGACGCCTTCAACTGTGTCGTGCAAAGGGAAGATCCTGAGGGTAAAGTCGGGATTGATTTGTCTAAGAAATTGATGGTTGTTGCAGGGGACGCTCTCAAGGCTAATGTCACCACGCTTGGTCCTCTCGTGCTTCCAATCTCACAACAGTTTCGATTTGTTGCAACTGTGATAACGAACAAGCTGTTTAAGAACGTGAAGTTGAAGCCATTTATTCCCGATTTCAAATTAGCCTTTGAGCATTTCTGTATTCATGCTGGTGGAAAGGCTGTTCTCGACGCGGTGCAGAAGAATCTGTGTCTCACTGATGGACATATGGAGCCTTCAAGAATGACACTTTACCGATTTGGAAATACCTCGAGCAGCTCAGTGTGGTACGAGCTGGCCTATTCTGAGGCGAAAGGGAGGGTGAAAAGAGGTGACAGAATATGGCAGATATCATTCGGGTCGGGTTTTAAGTGTAACAGTGCTGTTTGGAGAGCTCTGAGGACAGTTAACCCCAAGCAAGAGCAGAATCCATGGATGGACGAAATCCATTCATTTCCCGTTCATGTTCCGAAAATGTAGTTCAGTTTTATTAGTTTACTTAGCTTGTTTTCCGTTATTGCTTTGCTTCCCGTCACCATAATTAGCTTGTGCTTGACATTTAGTCAATTTTATGTTGCCATTGTGTGTACTACCAGACATTCTTATGTTATTATGTCAGTTGTTATCTCTTGCGGTTTAATTTTATGCTTGTGTTCACTCTCCGCTCTCGGTCACCATCGACTTAATTTCAACTGATCGATCACTATGTCTCACACTCACTTTCCAAGTAAATTTACTATTAAAGACTCGACAGAAACTGTTAAAATGTACATGAATGGATCAGCAGGGGTGAAACCAGGACTTTAATGTTACGGGGGCCGGATTCAAAACTTCTCATATATCCCCTAAGTTAATCTCCAATAGGTGTTTCGGGCTATTATTACGTTAAGTTTCGGATTTTATTAGTATGTACTATAGTCTAACTTTTTCACATATAGGCAGTGATTGTTCTCATTGTGTAGAACATTTATAATAACGCAAGTCAACTACAGTAATAAGTAAGTCACCGAATTAATGGTAGTAGCAAACTTCAAAACATCACATATACTAATACGTAATACTCAACAAAACAATATCAAATAATTTGATAAATGGAAAAGAAAAAAAAAATTGTAATCTTTTAGACGAACTAAATATCGTTTTTAGCTCGTTGAAATCGACCCATTACGATTTACGTACAGTGAGATAAACCCACGATTACCACGGTACAAAAATTCAAGCACAAGTGTCATTCGCGTAAGGGGACATGTTAAAGATATACAACTATTGTGTATTTTAACCATTAGTCCAACTTAACTATAAAACAGAAGTTAAAATGGAGGAAAAGTGTTTTGAGTATAACCTTCTCCACGACCATATATACGACACGATTCAAGTAACAATAATGACTAATTGAAACCCTAATGACATTTGCTATCACAATATTTCATGTTGCTCGACAAGCATTACATAATCGGCTCAAAGATCATATCCATCGCTCTTGTGGCAAAGCCGATTGCTAAAAAACTTTCTTTCTAAGGCATAGGCAGCGAGCCCCTACTAGGACCGGTGGTTGTGGCTCGACTGGATGGCATGGGTAGACTTTCCTTCCTCCGTACAGTACGGCGCGCTCCCATCCCCCAGTGGCACGGTATGCCCCCGTTGATCTGTTCTGACAATACGGATGAATGTATTTTAATTAAACAATTATTATGGATTTTTATTATAAATTATACGGAGTATCATTTAATTTAATTAAACAATAACTAATTTGAAGTGATAATTGAAGTCCATTTATTTAAATATTTCCGTGTTTATTTACACTCTTCCATCGTCACCCTTCAATAACATATATTTATCCTTCCTTGTGTAGTTTGTGCACTCAAAGCCCAATGTGGCTGCCACTAGCTGTTGAACATTATTCGCAACATCATACGCACTTTTACCACCCGAGCAAGTAGCCGCAACAGGTAACTGGTCCAAAAATGTCACCTCATAAAAGCTTATAGGGTTCATTAGATAGAAAATCGGGTCGAAACCCTTCCATCCTCGAGCTGTGGTTGGATGGAAGAATGTGGGCTCGTAGTTTATAGCCACAGGTACTATTTGATCAGTTAGCTCGGCGAATAAAGCACTGAACCTTAATAGAAACGGCTCACGACAAGTGGTTCCCTCGGCGCAAATTCCTACATCCCCCCTCTTTAGCTGTTCCTCTATTATTTTTGCATCCTCGTGTCGATTTCGAGTGAGACGAACAGATGGAATTGGGCTTAAGAATTCTGAAATTCGAGAGACGGAGTAACCAACCGTCGAGATCTTCCTCCCTAGAGCAACAGCCACAATCGGTACGTCCGAGAAGGTACGATGGTTACATACGAACAAAACTCCACTTGAAGACTGATGATGGGGTGGAAGTAGTCTTTTTGAGGAAGGGGAATTGCCCTTCACAGCGAGGAATATGCCGTATAAATAATTCTGGTTGGGTAGGAGGAATACTGGTAGCAAGCACAAAAGTAGGATGCGGATGATTGCAAGAATCGCACCCATTGGTAACCATAGAAGGATGAGGAGGGCTGTGGTTGGTTTCGGAAACTTAGCAAGGCGGCCGTCGTGGAAAACAACCGGGACTGGGTGTTTAAGATGCTTGTCTTGTTGGTCTTCCGAGAGGTGTATTGGGGAGAATGTTGGTTCATGGCACTTCTCCTGATGCAAAGATAGAAAATTTTAAGTTAATTAGGGTGAGACCGTCTTATAATGTAAAGACCCTTAGATAATCATCATATTAAGTTTAATCGGGTATCTTTCTTTGATTAAGCCCCCGTTTGATAGGATTGCATCTTTTTAAACTGATCTGATTTGATTTGAATGACTCTGATCTGATCTTATTTGAATGGCTCTGAAATGATCTGATCTGATCTGAATTCGTTGAAAATTTGATTGAATTTCAATGTATTAGTACCAATTACGGATTAAATACATTGATAGTTATTCGAACATTTCTGATCTGATTGGAATGACTATGATCTGATTTGATTTGAATGACAATGATCGGATCTAAATACTACTTTTATTAAGTTCTATCAAACATGTCCTAAGTTAAATTGGTAGTTTGGTACTCATCTATTATAGTATAAAGTATAAACGGGTATAAGTTATCATTGTATTCTGTATAATATATGAGTCGCATTCATTGTAAAATACTGAAATTTGTTTAAGTTATCTATATGTCCAAACAATCAAATGCAATTGAGTTACGAGTATAACAAAAATATACTACAAACATATGCATGCAAAAAGCCGAAAAGTCTACCATACACCTGATTTTAGATGCTCTCGTTGTATTTTCAATTGAATATGGTGTATATTTTGTAAAGCAACGTGTTGTAGTTTTAGAACCATTATCATACCGTGTTGGACCTTACTTTCGAGATGCTTAACAAGCTACTCAATTATTGAACTTTTATTTTGAAACAAAAACCATTGGAAAACAGGGGAGAGGTGGGGGAGTGGAGAGGGAAACACATTAACCCCACTCTTAGCACATGACAAGTGGAGTTAACTAAAAAATCTATGGTCATTTTCCAAAAATAAAACCCCCCAAAGAAGGTAAAGCCAACAATTATTTGAAACGTTCAATATAGAATAGTCAAACAAATGACCGAAAAGGAGAGAGTATTTCGAATGATGATTTACCTCACAAAATGACAAGAATGAGCTAGAGCCGAAAACAGTTCCAGTAATTTGACGCCCTAAGCCTACGCAAGGTAATTTCCCGTCGAACAACTTCTCAAAGTGGCTCGACGAAATGCTAACATCCCTAAGCAAACCGGTTGCTCGACCGAACCGGTTCACAACCAGCTCACTACCGATAACTTGGTTAGCCCCCAAATGTTCCTTAGCGAACCACTCCAACATTACTCTTGGGCTTTTACTCACCACAACTCTTTTACCATATTGGTTAAACACCCTCCACGCATCCATATCAACGTGATCCATGTAAAATTTTGGCATTACGGCTCGACCCACATATTCAATTTCAGATATACGGACACCTAGAACCGCAATGAAAACGGCCAGCTTAAACCCGGCATTTCCTTGGCCCAATAGGCCGAGGAAACGAACTACAGGCCATGTCAAGAGAAGTACCGCGAATCGAATTGGACCCGAGGCCTCGAACGCAACCAACATCAAGTACGGAAACGGATCTGGATCCTTAATTAAAGCACCTTCCAGATCTCCCACCACTGACTCCATTGGTTTAAATGCTCTAACATTCATTTTTATTCTTTTTGCAATTCGTACTCGTACTATTATTTCATCACTCAAGTTATTTGGTATTTTTGGTTATGTTCGAGGGATCAAATGTGATAGATTATATAGGGTACCATACCATCACATTGGTTCATATATAGCACGTCCTACAAATCTTGAAGAGTACGTGTAATCTCCTTTCTGAAGCATTCAAAGTTGACCTAGTACCAACCAACGCAACAAAATTCAACTAATAAGTTGCGACCATTCACTCCTCCCATTATTTTTATCAAGTTTGCCTTAGCGAGCGAGCTAGATTCCATTCAATGATGCACTATTGGTGTAATGCGGATCAGGTGTTCCATATTTCTGCTCCACTTTATAAACCCCAATAATCACACAGTGTGGATTACTTATCCCGTTTTCTTGTCCTACTCCATCTACTACTCCAACCATATGCTAGTATTCTGTTATTTTATATTTTAAATATGATATTTTTGATAAAAGGAATGCTCGTGGTAGAGTATAGGGAGTGTAACACAAAAATGAGATATGTGATCCGCATGACAATTGGTCTCTCTTTTCTTTTTGGTAAGTCAACGAATTAATATGATATCATTTCTTCCCAAAAAACGTGGCTGCTGACTGATGAGTAGAAAAATGAAAAAGTTCACTAATTATCAATCGTATTTGTAATTGATTTTATTTCCATTATACTCACTACTTTTGATTATTTGAAAGAACTTGATGTTTTAATTTGTTTTGTAAGATACTTTTCCCCATTATTATTGTTGTGGACTGTCAAACCACCGACTCCACAACTAGTATGATATTGTCCGCTTTGGGCCGGGAGACAAGCCCTCACGGTTTTTGAAAGTGGGTTAATCTTAACCAAAAGGTCTCATACTATTTAGTGTGGAGGTGAAACTTATGTACAATAATTCTATTCCTTGTTTCTTCAAGGTGGGATTTGGGTTGACACCCCAACAATCCTCCCCTCAAACCAAGGCTCAATTCATGGCCGGATCTCCTTCCGTTTATGATACAGAGACACACAGCCGCGAGGTGTTACCGAGGGGGGATGCCCACAAACGCCAGAGTCCACTGTCTACCACAGGTGTCTTTGAACCGTGGCTCTGATGCTACTTGTTGTGGACTGCCAAACCACCGGCTCCACAATTAGTATGATATTGTCCGCTTTGGGCCGGGAGACAAGCCCTCACGGTTTTGGATGTGGGTTAATCTTACCCAAAAGGCGTCATACTATTTAGTGTAGAGGTGGAACTTATATACAAGAATTCTAGTCCTTGTTTCTTCAATGTGGGACTTGGGTTGATACCCCAACAATTATGAACCTTAGGTCCTTAGTTGTCCCAATTTAACCTGTACTTTAATTAGCGCTTACGTAAACCCAATGTAGTATATTGTTAAAGTATTAAACTGTGGATTGGATCTTAAGCCCTTAACAATCAGTTTAAGCTTTAATCGAGATAATTCTGATCTTTCACATGTATATTATTCCAGATTTCCAGTGATTAAGTAGGAAGAACACGTCCATTTTGTACTATAAACTCGCTCAATTCTGATTGTTTAATTTGGTTCGTCAATAACAACAACTTTCGGCGTTTTAAAATTAAAACATCAAATCTCCTTACTTGGGCTACACCTTGGCTGTTTGTAGTACAAGATTACGTTTTGTTGGTAGTGAAGGGTTAGTGCCCTTAGTGGGTAGTCTGGGTATATACCTTCAAAATACCATGGCGTAATATCTATCACTTTAATTGTTTGTAATCAAATCACTTCAATTCGGCGTATAATTCAATTCAAAAATCCAAATATACACTATAAATCTGATTAAAAAAAGTAGTACTCAAATTATACACTGGTATATAATTATATATATGTGGACTATAGAGCCCTGTTAATCAATACTCCCTCCAATTCAAAGAGATTTTCCTGTTTCTGTTAACAGTTTTGACATGCCATGTTGAAAGCTATTTTTAGACCAAATGAATCATTCATTTGCTGTAAAACATAGTAAAATTTTCATTCTGCATTGCAGTCTACCAACTCTACTTGATTTTAAGGCAAACTGATCTTTCATTTGGTTTACAAATAGTCCCTAACATGCCAACTCAAAATTGTAAAAAGAAATAGAAAAATCTCTTTGAATCGGAGCGATTATATACTCCGTTTCTTTGTAATGCTGATTCATATCATTCATTTAATTTTCTGAATACATCAAATACTTCCCGTTAACAGAGCTGACAGTTCAATTAAGTGAACATGGCTTGAATGCCGCCATAATACTTGAATATTACATCAAATTAACTGACACTGATGATAAAATAATTTAGATACCAGCAACTTTCAGGTCATACCCATGTGGGAATTTTTACCTCCAGATTTGTATATGCCTGTCACCTGATCTCGTGCATGTGCATCAATACGTTTTAACGCATTTTCAGCTTCTGTTTCCCCCATTTCAGCTACATCTTCGGCATTATGCAACAGCTCGAATAGCGGAGCCGTGAACATTTCCGGGATTTTTGGTTTTCTGGCGGCATTTGGACGATAGTAAAAAAACTAACTCATTTTTTTGTTGTCTCGGAAAGTTAACATTTTATTTTAAACTATTACTCTTATATCGAGTAGTAATTAAGAAGCAAACAAAATGTTAACAAGCACAAAAAACGGAAGAGTATATCAGGGTACTGGCCTTTTATGACGACATTTGCATACAAAGTTTACATAGGATTCTAATTAATAAAGCTAAAAAGTAACACTAAACGCACCACGAAAGCTAAAGTACAATGTGGTGAAGGCGTAAAGTAATTAATTATAATGGAACATCAACAGGAAATGAATTGATTTCATCCATCCATGGATTCTTCTCTTGTGTAGGTCTAACGGTCCTTAGCGCTTTCCAAACTTGACTATTACACTTAAAACCCGACCCGAACGCGATTTGCCATATTCTGTCGCCCCTTTTGACCCTCCCTTTCGCCTCCGTGTAGGCGAGCTCATACCATATGGAACTGCTAGAGGTGTTCCCAAATCGGTAGAGCGTCATCCTAGAGGGTTCCATGTGCCACTTCGAAAGGCGTAGATTCTTCTCTACGCCATCGAGAACAGCCTTTCCACCGGAATGAATACAGAAATGCTCGAATGCCAACTTAAAATCAGGAATATACGGCTTCAACTTCTTCATACCAAACACCTTTTTCCCAATCAAAGTTGCCAAAAACTGCAACTTTTCGGAAATTGGCAAAACTAGAGGACCAAGCGAAGTAATGTTAGCCTTGAGAGCATCCCCTGCAACACCCATCAGTTCCTTAGACAAAGCGATCCCGAGATTTCCCTCCGAATCTTCCCTTTGCACGACACAAGTAAAGGAATTATCATCCGCTCCTTTGTGAGTCCGAACTGTGTGGAGTAATTGGTACTTGGACCGTCGTTTATCAGACCTCTTATTCGAGAGCAAAATTGCAGCTGCGCCCATTCGGAACAGGCAATTAGAAACCAGCATTGATCGCTCATTCCCAGAATACCAGTTCAATGCCGCGGTTTCAGCAGTGACAACCAACGCATACGAGGCTTCATGGACTTGCAGCAGACTTTGAGCAAGCTCAATTGATATTACTCCTGCACTGCAACCCATCCCTGCAATGTTATAACTCATAATATTGCTTCGTAACTTGTAGTGATTTACAACCATTGCTGACAATGACGGAGTTGGACAAAACAGACTGCAATTCACAATCAGAATCCCAATCTCTTTCGGATTCACATTCGTCTTAGCAAAGAGCTGATCCACAGAGCCGAAGATTATCGCCTCTGCCTCCGCTCTAGCTTGTGTCATACTGATTGACGGACTTGAGGGAATAGTCAGCAGTACTTCTGGAAGATACGTGCTATCCCCAAGGCCGGATTTGTCGATAACCTTCCTCTGAAACTCGAGACTTTCCTCCGTAAATGTACCAGAAGCAGAAGAGCAATTCATAAATCTTTGTTTTGTACATTTGCAGCTGTCTTCGGGTTTGTAGCAGGCGAAGTTTACTAGATAAACCGGGCGTGCATTTGTTAGGAAATGGTATATTACGGCTAACAAACCGACTACGCTCAAGCTGATCATCACCCAATGTCTAACATCGAATTCGAGATGTTGACAATGATGGACATACAAATCTCTCAGGGATAAACCAGACAGTTTGGTGGCAATTGAAACCATCACAAGGGTTGTGAAAAGAGGCATTCCTGACTTCATTTTCGACAACATCGCTGTGATGATAGGGATGTTGCTAGCTAAATGTCACGAATTATATCGTGCCTAATTGCTAAGATAGAGGTATCGGGTACATTAAATCCTACCTAAGTTTCCGATCCCCCTCACTAACTTAGTGTAGTGGCTTAATTAGACTTTATCGATCATCATCGGTAGACCTTTATTTAATTTGAATTCCAGAACTTTTCGGATCCGATCAAATAAGGCTCTGCTTGAAACACAGGGATCATATAGTTAGTGCTGATTTAGATGATTTAACTTTTACTGTTTACATATATAACAGGCAAACACTTCTGCTACACGTAACAAAAAGAACAAAATCGATCACAGTACAACGATCAGTTGATCACAAATGCTAACTTTTCTTATTGCAATGCTAACATCATATTATCATGTATTCGGTGGATCAACCATACAAATATACAATAAAACCAATTTCCCTAACAATATGGCGAATATGCGATCAATTTGACTTGAAAGCTTGCACTAAATTAAGCTATATCCTATCTATTTTCTACCGCAAAGGCCAAACACAATTGCAATACCTAAAAAAGAGTTACTTAATCAATACATTAAAAACCTATATTTTCATGTTAGCAGGTTGCGGATGGATGGCGTACTACAACAAAAATATGATTAGATTTCACATAATCTCATATAAAACTGTTTCACGATAATATGCTTGAACCCTAAGGTTTGTTAACGATTTATTTCTTTAATTGCAATGTTTTTAACCTACAATATGAGTGAGAACTGAGATTGGGATGAGAATATTACCTGAAGATCTTATATCTGAATTCTGAAGAAAAGTGATCTTCAAGCTTTGCGCCGAGTACGGATAACGAAAAAGAAGAGAAAAGTAGATGGAACAAAAAAATGTAAAATATTTGAACGAGCTGACCACTACACTAGCTCGTAAAGCTATTTATAATGGATACAAATTTAATGGAAAAAACAAAGACGGTCGATCGGAACAGATGTGTAACTGTATTCTTGGACGTGCACTCTAGTGCTTATTCTTCCACTAATTTACATTTCCAAGAACAATAAACTTATATGCTCTTAGGATTCGTCATTTCAACTAAAGAGAACGTGATTTTTTTGAGTAATTTAAGTATGTAGCACCTTTTACCATTTCTTTTCTCATTTTCTAGTTAGATTTTTAATAATTGGAAAAATATTCGGAACAAATACCTAGATTTATATTTGATCTGAGTCGCTTAAATGGATAGTGACTCGCGGACATTTAGACGTGTCCCTCACTCATTCGACACATATGTTGATTATTTAACGGTATCGAAAACACATGAAAAGAGATTTATAGTAGATCTTATCATACACAAGTCAATATAAGTGATTGGTTCTAAAAAGGGTAAAAACCTTTCAAAAATAATAGGCCCCCTTCAAAAGTCCTTCAATTGGGATCCGTATGTAGCCAATATTAGTTCCCATGTGATTTTGATAGACATTCTTTGTCGTGCTCCGAACGGTCAACAAATGAGTTCTCCAATTCTTAATCTCGATCTCCGCTTCCCTGTATTTTTGGATCAACCATTTGGTGTTAATTTAATAATTAAGATAGTAATTGTATAAAGCCAATTTCACTTTCTCAACTACCTCCATTTTTTAAGGCTCCGAATTTGAATATTTTTGGTGGTGATATTTTCACCAAATATATCATAATAAAATAAAATTATGAAACATATCATTATATTAATAAAAAAAAGTGAAAATAAGTTAATTGAAAATCTATTCACGAGTTTTTAAATCTATTAGTCAACAAAATTTTATTGAGTCAGAAATGAGATTTACCGATAAAAATAATTAGTCTAACATATATTCAGATGTTGGTGTGAAAATAGTTCTCAGTCTTTATAACTTACAAGTTACAAATACAAAGTACGAGTTAATTGAATTGGCTCAGATTTTATCTAATGGTATAAGTAGACAAATTAGAATTTGTCTACATTAAGTTTGTAGTAAATAAAATGTGATGTGTAGTAAATTTTCTAGTACAAATATGGGAATAGTTAGTTTTAAGGAAATGACAAAAATTAAGGATTAGTTTTTTGGAAACAAATCAAATTATATATTGTTTCCATTGATATATTCAAAATATTATTGATTTACCGTCATTGACATAAATTTACTACATATTTTTAAAATTTACTGCACAACCAAATTAATTACTGTCGATTAAATTTATTTTACTACACTTAGTGTACATAGATTGAATTATAAACAATTTTATTTGTGTCTATATGTAGACCCGTAGGATGATCCTTATCTAATATAGTTATAAATAGTCAATTGCCAAAAAGCTCCAAGCCAAATGGATCTCTGGAGGCGAGGGGGGGTCTATGTATGCGTCCCTAGCAAAGAAGAAATTAACTAAATTTTGGCTAAAGAAAGACAAAACATATGAAAACCGTTGTCCAAATAGTAACAGTGTAAATCCTCTTTCGGCGTGTGATTTCTCTTCAAGTAAAGCTTGATCATGGGACCCACCCCTCCTAAGGGGAATAATGAGTAATATGTTAGATAATTAATTGAGTAGTCTAGACGTCCCTTCACGCTCAGGCTTACTTGGGTATGAATTGTGCGTAATTTACAAACCCACAAACACAACGTTTAGATTGAGTTTTTTTTTTTTTTTTTTTTTTTTTTAAGGTTCCAACACAACAAAGGTGGGGTTATCGAATTTCGAACTTTGAAACCTCAGGATCGCAGACGCTCTGATACCATGTTAGTTAAAATGCGATATCATATGGATAGTAGAAAGATGAGCTGAAGAGCTTAAAAGTTACATGGAGTTTTATTGGAACCGTTTTTTCAAAGTTATGGATATCTTCTTAATAAAAATAGTTATATCACATTACTCGTAATATTTGAACTCCAATTCTTCAACTTTCCTACGAAGCTTGGTATTCAGAACTTTATCTCCTACGAAATAATTTAACCCTCGTCGTTTCTAAAGCGTTTATGTAGTACAAGCAGATATAATGAATATTTGTCACACACATTTTATTAATTTTGGATAGTACGTATCTCATTAATTTTAGTTCGAATTCTGATATGGAAACGTTAGTTTTCCAACTCTTGTTTTTACGGTAAGTTATTGATGAAAATGGAAGAATTCAACAGAAATCGTAGCGCCAGAAAAGGCAATAACACAGGTGATAATAATAGCAACAAGCCTACATAATAACTCTGTAGATCTACGTGCACCTCATAATACTCTGTTCTGCATTGTTATTATGACAACTCAATGCAAGCTGAACATTTTTAAAAACTCTCGTGAATGTTTCTCTTTTTGGAAACCTCGCCACCTTTTGTTTTACTATGGTTATGTTTATGATGATGAATTCATGATTAACTACTCGATTTGGTAAATATGAAAACGTAGTTAGTCATTACGATTGGTATTGGGGTAATATCTTGTCGGTTTTGTGACATACCTTTTTAGGGGTTGTGCGTCCATATTATTGCACCAATAAAATGAATACAAACTGAGAAGTAAAACAAAACAATAAGGAGTATCACCAAAAAAAGGAGAATGTTAAGTCTAAGAAAACTTTATATAATCTATTACACAAATACATAATCGAAAATTTTAGTTCATACTTCATAACCTATTAGTAATAGAAGTGTTGTCTTATTTTATTTGATTAGAACTTTTCTTTGGGAAACGAAACAAAGTGTGGCCGGAGTGAAGGGTCACTGTCGTCGGCCCGGGCGTATGTGGTGTTTTCAAGGTAGGATGGTGGTGAATTGTAGTGTGATGGTGGTGGAGAGGAGGAAGAATTAAGTTGCTAATATCCTTCTACTTCTTTTACCCCACTCTAATGTCGTGCATATGATGTCCCTAGCACAGTGTTAGGGCGTAAGGCTAGCAACACTCATTTTGAAAGACTATTGGGCCATGAACATCTTAAAGCTCATCGATCCATTATACATACAAATTCATCACATAATGCCATAAAGTTTAGTTTATACAACGGTATTTCAAATCGGTCTCATAACAACATCTCATATTATCTGTTCATCAATAAACGAGAGTTGAAAATATGTCGTAACATTGTTATTAATTAGTAGTTCTGTTAGAAATAACACATGCTAATTTACACAAATCACAATCAACAATCTAAAAAATGTAATCGATAATCTAGACTTTAAGGATCAATGCATGAAACTTTTCTTTTAGGCGAAATTCGGCCTTTAAGTGCAAATTGTCCTTTGAATTGCCTCTAAAATGCAATGTAGCCTCATTAGAGCATATGTACTTCACGATTTAATCTGTATACTCTATGACTAATAATATTTTTCATAAAAGATACCATTGGTAGTTATCTTTATATTATGAATAATTATCACATTTGATCACTTGACCATAACTAGAAATTACATACAATTGGTAGATAGTATAACAATACCTTCTTACCCTTAAAGTATTCCAACAAGTTCTCATAACTCGAGCTATCAGAAACCCTCGGTACTTAGATATAACTCATCACGTGATAAATAGCTAAGAAGTCTTCTATACGCGACACATCACAAGAGTACTCTTCCATTACCCCCTCAGCCTCACCTTATTATCTTCTCTTATTAGTCAGGTAGTACAGCAGTAAAAAAACAAAGCAAAGCAAAAAAGAAAAAAACGAAATGGAGGATCATGTGATGAA
Organism: Spergularia marina; assembly: GCA_963680865.1. Classification (NCBI taxonomy): domain Eukaryota; kingdom Viridiplantae; phylum Streptophyta; class Magnoliopsida; order Caryophyllales; family Caryophyllaceae; genus Spergularia; species Spergularia marina. The sequence continues at coordinate 21,775,857 of OY804551.1, read as the reverse complement.
GCTCATGATAATGGCAGTAATTTCATGGACTGCTCTATTCATATTCATCAGAAAACTATTCCCAAACAATTCTTTTCAGTTTTGTAACAAGTTTGTTTCGACCATTCACGCCACTTTAGCAGTCACTTTAGCTTTTCTCTCTGTTCAACATTGGAATTGCCCTGTTTGCCCCGTTGCCTCACGATCAACTCCCAACCAGGTCTTTCACTTCTACTTTTATCTCCTCATCAGTAATTTATTTTCCTAAGGTGTAAGGCTGACCTAACTGTTTTTATCGATCAACATGTTTACATATTGTCGCGGGTTCCAATCCGTATTTTTTTTTTTTTCCTTAACTTGTTACAAAATGCATGCAGATGCAAGCATTGGCAATAACAGGTGCATATCTAATATATGATCTAGTATGCTCACATTTTGACAAAAGATCAAATCTTGATAACACCATCCATCATTTGGTCTGCATTGTTGCTATCGTTGCTGGCCTTGCTTATCAAAAGGTTTTTACTGTGCGTTTATTATTGATTTTACGATCCTTGTAGATATATGAGATAAAACGTTATTCGGTTTGATATCTTATTCGATATATGTCATATACGGTAAAAAGCAAGAATAATTACGAACGTCATTTTAATTATCATTTCGCTTTTCATAAAAGTTTTTGGTTTAGTAAATTTTGGTTCAAGGAAGTGTTCGGAGTATTTTCTAAAATGAAGTTTGTGTGGTTTTTGTCCCACATTGGAAGATTACACAAGATTATGTGTGTATATAAGGGTGAGGCTTGTATTGATTATTGAATATGTTTTGAGCATGGATTGAGCCTAATTTAGATTGGGTCTAATTAGTGCATTTGGCTAATATAATTGTATACTCACATTTAATAATCATAGACTTAGCACTTAGCACGTACACGTCTTTGATTAAGACGGTAATTTTGGATTAACATTTAATTATTTCGTTTAATTAGTTTTTGGATAATTATGAGCGGTTATCGGAAGTTACCATAACTGTCGGCGGTTATCCAATGGCAGTTAATCCTGTATCTCTATCATACTACTCTATATATACTCTGTTCTTCCTGATTTGGGATGATAGAAAAATCAGTTTTTACAAAACACAAAAATGGATTATGTTTTTGATTACTGTTAAAGTCAGTGAGATTCGAGGGTTAGATTGTTAGTGCAAATAATCTAATGTTTTAGGCTTCATCGTATCCTACGGCAATTTGCTGGACCTATGCACGAAATTGGGTGCGAATTTCGCCTAAAGGAAAGTGTTGCGTGCGCACCTTAAAGTCAATTTGTAATTTTGTAGTTATATGTAATTTTAATTAGGACTTGTAATTTCGGTGTGTGTTTTAATTAGGTTTATTCTAATTTGTACTTAATTTCTAACAGGAAGTTTAATAATCTGATTAATGAAAATTGAATTGAAATGTATAGTGTGGAACAGAGATGGTAGCAACATTGTTCGTAACAGAGATATCAACTCCATTTCTACACTTGAGGGAGTTTCTAAAAGAGTTTGGTTACATAGACACCAGTATAAACTTAGCTGCAGATGTAAGTTCCTATTCCCTCTATTTCGCATGCCTATGCTATGCAACGTAGCGTAAAGTTGAAGAATAGAGTTGTCAAAGTAATTACGTCTATTGTTGGAGGCAGTGTTGGAGTGACAACAACCCACATGTGAGTTGTGTGGGAAAATATCCCACATCGGAGAAATAGAAAATTGAAGACTAGTTTATAAGGTGGTGGGTTACTCCTCCTATTGTCAATTGGTTTTAGGATGGAACCCCACCAGCTTGTGAGCTAGTCTTCCACGAGGGGACCAATATTGGCCCATGACGACTTTGACTACTTCTAAACGGAACTCCAAATAGTCACAAATCTTCAACAATATTTGAAAAATCGATGTTAGTTTTTTTTTTTTTTTTTTTTTTTCTTTTTTTACAAAATGGATCTTGCCATCTTATTAGTATACTAGTTTAGCGTTTGCACCAACTTTCACATCGCACTCATAGATTTGTACTACACAACGTGCTGCGTCGTGTAGATTTTTCATTATATAACTGTGTTTTGTCTTTTCCAGGTATTATTTGCTGTGATATTCTCAGTTGCAAGGATGGTAGGGGGTTCTTATATTACATATGTCACTGTTACTGCCGACAACCCACTTATAATAAAGGTAAACCATATTCGGAGTATACGACGAAATATGCGACCATAAAAGTCTTGATTTCGAGTCATGTAATTAAATATGAAATGGATAAATTTTTGTTTAACATGTAATTATTAGGGTGTTGGTTTTGGCAAGGCATATCAATAACTTTCAATGGCATGTAAATGTTTGTTTCAGGCAACGGCATCGGGGTTATTGCTTTTAAGCGCATTTTGGTTCTACAAAATCTTGAAAATGGTCCAGCATAAATTTACTAAGCGAAGCATAGTGAAGAAGTCAGCATGATTTCGTGATTATGTGTACGTTCGTGCATCCGAAGTTAGATGGAGTGAGATGGGTAGAAGCTAAAAATCAACTTCGACTAATCATTTTATTTCATGATTAAAAAATTAATTAACAACGATAATTCTAAAGAAGATTTTATCTCTAAGACTTTTGACTATAATTCTGGTGGTTTGTTGTTGATATCAAAAAAATCTTCCGTACTGATGAAACATTGATAAAATAAATGGGCTGTTATATATGGATTTGGGCACAATGTCACAAGAAAAGTCAAGAGCCCAACAGAAATATAATCCCAAGTTTGGGCTCAAGAATGAGTCCAGAGGTTTTATCTTGAAAAGAGTATCATGCCCAACATGAAGCATAGGCGTCTTTTCGGAAGTGGTAACCTAGATTCAAGTTTAACACTCCTTCCATTTCATTCATTTGTTTACGTCGGGCTAAAGAGAAATCAAGCCCAACGTAGACAAATGAATGAAATGGAGGGAGTATACAAAGTTTTATCTTTTTAGTTGTTTTCCTTTACAAAGTAGATTTCAGATTCTCTGTTGTAAATTTTTCTTGTATAAACACAATCAAATTTCCGTGTTGGCTGTCTATTCTTGCGGAACATCAACAGGAAATAAATTGATTTCAGTCATCCATGGATTTTTCTCTTGTGCAGGGTTTACTGTTCTTAATGCTCTCCAGACTGCACTATTACACTTAAACCCGGACCCGAATGCGATTTGCCATATCCGATCACCCTTCTTGACCCTCCCTTTCGATTCTGTATACGCAAGCTCATACCATATGGACGTACTTGAAGTGTTTCCGAATCGAAAAAGCGTCATTCTTGAAGGTTCAATATGCCAATCCGACAATCCAAGATTCTTCTGCACCCCATCTAGAACAGCCCTACCACCAGCATGAATGCAGAAATGCTCAAATGCTAATTTGAAATCCGGGACATACGGCTTCAACTTCACGCTAAACAATTTCTTCGCCATCAACGTGACAAGAAATCGAAACTGCTCCGAGTATGGCAACACTAGAGGACCAAGCACGGTCATATTAGCCTTGAGAGCGTCCCCTGCAACACCCACCAATTCCTTAGATAATGCGATTCCAGTTTTTCCTTCGGAATCTTCCGTGACCGTGGCGCAATTGAAGGCCTTATCATCCGCCCCTTTGTGAGTCCTAACTGTGTGAAGTAATTGGTACTTTGATCGATGTCGATCAGACCTCTTATTGGAGAGCAATGAGGCAGCACCTCCAAGACGGAACAAACAATTCGAAATTAGCATCGATCTCTCGTTTCCAAAGTACCAGTTCGAGGACCCGGCCTCGACACTAACAACCAATGCATACGAATTCTTGTGAACTTGTAGAAGGTCTTTCGCTAGGCCGATTGATATCACGCCCGCGCTGCAACCCATACCACCAAGACTGTAACTCATTATGTTACTCCGGAGCTTGTAATGATTAACCACCTTGGCCGACAAAGACGGTGTAGGACTAAACAACCCGCAATTTAGTACAAGAATTCCAATATCCTTGGCCTTGACATCGATCTTAGCAAAGAGATTGTCGAGAGCTCCGAACATCAGAATCTCGATTTCTCTCCTGCACTCTGCCAAAGAGGGATCGTAAGGAGTACGTAAAAGTACTTCTGGAACATATGTGTCTTCTCCAAGGCCGGACCTATCGAGAAGCTTCCTTTGGAACTCGAGGCTTTCGTCTGTGAATGTATCAAAGGAATTAGACATGTCCATAAAGGTTTTCTTTGTGCATTTGCAGGAATCGTTGGGTTTGTAGTACGAAAAGTCGAGTAGATAAACAGGGCGCGGCATAGATAGGATGTAGTACAGGATAAGCGCGGTGAAGCTGATGATCACCCAGGTTAGACTCGAGTGAAGTTGTTCGAAACGAACGTAGACATCATTGAGTGAAAAACTGGACGGTTGGGTGGCAATGACAAGGGTGACAAGGAATAGGAGAAAATACATTATTCCTGACTTCATAATGAAGGAATCGCTCAATCTGATAAAGCAAAATGAGTGATTAAATAATAACTAATAAGAATTCAATTCTGAATTAAAACAATGATTATAAAATCATAATATCATTCGTTCAATCCCCAATTATGCAAGATTGATGTAAGAGAGTGTTTGGGAACAAGGATTTGATTCTCAAATCCAAATTTGACACAAATTACATGTTTGGGAACTCAAGAATTTAAGAATTTGGATTTGTGTAAAATCATTTGGAATTTGTATCAAATCCAATTAGGCCAAAAACAAATGACACCTCAAGATGTGTCATTTTAAAATCACACCCTCCCCAAACATTGAATTTATATTTGAATTCTACATTCTCAAATGATGGATTTGAAATGATTACAAATTTCCAAATTTATGTTTCCAAACACTACCTAAACGAATTAGGTATGTGACATCTTAAGTTCTTTTCATATTAATTGCATATATACACAATTACACAGGCAATATATACATATATGGTGCTAGAATATCCTATGTACGGAGTATGTAATAAGACATGGTGATGATTAGTTGGCACTTTAAGTGCGAACTAGCTGACATTAAACTCTAACTTGTAACATCAATACATCTTAATTATTACTATAAAATGCTTTTATCCAAAACTTTAATCATGCAACACTTTAGTCCAACTTTTACAAAGGACGCTATTTTCAATTACTAAACTCCTGGGATTATGCATATGATTTTTAGCTTACATACATATATACACTTGAAATGACTACAAAACATGTTAAAGTTTCAGTAAAGGCAGAACAAGTCACCTCGATTTTGTTAAATCTGGAACGAAGTGGCCTTCAAATCATGCAAAAAAGAAACTATATTTGAATTTTTCTTAGACGCCGAAGGAGGGACGAAAACATAGAGAACAAAGGACTTGAGAACTAGTCGTGATGATGAAGAATGGGGAACAGAAGAAAGGGAGGATGTGATTTATAACGGATCCGGAGCCAAGTCAGCCAACCAACCAAATCCAGTTGGCTAACTAGGTATTGAGTCTCTGTAGTACGTGACTTGCATGTCACTCATCTTGGAACGAACTCATCAAAGATTGGATTCTGATCTCTTTTGTTACGACGACCCGTTAATTACAAGTAGTAGTACCAACACAATTTTGCCTTTGATTTAATTAAAAAGAAGCACATATTAAGGGTTAAATAAAGTGATTAATAGTACTACTTGTATCAACAAAGGATCAAACTTTTTTTCCCATGCATGTGTTAATATCTCCATAATTAAACGGTTTTCATATGGGAAGTACTTTACAGGGTATGCTGAGTGAGTTCAAAGTCTGCTGAAAATACATGTGTTAGTTTGAGGTTAGTACAGAGTACAACTTGGCGGGTTGACCATTTCAGCGCATGAGGGTTTGGTTTTGGGAGCCCATAACGCCACTCCGAAATTAACTGATCCCCGCTTTTTCTATACCTGATAAGTCATAGACCGGTGCAACTTTTATGACTTGTCAAACACAAAAGAGCATTGCATAGATCAATTGGTTTCAGCATGGCATTATCATTACCCTTGGATTTTAAGCTGTTACAAATGTGCAATGGTGATAGGGTCATATGTTTCCATTGTGGTAAGCTTGGGCATAAGGCTAATGTGTGCTATTCCAAGATAGCTGGAAAACCACCTGTAGCGTCTGGGAGCAACTCGGTGGCGCCCAATCGATTCCAGAATTTCAGGGCCCAAAGTGGCTATGCGAGTTCGAATAACACTTACAAGAGTCCGGCACCAACTAGGGGAACAACCTATACAGCACCAGCTGTAACAGCCGTAACCACCGTCCGTCACAACACAACCCAATAAGATGGGTAGTCACCCCTTTGGCCCATATATCCTCTCCGTGCTCTAAAAGGTGAAGGCCTTGTTGTTAGTATGATGGTAGGAATCTATTATAAACTGATCATATGACCCTTATTTTCCCAATGTGGGAAAAACCAACTCCATAATCCACTTTCCAAATTTCGTAGTGTTACAAACTCCCCCACTTAAAGATCGCAACGTCCCCGTTGCGCCTCGACCAAACCATACCAACATTAACACAGGTCCAAGATCTCCCCCGCTAGACGGCTGGTCTGGGCCTCGCCCCAGCACTCAGCACGCGGTCGCAGGGTTGCTCTGATACCATCTGTAACAGCCCGAACCACCGTCCGTCACAACACAACCCAATAAGATGGGTAGTCACCCCTTAGGCCCATATATCCTCTCCGGGCTCTAAAAGGTGAAGGCCTTGTTGTTAATATGATGGTAAGAATTTATTATAAACTGATCATATGAGCCTTATTTTCCCAATGTGGGACAAACCAACTCCATAATTCACTTTCCAAATTCCGTAGTGTTACACCAGCTAAGCAAGCGGGATCAGCAAGTGTGGCCACTCCAGCTAAGAAAGCCACTGGACAGCTGTATGTCATGAATCCAGAAGAGAATGAAAACGCTGATGTCGTATCGGGTAAATTTCCTGTTAACTCAGTAATTGCAAATGTTCTATTTAATGTGGTGCATCCCACTCGTTTATTGCTGATAAGATTGTTGAGAAGTGTGGACTTAGTGATAGTTGAGCGGTAAATTTTGAGTTTTCAATGCCTGATGGGTCTAGTATTGCATGTAAGAGTCAGTTTAAAGATGTGCCTGTAGTGATTTGTGGACATGAGTTCAAATCTGATTTGATAGTTTTTCCCTTAACCCATTTTGATGTAATATTGGGAATGGATTGGATGGGTAGATATAAAGCGAGAATAGATTGTTGGATAGGAAAGATTTCACTTCGGGGACAGAAAAATACCCATGTGACTTATCGCATATTTCCAAAAAGACCAAGAATAAAGTTTGTGTCTGCCGTGAATCTGAAGAAGAAGATAGCTAAGGGAGAACCTCTATTCTTATGTCATGTGCGAGACACTAGGGTAGAATACCCAGAGTTGAGCGATGTCCCTATTGTGAGTGACTATCCTGATGTTTTCCCTGAGGAGATCCTGGGGATGCCACCCAAAAGAGAAGTGGAGTTTAAAATTGAGTTGGCACCTAGAATGGGTCCGATTGCTAAGACACCTTACCGGATGGCACCGGTGGAAATGCAAGAGCTGAAGAAACAACTGGATGAATTGGTGGAAAAGGGATATGTTAGACCAAGTGTGTCACCTTGGGGAGCACCGGTCTTATTTGTAAGAAAGAAGAATGGAACAATGAGGCTGTGTATAGACTACCGAGAGCTGAATAATGTCACCATCAAAAACAGATATCCCTTACCCAGGATCGATGACCTGTTTGACCAGCTTAAGGGCGCAAGTGTGTTCTCAAAGATCGACTTGAGGTCTGGGTATTATCAACTGAAAGTAGCTGAAGAAGATGTACCAAAGACCGCATTCTCAACTAGATATGGACACTATGAGTTCACAGTAATGCCATTTGGGTTGACAAACGCGCCTGCGGTGTTCATGGATCTCATGAATCGCACCTTCAGACCTTACTTGGATAAATTTGTGGTAGTGTTTATTGATGATATTCTAATTTACTCCAAGACTGAAGAGGAGCATAAGAACCACTTGAGGATCGTATTGGAGATTCTGAGGGAAAAGCAATTATACGGTAAATTCTCGAAGTGTGAGTTCTGGTTGAATAAGGTAGCCTTTTTGGGACACGTAATATCCAAGGACGGAGTTGCAGTAGACCCAGCTAAGGTCAAGGCGGTAAAGGAGTGGCCGACCCCAAAGAATGTAACAGAGATTAGAAGCTTTTTGGGACTAGCAGGTTCCTACAGGAGATTTGTGAAGGATTTCTCTAAGATTGCTAAACCAATGACGACTTTGATGAAGAAGACTACAAAGTATAAATGGGATGAGACTTGTGAGAAAGCCTTTCAGACTCTAAAGGAACAGTTAACCACGGCGCCAGTTTTAGCACTACCTGATGAGAACATACCTTACGAGGTGTACAACGATGCTTCAAAGAATGGTTTAGGATGTGTCCTAATGCAGAACAGGAGAGTGATTGCCTATGCGTCTAGGCAACTCAAAAGTTATGAGGAAAACTATCCGACCCATGATTTGGAGCTAGCAGCCGTGATTTTTGCACTAAAACTGTGGAGACACTATCTGTTTGGGGTTACATTCAAGATTTTCTCTGACCATAAGAGTTTAAAGTACATTTTCACCCAGAAAGAGTTAAACATGCGTCAGAGGAGGTGGTTAGAGTTAATCAAAGACTACGACATGGAGATACAATATCATGAAGGGAAAGCAAATGTTGTAGCAGATGCATTGAGTAGGAAGTCTCTACATTCGGTCCAATTGGTTGTCCAGAGACAAAGACTAAGGAATGAGTTTCTCAATTTCGAAGTTCAGTTGACAGAACTAGGAGTAACCACGGGGACAACCGCGATTGAGAATGATGTCTTTGAGAAGATCAAGGAATTGCAAGAGACTGACAAGCTGTTGATGGGTAAAGTAGCTAAAGAACCTGCATTGTTCAAAAGAAGTGAAGATAGAATAATTCGATTTCAAGATCGGGTCTGCTTCCCTAACGATGCCACATTGAGGGATGGAATCTTAACTGAGGCTTATGCAAGCAAATACTCGGTACATCCAGGTGGAGACAAGATGTACCAGGATTTGAGGAAGGTGTTCTGGTGGTCAGGAATGAAAAAGGATGTGGCTGATTTTGTGTCTAGGTGTTTAGTTTGTCAAAAGGTTAAAAGCGAACACAAGAGACCTCAAGGTAAATTACAACCCTTACCAGTCCCAGAGTGGAAATGGAGTTCCATATCCATGGATTTCATTGCTGGATTACCTAGGTCACCTAAGGGCAACAACATGATTTGGGTGATAGTGGACAGATTGACGAAATGTGCACATTTTATACCAATGAAGGACACGTGGAAAAAGAAACAGTTAGCCGATGCCTATATACATCATGTGTTGAGACTTCATGGTACTCCAAAGGAGATCGTCTCCGACCGCGATGCACGTTTTGTCTCTCGTTTTTGGAAAAAGTTACAAGAAGCCTTGGGAACAAAACTCTTAATGAGTTCCGCATTCCACCCCGCAACTGATGGTCAGACAGAGAGGACAAATCAGACCCTAGAAGATATGCTAAGAGCATGTGCTTTACAGTACCAAGGTGGCTGGGAGGACAAGCAGGATTTGATAGAATTCTCCTGCAACAACAGCTACCAATCCTCAATCAAGATGGCTCCATACGAGGCACTATATGGTAGGAAGTGCAGGAGTCCAATCTGTTGGAATGACATTAGTGAAACGATGGTTTTGGGTCTAGATTACATCCAAGAGATGACCGACCAAGTCAAACTAATTTAGGAGCGACTAAAGGCTGCGCAGGACAGACAAAAGAGCTATGCAGATAAAACTCGCAGTCAAATTGAGTTTAATGAGGGTGACATGGTACTACTCCGAGTGTCACCTACCAGGGGTGTAATGAGGTTCGGGAAGAAAAGGAAACTGAGTCCTAAGTTTATCGGACCCTACAAGGTGACCAAGGGAGTTGGTGAAGTCGCTTATGAGTTAGATTTGCCAGCAAATCTCGAAAAGGTTCACAACGTGTTTCACGTTTCCCAACTCAGACGATACGTTAGTGATCTGTCACATGTACTCAATCCAGAAACCATTGAGTTAGATGAAACCATGACTTATGAAGAGGCACCATTGAAAATTTTGGACACTAAGGTGCGCAAAACTCGACGAGCTGAGACACAAATGGTGAAAGTTCTGTGGTGTAATAACAACGTTGAGGAAACAACTTGGGAAGTGGAGTCGGTTTTGCGTGAAAAGTACCCTCATCTGTTTACTTGAGGTATACTCGGTTCGGGACGAACCTTTATTTTAAGGAGGATGAGAGCCTCGCGCACTTTGTTTCTAAATGCTTGTTTGATGTGATCTATGTGTGTTTTGATTCATATGTTTGCCGATTCTTCTTTTATGTGAATTGTTGCTTCGTACCTCGAGTACAATATTTCCAACTTATTTTAATTCTCATTCAAATACCCTTTTATTGTTTTTCCCTCGATCATGTTCTTATGATCTTATACTACCTTTCCAAGTACTCATTTTACCCGGTGATCAATGCTACTAGTTAAGAGCGTGTCTTTTGAAGGATGAGTTTAAAGATTCGGGACGAATCTTTGTTTAAGGGGGGAAGATTGTAACACCCCATATTTTTGGGTTACTTGAATTGTACAAACTATTGGGAGAATCTCGTTTTAAGGGTATGAAAATCTATTTTGGGAAATTAGGGTATATCTTCCGTTTAGGGACGCTTTCCTAATTGGGCAACTGTTTGGCAAAATTACCAAAATACCCTTTCTAAACCCTTCCTACTTTCTACAAAAGGATAAAATAAAAACCCCAAAACCCTCCCCTCACTCAAGGCAGCAGCAAAAAAAAAAAAAAAAAGAGGAAGTACGTGAAAGAGGAGAAGAGAAGAAGAGGAGAGAAGAAGAGGAGGAAGAGCCGCGCATCACCACCACCTTCGCCGCCGCCCACCGCCGTCAACCCTAGCCGACTCTCTCTCCTGGTTTACATCAAGAGTAGTATGTTTCTACACCCTCTTTCATAGTTTCTAATTAGGGCTTTCTTAATTTCATGATTATTATGGTTTAAACATGTTTGTGGTTGTGGGAATTGCTTTATGAGATTATAATCATGCTTAATTGTGGTTTTGATGCATGAATAATTGAATGCTAATTTAGGGCTTTTGAAATTAGGGTTCTTATGAATTTAGGGGTGATTTTATGGGTGGATTGTTGTGAAATTTGGTGGAGATGTTTATTATGAGATGGGTAAACCTTAGTTTCAATTTGGGAACGTTTCATGGCGTTTTGATTATGAATATACATTCTGCCAATTTCTGAATTTTGCCTAATTTGGATGTTTAAGTTGTTATTATGGTGATTTATTGATGGATTAATGTTGTTAGTATACTTGGGAGGGTGTTGTGCGAATTTGGTATTGTTTAGAGGTCGTTTGAATGTTGAAATCCAAAGTTAGAGTGCCTTGGATGCACTAGTAGGGAGATGGTTAGTGATTAGTGTGTTGTTGATTGATTTTAGGTTGTGTGTAGGAGGAAGTGCCGTTCTAAAGTCTTGAGTTGATCTTGTGATTTCGCTAGTAAGGTAAGAACGTTGATCACAAACCTCTCACTAACCATTATCTTGTTTGATACACTTTGCTTGATCATCGTATGTTCTTGCTTTACACATTCATTCTTGTTACCCGTTTCGCTTGTGCCTAATTATATCATTGAGCATATTATCCTTCCATCTTATCAATGTTCGTTTGCGGTCTTTCGACCACCATACTCCCCACGGCCTTCGGCCCCCTTGCCTTCCTCGGCCCTTCGGCCTCTTAGCCGAGACCACCACTCGGCCACTCGGTCAAGTGGTGTGTATGTTGACGTTTATGTTTTTGTTTCGCTTCAAGTATCTATCGATTATGATCATTATAATTTTTATCGTCAAATAACGCACGCGTGAATAACGTATGTAAAACGGATGAAAGAAAATAAATGACTCCACCTAGAGTACGATGGATTCGGCTCGACCGATCATCGTTTGATATACCTCTGATCAAGGTACGTAGGGTCGGATTAGCTACCGACTTCCTAATAGTCTTACTCCTAGATGGGAACTCGTCCTACCGGCCTGTCTTGCGAGGGGTGTGCACACTCGGGATTATTAGGGCGATAATACAACTCTAGCTCGAACAAAGTTCGTTAAGTGGGGCTATGGGGTAGGACCCTGGCCGAATAATAAAGCAATGTATATATTGAGCGACGATGCTCTTTTGATAATGCACTTTGTTGATATTGTTATTCCTATGTTATAACGTCAATTCGTTCTTGTTAGCTACGCGCCTCAAGGCGTGTATCTTATTTGTTCTTTATGCTTGTTATTTCTTACTCAGCCTGTGCTGACGTTCTGTTTTCTGGTTCGTCCCTACCGTGTTCTGGGGCCTATGTCAATCTTCGATGGCATAGTTGACAGGTCTTGATGATATGGCTGCATGCTTACGAAGCTGATCATGTTGGGGTTTTCGAAAGACTTTGTTTTATCTCAAACTTCATTTCGTTTTGACTATGTAATTTGGGTTTCGTTTTGAGAACTATAGCTCGACATTTAAAGACTTCCGCTGTTTTATTTTCCGTTGGTTTATGGTAGTAGAATTTCTAGCCTAGCAATTGACTTGGTAGTCAATTGCGGCGTGACAGTTCTAAATTTATTTGTAATTATAGTTGGTCAAAAATTTAGGGTTGTTACACTCTCGATTTCAAAGCCCTGGCTATGAGCTCTGTTGTGGAAAACATTCTTGTAGCTCGACTTCCCAGTCCCAGCAGACTGCGTCTTTCCTTTGAAATCCCCAAAATTTCCTTTCTTATTGGGTATGTTAACCAAATCGAAGGGCGTCTCCTTTCTCTTCCCCCCCGAGTTCCATGCTCATTGTTTCCATGTTCTGCTCTGCTGTTGTGGCTCTCTCATAAACATCTTTTACAGTATGGAATCGTTCAGAGGCAAACCATCCCTTAATACTCCAAAGTAGCTTCTTTCTAAAGCTGGCGGCTCTAGAAGACTCAGTTGGCGTCACACTCTCAGCAAACCTGTTCAAGTCCTCAAACTTATCATGGAATTCCTTCACAGACATGCCCTTAGTTTGCTGAAATGCCTCAAATTCAGCCACCTTTTGTTCCTTCAAGTGCTCCGGGAAGAACTTTTTCTCTAAGAGGTATTTGAAAACTTTCCAATCTCTAAACCTCTCAATAACAGACCCATCAGCTTTCTCCTCCAGCACTGGTTTGTAAAACTCCTCCTGAATTTTCATCCACCATCTTCCAGCTACCTCCTTAAGGTAAAATGCAGCAACTTTTACCTTCAGATTGTCAGGAACACCAAGAGCAGAGAAGATTCTCTCCATATCCTCTATCCAGTCAAGTAGGATGCTCGGTTCTCCTCTCCCAGTGAAATTGTCAGGCCGTTTCTTCTGTACGGCATCCGACATCTTAGCTAACAGCATTTCATCATCTCCACCTCCATTACCGGCATTAGTCCCATTGCCGTCGTTTGCAACATTATTTGCAGCATTATTGGCAGCATTATTAGCAGCATTATTCTGTGCTATCTGCTGCATAGCCTCAACCATCACCTGTTGCTGCTGTGCCATTTGTGCTAGAATAGCTGTCAAATCTGGACTGTTGTTTCGCACCATTTTCTATAAGGTAATAACGGGATTCAGATGTAACCAATTCAATAACATACTCATTCAGATTTTAAAAAGCATAAATCAATATATTTCAATCCAAACATAAACAATAAATCGCATAGTCAGCGAATCATGATAATAATTCAGCTCAGCAGAATAAATATATCGAAATCAACATCCGTCTATTCGTCTCGCCCGAGTTTAACTTTTCGGAGCTTTTTTTTTTTTTTTTGTCCGGAAACACGACTCGTGTTATTGTAGCACGAGTCGTGCCAGGATCAGAAACATCAGACGTACGTATTTTCGAGAACAACAACATCAACACGCGGTAGAATGTCACGTAGCATTTAATTTGCAACGATCTTATGAAATAATCGAAATATCATAATAGTATTGGGGTATTGTCCCCAATCTAAAGTGTTTAAACAATGAAAACTTGACAAAAGTATAACATAACATTTAATGCTAAAGTTTAATAAGAAAACGCAATCGACGCCTAACTAATAACTAGGCCTTATGCCTTTATTTATAAGTCTCCATATTAATCCTTTAAGCATCACCACTCGGGTCATAATCCTCATCATTAGGAACTTCCCCTCCATCATTGTGATCCGAGTCGCTCAACTCCTCATCCGAACTAATCACAATTACCTCCGTGTCACTAGCTCCGATAGTATCATCCTCCTCTTCACTCGTGGGGGCTTCCTCAGGCTCCTCCTCCGTGTCCACTGGTGCATCCTCTCCAATAGGCGAGGACGGGGGTTTAGGAGAATGGTGATATTCCTCAACTTTAACTTTCTTCCGATTCAACTGACTAGGTATCTCAGGTCCTTGTAGCTGAACCTTCTTTCCTTTCTTCATATAAGCTTCATGTGACTCCGGGGTAGAGTTACCATTATCAGTGTCCGGGTACAGGAGGTATGTAGATTGGGTAATCCTTAGGTATTTGCACAGGGCTAAGGGATATCTCATATTCCCACTCCAGAATTACCTCCAACCTGTCAAGATCTATCACTCTGCCTGATCTGTCCCTCAAGTATTGTGAACTCCCTGTGAGACATGCATAATAGGCATTCCTTTCTAGTCTCGCTCGAACCTCCTCCCAACGGGGATGTATCCTTAGATTAACCAAAGTCACAAAGTGTTGGACCTCAGGTCTAATCGCCCATGGAAATCTTTCGGCAGCCTCAGTCAGTTTTGCTCTCATTCTGGTGACAAACTCCTCCACAGACTCACTAATTCTCATACAGTCCTGGAAGGTCTCAGATGAAAAAGCTATATGATCCGATATTGTCCATGGACCAGCAATTGACCTTACACCAGATGGTCCGAACTCCCAAACATATGTTCCTGGGCCTGCCATTCTGTCAGTATACCAGAGAGAACTCCAAATGCATTAGTACCCAAATCGTATACGCACACCACATAATTCTCAGGTCAAAACCATTGGTGTAAACTCCTTCTCTAGTATCACATAGCAGTTAGCACATAGCATGCGAATGTATGCACTCATCCCACTCCCGGTTTGTAAATCATTTAAAACAAGTTTTGAAAACATTTATAGACTCGACGAATCAGAACCTGGCTCTGATACCAACTGTAACAACCCTACATTTTTGACCAACTATAAATAGAAATAAATTTAGAATTGTCACTCCGCAATTGACTACCAAGTCAATTGCTAGGCTAGAAATTCAACTACAATAAACCAACGGAAAACAAAACAGCGGAAGTCTTTAAATGTCGAGCTATAGTACCTTGATCAGAGGTATATCAAACGATGATCGGCCGAGCCGAATCCATCGTACTCTAGGTGGAGTCATTTATTTTCTTTCATCCGTTTTACATACGTTATTCACGCGTGCATTATTTGACGATGCAAATTATAATGATCATAATCGATAGATACTTGAAGCGAAACAAAAACACAAGCGACAAACATACACACCACTCGACCGAGTGGCCGAGTGGTGGTCTCGGCTAGAGGCCGAAGGGCCAAGGAAGGCAAGGATCAACCGAGAGGCCGTGTGGGAGTATGGTGGTCGAAAGACCGTAACGAATATCGATATGACGGAAAAGAAATACGCTCAATGATATAATTTAGGCACAAGCAAAACAGATAATAAGAATGAACGTATAAAGCAAGAATATATGATGTTCAAGCGAATTAGAGTATCAAACAAGATAGTGATTAGTCAAGAGGATTGCGATCAACGTTCTTACCTTACTAACGAAATCACAAGATCAACTCAAGACTTTAGAACGGTACTTCCTCGAACACACAACCTAAAATCAATCAACAATACACTAATCACTAAGCATCACCCTACTAGTGCATCCAAGGCACTCTAACTTTGGATTTCAACATTCAAACGACCTCTAAACAACACCAAATTTGCACAACACCCTCCCAAGTATACTAACAACATTAATCCATCAATAAATCACCATAATAACAACTTAAACATCCAAATTAGGCAAAATTCAGAAATGGGCAGAATGTATATTTATAATCAAAACACCATGAAACGTTCCCAAATTGAAACTAAGGTTTACCCATCTCTTAATAAACATCTCCACCAAATTTCACATCAATCCACCCATAAAATCACCCCTAAATTCATAAGAACCCTAATTTCAAAAGCCCTAAATTAGCATTCAATTATTCATGCATCAAAACCACAATTAAGCATGATTATAATCTAATAAAGCAATTCCCACAACCACAATCATGTTTAAACCATAATTAACATGAAATCAAGAAAGCCCTAATTAGAAACTATGAAAGAGGGTGTAGAAACATACTACTCTTGATGTAAAACCAAGAGTGAGGGTCGGCTAGGGTCGACAGCGGCGGCTGGTGGCAGCGGCGGTGGGCGACGGCGCAGGTGGTGGTGATGCGCGACTCTTTTCTTCTCATCTCCTCTTCTCTTCTCCTCTTCTCTCCTCTTTCACGTAACTCCTCTTCTTCTCTTTTTTTTTTCCTTATGTGTCGACGTGAGGTGAGTGAAGGAGAGTTTGAGTGTTTATTTTATTCTTTTGTAGAAAATAGAAAGGGTTTAGTAAGGGTATTTTGGTAATTTCACCGAACAGTTGCCCAATTAGGAAAGCATCTCTAAACGGAAGATATACCCTAATTTCCCAAAATAGATTTTCATACCCTTAAAACGAGATTCTCCCAATACTTGTATAATTCAAGTAACCCAAAAATATGGGGTGTTACACTTGGCGCCTCAGTGAGGCGATCGGCGCCCCATCGGAGGCGTGTTGGGGCTTCGGGCGGAGCCGTTGGTTGGAGCTCTAGGTGGAGCTCATTTGTGCTTCGTAGGGGGCAATTTGGGACTCTAATGAGTCTGTTGCATTTGGGTTTCGGAAGAGACCTTTTTGGATTCCTTGAGGAGTCGTTTGAATTGAATTTGTTTTGGTGCTCCTTGGAGCAATTTGGTTAGATTTAGTCTAGCATTTGTACCTCTTATTCAGTGGGTAGTTTGGCTCTTTGGGATGTTTGGTTCGGTCTTGAATGTTTGGCTTAGTATAAAGCAATTTGGTGTCTGCAGCACGTTTGGTTACTCAAGAGGGACAATATGTATTTGTATTGGCCATTTGTGTCTTTAATTAGACTATTGGGTACCTTGGTACAATCGGCCATTTGAGAGGAGAAAATTTGGTGTTTGGTAGCTCGTGCACATTTGGTTATACCGCTCGGTTTTGTGGCGTTTGATATTCCATTAACTGGGTTTGTGATGATGATGGTGTTCTACTATTTGGTGTTATGGTGCGACGACATTGTGATACTTTTGGTATTTTAGGGTACGTTTGGGTAGGTGCTACATTGATCAATTTGGTGATGAGAAACGTTTGGTGCACTTGGTACGTTTGTATTTGATTTTGACTTTGGGTGTAAGAGTGTTCAAGTCAAGGCGGAGATTGTTGGGAAAATGCCTTGAACATGACTTACCGATTTGGGTATGTCGTAGTGGTGACCGAGGAGGGAGTTCGGGACATGATAAGCTACAGTGTACGGGTGTTGGCCGGGCAAGAATTGGAATAAGGAAGATCGACCAAGAGTTCGCGCAGTCCGCGAAGGTGAAGCCGCGGAGCGCAGCTGATTTCGAGAAGGCAATGCAGAAAACTCGGCGCGGTCCTCCGTGGATGGTGGCGCGGACCGCGGTGGCCAAGCACGGAACGCGATGGCTTGGCACGGACCGCGGCCCATTAGCGAATGTCGGCGGTTTTTCTGCTTTAAGCATCTTTTGTAACACCCCCAAATTTCCTATCCTTCTTAAAAACATTTTATCGAGAACCAAAACACAAATAAGGAAATTCAGAGGTGTCACTCCGTACTCGAGTCAAAGACCCGAATGCAAGGAGATTTCAGAAGCCGAACTACAAATGTCTAATGACCTAAAATAACTATTACAATTCATTAATTAAAATTACAACAATCCGAAATATGAAATATGAAATAGTCTATGTTTAATAACTACGAGTCTAATTATTGAATCCAACTAATTTCTAGTGAGTCGTCGTTCCCGTATGCATCAATCACTCCAAACTTGTGGTGGATTTAAAGCACAAAAACCACAGTTGAAAAAGTCAGTGGAATTGAGTAAGCTAACACCTCAACGTGTAGAAAACCAAAACTCTTACCTGGATTTTGAAAACGTTTTTAGTTTTATTTTCGAAAACACACTTAGCACATAAACATATAATCATCCAATAATAATTCCAAACCAGTAGTTAAGAGTCATATATCAGAATCCACCATTCAATTCATCACATACTCATAATATCAGAAACATTCCATAATCCATACCCAACAAATCAAAGATTAACGATAAATAAGAAATTCATAAGTCACGAGCCATAATCCACAATTCCTAGTTAACAATCCACAATCCACAATCCAAAATCCATAATCCATAATCCATAATCCATAATCCATAATCCTTATTATTTAGAAATGAACTGAATCTTTTGCCAGTTCACCCTATCAACCATAATCCATAATCCATAATCCATAATCCAAGACAACTAGACCTTAAGTGTGCACACCCCCTACTGGGTTTTTTTAACCCAAGTAGAGTAGACTAGAGCCTAACCCTCTTAAAGACCGATGCGGTGGGGTAATTAATAGGAGTCGATGCGACTCAAACATTTGAATAGGAGTTCTTTTGACTCAAGCAAATAAATAGGAGCTCTTGTGGCTCGAACAATTAAATAGGAGTTCTTTTGCTCCGTCTAAGTAACCAATATCTTATTGAGAGAGAGAGAGTTGATGATCACAAATCATATAAAACGATACCAAACCAACATCACAATATAAATTGGCTATGCGCCCACAAACCAAACCAAATCAACAAATTCAATATACATTTAATCTTACCTTTCAAAATAACATATTTGTCACAAGTCATACCATATACCAATATCAATACAATAAATCCAACCAAATCAAAATACAACAATCGTATAAACTGAATCGTTCTCCACCTATCATGATACTATGTTTTCATCCAATCACACCATTCACATCTAGCACGTAAGTTTGAAAGGTTTCTATAAGTTTAGGAAGGGTGAGCATGCTAGCTTACCTTTTTAAGCAAACGGAAAACTCAATAGCACAACAATCACTAGTATTCTTCGTCTACGAACTCAAGTTCTACAATTATATAAACGACATTCTCAAATTAACACTCAATCTTTCTCAACCAACCAACCAACTATATTCCTATATGTTAGTATATATGATCCTATATGCAATGTATGATTATGACAATACCAAATTCAAACAAACAATTACCAATTATCCAATAAATATCGTTCTATTTCAATAATTATCCAATAAAACTCAATTAACACCAAAATTATTATAAAAATTCACAAAGGCCTAAAATTAGTTTAAAACAGAAACTAAGTCATGAAAATCAATCCTTAATTATTATAATTTATTTAGGATTTATTACTACAATTTATATTATGTTTTAATAATCAAAAACGTGTTTAAATTACATAAAATTACATAAAAACGAATTTAATCAATAAAAATCCGAAAATCAGTTTATAATTTCTTAAATTACCAGAATTTCGAAATATTGATTATCTTAATTAATTTGCACTAATTAATCTAAATTAAAAGCAATTAATCAAAATTCCCCAATTTACAATTTTTACAACTTTGAACAAAACCCAATTTAAATCTCAAACTAAATTCAAGAACCCTAATTAACAGATTATAAGCATAACAAAATCATAATTTTCGAAACTAATTAAACCTAATTCGAATCATTAAACCAATTAACCCCAAATTTGTAATTAGTGAAAATCAACTCAAAACAATCATCAAAATCAATTCTTGATGCATATAACTAACCCAAATAGATTACCACTAATCATAACACCTAAAACTATTAATTAAACATGATTTTAAGAAGAAAATCGACTTGTGATTCACGTTTATAAAAGAGGACGAAAACAGGGGAAGAAGGAGGCGTTACCCACGGCAATTAAAGGAAGAAGGAGGGGTTGTGGTGGTCGGCCGGCTTCAGAAGATAGACGGTGAGCTGGGCGGCGTGGTCGGCGTGCGCGAAGGACGAGCGGAAGGTGAAGCAGGGGTCAGGTCCTCTGTTTTTCTTTTATAGGGGAAGGGGGTGTTTGTCGTGTGATTTAGGTGAGAGAAGGATTTGTTGTTTTTTTTTTTTTCTTTTCTTTTCCTTTTTTTTTTCTTTTCTTTTTCCTCTTTAAAATCTGATTTCCTTTTTTGGGCTTAGGGTTGGGTGGTTGATTTTGTGTTTGGTCCAATAAAGTATTGGGTTGGTGTATTTAGTAGTAGCTAAAAAAGGCCCTAGTAGAAATAGAAGACCCAAATATAGAACGGAACTCATTCTCGAACCCATCTTCGAAACAACTCACATGAAAACAATTAATTCAATTTTTGCTATAATAAATTAATTAATAATACTAATATATTATTGTAACATTTACCGAATTTTTGGGATATTACATCCTTCCCCCCTTAAGAAAACGCTTCGTCCCCGAAGCCCAAAGTAAATTAATTGACTCAATTCACAACCAAACAATACATAACAAAACATAACAACTCATAAGATGCAAATGTATGAATGCAATGCATGATTTTAAGTTTTATACTAAGTTGACATTACAATCCACCCTCCTTAAAAGAAGAGTTCGTCCTCGAACTCATGAGTTAAACAGTCTTATATGTAAGTAAATAATCCTAACGCCTTGATGCACGAGTCCTTGATATATGAATGCTAATTAAATATAGAATCTTTTCGCCCTTAATCATTTAATAAAGGTCATACTCTCTATGTTATACAAAACTCATAAAAATCACCTTAAAGAATTATCACTCAAATTCCAGTAACCCAAAATGAATTTTAAGTAACCAAATTCACTAAAGTCATTTTGTCAATAACTCAACTCTTTAAATCATAATGCAATAATTATATCATGATAACAATGATAAAGATTTTGAATGCCAAAGATAAATAATTATGGCCCAAGTAAATATCTAATCTAATCTCATTCTTATCGAAATATAACCTTCTTACTTTATATATAAACACCAAAGAATCAAATTAAGCCACCACACTATTCCTTATGATAAATACACACACGGAAAAATTAAGATCATGGATCCGAAATCATATTATCCCATAATAGTTGTAAACTTCCATGACGATATTAATTTTAACAAAGTCAAATCCATTAAATAATACAGTCATATATCTCAAATTAAACCGGCCAGTCAATAAATTTCAAATTCACCCCTCCAAATTCCACCACAGAAAACAATTTTGAACTTTTGGTAGCAACCAAACTTTAAACTCAATTTCATAGTCGCACTTAAGTTTATTAATTACATCCCACAATAATATTTTCCTTACGAAACTCGTGAAAATCACCTTCGAACAATACAACTCAATTCTGAAACAGAATTCCACATAATTTAAAATTCATAATTAGTAAAGTCATCACTAGATCGTCTTATTATAGAAGATTCACCATATAACACCCACTATATTTCTCATGTTTGACCAAAATCTCATATAAATCATCGACATGGCGATGTCAAAACAAAGTTAAAATGCTAAATATATAGCTTTCCAATAATAATAAATGTATTATTCACCAGTCCCACTACTAAGGGTAGGGTGGGAGGGCACTATCTATATTTTGATATATTTCCTCTATGGCTAATTCAACCCATCAATCACTTAATAACAATTCCAACATTAAGTCTCAATTGACGCACATTCCATGAAACCAAGAAAACGTATTCATGTCGAGCATGCTTAAAATAGACATACAATTTTCTCATTCCAATTCAATGAATAATCATTCCAAATATATAAGGTACGTTTGACCTTCAAAGACCAATAATTTTCATACATGTAGATCAACTTCATACTTTCGAATTCCAATACCAAATTACATCTATTCTTAATTTCCAAGTGAATCAAATCATTCAAATCATCCAGTAACAAGTATATATATAAAACTCACATGTGAAAACAAGTAGCAATTCATAAATAAGAATAAGTTAATCACACATAAACAAACAAAGCAATACCCCTAATTGATACCAACTGTAACACCCCTATACCCCCATACGGCTTGATTCATTTTATTTGTTTTTACTAATTGAATTATTTCTCTTTTTTTTTTTAGCCTTGTTAGTTCAATTTAGCGTGGGACCTAACCTGGGCTCTGATACCAATTGTAACACCCCCAAATTTCTTTTCCTTCTTAAAAACATTTTATCGAGAACCAAAACACAAATAAGGAAATTCAGAGGTGTCACTCCGCACTCGAGTCAAAGACCCGAATGCAAGGAGATTTCAGAAGCCGAACTACAAATGTCTAATGACCTAAAATAACTATTACAATTCACTAATTAAAATTACAACAATCCGAAATATGAAATATGAAATAGTCTATGTTTAATAACTACGAGTCTAATTATTGAATCCAACTAATTTCTAGTGAGTCGTCGTTCCCGTATGCATCAATCACTCCAAACCTGTGGTGGATTTAAAGCACAAAAACCACAGTTGAAAAAGTCAGTGGAATTGAGTAAGCTAACACCTCAACGTGTAGAAAACCAAAACTCTTACCTGGATTTTGAAAACGTTTTTAGTTTTATTTTCGAAAACACACTTAGCACATAAACATATAATCATCCAATAATAATTCCAAACCAGTAGTTAAGAGTCATATATCAGAATCCACCATTCAATTCATCACATACTCATAGTATAAGAAACATTCCATAATCCATACCCAACAAATCAAAGATTAACGATAAATAAGAAATTCATAAGTCACGAGCCATAATCCACAATTCCTAGTTAACAATCCACAATCCACAATCCACAATCCATAATCCATAATCCATAATCCATAATCCTTATTATTTAGAAATGAACTGAATCTTTTGCCAGTTCACCCTATCAACCATAATCGATAATCCATAATCCATAATCCAAGACAACTAGACGTTAAGTGTGCACACCCCCTACTGGGTTTTTTTAACCCAAGTAGAGTAGACTAGAGCCTAACCCTCTTAAAGACCGATGCGGTGGGGTAATTAATAGGAGTCGATGCGACTCAAACATTTGAATAGGAGTTCTTTTGACTTAAGCAAATAAATAGGAGCTCTTTTGGCTCGAACAATTAAATAGGAGTTCTTTTGCTCCGTCTAAGTAACCAATATCTTATTGAGAGAGAGAGAGTTGATGATCACAAATCATATAAAACGATACCAAACCAACATCACAATATAAATTGGCTATGCGCCCACAAACCAAACCAAATCAACCAATTCAATATACATTTAATCTTACCTTTCAAAATAACATATTTGTCACAAGTCATACCATATACCAATATCAATACAATAAATCCAACTAAATCAAAATACAACAATCGTATAAACTGAATCGTTCTCCACCTATCATGATACTATGTTTTCATCCAATCACACCATTCACATCTAGCACGTAAGTTTGAAAGGTTTCTATAAGTTTAGGAAGGGTTGAGCATGCTAGCTTACCTTTTTAAGTAAACGGAAAACTCAATAGCACAACAATCACTAGTATTCTTCGTCTACGAACTCAAGTTCTACAATTATACAAACGACATTCTCAAATTAACACTCAATCTTTCTCAACCAACCAACCAACTATATCCCTATATGTTAGTATATATGATCCTATATGCAATGTATGATTATGACAATACCAAATTCAAACAAACAATTACCAATTATCCAATAATTATCGTTCTATTTCAATAATTATCCAATAAAACTCAATTAACACCAAAATTATTATAAAAATTCACAAAGGCCTAAAATTAGTTTAAAACAGAATCTAAGTCATGAAAATCAATCCTTAATTATTATAATTTATTTAGGATTTATTACTACAATTTATTTTATGTTTTAATTATCAAAAACGTGTTTAAATTACATAAAATTACATAAAAACGAATTTAATCAATAAAAATCCGAAAATCAGTTTATAATTTCTTAAATTACCAGAATTTCGAAAATTGATTATCTTAATTAATTTGCACTAATTAATCTAAATTAAAAGCAATTAATCAAAATTCCCCAATTTACAATTTTTACAACTTTGAACAAAACCCAATTTAAATCTCAAACTAAATTCAAGAACCCTAATTAACAGATTATAAGCATAACAAAATCATAATTTTCGAAACTAATTAAACCTAATTCGAATCATTAAACCAATTAACCCCAAATTTGTAATTAGTGAAAATCAACTCAAAACAATCATCAAAATCAATTCTTGATGCATATAACTAACCCAAATAGATTACCACTAATCATAACACCTAAAACTATCAATTAAACATGATTTTAAGCAAGAAAATCGACTTGTGATTCACGTTTATAAAAGAGGACGAAAACAGGGGAAGAAGGAGGCGTTACCCACGGCAATTAAAGGAAGAAAGAGGGGTTGTGGTGGTCGGCCGGCTTCAGAAGATAAACGGTGAGCTGGGCGGCGTGGTCGGCGTGCGCGAAGGACGAGCGGAAGGTGAAGCAGGGGTCGGGTCCTCTTTTTTTCTTTTATAGGGGAAGGGGGGTGTTTGTCGTGTGATTTAGGTGAGAGAAGGATTTGTTGTTTTTTTTTTTTTTTTTCTTTTCTTTTCCTTTTTTTTTTTCCTTTTCTTTTTCCTCTTTAAAATCTGATTTCCTTTTTTGGGCTTAGGGTTGGGTGGTTGATTTTGTGTTTGACCCAATAAAGTATTGGGTTGGTGTATTTAGTAGTAGCTAAAAAAGGCCCTAAAAGAAATAGAAGACCCAAATATAGAACGGAACCCATTCCCGAACCCATCTTCGAAACAACTCACATGAAAACAATTAATTCAATTTTTGTTATAATAAATTAATTAATAATACTAATATATTATTGTAACATTTACCGAATTTTTGGGATATTACATCTTTTGTTTCCTAATCCCGTTTCTTTGGCCTATTAGGTTTATTCTTGTGAGGTGTACTATATAAACACCCTATTCCCCTCATAACCTCCCTAAGACACAAATTTAGTGATTCTCTTGTAATTGTGAGTACCTAGAGTCATAGTTGCAGGTTTTCTCAAGGTTGTGGCTTGTTTGCTTTGGTGAGATTCAAGGGCGTTTGTTTGGGTCTTTGGTTGATCGCAAGAACGTTTGGCTCTTAGATCTCGTTCGTTTGGTGAGTTCTTTTTAGATTGAACTCATATTTGTATTGGTGCTATTCTCCATATAGTGAATATTTCTCCTCTTTTTGGTGGACGTAGTTGGCACATCGCTGGTGAACCACGTTAATACAGGTGTCTTTTCTTTAAGTTCTATTGCTTGTGTTATTATTGATACCACGTTTATTACTACATCTTGTCACGCCCAATCACACTCAAACCGTTCGATGTTGGGACTGGACGCCTCTATCACAACATAATATACTCAAGTTTGTTACCTTAAAAAAAATGTAATTTGACCATATGTCAATTAGAACGACTTTAAAGCTAAGGACTTAAAACTTAAAAGTATCGAAGCTTATGACTGTTGGGGAAAGCCGCTAAGGAGTAGTACAGGGCCATGTCCATAAGTCAAGTGAGGTTTCATCCTAAAACATATTGGCTATAGGAGGAGTAACCCACTACCTTATAAAGGTGTTCCACCCACTTCAATTTTCCAATATGGGATAACCGCTCACACATAAATTCCTAACAATCTTCCCCTTATATGTGTGAGCTCATTCACCCCCCTTTGAACCAAACATCAGGCATGTCAAACCACCGCACTATTGGACCTTGACACCGCCCTTAACCGATACACCATGCCATCAAGCCATGTGTGTGCGCCGCCACATGTTTCCGCTCGGCATCCGCATGTAACCGTATCGCATCCCAAAAGGTCTTTAACCACACTCGCACCCACTCCATGAGAATCCGCGTTCGACAGTCCATTCCTTTTTCAGGAGTCCTTGTGCGTACCAGTGTACCGTCAGTTCCAATCCATATTCCATAGCGCCTTCCGTACCACTAATGGGCCCAACGAGGGCTTTCGGGCCCATTCCTTGGTACAACCATGCCCAAGCCCAGGCTGAACCATGGGCTCTGATACCACTGTTGGGGAGAGCCGCCAAGGAGAAGTACCGACCCATGTCGGTAAGTCAAGTGAGATTTCATCCTAAAACCAATTGGTTATAGGAGGAGTAACCCACTATCTTGTAAACATATTCCACCTACTTTAATTTTCCGATGTAGGACAACCGCTCACACATACATTCCAAACAATGACAACTCTTGGGTTCTTTAATTTCAAAGAACGAGTGGTAAATTGATCGATTGGATTTTCTGTTTTCGTGGACAACCGCAATGGATGGGTGACGACTCAATATAACACGTCACATTAATTAAATTATAGGTAACTTGATCATAGAACCATTTTATTGCGTAAATTTTTAACGGGAATTTAGAATCATGGCAATAATGGTCACCATACTCCATAGAGTAACTTTTTTGAATAGAACCTTGATGGCTTGATGTGCCACATGCGCCCTTTATGGCCGACTCTTCCAAATTTTCGCATCCTATTTGACATCTTTATTACGAGAGGAAGCTCACTTTTCTTAGTTCTCTAGGTTATTCGCAAGTTATCGATATTTCACATTCTATCTTATTTGTACAGGATTTTTATATATATAATGTTTTCGAGTTATCTTTTAAGGAACAAAATTTTATTCATAGTAATTCGTCATACGACATCTACAACGAGTATTGAAATCAACAAAATATAAGGCTAACGTCAAATGAAACTCAAACCTCTAAAAACTACGATAATTTTGTAAATGATTTCATGATCCCTCTATTGCTTCATGATACGTTATTTGACCCGAGGGGACCTATTGATTATATATCTCTTGTACTTTCGTCAAAAGATTAGCAGATCCGCCTCCGCCTGTAGTAGAGAATTTAGCATCTATTTCAACGTCATGGCAAAATTATTAAATTTTATCATATCCTCCACGTAGACCCCCGAAATCTCAGCACAAACGCCCTACATAGCTAGATTTTGCTCTTTGGGGGGTGTCATCGCATTACTAAACAAGATCCGCGCCCCCCATGTTTTATCTTCAAACCTAAATATAAATTATTCAGCGTGTAAAATTTTTATACCAGATTAATCTGTACTGTTGCTTCATAATGCTATAAATTTTAAATTATATATTGATCTACCATCTACGCATAAATATCATAAAACAAATTAATGATGATGCAAATCGCGAGATATCTGAATAAAGCAAATGATCATTGATTTGATGATACTCCTTCAAACGTTGATAGGAACCATTGACCTATATATTCTAAAATTTGTAGTGTGTCAAGTTGAGCTCTATGCTCACTTCTGGTTCACGCGACTAACAACGACCTCGTGCAAAAATGAATGTGTTTGTATCATCGCAAGTTGATCTTGGTGAGGGTATTTTTGAAAGTGCAAGTAAGTTATTTGAAGAGGGTAAATTTCTTACTCGGATCCGTATCTTGTTGCGACACGGATGGTAAAACCTTATGTACGTTTTTAACTATTGTTCCGACGAAATGTTGTCAAAATCTTATATGCAACCAGCCTCCTCATAAATAATGTTCATTGTAAAATCGTCACACTTGCTTGTTTACAAAGTACTACTCCGTATTTAACATATAGTCGATGCATTTTACGACTTTTAGTGATCATTATGCGTGGAATTTGTTGATGTATAAATCGTTTCACTTTGTACTTCAAATGATCATTTAATATTATTTGATATAAAAAAAAGGCTACTTCATCTATTCGTACTCAAAATTCACTATAAGAGTAGTTATTCCCAGCTTGCATTGTCTAGATTAAAATTTACGCACAAGCTCAAGCTAAAATGTATCAGCCACGCTTGATGTTGTTCGTCATCTTTATCATCGTCTCTCATCTTCTCTTAGGAGAATCCTCATGTCCAACCCCAAAATCGAATCCTCTTGCCCCGGCCTTGTATGTGTTCGGAGATTCATTTGTCGACAATGGCAACAATAACCGGTTGTCCACCATGGGTAAGGCCAATTATCCACCTTACGGTGTCAACTTTCCTTGCTCGATGCCCCTCGGGAGATTTACCAATGGCCGGAATCCTGCTGATTTTATAGGTACATTAAAATTGAACTTTATTGTATGTCAATCGTCAATCCATCTAATAATTCAGTTTTTTTGGTTGCGTAATGAGTGAATAAGCTAAGTCGCAAAAAATGATGAAATGCTAGCCGCCTAGACGTCTGCTGATATAACAATTATTTGGTTGGCATGCAGCGGAGTACTTAGGTCTGTCGTATCGACCACCTTTCGCAAATCTATTCAAGCGAAATGGTATTCCAAGTCCTACCCCTTATTTCAATACTTCTGATTCAAAATCGTCAGAGGGCTACAATTACGCATCTGCAATGTGCGGTATTTTGCGAGACACGGGAACAATTGGTGTAAGGACCTTGTCATTATTTCTTCTTAAACACACTCTTATATATGATTAGAGATGTTTGAACGACATTGAAGTATCGATCTCTTCTCAAATTTGCAGGGAAAATGCTACAATTTTGATGAGCAAATCGACATGTTTAAAGATACAGTGGAGTCGCAATTGTCTCAAATACTCAAAGATCCAATAGAGATTTCCAAGCATTTGTCCAAATCGATCTTTATTGTTTCGGTTGGGAATAATGATTATATCAATAATTACCTTAACCATGCTTTCAAACGATACGATCATTCTCAATTTGCAAAAGTCCTCCAAGATGAACTCTCACGACAATTGAAGGTGAGTCTTATTATTAGTTAGATAGTGAAATAGCGATCGAAAAACTAAATGTTCAGCCTTAGAACTCGTTGCGATTGAAGTATTTCTAATTTGGGTTTACATACAAATTAAGCTTTTCGTGTACTACTGTAGAGGTTATACGATATAGGGGCGAGGAAGATCGTAGTGACGGATATAGGTTCCCTTGGTTGCATACCAACTCTGGCAAAAGCTAACAAGCATGAAGGAAAGTGTGACGAAGACGCAAATGATGCTGCGACGACTTATAACAAGCAGCTGCCGTCAATGCTAACAAACTTGAAGTCTACTCTTGAGGGAGCGCATTTCGTCATTGCACAAACTTATCCTTTGAGTTTTGACGCTGTTCACAACCCGGCTAAGTATGGTAAGACAAATTCGAAATTAAATTTCTTGAGAATTTTTATTTAATCAATGTGGGATGATCGTAGGAGTCTATGTATATAATAGCAAAATAATTGCCTATAGCACAATCAAGTGTGGTAAATTAAAGATGACAAGTAGTAAAAAATATGGTTGTGTAGTAAATTTAACATATATATTTGCAGTAATTTCTTGACACTGGTAGTAAAATCAACATTGGTACGATCCTATCAATCGAAAGAAATTTAAATTGAATTATTTCCAAAATCAAGGACCCTTGATTGTCTCTTTTTCAATTCCTTATAATCCATCATTTCCTAAATTATGCAACAAAATTTAGTGCACCTTTTATTATTTTTACTACAAAATAACCATAAACAATTTTTTATTTGTCTATATATAGACTCCAAGCAAATTGGTTCTTTTTATTTCGCTGGAAATTCTCTCACATATTATTTAAAACAAATGTAAATAACCTAAAAAGACAGAAATATTATTACTATGTATTCGATTTGCAAATCTCCGGGACTAACGTTGGGCTAAACTAGTATCGCATTTATTGTAATATATGTGCAGGATTTAGCGATAGTAGCAACCCATGTTGCACGACGTGGTGGAATGGAACCTTGCAATGTCTCCAGGATCGGAAACCGTGTTCGAACCCTAATGAGCACTACTTTTGGGATGGCTTTCATCCTAATGAAGTTGCCTACTCCTACTTCACAGAGCATTGTTTTTATGGTTCTTCCGTTTGCGTTCCAATGAATCTTGAGCAACTTGTTCAACTCTAAAGACAATGCTATTCACCCAATTTGATAATTATTATACTCATTAGGTATACCCAATTTTAATGGTTAAAAAGTTGGGAAAAAAGTACATGATGGTACTCAAATTGGCGACTAGCTAAAGAAATAATAAATCAAAATCATGAAAAATTTATGTGGATGAGAGAAATTCTATCTTGAGATAATTAGAATCAATGGGAATCGTTAATTCATGATTATTCGTTCACATTTTAGAAAGCAACTGATCCCATGAATAGTCTGACGAACTATGACACTACACGCACTGACGCACGGTCGTTCCAACATTAAACCTATACCCTTCGATTCATGTCGCTAGATATGCTCAAGAGGGGGTAAATAAATTGAGTAGTGACTTTAATTAAAACTTTTTCATTTTGTTCTAACTTATTTTAAGCAAAGCAGCGAAAGAGACAGACTGCTAACTATATCTCAAACTAGCTAGCTAGAGATTATATCTTGTGATGGCACAGTAAAAAGATGTGTACTATGAAGTAAGTCATAAAACAATGAGAAAAAATAAACACAAAATTCATTAAGTGGTTCGATCTCATCTCAAGGTCTATGACCAGAAGATTCACTAAAAATTTCTTTACAATTTTCCCAAACCAAGAAAATAGAAGAACCTCATAACTAACACTAATTGTGTTAGTTTCAACTATTAAACTCTTTCCTACTCTCTCAACCCAAAACAATAGAAGTACCCGAGTACAAACCCTCACACCCCTAATGGCTCGTTCTTGAAAAGAAAAGTACAAAAACATTGCCCTATGAAGAGAATTGTGTGTGATAATATTGGAGTGTACAAATTGCTAATCTGTACTACTATGTATGAACACGTTCTCTTTGAAAATTGAAGCCCAAAACTTTGCAAATACATCTGCTGTAACACCCCCAATTTCCTGGGATTTTAAGAAATAATTATTAATTGAAAACACGGATAACTGGGAGTGTTATCGCCACGATCGACACCTCTAGTCAATCGTTAAGGCAAAAGAATAATACTAGTGATCTATAAATCTCGAATACAAATTTAAATCTTATTACATAATAGTATAAATCGAAATACTCCTCAAAAGATTTAATAGAGTGCAGAAGCGAAACCAAAAGGTAATAAGCCGAGAAAAGACTTATAAACTAGATGGTGATCGTCTCCCTTGCCCTTGGAAAACCTGGAAGGAAAAATCAACTACCAACCTGCAAGACTAAAAGTAGAAAATGTCAACCAAAAGGGTTGAGTAAGAAGTCTCTTATCTAGAAAACATTGTCGGAAAGTTTTTTTCAATTATAAAAGATATTGAAACTTTAATCCTTGAAATGCTCAACGAAACAAAGACGTGAAAATCGAAATATAATTATTCTTCTCAATCTTTTAAAGTAATAAGAGCATTTTGATCTAGATAACATGTCAAAAAAAACAAACAAACGAAGGACAAAGAAATAAACCTTCCAAAATTAGAAGTTCAACAATTCTTTACTTCTTGTTTAAACTAATTTCCTTCAATACAGGGTCGTCTCCTCAAACCAGTATTCCCGAATGCATGCATCCCCCTCAGAACCGATTCCCAAGGGAAGGAGATAAAGGTTCAGGGTGGAGGATCAATCCACCCCATCTATATATACATTGTGCACAAATAATCAAATAGACCATTACGGTCACCCTGTACTCCTGTTAACTCCCTCAACTGAGTTAACGCCAATTATAAAATAAAAATCTTATATAACCATATCAACCATTTCTCAAATAGTTTGGCAAAGATACAAACACAAGCTATAATTAAATTCATCGATAAACCTTTGGCTCTAAATTTTTTTTTTTCTTAGTAAACATTGTTTAAAACACTTTCATTGTCAAACGATCATAAATCACTTTTCATTAACACATTGTAAATAGGTACTTTTTAAGGAGATAATAAAACTTCTCACCTTGAACAACAAAATTGTAATAACACTTATTTTTGTGGATATTTTTAAAGAATTTAAATATTATTTTGAGCATAATTAAAATCTATTTTATCAAAAAGGGGGCATTTCCCAAAATTATCATTACAAAAATTTAATTATAGTTTTCAGATTTTCCCATATATAAATTAAAATTAGTTGGGAACTTATTTTACACAAGTATTATTGCAAAAGAAAATTTTAATCAAAATTTTCAGATTTTATAAATCAAGTTGAATTGGGATTCAAAGGAATTGACTAGTATTGTTCCCAAAAGTTGAATGATATTTCCTAAAAGTAAAATTACAATTACCAAAAAATGCCATTAAATCTTTCACACCCCATACTCCCAACTACTCAGTATAATTGGGAACTACTTACCCTTTTTCACTTCCTAAACTCATTTGACGTAAAACACATCAAAAAAAAAAAAAAAAAGACTCACGTAGAACACCATCGGACGCCCCAACTCCGGCGAGTCCTCACCTGCGCCGACACCAGCTCACTGCCCTCACGACTCTCACCGTCCAGCTGCGCTGCCACGGCCGTTTTTCTGCCGCGTTTTCTACCAAACGACGCCCTGTTTTCGGCCATTTTCTGTCCAACAATCTGCCCGTTTTCCGGCCATTTTCCGGCGAAGCTCCTGCCATACTCTCCACTCCAATCTTCCACTTCATTCCCTTATCACCTAGCTTCAATTTGGTACACTTTCTTTCACTAAATCTCAAATTTGATTTTCAATTATAAAGTGAATTTTAATTCGAATTTCTGGAAAATTATCATGTTTTAGTGCAATTAAATGTTATATAATCGTTGTTTCATGTTGAAAAATCATGTGTTATGAATTATATGAGTTGGGTAAATCGCTTGGGGATTATTTGAAGGATTTATAATGCTTTTAGAAGGAGTTTTGTATAAAAAAAATCCTTAAATCCAAAAATGGAAAAATGGTTATGTTTTTAATGAATTTCTTTGTGGTATAGGTTGTATGATGAATATAAGTTGTTGTTTGAGATTTATATAAGTTGGGTATTGCATTTGGGGTTTGATTGAGTGATTTTGTGAAGAATTGAGTTATGAATTAGTGTGTTGTGTTTATGGAAGATATAGTAGTGTTGGTTGTTATTCTTGTGGCTTTTGTTGAGATTTTGGGTGATTATTGGATTGATTTAGTTCTTGGACAAATTGTTATTGCATTATTAAGGTTTAAACTTGGTTGTTAAGGCATATATGGTGGGTTTTAAAAATAGTTTGTATGTATGTGAATTGTTGGCTAAATTGGGAATGTTTAGAAGTAATAAAAGATTAATTGAAGGTGGAATTTAGGGTGTATTAAGGTCTGGTCATGTTATGAAATGGGTGATTGTGGAGTGATTAATGTGAGATTATAGTATATATATGTTTCCATTAGTGTATAGTTGAAGTTGGGTGAATTTGGTATCGTTTAAAGGTCGTTTGGTTATGTTTGGAAGCATGTGTATAGGTTATCAATCGATTAATGATATTCATACTAAAATGAAGAGTATGAGAGTTAGAAGGTTATTAGAGGATAGTTGAGATGTATGGATGTGTGTTGGTTAGATTGCGAAGTTATAGCGTTCTTCCGATGTATGAGTTTGTCATTTTGGTTACGGTGTATAGTAGATGTCATGCATATCATAAGCTTATCCATAAACACACTTTAGGAGCATAACTAATTGGAATGCATATCATATATTCATGTAGAGTCCGAGTTCGTAGAGGAACAATTTTAGGACTTGCTGAGCTACCGTGAGACTATTTTTGTAACACTCCGGCTCATCGTCTGAGTCGAAAGTAGTCACCTATGGGGGCTTGCCAGGCTGTGGGTTGACCTCACAGACCAACACGGGTCCTTCCGGCGCATTTTGACCTCACTCATGCGCACCCTGGAAAACTTCCCAGAAGGTGACTCATCCTGAAATTGCTCCCAGTTAAGCACGCTTAATTGTGGAGTTCTTATCACATGAGAATTCTAAAAGGAAAGTTGATTTTGTTGGTATGAGTAGCACTGTCAATCCTTTTAAGCACCTCATATGAGCCCTTAATTTCTCAAGAACCTCCTCTGAAATCTGGGGTATTACATCTGCTTTCTTGACAAACCAAAGGTCTCTTCTTATGCAATAGAAAGGAGCTTGGTTCATTAGCAAACATTTGGAAGACAATTTATTTTCCAAAGTAATATGAATGAATAAGATCAAATAAGGATATAACTACCCATCTTGGTTTGAAAATCAATCTAACTCGTAGGCTGTAGCATTTGACATTTAAGGGAAAAAAAACTTAATTAGCACTTTACTAAATTGTGTACTAATAAAAGTTAGATATATTTTACGCAAATTGTGTAATGGTTAGATTTATTCGGGTATCTTGTTCATAGAATTGTTCGGATCTTAAGGAAATCATCACACCACACATCTAGAATAATCCAAGAAAAATTCGTCCAAGTTTGACGGGTCATAGATATAAGGGGGAGGAAATACATATGAAGCAAAATCAAATTAACAATGAAGTCATGCATGTAACGATGCACGAATTAATCAAATCAAATAATACGAAAATGACAAAAATGTATGGATGACATGTTGTCTTAAATTAATCACGTAATCGCAAGCGATTGTGGCGGCGAAGGGGATACATTTCTTTCTAAATTGATTTATATTCAGTTTTAATTATTACTGCGAAAAATTATTAATAATTTACCAAAAGTTGATGGGGAACGACCTAGATATTATCTGAGCCTCACACCCTTTGTTACGCTAAAACCAATCCCAATAAAAATATGAGTTGCAGCCTGCACAACGATATCTTGCGTTCGGGAGAACTGTTGGATCCGCTTGAGCAGAGCAACAACCGCGGGTTCCGATTTCCCCAAAGAGCATAAAGAGAAGGGAATAAGGAAGCCATAACCCAAAACAGCGTACCTAGCCTCATACTTAGCATGCTTACGATTTGCAACTTCCCGCACCATATTACCTGGTTCAAAATCAATCAATCCCGTCTGAGCCAAGGGCGACGACCCAGACAGATCGACGCAAATGTCGCGCCCTCCATCCACGAATAATGCAGCATGTCCGCTTGACGAAGAGGTCGGCCATCATTACTAACCCATCCCAATGTCAACCTCCTTTTTAGCTGAAATCCTTGACTGATAACAGATGACAACAAGCGTGTAATTGTTTCTATTATTATTATTATTATTATTATTATTATTGATAATACAAATCATTGTAAAGCTAATAATAATATATCTATACATAAACCGGTAAACTATACCGTGCTCCCGTAAGCAATAAAAACATTATGGTCCTTCTCACAATGCTCATGGAAGTATGATATAAGCATTGACATAAATCTATTCCAACACAATCATGGTGATGATTCAGGGGTGCTCGCTTTGCACCGTACGGTCTTCCCCAAAATCATGCCGAGGGGCGAATATCACCACGTTGTATAAGATATTAACAAATTACAAGAGTTGTTGTAATTCATCCAATACATCATCAAAAACTTAAAGCATAACAGAAGAAAAAAAGCTCGATGCAAGTTATGCCGAAAGTTTAATGACAAATTGACAAACACAATGCGAAGTTACAAATGGACTAGTGCGGTCAGGTACGTGCATCACATATGTGTGGTGAACTCACCGTACTGATGTGGACTATCAGCCCATTTAAGGCGTGGCACTATCAACATCTTAAATGAACAGCGTGCTAGGTAAGAATCTGTAACAAGGATGGCATATACTTATGGCAAATTATGCTAACGGGCTATCTAGAAAATTAATAACACAATCTAATTAATTAACAGCGTTTCTTTTATTTTGTTAGTAGAGTTGGTTTACTCCTTATTTAATTACTTTATTTTTGAGAGCTTTATAGTTTATTTGGATAACATTTTAGGAGGGAAAGGAAGGGGAGGGGGAGAGAGGGAAGGGAAAGGGAGGGGAGGGGAGGGAGAAGGAAGATGAATTCCATTGTTTGGATAACAAAAACAAGGTAGAAGGAAAGGGAGGGGAAATACCAGTTTTGATAATTAATTAATTTAAATTAATGATGATAATAATAATAATAATAATAATAATAATAATAATAATAATAATAATAATAATAATAATAATGAAATAAAAACAATTTTTAAAAAAAAATTCAAATTCCCAACTCCTCTCATCTTCTCTCTCCTCTCCCATTCCCTCTCCCCCCGAGCCGCCCCACTGCTGCCGCCGCATTGCACCGACGACCTTCATCTCCGGCGAGGACACCACCACCCAACTCGCCCAGCTCCGACGAGTCCTCGGTGGCCATCAACGGCCTCCATTTCTCCTTCCTCCACCGCCAAACGTCTTTTTTTATTATTTTTTTTGAAAACCATAGATCTAAAATTAGGTGGTGTTAGGGTAGTTGTTGGTGTTTGTGGTTAAGGGGGAAATGGTCGCCCCATCATGGCGGTTGTAATGGTTGTGATTTCGCCGGAAATGGTGGTAGTTGGTGTGGGCCGGCGGTGGGTTGTGGATGGCGGAAGTGGCGGTGGGGAAATTGAGGAGAGAGAAAATAAATGGGGTTAATTTAGTTGTTATTTTATAAATATCTAGGAGTAATTTAATAAAATAACATAACAAAATTTCATTTTCCTTCCAAATCTCCCCAACTTTGGAGAGATGAAAATTAGAGAAAAGGGAGGAAAACTAATCCTCCCAAATCCCTCTATTTCTTTTCCCTCCCCTTACAAATATGTATCCAAATAAATGATTCAATTTCCCTCCCTCCCCTTACAAATATGTATCCAAACAAATGATTCAATTTCCCTCCCTCCCCTTACAAATATGTATCCAAACAAATGATTCAATTTCCCTCCCTCCCCCTCCCCTCCATTTCCCTCTATCCAAACAGACCAATATGTATCCATTTCACAAAGACAATTTTGGTAATTAGTTTGAACCACGGTCTCCATACACCTCACACAAATATACCAACAAAGCTAGCGAAGGTTTATGCTAAATAAATAATTAATATTGAGTTATAACATATTCCCAATTTTGTTGCTAACTCACACTCACTCCATATTTTAACTTTCACAAAAACGAGTTTTACCGAACGGATGTGCACCCCCATCCCCCAAATCCTGGGTCTGCCACTGAAGTCAACAACAAAGCAAATTAAACAAAGAGTCGAATACAATATGCGTGGGACTTGGGAAGTAACTAATAATAAAAAGTTCGATCAGTTTATTAATCTTCACCGAAAATGGACGTTACATGCACGATTTAATTTCACTTAATTAACCGAATCAAATTTGTTGGTGTACTGTGATACGTGAAGTATACACATATATTACGACTAGTTAGTATCTCGGTATAAGATTCGGAAATCTCTGGACTAGCTGTAATAACAACTTGATTATAAAAAATTAATGCTTGCTGTGTGATAATAATTATACTATTCAGTTGATGTTGGTCGACTTAGTACATAAATGATGATAGAACACATACACCGGAGCACAATACATTCATCCTTCAATAAAGTGCAAATTAAAGACGTATACTTGTGAAAACTACAAATATGATCGCACAGTATCCGAGTGAGTCAGTAGTAGGAGAGCTAGAAGGAGCCCTAGTAAAAGATCCAGACCCGTTTCCGTACTTGATGCTGGTTGCATTTGAGGCCTCGGGTCCAATCCGGTTTGCCATGCTTCTATTGGCATGGCCGATGGTTCGTTTCCTCGGCCTATTGGGCCTAGGAAATGCCGGGTTTAAGCTAGCCATTTTCATTTCGGTTGCAGGAGTCCGGTTATCCGAGTTGGAATATGTGGGTCGGGCCATATTACCGAAATTCTACATGGATCACATTGATATGGATGCATGGAGGGTGTTTACTGAATATGGCAAGAGAGTAGTGGTGAGTAAAAGCCCAAGGTTTATGGTGGGGTGGTTTGCCAAGGAACATTTAGGGGCTCACCATGTCATCGGGACTGAACTCATTGTGAACCGGTTCGGGCGGGCAACTGGTTTGGTTAGGGATGTTGGCCGCGGTTCAATATCGGTGGCCGAAGTTTTTGGCGGGCAAAAGCCTCGTTTAGGCTTAGGGGGAAGGTCAACTTCCGGCAATTTCTTTAGCACCAGCTCTTTCATGTCCCTTTGCGAGGTACATATATTACATATATATACGCAACCATAATTTTTATTAGCACTTTTGTTTATCGTGCTCGTTACTGAATTCCTTGGAAAATTGATAGAAATACGGCATACATGTCGTACTATTTATCTAACCGTGTTATTCATTACGAATCTAATATATCATGTCACGCGTTATGTATTGCGATTAACATTAGATATGACATGGCAGGGGCAATGTTATCCACCGTTCTCCCACACAAATCTCTTGGAAGACGAACAACAAGTACACAACTCCGGCAAACACCCGGCACCGGTTATTTTCCACGATGGCCGTCTTGTCAAGTTTCCGAAACCCGCCACCGCCCTTCTTATCCTTTTGTGGATTCCTATAGGTGTTGTTTTGGCAATCGTACGCGTAGCGATAAGTTTTGTCTTACCACTATGCGTAATACCCTACGAGAACTTAATATATGGTATACTTTTCTCTGTGAAGGGAGACCCTCCTAAAAGAGTACTCCCATCCCACGATTCTTCGAGTGGTGTGTTGTTCGTAAGTAACCATCGTACCTTCTTGGATGCAGTCGCCTTGTGTATGGTCCAACGTCGAAAAATTCCTGGACTTTGTTACTCACTCTCACGATTTACGGAATTATTTTCCCCTATCCCGGCTGTCCGTCTAACCAGAAATCGTGTGGCTGACGCCAAGATAATAGAGCAACAGTTGGAAAAAGGTGACTTGATCATTTACCCCGAAGGAACTACTTGTCGAGAGCAGTTCCTTCTAAGGTTTAGTGCTTTATTCGCTGAGCTAACTGATCGAATAAAGCCAGTAGCCATAACTTACACGCCCACACTTTTTCATCCGACCACGGCTCGAGGATGGAAGGGTTTAGACCCAATTTTCTTTGCGATGAACCCAATTTGTGTGTATGAGGTGACATTTTTGGATCAGTTACCTGTTGCAGCTACTTGCTCGGGTGGCAAGAGTCCACATGATGTAGCGAATGATGTCCAACGGCTAGTAGCAGCTAATTTGGGTTTCGAGTGCACAAACTTCACTAGGAAGGATAAATATATGTTTTTAAAAGGAGATGACGGAACAATATGAGTAGTAAAGTTACATCTTTTTTACATGTTACAAGCAAGTCTTGTAACATAATGTAGTACTTGTGACTTTGTGAGTGTCGGAATCTTGTTTTACAGCACAATGTTACAATCTCGTTTCATTATTACTCGTCTTATTTCACTTTTTATCGTATTTGTTGTACTTGTTTTTGTAAGTTGGTGACGTGATTGGTCAAAAATTGTGTTAATAAAATAATCTATTCCATTTTTTCAAATTCTTTTGACTTAATAACTTTGTCTACTTGTTTGGGTTTTTCAAGAGTCTTCGTAAAAGTATTGTCCCACATCAGTAGAAGTAAGTTGAAAAGATTGGTTTATAAGTTAGTGGGTTACTCCTCCTAGTGCCAATTGGTTTAAGGATGGACCTCACTGGGCTTGTCACCTATCTTCCTAATCTACTCCTACGAGCCCGCTGCCCTGGACCAACAAGTGGTATCAAAGCCGATGGTTCGGCTTGGGGCAACGCAGGTGCGATGTGGGGTTGTGCCAGCCTTAACACTTGTCATGGTGCGGAGGAGCACTTGTGCATAGTTGCATCGGGTCACACACGTGGTGCGGAGAAGCACTAGTCGAGGGGGGAGAGGAGAGAGAAATAGAAAATCTCTACAAAACTAATAAAATGTGGGTAGAGGTGAGGCCACTTGACGGCACTATAGTAACTTTACAAACACCAAATCCTTCTAAATAACCAATATGGAAGAGTCCAACATCTTACTGGAACACAGAAAGTATAGTAATTAAAAAACTTAAAAATGCTTGCAATCACAGTATTTAATTAGAAAAAAACATAATACTTGCATAATTCTGGACTCGGTATATCTCAAGTAATACTTTAAATTGATTCAAATCTTCGGTCTGAAATATTTTTTCTTATTATATTCGTCGTGGTTCATTTTTATAAACATCATTACCCACTATTTTCGTAACTGTAGTATATTAGATACTGGGATAATAATGAGTGCAATATATGTACACTCCGTATATAATATAATTACGAAAATCGGGTAAAAATTATTGTTTTCTGGATCTAGACTTGAACAAGCTGCTCAAGATTCATCGGAATGCAAACAGAAGAACCATGAATACACTGCTTTGCTAGGTAGGAGTAGGCCGCTTCAGTAGGATGAAACCCATCCCAAAAGTAGTTCTGATCAGGGTCTGAACATGGTTTCAGCTCAGGGATACACGTCAAGGTTCCATACAACCAGGTTGTGCAACATGAGTTGCTACTGTCACGAAATCCTGCACATACGACATACGTTACATTACCGAGTACATACTAAATGCGAGCGATTTTTCAAAATAGTGCTAAAAAAGAAATGTTAAACAAAATAAATGGAAAAAAACTTGTTCAACAAACTACAATGCATACATCTAAAATTGACTTTGGTCTACTACACTAACAAATTTTATCACTAACACAATTACTTTTCCACATTACTTTATTACCACAATTTAATATTATAGCTAATACGTTAAACGATTTATATTGGTATATGTTAACACTGTGGGCCCGCTAGCATTATCCTACAGATACATTTATCGAAGTTTTAGAGACAACTGTGATGATAGTATTGGTCTTACCGTACTTAGTTGGGTTTGTAACCGCGTCATAAATCGATGCATAAGTACTTGAAATGATGAAATGCGCTCCCTCAAGAGTAGACGTCAAGTTTTTTAGCATCGACGGCAGAAGCTTGTTATAAGTAGACGCGGCATTATTTAAATCTTCATCACACTTTCCTTCATGCTTTCGAGCTCTTACCATTATTGGTATGCAACCAATCGGACCTATGTCCGTCACTACTACCTTCCTCGCCCCTAAATCATACAACCTCTACATGAAAACAATGTACATAATCACAAATTAAATTAAGAATTTGAGTTCTACTACAATAAGAAATCAAATTTACCTCCAATAATTTTACCATAAAGGCGGTAATTAAGGCCGGCCTATTAGTGTTGGAACGATATTTCACTATCACCACTGACGTGACATATATTCATGATCGATTGATCGATACACTACCTAGGTAATCTAATACTGAGTAGGAATCACCTGCAATTGTCGTGAGAATGAGTCGAGGAGGATTTGTGCAAACTGAGAAGGATTTAGTTCTAAAATGTGGTAGATGTAACTGTTCAAATAATCGTTATTCCCAACCGAAACAAAAAAGATGGACTTTGACAAATGCCTAGAAAGCTCTGTTTCATATTTGAGTTTTGGAGATAATTGTGACTCCAATGTAACTTTGAACATGTCAATTTGCTCATCAAAATTGTAGCATTTTCCCTGCAAATATATATAAAAGAAATTAGATATTCAAATTCAAACATCTTTGGAAAAAGCCAAGTTAATTAAAGATGAAATGTATTCAGGCATTTCATCTTAGAACAGACTCGACCAAATTCTCAAATTTTGATATATTGATGAACCACAAACATTCTTAACTGAAAATATTTTTTATTATGACCAAGAATACAACGGAACCTTATCATACCATTTGGACACGTACTTATTAATTAATTTCTAAAATCGTAAGTCAAACTCCGAAATCGTCACATCGATGTATATATCTCTAAACTACAGTGAGTATAAAATTATGCCCTTATAATTGTTTTGTTAACTAAAAGAATTATGGTTATGTGTGTAAGAACAAAGGGAAAGGTCCTTTACGCCAATTGATCCTGTTACTCGCAATATACCACACATTGCGGATGCATAATTGTAGCCGTACGATTGCGACTCCGATAGATTGAAATAAGGCGTAGGACTTGGGACACCATTTCGATTGATTAGGCTTGCAATAGGTGGAGGATACGACAGACCTAGGTACTCCGCTGCATGCCAACCAAATATCATAGTTAAGTCTAACAATTCTTCAATAATTCACAGTTATTAATTAATTCGGCACCTTAGAGAAATTTCTTAATCAAAAGCTTCGAGATGTAAACGGACAATAGTTTTATACCTTAATTAATATTCACGACTTCTATTGAATTGGCCCCATTGGCCCTAATAAAGGAGTTGTGCATAAAAAACATACCTATAAAATCCGCAGGAGTTCTACCA
The DNA here is from genome assembly GCA_963680865.1 of Spergularia marina. NCBI lineage: Eukaryota > Viridiplantae > Streptophyta > Magnoliopsida > Caryophyllales > Caryophyllaceae > Spergularia > Spergularia marina. Next base: position 21,733,317 of record OY804551.1, on the reverse strand, counting down.
TTGGTAAATCTTCCGAGGGAAACTGGACAAGGAAAGTCGCCACCGTAAGGAGCATAATTGGCCTTACCCAAGGTGGGTAACAAGTTGTTGTTGCCATTATCGACTAGCGAATCTCCGAAAACATACAAGGCTGGTGCAAGAGGCTCCAATTTCGGTGGTGGACATGATGATTCTCCGAACAGAAGATGAGAGATAATAATAAGGATGCTTAACGTCAAGAGTGACTGATACATTTTCGATCTCCAGGGCTTGTGCATACTCCGATCCGTATGATTTTATATATATAGGAGTATATATTAAGCTTAATGGGAATTACTACTTTTATAGTAAATTTCAGTGATCGAGAATAGTATAATGTTATCATTTAAATTAAAGTTCAAAACGAGACTATTTGGCCATGAATTGAGTTGTAATTAAACGACTTAACACTAAAACTTGTAAATAAAAATAATGGCCACCACACTCGATATGTCATATGTATGAGATTAATTGACTGATGAAGTAGTTGAGGCAGAAGCAACGCGGAGTTTAGGTTGCAGTTGGCTTGGTATCACGGAATTCAAGATGTCATTATCCTTTAATCGGACTCTTTAATCTTTCTTGTATCCTCCTGTATATATAGTTCAATACTCGTACATTGTTAAAAATGTATAAAATCATTGTGGATGTTCTAACCATCCGTCTACACTTTTGGCTCAGTTGGTTATCTAACATGGTATCAGAGCCTCGTTGTTACCGAGTTCTCAAGTTCGAATCATGATAGCCCCATCTTTTATGTTGGAGTAGCAATAAAAAGAGCTCCTTTAAATTGTTGCTTGTGGGTCAGTATATTATTACCCACGCTTCTAGCCCATGTGGCTTGGACCTTTGTGTGAGGGGGCGTGTTGAAATGTATAAAATCATTGTGGGTGATCTAACAATCACTTTAGACTTTTGGCTCAATTGGTTATCTAAGATACATTCACATAATTATCAATAAAATTACAATCCTTTTATTTTGTCTTGTGTCTTACGCTACAAATGAGCATCTATGTTCATCATTTCATCAGTTTGGGTATCATTCCTCAAGATATCAACGTTACTTTGAACATGCGATTATACAAACACATGTGTTTTTGTATGTAGAATTTTAGAGGGGAGGAATAATGAGAGTAAACCATAGAGAAGTTTACACTATAAAACTTGCTCATAAACTAGCTCAATTAATCACACAATTACTTGGCCCTTATATCGGCATTACACATCGCTATGATAAACCAAATAAACCTAACTGAGGGGCTAATCCACGTAAATGTACCCATAACACACATTATCTCACTAATGTCAACCCACTAATGCTCTAATAACCAGGACAACGTTAACTAAAACTTAGGAATTCACATAAACTGATTTTGACTAAAAACAAATCATTTTTGGATCATAATCCAACATTGCACATACGAGATCGGCGTACATTCGCCGTGAACCAGAAGGGAGTGTACAAAAAAAAAAAAAAAAAAAAAAAAAAAAAAAAAAAAAAAAAAAGGGAGTGTACAGCGTGGGCAGGAGACCTCAACTAGTACTTGTCTCTCTTGAAATTCTAGAATACTCGTATATATTTAAGGTCAATGCTTTGACCAGATATCTCGCGATTTGCAGCATCCTTATTATACAAGATTTATGAGGCGTAGTCGCGTAGTTTCGTAATTTATACGGTACTACTTTGCGAGTAATGCGAATCGAAAATAGGCTACATGTGTTTTTGATGTATTTGAAAATTTTCATACATCAAAGATTCAAAGATACGTGCGTGTAGCTATACTAAAACGATATACTCCGTAATAAGTTTGTTAGCAATCGAGTCATATAAGTTAAATAACTTTATTCCTTAGGACTTGCCTGGATTAAAGGTAATTTTGCAAGTTTGTATTGAGAGAGGATGAACATAATAGCCCTCATAAAGCCTAAAACTTCCCCCCCTCACCCCTTCACAACCGTCTGCGGTTATTCAATGACAGTAAATCCTCTATTTTTGTCATACTGCTCTATATATACACTGCTCTTCCTGAATTGGGATATATGGAAAATCAGTTTTAATGCAAACACAAAAATGGATTATTATGTTCACGGTTAAAATCAGTGAGATTCGAGGGTTAGACTGTTAGTGCAAATAATCTAATGTTTTTAGGCTTCATTGTATCTTACGGCAATTCGCTAGACCTATGCATGAAATTGGATGCGAATTTCGCCTAAAGGAAAGTGTTGCGTGCGCGCCTTGAAGTCAGTTTGTAATTTCGTAGTTATATGTAATTTTAATTAGGACTTGTAATTTTGGTGTGTATTCTAAATTAGAATTATTCTAATTTGTACTTAATTTCTAACAAAACATGCACTACAATAATGCACTCATTTCTACTGTATCACTTGTTTGGTTTTCTGAACTAACTATGCGGCGCTACTCTTGCAAAAAATTCTTGACGCAAGTCATAGACTTGCGTGCTACATTCCTGTTTTACCATTAGGTATGTATATATGCAAAATTTTAGAGGGGAAAAGAGTAAACGAATTTGCATCCACTACATTGCGACCTTGGTTATTTTGTTATCGTTTTATAGGGGTTCTTACTAGTATATCATACCGTCATGTACAATTAAAATGTACAAACACAATAACAACGTCCACTAATTGAGGTCGTAATGTCTAAAGTTTTGTGAAATTGAAAGATTCAAATAAATTTTCAATTCAATCAAATCAAAAATATAGTGGGTGCTATAAATGAGTATCATAGTTTTCCAGCAGTGAGCCGGAATTATAAATGAGGCCAACATTCTGGACCAAACATACTAAATCTAAAACTAATTTCTTCGGTAAGGTTAATTTTTTTGTGACCCTATACTCCAAGCTGGCCCTACACGTCGGACACGTGGCATGGAACGATAGCCACGGCTGTATGCAATGGCAATGGAACACGTGTAAGCAATCCGGCAAGAGTCGTAACTTCTGTTGATCTTGAAACTCATTTAGGCACACTGCACACTCTTGCTGATCACCACCCTTACTAAGCAAGTGCATTTTGATTTTCGAGTACCTTAGCAACGGGAGTGACTCGATCTCATGCGCGTCCATACCACGCGCAACCCAATTTGACTGATCGTCGATGCTAGAGTCGAGATATTTGTATTGACGTATTATAAACATGGTAACGATGGCTGCTTGGAGGAAGAATAGCCATAGGACCGCTATGCAGGTTTCGTCTTTATTATGCTCGTCATGGTTACTCGCAACTTCAGCAGTGACTAAAATGGGAGACATAGCGAGAAATACTAAGGTATTAACTCTTTGTGAGATTTTAGGATGTCTCATAATATATTCGTTGATGTAGGATTTTCAAACCACAGAAATGATCTGATCGAAAACGATCAGCTGCTGAATGTGTTAGTACGAGGAGTACAAATATACTATAAATATATGCCATCGTATTGTTATATGCGTAACGTTGAAGACTTGAAGATTAGTTTTATTTAATCTCCTCGTGCATCTCTCCCTGTTTGTTCGACTTGTTACGTACGTATCATCATCTCAAGAAAGAATCTGGGAGTTTCTTTGATTTAGAGATCTTAATGATTTTATTTGGCGTAAAATTTTCTTATAAGATCTGAATTTTTTCAGCTTGTATTATCAAGCAACAGTTGAACTATCGTTTTAAGAAAACAAAGTCATGTTTTGGTGATCCTAGAAGTATATATGTAGACAATAGAAAAATTATCTATACCATAATCAAAAGTGGTAAATTAAGTATGACAATTAGTAAAAAAATATGTTTGTGCAGTAAATTTAACATATTTGAAGTAAATTTATAACAGTGAACGGAAAATCAATATTGGTTACGAATCTATCAATGGAAACAACTTTAAATTGATTTGTTTCCAAAATTAAGGACTCTTGATTGTTTCTCTTTCCTTTTAATCCATCATTTACTAAATTACACAATAAATTTACTACACCTTTGATTATTATTACTACAAACTAATAAACAATACTATAGACATTTCTTTATTTTGTCTACATATTGACTCCTAACATTTTTGTAAAAAAAAAAAAAAATGAATAGATCATGACCTTAGTTCTACTTTTCTTTTCTTTTTAAAAAAAAAAAAATGCTAGGAGTCACAAATAAAAAAAAGTCCTACAAAAGTAATAGTAATACAATAGTAATGAATCATGCACAACGGGACTAAGTAATTCAGCACCTTGAAAAAATGTCATTGACTGTCCATAAAATGGACGCTAATGTTGATGTCATTGACTATGCGTAAAATGGACGTTCGCGTTAAGTACAGATAATCAGCTGATGATCAATTGGTGCAACTGCACGCAAAGGCAATAAGGATCTGGGAAAATCAAAATTTCATTAGTCATAACTTGCAGGTTCATATTACTGTATGTATGTTTAACGGACTTATAATTTGTAATTATATTTACTATGGGGCGTAAAAATATGGGTCTCCCCTAACGCCTGTTGAGGCTAACGAAAACACAAAAATGCTCATTACTCCTCTAAATTTGCTCTCTAAAACTGTACCTCGACACTGTGATTGGATTGGAAAAACCGACCGCATAATGTCTCATATAATACAACACGATCAACTGTCTCACATTTAGTTATTATCATGATATCGTCTCACTTGTTTATAAATTAATCTGCTTTAATTTGATAAACTGTAGAGTTAACCACGAAAATAGGGTCTCATGTTTACAAAAAATTTGTGATTAGGGTCTGGGAGTTCTTTTTGTATCATTAGGTGTTTACAGCAAACGGCCGTTAGATAGTTTGTAATATCAGGGTCTAAAGTTTTGCTTGTATTTTTGGCCCTTGTGAAGTGTACAGTTGACTGTACACACCTGTACCAATAAGCAGGAAGTACGAAAAGAGCACAAAAACCATGGATAATGTCCAATCATCTCCATAACCTTTACAATATTTATGGTGCAAATTATAGTGTATTTATGGAGGGAATTTCACAGCAGATACATCGAGCATTTCCCTCGCTCCAAAATAATGACAGTTGGATCGGAGTTGGTCCAAAAAATTACGGTTGACAGTTTAGGAAATCATCTGCTAATTACCCACCTAATTACTACCATATCCTAATCAGATACTAATCTGAAAGGGCTGCAACGATAACATCATATTACGCCACTAACCATCACCCCAAAAAGCTGAATAAATTGCAGCGACTGAGCCAAAGTTCACCCAAAAAATAACTCGTAAGCTCAATAAATCCAATCAAACAACAATACGACGTAATGCTTGGAAACACCTGAAAACGAATATAGAGTGCATTACTTAGAGAAATTTATGAGATTGTTTATGTTATTAGACATTCAAAACCTGAAATTAGGCAATGACACTAATTACTAAAGACAAGGAAGACTTGTCTTTGCTCTTGCTCAATGCCAAAGCTCTATTTTGTGACTGCTCCTAATTCAACAAAGTCAAACATCAACCAATTCAGATTCCAAACACAAGCAAGCAAGTCAAAGAACGACAAATTAGCAAGTCAAATAACGTAAAATTATACCTGTAAGGCCTGGCTACTAATGCATGTTCTGCCTCTATGATCAAGAAAAGTTGAAGTTGATGATGAACCTGTTTGAGACAAAGACATTGGTGGCCTGTGAAACGTAGGGGTCACCGATTGCAGGGTTTGTGACCCTTCAATGTCAGTGTAAATAGCCACATTCCTCTGTTGTGGTTGTGGCATCTGTTGTTGTCTTTGAACTCTTGGCATATGTTGTGGTCTTTGAATGCTTGGCATCTGTTTTTCAATGGCCATGTCAACTACAATGCTATCTGTGGTTGAATTGAACATGGATAACAAGATAAAAGCTAAAATAAGGTAATACTTACAGTCGCAGCCCTATTGTAGCCATTTGAGTAAAAAAATTGCCCAAACCCTCTTTCGTGCAGTGGTATAGCTCTTTCAGGCCGAATTGATCACTTGTGCATTCCAAATTCATACCCAAAACAATGAATGGAGAAGAGATGACAGAAAAATATGGTCACTTATCTACAACATACGATCTACTCCTCTCCAAATAGAGAACCAAACCCATCACAGTAGTACCACAACAACATTCAAAACAACTTTTTTTTTTTTTTTTTTTTTCAAAAAAAAAAAAAAACACACAAACCCTAACATAAACCCCATCAGATCTACACATAAACAACACCCAACACTACAAAACTATATTTCAAAACAATCTCACATCAAAACAAAATAATTTACATCAACATGCAAGTATTGTTAACATCAATATCCAGAGCATAAAAAAACGTAGCTTCTTCAACATCAATAAAACAATAAATAAATAAAAAATAAAGCTTTATGATTAAAAAAAATTACCTGAATGCTGGGGATAATTGGGAGATAGAGGGAGAGTAAACCATGGGGAAAATATATCATAAACTTTCTCAAATAATCTCATTACATCTAGGTCCTTATATAGGTATAGTCCCATGACTCTTAACTTTCCAATTCCATAACCCCCTAACAATAAGTACTAACATTATTTTTAATTAATATGAATTTCAATGACTCTTTTATTTCACTAATAATTTTTGGATCATCATTTCAACACTGAAGAAATCGAGATTTTTAAAAAAAAAAAAAAAAAACTTTTTCGAGCTCGAGATGGAATGGAGATGGAGGTGATGGATCTGTTGCTGAAGAGGGGAAGTTTTGGAGAAGAATGGTTAGAGAAGAATGGTCAGAGTAGGGATGGGGGGATATCTATGATGGAAGCTGCTTTTGGAATAAAAAATAAGATGTCATATCCCCTGGTCCCCATTACTGCAATTCCCTCATTTAATGCTCCAAACTATCTAACGTCCGACACCTAATGATACAAAAAAAACTCCCAGACCCTAATCGCAAATTTTTTGTAAACATGAGACCTTATTTTCGTGGTTAACTCATAAACTGTAGCCATCTTACTACTCTTAGTAATCTTTTAACTAATGAAGTTACCTCAAGTTGGACAGAGAATTAATAAGCGATACTCTGCTCATTTGCCCTCAAAATTCACTACAAAAGTAGTCATTCGTTCCCAACTTGTCTAGGCGTAAAATCACTTGTTATGCATTAACATCTTTCTCACTACCTCTCGTCTTCTGTTAGGAAAATCATCATCATGTCCACCCCCGAAACCGCATCCTCTTGCCCCAGCCTTGTATATCTTCGGGAAATCGTTCGTCGACAATGGCAACAACCTCTGGTTAATCACCGCGGCCAAGGCCAATTATATGCTCCTTACGGTGATGACTTTCGTTGCCCGGTGCTGCCCGGAAGATATACCAATGGCCAAACTCCTGCAGATTTTATAGGTATGTTTAACAGCGAGTTCCCCTTAGAATATGAAATCAATAACAATGGAGAAATAATAAGTGAAAGAGTCATCGATGTCAACAACCAAAAGCCTAAGCGATGATTGAGCGCATGCAGACAATATTTCGTTTATTAATTTCGTTGGCATGCAGCGGAGTACTTAGGTTTGCCGTATCCTCCACCTTTCACAAGTCTATTCAAACAAAATGTTGTTGGGCTCCCCAAAGTTTTCCAACTCGAGATTATCAGAGGGCTACAACTATGCATCTTTAATGTGTGGAATATTGCGAGAACAGGATCAATCGGCGTAAGTACTCCTCATTTTAGAACTCCTGTCCTCCGATATATAATGATTTCACCACTAACTTCACCGCTAATTATAAGGTGTTCGGCGCAACTTTTTTCTTAACTTTTAAATATTTGATCTGGTAAAAAAACTACTTACGTTCACTTAGATGTGTTCGATACAATTGCTTTTCTATTAACACTTAAGAGTTTGGGGAGCTCTTCCCAAACGTTACCCTAAATAATGTTTGAGGAATCGCAAATTATATCAATTCAAGGCAATGCTTATACCATGTTCCCGGGAGCACAAGGAGCATGGTGGTCTTTCTCACAATAGAGGGGTAGAGACCACACTTAAAATAATTTAAAATCTATTTAAATGTGGTCCATACTCCTCTATTGTGAGAAGGACTACCATGCTCCGTGTGCTCCCGCGAGCATGGTATAATTTGCGAATTCAAGGTCCCCGTACCATAGCATGCATTGTGGTCCGAACCACATGTCAGCTCTTAGTTGGCTGGGCGGAAAAAATAATAAAAGCCTCTTCTTCTTTCCTTCTATCTCTGTTGCACAAAGTTCCTTAACAAATGGAGCGATTTTCCTTAAATGGCACCTCGTCATCCTTGGAAATAAGGGTAATTTACCAAAACGGCTATTTTGGCAAAACTATTTACCAAAACGACCATATCCTAAAACTAATTTCCAAAATTACTATTTGTTCTCTAATTTTGAATTTTATGGTCCATTTTCTTTTTATTAATAGAAATACATAAATATTAAAAAGAAATTCCCAAAATAACTAATTTTCTTCTAATTTTCTTTTTATTAATAAAAAAACATAAATAATAAATTGAAATTCAACCAAACATCCCCTCTCTCCTTCGTACCCAACGTCTCCCCCCCCCCCCAACAACCACTTCTAGCCAGACACAAAGACTACGGGGGCTGTTCGGCCATCCCCTCCGCCATCATCACGACCAACCCGTTTATTCCATCAATTTCGTTCTTCTCCAGGCCTCCTATCCCCCAAGTCGGCAAGTCCCAAACAAAACACATGTACACCTGCACCGAGGGTCAGAAGGCAACATCCGGCCGACTTTGTTCGGATTTGGGCATGGTGGGGATATGGGTGGTGCGGCTGGGTGAGTAACCTTGTGGGGGCAGAGGAGGGGCGGAGAGGCGAGAGTGAGAGAAGTATGGTTTTTATAATTAGGGAAATGAAAATGCTTGAATTTCTTTTAAAAAAAAATTGTTAATTAATTAGGGAAATAAAAATACTTGAATTTCTATTTTATATTTATATATTTTTATTAATAAAAAGAAAATGGAGCATAAAAAAGAAATTCGAGAAAAAATAGTCATTTTGGGAATTAGTTTTAGGATATGGTCGTTTTGGTAAATAATTTTTCCAAAATAGCTGTTTTGGTAAATAACTCTAAAAATAAATGGTGCTCAATTTGAAATTGCAGACCACCATGGAACCAATCCATCCATGGTGAGCACTTGATGTCAAGGCTCTCGCTTGTCTGCTTCTTGAACCAATCATTCCCACATGGAGGACCTTGGTAGACCTCACACGAGAGATGATTTAAGCTGAATTGAAATTGTTGAAATCCCGAGACCATCAGAGTAACAAGAACAAATGTTATCCGTTCACACCAATCAGGCAAACACGAAACAAGGAACAAAAACCAAGTCCAAAACACATACAGCGGCCTAGAAACTCTATATGCCTATTGACAACTTTCCCCTTAGCAAACATCACGTAGAAAGATTGAGCATACATAAAAATCCTTAGAAAGCCAAAAAAAGGGATAGAATGTGATATGTTGGTAACTTATGAATAATCTAGAAAGTGGACCAAAACTGATCTTCTTATGTTGATGACGAAATTAATTTTCCCTAGAAAGCGATGAAGCCAACTCAGAGATATAAAACTTCCTATCACCGCAATGGGCCATGATAAATGGGGCGAAGGCCCATTTATAAAACTGAAGAACTTGGGCCGCTGACGGATAAATTGCATTTCAAATCAAGGGATGAGCGCCATCTTGGAGAGCAGTAAGAAACTCAAACAAGACGTGGTAAACCTCCTTCAACCGCCACATACCATGATCGAAGAGGGAGACGGAAGACTGAATAACCGCCGGAGGACTATCCTATCTAAAGCACAGAATAAAACAACATTAGGACGATCGATAAAACAACAACAACAACAACTTAAGTTCTTTTCTTATATTTTCTAGCATAGATCGGGAAGTCTCGCCCCGCATCGCGAGGAGTCAATGTTCCCGGCACTGAGTTGTAAACCTAACCAAATGCTCAGCAGCTGTCATTTGATCATTGTCGGAAAACAAAGTGAAGTATGGGATTTTAAAGCCTCTAGGATAAAGATTGTTCCTATCAATATATATAGGGTAGGAGTCACGTACAACATCTCCATATTAAAAATAGTCATAAACATAGGAACTTTGAGAATGTGAAAAATGCAAAAATTTTACATTTAGATTTTACAACGTGGTCTCACTATTATATGTCACAAGGACCAAAAAAAAGACAGTCTAAAAATGTATAGTATTGCCGTATTGATCACTGAAAAAAACTTCTCGACCCCAAGACTACTTACATCTCTATATTAGGTTTAAGTCATTCATTCAAATTTAAGTCATTCTGAATTTCACGATGGATGTGAACTAATACATCAAACTATAGGGGTATTATAAGTGTTTGGTTAATTATAGAAGACTTTAATTTGTATCTCTCGTCATCACAAAATTGCAAATTATGTTTTGTGGCCTTTGAGCAATTTAATTAGATACATGTGATCAATGTACTTGCTTTTTTTTTTTTTTTGTATTCATTATTTCCTAATTTGTTTAATTTATGAAAATGTTATACCTCCATGATCATGTGTTTGCATAATTGAAATTTGTTTAAAAGATAATTTTTAAAAGTTTAAAGTTTAAACCCATTATCTTTCTATTCTCAAAAATGCAATGTTGCAATTATGGTAGTCCTTTGTACGTAATAGGATAATAATATTATCTTTAGTAATACGGAGTAATTGTTTTGGTAAGGAGAGACATTGGTAGAAGATCTTTGCCAGATGTTTAAACTTCTCTACACATCAATAATTTATGCACGCAATTATTAGAAGTAATTGATAGATAGATGAAACGTTATGAGTTATTTTTTTACATATGGTAAGGTGAGATAATTTTTAGAAGGCAAGCAAATGTTGAATTTTTTTTTGCGTATTTTTTCCTATAATTAATGATGCTTTTTTTTTCAAGTCACATCATCAATTAATAAATTCAAACCCCGGTCATCTAAGTAAAATCAAATATTTGGTGATTAACCACCAAAATAAGTGATTTTCGGCAATCTTTTTTCTCTCGATTTTCTTTAATGATTCACCTAGTCACCTTCATCACTCAATTTTCACATCATTGTTTTTCCTTTAATTCCCTAACTATTTTTACTTTTCTCAAATTAAGGTGCCTTAGCTTTGATAAAATTTCGTAATTCTACATCCAAATTAAAGTGGAGGAAAGGAGAGGACAATACGCAAGGAAATGGAGCAAAAGAGGGCAATAATGGGAGATTTTTTAGGAGGACAAAGCTAAAGAGAATTAAATGAATGTGCCTAGTGGACAAACAATCAAAAAACCGTTGAACGAATAAAGAAATTAAACAAAAAAAGGAAAATGTACGTTGTACCCTTGTACTTTGGGGACTTGCACGCGGTACCCCTATACCTTAACTTCCTGCACGCGGTACCCCCATACTTTAGAAAACTGTCCACCATACCCTTTTTGTTTTTTTCCGTCATAACAGCGTTAGGTCCTCTTACTTAGTGCCTTAACTAAGCAATAATCTCACCATTAATAACATTAAACCCATTTTCACATATATTTAACTCAAGTCACTCATTTTCTCTCTCCTCCCTCTGACCCCTCATCACTTCTTGACGCCGACGCAGTGACCGACCACCGGACACAATGGACGACGAACCAAAGAGAGGGAGCGACAAGTAGAGGAGGGGTGGTAGCAGATCGAAGGGAAGGGGGGAAATCGGGTTAGAGGGAGAATAATTTGGTGAGAGAGAAGGGTTGAACGGGGCTGAGAGCCATTGACGGGGGACGAGGTGGAGTCCGAACGGGTGATGGGGGTGGTGTGTCCTGGTGGCCGATGGGGACTTGCGCGGTATACATGGTGGACTGGTGGTGACTAGTGCGCAGAGAAGGGGAAAGGGGGTAGAGAAGAGAGAGAGAAAATGAAGGGTCGAGGGTTGGTTTTTGATTGGTATTATTATTATTTTTTTTATTATTATAGGTAATGGTATATTGAATGAAAATTCAAGAATAATTACAAGAAATTAGTGGGGAGTCGAGATACTATCTGAGCCCCCCACACCTTTCGCTATGGAAAAACCAATCCTAATAAAAATAAAAGCTATAGCCTGCTCACCGATATCCTGCATCCTTGAGAACTGTTGGATCCGCTTGAGTAGAGTAACAACTGCTGGTTCCAACTCCCCCATAGAGGAGAAAGAGAAGGGAAGGAAGACATAACCCAAAGCAGCGCACTTAGCCTCATACTTAGCACGCTCACGATTGGCCGCTTCCCACACCACCTTACCTGGTTCAAAGTCAGTCAATCCCGTCTGTGTCAAGGGCGAAGACCAAGTCAAATCGACGCAAACGTCACGCCCCTTAGCCCACGAATATAGCAGCATGTCCGCTGGACGAAGAGGTCGACCATCAGCGCTAACCATGCCAATGTCAAACTGTTTTTCCGCGGAGATCCCAGATCGGTAACAGATGTCAACCAGCTTGTCACGAACAGCATTATGCCGATGATTGACGCCCACAACACCCGTACACGAGACTGCATGATCCCCAAATATATCACCAACAAACACCCGCGAGCAAGCAGAGCACGGGTGTTCTACGGTTAACAAAGGTATCCCCAGACGATAGCAAAGAAGGCATCGATAGGTCCGACCATTCATAGTTTGACCCAACCCCGAAATGGGGACCACTCTAAGCAAATCAGAGCTGTGCATACCCTGCTGAGGCCTCCATAAAGCTAACTGACGCGGTGTCAAGGAATAAACAGAAGCGACATCCCTAGAGACCTGTACGAAATACAAATCTGTCAATCTCTTCATAAGTCTGGGGGTAGCGATCTCACCAGGATTACCCAAAATATCGACCTACATAGTCCTATTAAAAACACCAACGGCATCAGCAAATGCAGATCCCGAAGAAGTGATACCAGCATGGCGAAGAAGCGTAGTCTGCAAGTTAGCAGAGTGAAGTCGCGACGCCAAAAATCGTAATGGACAACATCCCCGGCCGAATAGACACCAAGCCCCCCAAAAGAAAAAGACAAAGTAGCAAGCCTCCACTGCCAATTACCAAAGCCCGAACCCGCAGCAACCACGATACGCTCCAAAGAAGAACGTAAGGCTGCATCAAAAGTAAGTTGAGCCGACTAAAAAATACGCGGCGCACAAGTACGTAAAGCAAAATATAGCTTAGAGACCTCAGCGCAAGCCCGAAGTAACAACAACTCGCTCTGCGGATCATTAAGCCTAGCGACCGCGCTCATGAGCTCAATGGTATTAGTCACCCTCTTCATTACCAAAGAATTACGAAACCCAAAATCGACACTGACTGGCCCACCTAAAAGGTTGACCCTAAGGAGAGGCCTAGCAATATTAGGGGGAAAAACTCCATCAAGCCGGCTCCGTGGATCCTCCGAAGGCCAAAAAAACCACAGTCTTATCAACATTAAGATGGAGACCCAAACGAGGAACATCGGCCTGAATTAACTCCAAAACATGACCTACAACCAAGGTATCATCGATAATAGTGTCATCGTCCAAATACCATGCCTACAAACACAGGTCAAAAGAGTCCCTAATCTTACACGCCAAAGGGTGAAACACTAGGGCAAAAAGCAGCGGGCCAAGGGGTCACCTTGCTGCACCCCCTGACACGACAAAAGTGTGTGTTCCCCATAATATAAGCGTGCAGGACTAGAGTAACAGAACTCGACCCAACGAGCGAGAGCAGGACATTGGAGACGGACCTCTTGAAGCATAGCAGTACGATCCACCATGTTAAAGGCATTACGAAAGTTGATCAATAACATGGAGAGACCCACCTCATCTCCACAACCCTCAACCAAGCGGTTGACGACAAGCAAGACCGCCTCACCTCCTCGGACACACCAACACCAAACTGAAGGTCAGCAAAATAATCACCCAAGGATGGACCTACCAAGGAGGCGCCAACTTTGGAAACTAAACGCCGCCACACCGTACCCACTGCAATAAGGCGAATACCACCGCCTGGTTTAACAAGCGGGGTAAGAGGTGCACTAGCAACAAAGGGACCTAACACAACAGGTCACTTCCCCTCAAGGAAAAGGTTAACCACCCGTGTGACAGAGGCAAGCAGCTTGTCGTAAACTGCCACAACGGCCATACTCAAACAATCCATAAGATGCTGAGCACGTAGACCGTCGCGCCCACAAGAGGTACCACCCGGGAAGCTTCTAGTCTGATCAAGAACAACAGGGACAGGAGCGTTGACATTACGCTCACACAACTCCAGGGCCTCATCATCAACATCCAACAAAGGGGGCGAATCCTCAGCCAAAGTATCCTGAACAAGCTAACACTCGCCCCCGGGCTCACCCCAAGTGCGAACGGTAGAGACAATAAACTCTTCCTGCAAACGGCGTCTGGTGGCAGATCCACGCTCGCGACAACTCCGCGGTGAAAAAGTCCTGAGTGTACACAGCGACAACACAAACAACGGAACCCAACAAGAGATGTTATCAGGCCTACTAATAACCTTGTCAAGCACCCCTTTAAGTACCCGCAAAAAACCCAAGCGACACTTCGGAGGAATAGACTTAATCGTACGTATTCGTTTAGAAAGCAAGCAGTCAAGTAGGTTAACATCGAAACCCGAAGACAGAGCCCGAGCCGGATCCTTCACAGGCGACAGAGGTGAAGCAGCGGCTAGCGGTTTGTCCAAACTATAGAGAATAAAACGAACAATTCCGTCACCAATATCAGCGGGACCCACAAAATTAGACCTGTTACCATGACGACATTTAGCACGAAATGCATGAGTTTTGAAACAATCACCGCAAAGCCAAAGACGCATACGCCTGAGAGTCGACTCAGTCTCATCAAATAGAGCCAAAGAAGACCAAAGAGCCCGTTTAGTGACGTCAAGAGCACCACCAGTAAAATGACGATTAGTCAAATGAACGATCAACGAACTCTTAGTAAGGCCTCGCCCACCACCATCTTGGCACTCATTAAGGTCGACAAAAGGGCAGTGGAACCTTACAGGGTCATGCATATGGACCGCAAAAGACAAAACCAAAGAATAAATCAAAGCACTAGAAAAAAAACCCAAAAAAGGCAACAAAATCAAAAAAGAAACTCCGGCAGCCCCAAACCCGGGACCCACGCACCGGCGACTGCACACCGGCGAGACCTCCGACGCGACTGCAAGCTAGCGCTGACGAATGACCACTGTGCACAGCCGATGCAGGCAAACGCGAGCACCGCGGCGCAAGCGCGACATCAACACCCACACCCGCCGATGACCACCGCAAAGGCCGGAACACGTCACCCTGATAGATACCCTGCTCCGAAGACCCCTCGAAACCTCACCCTCTCCCCCCGTGTTTGAAACAAAACCCCTCCTCACACCCCGTATAAGTAGAAATTGGGTAATTGAAACCCCAAAATCCGGCCACCACCCCAAAAGAACCCAAAAACAGGGCCCGCTATCGCCGACTGGGTCGCCGGTCGTCCAAAAGGAGGCCGGAATCAACACAAACGACGAATTATTATTATTATTATTATTATTATTATTATTATTATTATTATTATTATTATTATTATTATTATTATTATTATTATTATTATTATTATTATTATTATTATTTTGAATTGTGATTAATTCAAGCTAACCGCAGTCATATGAACATTACTAACGGATAGACTAACCGAAGTTACAAAAAAGGGCACACCGTGCATTATTCAAAAGTACGGGGGTACCATGTGCACAAAGTTTAGGTACAGGGGTACCGCGTGCAAACCCCCAAAATACAGGAGTACCACGTGCATTTTCCGAAAAACGGAAAATGTATTCAGTGCAACATAATGTGAGCATTTAGCTTATTTCCTCCCGGCCAGGCCATTTGCGTTCTGATCAATCTTAACCAGCTTTCTTGGTTCTAAATCACGTGCTTAACAGCTAATTTATGGGCAATGCATGCATGCATACATAACGCCTTTCCTGGTCTTCTCGTTTTGGCAACAAAGTCTACATGTACGTACGTTTGTGACTTTGTTTGTGTATATCGAATACTAATTAAGTAATACAAATACTGAAATACGAGGTAATGTAAACTCTGAACACTAAATTAACGACTAAAAATAATGGTAGAGACATTGTACATGTCACAAGTCTGAACCAAGCCCTGGCTTCACCAAGTAGATAAACTGCGGTCCATTATATGATGGGGTTCCGATCTCTAAACCAGATGAGAAAAAAATGATTCAATACAAAATCAGCAAGAAAGTTCAAAGATTAAGTTGTATAGATCAGAAATACTCCGGAAGTGTTTAAACAACTAATCATCTATTCCACTCATTTATCTCCGACTAAAATATACAAAGCAATGATCAATATTTCAATATTTTCCAACTAATTAATGATCACTTCGTTTAATATTGGCCGACTCTCCGCCTGTAAATGGGATAAGCTATTAGTAATAACTTACAAGATACACAAAAAACAGACATTGAAAAAATCAATGCAAAAAGAAAAGTTCGAAGATTGTGTTGTACTGTTTATCTGTTTACATTATATATTAATCGTCAACATTAATTGCTCACGTCTTATTGATCATAATGTCACTATTTAAAAAAAAAAAAAAAAAAAAAAGATGGACGCACGTCAAATTATTGCAACTTATTATAAAAGCAACTCTTTGAACGGCCATTATATGGTGTGTCCAAAATACTCTCTTTTCATTCATTGCCATGGCTTTCATTATTTCCACCCAAATCTCTTATTTTTCACTCAAACATTTCAATGTCGGTTTCGAGTTTCTTCACTCGAATTTCACAACTTTGAGCGCGCTCCTTCTGCTCGCCATTGTTGTTTACATCGTAACACGACCACGACCCGTTTATCTGGTAAACTATTCGTGTTACAAGCCTAATGATGCCTGTAAATGGTCCAAGAAAACTTTCTTGGACACCTGCGTTGCTATTGGTGTGTTTACAGACGAAAGCGTCGAGTTTCAAAGAAAGGTTCTTGAAAATTCAGGCATCGGGGATGACACATACGCCCCTGAAGTACTCAAACGTGATCCCCTTAACCCGCGTTTGAGAGATGCCGTGAAAGATGCTCAGACTCTTATGTTTGGAGCTGTCGATGAGCTATTCTCGAAAACATCTTTGAACCCCAAGGATGTCGGACTACTTATAGTGAACTGCAGCTTGTTCTGTACGACTCCATCCTTGTCCGCGATGGTAGTGAATCGATACAAGCTACGGAGCTACATAATGAGCTACAATATTGGCGGAATGGGTTGTAGCGCGGGTTTGATATCGATCGCCCTCGCTAATGACCTTCTACAACTCCACAAGAACACCTACGCCGTGGTCGTCAACGTTGAGAACGGTACGTTGAGCTCCTACACTGGAAATGACAAATCGATGTTGGTTTCGAATTGTTTGTTCCGTGTGGGAAGTTCGGCAATTCTTCTCTCGAATAAGATGTCTGATAAACGGCGGTCCAAGTACCGTTTAGTCCACACGATCAGGACTCACAAAGGCGCGGATGATGAGTCCTTCAATTGTGTGGTGCAGAGAGAAGACTCCCAAGGAAAAATCGGGGTCGCTCTCTCTAAGAGATTGATGGTTGTTGCAGGGGATGCTCTCAAGACTAACATGACGACGCTAGGTCCACTAGTGTTGCCGCTCTCGGAACAGTTTCGGTTTATTGCTAACGTGGTAGCGAAGAAGCTGTTTAAGAACGTGAAGTTGAAGACGTATGTTCCTGATTTCAAGTTAGCATTTCAACATTTCTGCATTCATTCGGGTGGAAAAGCGGTTTTGGATGGCGTGGACGAGAAGCTGGAGCTAACCGATTGGCATATGGAACCTTCAAGGATGACGCTTTACCGGTTCGGGAATACTTCGAGCAGTTCGGTATGGTACGAACTTGCGTATACAGAGGCGAAAGGGAGGGTCATCAAAGGTGATCGAGTATGGCAGATAGCATTCGGGTCGGGTTTTAAGTGTAACAGTGCAGTGTGGAAAGCTCTGAGGAGAGTTGATCCCGACCGCGAGCAGAATCCATGGATGGATGAAATCCACTCGTTTCCTGTTCATATTCGTAAACCTTAGTCTATTTTATGATATGATGCATGTATTGTTGAAAAATCTTAACATTCTGTTTGAAGGTGCACATCGGCGTTAGTTGTGCTCCTAGCCTAGTGAAATACTGCATGCAAGAGAGTTATCGATCAAAAACACATCTATATTTAGTGACGTATGTGGTTGTAAACTTGTAATAAACACGATTAGTGCACGGACTTCAACAACTCTCAACTCCCGGCATTGTTGCTCTTCCCTTCTTCATTGGTTTGAGAGTCATTCCTTTTATCTTATCGCTGATTTAAATTGCTTCTACATTAGATGATTAACCAGGATCGTTTCTGTCTATCGAAAAAAGATAACTAGACAACTGTCGTTTGGTCAACTTATCAACAACGAACTCATCTTACTTTTAACACATTTCTTTCTATTAACCACAATCTGTCCTTACGATGCATTCTTGACACATCTTCTAACAGGAATGCTATGTCAGTCACGGTGATTAGATTGACCTATTCTAATCACACATTTTGGCTATCTGCACCGTTCATCTTCATGCATCAATTTGCTTTTATTTCTTTATCACTCACCCACCCCACCAATCAATTATACTCCATATCACTTTCTCTTTCCTCTCCCTCAAGATATTTCCCTCCTTCACCAGTCGACCGTGGTGGATTAGCACCACCAGAAATTCGTAAGCTGCCTTCCAATAATCTCAAATTACACTAATAATACTTCTACTTGGGTTAATTCACGTGATACCCTCGTATTTTGCTGTTTGCACGTGTACCCAAAAGTTAACCCTCATATTTTTCTGATTTGCACACGTACGTGATACCCAATGTTTTGCAAATTTGCACAAAATACCCTTGAGATTTGACTGTTTGCACACGCTACCCAAAAGTAAACCCTCCGTTTAACACCGTCCATTTGTTTTTTTTTTTTTAAATGGTTAATTCACGCTGTACCCTCATGTTTTTTACGATTTGCACGTAATACCCAATGTTGTACCAAATACCCTCAATATTTAAATGTTTTTACATATAACCATTACCTTTATAATTCCGTCGACACCGTTAATTGGAAATAAAAACCTTGATTTTCTCCTTCATCACCTTCTCCATCTTCCCCTCACTACCTTCATCATCACCATATTCATTCTTCCCCACCACCTTCATCAACATATTCATCCTTTTCCACCACCACCATCATTTTCACCGATAAAAAACACCATAACCACTATTTTTTCTTTCTCCATTGAATTGAACTTCTAAACGGCGTTAACGGAATTTTAAATGAAGGGTACCATGAACACTTAAAGTAGTAGATCAGATCAAATTCAAATTGTAATCATCAAGGCTGTTTGGGTAATTGGGAATAATATGAGGGGTGTTTTCGGTGATGAGGACGATGATTTTGAAGGTGGACTGGTGGTAGTTGATCGTCTTCCTCGCCGTCCATATGTGGTGTGAAGATTTCAAATGGTATAAAAAATGGTATATGAAAATTGTGACATGATATTAGTTAGGTGATGTGATTTTGGTGTGATGTGATGGTGTGGCCGTTGCCTTGTCGGAGTTGTTTATCGCGTGCCATAACTTAGGGGTGGTCAAAGCTGGAGATCGTGGTGGTGTTATAAGCTAAAAGAAGATCAACGTCCATTAATTCTGGGTTTATATGATTTGGTTGATGTGGTAAATACATAATAGTATATTGGAGAGACTTAATTGTATATGAAATTTGTAAAATAGTATATTGGAAAGATTTAATTGAATAATCACTACGCCAAAAATTGGATATAACATCGAGTCTAAAAGCACTCAGACACCGGTTACACCCGGTGTCTGGACTGATGGTGTCTTATGCTAAGACACCGGTTACCATAAGAAAACCCGGTGTTAAAAGGTACCATATAAGACACCGGTTTAGTACAAAACTAGTGTCATATGAGTCATTTACCTCATGGTCAAACTGGAACATAAGACACCGGTTTTAAGCACAACCGGTGTCTTATGTTCAATTTTTTTTTTTTAAATTCATTTCATGGAAAATATCGACCTACTGTTCCCCCACCTACCAGTACCACCACCACCGTAGAAAAACACTTCGCCTCAAAGATGAAAAATCATTAAAAGATTTGAGATAGATGCAAAACTGTAAATTTAATTATACAAAACTCTCATTAGAATCACATGCAATCACACCAACTACACAAATTAGAATGATTCCACAGGTGATTTTAACTCATGTGAAACAAAATGAATTTATAAAACATTGCTATTAAAAAACAAATTCAACAAAATCATATACAAACTATAATTAATTGAACCTAATCAACAAAATATCTGAACGAATTTACACTTATTACTAAAAAATAACACAATCTCTTTCTCACCCCTCCCACAAATTTCCAGAATTAATCAATCAAATCCTATATATCTCATGAGCACAACAACCATTTAAACAATCAAGAAAAAAAAGGCCATAACCGACAATATCATAAATCATTAGAAACTTACGAGTACGATTAGCGAAATTATATCAAACATGGATTGATGGTACAAGAATAGAATCACACAAATCTTCGATATTAGGGCAAAATCTTGAATTTTGGTATCGTTATTAGCTTATAAAGGCGTAATCTCGTCACCAAAATTCAAGAGCAAGCACTAATGTGGAGTATATCTGGGTTTAAGAAAAGGAAAACACAACGATATGGGATGAACGTGAAGAAATTTTAGGTGAGATGGGAAAACTATGAAAAAAGAAGAACAATAGATGAAAAAATGAAGAAAAGTAGATCTGATATTTTAATTTGAGAGGAGATATGAGAATGAAAAACTGGGAAGAAAGAGAGATTGAGAAAAGGAACAATTATTCAAGAAAAAATGAAGAAGGAAAAGTAAATCTGGAATTTTAATTTGGGAGGAGATAGAATGAAAAACTGGGAAGTTAGAGGAGTGATGACGTAGAGATTGAGAGAAATGTGAGGTAGTGAGGGACAGAGGGTGGCGGAGAGTCAAAAAGATCTCATAGAAAAGTTTTTTTTTTTTTTTTGGTAACATAAGACACCGGTTTTCAAAAGAACCGGTGTCTTATGTATTGAATAAAAATTTGTTTAACTCTTTAATTATTCCAGGAGTACATACGACACCGGTTGTACAGAGAACCGGTGTCTTATATTGTTCCATAGAATTTGTTTTTTCTTTTTATTGCTTTTAATACCGGTTACCATGTAACCGGTGTCTTAATCTTTTATAACACCGGTTATTTACCTTCCGGTGTTATATGTACCGGTGTTAAATCTAATTTCTGGCGTAGTGATTGTATGATTAGAAAGATTAAATAGAATTTGTGTTGATATGCTTTCGTTGGTGGCTCCGGTCATCGGTAAGGAGTGGGGCATTATTAGTGGTGCCGCCGTGGTAGTGAGGTAATAAGGAGGGTCGAGTGTTTCTGTGAAGTAAGGGAGGCGAGAGAAAAAGGTGGGAATATGCATGTTGAACCGGTTATTGTTCATGGTGATGATACATGGAAAGCTAGATGAGTTGCTCGAATAGTCTAGCCAGCGGTGATGCATGTTTCTCGTGGTTTCATTTTTCCGGAGTGGATTGGGGTTGTAACAGTCCAAACCACCATCCCTCGCAACACATTCCAATAAGATGGAAAGTTGCCCTTTAGGCCCATATATCCTCTTCGAGCTCTAAAAGGTGAAGGTCTTTTTGGTAGTATGATGGTAGGAATCTATTATTATAAACTGATCATATGAGTCTTAATTTTTCAATGTGGGATAAACCAATTTCATAAATCACTTTCTATAATCCGTGGTGTTACAAAGTCCCCCACTTAAAGAATGCAATGTCCCTGTTGCGTTTCAACCAATCCATACTGATAGTCACAAGCCGAAGATCTCCCCCGCTAGACAGCTTACCTGGGCCTTGCCCCCGCACTCAGCACGTGGTCGCAGGGTTGCTCTGATACCATCTGTAACATCCCGAACCATCGTCCGTCGCAACACATCCCAGTAAGATGGGAAGTCCCCCTTTAGGCCAATATATCCTCTCCATGCTCTAAAAGGTGAAAGACTTGTTGGTAGTATGATGATAGAAATATATTATAAACTGATCATATGAGCTTTAGTTTCCCTATGTGACAAACCAATTGCATAAACCAATTTCTATAATCCGTAGTGTTACATGAGTGCTAACTATGTTGGTGTTTGTGAGTTTGTCCATGGTGGATAAATGGCGAGAGGAGGGAGATTGTCGATATATGGGATAAGAAAGTGAGTTTGAGAGAGAGAGAGAGAGAATGGTGAAATGATCATTTTGCCCACAGTGATTAGAATGCGTGATTGGCCTAGATGTTATGCATCTTCAAATACGCATTCTAATTTCCTTCATGACTATATGTCTATATGCTATGTAACTTGAATTGAAAAAGTTTCTCTTATCTGGTTGTACTTCTTTTGCCGCTCCCCATGTGTCATGCTTCTCCATAAGCGCCACCTCCACCACCCTAATTGCAACTCACCACAACCGCCACCCTCATCCATCCCCACCGTATGTTGTTAGCACACTTTTAAATGTCCTCCTTGACCCACCAATGGTATTAGAGTTCATTGCGATTTTTAGATATTTTGGTTGGAAATACATATGGACAAGCCATCAACGAACTCTTGCATCTCTCACCAAATCACCACCACCACAAACCTAGCCACTCTCGATACCCAAGGGCGCCGTAAGTACCATCACATACCCTCCCCCCCTCCCCTTGCACCTAGACCTAGCAATATTGGCCCAAAATTGAGTTTCAGATCCTAATTACTTGAGTCGAGCATTTGAACTAGACGCAAATTTCATAATCCGAATTCAACCTTCAACTTAAAATTACTCAACTCGATTTAAAACTAATTGGAATTCCGTTTGACTAAATATTGACCGGAACCGGACATGACCCCAACGGCTACCGATTTCTAAAATGACTTGGTTGATAAAAAATAACTTGGTCAAACTATATCACAATTTCAATCACTCAAATTACCAATTTAAGATGATATGTTAAAAATTAAAGTTTTAGGAATCTTGTATCGGAATTGATTGCTTAGAGTCTCGATTTGGATTGACCTATAAGAAATATAACACACTATTTTGGATCTCATAAACTTAATACAATTCCGTAATCATTCTTGTTAACTTGACCTTGGATAAACCTATATTTATACTATTACAATGAATTGACCCTAATGTAACCCTAACACACAGAATATTCCTAAACAAATTGTATTCCTAAATACACGACTCGTAATATTTTTAACCACAAATACCCCTAATGTTATTCCTAATATTTCCCATACTCAATATTCCCTCATATCCTCTATTAAATTTGTATTTGAACTAGTGCTGACAAACTATAAACTAAATATGACCTGAACTGAATTTGAACTCAAATTTGACCTGAAAGATATAATACGTATGTAAGGCGACTAGATCGAATTTGACCCGTTTCGAATAACCCGTTTGCCGGTAGTTGACAAACCATAAATTAAACTAAATACGACCTAAACTGTATCCAAACTCAAAAATAACCTGAGAGATAGTATTCGTAAGGTGAGCTAATTCGGTCAAATTTGACCTAATCTGAATTACCCGCTAGCCAGTTCTAAATTCACAGCGTATATCATTTCACAAGATTTTTTATTTTATTTTTTTACTTTTTTTTTTTTTTTTTTTTTTTTTTTTTTATTTTTTTTTTTTTTTTTTACAGGCAGAGATCGCGACTTGGCCACTTGGTTATCTCTTCCATAATTATCAATAGTTATCCTACAAAGTGCAAACAATAGGAAACACTCACGTGAGTTCTAAAAAATGATCAGCTTTTTCTTAACAAAAACGATCAGCTTTTTCTTAACAAAAATGATCAGCGTGAATGCGTGATTGCCTCAATTTCCATCAACATGCATGCAGAATATACTTCTGTAGCTATTTATACACGTGGGATCATATCTTTTACTGTTTCTAAGGCTAAGATCTCTGATGATGACCCCTGATCATCCATTTTTATCAATAAATTTTCGGAAAAATTGATGAAAAGATCATCTAAAAAGAAAATCAGTGAAAATGAGACAAATGAGTACGTACTTCTGAGATGTCCAAATCCAAGATCACCGAACAGATACTGTGTGTAGAAATGGTAACTTTGTTTTTACTCGAAGACATGTAAGATACTGAGAAACTGTTTGTGTTAAAGTGACGCCCAAAATACTCCACATATGAGTGTCCCACATTGGAAAAATAGAAGAGATTTGTCTACCTTATAAACCAATGAGTTACTTCTCCTATTGCCAATTGGTTTTAGAATGGAACCTCCTTGGGCTTATTAAGTGGACTTTCTCTTCTCCTTACGGGTGTCTTACTGTAGCAATGTGATAAGTACAACTTAATACACAGTGTATTAATATTAGATCAAATTTATTCTCATCATCAGAAGAATCTAGATTATATTAATTGTTTAAATAATGATCAATGAATCTAAATTATAATCTAATATTAATTTTTTCATGTTTATCTAAATTTTCAATTTCAGATCATACCTGGTTAGATCAGGATCGGATTAGAAAATATGAAATCATATCAAATGGGATGTTAGACACGTGTTTACCATCATAATTAATATTATTAATATCGTCTTTCGTATTATGAGAGTCAATTAGTAACATTTAGTATTATGTAATTAATATTTGTAGTCTATCTATTTAGTTAGTTTTTTCTTGGCGCTTAATATATATATTTATACGTTTAAATATACTAGGAGTCTATCTGTAGACAAATTAAAAAAAATGTCTATGGTTAGTTTGTAGTAAAATTAATCAAATGTGCAGTAAATATTGTAGTATAATTTTGTAAATGTTGATTTTATTGTCAGTTTCATAAATTTACAGCAAACATGTTAAATCTACTACACAAGCATATTATTTACAACTTGCAATGTTTAATTTACTACACTTGATTATGTTATAGACAAATTTTCTATTGTCTACATATAGACTTATAGGATCATCCTTATACTTTTATATTTGCTTAGGTCGTAAAATAAACTCATCTCGTCTAATTTATTTTGTCCGTCCAGCATTAGTCTTTGTGCTATAACTTGCTCATCCGAAGTGGACAATAGGCGATTCAAGTGGCTATGTAACGCTAAGACAAAGACCTACAATATCTATCTACTACTGGTGCCGAGATTAGGAGTATATGTTTTTTGTCCAAGGAGTTGTAAACTTGGAACGCAATGCAAGGAAGTTAATTGAAAAATATTTTCTAATGGTCTGATATGGAAGGATTGAAGATGAGCTAAATATTACTTGAATTGTAGACAGGTAGGTTTGGAACTCCATGCGCATGTAGAGGCTGTCAACAGGTAGCACAATAAGGTGGCGGACCACATGGCGAGGGAAACGAGAGTGATTCTTCCTCAGATCGCTTTAAATATTATTGATGGGCTGGATTATTTTAAAGTGGGCATTTCGGATATTGCTGGCACTTCTTCTTTCTTTGATGAAGATTGTATTATTTTGCCTCCCATGAAGGATGTATTAGATAATAGTAGCCAGTGTTTTAGACTTCGTCGTTGTACAAAAAAAAAAAAAAAAAAAAAAGATCAGCGTGAATATGTCTAACAAATTTTCGATTGCTACCCGTCTAACACTATATATTCAAACCTGAAATCAAGTCTTTCATAGAAAGACACTTGACATTCATTAATTGGATAACACTAAGTAATTATATAATATGATAATTATTAGCTAATTTATGGAAAATAATACTAGTATAATTTATGGTGTGATTATGGTGGTAAGCTAATTTATGGAAAATTATAGTGTTGCTAATAATATTATAACAGATAAACTGACAATGTCATCAAATGAGTATAACAACATAGATATATAGCTCGGACGCGGGCCGGGCATGCAAACTACTCTATATTAAACTAGTTTACTACCCGGGCTACGCCCGAAATAAATTTTATATCATTTTATTTCTTTGTCAACAAATTATTTTATCAATAAATTTTATCATTTATAAAACGTTCACTTTCAATATAGATAATGTGATTCCAATTCAAATAAGTAATAAGGAGGGTATAAAATAATAAGGTAAAGATGAAATCAATTAATTGTAAATATTGATTTTTTATAATAAAAAAATATTATGAGTTTTTTTATATGGAAAACGTCACTCATATATAACCATGAATGAAATGTTCATCTATACTCTTTACCATAAAAAACTTTTTAAATGATTTTTTTAAATGAAAATTAAAGAGACATGCCACGTGGCGTGACAGATGGTCTAACTGAAACCGGTGAACGTGATCGTTGCATCTAACACAGCTTTTAATATATATAGTATAAGATAAGAGGGCGATAAGCATGAATATGCTTAGCCAAATAAAGAAGCCAAATATACGGGAAGTCGGGAACATTGATTATCTAATACTATCTAATACTATATATTAAAACCTGAAACCAAGTCTTTCCTAGAACGACACTTGACATTTATTAATTGGATAGAACATAAAAATAGTATTAAATATAATTATCGGTTAGGATATGGTAATAAATTATCATAGAGTAGTATAATATAGCTAATTTATGGAAAATAATTATTAAGGTAATTTATTTGAACAAAGATAAGCCGTAGTATAGTATAACTAATTTATGAAATATAATCATCATGGTAATTTATTATAACAAAGATAAGCCAACATTTTTCTTATAGAGTGAATATAAATAATATAAATATATAACACGGACGTGACACAGGCATATAATCTAGTCTTAGCTAAATCTCACACAATTCCATGACATGGATTTCTGGTGAGGCAGCCAAGATATGTACTGAACGTGCAAAGCAGATCCACAGTATAAAAGGCAAGGGAAGGGACGGAGACGCGGTCGTGTCAAAATTGAGGAGACATTTCAAGGCAAGATCGCGAGGTCGTGTCAGATCGACTTCATCTCTACCCTTCCATTATTATCTAAAGTTATCCTGCAAACAGTTGGAAACATTCACGTGAGTTTTCGGAAAAAAAAAAAAATTTAAGCTTGATTCCCTGAATTTCCATCAACAATGTATGTAGAACATACTTCTGTAGCTAATTATACACGTGAGTTCATAATTTTCATATGATGTTAGATTTCTGATGACTTAGCTTCTTCCATTTTTATCAATAGTTCTCCCGATCAATCAATGAAAAAAAAAAAAAGGAATTAATGAAAAGATCACCGAACCGGGCTGTTGGTAACTTTGTTCTTACCCGAAGACATGCATGGCTGTGTAAGTTTAACTGAGATGTACCCAAACAATATTGCGGTGACAGGTCCTTTGTGTCTTGCTCAATCTAAGCTGCAATTTCATAGTGTGTAGTTTGGTTCTTGTTTGTGCCGTATTCCATCTGACCTAATGGTATCAGGCGGACACTCTAGAGGGGGGTGAATAGAGTGATAGTGAGAATTCGAGCAATTGACCCTAATTTACAGACTAATTTTCGCTTTGTGAAGAAGAAGTAAAAGAACAGTACACGGAACAGTGTGTGGAACAATGTCTAAGACATTGTTCCCTGAGAGAGTAGAACAAGAGCAGTAAGCAGACGCAAGAATTTACCGTGGTTCGACCTCTAACACAAGGTCTACGTCCACCCCTACTCTAATCTACAATAATTCACTATTCTCAAAGGAGTAATATAAGCATCAATTGACGTTCTTACCACAAGAACCAATTGACGTTCTTACCACAAGAACTCTACCCCAATATCCACCACGGATATTGTGACTCTACTCGAAAACTCTTAAGAGGAAAGAAATTACAAAGACTCGCTACCTCGATATGCTTCTTGAAAGCAGGTGAGATACGATTTATCCTAGATCAAGATGACACACTAATAAAAACTCTCTGCCTTAAAGGAAATACTCTGTATTGCTCAAAACGCTCTTTTTGCTCAATGTGTGTATCTTCCAAGAAAAACAACGTCAAACTTAAATATCAAACATTAGGGTTAATTTGATCAAGAAAGATATATTTCATAAGATACAGTTTTCATAATGAAAAAGATTTTATTCTAGAAAAATTATCTTATGAAATCAATTAAGGAAGTAATACCTAATTTTGAAAATATTAACCAATGATAGGAAAATATGAGATATCGCCAGTGTAAACACGATTTCCAAAATTATTGAAAATATTATTTTTCTCGGAAGATCAGAAGTGAGACGTTTTCAAAATTTTGTTGCATAGGAACAATGTATGGAACAGAGTACAAGAGACTGTTCCATACGTTGTTCCTTGCTACGTTTCCTCAAGGCAGACAATCTTAAAGTGTGTCAAACAAGATCGTACAAGAGTTCTAACCATTACAACACATGATCATCCACATGATCGAAATCACTCTTGTAGCTGTAGTTGTTCCATGCCTTGACTCGTTCCAACCCTTGAAGTGCGGAATCTGCTTACTTTAGCTAGAACAATCTTGAAGGCATAAGGTTAGTTCAATCAAAGAATACATATCCAAATTTCTAACCTTAGACAACTATTGTATTTGTTATCATCAAAACCGGGAACCCAACAAATTCCCCCTTTTTGATGATGTCAAATATTAGTGCAAACTTTATCAAATTCTCGAATAACCCAGTGCTTAGCATAAAGACGAAAGAAGGACGTGGAAGACGGTTAGTATCAAACATAAATCACAACCATTAGATATTTTAACTAAACCGCTGAAAACGTGAAAAGAGCATTGGTTAATATAGACTCATAGATAGAAAGTTTGCATAAATCTTCCCCCTTTTGACACCATCAAAAAGGTCAGACTGCACAAGAGAGTAAGCCAAGACCACCACACAAATGCGAATTGAACCAAGTTTAACAGCTTTAAAATGTGATTCCATTGGATTAGATTGAAATCTAGCACACAAGCACATACTGTAAACAATATCTGGTCTACTAGCGGTGAGGTAGAGAAGAGAACCAATTATACCTCGGTAGGTCGTGTTATCGACACTCTTACCGTTCTCATCCTTATCTAGCTGTGAGTTAGTAGGAATTGGCGTGTCATGAGGCTTGGAATCCTCCATTGAGTATTTCTTCAACAATTCTTTGATGTACTTCTGCTGATGAATCATGATGGAATCGTGAGATTGTTTTATTTGCAGGCCAAGAAAGTAGCTTAGCTCACCCATCATGATCATCTCAAACTCACTCTGCATTAAAGTTGAGAAACTATCACATAGAGATTGATTAGTATCTCCAAAAATTATGTCATCAACATAAATCTGAACTACTAGCAGATTATCTCCTTCCGACTTTAGGAACAGTGTCTTGTCAACTTTCGCTCTTTTGTAGTCATTTTTCATCAAGAAATTTGACAGTCGCTCATACCAAGCTCTAGGAGCTTGTTTCAATCCATTGAGGGCTTTGTCCAATTTGAACACATGATCACGTAAGACATTATCCTCAAATCCGGGTGGCTGCTCAACATACACATCTTCCTTCAAATAGCCATTAAGAAACGCTGCCTTGACATCCATTTGAAAAAGCATGAAGTTCATGAATGCAGCAAAAGCAATCAATATCCGAATGGCCTCTAGACGAGCAAAGGATTCTGTGAAATCGATCCCTTCTTCTTGTGTGAATCCTTGTGCTACAAGTCTCGCCTTGTTTCTTGCTATAGCACCACTGTCATTGAGCTTACTTCGGAAAATCCACTATGTTCCAAATACTGAAGCATTTGGTGGTCTGGGAACAAGGTGCCAGACACTGTTTCGTTCAAACTAATTCAACTTTTCCTGCATGGCTACGACCCAATCAGAATCAGTTAATGCTTCAATGTAATTCGAGGTTCATTTTTTGAGAGAAAAGCTGAGTTTGCGCAAAAGCTTTGCGCAAAGTGTCTTGTTTGAACCCCTTTCCTAATGTCACTGATAATTAAATCAGTGGGGTGTGAGCTCTAATGCTTCCATTTCTTTGGAACAAAAGGGAGACCAACGTTGCTAGCAATTTGGTGTATTGGTCCCTGTGTTTCTTCGACAATCTGAGATGTTCCCCCTGAGTCTGTATCCCCATGGGACTCAGGAGTAGAGGCAGGAACCCACTCCGGACCAGTGTTAGGAGCAGTCTCCATTCCAGGATTAGGAGCAGTGTTGGGACCAGTATCAAGATTAGTCTCCACATTAGTATTTTCATTAGGAACAGTGTTTGGAGCACTGTCCATATCGGCATCATGCACAGTGTCGGAATTCTTTTCCAAACTAACATTTCCATTTGGAACAGTGTTGGGACCAGTCTCCGTAACATCACTTTCGACATCAGATTCTTTGATTTGAGCTTCTGACTGTCTGAACAGTCCAATCTGAAAATCCTCATCATAGTCCTCCATAATCTCATCAAAAATCACATGAATGCTTTCTTCAACACACAAGGTTCGCTTATTGTAAACTTTGTAAGCCTTGCTGTGTGTTGAGTAGCCTAAGAACACTGCTTTATCACTTCTTGGATCAAATTTTCCGAGATTTTCCTTCTCATTGTTGTGTACATAACACATGCAACCAAAGATTCGCATATGTGTAATGTTAGGCTTTCTTCCCTTGAGAAGCTCATAAGGAGTCTTCTTTAGGATGGGTCGGATGAGCACACGATTGTGAATGTATGCAGCAGCAGCTACGACATCAGCCCACATTTTTCTTGGAAGACCACTGTAATATCCCGAAATTTCAAAGTATTTTATTTTAATTATTAATTAGATTATTCTAGTGGAAAATGATTTTAAATGTTAATTCGTGAATCGTTTTCGAAAATGAGTTCGGGATTAGGTTATAAGTTTGGACTTGCGATTTGGGTTTTCTATTTTCAAATTGGGTCAATCCTATCTATTACAACAACCCAATCCAATACAAGTTGGCCCAAATATAAACCAACAATCAACCCAAAATAAAAAGGGAAAATTAGAAAAAAGGAAAGATAAAAAAAAAAAAAAAAAAAAAAAAAAAACGAAAAAAGAAGAAGAAAAAAACCGAGCATCCCCCTATAAAAACAGAACACCCATTCCCCTTTCCCCTGTTTTTTTTCTCACGCACGTCTGCCTCGCCGAACTCCGCCGTACGTCTCCCTCGCCGCCCCTGCTTTTCCTCCTGCCCAGACCAACGTCGCCGCCGTCGCCAGCCGACCACCGCCCTAGCCTCCTTTCTTCCTCTTTTGCGCCGTGAGTAACGCCCTTCTCTCTCCCCTGTTTTCGGTTCTTCAATAAAACGTGATTATCAAGTCGTTTTATGGCTTTAAATTGGGTTTAATTGATTCTAATTAATAGATGTTATAGTTAGTGGGTAATCGATTTGGGTTAGTTTTATGCATAAAGAATTTATTATGATGATTGTTTTGAGTTGATTTTCACTAATTACGAATTTGGGGTTAATTAGTTTAATTGCTCGAATTAGGCTCAATTAGTTTCGTAAATTATGACTTCATTAAGTTTATAATCTGTTAATTAGGGTTCTTAAATTTAGTTTGAGATTTAATTGGGGTTTTGTTCAAGTTTATAGAAATTGCAATTTGGGGGAAATTTGGTTAATTGTTTCTTAATTAGTTAATTAGCCCAAACTAATTTTAATGACCAATAACTCAAAATTATGATAACTTAGGGAATTATAAACTGATTTTAGAATTTAGATTGATTTAATTCGTTTTTATATAATTTTATGTAATTTAAAGCATTTTTTCATAATTAAAACATAATATAAATTGTATTAGTAAATCCTAAATAAATCATAATAATTAAAAGGTTGTTTTTATGAATTAAATTCTGTTTTAAAAGTAATTGTATGTCTTTGGGAATTTTTAAAATAAATTGAGGGTTATTTAAGTATTAGAAACAAATTATTGAATTAGAATTATAATTATTGGCTAATTGTTAATTGTTGGGTTAGATTTAAATTATCATGGGCATTGCATATAGAATAGAATTAACATAAGTATTAATGAATGATTGGATGAGATTAGTATTGATTTGGGACTATTGATTGTAATATTGTAGCCCCTGAGTTCGTAGACGAAGAATACTAGTGATCGTTGTGCTGTCGTGTTCTTGTGTGCATTGGAAAAATAAGCTAGCATGCTCAACCTTTCTTAAACTTGTAGAAACCTTTCAAACTTATGTGCTATATGTGAATGGTGTGATTGGATGAGAACTTAGTATCATGCTAGGTGGAGAACGATTTAGTTTTCTTTATAATTATTATGTTATACTTGTGTGTTTTATTGCAATAGAAATATAAGGTGGATTTGATATGTGGTATTGGTTGTGATTGGCTTATGATTGATCTAATTATGAATGTGAACTCTAATTAGTGGTGTGGAGATTGGATGAAGTATGGTGATTTAATTGATGTGTCGGAGCCTCGGAGTTGCTCCTAATAATGATTGTGTCGGAGCCTCGGAGTTGCTCCTAATTAATGTGTCGGAGCCTCGGAGTTGCTCCTAATTATTGTGACGGAGTCGCATCGATTCCTAATTATAGCCCCACCGCATCGGTCTTTAAGTGGGTTTAACTCTAGTACTACTCTGTTAGGTTAAAAAAATACTTAATAAGGGGTGTGCATACTTAAGGTCTAGTAGTCTTGGATTATGGATTAAGGATTATGGATTATGGATTATGGATTGTGGAGTGTGGATTATGGATTGTGGATTCTGAACTATAAATTGTGAATTACAGATAATAACTTATGACTTATGAATTTCTTATTCATCGTTAATCTTTGATTTGTTGGATATGAATTGTGGAATGTTTCTTATGCTATTGGAAGTGATGAGTTGAATGATGGATTGTGAAATATGAATTTGGATTGTTGGTTTGAGATTATTAATGGATAAATGATATGATTATGTGCTAAGTGTATTTTCGAAAATAAAAACTAAAACGCTTTCAAAATCCAGGTAAGGGTTTTGGTTTTCTACGACTTGAGGTGTTAGCATACTCAATTTCACTGACTTTTTCAACTGTGGTTTTTGTGTTTTAGATCTACCACAGGTTTAGAATATTTGATGCATGCGGGAATCGACGACTCATTAGTTATTAGTTGGATTAAACAAATTTAGACTCTCAACTATTAGACCGTTAATAATACTTAGACTATTTCATATTTCGTATTTCTGATTATTGTAATTTAGTTAATGAATTGTAATGGACTATTTTAGACCATTAGACATTTGTAGTTCGGCTTTTGAAATATCCTTGCATTCGGGTCTTTGTCTCGAGTGCGGAGTGACACCTTTGAATTTCCTTATATGTATTTTGGTTCGAGATAAAATGTTTTAAAAAGGAAAGGAAATTTGGGGGTGTTACAACCACTTTCCAAAAGCATGGTCCTTGCAATGTCTTCCAAGGATATGTTTTTCCTTTCTACAACGCCGTTTTGTTGTGGTGTTCTGGGTGCCGAAAAATTGTGATCAAGTCCATTTTCCCTACAAAGCTCACTGTAACTTGAGTTTTCAAACTCTGTACCATGGTCAGATCGTATAAAGACAAGTTGATGATTTGTTTGTTTCTGTAATTTTCTTATGAGTACACAAAATTCTTCAAAAGCTTCATCCTTAGAATAAAGGAAAAGAGTCCATACAAACCTTGAAAAAGCATCAACTATCACAACACATATTTGAACTTATTTCGACTTTCAATTTTCATAAGACCACATAGATCAACATGAACCATTTCACGTGGCCTTGAAGTGCTTATCACTGGCTTAGATTTGAATGAAGAACGGGCATGTTTGCATCTAGCACACTCTCTACACACTTTATCAACTACAAATTTCACATTAGGCAAACCAACAACAAGATCCTGAGATTTCAATTTCTGTAAAAGTGTGGGACTGACATGTCCTAGACGCCTATGCCACAACCAAGGATCATCGCTCATAGCACTCAAACAGGACAATCTACGACTAGGAACCAAACACAAGTCAACAGTGTAGACATTGTTGTTTCTTACCCCTTTCAAAAGAGTATCCCCTGCAAGAGCGTTAGTAATAAGACAAGTGTTTGAGGAGAATTCAATCTTGTTACCTTTGTCACACAACTGAGATATGCTCAACAAATTATGCTTTAACCCTTTCACAAGATAAACATTGTCTATAGAGTGTGTGAGTGACTTACCAACCTTACCTATGCCGATGATGGCACCTTGCTTGTTGTCACTGAATGTCACACACCCTCCATCAAAGGTTGTGAGTGAAAGAAATTGATTGGGGTCACCTGTCATATGCCTCGAGCAGCCACTATCCAAGTACCAAAAGCTGCTCGCTCTCACCCTAGCCTGCAAAGGAAGTTAGTTCTTAGATTTAGGAACCCAAACAAGATTGAGTCCCTTGGTTTTAGTCATAGCTTTGATTGAATCCTTGCGAATCCAAACTTGCTTGACTGCTTTGCCATTTATTTCTATAGCTTTCTTCCTTTTCACACATTCAAATTTATCATGACCATTATTACCACAAAAAGAACACACAGTAAGCTCAGGCATGCAAACATACTTCCGACGTTTATACTCAAACAACCAAGCTTTGTCCCTGTTCTGTGCATTGTTCCTGTAACTGTTCCCTCCACTGGTCTTTTGGCCAATGTAACCAATCCCTGCTTTAGAACACTTAACAGATTGTTTTCCGAGAAGATTTATAGACTTTTGACTGGAGAACCATTTTTCATTTTGCCTTTTTGAGTTTTTCAATTCATGTTCAAGAACTCCAATTTTGATCATTAAACCTTTGTTCTTTGAAGTCAGAGAATTAACCTGATGCTTAGTCATTTCAATATTTTGCAAAACATTTTCATCAGGGTTAGCAGAGTTGTGTAAACTTGAAATTTCTTTCTCCAATTCCCTAATCTTGTTTTCATATTCACAGACCATGGGGACAGTGTCAGGAACAATGACAGGAGCAGACTTCTCATTGAGTTTCTTTTGCATAACAGACAGATTCACACTCTTTTCTTCTAGATCCTTTAAGAGCAAGGAATTTTCCTAACTTAAAACGGAACAATCTTTTTCAAGAGAACAAATTTTGTTTTCATGCAGCTTTCCTTTAGTTTCCTCATGATCAAGTTGTTCTTTTAAGTCCTGACAAGTGCTAGCCATATCAATGCATTCATCCATTATGATCATAATTAATTTAGTTAGTTTTTCTCTAGATAAGCTAGGCAAATCAGATTTAATAGATTGAAAATTTACCTGACAGTCATCATCTTCATCTTCATCATCAAGTCTTGCCATAACACATATGTCAGGTCCTGGAGGAAGTTGTTCTATTCTCTGTTCCATACTTAGGGCAGTGAGACACAGGTTTGCAACTGGTACATGTTCCTCCAACTGTTCCTCCTCAGAATCGGAGTCGCCTCATACAGCAGCCATCATGGCTCTCTTGTAATTCTCTTTGACAATGTCTCTCGTCCTTTCCCTAGGCTTCTCATGCTTCAACATTGGACATTCAGCAATCCTGTGATCTGGAGAATTACACTTGAAACATCCCTCTCTATAGGCACTTTTCTTACTGTGATTCACAAAGGAGGATTTTCCTGTAGAATTAAAAAATTTCCTGCTAGACATCTGTTTCTTGTAAGCACGTGCAAAACGTCTGGTCATAAAGGCAAGTTCATTCTCTTGTTCATCAATTTTATCTTCACTATCGCTAGTGTCAACCTTTAAGACCAAACTCGTGCTTTTCAACTTATCTTCATTTCTCGGCATAAGTTCCATTTCATGAGCCATCAAGGAACCAATTAATTCCTCCTGACGCATGTTAAATAAGTCTTTTGCTTCTTTAATAGCTGTCACCTTAGCCAACCAATCCCTGGTGAGACTACGAAGGACTTTCCTAACCAATTCTTCTGAGGTAAATGATTTACCAAAAGATTTTAGTTCATTAGTAATCTTATTGAATCTAGTGAACATAACTTTTATGGTCTCATCTTTCTCCATTTTAAACATCTCATATTGAGTTGTAAGTAAATCAATTCTAGATCTTTTTACCTCTGTCGTTCCTTCATAAATAAGTTCGACGACATCCCAAAGACACTTTGCAGTGTCATTTGAAGAAATGCGGTCAAACTCATCCTCACCTATTGCTTGCTGTAAGATCGCCGCTGCACTTGCGTTCTTTTCAAGAATTCCGTAATCAACCAAGCTATATTCTTCCTCTGCCTTTTCAACAATATTGCCCTCGGTGTCCTTCTTGCTGATCTTCAGATTTCCTTTGGTGACAATCACCCAGAGTTGATAATCAGAGCCTTGAAGGAAGTTCCTCATGTGTGTACTTTCCATGTCTTGTAATTTGTAGGAGTCAGCACAGGAATAGTCGCTCCCTTCAGCTCCGTTTTCACAGATCCCAGCGACATGCTTACCCTAGGATGTTAGCATTTCGAGCAAGCCTGCTTTGATACCAATTAATGGTATCAGGGGGACACTCTAGAGGGGGGTGAATAGAGTGATAGTGAGAATTCGAGCAACTGACCCGAATTCACAGACTAATTTTCACTTTGTGAAGAACAAATAAAAGAACAGTACACGGAACAATGTGTGGAACAATGTCTTAGACACTGTTCCCTGAGAGAGTAGAACAAGAGCAGTAAGCAGACACAAGAATTTACAGTAGTTCGACCTCTAACAAAAGGTCTACGTCCACCCCTTGTAACAACCCAAAATTTTCGACAAATTTAAATGAGAAAATAAAGGACTGTTATGCCGTCGTTGACTATTGAGTCAACGACAAGGCTTGTTAAAGCAAACTTCTGAAAGAAACAACGATGGTCAGCGGAAGACTTGTAGCTAAGTTTACAATCCAAAATCAAACCGGAAGAAATAAATTACAATCGTTCTTAAAAATCCAAACGTTTGACGAATTATTCTAAAATTCCCCATGTCATGCACTGACCTTCAGGTAGACAAGCAATCACCTTCAAGACCTGTCAACTGCGCCATTATAACAATGACACAGGCCCCAAAATAGGGTAGGGACAAACCCAAACAGAAAGAACGTCAGCACAAGCTGAGTAAGAGAAGAGAGCAACAAAACAAAAGGAAGATACGCGCCTTAAAATGGCGCGTAGCTACAAATAACTGAACAAACTACACCAAGAAATCAAGACAACGAAGAAATGGGCACGACTCGAGTGCTTAGAACACGGGTCGTGTAGAGCGCGAACGAGGTGTTCATCACCACAATAATCTTTGTTTATCTTTCTTTAAGTAATTTATTTGCGCAAGGGTCCTACCCCAAGCCGATCCAACACTAGAGCATCGAGAATAAAACGATCCTAAAGACCCGAGTGTGCACACCCTCCTAGGGGGACGGTAGGACGCACAGTCCCTAAGAGGAAGTCGTTTAGGAGACCGGTAGCTGATCTCCGGCCTAGCTACATATACCTTGATCAGAGGTTAATCGCTCTAGGTGGTTTAATCATCATAATACGCATACAGTTACATATATATATATATCTTTAATCCGTCTTAAGTACGTTATTCGCGCATAGTAGCTTTGATTTATAAACGGCCAAAGCCGGAACAAGATATGCAAGAGATGATCAACAACAATAGTCAATGTAGGAAATCAACAAAGATGCTCAAAAGGTGATCACAATAGATAATTGATATCAATAGGCGATAGATAATCAAATTAGAGAATATGAGCAAGGAATCGAAACAAAGATGAACGTTAAGGATTCTCATGATATGAAATGAAGCTCAAGCTTATGAGGGTCAACGTTCTTACCTTCAACACTCAACAACTCTAGCAATGGAGTCAAAAGTCCACGAAAGGTACTTCCTCAAAAACACCGCCTAAACAATTGTCGAACACAACGGAATTACTACAAATTACAAGGTAGCTAACCTCAAGTGACTTACTATAATTATAATCCATACTCCACACTTCCCACAAGACAACCCCAAAACAAATATGATCATTGGATAACCAAACGAACCCCAAATCGCACCAAACTTTCACCACACCTCCGCCAACATGCTAGCAACGTTTTCAATCATTTAAACCCTTCAAATATCAACAATAACGCCCAAAATAAGGCAATATCAGATCTGGACAGAAACCATTTATATCAATCAAATCATTATGAAACCTTCCCAAATTTATACTACCTGTTACCCATAACATAATAAGCTACCCTTTCAAATTCCATGCAATTCTAACCATAAAATCATCATCAAACACAAAAACCCTAATTTATAAACCCTAATTTCACAACTTCATAATCTCAAGCTGTAAATCCTCAAACAACAATGAACACAACACCAATCACAATACCATAATCGTATTCATGCTTTACATCATCAATTAAACATGAATTCAAAAAGCCCAAATTAAATTTATGAGGAAAAAGGGGTGAGAATCTTACTACACTTGATCAAGGACCAAGTGGGTGGAAAGGGGGAGGCGTGGGTGGTGGCTGACGGTGGTGGTGCACGGCGGCGGCGCACGGTGGGGGCGGTAGCTGCCGCTGCTCTTCTCTTTCTCCTTCTTTCTCTTCTTCTCTCTTTCTTTCTCCTTTTCTCCTCTTCTGCGTGCGTGACTTTGAAGGGGGGAGGGTTTTCTCCTTTTTTTTTTTATTTAGTGTGAGATGAGGGAAAATAAGTAAGGGTATTTTGGTAATTTTGTCAATTAACTGCCCGATTAGGAAAGTGACCCAAAACGGTAAATATACCTAAATCTCACGGTAGAAACTACACTTTAAAATGAGTCACAAAACGTAACACTCTAATTAAATAATAATCCCGAAATTTACGGGGTGTTACACCCCTTCTCTAATCTTCAATAGTTCACTATTCTCAAAGGAGTAATACAAGAACCAATTGACGTTCTTACCACAAGAACCAATTGACGTTCTTACCACAAGAACTCTACCCCAATATCCACCACGAATATTGTGACTCTACTCGAAAACTCTTAAGAGAAAAGAAATTACAAAGACTCGCTACCTTGATATGCTTCTTGAAAGCAGGTGAGATACGATTTATCCTAGATTAAGATGACACACTAATAAAAACTCTCTGCCTTAAAAGAAATACTCTGTATTGCTCAAAACGCTCTTTTTGCTCAATGTGTGTATCTTCCAAGAAAAACAACGTCAAACTTAAATATCAAACATTAGGGTTAATTTGATCAAGAAAGATATATTTCATAAGATACAGTTTTCATAATGAAAAAGATTTTGTTCTGGAAAATTATCTTATGAAATCAATTAAGTAAGTAATACCTAATTTTGAAAATATTAACCAAGGATAGGAAAATATGAGATATCGTTAGTGTAAACACGATTTCCAAAATTATTGAAAATATTATTTTTCTCGGAAGATCAGAAGTGAGACGTTTTCAAAATTCTGTTGCATAGGAACAATGTATGGAACAGAGTACAAGAGACTGTTTCATACATTGTTCCTTGCTACGTTTCCTCAAGGCAGACAATCTTAAAGTGTGTCAAACAAGATCGTACAAGAGTTCTAACCATTACAACACATGATCATCCACATGATCGAAATCACTCTTGTAGTTGTAGTTGTTCCATGCCTTGACTCGTTACATACCCTTGAAGTACGGAATATGCTTACTTAAGCTAGAACAATCTCGAAGGCATAAGGTTAGTTCAATCAAAGAATACATATCCAAATTTCTAACCTTAGACAACTATTGTATTTGTTATCATCAAAACCGTGAACCCAACATGACCTAATTTAGTTTTCGTGTGAGGACGACATGAGGGGAGATCGAGTGCTAAGGCCACATGTGACTTAATTCATCTTTCGAACCTTAACACTAACTCGGTAACCAGTATGTACTATGTAGTGTCGGGTTTATGATGTTTTTTTTTCTTTTTGTGATGATTTTGGCAAGACAAATCAGCATCTTCCAAGACAAATATGGTTATTGTATGGACCAAATTCAATAAATCTGCCTTGCCAAAATCATCGCCCTTTTTCGGAAGGGGCCGGGTTTACAATTTTGACTGATTAATTAAAATTAAAGCTAGTACCAAAAGCCGTTGGTCGGTAAAAAACAGAGTAAATTCTCATTTAATTTGGACTGACAAAGTTACAAGGACAACAGATTTACTTCGAAACACGAATTTTAGCGTGGGTACATCATACACTATAGTTGCTCAACATCAACAGGAAATAAATTGATCTCACTCATCCATGGATTCTGCTCTTGGGCAGGATCGACAGTTCTTAGAGCTCTCCAGACTGCACTATTACACTTAAACCCGGACCCGAATGCGATTTGCCATATCCGATCACCCTTCTTGACCCTCCCTTTTGATTCTGTATACGCGAGCTCATACCATATGGACGTACTTGAAGTGTTTCCGAATCGATAAAGCGTCATTCTTGAAGGTTCAATATGCCAATCCGACAATCCAAGATTCTTCTGCACCCCATCTAGAACAGCCCTACCACCAGCATGAATGCAGAAATGCTCAAATGCTAATTTGAAATCCGGAATGTATGGCTTTAACTTCACGTTAAACAATTTCTTTGCCATCAACGTGGCAATAAATCGAAACTGTTCCGAAAAAGGCAACACTAGAGGACCAAGCGCGGTCATATTAGCCTTGAGAGCGTCCCCTGCAACACCCACCAATTCCTTAGACAATGCGATTCCAGTTTTTCCTTCGGAATCTTCCGTGACCGTGGCGCAATTGAAGGCCTTATCATCCCCGCCTTTGTGAGTCCTAACTGTGTGGAGTAATTGGTACTTTGATCGATGTCGATCAGACCTCTTATTCGAGAGCAATGAGGCAGCACCTCCAAGACGGAACAAACAATTCGAAATTAGCATCGATCTCTCGTTCCCTAAGTACCAGTTCGATGACCCGGCCTCGACACTAACAACCAATGCATACGAATTCTTGTGTACTTGTAAAAGGTCATTAGCGAGGCCGATTGATATAACACCCGCGCTGCAACCCATACCACCAAGATTGTAACTCATTATGTTACTCCGGAGCTTGTAATGGTTAACCACCTTGGCTGACAACGACGGCGTAGGATTAAACAACCCGCAATTTAGTACAAGTATTCCGATGTCGTTAACCTTGACATCGATCTTAGCAAAAAGATGGTCGACAGCTCCGAATATGAGAATCTCAATTTCTTTAATGGACTCTGTGAAACAAGGGTTACAAGGAACGCGTAAAAGTGCGTCGGGAAGGTATGTGTCTTCCCCAAGGCCCGACCTTTGGAGAAGCTTATTTTGGAATTCGAGACTCTCCTCCGTAAATGTGCCCCAGGCACTGGATATATCCATAAGATTTTGCTTTGTGCATTTGTTGGAATCATCGGGTTTGTAGCACGAAAAGTCGAGTAGATAAACAGGTCGCGGCCGTGTTAGGAAGTAGTATAAAACAAGCCAACTCAAGATGAGGATCAGCCGGATGTGACTCGAGTGAAATTGCTCGAAACGGAAATAGACATCGTCGAGGGAAAAGCTGGTGAGTTGGGTGGCAGTGACAAGGGTGATCAGGAATAGGAGCAAAAACATTCCTGACTTTGTTTTCGACACCATGGTGCGGGTTGTTAAGAGTCACTTTCAGAAAAAAACTTGTGAATGAAATATATTGAAACAGAGTAGCAAGTAGAAAAGAAATATATTGAAACAGAGTAGCAAGTAGAAAAGAGTATCACCTGAAAGAAGTGGCCTCGTGGGTGGAGGATGGCTTGTGAATGAAGGAGCAAACCAAATCCAGTACGTTGACAAGGTATTTAGTAGAGTAGTGCTCACCACATCCTTCAATTATTTGTATAGTACGTGAGTTGCACGATGACTACTCCCTTTTATTTGTTCGGTTATAAACTGGGAACTAATTCTAGATTAAAATAAAAAGCCGTTTACCTTAAAATCAAGTGCACTTGGTAGAATAATGCAATGCACAATAAATATATGTACTAATTTTGACTACAAGTGAGTGATTTATTTGGTTTAAAAGTAACTCTCAACATGACTACTAAAAATAGTTTTCGAATACGCGGAAATCATTTTGTGTAGGAGGAACTATGAGTCATCTTTCTCCTCCTCAAGTAATCCTCATTCGTCCCTCCAACCAAATATAACCTTATAAGACAGATCACATGCTTTTGCACTGGGCAGCTTTGAGCTGTCGAGTAAGCGGTGCTCTATCTCTTAAGAAAGAGGCTTTTAAAACCTGCCTTATTAGACGAGATTGGGGAGTACTCTCTGATGTGCGTTCTATTATTGCCTCCTATTCCGGAGGGAGTGGCCGGAATTACGCCGCGTGGCGATACCCCGCCAAAACTAAGGATTATTTTATTCGCTTTTTGGGCAGGGCCTTTCGTACTCCAATCCGTAGGAAGACAATTATTCAGCACACTACGCCAAAAACGGCATTTAACACCGGTAAATATGACACCGGTAGGCTTAGAACCAGTGTCTGAAAAACATAAGACACCAGCTTTCAATCAACCGGTGTCAAATGCTTCCCCAGTCGATTTGCGTGCAAGTCCTCACTTAGCAAAAAATAATAAAGAATAAAAAATTGGACATACGACACCGGTTATAAGAAAAACGGTGTCATAAGTTACCCAAAAAAATAGCATAATTTATCCTATTACAAAAAAAAAAAAAAAAAAAAAAAAAAAAAAAAAAAAAAATTGGACTTACGACACCGGTTTTGAATATGTTACCCCAGAAAAGGGCATTAATCCACTCAGCGAAAAAAACATTAAAAAATTTATCTTATTACAGGAAAAAAAAAAAAATTGGACTTACGACACCGGTTTGATATGTTACCCTAGAAAAGGGTATTTTTCTTTTGTCGTCGATGTTAATTTGGCACTTATAAAAAAATATAACCCCCAAAAACCCGAAACCCAGAAAAATAAAATTCTAATTCGCCGTCGCCGTTTAACGCCGCCGTTCTTGCTCAGCCGCTATTGTTCGTCGTCGTTCTGTGCCGCCCCACTGTGGTTCGCCGCTTGTGTCGCCGCTTTGTCTTGGTGTCTCTTTCATTCAATTAGGTTTGTCGCCAATTACTGTTTTTTCATTCAATTTTGTATTTTTGTTTTTTGTTTTTTCATTCAATTATTGTTCGCCAAAATTGAAGGTTTATCGCCGCTATTCAATTTTGTATTCAATTAGGTTTGTTGCCGTTATTGTTTTTTGATGTGTTAGTTAGTGAATTGCCGTTAGTTTAATGGAATTATGTGTTAGTTAGTGAATTGTCGTACGTTAGTTGAGTAGAATAGAGTACAACTATAGATTGTAGTGGACAAAGACACTGGTTATACATTTGACCGTTTCTTATCTATAATAATGTTTTTTTTAGATATTATGAATATAGTATGATAGTAGTGGGCTTAGTGGTATCAAAACAAAATTAAAGCCTTATAGATTATTCAATTAGCTAGATTAATTAGATGTTTGATTTTTTTTTTAGGTTGAATTTAGAATAATTGGTTAATAATTCTAATAGTGAATTTAGTTTGATTAAAATCACAAAATTTAGATTATTGAATTGGTAGTTTTAATTAGTTATGTTTAGGTGTTTACTTTTTTTAGGTTGAGCTTAGGATAATTGGTTACTAATTTTGGTTTATATAGACATGGATCGAAAATGGATAACAATGTCAAATCAAGGAGACCGTGATTATGAGGAGGGGATTCAAAAGTTTATAAATTTTGCCGAGAAAATGTAACAACCCTAAATTTTCGCTAAAATAAAATTCGGAAAATAAAGAGTCGTTACGCCGCAATTGACTACTACGTCAATTGCTAGGCTTAAAATCAATAAACTAACATAAATAAATAGCTAATTAACTAAACAACATCGGAAGACTTAAATTGTCGAACTACAGTTCTCAAAACTTAAATCCAAAATACAACTTGTTCGAAATGAAAAGTCCCCAGCATGCATGACATCCTCACTAGCAAGCAACCACTTCAAGACCTGTCAACTACGCCATCGTGGATGACGTAGGCCCCAGAAATAAGGTAGGGAACAAACCAGACAAAGAACGTCAGCATACAGGCTGAGTAAGATATCACAAATCACAAGATAAATAGAAGATACGCGCCTTGAGGCGCGTAGCTAACAAATAACAAACGAAAGTTACATCAGTATAGATAGAGTCATAAGATCAGTGCGACAACCATCATATCGCTAACGAAAACGCAGGGTCCCGTTACATACATTAATACAAGGCTAGGCTCCTACCCCACAGCCACCACAATCTCGAACCGACGTGAGCTAGTGTACATATAAACGATTCCTAAAGACTTAAAATGTGCACACCCCTCGCTAGAGATCCAGTAGGATGCGTACCTCTAGGAGGAAAGC
The DNA here is from genome assembly GCA_963680865.1 of Spergularia marina. Taxonomy (NCBI): domain Eukaryota; kingdom Viridiplantae; phylum Streptophyta; class Magnoliopsida; order Caryophyllales; family Caryophyllaceae; genus Spergularia; species Spergularia marina. The sequence continues at coordinate 21,688,843 of OY804551.1, read as the reverse complement.
CTAATAGGCAGTCGGTAGCTACTCCGACCGAAACAGTACCTTGATCAGAGGTATAAACGGTGATCGGTCAGGGCCGCATCACAATCACTCTAGGTGGTAAACATTTATCGTTCTTTTCTTTCATCCGTTTTACATTCATTATTCGATGGTACGATATTTGATAATACAATTTATAAACATCCACAACCGGATTCAATAATCAACACAATCGAAAACACAAGCCAAGATCAACAAAGGCATACCACTCGGCAGAGAAGCCGAGAGGCCCGGATCACAAAAAGACCGAGGCCGAGTAAGGAAGCCGAGAGGCCGAGCGAACTCAAATGGGTTATTTATGAATATATATATATATATATATATATATATATATATATATATATATATATATATATATATATATATATATATATATATATATTGAAACAAGCGTAGGAAAATTGAATAAGTATATGGTTATGAATCAAACGTAGGAAGAATGAGCAAGTGAATATACGAATCAAGTGAGAGGATAGTATAGTCCAAGAATTGGATGAACAACGTTCTTACCTTTCAACGCTAATTCTTAAATTAAACTCTTATAACCAAGTCAATGAACTACACCTCCTCGAATCCACAATCTAGACGCTCAATCAATCACAAACTCAATCGATGATCCCCTAATTCACAAGGTATAATCATAAGCTATAATCTCACAAATTAACTAATATATCATGAATCTAAAAGAAGATAGTGGTATTGAAACATAGATAACTCCTACCTTCAACATCGTATGACCACCAAAATTTAGTATGACATAAAGGGTAATGTCAGGAATGTTTCCTCCAAATTTTGTCCACAAACTCCAAGTGGATCAACGGGAATCGATCTCACACTGAACCATAAACACGAATTAGGGTTACCCACGAAATATAATATAACTTTTTATCCACAGATCTAGATCTTACCAATTTTTTATATATTTTCAATGCTATATTAAGGAACATCTCCATAAAATATCGTTCTCAAATTACTTATGAGTCGACGGGAATCCTTAAAATACCGAGGGGCGAAACAGATTCTCAGGTAGATAGACACAGCTCCATTAAAACAGCTCCACAAGTAGCATCCTATAGAATATTGGCACCATCTACATGTTCCCAAATTCGTATTGAAAGCACGGTTCTAACGCCACCAACCACGCTCCAATTAGAGATTGTATGAGAGAATTATGTGTGTTTTAAGTTGACACAGTGATGCTGGGAATTTTCTGCGGGTGGAGGAAAAACGAAAGAGACATGTAGAGGAGGTGGAGGGAGGCCGAATAAATTGAGGAGAAGGTAGGGTTTCTTATTTTGTGTTGTACGTATAATATATAAAAAGGAATCGGGTTTGGGTTTTACTAGACGACTGTGAATAATGGTCCAACCCGAACCAAGTCCAATAAACCAATTATAGAACTTCCCAAAATAGAATTACTCAATTGGTAAAATAGTCCCAATTCACCAAATTCCCAAAATTACTCTTATTAATTCCCTCAAAATGATTAATAAACGTAACACCCTAATTAATTAAAGTCCCAAAAATTGTGGGGTGTTACAGTAAAATTGTGAAGACTTAAAGTGTATGCGGTGTCCGTGTTGTAATTGTTATAATATGAGATTTCACTCTCTTGATACGGTAATAATTCATTTGTCTAAGAGCTTTTTTGCTTCAACTTATACAAAATGGATTTTTCATGGGGAGGCAACACATGACTTGAGCATGGAGAGTCAAAGTAATAGAGAATTTGTCCAAGAAGATATTGGAGAGGTTGATGATGACTATATTGGAGAGGATGGTGAAGAATATATTGGTGAAGAATATATTGGTGAGGATGATGATGTCGAGAATATCGATGCCACTAGTGGAGAGGCTGGTGGAGAAGAGGGGAATAATTATCCGAATGACGATGAAATTGATGTAGATGTAAGTGGTGATAACCCGAATATGATGGAGAACTTGTTGAATGAAAGTGAAGATGAGTTGTATGAAAAGTGCAAAAGTATACTAGATTGTCCGCCGTTCTGAAGTTGTATAATTTAAAGGCGGCAAATGGTTGGAGTGACAAGAGTTTTACAAGTTTGTTAGAGTTGTTGGATGACATGTTACCAAGTGGTAATTCTCTCCCTACTCGGACTTATGAAGCCAAAAAAATGTTAGCTTCAATGGGTCTAGGCTATCAAAAGATTCATGCTTATCCAAATGATTGTATATTGTATCGCAAAGATTATGAAGATGATGTTGTTTATCCTACTTGCAATGCCTCTCGATATAAGGAGAATAAGAATGGTGTTTCGACTAAGGTTTTGTGGTATTTTCCCATTATACCAAGATTGAGGAGACTCTTTGCCAATCTAGAGGATGCGAAATTGATGACATGGCACAAATCTGGTGTCGACAGAGTTCATGATAGTAAGTTGAGACATCCGGCTGATGCTGCTCAATGGAAATTTTTTGATGCAAAATACCATGATTTTAGCAAGGATCCGAGAAATTTGCGACTTGCATTATCTACTGATGGAATGAACCCATTCGGGAATATGAGTAGTGCACATAGTACATGGCCCGTTATACTGATTACTTATAATTTGCCTTCGAAGTTATGCATGAAGAGAAAGTACATGATGCTTTCTTTGTTGATTTATGGCCCAAAGCAACCGGGTAACGACATAGATGTTTATTTGGCTCCCCTTCTTGATGATTTAAAATTATTGTGTGATGAAGGAGTACAAGTCTTTGATGCTCATGTGGGTCGTAAATTCAACTTACGTGCTATGTTGTTCAACACTAGCCAAAATTTTCCCGTTTATGGCAACTTGTCCGGATATAGTGTAAAAGGGACAATGCATGTCCGATATGTGAAGAAGATGCAACTAATCTCTATCTTAATAGATCTCACAAGAATGTTTATCTTGATCATCGTAGATTTTTGTCATACAATCACCCTTATCGTAGACAACGAAAAGCTTTCAATGGACAAGTGGAAATGAGTGAGCGTCCAATTCTTTTGACGGGTGCCCAAGTGTATGAGAAAGTCAAGCATTTGAAAATCACATACGGGAAAAATGGGTCGAAACTTCCATCCAAGGGTTATAAGAAACGATCTATATTTTTTTATCTTCCTTATTGGAAAGATTTGACCGTTAGACATTCTCTTGATCTTATGCATATAGAGAAGAATTTTTGTGATTCTATTGTTAACACATTGTTGGATATTCCGACCAAGACAAAGGACACTTTGAAAGTAAGAGAAGATATGTTCGAAAAGTGTAAAGTCAGAAAAGAGTTGTTACCGCAAAAAGTGGGTTCACGAACTCGTTTACCTCCCGCTGCTCATACTCTCTCTAAAAATGAGAAAAAACAATTTTGTGAGTGTCTCAAGGGGATAAAGGTCCCGGAAGGTTATTCTTCAAATATTAGCAATCGTGTGTCGATGAAGGATTTGAAACTTGTTGGATTGAAATCTCATGATTCTCATATACTCATGCAACAACTTGTGCATGTGGCTATTCGTTCCATTTTACCAAAAAATGTACGATTTGCATTTACAAAGGTGTGTTTATTCTTTAATGTCATTTGTAGCAAGGAGATTGATCCGACTGAGTTGGACAATTTGGAGGAAGGGATTATTTTCACATTATGTCAGTTAGAGATATATTTTCCTGTTTCTTTTTTCGATATCATGATCCATTTGCCGATCCATTTGGTAAGAGAGATTAAAGAACGCGGACCAATCTTTTTGAGATATCAATATCCATATGAAAGATGCATGAAAATCTATAAAGACTATGTGACAAATAGATCTCATCTAAAAGGTTGTATTGCCGAGCGTTATATCATAGAATAGGCTCTTGCTTTTTGTTATGAATTTCTCTCTGATGATGAGCGTGTTGGTCTTCCAAAGCCACGTCATGTCGACAAAATGGAAGGCAAAGGAGTTAGGGGCCACAAGATTATCCAACTCAATGCCGAAGAAATGAATTCAGTTCACTCATATGTTCTTCACAATGATAAAGTTGTCGATTCTTACATTGATGAGCATAAAAAGCATTTGAGAAATGTTCATAGAAATAAGAGAGACATGTGGATTGAGAATGAGAACAAGAAGAGATTTGGCACTTGGTTGAAGAACAAAGTTGTAAGTCAACCCATTAATAAGTTCCCTGATTATGTGAGAATTATGTCTTTTGGTCCATCTTTACAAATTTCCTCTTATAGTGGATATGTCATCGGTGGATATACGTTCTACACCAAAGAACAAGATTCAAGAAGCACTATGCAAAATAGTGGAGTTTGTGTTGAGGCCATTTCTATTCATTTTGCAAGTGCTAAAGATAAGAACCCAATGGAAGAAAAAATGATTTATTATGGGCAAATTGAAGAGATTTGAGAATTATATTACCAAACTGTTCGAATTCCCATTTTTAAATGCAAGTGGGTTGACAACAACAACGGTGTTAGAAGAGATGATGAGTTGGATTTCACTTTGGTGAACTTTGATAAAGTTGGGCATAAAGATGATACGTTCATGTTCGCAAGCCAAGCAAAACAAGCTTTTTATGTGAATGACCATTTGGATAAGAAATGGTCTATTGTTTTATCCGCTCGACCTAGACATGAGTTTGATTTTTATGTTAAAGATGAGATTTTAGAAGGTTTGGGTGCTCCGAATTCATGTGCCCAAGTGATAGAGAATGATGATAACTCCTTATCATATGTTAGAGATGATCATGATGAGGGAGTTTGGGTGTAAGATGATGCAAATGTAACAAAAAAATGTTCTAGGACTAACGTAAGTTCTCTAACTAGTTGGAAAATTTAGTTTTACATTTACGTAATTATAATTTTCATTAATTGCACAAACTCCTCTTTATCTTATTTGTGTTACTTATGTTTATTATTTACTTACACTTATTATAGTTATTTTATTTTATTTAACTTTCTCTTATGTCTTTTGATACTTATAATCATGTTTATATTTTATGAATATAGGTTGGATAATGTCGACTCGAAGAAGAAGAAGAAAGCCTAGTGATAATTCCGATTTCGATTCCGATCATGAAAGATGTCAAACTTTACTACGCGCTTGTGCAAAAGCATTACAAGATGGTTCTCCTTTTCAGCTACAATGGAGTACGGACGGGTTGTTAAATCCGATTGGCGAACATCGCCAAAAGTTTAGTAGTTGGATAGGCGCAATCGCACGTGCACATGTGCCTATTACTTTGAGAGAGTGGAAGAAGCTTGACGAAGCCACAAGAGAACGTGTCTTACACGATATTGAGGTTAGATTTAATATTCAATTTATTTCATATGTCTTGTATATAAAAGTTATCAAAATTCTTATATTTTTTTTTCATGTGTTTTTTTTTTTTTTTTTTTTTTTTGCAAGGGTGCATTTTATGTTCATCCCGAACGTAGAGGACGTTAGGTGTTGAAGATAGCCGGTGAAGGATGGAGAAATTGGAATACCCAACTTCATCTTAAGTATATGTATGTAATTGACAAGAAGACCAAGGAAAGGGAACTTGTAACGAAGCCGCCGGGAAAGTATCCACAAATCACACAAGAGCAATGGGATGCTTTCATTGAATATCATTTGAAAGATGAAAAGTTTCTTGTAAGTTTACATATAATTTTATAATTTTATTGAAATGTTAGCTTTAATGAATATTCTAATTTTTGTTTGTTTTTTTCACGGTAACTAGTCGCTTAGCAAAGATGGTAAAGATAATGCTGCAAAAAAAAAGACTAAATACTTCGGCTCTCGGAAAAGATATATTGGGATCAACGAAGAAATTGTTAGTAAATATACACCTTTTTATTTTTTCCGTTATTATTAATAAATTAGTAATCATTTATTTTTACTAACACAAAAATGTATTAGATTGAGGAATATGCCGCTAAAGGGTTGCTAATCAAAGAAGTACCACGTCATGTGACTTGGTTGAGAGGTCATAAATCCAAGAAAGGTGCAATGTCCGAGTATGACAAGGAAGTGGTGAAAGAAATTGTAAGTTATTATTTTTAAGGGTAGAAATTGTACTTATTTTAAAATCATTTCACATATTAATTCTAATTAAATTGTTATTGTCACTTAGGGTGAGTTGGAAGAAGCCGTGAAAGAAGAAAAGTTTGTTCCCCAAGGTTGAGATGATATATTGTCTCGTGCAATCGGCAAAGAGGAGCACCCGGGTCGTGTTCGTGGTGTAACCAACATGAGCAATTTGTCGAATGCTTTTGGTAGATCCGCGAAAAAGATGTCCGAGGTAAAGTTAGAGAATACGGTGCGAACAATGCAATCCCAAATGTTCAAGATGAGTCAAATACTTTGCAATTTCGTAGCCGGAGAAACTCCAAGTCAAGCTGATATGAAAGAATTGATGAGTGAGATGATGAGTAACGATTCGCAAGCAAGAGAAAACAATGAAGAGGATGGAGTGTCTAAGTATTCTAATGTTCTAAGAAAGAGAAAAGAATTGAGTTGAAATGATGATCATGAGTCTCCTGTTTCCCATTCATCTCCGAGACAAGCTCGTAATATCCCTCAAACGTCGATCTCATCAATTCAAGATACGTGTGAAGGGCATGTTCAGGTATCTAATATAATTGTTATATTACTTTACTTTATTAATCAATTCAACATACTTTATCTCAAATGAATTATATTTTCTAATTGTAATAGTTGCACCAATAATTTACATTATTTTATAAATAATGCAGGGTTGGCATAAGTGTCAAATGTCACTTCCTAGCAATTCACAAGATATATATAGTAGCTTTAGGAGAAGTGTATGTGCCAGGCGCTTCGGAGGTACTTACTCTACACAATAACATTGTACCTCCCGGTTATAGTAGAGCGAGTATCTCTAAAGACTTGGTGCCAAATGCCGAATTGCCAGTTCCGACCCCGGAAGCTTGTTTTCTATCTTCGGCCCTTGGTGGTTATGTGTTGTGGCCTTCTCCTTTCACATATATATTGCCTGATACGGTAACTTATACTTCATTATTGAAATTTTTATATTATCTTTGATTTATATTTAAATTTTAACAAGTGTTTTATTTTGTTTGATCATTTAGAATGAAACGGATAACTCTACGAATAAGAACAACACACCACCAATCAACAATTCGACCCCTAAGTCCATTTCAACTTCCTCTTCGGAATTCATAACACCGTAAGATAAAATGAATATGAGAAGAACAGTGTTGATGAAGTGGCTTTGTAAGAAAGCTCGAAGCATGAAGAAAACCGGAGATGAGGGAAAAGTTTTGCATGTACCCGAGCATGTGCTTCATAATATGCAAGACTTGTTTGTGACACCGGAAGAGATGGAGCAATGGTGTTATCAATGGCAAATTCAATCTACTCACATTACGGCATTTATCTTGTAAGTCACTTTTTATACATTTGTTAAAGAAAAATAATAATTAGTTTAGATACTCATATATATATTGGTAAATTTATTCATGTGACACTTTCTTTTTGTGTTTTTTTGTGATAGGTTTTGAAAAAGTTGTGTGAAAGGAGTCGTGTAGATGGTTTGTATGGTTTTTTATGCCCGGCATTTTTGTCTCCTATAACACCAGTTGATGATGAGGATGATCGTGCGAATTATATTTTTAGTGCGTTCGCTTGTACAACATGTGCACGCGGGCAAAAGATATTTTTCGCACCTTATAATGAGAGGAACTAGTTTTACAAATTCTAGATGATTTTTTTATTTTATATTTCATAACTTATATTATTTTGATAATGTGTAATTCGCATTGGATGTTAGCTGTGATTCATCCACCGTCAGGAACGGGGTATTGGTTAGATCCATCAAGAGGGAGTAAGAAACCACCCGAATTTCTTCGTAATCTAATACAAGAGTATGTATATATTATATATCTTTAAACTCCATTGTTCTATAAACTCCACTGTTATTTAATTATATCTTTTAATTATATTGGAATACCGTGTTATTTAACTAGCGCCGTAACGAGGATCATGACTTTGGATCCCCTAAACAAGTTGAATAATAAGTCGACGCTTATGAAATGGCATACTATAATGGTACGTTTGAATTTTTTGTGTTTATTAACTATACTTTTGATATTCTATTTATGCGTTCGAATTTGGGCTTATTTATTTTTTATTTTGTTTTGTAGTGTCCCCGTCGACCCTTAGGAAGTAACGATTGTGGATATTATATTTGTCATTACATGTTCGAGATAATCCAAAAGAAAGCCACAACTATTCCAATCACGGTAAATATCAAAACATATATATATCCTATAGTACTTTATAAATGTTTAAGTTTTGGATATCTAAATTCAATTTGTCGTTTTACTATGTTGTGAAGGGTTGCAAGCAATTTACGAATGAACAAGTGGATGAAATAAGAGATATTTGGGCTACATATGTCTTTGTGGATGGAGATAGGGGTGTTCATCGGTCCAAACCCGGACCGGACCGATGTGGACCGAGGACCGAAATCCTGAATAATTGAGACCCGAAGACCGGACCGACCTGAGGAGGACCGGATCCGGACCGGACCGAGAAATCCGGTCCAAACCCGGACCGGACCACATATCTACATTTTACGATTTTCAATGTTCTCTTTTGAATTTATGCTTTTTGGACTTAGTAACATGTGCCTCACGCCCCCACCCAGCTCACATGCTAAGTATGTACCCCAGAAAAGCAAACCTAAAAGTAAAAACAGAAACAAAAAATCAAAATTTAAAAATCTTTATGTATTCTTCTCTCTCCTCCCGGCTTCCCAATCCCCATTACTTCCTCCTTCCATCAATTTTCAACATTATCCTTCAAACTCCTCTAAAAAAAAAAAAATATTATCCATCAATCATCATCACCATATTTCGATCATCATCATAATAAATACAATTTAACCAAATCAAAATCTAAAATTGATGATCAAATACCAAATTAACAAAATATTAAAAGGGACTCCTCGTCGCCAGTGAGCGCAAACAATCACAGCCACGGACTCCTCGTCGCCGGTGAGCGTAGGCGGTGGTAATTGGCGGGGTATTGAGAGATCAGATTTGTGGGAGAAAGTAAAAGTTGGAGATTTTTTTGTATATTTTGGGATTTTTCGGGTGGTTTGGGGAACTTCTGGGTTATTTACCCATAATTATATGTGTTTTTATAATATTTTTAGCCTAATTCGGTCTTCGGTTTTGGACCGAGAACCCCGGGTTTTAGACCGGACCGGACCGGACCCGGAAATTGAGAAAATTGAGGACCGAGGACCGGACCGAATAGCTCCGGGTCGGTCCGGTCCGGTCCGGTTTTCGGTCTTGTCGGGTCGGTCTTCGGTCTGGGCTACTTCTTGAACAGCCCTAGATGGAGATGAAGAATGAGACGAAGAAGATCTCTAGCTACCTAGCGAGTTTTGCTTGTAAGTGTTCAAATCTACTTTGATTTCTTAAAACACTTAGATTCTCTTTAAGTTAGAAATGTTAGTAAGTTTTAGTTAGGAAATTAGAAACTGGGAAAAGCAAGAGATCTCCATTGTTAAATTTTAGATAAATGTTGTGGATGGAGTAATTGAGATTGGATGGATGCTTATTATATATAGAGTGAATTTGAAGCTCCATTGTTGTATAGCAAAGAATCGACTTGGTTTCTTGTAGTCGAGGTTTTGGGAATTGGTATCGTTGAAACGGCATAATCGTATTGTATGTTTATAATGTGGGAATTGACGACTAATCGTTTTAGTCACCAATTCCCTGGCAGAAGCAGAAGCAAGCAAACTAAAAAAAAAAATCTACCCTATGACACCGGTTTTTTAAAAAACCGGTGTCAAATGTCCATCAAGCGGGAAAAAAAAAACAACATATGACACCGGTTTTTTAAAAAACCTGTGTCATGCGGAAAAAAAAAAAAAAAAACAACATACGACACCGGTTTTAGGTCAAACCGGTGTCAAATATGTACACCAGTGTTGACTTTCGGGGTACATATTTGACACCGGTTTGACCTAAAACCGGTGTCGTATGTTGGTTTTGACACCGGGTATTTTCAGAACAACCGGTGTCTTAACATAAGACACCGGTAGTCCAGACACCGGTTGCAACCGGTGTCTGTATGGTTTTCCACCCGGTGTCTTATGTATTATTTGGCGTAGTGGCACACTAAAATATAGTGGGATCTGGTTCCATATTTGTCGGGGTTGAAACATGTTTTGAAACTAAGACAACAATTCTATCTTAATCCATTCATTTTAAATCAGTTAGAGGGTCAAACTCAACCAAAAGTCTAGAGTTCTAGACTGATTATTTGGTTATATCTTAACAAAATCCTTGTTGATCTAACTCTCCTTACCTCATCATCATCATCCTTTTTTAGTCTCTCCCATCATCTTATTCTCTCCCGTTGATCATGTAATTATTTGGAAAATTATGATGATTAAAGTGCCTTACTACTTCACTACTTCCCACATTAGTTCGCAACCAGTTTAATTGTTTTGAGTAGATTTGCGTGGCATTAAGGACGATCTCTACCTTGATGCATTACACCAAAAGATGGATAAGATACTGGAATATATAACACCGAAAAGGTAATAACTGGTGTTATAGAAATATAAGACACTAGTTGAGGGTGAACCGGTGTTGAAAACAACATAAGACGCCGGTTATTGAAAAATTGGTGTCTTATGTGTTCCTAATTAAACAAGAAATTAAAAAAAAAATATTTAACACATAAGACACCAGAGGAAAATGAAAAAAACATTTACTTATCCCGTCTCTTTGGTTTCTCCGCTACACCCACCTCCATTCTCATCTCTCTTATTTCTCTCTCCCCTTTAACTCTTAACATATTTTTGCTCATCTCCCTTCTACATAATCAACCCAGAAAAAACCCTCGATCAACTTCCACAAATTAAATCCAAATTGGCAAAAACCCAACAAAAAAAAAACACAAAAAACAAAAAACAATCGTATATACAACAACAAAAATTATATTTTTTTGCTCAACTGTGTGTTTGGATTTGTTCAACTCTTCCAATTTCGAATCAAAGTACTTCTTGCATTTTTTTTCTTTTTAATAAAACTCAGATTTACTATAGAACGATATATAGAGCTAATCTTGAATTTTGGTGTCGAGATTATGCCGTCATAAGCTAATAACAACAGTAAAATTCAAGATTTTGCCCTAATAATGAAGATTGAGGACGGAGGACGATGCACAAAGTGATAAAGACCTAAATCATTCATTTCGTATTTGTCGATTTCGCCAACTGATTAACGTTTTAGGTAAGCGTTGTTTTTCATGGCTAAATTATTTTATGTTGCTTTTAATTTGTTGAAATTTTTGTTGTTTTTTGGGTTGAGATTTGGAGATTTTTTGGGGTTAAGTTTCTTGTATGATGTTATTTTTTCAAGATTTAGATGTGTGATGATTTTAAGTCATTTCATGATAATTTTTTGATTGTGGTTCTGTTGTTAAATTTCAGATCTATCTAATAGAGGTGAGATATAGAAGAACAAGAACAAGAACAAGAACAAGAACAAGAGAGAGGGAGAAGATTTGGAAGGAGAGCTGCGTGTGGCCGAGGACGGATATCACGATAAAAGCCAGAAAATTGAAGCTGAGAAATCCAGATTTTTTTTTTTTAAAGATGGTAACATAAGACACCGGTTGGCCACGTCACCGGTGTCTTATGTGACACATATAACACCGATTTTAGGTAGAACCGGTGTCATATGTTACCTATTTAACACCGGGTATGGATGACGCAACCGGTGTCGTTGTTTAAGACAGCGGTAGTCCAGACACCGGGTATAACCGGTGTCTTGTTTATTTTATACCCGGTGTTAAACGTATTTTTTGGCGTAGTGATGCAATGATAAGTTCCATCATTCTCAAATATATCAATAAAAACATCTCTAACTAAGTTAATGTAATCAAGTGCGGAGGAGTGCATAGCATAGATTTGTCGGAACTAGTCGTAGCAAATTAAAAAACAAGGGATGTTAAGCTGAACATACAAATTATATAGATGTTCTCATGCCAAATGATGCAAATTCTACAATTAGACTATCTCATAAGACATACAACACAATCACTTAGCTTCGGACTACCCATCAGGGGCGGACCTAGGGGGGTGCCCAGGGGGACAAGTGCACCCCCATTAATCTCCGAATACGTGTATATCTATATGTAAGTAGTTTTCTTTTATGCATCTGTGATTTGTTGGATTCGTGGTTAGATGGGTTTGTTTTATGGCAATGAGGCAAGTTTGAATCCTCCCACCAACAAATTTGTTGGTTTTCTTACTCCTTTTTTTCATTAAAATTAAATTTGGACTTGTTGGGATTCGAAACGTGAACCCTCGGTACGAAAATAATCATCTAAAAAACCAACTGAGCTAGATGTTATTTATGCTAAACACAATGAATTCATTATCTAATTTAAATGTGGGTCAAGCTTTTAGTAGTTGTTTGTATTTTTTTTTTTTTTCTTATTTATTTAGACAATTAATTAGATATTGTGTCCTTTTATTTTGTAATCCATCAAATAAGATGTTGATGAATGTTATGAGTGTTTTTGTCAATTCGTAGCTATTTTGCGAATACCCTATCCAGAAAAAAAAAAAAAATCGTCGTTAATTTTTTACTACCACGATTTTAAAACTTTTAAACACGCGTTGACTACCGATTGTGTGCACCCCCACTCCCCAAATCCAAGGTCCGCCAATGCTACCCATAATCATCCGTTCTAGTCATAGCTTCCCATACTAAATTCTTGGGAATGGGATTTGTTTGAACTCGAGCCTCAAGAGCAGCATCACGAACTGTTTTAAATGTCAATATATTAGCCTTCCAAAAGGTGATAGATTGATATGGCAAATCATGTTTTTTGCAAAGCTCCTTAACAAATGGAGAAATTTTCCTGAAATGGCACCGTGGCATCCTTGGAAACAAATGGTGCTCAATTTGAAATTGCAGACCACCATGGAACCAATCCATACACGGTGAGCACGCAATGTCGAGGCTACCACTCGTCTGCTTCTCGAACCAATCATTCCCACTCGGAGGCCCTTGGTAGACTTCGCACGACAGATGATTCAAGCTGAACTGAAATTGTTGAATTCCCGAGACCATCAAAGTAACAAGAACAAATGTGATCCTTTCACGCCATTCAGGCAAACACGAAACGAGAAGTGAATACCAAGACCAGAATATAAGGAGCCCTAAAAACTCGATATGTCTATTGACAACCTTTCTCTTAGTCAACACCACGTAGAAAGATTGAGCAAACATAAAGATCCTTAGAAAGGCGAAAATAGGATAGAAGGTAAAATGTTGATAGCTTATAAATAACCTCGAAAGTGAAGTAAAATTCAACTTCCTTTCGTAGAAGTGAGATGTCAGGGAGTTGAAAAATTGAGAAGAAACGGCCATAAAGGGCATATGTTGCATATCAGGGTCATATTCTAGGGAGTTACATGCAATGTGATGAGCATTGTGACTCCACTTCCACCAAGAAACACTAACCCCAGAAAGACAATTTATCATCAAATACTGCATAAAATGGTTCCATGATGGACTGACCATGGTTTGATAATGTGACGTATCGTGACCCATCCACCCTAGTTGAATCCAAGAAAAACCCAACAACCCACCACACATGACTCGAACCCAAGAGTTATTGCTACATAAAACACCATAAACACTCATTGAAATCATCATTGCAACAATTAGTACCATGATCAACATACTATGACCTTTGTTATCGAAAAGGCCCATTTTTCGGAAATCCGACATCAGTTTCCTATAGTCTTTAGAGGTTTCGGAAATGTTATAATCTTTAAGGTAGTACCCGGTAAAGAATCGGTTGAGTAAATGTGAAGAAGAAAAGGGATGGTAAGCAAGAAAGACATTTGTGACATCTTGACCCCCGAAATATAAGAGTGGAAGTTCACCTCCGGGGTGTTGGTCGACCCAATTAGTCACATTGTATATCTTACCGGAGATTGAGATCCAAAGATCATTTCTTTTGTTGTGGTTTCTCAACTCTTCTACGGAAACGTAGGTTTCTGTGACCACCATTTTTTTATTTGTATGAAATAATTAAGTGATAGGATAATTTAGAAGAAGAATTGCAGTTATATCATTCAGTAAAGAATGTTATATAAGATTGTGTGAAGATTGATGATTTTCATTGATCACTTGTACAATCTATATATAGCCGCCCTTCATACTATTTGAGGTAACTGCGCTCATACTTTTTTTTGCTGGTTGGTGAGACGCCTACTATTATTATATTGAATGATATTTCTTTTAGGGACAGCGGAGAGGTAAGTAGTACGATGCGTACAGAGATCCCACAAAACTGAACTCGTCGTACAGAGGTTTGCTAGCCCCCAGCGATCTATTAGGGCCGAGCCCGCATAAAATAAATAGGAACATAATGGGCCTGGGGCATTAGATGGATATCCCATAATTTCTCATTTGTGTTATGCGTGCCCGGTCCAAGCACAGTGTTAAGGCTATCAAATTTCACTCCCGATGTGGATCCATAGCAAGTTAATGTTGGTGATCAAAACATGTGCGAAATCCTGATTCAAAGTTAGCTTAACATGTTACCAATAATGTCATAATGTCCATTTACGTACTACTCGAAAGGCTTATACATCGTCAGATATGCATGGATACTAGCTGGATCTTTGTATTGAACTTGAAGTTTTCTTTCATCAAGATCTACGTTAGAATCAAATGATATCTATGACTGTAAATTGTATATATATATCTGTTTCTGCTTCCAAACGACGTTCACTCTATTAGAGGACTAAGTATCCCTAACCCTAAGTCTAAACTTTTCTTAGCTTGTTAGGCACGATGCGTGACCCATAAGTTCGAGATTTTCCTATTGCATCTTCACGCGATTCTCTGTTTAAATTAAAATAAACTAAACGCAAGAACCATGCTAATAACAAAAAATGTCACCAATTAAAAATAATTGTCGTTGACCAAATACAAAAACGAAGGGAAAGACAAGCTCTTTGTAGCTGTTAATCTGATCTGTTATAGTATGCTCGCCAAGTTAACAATAAAATTCACGGTGTGTTTGGCCAACCTTTTGAAATGTTTTTGGACTGTTTTTAGATAATGAAAACTAAAAACTGACCAAACATTCAAAACTAAGAAACTTTTTCCGGTTTTTTAGAAGCACTTCTAGTGTTAATTTGTTCATAAGAAGTGGAAGCTGCAATTTGGAGCTCCTCCTCCAGACACAGTTTCTCAGAATTACTTATTCAAAAGTTGGAGTTTGACCAAACACACCGGAGTATCGATTGCTTAGTCCTAAATAATACTAAGCAAATTATTTATTCATATATACTATACAATAATATAGTATAGGAGAGTTTCCAGCCATGTCAAACTCAAGTAGTGAAAATTACAAATGAACTTCTTACATAAATGTGGGCTTATGTTTTTACATTTCACAAATATAGCTTCGGACATATATAGACAAATTAATGAAAAGACTATTATTGTTTGTTTGAAATTTCTAACGTATGTTCACATGACACATGGTAAAAGCACATTTTTTTACTTAAGAATATGATTGATAATATAAGAAGATGATTGATAAGAATGGAAAAAATTATGAGGAAACTTACAAAGAACATAAGAAAGGGATCTTTCGAACGTGTGATAAAACTCCATTTATTTTCTTAATTAAATGATATTCTACTGAATTAGTCAAACATATACTATAATTTGTTTTTTTTCAAGTGTGAATATTACTTAATTAAGGTAAGGGTCGGAGTTTGATCATGTGCCCTGTAGACACACATTAAAAAAACCGATAAGAAAATATAAGAATGAAGATATGACCTCAAAAGGAAACATAAAAAGATATATAAGCTTGGTCTTCATTCCTTGTTTTTGCCCTCTGATTCATTCGATCGACATTTCAAGTACTGTATGTTTTGGGGATCTTTTCATTGTCTTTTGACAATAATTGATAAAAGTGGGAAAAGTCCACAGAAATCTAGCCTGGTACCCTCCACAAGAGAACTAGAAGTCGTTAGTAATAAGCAAAAGAACAGAGTAGATGCTCATTTGGACTTTGCTGGATCGCAACTACATAAAATTATTTTTATTTGGATACAAGATAATCTGTAACTCTAAGTACATCATCCGAACTTTATTTGTATAACCTAACATTTCCAGTTTTGGCATTCTATTCTTGTGGAACATGAACAGGAAATAAGTTAATTTCACTCATCCATGGATTCTGCTCTTGTGCAGGATTTACTGTCCTTAATGCTCTCCACACTGCACTATTACACTTAAACCCGGACCCGAACGCGATTTGCCATACACGATCACCCTTCTTCACCCTCCCTTTTGCTTCTGTATACGCAAGCTCATACCATATACACGTACTAGACGTGTTCCCAAATCGATTTAGTGTCATCCTAGACGGTTCCATATGCCAATCCGACAATCCGAGACTTTTCTGCACACCATCTAAGACAGCCCTACCACCAGCATGAATGCAGAAATGCTCAAATGCTAATTTGAAATCCGGGATGTATGGCTTCAACTTTACGTTAAACAATTTCTTCGCCATCATCGTGACAATAAATCGAAATTGTTCTGAAAATGGCAAAACTAGAGGACCAAGAGCAGTGACATTAGCTTTCAGAGCATCCCCTGCAACACCCACCAATTCCTTAGACAATGCAATTCCAGTTTTTCCTTCGGAATCTTCCTTCAGTGTCACACAATCGAAGGCCTTATCATCCGCCCCTTTGTGAGTCCTAACTGTGTGGAGTAATTGGTACTTTGATCGGCGTCGATCAGACCTCTTATTGGAGAGCAATGAGGCAGCTCCTCCAATACGGAACAAACAATTCGAAATTAGCATCGACCTCTCGTTCCCAAAGTACCAGTTCGAGGACCCAGCCTCGATACTGACGACCAAAGCGTAGGAATTCTTGTGAACTTGTAGAAGGTCTTTCGCTAGGCCGATTGATATCACGCCCGCGCTGCAACCCATACCACCAAGATTGTAACTCATTATGTTACTCCGGAGCTTGTAATGATTAACCACCTTGGCCGACAAAGACGGCGTAGGACTGAACAACCCGCAATTCAGTACGAGTATTCCGATGTCTTTAAGCTTGACATTAATCTTAGCAAAAAGATTGTCAACAGCTCCGAATATCAAAATCTCAATTTCTTTGTTGGAAACTGTCAAACAAGGGTTACAAGGAACTCGTAAAAGTACTCCCGGAACATATGTGTCTTCCCCAAGGCCGGACCTATCGAGAAGCTTCCTTTGGAACTCGAGGCTCTCCTCCGTAAATGTACCCCATGCGCGTGACATATCCATAAGATTTTTCTTTGTGGATTTGCAGGAATCGTCGGGTTTGTAGCACGAAAAATCGAGTAGGTAAACAGGGCGCGGCCGGGTTAGGGAGTAGTACAAGACAAGCAAGCTCAAGACGATGATCACCCGGATGTAACTCGATTGAACTTGCTCGTAACGTACATAGACATCGTCGAGGGAAAAACTAGCGAATTGTGTGGCACTGACAAGGGTAATCAGGAATAGGAACAAATACATTCCTGACTTCGTTTTCGACACCATGGCGCCCGTTGCTAAGAGTCACTGACCGAACAAAACGATCGATTAAATTCTGTAGACAAATGCATTTTGTCACAACCATATAGTATATCTATACTGTATATACTATAGTATGCATCTTCTCTGGTTATTATTTCTTTGTGAATAAATTTGATGAATACATTAAAATTTAAAAACTTTTAAAGATATGTTAAATTGGTTTAAACGAATTATGTGCTTATCAATCTAGATATTAATTACATACAATTCAAGGCTCCAACAACTTCATGACGAATTGTCAATTTCTTAAATACATTTCAGCAAAAAAAATCTTGTATAAGATCGGTTTACAAGAATTCATAATTACACGCTCGAAATGAGAAGCAATAGGTTAATTGCAAAAACGGAGTGGGAAGTAGAAGAGAAACAAGAGTATTACCTGAAAGAAATGGCCTTCAAATCATGGCAAGAACTAATTAATTAAACTTGTTAGAATATGAGCTTGGAGTTGGCTGATGAGAATATCATGTTGGAGTTGACAAGGTTTTTAACTTTTCAGTGCTCACCAAGTCCTTTAATTTTATTTATTAAATATTTTCATACGAGTAGCTTATATTGCAGGGTAAGGGATATGAATATATGACTAACTATATCAATATTTTAACGCATATAATTTTTAGATTGGTTACTTAATTAATCATTAGGTCAAGCTTTATATTTACATTCTTTGATGGGTATAGTTAGTGAGTTGCATGTTCACATCTCTTATAACAGGGTGTAATGACTTCTTTCCCATTCCACATTGTATTTTTCTTGTACTCAATTTGCCACATATGGGGAAATCAAGCTTGTAATACCTACCAGTGATAAATCTAAATATAATGGGTTAGTGTTTCGATTTTCAAAACCAATTCTTTCAATGCCAAATTTTGATCAATAATACATATTACTCCGTAACTCTTTTGCAAATTAAAAAAAAAAATGTGGTTTCCAGGTTGATGGGGCTATTTCAGGCGAAGGTAAGCATAATAACCATTAGGCGCATTCGAGTACTCTTCTAAACATCATGGGCTGAAATGGTGGCAAATTGACAAGATCGACTTAGTTTTTCATCTTCTTGAAGCTCTTGATTGGTTTGACCAAGGATGTCAAGTTAACTCGACGATAATGTTTCTTTCAAGTTTTTCTCATTAGTAACAACAATTTACGATAGTCGTTGAAGTTGTTTGTGCATTTGTAGCGTTTGTTACGTACAGTGTATGAGATGACACTTGCACGATAATATAGAACGAATAAACGATCAATAATACTAGCTGAAATAAGTTGGTGATGATATTTTCCTGTCAAAATAAAAAGAGTTGGTGATATTTGGATTTTCTTCAGATGTCAACAGTTTAACGCATGAGGTTCTTGTTTTCGTTGTTCAAGTTGTCAGATTTGCACATCTCACGAGTACATACACCTTTGTCATCTTTTTATTGTCCTTATTATGAAAATTATTGATAATACGAGTACTAATGATGGAAAAACTCATCAGAAAACTTACAACAGAACGATGATAAGATTAGTAATAAAGAATCATGACCTCAAAAAAAAATTAGAAAAGATAAGAATGAAGATAAGCTGGGTCTTCGTTATTTTTGTTCTCAGATTTTTATTGTAGTTTGTATATTTGTATGTACTCTTTTGTCATATTACACTTTCATTTGCTTTTGAGAATTGTTGATTGATAAAAATGGACAAAAAGCGATAAAAATCTTAGCCAAAAAAAAAGGGGCGGGAGAAAGTTACTCACGTTATTAAACAAAGAAAATATCCAAAGTACATGACCCATCAATCCATCATAAGTTCATAACCTGTCCATGCAAATCCAAGTTAAACAATTTTGGAAATACGTGAGGCAAAGTATCGTGACCATATTGGTCTGGTGGGCCTTACGGGAAAAGGCTGTGATACCACAGATGCTTAAAATTTAGGATACGGTTATTGGCGACTCATAATAGTTTTTTATTATCTGAATAGTTTCATGTACGTACCATATTATAACTCAACTAACATTCTAAACTAGGAGTAATTGTTAGAGTACACACAATAGTTTATACCTTAACATCAAAATCTATTGATACGTAATCCACTATAAGGATTTGGCACAGTCATAGTAATTGGATATCTGATACTGTATCGATGTATCTATTGCTAATAAGCTAAGGTTAAGACTTTAATAAGTGTTCTTTAATAACACTTTAACAAAATGTTTTGATCTAGTGAACACTTGCGAGTTGCGAACTTAAAATGTAAATATGTAATTGAGCTCTCTTCATGCATTTACTATTGTCTTGATTAGCACTGTGAACACAACAATGTTGAATTCTTGAAGAAACAGAAAGTTTGCATATTCATGAGGAGCGAGCCAAGAGGACATACTTGCTACATAGTCTTGCTCTTGTAGTTGTCTATGTTCGGGGATGATTTCCTTATATTGTGTGGGGGACGATAAACACTCACTCTACACACTTAGAGAGTAGAAAATTTTATAAGAAACCACATCTTAAGATGCTATATCAACGTAGTGTGTGATAGGATTTAATAAAAGTACTTTTCAGAAACATTTAAATCAGATCAGATCAGATAAGTTCAAATAACTATCAATGTATTAATAAAAGTAGTATTCAAACTCATTCAATTGATACTAACTCGTTGAAATTCAATCAAATTTTCAACAAATTCAGATCGGTTCAGAGTCAATCAGAACAGATCAGATCAGATAAGAGTCATTCAGATTAGATCATATCAGTTCAGAAAAATGTACTACTATCAAACCGGGCCTAAATAAATTTTGGGGAAAAAAACCACCTCATAAAAACTGTCTATAACAACCTTATTATGAACAACTACATTAGCCTAGGTAAGACTGCCATAATTCTTTCTTCTACTATTGAATCACCCATCACCACCTCCAACCACCTCAAATACCCCTTCTAACATAATTTCTCTTCATTTTAATCTGAAAATATTAAATCTTAATTGCTAAACTTAAAAAAAAAATATATGAAGATTAAACCCTACAACCAATCTCCACTTCTCCACTAAGTTAATGTATGTGTAATAATTGTGTATGTATAAGTGTTATGTTACTAGAGACGAAAGCTAAATGATTTCCAATTTACTGTAGAGGAGCAACTACTCCATCCATTTCTAAAGCCTAAAAGAAGGCTACAACAACAACAATTGAGTTTTATTCTCAAAATAATTTGAGGTCGTCTAATATGAATTGTACTGTCATCTTAGATCGTCTTGCACATCCCACAAAAATTAAAGATTACCGCGAACAAATTAAAATGTATTGAAACACAGAGCTTCGGAAAGGCATCAAAAGAAAAGGAAGGCCGATAAATTAAAATATAGCTATAGAAAGAGTGAAAATGTTTGAACCTATTTAATATACAAATGGAAAAAATGCGAAAACGAATACAACCCCAAAAAGCACGACCAGGCCATTTGTGTGTCCGAGAGAGTGCGACTGCATAGGAGTGTTGAGTGTGGGACAAAGGGAAAACACCTGGTCCATGATATTGGTACCGGAAGCAGTGGGGCACCCGCCAGGGGGTATCCCTCCATTATTTTTTCTTGCTTTCTTTTCCAGTTAATGTATTAACATTTGTTTTTTTAATTTTCGGAAAATTCACGTGGTACGCTCGAGGTTTGACAAATTGCACACGAATCTAATTTGGCAAGTTTGTGCACACGGTACCCCTGAACTGACTACTTTGTGCACATGGTACCCAAATAGAAACTTCCGTTAGATTATTCCGTTAAGTGGTGATGTTTTGGTTAATTATAAGGTAAATTAGTTAATTAAAGTTACTAATTAAGTTACATAATTTGATTTTCAATTTTTTTTAAAAATCAAAATCAAAATTTTTGTGCTTTTAAAAAAAATCCAAAAAATTATTTCAAAAACCAAATATCCAAAAAAAACTTATTTTTTTCATAAAAATATATAATTATTCATAATTTGTACACGTGGTACCCTTTAAGTTACGACTTTATGCACACGATACCCTTGAGATCACAGCATTTTGCACATAGTACCCCTAGAAAAATTAGTTTTTTCTTAAAAAAGAAAAAAAATACCTTTTTAAAATTTTTTTTTCTACAAATTTATTGAATTTTTTTATTTAAAATATAAATCATATAATTTAATTAACTAATTACCTAACAACTAACCGACACATCATCACTTAACAGAAAAAATCTAACGAAAATTACTATTAGATTACCATGTGCACAAAGTTGTCAAGTTGGGTACCACGTACAAATGGTCAAAGTTCGAAGATACCACGCAAATTTTTTAGTTTTATTTTATACGGAGCTCTTGCAATCAGTGTGTCACTACTTCACTACTTACAAGTTACAAAAAAAAAAAAAAAAAAAAAAAAAAAAAAAAAAAAAAAAAAAAACCGCCAATTTTGTTTGACATCTCCATTGAAGCGACTCACTTTTACAGTGTTACACATATGATTGTCGGAGCAAGTTGTAAACTTGGAATAAGACGGCGTCATGATATAGGATTGCATAAAATTGTCGGAATTGGTCTATATAGCAGAAAACAGGGGATGTTAAGCTGAATATATAGATTATACATTCTCATGCCAAATGATACAATTTTATCAATAAGACGGTCTCATATGACATACAGCACGACCACTTAGAATCGTACTACTACTCGTAATCATCCATACGTGGTCATAGCCTCCCACACTAAATTCTTATGAATGGGATTTGTTTGAACTCGAGCCTCAAGAGCAGCATCCCTAACAGTTGTAAATGTCACGGTATTAGCCTTCCAAAAGGTGATAGAGTTGTAGGACAAATCATGTTTTTTGCAAAGCTCCTTAACAATTGGGGAGATTTTCCTGAAATGGCACCTTGGCATCCTTGGAAACAAATGGTGCTCAATTTGAAATTGCAGACCACCATGGAACCAATCCATCCATGGTGAGCACGCAATGTCGAGGCTACCACTCGTCTGCTTCTCGAACCAATCATTATCAATTGGAGAGCCTTGGTAGACTTCACAAGACAAATGATTCAAGCAGAACTGAAGCTGTTGAATTCCCGAGACCATCAAAGTAACAAGAACAAATGTGATCCTTTCACGCCATTCAGGCAAACACGAAACGAGGAGCGAAAACCAAGCCCAAAACACAAGTAGACCTAGAAGCTCTATATGCCTATTAACAACCTTTTTCTTAAACAGCACCACGTAGAAAGACTGAACATACATAAATATCCTTAAAAAGGAGATAATTGGATAGAATGTGAAATGTTGGTAACTTATGAATAACCTAGAAATTGAAGTAAAATTCAACTTCTTCTCATAGAAGTAAGATGTTAAGGAATTAAAGAATTTTGTTGAGACAGCCATAAAGGGCATATGTTGCATATCAGGGTCATATTCGAGGGAGTTACATGCGATATGGTGAGCATTGTGACTCCACTTCCACCAAGAGACACTAATTCCCGTTAGACAATTTCCAAACACGTATTGCATTAAACGGTTCCAAGATGGACTTACCATAGACTCATAATGTGACGTATCGTGACCCATCCACCCGAGTTGAATCCATGAAAACCCCATCAACACACCACATATTACATGAACCCAAGATTTATTACTACATAAAACACCATAAACACTCAAGCAAATCATCATTGCAACGATTAGTATCATGATCAACATACTATGACCTTTGTTATCGAAAAGACCCATTTTTCGGAATTCCGAGATCAGTTTCCTATAGTCTTTAGAGGTTTCGGAAATGTTATAATCTTTAAGGTAGTACCCTGTAAAAAATCGGTTGAGTAAATGTGAAGAAGAAAAGGGATGGTAAGCAAGAAAGACATTTGTGACATCTTGACCCCCGAAATATAAGAGTGGAAGTTCACCCCCGGGGTGTTGGTCGACCCAATCAGTCACATTGTATACCTTACCGGAGATTGAGATCCAAAGATCATTTCTTTTGTTGTGGTTTCTCAACTCTTCTTCGGAAATGTAATTTTCTATGGCCACCATTTTTGTAAGTGGGTGTGTTAACGAGAATTAGGCTAAGAAGTGACAAAGATACTATTATAAGACTCTGTGTGGAATTACGCATTGATCAATTTGTACGACCTATATATAACCTATACGAGTATGAGTTAGCTGAGGCTTGAGGGCATCATTTTTTGTTGGGTGGTGAGACCACATAGGCAACACCTAGAGCTTTACTCCCTCCGTGTCCCCCTTTAAACACCCCGCTCTCCATATTACGTGGATTTAGGTGGTGTAATTTGTTTATTATTGTTGGAAATAATAGGTGATTTATTTATTATTGTTGAATATAGTGGTTGGTTTGTTTATTATTTTTTGAAATAATGGATGGTTTGTTTATAGTTTTTGGAGATAATGGAGGGTTGATGTGTGGTGAGAACTTACCAAATTTACAAAGTTTTGAAATGTAATGTTTAAAGAAAGACACCCCGAAAAGAAAATTGGGGTGTTTAAAGGGGGACGGAGGGAGTATATTTAATTATCTTTGATTGACGGGGTAAAGGGGGTAAATAAGTCGACCCGGCAAAAATGACCTTAAAGGCTTGATCGAACATCCAATAGTAATCAACATAACTCGACTTGACGTGATCCTGTTAGGAATTCGGGGTCGGTCAGTCGGTACCATGAAACCTATTTCACGGGAAGGAACAAAACGCAGCGGAATTCATTCAAAAAAAATTTCATGTATCAGTTTCTTATTGATTTCATTGATTGTACAACGTATATATGTAGTAACTAAAATTCACCGTCTTAACCTACAATTAATACAATTTTTCCTAAATACAATTTAGCATAAATGTATTTCGTACATATTCTCAAGAAACACATATTTACGATATATAATATATTACCATAACTTCGTATATGATAATATATTGCTGACCATATTACTTTATAATATCTCTCGATATTATCTCGTAATATTGTTACCTTTCGTATTTCCTATTAGGACCCAAAATTTGATTGTAGACGCAAAATGTCCCACTTTGTTCCGAAATGATCTGATGATCCAAAGTTAGCACCCGTTGCTAATAAATTATACTCCGTCTGATGTATATGTCCATTTGCATAGTAATTTGAGTCTTGAACTCTTGATTTATTAGAGACACAGGCATACTAGCTGGATGCCTGGATATTTGTATTAAGCTTGACGTTTTCTTTCGTCAAGATCTACGTTAGAATCAAATAATATCTTACTACTTTGATTGTAATTTGTATAACAACTGTTTCTGCTTCGAGACGACGTTCACTCCATTAGAGGACTAATTAAGTATCCCTTAGAGGCTCACACTAAGTTTTCCTTACTAGCTAGGCACGATGCGTGACCAATAAGTTCGAAATTCCTATTAATTCTTCACGTGAGTTTCTGTTTAATAATTGAGAATAAATTAAACTCAAGAAGCATACTAATAGTTAAAAATGTCGCCAACTAAAAACAATTGTTGTTGACCATTATTGAAAACGAAGCGAGAGAGAAGCTCTGATCTTTACGGTGTGCGCGACAAGTAACAATAAAATCCTCGTGACATCTATCTCAAGATCAGTCCATAAAACTCTCTCAAACAAAAAAGATCCGTCCATAATATGCACGTACATGCACGCCAAGTGCACGTTATACAATCATACTTGTCAATTCTTGATGTGGGAGGAAGAGTTAGCTTTGAAAAGTCTTTTCTAGAGGTGGCAATTGGGCACTATGGGCTCGCCCGCACTGCCCCGATATTTGTCAAACCCTGGTCAAATTCTAACTTAGCCCGGCTTGACACTAGAATGTAATGTCAGTATCAGTGCTGGAAAATCTAGGCACTAGCCCGTTGGAGTCCGGCCCAGCGCCGGCCCGTGGCCAGCTCTACTTACAAGTGCAGGTGACCTGGTAATCGCCTAATTGGCAAGTTGGATTGGTTTTGGGTCAAATAATAACAAGGAATGCTGGTGTTATCAAGTCCGTAAAAGACGTTAGATTGGGTAGGTTTCGATTTAGGCTATGTTTGGTAAAACTAGCTGAAATAGTAATTGAACGCTGAAATAGTAACTGAATGCTGAAATAGTAGCTGAAAGCTGAAATAATAGCTGCAATAATAGCTGAAAGTTTTTAGTTAAAAGTATTAGGACTGTTTGACAGAATTAGCTGATATATATAAAATTACATAAAAATGCATTATTTATTTTTAATTTCATTTTATTTTAGTAAATAATTGAGGTTAAATTAGGAATAAAATTATAATAAGCTAGCTTATTTTAAATAAGTTACATGGGGTAACTTATTAAATAAGCTAGCTTATTATTTAAGCTAGTGGTGTTACCAAACCAACTTAGGTCAAAGAGCTTAAAAAACTAGTCAAATGAGCTACTTTAACCAAATAAGCTACCTTATTGTGCATACCAAACATAGCCTTAGGCAGTAGCGGACCCAAAAGTTATGTAAATAAATCTGGCCAATATATATAACAACATAAAACAATTTCGGTCGAAAAAATAAAAGTTGACACAAATATAAGCTCGTTGAGGTGTGACTGTGACCTTGTATCTCTTATGAAATCCGAGTACTCACACTTCGCCTTTGCGAAGTGCATAATGCTAACCTTTAACTGCGGACTACATTATTTTCTTCTTATTTGATTTTAAATGGGTCAATTACAATCAAGCCCATCAACGTGGGTCCGCCACTAGGTTCGGTCACTATTGAGTGGGGTGTATCGTGTTTTGATGGTAATTTATGCACATAAGATCAATTTTAAGCCAATATTATATGATTTTTCTTGGCATAATTAGACTATTATGTACTAGTAGTTAATAAGTTAAGATCACCAAAATTCATACTAAATAATCAAAACTTATACTCGTATGCCCTTATTTACTTAGACCATTTTTAAGCTTGCAACTTGCAAGTACCACCTCATTATAATCAAGAGGTTTATTTGTCGAGGGAGATTGTCAGATGTGTAGAACTTTCATCAATTTATTATATATGAGTCCCAATGTTCTTTTAAATTTTTAAATTGCAAACATTTCAATCTAAATGTATGATAATTTGGTAATAAACATCTCAATCAAAACTTAAAAAACTAAGGAATCAAAACAGAAAGAATTTCGTAAAAATATCTTCGTTTAATTTTGGATGACTTTTTAATTTATCGTAAACTCGTATGATTTTTTGTTAATTTAGATCTTAATTAATTAATCAGCCATATCTTTCAAGATGACGTGGGAAGCTATAAGTTGACTAGTGGAACACAAAAGGCCACAAAAACTTGCCCACACCTTTTCCATCTTTATATACTCCATATAACTCCATTGATTCTCAAAAATAAAACCATACACAAAAATCATAAAGTGGGGGGGATCAATAATACACATAATAATAATAATGGAAGAAAAACAAAGTTACATTTCAAAAGAAGAGTTGAAAACCCACAACAAAAAAGATGATCTTTGGATCTCAATTTCAGGCAAGATTTACAATGTGACAGATTGGGTAAATCACCACCCTGGGGGTCTAATGCCCCTTCTATATTTAGCAGGCCAAGATGCCACTGATGTCTTCCTTGCCTACCATCCAACTTCTTCCTCACGGTACCTTAACAAATTCTTTACAGGGTATCACCTACAAGACTATAACGTTTCTGAAATCTCCAAAGATTACAGAAACTTAATGTCAGAGTTTCACAAAATGGGTTTTTTCCACAAGACAGGTCATAGCTTGTTTATTACACTACTTATTACACTAATGATGTTTGTAATGTGTGTTTACGGTGTTTTGTTTAGTAACAGTTTTTTGGTCCATGTGGTTTGTAGTGGATTATTGGGTTTTGCTTGGGTTCAACTAGGTTGGATTGGTCATGATTCTGCACATTATCAGGCTATGTTAAATCCTGTGTCGAATCGTGTTATGCAATTCCTAGCAGGGAATTGTCTAACGGGAGTAAGCGTAGCGTGGTGGAAAAGGAACCACAATGCTCACCATATTACATGTAACGCTCTCGATTTCGACCCCGATGTGAGACTTCTGCCCTTTTTTGCAAATTCTAACAAAGTCTTCAACTCCTTGA
This sequence comes from Spergularia marina, assembly GCA_963680865.1. Lineage (NCBI taxonomy): Eukaryota > Viridiplantae > Streptophyta > Magnoliopsida > Caryophyllales > Caryophyllaceae > Spergularia > Spergularia marina. Next base: position 21,661,083 of record OY804551.1, on the reverse strand, counting down.
AATCTCAATCACTCTCTAGGTTCTTTATAAGCAACCAACATTTGACATTTTATCCTGTTATTGCCTTTTATAGGATCTTTATGATTATTAAGTGTTTTAACTTTGTATGGTCTAAGAAAAAGGCTCCTAATAGGCAAAGAGAGCTCCTAGGGCTACTCGGGTTTTGCGTCTGGTACACGCTTCTTGTTTCTTGCTTGCCTAATTGGTACGAGAAGACTATTTTCGTAGCCATTTCTCTCGCAATTACCGGAATTCAACAATTTCAATTTAGCTTAAACCATCTGTCGTGTGAAGTCTATCAAGGTGCCCTCGAGGGAAATGATTGGGTCGAGAAGCAGATAAGCGGGAGCCTCGATATCGCGTGCCCGTCGTGGATGGATTGGTTTCACGGCGGACTACAATTCCAGATAGAGCACCATTTGTTTCCCAGAATGCCGAGATCACAGCTCCGAAAAATTGCCCCATTTGTTAAGGAGCTTTGCAACAAGTATGATGTACCTTATAAGTGTGCCTCCTTTTCAAAGGCTAATAAGTTAGTATTTGGTACGCTTCGAAGTGTTGCTCTTGAAGCTCGTGACCTTAGTAACCCAAATCCTAGGAATTTAGTTTGGGAGGCTATGAATACTCATGGATGAGTCATGACTCATTCATGAGTGTGCTAGAAGTTATTAAGGGTTGTAATTGTATCTCTTGTACTCTACTCGCAATTGGGTCCGTTATTATCAATCGCTTATAATTATTGGTGTTATGAATGTTCAGAAAAAATAAAGTTGTACTCGTATGTAATTATGTGAAATTCTGATTGTTGTACTTTAACGGGGTAAATTTGATCAGAACTTGAGCAAATCCAACCAAATGTTTGGCATAAGTTATTGTTTTGTATATACATACTCTCTCCATTTCATTCATTCCTTTACATTGAATCGAGTTTTGTGAGGGAATGTCAAACCCAACGTAAAGAAATGAATAAAATTGAGAGAGACTATTGGATATCGTAATACCCTCATTTACTCTGTTGTAATTAGTTTCCCTTAACCACTCACCAACTACAACGAGCCGATCTGTTACGTAAAGGCTCATAACAAGTTTAAGAATGGTTGCACTTGTTAGTTGTTAATGTCAAAATAGAGCCGTGATAACCCCGAATCGTTTCGAAACCAGCAAGCAAGTACTGGTTTAATTTAGCCAAAAACAGAGTACATAGCTCGGAAAAGTGAATGTGATTGAATCGATTCGGATTCGGAACATACTTGTAAATTTGAAACTCGTAATGTTACACATTAGAATCTGCAACAACTTATAATGCCCATTTGAATATATGCAAAAAAGTATACGTATTGCCTAGAGCATTTTACTTAAGAAGCACAATTGACAATTATGAACACTTAGCATTATCTAATGTTTACTCATATCACATACGGAGTACTTCGTATCTTAGTAAAGTAACTAATACGAGGTATTTGTGAGTAATGACGGGATTTCATAATAATCACTCTATAATAAACCACAATTACAAAAATGTAACCAACTCAATTAACCATGAGTAGTCATAGCCTCCCATACAAGATTCCTAGGAACAGGGTTCTTATGATCACGAGCCTCAAGAGCAGCATCCCTAACAGTTGTAAATGTCACGGTATTAGCCTTCCAAAAGGTGATAGAGTTGTAGGACAAATCATGTTTTTTGCAAAGCTCCTTAACAATTGGGGAGATTTTCCTGAAATGGCACCTTGGCATCCTCGGAAACAAATGGTGCTCGATTTGAAATTGCAGACCACCGTGAAACCAATCCATCCATGGTGAGCACGCAATGTCGAGGCTACCACTCGTCTGCTTCTCGAACCAATCATTTCCACATAGAGGACCTTGGTAGACCTCGCACGACAGATGATTCAAGCAGAACTGTAGTTGTTGAATGCCCGAGACCATCAAAGTAACAAGAACAAATGTAACCCTTTCACTCCATTCGGGCAAACACGAAACAAGGAGCGGAAACCAAGTCCAAAACATAAGTAGCCCTAGAAGCTCTATATGCCTATTGACGACCTTTCTCTTAAACAACACCACGTAGAAAGACTGAGCATACATAAATATCCTTAGAAATGCGACTATAGGATAAAATGTGAAATGCTGGTAACTTATGAATAGCCTAGAAATTGAACTAAAATCCATCCTTTTTTCATAAAAGTGAGATGTCAAAGACGTGAAAAACTTAGATGAGACCGCCATAAAGGGCATATGTTGCATATCGGGGTCATACTCAAGCGAGTTACACGCAATGTGGTGAGCATTGTGACTCCATTTCCACCAAGAAACACTAATTCCCGTTAGACAATTTCCAAACATATATTGCATAATACGATTCCATGATGGACTTACCATAGACTCATAATGTGCGGTATCATGACCCATCCACCCTAGTTGAATCCACGAAAAACCCAATAATACACCACAAAGAACATGAACCCAAAAATTGTTACTACGTAAAACACCGTAAACACTCACTAAAATCAGCATTGCTACAACAAGCATAAGAACCAACATATTGTGACCTTTCTTATCGAAAAGGCCCATTTTTCGGAAATCCGACATCAGTTTAATGTAGTCTTTGGAGGTTTCGGAAACTTTGTAGTCTTTAAGGTAATGTCCGGTAAAGAATTTGTTAAGGTATTTAGAAGATGATAGGGGATGATAAGCAAGGTAGACGTTAGTAACGTCTTGACCCGCGAAATATAAGAGCGGTAGTGTGCCACCGGGGTGGTAATCGACCCAATCGGTCACATTGTATACCTTGCCATGAATTGAGATCCATAGATCATTTCTTTTGTTGTGTGTGCTTAACTCTTCTTTTGAAATGTAATTTTCCATGGTTTTTTTTTTTTTTTTTTAAATTGGGTTTATGAGATTTAAGAAGAATCTTAGAGCGTTGATTTATATCTGAATGATTAATAAAGAATTAATACGACAAATCGAACCACTACTTGTGTAACGACGTGCATTATTTGTGTTTTGTAGTACGAGCTAGCTAAGAGTTAAATAATCGGGGCCACGTACTAACAGCTGGATCTGTAATTTGTAATGCACTTTCTTATTTCATCAAAAATATCCAAGAATTGTAAAGCAGTTTACGTTCGTGGCTATCTATTCATTTGTATAGCTAACGTTTGAGTTAAATGTGTGATAGAAACTGAAACCAAATCTGTACTATTTGATAAAAGAGAACAAGTTAATTAAGACCGTAAGATTTAATTTGGCTCGGTTTTCGTGATTTGCATGATTGTTATAATGTTGTTTGTATGTTTCCATTTGGCTACATCTGTATAGGAACCAAGTGTGGACGGGAAGTCTCCAAGAGGAGGTTTATGCATATGGTTACAACTTACAAGTGTTATTGTGTTAATACTGAGACGAGGTTGTCTTTATTAGAGCGGGGCTGGACCAAGTTTGCCTTTGGACAAATGCACCAGAAACATGGAGCACTCTTTGCGGTTTCATAGCTGTATATGAGACACGATGCAGGCATGCAGCACAACAAGTTTCGAAAATATTTTTTTTTATATAAATCTTCCGTCCGTTTACTTCTTCGACACTAGTCGTTTTAAATCCAGTAAAAATACTAGATGGTGTCCAGTCCAGCTGGAACCGACGGCATTTTAAACATCGAGTTAGTAAGTTGGAGTGAGGATCAATGTTGGTCTAGTATTTAGAACATTAACGTATTCTGGAAATTGTCTCGGTTAATTTCGTAATCAGCATTAGTTCCCCTGTTCGGCATTACTTAACTTTCACAATTTATATGAATGGGCAAATGCTACAATAGTACAATGTGTGATCCAACTCCGAGAAATGATAAAAAAAATCCAAAGTCGACAAAAGCTGTATATTTTCACCTACGTGATAATATTTTACCCAAGTTTTGACTTGAAACCGACAAATGATCCGGTCTCCATTTTTTATTAGGATTGCAAATTTTCATAAAGAAATTTTCGACTCCCTTCGTCTCACTTTAAATACCTTGTGGGGTATTATATTTGAATAAACAGGATTGTTAGAGTAAAGTTAATTTGTGGCATTAGAATAACTTAGAATGATTCCCTTAGAAAAAAAAAAAAAAAGAATAACTTAGAATGGCATGGAAAAAGGGTGAAATATATTTTTACGATTAAACAAACATTCAACCCGAACCAAATTTTAACACGAAATCCATTAATTTGGTCTGTTCGGTATCATTTTTTTGTTTACAATTTTCAGTTTTTTTGAAAATCAAAGTCCCTTTTTTAGAAAAAAAAAATGGTTTTCAGTTTTTAGTTGTCAGTTTTCATATCTAATATCTAATCTAATACTATATATTAAAACCTGAAACCAAGTCTTTCCTAGAAGGACACTTGACATTCATTAATTGGATAGCACTAAGTATTTACATAATATGAAAATTATTAGCTAATTTATGGAAAATAATATAATTTATGGTGATTATGGTGGTAAGCTAATTTATGGAAAATAATAGTGTTGTTAATAATATTATAACAAATGTAAACTGACAATTTTATAAAACGAGTATAACAATATATAACCTAAAATACATACGGAGTATTAGATATGTTAAAGTATATAATTTAAATGCTAAAGTAAATAATTGATCGCTAAAGTACATAATTGATACGGTAAAGTACATAAATAATACGCTAAAGTACATACTTAATACGCTAAAATACATAATTGATACGCTAAAGTACATAAATAATACGCTAAAGTACATACTTAATACGCTAAAGTGCATAATTGATATTTTAAAGTACATAATTGATACGTTAAAGTACATAATTGATACGCTAAAATACATAATTTAGACGTGAAAAGTGTATATAGTTTGTACGTTAGATTATATGAGTTAGATGTTAAAGTACACAATTAATCCGTTAAAGTACGCATTTTATACGATAAATTACATAAAATAGATGTTAATGTACATAATCAATACATTAGAATAGATAGTCTATATGCTAAATTACATAATTTATACTCTAAAGTACATAATTATATTTTGTATCTTAACGTGCTAGTTGTGTACTTTAGCGTATTAAATATGTACTTTAGCCTCAAACTTATGTACTTTAGCATATCAATTATTAATATCGCGCATTAAACATGTGTGAATTATGCACCTTATAAATTCAATTAGGCACCTAGTGTATCAATTATACTCGGTATATATTAGCATCTAAATGATCTATTTCAATGTAAATTGTCAATAATATCTTTTTAACGTTAAAGTACATAATTTGGATTAATACACCATAACGTTAAAGTATATAATCAACACGGTAAGTATATAATTTAGATGTTAGAGTACGTAATCAATTTGTTAAAGTACATGCCTTTTCATCTAAAGTACATGATTCTTAAGCCAAAATTTTGTACTCCGTATTATACATGATGTAATTTCTATAGAAAATCATCATTAATCATTAGTTGATATAAATTAATAATAACAAAAGAACAGTGGAGCTTAGGGTCAAAGCCTAGAGCTTGGAGCCTACAACTTTAGAAGTGAATAAAAATAAATCAAATCTTATCCCTTCCTCAGTTTCTTCGCCCCTTATTTCCTCTCAACATTGTCTCTCTCTCTCTCTCTCTCTCTCTCTCTCTCTCTCCACTCTCACACACTACTCATCATTTGGGCTTGTTCTTCTCATATTCTTTGTATTTATAGTAGTAGATCAAGACTTTGATTTTAATTTGTACCATTTTTAAATCGCCGGCGTGGAAGGCTGTCGAAGTAGCTTGGTCGGTGGCATATGTGAGGGTGCTGGTAGTCAAGGCACGTGGTCAGGACGAAAGTAGGGGGCAAGTGTCGGCTGGAAAGGGGTAGAAAATAGGAAAAGAGATTGTCGGAGGTGGCCGCTTTAATTGGTGCACATTGCCAGGAAGTTGTCGCGATCTCGGCGTCGCCTGTTGTGGAGGTGGTTGGTGCGTCGTGTGGTGAGGAGAGAGAAAGATGAAAGAAGTTGGAGTGGTTTTTAAAAATTAATTTGGGCCGTTTTTTTTTTTTTTTTGTTTTTTTACTTTTGGTCCGGGTTTCTATCCTAGACCGGTTTTCATTTAATTGACCGGCCATCTGGCTTTCACGCGTGCGCCAGCGCAGCAGGAGTAGGTACTCCCGACTCTATAGTATAATTTTCCCTAAAATATATATCTAAAAAATAATGATATTATTCTCCACATAATGTCACTTTGTTTTTCTTAATGGAGAGAGAAATGATGCACTTACTCAGGAGCTCTAGTTTTGATGTTAAGTATTTCAATTATGAATTATCTAATAATTTCAGTTATGTTGAATGTATATATTTTTTGCAAAGAAAAAATTTTTAGCCACCAAAGTGATGAGGGTGGGATCTAAAAAACACCAAAGTTGTAGTTGGTATAAATAAAACACCAAAGTTGAAAAACTTGTTTTAAAAACACACTTTGAACTATTTGGGTATTTATTAAATACAAAAACTAAAAAAAAAAAAAAAATTTAAGATCAAGTGTAATAAGCTTAGAAATCGGTATGCGTACAATATAAGGAACCAATTCGAAACTGAAACTTATTGTATTCGGTATCTCTATCTTAATCACTATATCACAACATTTGTCAATTTGTTATTTAGGTTTGTTGATGTGAAATAAATGTATATATATTGTATAATTTGTGTTCAGTTTTGTTTAGTATTGACATCTTGTACATTATTTTTAAGATAAGATCCTCTTGGTCATATTTATTTTCGCAGTAGGTCTTGTGGGAGACCGTATCTCAATAATTTATTGAGAGACCAACCATTCATTAATTGAATAACGCTAAGTAATTACATAATATGGAAATTATTAGGTAATTTATGGAAAATACAATAACTTATGGTGATTATGGTGGTAAGCTAATTTATGGAAAATAATAGTGTTGGTAATAATATTATAACAAAGATAAATTGACAATTTCATAAAATGAGTATATCAATATAGATATATATATAGCCCGGCGCGCGGGACGGGCATGCAAACTAGTATATATGTAATCCTGAACCCGGTCAATTCTCACGCTGACACGTGGCATATAATAATATTATTATATTGTAAATAAAGTTTATCCAAAATAGGATATGGTAAGTAGATACTATATGGTAATATTATTCTAATAAAATAACATTATTAATCATTTGATTTATGGAAAATAGTTATTTAATATAGTAATTATTTGATTTATGGCAACTTGATCAAATATCCCACGGGTGTTTCAAAATGGGTTTTTGGCTTTTGAAATGTGACTTTTCCTCTAATTTCATTACAAATATCCCACGTTTGTTCGAAATGTAATTTAGGTTTTGAAAGGTGATTTTTTGTGTAATTCCATTACGAATATCCTACGGGTGTTCGAAATGAGATTTTAGATTTTGAAAGGTAATTTTCCATCTAATTACATGACAAATATCCCACGGGTGTTCGAAACGGGATTTTAGATTTTGAAATGTAATTTTCCATCTAATTACATTAATAAAAATTCCACGGGTGTTCGAAACATGATTTTAGGTTTTTAAAGGTGACTTTCCATCTAATTATATTACAAATATCCCACGGGTGTTTGAAATGAAATTTTAGGTTTTTGATAAAAATTTCGTGTACATAATTTTAACATTTAAACATAAGTAGCCCGCGCATTGCACGGGCCATCAAACTAGTTCTATATATGACTATAATATAAGCGAACAATTTAAAGTTGATTTTATAATTTATTTCACTAAATTTTTTAAGCAAAAAAAAAAAAAAAAAAAAAAAAAAAAAAAAAAAAGATAGTGATAGCGAATGAGCCCTAAGTTTGAACTTAGAAGTGACCACACACATTCACACTCTTCCATCGTCTCCCTTCAACAGCCTATATTTGTGTTTCCTTGTGACGTTTGTACACTCAAAGCCCAATGTGGTTCCCAACAGCCGTTGGACATGATTTGCAACATCATATGGGCTTTTACCACCTGAGCAAGTACTCCTGATTGATAGTTGGTCCAAAAATGTCACCTCATAAAAAAACCAAATTAGGTCCAAACCCTTCCATCCTCGGGCCGTAGTTGGATGGAAGAACGTAGGCTTACAGTTTACGGCCATGGGCACTATTAACATAGCTTTGTCGAATTCTTGTTGTAATACATCCTGTTCGACTCGCAATGTAAATAATAAGTGAACTTTCATAATGTCCTAATCTACTAACAAATCATGCCAGATCCAGAAACAACGTCATCAGATCGTCGTGTCGGATTAGGGTCAGAATTAGGAACCGTACCGTGTTAAGGTTTGAGTTTAGTTCAGCGATGTCAAATAAACTTGCTTAATCTGGTTCAAGAATTCTCAAATATAAGGCTCTTGAACTGGGCCTGGTGTGTGATGTAACACACAAGTTTCCGATGCTCCTCATGGGCCCAACTAATCCTACTCATCTGACCGTGTACCAATCGTATTTTCATTTCCAAATCCACTAACAAATCAAGCCAGTTCTAGTAACAAATCGTCAAAAACATTTTCCATAACCAGCTCAAAATGCTCAATAAGAGAAAGCTTTGGTTTAGAGTGTAATAAAACTAGAATCCGTCACTAATGAGTCCTACTTCTATGTTACTTAATTTCCATGTCGTCAACAACCTGAAAAATCATTCAACATTTTAAATTTATCGATGACAAATCTTAGGCAATTAATTTACGTCACACACAAAAATCATGTGCAACGAATACATATATATATAAGTTCGGCTGAATGATGCATGAACCAACAAAAGGAAATGAGAAAGAGACCCATAATAGTGATTATACAATCAAACAAATTCAGAATTAAGGGCTAATTCAATTCAATTCAAGACTCCAACTAATTCAGCATCCCAACTAATGAAGTAGTAATGGTCAAAAAAACACTAATTGAGTGCCAACGATGATTAACTACTTTTTGTCTAATGTTATTATATCACTCCCACTAAGATTCAAGACTCAATTAAGCACTTAATGACAAAAACAATTCTCAAGTCAAACCCAACACAACCTACCCAACTCTATTTTCAGTTCACTAATCACTAGATTAATAATACTTTTTTTTTTTAATATTAGGTAATAAATCATTCAACCTTTAATTATTTATCCATTACCATATTAACATCAAAGATTATTCTTCTTCTAATCTTGGCTGCTGAAGCTCCCTTCACAGTCCATCCACACACACACTATAAGAAACTGTCAACAACACGACAACACACACTATTCCCCCTCTCCTCTCTCCTCTCTCCCTTGAATTTCACCATCATCCCTGATCTTCCCTTCCCTTCAAGAAAATGTCAAAACCCAGGAAACCCTTTTCCTCTTTTTAAAAAACCCAGAAATATGCCCCAATTTTTAGCTTAGAAATACCCATTTTTTTCCCAATCTCAAAATCCCAGAAAACCCATTTTTTCAAATTGAAATCCCAGAAGAAAAAAAAAACCTTTTTTTTGTAAAATTAAAATCTCAGAAAAAAACCCCATTTTCTCAAATTTATATCCCCAAAAAAATCCATTTTTTTTTTTTTACTAATTAAACTTTAAAATTCCATAAAACCCCACCCATTTGCCCAAATTAAAAACCTAGAAAACCCATTTCAGGGAATCGCAAAGCCAGAGGAAATTGGGCGAAAATCGTAGTTTTGGGGAGGGGGTTCGGAGATTCCGATGAGGTGCAAGAAACACGTGTCGGACTACAGCAGTAGCGTCGGCGTCTGCGCTTCTTGTTTACGCGACCGTCTATTCACTCTCATCGAACAACAATCCAAATTGCCAACTCAATTTCCGTCGAATCCCAATTACTCAAACCCTAATTCTAATCATCATCAACAACAACAGCAGCAGCAGCAGCAGAAGCAGCACCCTCCGCCGTTGATCTTCCCGCGATCCGTATCACCGTACATTTCTCGTCGTAAATCCGAGCCAATACAACGCTTCTACAGCACGCCACAAGTGAACATCAACCCGCCGAAGAAGAAGAAGCAGAATTCCTCCGGAAAATTCGGGTTAATTTCAAAGCTTTTCCGATCTAAATCAACAACAACAACATCATCATCAAATTCAACGATAACTTCCCAAAATTCAACGATAACTTCTCACAATTCGACGGTAATAACCTGCCGAAACAAGGGAATGTCGCCGGAAAACGAGTGGGACGGCGATTACGAGGAGAAAGAACCGTCGGAATCGTCTCCGGCGAGGTGGGCGACTCGGCCGAGTCCAGCACGAGTTAGACCGAGTCCAGCTCGTGCGGCGAGCATGGCGTTCTGCCTGAGCCCGCTCGTTCGGGCCAGCCCGGCCCGGTACTTCGGCGGCGGCGGTGAGAAAGTGGGATTTTCTGGCGAAATAAGAGCGCCGGCGTCGGGAAAATGTAGTAGTAGTGGTGGTAGTAATAACGGTAATAATATTGAAAGTAATAGTAAACCGAATTTGTCAAATGCGGCGTCGTTTTGTGCGAATAGATCAAGGAAACTCGCTGATTTCGGAAGGCTAAACCTAAATCGTTGACTTTGACTGTTTCCCCCTCTCTCTCTCTCCTACTGTAATTGGACGGCTTGGATTGTGAGATTGTCTGCTTACTACTGACGTTGTTCAGTGTGAAAATACTATACTACCCTTGTAGCACTTTTTTCTTTTCTATTTTTTCTCCGAGGTAATTATTAATTAAGTAGTGTAGACTACTGTAGAGTGTAGTAATTTCTTTTTATTTGTTGAAGGAGACAAAAAAAAAGTGGTATAATTATTCATCTTTTAAGGTGGCAAACACACATTATGATAAGATGATGTGCAAATTTAGCTTGTAGAAGAAGCGGTTTGGAAAATAGAAAAGAAAACTCAGCTTTTATTGTAATTTCTCCTTCTCCTCTTTAGGAGTTGAAGCCAGGTGCCGTTTGTTTTGCTTCAACGCATTCAGCGGTACTCCAGTACGCAAGACATTGGTGCACATGTTGTGCCACATATTTTCACTCGTATTGATTTTCTATAGCCAAGGGTGTGGGGGCTCAGATTGTTTCACGGCTTCCAACCAACTTTTTGTAATTTATTATTTATAATTAATATATCAATATAATCCATATTGTAAATTTCTTTACATTTCGCAATTTTGTCATTTTGATTTAAGTGTAATACCCCAAATTTCAGAGAAGGTTCATGAGAAATTAAGGGCTCATATGAGGTGCTTAAAATGATTGACAATGCTACTCATACCAACAAAGTCGACTTTCCTTTTAGGAATTCCATGTGATAAGAACTTCATAGTTAAGCGTGCTTGACTGGGAGCAATTTCAGGATGGGTGACCTCCTGGGAAGTTTCCCAGGGTGCGCATGAGTGAGGTCAAAATGCGCCGAAAGGACCCGTGTTGGTATGTGAGGTCAGCCCACAGCCTGGCAAGCTGCCATAGGTGACTATTCTCGGCTCAGACGATGAGCCGGGGTGTTACATTAAGAAATGAGAATATACTCTATTTTGTTGTGTTGTGGTCTGTTGTGGATGTGGTCACAGGCTTCTTATGTCATAATCTAACATTTAGAAGATTCTTACTCTGGTGATTTTCAGGAAATAAATTTTGGTGGACGGTTTTATATTATTATTATTATCCGTGGCAATATAAGCTCACTATGTTTATTGTTGACAAAAAGGTTTTTGTACTATGGTCGTGACTCTTGAGTTACACTCTACCGGTACATTTATAAGAAATTTAGAAAAGGAGATTAGTTTAAAGAATGTTGTCCTACAAAGATTAAGAGTTGAAATTTTCTCTTGATAAATTGATGACCAATTAACCAATTGAAAGTGTTTGCTTCAAAGATAATGAAAGCTACCCATATGTTACTTCTCCATGATGATGATGTGACCAACCTTTTTATTGCCTTCTTGACATTTGACTCACTTGTAGATTGAGGTAGATGTACTCTCCATATTGTTTGGTGTATTCCTCTTGGACGGTGTACACTATGTTGTGATCAATGTTAATCCTGCATGTTAACTTGGATATTTGGAAGTACGTGACAGATTAATCTTAAATGGGGACGATGCAACATACTATGTGAAGTCGATTTCTATCTACTTGAGTCAAGATATTATCACATCCGCAAATTATCCACAAATCACAAGTTGGAGATGTTTCCATAATGCCCATGGGTCACCCATTCAAAGAATCCACATGGTTGATTGACATGAAGCATCATTTTCTTGAGCTGTGATAATGGAGAAACATCAAGCATCGTCAATGGAGTCTTATAACAAAATCTAATGTTAGTGGGTAGGACTAGAACATCCCTTTGAAGTATTTAAGTCCCACCAATTTGTGTGGGAGGAACCTAGCTTAATTGGAGCAACAACAACTCCGCATATCATTGCGTACATCCTCTACAGTTGTTTTTTGGGGCAACCCTTAAAAAGACTTTTTTGCTCTTACTCTTAAATAGGCGTCCCTTCTGCCCTACATTTATTATGCCGATAATGCCCGATATAACACAATGCGGATCACCCGTCCCAATTTCCTATCTCACTCATTTTACCCCACCAATCACATGCTATTATTTCATAAATATTTCCAAAACAATATAATCTTTAAAAATAAAATTATGAAATGCTAAAATATGATTGGTGTGGTATACGGAGTGAGATAGGAAAACGGGACAGGTGATCCGCACTGGATATAACATAGAAAACTCGTATTCGATTATTTATGTATGTTGATCAAGTAGTCTTGGAGGCATAAATATTTTTTCGCAAACTAGATAACATTGCCATCGGCATCAGTATTCAATGCGACACATCCTATAACACAAGAGGTTTGACAAACAAAACTTCGTTGCTCTAGGAATATATATTATATATTACATATATTTTGTATTAGGAAATATTCTAATACAAAATATATGTAATATGTTCCTATAGTTGCTTCGATTACGACAAGCCATAAGATTGAAATTCGATACGCCTCTTTAACCATTAGAGTCGAGCCTTAAGTCGTATGAAAGGATTAAAGAAAGGCGGAGTCTTTTATAAGAACCCTTGAGAATAAATTCATTCCATCTTAATAAAAAGGCAATTGCGTTACTACTACTTGTTTTATTCCTTCCACAATGTTTGTGAATTGTGATGCACCCAAAAATAAATGCGATGTGTCAGGTTAGGTGGGATGACCTCATTAATTCCATCTTTCAGCTCTTTCAAATACATTTATTGAAAGATCTTTAAAGAGAAGCACAGAGTGGTGGCAATTTATATAGCACGATTCTCCCATTCTATGGAGTATGGAGTATCTAATCATCACACTTAAAGAAAAAGAAGTGTGCAATAATTTGCGGAATAATTAGTCTTATTAATTATCAAATTCATTGCTAATTAGCAATTTTTTGTTCATTTGTATGGTTAGTACTTGGACTAGTATATTAGATTTGTCACATTTCTGTGTTGGACATGACAGTGTACATCACGACTTAAATGCTTTGGTAAAGACCGCTCCTGTGCTCCACAAGGTGCGATGAGGATACGAGACTTTAGGTGAGTTTTTCACTTGAGGTCGAGAATTGAACATGCAGTGAGAGAATGAGTGTTACTTATTCGTTTCCCTTACAATGTGCACCGCAACCCAAAAACCGGCAAGAATCATGGCTCCATTGCAATTGCTAAGGGTCCATTCGGTATCACTGCCGTTTTCAGTTTTTGGTTTTTTTTTTTTTTTGCGTAAAAGGTTTAGTTAAATAAGTTAAAAATTAAATTTAAATTGTTTGGTTCTACGATAGTCATATAAAAAATGAAAGCTGACAACTAAAAACGGAAAACCACTTTTTCTGGTTTTCAAAAACGGGACTTTGATTTAAAAAAAAAAACTGAAAACTCCAAACAGAAAACGATACCAAACAGGCCCTAAGGTGTCAAGAAAAAATGAGTTTGAGCTGCATTTTTTGACGATTAATAATGGAGCTCGAAACCCTTGTCAGCTTGTACGTGTGGGGTGAATCGTGAGTCACGTGGGTGGATCACTGTATCACACCACCGAAATTGGTGTTGGTGGGTCAACGGGACCTCGGTCATCACGGGGTGGCAGGCAATTGGGTGGCCACGGATGGTGGAGTCCGAAGTTTGGAGCCTGATGGAGTTTGTGGAAGGTTTGAATGAGAATCGAGTCAGTATCAGTAGGTGTCTAGGAGAATGGGAGAGTAATACATAAATGAAAGATGATAGCGTAACCACGTTGATCATTTCTTTTGATCGTTTTGTGTGATTTGTGTTATACACTTATAAAGCCAAGAATACATACACAAATGTACAAGCGAAAAAGAAAGCTCTACGCATTATCACAATTCACACATAGCTCATTGCGTATATACTCGTATGTCATTAATAGATTAATGTTTGCCATCAACAAGTCGACAACTTATTACCGCAATTTCATGTCCCCAATAGCTTAAAACATTGTCCGCTGATTCTAACCTATTGGTAACAAATTTGACCTATCAATAACCGGTGCATGCAACTTTCATAATCAACAGTTAAATATAAATGCATACAAAGTGTTACGAAGTGATACTGAGAAAGGAATTACGAAAATTAAAAGGTAATGATAACGCCCGTTAAAATCAACTCGTTCACGTACTTTTGTGTCAACAGTTGATTCATACCGTTGATTTATGCCTACCCAAATTAAAAGGCATGAGACAGCCTTAAAGCTTAATCTAATAAAAAACGAGTACTAGTACTCAGATAACTTGTGCAAATGAACAACAAAATTACGCCATTTCATCATCAAAATGACCTACGGAACTTTGTTAAATGATTCCTGACATGGTTCTATGATCTGACTAAGTCTAAGAGTTTAGCAAGTTGTGACATGACAACTAGTCAATGATTAGAGCATACCATGTTACCTGCATAATACGGAGTAATGGACGAAATTTTGTTTTGAGAAACAAGTTTAATTTGGAGAAGGTACCCTTATACTCTAATATACATCCACCATCCACGGAAACCATGAATAAGCCACTGTGGTAAGACCGCGGTGCAAATTTCCAAGTTTTAGGGTATACATTTCCCGTTTTAAGTAGATAAGCCACCCCAAGTCTTAAATTCGTGTCTACACCCGCACCCTTCCACTCAAAATAGTATTACATGTTATAACAACTAAATTGTGTAAATAAGGGCGGGAATTCAGAAGTTATGTTTTCGTCTCGATAAAAGCCGGCAAGTAGTTAATCTTTAGAGTAAAAGCACATATTTCAAGTGCATAACAATGAAATACTACCTGAGGTAACATCTAAACAGCTAGTTGCTAACTGTCCCCTAAGTCAAACTGTACCTAATTTAATACCACATTGATAAACTTACAGTGTTAACAGGAGCTTTAATGTCTTAAAAATCTCTGTGTCATGAACTTTTAGAGAAGACTCCAGCACCAAATAGCAGATTTCTCCTGGAAAACTGCATCAGAACAAGTAATGAGCTCAGAGTCAGATCCTGGGCGTATGATGCAGCACTGAGTGCTACTCAACTCGAAAAGACCAAAACATGTTAGCATACCGTTAGAGAGTAGACTGGAGTAGACTTGGTATGAAGTGTCTTCAATGATCTGAGTCTGTTCAAGCTCCCAGTTCTGCATGTCGAAACAGGCAACGTAATTAATGGCACAGTTTCAAGAGATTACATTGTGTTGGTCTCAATTAAGGAAGAACTTACTTTTCATCAGTCTTGGACGTTTTTGTGCTTGCGTTAACATCCCACAATTTCACGGTGCAGTCCGCCGATCCAGAAGCAAGAAGTGAGCCTTCGCCACTGATAATTTGCGCATACAAAAGGATAGATCGTGAGCAATGGAACAGACAGATGGATAGAGATATCTAGCTATTCTAACCGAGATGGTATAATGATATTCACCTGAAAGCTAGCGTCCACACACATGATGTGTGACCAACCAAAGGACTGATACAACGACCACTGGCAAGATCCCACATCATGATAGTGCCATCTTCATCACCAGACGCCATATATCGACCATCAGGGGACATAGCCAATGACAATATCATACTTCTATGACCTATGAAAATCCTGACACATTCCCCGCTCTGTATGTCCCACAACCGGACTGTTTTATCGCTTGATCCAGTGGCTATGTAATTACAGTTGACATGCCACCGAACACACTGCATAGCAGAGCCTATGAATCAATTTCACAGAACAAGAGCAACGCAATGACCTCTAATTTAAAAAAGAATTGTCTGAACAAGTGACCAATTGCACTTCAGAATTGTCTCTCTGTCACTCTCTCTTTTTTGGTGACAATGTCCATTCACAATGAAGAACAACGAAAGAATAAGAGATATAC
This sequence comes from Spergularia marina, assembly GCA_963680865.1. NCBI lineage: Eukaryota > Viridiplantae > Streptophyta > Magnoliopsida > Caryophyllales > Caryophyllaceae > Spergularia > Spergularia marina. Next base: position 21,644,702 of record OY804551.1, on the reverse strand, counting down.
TCACATCGACATCTGATAAATGCCCCGCCATGATCCTCAAAGGCTGTATCCGGTCCATGGACCATATTCTTGCTGTTCTATCATGAGAACAAGAAGCAAAATAATGTCCAAACGGACTGAACTGCATAATAAAGCCATCTGGTCAAAGAGCTATATGTTTAGGAGTACAAATAATGGAACTCTCGGCAAAGCAGCTAAATGGGACATTGCTAGCACATGAAGCAAACTCTATCATAGGATGATAACATCAAATAATGCAGCACGAGCTATTATAGGAGATTTACCTGCACATCCCAAACAGGATAATTATGACCCTTGTAGCACACAAGATTGGCGTTTAGTTTTGTGCTCCACAGCCTCACTGCAAACGTAATATTTGTTAAGTGAAGGTGCAGGGCAGCAGGCTATGACAAAGACCATTGAATCCATTACTTGACGGAAAGCACTATCAAAAGCACATAGGAATGTACCAGTTGAATCCGCTGAAGAGGAGAGGATGTAATCCCCAAGAGGACTAAAAGAGGCCGAATAAACAGGCCCAGAATGACCCTGAAATAAAGTGTAGGGTCTTCTATCTACATTTGTTTCAAGCGTTTGATCATTACCAGCAGCCTCTTTATCGTTATGTCCGGCTACAACCAACGAATTAGAAGAAAATAAAATCTCAATGAAGGATGTCTATTGAAAATGTGCAGAAAATAAGGGAAGATTGCCAAGCATACAACTGTTCATATGTTGCCCAAGTTTTGACATGTCCCAGACCTGAAAATGACAAATATGGCACAAGTAATTACGGGAACAAAATGTTCTCTTATTATTCTAAAAGAAGAATAACCAACAAGACCTATAAAGGCGCATCTAAACACCTTCAGGGAGGAGTCCGAAAAGCCGCCAGCAACCAAAGATCCATCATGTGAAATTGATGCACAGTTCAAACTAAGATAAAGTTCAAAACAATGCAGCGCAAATTAGAAATTAGTTATCTAAAAGTAAACACGAATAAAATAACAAAAGAAACGTAGGAATAATAAGGCCAAAAAGGAGATACCCATTGTGCGTGTTGAGGAATGTGTAGAAGCTCACTGACGGCAGGGCAGCACTGCTCAACTGCACACGATTCCGGAGGTCATCCAAGATAGAATGCTCAACTTCAATCGGACTATGGAAATCAATGAGGCGCATTAGAAAAACAGGAAGTCATCCAGTGATTCTACTTTGTGATGTCAACTATAGTATATCATCCATATAAAAAGATGCGACTAGGTCATACTAATGTTTCAGATCGATGTAAGGAATAAAAATAGTGCAATACATTACGGGCAAACTAAGCTCTGGCTTGACTCTGGGGGGTACAGATGACGTGTTGGCCTCAGGTCGTGCAGCTTTTCCAGCAGCTACACTAACTTTATCCTTCTTTGATTTTTTGGACGGCGCAGCTTGCTTTCCTCCATCAGCAGATTTTTTCTATACACAGACAAATAGATTATCAACATCAACACATCTATCACACTCTTAAAGAGGATGACATACATGAGCACCAATGCACCTTGGTCTCTTCAATTTCCCCCTCCTTGTTTTCACCATCTACTTTATCAGAATCTACAAGTAAGCCGCCAGTCTTTTCCAAGCGATCTTCTAAAGAATCTTCCAGCATCTAGCACCATGGAAACCAATGACGTTGTTTAACATAAGCTAGCATCCCACAAGATGATTCAAGAGCTTATGGACAGGGATAATCGTACTTGTATTATGGTTATCAGATAGTGCATAACATTATTATAGAAATGAATAGACAACAAGATCGCACCTATATACAGTAACACATGAATAAAGTCAAGGGCCAAATTAAAGTTGAGACAACTCTTATAGCTATGCAGTCAAGCAAACATCAAATCAAAGTCAGTGGTATACACTTGTCAAAGGTACGGAAGCAAAGTTTATGAACCCAAATCAAGTCAAACCCTGGCTGCATGAACCACTGTCTTCTTACTAACTCACAAATTGATAAGGTATGGGGTCATAAGACTTGTATGCCATTTCCATCAATATGCCTCCAACTCAACATTCTAGTCTTTCATCATATAGTGACTTTTCTCAAGTTGTCATTCATAATTTGTTTGTAGATTCGCAAAAGACTACATATCTTTTAGTTTATTTGATAAATAGTAGAGGTATATAATTAGAGAACCTTGCCCTATGGATAGATAGAATTGTAGAAATCAGGATATCCAAGCCAAACCCTCTAGCAGCAGAATCGACCTGAACTTAAGAACTCAACTAAGTATAAGTGAAATAACCTGAAAAAGACTGATATTGACTCAAAATAAATAAAACACCAAAAGGAATCCGGATTACAGTGTTTTGATCATGAGCGATTCTGGTTTTTATGTCCACAAGTGCCTTCACAAGACAGAGAAATAGCTTTTCTATGGATTAACGAATCAACCCAGCACCCTTCTCAACAAAAAAAAAAAAAAAAAACACACACACACACACACACAATAGGTTGGCAACTAGAAACTCACTCTAAACTGAAAGTGATAAAATCAATCAGGAACAATTAGCACAACAGACCAAACAAACTTCCCTATTGTCCCTATATGTAGTTAACTAGTTATCCCCATACATGTTTAGAAGGAACTTCATGGTCCAAGGCAACATAGAACTTAGAAGCACATAGTTGTGTTTCTCAGAATTTGCCATTATGGTCCGCAAAATATGGCAAAGTGCACATCAATATCTTCAATATGAAACTATTATAAGCAACAAAATTATCACATTACTTCTTATTACTACAAAGTTAAGTAACATGGTTTGAAAGAGCTGGAAGTTTTCTCACCCCCCATTGAATTTCTCTCTGGTTTATCAAGTTAACTGCATCTTGGCCACCACCAACAATGGTCACTGCTTCAGAATCATCAGATATGGAACTAGGTTGACCAGGATAAGCTGTAACCGAAGTTCAGAACCTTCAGATAGATCAACAGGTGGGAAGAAGAAAGAAAAAAAAAAAAAAAAAAGAGTGAGATACAAGGGAGACGAAATCCGTACTGTCGAAGTGGATGTGTTCATTTATAACTCCAAGCATTGTAATTGATTGAGTATTGTGCAGATACTGATAAAGAAGCCCATGAGCATACTGCGTAATAAAGACAGAAGTTAGAAAAAGAAAAAGTTAGAACACATATTTTTACACACCAGGGAGTCAGGGACCTTAAGGAGCCAGCGATGATCAGAATGCCTCAACATGCAAAGGTATAAAACAAAAATAGATAGATTGGCATCGCAATTGGCACATAAATGAGGGTATAGAAGAGATACCAATGGGGTGACAGGCCGTGACACCCATATAACAAGAGGGCATATGTAAAACCCCAACTTACGAGCACAATGACATCTCTTACTGTGAAGTGTTGAACCAGCACACACCAAATAAGGACAAAGAAAGATTCCACAAAAGGGACAAAAAAAGGAGGATGTCATCAACGGAATTGGCCTCTGAATTGAGCGAGCTAGGATAACATGACGCTGCAACAACATGATCTTGGAAGGGGTTTAGAATTTTCAAAGACCAGCAGCACACAGAAAACGACACGCTTTTAGAGGGGCTTTGTACTTCAAACAACCCCAGAGCGGAAGTTAACATCATGGTTTCCTTCTAACTTCAGGATAACTTCTAGCAGTAACAGAAATCCTTTGAAGGAAACTAGGTCAGGGAGTCAGGACTACCACGTTCAGTCTAGGCTTCTCCAAGTCTCAAACGAAGAGAGAACATAAACTTCTTTACAATCACTAGGAGGTCTAGCAAAGTTGACATGCCAAAGCCTTCGGGACCCATTCCAAGACAAAAAATCATGAACGGGACCTCCCTCAGGCATATAACTCTTTAATATTACAAAGCCTTTAGCACACATATAAGCCTAGACATTTACTCCTCATGCAAATATGTCAAAAGTAAAAAAAGATTCGCTTTTGGATGTGGCAAGATTAATTCGCATTGGTCCCGTTATATGAATTCACATGATGGTATGGCATGTTACTTCTTCAAAATATGAAAGGATTTTTTTTTTCCCCTTCGTGAGGTAGACATTACTCGTTAGTCATCACTCCCTTTGTCTATATCTTTTGGGAACCTCCTACATTTTTTTTTTTACCTCTGCTCTACCTTTTAACTGTTTCTGTACATAACGGTGGCGGTTGCATACAGGGATTCATGTCAGCCACTTAGCCGACCCTAAAGTATTTTGGGACTAAGTGTTGGTTGTTGTTAACGTTTGTGGCCGGCCAGAAAACACCTACAAGCTGCTCAATGACAATCAACCAAGAAAACATAGTTTAACCTAAACTTCTCAAGATTTCAAGACGGTCAAGAAATAACCTGACAGATTTTGATGTTCACTTTGCTCTGCCTCAATGTGTGTGCAAACTCCATCTCCTGAACAAAATATTTGAGTCATGGGAGCCGAAAATTAAGAGCATACTGAGAAACTTGAACTGATTGAAGCAAAATTGACTTGGCCAAAAGAATTAAGCAACATGTAACCTCCAAATGAGAGGGGGAAAGGACTCCTTCCAGCTTTTGCAAGTCTCTTTGATGCATTAACTCATGGTCTTCACGGAAGGTATTGAAGAAATTCCGGGCTGTGAAGATAATGGCAAAATTCTCAGCCCTGATAATAATCACTTCCAGCATGAAACATCCCAATGGCATGAAGGAGTTTTTTTTATACATTACCTTCTTGAAGGTGCCCCTTTGCAACAAGATCCATGAAGCAATGGATAAATACTGGGTAAAGCACTCGAAGCAACTCATGCTGTTAAATTTAGATGAAGAAAAAATGACACAAAAACCTCTTTAGGATATGATATTTTTTACCTTGCCATCTTAAGATAAATAAACCTAAAAAAAGAGAGAGAAAGAGAGATGCGAGAAAAGGAAATGTGTAGGAAGAGGTAAGTAGGTAACACATTCAAGGGTAGCAAAGTGATAACTTTGAACTCTATAGTTCCAGTAGGCTAACGAATGACATTTAGCAATTTACCTGAGATAAAGCACCTTTTGACACGTAAGTCAAACATCCCCACCTCCAATCCTCCAACCACAAATAAAGAAAACCAAAAAGGGGAACAGAGAGAAAGCAGTGATATCCGATGGTTTTGCTATATGTCCAAAGAGGGCTAAGGGACAGAGAAAGAAGTTAACCTGGTATAAATCCAGTGAGCTGTAAGCCCATGATCTCAGCTTGCTATACCCATCATGGTATTGTGCGGGAAGGCTTTCAGACCTGAGAAAAGCTCAAATCAGCATGGAGAATCCATAGCAAGCAAAAAAAAAAGGAACGCCATTATAAGATTGCACTATATCCAAGTGATAACATCAAGTGAGATGCACAACATATTGTCAGTCCTTTTACCGTAGATGACATCAAACAAAGCATAACCTTGACCTAACTAGTAGAAGAAAGGGGCTCTTTCAGAACTTTCAAATGGGTGAAAGCTTCAGTAGAATATAGTTTTCCATTGCAGGACAAGGATTCAAGTGCACCTGAAACCGCTTAACCAAAAAATGGAAAAGGCTATTTTTTTGTAGGAAAAAAATACGAAGTGAGAGGAGCAAAAGGAGGAAGAAGGTAATTTAGATACTCGGATACATCAATATATTGGTCAAAAGTTACTGGAGAGGTAAATGCTTTCACTTAATCGACAAACATAAAATGGACAAATTATGTAGAAATAACAGATTTACAAGGACAAAATTATTCTGCCAGATCTTAATAGTGCAGGTCCTTGGGCAAATATGCGTTTTGAGATACTTTTACAACAGCGTATGGTGGAATTCTGTGGTACACCAATTCTTAAAATGCATCAGTTTTTCCTTACCCCCCCCCCCCAACCCGCCAACCAAGAAAACAAAAAATAAATTTCTATCTCAGTTCCCAACATGATCAGTACAAAATTTAGTATAAAGCTCTATTACACCAAAATTTTGACTTCCGCATAATAGTGAAGATCACTTGCCACTCCATATAAAACTAAACATAAATCACGTTTAAAGACCTAAATTCTCCCTCAGAAAAAAAACAAAATTAAAAAAAAAAACTTAATTCTGTGGTATACTGACATTGGTGCAGAACTAAAAGATCTTAATACAATATCTACTAATCCTAAATTGAGGTTGCTCCCATACGATGTTCAACAAATATCGCAATCTACATTACACATATAAGAAACTATAAATAATAACTCGGACACAGAAAGGACTTTGACACAATCTCCTCACTACAATAAAACTTTACTGATACCCATATCTACACTATCTTACTCCTACCACAACAACTACAACATATAGGCATAAACAATAGCTAGATAAACACGCAATGAAACACCTAAAATCACTAATGTTTACCTTAAACTGTAGAGTCCTAACATGACAACAGCTGCCCCACAGTTACTACTTACTAGTGGTATGTTCAGACTAATCCTTACTATGAACTCCACTAAAACTAACACATGACAGGCGATGAGGTATTAATGCAATTAAAAAAATTGGACTATCGTCCAAACACATAAACTCACAAGTACATGACCCTGATATGAAAACTCCTTCATAAAACGAATAAATTTCACTGTTAGGCACATACTAACAGTAGTACTAAGCCCAATTGTCCTCACCCAAAAGGCTACTAAACTTAAAATTTGAGTTACCTCTATAAAACGACGACGAACGGATTATCTCCGCAACACACTAAAAACTAAAGCGAAATGATGAGTTACTGATCCAAATTCACCAGCCAAAAATCATTCTTTGTTGCTTCTACACCTAAAATTTACTGCCATCCTCACTACGATCTCTAATTCTCAACTATAACGGCCACATTTACTATGACTACTCACATTGAAGTATCCACAAAATGCCTAACTTCACAAGTATTATGTCCTAACATCAGAGACTCAGGACGGATACAATTTGCAGCTCCTCAGACACAATTAAAACTAATACAAGTACTAAACTCAACTACCCTCGCTGAAATCACTCTTAGACCTAAATTTTGGAATTATCTTCCTCTCACACAACGACAACGAACAATTGTCACTAATAATCTCCTCACATAAGGGCCTTCAGGCAATCAGGGGAGTAATTTCCGCAGCTCCACTCGTATTATAATCGAAACTAAACTCAATTAACCTCCCTGAAATCTCTCTTAAACAGTTAAACCTAACTTTCGGACTCATCTTTGATCTTCCTTCACAATGACGACGAGCAATTATCCCCTCATACACTAAAAAGCACACAAATTTATTAACAAAACTCCAAAATTCACACCTCAAATCAAAATTACCGGCGATTGCTACCCGAAATCTCAGCACCATAAGACGAATAATATCCAAAGCTCCACTAATACTACAAAAATTAGCACTAAACTCAATTAATCGCCACTGTAATCTCTACTAAACCTAAATTAAAAATCAATCAAAATCCAAATTAAAAAAAAAAAAACCTAAATTTTAACAACTCAAATTAAAATTACTCGGCAAAATAAGTCAAATTTATGCACTAATCAAACAAATTCCACATTATAAAACCAGCATTATTACAAAATTAGAAGCAGAAATTCAGCGAAAAAAAGGGGGAAAGAGAGAGAGGGAGGAGAGAGAAAGTACTCGGAACCGAAGTGGAGGATGAGCTTGGAGAGTTGAGGATCAACGGGAGAAGCGGAGGAAGAAGTGGTTCTAAAATGAAGAAGCTTGTCTTCGTAACATTTGAGTTCATTTTCATTAAACCCTTTGTTCTTCAGATATCTTAACACTACTTTGTCTACCACTTCATCATCCATCTCTTTTTGATTTTGATTTTGATTTGTGTGCGGAGTTTAATTTTAATCGTGTTTGAGAAGTTTGGGGGTGTTTGTGTTTTTATCAGAGGAGATGGGGGTTTTCTGCTGCCTCGGACTGGTGGGACTGGTTGGTAAAGAATAAAGATCGCTCCTTCCTCCTTGTCCTTGCCCGAGTTTTGCGAAAATCGCTTCTTTTTTTTTTTTTTTAGGAGTGCGTATTTGATGAATTCTCGGCTTAACTTGTTTGGATTGAGAAAAATAGATTCGTGTATTAGAGTGTTGACTATGGAGTATATGTGACTATGTGTTAGTGACAGTTTACTTTTTAACTATGTTACCAGCTGATTTCGCCGAACCTATTTGCACGGTTATCGTGTTACCTTACCACTAGTGTTCTTTTCTTGTGGTGAATTTGGTTTGACTAGATATACTCCGTATTGAATCTGATCTCAAAGTTAGGTGACTTTCAGATAACCATATTTTCACCATTCTTTTTGAGGCTCTCAGCCAAGAAAGAAACGTGCATGGAGGAGAAAAATATCAAACACTTGTAAAAATAACTAAATAAATAAGTTTGAACATAATCATCTCATTTACTAAGCGCGTTATCTCCTAATCTTCATAGTAGCACACAACTATTTCTTAACACGCACTATTATTTATTCAGACGGGTAATTAACCATCACAAACACACTACATAGAAATTATTGTGGAGCTCTCCGGATGATTAGAGTCCATAGTGATTCATCTTAGAATTTTTATTTTTTAGTTACACGATGATGACAGAACGAAAAACTAACTAATGTCATCCGCTCTTGCCGTAGCATCTGCCTCGCTTGCTTGGCTAAGTGATCCACCACGGTATTCCAAGCTCGTCCGATTAGATTTAGTTTACATAATTTCACATAAAAAGGTTTCAACTTTCAAGCGTAGTTGAGCTAAACAGTAGTGGAGAGGGGGCGAAATCCATGTTGAAGGGACGCTTCCCAGACCTTGTCAATGTCGAACACCATATCGCCACATTCATTGACATTCCAGCCTTCTAAGGCGTGCACTATTCCGGCTATACGCCACGCGCTCATCGCCCTTCTTGGCAACCAGTTCTGCTCATATACACACCAAAAATCATGATTATTAAGTGAGAATTGTGAATGATACATAGTTATCAGGGTACAAAAGAACCCTAGGGCCGCAAGGTATTTAAGTCGAAACTCATACACCTATTTTTCGAGTTGGACATCAAACCAGAAAGAGATGACAAACCTCACAACAGTGCAAGTGGCCGAAAGACTTGGGAGCCATGAGAGCAGGAGTGTTCAGGTAAGAGCAGTCTTTCCTTGTTTTCTTCTTGGGAGGAAACTGAGAGAACGGAATAAACACGGTTCCTTTCGATGCCATCGACTGCTCGAGTTCAGTCACATTCTCTCCAACTAACCATACCTGCAAGAAATTAAATCAAATTGCTCTTAATGTTACATCACAGCTTGTCAGCTTGGGAAAGATCATTACTCCAAAATGTGTGCTACATATTAATGCTATATAATAACTTCAGAACCTTTTTATCACAGCTTTCTGCTGTTAAGATCAGATTTTTGCTCTCTTCTGAAGAAAGAACCTTTTTAAGCCTGTCATGTTCTTCCTTTCTTATGGTAAAAACCTGAAAATTACATGAAAAAGCACATTTGATCACCAGTACACTGCAGTCCAAAGTTATATAAGCACATTTGATACGGTCTCGTGGTACCTTGATGCCCTTGTGACACAACGCAGAGACGACTGAATACGCAACCTTACAGACCCTTCCCAGAAACACAACCTGGGTGGTTCCTTTAGGGATGCTGTTAAGCACAACTGCAACAGCTAAGCTGCTACCATCGACCACTTTCACTTTGAGCTTAGGATACTTGTCTAAGTAAACTTGACCGTTTCTGTTGAAAAGCTCCCCCTAGAAGAAGACGTAAGTTAGTATTCGATGGATGCTGAATTGGTTATAGTTTTCGCGGATGGGAATTAAAGGAAAACAGCTTCTTATATATCCATGACTTGCCTGATTCAGTAGTCCTAGGCTCACCACTTTAATTCCTTTGTCCTCTGCATCTAGAATCGCTTCTTCGATCAACTTATTAATAGCCTCCTTTTGCCATTGTAAAAGATACTACACAAAATTTTCGCACACACTTGAAATCATGCTAATATTATACTAAAGCAAAGCCAAGGTAGAAGGATAGTAAGGTAATATTACATGGATACTGTAACGCGGTATAGCCCATGACTGTGCCTTGATCTTCTGGAGGGTGTTTCTTTCGACAATTAAGGTTTTGCCGTACAACAAGGTCATGATCATAGACCACAATGTAACAGGCCACATGATCCACAAGTACCATTTCGAGGTTAGAGGCTCTGAGGCAAGGGACGCAAAAGCGAGTCTGTTGTGGTAGATAGACTGAGGTGTTGTCAAATGAGTCAAGTGGACGACATCAGGAACATCTTCTGGCTTCTTCAGAGAAGCTTCATATAAAGTATCAGTCGATTTATCCATCGTTCCATAGATGTAGTCGTAGAATGGCAGGAATAATGAGTAGTTTGTTCGGAATTGGGTGTGATGCAGAGAGTGATAACTGTAACACACAAAATAAACAATCATTACAGTCCATTATACCACAGTTCAGTCAGCTGAACTACTGTCACAAGTAAGTTTATTTCCTGCCAACATGAAAATCAGAGAAATTTGCGAGAGCTGAACATACAAGTAAGAAACACTTACCAAGGAGTGTACATCATATACTTGAGAGGAGGAAATGCGGTGAATGCCCACTTAGGGACGACCTCAAAGTTACAGTGTCCCATGTTGTTCATGAAGTCGAAGCAAGTGAAATACAATGTTATAGCACCCATTGAGCCAAGCCCGAGTAACTGAACAACCAGCATTGGTATCGCGAACAGAGCAAAGTATGCAATGTGCTCAGCAAATGGATGAATGACCGCTGTCACACGATAAAGACATAAAACCATTATAAGTTATATACCATGATAAACATGTAAGAGTTAAAATGTACATAAGTACTACTCTATCTTAAGCATCATATATAAAAATGTTACATTGGCACAAAACCCAAACGTTAGCATCTCAATGGAACGAGGTGACTTACCCGTTATAGGCTCGGTGACAATGGAAGTATGATGGTGAGAGTGGTAGCGCGAATAGAGGAAATGGTGGTGCAGGGCTCGGTGTAACCAGTAGTAGAGGAACTCGATAGGACCGATGTGCAGCAAGTACATCAGAATCAAACCATCAGTTCTCCAAAATGGTATAGTTTTTGGGGATTCCATAACCCAAAATGCTACATACATTAGTATCCAGCCGAACAATATCTGATCATCCCTATCCAAAGCATAAAATTAGCCAGTCAAGACCAGCAATTAAATTTAGTACATTACAGATCTAAAGACTTTCCTGTTTCAATCTTTTCGCGAACATTTAATCATTTTCTTACAAATGTAAGGACATTATGTTGAAATAGATGAACCAACCGATAGAGAATGAATATAGACTATTGTGGTGAATAGTATAAGGTACATTAATAATGACATATTCCATATTCACCACTATAGTCAATATTCATCCTCTATCACCAACTAACAGATTTTTCCTAGACATGATGTTGAACATACAACTACGTTGGACCGACATTTTCTTATGTAAAATTGAAACAGATCACTCATCAATTTGAGGATCACCCATTGTCAGTTCTTCTATAGTGAAAAAGTATATGGGAAGGTGAGGGGGTCGAATGTATGCAACCTTAAGCCATTAATCACCCAAATGTCGAAACAAAGAGGGCTGTTTACGAATGACTCAAAATGAAAATTGGGTCAAAATCCCCGTAACAAATTAGAAAAAGTGAACTAAGGGAAGTATATACCAATTCCTTTCCCTGTCAACTTGCTCAAACTCAATACTCCTATCCACAATCAAGTTTTTGCCTTTGGATGTTCGATGTCGAGACAGGCTGATCCAAATTTGGTTCTGAAGCATCCTTGATAACATGAGTAAGGATATGAGAGGGTAGCCTACACCCAGCTCCTCTGGCTTTGTCACATACGAGTATATGCTGTGAACGACTACCGGTGCCACAATCACATACTTGAACCTCGAAAAACCGCGAAGAACGCGTAAATACAAAATACTAAAGGTCTAAATATGTAAATAGCACACTTACGACTTTTGAAAGTGAGAAACAAAACATTGATTAGATATACTTGTGTTCGCAAACTGGGTAAATTATACCATGTTTCCGGAAATACAAGAAGTATGGTGTTCCTCCTCACAATATAGAAGTAGATTGTTCAATTTTCTTTTTAAGTAATATGCCCGGAAACACTTCTGATTCCTTATCAAATATCGTTCAAGCACAACTATTGAATTATTCCAAAAAAAAAAATCTTTTATTAAGACTATTTAACTATCTACGGAGTATATGTTATCCATAAATTTTTTAAACATTTGATTATGTTATAGATAATTTTTCTATTGTGTACATATACACTCTTAGGGTTATCCATAAATTTTTAAGTGTAATTTAAGAAATGATGGATGAAAAGGAAAGAGAGACAATCCATGTTGAATAGTAAAAATGTAGTATTGTATTGGTTGAAGTTTTATACAGTATAAACATAAAATCATAAATGTGTGCTTTGAGTGTTTTTTTTAAGGTATAGACACTTAAAAGTATCTACTATTAATAATAATTTTATTACATTCTCAATAATTACTAATCACACAAATAATTTTACTACCAACACAATTAATTATACTACCTGAATTTTCCATTACAAATTAATTTTACTATTCCAATCTTAATTTTACTACTACTAACTCAATTTTACATTAAGTGTGTCTACATTGTAGACCTATAGCAATTTGTCTACAGTTTTATATAAATTTTTTTTTTTTGTTACATACTTACTCCCTCCGTCCAGGTCAAACGCCCCATATTTCATTTTGAGACGTCTCATCTCAAACACCCCATCTATTTGGTGACATATTTCTCCCTCTTACTTTTATTAAATTATCACACCCTTTCTCACATTATCTCTCCTAATTTTATTAATTCTCACATTAACTCTTCTTTTTTTTCCTAATAGAACCCCACTCAACTTAGTATATCAATTTTTGTTGTTCCACTACAAATATTGTCTGAGGCATTTGAGTTGAGATTAGGCCTGGGCAACGGGGCGGGTCGGGGCGGGCCCGGGTCATTCTCAAACGGGGCGGGTCAGGGGTGGGTCAACTCCAGTTTTAAACGGAGCGGGGCGGGTCAAGGGTCAACTTAACCCGCCCCGGCCCGTGATAAACTATAAATTCAAGCGTTTTTTTTTTTTTTTTTTAGTTTTTGAAGTTGTACAGTACGAAGTAACATTCAACATCTTGCAGATCCCACCCAAAATAATGCAAAATCCTTTCTACAATATAACAAAATTACTCCATTAGATATATCAAGGATCAAAACTTCAATTTCGAAGAATAAAAATTTCAACATCAAATCCAGAATACTTTTTCAAAAAAATTCTTGCCCCATTTTTTTTTTTTTTTTTTTTTTTGTAATTTGACAAATTTTCACATATATATTTCATTGTTGTTAAAAAAAAAAAAACAAATTTTCACAATAAACCTAATATGCTTTTCGAAAATTCCCTCACAAAATTAAATCACCAACTTCTGATTGTAGAAAGGAATTAAGTGAATGAGAGTTTGGAGAAAAGAGATCAGAAGGTGAGAGTTTGGTGGAGAGAGAAGATGAAGCCATGAAGGGGTGTATTTTATCAAAGTATTGGAAATGAAGTGTGTACATTATTGGGTTTTGTAGTGGACCAGTAGGATATTAAAGGCCCGCGTGTTTTCTTTCAACTTAGTGGGCCGACCCTGCTCGTTTCATAGAGGGCTTGACCCTTTTTGCCCCGCCCCTTAATTCACTGAGCCGGGCTTTGACCCTTTAAGCACAGAGCGGGTCACGGGCTTTTAAAGGGCCCCCGCCCCGTTGCCCAGGCCTAGTTGAGATGAAGGGAGTAGTGGAGTACATAGTCACCTTGTTAGAAAACCTGAACTTGTCTACTGTTTTGTTAAAATAAGCAAAAGTAAGTTGAGAAAAGTATGCCCAAAGTGACAAAGTAGGGCCTTTAAATCTATAAAACCCAATAAACAGGTCCAAAAGAGCAGATCTTGATAAGGACATACTCCTACAGTCCTACTCTATATCAAGATGATCAAGACTTGAGTGAATCGGTAGATAGGACTATAGGCGTACAAAATGTACAACACAAACACAATGCACCATTACTGTGCTTGCACATATTAACATGGATAAATCTAATTTGGCCTCACCCTGCTATTTTGCACCCCTATAGGCCTATATACCCCTTGCATTACGTGTGTTACGACTTACAGCCTAATAGTTTGATTTACTGATAGATGGTGACACAAAAGTGTTTACTAGACTTTTCACTCTACAAATCAAAGATAATCATCGACACGGGAAATAAACATACATATGAGAGTTAATCGAAGAATCTTTCCACCAAAAAGTTAACTAGAGGTTTCAGGTTCAAGTCATAGTTACAAAGTACGAGTATTGTTAGAGCACATGAGAAAAGCTATCTGACATGAAATGTATACCGCACCGATGAATGATGCGAACCCAAAATAAAAAAAAAATATATATATTTAACCAAGAGAGTAATAGAGTTTGGAGACAAGATCTAGAAGAGACAAATTAAATAAAGCAAACTAATGCTAGGACAAAGACATACTACATAGTTTTCGAAAAGAAATTCAACTAGACTTCACAAACACACATACGAGTGATACTACTACGGAATTTATTTTCTTTATAAGGGAAAAAAGAACATGTAAAGAAGAAGGAAGAGGGTGAAAAAGACCTTGAAGTTGCCAAGAGCTTCCCATGGCCAGTGTGTAAGAAGACCAGGAGTTGACGCCATTTTTTCGTCCAAGTTATTTCTCAATTGCAGTACTACACTACTACGAGACTCCACTACTACTACCTTTCTTATATAAGCACATTTCATGATGCATGTAATCTAGCATTATCTTTCTCTACAAGATGTGGGCCTTTCTTTACATAGATCTTTTCTAAGAGTGGTAAATTTACCTCCAATAATTAACCTCACTAGCAAAAAGAATCCAAAAACAGAACTCTGCTTTTTGTGTTGAACTGTATATGACACAGAAGACATTTCTCAAGTTGCATCTTGCATGCATGCATGTTTGCGTCCATTATTATCGTGTCCGACACCGATATCGAGGACACTGTTGGTACACATTTTATAAATAGGCCACAGCCCCTAGGAAAGTGTTCCTTGGAAAAAGCCCATGTGATACTCTCAAGCCCCAAAGGGTACTAGCCATCAGATCTTGGTTGAATGAAGGGTCAGGCTTGATTAGGGGTACCTTGGTTATTACTTGGACTCCCTATAAATACCCCCTCATTTGCCATAATCAGGAGGGCTTTTGGACTTTTTACCCCCACAATACAGACTCTCTCTACTCTACATACTATATTTCTGTGACGACCTCATTCTGACTTGAGCGTCGGAGGGGCGTCGCCTGGCGAAAGCCGGGCGCCCCCCTTGACTGTTTGTTTGTGCGCGCAGGAAACCAAGGTTGATCCCGGTCTATCCTAAATCAAACTCACCCCAACATTTGGCGCCGTCTGTGGGAATAGACTACGAGGGTCGACTTAGTTGACCGCGGACTTTGGAGTGCGGACCTATCGTCACAAGTGGGTCATAATCTGACGCCTTAGAGAATTTGGGTGCGAGAGACCCAGGTGCGAGTGCGACGTGCGGGATACGAGGCATGTGGGTGCGGAGCACGAAGTTAGGACAGCCGCAGTGCGATGTGCGCAGAGCGGAATTCAACCTCATTCCAAACTAATCGCCCAATGTCAAGCTCGAGATATTCTGGGCTCGGATCAACCCCGCATTACAGGTGGTCAGATTGACCCGCACCCGAGGCAGGAGCTCGGACCCAGCACGCATTCGGGGCGGCAGCTCGAACTCGCACTCGAGGCGATCGTACGGACACACATTCGCGGCGGCAGTTCGGAACTGCGCTTGAGGCGGCAGCGCGGACCCGCGTGATTTCCGAAGTGGGGTTTTCGAAATGTGGTGCGCGAGATATGGTATGCGAACTGCGGAGTGCGAAGGGTGATGTGCGTGCCGATCCCAATCTCGTCGGAATATGCGCTTGGGCTCTACCCGAGTGCGCCCCAACTCAACCCGACCCGAGAGCGAGGAAGCCGGACCCGATTCAACCCGAGCGCAAGGAGGTCGGCTTCGACCTCGCTTAAAGCGGCCTCTCGGACGTGTGTTGGAGGCGGCAGCTTTGACCCCGTTCGTCGCGGCGGCACGAACCCGGGCTCGACGATTGAAAGCGAGCCATCGGCGTCGGAATGGGGACCGGTGGCTTGAGATGCGATATGCGGAGGCCAAACCCGTCGGCCCTGTTCCCGTACAAGGGGGTGCTCGACGTCGACCACTACCTTCCGACGCGGCGGACTTGACTTTGACCCAGTTCGCGTGCGAGCTATGCGGTCGCTGGCTCACCTTGAACCGACCTCGGTTTGGCCGTCCGGAGGTGACGCCGGCTCGAGCGCGACCCGCGTCGGATTGGGCTGCTTGGATCTAGCTCGTACTGTTTGACCAACGGTTGGAGCGGCGACTCAGATCTCAGATTACATATTGAAATATTATTGGTTGCTGTTTATAAAAGAAGGCCATTGTTAGCTCTTTATTTGAGCAACAACCTCCTTTATTCACCAGATAAGTACCTGCTTTATGGTCAATTTTGTCGAAATGTTGTAAAAAGCATGTTCAATTATTCCTAAAAAAAAAAAATGATATTATATCCCGCTAAGTGGCAATTCCCATGTAAATGTGTGGTATGTCGGTTACTTGTGTCGTTTATATGAAATCAACGTTAGACATTCTACTGGTCATGTACATACAACATACTCCATGACCCATGTGCTAATTATACGTGGTGTAAGTCATAATGATGATTGTTGACTGACTTTTTCCTTTAGTCACGTATGATAATTTCATGCTAATTTACTTTATACAATTCACATATTATTTAAATTAAGTAGGCTCATGTAGCCATGTTTTGATAAAACACGATCAAAAAGCTACTTTGTGATGATATCACATGAAATTCCTATGCTATGTTGGTAAAATTTCCGAAATTGCATCAATTTACACACTAAAACATATTACATGGTTATCCAAAATTATATAAACGTTCCCAACACATATTACTCCGTATATGTTTATGCTTAAATCGTGATCAATGATCATATATATTATGATTGATAATGTGAGAAAAATATTTCTCAAAGTATTTATGCGTCCGCGTAAGGACTTGATTTGTATTACTCTCAATCCGAACCCCGATAAACTTAAAGCTTAATTTATGGGCTAACTAGCAAGCATGTTAATTCTTCGCATGACAAGATTATTTTTGGCATGTCTTAATCAAGTTGTTAGCCGAGAGGCTTATTGAATGCAAAACATGAAATATGTGTATGTCAATTATTGAATTTTGTGAAATTGCATGCGTTCGTACTCTCGAGCTCGGTTGATTTACTCCAACTCAAACTCGAGAGTGGCGGCAAGGTGGTGTAATGCATGATTGATTAATGCCACGAAATTTTATATTATTTGCCAAAATTGTCATGGGCAAAACTCGTATCAGCAGCGATATAACGTCATTTGTGGATGTTTGGAAAGACAAACATGCACGCTCCTCTCCTCTTTATTTGAGCAAGCTAGCAACTCAATTTCTTTATTACGGGAAGGGACTTGTTTATTTTACAAGGCGGCGAATGATTATTTCTTACCAAATCACCAGCTCTTTATTTGAGCCAATATTATTATTATTATCATTCTACTCAACAAAAGGTATAACCAAAGTTATATCTCCGGGTCTTGAAGAGTGACCAACAAAAGTTGGTCGAATCGGCAAGCTTCACTATATATATGTGCATGTGTTATTACACCTATTCCCCTTTATTTGGGCAACGGTCGTCGGCTCAGCAAATTCCTTATTGCCGAAGACAATCAAAAAGTTGTGAGATTATATCATCCTCGACTCGAAAAGGGTTTCTTGACCTCGCCTCCGAATATCAATCCCTTGGCCTCCGAGCTAAGGAATTCGGTTATCATCCTCGCCTAGGAGCATAGCTCGGCTTGAGGATGAGCTTCAGATTATTATATCAGCCTCGATGCGGTGGAAGTACTCGACCTCGGTCTTGAGAACTTCACCATCGGCCTGGATGCGGAGGAGGTCCTCAACCTTGGTTGCGAGGACCTCACTCTCTACCTCGCCTGGAGCATAGCTCGGCTCGAGGAGAAGCTCATCAT
Organism: Spergularia marina; assembly: GCA_963680865.1. Taxonomy (NCBI): domain Eukaryota; kingdom Viridiplantae; phylum Streptophyta; class Magnoliopsida; order Caryophyllales; family Caryophyllaceae; genus Spergularia; species Spergularia marina. The sequence continues at coordinate 21,626,430 of OY804551.1, read as the reverse complement.
CGACCTCGCCTCGGAGCATAGCTCGGCTTGAGGATGAGCTTCAGATTATTATAACGGCCTCGATGCAGTGGAAGTACTCGACCTCGGTCTTGAGAACTTCACCATCGGCCTTGATGCGGATGAGGTCCTCAACCTCGGTTGCGAGGACCTCACCACCTACCTCGCCTGGGAGCAGAGCTCGGCTCGAGGAGTAGCTCATCATCGACCTCGCCTCGGAGCATAGCTCGGCTTGAGGATGAGCTTCAGATTATTAGATCGACCTCGATGCGATGGAAGTACTCGACCTCGGTCTTGAGAACTTCACCATCGGCCTTGATGCGGAGGAGGTCATCAACCTCGGTTGCGAGGACCTCACTACCTACCTCGCCTGGGAGCAGAGCTCGGCTCGAGAAGAAGCTCATCATCGACCTCGCCTCGGAGCATAGCTCGGCTTGAGGATGAGCTTTAGACTATTGCATCGGCCTCGATGCGGCGGAAGTACTCGACCTCGGTCTTGAGAACTTCACCATCGGCCTGGATGCGGAGGAGGTCCTCAACCTTGGTTGCGAGGACCTCACTCTCTACCTCGCCTGGAGCATAGCTCGGCTCGAGGAGAAGCTCATCATCGACCTCGCCTCGGAGCATAGCTCGGCTTGAGGATGAGCTTCAGATTATTATATCGGCCTCGATGCGGTGGAAGTACTCGACCTCGATCTTGAGAACTTCACCATCGGCCTGGATGCGGATGAGGTCCTCAACCTCGGTTGCGAGGACCTCACCACCTACCTTGCCTGGGAGCAGAGCTCGGCTCGAGGAGTAGCTCATCATCGACCTCGCCTCGGAACATAGCTCGGCTTGAGGATGAGCTTCAGATTATTAGATCGGCCTCGATGCGGTGGAAGTACTCGACCTCGGTCTTGAGAACTTCACCATCGGCCTTGATACGGAGGAGGTCCTCAACCTTGGTTGCGAGGACCTCACTATCTACCTCGCCTGGGAGCATAGCTCGGCTCGAGTAGAAGCTCATCACCACCCTCGCCTCGAAGCATAGCTCGGCTTGAGGATGAGCTTCAGATTATTAGATTGGCCTCGATGCGGTGGAAGTACTCGACCTCGGTCTTGAGAACTTCACCATCGGCCTTGATGCGGAGGAGGTCCTCAACCTCGGTTGCGAGGACCTTACTACCTACCTCGCCTGGGAGCAGAGCTCGGCTCGAGGAGAAGCTCATCATCGACCTCGCCTCGGAGCATAGCTCGGCTTGAGGATGAGCTTCAGATTATTATATCGGCCTCAATGCGGTGGAAGTACTCGACCTCGGTCTTGAGAACTTCACCATCGGCCTTGATACGGATGAGGTCCTCAACCTTGGTTGCGAGGACCTCACTATCTACCTCGCCTGGGAGCATAGCTCGGCTCGAGGAGAAGCTCATCACCACCCTCATCTCGAAGCATAGCTCGGCTTGAGGATGAGCTTCAGACTATTGTATCGGCCTCGATGCGGTGGAAGTACTCAACCTCGGTTTCGAGAACTTCATCATTGACCTTGACTTGGAAGGGTTTCTTAACCTCGATTTTGAAGACCCTTCCCTCGGTCTTCGCGCCCTGAAGTGCCTGATTATTGACCTCTCCTTGAGCATAGCTTGGCTTGAAATGCTTCACTCTTACATCGGCCTCGATTGGGAATAAGTACTCAACTTCGGTTTCGAATAAGTCATTATTCACCAGTATATTATTTATCTATCGAGCTCTCACCAGTACAGTATTTGGCATCCGTTAGGTCCATTTAAGAATTCGACTATGGAAGCTGAGTCGAGCCCGGAACTTCACCGGTCTCGATGAATTATTTTCGATATCCGTTCCAAGGGCGAATGAAGTTTGACCGCGCCGGCTGCGTCTTAACCAACCAAAGTTGGTCGAGTCGGCGTAATTCACTCTACATTCATGCAAACTTTATTGTGCCCTATACCCTTTATTTGGGGAAGGATTATTCAAATTCAGTGAAAGAAGCTAATTATTCAAATTCAGTGAAATAAGCTGAACCGAGCCCGGAACTTCACCGGTCTCGATGAATTATTTTCGATCAAGCCAGTGGCTAAAGCCAAGCCGAGTCGGTTGTGTCACCAGACTCGGACGGTGAATACCCACTGCGGGGTGGGATCTTACCACCTCGGATGACCAGCTGTGGATCACCAATAGTATCAATTGGCACCTGGGTATCACTAATACTCGGGCGCGGCTGGGAAGAAGTCCAATTCCAAAATATACCTGGTTCGGGTTAAGACATTATATTCATTCCCGATGATTCGGGTGGGTGTTGAATAGGGTTCCATGAGATCGCCCGGCCCGCAACCAGAGGCAGGGCCGAAGTAACGGCCCTCGGCGAACATGTTTCGCCTACGCTCTTGCACTCAGTAATCAGGGGACACCCTAGTTCAAGGGTGTCGAACTGCGATGCTGTGTTTAAGTGGGACGTAGACCCCCAGATCTCCGGGCCCGGACAGTCGAGCCAAATTTTCATTGGTTAAATTCGATGTCTCGGGCTCGACCCTCGTTGATATCCGAGTTCAATTCGAACGAAGGATGGGCTGTAATGACCCACAAAAAACGGGCTGAGCCATAATATTCCACCCTTGGGCTAATACCCTGAGGGCGCACCTAGATAACGAGTTAGTGTTTGTTATTGTTTTGCAGGTACAAGATATTATCATTATAAAGAAATCATTGCAAGATAAGCCAACGTGAAATTCGGCTGCTATCCGCACCCAATTTCAGGGGCGATGCTATTTTCGCCTCCATTTCAGGGGCGACGTTATTTGATCGAGTCGAAATCGCACCCGAGTTCAGGGGCGATGGTCGGCTGCGATTTTCGCCTCCATTTCAGGGGCGACATTATTTGATCGAGTCGAAATCGCACCCGAGTTCAGGGGCGATGGTCGGCTGCGATTTCCGCCTCCATTTCAGGGGCGAAGTTATTTGATAGAGTCGAAATCGCGCCCGATTCCAGGGGCGATGTTCAGCTGCGAGTTTCACCACCGTTCCAGGGGCTAATGTTTTTGACGAGTCGGAATCGCACCCAAGTTCAGGGGCGATGGTCGGCTGCGAGTTTCGCCACCGTTCCAGGGGCGAATGTTTTTGACGAGTCGGAATCGCACCCAAGTTCAGGGGCGATGGTCGGCTGCGAGTTTCGCCTCCGTTCCAGTGGCGAAGTTATTGGATCGAGTCGAAATCGCGCCCAAGTTTAGGGGCGATGGTCGGCTCGATTTTCGCCTCCATTTCAGGGGCGAAGTTATTTGATTGAGTCGAGATCGCACCCGATTCCAGGGGCGAAGTTTGGCTGCGACATTCGCCTCCTTTCAAGGGGCGAAGGTTTTTGTTCGACACGAAATCGCACCCAAGTATAGGGGCGAATTTTGGCTACGATTCCGTCTCCATTCAAGGGGCGAAGGTTTTTAGTCAGCACGGAATCACACCCAACTCCAGGGGTGAATTCCGATTGCGACTTCGGTATCCACTCCAGGGGCGAATTCCGATTGCGACTTCGGTATCCATTCCAGGGGCGGATATTTTGGTTGACTCGAAATCGCACCCGGCTCTAGGGGCGAATTTTGAGTGCGACTTCGGTATATGAAGAGAAAGAGAAATGAGAAAGGCGCACACGGCCATGAAGCTCGCAAGGGGCGAAGTTTCGATTAAAATCAAAACTACGAGCCCCACGGCCTACGAAGGTGAAGACGATGCGACACAGTTATTGAGCACCACATGGCTTTACCAAGGTCCACTATATGAACCATGGCAAAGGGCGGCCGGGGGATGCGCAGTCCGATCACCCTCTAGGAGCAGCGAGGTGCAGTGATTGACGAGTGCGATCCGACTCCGAGGGGCTCTGTTGGTACACATTTTATAAATGGGCCACAGCCCTTAGGAAAGTGTTCCTTGGAAAAGGCCCATGTGATACTCTCAAGCCCCAAAGGGTACTAGCCATCAGATCTTGGTTGAATGAAGGGTCAGGATTGATTAGGGGTACCTTGGTTATTACTTGGACTCCCTATAAATACCCCCTCATTTGCCATAATCAGGAGGGCTTTTGGACTTTTTACACCCACAATACAGACTCTCTCTACTCTACATACTATATTTCTGTGACAACCCCATTCTGACTTGAGCGTCGGAGGGGCGTCGCCTGGCGAAAGCCGGGCGCCCCCCTTGACCGTTTGTTTGTGCGCGCAGGAAACCAAGGTTGATCCCGGTCTATCCCAAATCGAACTCACCCCAACAGACACATTGTGAGGATATGTATAATTAGATGCGGAAGTTGTTGCCTTGTTGGGTCCAGAACAGCGGGCTCTTAGGAGTAGATTAGAAAGATAGGTAACAAGCCCATTAAGTTTCCATCCTAAAATCAATTGATGATAGGAGGAATAACCCACTAGGTTATAAATCAATCTACTCAATTTACTTTTAGCGAGGTTAGACAATACTTTTATGAACATATTTGGGAAACCCAACGATCTCTCATTTTCACATGTGGGTGGCTGCAACTCCCCCTTTGACTAGTGCCCCTCCACACCATGAATGACCGGGTACTACTCTGCACCGGTGCCCTTCTGCACCATGAATGGTCAGTTGAAGCTCTAGAGTACAATCATCACACTCCCCCTAAACTAGTGCTTTTATGCACCATGTGTGTGACGCTATGCAACTATGCACCAATGCTCCTCCGCACCATGATAGGTGTCAAGGCACCCCACATCGCATATGGGTTGCCCCAAGCCGAACCATCGGCTCTGATACCACTTGTCTGGTTCAGGGCAGCGGGTTTGTAGGAGTAGATTAGGAAGACATGCCACAAGCGCAGTCAGATTCCATCCTAAAACTAATTGGTGATAGGAGAAGTAACCTATTAGCTTATAAATCAATCTCCTCAACTTACTCTTATCAATATGGGACAATACTTTTATGAACACTCTTGAAAAATTCCAACAAAATATACCGTGTCGCTCACCTAATAATGATGTATTTGCATATTATTATAAGGCGCAATTTTGAGAATTTAATTACAAAACTAGTACTCCGTATACCTTAACATTAGTAGGTGGGGAGTTGTGAACTTGTGATTGACAAGTACCAAACCACCAGATCAAATCACAATATCACATATTCACATGGTTAATTAGTAATTTGGACTCGAATTGGAAGTGCAACGATGTTGGCTTTTGAACTAGCTAATTAGTTTCCTATAACTCGTTCGAATCCTCCATTAAATACCCTACTCTACCTAAGTACTACACTACAGCATCCACTTCAATTCGATCGGGTATAAATAAAATAGCTGAGCCTATGGCCTGGCTCGCCAACTCCTTAGATCCTAAGCGTAATAAAGCTCAGCTCGTATTCGGATCGACCAATTACAAAGCCTAAGCTCAAAATTGAACCTACCACGATTTGTGCCTAAAAATGAGCAGAGGACGAGCTTGACTTGTTGAGTTTGGAAGCTTGTGTTTACATTTTTGTGGCTTAGGATTTTTATTAGAAGCGGCCAAACACTATAAATTCAATTTAATTTATCTTTTTATTCTAAAAAAGCATGTTAGTGTATTTTCACTATTTCGTACTCGTCTCAATTGACTAATTGAGCCTGAGCTAAAACAAACCAAGCCCGAGCTCGCAGTTTATCGAGCTTGGGCTATATCCCTTTGCTGAAAACGGACCAAGCCAAACTCATTTCCAAAGAGTTCGGCTTGGTTTATTTGACTCGTTTACAAACTAAACAAACTCACATACACACAAGATAGATAAGAAGAAGTGAAGACTGAAGAGAAGAGTATAAAAACCACCTTGAAGTTGCCGAGAGCTTCCCATGGCCAGTGTGTAAGAACACCAGGAGTTGACGCCATTCTCTTTCAAGTGAACTCCCTACAACTTCTGTACCAAGTAATTAAATTAATCTACGTCGTTTTAAGATATAACATAAAGTAATAATATTTCGTTTAATATCAGAAGGTGGAAGAGTTGTGGTTCGCACGATCACACTATTACGTATCGGTCAGACCACATGCATTTGCGTTACAGGGGAAAGAGATAATGTACATATTGGTGAGCAATCTGGCATAAAATCTAGTCTTTACTTAAATACAGTGAATACAAAGAACTACGAGCAATATATTTATGTTTTTTTAATTTTTTGGATTTAGATGAGTAATATATTTCGACTCTTCTATTAAACTCGAAATATTACATCCTTCCTATGAAGAGTTCCTAGTAATGTAATTTGTCAACAAGGATAAACCGAAGATCGTGTTTTACTCTCGGTTTTCCTACTTGATGGTGTCGGGCTGTCGGTCATGTTAGTTAGACCATCAGTCAAGCTAGACGGCCGGCCGGTTTCAGCTAGAATCGTCAGTTGCACTAGTCAACATCTCGATTTCTCATGTTTAATGATTTATATGTAAGAGTACAGCTATAGAAATTATATAAATATTTGACATGTTTTTATAAAAGAGTCGAGTTTATATATTGTTATATTGCATGAGATGTCTCAATTTTTCTACTCTTAGTTGGCAGTAAATGTGATTATTTTGAACTTTAAGCTACATGATACAGAGTAGTATCAGAAGAGATCTGGTAGAGTAAATCTCATAAATCGAACAAGGCTGAAATCACATAGTTCATACATAATGATCTCTCATATATAGACCAATGATTAACTACGCCGACCATATATAAGCACAATATGGCACATATACTTGGCTACATTGTCTTAATGTTACATAAAACATGATATAAGTTCTCAAAGCACATTTATATAGTTCAGCGACATCAGAGTATTAAGCTGCAGGGGTGGACATCAGAGGGCGAAATCCATGTTGAAGGGAAGCTTCCCAGACCTTGTCGATGTCGAAAACCATATCGCCACATTCATTGACGTTCCACCCTTCTAAGGCGTGCACTATTCCGGCTATGCGCCACGCGCTCATCGCCCTTCTTGGCAGCCAGTTCTGCTCATAAATACACACCAGATGAAATGTTTTAGTAAAAATGAGGTCTTGAAATCGAAAAAGGGATGGCATAAATTCATAAAAACGCGCATTTTAGTAGACCAGAATACGGAATTTTTAGGCAATATTTACGTGTTTTTAGAAAAAGTCGAGTTTTAGGATGAGGAAAATGATTACAGACCTCACAGGCATGCAAATTGCCAAAAGACTTTGGAGCCATGAGTGCAGGAGTATTCAGATAAGTGCAGTCTTTCCTTGTTTTCTTAGGAGGGAACTGAGAGAAAGGAATGAATACAGTCCCTTTCGATGCCAGCTTCTGCTCGAGCTCAGTCAGATTCTCTCCAACTAACCATACCTGTCATCGGATCAAATTGTTACACCCTGTAACTCTGTAACATTATCAAAATCCCAAAGGCTAAGGTATAAAAACAAAATAAAATAAATAAACCTTGTGGCTGTAGCTTTTTGTTGACAGGATCAGATTCTTGCCTTCTTCTGAAGGAAGAGCCTTTTTCAGCCTGTCATATTCATCCTTTCTTATGGTTGCAACCTGAAACAAAATTGTGATTTGTGAGATATATAAGCTTACACATTTCGTATATAAACACGACTTATAAAGTTATAATATAGTGTGTCATTTCGACATCTAATGTATGTAAATATGTAATAGTGTGTATAAATTACGATCACACGTACCTTGATACCCTTGTGACAAAGGGCAGAGACGACTGAATAAGCAACCTTACAGAACCTGCCCCTGAATACAACTTGGGAAGTTCCTGCAGGAATGCTGTTAAGCACTACTGCAACAGCTAAGCTGCTACCGTCCACTACTTTGACTTTGAGCTGAGGGTGGTTGTCAAGGTAAATTTGACCATTTCTGTTGAAACGCTCCCCCTGAAGGAATACAGGTAATAAAAATGGAAGTTAGTCCTGTAATTGTTGCTGAAATAGTTACAGTTTTGCGGATAATAAGGTAAAAGAATCAGCTATGACTTGCCTGATTCAGAAGGCCTAGGCTGACCACTTTAATTCCGTTATGTTCTGCATCTAGGATTGCTTCTTCGATCAACTTGTTAATAGCCTCTCTTTGCCATTGTAAAAGATACTGTACTCCAAATTAACGCGAATTAAACAAGGTTCTATGGAGGTCCAAATAAGTGACTTTCGCGCTATGGTAATAAGGGATTTCTTGGAATCATATGAGCCTGCAGTAAAACAACTTACATGAATGCTGTAACGCGGTAAAGCCCATGACTGTGACTTGATCTTCTGGAAGGTGTTTCTTTCAAGAATGAAGGTTTGGCCATATATCCAGGTTGTGATCATGGACCACAATGTAACTGGCCACATGATCCACAGGTACCACTTGGCACTGAGTGGTTCTGATGCAAGGGACGCAAAACCGAGCCTTATGTGGTAGATAGACTGTGGTGTGGTCAGATGAGTCAGGTGAACAACATCAGGCACATCTTCTGGCTTTTTCAGAGAAGTTTCGTATAATGTATCAGTGGATTTGTCCATTGTTCCGTAGATGTAATCATAGAATGGCATGAAGAGTGCATAATTTGTTCGGAATTGGGTGTGATGCAGAGAGTGATAACTGTGACACAGGAAAATTAACACAATCATCATACTGAGTCACTGTTAGAAAAAAACATCTGATAAATGGTAGAGACTAGAGAGTTACAGTTATTACTTCCCCGGAAAATTAACTACTATCAGAGTATCAGTCTATAGTACAAGTAATGTCATTCCATGCCAGTACAAAATTAAGGAATTGGCTAAAACTGAGTGGAAATCCTTGATATATGAAATGTTCACTGTTGTGCGGAAGCAATTAAGACAATCGGTAAAACATATGATGAAGATAACACACAAGATTTACGAGGGACAGATTATTTCATATTTATGCAGGAGCAGAGAAATGACGAAATCTGAAACTAGAAACCCTATCGGTCACTGATGCAAAGGAAGCGCAGGAATACTTACGAGGGAGTGTACAGCATATACTTGAGAGGAGGAAATATGGTGAATGCCCACTTTGGTATGACCTCAAAGTTACAGTGTCCCATGTTGTTCATCAAGTCAATGTAAGTGACATACAATGTCACTGCAGAAACCGAGCTCATCCCACTGAGTTGAACTGTCAGCATTGGTATCGCAAACAAAGCAAAGTACGCTATGTGCTCAGCAAATGGATGAATAACCGCTGTCACATGATAAAAACACAGCATAAGTATAAGTTCTGTACCAAGATAAACAGGTAAGTACTACTTTCAAAAATCATATAATATTATTGTTACATTAGTAGAAAACCTAAACATAAACATCTCAAATTCTCAATGAAACAGTAGTGATTGACTTACAGGTGATAGGCTCGGTGACAATGGAAGAATGGTGGTGAGAGTGGTAGCGCGAGTAGAGGAAATGATGGTGCAGGGCTCGGTGTAACCAGTAGTAGAGGAACTCGACTGGACCAGTGTGCAATAAGAACATAAGGATCACACCATCAGTTCTCCACAAGGGCATATTTCTTGAGCATTCTAGTTTCCAAAATGCAATATAGAACAGTATCCAGTTGAACAGTATCTGATCATCCCTGTCCAACCATCAAAAACATGTCACAAACAGCAAGAAAATAATCTAGCAGACAACGATTGACAGGTTCTCTGATGTCGAAAACAATACACTCTGATTGTTGAAATTGTGACTAGAACGTCGCAATGATAGAATCTCGGGAATGTATTGATAGCATTTGGTGATGTATGTGGAGAAAACATAAGATGGAAGAAATGATTCCGTGTTATTCTTTACTTGATGTTTGTCTTATTTCCTAATTACTTTTAGAGTGTTTTGGGAGATTTACTTGCTACTACTTACCTAAATCGTTTTTTTGGTAAGGTGGTTAATATATAAAACCCACCACCTCTAGCCTAATTGAGCGGAAGGGAATTAGTGAGAGAGCCACACAAAGAGAGTTCTTAGACTAGCAGATCTATAGAACTGCTCAATTCATTTTGTATCTGTAATTCCCCACCATAGTGAAATGGATTCCTAGCCCCTGTGGACGTATCACGTTGATAGTGAACCACGTTAAATCTTTGTGAGATCTTTTTTATTGTTGTTTGTTATCGTTCTTACACGTTTTCGAATTTCGCGCCCAATTACACAACACTGATAATGAAACAGAGCTAATTATACTAAAAGGTCAATAAAAATTTTTTTTTCTATGGACCGATCAATTTTGAACTTAAGAATGTCATACGTGATACTTCACACTTCTAAGCATTATGCACGTAAAATTGTCTAATATCGCGACTTATAGTAGCAATGACGACCAATGGCTTAGACTAAAATCACTAAATCAGAGATTATAGTCGAAACATAGGAATTAAATGTACGAGAGAAATTAAATGTGTACCAGTTTCTCTCCCTGTCTACTTGCTCAAACTCGAGACTCCGATCAACAATCAAGTTGTTTCCTTTGGCAGTTCGATATCGAGACAGACTGATCCAGAACTGGTTGTTTAGCATCCTTGATATCATGAGTAAGGTTATGAGAGGGTATGATATGTCCGTCTCCCAAGGCTTTGTTATGAGTGAGTAAAAGCTATGAACCACCATTGGTGCCACAATCACATACTTGAGTCATATACAAAAAAAAATTACCATGTCAGTCTCTAGGTATAAGTAAATGCTAATCACAAATACATATTTGGTCAGTACATTGTTACATACATAGGAGTTAGGACAATGAAATTGCACAATAAATTCTTTGGGACCACTTTAGTCCAGTGCGGATCATCTGTCCCATTTTCCTATCCCACTCCGTGTACCCCTCCAATCAAGTGTTAACATTTCATTATTTTATCTTTAAAATATTACATTTTCTAAAAAAAAATTATGAAATGTTAGCACGTGATTGGAGGGGCACACGGAGTGGGATAGGAAAGTAGGACGGGTGATCCACACTGTGTTCCAGGGTGAGAACCTAACGGTTGGCCAGCTCTAATTGAATTGACTAATATGACGGTTATGCCAAGATTTCTAACGCATCTAGAATTTCCATGCACGATTTTCTTATCTAAGTAATCAATTCATCATTGACGTTAAAATCGTACTTTTACATCTCAAATCACTATCACAAAATTTTCTTTATCACCATTATTTCATATAATTAACTTTTTTTTTTTTAATCTACGAATGACATAACTATTGTTACATTTTATGGTTACACGTCCAAATCATGTCAAATTGCCGTAGACCTAAGAAATCAATAATTTAAAGCACCACCAGATTCAGTTACTCCGACTTAAATGATCAAAATGTGGACAGATACTATATTAAATTAATATATGTGCATGCCTTCTATTTCTACCTGTTATGTTCGGCTCTCACACACATACATACATCGTTGTCTTGAAAACTAACCATACTCCAAAGTCCCAACTTTACGCTATCAAAGTACGCTCACGTGAATTTGGTCTTACCAAAATAGAACGTCTTTCATATTATCAGATCAATCAATAATGGAGATCGGAGTTATTATCAAATGTACACATCCGTTCTCCTTGAGTCCTTGATATGCATTTTTACTCATGTCCTTATTATCGTGCATCGAGAAATTCCCCAACGAATTAACCAATAAGTTTTAATATGTACAAGTTTTTTTTTCTTTCTTTTAGAGACGATCGGCTTATGTTGATCTTCAAACGTAGGTTAATTAATAACCCCTAAACGATTCTTCACAATATATAAGGTTTAATAATTTAAATAAAGTACGTAATTACATAGATATTGCTCCATGTTAGACTTTCACATAAGCCTTAATTTTCTACATGGTATAAAAAGATGAAGATAAAAATAAACGTGATAAAATATAGAGGAGAATAAAATATTGGATGATATTCGATATATTGATGATTGAATGACTTGGGGGTGAATCCCCTGTTTATACAAATAGATGACTTAGACGTTAAGACGTCACACTAACCTTATATCTATAACACGATTATACTCTTACCATAACTAACATATTCCAAACACTGACATTTCTAATACAAAATATTTTCCTAATCTTTGATATATTCCAACAAAACGGTTTCTTTCATATGATGGGTAATACTTACACGAACATACACACAGAGCTTAATTGAACAGGTAAAACAAGTAGATAATAGTATAGAAAAGGTCAGGAACAAGCGTACGTAAAATAAAAGGATCATTCAAATTATGACTTGTCCGAAGTGTACTTTGACCGATCAACACCATCAATCTAAAGTGTATTACGTACGAACAAAACACCTAAGAACTTTATTGACAATAATGTGCTTGAAAACGGAAGTATGTACAACTTCATGTTGAAGTTTGTCATGACCCCATTAATTAAGCGCCATACGTCCACCTAAGAAGGCAAGAACCATAGTAATGAAAGGAACAGTTTTAAATATGACGCTACAACAAAATGTTTTGTATTTACATATAAACCTACAACAAAATGATTCTATGGTTTTAATAAACGGTAGTAAATTTGACGCTATATAGCCTAATCGAATCAAAGAAGTCACGGCTCACGAGTAGTAGATTCATTTTGTTTGTAATATTCAATCGTCTCTCTTTCCTCTTATGAGAGGACCGCCTTTTTAGTTTTTTTTTTTTTTCCCTACAAGGTAAGAACAAGAACGATATGCGTACAAAAGTTAAGTAATCCTTCTAGGCAGGGTAGACCGTCTTTATAATTATTTTTACTACTAAATTAGACAATTAGTATATAGTTGGTTCTCCCGTTTAGAGAACCACATACATGATCTATACATAGTTAGCGACACTTAATTATAAAAATGATCGGTTAATTTGTAAAACAAGAGTCATATACACTAATACGGAGTATATGATATATACAATGAACTATACATAAAAAGTTAACAGAAAACGAGATAGCGTAGATATACAGAACTAGTTAAACATACAAATGCTTATACATTACGCTCCATAGTTTAAGAAACAAGAAAGGAGATCAGAATTATAACCTTGAAGTTGCCAAGAGCTTCCCATGGCCAGTGTGTAAGAATACCGGGAGTTGACGCCATTTTTTATCGTTTCCTTCGACCAAAGTTTTTTATTTATATATACTTCTAATATTGCGACTATATAAATTATATGAACAGAAAGTATATGTGAAGTGAGGCAGTCCAAAACCCTTACACAAAGCTTACACAAAGAGTGCACTATATATAAGCCAACCTACCTAACTTTAATTATTTTCATATTTCCTGATATTGGATATCGTATAATGCAACAATATCTCTTTCTCAAGAGCCAACGTGTCGTGTTATTAGTGGCGGAAATGGCACATGCATGCACATCATCACCCTCGGCAAAATTCAATGAGCAACACTCGAAATGTGTTTTGAAGTGACGGCTTGCAGGGGCAACGAGCTGGTCGATTATTTCTAAATTTGTATAACTTGTTCATTTCTTTCCATTAATTCTTTCAACAACCAACTTTTTATAGTTGTATAGTTGTATATATGTATTTTTGTTTTTATTTCTAAACTAGTACGTATTCGCATATATATATATATACTCCACAAAATTATCAAAGGGTCACAAAGAACATTAATTCATTTCGAAGCTGATTAATTAATTTGTGTTGGAATTTATAATACAACTACATTTCGGCAAAAAAAACGATGTTACATATATACTAATTAAATAGCCTGTCACAACTCTTCGCTTATTAGTTTGTCGATCAGCATCGATGTATGCCTTGAAGACATATTAATCTTGAGCAGCAAAAGTTAACTTCAAGGTACACCTTGCCTGGTATGTAATCATTCGAATTCAAACTCTCGCTCACATAACTTAACCTGTCTAACAACATTTAACTGTTAACTACTCAAATTTTAGTTACACACCCCCCATAAGTCCATAACAAAATTACAGGTCGTTTAATTGTTACATACCGGCCATTACCATCAGTTTTGCGTGTTGGCAAAATGTAGCAGCAAAATCGGTGTGGTACTACGAATACTTAAATGGGTCATGCGACCCATGCTAGACTTATTATAGGGCTTTTACGTACGTGGACGAAGATGAATCGAAAAACACAACGTATGTACAGTACCAAACATTTATCTTGTTCTCTCACTTTCATGGTACGTAAATTTCATATATAGGATCGGAATAATTAATAATTTGGGGGTAAATTTCCTGGCCAAGTTATTTTGTTTCCACTTTCCACGACCTACGCTTAAATGCTTGATCGATTAATTAATTTACTCGATCGTATTATAAGGCAAATGTAATGTACCATCCGATTTGTGTGTTATCATATGTATGTGATGGTATCAGATTGATGTCCACATGTTATGTATATACGAACGTACATGGCCGTCGCGTTCATTTGAGGGGACCAGGGTTAAGGCCCTTTTTGATAGGATTTAATAAAAGTAATATTCAGATCAGTTCAGTATCATTCAAATCAGATCAAAGTCGATCAGATCAGATCAGAAATGTTCAAATAACTATCAATGTATTTGGTTCATAATTGATACTAATTCGATAAAATTCAATCAAATTTTCAACAAATTCAGATCAGATTAGATAAGTTCAGAAAGATGCAGTTCTATCAAACGGGGCCTAAATATATTAAAACGCAAATTTTGGGGCCTAATATATTAACAACACCGTTTGTATTTGAGGGTCATTTAAAAAAAAAATTCGAGCCCCTTAAAATGATTTGAAAGCAAAAACTAAACACAACTTTTAAGTATTTACGAGTTATTTGGGAAAAAAAAAACAATTACGGAGTATAATCTAGGTAAGGACAAGAAAAGAAAAAAATAAAACAAAAGAAAAGAAAATAAGTATGGAGTATAAGCTGGGTAAGGAAGTGAACCACCCTCTAATTCAGGGGATACCAAAAAGGACGACTCGGAAAATTCAGGTCTTTTTCGGCCAATGAGTCTATGCACTACTCTATACAAAGCCATTGCCAAAATAATGGTTAATCGTTTACAACCAATTTTAAATAAACTCCTCAGTCCACTACAAGGAGCGTTCTTATCTGAGCGAGCCATTCAAGATAACATGCTCTTGGTCCAAGAGGTTTTACATAAGTTTCAGCAATCTAATAACAAAATAGGATGGTTCACAATGAAATTAGACATGGAAAAGGCACGACGACAAGATCGAGTGGGATTTTTTGTCGAAATGTGGAATTAGGTTTCTAATGACACGTGGATCTAACGGGTGTGTTACTGCCGTCTCCTACTCGCTTATTAAGAATTAAAATATAGCGAGATTTTTACACCCTCTAGAGGAATTCCGCAAGGAGACCCTGTGTCTCCTAACTTGTTCATTATTTGTATGGAAGTATTTTGTCGTCTGATATCTATCCAAGCATAACAACGTAACTCGGGCATTGGGGTTAAAATCACAAGAGGGTTACCTAAAAACCATGTCTTCTCTTTGCGGACGACAGTCTTGTTTTTTTTGTAAAGCTACCCCTACTGCGTGTAAGAATTTAAAAGACATGTTAGATCATTTTACCAAAGCGTCGGTTCAATTGATAAATTTTCATAAGTAATCCATTCTTTTCTCCAAACATGCACGTACCCAGCTCACGAATAATGTCCTTAGCGTCATATTTTTCAATGACCTCTAAAAACGTCTTGAGGCGTTACTTAGGTGTCTATTTCAATGGGCCCTGCCCAACGAAGGAGGATTTCAACCATATTGTGGCATCGACTTCCTCTTTCTTGTCAGGTTGGCAGATGTGTCTTCATCCAGAGCAATCTAGAAGCCATGCTCACCTATGCAATGTCTACCATTGCTCTACCTTCAAAAGTCCTTAGTAAAATGGACACACTCAACAGGAGCTTCTTCTGGAAAACGGATCACTCACGTAAAGGTCTTCTAATGATTGCATGGAATGCCATCTGCAAGCCAAAACAATTCGGGGGGTTAGGACTTCGAAAAATAAAACCAGTAAATGACGTTTTTCTCGGAAACTAGCATGGAAACTTCTTACAGACCCAAATAAATTGTGGTGTGCGACAATAAAGCAAAAATATTTGAGGAATACTAGTCTATTCGGCTACAAAGCTAAGGCTACGGATCCGGATTAATGGATCTTGCGTCAAATTCTAAAACAGCGTGACATGCTTCGAGGTATGCTAGATGATGGATTATTTAATTGCTAAATGTAGGTTATAACGTCATAATTTGACATTCATTTGGACTGGTTATTTCCTTTTTATAGTATGCGTTGTAAAAATATGTATGAAATAATGGTTAGCACACTGGTAATGTGATAACTAGGTAATTGAAATGTCAATGGTTCAAATCCTAATAAACCACATTTTTGGTCTATAGATAGATAGATAATTAAACTAAGAAAAAAATAAAATAAATTAGCATATTAATCCGATAAAAAAACTGAAGCAATCAATACATATTTTCATGCCTAAACTAATTTAATAATATTTTTGCCTAAAATAATTAATCACATCTTCTCATATTAAAATGTTACAAATATATGGGGATTTTTATTTTTATTTTTATTTTATTTTTTATCTTATCTAACAAATCCCATCTTGAGATAAAAGCTAGGGACTAATAAACTAAACAGGATTTGGTCCTCATGGTCATATATAGCAACCAACGGGCTTCGGTCTAATAAGTAACAATCACAACCTACTTAAACTTAGCAAAGATAATAAAATGGATTTGCATTTACAGTGGAGTATGAATCGACAAGCTGGGTCAATGGCTTAGTCGAGATTGACGTAAAAACGGGCTCAAGAAAATATTGGCCACGGGTCAGAAAAAAATGTTTATGGCCCAAAAACGGGTAATTAAGACGAGTTAACATGTTATCAAGACGGGTCAAATAAACAAAGATAACTTAGCAAATATAGTAAAAGGGTATAAATAAATAAACAATTGCACCTCCTTACACCGAAATCATTCTTCATTCGAAAGAATCGAAACGAATCTCGATCGAAATCAACTTTTGATTATCACTCGTTCACCGTACTCGATTGAGCTCATTCCTAGCTTGCTGTTCACTGATCATTATTTTCAAACGGAGCTGGAACTATAACCTCGTACTTATTTGGATAGTGTCATACTGTCATGTGTGACTTAGTACTACAAAGTGGGGACAACAAAATTTATTTGGTGTACAACAAAATTCACTTGGTCTAATCAACCAAGAAAATATTTTAGTCCCCATTCGCTAGCCTAGCCCTAAACATCAATTACTACATCCATGCCCCTACTTGGGCCTATCACATGGCTAAGAAGACGTATAACAACTATATCAACGAGAATTAATAATCACATAAAATTAAGATGACCACCTCGATCTAATTTTCTAAATCTATTTAACTCGATCTAATAATAGCTCGTACTAATTTTAGCTAAGTGTGAAAATCACATCAGTTTAAATCATCGATATCGATCCGTTCAAACCGAACCAGATAAAAAGGTAGCAGACCAATCATACAAATAAAACCTTAATTAATTCAACGCCTCTCCCGCCAAAATTTGAACTTTCCGCCAATTTCCAGTTTAAACCCACAGGCCTTTAGTAGTCCCGCCAAAAGTTATAACAGAAGTTGCCGCCAAACCGTAACCCCCATTTATTCCGGCGACGAGGTAACTTATTTTTTACTCTAACTAATTCATAGCTCACACTTCATTACTGGGTAATTTCTTTTTAATTTTGTTGTGCTTTTGGTTCTCTTCGCTTGATTGATACTTATGGAATTATTCCAATCCTAGATGCGTGTTGCCGAAGATTGTTCTGTGTTTTGTGTAAATGCATAGTTTTGTTTTCAGTAATTATCTATATTTTGTCTGTTTTGTGATTGATTTTCTCTTGGTTTAGAGAGGGCTTTTGTGAATTTTCGTCGAAACGATGTGCACACCACCTGTTCGATGAAATGCCTGAGTGAATCCTAAATATTTTCTTTTGATTGTGTGATTAGTTTCTGAAATTTGATGAATTATTACATACTGTAATCGTCGCATTCTTGTTGTCGATAAGTTGATCACTTGCGTCTGAGGAGCTATTTAATGGGCTTACGGATGATTAACCCAGTAGTTAGAAACAAATGTGAAGCTGTCTTATATGTTTAATGTTTGTTGATTGCAATTAGAACTGCTTTGTTTATAGATTGTGCCGTTGTAGTTACAGTTCTATGATAAATAACATTAGCAAATGCAGCGTTGATGTGTAGCAGTGAATTGATCAATTCGATATATTTTGATTCTGGCTAAACAGTATTCAGGAATCAGGTGAAGAAGTTTCATATTCGCCTGAAATTGTCCAATTTAAAGTATAGTTGTCTCGTAAAACGGGGTTTGATTTTGAGAGGGTTGAGAAGAAATGGATGGAGGCCTCACCGCATTTGGTGGTGCAGAAGCAGTTTTAGGTTTCCAACCCAATTCAACTTTGTCCGTAGCCTATCATCGTGATTTTGGACCTCATGATGAGCTCCTGCTTCTCGAGCTTGACGAAAAGCTTCTTCCTGATGTACTCTGTGAAAGGTGAGCAACTGAGCATCATCTTATATTCTAAAAGCCAAAATAGTTACATCTTAAGTGGTAATTTTTGTAGTAACTTCAGTATGATAACTATGCTGCTCTATATATAGAGTTTCTCTGAGGGGAGAGCCAGATGAAGAGGCAGTATTTTGTACTCGATCACAGACCTACGCCATGAAATTTGTGGGTACGTCCAACTCCGTATTTCTTGTTCCTCCTTCAGCATCTTCACCAACAGGGGAAATTTTTATGGATTGTGAGGACAAGTCCACGGACCAGCCTACTTCGGCTTCTGTTTTGAAAGTGGCTTCTGGTAACTTGGAGCTTATTGAAGTTGCCCCGAGACTGGACAAACTGAAAGCGCTTCTCTCACAAAATCCTCTCAGCTTTGAGCAAGCGTCAGAAATGGATAAATTTCCGCACAGTGATGTAGGGAATTTTGGATTATATAGATGGGACGATCTTATTGGACGGATTCAAGCCAGTGACATGGAACTCCAATTGGCCTTAGAAGCTCTTGATGCTGTAGAAATTAACGGGTATTGGCGGATTGTTGATGAGAATTACATGGATTCAATCTTGAGCACACTTCTTAACAATGCTGTCTTGAATGATTGGTCTTACAAGGCACTACCAGAATATGATGTGGTTAGCATGCTTGAAAGAGATGGCTTTCCAACTAAGCTTGCCAGTCATTGTTTGAGGGTTTATGGAAATAAATTGGATGATGGTAATGGGATGTGGAGTTTGGACGAAAAGCGTGTTTGTGTGCATATTGCCAGAAGAATCCTAAAGGACGGGAAGATGAAGATGGACAAGTTTATGGATAAATGGAGGTTTAAGGTTCCTGATGGAATGGTAGCTAGCTTTGACATGCTGGAAAGCGAAGTATTAACAGAAAGGATCGGAGTTGAAGTCTGGGTTCGTGCTTTCAGCATTTCTTCTCTGCCCTCAACACCTGCAGAGCGCTTTTCCATTCTTTTCAAAGAAAGACCTAAGTGGGAGTGGAAGGATCTCGCGCCTTACATCAGGTCAGTCTCTAAGTTACAGTTATTTACCTCAGTTTTTTCCTCTAATCTTGTCAATTGTAATACTGTTCTGTTCTTCCCCAGTTTTATAAAGTTCTGTTGTGTAATTTTGTAGGGATCTGAAAGTACCGGGTCTTTCTTCGGATGGCTTGCTTCTGAAGTACACAAGAAGATCACAACCAACACCAGATGTTGAACCCATTTTTAGCGCAAGATAATTGCAAGACTTGTGGCAAACGTGTACGCATAACTATGCTATATACACACCGTAATGTAGCTAAATAACATTATTCGTTACAGTTACTCCTTACTAGAGTAGATAATGTCTTGTTTTCGACATCGTCTTTGTAAAGATATTGTGGTTGAACTTTATTGCTTACTAGAAACGTTTCTAATTGATCTCATGTAAATTGTGGAAATGGGAGTGTACGGTGTTTATAAACAAATTATAGTCTACGATAGGGAATAATAATGACAAATACTAACAAGGAACAAGTCGCAAACCACATAAAAGACCAATCAAAAGTAAATGGAGAATAACAAAAAAAAAAAAAAAAAAAAAAGAACATGATAAAGTTTTAGGTGCAATCGTTGCACACAACTTTCAGCAACAATCACCAATCAAAACTCGTTACTAATTACATACTCATAAACTTGACATTGGATATCAGTCTAGTGTTGACATAACTTGTCCTCTTTTTCTCCCCCTGACCTTTACACGACAAAATAATATGCAACGGTTGTATACAAAAGTCGATATATCGAGCCATCGACGTATTAAGAAGTTCAACAGTTGGGCGGGAAGGAGAAATAAACTCAAAAAACTTCCCGCGCTCTAATTTCTTCACCTATTTCCCCCAAAAATCAACACTTTCTCTCTCCTCCACTCTCTGCAAAAGAAGAAAACCCAGAAAAATGGCACCAAGAAAGAAACCAAATTCATCATCAACAGCTAAAAAACCCACTCAAAAAACTCCTTCTCAAAAACCCACAAAATATGGCATCCAACATTTCTTCGACCGCCTCTCACAAAACCCTAAACCCTCCTTAAAACCCGGACCGGACCCGAAAAAGCCGAAAGAATTGGTTGGAGGGTGTAGTACTAGTAGTATTAGTAGTAATGGAGCTCCGGAAGAAAAACCCGTTGTTGAAATGGGTTTTACTGGAAACCCTAGAAATGGGTTTAATTCGGAACAAATTAGGGTTTGTAAAAATGGGTCAAATTCCGGGTCGGATCATGTGTTGGTGGATCTTAGTGATAGTGATGAAGTTGAGGAGGTTTCGCCTGATGTTTCGCAAGGCAAGGCTCGGAAGAGGTTCAAATTCTCACCTGGCATGGTATATTTTTGGGTTATACTTTGTTAATTATGATGTGGGATGATTATATGATTGAAATTTTTGCTGATTGATGTGTATTTTTTGATTGATTTGATTGGAATTTATGATGGTTTTACCAAATGATGAATTGGGTTCTTCTTCTTTTTCAGTAAAATTATGAAAAGGTATGATTTTGTAACCAAGAGACCAATTTGGGATAATTATATGATTGAAATGTTGTAGTTTGATGTGTCTTTTTGATAAATTTGATTGGAACTTATGATGTTGTACCAAATGATGATAAATTGGGTTCTTTTGTTGGGAGTGGGGTGATAAAGTGATGTTCTAAATTGGATCGTAGTATCGATAAGATCGTTTTTTTGGGGTGGGGGGGGGGGGGGTGGAGGGTGGAGGGGCTCTTTTTATGTTCTAAATTGGTGCTTTTTTAGTAAATTCATCGAAATCTATGATTTTATAACCAAAAGAAGAATTGGGTTGTTTTGTTGAGAGTATTGGGATGGTAGAGTTGTGATAATGTTTTTGGTTTTTTGGTGGTGCGGTAAAGGTGTGTTCTTTTGTTGTTTGATTTTGGCATACATGGAAGCTGATGATGTTCAGAAGTTAGTTCATGAAAGTTGCGACCTTTTACTAAATGCTGAATTAATTGGCTTTGTTGGAGCTAGATGATATGATGGAGTTGTAGATGTTCTAAATTCAATTGCAGTGGTGCCGATAGAGTTTTGTTCTGTCTTTGTTCGTTCCATTTTACGTTGCAGTGAGATGATTTAAATGATAGACTGTGATGGTTTTGATAGGTTAGGAACTCTATTGATTGTCGATTGTGTTATTTTAATTGCGGTGGTGATGTGGTTTGTGTTTATAGATTATAAAGCTAAGTCAGGATGATGGAGGGGAAGAAGTTACATGGAAGGTTTCACCTGTCAACAAGCGCTTTCAATCCATTTCCAAGCTTGCGCCCAATCTGGTGAAGTCTTTGGCTGATGCTTCACGGCTCAACTCCTGCAGTTTTCAGGAAGTGGCAGATGATAAAGTAAGAATTTTGTATTGCATTTGATAAACACATCAATGTGAATTTGTTCAATTTCACTCAATGTGCTAAAAGCCTAAAACCACTGCTTTTAGGGGAAGGTTGACGATGCCTGTTCCGTGCCTCCACTGGAAGCTCATGAAAAGTCCCCATTGTTACCCAATGGAACTTCATTGAAGCAAATGAGTTTAATGCAGGATATCGATGCTAATGGCAGTGTTGATAATGCCTCTGAATCTAATAATTCTCTTGCTACAAGTACTCAGAATCCTTTCAGAACTCCTCCTTCACTGCAGTATCACCATGATAAGGTAATGAACATGAAGATTAAATTTATTCTGGATGCTAATACTTTTGTGAATAATCATCGTGATTTTAATATTTCTAGTGCAGCCTACTGAGAATTCTATGCATAAAAATGGCCTACGGGAATGTGTGGGTTTAAAACATCAGAAAAAAGTGAGTGGGATTTCACTTTCTTTTAATTGGATACTTTTGTTCTCTGAATGTCTGGTATTCAGGCTTCTGTATTCACTATTGTGATTTAATTGGCCTTTTGAATTTTAATACCACCTACTACATTTGTTGCTATATACAATTTCAGTTGTTCATGGCTATCTACTAATGGAAAATTTTCAGGCCTTGCTCGAACTTCTAGATCAAGTAGAGAATGCAATATCCGTAAAAGGCTCACCATCAGTTGGACCCCAGATGCAAACGTCTAGAGTTTGCAATGGAACCATAGATGAAAATCCCGCTAATGGTACTGGTGCTATAAATGGAACAGCAATCAAGGGACAAAAGGAGGTGGAAGTTGGGTTGTCAGATCCCTGTTTTCTTGTATTAGAGGTATATATGTTTTCCTTTGTCCTCCTCCTACTCAACCCTCCCTCTTTTGTTTCTTTTTCCCTTTTCATTAGCATTTGCAGCTCTAAAAAGTCACTGGTACTGAATGTTTATTTATGTTAGGTCACAGAGAAGCGCGCAACACCTTCTTCAGCAGGAGCACAGTGCTCAGTGAAGGTTATTTTTGTGGTTTGATATTAGTTGTTTCCTGTTAAAGTCTGCCTATAATGCAGCCTGATTAATTTTTGATCTTTTAGGTTCTCCGCATTTTGAATGAGCGAAGTGGTGAGGAACAATGTGTGCATCTTTGGGATGACTGGTCAGAAAATAGTTGTTAATCTATGTTTCTTCCTTTTCCAACCATTTAAGTATTTTGTGACTGTCATTTACAATTGCATATCAAAGAAGTAAACAAAACATAGTGCAATTTCTTCGTCCGAGGATAGTAACTAATGTTGGAATGAATATTCCAAAGACACTCTGGCAGTATCATATCCAAGGTTTGCTTGATTTTCATTTTAAGTTTTTCCTAATGCAGGTTCTATAGTGTAATCGAGCCTGGAGACACCATAAGAGTTATCGGAGAGTTTGACATCCAAGGAAACTGTGATGTGAATCATGAGAAAAACCTTCTGATTATACATCCAAACTTGCTACTTTCAGGCACTCGGGTAATTTCCTTTCTTTCTACGGTTTATGCATATATTTTGTGCTGAGCCACTTGGGTGTGCCAATCTTATATTTCTTCACTTCTATACTCATGCTTAACCAGCTCGATCTTTGTTGATTTTGAAATCTCTACCAATAATAAATGGATGTCCCTCTAGGTTTCTGGTAGCTTCAGTTGTCCGAGACGAGCTGTTTTAGACGAAAGACTGAAATGCAGCGAACATTCAACTGCAGCATTGATTGGCACCTTACTGCACCAAATTTTTCAGGTCTTGTTGTCGGCATAATAACTATCCCGCTCCCTTTTTTTTTTCCTTGAAGAGAAAGTGAGTTTTTCAGAAGTGGTTGCTCTGACATTATGGTAACCTTGATTCTGTAGGCTGGGTTGCTAATGGAGCATCCTACAATAGACCAGCTCCTAGAGTTTTCAAAGGGTATCCTGCGGAAAAACATTGAAAGCTTGTATGCATGTGGAGGTAAGATATTCACTTCATAGCTTTTTTGCTCTATTTGGCACCTTTCTATTGGGGTTGAGTTGCATACTATCTGTCCACACGATGTAATTAAGACTGGGTGTTATCTGTTGCTCTACCTGATGACTATCATGAACTGTGACATTGCAGTTAAGGAAAAAGATGTGCGTGAGACCATAAATGAGGCCATCCCGAAATTACTCAATTGGATAGGGCATTTCACGAAATCACAGGTTGAGCAATGCTCTTGCTCTTCTATAGTATAGTTCTTTTATTGAAATTTCCATATAATGCTCTGGGAGCATTAGGTATTACCATAAGGTCATATCTGCTATGCTAACTTGTGAGTCTATAAGTGACGACAATTTTTGAGATGCTGGGGTGCTGAGTCAATGACAGTCAAGGCGTCAATCTGTTGATTTTTCTGTGAGCAACTCATTTGGAAATTAGTAAGAGTTGCTATGAATGGTTTAAACTTAAACTATGCATGCAAAATAGGAATGACATTGCATTAACAAGTGCAATGTACCTACGGACCTACCACATTCAAGGTACCTTCCTGGTCCACAAGATCAGTGACTGATAAGCACATAGGTTTTAGTTCTATCTCGAAGGTTTTACTTAGTCCATCCAATTCTATATGTTCTTTCCCTTTCATTTTGCATGATTTTTACGGGATGTGATAAATGTGGTAGAAAATGAAAGTGGTCAACAATACTTGGGATGACAAACCATTGGAGGGAAGGGAAGACTATTGTGAACTTTCCTTGATAAGAGTGAAGAAAATGTAGAATTGGAGGGAGTATCCTAAATGCTAGAGTACCATCTGCTAACTTCCACAAAGATTTAAACTCTTCTTATCACTTTTAGGGTGTTTACTATCACTTTCTAACACTTTCATGTAAGTAAATTCTGCTTGAATCAATAAGTGTTGGTTGAAGTTAGTTTTTAGTTACTGATATGAAAGAGAACAAAACATTTTGAACTTATGGAAGTGAAATAGATAGGGACTATGCAGCGGTTAGGCCTTTTTTTCCTTAGTATCCTTGCTAATGCTTTACAATGTAGCACTGGCTCTACAAGGATAATTGATCTAGCTTTTAGCACCTTGTTAGGTCCTTATAGAGTGCCATACAACCATATGTGTTCATTTGTTGTGGAATTAGGATTAGATTTCTTCTTGTTTCCAGTCTCCCTGTATCGCGTAACTTCTGTGTGTGCACAATTAATACTACTACAAACTCTGTAAACTTTGATATGATAAGGCATTCCTTCTAAGTTCTAACCATTTTGTTAAACTTATACGTATCTTATCTCGAATGTGCCTAGCTTTTAAATATGAGTTGACCTAAGTGCATGTAGATTTGTTCTGTATTTTTTTGAAGGTGTTGTGAATGACTTACTTCGTTTAAACGTGTTGCAGATATCCAATGCGCCTACTATTGATTTTGGACCCAATAATGGACTTGTCAAATTGAGCATATCTGATGTATGTCATCTTTCTTGAACTCCTTGATTGTCTGACTCATTACTTCTGCATCTTGTATACGTAAGGTTTGCATCCTGGCATGCATATGTATGAACTAACTTGTTATTCATAAGCTGCTATCGGCAAATGTTAATTTGGATGTCTGGTCAGCTAAAGTGTATCCATCTTCAAAGTTCACTCTCACAAAGACGCATGTTTACAATGAATTTGCTTGGTTTATACTGTCGTTTTAACATAGGAACAAGTCAATGTTTGAGTTCTTACATATTTGATTGAACCATAGTATGAGCATACCATTTTGCTGTGAGCAGGTAGTTGATATTGAGGAAATGGTATGGGCACCAAAGTATGGTTTAAAAGGAATGATTGATGCTTCTGTTCGAGTTAATATCTACTCAAATTGCAAGCCTTCTGAAGAAAAGATGATGCCCCTGGAGTTTAAAACTGGGAAAGCCACTAGTGGTCAGGTTAGTTCCTTTCTTTGTGCAAAGTTAGTAAGAGACTCCCAAATATAGTGTACTGAAGTTAGAAGCGTCCGTCAGACTCTTCTTGTCTAAATCATCTCTTGAACAGACCTTGGTGGAGCACTCAGCCCAGTTGATCCTATACACTCTCCTTATGTCTGAGAGGTAGGTAGTAACTTTCTTCTCACCTTGACAGCAGAGTCCAGACTGATAACAGTTTTGCTGATATTTTTAGTGCTGGTTAGATATTTGCAGAGCATTGATTCTGGACTTCTATATTACCTTTCAACAGATCATACAATGGTATTCTTATATCTTTTTTTTTTTTGTTGTTGTTTAGAAGCTCTGTGATATTCATATTTTAATTGCTGTGTACGTTCTTAATATTTCATAGGGAGCCAATGCTAGGAGATCAGATTTGATTGGGATTATCATGCGTCGCAATGAACTAGCACATGATCTAATCAAGGCCTCAATAGCACAGCAACTACCACCAATGCTCCAGGTAGCAGGGTGTAGAACTTGGTATCTTATTCACAAAACTTTTCTAGATGAGTTATTCATTTTTGTGCTCATTTTTTTTTTTTTTTGTAGAATTTGAATATGTGTAAAGGCTGTCGGCATCTTAATGCCTGTACCATGCATCACAAGGTAACTAACTACAATTTTGTCAATTCATAAATTCCAATAGCATTTGAACGAAGTTCGTCTGTTGACTGTGATTCTCATGTCCACAGGTGCATGGCGGAAGTGCTGAGAGTAGTGGATTGGGAGACCTTTTTTATTCACTTACTGATCATCTAACAACTTCTCATAAAGTTTTCTTCAAGCAGTGGGATCGTTTAATTGACCTTGAAGCCAAAGAGTTACAGGTAAGATTTATTGAAATGTGTATGGTCAAAATTGAAATGTGCATGGTCAAAATTCGAAGTTGAGTTTGTCTGCTTCTGTTTGTTTCAGTTGTCCAATAATTTGACCTGGAAATCTAATGTCTCAAGGAGTGAAAGAAACCCGAGCTGCCTCTCTTCTATTGTTCTTGATGCTTCAAATGAGCAACAACTGCAAACATCTACCATTGCTGACCGCTTTGAGTATCGCTTCGTTCATAAGGATAAACCCTTTGCTGAAGACAGAGTGGTTAATCAAGATTCCAAAAATGGCTCTTTTTCTTCAGGGAGTGACTTGCAATGCAGTCTTCGTAGTGGTGATCGTGTGGTAACGCATCCATGTCTAATGCATTGTATATTAGTATAAGCTGGGATCCTTATTTGTAACGCACAGACCTAAACCACTATATTGTGCCATATCTGCTGAAAAGTATGACATCTTAAGCCTGATTTGAATTAGATTGCTGTACATCTGACCACGACCGTTTTGTAGCTTTTTCCCTCCCACTTTTATGGTTGTGTTCCTGTCCTGATAGTTGATAGGAAATAGGGGTGCATGCTCTTTTTTACATTTATTTCTGTCAACGGTTAATTCCAATGATGTTTCTATCTTTTCAAGCTTTTTGTGCTCCTGATGCTTCAATATGCAAGTTTCCCTTTTTTTTTTTAATTAAAGTTTAACAAGGTTATGTTTAATAGATAATGCTTCATCTTGCTAAACAGATCTTGAGCACGCAATCAAATCGGCTTGCAGTTGCAAGTGGGATCATCACAGATATCAGTAACTCTCATGTTTCTGTAAGGATGAATATGCATTTACGCCATGTTTCATTCCTTTTTCATATTGTTGTTTCTTACGTTCTGTGAGGCCATCCCCCACTATTTAGTCGTTCCTCCATGCACCATGCCAAGTTTATTAATCTTCATTCTTTTCCTTTTAAAATGAAGGTCTCATCATCAAAGCGGTTAAGGCTTCCAAGGAGTACTCGTTCATCAATGTTGCAGGATCTTCGAAATGAGGTGTGGCGGATAGACAAGGATGAAGTTACTACATCTTTTGGTACTATGAGGTGACTCCTCTGGACTGCTGATACTTCTGTATTTTCTGTCATTCTTTGTAGATTTACAATAATATCATGTTGTATTTTTTTTACCATAGGTTCAATTTGGTACAGCTCTTTCTGCAGAGCCCTCGAAGTGAACGCTTGAGAAAGCTAATTGTGGATCTTGAGGTCAGTCTTTAAAATGTCATTGATTGCTGTCGTTTTATGTGGTTGATGTCTCTTTGCCACATAACTCAACAGTGCAGTTTTTCAGGCTCCTAGATTTGACAGCGGGTCTATACTCAGCCAAGATCCAGCAATATCTTATATTTGGTCTGAAAGGAACTTAAATGCTGATCAGCAAAGGGCAATCATTAAGGTGAAAAATGTTCAGGATGATTCCGTATCCTTTTTATATTTTAAATCTCAATGGCCCTTTAGTAGGTAGTAAATTAGGGCTTTTAGTTACAGTGGCTTTGTTATCATAGTTGTAACAAAGTTCCTGCTGCAGATTCTCACAGCAAAAGATTACACTCTCATCCTGGGAATGCCTGGTACTGGCAAGACATCCACCATGGTATATGCTGTGAAGGCTTTGCTGATGAGGGGTGCATCAGTCTTGCTTACATCGTACACAAATTCAGCTGTTGATAATTTGCTTATAAAACTGAAAGCTCAGGTATGTTACTTTTACAACTTGCAAGTAAAATGCAATTGGCGCAGTCCAGTTAAAGTAATCTCAACTTTAAGCTTACCTCGGCAGTTAACTATCAAGCTTGAGGCAAAACTCCGCTCTCGATAATAAATATTTTGATGTCTCTGGCTTCAAAAGGATTGCTTTATGCTTTCCCCCCTTTTCTAAATATTCAATTTATATCGTCATTTGAACTTAATATAATTTGAAATACAATTACAACTCAAATTGGAAATTTATCTAGACTAGTGAACACGAGTTCCGAACTAAACTTTGGATCGTAGATGGTACTACTTGATCAAGCTCAGCAAGTTTGCTTTTGCTGCATATACATGTTGTCGAAGTGTGACCCCTTGAGAGATCAACTGCATATATACATATTGTCATGGTCTTGTAACCAAAAAAAAAAAAAAAAAAAAAAAAAACCATACTGTCATGGTCTTAATGATAAGTTATAGAGTACCTATTTGCATAACTATCAGTTGCAATAAATGTAGTTCCATATTTTAAGTACTGTATATTTCTGTTCTTTCACCTTTTGAATTTCCCTTAACCGAAGAGTGTCATTTGCAGGGGATTGATTTTTTACGTATTGGTCGACGTGAAGTTGTGCACAAAGAAGTTGAGGGTCATTGTCTTTCAGGTTACTAAACTTCAATTACTTTGGAATTGGATGTATTCACTCTTCAGTTTCAAGAATATCATCTTTGTATCCTTTATCTGGCAGATATGGATATTCATAGTGTGGAAGACATCAAATTGAAGTTGGATGAAGTCAAAGTTGTCGCAGTTACATGTCTCGGAATAACCAGTCCCTTGCTTGCGAACAAGAAATTTGATGTCTGTATAATCGACGAGGCTGGACAAACTAGCCTGCCGGTATAAATCACTGTTTGCTAACATCTCTGTGACTTTGTAGCTTGCTTTTGTGGAAAACTTCATGCATAACTTGTTCATGTTAGTTCTTTCCACCAGAAAATGAAAAATTAAATAAAAATGCAAGTACAGAAGTCATGGGCATGACGTGGTGTTCCTTCCTATAGTAGGTACTCGAGTGTTCCGAACATTAGACGTTGAGAAGGTCCTATAGAGTCAGGATAAGTTAATTAAAATGCATATACATATAACACGCCTGTTCGTAAGCATTAACTGAGGGGAATAGCTTTTCTAGTTGCAGGAGCTTTCTTTTTGGCTTAATGCCATGCCTTACCTTCTGAGATTTGTCAAGAAGGGAGTGGTTTCGTCCCTTGTATAACATATTGAATGTATATATAAAACTGATGATTGAAAACAGAAACCATTATTTTGCTGACAACGCCATATTATTAGGTATCTTTGGGTCCGTTGATGTTTTCATCCAAGTTTGTTCTTGTTGGAGACCATTATCAGTTGCCGCCTCTTGTTAAGGTATGCACACGACCAACTTCAGTGTACTTTTTTTAGCCTTTCCTTGCACAAATCTGAATTGTTTTGAATCTAATCAGAGTCCAGAGGCCCGAGAAAATGGAATGTCTGTCAGCTTGTTTCGTAGGCTATCAGAAGCACATCCCCAAGCAATTTCAGCACTGCAGAGTCAGGTCAGTCTGAAATTCTAGTTTAGCTGTACGAGTTGGTATATATTGTGACCACTGTATTTTATTTTATTTTTGTTTCTTTTCTTTACACACCTCATCAGTAACTTCTTATTAGTTCAACAATACTAAAATATTTTTGTTGTGCCATACAGTACCGGATGTGCGCAGGTATCATGAAACTCTCAAATGCCCTCATATACGGTGATAGGCTGCGCTGTGGCTCTTCAGGTGTAGAGAATGCAAAACTTAAATTATTCAAAAGAGGATTCGTGTCGCTATGGTTAGAAGAGGTAATGAAGAGGTTATGGTATCCTGAATGAAGATTGCCAAGTGTGATAGAATATTATTACATTGCAATTATAAGTATTGGTAATTTTTTCATAAACGTGCTGTATGGATGATGACAGGTTCTAGATGCAGACAAGCCAGTAATATTTATTGACACAGGTCTGTTAAAATCTTTATCATTATTCATTTTAGCTACTGATGACATTATTGTTTCTCTCACAAGGTCATTCACTTGTATAGATAAATTACCCGCCTTTGAGACAAAGGATCATAAGACTGTGAATAACCCAGTTGAAGCTCATATTATGGCGGAGGTAAATATTTAAGTTTATCCCTTTTGCATCTGAGATTCAATTAGGTGTCCTTAGCAGCAATCAGAAAATGGTTAATGCTATATTGTCATTGTAAATTATGTGCTGTAGGTGACTAAAGCATTGGTTAACCATGGTGTTGAAAAGGAGGAAATTGGAATTATCACTCCATATAACTCTCAGGCGACTCTAATCCGGCAAGTTCTAAACTTGACTGTTGTGGAGGTTCATACTATTGACAAATATCAGGTTAACCTCGTGCTTGAAATGTTTGTTTGTTTCATTACTCTCATATTGACTTTCAGAAGTGACACTAACAACATTTCTTGATATCAGTAAATTTATATCAGCAAAAGAGGTCTTTTGGATATTCTCAAAAATTGCTTTCGTTATTTTCATTAGTCGACTGTTGGGGAGCTGCACCATGGCTAAACATTTTGTTTTTCTCTTAATCCACGGGACTCTTGAAACAACTATCTCGTTTTACTTGTTTGTTTATTCAAGTTTCACTGTGGTCACCTGTCTATTTACTATTTATTTACAATTTTGTTAATCTCATCCTTTTTTTGTTCCACTCTGTCAGGGAAGGGATAAAGACTGCATACTAGTATCCTTCGTTAGATCATCTCAAAATCCGAGGATTTGTTCATCTTCACTACTTGGTGATTGGCATAGAATCAATGTGGCTCTTACACGTGCGAAGGTAGGTCTTCTCGGGGTCTTAACCCTGAAATTCTGATGTTTCAAATCCTGACAATCAAAGCTTAGAACTCAACAAGTTTGCATCTTACAGTAATTAGATATTAAAGCATGCTTAAAGACATGAAAAGAGACCCAGTACTTCAATCAGATTGCAGTATACCAGACTTATTGTTAATTTGTCTCATGCACAGTTACATCTGGGGATGACTCAACTGCACTTTTCAAATGTTTCTCAGTCCCTTGACAAATATTCCTTGCAGTAACAATGAATAGATATCCGCTCTTTCCATATAAGTTGACAAACCCCTTCCCATAGGATTGTCTTTTTTGGTCAGACCCTGAATGATGCTGTGTTCTGATGTTTTTATTGTTAGAACTCAGAAGACAATAGTGTATTCTGGAAAATTATTAGTAGGGACTGTTACATGTCACTATATCAGTATGTCACTCTCTCATCCACCTACATTAGTTTACGGGCTGAACTGAACTTTGGGCGTACATTTCTGTTCTAATTTGCCCTCGGTCTGTCCACATCTCTTCTTCTATTGAGTTTAATCATACGACTAACTCCTGCATTTTCATTTTTTTTTGTTCTAACTATTATGAGTACATGCTGATGGTTACTAGATGACTATTCATGTTAGCCGACCCCAATCATTTTGGAAATAACGCTTGGTTGTTGTTGTTGTTGTTGTTGTTGTTGTTGTTGTATTATGAGTACATGATGTTGAATGCCATTTCTGATGTCTATGCTGTGCAACACTGTTTTGTTCTGTGTATTTATCCATAAATTGCTTGTACTCAAATTAAACATGGCTGTTAAACGACGTATCTGACTCTCAGTACACGCGAATGGTGGATGCATAGTTCTCAGAATGTCTCATGCTCATGGGTTATGGCACCTGAATTGCAGGGTCATTAACTACAGTCCTACTGTCAATTTACCAAGCACCTAGGACTAATTTGGCTCTGTTGTTTGACTGTGCAGAAAAAGCTTATAATGGTAGGCTCATGCAAAACAATATCTAGAGTTCCTCTTCTGAAGCTTCTAATTGAGAAGGTGGATGAACAGTCTGGAATATTTTGCATCACAAGAACAGATATCGAGCACAAGACCGAGCTAAAGAGATGTTCTCGACTCCAGTGAGTGTACATGTCATTCCTTCATGTATTGATAGCTTTTGCAGGTCGAAATATTCATTCATGTATTAGTGCTGTATTGGTCGAGATCTTTGTATAGATAAGAGACACTTCACTTGTACATAGATTTTGATAGGAGAAACTAGGAATGCAAAGGAGCTTTTTTTTTTTTTTTTTTTTTTTTTTTTTTTTTTTGTAACAATTCATTACAATGTATATAGGAATAAGAAAATAATACTTCTAATGAAATGAAATTTACTCCTGTTGTCTCAAAGTCCAATTCTTAAGACCTTAACTTGGTTCCAACTTCTGAGTTACTTGAATGCTGCAACACAAGTTCTTTAAGTTTGCGAACTCTGTAAACAAGCAAAGAGTGTCGTTTACTTTTCTCGAAATGATCAATGGACGAGTTCAACAACTATTCAGGCATCTTAGATGGATTTAGTAGACGTGCGTAGTGTACCGATACAGACTTGTTTTTCGTAGTCGTTCCATCAACCTTGAGTGCGCAGGACCAGGAAGCTCGATCAGCTTTATCTTTTTTTTTCTAATTGTTGTAGATGAGGACCATGATACTGAGCTTAACTTGTAGTATAAGAATCTTATCTTTAGGGATTCATGTGTTTGTTAAAGTCATGGTTCAGGTGTCCCGTAGTCTCTTGTCGTGGGTGGAATGCAACAGCTTGAGCATGACACTGAATAGTGTATGGTGGATTCTCCTCGGGGATGAGAAACTCTGGCAACTCCTTACAAATTCACAAACAATGCGGATCTTAGTATCACTCAGCATACTAGCAATGTGCCAATGCCACTGCTTAGGAGTTATGACTTATGTTAGAGTTATGGGAATACTAGGACTTTAGGAATATGTGTTGTATTAGAAATATAAGTGTTTTGGTAAATTCTAGTTATGGTAGAATTGTATGTCGTAGAGATTGTCTCCGACTTATTCTCCAAGTCATCTATTTGTATTTGTATAAATAGGGGATTCACCCCCAAGTCATTCACACATCAATATACGAATCTCTTTATGTCGTATTCTCTATCTCTCATATATTTCTTCATGGTATCAGAGCCTCTTTCCTGAGAACTCTTCAAATTTCGCTTCCGCTCCGCCGGTGGGTGATCTAATCAAGCTCACCGGCGGGATTTCTCATCAAATTTTTTTTTTCCTCTCTTGCCGTGGTTTTCCTTTTCACCACGTTGCCCTACCATATCTTTTTATCTTCAAAAGTCATCGTTGCCTTTTGCCGTGAAAATTCACGTTGCAATCTTTCCTCCTACCAAACACTAATTTCTAGAATTCTCCTCTCGGCCAAATTGATCTCCTGCCGTTCTTACAAATCCAATTCCTCCATGAATTCCCACAAATTTTTATTATTTTTGCCGTACGTACGTGAATGTCAAAACGTACGTTTGTTTAACTCAACCCCCTTTGTCGTTTTGAGCTTATGACTCATCGTATCTTTGCTCGAAGTTGTCTTTGCAGTCGTCATCGATCAATTGTCATATGTTTGTGGTGCATCGCCGTCTTTCTCGTCACGGTTATGTTATGCCAGAATCAACTCCGTTATTGATCAAGTTATCTTTTTCGTCGTCGTTCGTCGTCCTTACGTGGAGCATGTAACACGTTGTCAACTGTGTGGCCTCCTTCTAGCCGAGTCCATCGTTTCTCATCACCGGCCCTTTACAAGCAAGTTGCAGTAGGTTGTCCCGGATTTTCGACTCGTGCCTTGCCCGGTTGCTTTTCTTCTCCGACGACATGTTGTTCAAGACGTTATTATTTTGAGGTCCAATCGCATCGTTCGTGTTACTGCCGCTGCGATTGCGGGGGAGTGTTAGAGTTATGGGAATACTAGGACTTTAGGAATATGTGTTGTATTAGAAATACAAGTGTTTTGGTAAATTCTAGTTATGGTAGAATTGTATGTCGTAGAGATTGTCTCCAACTTATTCTCCAAGTCATCTATTTGTATTTGTATAAATAGGGGATTCACCCCCAAGTCATTCACACATCAATATATGAATCTCTTTATGTCGTATTCTCTATCTCTCATATATTTCTTCAACTTACGACTCCCTCTGCCGTTTTCTCACGTTGTTAATTGTCGGTATCACTTTGGTATTGGGCCACATCCCTTAGGTCAGTGTACCTTAATAAAGATCCATATGATGCAACAGAACTCAGTTGAGGGCAGTCCTTAGATGAAAGGAAAATAAAGGGTCGGGATTGAATGGGGAAACCTATGATGATTCCTAGGACCCCCATCATTTCCTATAAATACTCCCCCTTTTATGAGCTATCGGATCCAGGTTCTTACACATTCTCTGACATTCAATCATTCCCCTAATTATTCCCTTGGTTTACGCTCAAAAGACCTTTTTTGTCTTTATTTGCCACCCCTTGCGAGCCATATTCCTGACTTGAGCGTCGGAGATGCGACGCCTGGTGAAAACCGGGCTCCCTTTTTTGCAGGTATTCGGCGAGGCATCCTAGCTCACTGTCTTTCGAAGAAACCCACTCCAACAAGTGGCGCCGTTTGTGGGGACAGTTTGAAAGGAAAGTCTGTCGAGAATACCATACGCTGCGAAGATGGCTCCGAGAGGAAAGACCACGCGACTCAAGGGAGCTGGGGCGGACGATAACCCCATCATCGGTCGAGCTGACCCGAATCCCTCGCGCCTTGATAACCCCGGTGAGGGAACGAAGTGCTCGAGGTGGAGCGGCCAGCCCCCGCGAGAGGAGCCCAGCACACTCCAGGGAGAACATGGAGGAGCAGGTAGATCTGGAGGAGGAATATGAGCAGACGGACGACGAGGAGACAGAGAGCGAACCACGCCCGAGGGACGTTGCCCTGATGAAGGAGCTAGCTGAAGCCCGCGCGAGGCTCGAAGTCCAGGCCGACTTGCAGCAACAAATGAATGAGCGGATGACGGAGCTGGAGAAACGGGTCGCCTCCCAGACCAAGGCCCCAATGGCCGAAGCAGCTCCCCCCAAGAGCAAGCACAAGCGAGGCCCCCGAAAGACCCCCTCTCAACGAACCGTGGCGGCCGTCCGCAGGATAAAGGAGATATACGACAAGAATTGGCCTACTGAGCTGAGGGAGACCATCAACGCCCTAAGAAGAAAGAGAGGAAAAGGAGGCGACACAAGCCTCGCAAAAGAAGCATAAGGCGAATGAGGCGAAAGACAAGGGAAAAGGCGTCCTGATAGAGGAGAATCCCACCCGAGGACGATCCAGGCCTCACGCAAGCGATCCCACTCTCCGCAAAGAACGGCCAAGCATTCAAAACTCTCACCTCAAGCGTCCAGGCCGTCCAGAAGTGCGACTCGTGAGATCAGCTCGGACTCCACGAGCGGTGATTCAGAGTCCGCTTCGGAAAGCAAGGCCAGTTCGAGGCATCATCCGCATCGCCCAAGGAGAACTTTCGCTTCGGAATCACCCTTCGCCCGGTGGATTCTCGAAGCTGAAAGGATTCTGGGGGTAAAGAAACAAAAAATGATCGAGTACGATGGAGTCGATGACCCCTTCGATCACCTATCATCCTACATACATAACATTGGGTATATGACAGAAGATGAGGCGACTGTGTGACATTTGTTCCCAACCACGCTGACCGGGATCGCTCAGCGTTGGTTCGACAAACTGCAAGCATCCGTTCGTGGTCAGGGTTGAAGAAGAGCTTTACCGGGCATTTCGTTACAAGTAAAACGAGGAAAAAGACTTCGATCCACCTGACCGCGGTGAAGCAGGAAGAACGTGAATCCCTGGACGATTACATCCAAAGGTTCCGCTCGACTGCAACTCACGTTGCCAACTTATCTGATGAGATCGGAGTGATTGCGCTAGTTAATGGAATGGCCGAGGGAAAGTGTAAGTATGACCTCGCAAAGCGCGAGCCCAAAATGCTCGAGCAAGCGTATAAGCGAGCCGCTGCTCATATCAACGCCTCACTAGTGAATAGGGCAGGGCACGTGTCAAAGGAGGCCTCCGCCCCTCGAATCAAGCCGCAACAGCGCCTCGGCCCTCCCGTGATGCACAACAAAAAGCCATACCGGTTCAATACTTCTCTCAGGACTGTGTTCATGGCGATCAAGGAGTCAGACCTGCTAAGGCCTCCCCGACCCATGACACATGACGATCGACGAAACATGAACCTATTTTGCGAATATCACATGGAAAACGGCCACGGGACGGCAAGCTGCAAGGATCTCGAAGAAGTGCTCGAAAGGTTGGCTGATAATGGAATGCTAAATAGATACTTGAAGCGTCTGAAAGGACAAAGGGACCGGTACAGACAAAACAATGCCCAGAGAGGCCCTCGAGGCGGCGGCCAAGCGAGGAATGGTGAAAGAGCTCGAAGCCCGGGAGTGATCGCCACCATCTCGGGAGGCCTTGCGAGTGGAGAACCGAGCCATCGAGGTCGGAAAACCAACATGAGACATTTTGTCAACTCGGTCTCCACTGCTCTCCCTGAAATTGTGATTCCCAAGATGATGATTCAGCAGTCGGATATCAAGAATGTTCGGACACCTCATGACGACCCGGTGGTGATCACCGTACAAGTGGCCAACAAGATGGTTCGAAGATCGCTGGTAGATACGGGCTCGTCAGTTGACATAATAACATTCGAATGCCTCCAGAAGCTGAAGTACACTATGAGAGACATCACTCCGCTCCGGGAACCTATAGTCGTCTTCGGCGGGCAGACGATCTATCCCATGGGGACGATTCGCCTGCCGGGCGCTGTGGGCGAGGGAGCAGACATGAGGCGAGCCCACATCGATTTTGTAGTCATTGACATCCCATGTGCTTACAACATTGTTATAGGGAGACCATTGCTGAATGATATTGTTGGGCTAGTTTTTCCCTTGGGTCTGCTGATATTGTACGTCACAGATGATGGTCGAGCTGCAATCATCCGAGCCGACCAAAAGGTCGCTCGAGAATGTTATCATGCGGGACCCAGACCTCCCATGGTAAATCCTAACGAGGCGCGAGGAGAGGAGCCGCCCTCGAAGAAGAGAAAAGAAGCAAGCACGACAAAGCCCGCGGCCGAATCATTTTGCTTAGAAACGATAGACGCTCAGCACGACCTCGAAGGGCCGACCCAGCCCTTCGAGGAAACAGAAGAAATTGCTCTGGAAGAGGAAAGAGCCGACCGAACTGTTCGAATAGGCAAGTCCCTCGAATCCGAGGTCAAGGCCCCTCTGACATCATTGCTGAGAGAATTCAAAGATGTGTTTGCGTTCGCGGTTGGGGAGATGCCAGGGCTCGACCCCTCGATCATCACTCACAAGCTGAACGCCGACCCCACAAAGAAGCCAGTCCATCACAAGCAGCGTCACTTTGGGACTGAGCGAGCCCGCGCTATTAAAGAGGAAGTCGACTGATTGCTCGGAGCTCGGTACATTGAGAGATGCACATATCTAGTCTGGCTATCTAATGTGGTGCTGGTAAAGAAACCAAACGGGTCGTGGAGAATGTGCGTCGACTTCACAAATTTAAATACGGCCTGCCCTAAAGATGGTCAGCCATTGCCTCGAATGGATCGGTTGGTGGATGCCACCTCGGGGCATGAGCTGCTGAGCTTCATGGATGCGTATGCTGGGTACCACCAAGTCCCAATGGAGGAGGAGGATAGGCCGAAGACTGCCTTTATCACGCCCTTGGGGGTGTACATGTATCGAGTGATGCCGTTCGGCTTGAAGAATGCCGGAGCCACGTTCCAAAGGTTGGTGAACCAATTGTTCAAGAAACAAATTGGGAGGAACATGGAAGCATATGTTGACGATCTAATAGTCAAAAGCGTTCGAGCCAACGACCACCAAGAGGACCTGAGGGAGACCTTTGAGACATTGAGAAAGTATGGAATGAAGCTCAACCCAAAGAAGTGCGCATTTGGAGTGAGGTCAGGAAAATGCTTGGGTTTCCTCGTCAGTCAAAGAGGGATCGATGCAAATCCAGAAAAGATCAAAGCCATCTTAGAGATGCCATCACCTAGAAGTTTGAAAGATGTGCAACGGTTGACAGGGTGGGTCGCCGCCCTAGGACGCTTCATTGCGAAGTCGGCCGACCGTTGCCTGCCATTCTTTGCCGCCCTAAAAAAGAAAAAGAACTTTGAATGGGATGAGCAAGCAGAGAAGTCGTCCCAAGAACTGAAGGAGTATTTGCAAAAATCCCGAAGATATCTATGCCTCGTGAAAAGGAGGACTTATACCTGTACTTATCCGCAAATGAACATACGGTCGGAGCTGTGTTGGTAGTTGAGCGCGAGGGGCCCAAAGCCCTGTTTACTACGTGAGCCATGCCCTCGCAGGGGCTGAGCTGCGATACCCTCCGCTCGAGAACCTCGCCTTGGCATTGCTCATATCGAGTCGACGCCTACGACCCTACTTTCAAAGTCACAAGATCATCGTGAGAACCAATTATCCCTTGGAAATAATATTGAACCACTTGGACGGAAATGGACGGTTGCCTCGGTGGGCCTGCGAGCTGAAAAGCCACGGCATCGAGTACGAGTCGAGACGCCGCCTCCAGGGGTAGGCCTTGTCTGACTTCGTAGTCGAGGCGGCTTTCAACAAACCTGAGGGACCC
Organism: Spergularia marina; assembly: GCA_963680865.1. NCBI lineage: Eukaryota > Viridiplantae > Streptophyta > Magnoliopsida > Caryophyllales > Caryophyllaceae > Spergularia > Spergularia marina. Next base: position 21,587,324 of record OY804551.1, on the reverse strand, counting down.
ATGAAGGAACAGTGGACGCTGTACGTTGACGGGTCGTCCAATTCGGCTGGAAGCGGAGCAGGCATGATCGTCATCCTCCCGGGAGGGGAGAGAACGGAATATGCGCTCCGCTTCGGCTTCGAGGAGACCAACAACGAGGCAGAATATGAAGCCCTCATCGCGGTAATTCATATGTGTCTGGCGGCGGGAGCCACGGATGTGAGAGCCTTCTCTGATTCGGCCATTGTGGTGAACCAAATCAACGACAAATTCGAAGCGAAAGAATACATGGCTCAATACAGGGATAAGGTTCGGACCCTTGCCAAGAAACTCAACCACTTTCAAATTGAGCAGATCCCCCGATAAGAAAATCAACAAGCGGACGCTTTGGCTCGACTGGCCAGCTCATCCATCAATGACAACCCACGGTTCGTCAAGTGAGAGTTGTTGCCATTTCGGAGCATTGATCCCATGGCTCGCGTTTTGGTACTCGACCGGAGTCCTGAGTGGATGAGACCATTAATAGCCTATCTTAAGGACGGAGAGCTTCCGGACGAGCCGAAGCGAGCCATGGCGATTGAAAAAAGAGCAGAATGGTTCACCTTGATCGACGGGGAACTATACAAGAAGGGATATTCCCAGCCGTTCATAAAGTGTGTAGATCCAGTGGAGGGTAATTATATTCTAAGAGAAGTCCACTTTAGAGAGTGCGGAGCGCATACTGGAACTCGCGCGTTGGCATCAAAAGCCCTGCGAGCGGGATTCTTTTGGCCGACCATGCAGGCCGATGCAGTCGCGATACTGAAAAACTATGACAAATGCCAGCGCTTCGGCCCAATCAGTAAGAGGCCTCCCACTCAGCTCCAACCAATCTCAACACCCCTCCCTTTCGCAAGATGGGGCTTGGATATCTTGGGGTCGTTCCCCAAGAGCTTCACTTGGGAAAAGTTCATAATTGTGGCTGTCGACTATTTTACGAAATGGGTCGAAGCTGAGGCGCTAGAGAGAATTATTGACCGGGACATCACTAACTTTATATGGAGGAATATACTTACCAAGTTCGGAGTCCCTCGAATGTTTACATTCGACAATGGGACCCAATTTGACAGTAAGTACTTCAAAAAATATTGTGCCCAGTTCGGCGTCAAGACTTGTTACACATCTGTGGCCTACCCTCAAGCAAACGTACAGGTCGAGTCATCGAACAAGGTGATCCTACACGGACTAAGAACCATGGTTGAAGAAGCCAAAGGGAAATGGGTCGATGAGCTACCTGGTGTTTTGTGGGCCATTCGCAGCACAACGAAGCGAGCCACGGGAGAGACCCCTTTCCAGCTTGTGTATGGCTCGGACGCGATACTTCTAGTTGAATGGGGAGGCAAATCTGTTCGCATAAGCACCTACGAGCCCGAGGAGAACGAAGTTGAGCTGCGAGCCGCGCTCCACCTTCTCCCCGAGTGCCGAGGCAATGCACTGCTAAAGGCTGAAAAGCAAAAGCAACAGATAGCCAAAGCATTCAATCGAATGGTCCGACCAAGAAAGCTGAAAGTTGGAGACATGGTCCTCAGAAATGCTAAGGCAACAGGAAAGAAGCTTCGAGGATGAAAGCTGAGGGAGAAGTGGGAAGGGCCCTATCTAGTGGTCGAGCAAGTAAAAGAAGGAACGTTCCGACTCAGTACCTTAGAGGATGAAATGGTACAGAGGCCGTGGAACCTTTACAATTTCAAGAAGTATTATGCTTAGTTGTCAGTCAGGTCAATGTTAAGAACTATCTTTGTAGTCCCAATCAAAGCTCGCAGTGGCGAGCCGTAGTTTGTAATATTTCAGAACAAGTTTCTGGCCACGAACCGTAGTATGTAATTTGTTTTAAAATAATGAAAGTCCGAGGGCTGCGTCGTTATGTAATACTTGACACTGTTAAATCCCCCCAATCCCACCCCCCCAAGTCGTCAATGACGTCGACAAATCAAGCGTGAGGCAAGTCAGTGCTTCAACTTCCTCCTTGAAAAAGGAGCCGAGTGCAATCACCCAAATGGGGAGCCACTCGACGCGTATAAGATACGCAGAACTTGCACCTGAAAGGTGAGAGAAGTGCAATCACCCGGATGGGGAGCCACTCGAGACGTACACAAGTACGCGCTACACCCCTCTTTAGAGGCGAGCCGAGTGCAATCACTCATACGGGGAGTCACTTAAGGCATTTCGCCAAGACAAGAGTCTATAAATTGCCCTGCTAAGGTCGAGTGCATTATTATAACAATTACCTGGAGCGGGTTAGAAGTTGCCGCACCTTAGTAGCGACACGCGTTCCCAACTAGGGCTCGCGTCGAATAAAAAGTTCAGCTAAGAACAAATTCGCCTACGATGAATGAAATCCCGTAGCTCCCTAAATTTCGACTTGGAAAAAGGGAGGCCAATGGGAAGCCTCCCCTCGAATTGCTTACCGCTATTAGACGGGTTTCGACCAAGTATTTTTACTAACACTCCTCGCAATTATACCACAACCCATGGTAGAACCGAGGCACCCCAAGCATAAATATTCGATAAATAATCGAACTAAGGGAGGGGCTAAACGGGACGCAACCCTGTCGACCCTCAAAAACGGAGGAGGAACGAGCGGTTCGAGCCCATGTGATATTCGAGCCAAGAATGCTTGAACCATCATATGCATTGCACCGAACGGCCACCCTTTGCAAGGAGTCGAGTGTCGCCGTAACTCAAAGGCAACGAGCCATTCAACTCCGAGCGACCCTCGCCTCGAGGGCGAGGCGGCATACGGGTGACGGAAATAAGTTCTAAGTTCTGAAAACGAGTTGGCAATTATAAGCACTCGACAGTGCACCGCATCAGGAAAGCAAAATAAGTCGAGGCCAAACACCCTGAGAAATGGGCGGCCTCGACGATAGTGTTAATGGCCAAACACCCTCGAAAGGGCGGTCTACATACACAATATTTAAAAGAGTATTTTTACATGGCACATCGCCAAATCAACATCTATGGAGAAGAAATGGATGCGGGGTCTTCAGCCGGCTTGGTGAAGTCGAAAGCGGCAGGCAAGTCATACATCTTTTTCTTGGCCGCTGCCTCTTCCGCTGCCGCCTCTGCCTTGAGATCGGCCTCCTCGTCTTTGGCCTCCCCTACCTCGGGAATCTCACCAGCCTCTTCCCGGTTATGCTTGTCTAGCTTGGCACGGTAAACAGCCTCGAATTCCTCCTCAGACAGCTCGAGAGTGCTGAGATTGAAGTTTTCGAGAGCCGACCATGCGTGTAACAGCTCGATCCATCATACGTCACAACACAACCCAATAAGATGGGAAGTCACCCCTTAAGCCCATATATCCTCTCCGGGCTCTAAAAGGTGAAGGCCTTGTTGGTAGTATGATGGTAGGAATCTATTATAAACTGATCATATGAGCCTTATTTTCCCAATGTGGGACAAACCAACTCCATAATCCACTTTCCAAATTTCGTAGTGTTACAAACTCCCCCACTTAAAGACCGCAACGTCCCCGTTGCGCCTCGACCAAACCATACCAACATTAACACAGGTCCAAGATCTCCCCCGCTAGACGGCTGACCTGGGCCTCGCCCCAGCACCCAGCACGCGGTCGCAGGGTTGCTCTGATACCATCTGTAACAGATCGATCCATCATACGTCGCAACACAACCCAATAAGATGGGAAGTCACCCCTTAAGCCCATATATCCTCTCCGGGCTCTAAAAGGTGAAGGCCTTGTTGGTAGTATGATGGTAGGAATCTATTATAAACTGATCATATGAGCCTTATTTTCCCAATGTGGGACAAACCAACTCCATAATCCACTTTCCAAATTTCGTAGTGTTACAATGCGAGCCGAAGGCCCAACTCGATCCCCTCTTGTTTAGACGAGGCCTTGGCAAGATCGGTCAGGTAAGCATAGCCAGGCGAGGCAAGGAAAGTGGAGACAGCCGAACAAGCCCGATTCGCCCAGAAAGTCGCATGGCTCGCAGCGTTGACTAACTTAAGGCTCAGCTGGTCATCGTCTGCCTTAGCCTGCGACAGCTCTCTCACAAGCGAAATGGCCTTGGCGTCTGCTTCCGACATGGCAGCCATGGCCCTCTCGTTTTGCTCGTGCCATTCGGCGATGTTCTTCTTGGACTCCGCCAGCTCACGCACGGACGTCTCTCTCGCCGCCTTCGCCTCCTTTAGCTTAGACTCCATCAAGAAGCACTTATCCTTACATTTGGCCGCCTCGCTTCGAGCCTTGGACAGATCCGCGTCGCGGGGGTACTCGTCGAGGATCTGTTCGGAGTCACGCCTCTCGCCTTGGCTCACCAGCACGGCGACCTGTTAGCATTCGATGAGGCATAAGAAGGGAAAATGAACAGTTATTACAAGTACCTGAAGAGCAAGCGCTACCGCTTGCTGAGCCCAGTTGTCGCGTCGAGGGGTATTGCGAGCCAACTCGCACAACGGCTCAGCAGCCCTCCATATGTCAGGAGTCCCAGGTAAAGCCCCCAAGGCGCGTTGAGAGGCTACACGATCGAGGCATAACAGTCAGAAAGAAAAAAACAACACCAAATATAGACGCTAGGGAACGGTTCGAGGAAATTACCCGCCAAAGGATCCAAGCCGCCTACATCCGTCCTCTTGGGAGCCGATGTCTTGCCCCCCCCGAGCGGCCTCTTGCCTCGACGCCGAGTAGTGAGAGCGCCCTGCGATGGCCGAGGCGTCAGTATCAACAAAAAGTCACCATTACAAAATTGTTAATACAAGAGACGGGATAGGGTTACCTCTTCGTCCTCGTCCTCGGAGCCGTCCGAGGCCACGATGGGAATCGCCCGAGGGGTCGGCGCTCCGGGTCCGATTACGATACCCGGAGCCCCCTGTCTCGGGGTCGCTCCCGCTGAACCCTGCACGATCGCCCCGCGGGGATCATAGAGTTAAGGGAAGTAGCAGGTTCGGCCATCGCGGTGGTGGCAGCTCGGGCCATGGTGAGAGGTGTGGCTTGGATAGGAGTCGTTGCCGCATTCAAGCCCGGAGCGACCCCGTGAGACGGCCGAAGCTGAGTTGCTCCAACTGGCGGAGGCAGAGGCCGAGATGACGGGGAGGCCCTTGTTGTGGCCGGTCGGTCTCCCGTGGCTCGAGCCTCACCCCCGCGCGGAGTCGTTCAAGCCGCCTCAGCTCGGGCAGCGTCTCGAGCGCTCCTCGAGCTCTCCCTCATAGCCCTTTGAGCCATGAGTCGATTCAGGTTCGGCATAGTGGCACTCCAGCGGACGAGGTTCGCTTTCACTTTAGCGTGAGCGGCACCTGAAAAGCAGACAACGACAATGAGTTAAGCAAGGAGCGATGTGCATAAGGGAAGCATACATTGGATCGAGGCATACTTTCCTCGGCGTCGCTCTCGGGTAGGACAAGGCCCGAATATATCAACCAAACTGGCTCCTTCAACATGGACAGGGTGGGCACCCATGTCTCATCCCCCGAGCCACCGTCGAGCCGTTGGTAAAAATAGTCTTTACACCGATCCTCGGCGTTAGAGAGTCTCGGAACAGAGTCCCGAAGCACTCGACGGCCGGGGATTGGTACGGCACGTCGAGGTGGCTGCTCAACGGAGAGCCATCGCTCGTAGTCAGCCAGTAAAACATATTTTTCCAATCAGGCCCTCGGCTAGGCTTCACGGGTGAGTAACGATCTGATGGGTCGCCGTCTTGCCTCGGACGGCGAAATTTTTAAACCCCCACTGGTCGCTAGTAACGGTATGAAGGTACCCGAAAAGGTTGACAGATAGCGGAATCCTTGCCGCTCGGCAAGTCATGATGAAGCCGTTTAAGGTGAGGAAGGCGTTGACGGAGAGCTCGGAGGGGCAGATGTCGTAATAATTTAAAATGTGCTGGGAGAAGGAGCACAAGGGCACGCGAAGCCCATACAAGAAAGCCAACGCTTACACCCCGAGGCAATTGTCTGGGGGCGACGCGCATACCAAGCCCGCAACAGGGACCCTTAGAGTGAAGGGAGCGCGAATGCGATTCTCCCTCTCGAAGGCCCGAACGGCGGCATCCGCCACCGCTCATCAATCACCGCCGTGGTGAAGGTGTTTGCGTGAACCCTGTTAGGAAGGGCTCGAGGCACCATCGAATGGGGGAGCTCCTACAAGGGGTTAACGCCCGAGTTAGGATTGAATCGAATGGTCCGAGCCCGTCTCGGGTCTGTTGAACCCCCTGACCTCTCGCGAACCGTTTGTTTAGTTCTCGCCATTTGAAAGAAAGAGAAAGGCGGTCACACACTCACCTCAGGCGAGCCATCGCCTTTCATTTCCCTTCCCCGATTACGAGACTGAACACCCTACACTCGATGGGTCGACTAGGAGTCGAGGAGAATCGGAGGGTCGAAGTGGGGAAAGCAAGACAGCCGAGTGGCTTACCGCTCCCCACCGCCGACCTCGAAAACCGAGTATGCCATCAGGCGTTATCTGGGTTCCCAGTCTCAGCACTCGGCCGGCATCCCATTGCCGCCGGAGTGAGACCGGCAACCCGGATTCGTCACCAGACAAGCGAAAACAAGACACAAAAAGTCGTGGAAGGAGGATAAAAACACGTACCGTAATCAAAGAAGGAAGTTAATGCAAGATCGGAAGGAAAATAGCGTCGCCGGAGTCGAGAGCTTCGCCGGAGAAGGAGCACGGGTAGAGCAAAAGTTGAGGAATTCCGGAGAAGAAAATTGAAAGAGAATCGAGAGTGAAAACTGAATGAAACCCTCACCCTTCGCGTTTTCCCGAGTTACTTTATGCGGGAATCGAGGAGACGGTTGGCGTGGAAAACCGCCGAAATTCCCGCCGAATCCCAAGGAAGGTAATGAGTGCGAATTTTAAAGTTCAGCCTTTCCCTGAGCCAAAACGCCTCGGACAGGGGTTCGAGCCGAGGAGATGCGAGGCGTAGGATGTTCGAACCACTGTTAATTCGAGCTCTCCCAGGCGAGGGATTGAGGACTCGAAAAGGGTGAAAATTTCGAATCACTTTCTATTCGAGCCACCACTCCCCGCGCCAAAGGGGTGAAATTTTCGAGCTATCTCAAGCGAGGGATTGAGGACTCGAAAGGGGTGAAATTTTCGAGCTCTCCCAGGCGAGGGATTGAGGACTCGAAAGGGGTGAAATTTTCGTATCACTTTCGGCCATCACTTCCCGCGCCTAAGGGGTGAAATTTTCGAGCTCTCCCAAGCGAGGGATTGATGACTCAAAAGGGGTGAAATTTTCGAATCACTTTCGATTCGAGCCATCACTCCCCGCGCCTTAGGGGTGAAATTTTCGAGCTCTCCCAGGCGAGGGATTAAGGACTCGAAAGAGGTGAAATTTTCGAATCAGTTTCGATTCGAGCCATCACTCCCCGCGCCTAAGGGGTGAAATTTTCGACCTCTTCCAGGCGAGGGGTTGAGGACTCGAAATGAGTGAAATTTTCGAATCACTTTAGATTCAAGCCGTCACTCCCGCGCCTAAGGTGGAAATTGTCAACGCATTTTAAACTAGTCAAAAGTATACGAGAGCCTCAAAAGGGTACGTTGCATCACACGGCTTTACCAAGATCCACATAGTACACCTCGATAAAGGGCGGCCAGGGGTCGTACCCTAGTCGCTGCTAACGAGTCCGCCTCTGTCGACAATGAAGGGCGCGACCAGACTTCGAGGGGCTCTGTTGGTACTACTTTGGTATTGGGCCACAGCCCTTAGGTCAGTGTACCATAATAAAGGTCCATATGATGCAATAGAACCCAGTTGAGGGCAGCCATTAGATGAAAGGAAAATAAAGGGTCGGGATTGAATGGGAAAACCTATGATGATTCCTAGGACCCCCATCATTTCCTATAAACACCCCCATTTTATGAGCTATCGGATCCAGGTTCTTACACATTCTCTGACATTCAATCATTCCCCTGATTATTCCCTTGGTTTACGCTCAAAAGACCTTTTTGTCTTTATTTGCCACCCCTTGCGAGCCATAATCCTGACTTGAGCGTCGGAGGGGCGACGCCTGGTGAAAACCGGACTCCCTTTTTTTGCAGGTATTCTGCGAGGCATCCTACATCAGTGTCCTTCGAAGAAACTCACTCCAACATTAACGTTTTATTATTTTAACCAATATATCTCATTACATTACCTCGAAATTCATTATGATAAATTCGACAAATCCGTAACATAGATGAAAGCCAAACTAACCCAACAAAGATACTTGGATCATCAGCACTGCTCATCGATCTTTTGGTCTGATATAATTTATACAGTGTTACATTTTGTACTTAAAGATGCGGCTAGAATAATGTCTGATCAAGATCTCTGCTACACTCCTTTTTGTCTATGCAATCGGGGGGGAAATCCAATTTGGTATACGCAGGCATATTCTCACGCATGCATGCCATGCGTACAAAGATTACGTACATGATGTAGTAGTTGCCCTTTGTCTTGAATTATTTTTAAGCATAAGTTTGTCTTATTACCTACCTACCCATCAAGTTAGGCAAAGGGGTGTGTAAGTGTGTTACGGAGTTTTATAATTCGGCACAACAAATCTAATTAAACTTAATTCGCCATCATTTTTAACTTGACATGATTAGAGGAGATCATATATTGTAAAATAGATTCTATTTCGCCTAAATAAGCCCGTGAAATTATTCACCAATGTGTCTCAGACTACATCTATCATTCAGTAGCTCAAAAATTACCATTAAATGACACTATCCATGCCTTAGAATAATAAGTTATCAGCTATGAACCATTGTGCGAAACTTATTAAGGCACTGAAAAAGTGAAGATAAGCAAGTCTGCAGTTACTCATTGGCTTACATGATGCACACATGTAAAGAGCTCCAAAATGAGAAAAGTCCTGAAAAAGTAATATTGATTGTATGCTAGCTAGGAAAGTTAAGGTCCAAACAACTTCCATTGTAAAGCATGGGAAACAAAAAGTTGAAGTTATGGAGATAATGTTATACACATATCAAAACGGTCCATTAGGTAACACTCAATTGGAAATCACTCCGACTTTATGAAGTCAATTTTATATCCTTTAATTTATAGTATCAAATTATCATTATTCGAATATTAGTAAGAAAGTTCGATAATATGGTAAGCGGTTTCATTTTGCTTATAATGATCTAATGTTCGAATACTAGGATATGCAAACGAACTCTATACAGGGAGGACCATCCATTATAGCATTACTTCTACATATATAATGGTCAAGTCTAAATATAAATAGACGAAATAATTGAAACTACAATGAACTAGATAGTCAGAGTAAAAGGAGGGGATATCATGACTCTATAGTGGAATACGGAGTAATTAAATTGATAATAATACTCCAAATTAGAGTGAAGCCCAAGGTTTTGAGTGGAAGAAGATTGAGCCCCAAGTAAGTTGAAAACAATAATTGTAGTGAAAAGACAAAGACTTGGAGAAGTTTGGTATTCCACGGGACAAACAAAATGGGAAATTCCTTATTGAAGCGTCACTATGAAAATATCACTATCCTAACCAATTATGCACATACAATTTACATGGATGAACAATCAACATGTGATGATAATGGCTAGTCTTTGCCATAGATTTTAAAGGCCAATAATGGGAATATGAGATCATTGATGTCATCATCATAGTAGTCGAGAATAAAAAAAAAAAACATATATAAGTTGAGTACGTACACCTGTAATTAAGAATAATTGAGATAATAAACATGACCAATTAATAATCTAATATAGCGTTTTGACTCGCATATCAGAAGGAGGAATCAAAACAACATCGTCATAGTATATCACATATGAACAAATTTTTTAATTTTCTTTACATCATATAAACGACAAGTTATCATTTGAATAATCGAACAATTTCGAGTTAAAATGCTATTGTTTTTGCTATGGGACACTCTGTGGGCAATAATAAGAGCTTCAACTTAGTGCCCAATAGCTAGTGGCCTCAGAGTATTACATTATTCACTTTCAACTTTGTACCCAAAATTGCTCAATGAAACATCGGATTAGCACTAGGAAATGCACAAAAGCAGTACCACCACAACTTTGTAGGCACGATAACGAACAATATGACAAAACTCATTGACATACAATCATAAGATTTTTCTTAAATTATGTTTTTTTTTTTTATACATATGAATATATGATTATGCACTCGAGGTCATGATATTGGACCCTATTAAATTTCTGCCCGATCTTAGACTAATTAATCAGTCCTTGGACCTTATTAGAATTTAGAACTACTATTATTCATCTCTAAAGTTGGTTTTTATTTTTGTCACTTTGATTCTATACTTGTAAATTTGTAGTTTTAGCTCTAAACAATAAGAAATTTTTAAGTGCATCCTTTGGGAAATTAACATCAATTTCCTTGCGTAATGAAAACACCAATCGACGGACAACCGTATAAATACCACAAGCTATAACACGACACAAAATATTTACTCGACCCAAGCATAACCACATAACCCTCCAAATTGGAGGTAAACCCACTAGCCAAATGACTAAATTCTCTGAAGTGACAACCACCCCGAGTTACAAACGAATTCGGAACCCTCATAAGTGAAACTAACCAATTTCGGAGTTAATTGTTGAATCCTCCATAATTGTCCACCTCCATAGGCTCCACCTTGGTACATTGGCACAACCATGTAAATCAACAACCTAGGCATATGAATCTCTATATAAAGAAAGATCACACCTAGTAAAAAAACCATTCCATTAACCTGGACTTTACATCTCTAAAGTCAAGACAAAAGACCTATGAATACGGAATATTACCCTTACCATTTATAGTACGGAGTAACATCTTACAAATCCACCAATACACCTTACTTAGACTGGGATTTGGGAACACCAATCCCAAATTATGGCAATAGCTATCAAAGAAATTAATGTCACGAATAAACTGGAACTATTGTGACAATTTTTGGCATATCAACGATCCAATTACATTGTAAATTTGGAATATCTCTTGCCTCAAATTACTTGAATATCCTTTGGTCAAATTATTTCCTTTTGGATCCAAAGAAACCAAAGGGGCTCTCAATTTTCACTAATTTTTTTTTTTTTTTTTTTAATCTTTTTCAGTTCAGAAACCCCAACATAGAAGTAAAATGGGGTTTGCCGATTTTCAACCTAAATCAGCAATTTTACTGTCCTCAAATTTCACATCATCAACACTGAAAACTGAAAAGACACAAAAATCACGTCTCATTTTTCACATTACAAAGAACCGCATATCCTACTACCCCTACATTGGAAGGGTATCCCACCCAATTTTAACCTTGTGTTGTAGGGCGGCATCATGCACGTGATATCTCCTTTACATGATTTTAATCTTAAAATATAAGAGATCAGTGTTTCATTTGTACTGTTCTTCTTCACATTGTTGACAACATAAAAAGTCAGAAGTGCAACAAAAATTTCCCAAGTACCATCCCAAAACTATTGGTACGCTAACATCTACACCACTTACATTTCGTCATAATTGTCCTATACACGGGTCTCCTTTGATCATATACTCCCCTATATATTGCTTACACAGATACACTCTTGTACTATCTTCCCAATTAATGCACTTTATAGAGTTGGGAGGTTCGGATTCCGTATCTCTAGTATTGTCGACTAGGGGCAAGGTTGCGTAGATTTTGTCTTCAAACGTGAGAGTCACAGTCGTGGTTATTGTTGGTTTTGTCTTAGGGGAATCGTAAATAGTTGCTCCTAAGACATTAGGTCACGTATTACAAGGATGTCGGTTTATGTTTTTCTAGCGAGTAAGTTAATTTCTTATTATTTCACGCTTGTTTATTCATTCTATGTTATGTGCATCTTTTTGTTATGTTTTCGATGTTAATTTACTAAGTACATGATTGAGTTCTGATCTATGAGGTATAAAGGTCGATACTATGAAAAGAAGGGAATTTCCGGACCTATATATGCATGGTCTAATCGAAATTAAGTACGTACACGTACCTCTATATTAAACGCTAGACCAAGATTACCTCTTCGAATGGACGTATTTGAGTACACGAGGTCCTTTCATATGTGTACATACATGAGCCATTGGAATATTATAGACATATAGTTTGCAGGAATTCTTAGAAAGACCATTGATTGATCAACCTTTCTAATAGCATAGCTAATGTTGGCAACTTTTAACTTGTTCATCAAAAACAATAACATGTTTACAGGTAACAGATGGTCGGATGTCTTTTGTAAGTAAAACGGTGTTACTTGTTCATACTATAGCTAGTAGCTATAAGCTATGAAATTATGAATGTAATTAATATGATGTTAATCTTTGACTTATAAAAGAGTATTGTTTCTTTTCTTGGTAGTTTTTCATAATTTCATCTTTATAAGTATTAACTTTAATTTGCTTCTTTGATATGGCTTTGAATTATGTGTTACAGTCAGGTAATTACTAATTAGTGGCTTAGAATCACCTTTCATATGAATTTTAAGTTTTAACAACTTACGCTTAGACGTATGTTGCTTGGACTCGACTTCAAGTACCCGACAAGGATGTATCCGTGGTTGCCGGACTACTTAGCTTGTTTTTTTGCCTAGAGTAGATATGTCAATCACTCGACTGTCGACTGTCGTGTCCATGTCCAAGTGTCGAGTACCTTACAGAGTTTAGTAACGTATCTTTTGACATTCAATAATCATAAAACCAAGCTCATTAGGTGCTTAAAGCTGGTATATATCAGCTTCAGCTTCTATATATACATACATACTGGTTGCTTTATCTGTTTTATGTCCAATTTATATTAGTAGAAATCAGACTGTAACAAGACTGCTAATTTTAAATTTGCTCTGATTTTATGGAATACTAATGCATATACAACTGTTTTCTTATGGCAGATTTTAGGCTGTCGAATTTGACAGCTTGGTGGCAGATGAAGTCTCCTTGTCTGTGGGAGGAGATCAGCATAGTTTTGCTGCTGGGATTCTATGGTTTTCTACTGTTATACTTCATCAGAAGAATCACACTGTCACTCTGTGGATACGGAACAAAAGCCGCGGTTGAGGACACAGCAGGGTATGCGAAAAATGCAAGAGTAACCCTTTGGTCGAAAGCCAGCATTATATCTTCCGTTGTACTGCTGTGCACGCATTCAACATCTTTGTTCATGCTGGTGAATGAAAGCGTGAGCGTATGCAATTTACGTGTTCCAACTCTCTCGGCTGAAATCTTGCAGGTCGTATCATGGATAATGACGATTATTGCATTGTACAAGTCTCTAAATCAGAGGTTTCTTATGCAATTCCCTGGAATTCTGAGGTTCTGGTGGATTTCCAGTTTCTTGGTCTCAGCTAGTCATTTGGCTAATGACTATCATTTCATAGTGGCAAATCAAGGCCAGCTTAGAGTACAGGATTACGCGGATTTCATTGGCCTTCTTGCATCAGTCAGCCTGTTCGTAATTTCAATTCAAGGGAAAATGAGGATAGCATATGATGATGCAGGAAACAAGCTGACTGAGCCACTTCTGAACGGAAAAACTGAGGGACAATCGGAAAAGAGAAAGGAGTCTCTCTACAGTAATGCAAGTTTTCTTGATCTTGTCACTTTCTCATGGCTGAATCCCTTGTTTGTCACTGGGAAGAAGGCGGCATTGGAACAGGATGAAATCCCTGAAGTTGATGTAAATGATTCTGCAGCATTCCTGTCGCGTTGCCTTGATGAGAGCCTAAAGAAAGTGAAGGAGGAAGGCCGAGCTACCAACCCGTCTATCTACAAAGCAATTTATCAATTGGTTTGGAAGAAAGCAGCCTTAAATGGAATGTTTGCAGTTATAGGCGCTTGTGCATCCTATGTTGGTCCATATTTGATCAATTATTTTGTCGATTTCTTGACTGATAAAGAACATCAGAGCCTTCAAACAGGCTACCTCATTGCACTTGTCTTTCTTGGTGCCAAAGTAGTAGAGACAATTGCCCAAAGGCAATGGATCTTTGGGGCTCGTCAACTAGGGCTCCGCCTTAGGGCTGCACTGATTTCTCACATATACCGGAAGGGCTTAGTCTTGTCAAGCCATGCCCGACAGAGCCACACTGGTGGAGAGATCATCAACTACATGAGTGTTGATGTTCAAAGGATCACAGATTTTATCTGGTATGTGAACACAGTATGGATGCTGCCAATCCAAATATCGTTAGCAATTTTTGTTCTGCATACAAATCTTGGCTTGGGTGCATTTGCAGGATTAGCTGCAACCTTGCTAGTTATGTGTTGCAATATACCCCTCACAAGAATGCAGAAAAGGTATCAATCAAGGATCATGGATGCAAAAGATGCACGTATGAAAGCGACTTCTGAAGTCCTGCGTAACATGAAGACTATCAAACTCCAAGCATGGGACAATCAGTTTCTTCAGAAGTTAGAAAGTCTGAGAAGCACAGAGTCTAACTGGATATGGAAGTCATTGAGACTTGGGGCAATTGGTGCCTTCATCTTCTGGGGGTCACCCACATTTATCTCTATTGCAACATTTGGAGCTTGTGTTCTGATGGGCATTCCATTGACAGCAGGCCGAGTTTTATCTGCATTAGCAACCTTCCGTATGCTGCAGGATCCGATATTCAGTCTGCCTGACTTGCTAAATGTGGTAGCACAGGCCAAAGTGTCGGCTGATAGAGTCGCTTATTTTCTCCAAGAAGAAGAAATTCAGCATGATGCAATTGAATTTGTACCCAAGGATGAAACTTCATATGCAATTGACATAAATAAGGGGAGGTTTAGCTGGGACCTTGATTCAAAAACTCCCACCCTTGATGGAATAAACTTGAAAATTACGAGGGGAATGAAGGTGGCGATATGTGGTACTGTAGGATCAGGGAAGTCGAGTATGCTCTCAGGGATCATTGGAGAAATTCAGAAGCTATCAGGAAGTGTGAAGATAAGTGGTTCTAAAGCTTATGTCCCTCAATCTCCATGGATACTAACAGGCAATATCAGAGAGAACATACTATTTGGTAATTCTTATGATGCTGAAAAGTATGACAGAACAGTTAGGGCGTGTGCTTTGTTGAAAGATTTTGAGCTTTTTTCCCATGGAGACTTAACTGAAATTGGGGAAAGAGGCATCAACATGAGTGGAGGTCAGAAACAAAGAATTCAAATTGCTCGCGCAGTCTACCAGGATGCAGATATTTACTTGCTTGATGATCCTTTCAGTGCAGTTGATGCACACACAGGCTCACAGCTTTTTCAGGTTAGCATTTACTGACTGACAAACTCTCCTCTTCATACGCATCCTGTATGTTTGATGCTCTCAACTTCAAAACTGCGTATATATTCTCGCTGCCTTTTCTGAATCACTGGCATCCGTGTGAATTGTAGAGCTCTTTGATACTTATGTTGATTAATTCAGAACCTATACTCTTTCTCCTGATTTTTCTGATTTCATTTTGCAAAATCTTATGTAACCAGGAATGCCTGATGGGAGTCCTAAGCGACAAAACCATACTTTATGTGACCCACCAAGTTGAATTTCTACCAGCAGCAGACCTTATTCTGGTATGATTTAACGGCATATATTTTTTGTACACATCTGTGGCAATATGATGGAACCTTACAATTCTGTTAACTCTCCAGGTGATGCAAGATGGAAAAATCGCGCAAGCTGGAAGTTTTGACGAACTATTGAAACAGAATATAGGGTTTGAAGTTCTAGTCGGGGCTCATAACCAAGCTCTAGAGTCAATCCTTGCAGTTGAAGGCTCTCAAAGTGCTCTACCACAAACCGGCTCCAAGCCAAGTGCAGAACAAATCCAAATGCGGGATGCAGTGGATGATAACCTTGAAGAAATAAAGGAGAAGCAAGGAAAGTTGATACAGGATGAAGAAAGGGAGAAAGGAAGCATAGACAAGGAAGTTTATTGGTCATATCTCACAATTGTGAAAGGCGGTGCCTTGGTTCCCATCATACTTTTAGCCCAAACATCTTTTCAAGTGTTACAGATAGCAAGTAATTACTGGATGACATGGGCTTGTCCGGCTTCAGGAGATGGATCACCCACAGCTGCGATGAACTATGTTTTACTTGTTTACTCACTTCTCTCTGTTGCGAGCTCACTTGGTGTACTAGTGAGATCCACATTGTCAGCAAGAGTCGGCATCCTTACTGCACAAAAGCTTTTTGAGAACATGCTACAAAGTGTCTTACGCTCTCCAATGTCATTCTTTGATTCAACTCCTACAGGACGAATACTGAACCGAGTAAGAGCTAGTCTTAAATAAGGTTGTGAAGTTGTGAGTCATGACTTGGAAATTGCATATCTAGGCTTACCAACTGTGACTTATATGCAGGCATCATCTGACCAAAGTGTGCTGGATTTGGAAATTGCGCAAAGATTAGGCTGGGCAGCTTTCTCAGGGATTCAGCTTCTAGGCACCATTGCAGTAATGTCACAGGTAGCTTGGGAAGTTTTTCTCATCTTCATTCCAGTGACAGCGATATGCATTTGGTACAAGGTAAGTGTTCTGATTTCAGCTTTTCAGGAACTTCTTCACCTGATGATTTTTATTGACCTAATCATAGAATCAACTTGATGTAATATCCTGCAGCAATATTACATACCAACAGCAAGAGAATTGGCACGATTGGCTGAGATACAGAAGGCCCCCATCCTCCATCACTTTGGAGAGTCGCTTGCAGGAGCAGCTACAATACGCGCATTTGACCAGAAAGACCGATTTGTCAATGCAAATCTCATCCTAGTGGATGGTCATTCAAGGCCATGGTTTCACAATGTCTCAGCCATGGAGTGGCTTTCTTTCAGACTGAATCAACTGTCCAATTTTGTGTTTGCATTTACATTGGTTTTGCTGGTTTCTCTTCCAGATGGAATAATCGATCCCAGTAAGAACAGCAAAGTTGACAGAGCAGCTGTAATTGAATAAAAGTTTCATTATTCATCGATTAATACCTTCTCGATTTTGCAGGCATAGCAGGTCTGGCTGTCACATATGGAATAAACCTGAATGTCCAGCAGGCTTCAGTCATATGGAATATATGCAATGCAGAAAACAAAATGATTTCAGTAGAAAGGATTCTTCAGTACACAAAGCTTAGGAGTGAGGCCCCTCTTGTTATTGAGGATCACAGACCACCAACAAATTGGCCGGCTACAGGAACAATTAGCTTCCAGAACTTACAGGTATGCTGTTTCAGGCTGGTTTCAAGTAGTGAAATCCTAGAATATGGATGTAAAAATGAAGCATAATATAATGTTGAGCTTAAGCACACATCTACTGCTGCTGCAGATCCGTTATGCTGAACACCTTCCGTCTGTCCTGAAAAACATCACCTGCACATTCCCTGGAAGGAAAAAGATTGGTGTTGTAGGAAGGACAGGAAGCGGAAAATCTACACTTATACAAGCTTTGTTCAGGATGGTTGAACCAAAGGAAGGAAGCATCATGATTGATGATGTAGATATCTGCAAGATAGGACTTCATGACTTGAGATCTAGGCTCAGCATCATTCCTCAGGATCCGACAATGTTTGATGGCACTGTTCGAGGAAACCTGGACCCACTTCAACGGTATTCTGATAGTGAAGTATGGGAGGTAATTTTACATATTTCATGCCAGGCTCACAGAATTTATATAGACTAGGGAGTTTAAGGCCATTTTCTTACCCTTTGGACTAGTTCTTGAATTTGCAGTAGATAGCACTTTATAGCTAATATGAGTACTGTCTTCAGTAACCTCACCTCTATGTTGTGTTTAGGCCCTGAATAAATGCCAACTAGGAGACATTGTGCGCGCTAAGGAAGAAAAGTTGGATTCTACAGGTAGATATATATCATTTTTTTTTTTCTCAGATTATACTTCATGAGGATTTCAGTTTGTTCTCAGGAAAATGTGCTTAAGCTTAACTTGTTAAATGCGGTGTCTAGTTGTTGAAAATGGAGAAAACTGGAGTGCTGGCCAGCGACAGTTGTTCTGCCTCGGAAGAGCACTGTTAAAACGAAGTACAATCCTGGTTTTAGACGAAGCAACTGCATCAGTTGATTCTGCTACTGATGGCGTAATTCAGAAGATCATTACAGAAGAATTCAGAGATCGAACAATAGTCACAATCGCTCACAGAATCCACACAGTGATAGACAGTGATCTTGTCCTGGTCCTAAGTGATGGTATGTTCACCCCACTCTTCTTCTTTGAACAAAAACTTTTTAACAATTTCATCCTGTACAGACAGTTAATAACAACATTTGTTTCTGATAAACAGGAAGAATTGCGGAATATGACACACCATCAAGGCTCCTTGAAAGAGAAGATTCATTTTTCTCAGGGTTGATTAAAGAGTACTCGTCGAGATCACAGAGTTATAACTGCTTAGCAAAATTGGACAACTAAGCCAAAGACTACAAGCAACTCTATTCCCCTACTACACAACCGTAACCCTTGCCTGATCGGTCTTGGGATGCATATTAATCAGAAATCTAATGCTCCGTATACTACTTTATGGATCATCTGCCTGAAGTGCTATGTCATTAGGAAGGCGTAGACGACAGGGAGAAGTAGATTACTATGACATTACTAAACAATCTGTCAAGTTTCGCGCCTTCAGGACCGATCCCTGCCTTACACTTTGCAGGTTGAAAGCTGATGGCCAAATCACAAGAATGTGCCATTATCCTATGAGCATTATCATTATTATGTGCCATCTCTCAGCAGAATTCATTCCCTCTCCTATAGATATGAAATTAAGACGAGAAACAAGAACACTAATACTAGTATGATTAATGTTTAAATTATATTCACACTTTTACAATAATCTTACTATCTCATCTAACGTCACATAAAAGCGCTAATTGGAGTACTATAGTATTCACAACTAATGGTTAATAAAGTTCTTTCGCCCGATATGACTCAAATACGAGTTAATAAAAACACGCATTACCTTCATCTTAACCACTACACGCATTCTCTCGATTAGACTCGTGATAATGGTTACAGGTGAAACTCTACTATTGAAGGAGGATAGATAAGGAAACAAAGCTTCGCAAGGAATCTACTGTAGGAAGTGAGTAAAAATGGTGGGTGCACTTCAACCGCCATTAATACCAACAAGCTTGAGAGTAGAAGGCAGTTGCTCAAAATCAGGGAACCCAGATGATTTTCTTCCTCGGAAATCACAAAATCAATCTAATCGTCTTTCTCTCTCCAAGCCTGCCCTCATCGTCCGCACTGAGGTAATAGCCAACTCTATTTTTTCTATCTAATCTAATTCTGTTCTTTGATTAATTGGGTTTTCTGTTGGAGTTAAAACATGAAAATGGTATATAGTATGTAAGATTGAAACTTTATGTTGAAGTTTGGGTAATACCATGAAAATGATATATTGTATGAAAGATTGAAACTTTATGTTAAAAGTTGGGTCTTTTTGATAATTTTGACATTTTCTCTTGGTTTATTATGGAATTACATGTTTTTTTAGTGGTTTTGATCGTTTATTAACCTGCAATTGAGAGTAACTTAATTTATTTGGAGTTTGTGTGAAAGCCCTAGTAGATGTTGGTGGTATAAAAGCTGTTAGTTTTTTTTTTTCTGGTACCTAATACTGGCGGGAGTGGGGATATGAGGATTCGAACTTGAGGCAAACCCCGGAAGGTTGGTTTCCTAACCACTACGGGTCTACGGTAACCTTGATTCTCAGTACATTACCCTAGTGCCTCAATAGCTCCCACCTTATGGTGACTGGCGAGGTGGGTGTTGGGGGGGGGGGGTATCATTGGCTATCAACAAGGGTGGAAGGTGGTAATGGAGTTGTCCTTGTTTTCTGTGTTGCGACTTTTGAATGCTACCTTAGTAGGTGGTAAAGCGGATGAAAATGTAGGAAGAAAATTGATAAAATGGTTTTGTAAACGCACAATTCATTGTCAGTCATCTGATTACGACCTCTTGCCAAACAAGCCTTGAGAATGAGAAGGTCATTTAGTAAGTTCCAAAACACCTGAAAGCTTGATAGGCCTGCCTTTCCATTGTGCTGTTTCCCCACGAGGCCACGACTGACTGATAGTAAGCAGCTGTGGACTGAGGCACTGAGCTACATGTGTTAAGGGAATGGTTCTAAGCAATTTTATTGTTAAAAACTTTAAATTATGGAATGAGCTACAAGATTTGCGAGATTAAGTTTTAAGATTGTCATTTATGGTTGATTGCAGAAAGCTAATTCTATGAACTGGAATGAAAATTTTATGATACAGGGTTCCAGATTTGTGCAGTTCGAAGAGTTGCTTGCTTATACATTTCGGTTACTGCTCTGCTATAATTGGCTATGGAAGTTTTAGATTTCCTGCAAGTTTCTGTCAGTGAGCTGCTGATTTATTTTGGTTTCTTTTGCGGGGGCTCTGAGAGTCCACCTACTTTCAATGGTGTTAATTTGATGTTGACATGATTGGCTCCTGCCCTACCATTAACCATTTTGTTGCTGATCACTAAGCCCTTGTCATCTTCTGCAGTCTAATGTCAGAAAATTGAGCAGAAGAAAACCACAGCCTTTTTGTGTTATTTGTGAGGGTAGCGGAAGAGTTGATTGTCATCATTGTTGTGGAAAAGGTATTTCCATTTCCCCTTCCCTCTAGCCTACTGCTATGAGATCAGCTTAGATTGTCTTTATACTTTTAAATGTAGAATTCTAGAGGCATAACTGCTTAGAATCTCCATAAAGGGTAGGCATTGTATGAAGAGAGTTTCCAGAGCATAAAAGAGTAATATATTGAAAATTCAACCTTTGACGTATTTTTTTTTTTGAGAACATCATCGAACTTAAAAAAAATTAGATCAGGTTTGAGTCCAGAAAATGAGAAACAAAAAATTTCTGGACTTGATGAATATATATATTGGAGAACAAGTTCTTATCTAAGTTGTCTTGCATGGATGGCTACCCCTGTTTGGTAAAACCGTTCCTTGTTTTCTAATTCATAGAGAACTTGGATATCTTGTTTTTCCCACTCCATGTTACTGGTATACACGTTTGAACCAACCTGCAGGCAATGTGTTTCTTACTTTAGCAGATGGAGACATGCTTGCTTGAATGTGATCTGATTGCTTGTTTTGCCTTAAAATTTCAGTTCTGCAACAAAAATTTTGCATGAGAATTGAAACATACTGTAGGAAATTTGTCTGCCGGTCTTCTCTAACTGTTTCTGGGCTGGTAAAAATAGTATTATGTGCATGAACTGGTGCAGAGTGTCGTAGGCTTGTAGCCTTGACATGCAGTTTACCTTCTTCACTTAGTTGCTGGTTGATCGTATTTATTCCTGCTATGTTTGATCATCTCCTTGTCTGAGTCTGGATTTTGACTAGCAGGAAGTCAGGGGAGGGGTGGGGGATTCCAGGTTACTTGGTTTGGAACCTGAGACAGGAGAGCGGCCATCCAACTGTCGTAGCTTAATAGCTACTCCGTACAGTGTATGTCTTAACAATTAGTGTTAAAGATTCTAACCATGTGCAACTAAAAAAATCGCCAAATTGTATTTAGGCCCTAAATTACTTATTATATTTCCTCTCATGTTTCCTAAATGCTTACTCTATTAATGTCCATACAAGGAATGTTGAACTGACTAGAGGTTTTGTACAGGCAGGACTAACTGCACTGAACTAATGATGCTTCCAAATGGTGAATGGCCAAAATGGTCTGTTATCTAGATCTTTTACTCACTCAAATAGTTTGGCTTCCTACCAATTCTAGGCCTTCGTTAATTTTTGGAAAGAATGCGTCTTTTCAGGTGCAAGACATGTGGTGGCAGTGGGCTTGCTTTTTGCAGTCGTTGCCTCGGAACAGGAGAGTACAGGGACATAATGGGGTTCCATTTCATGAAGATGGAAGACGGACATTCCCAAAAACACGCAAAGCATCAGAAAGAAGAAAAACTCGAGCATCTTACTATAGCGGACTTACTTCACTCACAATCATCCTCAGAAACGGAGCTATAGTAGTTATGTAGTCTGCTGAAATTATTGTACATATTCTGCCTAGCTTTTCTAGGATTCAAGCTTGTAATGTTCCTGTGCCTCTTCTTTCTTTTGTAAAACTCATTTTTGTGAAGTGACCAGAATGAGTTATCTGAAAGCCCGGAGATTATATCCAACATTCGAGTATGACAGTCTACTAACAAAGTAACAAGGTTTCAAACCTGGTGCCTTCAATCTCACACTGATTCAATGAAAGCAACTGATTATGGAGGCTGCTAATCTGTGACTTTCTCTCGTTGATTCTTGTTTTTTTTTTTTTTTTTTTTTTTTTCCTACTGATATCGAAGAAAGTCAGTTCCTCTTGTCGACGAAGAACAAGCCAGTTCTCTGAATACCTAGAAAAATCATAGCCACCCTATAAGGACTGTCGAACATTCTTTGTGGCGATTTTTGCACTTACTGGGCTGATGTTTACCCTCCTTTACGTGAGTTACAATTTCCAATGCTCTCGTAATACATAGAACAATAGGAATGTAAAAATATAATTGCTTGGAGTGGAACAATCATCATCCCACTTTCTAAGCTCGAGCTTGAGTTTCATGTCCTCTATGTCCGTGAACTCCCTTGTATAGTACGGAGCATACCTCAACAAAGTACTAGTGGTATTAGCATCTCGGCTAGACCACACAATGATTTGACTCCGATTTAAATTGAACCTGATCGATTCTCCATGACACGAGTTAGTCATCAACTCAAACACAGTTTGACTCCTGTTAGAACACATAAAATATTTATCCGTCAACGATTACTATAAATTATTTACTCCATAATCCTCAAATCACAATGAAGCTCAGGAGTCAGGACATTGGATATACTCATCTACCTGATATAACTGAAGAGTCGTATACTCGTACAAAGTAGCTGACTTCTTTGATTCAATTCAATTCAATTCTTAAACCCTATTTTTTTTCTCTCTCCTCCCCAAAAAAATGGCGTCTTTACTAAGATACCCATGTCCAGCTTCCTTCAACTTCACTCTCTTCTCAAACCCATCTTCAAATTCAACCTCCAAGCTCACCCTCCACCAAAACCCACCTCGTACTTTTACTGTAAGTCTTCTTATTTCTCTCTTTTCATAGTAAAGTTTTGATCTTTACAGTTTTTTCTACTTATTGAGTTAAATCTTGGTATAAAATTAACCTTGTTTAGTTCAATTTTGTTGTGTAGAGGTGTAATTTAGCTGAGCAATTGAAAGTTGTTGAAAATGGGAAGCCTAGTTCTAGCAATTCTTTGATTGGTATGGAGCAGCCTTTCCCTTCTTTTCTGACTTCTCCTAAGCATATGTTGAGTGCTGTTAATACGAATGATACCCGGCTTCGGATTTTCTCCGGTACCGCGAATCCTGCTCTCTCTCAGGTGAGTTGGGTAGTAACGTGTTTTTGAATCATAGAGAATGTTATTGAATTTTGTGTAGCTTTACTTTTGATAATGAACCCATTTTTGGTTTCATTTTGCTGATTAATTGCTACTGTATGAGTGCATCTGTAAAAGAAAATGGGATTGTAGTGTGTAGAATACGTAGCAGTATATTCAGTTGGTTATGTTTGGTTCAGTGACCTGATTGTTATTGGTATCGATGGTCGGAATCTCGTTTATGTTTGTGAGGAGGTTCGAGTGTAATCTAATCTATCCGCAAAGAGTTATATGTAACTGGAGGATGGGTTTATACAATGTATAATAATAGCTGTGAGCGTGGCAATTGATAGAGGTGGTAAGTAGTCTAGGTCAAGTAGAATAGATACGTTTAGAAAGCCGATTGAGGAGCATGTAAAGTAATCACATACAAGAGGGAGGAGAAAGAATCTTGAAGAGGGAGATTGGTGCATGTACTACAATAAGTAGTCCCTCCTTGTCACCTGCAATGTTGGTCAGTTGAGTTTGTCTGACCATTTCAACTGCCTTTTCGACAAGGACTCCTGATAGAACTGAGACATGGATTCTTATCTGTTCTATACTTGAATGAAAATGTATAAAGATGTTAACTTATTGGGTCAAATATTAGTGTTCTTGAACTTTTAGTACAGACTCAATTGTGAGTGTTGGATATCGGGGTCATTTAGACCTTTAAAAATCAAGGTGTTGACAGATTCTGCTCTGTTGTCGGAAGTATGGATTCCTTTATGCCTCTGAATTGTGAAATTTGTGAAGGTTTTCTTAGGAGGTAGGTTTTGAGGCTGATTGGATAGGTTGTAGGCTTCTAGTGTGGCCAAAACCTACGATTTGCTTTGATGGTTAATTCGAAATGGCCAGTCAAAAAAAATATTCAATTTTTCTCCCCAAGTTACATTCCATTTCAAGAACTTCATTTCTCTTTCTGTGAATCGCTATATGACTGTACTGTCTGTACATATTTACTTATGGTAGGAATCTAGTATTGATCATTTATTGAAGCTTATCGAAGCAAGGGAACCTACTTAATTTTATTTACAAAACAAGCCCTGGCATTTTAACTACATACCCTCTTGAACTGGGGGCCTTCACCTAGGTTTATACTATTAGGGAAATGAGTGACAAGCTGTTGTGCTGACAGGAAATTGCATGCTACATGGGTCTGGACCTTGGGAAAATAAAGATCAAACGGTTTGCTGATGGCGAGATCTATGTTCAATTGCAAGAAAGCGTCAGAGGCTGTGATGTTTTCCTAGTCCAGCCCACATGCCCACCTGCAAATGAGAACTTAATGGAACTTTTGATAATGATTGATGCTTGCCGTAGAGCATCGGCAAAAAATATCACTGCTGTTATTCCTTATTTTGGATACGCGAGAGCTGATAGGAAGGTAAGTGCCAAAAACTTGTTGAGGATTGTGTTGTGATCCTGTTTTTAATATTTCCACCATGATTTTATTTTGGAAAAGAAAAGGGATAAGTATAGGTATAGCGCCTGCTCACTACGATGATTTTATCAGTGCCAATGGAAACTTCTGGCAGAAACAATAGTTCTGATCAGCAAGAATGGTTGACTTGTGTCCTAGTTTCACTCCTATTTTGTTCGCTCTTTTGTTGCCACTTAAGTTGAATATTCATCAGTGTTTCTAAGTCCGTCCCCTGGTTCATTCCATGATCTAAACTACCATATCATATCTGAACTGACTTTAGCCTTCATTCACGGAAATTATTACCTAAACGAGGAAAATAATATGCGTAATCTGCCCGCTCTGCTAGAAATGTAGAAGCAAGAAACTGTATTTGATGTCTGAGATGGGTGCTTTCGAGCTTATCCATTTTATAGATATATTATGTGGTTCTTTCAGACACAAGGGCGAGAATCTATAGCAGCCAAACTTGTTGCCAATCTGATCACAGAAGCAGGTGCCAATCGGGTTCTTGCGTGTGATCTTCATTCTGGGCAGTCGATGGGCTATTTTGATATACCAGTGGATCATGTCTACGGTCAAGTAAGAATAACGAATTCCACCCTCCACTATGTGTGTTCTTCTCACCCATGTCACTAATTGAACTTGTTGATTTTTTTTGTGTTTTATCAGCCTGTAATACTTGACTATCTAGCAAGCAAGAGCATTTGTTCAGAAGATTTGGTGGTTGTCTCGCCTGATGTTGGTGGAGTTGCTAGAGCACGTGCATTTGCGAAAAAGTTATCTGATGCACCACTTGCCATAGTAGATAAAAGGCGACATGGGCACAATGTTGCGGAGGTAATTCTCTAGGATACTTATCAACTAATCTAAATTTGAGTAAAGGGCTGCCAATAGGAGCAGACTTGGAAACCTGGTGATGGGGATATGAATAAAACATAAAATAACCACAGTATTACATTAGTTAAGGAATCTATTTTCGTGTAATTTGTGTGAAGTAAACTGTATGAACCTCTTGGACATCCAGAAACCGTCCCACAGTTGACGAACTGGTGAAATTAGTATATACCACCAAGTTTTCACGGTCGTCTCAATTCATATGCTACTAATAATGTGCAAAAACAGCCCACCAACTGACAACAAAACCAACATAAGACTATAAGAGGGTGAAAACAACGGGAATGTAAGTCCTTACCAAACGTCCATGCTTCAAGTTGAAGCTTAATTTCAATCACAGAAACTTCTGTCTAACGTTCTAACCAATTCTTATTAGAAATAAATTATACAAAGTTATTTTCAAAGAATTTCAGGTCCACGTCTAAGATATAATGATAATTTACTGACAGGCTAGGTTATTTGGAAATCTTAAAAGTCAACCCTTTCATCTTGGAAATTCACAGATGAACTTAAAAGTTAAACGCTCTTTGACCATTTTTGGTGGTAGAATGGCCGCACTTCTATTCTTTTTACTCATCTTTTCCAAATTATCATTACTTGATAAGGAGGTAGATGCTTTGGCAACTAACTTGCCTTGTATTTGCTTGGCAGTTCATATCGTAACAAATTACGGAGTATTAACCTCACCAATATATCATGGGTTTTCACAGAGACTTTATACTCAACATGTACTTTCATTTGGGAGCAGTTTGTAACTATTATTTCCACTTATGTTTACTTGGTACAAAAAGGAGCCTCTAAGATGAATTGCTTGCCTGTCATATTGTTGCAATCTGGCATTAAATTGATAGTTCAATTTGTAATAGACTAATAGCTTCCACCTTTCTAAAAATTGCTTTGAGCCTCGTCAATTTATGATATTGATCATCTAAACGTTCCTAAAATTTTGCAGGTAATGAATTTGATTGGTGATGTGAAAGGGAAAGTGGCTGTTATGGTAGATGATATGATTGACACTGCTGGTCAGTTCTGTACCTTCTTAAAATCTCTAAATTCTCATTTCTTGTAGATTGCTATACGTAGCTGGTCATTTCTGTTCTGTACCTTTTAGATTGTTACCCATTTCTGTGTGAAAGTATACAGTTTGTGAGATTTGGACGTGAACCTTCCCTTTTGTTTGATTGCCTGTAGGTACTATTGCCAAAGGAGCAGAGCTGTTGCACCAAGTAGGAGCCAGGGAAGTTTATGCATGTACTACACATGCTGTATTTAGGTAACTAAGCAAGTTTGTAAAGACTATGCCTTGTTGCATGGCAATATATTGTATGGCTTGTGGCCTTGTATCCGTATATTCTTCAGAGCGGCTGCTATTGTTTGGAGCCGTTCCCTAACTCGTACATTTTCTGTATGTTTGCAGTCCTCCTGCAATAGAGAGGTTATCAAGTGGTTTATTTCAAGAAGTAATAATCACAAATACCATTCCTGTTTTGGAGAAGAATTACTTCCCGCAGCTTACAGTGCTGTCGGTGGCAAACCTTTTGGGCGAGACCATTTGGCGTGTCCATGATGATTGCTCTGTGAGTAGTATATTTATGTAAATTTATGTATATAGTTCTCACTTCAAATATTTGATACTACACTCCATTCATAGCTCATACATGTATATGTAACCAGCTTATAAGTCTCCTATACATGGAGAATCAAACAGAGCTTTTCTCCATGCTTTCCAGTTTTTGTCATTTTACATTAGTAGCCTATGTTTCTTTTCGTACCTAACTCAGAGAGATAATATGCTGTTCTTCTCCTGTCGCTTGCTGATCAGGTTGGCT
This sequence comes from Spergularia marina, assembly GCA_963680865.1. Lineage (NCBI taxonomy): Eukaryota > Viridiplantae > Streptophyta > Magnoliopsida > Caryophyllales > Caryophyllaceae > Spergularia > Spergularia marina. The sequence goes on along the minus strand of OY804551.1, from coordinate 21,559,806 downwards.
TTGAGCCTTACTCAAGCTTAAGCATCGATTGATTTGGTCAGGAGACTCGGCACCTCTTCAAACCATGTAGTAAAACTGTAGTCTCATTTGCGTGCAAGATCCATCCACACGCTTCTCTGCTCTCGTTGTTCATTTGTAAAGATTGTGATGTGAACACGAAAGCAATCCTCACATGTAAGGCGTATAGTTAGAATCTGTAGAATTTTTGTTTTAGATAGAGTTGTATGCGTGCGGATTTTCCCCTCTTCCCCAATTTTTGTAGTTTTGGGCAAGGCCAATCAGGCAATCGCGCAAGACTGAGGTATTGTTCTTACATTTGTGTACATCTCACGGTTGCTGAATGTGCCCAATAAGTCGTGGTACCTTAATTGATGAATCCCCATTTGTTCTGTCAGTGAATGCTTACAAAACCAAGGCAACCTAAAAAAATTTAACAGCTTGAAATTACAGAGTTTTTATGAGGGGGAATCAGATGGAAGAAAATTTGTCCTAGCTCGACTTGTGGACATTTAAAAATCAATGACAGGGAAGGCGATGCATTGCTAAACGCCTAAACTCCATCTGTTCTGCTCAGAAAACTTGTTACAAATGCTCCCTATATTTTTCACTTTTTAGGCGCCAATGGCCAAATTAAATAACCCTTAACTGCTTTCGAACTAAGGCAAAAAGAGCATGGCAAAGAACCTACGACTCGAGAACTAAGCAGAAACCCTGCCACAAGATCTGAACCAAGTTTGGAGCGTATAAACATGCTTTCGTCTATAATTTCCCGGTTCTAAAATCACCATATTCACTGAGTCTGAAAGGAAACTAGTTACGCTGCTGAATTGAAAGGTCCTGCAGCTGCTGTGGATCTACAGAAGAAGGTGCCCGCGTCAAGGCACATTGGGCAGTACTTGTCTTTGGGAAAGCAATCACGTCTCTTATGGAATTTGCTCCAGCCAGAAGCATCACTAGTCTATCCAAGCCGTAAGCAATCCCTCCTGAAATTGACAAAATATACCATCAAATACCTAGTACATACTCAGCTTTAATCAGATAATAAGAGCACATAATGACAGTAGATCGAAGAATAAAGCACCCAGAAACACTTAGTTCTAAATATCCGCATAGCTGGCAGCAATTTAGATTGTAAGAAAGGAAAAATCAAACACACTTCGTTTCAGTAGTTAAATGTCCAAGTGTACATACCATGAGGAGGAGCACCCATGTCAAAGGCCTCCAAAAGATACCCGAATTTTTCTTCAGCCTGTAATGACAGATAAGAAAAACCATCCTCAATAATAGAAGGTAATGCGACAACCACAATAATGTGGCTTTTCTACATATTCACAAATGGAGAGTAAAAAGGGTGGCATATGCAAAGCTTCTTAGATACCAGGAAGACAAACTTTTTATAAAGCCATAGTGACTGCAAGCTACTGGCACAAAGTTTGCAAGGGCACAATAGATGGACTTAATCAACTAAAGTAATCTAAACGATACGTAAAAAGCTTTCAGTGGCACTAAAGCAGAAATGATTTTTTCGAAAATTTAGGATATATGGATGATTTTTTGTAAATATAAAAAGCCAGATTCAATTCCATGCCAGTGCTTTATTTACCTGTTCTGATGAAATGCCTACAACTTCCAAGACCTTTTCTTGCACCTCCCGCTTAAATATTCTTAAACTTCCTCCTCCAATCTGAAATTACCGGCTAGTATCAACTGCAGCAATAGAATGAATAAATAGAATATGTAAGTCACAATGTACCTCTACACCATTGTAAACCATGTCATAAGCCAAAGCTCGAGCAGTGGGTAAATCCCCCATGTCCTCAGGGTTAGGCGCAGTAAATGGATGATGCAGAGCCTGCACACATGGCAGAATTAATGACACACCCATCAGTCAGAACCTCAGAGAAAGGCGAGGATAATAATCCCAAGTAACCCTCCCTTTAAAACTACAAATCCAACAATGCTGGTATTTCTAACAAACACAGGAGGAATATGGTGTTGGCAGGAGACAGTACTCTTTTATATGACTAACGATTATTATATTTCTGACATTAGTAAGCGATATGGGACATGACAGTATAGTTTAATAGTTTAACTCTGATCTATGGAAGAGAAGTGAAACAGGTAAGATAATCTTCGTCTGCGGGTTCTTTCAGTCAAAAGCAATAGCACAATTTAGTTGTAGCTTCATCATCCATTATTGAAACAAATGAAAAACATATGAAGTATACAGTAGACTCCGTGAAATGAGATTGGCAGCTTCGACAATTATGGTTGAAACTGGATGGTGCTAAATGCCTAATAAAATGATCTTAAGATTTACATGAAAGAAACTCATATTCACTCTACATATAGAAACAGTAGTCTCAAAAAAAAAGTAGAAAAAAAAAATGTCTGGACTACAAAAAGATTACCTACCATGCTAGAATAAACTTAAAAAATGAACAACGAAAAGAGAGAAGTAGAACACAGACTCCGCAAGTATAACTATGACAAAACTGACAAGAATTGAACGTTTCCAATCAACACATCAACATTCCTCATTTTGACATAAAGGGGATCAAAAGCCAAATTGTTTCATAGTTAACATGACAGAAAGATGAAGCCTGGTATTGTAACAAAACCAACCTCGAACCTCTGCTCATCATTATTCCACTCGAACATTGGAAAATCAGTCACCCAAAGAATTGAATGCTTGGACTGTGACAGAAAATCAAAATAATGTCAAAACATATCTCAGTGTCCCACAACCATCACATGCATGATAACAAACGTAAACTTACATTGTCAACCATTTGCATTTCATGTGCCATATATAATCTTAGTCGATCCAGAGTACTGTTAACTAACTTCTCACTGCCCACAGCAAACAAGATAAGATCCCCAGGTCCAGCAGAGCACAAGCTCAGTAATTCTTCTTTCTGCTGTTGATTTAAACTTGATGCTAAAGCAGCAATCCCTTCAATCTCTCCTGCAGAACCATAATTTCGTCAAACACACAATAAAAATGCCACTTCTGGTTAAGCACAATGAACGCATACCATCACTTGAGACCTTCAGGAAAGGCAGGCCCTTTGCTCCAGATTTTATTGCTTCGGTATAAATATCGCCCTTCTTCAGTGCTGTATTAGAATAAACATTTGCTGCTGAAGGTACACATAGTGCTTTTATCAGACCTCCGCTATCCAAAGCATCTCCAAATACTTTGAATGTGGTTCCAGAAAAGATATCAGAGACCTGCGCCGAGAGAAACCTGGCAACTTAATTTTGAAGAAACTATTCTTTAATTTATTGATAAAGCCTTTTAGTCCCATGAGTTGCTTGACATGTAAGCTTCACCATATCGGAACAGTCAAAATTAAAGTAATCCTATCAATCCTCAACTCATGAGGTCAAGCCAGCTACATCTCACTTTTAAAATAAGGACCCGAGGACAACCATTAAAAAGTTTGAACACTATTCAGCAAACGTGGTGTAAAAATAATCACTCAAATAGTCAAATATGTATTGTACTTAATCAAAACATAGTGACAGTGTTGTGTTTAATTAATCATCAAAAGTAAGCCACAAGCATTCAGAGAACACAAGCATAAAACAGTGACTAAATGAAAAACTAGTAAAAAGGAGGAAAGTCATGTTTCACGTAGTCCTCCAGACAACACAACACAACACAAGGACTTCATCTCTAAGATATCAGCTATAAAATTCAAACAGGAAGAAATGTTTACATCTTTTAATTCAAGACCAAAGCGAAGATCTGGTCTATCTGATCCATATCGACACATTGCTTCAGCATATGTAAGCCTCGGAAAGGGGTTGGGAAGCTCAACACCTTTGATCTCCCAGAAGACCTGTAGAGAATAAACAGTAATACGTCGAGAATGTGTTCTAAGAAGCTTCAAGTTTCAAGAGTCTACAAACAGATCACATGGCCATAACAAATGTAAAGATTTTTGGTACTGAGAAGCACAACTTGTGTATAACACCACATGGTATCAGCTACGAATTGGAAAAGTAGTATCATATACGAGCTACTAATGCAAAGAACAAAACTTTGTTTTCTCTGTTCACACGTTATCAAGAGATTATATAGCACTTAGCAGGGTCATGAAGGGCATGACGCCCATTTGCAGAAGAAGGGCAAAGCCCATTCCACAGATAAAAGGGCAGAGTCAAAAACATAATCATGCCCTTTATCCACAAAAGACAGTAAAAAGAACTTATGCATCATAGTAAAAAAAGCAGATAGACATCTAGTTCATATTTTTTTTAGAAGTGATGGAAGAAGGAATGCAAGAAACAGAAAGTAAGGTAATATTACGCACAACTATTTTCTGAGACATTTACTTTCATAACAGTAAAGTTCTGTCATTGCCCTAATATTTTATGCACTTTATTACACCATCATTCAGGTCTCTATTGACTATAGCATATATTATGTACGGACCTTTCTTATCAGATCTTCATTTAGCTTTAACATCTCTTCCATAGGAGTAAAAGCCAATTCTAAATCTAGTTGGGTGAACTCAGGTTGCCTGTCAGCTCTCAGATCCTCATCCCGAAAACACCTGCAGGAAAAATAACAAGACGAAAAGTGCACATATATCAGAAAAACCATTTTACTATGGTAGTGTGGTTTTTGTGTTTCTACTAGGTGGATTTGACAACTACGTGAATTTATGTTTCAAAATAAAATCAGGCCTCTAATTAGGCAGGTTTTTGAAGCAGCACATAGTGATAAGCACGACAGATATATAAGAGGCCATGCACCCCAAAAAACAAAAAAAACCGGTATCATCTTTAATCTTACATTTGACGTAAAGAAACAACGTTCATCCATTAACTCAGAAGCAAGAGAGGAGTTGCATTTACCTAGCTACTTGATAGTATCTATTAAAGCCTGAGACCATTAGCATTTGCTTGAACAGCTGAGGACTTTGAGGCAATGCATAGAACATTCCTGGCTTCATATATATTCAGATAAGTATAAGTGGTACTAGATTCTAGCAAGCAACTGAAGGACCAACTAAGTGGGTTTCCTGAAAAATGTAGAACAAGCAAGGAGCAACATGCCAATACCTGAACTCGTGAAGGCACTAGATAATCTCGTGCACCCTCGGGGGTAGACCTAGAGAGCAATGGAGTCTCAATCTGCCCTATATCCAAGACAAACATCAGAATAACGTTTTAAATGCATAAAAAGAGTAGGATGCACGGTATTATAGATTGATGAAAATGTAGGTCAGACCTCCACAAATTCAAGTACATCTTCCAGATGTCTTCGTAATAGCTTCACGACTCTATGCCTCAGCATTATGTTTGAAGTCATTTGATGTCGACGCAAGTCTAAACACCGGTATCTACAATTACATAATGCAATCCGTAAGTTGAAGAAGCTAAACCACGAAGGTAAGAAAAAATAACTACATAGTTGGACTGATATCACCAGTTAAGAAAAAATAAAAAGAAATCACACAAGAGACAGGAAGGGGTTGATCAGAGGAGCCTACGTACAAAAAGGGAAATAGAACTAAAAGTTATCGTCGTGTTGGGAACAAGCGATGCAACTAATCTTCAGTGACTAAAGACAAGATGCTGTTTCAAAAGGACAAAACAGCCTCCAGAAGGAACAGTTAAATTCCTGTAACCAAAAACATACCAGGCTTCCATAGAGAGGAAAGAAGGAACCCTATAAAAATTTAAAATATTCCTCCCTTTCCACACTGCAACTTATATTTGTTAGCTGCCAACAGGTTACTGATACATTATTATGCATTTATATATGACAGCATGGATTAAGTAAACTACTCATAACATCAAATTATCCTCTCGATAAGTAGCTAGATCAAATAGATTATAGACAGGTTTGACCAGAATCAATAACTTGTTTTAACTTTTGTGTATTTTATCTGATCAGAAATTTCACACATACTACACCAAGAATCATTATTAGATCACCCAAGACCAGTCTTTGAATGATCAAAGTTGTCGATTGATTGGATAAAAATAAGTATCATCAAGATCTTCTCAGTCAACATGATATAAAAACGAGATAGAACTGATAGAAAGAACACCTCAGGAAGATCTTTCCTTCCCCAGTCTTTGAAGACAACCACTTGACACTTCTTACTCTTTCATTGCTCTTTTCTTGCTTGTTTTACCTCTCTCGTTGTGTCACCTATTCACTTTGCTTTTGTTCACTCTTTTCCCTTTTCTTTTTGTTGCCATTGCGTCTTTTGTGTCTCCCCTCTAGTCTCTCTTTCTTCTATCTCTCTAGTTGTTTATAATTTTACATAATAGTCCTTTCGGACAATTCATGTTGGCTGATCCCTAATTATCTGGGGACTAAGATTCTGCTATTTTTGGAGACACAGGATGACACTGACGAAAAATCGCAATAAGGTACATAATGAATCTATGTACGTAGTCCAGCTACTTGAGGAACCTAAGCTGACTCAATGTGAGTCATCCATAGCCACACCCACGTCAAGTAACACCCTATACCAATGACAGCGTGATTACATACATCTACAACAACATCCAAGTATCACCACTGCAGCAAGAACACTTGTGTTGCACAAGTCAGACTAAAGTCTGTAAGCAAGATGGTTGGGAATAGAAAGGAACAGTAGAAAAGTACCACGCATCTATATTCTATATTAGTTAATATAATCCTCATTAATCCCCCCCAAGACTAGTATCTGCCAGGTCTAAATTCCCAAGTAAGCACATGTAGCATGAAACAACAAAGTAGCTTCACAATTTAATCATTTAACATGATACACACATCAGAAGCAAATTGATAGCCGAGGAGAAGAATTACCTCAAGCGACTCTCTTCCTTTGAAGAGTCTTTTACATCGTCAGCAGTAGTAATTAAAAAGGGCAACTTGCCCTTGACAGCATTCAAAAGTTGGACATCCTCAGCAGCAACCTGCCAACGGATCTCAGTGAGATTCTGTATTTGACTAAGAAATTAGCAGCTGATAAGCCTGTTAGAGGCAGATTACTTAATGCACTATTGCAAGCTAACGCCTCTCAATACATACATGCTCTAAGATCACAAGTCATCAGGTGGGTGATATGTTTTGTTGATCATGTTAAAATTTTCACTATAAAGAACTTCCGTCAGCAACTTAAAAATATAAGATAACAAAGTTGTCCAACATTATTGGACTTGGAACACAAAAGAAGTGCACAAGGGCGAACACATATTCTAAGAGCAACAACATAGATACAATAATTAAACATACCTCAACCATCCCAGTGTCCATCTTTTTATTGACAGCCTCACTTGGCCGTAAACGAACTACTCCTTCAACAGCAATCACATATTCCAGCCTCAAGCCATTCACCAGCGAATGTGCATCAGGAAAATCATTGGGAAGTGTCGTAATCTAGTGACAAAAAAAACAACACATCTCTTGGACCTTAGTTGCATATGCTAGCTTCAATTCAAACAACTATCAATCTCAAACTTATATCAAAACATCTCGGGAAAAAAAATACCTATTTCATTTATATCTATCTTCCTTTACCTCGAAACCATCACCCATTGACCCATAACGTGCCCCATTGTCGGTGTGGTCTAGGGAGGTCCAAATGTACGCAACATTACCCACGAATTAACAATACAACAAGGCCTATCCTGTCACATATCGCCGATACTAGGAAAAGATACAATCTTGGGTGGGAAATGAGTTATTCCTCAAAGTTCTCAACCGAGTTTTAAACCTATAACCTCCAAATTTTACCCCTTTATACCACAATGATATCATCTCACATTCTCACCCATGGTATCCAAATTAAAACTACCAAGTTCCTTTTCTCTTTCGGCCGAAAATCTCTTACACAAGCAGAATTTCGATAGAGCTCAACTCAACTAAATGCAATACCAGCTAAACCAAATTGAAGTCAACTGAAATGAATTGAATTGCGAATAGTGTAAAGTAAAAGCTTCTTCATTACGCAGTAATATATAAAAAAAAAATAAACAAACAACAATTCAAAGATTAAGGAAAAACCTGAACAACACCAGTGTGATCTCGGAGGTTGACAAAAGTAAGCCCACCATGGACCCGATGAAGTGCAACCCACCCACAAAGAGTGACCCGTTTACCCACATCAGCCTCACCCAACTGCCCACAAAACGCGGTCGGAGCAACCCATTGAAGGGTCTCACTAGAAGGGCCCACGCCCACCGGTTTGAGCGGGTCGGGCGCCCGGGTATGGGCAGGGGCAGGGGAAGCGGAAGCGGGCAGAGCGCAGAAGGTCCGACGAGAGAAACGGGGCGGGTGGAGGGTGGGTTTGATGGAGGAGAGAGATAGGAGGGTTGTAGGGAAGAGAGAGAAGGGTTTTTGTCGGAGGTTTAAGAGTGGGAATGGTAGTGTTCGAAGGAGTTTCGCCATTGTTGACGAGAATGACGACGATGGTCGTACGAGGAAATGGATATCTCTAAGTTTAGGAGTAGAGACGGCCAATCCAAACTAATGCTACTCGTTTTGAGAGTTGTTACGCGATTCAACCAGTTTAACTAAAGAACTAGAGCTATCGAATTTGAGTAACCATTTTAGAGGAGATGTGGTCCATGTGGAATTGGAATTTGGAAGAGCCGACAAAAATACTACGGACCTATGCAAGGCTGGCTATTTGGCTAGGCATATTGCATCAATGAACAGGTCAATTATGATTTATGAGCGATTATGATATTTCCATGGATCATACTATATCATAAAAATTATATTTCTTTTATTTATATATCGAGTTGCTCATGATTCATGAACTTTTGTAGTCGAGCTTTTACCGGTGGATTTAAATGGCTTACAATTTAGTAAGCTCAGAGGTCTAGGAAATCAATTTGGTGTATACAAAACACCATTTAATAATTTAAATGCATCGTGAGAAACAATTTTAAATAAAAGTTTAATTATTTATGCAAATTTATAAAGATGAGATAATCAAATATGATCAATTTAATTTGTCGTTTGGCTCATGTGTGATTTACCTATTCCAAGTTTTAGACTACATTTGTATTATGTCCTCATATCATCGAATAAATCTTGATTACCTAAGTAAGAGCTAAATTGGGTAGTAAACTCGTACTTCACATTGACTCGAGAGCATCCTAACTCGAAAGACATCCTATGTTCCGGATATAATAGCATGGACTTGCATCATAGGGTTTCCATCCTATTTTGTTGGCCTTCGGGGATTGATGTAATGATTTAAGTGATTAACATGAGAGTCGGGGACACTTGTATTTCACACTCAAAGGAGAAATAGTTATTAGATTAATAAAAACGAACAACTATGAAAGCATTTTTCAATGATGTTTTAATTAATCAAGAGGGAACGTTGGGGGTTTGGAGAATGAGACAGTCGGATCCTGATATAGCCTTGACCATAAACGATGTCAACCGAGAAATCAATGTTTTTGATGGGTTTAGGGGAGAGTACGCGGTAGCACCTGGACCTTGCGACTTAGTTTGACTCATAACCGAAAAATTTACTACGTCCAAGTATAGTTAGATTGACATACCCAATGCTCTTTGTTTTATTTTTTATGTTGGTGCATGGTTGTATTTAGTTGGTCGAACCATTTGTCTTGTTAGTTTTGTTAACGCACGAGACCTCGACTTGTTAAATAGTAGAGCTTTCTTTCACAACTAGTTTCTTAGAGGAATCATGATCTTTCAAGCCAATGAAATTCAGAGTAATCGTGAAATTTCATTGTGATGGGATACATCATTGCAATTGTTTGTTTCAACGAGTAATCGGCTCACATTGACTACGACCTTGCCATATTTATCCATCATCCGTCGTTCTACCAATGAAATGTTCACGTTTATCTAATTGGTATTACAAAACTCTGATTCCAAAAACTTGCAAAATAGAATATTGTATCATTGTTGTAGTTCCAATTTGATACTTATAATTAACATAGATATGTCATCGCATTAGAGAAGATCAATTTCTTTTGTTTGGGGGTAATCGGATGATTTATCTTTTAATTTTATGTTTCATGGCTGTTTTAGTTTTGGAAAATTGTCTGAATTTCATTGTATATATATATATATATATATATATATATATATATATATAGGAAATCTATCAAATGAGAAATATTAATTTCGTGAGAAGTGAGAAGTAATCTCAACCCTCCATCGTACCTTGATCTAGTGGCCTAAATTAAAAACTGAAATAAAATAAAAATAAAAATACCCACTCCCTTTACATTTTCTCTCTCCTCCCCAACCCTCCCCTTACCCAACCGAGACCACCCAGCCCCGCCGGAGGTTGTCGTCGACCACCACGACCACCGACCACGATCAAGCCACCGTGATCGGCGGGATACCACGACCTCCCCTCCCTCGTTCCCACACGCCACCGGCCCCTTCCTTCTCCCCCATTTCCTCCTTTTTCCACTTCGAAAATTGGGGGAGGGGCGGGGTGTAACACCCCCAAATTTCCTTTCTCTTTTAAAAAACATTTTTATCACGAACCAAAATACAAATAAGGAAATTCAGAGGTGTCACTCCGCACTCAAGTCAAAGACCCGAATGCTAGGAGATTCCAAAAGCCAGAATATGATTATCTAATGGTCTAAATTAATCTATTACAATTCGAAATTAAATTACAACGATCCGAAATCCAAAATACGAAATATAAATGATCTAAGTATTATCAATAGTCTATAGCTTAAAGCCTAAACTTTATTTGATTCAGCTAATATCTAGTGAGTCGTCATCCCCGCAATGCACCATCTACTTCATACCTGTGGTGGATTTAAAACACAAAAACCACAGTTTGAAAAGTCAGTGAAATTGAGTAAGGTAACACCTCAACTCGTAGAAAACCAAAACCCTCACCTGGATTTTGAAAACGTTTTAGTTTTATTTTCGAAAACCACACTTAGCACATTATCACATAAACCCATCGTAAGACAAATCAAATCACCGAAATAGAAGTATCACAATCTCTACAACAAATGTATAACAATTCATAATATAATCCAAGTCATTATTTACGATTTTTAATGAGAAATTCATTGCGATCTTTATAAGTGGGACGAGTCGAGTCTTTGTCAACTCATCCAAACCACACCATTCATATTTTGATAAGTGGGTGAGCCGGATTTTACCGAATCACCAAACCATACAATTATATACGTGGGTGAGTCAGTTCTTTGCCGACCCACCAAACCATACCATACAAGACTACTAGACCTTAAGTGTGCACACCCCCTATTAAGTATTGCTAACCCAATAGAGTAGTACTAGAGCCAAACCCTCTTAAAACCGATGCGGTGGGGCAATGAAGTGGAGTCGATGTGACTCAAACCAAATAAAGTGGGGTCGATGCGACTCAAACCAAATAATCCTCATGTATCCTCATACTTTACTTATTTATTTTTATTTATGATATTGGTCATTTACACACAAACTTATATTCCAACAATCATACAATCATTCATAATTCAGTCATATCAATATCAATTGCACATCTATCAATCATAATTCCAATAACATCTTTTGAATCATAAAGCGAACAATATATCAATGCAATAATCAAATCCAATTCAATCAAGATACAATAATCAAAACAATAAATCGTTCTCCACCTAATATGATACTAAGTTTTCATCCAACACGTCAATCACTTAGCATATAATTTTGAAAGGTTTCTACAAGTTTAAGAAAGGTTGAGCATGCTAGCTTACCTTTTCAATGCACGCAAGGACACGACAGCACAACGGTCACTAATACTCTTCGTCTACGAACTCAGGGGCTACAATTACAACCAATAAATCCCAAATCAATACTAATCTCACCTAATCATTCACCTAATACTTATATTAATTCTATTCTATACGCAATGCCATGGTAATTTAAATCTAACCCAACAATTTACAACTAACCAGAAATTCCAATTCTAATTCAATACTTTGCTTCTAATACTCAAACAACACTCAATTTATTTTAAAAATTTTCAAAGACTTGCAATTACTTTTAAAACAGAATCTAATTCATAAAAACAAACTTTTAATTATTATGATTTATTTAGGATTTATTTATACAATTTATATTATGTGTTAATTATGAAAAACATGGTTTAATTACACAAAATTATACAAAAACGAATTAATTCAATTAAACTTCGAAAATCGGTTTATAACTCTCTAAATTATCACCATGTCGAAATACTAACCATCCTAATTGATTCAAGCTAATTGACCTAATTAAGAAACAATTAACCCAAAATTTTCCCCAAATTGAAATTTCTACAAACTTGAACAAAACCCCAATTAAATCTCAACTAAATTCAAGAACCCTATTTAACAGATTATAAACATGCTAGAATCATAATTTACGAAACTAATTAAACTCAATTCGAATAATTACACTAATTAAACCCAAATTCGTAATTAGTGAAAATCAACTCAAAACCATCATCAAAATCAAATATTTATGCATAAAACTAACCCTAATCGATTATCCAATACTTATAACATATACTAGGACTGATTAATCATGATTTAAAGCAATAAAACGAATTGAAACGACGTTTAATAAGGAGGACGAAAAAACAGGGGAAGAAGGAGGGGCGGTATTGCTCACGCGATTGGACGAGGAAGAGAGAGAACACGGTGGTTGGAAGGTAGACACAGCAGCGAGCAGCTGGGCAGGAATAAGGAGCGATCGGCGGGGGCGATGGGTGAGGAGGACGAGCGAAGAAGGGGACGGTGCGTGAAGAAGAAAACAAACAGGGGAAGAAGGAAGGGGTTTCTGTTTTTATAGGGGGTTTCGGGTTTTTTTTTTTTTTTTTTTTTCGTTTGTTTTTTTTTTTTTTTTTCCTTTTTCCTTTTATTTCCTTTTTCCTTTTTGGGTTGGGTTGGGGTATGATTTGTGTATGGGCCAATAGTGTTGGTTTTGGGTTGGTGTTGGTCCATTGGCTATGTCTGGCCCGGTTTAGGAATAGATGCCCAAATAGAAATTCCGAGTCTAGAAACCATTTTCGAACTCATTTTGAAAACGACTCACAATTAACATTTAAAATCTTTTGCACTCCAATGCTCTAGTTAATAAATTAAAATTATTAATATAAAATACTTTGAAATTTCGGGATATTACATCCTTCCCCCCTTAAGAAAATGCTTCGTCCTCGAAGCGCAAAGTAATTAGGTGAACTCATTAAACAAACACATCACACATACCAAATCATATGATGCAAGTGCAAATGTATGAATGCAATGCATGGTCAAAGTAAAAGAACGAAGTTAGTATCACATTCTTCCCCCCTTAAAAGGGAGTTACGTCCTCGTAACTCTAGTTATACCTGATCAAAGAGGTGTGGGTATTTTCGTTTCATGTCATCCTCGGCTTCCCATGTAGCTTCTTCAGTTTGGTGGTTAGTCCACAACACCTTGACCAACTTGGTGACCTTGGTACGGGTATTCCTAGTTTTTGTGTCTAAGATTTTCACTGGATGTTCCTCATAAGTCAAAGATGGATCTAATTCGACTGTTTCAGGTTCTAAAACATGAGAAGGATGTGAAATATACTTTTTGAGTTGTGACACATGAAAAACATTATGAACCCTATGGAGGTCTGAAGGAAGATCTAGTCTATAGGCCACCTTTCCAATTTTCTCTAGAATATCATAAGGACCAATGAACTTTGGGCTTAGTTTCCCTTTCTGACCAAATCGCATAACCCCTTTTGTCGGTGAAACTTTCAAAAATGCTTTCTCTCCTATTTCGAATTCAACTGGACACCGTTTCTGATCTGCATATGACTTCTGACGATCTTGTGCTGATTTCATTCTTTCCTGTATCAAACGAACTTGGTTCATTGTATCTTCGATCAACTCTGGTCCTAGAACCACTGTCTCACTTATGTCGCTCCAACACAAAGGTGTCCTACATTTTCTACCATAAAGTGCTTCGTACGGTGCCATCCCTATGCTTGCATGGTAGCTATTGTTGTAGGAGAATTCAATCAATGGCAATCTATCAATCCACGAACCTTGGTAATCCATAGCACAAGCTCTCAACATATCCTCTAAGGTCTGAATCGTGCGCTCAGTCTGACCGTCTGTGGCTGGGTGAAACGCAGTGCTGAAGTTCAATTTTGTACCCAAGGCCTTCTGAAATTCTTTCCAAAAATGAGCTAAGTAATTGGGATCTCTATCAGAAACAATCGTACTAGGTACCCCATGATATCTCACAACATTGTTGATATACGCATGCGCCCTTTGCTCCATGTTCCAAGTGTCCTTCATAGGAATAAATCGAGCAGTCTTAGTCAGTCTATCTACAACCACCCAAATTTGATTCATACCATTCTTTGTAACTGGCAATGCTGTCACGAAATCCATGGATATTGAATCCCATTTCCAAGTAGGTACATCTAATGGTTGCACTAGTCCTCCCATACTTTTGTGCTCAAACTTTACCTTCTGACAAGTAAGACACCTAGAAACAAATTCTGCAACCTCGTTCTTCATCCTTGGCCACCAAAAGAACTTCTTCAAATCCTTGTACAACTTATCACCCCCAGGGTGAACTGAGTATGGAGTGTTATGCGCCTCAGTCATCAATCTTTCTTTCACATCACTACACTTCTGAGGTACACACCATCTACCTTTGAATCTAATACTACCATCACCGAAAATCTGAAACTCATTGGTCAAACCACTCTCAATCTTCTTCTTGATTCTTTCCAACTTGACATCACCAGGTTGTCCTTGACGAATCTCATTAAATATGTCCGAAGTGGAAGTCATACTAAACAAATGATTCTCCAAAGCCCTATGTTCTACCACCTCTAGATTCATTTTCTGAAACTCCACGCACAGTTCATTAGGGACGACCCACATAGAGTTCAAGGTATGACTCGATTTCCTACTCAAAGCATCTGCAACAACATTAGCTTTCCCTTCATGATACTGAATCTCCAAATCATAATCCTTAATGAGTTCTAACCATCTCCTTTGTCTCATGTTCAGTTCTTTCTGTGTGAAGATATACTTAAGGCTTTTATGGTCAGTAAAGATTTTACAAGTCGTGCCATATAAGTAATGTCTCCATATCTTCAATGCAAACACAACAGCAGCTAATTCTAAGTCATGGGTGGGATAATTTTCTTCATGAGGTTTTAGTTGTCTAGACGCATAAGCAATAACTTTCCCTTTCTGCATCAACACACAACCTAAACCCTTTTTCGATGCATCACTATACACCTCAAATCCCTCAGATTCTGACGGTAAGGTTAAAACAGGTGCCGTAGTCAACAATTCTTTCAATTTCTGAAATGCTTCCTCACAACGGTCATCCCACTCATACTTTGTAGTCTTTTTCATTAAATTAGTGAGGGGTCTAGCAATGGTCGAGAAATCCTTCACAAATTTCCTATAGTAGCCAGCCAAACCCAAGAAACTCCTGATATCAGTAACTGATTTAGGTGTAGGCCAATCTTTCACAGCTTTAATCTTTCCTGGATCAACAGAAATTCCTTCACTACTAATGACATGTCCCAAGAAAGCTACCTTATTAATCCAGAACTCACATTTAGACAATTTCGCATACAACTTATGATCTCTCAATGTTTGCAAGACTAGCCTAAGATGCTTTTCATGTTCTTCCTTACCCTTTGAATACACCAAAATATCATCAATGAAAACCACGACAAAACGATCAAGATAAGTTCTGAAGATTCTATTCATCACATCCATGAACACAGCAGGAGCATTAGTCAATCCAAAAGGCATCACAGTGAACTCATAATGACCATAACGTGTCCGAAAGGCAGTTTTAGGGATATCTTGTTCAGCAATCCTAAGTTGATAATACCCAGATCGCAGGTCAATCTTAGAAAAAGTGTCAGCACCTCTTAACTGGTCAAACAAATCATCTATCCTCGGCAATGGGTACTTGTTCTTAATGGTCACATTATTCAGCTCTCGATAGTCAATACACAACCTTAACCCACCATCCTTCTTCTTAACAAACAAAACAGGAGCTCCCCATGGCGATACACTCGGTCTTATGTATCCCTTCTCTATCAACTCTTGTATCTGATCTTTCAATTCTTTCATCTCAGCCAGTGCCATCCTCTATGGTGCTTTGGAAATTGGTGCAGTTCCTGGTACTAAGTCAATGGTAAACTCTACTTCTCTATTAGGAGGCATTCCTGGTATTTCATCTGGAAACTCATTTACCACGGCAATTTCATCAAGTCCTTTTTCTTCCACACTCGTGTCCTGGATAAAGCAGAGATAGGCTAGGTGGCCCTTCCTAATTTTGGTGAAGATGGACATGGCAGACACAATTTTGATAGCTGGTTTATGAACTACCCCTCTATAAGAAATTCTTTGCCCCTTGGGTCCTTTCATACTAACTTTTTGTTCAAAACAATCAATGTTGGCCTTATACCTACCTAACCAGTCCATCCCTAGGATAACATCTATATTTAGAAGGTCGAATTGGATAAGGTCTGCAGGTAGTTTGGTTCCCATTATTTCTACATCTACCCCTTCAAAGATTTTATCACATGTAACGACTTTACCAGATGGAACGGCTATAGGTGTAGAAATTTGAGAACTAGGTTCAAGACACAACTTATGAACAAATGAAGATGAAATGAAAGAATAAGAGGCTCCAGAATCAAATAAGACAAAAGCAGGAGTATTATGGACTAGGAAAGTACCGGTCACCACATTGGTCGTAGTATCAGCCTGAGCTCTATTCATGACAAAGATTTGACCTGGATTGCGCTGGTTGTTCCCTCCTTGAGCATTAATGTTGGCATTCCCACCAGCGTTCCCATTGGCATTCCTAACAGCAGCTCCATTGTTGTTACCATTACCAGCTTGAGCATTGTTGTTGTTACCTTGGAATCTAGCATTGTTCCCATTATAGTTGCCCCTGAATTGGTTCTGGTTTTGGTTGTTGCCTTGGTAGTTGGGGCGAGTGTTATTGTTGTAGGAATTTTGGTTGTTGTTTTGGTAAGTAGGACGAGGGTTGTTATTATATGAATTTTGGTTGAAGTTTTGGTTTCCCCTATTGTTTCCCACATAACCACTTCCCATTTGATTTTGGGGTTTAGACCTACACTCAAATGCTCTATGTCCTCTTTTCCCACAGCTATTGCAGTTAATCAATCTTCCAGCACAATCAACTCCAGGGTGATCTCCATTGCACGACTTACAATAATAATGACGCTCAAGCTTCTTGTCCTGATTACGGTTTTGGAAATTGTTCCCTGTAGAGTTTCTGTTGAACCCTTGGTTACCCCCAAAGTTGTTTGGCTTTCCCCTCTTATCATTCTCATGGTTGTGGTTCTTGCCAGTTTCATAAGTGTTGGATGTTTGGGGTTCAAACTTTCTTTTGTTGTTGCGGGTTTCCTCCCTGAGTTCATGCACTCTCCACCCACTAGCAGCTTTTCTATAAGCCTCATGCACATCAGTAAAGGTCATCATGACCATGGTTTCCTGGAGGCTGTAGTCAAGTCCCTCAATAAATCTAGTGATCTTTGAGGCATCATCTGGTAAAATAGTGGTTGCAAAACGAGAAAGTTCAAGGAATTTGGCATAGTAATCACTCACACTTCCCTGGTTTTGTTTCAGTGCTAGGAATTCGGAGAGTTTCCTTTGTCTAACATGCTCGGGGTAGAATCTCTGTCTTAGGGCATCCTTAAGGCTATCCCAATTGAAGTTTGGTTGAGCTTGGAAGGCTGCTCCAGTGGCTGACCACCAAATATCAGCTTCTCCTTTAAAGTAGAAGACAGCTCCATCTACCTTTTGGTTTGCTGGACAGTTAATGGTGTTGAAGATTTTCTCCATATCTCTTATCCAATTCTCAAGTTCAGTAGGATCTTCACGCCCATAGTAAAACTCAGGTTTCCTTTGGGATATCTTCTTAGCCCAGTCAATCACAGGTGGTTGGTTATTGTTTTGCAGCAATTGAACCACAGCAGCTGCAAACTGGTGAAATCCATCGTTTTGTTGTTGTTGGTTCATGTTTCTGTTAATTCGTCGTGTATAGTAGCGATGAATGGGGCGCATATAACCTACACTAACGAATTATTTATGATTACATTTCTACTTTACTTAATAGTTCAATATATAATGCAATTAGCACAAAATAACATTTCAAGTAATTAATAAAAGAAGTCATATAAATTTCATAATAATAAAGCTTAAAGCATCCATAAATAATAAAGCATATAAATCATCGACGCAGCGATGTTAAAACAATAGTCTAAGATGCTACTATAGAGCATTTTTATTATAGTTATTATGCTAGTCACTAACTTCCATTACTAAGGGTAGGGTGGGAGGGCACTATCCATGTTTTATCATGCTTCCTCTATAGTCGAGTCAATTACTTCTCCATCCTCTAGCCATTCCTTGTGTGCCTCTAAGAGTCTTGTAGCTAAAATCTCTGGAGTGATCAACCATCTACCTTGATGGGTATACTTTTCTACATTGGGTAATGCTCCTTTCTTGATAAGATCTCTATATTTACCCTTGAAATACGCCCATGGTGCTTTATTTGGTAGAGTCCTTAGAATAAATCTGGCTTGAGCAAGAGGGTGGAAATAGAAGTCATCCTTATATTTTCGCCCATAATAGTCACATTGATTTGCTACCCTTTGACAATATGCCACGATCTCTTCATCGTCTCCCATCCTAAGCCTCAATGGGTTGTCGGCTTTTATTTCAGCTTTGGTTGGTGTCCTAATTAAACGAACCATCATATAAAAGGTACACATTAACTTAGCACTTATCCTCAATGAAGCAATTATGAGTACAATAATCAACATATAAATGAATTAACTTGAAATTCCTAACATTTCAGTCTCCACCAGCTCAAAGGTGCATTATTCCAATCATCACAAGAGATTATGACATTCACACCTTAGTTACAATCCATTTACCAACCATAGACATTTCATAGCATGCTTGTAAAATTCATAATTTCGTAACGTGATCCATATCATTCCAAACGATTAAGGTAACTTTTGATCTTCTGGAATTCTATCAATCTCATTCATTGCATTCCAATCATTTAAATTTTCAAATCATCGCATTCATTTATCAGAACTCCACCACCATGATTTGAATTCAATCAAGAGTAATCATACATAACCTCGCATGCAATATCAATACAAGTAGTAAGTAAGGTTGAATTAAGCACACATAAATAAACAACCCATCCCCCATACGGCTTGGTTCATTTTAAATTCTATATTATTATTTTGTCTTGTTCATTCTTTCATTCTATTTTCCTAATCTTATTAATTCATTTTAAGTTTTTTTTTTACCTAACCTGACTCTGATACCAACTGTAACACCCCCAAATTTCCTTTCTCTTTTAAAAAACATTTTTATCACGAACCAAAATACAAATAAGGAAATTCAGAGGTGTCACTCCGCACTCAAGTCAAAGACCCGAATGCTAGGAGATTCCAAAAGCCAGAATATGATTATCTAATGGTCTAAATTAATCTATTACAATTCGAAATTAAATTACAACGATCCGAAATCCAAAATACGAAATATAAATGATCTAAGTATTATCAATAGTCTATAGCTTAAAGCCTAAACTTTATTTGATTCAGCTAATATCTAGTGAGTCGTCATCCCCGCAATGCACCATCTACTTCATACCTGTGGTGGATTTAAAACACAAAAACCACAGTTTGAAAAGTCAGTGAAATTGAGTAAGGTAACACCTCAACTCGTAGAAAACCAAAACCCTCACCTGGATTTTGAAAACGTTTTAGTTTTATTTTCGAAAACCACACTTAGCACATTATCACATAAACCCATCGTAAGACAAATCAAATCACCGAAATAGAAGTATCACAATCTCTACAACAAATGTATAACAATTCATAATATAATCCAAGTCATTATTTACGATTTTTAATGAGAAATTCATTGCGATCTTTATAAGTGGGACGAGTCGAGTCTTTGTCAACTCATCCAAACCACACCATTCATATTTTGATAAGTGGGTGAGCCGGATTTTACCGAATCACCAAACCATACAATTATATACGTGGGTGAGTCAGTTCTTTGCCGACCCACCAAACCATACCATACAAGACTACTAGACCTTAAGTGTGCACACCCCCTATTAAGTATTGCTAACCCAATAGAGTAGTACTAGAGCCAAACCCTCTTAAAACCGATGCGGTGGGGCAATGAAGTGGAGTCGATGTGACTCAAACCAAATAAAGTGGGGTCGATGCGACTCAAACCAAATAATCTTCATGTATCCTCATACTTTACTTATTTATTTTTATTTATGATATTGGTCATTTACACACAAACTTATATTCCAACAATCATACAATCATTCATAATTCAGTCATATCAATATCAATTGCACATCTATCAATCATAATTCCAATAACATCTTTTGAATCATAAAGCGAACAATATATCAATGCAATAATCAAATCCAATTCAATCAAGATACAATAATCAAAACAATAAATCGTTCTCCACCTAATATGATACTAAGTTTTCATCCAACACGTCAATCACTTAGCATATAATTTTGAAAGGTTTCTACAAGTTTAAGAAAGGTTGAGCATGCTAGCTTACCTTTTCAATGCACGCAAGGACACGACAGCACAACGGTCACTAATACTCTTCGTCTACGAACTCAGGGGCTACAATTACAACCAATAAATCCCAAATCAATACTAATCTCACCTAATCATTCACCTAATACTTATATTAATTCTATTCTATACGCAATGCCATGGTAATTTAAATCTAACCCAACAATTTACAACTAACCAGAAATTCCAATTCTAATTCAATACTTTGCTTCTAATACTCAAACAACACTCAATTTATTTTAAAAATTTTCAAAGACTTGCAATTACTTTTAAAACAGAATCTAATTCATAAAAACAAACTTTTAATTATTATGATTTATTTAGGATTTATTTATACAATTTATATTATGTGTTAATTATGAAAAACATGGTTTAATTACACAAAATTATACAAAAACGAATTAATTCAATTAAACTTCGAAAATCGGTTTATAACTCTCTAAATTATCACCATGTCGAAATACTAACCATCCTAATTGATTCAAGCTAATTGACCTAATTAAGAAACAATTAACCCAAAATTTTCCCCAAATTGAAATTTCTACAAACTTGAACAAAACCCCAATTAAATCTCAACTAAATTCAAGAACCCTATTTAACAGATTATAAACATGCTAGAATCATAATTTACGAAACTAATTAAACTCAATTCGAATAATTACACTAATTAAACCCAAATTCGTAATTAGTGAAAATCAACTCAAAACCATCATCAAAATCAAATATTTATGCATAAAACTAACCCTAATCGATTACCCAATACTTATAACATATACTAGGACTGATTAATCATGATTTAAAGCAATAAAACGAATTGAAACGACGTTTAATAAGGAGGACGAAAAAACAGGGGAAGAAGGAGGGGCGGTATTGCTCACGCGATTGGACGAGGAAGAGAGAGAACACGGTGGTTGGAAGGTAGACACAGCAGCGAGCAGCTGGGCAGGAATAAGGAGCGATCGGCGGCGGCGATGGGTGAGGAGGACGAGCGAAGAAGGGGACGGTGCGTGAAGAAGAAAACAAACAGGGGAAGAAGGAAGGGGTTTCTGTTTTTATAGGGGGTTTCGGTTTTTTTTTTTTTTTTTTTTTTTCGTTTGTTTTTTTTTTTTTTTTTCCTTTTTCCTTTTATTTCCTTTTTCCTTTTTGGGTTGGGTTGGGGTATGATTTGTGTATGGGCCAATAGTGTTGGTTTTGGGTTGGTGTTGGTCCATTGGCTATGTCTGGCCCGGTTTAGGAATAGATGCCCAAATAGAAATTCCGAGTCTAGAAACCATTTTCGAACTCATTTTGAAAACGACTCACAATTAACATTTAAAATCTTTTGCACTCCAATACTCTAGTTAATAAATTAAAATTATTAATATAAAATACTTTGAAATTTCGGGATATTACACGGGGAACGTCGGCGGAGGGGCGGCGAACGTCATGCGAGAGGCGGAGAACGTCGGGAAAGGGGCGGCTGACGTCGGGGAGGGGCGGCGGATCATCGGTGAGGGCGGAATTCGTGGTGGTTTAAAATGAGTTTGAGGAGAGAGAATTGGTCGATTAGGGACGTGAAGTGGTCGGCGGGGGGATGGACCACCACCGATGGCCTAGAGGCAGGGCGGCGAGCATGGTGGTGCTGGTCGGCTTGATCGGGGTGGTGGTTGGTGAAGGTGGCCGGTGGTGGGAGGGAGGTGAGTGGTGGTGGTGGGTGGAAAGAGGAGGAGAGAGAAAAAAAATGTGGGTACATTTTTCAGTTTTTTTTTTCTATTTTTTTTTTATTATTAAAGTTGGAGTTACGTGTTTTAGTTAGTGGAGTTAAGTTGGAGTTACGTGTATTGGTTAGTGGAGTTACGTGTTTTAGTTGATGGAATTAAAGTGGAGTTAATGGAGTTACGTCTTTTAGTTAGTGATGTTATTGGAGTTACGTGTTTTAGTTTGTGGAGTTACGTTGGAGTTACGTGTTTTGGTTAGTGGAGTTACGTGTTTTAGTTAATGGAGTTAAGGTGGAATTACGTGTTTTGGTTAGTGAAGTTAAATTAGAGTTACGCGTTTTGGTTAATGGAGTTACATTAGAGTTACGCTTTTTGGTTAATGAGTTAAATTGGAGTTACGTGTTTTGGCTGGTGGAGTTAAGGTGGAGTTACGTGTTTTAGTTGATGGAGTTAAGTTAGAGTTACGTGTTTTAGTTAGTGGAGTTATGCTAAAGTTAATGGAATTACGTTAAAGTTGATGAAGTTAATAATATTATTGGAGTTATATAATTTAGTTAATAGAGTTATGTTACTAGAGTTAAGCAAAATAGTTAATGGAGTTATGCGACTGGAGTTAATTAATTTAGTTCATGGAGTTAAGCGACTGGAGTTATGCAGTTTAGTTACTGCAGTTATGCGAAATCAATGGCTGAGATTACTTCTCACTTCTCACCAAATTACCACTTCTCACTGGATAGGTCCCCTATATATATATATATATATATATATATATATATATATATATATATATATATATATATATAGGAAATCTATCAAATGAGAAGTATTAATTTCGTGAGAAGTGAGAAGTAATCTCACCCCTCCATCTCATCTTGATCTAATGACCCACATTAAAAACCGAAATAAAAAAAAATTAAAACTAAAAATACATAAAAATCCCCAAATCTCACATTTTCTCTCTCCTCCCTCTCCCCCCTCCCTCTCTCTCCACGGCTCTACCCTGTGCCGCCCACAACCGCCGCCGGCGTCCACCAGAAACAACCATCTCCGGGCAAAACACCACCGTCTGACTCGGCATACCACAACGAGTCTTCGTCCGACGTCAGTGTCCTCCGTCGAGCATCGTATGGGTGCGAAAATTGCCTTCTCTTTCTTTTTTTTCGCGCTCGTTTTTCCAGATCTGGCCGCCGCCTCTGACCTTCGCCGTCTATCGTTGCCTTTTATGGCCTCCGTCGACGACGCCGCTTCTATTGGCGGCACCACCTCTCAATTTGGGGCGGCTAGAGCAAATGAAAGAAGTGACAGGTGAGAAGAGAGGGGGAATGCGTGCGCGAAGAATTTGTGTTTTAGTTATTGGAGTTACGTTATAGTTATGTGTTTTAGTTATTGGAGTTACGTTAGAGTTAAATTTTTGTTGAATCTGGTGGAATCAATAATAATACTCAAGTTAGATAGTTTAATTTATGGAGTTAGTTACCTGGAGTTAGGCAATTTAGTTAGTACTCCAACTTAAATCACGTAACTCTAATAACTCCATCAACTAAAATACATAACTCCAACTTAATTTCATCAAATAAAACACGTAACTCTAATAACTCCACAACCTAAATCACATAACTCCGAATTAACTCCATCAACTAAAACACGTAACTCTAACAATTATCACGAATAACTCAAAAAACTTTACTAACTAAACGACGTAACTCCAATAACCCTACTAACTAAAACACGTAACTTCAAGCTAATTCTACCAATTAAATTACGTAACCAAAAAAAAAATTAAAGAAAACTAAAACAAAATTGACAAAATAAGCCCCGATCTTCACCATTTTCTCTCCTCCCACACCACCAAGCTCCACCCTCCCCTGCCACTGCCCCGCCTTTCCCCCGCCGGCCACCACCCCTGCAGTCGCCCTAGAATAGTACAGCTACCACCGCCAAATCAGCGCTACCCCCTCCAACAACTTCCTCCACCATCTCCGCCCTCTTATTTCGCCTCTCTCTCTCACCTCACCGCCCTTTCATTTCCGTCCACGGAGGCGAAAACGAGAGGATGCGAAGTCAATCTGTGCGGAAAAGAGAGGTGAGGCCGGTGATATGTTGATCGCCGGTGGTTATCAATGTCGGCGACCAGATTTGGAAAAAAGAGAGCGAAAAGAAGGAGAGAGAAGGCGTTGCACGTCGCGTGGTGAAGACCGACGTAGGTCGAGGATGGCCGACGAAGAACCGCCATGGTTAGTGCAGTCGGCCGGTGGCATCGAAGCCGGCAATGGCTGTCTCGCGGCGGCCAGATCTGGAAAAACGAGCGCGAAGAGAAGGCGGTTTTCGCAGCCAAATGGTGCTCGACGGAGGAAACTGATGCAGGACGAAGCCTCGCGGTGGTCCGACGAGTATTCCGGTGGTTTCGTAATCGGCAATGGCTGTCATCGGTGGACACCGACGGCGGCGATGTGGTGGTGCGGGTGTTAGAGCCGAGGAGAGAGTGGGAGGGGGGAGAGGGAGGAGAGAGAAAATGTGAGTGATTTGAGGATTTAGGTGTATTTTTAGTTTTAATTTTCTTTTATTTCTGTTTTTAATGTGGGTCATTAGATTAAGTGAGATGGATGGCTGAGATTACTTCTCACTTCTCACGAAACTAATACTTCTCATTTGATAGATTTCCTATATATATATATAGTGGTTATCGAAATTCACATTCAAATTATTGAAAACTAGTGTTTAAACTTTGCAAAACACAATATGTATTTATTATATTCATGTGATAATTTATAGTGAGAAAAAAAAAGTCGAATTCTATACTTTTCGGTAACTCATATTTGAAACCATTTATTGCTACATTCTACGTACATTTGTATCGTGCTACAATAACATTATGTTTCTGATATGTTCGATGCGCTAACAATATTGTCATATTAGAAATGTTGGTTTCTTCATAATAGTACGACTAATAAGTCTTGTGGACACCGTTTCTCAATAATTTATTGAGAGATCACCTTTATCGTTGATATTGTGATCCGTTTAACATAATAATGACTTATTCAACTATCAGTAATCATCTTAGTTATTTGCTATGACACTTAATTTCAGAAGGTTACTCCATTATACCTAATATATATTATATATTATATCATGTGCTTTAAAATCATAAATGAAGTAATATCATTATAAACTCAACATAAATAACTTGATAGCATCCTAACGCATCCTTACCATATGTTTGATTAATTATCACCAAAGAAAATAAAATGTCCCAAGAAAATACTACCTAAACCATTGTGACGTGAATTATGAGCCTGCAAAACATATCGATTTCACCAAATTATCACGATTGTCCTCGGTTTTAATTGCTCCTCGATTAGGTGCTTTTGAATACTGAGAGAGCTTGTCATTAGAATTCAGATCCGTTTGGCAGTGAAGAAGATGAGTTAAGTGATTTCATTCAAACATATCTATCTTGCTATGGTTCTTGTACCTCTATGAGATTGGAGCTACTAGCACTCAAGAGAAGCCTTGAAGAAGCAAAAACATTTGAGTTTGAGAAGTTGCTTGTTCACATGGATAATATGACACCCATAGGGTTGATTAATAGTGATAACTTAGTGACTGATCTTCTAGTCTTACAACATGTTTGGTAGAAAGGAAATAGACGGAAAAGAAAGGAAAGGAAATAAATTTTACAACTTTCCTACGTTTGGTTTATAAAGATATATGGGAAGTGAAAGGAAAGGAAAGGAAATGGAAGGAAATGATCCTTCATTAAACTGTCATTTACTTTCCCTCCCAAAACGGGCGAAATTGGACAGAAAGCCAATTTACAACATAAAAACACTCACTTTCTTTCCAATTCCTTCAAAATTTTAACAAGTGAACCAAACAAAGGAAATCGTAGTTTCCTTCCTTAAGGAAGATGGTAGTGAAAGTGGAGCATACCTATCGGCAAACAAAACACGTCGCGGACTGGTTGGTCAACCGGAAGCCAACCAAACTCAGGAGCTTATTATCCTTCAATGTCCTCCAAGTCCTAATTAACCCTGCTTCATCCCTCGAGAAAACATATTAGGGGTCTTGACTCCCCGCCTAATTAATATTGCACTACGTAATTAATTAGTTTTCATTGTTTTTGGTTACAATTAATTAGTTTTCATTGTTTTTGATCGTGATTCTATCCTTTTTGCAACCTATAAGAAAAACCGATTGTCCTTGATCATTTTGTAAAAAAAAAAAAAAAAAAAGAAAAAAGAAAAAAAAAAAGCCGAAAAATCAAAATTAGCAAAAAGGACACACATCAATTTTACCATTACAATTGCCCAGGTCCAGGTGTGCGATTTCAGTGATGATGAAGCTTCTTCTGTAACACCCAAAACAATCATTAGTCAAAACTCCAAAAAATCATAAAAATCATTCTTCCTTTAATTTTCCCCCAAATTAATTTCAATTTTCAATCCCCAAAAATTTCCTGCCAATTAATTTTCACCCTGATTTCTCCCGCCACCGTCAACTCCTCCTACCCTCGCTGATTCCACGGTACTTCTCTCGATCTCCGAATCTACAATTGATTTTACACTATTTTGATCTGTTACTGCACTTTTGATTTCAATTTTACTCCAATTTTTTTATTTTTTTTCCTTTTTTTAGTAATTATCTCACATTTCGATTGAATTCCCACTTCTATCTTGCTAATCAGCTCAATACCCAGTATTTTCTTTGACTTTAAGTTTTCATATGAATTTGATTTTTGGGGTTTTGATCAAATTCGATAATTTAGGGTGTAATAATATTCTACATTGCTAAATTATGTGCATTGCGATTTAAAATTTATTTTTGGGTTTTGTTTTTTTTTACAGCTGGATTGCGTTGTTTGGAGCTGAGATTATGATCACACGCAGTTAAATTATTGGGGGTTTGGAGAAGGTTTTTCGAGTGGCGATTGCTTAGTCGTTTTCGAGCTCGAAAATGGGTCTTTTTGATGGACTCCCTGTTCCTTCTGATAAAGCTGTAAGTGTGTATTACTATGTTGCAATTGTTACACTTTGGTTATTGTTCTTTGTTTCTTTCCCTAGACTGTTGTCGCGAATTTTTACTTTGCGCCAGATTGTTGCTGCCAAAGGGCTCATTTTTAGTAATTTTAGAGCTTGATTGGTGATTGGTCGCGGGTGTGGAACTAGGAGGTGATATATTGTCCCAATGCTATGTTTTATGCGTCCCCTTGCGTGGGGTAACTGTCAAAATGCCATACATTCGCTACCATTTTTTTTTTTACTGTGAATCAATTGTGGATTGCGGAATATAGAGTTGTATTTTTATGGTGTCGATTTTGAGGGTGAGGAGAAATGAGGGTAAAGTATAGAACTTTTTTGTTGGTGCAAAAAGGGCTCTTTTTAGTAATTTTGGAGCTTGATTGGAGATTGGTTATGCTTGTAGAACTAGGAGGTGAGATATTGTCCCAATCCTGTGTGTTACGCGTCCCCTTGTGTGGGCTAATGGTCCAAATGCCATAAATTCGCTACCATTTGGACTGGGAATTAACTGGGGAATTCGGAATATATAGTTGTATATTTATGGTGTCATTTGTTGGGATGAGGGCAAAAGAGGGTAAAGTATAGAACTTTATTGTTGGTCTTTCCATTATTGTTTAGGTTGGAACGAATTTTTTGTGACGTTCATGTACTTCTGTATGAATATGAGTAGTAATGTGGTCATACATTTATAGTATTTAAGGGAGGAGCTATCAAGAATTGATGAAAGTTGGGCTGCAGCACGGTTTGACTCCTTGCCACATGTGGTACATATATTGACCTCAAAAGAGCGGGAAACCGAATTACGAGTCTTGAAGGAGCACAATGATACCATTGAGGATGTTGTGAATGAAGTTGTTCATGCTTATCATAGTGGTTTCAACAGGGCCATTCAAAATTATTCTCAGGTATCTTCTATTTTTACTTCAAGCTTGTCATACAGTGGGTTTGGTTTTGATGTTTCTACTCACCGCCCTCTTAAGGCAACACAAAATTAATGAAAAACAAATAAAATACCATAGCTTAATAAAAGTTTCTGTCTACAAAATAATGTATTCAGCCAGAATTTTAGAGGTAAGAATGGCATTTTTCAAGAGACACTGACTTGGTGTTGTTTAAGCTACAATTATTCTTTTGATATTGGCATCATCCCCTGGCGTTCCTTTGATTTTTTATTTTATTTTATAATATCCTCTCAGCCTCTCTTATAAACAGGTACTATTGTTATCAAGTGCTGAATCGTAAATATGCTGTATAATTTTACTCTTATCCTTGTGTGGTCAGATTTTGCGGTTATTTAGCGAATCTTCAGAAAGTATCTCTGTCGTAAGGACTGATCTGTCTGAGGCTAAGAAACGACTTGGAGCACGTAACAAGCAGTTGCATCAGTTATGGTATCGGTCTGTTACGTTGCGTCATATAATATCCCTCCTAGACCAGATTGAGGGACTATCTAAGGTATATATATTCGTCATATTATCTTTTAGTAAATACTAGGATCCTGTGCCTTTAGGCTTTTCTGTGCAATTTAAGCTTCACAGGGCTTACCATTCCCTCTGATTAATTTTGTACTGCTCTGAGTTCTCACTCAAAGAAGGTCTTGGTTCATGCCTTTAATCTTTTTGAAAAATGTGCAATTCTAGTTTTCGAGCACTTCTTGGCCGTATGCCCTGAAGCTGAAGTATATCTGATACTTGATAGTGAATAGGTTGATGATTCTCCTTCTATGGAGCAAAATTATGTCATGATAGACTGAGAGCTTTAGCCCTACTTCTGCATATGTGCGTCAATCCTTGGTGTCTCATTGTGGATGGATGTCATTCCCTTGGCTTTCTCGTAATGTTGTACTGTGGGTTCACAATTTAATTTTTTTTTTTTTGACATAATGTAGGTTCCAGCTCGTATCGAGAAACTTATTTCTGAGAAGCAATTTTATGCTGCAGTCCAATTGCATGTTCAATCCTCATTGATGCTTGAGAGAGAAGGTCTTCAAACGGTTGTCTCTCTATCCAAATTTATTCTTTTTTATTGAAATAACTTCATCTCTACTTTATTTGATTGACGTTTGCTGCTCAACTATAAGCAATGGTCCTTAAAGCAATATGATATCTTTGAGACTTCATCTTGGTTGGATTGCGAAGATGTTTATCAGCATGCTAGTTTCTCCTCATCTGTAGTGGTCAAGTTATAAATCATTGACTAAGACTTTAGCAATGAAGCTGCCTGGTTCAAGTTAATACTTATTGATGAGGATACTGAGGATTCAAAAATAACCATATACTGTCTCAATTTGATGGAACCTTGTTTAATGTATTAAGGGAGTGACATAATGTTATTGCTTCCTAGGCTTTAGCAATAAGGTATTCTTAAAGCTCCTATAGTGATCATGATTTGTGATAAATTTTTGAACTTAAGGAGCAAACCAAGGTGAAAATGGTTTTCAAAATTGTGTGTAGCGAGTAGAAAATAAAATTTGGGCGAACTAAGGTCTATAGTCGGGTTCGGGGTGGCTGGACTGCGTTGAAGGTGGGGTTGGTAGGGGATAGGTAAGGATTATTTGGAATTGTAACTCCAGAAACTTTCTATAATAAGATCTTAAGAAATGGATGTTATTAGCATAAACAGAAATGCAAGGAAATGTATTTAATTGAGGTAGTATTATAGTGGGAAAAGACCTTTCTGTTGCATGCTAAACACTACCTCTTAGTTGTGTTATGCATTATCTGTTCATCACTGTAAACTGTGTCTTTACTTTGTGTACATCAGTTTCCTGTCTTATAGTTTTTCTAGCCTTGCCTTCAAAAATTCAATTTCTTAGGCTGTTTGTGTTTATCAATAATGTAGATTATATTTGATGGTCAGGTTGGTGCACTACAAGATGTAAAATCTGAGTTAACGAAGCTGCGTGGTGTTCTGTTCTATAAGGTTTTAGAGGACTTACATGCTCACCTTTATAACAATGGTGATTATAGGTATTTATCTGTCTCTCTCCTTCGTCCTTGTTTTTTTCTCAGACCCGTTGTACACACTCTATTAAACTATGAATGCAAGTTAGAGGTTTCGTGCGCTGGCAGCTGATCAGCTCTTTGTAGTATACTGACAAAACCTATCCTGATTGCGATTTAGTAGTCCTCTCATCAGTTTTCTTATTATGAAAGCTTCTTGTCTATTGTATACGGAGTATGTATTTAGCTCATCAAAATCTCTTTTTAGCCGCAGTAGAGATATTTGGTCACTTGAGTTTGTCTTGGAAGTTGTTTATTTGGGTTCTTTTTCTTACCTGCAAATGAGTTCTCATACTTCTCATGTTATACTTATTCTTTTTCCTTGATTCCCAGTGCTGTTTCTTCGAGCATACTTGAAAGAGATGATGAAGTTACAATGGCTACAACTATTTCATTATCGATGAGTATTTCTCAAACTCTTTCTCGACGAACAAGATCAGCTAAACCTGATAACCAAGTTGATGAAGGGTAAATAATCTTTATCATCTTGTGGATCTCTACACTGCAACGTTTATTTCCAAATGTTAGGTGAAAATAGAGGTCTACTTGTTCAATCTTTTCATATAGGTAGGATATCTAGTCCCGCGAGCTGTCTTTAGTCAATAAGTTGAGCCTTACTTGCACAATAGTTTGTCTGATAATTCTTTCAAGACTTGTAGTTCCATCTGTTTCGTTTTAATGTAGAACCTCTTGGCTTGTGGTCTGGCAAGTATTCGTCAAGCTAGCTTACTTCATGTTGCGTCTTCACAATGCTTCTTAACCACTTTTAATGCCAGCAGTCACATCTATGTAATCAACAGCCTCAAAACTTTTGTAGCTCATTTTGTCTTCACTTTTGTAGCTCATTTTGTCTTCACTTATGGCTCATATAACTGTCTGTGCTTCTTATTTTGTGAAGTAATAGTCAGTCGGTGCGATTCTTGAAGCAATTTCATTTTGGGTCATCCTTGCGCAACCTCTCTATGTTTCAATTGGGGTAAGGCTTGTGTACATCCGACCCCCCTTACCCCGCCTTATGGCGGGAGCCTTTTAGGCACTGGGGTAAAGATGTTGTTATGCGCACTGTGGGAAGCATATGTCAGTATTCCCTACTTACAAGGAGTATTATATTTATAGGTAATGGTTAATGAGTGATGTCTCGCCATGTAGGTGCGGGTTGTTGGTAATAGTTAGTACCATATGACCTTCGGGCTGAATATGCACAGGTACATAAGAACTATTAGCATGTGGTTTTCAAGCAGCCTATTGGTGTATCTGGAGGGGCCTGTGCGCGACTGAGACACCTAGTATTTTCTGGGATTAATTTTTTTTGGCGTCTATTTCAGCATGTGGGCAAGACACTTTAGTGCTCGTCATTTTAAAATTATGAAAAGTTGGGAATGTATGCATTGATCACGTTATTTCTCATCCCTTTTCCTCATTAGATAAAAAGAAACATATCCTCCTATATTTTTTCTTATGGATGCATTTTCTGTTTTATGGCCCCTTACTGCTTTTATGCATATTTATTTAAATATAGGCTAGGACTTTACTTGCCAGGTAAACATTGTATTTATGTTTGGCTATGATATGACAACTCCAGTTCTTATGATGGGCATGAAGAGGGGGGGTCGAGAAGTGAAGAAACTGCGCCTGATGGTTATGCAAGGGCAAATGGAGGCAGATCACTATCGGTTCAACTTCCACCGTGGCTTTCCTCAGCTTCGCCTGATGAGTTCTTTGTATGGACAGTTAGATCTCAGTTCTTCAGCAGTGTTTTACAGGGTTATGATTTTAAGTTTTAGCAAATTCATCTGGTTGCAGGAAGCTGTGCAGAAGAGTGATGCTCCTCTCGATGTGAAGTATCTTCAAACTATGATTGAATGCTTATGCAAGCTTGGAAAGGTTGCTGCAGCTGGTGCTATCATATGGTAATTGGATTTTTCTTTAAGCTTTTCCAGAAGTTGTTTGTAGCAGTGACAGGATTAAGGAATTTAGGAAGAGAACAGAGGGTTTCATCACTTTTCAAACGAATATGTCTCTGAGAGCAGTCCCCCTTCATATTACTTCCAAGAAACTAACAAAGCAATTTCACAGCTGATTTGCATTGTTCATTAAAGAGGGGGGGGGGTCCAACCCTATTTTTCTTCTTCTTCTTCTTCATAAGTTACTTTAGGATATTAGCGACACCAAGGGGGTGACTACTGTATTGAAAAGGAGAGTTAGAAGGGTAACTTCTCATGCTATCATTAGTAATCTTATGTAAAGTAGCAATGAGAGAGGAGCATTTGACGCCAACTAAGAAACTTCAGAAAGTGGAATTTGAACTCTTGATGCATACAAGTAGTATGATTTTGATTATTCCTTTCTATCCAAGTATTTCACCAATGAAACCATCTTCCATACCTCAACAAATTTGAAGAGATCTTTTTTTTTGTTTTTGTTTTTGTTGTTCTAGTATATCCTCAACAAATTATCGCTGGGTATCAAGTATTTTGTGGAAACTGGTTGCGTGACTATAATGGTATCTTCTTGTATTCGCTATGGTGTCAACTTTCTTCTCAGGGGAGATTAGACCTTTGAGCCTCTCTTAGAATCTTTTTTATGGGGCATTCCTTGGCATGTTCCTCTATAAATGTAACACGCAATTAGAGTATCGTTTGCCACTTTGCCTTTCTTCTGGAATATTTTCATTTTTCGTCAAAATGGATGTAGTACCTTGTCTCTGAACACCTGATTGTGTTGCATCTGGCTTATCTGACATATCTTGTGCCTTTCTTGTGATTCAATTAAACTTTCTTGGTATCTATAACTATTTTTGTCTGACCTCTGATCTTTAGTTGTTTTTCTAAGTGGTGGTGGGTGGGCATTTAAGGTGATGATAATTCTTGTGTTGCTTTGCTTTGTTATACCGTCTTAACTTTCTTCTGCCTTCTTTCTGGTTGAAACCCAATTTTGTAATAGCCAGAGGCTGAGACCTACAGTTCATGAGGTCATTACTTCTAAGATCAAGAATTATGCCGAACACACGAGCTCATGCAGGTCTGGGACTAGTCTAACAACATATTCGTCTACGTTACAAAACTTGAAGGGGCAGTTGGAGATGTTCCAGCTGTCCAAACAGAAACGTGCAAATGGGATGTCTCTCAGTGGAACGCTGTTGGCTGTTAGTCCAGTAACACCAGTGATGGCGCCCTCAGGAAAAGCTCAGGCTGCTGCTAGAGAACTTCTGAATTCGATCCTGGATGCAATTATTAAGATATTTGGTAAGCCACAACTTGTTTTGACTCTATCTAGAAAGACTAGTTTCACTTGGAGCTTATATAATACACGATTCTTAAGGGATACGTGGAATTGAAGTTGTGTAAGCTATGGTTATGTCTTCGTATTTACGCACAAAAATGACTCTTATCACGTCAATATTCAGAGAACCATGTCATTATCGGCGAGCTCCTTGAGTCGAAAGCTAGTCAACAAATTGACATCAATACGCCCAAGTCTTTAGTGGATGTTAGTTGGAACACTGAATCGGAGGCGACTGGTGGCTATACTATTGGGTTTTCCCTGACAGTTCTGCAGGTATACTATTTTATGCATTCTAGAAGCTTTTTGTTTGGTTTATGTCCTTCATTTTTCGGTTAATGTTCACATTTGTAAGAGAATGATAAAACTAGTGCTGTGGATCTATTGCCTTTAAGTGGTCTGGAATTCTTGATGTATTTTTTCCTGACCTGTTCACCTTTTTTTGATGTTTGAAAGAGTGAATGCCAACAATTGATATGCGAAATTCTGCGAGCAACCCCTGAAGCTGCATCAGCTGATGCTGCCGTGCAAACAGCTAGACTTGCAGGCAAGGTTCCATCCAAAGAGAAGAGGTAAGCGAACATCTTGAGGACCTTCCATAATTGATTTAGTTTCTGGATGCTAAGGTTTATTGCTTTTGTGCAACACATCACTTTCTCAAGATTCTGCCCAGAATCTATCACAATCTATCATGTTCCGTTTTTCTTATGTTGTAAGAAATCAAAGGCAAATAATTTCTTGAAATCTCTGAAATGAACTCAAGGGGAAGCATATGTACTTGAGCCCTAGTCCGGAATTCAACCATTACATTGCATACCGGAATGGCATCTAATTGTCCTGTTGAGGATACTATTTGATAAAAAATCGCTACTGCTACTACTTGCCTTTCTTAAATCTTTACTGCCATGCATACAGCGTCGTGGTCTTTTTTTGGATAGGCATAATGAAACAATGTCCTCAAGTCCCAGCTCGCACTTGGGGTGTAATACTTGATATCGCTTTAGTTGCCTTAGTGTAGGTCTTTGACCGTAATCCTATTGCTTTTGAAACAGTTCTCTTCAACTTCCTGAGTTTCTGATCACAGTTAGAGACTTTCGAATTTACATTGATGTTATGCTGCATCTAGAATCTTTGAGTAGCAAAGCACATGTTGGCGGTGTGTTCACAGATGATAAATACAACAACAACAACAACAGCAACATCTTTACCCCAGTGCCTTAAAGGCTCCCGCCATAAGGCAGTGTAAGAGGGGGGGGGGGGGTCGGATGCACACAAGCCTTACCCCTATTGAAACATAGAGAGGTTGCGCACGGATGACCCAAAAAGAAAATTGCTTCGAGAATCACACCGACTGACTGCTACTTCACAAAATAAGAAGCACAGACAGTTTTATGAGCCATTTTGCTTTATTCCATTATATCCCAAAGCCAAAGAATAATTAGTCTTTGGCTCCATTGGAAATGGAAAATTCACAGATGATAAGTCTCTTACGTAAATCTGTATCTGCTATTGAAGTGGCCGTTATCTTGTAGAAAATCTATGAATGTACAGATGGGGATTTTAAGGGATACCCCTCCCAATCTATAAAGTATGTTTCTCAATATATTTAGTGCAAAATATCTGTCCTGCAGATCTGTGTTAGGATTCCATGGTCTAGAGAAATTTTTTATTCTGTGAAGATCGAAGTTCTAGATTCAACATTTCTTATGTGTTCATCTTTTGCATCATATCTCCCCCTCTTTTTTTTACCCCTCATAGCTGATTTTATCTGAAAGCCTTATTGAATCTGTTGAGCCGCAGGGATGGGTCAGAAGGTGGTCTCACATTTGCTTTCCGGTTTACTGATTCTACATCATCAATTCCTAATCAAGGTACAAAAACCTCTTAAGACTTCCTTCTGTTTGACTTAAGTGGAGATAACTTAAGTGTTTTCATCTTAAAAACTTTACTTGCTTGTTATTTCAATTTCTTATGGATCCGTATCGTGGTCTTGTATAAATACATTCACTTGTATATATTCATGGGTGTTTGGAGTAGGCCGTGATAAATATTTACTTATGCACACAAGAGATCTGTTTCTCTCGTCTGTCTAGCATTTGCTCTTATATATAGTAGTTTATGAGCCTAAAAAAATTCACATTCCAGCATTTCTTATACTCCTCGGTCATAGCGTTATATAAGGTGGATTTAGGCAAGTTTTTTGATTGATTCAACTAGAGTTCGTTTAACTTCTCGGTCATAGCGTTTCCTATAGTGCTGGCTGATCTTTACCCCAACTGATGGGGTTTGTTGATAATTACCTAGTTGACACCGTATTGTTACTGTATAAATTATTGTCAGGAGCCCAGAGTTGGAACAAGAAAGCCCAAAATCTGTCGCAAGAGGGATATGGGTCTGCAGCTGTCTTACCTGAGGAAGGCATATATCTAGCTGCCGCCGTGTATCGTCCTGTTCTTCAGGTTTGGGGTTGCTGCTATTGTAATATCTCAAATGTGAAATCTGTTTGGCTTTCGTCTTTTATAGTTTTATTTTATGCTCTTTGCAGTTTACAGATAAGGTCGCCGCAATGTTACCTGAAAAGTACTCTCAGCTTGGGTATGTTTGAAATTACCCCCCACCCCATCTTCTTTCTTCATCAGTACCGCTATTAGTTCTTCAACAAGGATTTGGCTTCTATAAGCTAAGGATATATTGTCTTTGAATAGAAAACGCCCGCCTGGCCCTATTTTACTTCTCTAAGACTTTCTTCTCATATGCAAGAGAGTGAAAAAGTTTACGTAATCTTTGAGATCAGGTGGCTTTGTGTATTCTCCGTTTTCTGTTTAGTCTGTTTCAAAAGCTGAAAGTGCATCTTGAAATGAAGTTCTGAACTGAATTTATAGTACTGCGAGATGCTGAAAATCTCTCCTTTTTTTGGTTGAATTAGTTTAGATGTTGCAACTTATAGCTGGCAAAAATCCATGTTCGTGCCAAAGGGAAATGGGCTGTAAAACCCGTGATACCAACCCGACCCGTATATCTTCGTGCTAATCGTGTTGACCCACTTAGCTAAACGTGTCGAGATATCTCAACATTATCCCAATAATTTCGTGTCCGACTCGTGACGTGTTGTCATGTTAATATATGGTTTTGGCACACTAGCCCAACGTGTCCTAATATTTTGGGTTTACACATTTCAGATTGTCATCTTTGTGTTTGAATTCTCAACCCTAACCTAACCCATTTAGAGAATCGCGTTGACCCATTTAATTATACGGGTCAGAATGTCTCAACATTAACTTGCCAAGTTCATATGAGGTTCATGTCGTATCACCTTTATTTAGTAGTCCTTTTTCTTTGGCTTCAAGACTTCGATTAGGTGACATAATGATGCGATAAAAAGTTGGAAATGGGGAGTTTTGGATGTGTGTGTGTGTTGTGGGGGGGGGGGGGGGGGTTTATGTTATGCATCATTGCAATGTTGCATTATTTAAGTTTGCTAGGAAGGTCTTTGCTGCAGTCAAATCTTGTATAATCAGTTTCTCATTTTTACTTAGACTGGAAGTGACTATTTCTGTATTCTGAAATGCCTGCTATTTCAAAAAAAAGAGATGCCTGCTATACTTTGACATTGGTCTTATTGAGTTGTCCATGTATTGGTATCATTATGTGACGTATTGAAAACAATGAATCTTTTGAAAAAAAAAGGTGTGCATGTCGTCATGGATGTTTTCCATTGTTTGCCGACTATGGTTTGAGAGAATGATTTTACCTAAGTGCTAGTTGAGAGAATTGTGAAGTCATACGTCTATGCCCTTTTTGATAACACTTGAAGGAGTCTTTTACCTGCGCTGTCCTCTTTCCATTAGCAATCGTTTTTGGGATTTCCTTCGGTATTCGTTAACTATATTATTGCTAAAAATTCTCTTTGGTGGCAGGAATGATGGATTGCTAGCTTTTGTGGAAAATTTTGTGAAGGACCACTTCTTGCCAACAATGTTTGTGGACTACCGGAAAGGTGTACAACAGGCTATATCAAGTAAGTTCCGTGACATGGTAATTATAACCTTTTGCAAAAGACGTTGTTTGTGATTTGCAACTAGGCATACTAGATGCTAGCGAATATATAGAAACACAAAAGATGGTTTATTGAATTTTCAAAATATTTTTTGTTATAGATTGATATATTTCTGTAACCAGTCATCCCTTTCTCAACGATGATGACCTGCCCATTTAGATCTGAAGATTACCTCCAATGATTTTTAACGTCTTGAAGATGTATTTTCTTCTTTTAATTTACTTTGTATATGCTTACCATATTATCTGTACTGGTTGCAAAGGTATGAGTTCTTAATCCAGAAGCCTTGTCTTATTTACTGCAGGTCCAGCTGCATTTCGTCCTCGGGCACATGCTTCTTCTCAATATACTCACTCTGTTGAGAAGGGTCGGCCAGTTCTACAGGGACTCTTGGCTATAGATCTTTTGGCAAAGGAGGTAACTTGGTCTCATCCATTTGATCTTTATGGGAGGTTCTGGCATAACAATCCAGATAATCCCTCACCGAGCCTTAGGCTTAATAGACACTACTCCTAAAACGTGGCTAAATGTTTTTGACATAGATATGTCTTCATACTCATTGCGTTAAGTGAAAATAAAGAACTGTTCATAGTTTCATACTCTAGTATAGTGTGGGATATCTGAAATTCTGAACTAGGTATCCAGCGTGGTCTCCAAGTAGGATAGTGCAAATCGATATACTGAGATTCAGTCCGTTTGTTTTACTTGCATGTACTGCCCCTTGATATCTTTGGTTGTTTCCTATTAGGTTTTTGGTTGGGCTCAGGCAATGCCGAAATTTGCTTCTGAGCTTGTGAAATACGTACAGACTTTCCTTGAGCGAGCTTATGAAAGATGCAGAACTTCATATATGGAGGTGAATATATTTGCTTTCTTCATGCACTGCAGTGTTCCTTTTGTCTTGCTCTGATAGGTACTCTATCTCATTGCATATGGCACGTCTACATCAACATGTGGATTCCTTGAATAAGTAGAAACATTGTTGAGGTTAATGATTAAGTTTATCATGCTTAGCTGCTAAGTGTATGGGGCTATCATGAAGTGATGATAGCTTGAGAGCAATTAAAATAAACTAAATAAAGCTTGAGATTATTATTGGAGGATATGAGATATCACAAAGATCATGAGAATAGATTTAGGGTCTTGAAAATACTGTTATTTCAATAGTTATCATTATATGCATGTCCACCCCCTGGTGTCCTGTATTCAGTACCCTTTTTCACTAACCAATAAAAAGAAGATTGCTGAACACAGATGCTCCTTGTCATAGAGATGGGACTGAGATGTGAATTAAAAATGTGGGTTTGTCAGTGTATACTCCTGCTGTTTTGGACTCCATGTTACTAATAAAAAAAAGCCAACCCTAGAACTTTATTTTACAAATGTGATTTTTCTCTTTTGGAACGAAATGGATCATTAGTGTTGCACTTCTTATGTAATGAAGTAGCAGTAAATGGATGCAAATTTCGTTTTGGGTCATGCTGAAAGTCTTTTTATGTTTTTACATGGGGGTAAGGTTGTGTACGTCTGACCCCCCCCCCCCTCCTTTACATCTCTATTTGCGGAACCCTTTTGAGGCACTGGTAATGCTGTTGTTGCTGGAGAGAAGGGGGTGTTTTTCCATATACGATCAAATAGTTTGTAGGAACAACGGACCGTGCTTTTGTACTGCTTAGTTGCAATGAGATTGTCTGTACTATTAGAGTCATGATGTTGTCTTCTGCGCGTTACATCTCCTCTCCCCCTCCTTTAATTGTGTATACGACAGGTCAGCTGATGAGGTTTTGTGTCTACTTCAGGCAGTTCTTGAGAAGCAAAGTTACATGCTAATTGGACGGCATGACATTGAAAACTTGATGAAGCTTGATCCTGCTAGTTCATGTTTACAAAACAATCTCAGTGATAATGCCTCTGATGCTTATGGAATGGAGGTTGAAAAACAAATGAGCGATCTCTTACTTAGTTTGCGGCCAATCAAGCAGGTAAAACCTTGCTTGGGATCTGCTTCTGTGTTTTTTATTGTCTGTTTTATACAGCTATGTGGGTATTTTGAAACTTTTATCAACATGGGCAACTCTCCATTGCGGATCACACTACTCTGACTTATTAATTTGCTGCCCCTCCTGCAAGAAGGGTCAAAAGGGGAAAAAAGGAAGAGTGAAGGGAGCCTCTTAGATTGACTTTAATACTGATTAGGTGATGTGATTTCTTTTCTAAAAATGACAGTAGTTTTTGCCTCTCTTATGCAGGAAAATCTTATTCGTGATGATAACAAACTCATTCTATTAGCTTCATTAACTGATTCATTGGAATATGTTGCAGATTCAATTGAAAGGTGAGTGATTGTTTCTTTTTTCTTTTTTTTTTTTTTTTGGTGAAGACGACCTTGAACTGATTTCCTGCAATACCTTTCTTGATATATGGCTGTTTGCATAGCATTTCAATCAACGTGCAGGATCACAGTTTGGTTTATTTCTATAAAAAGATGGCATGCTTTTGTAGGACGAATTACGATAGGATACTACACAGACATATTCTAGTAAGGAAAACAAAGTTGGGAGTTGGAGAATTTGAAATTGAGGATTAATTAGGTAGTACTGGAGTAGAGTCTTAAGAAAGGATTAGTAGATTTTGATGGGCTATTCCCCTTGCCTCATTTGTCTTTGAAGATACATTGTCCTCTTCTTGCACTCTTCTTTCTCTTTCTTTCCTAATAAAATTTTCTTATAAAAAGAGAGCTATCATGCATTTCAGTAACGCTGTTCTTTGAAGATATCGTTATCGAGTATTATGATCGGTGAATACGGTGATGCTTCTCTCTGGCTAATTTAGTTGATAATTTTTTTTGCTTGCGTGTTTACCTTTTGCTTAAATTATTGTTCTTAGCTCAATCTTGACGACACGTCAAAAGCAGTAAACTTTGTGCATGATGAGTTGCCAAATGTTCAACAGGCTTGGAAAGACGTTCTCTGTTGCGTGTAGCCAAGTAGAAGAGAAGAGCAACAAGCAGAGAACACCCCGTCGTAATGAAGTCAGTACCACACCAAAGGATCTGGCATCATTTGCTGATGATTACAGGAAACTTGCTGTTGATTGCCTCAAGGTCTTGCGTGTAGAAATGCAATTGGAGACGGTCTTTCATATGCAGGTATATTGCGACTATCTTTTTGTGAATGAAATCTCACTTTTGGAACTGATTTTTAACCACATTCTTTCAAGTTGGGTACTAAATGTAGTTATCTGTCTCATTCAAATTGAAATTTCTAACAGGGTATGACGAGTAGAGAATACATGGATGACCTTGATGCAGAAGAGCCAGATGATTTTGTTATTTCTCTTACTGCACAGGTATATTTCTGTTTTATTTGTGCATGAGGAAATTTTTGTTGCATGCGTGCAGATTCTATCATCAGTATGTTCGGTTTGTGGCCATCTAACTGTGTTTCTTAGCAGCTGAAGTTGATGATGATTCCCTGTTCTTGCTTTAAGTCTTTCTAAAAAAAAAAAAATCCATCTCTGACAATAGTCATAATATTGTCTTTTGTAATATTCCATTTATCTTTGTCAATGGTGTTTTTCAAAGTGCTCAAGGAGGCCTTGCTATTTGAAATATTCATGTCTATACCCTACACTAGCAAACACAGTTTTTTTCGTCAGCATCATTACCATAGTGCCTCCAAAGAGATTCCAATCCAAGCGGGGTCAGGTGGGGCAGATGTGTGCAACGTTTCCCTTGCTTATATAGGTGGCTTTCTAATGACCCTTCATGGAATTATATGATGGAACATGTATACTTCAGGGAAAAGGCAAGTGCTGAGGGTTTACAGAGTCCTTTTGGTATAGTCTACCAATATCCCAGAGCTGAAAACCAAGGAATTTTTGGTTTCATCCAAACTGGAAAGGACAGATATGTCTGTCAGTTATTTGTGACTTTTTGAGGTTATGGATGTTGGGTTGTTTCGTATTAATACAGCTGCAAATAATGCTCGGATTCCAGTTTTGTTGAGCGATATGAGAACTTACCTCTCATTTCCTTTGTCCCAGGGGTCTCTATTTGAATCATCTAAGCTTGATTTTGTATTTGGTTAGTCGTGTTCAACCGGTGAGTCCAAGATTTCTTAATCCAATTGAGAAGGTTATAGCATACTTGCAGAGATTTTTTCTGGAAGTTTTATTTGGCAATACGCTGGTGTTCATGGTAGCTAAGTTTGCCAGATTACCATGATAATAACTTGTAGTTGTTCCTTCGTATGCGGGAAAATTTCTGCGTTTGGAATTACCTGTTTTATTTTGAGCATCAGCTATCTTTTGACAATGTGGTGAGGAGATTTGTGCATTTTTGTGACTGGCTGTTATCTGTTTTCCCTGCCCATCATGTGTAGAATTAAACCATGTTATTGTGTTGTGAATATCTTCCTTTATACTAACTGGGAAATAGACAAAGAAAAACTAAGAGGACTCTGATTTATTGGATTACAGAATCCCAGTGTAAAATGTTTTAAGTTGCTTTCCTGATTCAAAGAGAGAGAACTGGAAGTGTGATTTGAGTAGAATAGAAAGGTTAATGAGTGGTATGACTAGCCTAAAGTAGCGGGATTCCTGGCTAAATCTTACGTATGTTTTGTCTTTGGATACAAAACAGATAACACGACGGGATGAAGCAATTGCTCCTTTCGTCTCGAAGATAAAGCAAAATTACATTTTTGGTGGAATATGTGGAGTAGCTGCTAATTCTTCTATCAAGGTCTGTATGCTTCTGGTATCTTAACAAGATACATGAACCCATATCACAATCTATCTGATTGTAATTTGAAATGTTGTGTGCTTCAGGCATTGGCTGATATGAAATCAATCAACCTTTTTGGAGTCCAGCAGATATGTCGCAACTCCATTGCTTTAGAACAGGTGCGTCTCATCCTCAATGAATGGAGTGATGTTTTGTATTAATTTCAGAAACTTTGTTCCAAAATCAGCGTAAGCAACCTTGCTTTTGCCTGAGTGTAGGCATGATCATATTTTTGAAAGCAACTTAATGTTGCAATTGTGGGACTATTATGAAATTCTGTTATTATTATTATGTCTGCATAGCCTTGAGACATTATGAACGATGCTGTAACAGGCACTAGCAGCTATACCATCAATTGACAGTGAATCTGTGCAACTGAGATTAGATCGTGTCAGGACTTACTTTGAGCTGCTAAACATGCCATTTGAGGTAATTAATTGAGATCCCGACACTTCCCTTTTGTCTTAGACCCTTGATGGTCTCATCACCTGTATATGACTATATTGTGTTTCCTTTCAGGCTTTACTTGCATTTATCACGGAGCATGAGACTTTGTTCACTCCTGAAGAGTGAGTGATGAAACCTTGCATTCAACAATTTGAAAGATGTCAATTGGTATCTGACTGAAAATTGCTCTACAGGTATGCAAATCTCCTGAAGATCCAGGTACCAGGACGAGAAATTCCGGCTGATGCACTTGAAAGAATATCAGAAATTCTGCGTTAGATCCTATGCAGGCTTTGGCAGAAGATTGTATTCGTAAATCAAGTCTGTGGGAGCCAGGAACCTCAGATGTATACAGCACTGACCTTGGAGGAAAATATTTTGGAGGAAGTTCTCCGTAAAAGTTACAGAGATGAGGGATGTATCATGGTGTAAATTTCGCTCTTTTGTTGGTAGGATGCGGGAGTCATCCCGCATTTGTTGATAAAAATTTGTTCCTGCAAGGACAGTAGGGGTTTTTGTCCTTGTTTCCTGCTTGATCCTTTGGTTACTCCTTTTGAGTGAACACAGAGAGCTTTTGTGCAGCTTGGCATTCGTCACCTGTCGAATTTTGTAATCGTTAGCACGTCGCAATGTAGATCCTCCTTCCCCTTTGCCTTGATATTTAGGCTGCGCGGCATATTGCCGGACACTATCTCAAGCTATGTAAGTAGTAACTATTGACAGTGTCCTGGTGTAGATAGGGCTTTGTTAACGACTTAAAAACTGACATTTATTTATGGAATTTTGTTCAATCTTTTTGTGATTTTGGTATAATTGGCCAGAAATTATGTGATTGTTCCTTCAATTATGCGAAAGAGATGATTTCAGCAGTCTCTGCTAGCAATTCTCCTATTGCTATTGCTGGCTCTGGTAGTGCGTATCTGCATACTAGCTCAACTTCATTAGCTAGCATCGTTACAGCTTCCGACACTGTTTCACTTTCATTAGCTGCGGTGTGGTCCGATTTCTAAACCAGCTTGACATGTACATCACCGTTCCTCGCATTTCTCCCACGGTCATAATGTTCCAGGGTCGTGTCGACAAAGCCTGAGTCCTGAATAACTTTGTGCTGGCTAGGCTATGCTTATCAGCCAAATAACAAGAGTAGAACAAAATGAAAAGACGATTTGAAGCAAACTATCGGCCAAATACAGTATTACTGTTGCAACTTCTATATTGGTTTGCAGGAGTAGGTTGGAATGTCATGAGCTGCTGTATATCTTCAGGAGAGACACAATAGTACCACAGATTAGATATTAAGGGTTGCATTTGTTAAATACATCTATAAATTTCTTCCGGTAATATTTACAAGTTTTGAACGCAAATCGAGGTTGCCCATGCATGCCCGAAACACCCCCTAGATTCGCCCCTCCCAAATATATCAGCTTTATTCAGTGACTGTCAACTTCTGCCTTTTCTTCTACAAAATCCTGCTCAGGGATCAGGAACACGACTCAGCAATTTTAGGAGAATGCATCACTGCTGCTTTCCTTCATCAATACTTTAAGTTCAAGCGGATGGGCTCTTCAATTCTTCATTCTTCATACTTCATACTTCAGTTGCAAGTCGAGGATCAGAATTGCGCGTCTGCCATCTGTGACTGCAGGTTTCTGAAACTCACAAGACAATGAAGACGATAATATCAATCTGCATTCTTTCTTGACTGTGATAGACATAGAAGCAGTTCACCTCAAACAGTTAGACCTCAATGTCTCCTTTCTCAGTGCTCTCACTTTCACCTTTCATTGCTTCAGATTGGACATACTTGTAAGACTTGGC
The DNA here is from genome assembly GCA_963680865.1 of Spergularia marina. Classification (NCBI taxonomy): domain Eukaryota; kingdom Viridiplantae; phylum Streptophyta; class Magnoliopsida; order Caryophyllales; family Caryophyllaceae; genus Spergularia; species Spergularia marina. Next base: position 21,515,067 of record OY804551.1, on the reverse strand, counting down.
AAAGAACAAGTATACCACACAATCAAGTGCGGTCAGAAGCGCCAGCAGGAAGAAAAACCTGTCTAAATGACCCTTGTTAAGCTCCCCAGGGATCCATCCAGGCATATCTCCACCAGTAGAAATCTTCATAACTATGCTTACTATTATGCTGCTGACATAGTTTCCCAGAGACATGGATGTCATACAAAGCGCGCTTCCAAAGCTCTTCAAACCTTCCGGTGCTTGGCTGTTGAAGAACTCCAATTGACCAACATACATGAAAACCTCTGATGCTCCAATAAGCATGTACTGAGGTATCTGCCAGAAGATGCTCAAGGAGCTAGGATACGCGCAGCTCTTACAGTCCTTGGTAACGTACTTCAACCTGAAAACCTCTACTGTTCCTGCAGCAATCATGGCTAAAATAGCAATGATAAGGCCAATCCCCATTCTCTGGAGCTCAGTGAGGCTCCTCTTCCTCAACCTACTCACAAGAGGGTGCACAACTCTGCGGTAGATGAAAATGAAGGCTGCAACACTGAGGATGTCGAAACTAGACATACTGGCTGGAGGGATGTGGAAGCGTCCTATGTTTGATTTCATGGCCGCACCTTGCTCAACAAAGAGAGACGCCATCTGAGTGAATACTACAGAGTATAAGATTGTACACAGCCATATTGGGATAAGCCTTAATATGCATTTCACTTCTTCAATTTGTGTAACTGTACAAAGCTCCCATTTGTCATTGCAGTTTTTCTTGTCTGATAAGGTCATCACTCCAGCTTTGTCCAAGAACCTATGGCAATAGAGAAATTTAGATCAACTTTGACACATTTTTCAATTAAGGGGTAAGTCCGTGTACATCAGACCCCTCATACCTCGCAATTGGCCGAAGCCTTTGAGGCACATGGGAAGTATGGTCTACACTAAAATCTCAACATTTCTATCAAAATCAAAATGTATGTAGAAAACATGTTAATAACATACCTGAAACCTTCAGTGTGTGAGATCCTTTGTGCACCATGTTTGGAGTATGCCTTAACATCCAACTCATACAGATTTTCTCCTTCTTTTGGAACAGAAACATTCCACTTTCTTATAGCAGAAACAAACACTTTGCAGAACCTAGAAAGAGGATTTCCTCTTGGTTTGAAATGCCTGTAAAACGGCGTTCCGCCAAGGAACAGAACCAAACCTATGACAGCAGAAGCAGTAGATGCCCAAAATCCAATAATCCACTTTCCCCCATCTTCAAAATAGCCTAGGATGGTGTTGGAAAACAGAGATCCAAGGTTTAAGGCCAGATAAAAGTAACTGAAAAACGAGATTTTCGAGCTTCTTTCCTTAGGATCTTCATCATCAAACTGATCTGCTCCAAATGTGGCAATGTTTGGTTGATATCCTCCATAGCCAAGAGCTACCATGTATATTGACATGTAGAATAAGGCTACATGTATGCTCGAGTGAGAATTGCACGGAACTTGCTCGTTTCCGCACCCTCTAGGCTTAAGCAAGTACAAGTATGATGATAATGACATTAAACCCAACCCCTACAGTGCATCAACCAAACATAAAACATGTATAAGTTCGACAAAATTATTCTTTTATAAGACGATCTGACCATAAAGTTAAGGTCAGTCCTCGTAAATTTCAAGGTAGACTCGCCTTAATTCTTACAGTGAGGCGATCTTAAAAGAGACTGTATGTGTAAGTGAAAAAGCATCAGGTTAGACTTACAGTGACAAAAATGGCCTGAAAAATGGCACAACTCCTGTATCTTCCCCAGTAAGCATCACTAAGGAAGGCACCAAGAAGGGAGAAGAGGTAGACAGTGCCGGTCCATTTGCTAACGTTGTTAGCTGCATCAGCATTGTCTTGGCCTATTACTCTTGTCAAAAACAGGACCAAGTTCACTCCTACACCGAAAAATGCAAGTGTAGCTAGGCCTTGATTCACTGCAGTATACACAACATTGAAACTATCTAATATAAGCTCTACGTACATTTGTCACAAATACATCCGAACTTGTTACTAATAGGCGAAAATCTGTCATAACATTATTGAAAAGTTATCACCCGACCTGCTGACGCCCACATTCAATACATATACTTCCCTATCATTTGTACCAGAACTTAGCGTATATATTAGCCTTTGAATTACCTAGGATTAGAATTCCAAGTCCCCATCTTCCAGTTTGAGCACGTATAGCAGGATTTCCATGTATATCCACAGTTCCATCAAGTGTGCATTCCACTTTCTCACCTTCGTCTCTGACCTTATCCTGAGAAACACCCTCAAAAGGTTATTATAACGGCCCATCAAACGTGATGTACTCTCTTTGTTCTTTTAAATCGTTAATATTTGGTTTCAATATAATTTGTACGTAAGAAGAATTCAAACGACCTAGCCAACATTAAGAATTCAAAGACACGGGGAGTAATAACGATCGTCATGTTTAGGCATCTACTCAGGACCTATAGGCTACAAACCTACAAGCATGATAATCAACAAACATGATTAACTTCCAATGTACATAATTTTTTTCTCATACAAGTAAGCAAAAGTTCGATTTCTTTGTAAAACCGTTACTAAAAATCATTTTAACCAAAAGTTTGACGTGATGACTATATTCTTGTTAATGAGAACTTCAATTAGTTAAAGTCGTGTGAAATATCAAGATTAGCACGACTTTCTTGATATGTAAGTGATTAACATGATTAAAGTTCGGTTTCTTTGTAAATACAGTACTTGTACAGTCGTACTATGTATATTCTTGCTAGTTTTCTACTCCGTATCAATTTATGCAAAGAATGTCAATTTGTTTGTGCTCACTACATTATTTATATTTGGGTCATATGATTATTATTTTCTGTGATATTTGAGAATCATATTATATATATGAATTTTTTTGTTAACTTTCTATAATTAACTTGTGCATGCATGATGCATGTAGAGACTAGAGATGATGCTTGATACGGTACATTTTGCGGGATCGGCACGTTTTTGTGCAACATTTATGAAATACTCAGTCCAAAACAAAATTTGTATGACAGATGGTACTAATGAACACTCATTCTAAACAAGAAATTGAGTGATTGTTACTTCTCTAACCAAATAAGTCGATTTTTTTTACCCTACTTAGGTGTTGGCTGCTACATTATGCGAAACCTAATTAAAGCATAGTGCCAAACTAACTTATATCTGATTTAAGAGTTGTGACCTATATTTCAAACTATCTAGTCTTATCATATATTACTTTCGGGCGCAAATATTGCATACGAGTCTATTATATACATATCATTGGTAATGACGTGTAATTCAGTTTTTATATGTAGCCTACTATCGGCAAGGTTTGGCCTATCTGTAATTTTTGCACCCAAAACTTTTCAATTTTATGATAGAACGTGGAAATCCCATAGAGAAACAAGTGTTAACTAGGCATATATACATTCAATAATAATCTAGGGATGGATATAACATGCACAAATCATGTACAAGTAGTTCCTCCATATAAGATGCGTTATTCATGCTCAATCGCTCACGATTAGAATTTCTTCTTCTTAAAGCCTTATTACGACTGATGTATGTACTGACTACTGAGCAATCTAAATAAGTCTATGACGACGATAGATCATATAGATTGATCATATGACGACGTACCCTCAGGTGAATAATAATGCACCATCCAAAGTGGGAGAGACGCCGCCAATAACCTAATCAATGTCCAACATTATGTTAAATACAAACGAATTAATAAACAAGCATGCTACAACGAAGCCTGAGATGCATGTGAAATCGCGCGCAATTAAAACATAAGCACAGATTAAGAAAGACTACACGTACAATTGATAGACTTGGATTAAACATATTACATACCATGCATGCATGTTATATATACTCGATCTGCATTATCAAAGATAACGTACAAAATGTAATAATCAAGTTACGTACATACCTTAAGAATAATGTTCATACAGGCCATTTTCTTTTATCCAAATTCGAGTAACGGAATGACAGATAATATAATGCATGCAAAATCAAGACAAAATGAGGAGGATTGGATAAGGTTTTATTGATGAGAAGAGAAGAAAGGGCAGATTATTTGGACATGCAAACTTGCAGTTGATGCCTAGGGAGAGTGCGAATGTAAAGAGTGAGCAAAACCATGGTATTTATAGAGGAAAATTAGGAGTTACGTTATTTATCTATCAAATGAAGATGACGTGGTTGAAAAAAGACAAATAATAAGGACAAACGATGATATTAAGGAAGTGAAATGTATTCACGAGAAATAGGAGAGCATACTTAGCAAGTAACAATAGATCATATATAAGGATAGAGTATTGTAAGTACAAAGTTTCAAATAATTACTTCAATTAGAACGGTGAAAATTATTTGATTAAATTGCCACGGAAATTTATAAATCAAGTTAAGATATTGAATTCGTATTGTTATATTAGAACACCACCATTAATCAAAATTAAGAGGATATTTCCTTATCAAAACTTGCATAAACGGTCGAAATCGAGTTGAATATAAGATGACGAAAAGAGAATTTAACTGGTAGAATCAGACTACATACTGCTAGGCTGCTAGCTTAGTAAGCGACTATCCGTGGTGCAAAAGGAGCAAACATGTTATAAGAAACGTGGTTTTGTTGGATTCGAATACTTTGGTTCTTTCATGCATTTTATTTGTTGATTCATGACATAATTCCATGCTTTGTTCATTCTAAAGAGATTACAAGTAGGTATTTTTAGTCCCATAAGGAAAAAGTAGGTATTTTTAGGCTGAATTGATGATGACATTCTCAACAAATTTGCCACATTAAGAGCGAGTTAGATTGCTTAGTTTTATATGAGTTGGATGGATCATTATCATATCATTATATTAATTAGTTAGTATAGTATAGACACATTCTTTATAACTTGCCTTAATAATAATAGAGAGATATAGAGTTCATTCTAGATTGGAGACTCTTAGCTTGTTACAAGTTATGGTTTAGATTAATGGAGATGCTTAGCTCGTAGATAATTAACCTAATTAATTAAACTTCATCAAAAGAAAAAAAGTTCTTAGAAGGTATAGTTAACTAATTGATGAGTTTTTGTCACACTTCAATGTTAAATTTCAGCATATGACATATATATAACTCGATCCATTTGTGAACAATTCTAAAGTACGGTACTACAAGAGGTCACCAATTATCAATCGTTCTCCATTATATCAAGAAAGCTCTAATTTTACGGGACTAAATTCGCCCCGATATTAAAAAGAAACTGAAAACATACATCTGCTGGAACACTTCTGTTTGCATGCCAAAATGTTAGGAAACATGCATGTATCACATATTCACATCTTGATGTTTCCCAAAAACTTTGAAATGAAATGGGTAGGTGAGAGTTGCATGCAGTCCAGCTTTCTAGTTTTCATGGAAGTCTGATTTGATAATCACAGAATTAAACAGCTGTGGGGTTTACATAGATCAGTCACTTTCAGGTGTCTTATATTAGTGCGTCGTTTCTAAGTTTCACATCACTACTTATCACATCTTATTTCTATAAGAGGAACTGGTTATATTATATATATCTTTTAATAATGTATTGAGGCAAATATTTCAATGTGACAAGATCCTGGATTCCAGTTAAGCTAATTGTCCTTGTCAAATTAAGCTTTGTCTTTTTTGGGTATAAGACAAGCTACCAAAATTTGACTTGCAACATTCTCATTTGTTGTTTTGTGAAAGAATAAAAAAATAATTTTTCGTTAGCGATAAATATAGACCGTCAATGAAGTTTAGTTTGAGCTGTCTAGCAATTGTTAATAATAGATACCTTGCTCGTTCGATTCTGATTGCGTTGAACTTGTGGGTGGTCTGTTGTGGCGTTGTGTAGATGATCAAGAAGTGCGTTTGTTAGCTTGTTTAGGAAACCTCCTCAATTTGATGTCAACTTTTTAGGGCATTAGGGCTTCTTTAAACGACAATTAACAACTCAAGAAGTTAGGATTTAATTTATATTATGTGGCTGTAAACATCAAATTGGAATTTGAGTTTTAATTATCAGTCATTGGTTTCCACTTTTTATCGAATTGACTGATTGAGTGAGGTGCGTGTTTTCTTGATTTTAGGTTGCGTTTACAGTGAACAGAAGTTTCTTTAAACTTTGAAAGACTGCATTCTTTCAACAATTGGCTAGTAATCCACAGAGTTTGAAACTCGTCATTACAGCTCTTTCCAACCTAAACTTAATTATTGTAAAGGGTAGTTTACATGATCGGAGTTTGAAACTCGTTATTACAAATCTTTCGAACCAAACTCGAAACCTGTCTCTTTTTCACACCAAAACTCGTCTTTTTCATTAACACATAGTATGAACATTATCTGTACATGGGAGTAACACATTCTCATCCATTTTATGATGGGAGAATCGTTAAAACAAGGTGAGAACTGATAAATAAATACACGTGAAAGATTTGATGGAAAATTTTGAAGGACATCAGATGCGTTTTATTCTCCTGAACTTCTAGCTTCCACGATATGTTGAGAAACCGAAAGGAGATAGCAGAAGGGGCACATGAAAATGCTCAAACTTCTGCGACTCTGTGATCTGAAACACTATTGAGACAAACGGGAAAAACCCCGAAGGATTATATCTGCCGGTGTTGAAACTGATCCTGTATATCCCAGGAGTCACTGCATCGACAACTCTCATTAGTGGATTGCTTCTTCCATCATTATCGGTCTTACCAGATCCCACATGAGTCCAACCACTTGGATCAGACCCAGGAAATGTTGGGATTGGCTGGGTGCCGTTCCATGTCTCTAACAGTATGTTGATCCCTGCAGCCGGACGACCTTGTGCCACATCCAAGACATGAGTCGTGATAGGAGGTCGATTCCTCTTCGGTTTCTCATGAGAAGTGTTAGGTGCAGAGGCCAGATGAGCTCCAATCATGCTTAAGCGATCTTCTACATGTCAAATAGGTCACACATCAGCACCAAATGGAGGGATGTGATGCAACAAAATAATAAGCAGGCAGCCAGACAAAGACGTTTATACAAGTGGCGGGCAGCAATTTGTCCACCAGATAATACACATTATGGAAATGCAGATGGCAAAAGAAGGGCCAAGCCACTTAATATGGAACACTGAATGCAATCAGATGAAAAACATAATGTGTGAGGAGAGAGGAAGCCTCTATTAACCCTCATGGTTAAAGTATGAGAACCAGTCCTAAACAACATTAACATCTTGATAATCCACATTTATGCCAAGAAAGGCTGCAGTTTTCAACTTTGCATGCAGCCTAAGATCAGAAGGTTGAAACAAACACATAGATTAACAGAAACCAAATCCATAGAGACAAGTGACATAATCAATCGCAATGTAGGCTCGCACCAAAGTATGCAGTCCCAATCCCCACATTTTAAAATCACTATCTGGCAAAACCACTAAAATGTTGTCCCATGTCAGGTTGTACATCATCAACTGATCTGCTTGCTCCATGAGAAAAGCGTCTCTGAATCTATAGAATTAAAATTTAACTTGCAATCCCCCCATCAACCCCTCTTAGAGAGCCAACTCAACCAAAAGTCTAGACTGGTGGTTGAGACCCAATAATTGACTTTATATCTTAACACTCCCTTTCACGTGAAAGCCCTTTGGGCTTGAAACGCGGATGATAAACGCACAGGCGATCCAAACCTTGAGCTGAGAGAAATTCCACTTGAAAATAAAGGAGGGGGCTCCCAGGATTTGAACGTGAGAACTTAGGGTCACTGAGACTCTGATACCATCTTAAAGTGTCAACTCAACCAAAAGTCTAGGCTGATGGCTGAGACCCAATAATTGACTTTAAATCTTAACAACCTCCCCTTCTACCCTGACGGGTCCCCAAGTCATCTTTAGCGTCCAACTTTTGTATTTTCTTCGCTACTTCATTTAGAACATAGAAGATGAAACTCCCATAAAAAATCAGTAGGGCGATTACAAAGAGCGATTGGAAAAGTCAGCATAGAGGATGAAACACATGCAATCCAAATGCTTAACACAGACCACAATAGTGCAACTATCAGCAATAAGTTAAAACAACAATGGCATACCACATATGAATGACTAGAATTGTGTATCATATAACCAGATAGAAGTGATTCTAATTTCTCTACAGTTTTACCTCCAGCTTTTGCTACTAGAGATGTGGATTCAGTAGCTGCGACGGCGCCTGATTTTGCTGAAAAGAGTTTGGCCAGGCGCAGTTCAGTTATTTTCATCTGCTCCTTGGCTGCTATCTCTAACTCAATTATGGGCCTGTTTGAGTAGCGTGTCTGCACACCAGAAAACAAGGCTATTAATCTTCAACACAATACATACCTAAAGTCTAAAACTGTTCTATGCAAGGGTGCTTGATATGGAAAAATGCACAAGCATTCGTCAACAATCTTCTTTTTCAAGAAGATATTTTGAAACTGACCCAAACCACCAAATTTTATAATGTTACACTTTACAAACAAGGAGCTAAGCTAATGCAGTTCCGTTTCCAATCTGCTAAAGTGTACATAATCTGCACTAATTCATAGAAAAGTTACTAAATGAAACAATAGTACTGAGTGAAGGAATCATGTGATAACAACAAACTCTACATTATACCACACAAAGAATATGTCATAAACATACGAATTGGTTATGAAAAAGTCTCAAGATATTTCATGAGTTACGAGTCAATTCAAGACCTAAACTATCGCCCTTTACATCGTTAAGGACCTGAGCAACTTTTTTTTTTCTTTCTTTTTTTATCGTTGGGGACCTCACCGCACATTCGGTTACTCCTTCTGTCGACTTTGTGTCCTTAATTTTCAGGAAAATAGATATAGACCTCTAACCTTAGTTTCTCCATTTTGTAAAATCACTGTTCACTATAGCCACTCTTCCATGGCTCCATCATGGGAACTACCACCATCCACTCACCACACCATACCCAAAATAGGAATCAATGAAAAAGAGATGATTAAGAAAGGAGGAAGGGAGTAATTTCTAGAGAACAATAACAACATTAAGAGAAGTTAAAGAACAATGATGAGTGGGAAGAGGAAGAGATTTGACGGAACAGAGTGTGGTGAGGGGTTGGCTCGTTGCTGGTAATGTAGAGAGGTTGAAGAAGATGATGAAGGAGGTACAAACTGAGAAGAAGGATGATTTGAGAGAGTTGAAAAAAAAAAGTTGTGAGAAAAACTAGTAATTAAAAAAATAAAAATAAAATAAAACCAGTGGTTTTTTTTTTATTGCATATAGGAGTAGCTAATGCTATAGGGGTGGGGATATAAGGATGCGAACCCCGGACAACCCCTAGGCCAGAGGAATCCCTAACCACTAGGTCAACCTTTATCCCGATATAAATTAAAGACAATGTTTACCGGAAGTTTTAACAGAACATCAGCTCGGGTCCTTGACAACAAAAAAAGATAGTGAGGTCATTAACGATAAAATGATGCATAGATAGGTCCTGATTCAACACTTAACTCATAAATACATGCCCAAAAGTAAAGTTGCTACTTCAGTGCAGACTATATTTTCCCATTGGTGTTTTTCTTAATTTAATGATTGAAGATTAGCGTACCAAACATCTGAAGAACTTATACTAGCCAGTTCATCATAAGTAACACAAAGGTTATGAGTTTTTACATTAGTCAATATTCAAATGAAAAAAAGGGTCAGGAAAAAGGTTCTTTCTGGCACGAAAAAAAAAAAAAAAAACCAACAACAACAACAGCGAAAAGTAGGGCGAAGATTGATTTCACCTTTAGTTCATCCAGAATTTCTGCTGTGCTCCTCCCAGATGCACAAATAAGAAAGACGAACCCAAACCTCTCCTTGTACAGTGCATTCCAATGGGCAAGATCCTAACACAAACACAAACTTTATCACCTGTTTGTCACAGTCATATCACACCTAGAGAATCTGCGTGCTTGATGAGCTCAAAGCTTAACAAACAAATTTTTTGGAGTGGTGAAAGGATAAAAAAACTCATTTTTTTTTAATGAGACTACAGAAAATGAGGTACATTGCCAATTCACACGCTTTAATTCACCACCTCACATCAACTTTGGACTACAAAATGCATAATCAGTTTGTTTACAAATAGAAAGAACCTGTTTTGTAGCTGAAGTTGCTGTTGCCATAGCGGTGGACTGCTCTCCCTTGCTCCACCTACAAGATTGATATTTTCAACAATTACCCAATCATGTCGAACAAATAACCAAAAATAGCTAAAGGAGGCTTATTTAGAACTTGAGAAACCGAAAAACATATAGCATCCACACAATCAAATTCCAAAGAGAAAACTGGACAGTAAAGTTCTAATCTTGGGGACATTATCAAACATCCTTCTTTGACCGCAACTTTCAATCGCGCAAATTCAACAATTCGATCACAGAAAGTAAACCACTTTCACCATTACTAAAGTAACAAGTAGGAGTATACACTTACCTACATCACACTTCACAGGCAAAATGACATAAAACCGATTCTATTATCACATTACACATCTCTAATATTGTAGAATTATTAATCAAATCAGCGCGATTCTAACCCAAAAACCATCCTACACCCAATTAATTGATCACAAAATAAACCCTAACATCAAACAATCTAAAATTTGGGGATAAATATAAATGTGACTTGAACGTGAAGCTTTATTACTCAACTGAGAAAAGGTATCACTAATGTGTGATCCAGATTTCTGTTGACCAATCTGAGGATGAGCGGAGAAAGCTTCAAGCCACCCACAAACATCTACCTACAAAAACACAATTAACAAAAAAATTGTAACCAAAAATTCAATCTTACAGTACAAATACAAATAATTAGTAAAATTAAATGAATGATTATAAAAAAACTTGAACAAAATGTAGCAATTGGGAAGAACCCAGATAAGAAAGGTGAGACCTTGTTGAACCAGATGTCTCTAGCAGCTTGAACAGCATGATCAAGGTGTGGAAAGGGGGATAAATCTGCCATTTGTTTGGCAAACTTTGAGCTTCCACAGCAAGATACCATTTCCTTCTCGTCTACATACCATAGTTCTGCTGTTGAATCCATATTGGTAATTGTTGATGATTTGGTGATGATGCCACACTCTCAATTGGTTTTCTCTCTCCTTTTACTAAAGCGGACTGCCTACGTAATGTCCCTGCTTGATCAGTGAGACAATTATTAACCGATTACCGGTTAAGTAACGAAGGCTTGTTTGACATCGTTATTGCCTATTTTATTAGTTTTCTATTGTTTTGGTTGTTTTCGGTTTTCCTTATCAATTTTCAAGTAACATGAGAAGATTGAAACAAAAAATTGCCGATATAAAATTGGTATCGAATAAGTTTATCAACTGATGATGTGATACAAAATTAGGGTTGTCAACATATCATATCATCAAACTCAAAACGCTTAGGTCTAAAAGTATTTGTAATCTTGCCAACGTTTCAATAGCGTTATAATGCCAACAATTGTCTAAAAAGTACTCCTAATTAATTCGATATGAACATAAGGTGATACGTCTTACACACGACAATAATCAGACCATATGTCTACGACACGATAACACAACATAAGTCGAAAGTACCCTTCCTTTGAGACTGAGCAAACACCAAGCAGCCGCCTGCCGCCGGCCATTCTCCATAAATTCCGGCGTGGTAATTACTACTTCTCCTCAATACTACTAACTCTTTTTTGCTCTAATCATATGTACTTTATACTATATGTTTAATATTTTTGCCATTTAAAAATTAGCTCAATCGCATTTGAATCAACCCACTTTTCTTATGTTTTTCAAAAAATTAGCCTCTTTTATCACATGATTATTCTGGGTTTATTATAGCAATTAATTATATATGCTGTAATTTAATTTATGAACAGGGGTTGAAGTTTATATATACTCGAAAAAAAATGGGTGGTTTTATGGGGAATTACAAGTGGGAAATCATTCATGTGCCGCCGAAGCCACCTTTCGCACCTACCCAACAGCCAACAGGTCAGTATCTCTGACCAGCTGCCGGTAGCGTGAATTTTAGCTTGGTTTCCTTAATATTAGTTTGTTTTGTGTGTGTTTGTTGTTGGTTGTTTGATGTTTAATTTGTGGTTTTGTATTGCAAAAGTTAATGTATTTGCAGCAGTCATTGATCCCAAAAAGGCGAATATTTTAGTAAGGTTAGTGTAATACTGAATTCAATGTTTTTGATGATTGCGTAATCTTATATTGCATTTTTTTTTTTTTTTTTGTTCTTTGTATTAATTTGACAAAATTTGTGTTTTAAGTTTTTAGTTTTCATAACTTGAAGTCTTTAATCAAAATATGTGTAGGCAGTTAAATCGGATAGCCCCCATGGAAAATTTTCGGCATGTCAAGCGTGTGCGCAGGAGTTTTTCAGGCGGTAGGTGTCCTTAGCGCTTTCTTATCTTCTTTGCTTGCTTTTGTTCCGCTGTAGTTTTGCTTGAAACTTGTGATTTAGGACTATATTTTGTGAAAAGGAAATGAGTTTACATAGAGTTATAAGATGAGGATGGGGGGTTTTAGGACTATGATTACATCTTATATGTTGTATGTATACAACTTGGTATTTTCGACAGGGAAAATCGAATTAGCTGTGATATTGTGTCCAGCTGGTGAGGATGAAACCGACATAGGGAGCATGCCCGAGGATGTGCTTGAGCTGTCAAATTCTAATCAGTTGTGCCCCTTTATTACACAAGTGGGTAACCGTTTCTTCAACAAGCTTCTCCACATTAGAATGCACAAAAGCTAGTTTGTTGAATAATAATGTCATTGTCTGGTTTTACTCTTTGACCAAATTCTGGAAGACCAAGAAGTTTCAGTGGTACCTTTTGTGTCTTTAACGGGGATGGGAGATTGGTAGATTGCGAAGCCAAAATCCTTTTTGAGTGCATGACTTTGTGCATCTTACTATGAGATAACTAGTTTGAGTTACTAATTAGAGTCCTGACTACTGTTAATTGATAGCTTTTTGAGCTGTCCGAGCGTTTTATTTGATAGACCCCCTCTTTTCTCTACTGCTGTGGTCCGGATCACAAACTGTTTGGTTTGGTTTAGAAACACGTTGCTTCATGTAACGTTTTTTTATTGTCCTCTTTTGGATAGCTGCTGATGTTCTTCACCGAATCATGATAATTATCTTTCTTTTGTTTGTCATCCTGTGCTCTAAGGTTGTTCCTTTTAAGTTGTTTGCCCTAAAACTACCCCTTTCTAAGATTTTTGTTTTGTGTCTAACCATGCAACTTATTTTAAAGCAATTTAGTTGCTGATGCTGATTTGTATATATGGTAATGAGTTTTCTGCATATATGGAAGGCGTTTCTTTGCATGATGCTCTTTTCTAAAGTAGGCTGCTAGATGTTATAACATTGTAAAATTGTAACAGCTGTTAATTTATGATATATAGATCTGCAAATATGCTGCTATTACCAAAGAAGAGTGGGAAGAACAGTGCAAGTTATGGCCTACATCCTTTCACCCGCCCACCTAGTAAGATGAGGCTTTCTTTATACTCCCATGTATTGCTTTCATGCTCAACTGGTTACTGGTTATCTGTGTTCTGTTTACCATCTGAAGGAAACAATATGTTAAATCTGGGGAAAGAAAGATGTAACTTACTCCTCACATGTATGAGCCAGCTTTGGCGATCTTTAGCATTAGTACAGATCTTGGGAACGTAATCAAATTTGAACTTTGAATTCACAATATGGTACTCTCTACATCACTTTGATGATCGATCTGGTATAGCTTCTCTTTTTTTTTTTTTTCTTTTGGGTAAAGATGTAGCTTCTCATTTGTAATGACTCCCCTATGTAGTATATATACAGTTACAGAGTAATAGTATTTTCCATACAAGACTTCAAGGTAAACTGCAAGATCTGATTTACCTGGCCAAATGCATAAATAATTTAGGTTATATAAACTTTATTTGGTCACTAGTTTCAAAACTAGGTGTTGCAACTAATAGATCTTAACTCGTCTAGATCAACGGGTACGAGTAATTTGTGCTGTCCTTACATAAGTTTGTGCTTTCATGAAATTTGATCTCCTTGAAATTTGGCAGAATTGACTGACCTGTTTTTGCTATTCCTTTAATAGCAACATTGAAGGCATCACTGGTTTTAATGAAGAAGACTCAAAGTTGGTTTTCAACTATACTAGTTTTGCCCTTGCACTGGCAAGTTCGGGCAGCAGTCAGGTATGACTTGGAGCGATCTAGCTCAACCTCGTCAAGCACTATGTCGTTAAGTAGTTTTGGTGACACAAGACCAGTTCTTGTAACAGTTACTTACTTATAAGAAATACATTCTGTTTAGCTAGAAAGCCTGTGTAATTGTTGAGCTTTTGACTCTGTTATTCTTTTATCTTGTTTAATAGAATAGTAATTGACACACTGATTGATATAGTAGATAAACCGCATGAATCAGTCAACAAATTTTTGGGAACTTCCTTTTGTTTGTTTATGTACTTTGCATTGACAACGCATGGTTAGCTGGGAGTATGTGCTTGTGTAATTGTAATTTTAAGGCTTAGATCTTGTTCAGTAATGATGATCAAGAAGCTTGGCTTTTTTCAGACCTTCAGTGTTATCCTCACTGAGCAAATTTCTTGTTTCGCTATTCTTGTACTAGGCAGTTGGCCAATGCTGTGGTCATTGTCGATCCATCAGCAAACCAGATAATTACAAAAGCATGTGACGATATTTTTTCATGGCCCATTGGTCTAGACGACAATGGGGTGCAATCGATAGATGTGGATGAATCCCCAAGTTCTCTTGGTGTTGCAAATGGATCTTTGTCATTGGAGTTAAATTTGGATGGCTCACCTAATGATTCCAAGGCATCATACAGGGGGGTTGCTTGTTTGAACCCTTGGCAGTGGCCTCAGCAACGTCAACAGTCATCAGGTTCTTGTTTTTGGCACCCTTTGAGACATGCTGCTGTGGTAGCTATTGAAAAATCAGCTTCTAGAGATATGCGTTTATTTCCTAGCACAGGAAACTTCGATGAGATATATGTTCAAGATGAACCCCCAGAGAATTGTACTGTAGCATTACCAGCAAAAAGACAGAAAAGTCTAAATGATGTGAGTTTTTCCAGTTTATTGCTGTGGTTCTATTATTGAATGGTGGCATATTTTATATGTTTTAAGATAACTTAAACTGAAGTTGAGAGTAAAATAGCTTAGATTTTGAATCAGTCTCTGATGGAAAGTGTCTATTCCAGGCCAAAATCTCTGAGGCGCTCCCAGCTGATGGTTACCTTTCTAAATCAGATCGACCTTACTTGTGCACTGGTTATGACGCATATTTTGCTTGGGAGCCATGTGCAATGTAAGTTTCCGTTGCACATACACCTTGAAGAGCTTCGTTTTACCTCTTTTCTGTATAATCTTCTAAGTTGTCTGATTAAACAGAGGGTCTTTGAATACTGTTCAATATACGTTAACTTTCCAGCATTGACTTCAGTGCAGTTTAAAAAGATGTTTCATTCCTTTGTTCTTTAGAAAATTTTTTGGATGAGCAGGTGTGTATCAGTTTTATAAACACTAATAACACTAATTCGTGGACTGGTATAAGATATCGCCGCCTTTAGAAAGGCCCTTAGTCTGCAATTATGCATGGTGCCACAGCCATTGTCGATGTGTATATATTGAACTTTTAATCATAAGTGCAGGCATTTGATTTTACTTCTCATCAGCTAGAATTGTTGCATTGCATTTTCTTCGAGGAATTACTACGCTAGACAATCACATTCTTATGGTTTTGAGTGCATGATGGTATCGTGTTTGAGTTGCACTCTCGTCGTAATTTATTCTAAGGAGTTTGCCTTGATTTTTCTGTGTTTGTACCATTCTATTAATCGAGAATCTAAGGGAAACAACCTCTGTGGATATGAATGAAAACATCTGTGCCCCCCACCCCGCCCCCCTCCCCCTCTTTTTACCCTGCTTACGTGAGAGGCTCTAGTGTTGATTTCTGTATATCAGAGTTCAGTTTCCTACAACTGAGAAGCACTTTAAACAGCGTTTCTTCTATAGCTGTGTTCATTCTTTGTAGGCTCTCTGGTACAAGTATTTAATGAAAATATCTGAGGAAAGGAGAATTAAGATGCTTGATTTTTATTTTTATTTTAATTTCAATTTTTAACGAGAAAGTTGCTTTACAGGTGTGCCATGGCTCTACTTCATCAAAGAATACGACGCATTTTCTATGCTTTTCCGAATCCAAGTACTGGTGCATTGGGCAGTGTCTACAGATTACAGGGTGAGAAGAGCTTGAATCATCACTATGCTGTTTTCAGGGTTGTCCTGCATGATAAAACACTTGGAAAGGCTGAAGAAACTGTTACTGGCAATGATAACTGCATAACCGAGTGTTTTTGCCCTTCTAATGGCGTAGACTCTGACTTTCCTCTTTCAGGGTGATGGGATTAGATACTGTATTTCTTCGATCTTTTTCATTCCATTTTTATCAATTTTGGGCACATTAGTCGAGCTAGGACATCAACGCAGCATCAAATCGAAATTTTGATGGCTTGCAGTTGCAGGAAACTCAACAGTTCCTCATATTCATTTTACTTCTACAGACAGCATGGAAATTTCTCACATGTTGAATCTCAAAAGTCTTCTGGTGATTTAGAGTCCTGTGACTTGAATTATTTACAGACTAATGTAAAATCTTTCAGTTTCCAGATCCTCGTATGATTGAGCTAACTCTTCAGCAGGATAAACAAATTGGTTCTAAAGTTGCAACTCGGTGTTTCTACGAATTCTCCATGTTTGGCTCGAGTTCTTCTCACATATTTAAGCCAAACGTAAAGAATTCAATGAAACAGATGGGATCAAGTCTTCGCTACTTAATATAAGAAATCTACTCAGGGTTAGTGAGTCTGAGAGGAAGTTCCTTCAGATCTTAACTTTAATCGTAAAACTATTCTGTAACTTCTGTAATGTGTGTTGGAGTATTTTCAAGAATGAAACTTGTAATTTCATTTTGTCCCACGTTGGAAAATGAAAGAAGTTTTCATGTGTTTATAAGGTGTTGTCTCTTATGGACTATTAAGTATGTTTTGTACGTGGTTTGGGCTTAACTTTGGTTTGGGTCTAATTAGTGCATTTGGCTAATATGATGATTATGAATATAATTATATTTAATAATCATAGACTTAGCACTTAGCACGGGCACGTCTTTGATTAAGACGGTTTATTTTAGGATTAACTTTAATTAACTCTGATAAATTAAAGGCAGTTTTCTGGCCTTATCCGAAAGCAGTTATTGATCCTAGTGATGCCTCTTCTCCTTATATAAACACTGTTTCCTCCCTTAATTGTTTTTACGTAGATAACACAATATCTTTTCATCAAAAACTCAAAACACAATGGAATACATTCTGCAGAAGTATTCACGTCTTTATGATCATGGTTAAAGTTAGGAGAATCGAGGGTTAGATTATTAGTGCAAATAATCTAATGTTTAGGCTTCATTGTATCCTACGGGGCGATTTGCTAGACCTGTGCACGATTGCGGGTGCATATTACGCCTAAAAGAAAGTGCTTTTGTGCGCGCCTTGAAGTCGTTTCCTTTAGTATCTTTATTCGTAGTTGTGTGTAATTCTTAGGGCTTGTAATTTCGATTTGTAATTTAATTAGGAGTGTTAATTGTACTTATTTTCTAACAATTGCCATCCTCAGAATCACATCTTATTTATAACATAAAAGCTTAGGTCTACAACAAAGAGAACATTGTTCTTACAGAGAATTTGACAAACAATGAGGAACACAAGTCACTAATCTATATAGAACGCCAATCAGGTGGCGTGAATCCATATTCGGAAAGCGAAACACAACTGAACTACTCCTGTGACTGTGTACTATAAACTGTAAGCGAGCTCACTGCTTTTTGATTCTTGCAAGGCAGTTATCTGCTGGTCTTCTATGGGGTAAGTACTGAACTGGGCATTCAGTATTCTTCCTCTCCACCCTGCAGAAAGGCGATTTTAGTACAAAAAATCGGCATTAGTATATACAATATGATAGCTAGAGACTTCAGAAATGGAGGACAGGAAGTTACTTGTAATTCAGCAGAAAATAATGAAGAAAGATCGAAATTTCAAGCTTTGCAAGGTCATTTCCTGGACACAGCCTGGTTCCGGCCCCAAACGGGACAAAAGTTCCTGCCTTTGGAGTCAGGTTCTACACAAAAGAAAATTTACAGTCATGAATCAACTATATAAGAAAGAAACAAGTCGAAAAAGATTGAAATTGAACTTACATCCCATCTATCAGGATTGAATTTCATGGGTTCAGGCCAGACTTCAGAGTTCAGGTGAATATGTCTGAACCAAACCAACACTCTCCATCCTTTTGGAATCAAGTAACCTGAAATTATGCCAAGAAGTCTGTTACAAGTACTTTCTAAGCCGAAAACATGGCAGTGTTATTAACGTAGGAACATTTAATTTAGCAAATCGTACTCATAGGTACACAGTTTCTGTGTTGTACTGACCATTAAGGTTGAAATCTTTCTTTGCCTCACGGAAGGTCATGAATGAGAATGACACCCATCTAAGAGTTTCATCTACGACCTTCATAACGTCATGAAATTAAACAACAAAGTCAGATATATAATCGTCTTGTGTGCATTAACACATCCGAAAGAAACATAAGAAGTATTCGCTTACCTGAGAGAGATAAGTCATTTGCCTGGTTTCTCTCAGGGTCAGCCCTGTCTGTCCAGCAGGCCTGTTCCTTATGATCCACTCTTGCTCAGCCTGTCGTTAATCGATTTTAGAACAAAGGCATTTTATTAAACTCCTTGTTAATCCACCAATATAATTATCAAGTAAACCGGTTAAATGATGTCAACACCAGCATTCCAGCAACAACATTACGTCAATGCCTCAGAGGCTTCTGCCAATTAGGAGGGTCAAATATACGCAACTTTAATTCAACATGAGAAGTATTCCCATACCTTGGCTTTCTTGAGGAATTCAGGATGCTCTTGCAGCAAGATAGTAGCCCACATTATGGTATGACCAGATGATTCATGCCCGGCATTCAAGTACATAACTAAGAGATCAATAATCTCTTCATCAGTAAGCTTCTTACCATTCTCTTCAACTTCAAGCAATGCATCAAGCATATCTCTTTTCGCTTTGATAGCCACACGATCCCTCTTCTCTGCCCTGCGTTCATCTATTGCAGATTGAAGCACAGCCACAAGTTTCTTTCGCGCCTGCAGAAAATTGTTCAGACATTGATCAGAAACAATACTAATACACACAGTTCCTACAAGAACAAGACGTGTTAGGTAACAGAAAGCGGGTTTGGGTCAAACCTTAAGTGCTTTATGGTAGGCAAATCCAGGGAGATCAATTGCCTGTGCCCTGACTCCATGGTTAAGCACAGTGTACTCCTTTTCGAGAGCTTCCAAAACACTATCAGTTTCCGAGCTTAGGAAAATATACATGATTATACGAAAAGTCATCTTACGAAGCTGAGTTAGAAACTCGATTTCTCCCATTTTACTCCATTTATCCAGGGATTTTACTGAAATGTCTGCTATATATTCAATGTAGTTCGATAAGGCCTCGTGTCCATTGATGGGCGCAGCAGTTAGCCTCCTTAGACGTTTATGCTCATCCTCAGGGATGGCTACGAAAGATTTCTTTCCAATCAACTCGTGGGTCGAAAGAGGCCAACCAGGCTTGAAATACTCATCATCATTTAGCACTTTTCGGCATCCTTCAGCTGTGGTAACCATTATGGCTGGTGCCCCAAACATGAAGGCCTTGTAAACTCCCATATTACCATACCTGTGTGGTAATCACACAGAAGTAGTACATCAGCTTTTGCTCACAAAACAGAAATAATTAGTTTAGTTTAGTGGTAGGAGCTGCAGCTCGATGACCTTAAGGTTTCAAGTTTGACTTCCTACCACTCGCGTTCATAATGGGAAGAGGCGAAGAGGGTTACTACCTACGGCCCTTCCCTCCTATGGGCTGGGCCGCTAACCTCTAACTCGGTTAACCCTGGATAGTATGAGCGCGGTATATGGATCCATTTTTTTAAAACAAAACTATAAAGTCGTGTTAGAGTGTAATTATATGAAAATTACTCTATCAACGATTCTACACCAACATTGCGATCCCGAGACATGGAAAGAACTT
Source organism: Spergularia marina (assembly GCA_963680865.1). Classification (NCBI taxonomy): domain Eukaryota; kingdom Viridiplantae; phylum Streptophyta; class Magnoliopsida; order Caryophyllales; family Caryophyllaceae; genus Spergularia; species Spergularia marina. The sequence continues at coordinate 21,494,876 of OY804551.1, read as the reverse complement.
AAATGTATGCATAACAATGAAGCTTCAACTTTTTTCGATACTCCCTCCATATCGACTATAGAGTTCAAAGCTCAAGTCACTAGAGTGAAATTTTATCGAACTTTAAGTGACCAAAGTGAAATTAGCCGAAAACTCAAAAGTATAAAGGGTGAAGTTTTTCCTCACACATCCTTTAAAAATTTCCACCAAAAGTTTTCGGTGCAAGACACATTGTATACGCGGTACGCCTAATAAGTTATGGTGTGGGAAATGTAAGTGGCCAAAATTATGAGTTACATGCAAAGTCCCACCAAAAGGATGTGAAGAATCAGCACTTGTAACTTTTAAGATTTGATAGATACAAATACAAATGTGGTAAATTTCCAAACAACAGAATTTGATCATTTCAGCCACTTTTACAATCCACTCATGTGGAGTAAATTATCAAAGTTGTCAGGCAAACTGACAAAATTTGTATAATATTGCGTTTGATACAATTTCCCAAATCGAACGAACCATGCACACAAAGCATTACACCATCACTCGTTCAGTGTTGTTTGTTACTCTATCATAATATGACATTACGACATGACATGCATTTTCTAGGTTTTTGCTTTCGGGGTGGCTTCAGTCACCTCGAAAACCGGATTCGAGTCGGGTTTGTGTGGTTTTATAAATACTTTCAGTAGCGTTTAGAAACAAGAATTTAAAATTTGTAATCATTTTAATTCTATCATTTGAGAATGTTTAAAATTTGTAATCATTTTAATTCTATCATTTGAGAATGTGGAACTCAAATATAAATTCAATGTTTGGGGGAAGGTTGAATTTCAAGATGACACGTTTGTCAGTTGTTTTTGGCCTAATTGGATTTGACACAAATCTAAATCTCCAAATTTTTGAGTTCCTAAACATGATATTTGACTCAAATTTAGATTTCAAAATGAATACCTTGTATCCAAATACTCTCTAGGTAAATAACTAAAGGGTGGTTCAATTATCTTAACCCTCCTTTCAAAACTTATCCGTTAATCTCATTTAAGTCGTCATGGATGTGCTTAAGTTAAACTTTGATCAAGTGTTTGATTGATAGACCTTGTATATATTGTTGTTTTTGTTTGATGTCGTTGGTTGTACCAAGTCTCCAACACCCGACCTATGGTCGAAGGCAAATAACATTTTAACCAACTAGTTGGATGAGGCTCATGGGAGTTGGTTTGTTTTTGTTTAATAGTACCTAAAGTTTACTATCGCAGGTCGCAAAGCAATTTCAATACCATAATTATTCAAGTTGGGAAAACCATTAGACAAACTGTTAGTTTTATCATTACATTAAAATAAATTTTTTTTTTTAAAAAAAAAAAGCATGCCACAAAAGTTTTTGAAAAACACAACAATAAAGTCAGGAATAATAATCTCGATTAGTCAAATTCCAAAGGAACTGTTTAAAAAAAAAAAAAAAAACATGAACAACTACAACAAAAAATCTTGTCAGTGAAATTCAACATAATAATTTTACTTGGATAAAACAGTAAGAATGACTCCCTCCTGTTATATTTGATCTTACGTAGCGAAATGACAGATTTTTTAGAAACTGTTCCTCCATTAGGACCACCGATAACAACTAATTAGAAAAGTGAAGAATCATTTAAAATTGACCCGAAAAAGAAAAAAGAAGATCATATAAAATCGAAAGAAGTACAAAATAATCAAATTAAATTAAGTGAATTAAAGTACCTGGAGTAGAAGGAGTTTATGAAGGTTTCAGGATTAGAGGATTTGTAAGCTCTGAGAAAAGGCAACATTATGCCAATAAAAGGCAAACCCATGTCACCTGGTGGCAATAGGTGCCTCTTCTCTCCTAGCTTTGTTTCATGCATCCAACTATTAAAATTTCCAATCACATATTTTAGTACCAAACTTAACCCCACTAATGGGAGAATCACCATCCAAACAAATCCCAACTCCATGCTTCCAATTCCTACATACAAACCCAAACAAACAAAAAAGAAATTGTTATATCTTATATAAGACATGTAGTAAAAGCGACAACGACGATGTCAGCAACCACCCTAGGAGCCATGCGTAGGGCTACGAGGGTGGTTGCTGCATGTCGCCACAGAGTGATTGTCTTGTTTGATTCTGGTTAACTAGTTCGAGGGTTAAAACGACTAAGACGTCGTTTTAACACTCGAAACAAATTAATCGTCTGTGAACTTACAACGAGGAATTTGGAGTGATTAATACTTACGAGAGTGTGTAGTGATCGAAATGAGAAAGAGGTTTTGGCCGGGGAAGTATGGAACGACAAAAGACTTTAGTAATATGCCAATTATGTCAGGCACAAAATGTGTCTGTGGGTAGCACAGTTTATATAAGATGTTGTTGGAGGGCATCATGGTCTTTTTGCTTTGATTATAAATGGAAAAAAGCTTTTGTGATTTCCTATTATTTTCCTCTTTTAGTATCATTTTTGCTTATTTCTTTCCATTTTGATTTTTTTTCTTTTGGGTTGGCATCTTAACTTGGTTCAGATCATTAGCTTTTTGTGAGATAAGATATGATCACAGGTTTGATTCTCTAGTAATTGAAACTCACCTCAAGGCTGTGGAAGCAATAATCGACTGATTATCGTTGTACGATACGCGTTAATATGTCAAAAATTGTCTCCAACAGATCAATGCATATCACCGAACATTATATTTACTTATACTAGTGTAAGAACCTAATTGATGTTTGAAATTATAGTGACAAAATAGTAGCTATTACACAAGAAATTCGTATGCAACATTTGCCACCTTATTGCTAGCTAGATGATCTATAGATTCATTGTCATTTGTTCATGATGCATGTATAACTCCCTGATTTTGTATTAAGATAGATACGTTAGGTTCTTTGATCTATACTATTGTTTACCAAAAAAAGAAAATTTTAATGGCACCAAATCTTTTCAAATTTACTTCCTCAAGTATAGATTTGATTTAGTTTTTGGGTGAATTGTGAATTCTTTGATATCCCTTGAGTATCTTCATATATGGTTGAAGAATCATAATGATTTTGTAGAGTATTTGCCTTATTTTCAGAGTAGGTCCATTTCATGTTTGTCTAAAGGTATTAGGAGACATAGGACTAGCTATGAATGTAGCAGCGTTACCATCAAGTACATATATATAGACGTTCGCTTTAAGAACAATTGTGTGGTACTTATCGATCATCACGACGAGTTTTAAGTGTTTTGTTGTGGCTTTAATATACGAATAGTCAAGTTCAGCAATCAACCATCATCACCAATCACCACTGAAGGTCACTTTTGCCTTAGTATTTCTCCTCAACTTTGCATGAGGAATCTATTTTGTCTGATATTCAACCTTTAATTTGCCTGGTACACTTTCAACAAACATGACATTTTCCGGGTTTCCCTGTCCTGCTACCGGAAAATATCTATGAGAACCTTGTGGATCAGGAGACTAGTATTGACAGCTGAACAATGATGTGAAGAGGGGACGACAGGCCGACAACCCACTCGTAAGCGGCTGTTCATGAGCACCAGAACCTAATACCAGACCACTACTGTACTGAACAAGTTGAGCTGGTGATCGCGATCCAGGAGTCCTGGACCAGGACCAATCTAGGGATGATGTTGCAAGTAAAGATAACAGCATTGTCAAATGCCTTCACCATTTACGCATAACATTTCTTACTATAGGTACAAGACAATATATTATACGAGCTTGTATATACATATTATGTTCTTCAAACAATCCAATGCAATTAGTTTTTGTTTTAAATTCTAAAAGAAAAAAGGGAGAGACCAAAGTTTCAACACAAATTTAAGAAAGAAAGATGGGACTATATCACATTTGAAGCAAACTTGAGTTTTCAAGAGGCTACTCCAGCACAAAAGTTTGCAAAGGAAACCCTGCATATTAGGTACATGACAACACCAACAGAACTTACAAGTTGGTAGTCATTTTCTTCTCAATCAAACATAGAGCTCATCAAAGACGTGTATATTTAAGGGTTTAAACCCGACTAGTAGTTTTACATAATGAACACCACTTTGCAGCTAACCATTGAGTTCAGGTAGCGGTTCATCTTCTGGTGCTGTGTAAGATAATGATATTAGTTCAGACCTACTGAAGTCCTCCACACTAGTGTCTTCCTTGTCAATTACGCCATTGGCAACTTCAGGTGACTTCTTTGGATAATCTGCTGGTAGAGCAGGTTCACTTTCAGGCAAGGAGTAGGAGATAGCAATAAGTGATTCCCGAGTCATATCCCCAAGAATATCCTCAGCAGGTGCTGTCTGAGCCATGAAATCTTTATCAACAGGGTTGACTGCAGACATCGTAAAAAAAAGTATCAATAACAACTACTCACCTACAATCTCCAGCAGTCAAAATTCTCATTACGTGATACGGGAGTCTGCTCCAGGCCAGAAATGGCTCTGATTCTGACACTAGACCCTAGAAACAGGTATGTCTTTATGTGTAAATGAGACTTAGCATAATTCTAATGTGTCTCTACCCTGTAGACAGACTGGGGCTATGCATTAATGCAATGCCATTCAACTAAGACTTGGCTTTCGTCTTCAAACTTTTATCTATACGCTGGCTGTATAAATATAGCAGTGGCATGGCAAATAGAACATCAGTTCAGAAACTGGTTATAGGCTCCTTTGTTAAAAATGTTCCGTCTTAAGTTATCGTAGACAAACCACAAAATGACTTTGCAACTAACAAAGCAATAATGGGGACTTAACAACAACGTGTTCCAATCATCAAGCTGGCACATCAATTTTAAACTTTTAAGGAAGATCATCCATTTCTCTAAGTGATTGTCTAAGAGGAGAAAGAAGAGCACCCAGACTAACAGAACAGGGCCAACAACATTCCGAGTGTTAGATAGATACTTAGATACACTTCCAGTAAACTGTAAACGTCAAAGAACCATAGTTCACTTCATAACTGAAAGCGCCTAGGCATTAAAGAGGTTTCTAAGTAAGAAAGAATGACTCGCAAAGGAAAAGGCTACACGCAGAAGTAAGCCAAATGAGAAGCGTAAACATGACGTTCCAGTTGACCAATTCTAGTATCACTGACATCTCTACCAAAGAACCTGATCCCATCAACATTCTACCCCATACACATTATTACCTTGCTGTGTGCCATCAATTGTCCATCTATTGGGTATGCCATCATTGACAAGAAGACAATACCAAGCCCAACAGTGTATAATTGATGGAAAACAAAAAAAAAAAAAAGATAAGATCTTTAAATGTACAATGAAATGTCTCAGTATCTATATTCTGATACAACAAAGCCTCAACAGATGAAAAACAAATTGGTTCAGTTTTAACAGATTAGTACAAAATCAAGCAAAATTTGAGGGTCTGATGGGTTTTAATAGCAAGTCAATTGCACCCAGTAGGGGCAAATATGGCTCCGCCCCTGCAAAGAGCATATGCACAAGCTATTTCTGCATTTCTACCAATCCCATACTTGCTAAACTCGTTATAATTGAACCAAGCCAAACAGAATTGTGGCAAATTGTTATTCGATCCACTACTACTCGGCTCTTAATGTTATGGAACAAATCAAAACCCTTCTATCTGTGTAGCTTCGTATAGATTGCAAAGTAGTATACATTGGACGCAATATTCAACACGGACACTCGGACAAAGCCACTCCGGATAACATCATAGGAGTAAGGCTACGCGCATCCAAAACCCCTCACGCAACATATGCCTAGGTAAGTCAGGAAGCACCCTAATATGATCTACACACGCCTACCTTTTCTCCCACTGGTGTCTTCCTCTTTTCTATACTACTCAAAATTCCAGATTTCACCCTTAGGGCTTGCTTGGAATGGGAGTAATTATTAGGGGGGTAATAGGAGTTAAAATAAGGGGAAAATGGTAGAAATGGTGGTGGTAGAGGGAGGAAATAAGGGGTAGAGGAGGAACTATTACCCCCATATGGGGGTAATGCATTACTCCCCTCCCCCCTAGGGTAATGCATTACTCCCATATGGAGGTAATGATTCCTCTTCCACCCTTCATTTCCTCCCTCCACCACCACATTTTCTCTAATTTTCCCCTTATTGTAGCTCCTATTACCCCTTAATAATTACTCCCAATCCAAGCAAGCCCTTAAGAAGAACTTTTACTTCTACATTTCAGTTTTCTCATAAGGAAAGGAAATTCTAGCTACAACGACAACGAAAGCCCCAAGTTCCGAAAACGACACGAGAAAATGCATTGACTCGGTTCATAAAATCCCCCTCAAGCTTATACCTCTTCAAATCAAGGTTTTACACAACCCAATACATTCTCAAACAAGCTAAGTTCAGGTTAACACATTAAGCCACAAAACTACCAACTTCCAACATCAAAATCCCTCTAATTTGTGCCTAACCCCAGCATTTGTCATTGTATGATCTATCAATTTATATATACCAAAAATTTTCATTCATGATCAAGTCATTGTTCTTAGTCAAACCTTATCTAACAACCTACAAAACTCTGACCAATTCCCAAACTTGCAACTAAAACACTTACCTACCACTTCTATGAACATAAAATAAAAACTTTCAAAGACGAGGATCAATGTTGGTCTAGTGGCAAGGACATCTACCGGGTTCAAATCCTCGTATACCCACCCGGCCACCCCCGCAGTATTAGATGCTCCTATCTACCAAAAAAAATATCCATGCTACAAATAGTAATTCTAACAGAGATAAAAGGAATCTTCAATGTACGAAAAACCCACCTTAACTCCACCAAAAAAAAAACATGTCCTCAAAACAATGAATAAATCCACAAAACAATAGCAAAAAAAAAAAAAACACCCATTAAATAATTAATGAGAAAAGAAACACACAAATTATGAGAAAAAGAGGAGGAAACACACCTTAAAGAAGCAAAGGGGGGTCAATGGAGGGCAAAGAAGAATCAAAGAACAAAAAAAAAAAAAGAGGTAAGGGAATTATATGTGGGTAGTTGTGGATATATGCAAGAATGGCGTGGCAAATGTGAAAATCTGATTATAATGATGGATTTTTATTAGGCAAGAAAATCAATTTTGGGTGTACAAACCATATCTTATACCACCAAAATTATGTACTACTACTTGCCCATTTCTGCATTAAAAATATGGTACTATTATTATTACGGAGAACCAAAACACTTGCACTTAAATTTTATTTTCCTTGTTTATTCCGTGCGAGTGGAAATCGTAAGCTTTGATTTGACCAGTGAAAAAGGGTGGATTTTTCCGCAAGTGCGACTTGCAACTTGCATTGCATGGGCCATGGTGGGGTGATGGATTACGAGTATAGGACAAAGTCTGCTTAGTCGGACTACTTCCCTACTTGCTGGCTGGGTCTCTCTCTCTCTACGCGTGTTGTCTTACTCATGTTAATAATAATTAGTTAATGATGTCGCGGATGCGTTCATCTCGTCATAAGCGGGAACGTTTGAGATATTAGGCAATAATCAATAATGTAGTTACTGAAAAGATCACCGTAGTCCGTAGATAGTTCACTTTACATTGTATATATCTTTAATAATTGAAGAGTTTACATTCACTACCACAATCGGATCGCTACCGGTCGAGGCGGCCGCACTTGTTGAGTTGTTTCGGTCTGAGTTGGGTATGTCTCGGGTTGGGATGTTATTGCTCTTTTTGGGCTTAGTCGGACTGGCTAGTGGAGTAGTGGCCTAGTGGGTCACTTCCCTACTACTACATGTTGTGACTTGTGCCTATTATGTTGGGGCTTCCTAAATACTCCCTCCTCTTTAAAAATTATTTCTTATTTCTTTTTGCAGTTTTAAATGAATTGTCATGTTGGGAATTATAATATTTTTAGACTAAATGAATCATTCACTTACTGTAAAAATTAGTCAAAATTTCATTCTGCATTGCGATATACCAAATCTACTGGATTTTAAGGTTAACGGGGATTTCATTTGGTCTAGAAATAGTCTCTCACATGTCAACTCAAAACTGCAAAAGGAAACAGGATAATGTTTTTGAATCGGAGGGAGTAGAATTTTTATTTCATAATTTGACCGAATGTAATACAGTTTTTGTTTAATTATTTCGTCTAAAATGAGACTAACATATTAGGATCTTAAACAAATTATGATACTCGTAAATCCATAGAATGTTTCTTTTGCTAGATCAATGAAGATTTTGACTCCCTAGACTATCATTAATGAATATCAATATTGTTTTTGTTTTTCATTGTATTGCTCAACTGAACGCACATTAAAAATGTAATGCACATGATATTTATAGAGCACACATCAAACTAAAATATGTTTTATTTTCGATATATCACCCCTATTCGGTAGTGGTATTTATTTTTATTATAGGTCCTATTTATGACTTATCTATCACCTTTAATTTATTTTATTGTTGTGTATAAAGTGATCGAGCTTTTAAGGGCCCGTTCGGTATCACTGCCGTTTTCAGTTTTTGGGTTTTTTGCATAAAAAATTAAGTTAAATAAGTTGGAAATTTAAATTTAAATTGTATGTTTGTATAATAGTCATACCGAAAATGAAAACTGACAACTGAAAACCACTTTTTCTGGTTTTCAAAAACGGGACTTTGATTTTTAAAAAAAGTGAAAACTGAAAACGATACCAAACAGACCTTAAACCTTTTGTATTACAATTACATTTTTTTTAATAATGGGAAAACTCATTACCACACATTATCCTTACAATTCCCGAAACATTAAAAAAAAAAAAAAAAAAAAAAAAAAAGTCATTTGTGGTGATTGTGGTGGAATTACATACAACCACTATGAAAAAAAGGTATTCCTCACAAATGTCTTTCTTATAATTGTCCTTAACCTCTCCTCCATCCATATAGAATCTTAGTAAACTATATATATAAGCACAAATCTTCGTAACATAATGTTATTCAAACTAAAATTTACCATTCACCAATTACTTTGATTGAGAACACGATCACAAATAAAAGTCGATCTCATATAATTAAATTATAACTTTACACAATGCAGGCTATAAAAGAGAAAATTAATGAAGTAAATACTATGCGGAAGGTAAAAGCTGAGGCTAGGGCGGAAGAGAAGGTAAATTATACCATGCATGTCTACACATTTACGTTACGTTTCCCCTAAATTCATTTTTAATTTGGCGTAAATAATAAGTTTTTACATTTGGTATAAATTGCACGATGCATGTTTTGTAGGAAGAGAAGGAGATAGCACAAGCAAGAGTAGATGTTGCTAAGGAAGTAAGGAAAGCAAAAGAAGCAGAAGCAGCCATGGATTTGCATGTTGCCAAGGCAGGGGAGAAAGCAGAAAATGAGATTGCAAAGCACGCATCTCATATGCGTGAACATCAGTCTACCTAAATTTAGTTTAAAACGAGTTAATAATTATTTCACCTAGATATTACACGGGCTTTAAAACTAGTTTAAATTTGTAATTGTTTTCATGAGAAACTTGTATGATGTTAAATGTAAAGATAACAATGAATGTTAGCTGATCTAGTTATATATACATGAGCATTTTGAAAAGGATCTTGTGATAGGTGATGTTACGTAATTTTGCCATTCACATTTCCAAATTGGATATATTACTCCGTATTTGTGTAAAAAAGACTGGCAATTTTTGTTATAGCTTCAATTTACGAATATAATAGGAAGTGTCATCGCTTTCTCCTTATCTATACGAACGGAGTATGTTAACAGATAAGAATTCAATTTTTGAAAGGTAGTAAAAAGTGGATTTCAGTTTTTAATTATCATTTTTCATGCATTTTCCAGACGAGTTTTTGCAACTTATTTTACTAACTCCAATGATGCAAATGACATTTGAAAACAGACAATGATACCAAACAAGTCCTAACTAAAAAAGAAAAATACAAAAATTACAATCAACAACAATACGAGAGCTTGATGGAGAAGATCTAGACAATCCACTAATGTTAGATACTCCCTCACAAAATCCGGCCCTACTTAAACAAATAAATGAAATGGAGGGAGTATGATAAGCTTTGAAGAACATTTGAATAAGCATGCTAGAAAATGGGCATTTTGAAATGAGTTAGGATTCAAACCTTAGCTTTTTTTTTTCAGATGGTAAGTCGGGCCGTCCCACTAGGCCTTCTACTGACAGGATTTGACCAATGGGGTTTCAAGGCCCAACCCGTGGGAGAGGGGAGGAGGGAGGTAAGAGTGATCCTTTCTCACATGAGTTGCTAGTAGTAAGACTTGAACTTGAGAACTTACGGTCACTAAAGACATGTCTTTACCATTAGACCAAGCTTTGCTTGGTGGATTCAAAATCTTAGCTTGGTCCCCTACTTATTTACTAAAATAGGCTAATCAATCAAGTTCAGATATCTATATAATAAAGTTTTACTCCATAATGTTTATATATGTATAATGCTGAGAGGGGTTGACCCGCTCCCCTTAAAATCCCGACATAGCTCCATCCCTGTATACTTTAGTTTAGCAAAACCCTATCTATGATCAAGAACAAATGAGCTTGAACTATTTAATGTTGATAAAAATGCAGAATAACTAATAAGTATGATGAAAAGAACGAGAAAATGTTGGGATTTGAGCTCAAGACAATGCACTGAAGTAGGAAAGACAATGTGTAGCCAAGCAAGACATAATGCGAAAGTATGAGCTTAATAATCTTGAGGTCACAAGTTCAAGTCTTGTCAGTGTCACTAGCATCTCAGGGAAGGAGATCTCTTTACATCCCCCTCTTCCATAGGATGAAGTCACTAAGTCCTACTGCCCCAACCGAATAGTAGGAGGCCCAATAGAGCGGCCCGCTTACTTCTTAAAAAAACAATAGAAAATATACCTTATTTGAATAGCGGTCATGATACTTTATTTTATGTGCTATGAGTCAATTCCATAAACTTTATTTTTGCTTATCACAACAATGGTTACTTTAATCTTATTACAACGCTAAGTCATAGAAACAATACCCAACTACTAAAACAAGTACATTCATCATGAACTTAACAATGATTATAATTTATAACTCTCTCAAAGTAAGTGTCTAGTGCCGTCTACCAAGTCTTAAGCACGCAAACTATATTGACACTCGGAAGTACAAGGGAAATTGCCCATACTATTATCGACCATTTTTTATTTTATTATTTTGAAGTAACATTCTTTTGTAAAAGAAAAAAGAACAAAAGGCTTTACATTTTTGATGAGTAATGAACGTCATACATAAAAAATTCGAGGGGTTTAAACCAAAACAACGTCGACAACATCCGGCGTTGGCCGCCCCCTATCAAGACCACCTCATATTCACCACGAAAAACACCTCTAATGGCGCCGCCGCCACCGTCGCCGCCATTGACGCACCTCCGTATCTAACACCTTCACCGGCGATGCGTTTCCTTTAAAATTTAAAGGTATGCTCCATATATATTGGTTGATCTATCTAAGATATAGTTTTCATATCACATTTTTGTTGATTATAAGATATAGTTTTTCAAATCGAATCACAGCGATGCTTCAGAAGTATTTTCTCTCTCCTCCATGTATTCGCCGGTTTTCTGTCGCCGTTGATTCTGTTACCGCATCATTGCATTGCGTCGATTCTTCCGCCGCCGTAATTACTTCTCCGTCGAGTAGTGGTAGTGAGTCTTGTTCGCGTAATCGTGAAGCTTATTCGAGTAATTTACGCGGCGGTGTTAGTCATAGGTTGTCTAAGTTAGAAGAGCCAGCTGTAATTAGGTTGAAAAATGAGAGAGATCCTGATAGATTGTTTAGGTTGTTCAAGGAAAATGCGAGCAATTGTATTGTTGTAGAGAATAAGTATGCGTTTGAGGATACGGTTTCGCGGTTGGCGGGGGCTGGGAGGTATGATTACATTGAGCAATTGCTTGAGAATCAGAAGTCGTTGCCTCAGGGTAGGAGGGAGGGTTTTGTCGTTCGGATTATAATGTTGTATGGTAGAGCGGGTATGGTTAAACAGGCGGTGAATACGTTTTATAGTATGCATTTGTTTCGGTGTAAGAGGACAGTTAAGTCGGTGAATGCTACATTGAAGGTGTTGTCTCAGGCTCGAGATTTAGAGGCTATAAGCTCATTTCTCAAAGAGGTGCCTTGTGAGTTTGGGATTGAATTGGATGTGATTTCGATGAATATTGTGGTTGATGCTTTTTGTCGGATGGGGGTATTAGATAAGGCTTATTCTATTATGGTGGAGATGGAGAAGACGGGAAGAAGGCCTGACGTTGTTACATTTACAACTCTTATATCAGCGTTCTACAAAAGAGGTCGATGGGAGATTGGAAATGGATTGTGGAATATTATGGTGCGTAAGGGGTGTTGTCCTAATGTTGCCACGTTCAATGCTAGAATTCAGTTTTTGGTTAGTAGGGGCCGAGCATGGTCAGCTAATGAGTTGTTGTGCTTAATGGAAGAAATAGGGATGCCACCAGATGAGGTTACATATAATTTGGTAATTAAAGGTTTTTTCGAGGCTGGTTTTTGTGATATGGCGAGAAGGGTATACTCTGCTTTGCATGGCCGGGGTTACAAACCAAACTTACAAATTTACCAAACTATGGTACATTATTTGTGCAAGGTAGGGGATTTTGATTCTGCATATAACATGTGTAAAGAATGCTTGAAGAAAAATTGGATTCTTAATGTAGGCACCATCTGTATATTACTTAAAGGTTTAAAGAGTGTAGGAAGGGTACAGAATGCTTGGAATATTATTGAGTTGGCTGAAAAAAGGCGCCCTCCCTTTCATGCTTCACAGTTGGACGCTTTTAAATCTATATTACAAAGGCGTTAAAGCATGATGAGAGGAACATTTATCAAATCTTCTCCTTTGCTCTCCAACTATCTGCAAGTCTTCCATTTTGTGTTACCCACTCAATCGTGGTTGTTGAGACATGGGATGGCATATGAAGTTTTATGTGGGTGGGATTTTGAATGGACAATGGTTCAAAGTTTTCAGCATTTGATGAACCTACAAGTATGCCGAAGATCTCCCTCGAATGTTGTAAGTTTCTTACTGTCCTTAAATTTTGCATGTACCTGTTTTTCTGTAACTTTGGTAGTCTACTTAGCATAAAATTTGGAATTCCTTTACTATACTATTGATCATCCCTTATAGCATGACCTGTGGAATATGCCTCCTGTAGCTCAATTCATGCATCGTTAACTGTTTTTTTAGCAGACATTCACCAATGAAAAGAAGTTTCTGCTGCTAATATGGTTGGGGTGGTTAAAGAGCATTTCTTGTTCCTCTTTCACTGTTGTAGGCATTTTGGCTGTCACGTTATTGGCAAAATGAAAATCGAAATTTTTGAATGTCACTCTTTTCAGCTCTAGATAGTGAAGAATGCTAATGAAAGCCGGTGGCTGCTTATTGGCATGCATCTATGATCTACCACCCGAGGTGAGAATTCGATTCTCATGCTTAGGCCTTAGGTTTTCTGTTGTACCTGGCATTTTCCATGTTAAAGATTTAGATCATTTTCGAACTATGCTCCCAATAATAGATGATCTGTATTTTGTAAAGACCAACCAGCTACGCCATACTTCCAACCATTTCGAGAAATTCCTCAGTGTGAGGGGGATGTGCTTTTATAAATAACGCATCAGCGAATTGCTATATTCTTGGAAGACTCTATTGTATTAAGACTAGTAAAATAGAAATATGCTAGAGGATGGTTTGTTAAGTGTTTTATAATTAGGAGCCAAGAACACACATGAGACATAATTATTCTATCTTCCCTAAATCCAATATGGAATACTTGCCTGATAGCCAATGTCGATACTTTTAGAAATATAAGTTTGCATAGCTTTCTGATGGTCAAATTTTTGTTACAACTGAGTTATTGTACCTTTTTTTAAAGATTGGGTTACTATTTTCTATTGTGGTGATTCCTGTATCTGGGGATGTATGTCTCATATATGATATGGCAGTAATTCTGTCGAGTAGTGAGTGCCAATATTCTACTTTAAAACCTTGTAAAATCATTGGAGTCCTTGATGGAAGTTGCTCTCTGTTTTTCAGAATTGGGGAGATTCTAAGACAGAGCTTTCTAAGGATGCCAGGGCATTTCAGAAACGTTGCTCTCATCCAAGAATGATGCTGCTATCAATATAGCATTTGATACTTCCATGAGAGTTATTTCAATCTTTGGTGAAGTTTTAGACAAGTGAGCATCTGGAGTAATAAGAAATTTACGTTTTCTTTTGTAAAAATGTACACGCTTATTGTCAACTGATATGGATTGTTCTCTTTCTCCCAGGTAATTGCTGTTCTGCAGAATACACAGCTCCATAGCCTCCATTGGCACCAGTTTCAAATTCTTTTCTGGTGCATTTTGGTATTTTTTGTAAACCAAGAGACGACATGTGTACGGAATTGCAAGAAATTGCTTATTTTTTCATTCTTTAATTCATTGATAAACTTCTTTGTTTTCCCTTTCAAAGTTTGATATATAGCAGAAACACAGGTACTGTTTTGCCATATTTTTTTCCAATGAAATATTCATCATAAAAGTATAATTCTTGTTTCCATTCCTGCAACTCCTCCCTCCCCCTAAAAAAAAAAAACAGAAAGAGGATAATTTCCGTTTCTCAAGGAAAGTCTTTTCCTTATGGAGTAATAACAGAAGGATTGTGGGATTGTGAATGATGAAAGGAACATGAATGACCGCTTCTATAACCTTGTTGAGGTTCCATGATTCTGGCATTCCTATGTTGCTGTGAATTGCTTTCAGTAACTCTTTCTAGTATCAGTCATTCAGTGTCTTACCGTTCCTGTAGTTGTATGATTGTGGGCTAGGAATTTGACGCCATAGTTCTGTAGTAGAGCTGTTCTGGAGTGAACTATGTCTCTCAAATGTAAACTGGATTTCATGTTCCCCTTGCAGCTCTTTTTGTAGTTTTTTGTTTGTGCTTTCTCATATTGCTCTCTGCTTAAAGCAGAAAGCAATTTGAATTCTTTGCACTCCACGAACTTTTTGTCTTGTGTTTTCGGAAATAATTAAAAGGTCCTGTTAGTTGATGAAGGATTTCCACAAGAAGGTATTATCCTGGTGACTGGTCAAGTCCACTGAAAATTTGCTGTTGTGGAACGGGAGCTCAGAGGAGAACTTGTGATTTCAGAGACATCAATTGCAAATTCCCTTTCGCAGTGTCGCATAAGTAGCAACGAGCGAATGATGTTTATTTTTGCTAATTCAGAACTTACTATGATATGTGTACTTTCAGGTGTGAAAAGTTTTTCATGAATCCTTCTACATCCTGATTGAGAAGTTGGTAATTATCATATACTCCATCACGTCAAGACAACTTCTTTGGATGCAAGTGCTTGGAAGTCCTCTTGTCACTGACAAGGTATATTACTTGGTCATTTGAATATTTGGTGTAGACCTGTATAGTATCCCCCCCCCCCCTTTTTTGTCAGTTTGAAAATTTGAGGAAAGTGATACGAATGTTCGATCTGGAACTTGCCCTGGAAATGAACGAGGTGAACCACTTTTTTTATCCTAACTGGGCCTTAATCTTCTATAGGGAGTCGTTGTGGAGTCGGCCGTGTTATTAAGTTTTTGTAATGTGTGTGTACGTTGAGATTGTGGCCCTCTGTGAGTCTGTGGTGTCATTCTTAAGAAAGATACAATTACTATACACGCTACCCCTGAGCTTAGTTGTGTTTCCAAAAGCTAGATTGCTCATTGGGCTAGCCACCCAGCCCTTCCTTGACCTGGTGTGCGATAGATCTATGGTGAGACTGTCTCATTGTAAGAGACCACTTTGTACGTTACTTTTGAAATTTTAACATGTTACTTTTGAAAATACACTATTACTATTCAAAGCTAACCTACTTCAAAAGTAACACAATAATCTTTCGAAAGTAACATATATAAGTGGACTCATCGTATGAGACCGTCTCACACAAGAATTTGTTCCTGATGCGACCCATTGCATGTGTTCTGCATTGGATATCACTGATAAATTCATTGTTTTTTGGCTTCTTGCTCCTTTTGTTCTGAATTTCTTGTGTTGGTTGTATTTTGGTTACTGTATTTCATGTTTGCCAATTTTGAATTGTGTAGAGATGCTGTAAAGATTTTACAGAGTGGGCATGTACTTATTCGGATCAGGATATTATTTGAACTGAAGATGCATGTGATACGAACCTCTTAGCTTCTGGCCAAAATCGAAATGTCGGCTCTGCCTCATAGTATGCTGTCAAGGGTATAAACTAAAGTGTTCTCTGGACCTTTGACGGAAACCAGTTAGCCAGCACTTGGGGTTTCTTCCCCTGATCTTTTTTCCTCTGTTACTTTTACAAGTTCAAGCCATCAATATTTGCAGCTCTCATATATGGAGTTAATATTACACACCCTTTGGAATTTGTCCATTTGGGTGGAAATGGAATGTATTGAATTGTTAATATAAAAGCATATGCTTCTGGTGAGTCTATTCTTACGCAAATCTCTTGGTTGCACTAATGTTCTATCAAGCTTAACTATTGTTCAAGATGCCTATGCAGACAATCAGCAGTTGGTGTATTGTCTAATCGTCTTTACATATCTGTTTTCATAAGCCATCCGTGACTGGGCATGTTTTCTTTTATCCTTTGTAGGTCAAACACTGCCGGAAAGGGAAATGTGCTGAACGGTGAACGTCAATGAATCAGATATCTACGGTGAGAACTCCCATCCATATACTAATAAAGCGACCGGGCCCATCATTGTCCAGGCTTTCAGAGCTCCGATGAGCACATGTCGAGGGTAGAAGCCTTACTCAGAACTTGCTTTGAGACATCTCTGATCTAACGCAGGCTTCATTTTGAGGTTTTGTGACCAACCTTAAATGGGTTGTTTTTTCATAGCGTGTCCTATTTAATCTTCCTTGTTTCACCAAATACCTGTATAATAATAATAATTATAATAATAATAATAATAATAATTTGGTACGAGCCATTAGTCAAATGGTTAGAAATACTGCGAAAAATGTCATTGTCCAGAATACTGATGTCATTGTTGAAATGTTTGTAAACAACAGTGAATTTTAACTTCCAACTATCAACTTTTCGGACCACCTGTAAAGAAAAATTTATATAATAATTGTTATTGGCAGGATTTAAACACAAAATTGTGCATGGAGTTTGGGTTTTGTATCTACAGTTTTATCTAGTTTTGTTTACAGAAGTCATTGGATTGCTGTGAGTTCAAGTTTCCAGCAGCAAGCGAGCTACCTACAGCAAACCCTACCTAACCTTCTTCCAAACAGTTTCTACTCTTTTGTTTCATTCTACTGTAATGTCATTGAAAAGAACCCTCTCCTGAAGACTTTTGCTTGGCGCGCTATTGTAGCTTTCTTACTGCAAATTTTCTTGAGTAACCTTCTTTATTTATGCAGCGTTTTATGCCGGAAGCATAAATGGGGAAAGAGGCTGCAAAAGAAACTGCGAAAGAAGCTGTCTCGGCTGCCCTTTACAAAGTTAACCTGCACTGCCCAGAGTGTGCGCTTAAGATCAAGAAACCGCTTCTGAGGATTCAAGGTATATTGTCCTGTGAACAGATTTCCTTAAAATGTAACAGTTACGTAAATATCAATGCTACTCCACAAACTTGTAAATGTAAACCCATGCCTCTGATTTTTGTTGTGTCAATGAAATATGCAGGAGTTCATGCCGTGGAGACGAACTTTGGAAAGAGCGAAGTTAAGGTGGTTGGAGTGATTGATTCAAAGAAGATTCATGAGAGGATTGAGAGGTTGAGCAAGAAGAAGGTTGAGTTGCTAAAAGTTGAAGAAAACTTCAAGGAGACCGTTGTAGTAGAGAAGATTGTGAAGGAGACCAAAGCAGTAAGTTTCTTTTTCCTCCCTTTAGAAAAGAAGTATAAATACACTTACACATAGTAACTAGGCAAAAGTAGGGAGTTAAGATAATTTCCTAATTTGGGATGTTTGCAGGCAGTTTTGCTCACCAACACTGTGAAGGCACATTTGCATTGTGATCAATGTGAGGCTGACTTCCGGAGGAAGTTACTCCGGCACAAAGGTAAAATATATTTCGCCCTTTGATAGTACGTAGAGGTTTTACTTGTTGCCAAGGAGCTGGTTGACAAAGGTTTCTTCTTCACTTATGTACAGGGATTTATAGTGTCAAATCAGATATGAAAGCTCAGACACTCACCGTAGAGGGTACTATTGAAGGTGAAAAATTAGTCAAGCACATACGAGAGAAGCTCCGCAAACATGCAGAGATTGTAAGCACCAAGGAGAGAAAGAAGGAAGAGAAGGTCGAAAAGAAGGAAGAAAAGAAAGAAGTGGTAAAAAAAGTAGAGGAAGCTAAGATCACGACGAAGGTTATAGATGTTACTGAAGTGAAAGAAGTGCAAGAGAAACTCAAAGCCAGCAATACTCCTTATGTGATTCACTATGTTTACGCTCCTCAATGGTTCAGTGACGAAGATCCAAATGCTTGTTCTATTATGTAGGAGAGAAAGACATTAGATCATATATAGCTATGGTTGCATCTATACTGCCACACAGCCTATTACTTGTGTGCGCGCGCGTTTGTTTTCCGAACTATCTGTTACACTATTCATTTATGTAAATATATATACATTTGAATTGGAGTATACATTAAGCTTACTAAGGCTTTGTATGCATTTATCTTTCTAGCTTCTTGCCTTTGTATATTTCTGAAAATTCTGTCGGGTCTTAATGGAACACTAATATTGGCATGTTTGGGGCATTGAATCACTTGTTGGAGCGCTGCAGCTTAGATTCGGTATGCAATAATCGTTTCTCGATTTCATAGTGAGCTACGGTTGAGAAACATAGGCACATAGCCATGGTTCTTAATCATAATTAATAGTAAAAAAAAATACTAAAATCTTAAAGATGGACTCACACAACAAAAATTGTATGCATTCGCTCGTGAAATGAGATATGAGTATTATTGCGATAGTTTGATAAAGATGCGAGGAACAGTTCCTTGTGTGTCGAAATGATATATAAGTCTAATTATGTATCATACATTCTCAGGATCTAGTGTTTCAAACATGTCTATTTTCCAAAATCAGGAGACACAATTCAGTTTGTTGAAAGTGATGCTGCCTATGTAAGACGCGGTTCTTAGGATGTTGAACGATATTTGCTCTGGCAGCCACTTCAATAGATTTCTTCGACTTTTTTCAAAACATATTTGCCAGTCTAATGAAAAGGAAGGCTTTCCGGAAACAAACCTTTACTCTTCAAATAGTAAGCAGCAATCGCGAGTAGTATGATCAACACGATGATCCAATAACTGAAACCTGCATTTAACAGCACAGAGTCAGGGGACTGTATCTTAGTTACTCCAAAATTGTTGAGCACAAAACACTGAAACCAATTTACTCAAGGTGAGTTGTGACTAGTGTGCAAAAGGTGGGTATTGAGTTTGAAAGATATTGGGACTTGTGCACAAAAAAGGTCAAGGTAGAGAAAGCGCGAGAGTTTGGTCTACGAACTTCAGTCTGCTAACCAAAAACATTCAATTTTTTTGGGCCATCTCCTTGTCAGGGAAATTTTTAACTGGCAGCAATTATTTGCGCCAAAAAGATCTCAGGATGAGGATTACAAGACTACAAGTCATGACTATGGTAGCAGTGGTGATCTCTCTTTGGTTGGCCTTGAAAATTTGCTGTAAAGTGTGAACCAATAAACGGGGCTTTTTGTTCTGCTGTAAATTGACAAGAGGGTTGTAGTTATCATGGAAAACGAATACCATCAAATCAAAATCCTTATTTAGTTGAAAATAGGCTTGTGGTTAATCAGATGGACATGCATCTCTCACAGTTTTCCTTTGAACAAATACAACATCTTTAACCCCAGTGCCTTAAAGGCTCCAGCCATAAGGCGGGGTAAGGGGGGGTCAGATGCACGCAAGCCTTACCCCTATTGAAACATAGAGAGGCTGCGCACGGATGACCCAAAATGAAAATTGCTTCGAGAATCGCACCGACTGACTGCTACTTCACAAAATAAGAAGCACATACAGTTTTATGAGCCATTTGCTTTATTCCATTATATCCCAAAAACCAAAGAATAAGTAGTCTTTGGCTCCATTGGACAAATGAGTAAGAACATTTAACTTATCACATCAGATTGCATGACATTGTTTTCCATTTTTATTTTTTTGAAAGGAGAATGCATGTCAATAATAATCAGAGTAAAATAGCACAAACCGTTAGGGGATCTGTCCTGAACAACAGTTACTCTCACGCTTGAATCCATCGATGCAGAACACAAAGCCCTGTACATGGACCTCAATGTCAACATCAATTTTAAAACACAAAAGAAGGTGTTAAGACAAGATATAGATGCTTTTTAGTAACCTTGAATCACGTGAGAATGTCAATGCAGTTACTAGGCCCAGGTGTGCCTTCTTCGAAGTCATTCGTAACCTCATGTTTGACGTGTCCAATATCAGAATGTCACCTTCATTAGTCCCGCTACAAGTTAAAATAAGAGTGAGAAAAAAACTTAAGCATGAGGTTACCAGGCAACAGCTTGAACATGCTTTTTCGCAAGTACCACAGACCTAAATACAAGAGTATAAATGGAAAGTCACATTTAGTAAACACATTCCCATTCAGATTCATATGTTTAAAGTTCATATGTTTTCCACTTGTTTTTTGCAACTATTTTTTTAATCTTTTGTTTTCCTTTCTTTGGATGGCTTTTTTTTTTTTTTTTCTTTCTTTCAAAAAACTCCTTTTAAACGTGTTTCATTATTTTTCTAACTTATTCACAATAATCTTTAACTTATACGATATCCTCAAGACGGTTACTTATGATGATTCATGTTAGCCGACCCCAAATCATTTTGGGAATAAGGCTTTGTATTACCATTCAGATTCATCTTCCCCTTGGTAACATTCACAGCTTCCAAAGGGGAGGATAAATATCAAAGGGGCGAGTAGAAAAGACAAGACCTTAACAAATTCAGGCCATAAAAGCTCACATATTGACATTCACGTAGTTGCAGCAAAGCAAAAATAAGCCACAGCAACGAAAACATAATCCCAAAACGCTAGAGCAGCCGAATTAAAGATGCAAGAAATTTACAAACATTCTAAGAAGACAATGGACCGAAGCAAAACCGAGCAAATTGAACAAAAGTAGCAAGAGAGACTAACAGTAAAAAAAATATGCATAATTTAAGCAGAGGAAACAGAAGTAGAAGGAAACAATTACACAGCAAGAAGCTTTCCATCAATTGAGACATCAAAAGCAGTTACTGAATCACGAACAATTTGCTTCGAGCTTATCCTCTTCCAGGTGTCAGTTCCCCATGTTATTATATTTACACCTTTACCTAAAGTACATTGTAAGCAATGCTTATACATCAGTACTTTAGATTCCATATGGAAGTATGGAACCTAAAAGAATACAAATAGCATAAGATACTTTACCTTGAAATGCTATGATACTGATGACCTGATCCCTATCACTACTTTGAGAAAACCTACAGAACCTAAAAACTTCATCCTGTACATAGCAAGATACAATAATTCAGTCATGACAAAGTTCCAGGCTTTAGGAAGAACATGATAGGATGAGAATACTAGAGCAAGCTGTAAAAAGCATGGATATATGAGGTGCTTCAATGGATGGCCCATGGAAAGTCCATGCCCCTATCTTGTAACTGATATGGTAATGGACCCCAATTTAACCAGTGTATGTCTACTTTAAACGTAAAATAACCAGAGAGAAACTAGGGTTTACTTCTCACCTTCTCCTTCGGTAAAGTTTTGACGACTTTAGATGTAGTTACATCCCATACCGTGCAAGGGCCACCACTTCCCAAGCTAACAAGATACTTTCCATCCATACTGCAAAATAAAGATTCAATTCTGTATGTAAATTTACCACCAGAAGCTTCAATTGAGACTATATCAGAGAACAAACACAACAGGCACTAACCTGAAATGCAGGTCTTTCACAACTTTATAGGCGTCACCCTCATTAACTAGAATTTCCATACTAGGCCACTTGAAGACCCTCAATTTGCCATCCTGTACTGCAAAAAGGTTGCCAAACAATAACATATTTTGTATTGAAAGTAATAGCACCATGATAAATTGCGGCAAATTTTTCGATGTCAATTCCTTAGACACCCATTTTAAATAGATTCCTAAAAAAAACTGCCTAAATTTTTTATATACATTAACATGAATAGGCCTAGTGACGCACGAGTTAGAAGAGTAGAAGGGTGGGGAAGTGATAATATTATTAGGGGTTGGGGAAGACCCAAGATGACTTGGATGAGGATAATTAGAAGTGATCTGAGCGTCCTAGAGCTTGAAGAGAGGATGATGTTGGATAGAACGGTGTGGAGGGACTTTATCCATGCGGAGGACTTAATTACTTTTCTCTTTGTTTGGTTTTTCCCAACTTTTTTTGCTTTCTAAAACTTCTTTTTAAAGTATTTCAATATTTCTAAATGGTCCACAATGCTTTTGAAATTTTATGGCATACATAAGACAGTTACCGGATGACTATTCATGTTAGCCGACCCCAATTATTTTAGGTATAAGGCTTGGCTGTTTTTTTTTTTTTTTTGGTACAGTTCTCTATTCTACGTAAACTAGATTTTATGAACTCAAAGAGAAATACAGGAAAGTATGAGTACGACAAATTATGATCAGGACCCAAACCTTCTGTTGTTTAGGACAGAAATTAGAGGAAAGCTAGCCGATCAACCAAAAGGATGGATGTTTTCTAGATCAACTAAAGAGTAAACTACATTAACCTTTCAAGTTTCAAGCACACAGAAAGTGACTGTTCATTGCCCCAGCATCAAACTGTAAATGTCACCAAATTTGTAGATGCCAGAAGTGTCCACAGTTCTCGAAAGGCTATCACATTCTGCTACTCTATTATATACAATTTTCATATTTTTGCTTACTCAAATTCCTTAAAAAATCACATGACACCATATTCACTATTCAGGAAATAATAAATCAAGTTGTACTGTACAAGTGCTCCAATTCAAGGTGAAAAGTTCAGGATTGTTCACATAACATTTCCCATAGACCACCACAGGCAACAACGGGGGTTAAATTTCACAATCAGATTAATCGCATCATTGAAAATACGAAAAAAGTGGCTAAGATAATGCCAAAAATATTAGATGAACGTGTAGCAGGAGAAGAAATATGTAAGAAATCAAACATACCTCACCACCAACAGCAAGCAGAGAACCATCCTCACTGAAGGCCAAAGCCAGTTGTTGTCCAACATTTTCCAACTGAGTTAGTACCCGAGAAGATGATCTTAGACCTAGTCTACCATTTTCAACAGTTTCCCAGTCAAACCACCTACACATTGAAACCATACATTCAGATTATCAATCAGACAATTGAATATGCTCGATTTCTCATACACAAGACTCTTAACAGTATAATTCAAAACCACCATCATATGCAATCCGACAAAAAATATATGAGCTCCATCTCGACTAATTAACTAGACTGACATCCTCCATTCACTCAGTTAATCACTCTAACATAACTCATAAAGATAACCGTCCTTGCAAAGTGCAAACGACAGGAAAAGGTACTGCATTTCTAATCAATTAACCAATTTTTGCCATTTACTCCTAAAGCGAATGCTGCATAGCAAATCCAAGCTGAAATGCCTAAACTCCGAGAGTAAAGAAAGCACCTGCAACTTTTTGGAAATGAACAAATGAGACCGTCTCCACGAGGATGAACTGCCATTCTATACGGCAAATCAGCACCTGTTCCATGTCTAAGCACCTGCAAATATAATCCCATCAAAAAATCAAACCAAAATCTCATAAATTACATGTTGCAGCCAGAAAACTGTACGCAGCTAAAATCCTGTCATTCATTCATCTACACGTAATACACAACCAAATCCATAGCAAAAAGACGAGTTTTTTCGACAATCTCGAAACATGCGACACCAGTATACGATGAGACGGTCTCACAATAACCTAAAAATTTCCCAAGGTTTCACTGAATCTCCTCGTCGGACTAAATTACCCTCATTTTCATAAAAAATTACAGCATCAAAATCCTAATTACCTAAACAATACAAAATTAGCGAAAACTTAATCATGAAGATCATAATCATCACCAGCAAATCATGAATTCGAAACGAAGTGATTAATTTGCTAATATAATTAGGTTAAAGTAAAGAGAGAGAGAGAGGGAGGAGATTACAGGTTCGGAGGAGAGAGAATCGGCGGAGCGATCAAATTGGGTGAGGAGGAGAGCATTGGGAATACCGCTGTTGCCTTCGCCGCCGCCGCCGGAGAGGACAAGGTATTCCGGTGGGGTGGAAGGAGTTTTAACGTCGCCGGAGTTTTCGTCGGTTACTTTGTCGTCAGCGGCGGATCTGACGGCGGAGTGTGGCACCCAGGCGGCGCCGTAGAGTGGTACGCCGTATCTCTGAAAATTGTGAGCTTCCATTTATTCTCTCACTAATCTTTCAGTCACTTTGAGATTTCGATGGGAAAATTCTTGAATCGTAACTCGTAAGCTTCTGTTTTGGAGCATAAATACTTTCTCTACAAGCTGTACAAGTCAACGTAATGGAGTATTATGCAATAAATTAACTTTTTGACTTATTAAAAAGATGGAGTAGATTAGTATGATGATCAAAATTCCGTTAAAAGTGACATTAGGTGTAAGGTGTTGGTTACGAGTCGAGTCGAGTCGAACTCTAGCCTTGTTTGGCTCGAACTCGTAAAGTATTAGGACGGGTCAAATTTAGGGTGGACGTCTTGAAACATGACAAGATTAAAAATTCCGAAAGAGCTAATTCGAGCATTACAAATTCGAGCAAAGTTGTTTACTCTAACTCGACTTGTGTGGTTGGAGTACTCCGTACTAAACAAAGTTAAGTTCAAGCGACCAATCTCGAGTCGGTAGGTGATCTCGTAGTAGAGTTAGTGAAGAGTAAATGGTACTCAGCAAAAAAAAAAGTGAAGAGTAAATGAGTCATAACCCAAGCCCAAGCCCAATGTTCAACCACGTGAGAGTCACGTGATAATCTGTTCTCTCTCTCTCTCACTTATTTATCTTCATTATCTGCTTCGCACTCTTTTTCACTTCATTGCCAATTTTGCAGCCTAAGTTCCCCACAAAAGAGTGGTATGTGTTCCTCCCATTTTGCTTCGATTATGTCTTCCTAATCGTTATTTCATGTAATTTGTTGCTTCTCTGGTACGTTTCTGCACAAAAGTTTTGATCTTTTTTAGTTAGTAGTAATCTACTACACATTTCAGCATTTGGGTCACAATTTAGTCTGAAATTTCGATTCTTTAGTGTTTATGGTCCATTTTTAGATTGATATTATTCTGGGTTTGTTCAGAATGTGGTGTTTTTGTATGGGTATTGATTGAATTTTGAGTTGAATTGAAATTTGTCATATTTTGCAGAATGTGGGTTTGTGTAGTGTTCATGAGTAGAAATTATTCATCTTTGTAATTGTAATTTCCTGATTGAATATAATGGTAAGATGATTTGTATGATAATAATCAATTTTTGAAGAGATTCCGGTTGTCGCCTTTGTTTAGAGAGTGAAAATTGTTGCTGAAGCCTGTAGTTTTATGTACGTGCTGCCTTTCTGTATCATTTTTTGGGTGTATTGA
Source organism: Spergularia marina (assembly GCA_963680865.1). Classification (NCBI taxonomy): domain Eukaryota; kingdom Viridiplantae; phylum Streptophyta; class Magnoliopsida; order Caryophyllales; family Caryophyllaceae; genus Spergularia; species Spergularia marina. The sequence goes on along the minus strand of OY804551.1, from coordinate 21,469,229 downwards.
GGTTGATATAGTTGCTGGCTTAAACAACGAGGTTTTACTGCGTAAAAGTTGATATCTTGCTTCAATTTGATTATGATTTTATGATATTCATTGATTTGTGTTCGATTTTTGTGGGGTTTGTATATTTTCCAGTGCCATGGCAGCAGCCTCTCCTTCATTGTCTATTAAAAGCAGTAGCTGTACTTATTCTAGCAGTAATCGTCAGCAGCATTATCCCAGAAATGTACCTTCGTCGTTTTCTTTCAAGGTTACTCCTAAGTGCCAGTCATTGCGCCTGTCTTCCTCGTTTCTTTGTTCCCCGAGTCAGGCTATCAAATTGAAATCAAGTGGCTCTAGGTCTGGACAGCAGGTGAAGTCTGTGGGTGGATTGGGGATAAAGATGATGAGTGTGGAGGCAGGTGTTGGTATTATGGCTACCAAGCTAGGAATGATGAGCTTCTTTGAGGAGAACGGGACTGTGGTGCCTGTCACTGTGATAGGTTTTAAGGAAGGGAATATAGTGACTCAGGTTAAGACGGAGTCAACTGATGGGTATAATGCTGTGCAAGTGGGGTATGAGAGGCTAAGGGATCGCAAACTTACCAAGCCTGAAATGGGACACTTGAACAAGTCTAATGTGATCCCTCTTCGCCATCTGCAAGAGTTCCGGCTTGTTTCTGTGGATGGGTTTAGTACAAACCAGAAGCTTTCGTTTGATGAGCTGTTCAAGGAAGGTGACCTGATTGATGTGTCTGGTACAACCATCGGAAAAGGATTCCAAGGTCTCTTTCTTCTTGCCTGATACTTTCTTATGTTTCTTTCAACTGTTTTATTGATCAATTTTTCACGAGTCTTTAATGAGTCTGTAGGATAGCTTTTTAAGTGCTTCTCGATTTGCATGCGACATTGAAGTGATATGATCATATTACATATTTGGATGAGTGTTTGATTCACCGAGACTGCAAATGCAAGTTAGGGTTTTTTTGGAGGTTGCTATCACAACTTTATTCGACCCTTTCAGCCACCTGGACCTCCTTTTTGTCTGGCTGAGATTAGGGTTTAAAAATAAAGTAAAAAGACTTTGACATTGTAAACAACCTAGATATACTAATTTCTGAATCTCCACTTCATGTTACTGGACAAAGTGATAGGCATTCATATTGATTGAAGTCAACATTTGGCATAGATGTGCATTATAGATGTGCAGCTTCAGATTTGAATATCTTCTACCAATGTTTTTTTTTTTTTTTTTTTTTGCCAATCTGTCTAATGAGAAGGAACTTGATGTTTGAAAGAGGGTGAATTCTCTGCACCGCTTTTGATGTGTTTTTGCATTGTCGTCCAGGTGGAATAAAAAGACATAACTTCAAGAGAGGTCTGATGACTCACGGATCGAAAAGTCACAGAGCCTTGGGATCCATTGGAGCTGGTACCACTCCAGGGCACGTCTACAAAGGAAAGAAAATGCCCGGAAGAATGGGTGGAACAAACACAAAGATCAGAAAACTGAAGATCATGAAGATTGACAGTGAGCTTAATGTCATCATGCTCAAAGGCGCTGTTCCTGGTAAGCCAGGAAACCTGTTACGGCTAGCCCCTGCAAAGATTGTTGGGAAAAACATCCCCAAGAATTAGACACTTCCACAACCCCTTTTTTTGTAGATCTTTTGTTGTTTGTACTGCTGGAACTGAGAACATGCTGAAGTGAGTATTTTTCATGTATACCTACATCTGCTAAAAACTCTTTTCGGTGCCATGTTTGCAACGTCTTTTTTTTGTAATATTCCCAGTTATCAACTGAAGCTTCTTACTGAAGATGCTTTCATTTTCGACAACAGCTAATTCCGCCTTTAGACGAAGATCATAAGTTTGCTCATTATCATTCCTATTCTGAAATATTTGATGTCATTTCTCCTGCACTTGGAAATGATTTATGAATGAGGTTGCTTGTTCCACAATCCCCACCTATTTCCAGATTTTAGACCTGAATATCCAGCATAGAAGTCTCAGACTCTCAGATCCGGGAACATTAATTACAAGGGTCTGACCCCATAAAATTATACAATCATGACAAAGATTATAACTGAAAATGTGATCATTATTACTCTACAAGTCAATATGAATATAAAGTCACACATTAATAATGAAGAATAGATACTGCAACTTTGCATCAACTTTATCAACATCGAAGCCAAATAAACAAAACTACTTGTATTTCACTCACCATAATCGGGCAATGCTTATACCATACTCCCGGGAGCACAAGGAGCATGGTGGTCCTTCTCACAATGGAGGGGTAGAGACCACACTTAAAATAATTTAAAATCTATTTAAGTGTGGTCCCTACTCCTCTATTGTGAGAAAGACCACCATACTCTGTGTGCTCCCAGGAGCATGGTATAATTTGCGATAATCGGGTTCTTAAATTCTTATCATCAAACTTATTCTTTACATGTTTAATTCCACTCAAAGAGGATCAAAAAGAGAAACAACAACGACAACAACAAATTCTCGGCCCTAGATCATCTAGGGCCAAAACGAGAACAAAAACAAACCAACAACAGGAAACGAGAAAATTGACTAATGAGATGCTAGCCAAGGATAACAACTTGGATCAGAAGAACTTAGGTCCATGAAAGTTGTCAACTTGATGAGGAAGGCAAAACCCTTCAACCCTAGCCTCAATAGACTTAAGATCAAAGTGTTCCGAAACCCCAACACTATTGCTATCCATGCTCAAAACCGAGGAAGAGTTACTCTTTTCCAAGAACAATGCTTGGTTAGCCACACTTTTCTTAAGGTCCTCCATCGATGCACTTAAAACCGCAAGTTCGTCCAAACCGAGCTTATCGATAGGAGCCTCCCACCACCATTGGGACTGGCTCGATTTCCTAATATTGCTAAACACATCTCCCCTGCTCTTCTCGGCCTCAAGAAGGTCAGAAATCCTAGTCAACTGCGAGTTGAGCTCGCGTAGGCTAGCACATTGTGGAACACCCTCGGATTTGTTAGGAGGATTATTCGCGTGAGAGGGTGTGTTACGGGTCAGAAATCGATTCACCAAAGTTTCGACATTAGGGTACCCAAAAGAGAAAATCTTTTGGCCAGGGGAAAAGACTATAATGAAGGCCTCTACTCCACAAAGAGTGCATATTTCACTAGCCTTTTTAAAGAGACCTAAACGACGTTTAGAGAAGGTAACTTGACGATGACTAGGATTTTTAATCCTAACCATTTTAATCTTTTGACGACCTCTTGATTCCTTCTTAATCGGCATCGCGAAAATATGAAAGAATTATATTAGAGAATTAGAGTGATGAAAATTTGTTGCGTGAAGTGTTGTGGTATGAGGGACGATCATCATGGGAGTATATATAGTAGTAAGCTATGCTTAAATAATAACTATTATATCAATAATTGTAGATATAGGAGTTACAAAAAATCTTATCCAATTAATATTTTTCTCATTATGGAGATTTATTTACTTCTTAGTCGCCGACTAAACTTGTCGTAATGCAGTAAATTTTTTCATCAAATGCACACTGTGACACACTGACACTACCTTAAACTCTCAGGTTAAAGGAACATAGAAAAGCATATTTGTTCAACATGACACTGTAAAAACTATTAGTAATTAACATGTTCAATGGAAAAATTAGGCTAATTAGTAATTATGTATTTACTTCAATGGTTAATTGGTAGCACATTTTAATGATAATGAGGTTTTGGATTCCTTCTTTATTTCTTCCATTCTTTTCTTTGAACGTTTATTTTTTTTGTGTTTTTTGGCTTGATTAGTCGTGAGACTAAATTAGGCTTGTTCTTGAAGCTTGATAGGTGTGCTCAATGCATATTCATTTCAATACAAAATAATAACTCATATTAAAGATCGATAAGAAGTAACAACATAGTCATCATTGAGTAAGTTTGCATTTCTTGTGTTCACGACGATGTGATATGTTTCCCAAAGGAAAAGATCTGTAGTAACAAAATTGTGTATTTGGTCACGAGTTAAGTCGATTATGAAATTGCTAATTAAGATGTTAACTTAGATGGAAGCAAATCGTTACAATGCAAGTATATGTCCAAATACAATTGTGAATTTCGTATACAATTACATTACCATATAATAATTGATTCTATGAAGTTTTCACCTAGTGATCAAGATATGTACTCGGTACTCCGGACACATCCATGATATAATCAATTTGCCAAATTCGCAAGGGTATGATAATAATTTCACTCGATAAAAAAGTGCTATAACATTTTGTCGCTTATTCTAGAATTTTTATAATTCTATCCTGTGCGATAGATAAACATAAAAGATGTTTAAGAGGGAAAGCCAAGTCAACAAGCCAGTTGTTGAATTTGTAAGACTATGGAAGAAGCCCTATATTATCAAAGGGATCTTTGTAGATATGTCATATGTGTATATATGTGATATTTTCTCATAAAAACTCTTAGCAAAGTCAACAAGCTTAATTGATAATAAGCATATTGATTATTTAGAAGGATATAGGAGAAATGGAAACAATGGCAAAGGAAATGGGAAGGGTAGGGTTGAATAATCATGATCATGATCATCATCGTCGATCGACCGATGTCGAAAATGGTCATGATCATCATCATGATGCTAAGGAGCAGCAGGGAGGGAAGATGTATAACAATAATGGGAAGAGGAACAATGAGAAAACAATGTTGAGAACACCAGCGGATATCTATGAATACTCATCTTTCTATTCCTTTATTCTTGACATGCCTGGCCTTGATGCCCAAAACATTAAGGTACACTACTTATTATCACATTTTAGTTCCATATGCTAAGGTATACCCTTATTGGCCTTATATCACAAGAACTACTCGATCGATTTATTTCTTTGATTATATAATTCTTCATGTTTGTTTCAAATTCTGCTCACATATTGAAACGACCAAACTTGAAAGTTCAATGAAACGGAAAAAATATGTATTGTGTATTACATGTATTACATTATTCAACCTTTTAGTTTCGGAAAAAGCTGTTTAGTCAACGAAAAAGAGGTTTGTTAAATATTTGTGTCGTGAATAAAATATAGGTACGTAATAGGTTTCAGAATTGATTCTCCTGCCCTCATTGCATACAAATTGCATATATCACTCTAAAGACCTAACCAATTCCTTTAATAATAATGCTGCGTTATTCATGGGTAATTTGAGGCAAACTGCGAAATGTTTATGGTGATGTGCAGGTGAAGGTAGAGAATGGCATACTTCATGTGACAGGGAAGAAGAAGAAGCAGCAGCAGACGGGAGCAGCCGAAAATGGCGAGGAGGAAGTGATAAGGGTGATAAGGATAGAGAGGAGGAGAGCAAGATACATGAGGAAGTTCAGTCTGCCAGCAGATGCCACCCATGAAGATGTCAAGGCTACCTACAAAGATGGAGTGCTCTCCATTACTGTTGCTAAGAAGAATTTCTTGGAAAAGTCCACTCCCAACTCTTACACTAATGTTTCAGTATCTTAAAATATACTCCAGAGTACTAATTAATTCATCTTCTTCATTACATTTTATTGATTTTTTTAATTGTTTCGGTCTTTTACTTGGGTCTATAATTGTCATATATATGATCATATTGTTCTGGATGTACTAAGTACATTTGTGTAAAGAACGATTTCGAGTGTAGTCGCTCTTCTATCTGTAATAAATCGAAACAGATTAAGATACATTGGCAAGGTCGTTTAGAATATTAGAATAAGACGCGGAGTGAGACATAAAATAAGATAAAAGGATCACTGCTCGCAGGAGGGCAAGAAATACAAGTACAAGAATACACAGGCTTTGCTGATAACTTCTTACTCATGAAAGCATGTCAGTCTATACAAAGTTCGGCACCAGGGCCGTGATTCATTACAGGGCTAAAGGCTGGTGTATATATATAAAGATGAAGAACAAACTAAACACAGAACAAAAGGAAATAATAATTCAATACATGGCTGCACAAAGAATGGGACATGGGCTTAATGTTGGGTTATATGACAGGTTCTGGCAGAGAAGCGCAACGTAACACTGTTGACCGCACTTCTGCAAGCCTTAGCTAAGCAAGGTCTCAACTCTCAAGCCGCCGACATGAGCATCCTGCTTCTTGGGCAAAAGAGTGCATGAGACCTTGAATGTCGAATTCTGACGCCTTCCAAGGGTAGTGATGTCATGGGTAAGTTCAAGCTAAGGCGTTAATTTCTCCTGAGAGACCTGAGTATTATGGCTGCTTTTATGCGGTACAACATTCTCAGAGAAGACAAAACTGTTGGCAGCACGAAGCACATTGGCAATTTGCAAAATCGCAGACTGGAACTCTGAAGAAGTAGGATCAACAGATTCTGGAAGGCAAGGCAGACACTGGGGAATGCATTCGGCCTTGTTATGTGTAGGCGCATAAAGAGCCAGCACTGCCCGGCAAAATATGAACCTGAATCACAAACAGACATTTCAAATAAACAGACTTCCAATCTCTCTCCCAATTGTCAGAATTCTTAAAGACTTAAACTACCTCATATCACTCACAATCCACTGAAAAGAGGAACAAAGAACGACAAGCAAATGCTTTTATTTGCAGAATACTCTCAAGGTAGTGTACGGAAAAAACAGCGTGGGGTTACACTCGAATCACAAACTTGGTTGACTGCATTTTTTTAACCATTGGACAAAGAGGATTTTTTTTAAACAAGTTCAAGATACAGTCTTTGAAAATATTCATTTGAACGTCAGGCTATTTATTAAATCGAGCTAGTCTATCAGACTATCAGTCCTCGATGGAGATGTCTTTTAAAATGAAGCTTCGCTGCTTGAGTATTCTAATTTCCTATGCAAGCTAGATACATAAGCTTGATAAAAAAAAACTAGCACACACATTGATTAATTAATACAAAGGAATATGGGGTGACGAAAAAAATAAAAAAATTATCAAACTGATGCAAACTTTATATTACCTAAGGAGGATCCGTCTGAGGAAAGGATCACAGAAAACTTGACACCAGACAGGGTCAAGAGCGCCTGATGTTGCTAGATTCAACCCCCAGTCATTTAAAGAAGAAGAAAGGAGCTTGTTGGCATCTTCAAAAATGTCCTGCGTAACGGTCTCGCAGTAAGATTTCTGTTGCTTAATATGCTACAAGAATATGTTCAGGGAACAGGAAGGTAAAACCCACCTTTTGAATATCGGACCCAGAGAATCCAAGAAGCAGACAGAGAGCCTGGATGGGAGCTGTTAGAAAGTTGGTAAACAGGCTTCCATTCATAGACCAAGACCATTCCCCAGTGGCAGCAGGCGGTGAAGACCTTGGAGATAAGAGCATAGCAGCTGGTTCTCCTTTCTCAGTTCCACTTAAAATCTGTGTGCAAGTTACAGAATAATCAACAAGGAGAGTATCTCATCTAGTCAATAGGGCTAAGGGAGTGCAATAGCAGAATCTGTAAAGATAACTTATTTGCATTTGAATAGCTAGGAGAAACTGTGATAACTTCTCTTTGGAAATAAGATAGAAACACACCTATAGGCTATAATGATGATAGTCTAGTGCCAATCGAAAAAGTACCAAAAACTGAGACCAAAGTTAAGCAAGTAATAGCTGATATTAAGGTTTTAAGTTGAATGTATATAGATTGAAGTTCATTCATTATCTGGATTTTGTTGCCGTGGCAATTGATTCTGATCCCAAACCCATATTTCAATAAACATTTTATTTATTTGTTTACTTTTTTTATGATAGGGAAGAATAATATTGAATCAAGAAGAAAACAAGGAATGAGGATAAGAGATCCTCAAAAGAAAGCTATTAGAAAGTATTCCGGTTTTGCTCTAGAATCATGATAGTGATTCCGCAGAACACCCCAGAACCTTTTGCCCATAAAGAGGCGACGTAAATAACTACTATCCCCAAAGAAAATCTACATTATGGGTCAATCCTGAAAAGAGGCAGTAATTTTTCTGCAACCAAAGAACCCAAAAGATAGCCATAAAAGCACACACCACAACACTCTCTTCTCCTATTTCCTCCTAGCCTAATGTAATAGGTTCGTTAGTGGTTCATGATTCCAGAAGGACAAACAATAAAAATCGAGCAATACCACAGTACAAAAGAAAGGAAGTATCCCCACAATTGTGCTGACACATCATACAGATTTTAAAAAAAAAAATTAAACTGGTAGTTAACATATAACTCATAAACTACAGGAAAATTTACATCAATGCCTGTTAACAGATGTTGAAGGGCTTTTCATGTCCAACCCTTCAGCAGCATGTGTAGTCTACAGCATCACTTTAAAAATTCCAACTAAACCCCTGGAACAACAATGTTCTAACAGCTTAATCTGACTTCTGATTGGACTAGTAGTCATAACCCAAACCAGATATACTGATCATAAGTTCATAAATCATAGCATGAGATAATTTTGCCATACATGAATACTTGAATGAAGATAATTACTCGCTATGTCAAATTCTTTGAACATGTCATCATGAAGAGACAGTCCCGAAGTCCCAGTGTCTCCCTGGCCATTGCTATATCACATCTCACAAGTAGGTGGACAAGTAGGTGGTTGACAAACTGAGGGAAGTGATAGATGCTTAGCTTTCAGTGATGGCATCAATACAAGAGCATGCCATTATCTGGCCCCCTCATCACTCGGTCCTAAAAAAAAAAAAAAAAAAAAAAAAAAAAAAAAAAAAGGAGGAAAAGAGAGGGGGGTGGGGAATGAAAGAGACCAAACTAAATATGAAGCTCAGAAAACCAGAGACTTGCCTTAAATGATCCACTACTCTCACTATCAATGATCATGAACAGTGGCTTTCTGGTAAATGGGAGCAAGTCAGACGGGTAGACGAAACTGGAGCCTGAATAAACATTTGACTATATTAATTAAGAATAAATCCGTGAAGAATAAAATCTACAGTTTATGATAGTTCCCATTTTGCAAATAAGCCGGTCCTTTTTATATAAGGATTGTAAATGTTCATCACTGCATAACTTTTAAAGTCAGGATTAAGATTTACGAGTACCTTCATTTCCACGGGAACCAATATGTACAGAGTCTTGATGACTGTTTGAGGAAAATTCTTTGCCTTGCCCAGATGAACGACTTTGACCACCAGTGATGGTCACATCCAAAGAGGAATGAGATGGAAGGCTCTTGACAGTGCCCTCAGAACCAAGGCGACTTCCGGCAATAGAGAGAGATGAAAAGGCTTGTCCACCTTTCCCTGATGATTTTTAAATTTTATGTAAGAGTCAAGATAAGACTTCTGTATTTCGACAGACTGGAAACAGAATCAGTGAGAGAAGATATATCCGAAAACAAACCTGACAGATAAATGAAGAGAACTCCATCAGAGGGAAGATCGTCACAAGCTGTCGCCAGTACCTGGCGTAAAAGGAACCTTACATTTGTTACACATTTAGATCACAAATTTGGGGGACAAATTGAGCAATAAATTATGGCTGCATTACTACGTATTCAGATGTAAAGTGATCTCATCATCACCAATTGCTGTAGAACAGTATTGTCTGCTAAGAATCTACTGAATGGAATAGGAGAGGGGGAGGAGGGGGGGTGCACATAGACATAATAAAGCTAATAAGAAATGAATATTCCATGATACATACAGCGATGAAATGCGTGATTGATGGGCGATACAAGATAGCTTTTCGAGGATTAGGTGGCAAGGTCGGATCACTAATATCTTGTGAATAGTTAATAACATTGCTTTTCGTTGATCCATTTTGGCCCGGGCCACTTCCTGCCTGGTAGAATGCACCAGAAGGTTCCCATTCCAGGCTCTGAAGCATTCTGTAAGTGTCAATGGTAAGTTCTGAGAATTTCACCTGCATAAACAAATGCACATTGGAGCTAACAAATGCACAGAACACCGCCTCAATCCATATCCAATACACTCATATCCCTATAAAGGCCCCACTTGACAGTCACTAAATAGACAGAGAGTGATTAATCAACAAGAAAGTAGATCGAACCTCATTAGGGTGGTAGCTACTTAGTATTGCATCTCGGAGTCTCAAATTTCTCTTTGGGCTATGTGAGGAAACTTGTAGTAAAGTGTCAGGATGAGGATCAAGAACAAGACTGTATCTCAAAGGCCTGAGATTCAGAAAGGGAGTATCCACTTTCAGAAATTTCACTATTTCCTGTATAACGAGCTTCCATTCTCTGAAGTTAGCATCCTGCAAAACAAAATATGGGGCCATGCAATTTGTCACCACATATATAAACAATCAAAATACTAAAAAAATTGAACAAACTCAGTTTATTCCTGCAGATTACAAGTAGAATTCCAATCTGTATCCTCAAGAGCTATTGATTCCACAAATTTGTACCTCGGCTCTTTCCGGGACTGACTCAGTTGGGGGGGGGGGTGATGTTGATGTAAACGTTCCCGCCCTATGGCAGGGAGGGGGGGGGGATGTAGACAAGCGTTACCCCTATGTTGAAAACAAAGAGAGGTTGTTTATGGATGACCCATAATGAAAATTGTTTCAAGAATTGCACCGATTGACTGAAACTTCACAATACAAGAAGCACAGACAACTTTGTGAGACCTTTTGCTATATTCCAAAGCCAAAAATTAGTCTTTGACTTCATTGGAAACGGAAACAGGAAGAGTGATGCTTAATCAATGGAAATTGTTTCATTGATTTTCTTGTGGATCCTTGTCCTCTAGTAAGCAGTGACACAGTATCTGCTCAGTCTTGATATTCATGTCTACAAAAACAAAAAGCGGCCTTTATGCAAATCAGGATTCAAAATGTACTACAGATGACGAGTTTAATTTAAAATTTTCAGATCTAATAGGCATGTGAAGTTGGATTTCAATCTGTTGCTGTAGAAGATAAGGTCACCCATAGAAGGGAAAGATCATTCAAAGTTTTTGCATGAACCACGACAGAAGTAGTTTTGCCAACAGAAGTATTTCAAGGTTGACTTTTTATTTAGAAATTGATATAAATTGCAAAAAGTTTTTTTGAGTTGATAACCTGGAAACTTCTTTTGCACTCATCCAGCAACATCTTCAAAAGATTGACCAGCTGATGAACCATTTCTCGACGGTTCAAGACTAGACATACTGTAATGAACCTAGCAAGAAATCTCAATTGCTTCTGTGCGAGATTCAGATCCTGAGATAAACCCTCCTTGAAGTACTCCCTTGTCAGTATCGCATCATAGAATACATAAGATTCCGACAAATAACTTGCCTCACTTGTGCGCATATACTGTCCAAAGTAAAGCTGAGCGATACGAGAAGCAATCTCACCAATCTCCCATCTCTTAAGGCCAGCCTCAACAAGCTTCTGACGATTTTCTTGTTGAAACTTCCACAATTCTGTGTAGACCTTGAAAACTTTATAGAAATAAGTATCAAACCTGCAACAAAAAGTTCACTATGGAATATCAACATATGGGCAGTGAACAAAGCAAAAAATATTGGCCATGAAACTCTCTCCTAACGTGCTCGGTCGACGTTTAATTAATCCTTTATCAATAGTGGTTCATTGAAAAACAAAGCTTAGAGGTATAGACTTCTCCAAACTGTAATTCAGCATCTACAAACGGATATGTTGTTTGAGTGTCAGTTGATGTAATTATATGCAAAGGAGCGCAGTTGTTTAGCTGATTACTAAGACTGATTAATCTCTCACCCAGGTTCAGATAACACCTGGCACTTGATAGTTGAAGCACTTGGAGAAGTTAAACAAAAAGCTATAAAAGTCAAATTCATAGGCGTTAGGAAATGTTCAGCAGTAATCAACAACAGAAGACTAAGCATATGTAAGAAACTTCTTAGTTACATGGCCAGCAAAGCGTCAAAGATAAAGCTACTAGCCAGAAATCCATCACTCGTGCAAGTCGGGACATCACCCCAACGCGACACATTACGAGCAAGACAGAGAGAAGATCAGGGTTCTTTAAGAGTTCAAATGCCTTCGAATTTTCAAGTACATCTACAAATGGATGATTAGATAAAGTATACCTCATTATATTACATCCCTTTTCCTTTCCACTAGTTTTCTTTTCTTATTTCATTTTTATGTCTCCCATTTTACACCTACTTCAGTCAGTGTAAAGTTCTCCATGAAGTCTGACGTCAAGTGCATATTTAAAAGATACTTCATCCAATATATAAAGAATTTTCATCTTGCTGATAAATCAAGGGTTTTTCATATTGCTGTTTACATGTGTTTACTGAGTTAAGGGATTTCTGCTGATAAGCGCATGCAGCTAACATAACATGTCGATCAAGCTCAAATGACTGGAAATCACAGTGCCACAACCAGGACCCAGTTGGCAATTGTGCTTCCCAAATGCAACACTGTGTTCTACATTGTTGATTGATTCCCTTATTTGAATAAATCAATAACTTCCACATTGAGATTCGCCACGTCATTAACAACATCTCCGAAGGCAGTGCAACTACTGGTCCACAAGCCTTATGACGATAAATGGCCGCCTAAGGAGGTATTTCTCACATCTAATCTGATCATTTGCTATAACTTCTCAATGTCTCAGGGAGGGTCCCTCCAAATTTCATAAAAGATTGCCCTAGGTGTCTAGTTACGGTTAGTAAGCTCTGATGATAGTAGAAACAGATAGTTTCAATGGCATCTTCGGAGAAGGTTTGTGAGGTAGAATCTACAGATCCCCAAGCTCACTGAGAGTCAAGTGAAGGCCCAGGGAGGCATCTCAGAGACTTCTAGATTCACCATCAGACTGCGGATTAGGAAAAGAATGAGGAGCATAGGATAGTGGAACTAAGGAGTAAAAATAAACCAATGCAGCTTTTTACAGAGTACCAGGATCTATTCTACAGCCTTGGGACTAGCAAGTTTTGGGAACTTTTGCGGTCAAGTCAAAGGCCACAGTTTCAAAATAAATAGAGTATTAGAGTAGAACAAGCAGACGACATCCAATGCCAATTCTCCACTGAACATTTGAACATAAACCCTTTAACATGAAAATCGAAGCTTCTAGGAGTTAAAGAAAATAGTCCCTTCTCATCATTTAATTCTAAAAGGCCAAGAGAGACTGGCTTTATTGCCTTCTCATTTCTAGACCCAACTCTGCCTTGCCCTATATCCAGGATCTATACTTGATGGCTGTTGGCCTGTTGCTTTAGAACTAATTTTAAGTTTACGGTGTTTCATATTTTCATGTCACTGTCATGAAATTACAAACAAAGAGCTGATGAAACAATCCTTGTATTCGTTAGTTGAACAGCCAATTCGTTACTTACACCTTCCCACTATCCAAACCCAGTTATAGCAGCCTTAATGTTGTGAGCCATGACTCTTTCACAGCCTCACTCAGCCAGTCTCTAAAAGCGATCTTCAGCAACTAACCAACTATGACCGTCTGAAGCCAAATCACTCAGTTTCTTCCCCTTCAGGAATTACAAAAGACGAAGACATTTGAGCACCCAACGTACAATCAACAAGTCCTGCATTTCTACATCACTAAGACAAACTTAACCTCCACTTAAGACTTCAGAGTCCAAGCACTGGACGAGAACTGCCTATGGACGTCATAGTCCACACTCTACTGCTCTTTCTACTCCCACCCTCCCCCAAACAGCCTCACCCCCGATACTACAACGAGCTTGTCATTCAGGTTTTATTGAGTGTCAGTGTGTCACAACTCACAAATGACTCGAAACCATTACAACAGAATCGCCCTTAAATCGAGTTTGCACCCACTAGCTTGTAACCACCAAAGTATCAAACTTTCACATTTCAACACAAAGCTATTCGGGCAACAATCGTCTTCCGGTAATTCCAAATTCCAATCACATTTGCCTAACAAAGATGGTCAATACTCTAACTTTATATGTATCAAAACAAAACCCAAGTTCTAGGATTACAGCAAACAGTTCATATTACACCCAAAATATTTTCACAGCATTCATCAGCTCAAACTATAAACTCATAATCCAATTTAAATGATCATACAAAATTACTAAAACCCAAAAAAAAAAAAAAAAAAAAAAAAAATATATATATATATATATATATATATATATATATATATATATATATATATATATATATATATATATATATATATATATATATATATATATATATATATAAAATACAGAAATGAAACTTAGGAAAACATTATAAAAATGGAAAATTGGGAATTTACCTGCTGCGTTCATAAAGGGGCAAGTCCCTGATCTTGGAGAACTTTTTGTCAGCTTTATCAACTAAAGATAAATACACTTCAAATAAGGGTATCCCACTACTTTGCTGCGCCATTTTCTTTTTTCCCAATCTTCTCCCTCACTTTGACTTAATTCCCAGGAAAATTGAACAAAACAAAACCCAAAACCCAAAACCCACAACTCAATTTCCTGTAAATTTGAAGAAGTGGTAGATGTGAAGAAGAAGACACCTGAAAATGGGTAATTTTCAAGTTGATTAAGGTGTAATTGACTCTGTGCTTGTGTTTTGGAGCATCATCTTTTTTTTTTTTTTAACTTGAACGACTTATTTGGGAACAAAAGAAGACCCGTTTTCATTTATTTTTAGCAAACGGGTCATCCGGGTTGCGTTTAGGGTGGGTCTATTTGGGCGGGGTTACTTTTCGGGGCATGCATCTCGGGTTTGGACCCTGTTCGTTTGAGTCGTGGTCTAATTTGGGTTAGGATCAGGTCAATTCAAATCGAGTCATATATTGTTAAAGTAATAGTATGTGTCAAAAGTTAAGCGTCACATTCCAATTCTAGACATATCTCGCCGCGTAAACATCTCCTTTAGCATAACCATCTCTATATGAGACTTGTGTGCGCTTACGCACAATGCCTTCCTATGTGAGTTCCTAGTTCACTCCAAAACCTCTCTTTTCATCAAGTCCATTGTGACAGTTGAGTGCCGGACAATCACATTAACCATACCGTATCGTTTCTTTTACTTCTGTATCTATAATCCTTTTAACTATCCCGATCTAAAAGTTTTCTATACATGTCGAATAAGTGATACCAAACGAGTCTGAACCGTGTCATGTCTTGGAGAAAATTGAGTGTGAACAAACAGGAAACGATGCAACATTTCAGCACACACACAAGGAAGAATCTAAGAAAGTCAGAACCTAGAATTTGATCCCCAAGACAGTAGGAACATCTAGTAAATACTCCACACTGACCCAAGTGCAGAAGGTGCACCTGTCATCTCATCATCTCACCTCAGACTCTTCTCCCTCTTATTCTTCTTCTTCTTCTTCTTCTTCTTCCTTTCTTCTCTGTTTTCACCATTTCATCTTCTTAATAATATCTTATTCTATAAGTTTTTCATTATTATTGACATAATCATCATTCTCAAATTCCATCATTTTTCTCATCTTCTTCAGAATTGACCCACCTTCCCAATATCACAAATTGGCATAAACCCAGTAAAGCTTAATAGATGTTTATGTGGATCAGATAAGGTCAGAATTAATACCCTTTTTCTTTATTCTGCTTAATTTCGATTTTTTTTTTTTTTTTTTTGTAGTATTTCTTGCTTATAGATTGTTCTTTCTTTCTATTTATCGAGCTGAATTTGTATATTTTTGCATTAATTCTATGTTATTGGATGTGGGTTGACTAAGAAATCTGATAAAGTTTGCAACTTTGAACTTGTTTGATTGAAATTTAAGACTTTACAAAGTGAGAGGGTTGAGAACTTTGTTTTGGAGTCGTAGAAGTGAGAAAAATGCTCAGCTTCTGCTGCATTGTTCTGAGAACAGATTCTCTGGAGATGTGATACTGTTTTCGTTGCGGCCGATTTGTAAAGGAGCCATAGATTTGTTATTCCTGGCTTTTTGTATATGGTGGACTACTGGACTGAACTAAAAAAAAAAAAAACTTGGGGCTACTTTTTTCAATGAAGTATCAGTATCAGATGGTCGTCCCGTAACCTGTTGATAGGTTATTGGACAGTAATCTATTTGGTATTGGGAAAAAGTCGCATTACGTTGCATTTGGGAAGGACCCTCGCCATAGGCATTGCGTTAACAATGATGGTGATGATATGGATTATTGACAACGTGGGCATATATGTGATGAGTGATGTCAAATTTGTAAGCGATGGGAGTATGGTCGGTAAAAAGTTTACACTTTGGTGATTGCTACTGTGAGCCCGTCTCATGTGATAAATGTGTTTGGGAGTTTTGGGTTGACCTATTTTCCATGTCAGGTCTCAGGATCTCCTCTTGTACCGGAAGGGCTGTATGGCCGGCCAGTAAAGAGAGTAGAAAGTCTTTGCCAATTCCTAACGGCGCCTTCTCATAATGCTTAGGTGTATTCAGAATGTTTGGTTAGTTTTTGCGGCTGTAAGGTTTTCATAATGTCCTGTTGTATTGGAGTGGTTTGCTATATAAACTCTGAGAATTTGACCAATTAAGAGGGTAAACTCTTTGCCAAAGGTGCTGTCTTATAATGTTCAGATGTATTCAGAACAATTGATTTGGATGTGTTTAGCAATTTATGCTCTGACAATTGACAAGTAATCGTGTTCTCCTACCTCAAAAAAAAAAAAAAAAAAAAAAAAAAAGTGATCGTGTTCTCCTCTGAACTCCCTCTTTGTTGGGGATAGTGGTGAAGAGCAAACAAATGGGAAGACTAAAATTTTGACAAAGGCTGTCAGGGGAGGAGTTTTAATGATCGGATTTGAATGTGTTTTACTTACTTTCTTCTCATCCTCATCATTTTCTCAGTGCCTCTAGCTGTTCTGTGTAGGACTAGTTTAAGATGAACAGAGAGAAACTTGTTTTTCTTCGACATTAAGGTGGTGGTTAAGGAGATGAGCTGCCCTCAAGCTGTTTGGTGTGGTGTTTTTGAGTAGTAACGGATTTCAGTGGGATGTCTACTGATAGAAGTCCGGAGCAACTTAGCAGGTGTCTCTCTTCTCAAACAAAGAAGCATCTTTTATTTCTGGATAACTAAATTCTCCTTGCGCCTGTGAAGTATATATGTACTATTTATTCCTGTAGGCATGGTTATGGTATTCCTGCTTCGTGGAACTCAAAAGGAGATGGCAGCTCAAATAATCCTCAGGACCAAAATGCTAAGGTATGTGTGCTTGATTATCTATTTAGTTGTGAAATTGTTTAGTCCCAATGATAAATTTAATGATCGCACATCACCGTGCAGGAACTTACTGCAAAGGCCAGGGCACAAGAGCGTGAGATATCCTCTCTAAGGTCGCAAGTAGCTCAAGCTTATATCAATGTAAAACTACAGTACAGGGACTCACACTTTTCTTTTCTTTTTCTGATTTATCTCTTCTGATAGGTAATGACCTTGCGTGTCCTAAAAAATAACAGGATATGCAGTTGCTGAATGAGAAATATGCCTTGGAGAGAAAATTTTCTGATCTGCGTATGGTTTGTGCTCTTAAACTGTTATTGTTATAAAATTGATGAAATTGCATTTCCACAGAATAGTCATGATCTCATGGGTATCAACCATCTGAACTGATAGGCGATGCTGGAGAAACAAAAGGAAACTTTCAGTTCAGCCTTAAAAGATATAGCTGACAGAAGAGGTGATGTTAACGAATATATAAGATTAACAAATGATTTGAAGGTATGTAGAATCTCTTTCCTCCATACACTATTACACTTGAATAAATTTGCCTCCCATGACCATCCTTCCCTATTCAGTCAAATGTAGAATTTTTATCTCTGATTGTTTCTGTATTTAGAAGGGGAGCCTTGGCTCACCAGTAATGGTGTTGCTGTGTAATCGATGGGTTATGGGTTCAAGTCCTGGGAGCAGCCTCTTGTCCAAAAAAATGGCAAGGGAAGGCTTTGCCCCCTATACACCCCTGTGGTGGGACCCTCGCTTTGCTGGGACGCCAATGTTCACCTGGCTGCCCTTATTGTTTCTGTACTTCAATTGGAGGAGTGAAAGGCATGAGGTACTGGCATTTCACTTAATCAACCGTGGTATCAAATCTTGGTTTTGGGTTGGGTTGCGTTGCCTTTTCGAGAATTGTGAAAAATCGCTGTCGGTTTGAGCGAAAATAACTGTCTCGATTTCGGCTAAAACCTAGATATAATGAATACATCTTGTTGTCACGGCCAACACTTAATACCATGTTATCAACTACTTACTGCCTTAGATGTGTTTAGAGATGCTAATGTTAGCTGGCGTAACATGTGAAAAAGAATAAACACATCATACATGCTGAACAAGTTGATCTTTTGTGCCACGGATTTACTCATAGATGAAATTGGTGTGGTCACACATAGACATAATAGCTTCAATGCCTTAACTGACTATTTAGGTATTGCTTGTAAGGAGTTTTGGGGTATTTCTCTCTTTAGTTTTTGGGAAGGATTTGTGACTAAATGTGCTTTCTAAAGCATGCATTCTTTTTTAAACATTGACATAAGAGGACAGACAAATGTTTTGACTTTTCCAACAAATGGAAGCCATTGCATTTTACAGCTCTCAGATTTGTGCTTGCTTCTTAAATTGTGAAGTAGGAGTCGGTCGATACCGCAATTCTCGGTTTGGGTCATTCAGACAGTTTCTTTATGTTTGAAGACATGGTAAGATTGCATAATCGGATTGCCTCACTATTGGCAAGGGAGCATTCGAGACACTAGGGTTATTGTTGCTCTTGTTCTATTAGGAAGCCGAGCTTTCATATTTCACTTTAGCTAGGGCCTGAAACTTTGAAACCTTGGACAACCAGAAGGACTAAATTAACCTTGGCCATTTGTTTTATGGCCTCTGTAGCACTTTTGCAATGCACAAGCTCGTCTTCTCGGTACTATTTGCTCGGACTAGCTGAGTGAAACAATTATATAGAGTGCTATTCATACCTTCTCCATCCTTCATCCATGTTGCTTATTCAAACCTCAACCTACATGTGTGTGTAGATTATTATATTTCTAAATCGCACGTTGGATATCTGTGTACAGTGTTTATAAATTTGAAGTTCTTTTTTTCGCCTTTGTACTGTAAAATAGGATGTAGAAGATGAGAGATATATCTTCATGACATCATTGCTTGGATTATTGGCAGAGCATGGCATATGGCCCAGTGTGACAAATGCCTCCTCCATTTCCATGTATGTCAAGGTAGGCGCAGTTCTAAGTTGGCCATTCTATGTTTTTATTTTTATTGTTGAAGAAATGGGTGTCCTTTACTCCTTTATACACGTTTATGTTTTTTTGCTTTACCTCAACTCTTGCCATTAGAGTAATTTGTAGATAATCTATATGTGATCTAGATCCATTGTTGCATTGATATAATGCATTGTCGCATGTATTTAGCATACTATCAATTTAGGGGCTCATCTTTAGAGTGAGGAACATTTGTTATGGGCTTATGGCCGTCAGTGTTTTGTTTAATGGCATTTGGGGCCACGTTTCTAGGAATAGTGGCAAATTGGCAATTCAGGAGGAAGAAGTAATGGCAATAGATGGTTTAGCACTAATTTGGGCCAAGTTGTCAAGCATTTTCTTCCATGAAATGATGCTTTGCTCCTCGAATCTTGACATGATTTGTGAATTGTCAGCTTGATGTTGGGTACTTAGGTGACTTTTCCAGAAGTCTAGTGCAAAATACTGAAGCAGTTAGGTAGTTACATAGACCTCTCAAATTCTTGATATTGAAATTAGAAATTGCCCCAACTTACATAAAATATTGAGTTCTTTTCTCTCTCTAACTTCAATCTACTTTTTTGTCAGCTGGTCTTTCTCTTCAGTGCCTCAAATGTTTGGTTCTTACTCTTATGTGATTATCCAATCGCTAATACTTTTTTTCTCTAAGTTTGTCATTTTTTATTTCATTTATTGTACTCAATGTGAAAACTTATTGATGTTTTTGCTGCCTGAAAATTTGGAATGATATTGATGCATTCTTTTTTTTTTTTTTTTCATCCTTTGCTTGCAGCATGTCTATGATGTATTGCAGTGGAAGCTTCAGGTTAGTCTCTCAACATGTGCATCAAGTTCTGTTGTATGTCTGACATACAAATGTTAATATCATCTGATTTCTGTGTGTTCTTGCGTTAAAAATAAAGGACCTACTGATTGAGTAATCAGAAGTGTTATGATGATTTCAGATACAAGTCCTTTTTTTCTTTTCTTTTTTTGTTCGGATTTCCGCCAAATCTATCCAGAAGTGTGCAAATGAGCTGCATACTAACTCCTGAAAACTCTGTTTTCATTGCAACACTTCTTCTTTCTCCTTTTATTTACATACTTTACTTCAGAATGTGCCTGCCTGGAGACATAATTCTTTTTTATAATATAAGAATTGTGCTTTGCAAATGATGGTGTGTTCAAGAATAGTTTACTAAATTTTTTAGCTTCTAGTTGTTCTTGAATCTTGAATGGGTAAATACATGTTTCTATTTAATGTAGGAAAAGACGAAAGAATTGGGCTCTATACAGGGGAGTCAACCTCTGAATCAGTATTATGAGGACAACTCTCAACCCAGTAGTGTAAATGTTCAGTCTCCTAGTCCCTACACCCCTATGGTAATATTTTATAGTATGTGCTTCCTTATTCCTTTTGGAATCTCCTCGACTTCCCTTATACTGTTGTTGATTGATGCAGAAGGAAACAGAAATGCCTCAATCCAGCTATTATAAAGCTGAAGAGAATTTCCCCAGCCCGTACAATGTGCCACAATATGGTCATGATGACCATGGTGGAGATCCTGGGCAATTGATACTTAACGGTTAGATGCTTCAACCAACTAATACTGTATACGGAGTACATAGTATTTTATCTGTGGCTGTGAACTTTGATTAAATTTATAACCTAGTTGTTTGCATCTTCCGTAACACAATGTTGTGTTCTTTAGATGAGGGACCTGGAATAGAAGGTTTCCAAATAATTGGCGAGGCTAAGCCAGGATGCAAGCTTCTTGGTTGTGGGTTCCCCGTACGAGGAACTTCTCTCTGCATATTTCAGGTAATAACAATCACTTTTCTGGTTGAGTAGTTTTGTTTTCACTGCTTTCCTTGACTAAAGATCTTATTAGCTTAACACTTTTGTGTCCTAGTGGGTTCGTCATCTCCAAGATGGGACCAGACACTACATCGAGGGTAAGTTGCGAACACCCAATTTCATAGTTAGAAGGATGGTAGTTAATATGGCCTGTCATGTTCGATTTGGCTGATTGATAATCCTGTGTCCATCGGGCAGGTGCTACCAACCCAGAGTATGTGGTAACAGCGGATGATGTTGACAAATATATTGTTGTTGAGTGCATACCAATGGACGAGAATGGCCGCCAGGTACTCAGCAAGCTTCGGTTGTGTTCAGCAATTCGGCGTAATTATATTTTGAATTTCCACATCCGACATATACGACTGAGTTGTTAACTGAATTTGTGTTATTGAAATGAAATAAACACCCAAGCCTTGCACTAGACGTGGTTCAATAATAGTGCCCGCTTCTCCAGCAAGGAGGAGGTAACATCCTTGTAAGAAAACTATGAGTAAAAGTTTTTCTGACCATAACCATATTATACTCTGAAATGATTGAAAGATATGTTTTAAGATCAATTACTCTTAACCTCGACAAGGAAAGATATGTGATACAGTTATGATGGTTGTCTATGGCTTTGTGTGTGGAAACTTCCCAGTACAAACAATCTTTAAGCTGCATTTGCTTCTCGTTTCAAGGTAGCTTTAGCTAGGAAGTTGTAATTCTCTTATTCCTGTGGCCTATGATCAAGAAAACTGTTCTCCCGTCTCCGCTTCAATTTCTGATAGGTGAGAAGTAGTGAACGTGTCTTCCGTTGTTTGTTGATGCGTCCAGCATCCACAAGTTTGAGCACATTCTTTCTGAAGCAACCTTAGAAATGGACCACGGGAGATGTTTCCTTTAATTATACTTAATAATGCTCAATTAACATTACTTCTGGCATTTTGTATGCCATGGCAAATATTTACTCTTCTTGGTAGTATTTGTTACAATACAATCTGCTCTCTTTGATCATTATTTAATTCCATCTACTTATGTATCAGGGGGAAATAGTAAGACTCTTTGCAAATGACCAGAACAAAATAGCATGTGGTAAGTCGATATTCTCTGAATTAGTCAATCCTACTTTTTTGGACTTTATTCAGAATATAGAACATATTTTTGCTTCCTTTAGTCCGGACAGTTATTGCTCCCTTTCTGAATATTTTTATTTTTGCTATTGATTAATTTATTATACTACGGAATATTGTGATCGTTATGGTCTTAATTATTGCATTTGTTATAACTAGACCCAGATATGCAGGCGGAAATCAATTCTTATATTTCTAAAGGCCAAGCTCATTTCAGTGTTTTAGTGCTGGTAGGTGTATTGTTATCCTTTATTGTTTCATTGATACATATCTGCATCAAGCATCAAATCATTCAATACTCCACATTAATCTTTAATTACTCCACAGAAATCCGTAAATCATATGGTTAATTTTTGGATTGTATTCAAGTTGAGATCCAACACCATTCTGCAAATTTAGAGATTACATACAATTGTTAGATAGAAAGATTTGGTAGTGAAAATCGGTGTTCTACATGAACTGACAGTTTTCCATATTGCTCATGTACCAGTTTGGTTCATTGGAACAATGGGAATCAGCTACTTTTATGTTGCATCGGTCAGGCTTCCAAGTTAAGAACAACCAGACAGAAGCTGTTCAAATTGCTGAAAAGTTCTCAGAAAACTTATCGGTATGTGTGCCAATGTTATTCACCGATTCCTAATAGTTCATCATCAACCCTTAAAGGCTCCTCTGCTTTTAATGTTGATATTATAAGTGATATACGTCACTGCTTGGGAGATATAAAATCATTCTGTGAAAACATTTATATGTATGGGGGAAGTCTTGCTTTAACTTGATATATATTTGTAATTTATAAGCACAAGTATGAGCTTCACTTCCAGAAGGAGGATTCATGTAACTTCAATGTTGAGTGTCGGCTTATGATTTATCTTTTACGTGTGCTTGGGCTAAGAAAATGTCATAATTTTAGTTTGAAAGTATGAGTATTAATCAGCATGATTGATTCTTGGTGGATATTGTATCCTGGAAACTGCACTCGAACCAATTTAAGATGTCTGATGTATTCAATGTGAACTCGTAAGGATTCAGTTTCATTAGAAAGTTATTTAATCTAAGGTACAATCAGATAACCAGCTATTGAAAGAACTCTGTGACTAGATTTTGGTCCCTTGATTGAATCAAGTACTTTTAGCAACTGGAGTAGGTATTGTCTCATTTGGAGTCAGTATCGTTCAGTGGCATGGACAGACAAGGAGTACATGGTACTATGATACAGTATGTCCTATTTGAGGTGGTGCAGTTACCTAGTCTGACAATCTAGCGCTTCTTTATCGTTTGTGAATTATTTTGGCTTATGCGTGTACATTTATTTTCTTTAATTTTGCAGATCAAGATTCCTGGTGGACTGTCAGCACAATTTGTTGTAACATGTTCTGATGGAACTTCACACCCTTTTAAAACCTACAACAACCTTAGGTAATATAACGGGTGTTGCTTGGCTGTAATCGTACGGTGAATGCTGAAATTTGAATTGTTATCTTAGATGAAGTAACTTGGAAACACCACCCCTCCTCCTGCTTAAATCTTACTTTTGTCAGGCTTTAGGTACCTTTCAACACCATATGCACTCAAGCTATATCAGCCTATATGTTTACTTTGAGCTGCTATTTTATGTTCTTTATCAAAATGTTCTGATTCACAGATAGAGCCCATAGTTCATTTTTTGACACTTGTACCTGCCACTGTCCCCCAGTTCTCGTACTTTCTCCGGTTCTCCTCTGTGTTGCCTACCTTGTATGTAACAATCTATGCAAATGGGTTTCTTTTTCTTTCCTGTTTCCTGTTAAGAAAGGTCACTAAACATCAGAAGATTGAACTGCTTTTTACATTGCTTGAAACATCTTATTGTTCTGAATTATTCACCATATGTTGCTCTTGAAGAGGTCTTCTCTAGCTTAAGGAGCTTCTTTATGCCTTCTTTCGCTCCCTTTTTTCCAATCATATATTCACGTGTTATTGTTTTTACTACAGAATGCGTGATACTATTGTGCTGACTATAAGGATGTTCCAAAGTAAGGTGAGCTTTTTCCATTTTCTGAACAGGATGTGTTCGTAATCTGTGATTTTGGTGGTATATCTGTTTTACCTTCATGTCCTATGGAAAAATTTCTTCTTGGTAGTTTCGGTTCTTATCTATAGTGTGGAAGCAGCCTTGAAATAATGAGAAGTTCCAAAAAGAATAAGACAACATAAGCAAAACTAGGTTTTCAATCTTCTGACTGTCTGTGCTTGATCACATAGCTTTTTTCTCGCGTCTCTTGTTTCGGGAAAATTTTCAGATAGATGGGAAGTGGAAAGTTATGGGCTATGGCTATGGTCGATCTGCTTAAGCATTTCCTGTTTCACTTTTAACATATTCTCTCTGGAAGATATGTGGCTTAAGTATTCTTCAAGTAACTTCGTCATTTTGGATTGATCTATCATTACAGGCTCTGGATGACAAGAGGAAAGGGAAAGCTCACTCATAAGTACTGTAGTAAGCCACAAACAAATTTGCGACAATGATTTAAACTTTTACCCGCTTCTTGTATATGGGTAACCAATCAACAAACTCAACATCGAGTTGTGGAGATATTCTGCCAACTAGCCAAGGGCGTGTTTGGGAGGCCTAAAGGAAGCGTATCTCATATCAACTAGCAACGGAATCATCCCCCCCACATCGTCCTAATCCCATTGATGAGTTGAGTACGTCGTTGAATTTTGTCAAATCTTGTATCTTAATGTATGGCTAGTAAAATTTTGTATTCATTGATAGCTCATTGTTTATGAAGGAATATGTAAAGCCAATAACAACAGGAAAACAATTATGACATGTAACCATAAAGATTAGGGTCACACACCACACTGGAATCTTACTGGTTTCAAGCTACTTGTAGTTTTTCACTCTTTCCTAATGTATTTCTTCTTCTTTCCGTAACCACTTCCTCATAACCTCATTTGGTGGTATTATATGCATCAAGTTAGGATGAAATTGGTTTCATTTTCACAATGGGTGTTTTTTTTTTTTTTTTTTTTTTATGTCGCAATAATTAGTACTATACTCGGTTATAGCCATCTTAGGTGTCGGAACTTATTCACAGTACGTTATTATTAGACCATTCTCGTTTGACTATATCGTGACTGGCTCCCAGGTTAAGATATGAAGAAAGAACCCGAAAAAATATTGCTGACATAGGCCTTTTGTTTATCTTAATCGGAAGATCAGGGAGAAAGTTTCCCCTGGAAGTCACCTTAGGATTTAGATAATCAAATGAAGTGTGAAAGCCAGTTTATTAAACGCAAGACTAAGATATTTCTATTTTCTTTTACATGAAACACTCAATCCAGACTAAGATAGTTCTGTTAAGTGGGGATTGAAGAGTCTTCCCTACCAACTATACCAACCAGATAAGAGCCCCAGGAGTTAAGGACCCTCTTCCAAGTCCCGTTTCCTGCCAACCAATGCCTGTTCTTCGTCCACACTCCGTCTCTCGCCTCATCTCCTCTGTTTACGAGCAAAATTCGACAACCATTCAGACATCCCTCGCCTGGTGCAGTGGCGCTTGATCACACACACATATCATGTATGTTTATTTATGACCAAAGTTCGACAACCATCGGTATCCTCTCGTGGGATTAGCTTTGTGCAGACAAGAAATTTGGTTAGACAACATATATACAACATCAACATGCCTACAATAGCTACTCAGTCAAGTGATTGAAGTGAATAATCAAAGTTCAACAAGCACCAAGCCTGGTTGCAAAGAACTCCAACAAACTTTCCTCTTTGGCAAATTCGGGTATATATAACTAGACCTTCCCAAAACCCCGGTAAATCAACAAACAACACCATTACAACATACAATTATAGCTAAACCTAGCTAGAATCAAGCTCAACACGACTTTTTTCGGCTCAAAAGAGAGTTGGACACGCGATGAATTTCAGTAATCGATATTTGTCGTCAGAGGGGTCGAGCTCGAGCATAAAGCCTGAGCACACAACTTATCTTTCATGGATTCTTGATACCAGGCAAAAGTTAAAGCAAACACCACCATAGCCAAACTTTGGTAAAAAAAAGTGATAACTCTGTAACAAGAATAATAATGTTCAACAAAAATGTAGGTTGTGGCCAAATGCAAAATCATTTGCCAACAACTGACCCATGTGACTATGCGACAACATTCATTGACTTTTCTCGAATTATATATAACTACAAAATTAATCACAATCAACACCAATCATACAACAAAATTCCCCAAACATCTTCTGCTAATTCCTGCATTTTGCACTATCATAATCATACAAAGATACACCGTAATCACAATCACACATTTACAATCACTATATAACCATCAGCATTCAACAACATTACCGAGTGTCTCAAGACCTCGAGCCAGCGTCAATAATACGCCATGTTAGTATGTTACACACTTACACATATGTTTGAAGGGTTTCAAATAACCCATAATGAATATTGTGCCGAGAATCGCTGTAACTATACAAACATTAATCATAAATTCATAATAATCAACAAAGACGTTGAACTCTGACTCTCTCCATCCATAATATTGTTGGAGTATATTACTACATTTTCCGCAATGTTTTACAATATGTAATAACAAACTACAACAACAATATATATAATTTTTTTTTTTGTAACCGATAATAGTATAATACCATATATGATCACTAATTTAAAAATAGCAAAGTATGACTGAGACTGGACTCAATTTTTCACCTGCAGAGCCCTTCAATTTTTAATCGCTAATATACAATTTTAACCCCGTCGCAAAAAAAAAAAAAAAAAAAAGTAAGAAAAAAAAAAAAACACGCTACACCTCAGTAATAATCCATAACCATCTTCTGGCTTGTGCCATACGCCATTGTAACAATTCATCCAATTTCCTTTTCCCTCTCCTCCAACCGCTGATCATTCGGAACCTCAACAACAACCTCCACCTCGCCGCGGCTCTCAACCTCACGAACCACTACGACGGCGTCATTATTTCTCTCCACCCGCAACGCCGCCACGCTCACATTGACAGTGTCGGCGGCGGAGCGGACGGGCAGCGGGTTCATGGTGGAGCGACAGAGCGGGCAGTTGGAGTGAGACGACAGCCACGTGTCAATACAAGGAATATGGAAAGCGTGTTCGCAATTCGGCATCAGCCGGAGACTTTCCTCCTCCTTGAACTCCGCCAGACACACCGCGCACTCCGTCGACTCCACCAGTCCGTCGCCGCGCTTGTACTTAAACACGGCGATCTGCCGGATGTACGATTCGTCGAGACCGCTGTCCGGCCGGGCCGGGTCGTGCACCATCGGGTCGACCCGGTGCGACGGGGACGGGTCGAGCGAGCGGAGGAGCCGGCTCCGGCTGCGGCGGTTACGGCGGCTGCGGCAGAACCGGGAGATTACCGTGTAGTAGAATAATAAAAGGAAGGCGGCGGCGAGGACGGCGATCAGCGCCGCCATTAACGGCGAGATTGAGCGGGAGGCGGAGGAGTCGTCGGCGGCGGTGTCGTCGGGGTTGTTGATGATCGGAAACTGCTGGTTGAGCGGCGGCGGTTGGAGGAAGAAATAATTGCAGTATTGGCGGCAAGTGTTGGTGCAGATCCCAGGCTGGCAACCGTCTCGGAAGCTTTTGTTATCACCTCCGCCTACTGGCGCCGCCGTTGGCGGTGGAGGCCACGGCCGTGGTGCTCCAACCGACATCGCCGCCATCTAACAATTGGTAAAAGATCTAGCTAGCTTGAGCTAAGTTTCTTATTTTAGAAGGGAGGGAGTGTGTGTCTTTAGAAAGTTGCCAGCAGAT
Organism: Spergularia marina; assembly: GCA_963680865.1. Classification (NCBI taxonomy): domain Eukaryota; kingdom Viridiplantae; phylum Streptophyta; class Magnoliopsida; order Caryophyllales; family Caryophyllaceae; genus Spergularia; species Spergularia marina. Next base: position 21,441,346 of record OY804551.1, on the reverse strand, counting down.
AAGAATCGAACCCCGAACCTGAACTCGGAGCTAAACAGTAGTAGAAAAAAAGAAGCTTGTAGATCACACAATCAAGAAATTGGAGAGTGAATAGTGAAGGGGGATTAAGGAGGAGTAATGGTGGGTTGGGGTGGTGGAGAACTGGCATGTATGTGGCTTAGAGTGGGAGTCATCATTTGGTAAAGTTTCTCAAAGTCTTCTTTATTCTCCCTCTTTTTTTTTTTCTTTTTTTTTTTTTGCCTTGTTTTTTCTTTTCTTTACTTTTCTTTTGTTCTTTCTATGAAATTCAGTGAGTAATTTTCAATTATTTGATAGTCCATAATTCCATATGAAGGTGGTTTGTTTGTCAAGGGGAGCAAGAAGTCAAGAACAATCCACTAGAGTTTGGTATGAATAATTTGTTGGATAATGGAGGTTTTTTTTTTTTTTTTTAAAAAAAAAAAAAACATCTTGTCATTAGTCAAGAAAATGTTTTCTTTTGTAATTTGTTTCTAATTTTTCTTGTCAAAAAAAAAAAAAGAATTGTATTGTTGTCAGTTTCATATTTTGTAAACGTTGATTGACGTTATGGAGGAGACTGCAATATAATACGGAGTACTTGTTTTTGTGGCATTTGCCCATGAGGATGTAGGAGTTAGATGTGTTGTTTACCTTAAATATTGTTATTGAAATGGTCATCATAACTATGTTTAGAAGTTTTTTCTTTTTAAGAATTTTAACTTTTAAGCTATGCGTGTATTAGAATGACTTAAATAAGAATAATTTGATTAATATGTGAAATTGAAGATTAACATGTTTAAAATGAATGTCGACTTGCATAATTTCGGTTTTTATTTTTCTCATTAGTGTGAGAAGTTGAGAATTCCATAGCTGTAATATTAGTTTTATTTTTTGAGTTAATATTGCCACGACCTTAAATTAAATAATTATTTATTTGAATACGTGTGTACTATATTATTATAACTTACACAAATCTCCTAATTTCCAACAAAAATATGCCACACTCACTTTGATTGAGAGGGATATTCCTCTCCTCAAATGCTGGTGACGAGATTCATTCTCGAGACACTAAAACCATATTAGCCTATTTAGGCTTTGAAATTTGATTGTATGCTACACTATATACGGCAGTCACAATTCTTACCTACGAACTTGAAAGCTTGCAAAACAACATAAGAAGCTGCGAATGATGCCCACTACTTTTGTTCTTTTAAATTGCATTATCTTAAACTTAAGCCACACATTATAAAGTTTGTAAATCATCATAAAAAGTTTATGACAAGACAATTCACATTAGTAGATTGTCATTTACTACTCAAATTTCAACAAGGTGGCAAGGTAAACTCACATCTTACAAAAAGTACAAGTTGCGGAGATTTATTGCGAATGATACGTAGTCGTATAGTGACTCTTGTCAGACGATGGTAAAACCTAATTTTTTATGTTTAGTTAGTTCTCATAAATTAGAATTCTCGAGTAACCACTACTATACCTATCGTAAGGGCTGGTGGTACTCAAATGAAGTGCCGCTTTAATTACCACCGAACGATACAATATCAACGATCGGAGCAATAAGTTATCTAACGGAAAAAATTGCATCGGTGACCAAAGAAGCATAAACCAAGGTATTGGTTGGGCTCAGCCCAATATGTTATTAAGTAGCTGGCCTGCTTTCTTAGTGGATCTATTGTGTCCTGTAAGATGGGAATGGCCCACTGGACCAGTCTACCCAATCTGTGACATTCGTGACCCTAATTTGTCGAGAATAATGATATTGTGTCACCTGACAAATATGGTTGTTCCAAGCCCAACCCCAACTCATGTGGCGTTTATGTCGGATTTTACATTACCTACACATCCTTTGGATATTTCGTGTTAAATTGAGTTTCTTTTAGTGAATTGAGGGTTGAAAAAATAATTAAAAAGGTATGTCCCTCTAAATTGCATTGCAAGTGTTACAAAAAGAAACGATCATAAACCTTAATCATAGAGTATGTCGAATGTTGATCACCAATTCACATGTTTTATGACTACATTACAACGATTTTACCTCGACAAATGTATAGATTAGGATAAGTTAACTTGTATAACTAAATGGTTAGAGTCCTCTATATTTCGTGTTGAAATTATCACACTAACCCAACCCATTTACTTGAATGTGTTAATCCATTTAATTGAACGGGTTGAAAACTCTCAACACTAAGTTCACTAATTCATTGTCTCTTTACCTGTTTCGTGTCATGTTAACGCATAATTTACTAATCGCCCCTCCCTCTTCTTAAGTCATCAGTTCTCTTTAGAGGTGGCCATTGGGAACTAGGAGCCCGGGGCCGCACTAGTCCGGCCCTGGTCAACGCAAGGCCCGGCTCGGCACTAGCCCGGGTTAGGTAGTGCTAGTGCTCGATTTTTCAAGCACTAGCCCTGGTCAAGCCCGGTCAAGCACTGGTCAAACTCGATTTTTTCCTTTTTTTTCTTTTAGCTGGAACACTGGCCCGCTCTGACCCTAGCCCGGTCAAAGCACTGGAGGGCTAGTGCCAGTGCCCAGAAAATCGAGCCCTGGCACTAGCCCGGATATGTAGGGCTAGTGCTAGTGCCCGATTTTTCTGGGCACTAGCCCGGCCCCAGGGCCACCTCTAGTTCTCTTCCCCTCTCACTATCGTAACTCCTAACCTGCTGCAAACCTATAATTTGATCCTACCGCGGTCAATCCAAATATCCAACTCAACCAAAAGAAAGAAAAAAAACTAACTTGTAGCTATATCTAGCATCTAATTGATTGACATTTATAAATTCAAGAAGCAAGCAAGTTGGACAAAATGAAACGACCCTTCAACCTTAGCTAGGTACATTAAACCAAAAACCCCAAAAACAAACTCACCTAATTAGCCAAAAGCCTACAGATTTGGACACAAATTATGCCCGTAATCATATTTTTTTAATCAGGAAAGTCATCAAATGGGAGATTTAGGAGAGAGAAAGGACAGACGCAGAGACTAGGGAGAGAGGAGAGGAACTTGGCAGAACAGAAAGACTTGTGCACTTGAAGCTTCCCATAAATTCTGTCCTTTGAAGCTTCCCAAAGGCTCAACTCATCACTCGTCTCCCTAGTTAAATCCACCCTTTCTTGTCACTTTTCTAATCAAATTTTCTCTCTCTCTCTCCTGTGTTTCTCGCCCATCTGTGATCCTTGAGTGCTTGATCATGGCTCATTCTGCCATTGCCAAGGTCTGTTCCATCACCCTTTTCTTGTATTTTTCATCTGTTTTGGTTTTAATATGAAGAAAAAATGTAGATTTTTTTTTATGGGTAGTTATAAAGTTTCAATCTTTTTGTTAGTTTCAATCAAAAGTTTGAAACTTTTATGCTATATTTATTGTATTCTTCTTCTTTTTATGATGTTAACATGCAGAAATGTTGGAAAATTTTAATTGGGTTGCCATAAAAGTTTTGATCTTTATTAGTTGATTGCTAGTCTGCTACTTTATTCAAAAAAATTCATGGAGAAATGCAGGAGAAATTTTGTAATTGATCATAAAGTTCCAAAATTTTAAGTTGATTTTGTTCCTTGTATTGAATTTTTTTCTGTTGGGTTACTTTCAGCTTATTGAGTTTTCTCAACAAATTATGTCCTTTTTTTGGGGTCATTCTCATAAAAAGTCAAAACCCTTGTCTATTTTTTTTGGGCCCATTTGTTTTTGTAAATCGATGAAATTTGATTCAAACAACTTGTCACACATAATTAGCTTGATTAAGATGAGATTAGCTTCTGTCAACTGTAATTGTTCGATCAATTGAATTGACAATTGGCCAATGTGTGTTGTATAATTAGTATGGTAAAGTCCAGGTTAGCTTGTGTTTCTTGTCTTGAGCTAATGATTTGTTTGTTGTATTTAGGTCTCTGTATCGGTCCCGGTTACGAATGATTCCTATGTGAAAGGATCTACCTTCAAGGTATGGATACGGCTTGTTCGGATTTATATTGCTCCTTTGGTTATGGCTGTGTATACTTAGAATTTGATTATTGATATAGATGCTCGATATTTCTCGTTTATGTGATTGATACTCGTATTCATTTGGGTTCGGAAAATGCAAGTGGAGGCCTTTTTTATGTATTTGTCTGCGCCTTTGCAATGCTATAACTATACTATGTTATATGGACAATCGGCTGGCTAGAAACTATCCTGTTGGATAAGGGGACTAAAAGTTCATTTCGAACTAGGTCTCTAGGAAAGAACTTCCTTGATTCTAGATTGTAATGGTATTTTCTGTGGATGGATTGATCAGCATTTTATTTATGATAATGTTCCCGTGTATTGGTGGGCTGTTGTCTTTGTTTATGTTGCGTGGTGCTAAAGTCTATATGTTTTGACATATGTCATGATATAGAGTGCCTATACTGTTGATATTTATTGAAGTTATATATACACTTGATTGGAATCATGAAATGGTGTGGAAGGGTGTTTGAGCCCCGAGGTGTTAGATGGTAGGATTATCTATGTTGTAGGCTAGTGACTTCTTTTTCTTAATTCTGCTGTATGGCTTGCAATTATGATATAGTAGAAAAGTTGCTGTTAAGTTTCCAGCTTGTTGTATAACATGTAGCCTTTTCTGCAGACATCCAGCGTTAGCTTTGGAAGTAAATCATGGGCACCAGTCTACACATTGGACCTGCAAAAGAATGTAAGATTGAGAAAGCAGTCAGTTGTATGCATGTCTGCACAACAAACTGCCACACCTAAGGTTGCAATTACACCAGTACAACTCGAGGATGCTAAAGATCCTCCCATGCATGTGTACAAGGCCAAGGAACCCTACACTGCGACCATTGTTTCCGTTGACAGGATTGTTGGCCCAAAGGCTCCAGGAGAAACATGCCATATCGTGATAGATCATGGTGGTAATGTTCCCTACTGGGAAGGACAGAGTTATGGTGTTATCCCCCCGGTACTTTCCTTTACCTTTTATTACTCATTTTTACTTGCTTTAGAGTACCAAACTTCTCCCCTTGCGTCCACAATTATCATCATCTAGGGTTCATTTGGGGAATGGAGCCAAATACTACTTATTCTTTGGTTTTTGGGATATTATGGAATAAAGCAAAATGGCTCATAAAACTGTTGGTGCTTCTTATTTTGTGAAGTACTCCCTCCGTCCCAGCTCAAACGCCCCGGACGTTTATTGTAGTGGAATAAGAAAAATTGATATAATAAGTTGAGTGGGGTAATATTAGAAAAAATGAGGAGAGAGAATGTGGGGATTAATAAAAGTGGTAGAGATAATGTGAGAGAAGATATGATAATTTAATAAAAGTAGGAGAGAGAAATATGTCCCAAAATAGATGGGGTGTTCGAGGTGGGACGTCCCAAAACGGAATATGGGGAGTTTGAGCTGGGACGGAGGGAGTAGCAGTCAGTCGGTGCGATTCTCGACGCAATTTTCATTTTGGGTCATCCGTGCGCAGCCTCCCTATGTTTCAATAGGGGTAAGGCTTGCGTGCATCCGACCCCTCTTACCCCGCCTTATGGCGGGGGCCTTTAAGGCACTGGGGTTAAAGATGTTGTAAAGATGTTGAGGGTTCATTTGGGGCAGAAGTTGGCATTTGTAGTCTTCGTCAAGCATGTGAAAAGGGGATAATAAACTGGTGATGTATTATGTGATCAATCTCCTGAAACTCTTCTTAATTTGGTTCGTTCCAATTTTGTCAATTTTTAATCTTTTACTGGGGTTAGGGACTTAGGGGGGTGTTCGGTCAGTTCTTGACTTGATAATCTCAGGGATTTTCTTGAATCAGACATCTTTTAGCAGGTATCACTTGGTAGTATAGTATCATTTCTACTCTGCTGTACTTTCACTTAACCAACTTCAAATCTTATCTAACAGGGGGAAAATCCTAAGAAGCCGGGAACTCCTCACAACGTGCGTCTTTATTCGATTGCTTCTACAAGGTATGGTGATAATTTTGATGGAAAGACTGCAAGTTTATGTGTTCGTCGAGCTGTTTACTATGATCCTGAGACCGGCAAAGAGGATCCTTCAAAGATGGGTATATGCAGCAATTTTCTTTGCAATGCGAAGCCTGGAGACAAGGTTCAAATTGCTGGTAAGTTGCATGATTGCATCTGTTGTGTTCAAAACTTGAATAACCAGTCGCATTTGATATTTAATTGATGAGGTACATTATAGATAGTTTCCGTGGACGTTCGGGGAAATTTCAATAATGCATCTTTGCTGTTCACTGGAGAGGTTTTGGAGAGAAAATATCCTTTAAACAAGCACATGTATCTTTCTAGGATTGGCTATGTCTAAATATAAATGGCTTGACGTAACTGTGGATTAATGACAAAAAGACCGTCTTCTGGGCTGCAATAAGATTTGTGTATCTGTGAAAGCATTATGTGAAAATATGGAACTTGTAGAAAGTGCTGAGAATTGTCAGATCATAAGAGTGTTTCATCCTACTTCTGCCCTTAAGGAGTTGGGATGTATTCTACCCTTAAGCTCACATGACCTTGGAAACATACTTGAGCACTGATATTAGCATTTAGACTTTTAGACTGCATACTGGATTGCCAAATGGGTGTGAAGGATAAAATAAATCCTTTGACACATCAGGCCGATCTGGGTATGAAACAGAAATGGCATGTTAATTTTATATCTAGAGAATATAGCAGCCCCTTTTCTTATTGCCCTTTACTCAAACTATTTGAGGCCCATTTTTCTTCAAGATCTGTAAGGTCGAAGCAATTTTCATTTTGGGTCCGTGTGGAGCCTCTCTATGTTTCACTAGGGGTAAGGGTTGCATGCATCCGACCCCCCTTACTTCGGGAGCCTTTAAGGCGCTGGGGTAAAGATGTTTTGTTATTGATCTGTAAGGTCTAAGCATGCATCTAATATAATAATTCAATCCCCCTCCCTTGATTCCAAATTTCCAGCGGATTGAGATCTTATTTCTGTAAACACCGTTTCTTTTTGGCCTCCAGTAGTAACTAGGCTGGTTTTATGCATTTACTCCCTTGGTCCCTTTCCTATTTTAAGCTTTGCGTCCATTATACTCTTTGTTGGTACTTGTGGGTCTTGTGCTCTTAAATAAGTACTAAACAATAATGATCAGCTGGATAGTTGTAGCATTATTAAACCAGCTGGATACTTCTAGCATTATCAAACCACTGCATCTCGATTCTCGAGAAAGTTGTCACTGTGATATTGGCAAAGCAATATTCACAGGGGACGATGCATTCAGAATCAGGCTTCTTGTGCTCCTACTAATGTTATTTTCGCTCAAAGACATACAATGTCAATTGGAATGGATAAAGTGTATGCCCCTAGGACTTTTTAACATCTCCAGAGGAAGAATTCGCTCTTTATATTTTCCAGTGCTAACTCTAGTTCGTTGGACTAAACCTTGGTGGTTGTTGTAATCCCATTATCCAAGTTTATGGGAGATTAGAATTTTTTTTTTTCTGTCTTTTATTGTGAAGTATCCTATATTGTGTACTCCGTATCTTGTGATCATGAAATATCTTCAACATATTGTCTTTCACCGTTGTCATATCTTGGCCTACTGTAGGGTTGCATCATTTTTTTTTTTTTTTTTTTTTTTTTTCCCTTTTTCAATTCATGATGATTTGATGTTCTTGCAGGACCTTCTGGTAAGGTAATGCTTTTGCCCGAAGAGGATCCATCCGCCACCCACATAATGATTGCAACAGGAACGGGTGTTGCCCCATATAGAGGCTACCTCCGCCGCATGTTCATGGAGAATGTACCTTACAAATTCAAAGGACTTGCATGGCTTTTCCTTGGGGTAGCCAATACTGACAGTCTTCTATACGACGAGGAATTCACCAAATACTTGCAAGACCATCCTGAAAATTTCCGGTATGACAAGGCTCTTAGCAGAGAGCAGAACAACAAGAAGGGCGGCAAGATGTATGTTCAGGACAAGATTGAGGAGTACAGTGATGAAATCTTCAAGCTGCTCGACAATGGAGCTCACATCTACTTCTGTGGGCTCAGGGGAATGATGCCGGGGATCCAAGATACTCTGAAGAGGGTCGCGGAGGAGAGGGGGGAGAGCTGGGATGCTAAGCTTTCGCAGTTGAAGAAAAACAAGCAGTGGCATGTAGAGGTTTACTGATTTCTGTACCAAGTATTTATTTTCTTTCTCAAACGCTTCATTGTAGGAAACTGATTTACTGTAGTTCTGGAAGCTCTGGCCATTTGCTTCCAAGAACTGATGTATTGGTATTTTGATGAATTGAATAAATTCTTGATTTGAGCATCAGTTTTGCCTCTTTTTCGCCCGCGAAGGATTAGATAGGGAAGGTAAGGGGAGTGGGACAGGAAAATGGGGCGGATTCCCCCCCCACTCCGCACCCCCCACCCAATTTTCGCATATTGTCGCAATTTTCTTGCATCTTTCCATTTTCAATGGAGCCAAAGACAAACTATTCTTTGGTTTTGGGATATAATGGAATAAAACAAATGGCTCAAATAACTGTTTGTCCTTGTTATATTGTGAAGTAACAGTTCGTCGGTGCAGGCGTTGGGGCAACGATGTTGTTTGTCACAAATATCTTGCAATCACTCTCACTATTGTCATTTATTTGAGTTGTGATTTAAGAATACTCCATGCTCTATCATTGGAAGTTAATTAACAATACTAAACCATGTTTTTAACACACTTAAAACAGTTTACAGTACTTAACATGATCCAATTATTCAGTGACTTTAGTCAACTTTGGCAACTAAAAAGTCTAAAAAACAAACGGCATATTTCCAACAAAACCTCCACCTAATGCTCCTGCCTGCATCAGTACAGCCTACTGCACACCCACTTCCAGTTTCCAAGCTTCAACAGGGAGAGAAAGAAACAGAGAGAGGGAGAAGCTGATCAAGCAGAAATGGCAGGCGAGGCGAGTTTGAACCCGATAAAGACGGTGGTGGTGCTGGTGATGGAGAACAGGTCATTTGATCACATTCTAGGATGGATGAAGCAACTCCACCCTGATATCGATGGTGTCACTGATTCCTCAGAATTTTCGAACCCGTTGAACACAGCGGATCCTACTTCTGCCCGTATCCACTTTGGTGATGAGTCTGTTTATGTTGATCCGAATCCGGGTCATGAAATTCAAGATATTTATGAGCAGGTACATTTTTACTGTATACAGTAGTGGGTAGTCTGCACTGACTTCGTTGCTGTTCTTTAAAAATGGGTGTCAAAATTACAGTTTAACAGAAAATATACGGAAAACCAATGAACAGATATTTGGAGAGCAATGGAGTGAAGAAGAATCAACCGAAAAGAAGCAGGCATGTCCAACAATGCAAGGATTTGCACAGAATGCAAACCGGATCCAAGCAGGCATGGCTGAAACAGTAATGAACGGATTCAAACCCGATCTTGTACCCGTTTACAAGGAACTGGTATCTCAATTTGCAGTTTGTGATAGGTGGTTTTCTTCCGCACCTGCTGCTACACATCCAAACAGACTGTACGTTCATTCGGCCACGTCACACGGTTTAACAACTAATGACAGCAAAAAACTTGATGAAGGGTTGCCCCAGAAAACCATTTTTGATTCCCTGCACGAGGCTGGTCATAGTTTTGGCATTTATTACAAGTCTGCTCCATCAACCTTATATTACAGGTAATCATCTCTCGTCGTGACACAATTTTGATTTATAATTAGGTGGTTGTCTATGGTCTCTCTTGAATAGGACTGTCTTACTCGCATTTTGACAATTTGGCCTTGCTATTTGTACTTAAATCAAGTATCTCATGTTACATGAGTTATTTAGTTGATATTGTGAGGGGTTTAGGACTACGAAGGATGATTCTTGTATAAGACAGACGTACTTATAACCATGTTTTGGTCTTGGAAATGTTGGAATAACTGTTAGCCTGGTGTACACTGATTTTAATTTGGTTGCAGGAACCTAAGAAAACTGAAATTTCTAACCAAATTTCACCAGTTCGATCTTGAGTTCAAGCACCATTGCAAGGAAGGGAAGTTGCCTAATTACGTGGTGATTGAGCCTAATTACTTTGACTTACTCGAGTCTCCAGGGGATGATGATCATCCATCCCATGATGTGTCTAGAGGGCAAAAGCTTGTCAAGGAAGTTTACGAAGCATTGAGGTCAAGCCCTCAATGGAATGAAATGTTGTTCTTAGTCATATACGATGAGCATGGTGGTTTCTTTGATCATGTTCCAACTCCTGTGGAAGGGGTGCCTAGCCCTGACAACATTGTCGGTCCTGCTCCTTATAATTTCAAGTTTGATCGGCTTGGTGTTCGAGTTCCAGCCATTTTCATCTCCCCTTGGATTGATCCTAGAACTGGTAACTCCATAAAGACCATGTCCTAGGAACTATTTCTTGTTTTTTTCGATATATATGTCAAAATTCCTCTGTATAGATAAGGAAAGCTCAATAAATTCGCGATTTTGGAAAATGCAGTGATACATGGAGCATCAGGGCCACAACCAACATCTCAATATGAGCATTCATCAATCCCTGCAACTGTCAAGAAAATTTTCAACTTGAAGGACTTTCTTACAAAGCGAGACGCTTGGGCTGGCACTTTTGAAGGTGTCCTTAACAGAACCACTCCGAGAACTGACTGTCCAGGTATATATATGAACCATTTGATTCTCCGTGTAGCTGACGACACCACACTGTAGATAACTTTAGTACTGGACTGGTAGTCCATAATTATGCGTATACACTCCCTGATGAAAAACATGACATTATTTTGAAATGTTGATTCATGTAGTAATTTGATTGATCAACTCCTGATGCATTCCCAAATTATGTGTAGCTACATTACCTGAGCCGGTAACTCTGAGAGAAGGTGATCCTGCAAACCAGCACAATGCTCTATCAGATTTCCAAGAAGACTTGGTGCATCTTGCAGCAAGCTTAAAAGGAGACCATAAGAAAGACACTTATCTAGGGAAGCTTCTAGAGGGCATGACTGTTGCCAAGGCCGCAGAGTATTGCAGTAATGCCTTCAACATTTTGTTGGAAGAAAGTGAAAAATCCAGGAAAAACGGCATGGACGAAAACAGTGTCGTAATAATTGCTGACAGTACTGATGAACAAGATGGTGTTACCAAGGAACACAACAGTAGCAAATCATTCTCTCAGAAGGTCATCTCTTGCTTGGTTTGCGACAATTGATGGAATACATGCAAAAATGTGTAAGCCAGTTTCTTCTTTTCAGTATGTATTTTGATAATGTACAATGAATGCTTACGAACTAATCTCCTCTGATACAATCACACAAAGATTTCCTGCACAGTTCATTACACTTGGGAATAGGAAGTGTCTATAAGCTCTGCTTTTGTCATCAAACCTTTTGTATAAACCACACTAGTGACCAATACATCCAAGCTTTTCCGGTGATAATCGAGGGTTAGTTTATTAGTACAGCTAATCTAGTGCTTAGGTTTTGTTGTATCCTACGGGGCGATTTGCTGAACGTGTGTGCGATCATGGGTGCAAATTGCGCCTAAATGAAAGTGCCACTGCGCGCCTTGAAGTCGTTTCCTCTAGTGTTGCAGTATTATAATTGTTGAAGGTATTAAAATTATTATTGTGGGTGCTCTAACCATAAGTGTAGACTTCTGGTTGAGTTGACTCTCTAACATGGTATCAAAGCATCAACGATTCTGAGGTCTCAAGTTTAAATCCTAGTAGCCCCCTCTTTTGTTATGTTGGAGACTCAATAAAGAGCTCTCTTTAAGTTGTTGCTTGTGGGTCAGTATATTATTACCCACGCTTCTTGCCCATATGTGCCTTTGCGTGAGGGGGCGTGTTGAAGGTATAAAATCATTATTATGGGTGCTCTAACCATGAATCTAGACTTTTGGTTGAGTTGACTCTCTAACAATAATTGTACAACGAATGCTAACAAATCAATTTCCTTTGATATTATTGTACAAATGTTTTTTCCACTCGCAGATTGGAAGTGACTACAAACCCTGCTTTTTGTCATCAAAACTTGGTATACACATGATCGCTAACTTTTGTATAAACCACACTCAACAAAATTAAATCAAAGCTTTTTCCATGATATAGGTTGTTTCAAGAAGGTCGTCCAATAATGCCCTCCCAAAAAGATGAAGGTTGAACAATGGGTTTCGGCTCTTGGAATTTCGGGGTGAAGCGTTGTAGGGAAGCTAGCATATCAGACATGTTAGGCCGATGATGTGGGTATTCTTCTAAGCATTTAACTGCAAGCTTCCCAATCTCGAATATTTCCTTATTATTTTCCCGCAACTTCTCGTTGACGCTGCTGTTAATCAGACGATGCAAATGATACACCTGAACATTAGTTTGACCGGGGCTAACAAGATCACGATATCGCTCCCCAAACAATACTTCTAGCACTACAACACCAAAGCTGTACACATCCACTTTCTCGGTTATGCTAATATCTTCCATTGCTTCAGGGGCCATGTACCCCCGAGTTCCGGCTCGTCCAGTCCAAGTACTGGTTTGATCCTTGTCTAACAGCTTCGCCAACCCGAAATCACATAGCTTGGCATTCAACCTATCATCCAACACTACATTCGCAGGCTTCAAATCTCGATGCAGTATTGTTTTGTCGCAATTGTTATGCAGGTACACAAGCCCATGAGCAATACCCTGAATGATGTTTTTCATTTGAGGCCAAGTTAGGGATTTTTCCGGGTCAGAGTGGAAGATCCATTTATCCAAGGACCCGTTACTCATGTACTCATACACCAAAATTCTATACTTCCGTTCAGTACAATACCCGAGCAGTTTAACAAGATTTGAGTGGTCTGCTCCACCCAAAGCCTGAACCTCGTTCATGAAGTCGTCTATGATTCCTCCGACTTTCAGCCGTTTGACTGCAATCATGGTTCCATCAGACATGGTACCCTTGTAAACCTTGCCAAAGCCACCCCCTCCGATTTTTTCCCTAAAATTATCGGTCACTTTCCGCAAGTACTTAAGAGGGTATTTGTTTGGTAATCCTAATGAATTTTGTTGATCTATAGCAGCTTCAGCTCTAGATGTATGTCTTACGACTTCTTCATCTCGAGGAAGCTGTCTCTCTATATCAACTTCAGGTAACTGCTGTTTTCCATGTCTAGGTCTCTTATATTCTCTTTTGCCATATTCTTCTCGAGGAAGCTGTTGGTGCCGCTTTTGCTGCCTATCTCTCTCCCTTTTTCCTACATTTCCTTTTTCTTGATAAGGCCGTTGTCGTTGTTGTTTTCGATTATCCTTACCCCTAATGACTCTATCTCCATGAGGCTTTCTTTGTGGTTCTGGTTGTTTACCCTCCCTATGCCCCTCGACTCTATCTTGACGAGGCTCCCGTTGACTTGCTGGTTGTTTACCCTCCCTATGCCCCTCGACTCTATCTCGACGAGGCTCCCGTTGACTTGCTGGTTGTTTACCCTCCCTATGCCCCTCGACTTTATCTCGACGAGGCTCCCGTTGACTTGCTGGTTGTTTACCCTCCCTATGCCCCTCGACTCTATCTCGACGAGGCTCCCGTTGACTTGCTGGTTGTTTACCCTCCCTATGCCCCTCGACTCTATCTCGACGAGGCTCCCGTTGTTTACCCTCCCTATGCCCCTCGACTCTATCCCGACGAGGCTCCCGTTGTGGTGCTGGTTGTTTACCCTCCCTATGCCCCCCGACTTCATCACCGGGAGGCTGTCGTTGTGGAGCTGGTTGTTTACCCTCCCCATGTCCCTCGACTTTATTATACCGATGAGGCTTTCGTTGTGGTGCTGGTTGTTTACCCTTCCCAAGCCCCTCGACTCTATCTCGACGAGGCTCCCGTTGTGGTGCTGGTTGTTGTTGTATATCCCACACAAGCCCCTCCCATCCATAGAGAGACTTGTTTCTGATAAGCTGTTCTTTTGTAAATACTACTTGCTCTAACTCTTCCTCACTCTGTACCCGCTGTTGTACCGAAACTTCTGGAAGACGACGTGGTGATAGTTGTCTTCCCGGTGGTACATTCTCAACCTGCTTAAGGTTTTGCTCATTCCGCACCACTGGCTGCACCACAACTGGTTGCTGGTGTACAACTACCTCGCTCGCAGTCGACGACCTTCGTTTCCAACAAATCCAAAAAACAAAGGCCAATATAACAAATGCTAGTAAAAATGTTAATCCTACAATAGCACCCACGTTCTGCTTCTTACCTGATGACGGGTTTTCTGTAGATGGCGTAAGAGTTACATTACCGCCGACATCAGCCCGGATAAACACCTTGCATTTTCGGCAATTGAATGAACCAACAACATAATCATTATTTGGGGGAGTTGAACACATTATTCTTTTGTATGAAATTGACGAGGGAAGAGAAGTTGAGTGTTTGAACTTCAGAAACATTGAAACGAAGGTTATGTAAGCGAATGATAATGAAATAATGCAACGAGTTTTCACACACAAAAGTCACGATTTTAGGTCATTAATCAATTAATTGTCAATTCTAATATAATTCTTTTTTAAGTTTGTGTTATTGTGTTGATAACTAATGTCCACACTCTATTCTAACGCTTAATGTTGCTGTTTTTCAGTTGTTATATTCTTTACTCTATCTTACAACTCATTTTGTAACATTGTTGTGTGTTTGACGAGAGAAAAGTGGGGGCAATCAATATATGGAGTTGTATATTTTGGAGAAATTTCTCCTCTATTTCAAAAATTTGACCGAGTCGGTCGAGTTAGTTTGAATTTAGGGATCGATCATACTGTGGGCATCATACCTGAGGTTGATCGAGTTTGTTTCAGGTCATTTGTTGGTTCAACTTTTGCCAACAAAGGTTGTATTGAGTTACAGTTTGGCCTATTTTCTTTTATTTCGTCACAATTTGGAGTCTTTTTAAGATAAATCAAGTTTTGCCAATTACATAAACCGGCTCTTGGCATGCAAAGTGGTAAAGGTTTACATTGTAGATGGAACTACAAAATACGGACAATTAAATAAATAAAGTTTAGTGCTCATTTTTCCGGATACAAAAGACTAATTTTACATAATGAGAAATTATATGGATTCACCTAATTAGGATTCTTAAGGAATAAGTACCAGAGCATTGTAGGTTGGTGGTAGTTAGTCCACATGTCATGTTCATAGAGTTGACCAACTAACGTTGACGACAAAAACAGAGGATTTTACCCGTAAAACAGGGGAGTTTATCTCCATAAATGCTAGTAGGGTTATGCTACCAAGTGGGAGAAACACTCCCACCACGTTGTTCATGGTTTATTTATATGCACATTACAGGTATACAGTTATACACCTTGTTCCCTACCCATACTAACATATTTACCCAATATTGTTGGAAAATTAGCATTAGAGAGTACTATTAATGTAGCGTTACTTTCTTCAATTAGTCGTTATACGAAAGAAAAAACCTCTGTTGGGTTGGTTTTTAATGTTGAAGTTGGAAAATGCTCGCACAATCGAACCAAAAACTAATAATCTAATCTAAACATACAGAGTGAGTATCTAGTTATGACTTACTATATACGACGTGAAGAGACCATTTTACATTATCTATGAGACTCTGGTACCATGTGATGGAACCATCTCAACCAAAAGCCTAAACTGATGGTTGAGGACGAGACAATGGTTTTATACATTGACATGGTTCTTTTCCGCTTATGAAATTTCTCGTTGAGGTATTCTAGGCCAGCTACGATAACTGACATGCTAGGCCGACCTTCGGGTTTTTCATGAATGCACCACACTGCTACCTCCCCAATCTTCTCTATTTCTCTGGTGTGTTTGCGCATTTCCACGCTCAATATGTTTTTGTTAATCAGATAAGGTAACTCCTCCACTGTCACCCTCTTATGGCCAGGTTTAACAAGATAACAATATCGCTTCCCAAACAAGATTTCTAGCACTACAATCCCAAAGCTGTACACATCAATTTTCTCAGTTATCCTCCCACCTCGCTTTACCTCAGGGGCCATATACTCGCGAGTCCCGACATACGCAGTAGAAGTACTTGTCTGATCCTTGTCTAACAACTTCGCCAAGCCAAAATCACATAGCTTGGCATTCATATTACCATCCAAGACCACATTCGAAGGCTTCAAATCTCTATGCAATATCTTTTTGCTACAGTTCTCGTGCAAATGCACGAGACCTCGAGCAATACCTAAGATGATGTTTTTCCTCTGAGACCAAGTTAACAAGGGCCCTGTCCGGTTAGCGTGAAAGATACGTTTTTCCAATGACCCGTTTATCATGTACTCATACACCAAAATCCTTATCATCATACCTTGTTGACCCTCGAACATTCTTATCGTACCTTCAGTAAAATAACCACGTAGTTTCACTAGATTGGGGTGGTGCGCCCGACCTAAGGCCTGAACCTCGTTCTGAAAATCATTTATTATTCCTCCGAATTTCAAACATTTGACTGCAACCATGGCTCCATTGGACCGTGTACCCTTATAAACCGTACCAAATCCACCCCCACCAATTTTGTTTTCCTCGGCAAAATTGTCCGTCAGTTTCTTCAAGTACACGTAAGGGTATTTCTTTAATCTTGTCCTATCTCTAGGGGTATGGACACTGATTGGAGGAGGATGTGAAAATGGTCGTGGTAGTGGTGGTGGTGGTGGTGGTGGTTTCCGAGGGACAACAACTATCCGGGGTGGTGATAGGAATTGTGGTCTTCGTGGTGGTAATGGCATTTGTGATGGTGGTGGTGAAAATTGTGGTGGTCGCTGTGGTGGTCGTGGTGGTGGTATTGGCGTTTGTGATGGTGGTGGTGAAAATTGTGGTGGTTGTGATGGTGGTCGTCGAGGTGGTAATGGCGTTTGTGATGGTGGTGGTGGAAATAGTGGTGGTCGTTGATGTGGTGGTGGTGGTGTTGGCATTGGTGATAGTGACGGTGATATTACTGGTGAAAGTGATGGTGGTCGTGGTTGCGGCAGTGGTATGGGTGGTGGAGTTGGAGGTGGTACCTCCGGCAAACTTCTTTTCCAACAAATCCATATAAGAAAGCCGAAAAAAGCAACTACGAGTAAAAATGTTAATCCTACAATAGCACCCACGTTCGACTTCTTACCACCGGATGAATGATTTTCATCAGGAGGCGGCGCAACACCCACATTATTATCAGCATCAGCGCGGATAAACACCTTACACCGGCGGCGGCTATTGAGTGAACTAACAACATTACTGCTGGAGGAGGCCGAGATGGCGGCCGAGGAGAAGATGAGGATGAAGATGATGAGCATGAACATGGTTGTTTGGAAGACTGCAACATAACTTGAACAAGTCGTCGTAAAACCCATTTTGTTTTTTATTTTTTATTTTTTTCAAATTAAGGACGTAAGATTAGATGATGATTGTTGATTAAATCAATGAAATTGAAAATGTAACGATATTTCATAAACAAAAGTCAATGGAGTCAATTATTGTCTAATCAGAATTATATATAATGCTTGTTCCGCTGTTCTTCTTGGCTTGGTCTGTCATACATACATGTATTTTATTTAATTTTTTTTAATTTATGAAGAAAAGGAGGTTGTTGGCCGTTAGTAGTGCATACTGTATGTCATGTTTCTGTAGTTGAAATATAAAATTTGTGCAATGTATTATGTGTGTAGATGCTCTGCATCGAAGAAAACAGAGGAGTTTTTCTATAAACTCAGCGGTTAATTAAATTACAGGTGTGTTTTTCTTCAAGTTTAATTGTAAACTTAGGATGTATTGCTAATTCGCAGCGTAGGTGTACCTCAGTGGCCTACTGTGATAGAAATATGGAACTGAATTGAATGCTCGGGGTCCGAGTCTTCGACACTCAGGTTAGACTCAGATGGGGGCAAAATGGCATAGACGGAAAGAGTATTAAACAAGATGAATCTACTAGTGAATTTGGTTGCTTTGTTTACTACAAGTGGTGTAACAAAAT
The DNA here is from genome assembly GCA_963680865.1 of Spergularia marina. NCBI lineage: Eukaryota > Viridiplantae > Streptophyta > Magnoliopsida > Caryophyllales > Caryophyllaceae > Spergularia > Spergularia marina. The sequence goes on along the minus strand of OY804551.1, from coordinate 21,423,412 downwards.
GTGTATTACAAATAAAAAAAGCATTGAAGAAACAAGATACTTCTACAAAGGATTACAAAAGCATATCATTTCTTAGCTTCGCTTGGTTTGGGACCATTGCTCTAATACTAAAATCTAACTGTGCAGCAGTTTATTCTTTTAGTATGCGATTCAATTTAGTCTATACAATTCAGTTTCTTCAGGGTTCAGGGGCTTATGATGATGAAAGCGAGTTGAGGTATCGCATGCCATTTACCACAGCAGACATGCTAGGCCGATCTTCGGGTTTTTCATGAATACACCACACTGCTAGCTTCCCAATCTTCTCTATTTCATTAGCATTTTCACGCATTTCCAAACTTAAGTTCTTGTTAATCAGATTAGTCAACTGATTGTCCTTCACTCTCTTATAGCCAGGTTTAACAAGATAACAATATTGCTTCCCGAACAAGATTTCTAGCACAACTATCCCAAAGCTGTACACATCAATTTTCTCGGTTAACCTCTCACCATTCTTAACCTCAGGAGCCATGTACTCGAGAGTCCCGACATACGCATTGGAAGTACTACTTTGATCCTTGTCTACCAGCTTCGCCAAGCCGAAATCACATAGCTTGGCATTCATATTGTTATCCAGTACCACATTGGCAGGCTTCAAATCTCGATGCCATATTTTTTTGCTACAATTGTCATGCAAATGCATAAGCCCATTAGCAATACCTAGGATGATATTTTTCTTCTGAGACCAAGTTAATAAGGACCCTGTCGGGTTAGCGTGGAAGATACGTTTTTCCAATGACCCGTTACTCATGTATTCATACACCAAAACTCTTACTCTACCGTCATCACAATACCCGATTAGTTTCACTAAATTGGAGTGGTGCGCCCGACCTAAGGCTCGAACCTCGTTTCTAAAGTCGTCTTTCCCCCCGAATTTTAAGCGTTTGACTGCAACCATGGTTTTTCCGTCCGACAGGATACCCTCGTAAACTTTACCAAAGCTACCCTCTCCGATTTTGTTAGTAAAATTGTTGGTCATTATCTTCAAGTAATCGTAAGTGTATATTTTTAGTTGTCTATGCGTCGGGACTGGAGTTGGAGGAGGAGGGACTCTGATTGGGGGAGGAGGTGGTGGTGGTGGAGGTGGCCGCGGTGTCACAGTTTCACTATATCGTCGTTTCTTCCAACACATCCATGTAATAATGGACAAGATAATAAATACGAGTGAAACTGTTAATCCAACAATAACACCCATTTTTCGCTTATTATTACCAGATGACGGATTTTCCGGTGGGGGCGAAATACCCACATTACCAACATCAGCCCGGATATACACCTTACATCGGCGACAGTTAAAGAAAGAACCAACAGCATAATCATTGGTGTTGGACACGAGTGTACCTAAATCCTCTCCGACATTCTTGGAGTTGTCGGAGACAGAGATGAAGGTGAGGATGAGGATGAAGACGAAGAACAGGGTTGTTTGAAGTACTATTGTATTTTTACTCGGAGATAATGAATGACCCATAATTTAAAAAAAATGATAGCAGAAGAAGATTAGATGTAATTTGGATGATGATCAAATCAATGAAACGAGATAATGTATAGACAAAAGTCATAGAGTCATCAATTATCATCTAATCATTTTTTTAATGCATATCTGGCGCCATTTCTTGCCTTGTTCTGTCAAACAAGCTAAGCATTTGTTTTTTCTATAATTTAAGAAGAAGGTAGCTAGTGCTAGATAGGAGCAATTTGTTTAATAGTTGTTTTGTTGAGGGGGGACATTAATTAAGGAAGCTCCTAGGGGTCTACGATGTAGACAAACAATTTTGTCTACAATTTGCCATGTCACTATTGGTAGTATTAGGTAATGTTTAGTAAATTAATTTGCTTGGAGTTCACATAGGTTTAGGTAAGGATTTAGCTATGGGAGAATGAAGTTGAGGTAAGGAGGATTCTTATACGAGGAAAGCCAATAATAGATTAGATCTTTTCCCTATCTTTCTTCAATCAAGTATAAATTAAGAAGTAATTATACAAATATATGATTGTGTAATCAATTATGTCATATATTTGACCTCAAAAAAATTATCTCATATATTTAAAAAAAAAAAAACTTTAATCATGGTTTTGTTTTACGTAAAAAAAAAAGTCACAGTACAAAAAAAAAATCGAACTAATTCATACTTCCATCCTTTTCTGATTTTTAAATTCCTTAAAATTGAAAATATTTCATGAATTCTTTTTTATTTCCTTCAGTTACTCCATTTAAAAAATAAAAAAAAAAAACTCAATTTCACTTGTAAATCAATTTCATGAGAAAGATAACATTGTTTTATGCATTAGGTAATTACTCTACATGCGAAATACTTATTAACTTAGGTATTTTAAAATAAATTTAATTTAACAACTAAAAAATTAGCTAAAATATAGAGCTTTAGTCAATTTTACTATGTGTGAATAACATTTCATTAAGCATTAGCTAGTTTTACTACTTATTTCAAAAAAAAAAAAAAAAAAATCTAGTTTTACTACATGCCATTTTTTTATTCTAATTTAAGATTTGAAATATCGATTCAATTACACTTTCAATTATATAAGTCTACCCTTTTATGGACAATTTTACTATACATAAACAAAATTTTACTACAGGCTAACTAATTTAACTACATGCAATTTAAATTTACTCATTAGAGGTTTGAAAGGTCAATTCTCATTCACATTCAAATATTTAATCTTACCCTATGTTACCTTAATTTATACTTTACATAATTATGATTTTACTACACACTAGCTAATATTCTGACATGCCAATTAATTCTTGTCTTTATATTTTTGAAAGATAAATTCAAATTCAAATATTTAATCCTACGTCCTAACCTTTTTATCGTCAATTTTATTGTACTTATATATGATTTTACTACTCATTAGCTAAATTTATCACATGTAGATTAATTGGGGAATCTAAGATTTGAAAGATCAATTCAATTCACTTTTATAATTTAAGTGCTAATTATTTGAATTTTAAAAATAACAGCTAACTATGGGCTTAATTTTAGGATTCTTCTTTTATCTCTATAAAGTCTAATTGACTTACAAAAATCGTATTTATCAACTTTAAAAATAAAGTAGGATTAGTATTTACTACTGCTAGATAATTGGCTCCAAAAACAAAAGTATTTAGCACAACTAATTATAGGGCTAAAAACAAGGGTGAGCAAATTTTTTGGAGGAAAAAAACGTGGGCTGGGGGTGTTTGTTGGAAAATTAATAAGGTAGTTATGGGCAATTAGTCAACCTTACTACAAGCAATGCATTTCTACAAATGTGAGTTTTTCAAGAATAATTCAAGTTCACTTTTAAAAATCCGAGTTTTACTAATTTGAAGTTAAATATTCAATTCAACTTTGGCCTCAAACGAGAAATTCAATGAATTTCATTTTTTGAAATTAGTTCTACCTCATTTATGAAATTTGAGAATGTTGGCCAATTATGAAATCCAACTGATATCATATACAACTTTAAAGTCGACTTTTTAAGCTTTAATTCTTTTGTTCTATAAAATTGAGCGAACCAAATTCGAACTTAGTAAACCTATATCCTATCCATCATAAAAGAAATAAATAAATGAAAATTTATAATAACTTATTACGTTATAATCAAATAATGTACTCTATAATTAAAAAAAGCAACTACTAATGTAGTTCGAGACCTGTAATTTGAGTTTTATTAAGGTAAATTGGGTTAAGTGCCTTCTAATTCCATTTCACCTCACATAATTCGATTTCACTATAAATTGTTTAAAGGTCAAAGTTATAGTTACATTCTGCGACATTCAAGCTCGAGTTGAGCTTACTTTTGTTGCCCTACACACTCTTACCCCATAAAATCGTGACACTCACATATTCACGTACCTACATATAATTTGTTAAAGTACATTTCTTATAGTTTAATTTCTTTTTCACTTAAAAAACGATATCTCAAGTTCAAACTTACTGTTAATAGCATTTTAGCTTAAGTAATTTGTTTAGTAAGCTCAAACGAACCCAACTCACGACTCATGCCCCAAGTACAAATATATATATATATACATATATATATATACACACAAAACGAAAGTGTAATCCAAATTCACAAAAAGAAGTTTGTTAAGATTAGCTTAATTAGGTTCCTTTTAATTGCATATTTGGACATCATTAATTGTATTAATTTAGTCCCATGCATCCTCTAATAGTGGTTATATCTTGTAAGGATTTTCATTTGTTAGATCTTTCTCCTTGGTGGATACAATAAAAGGGCACTAAGTTAAAGTAAGACACCAATTCGGCTAGTGTCATGTAGAATACTAATTGTAGAGTAGTATTATCACAATAATTAGAAACGTCACTCTTTTATTATATTTGGTAGACACGTCTAAAATTTAAGAGGGACGAACACTATAGAACTAGGGTATATGAGGTGAGGATCAAGGTTGGCCTACGAGTTAGGAATTCAACCTGGATTGGTGTGTACCGGGTTCGAAACCTCATATCCTCATCCCCGCACCCTTAGCTGCTTGAATTTCATAAAAAGAAAACTCGGGTTTATCAAAATAAAAGTTTTATTTTTTGTGAAACGGGTATAAATGATATAAATAAGTAGTTCGGGCGTGACCCGGACCAGCAAACTAGTGTACCAAAGAAACTAGGGAATATGAGGAGGGCTCAAAGGAGAATATGAATCTCAAGTATGATACCAACATAAGAAATATTACTATGATTGTACATAGAGTTCTTCGAAATTGGAAAGATACTACAAACATGAAAAAACAAACCAATCTAATTAACTAACAAAGTATGCATTAAGCTAAGTGACCTTGCCTAATATGGTAGAACCATAACAAAACCAACATTCCGTCTTTACACAAAAAAAAAATAAAAATAAAAATAAAAATAAAAACTAAATAACGTACTCCCCCAAAGGCCTAAACTCCCAAAGTATATGGCGTGAGTGCGTGACCTTCTTTTCCCAATTAAGTCAAATAGTCAAACTTGAATTTGTGCATTTCCTTTTTTTCCTTTTTTTTTTTTTTTCATTATGTCTCCTTTTAATTATTCCCAAAATAAATTATGTATGAACATATTAATCATTAATATTTTTTTAGTGTATTAATCCGCAAATTATACCATGCTCCCGGGAGCACAATGACCATGGTGGTCCTTCTCACAATAGAAAAGTGGGGACCACACTTAAAATAATTTAAAATCTATTTAAGTGTGGTCCCTACTCCTCTACTGTGAGGAGGACCACCATGCTCCTTGTGCTCCCGGGAGCATGGTATAAGCATTAGTATTAATCATTGATTTGGTTGCTCGATTTACTCCAATTTAATTTCCTCAATTAGTTCTTGACTAGTGTAGATTTTTCCTCTAGGTTAGTGATTTCCTAACCAAAATATATATTCCTAACCTATTCTCTAACCACATATAAGTGACCCCACATATATGACATATCATAGTACACATCAGCGCCACGTCAACTGTAGACACATTTTTATTGTTTACACTGTAGACCTCTAGCAATATGCATTAATTAATAGTAGTGAATTAGTGATTGCAATTAGTAAATTGAATATACTAATTAAAAAAAAAAATTAATGTAGTATGTGTTTATACGAAAGATGAACACATTGCAATGAGGTTCCTCGGTAAGAGAATAATAAGTAGATTGACTCATTAGTCATTATGCATGAGTTTCAGCCTAGCTAGAACAGATGGACGAAGTAATTCACTACATCACCGACAATCATAATTAGGAGTTATAAGGAATACGTGTTGAAGTGCATGTTTATTACACTCCACATGTGAGTGTCCTATATTGGAAATGAGGATAATTTTACTATTTTATAAATCAAGTATATAGCCAATTAGTTTTTTAAGATCCTTTAGGTGTGGTCAGACCCGTTTGCGTTTTTACAATACGCCTCCATTACAAAGCATTGTATGTATAGTAATGGCAAATGCTATGTAAAGGTCCACATCGAGCAAAATATGTTTGGAAATATTGACATAGCCTATGTAGTTGAGTTCCTATGTAATTTGGCGCTGAGGTATTGCAAATCAGGTGTAATTTCTAGGTTATCCTCTCACCTTGCTTAACTTCAGGGGCCATGTACTCGCGAGTCACAGCGTAAGCAGTAGAGGTAACTGGTCTGATTCTTGTCTAATAGCTTCGCCAAGCCGAAATCACATAGCTTGGCATTCAAATTACCATCCAATACCACATTATTCGAAGGCTTCATTCAAATCTCTATGCAATATTTTGTTGTCATAGTTTCCATGCAAATGTCCAAGACCTTATTGTATGATGTTTTTCATTACAAGCCTAGTTAAGGACCCTTCTCGGTTCAGCGTGGAAGATCCATTTTTCTAGTGATCCGTTTATCATGTACTCATACAGTCATACACCATAATTTAAACTATAATAGAGGATTATAGAGTATTACGGAGAATTTCGGTTTAAGGAATATTATGTGTTTAGGAATATGATATATACTAGAATATGTGTTTAGGAATATATTGTGTGATAGGTTTCGTAAGGGTCAAGTCATATATTAGTATAAATAGGGATTACCCTAAAGGTCTATTGTTGCGTAAGAGGGCGTGTTGAAGTATAAAATTATTGTGGGTGTCCTAACTATCAGTCTAAACTTTTGGCTCAGTTGGTTATCTAATATGGTATCAGGGGTCTAGGGGGTTCTAGGGATAGTGTATGAGTGATCTCGTTACCGACGAGACACTTTTTCGTCTCCTTGTTGACAAAATTCTTGCGTGTGTTTCCTCTTCTTCTACCACGTCTGATTCGATTGTGAAAATCACCCCATATACATTTATGGGCAATGATAATCTTGGTGTGAACATTTGTCTTGTGGACTTTCGGGGTACCAATTATTATGAGTGGGCTAGGGCGATGCGAGTTTCGTTGATTGCCAAGAACAAATTAGGGTTCGTTGATGGTTCCATTCCGGAACCAGCCACAGGTACAGAAGATTTGCAGCGCTGGCGACAAATGAATGCTTTGGTGGTTTTGTGGATTTTCGCTTCCATCGACAAGAACCTACGTGATTCAATTACTTACCGTGAAAATGCTAAGGTATTGTGGGACGTACTCAAACCTCAGTTTTCTGTTGGTAATGGGTCTTGCCTATGTCAAATTAAATCCAATATTGTGTCATGTCGCCAAAATTCCAATGAATCAATTATGCAATTTTATGGGCGTTTGAACAAGTTGTGGGACGAATTTAATTCTGTTTTTCAATACCCTGTTTGTGCGTGTTCTGGGTGTACTTATGACATTGCTCCGAAATTGAAGAAAATAAGAGATGATGAGTGTGTGTTTGATTTACTTATGGGTATCGATGGCTCTTATTCCTCTGTACAATCGCATATTCTAGGCATCGAGCCCCTGCTCTCGCCACAACAAGTCTACTCACGCCTCATCCTTGATGAGGGTGTGACTGCTACTGCCGCCAAGCATGATTCTCCAGGAGCTGCAGTAGCTTTCGCCGTCCATTCTTCATCCAACAGTGGCCGGGGAGGAGGGTGTAATGCGTCGGGTGAGCGGGGCAGTGGTGGCAGCAGTGATAGCAGGGGAACTCCAACCTCTGTTGAGTGTTTTCGGTGCGATAAAATAGGGCATATCGCTCGCAATTGTTGGTCCGACAAGCCTTTGGGTGATGGTGTAGGTCTCGGGAATAGTGGTCGGGGTCGGAGCGGGGCTGGTGATGGGTCTTCTTCTCAGCTTAATGGTGGCAGCAGTGGTCGAGGGAATGGCCAGTCATCTTCGGCTTTCTCAGGTGCTGCTACGGGTCCAACTCGAGGAGAGCTCGGTCATCTAAATGACCAGGAATGGTCTGAACTCTTAGTTTTGTGGAATGATCGCAAGGGTCAGACCGAGCATCTCTCCGGTACGTCTTATTTTAATTCTTGGATAATTGATACAGGTGCATCACATCATATGGCAAACATAATCAATTGTTTGACCAATGTCACGAATATTGACCCCGTCCCTATTACTCTTCCTAATGGTGATGTAGCTATGACTACCAAAACTTGCGAAGCTATCTTGGGTGCTTATTTGGTGTTGCGGGGCGTTTTATTTGCCCCGAATTTAAATTGTAATCTTATTTCGGTTTCTAATGTGGTAGCCGACTCGAGTCTTACTTTGGAGTTTACTAATACTTTGTGCATTTTTCAGGACAGTATCTCGAGAACGGTGATTGGACTGGGTGAGAAGCACGATGGTTTATACTACTTAAGAGTTACGAAGTTGATTCGAGCAAATAAAGTTGAAGTGGGTGAGTCCGCTGAACTATGGCATCATCGTTTGGGTCATCCTTCCTCAACCATAGTTAGGCATCTTCCTTCTGTTTCATCCAAAAGTTGTGATTTTTTACAAAATCGCCTTTGTGACATTTGTTTTCGAGCTAAACACACTCGTTCGGTTTTTCCCAGTAGTATTTCTAAGGCTTCAACACCTTTTGATTTAATTCATTGTGATCTTTGGGGCGCTTATTCCACTACTACCAATACAGGTTCTCGATTTTTCTTGAATATTGTTGATGATTTTTCTCGTAGCGTGTGGGTTTATTTTTTACGTGACAAAAGTCTTGTGTCTCGTACTATGCGTAATTTCTTTGCTTTAGTGGAGCGCCAATTTAACTTGCATGTTAAGCGTGTTCGGAGTGACATTGATAGTGAGTTTAGGTGCTTAATGCCATATTTTGAAGAAAATGGAATTCTTTTTGATACCTCTATGGTTGATACTCCACAACAAAATGCTAGGGTAGAACGGAAGCATCGTCACATTTTGAATGTGGCACGTGCTTTACGTTTTCAAGCTGGTATGCCTATTGAATTTTAGGGAGAATGTTTGTCTACCGCCGCTCATCTAATCAATTGTACTAGTTGAAAACTTTTGGGTTGGAAAACACCGTACCGTATGAGTGTTTATTTGGTCGTACTCCGGAGTTTGGGCGGTTACGAGTTTTTGGTTGTTTATGTTATGCTAAATGAATCGTTCGAAGCATAAATTTGCTAGCCGTTGTCGTAGGTGTGTTTTGGTTGGGTATCCTTACGGTATAGTGGTGATTTTTTCGCTAGTCGGGATGTGGTTTTTGATGAAATTGTTTTTTTTTTTTTTTTTTTTTTTTTTTTTTTTTTTTTGTGTGTGTGTGTGAAAATGTAAGTGTATTATAAGCTCAAAACTTGGCAACAGCCACTCCAATTTACAACCTAATGGACTGTATAGTTAGTACAATACACTAACTTATACTTTCCATCCAATTTCTATCATTTGTAGCCATATTCTTATACATTTTTGTTGCTCTAATTTTAACACTCCAAATTATCTCTTGCACTACTCTGTCCGGCATAGGGACAACATCCTCCAATCTACACTGATTTCTTACCCACCATATGTGGTAGATGCATCCATAAACACACGCCGCGATCACTTGTTTTTGAAATTTTGATCTACTCCTTCTTTTGCTGCACCATTCCATGACCTTTCTGCTCGGTACTTCACATTTTAGCTTCTCTCCCAGCAATTCCTTGCATTTTTGGCTGTATGGGCATTCAAAAAACAAGTGCTCATGAGTCTCAATCCCCTGCTGGCAAAGATAACATGTACTCCGCGCAAATGCCAATTTTCATCAACTTCTCTTTGACATTCAGCCTTTCCCATCCAATAATCCAAGAAATGAAGCTATGCTTGGGAATACAGTATCTGTTCCAAAGCATTTTCGTCCACTCCTTATCATCACCCTCCTCAGTGAACCATTTGTAACCTTCCTGTATGGTGTAATCCTTGTTTGAATTCAGCCATTTCCCTCCTGCAAATGCTTGCCTCATTGAGTTTTTTATTCTACAAATACACTTCCAATGCCAACTTGTATCATCTGTGGGCTCATAGTCATCCCAGCTCTGTCCTTTGAGGTATATAATGTCAATCCATTGAATCCATAATCTATCCTCCTTCTTGTACACCCACCAACAATATTTAGCAATGGCAGCTTTATTCCAACTCAAGCATTCCTTGATCCCCAGTCCACCTTGCTTCTTTGGTTTGCAAATTTTATTCCAGGCTACTAGTGGTGATCTCATGTAATTTTCAGACCTGTCCCACATATAATTCCTGCAAATTGCCATTACTTTCCTCATCACTCCTTTGGGAATTATAAAAATCTCCGCTCAGTATGAATGTAGGTGCATCAAAACAGACTTCACTAGGGTTGCTCTGCCAGCATATGAGAGTTTCTTTGTCCCCCATGATCTGATCCTGTCAACAATTTTTTCAGTCAAAACATTGCACTCCATATTTGACAATTTCCTGGATGCTATTGGTATTCCCGGGTATTTAAATGGGAGGCACCCCACCTTGAACCCAGAGACATCAATAATGAAACTGTTTTTCCTTTTCTTAATAGTTCCACTCCGACTTTGGGTATGGCAGACTCTAATTTTGATGCATATTTAGATAGTACCATTTATGGAATTGGCACTTCTTCGTTACCACCCATCACATCCACCGTTACGAATGATTCGCACCCAGGGGGGACGAATCCAGGGAAAGCGTCGCCTCGGAGACCTCGGGTTTGGCGGCGGAGTCGACTAGTCAGGGGCAATCCTCGGTGGACTTGGGGGGTTCGGCTTCGAGGGGGAGCTTGGCCTCGGATACTACTGTGGGAGCAGGGGATGGCTCGACTCCGGGGGGGAGCTTGGCCGAGAACACTGTGACGGAAGTAAGGACAGCGGGTTTGACGGCTGATGAAACCACAACAAAGGAGGTCTCTATTGATTCGGGGGATAAGACGACAGCGCAAGAAGTAAGGTTGTTGGGTCACGCTCATTGCACATAATTTGAGAATGTTCGGTTGAAGGACTTTGTAACTCTTAAGGACAAGTGTACTCCACACTCGGTCCTTTCCGTCTCCGCCTCAGGTACGCCCTATCCTATTGCACATTTTGTTAGTTTATACTCGTTTTTCGGAGAGCCATCGTTGGTTTCTTGCAGCAATATCTCGAGATACTGAGCCCACTACTTTTCGTGAGGCAATGGGAGATGCTCGATGGCGACAAGCTATGGCCGAAGAAGTGTCGGCTTTGGAGAAATACAATACTTGGACTGTGGAATCTCTTCCTCCAGGTAAAAAGGTCATCGATTGTATGTGGGTTTTTCGTATTAAATATAAGTCAGATGGAACAGTTGAACGTTACAAGGCGCGATTGGTCATTCAAAGAGATCGTCAGGTAGAGGGCGTTGACTACACAAAAACTTTTGCTCCGACGGTAAAAATGGTTACTGTTCGTACCTTGTTAGTTGTGGCTGCAGTTCACGGTTGGGAGCTGCACCAAATGGATGTTCATAATGCCTTTTTACACGGTGATCTTTCAGAAGAGGTTTATATGAGGCTTCCTCCTGGTTTTCAGCATGCTGTTTTCGGTAAAGTCTGTCGGTTACACAAATCACTGTATGGTCTTAAGCAGGCTCCTCGTTGTTGGTACGCCAAGCTTGCCTCTTCGCTTGTTCGATATGGGTTCGCTCAATGCATCTCCGATCATTCACTATTCACTTTTCTCCGTGACGGTGTTCGATTACATGTGTTGGTCTATGTTGATGATCTTATTATTACCGGTAATGACACATTGGCTATTATTCGGTTCAAAACATACTTGGGTAAGTGTTTTCATATGAAGGATCTGGGTCTTTTGAAGTATTTCCTTGGTATTGAGGTTGCCCGTAATGCTTTAGGTATCTCCCTTTCCTAACGTAAGTATGCTTTGGATATCTTGAGTGAAACAAGTCTTCTCGGGGCTCGTCCGGTTGGCACACCTGTGGAACCAAATCATCAGTTGGCCACGACAAGTGGGGACAAATTGGCCGATCCACTCTCTTATCGTCGCTTGGTTTATCTCGTTCACACTCGGCCAGAGTTGTCCTATGTGGTGAATCTTCTCGCTTAATTTATGAAAGTTCCACTTACAGCGCATTGGGAGGCTGCTTTTCGTGTGGTTAGATTCCTCTTTAGATCTTATCGCCTACTGTGAGCTGATTGGGCTAGTTGTCCGCTAAGTCGTCGGTCGCTTACCGCGTATATTGTGTTGCTTGGGCATTCTCCGATCTCATGGAGGTCCAAGAAGCAGAATACGGTCTCCCACTCCTCCGCGGAGGCCGAGTATCATGCCATGTCTCACACCACCCGAGAGGTCAAATGGTTACGACAGATTCTTTCGACCCTGGGTGTTCCTGTAACTACACCAGTTCAGTTACACTATGACAGACAGACTACACTTCACATTGCTCGTAATCCTGTTTTTCACGAACGGACTAAACATATCGAGGTTGATTGTCATTCCATGCTATCACTGAAGGTGTTATTTCTCCCAGTTTTGTATCCACTGATCTCCAGCTTGCGGATGTTCTCACTAAAGCCCTCAATAAGGGGCCTTTTGACGGTTTGGTGAGCAAGTTGAGCATTACTTCGTTCCATGCTCCAACTTGAGGGGGGATATTAGGCTGTATATTAGGCAAATATAATTTGTATTATTTGTACATTATTTTGTTCACATTAGGAATCCTGTAAATTAGGAAAATTAGGTAACAGAGCCTTGGAGACCAAGGACACTGCCTTGTATATAGCTGTACGCTTTTCTAGAAGAAGATCAGGAAATACATAACGATTGGACGTCATCTTCATTGGGCGTAACATACATGCTTTGCTATTAAGTAAATCTAACATGGTATCAGAGCCTCAGCTATCCCGAGGTCTTAAGTTCGAATCCTGGTAGCCCCCTCATTTGTTGTGTTGGAGCCTTAATAAAAAGAACTCAATTTAAGTGTTGTGTTTGTGGGCCAGTAAATTACCCACGCTTCAAGCTCAAATGGGCATTTGCGTGAGGGGGTGTGTTGCGTGAGGGGGCGTGTTGAATTATAAAACCATTGTGGGTGCCCTAATCATCAGTCTAGACTTTTGGCTCAGTTGGTTATCTAACATCTATGACTCCTCCGAATTTCAAACATTCGACCGGCCGGGTACCTTTGTAAACCGTGTCAAAGCCACCCCCTCCGATTTTGTTTTCCTCGTCAAAATTGGATGTTATTTGCCAATTAGATGATGATAATAATCAAGAAAGTGTGGAGTGTAAAGTGTGAAATGCAAGATTTTCAAAAACCAAAGTGATGATAAAGTCAATCATTATCTAATCATTCTAATGCTTCTGTTCTTCTCTTAAAAATTCATCGTCCAAACGATGAGGCAAATCAACGCATCAGAAATTATCATGCATCATAAAACTAACATGCATCAAGTCATTCGCAAATCAACATGAATTTGCTTCATCAAACCACATTAAAGTAATCACCATAACTTATAACCGACGTGCATAAATTCATGTAACGAACCAGACAAAATAAAAAATGTCATTAAATTGCGAAAGGGTGAGATGCCTGATCAAGTGATCATCATGATTTCATAACAAATCAAACCGACATGCACGCACAAAAGCAAAACAACTAGCTAGAACCTTGCAATTTAATTCATATAACCGAAAAAAAAATTGCAATTAAATAAAACTCATTTTGAATTCCTTGGTTCAGCGTACCTGCACTAAAAGCTATAGGCTATGTTTGGTATGCACAATAATGTATCTTATTTGGCCAAAGTAACTTATTTGACTAGTTTTTTAAGCTATTGACCAAATAAGTTGGTTTGGTAACACCACTGACTTAAATAATAAGCTAGCTTATTTAAGAAGTTACCACATGTAACTTATTTAAAATAAGCTAGCTTATCATAAATTTATTCCTAATTTTCCCTCAATTATTTACTAAAATAAAATGAGATTAAAAATAAATAATGCATTTTTACGTAATTTTATATATACCATTTCCTATATCAGCTAATTCTACCAAACACCCTAATACTGTAACAACCCCAAATTTCCTTTCCTTTTTAAAAACATTTTATCGAGAACCAAAATACAAATAAGGAAATTCAGAGGTGTCACTTTGCACTCGAGTCAAAAACCTGAATGCAAGGAGATTTCAGAAGCCGAATTACAAATGTCTAATGATCTAAAATAACTATTACAATTCATTTAATTAAATTACAACAATCAGAAATATGAAATATGTAATAGTCTAAGTACTATTGATGGTCTAACAACTGAAAGTCTAAGTTTACTTAATCCAACTAATATCTAATGAGTCGTCGTTCCCGCATGCATTAATCACTCCAAACCTATGGTGGATAAACACCTTACATCGGCGGCGGCTATTGACTGAACTAACAACATTACTGCTGGAGGCGGCCGAGATGGCAGCCGAGGAGAAGATGAGGATGAAGATGAGCATGAGCATGGTTGTTTGGAAGACTGCAACATAACTTGGACAAGTCGTCGTAAAACCCTTTTTTTTTTTTTTTTTTTTTCAAATTAAGGACGTGAGATTAGATGATGGTTGTTGATTAAATCAATGAAATTGAAAATGTAACGATTTTTCATAAACAAAAGTCAATGGAGTCAATTATTGTCTAATCAGAATTATAATGCTTGTTCCGCTGTTCTTCTTGGCTTGGTCTGTCATACATGGATTTTATTTAATTTTTTTAATTATTTATGAAGAAAAGGAGGTTGTTGGCCGTTAGTCTATACTGTATGTCATGCTTCTGTAGTTGAAATATAGAATTTGTGTAATGTATTGTGTGTAGATACTCTGCATCGAAGAAAACAATTATTGAAATTTACTACAAATTTTTAAAATTTACACAAATTCATTTTTTAAAGACCTGTTACTCATGTACTCGTACACCAAAACTTTTGTTCTATTGTCATTACAATACCCAATTAATTTCACTAGATTGGGGTGGTGCGCCCGACCTAAGGCTCGAACCTCGTTCCTAAATTCGTTTGAGCCTTCGAATTTCAAGCATTTGACTACTGCAACCATGGTGATTCATTCCGACCGGGTACCTATGTAAACTCTGCCAAAAGATAGAACCAAATAACATGATCATGTTCATTATCAGTTCATGTCAATTTCACAATGTATTAGGGTGAGACAACTTCTTTTTGAAGGGAAGTACCACTTTCATAACAAACTTACGTATCCATAGGAAATAAAATAGAAGAGATGCTCGATCACATCAAATCTATTTAGGATAACAAAAAGAGCAATTATAGCTAATAATGAGAAATGAATCAAATGATATTCTTTCAACAACTACGTATGTGTTTAGCCTAGTTTTTAAAAGTTTTTTTTGTCCCTGAAACTATAAACTTGGCCAAGCATATACTTTTTTAGAAGTCAAAAACTGTTTAATAAAAATCGAAATCTATTTTTTGACCCCCAAAAGCAGATGCACCTATTTGGTGTTTTTGTTTCTGTTTCTATAAAATCAATCAATTTATGAGATCTTTTTTTTTTTGGCAAAAATAAAAGATTGAAATAAAATTCAAATGAAGTACTTTTATTGTAAGTTGAACCAAACACTCATTAGTTTTCCAAGAAACAGTTTTTGAAGATATTGATTCTAAAAAATAGAAATAGATTTAAAAAAAGTGGCCAAACATTAAGATCATAAGATGCTTAAGAATTATTTGTTCTCTTTTTAAATCTGTAGTTTGGTGGCTGTTAGTCCAGATGTCATGTTCATTGAGTTGACCAACTAACCTAACGGCAAATTAAAATCTGGTCTTATGTACGCATATGATTTGCATTAAAGAAAACAGGGGAATTTACCCACAAAAAAACAGAGGAGTTTTATCCTTAAACGCGATCATGTCGCAATAATACTTTACCGTACCCAAAGTAAGATGTTCATGGAATAACGTTAAAGGACTAGCATTGAATTAAATTTGAATAACATGTCAATATACAAGATGTATTGCCATTTAGCGTTTGAGTCTGAAAACTCTCACGTAATCAAAACAAACGTAATCAATCTCAAAAAACACGTAAATTACGTTCAGTTTCTTCACGCTTTAGGCTTATTATGATGAAATCGAGTTGAGATATTGAATGCCAAGTACCACAGCAGACATGCTAGGCCGATCTTCGGGTTTTTCATGAATGCACCACACTGCTAGCTTCCCAATCTTCTCAATTTCATTAGCATTTTCACGCATTTCCAAACTCAGGTTCTTGTTTATCAGGTTACGTAACTGATTGTCTTTCACTCTCTTATGACCAGGTCTAACAAGATACCAATATCGCTTCCCAAACAAGATTTCTAGCACTAAAATTCCAAAGCTGTACACATCAACTTTCTCATTTATCTTCTTATCTTGCTTAACCTCAGGGGCCATATACTCGGGAGTCCCAGCCCAACCTGTGGAAGTACTGGTCTGATCCTTGTCCATCATCTTCGCCAAGCCGAAATCACATAACTTAGCATTCAAGTCATCATCCAATACCACGTTGGAAGGCTTCAATTCTCGATGCAATATTTTATCGTCGCATTTGTCGTGTAAATGCACAAGCCCTTTAGCAATACCTACGATAATGTTTTTTCCCGAATTTAATTCGAGGTGGTGGTGGCATTGGTGGAGGTGGTGGTGGTCTCTTTCAACATATCCATGTAAGAAAGGCTAAGACAGCAAATACGAGTATTAATATTAATCCTACCACAAGACCTGTTTTCGGCTTCTTATTACCTGATGATTGGTTTTCCGGGGGAGGCGTGACACCGCCATTATTATCGACATCGGCTAGGATAAACACCTTACATCGGCGGCAATAGAATGAACCAACAACATAATTATTCGTGTCGTCGGAAGTGGAGATGGTGGCGGAGGACAGAGAGATGAAGAGGAAGATGAGGATGAAGAACAAGGTTGTTTGAAGGACTACTGTTGTATTATTACTCTGAGATTTTAATGAACCCATGCATATGGAGTATAATTATTTTTTTTGGAATTAAGGAGGGAACAAAAACTAATGTATGTGTAAGAAATTGGATGATGATCAAATTAATGAAGTATGAAATGATAGGATTTTCATAAACGAAAGTCATAAAGTCAATTATCATCTAATCATTTTAATGCATATCTGGCGCCTATCGTCTTATACAAGCATTTTTTTTTTTAAGAGAAGGTAGGAGCAATTTGTTTAATTGTTACGTAGTTGACGAGCGACAATGGTAGTTAATTGTGAGATTAGTGAATGTAATTAGCAAATTGAATATATGTACTAATGAAGTTTGTGTTCAGACGAAAGATCAGCCTATGACGCGGTGACATTTGTTAGTAGAGAAGAAGTAGATCGGCTCAATAAAGTTTCATCATAAAACAATGTGACAATGAACAAACTAAATCACTACATCATGGAAGATCTTAATGATTAGGATTCCTATATATGGAAAACTCCTCAACTACAGAGCATTGTATAGTGGGTGGCGTTAGTCCATATTATTTCATGTTCCTGGCTTTGACCAACTGACCTTGGCGAGAGATTTTATAAAAACCTGATTGTGCAACAAATTTAATTATATGAATGCAATTCAGTTGAAGGTTTACAAATCCTTATTCTCCCACACCGTCCAAGCAAGCGACACGGTTGCTCGAATGTCTAACAATAATTCGGAAAATAGATCAGATCAAACACGAAATACACTTATATTTCAAGCTAGCTGCTACTAGAACGAAATTAGTCTTGCAATGGACTACTTGATTAGTTTCTTCTGGCTTTCGGCTTATGCAATTAAGTGTCGAGGTGTGAAATTGAAGCCAGGATCATAGACATGGTAGGCCGATCTTCGGGTTTTCCACGAATGCACCACACGGCTACATTCCCAATCCTCTGTATTTCATCAGTAAATTGACGCATTTCCTCACTCATGTTCTCATTAATCAGATCCGGCAACTCATCCACCTCAACACTATTCTGGCCAGGTTTAACAAGATTATAGTATCGCTTCCCAAACAATATTTCTAGCACCACAACCCCAAAGCTATACACATCAATTTTCTCGGTTATCCTTCTACCTTGCATAACCTCAGGGGCCATGTACCCACGAGTCCCGGCCCATGAAGCCGAAATGTCGGTCTGATCCTTGTCTAACAGCTTCGTCAAGCCGAAACCACATAGCTTGCCATTCATATTCTCATCCAATAAAATATTGGAAGTCGACAAATCTCGGTGTAATATTTTTTTGTCACAATTTTCGTGCAAATGCACAAGACCTTGAGCAATACCTAGTATAATGTTTTTCCTCTGAGCCCAAGTTAACAAATATCCTGTCGGGTTGAAGATCCATTTATCCAATGACCCGTTACTCATGTACTCGTACACCAGAATTTTAATCATATCGTCATGATCACAATACCCAAGTTGTTCAACTAGGTTTGGGTGGTTTGTCGTTGCCTGGTCTAAGGCCTTGACCTCCTTCTTGAAGACGTCTATGATTCTTCCGAATTTTAAGCATTTAACTGCAACCGTGGTGGTTCCATCGGAAAGGGTACCTTTGTAAACATTACCAAAGCCACCCTCTCCAATTTTGTTTTTCTTATCAAAATTGTTGGTCATTTGCTTCAAGTATTCATAAGAAAATATCTGTGGTTGTGGATGTGGTTGCGGAATTTGATCACTAGGTCCCATCACAACGTATCGAGGAGGCGTACGTGGTGGTTTAGTTTGTGATGGTTGCGTCAACCGTGGTTGATTGTAGTCTTAATTATTACAGTATTATTACTATGAGAAGGTCGAACCATTTTTTTTTTTTTTTTTTTTTTTTTTTTTTTTGAGGAGGGATGTGAAATTGGAGGATGATTTAACCATGATAATGTTACGATTTTTATACACAATATAAGTCATAGAGTCAATTATAATCTAATCATTCTAATATTGCTTCTTTGTCTCGTAGTGCCGTCGTCATACAATATATTTTTAATGAAGACCGGCGATTGTTGGACTGTAGGAGCAATTTTTTTAATTGTGGACGAAAAGTAGTACTCTGTAGTCAGTTTAGTTGTGATTGGCTATTAAAAAATTGCCTTTGTTTTTTTGTTGGAGATAACAAATTGACGAATACTTCGTATCAAAAGTTAAATAAAAAAAAAAATCAGTTAGTGTTCAGTATCACTGTTCTTTTCTGTTTTTTATTTTTTTTGTGCTACAAAATTTTGTTAAATAAGTTACAAAATGAATATTTAGGGCCTGTTCGGTATCACTGCCGTTTTCAGTTTTTGGTTTTTTTTTTTGCGTAAAAAATTTAGTTACATAAGTTGCAAAAATTAATTTAAACTGTATGTTTCTATAATAGACATACAGAAAATGAAAACTAACAACTGAAAACTGAAAACCACTTTTTCTGGTTTTAAAAAACGGGACTTTGGTTTTCAAAAAAACAGAAATCTGAAAACAGAAAACGATACCAAACATGCCCTAATAAGTTGATTCAATAATGGTCATGAATTAAAAACCACTTTTTGGTTTTAAAAAACAGAACTTTGGTTAAGAAAAAAAAAAAAACTGAAAATTGAAAACCAAAAACGATACCAAACGGGTTAGTTTCATTCTTAAAGGTTGTTGTTGTCAACCTCCGATCTTGTTCCATTTTTTCCAAGGGGCCACCCGGGTCTGTGTTAATAAGACAAGAGATTGGCTTAGCAAACTCGCCGTTGGTAGAGAAGAAATAGACGCATCTAGTGAAATTACATCTCAAAAATAAATACGAGTTAGAATGAAAATCGTATCGTGGCACCCACGTTTGGCTTCTTTTCAGATGATGAGTCTGCCGGTGCGTGGCGGAGCAACGTTCACATTACCAACATCAATCAGCTCGAATATGCACCCCATTTCAAGGGAACTTGTTGGACACAATCATTCCTAATTTCAAAATTAATTAAGGAGGGAAAGTGGCTGTATATTGGATGACGCACTAAAATACTCGTAAGAAAATGCGATCTAAAGCAACGATTTTCGAGGGTTAAGTTTAGGGTACCATGTGCAAATAGTCAAATTTCGAGGGTATTTTGTACAAATTTGCAAAACATTGGGTACCACATGCAAATCGGCAAAACACGAGGGTACCACGTGAATTAACCCAAAAGTTTAAGTTAATAATCGAATATTTATGTTCCTGAAAAGGTTGGTTTAACCGATACTAAACTAAGATCTTACACCATATTCAAGGGATTAAACGATACAATAACAAGCCTTTTTTTATCATCAAAACAATAAGTCGATGGACGTCGTCTTTTCCAACAACTAAGGTCACTTCGGTCAGGTTCAAATTGGGTTAGGTCCAGGGCTGTGTGGGAGATTTCGGGGGCCCTGGGCGAACTTTTGAAATGGGGCCCCTTGAAATATCATTTTTTTTATACGAGGTTGGTCTCTGAAATATCGTTAACTAATCAAATGCATTCTATGAACGAATAATAAATTATAAATATTATTAACTACGGGATTGTCACATACTTCGTATTTGGAGATGTCGAGAAATATATATGCAAATGTGAATATAGGTATGATAAGTAAGAAACATAAGGAAAAAGGAGAAAAAAGAAAGCTCATATCTTCTCTGAAGAAAATAAAGTGTATAAACCATAAAAATAAAAATGAAAGGAAAACGATGGTTGAAGACAAAATAAGAAAAGAATCTTTTCGAAAAGGGGGGGGAAAAAACAAGAAAAGAACCAAAAAAATAATAAAAATGTTCTCACTAAGAGTCTAACCCAGGTAACTTGAAGACCAAATATTGTTATTTTCCATTAAACTGACAGAAGTATATATATAAAATAATGGGATCTTTTAATGTATTTATCTGTTTATTTTGAAGGGGCCCTCGCCCAGGCCCATACACGGCACTGGTTAGGTCGTTGGACACTATTAAACTGTATTGGTGTTAAAGTCTTATAAATAAGTACTTATTCGTCACAATTTTGGATTCAATCAATTTAAGACAGATGAAGTAAGACTTTTGGCCAATAATGTTCACAATGACTAAAAATAACAAAGTAGAATAGAATGGTGATATTTTGTAATTTTCCACGGTACACTCGAGCTATCCAACTCATTCACTAGTACCTCTATGTATGATTTTCGAATTGACATGCTACTTCTGAGATTTACATTTTCCCCAAAAAAAAAAAAAAAACATACAACGGAATAAACACGACATGTATTCAATTACTTTTCAATCGACTTTCTACACTTCATTTGATGTTTTGTGATATAAAGTTTTTGTTCAAAGTCTTGGCATGGCCTATGTACCGTAGTCGGTAGTTCGATCAGTTTTCTCTGGCTTCCGGCCCATAGAAATCCGCGTCCGGGTCTAGTATGGATGCTAGGACAACACACATGCTAGGCCGTTCTTCAGGTTTCTTTCGTATACACCACACAGCTAGCCGCCCAATCTTGTGTATATCTTTAGCATTTTTGGGCATTTCTTCACTCAAGTGCCTGTTAATCAAACCGGGCAACTGATTCACCTCAACAACCTTACCCTGGCCCGGTTCAACAAGATCGTGATTTCGCTTCCCAAACAAGATTTCTAGCACCAGAATCCCAAAACTATACACATCAATTTTATCATTTATCTTATGACCTGGTAGCCGAGCCTCAGGGGCTGTGTACGCTGGAGTTCCGGCCCATGGTGTCCGAGTACCACTCCTATCCTTGTCCATCAGCTTCGCAAAGCCGAAATCACATAACTTGGCATTCTTATTATCATCCAACAACACATTGGCAGGCTTCAAATCTCGATGCAATATAACTTTGTCGCAGTTGTCGTGCAAATGCACAAGACCTCGAGCAATACCTATAATGATTTTTTTCCTCTCAGACCAAGTTAACAAGGATTGTGTCGGGTTAGTGTAGAAGATCCACTTTTCCAGTGACAGGTTTCTCATGTGCTCGTACACCAAAATCTTGGTTATACCATCGTCATAATACCCAAGTAGTTTCACAAGATTGAAGTGCTTTGCTCGGCCTAAAGCCTCAATCTCGTTCTTAAAGTCGTCTATGTCACCTTGAACTTTTAAGCGTTTGATTGCAATCTGGGTTCCGTCGGGTAGGGTACCCACGCAAACTTTCCCGAAGCCACCTTCTCCAATCGTCGTTGTAAAACCGTTGGTCACAGATTTTAAGTATTTATAATCGTAATTTTTTAGTAATGCTAGAAAATTCCCTTGTTCTTGACCAATATTATGGGTCTGCTTTCTCATCTTAGCTTCCTTAATTTTTCTTCCATCGTCCTCATTTCCACGCTCATTATTCTGTTGTCGTTGCTGTTGGATTTGATCCCATATTCTCTTTTGGTGTGCTCTTACATCTATAGTCGGAGATTGTTGCGGTTCCGGTTGTGGTTGTGGTTGTGGTCGTGGTCGCGGTCGCGGTCGCCGTGGTGGTCGCGGTCGCGGTCGTGGTCGTGGTTGTGGTTGTGGTTGTGGGAGTTGTTTAGGTTCATCCTGTTGACGTTTGATTTCATCCCATATTCTCTGTTGTTGTCTTCTTACATAGTCTTCCTTATCTATCGGAAGTTGTTGCGGTCGTGGTTGTGGTTGTGGTTGCGGTAGTGGTGGCGGTTTTGGGGGTTGTGATGGCGGTTGTGGTTGTGGGAGTTGTTTCGGTTCCTCCCGTTGGCGTTTGATTTCATCCCATATTCTCTGTTGTTGTCTTACATCATCTTCCTGATCTATCGGAAGTTGTTGCGGTTGTGGTTGCGGTTGCGGTTGTGGTCGTGGTTGCAATAGTGGTGGCGGTTGTGGTTGTGGTCGTGGTTGTGGTTGCGGTTGCGGTTGTGGTCGTGGTTGCGGTAGTGGTGGCGGTTGTGGTTGTGGTCGTGGTTGCGGTATTGGTGGCGGTTGTGGTTGTGGTTGTGGTTTTGGTCGTGGTTGTAGATGCTGTTGAGAATGCGATTTTACTACTTGTCGTAGTGGCGGCAGCGGCGGAGGTGGTGGTGGTACTGGTGGTGGTTTTGGGGATTTTCTCTTCCAACAAATCCATATAACAAAGGCCAATATTACAAAGACAACTGCAAATGTTAATCCAACTATAACACCCACCTTCGGCTTCTTGCCGGATGACGGGTTCTTCGGAGGCGGCGCAACATCCACACTACCAACATCAGCCCGGATAAACACCTTACATCGGCGGCAATTGAATGAACCAACAACATAATCATTCCCAGGGGTGGGTTTGGCCGCGCCAATGACGGCCTCCATGGCGGGTTTGTCTTCATTGTAGGCGGCCGAGATGGCTACGATGGAGGAGAGACAGAGGAAGATGAGGATGAAGAGCAAGGTTTTTTGGAAGTCTCTAATATTATTCAAACAAGTCAATCCCATTAACTAGTCTCTAATAATGCAACAAATTTATTACACAAAAATATAATCATAGAGTCGATTATAAATTTATAATGTAAGTAGTACAGAGTACGCATTTGTTTATGAGCTGACTAAGTAATTTACTAATTTCTATCCTCCGATCATTGTGATGCATGTTCCGTTTTTTCTTCTACAGTCCAACCACCATGATTCTTTTAAATGAAGAAAATATAAGTACATTTTTTTTTATATGTTTCGCAGTTGACGGGCGATAATATGAAGGTGACCGCCGGCAATTATTTAATTATTTCTTTTTGTTTTATTTTTTTTTTGAAAATTTTCTTTTTGTTTTATTGCATGCATATAGTGTACTCCCCCGATTTAAAGAAAATTTCTTGTTTCTTTTTGCAATTTTGAGTTTTCATGTTAGGCTACTTATAGACAAATGAAAGACCCGTCTGCCTTAAAATCAAGTAGAGTTGGTAAACTGCAATGCAGAATTAAATATTTATTAATTTTTGCATCAAGTGAACGATTCATTTGGTTTAAAAATACCTTTCAACATGACACCTCAAAACTGCAAACAGAAACAGGAAAATCTATTTGAGTCGAAGAAAGTATACCTTATTTTTTGGTTTTATTTAGATTACGAGGTAAAGTGTTGAGTAGTGGAGATCGGAGAAGGACAAGGAAAATGAAAATCAATGAACATAAGGAGTCAAAGAGATAGAACGTGAGTTCACAATCAAATTTGGTGGGCTAGTAGTTTTGGTTTTTTTTTTTTTTCTTGTAGATTAGTGTTCATTACAGTTGCTAAAAAAACACAACAGTATTTCTTTGACAACAGTTTGCAAAATCACGTATTTTGAGTTTTTTAACTAACGGCGTTTAATACCGTTAGACCTTTTGTGAGTTTGACATTTTTTAAAACAATTTGCCCCTTAATTACACATCAATAAAAAAAATGAATAAATAAAAACCCAACCCATATTCTCTCTCCTCCCCATTCCCCCACCCACGAACCACCTTTGCTCCACCCCTCCCCCACCCTCGCCCATCTTCACCACCAGCACCACAGGTGCCACCCTTACCCCCTTAATCCTCGTCGGACGCCATGCTGACCGCCACCGGCGAGTTAAAAACGCGGGAGAAGGGAATGACGTCGCCCTCAGCAGCACCACCGGCACCCACATCAGGCAAAGGCCGATGGGGATGGTGTGGGAGACGACGGAGACGACGTCGAGCATGGAAGTGCGGTCGTTGAGGCGGAGGGTGGCAGCGATGAGAGATAGGACGACGAGCGGTGGTGGTGGTCGGGTTTGAGGTGAAATGAATAATGGAGCGAGTGAAAGAAGCGTGGTTGATGGAGTGGTGGTCGAGGGGTGATGGGGCAGGGTTCGCCGGCGTCAACCGCTCACTTTTACGGTGGTGGTAGGTGCTAGTGGCACGGTGGTGATGTGGTGGGGCAGGGCTCGTGGGTTGGGCGGGGAGGGAGGAGGGAGAAGATTGAAGTTTTTTTTTTTTTTTTATAATTAATGGTATTATTTTTTATAAAAAAAAGTCAAACTCACTGAGGGGTAACGGGTTAAACGCCGTTTGTGAAAAAGCTAAAAAAACGTGATTTTGCAAACGTCAGGGGTACGTTGGATAGCTCGGAAACCAGAGGGGTATACCAGAAAAATTCGGAAACCTCAGGGGTATATTGGAAATTTTCCCATTAATTAATGTACGTACGGGGGAGTTTATTAATACACTCTAAAATATTAGCTGTTCAATCTTGTGATTGATAGGCCAAATCGACTAATTTCTGAGGTGATTTGGGGGTGGAGATAATCACTTGGGGATTTAGTTACAAGGATAGTGGACTAGAAAAATAGCGAATGTAGAAGGGTTGTGGAAGGATTTGAGAGCTCAGCTCATCAATTTCATTAAACTTGCATAATTCAGATACTACATGGGTACATCACCTTATATATAGAACCACTACATAACTAAGCTTGGGCAACAATCCAATTTTAGCCAAAATTAAGAAAATACAATAAAATAAAGGGCATAAAACCAAAATGACATTTTGCCCTTTTGGATGTGTATCATTTATCAACAGAAACAGGGGAGTTTAATAGCTGAAAGTACACATTTGGTGTTATACAAAATTTTGAATGTACACTAGTGTATGTGAATCAATGTATAGTAAGGTTGAAGGTACTTAATGCTACTGTATATAGTAAGGTTGAAGGTACTCATTGAGCAAAACTGTGTCAGGTTCAATTTCTTCTGGCTTTCGGCTCATGGGATTTAGCAGTGGGGTTTAGCATGGCAGCTAGGAGAATGCGCATGCTAGGCCTTTCTTCGGGTCTTTCTCGTATACACGACACAGCTAGGCTCCCAATCCACTCAATTTCGGTTGCATTTTTCTGCATTTGTTCACTTAAGTGCATGTAAATCAGATCAGGCAACTGATTCACCTCAACACTACTTTGGCCGGGTATAACAAGTTTACTATGTCGCTTCCCAAACAATACTTCTAGTACTAGAATCCCAAAGCTGTACACATCAACTTTCTCGGTTATCCTCTTACCTTGCTTTACCTCAGGGGCCATGTACGAGCGAGTCCCTGCATAAGCAGTGGAAGTACTGGTCTTATCCTTGTCTAACAACTTCGACAAGCCGAAATCACACAGCTTGGCATTCTTATTCCCATTCAATACCACATTGGCAGGCTTTAAATCTCGATGCAATATTGTTTTGTCACAGTTGTCATGCAAATGCACAAGCCCTTGAGCAATACCTATGATGATGTTTTTCCTCTCGGGCCAAGCTAAAGACCTTCTCGGGTTAGAGTGGAAGATCCATCTTTCCAATGACCTGTTTATCATGTACTCGTACACCAAAATTCTTAATATACCATCATCACAATACCCGAGTAGCTTTACTAGATTCGGGTGGTGTGCTCTGCCTAAGACCTCAACCTCGTTCTTAAAGTCGTCTATGCCACCTCCTGATTTCAAGCATTTAACTGCTACCAAGGTGGTTCCATCGGACAAGATACCCTTATAAACATTGCCAAAGGTACCCCCTCCGATTCTCTTTGCAAAGTTGTTGGTCACAAGCTTCAAGTATTCGTAGGTGTATTTGTTTGGCAATCCTAGTGAATTCCCTTGCTCTTTAGCAACTTGATCATTATGTAGCTGTTTTCCATCCCTGCCTTTCTTATGCTCTCTTTGAACTTCTTCATCTCGAGTTTCTTGTTGTTGTTGTTTTTGTTGCTTTTCCTCCCTACCTCTCTTATGTCTTCTTTCCACCCTACGCTTCATGATTCCATCTCGAGGAGGAGGCGGTGGTGGTAGTAGTTGCTTTCCATCGCTATCCATCATTACTCCATTTCTAGTAGAGTAACTTGGTTCTTTTCCCTCCCTACGCTTCATGACTCCATCTTGAGGAGGAGGTTGTGGTTGCTTTCTCTCCCTACGTTTCATGACTCTATTTTGAGGTGGTGGTGGTGGTGGCGGTGGTTGCTCTCCCTCGTTACCCATCATTAGTCCATTTCGAGTAGGATTAAGTGGTTCCTTTCCCTCCTTACGCTTCATGACTCCATCTTGAGGAATACGTGGTTGTGGTTGTTTTCCCTCCTTAT
Source organism: Spergularia marina (assembly GCA_963680865.1). NCBI lineage: Eukaryota > Viridiplantae > Streptophyta > Magnoliopsida > Caryophyllales > Caryophyllaceae > Spergularia > Spergularia marina. The sequence goes on along the minus strand of OY804551.1, from coordinate 21,396,493 downwards.
GTTTCATGACTCCATTTCGAGGAGGTGGTGGTGGTAGTGGTTGCTTTCCCTCCCTATGTTTCATGACTCCATCTCGAGGAGGTGGTGGTTGTTTTCTTTCCTCCTTTATTACTTCATCTGATCTACGGGGAGGTGGTACTACTAATGGGGGTTGCTTAACCTCCATAACCTTCGTCACTCCACCTCCCCGAGGAAGTGGTTGCGTGGTTGTTACGACTTCCACTTGCCGTTGGTTCTCGGCCCTTTGTACACCTTGCTGTACCACGTATCCCCTCGGTCCTCGACTCGCTGCCGACGACCTCTTCCAACATATCCAAACAACAAAGGCCAAAATAACAAATACGAGTAAGAAAGTTAATCCTACAACGGCTCCAACGTTCGGCTTCTTTTCAGATGACGACTTTGCCGGAGGCGGCGCAACACCCACATTACCAACATTTGCCCGAGTGTATACTACCTGATTTCTAGGAAAATTGTTCGACACGACTATTCCAATTTTCACTACCACATACTTTGGAAAAATTGAGATCGGAAATTGACTTGGCGAAACTGATCCTATAAAATTGTTTCTATCAAGTCTAACATCTAACAAGTTCGGTAAGTAATTGAAAAACGACGGGACATAGCCGGTAAACTTATTGCCGTTAATCCAAATTACAGATAAGTTGGACATACCAGACAAAAGATCAATGTCGCCGGTCAATCCGAATTTCTGATTGTCCAGCTTCAAGTTACGGATCGCAGAACCGTTGAAGGAGCGCGGTAACGTACCAGTCAAGTTATTGTTGGACAGAGACAGGTTGAGTAGATGTGGAAAAGAATCGAAGATATCCGGAATTGAACCCACCATGTTCGCGTTGCTGGCTAGCAACGCGACCATCTTGGGCGAACTGGACAACTCATATGGGAAATGCCAAGCAGAGAGTTTAATATTGTTAGAAAGGGACAGAATTTTGAGGCTGATTAGACCAGAGAATGCACCTTTGGGTATGGAGGTGAAGGAGTTGTTGTGAAGGTGAAGTTTCCGAAGGCGGGAGAGGTTGGCAAAGGAAGGTAATGGGCCGGTAAAGTGATTGTTTTGGATAGAAAGAATGGTGAGATGGGTAAGAGAGTTGAGGGAAGGTGGGAGAGTGGCGGAGAGTAATTGTGAAGGTAATGTCAAGGAGAAGACTCTGTTTATGAGGTCACATTTGACGCCTCGCCAATCACAAAAATGGGTGGTGATAGACCACCCGAGAGGGGTGGGTGACACGGCGGAGAAGAGGGCTTCCATGGTGGGCTTGTCTTCATTGTAGGTGGCGGAGATGGCTGGCGATGAGACGGAAAGAAAGATGAGTGTGAAGAGGAAGATTGTTCGGACGACTCCAGATGTATTATTTGGTGAAGTCAATGCCATTATGCTTTTTTTTTTTTTTTTTTTTTTTTATTTTAAATTAAAGAGGAAAGGAAATAAACAAGGGGAATAGAGGATTAATCCAACTGGTAGATGACTAGATGGGATGCAATTATGCTAGTGGTGGTCAATAGTCAATTATTTTAATCTAGTAGTAATGCCTTGATCTGCTGTTCTTCTTCACTGAGATCTGTCCAACAACTATCGGTGACTAGGAAAAAGTAAATTGGATACAACTAGTAGTAAATTAGTAACGTGAGTCTTAACTCTTAGGGTCTGTTTGGTATCGTTTTCTGTTTTCAGTTTTCAGTTTTTTTGAAAAGTAAAGTCCCGTTTTTGAAAACCAGAAAAAGTGGTTTTCAGTTTTCAGTTGTCAGTTTTCATTTTCTATATGACTATTTTATAACCAAACAATTTAAAGTTAATTTTGTAACTTATTTAACTAAATTTTTTACACAAAAAAACCAAAAACTGAAAACGGCAGTGATACCGAACGGGCCCTAATCATTTTCATTAATGAAATACTCCATATAAAACTCAATCATTTGATCCTTTGTGGATGTGGCACCCTCTAATTTAAAGACGTTTTTTAAAAGATTAGTTTGAATACTCTTAAACATTCGTCAAATACAAAAACATCCTCGAATTTTTTAAAATCGTCCGTTATTAACAAATGTTCAGCAATGGTTTGGATCTCCATAGTTTTCTGAGAGGATTGAAGTTAGGAAACTATGCTACCAATGAGTTCAACTATTTGTTGGCTTTATGTGGCCTTATTTATTAGTACAAGACTAATCTTTCCCTGATTACTTTATTAGCATAAGTATTTTTGGTCTGCACATCTAACCAAGCCTGTCTAACATTTGGGCCTGCACTTCAGTCAGGTTAGCTATTAGGCTGATTGTTTTACCCTTATTTCCCATCTCGTCTTACTCATAGGCAATTTCCTATCGTAAACATGTCGCTTCAGTACATAATTATACCAAGTCTTAGTAAATCTCTAGAAAAAAAAAAAAAAATCATATAAAACGTATGATTGACTCCAATTTGCTTACTGAGATGGCCATACCACAATTTAATCTTTAATTTATACACCAGGTTGGTGGCAGTTAGTCCACATATCATGTTCTTCGGGTTGACTAACTAACCTTTAACTACAGGGGAGTTCCTTCAAAAAAAAAAAAAAAAAAAAAAAAAAAAAAAAAAAAAATACAGGGGAGTTCCCTTTCAAATTTAAATTAAATAAAAAAACAGGGGAGTTCACTGTAAGAAAACAAAAAAACAGAGGATTTTCTAAAAAAAAAAAAAAAAAAAACCTTAATAACTACCTCGTAAAGTACTTGTGTTATCGGCAGATAAACATGTTTTAATACACCTCGTACTAATATCTCCAGCCCAAAGTAAGATAACCGATTAATTATCCTCCAAAATTCAAGGATTTGTGATGTAGAATCATACCGTACATGTGCAAGATGTGTATAATTGCTTATAAAGAAAGTTTTACACTTTGGTGATTTGGCACTGAAAAGCTTGACATTATGTAGTTCAGTTTTCTCTGGCTTCCTGCTCACGAAACTAAAAACTCGCCTCGGGCTCTAGTATTTCAGCTAGGACAATACCCATACTAGGCCGTTCTCTGGGGTTTTCACGCATGCACGACACAGCTAGCCTCCCAATCTTCTCAATTTCATTGGCATTTTTGCGCATTTCCACACTCAAATTCTTCCTGATCAAAACAGGCAAATTATCCACCTCAACATCCTTCTCCCCAAGTTCAACAAGTTTGAAATAACGCTTCCCGAACAAGATTTCAAGCACCACCATCCCAAAGCTGTACACATCAACCTTTTCGGTTATCTTCTTACCTTGCTTCATCTCAGGGGCCATGTACCTGTGACTCCTAGCAAATGCAGTCATAGTACTTGTCTGATCCTTGTCTATCTGTTTCGCCATCCCGAAATCACATAGCTTTGCATTCATATTCTCATCCAATAGCACATTGGACGGCATCAAATCACGGTGCATTATCTTTTTGTCACAATTGTCATGCAAATGCACGAGACCTTGTGCGATACCTAGGATGATGTTTTTCATGACGGGCCAAGTTAAGGACCTTCTTTGTTTTTCGTGGAAGATCCAATTGTCCAGTGAGTCGTTACTCATGTACTCGTAGACTAAGATTCTATATACTCCTTCAGCACAGTATCCGAGCAGTTTTACTAGATTAGCGTGATGTGCACGACCTAAGGCGTCGACCTCGTTCTTGAAGTCTTTTATGATTCCTCTGAAATTCAAGCATTTGACGGCAACCATGGTTCCATCGGAGAGCTTACCCTTGTACACAAGCCCAAAGTCACCCCCTCCGATTTTGTTTCTCTGATGGAAATCTTCGGTTACAGACATCAAGTATTCGTATGTGTATTTGTTCGGTAATCGCAAAGAATTTTCTTCTACTTGTGCTTGTGCTTGTGCTTGTGGTCGTTGTTGTCGTTGCGGCTGTGGTTGTGCTTGTGCTTGTGGTCGTTGTTGTGGTTGTGCTTGTGGTCGTGGTCTTGGCTGGGCTTGTGCTTGTGCTTGTGGTCGCTGTTGTGGTTGTGGTTGTGGTTGATGTCGTGGTCTTGGCTGGGCTTGTACTTGTGGTATTTGTTGTTGTTGTGGTTGTGATTGCGGTTGGGGTCGTTGTTGTGGTACTAGTTGTGGACGCGGTTGTGAGTGGGGTTGTGGTTGAGGTCGTTGTTGTGGTTTTAATTGTGGCCGTGGTTGTGGTTGATATTGGGGTTGTTGTTGTGGTTGGGGTTGCGGCTGTGGTCGTGGTTGTGGTTGAGGCGATTTTCTTTTCCAACAAATCCATAGAAAAAAGGCCAAGACAGCAAGTACGAGTAAAAATGTTAATCCTACAATGGCACCCACGTTCCGTTTTTTACCGGATGACGAAGTAATTGCAGCTAAATTCCTATGTGAATTATTGGGCGTAATAATGCCTAGATACAATACAACATTTTTCGACAAATGTGGAATTGGACCTATGAAATTGTTATTCTCAAGCCTAATATCACACAAATTCGGCAAAGAAATGAAAGACGGCGAGATAACGCCGGAAAACTTATTGCCGTTAATCCAAAGTACAGATAAGTTGGACATACCAGACAAAAGATCAATGTTGCCGGTCAATCCGAGTTTTTGGTTGTCCAGCTTCAAGTTCCGGATCGCCGAACTTTTGAATGAGTCCGGTAACGTACCAGATAAGTTGTTGTTGGACAAGGTCAGGTTGACTAAATGTGGAAAAGACCGGAAGATATCCGGGATTGATCCCACGATCTTCGCGTTGCTGGCTTGCAACGCGACCATCTTTGGCGAACTCGACAGCTCAGACGGAAAATGCCAATCAGAGAGTTTATTATTGTTTGCAAGAGACAGAATTTCGAGGTTAATTAGCCCAGAGAACGCCCCTCTGGGTACGGAAGTGAATGAATTGTTGTCAAGGTGAAGTTTTCGGAGGCGAGAGAGGTTCGCAAAGGAAGGAATTGGGCCGGTGAATTGATTGTTTTGGATAGAGAGAATGGTGAGATGGGTAAGAGATTTAAGGGAAGGTGGGAGAGTACCTGAGAGAGATTGAGAAGGTAACGTCAAGGAGAAGACTCTGTTTTTGCCATCACATTTGACACCCCGCCAATTGCAAAAGTGGGTGGTGGAGGACCACCCGGAAGGGGTGGGTGTCACGGTGGATAAGAGAGCATCCATGGTGGATTTGTCGTCATTGGAGGCGGCGGAGGAGAGGGAGAGGAAGATGAGGATGAGGAGCAAGGTTGTTTGGAGGACTCCAGTTGTATTATATGCAGAAGTCAATCCCATGAATCTTTTTTGTTTTTTGTTTTTTGTTTTTTTGTTTTTTGGTAGATTCAGGAGGGGAGAGAAAATTCTGTAGTTGTGTGTGTGTTAAGTTAATCATAGAAGAGGAAACTGTCTGGATGTGTAGATGGGATGGTTATAAAATGAAGAAGCTACATGGAAATGGTGGTCATAAGTCAATTTTAATCAAGTAGCCGTAATGTTTACTTTGCTGTGCTTTCTCTAAATCATTTTATTTCATTTTTTTTAATAAGTCTTCAGTTCACGGACGAAATGTAGTAGTGATTTGATAGTGGATACTAACCTTCTTTTTCTTAGGGAACGTTTACATGAGTTAGATTGCTTAATAGAATAATAGGTATAGGTACAATACAAAGGTAGTCTGATTTAGATTCTCGGTTGTAATTGACACTATGGAAAATACTAAGAAAGGGATCTAGAATTATTGGGGTAAATAAATGACCTCATTTACACATAAGCTTGTAAGAATTAGTAGGTAATTTTCTTTTACAAAAATACTAGGAGTCTATGGCTCATTTGTAATAAAAATAATTAAAGGTGCAGTAAATTTTGTTGTATAGTTTGACAAATGATGGATTATAAAGAAAAAGAGACAATTAAGGGTCCTTGATCATGGAATTAAATCAATTCAAATTTCTTTCTATTGATAGATACGTAACAATGTTGATTTTACTACCTATGTCATAAATTTACAGCAAATACGTTAAATCTACAACACAACCATATTTTTTACTGCATGTCATCTTTAATTTACCACATTTGATTATGCTATAGACAATTTTGCTATTGTTTATATATAGACTCATAGGATTATCCATCGTTTAGGCTGATCAAGAAATTGATGATGCCAAATCAACTTTTACCAACCCAAAGTCAATTGTACAAAGTCTTACTGTCATTATAATTGTTTTGCCTTGGCATTAGTATGAAACTAATCTGTGCCTAGACAAAATCGCCGCTCATCTTGTAAAGCTAAAAAAAAAAAAAATTCTTGAAATGGACTGTTATTAGTCACGTAAATGGTCTTATCCAAATAAGCAGGTAAGCACAACGGCTCAACAAAGCTTACAGAGTACGGCACCCTTAGGCTTGGCCCAATTCAATCAGCTCTTTGAGAATTGAGACTTCCAACAATAATCTTTTAAGCCGAAAGTTAACCAAATTAGGGTGAACATACATTCAGTTACGGTAAATAATTCCGTGAATTGTATGTACAACGGAGTAAATAATTCAAATATCATAATAATCAAAATTTCAAGTTCGATCACATTCAATTTGAGCAAGAAGACTTAGAATGCCTAGCAATGTCTTGTGGAGGTCAGTTTCTTTTGGGTACGGGCACATTAAAACTTGCGTTGGGGTCTAGAATGGAAGCTAGTACAATACACATAGTGGGCCGTTCTTCGGGTTTTTCTCGTATGCACGACACTGCTAGGCTCCCAATCCTCTCTATTTCCTTGGCATTTTCGCGCATTTCTACAGTCAAGAGCCTCTTAATCAAATCGGGCAAATGATTCACCTCGACTCTACCTTGGCCAGGTTTAGCAAGATTGGCATACCGCTTCCTAAACAAGATTTCTAGCACTACAATTCCGAAGCTGTAAACATCAACTTTCTCAGTCATCCTCCTGTCTTCCAAAGGCTTATCTTCGTCTCCCAAGACCTCAGGGGCCATGTACCCGCGACTCCCAGCCCGTGCAGTCCATGTACTGGTTTGATCCTTGTCTAACAGCTTTGCCAAGCCGAAATCACATAGCTTAGCATTCTTATTCTCATCCAATAACACATTCGAAGGCTTCAAATCTCGATGCAATATCTTTTTCTTGCAGTTGTCGTGCAAATGTACAAGCCCTTTAGCGATACCTTGGATGATGTTTTTCCTTTCACGCCAAGTTAACGAATTTTTCGGGTTAAAGATCCATTTTTCCAACGACCCGTTACTCATGTACTCATACACCAAAATTCTCAAGATATTTTCAGCACAGTACCCTAGTAGTGTGACTAGATTGGTGTGGTGTGCTCGGCCTATGGACTCAACCTCGTTCGTAAAGTCGTCTATCATTCCTCCGAATTTCAAGCACTTGACTGCAACCGTGGTTGTTCCATCGTACCCGGTACCTTTGTAAACAGTCCCAAACCCACCCCCTCCGATTTTGTTTTTCTCATTAAAATTGCCGGTTAGTTTCTTCAAGTATTCATAACGGTATTTGTTTGGTAATCCTAATGAATTATTCCCCTGTCCTTCACCAACTTCAGTCATACGCTTTCCTTCCCTACCTTTCTTATATTGTCTTCCAACTTCATCATCTCCAGGCTCTTGCTCTTGCTGTTGGGGTTGCTTTCCCTCCCAAACTCTCTTTCGTCTTAAAACGACCTCTTCATCTCTAGGATGTGGTGGTGGTGGTGGTGGTGGTGGTGGTGATGGTTGTGGTTTTTTATCCTTTTGACGCTTTATGACTCCATCTCGAGGTGCTGGTGCTGGTTTTGGTGCCGGTGGTTGTGGTTGTTTTCCGTCTTCATTAATCTTTACCCCAATCTGTGGAGGTGGTTGTTGTTCACCCTTTTTTTTCCCCTGGCCAGCATTTTTACGAGGCAGTGGATTTGGTGGTGGTGGACCTGGTGGCGTTGGTATTACATTTTCAACCTGTGGTGGATTTTCCACCCTCGGTACCCCTGGCTGCACCACAAATTGCTGCCGGTAAGTACCACCGCCATTAGATGACCTTCTTTTCCAACATAAACACGCAACAAAGACCAAGATAGCAAACACAAGTAAAAAAGTGTATCCTACTACAGCACCCACTTTTGGTTTCTTACTAGATGTTGGGTTTTCCGTAGGCGGCGCAACACCCGCATCACCAACATCAGCCCTGATATACACCTTACATCGTCGGCAACTAAATAAACCAGCAACATAATCATTTTTAGACAACTGTGTAGTAGTTTTTGGAATTGTTGAGTCTGTTAAAAGATTTCTATCAAGCTTAGCATTGGACAAATTCGGCACAGAAACAAATGATTGGGATGAAGAGGTGGGTGTCACGGCGTTATTAGAGGCAGCCGAGATTGCGGCCGAGGAGGAATAGAGAAAAATGAGGATGAAGATCAAGGTTGTTCGTATAAGAACTCCTCCAATATTAGTTGGAGAAATCAATCCCATTTTTTGAAAAACATTAAGAGGAGAAACTGATGTGTATGTTTGTTAATTATCATAGCAGAGCAAAAAATTTGGAAGATGATTAAATACTTGAAAAAGTCGAGAGTCGCCGTGGAAATCCAAAAGGGTAGAAATTGCATGGAAATGGTGGTCAATAGTAAATTATAATCTAGTACTAGCTAGTAAAGTCCTAATGCTTTGCTTTTGCTGTTCTTTCGTCCTCTTTTCAATGAAGAAAGTGCGAGCAATTTTTTAATTGTTTGTAGTTGACGGGCAAAAGTTGTTGTAGTAGTAGTAGGAAGGAAGCTAGCACTAATTAAGGAAAAGAGAGGCCAAATTGCCAATGTAAGGTTGGTGTGGTAGATGATTGAGAGCATGGGCGGACCCACGGTTGTGCACAGGGGACAATTGCACCCCCATAATTTCTAAACATTTTATATATATTTATTATTTCCTCTAATTTGTAGAATTGTTGGGGTATTTCAGTAGCATTTGCATCATATGTTTTCACTTGAAATCAGGGTTCAAATCCTATTGCACTCACATTAGTTATTTTTTCACACAAATACCAAATACTTAAGTGAATAAAAAGATGCAATGTGCTTTACCAAGGATTTGAACCACGGTCTCAATACACCTTACACAAATATACCAACTAAGCTAGCTAAAGTTTAGGTTAAATAAAGAATTAATATTAAGTTATAACATATTTCCAATTTTATTGCTAACTCACACTCACTCCATATTTTAACTTTCACAAAAACGAGTTTTACCGAACGGATGTGCACCCTCATCCCCCAAATCATAGGTTCGCCACTGATTGAGAGATTGTAAGTTTACTTTTGTGATGATGTTTTTGACTGTTTGAGTCTGGGTTCAGTACTTCTGTACGAAGGTCTGAACACAAAAGCTCTCACGGCTTGTCAAAGCCTCTAAATTAAAAAGTGGAGAATTGTTTTTTCTAGCTTTTTTTTTTTTTTTTTTTTTTTTTTTTTAATGTGTCTCAGAGCCTATATTTAACTCTAAAACAAACGATCAAGAATCTGGGCGATTTTGTAAAAAAAGCATTGGATGGGTCTTTAAATATAGTGTAGTAATTCTATTTAATAATTAATCAACACTAGAGGAAGTATATACTAGTATAGTATATTATTAGTATCCATGTGAATATATACTTTGTTTGGATGATTATCTATCTTCAACAGGTCGGGTATGCTCGCTCTGGAAAACTTAACACCCTACCCCCCTGTATATTTGTATATGCCCAAATGTACTCTATTCTAGAGTCTAGAGTTTTTAGAAGGCAAACGAAAATTAGGCCAGTTCGGTATCATTTTAAAATCCCTAATGTGTCATGTGATTAGGGATTTTAATCAAATGAATTTAACTAATAACTAAAAAAAAAAGAAAAATTTAAACACATAAAATTAAAAAAAAAAAAAAAAAACGTATTGATTCTCTCCAAAATCATCTCAGCCCGCCCGCCACACCCTCCCACCGCCCCAACTACCACCGCCAACCACTCAAACCACCTCCCCTCTGCCCACCGTCACCACTATTCGGCCGCACATGGTGGCACGATGCCAGGACGACCCGTCGTCGGAGGTGTAGTGCGTCACAACCACCTTAAAATGCCCCTTCAATTGATTTTATCTCTCCTCAACCAAGTAGATTTGAAATCTCCTAGGCGAGAAATATAGTGGACGGTGGCTGTGATAACCCAGATAGGGTCGTGGCTGGGCGGATGAGCTTTTCGAGGGTGGGTGTATATTGATTGAGGAGAGAGAAAATTAAATTGAGGGGGCTTTTGGGGTGGTTTTCATAAGTGGCGCCTCTTAAGAATGGTTGTACTGGGCTCGCGCCGCCATGTGCGGCCCAGTGGTGGTGAAGGTGGGAAATGGGGAGGCGTTGGGGTGGTTGTTAGGTGGTGACGAGGGTGGGGGTGGGCGGCTGGGATGATTGAGGAGAGGGGATGTCATTAAGGGTAATATTGGAAAAAAAAATGGAAAAATTAGGTTACGCTAGTATTTTTTAGGTTACATTTAGCAATCCCCAATGTTAAACGTAATTTTTTTTTACAAACATAACCTGCCCAAATACCATTTAATATTCTTATATCTCCCAACATTACAAATTATACCTCAATCATTCATTCATCTTCTTTATTAGTTATCTCCCTCTATTACGTCATAGTGGCCTTCTTCATTATCCTCTATTCATCATCATGTGCATTCATCTTCCGCCAAATCTTCATGTTAGTCCTTACCTTTTCATTTAGATTTCTTTTTCTAACCTAAATTTCATTTTTTTTTAGAAAATGTAAGAATATTATTACTAAAAAAACAGGCAGCAGCCTAGTACACCATGTTTATACACACCATTTGAATTGAGAGCTAGTACAAACACTAGCTTAATTTCTCCATCCAACAGCTATCAGCTTAATTACTTGTGACGAGCACGGTGGTTTGTTTGATCATGTCCCTACTCCTGTTGTTGGGGTGGTTCCTGGCCCTGATGATGTTGCTGGTCCTGCTCCAATCCATACAATTTCAATTTGGATCGACTTGGCGTTAGGGCCCCCGCCATTTTCGTCTCTATTAGGAAAGTCGGTTTCTGTAAATATTGTGATATATTTTGTTTCCTTATGTATTTAGGAAAGTGGCGTTCCTTGTGCTTCAAGGCAACGATTGTATAAATATGGCTTGCTATTGTAAATAATGAAAAATTTCTCAGAAATATTGGTGTAGGGTGAATTCCTTTATGGTATCAGAGCACTAGGTTTGTTCATGTGTTTTAGGGGTGATTTTGGAGAAGCCTTGCTGCGTTTATTTTACGAAGAAGATGGAGATTTCGGCGACGCCTTTCAGCGTCTATTCTACGAAGACGAAGAAGTCGACGGCGACGACCTACATAAATTGTTTTCAGAGGAGCAAGCAATAGACGACAAGATGACAGACAAGGTAACACCTTTTACAATTTTTGGTAATGAAAATCCTGGACATCCAATTACCAACGTCGAGTTCTGTGGTACCAATTACGATGATTGGGCAAGAGCTATGCGTCTCTCGCTTCTTGCCAAGAACAAATTTGGCTTCGTTGATGGAACAATAACTCAACCCGCGGCAAATTCACCAGATTTACCGAGATGGTAGCAGAATAATGCTTTGGTCGTAGCCTGGATCTTTGCTACGATCGAAAGCGAATTGCGGAAGGCAATCACTTATCGTGAGGTTGCTAAAGAGTAGTGGGACGATCTCAAAGATCAGTTCTCTGTGGGTAATGGTTCTCGCCTTTACCAAATTAAATCTGACATTATTGCTTGTCGTCAAACCCCTACGAAATCAATTATGGTGTTTTATGGTCGATTGAAGAAATTGTGGGATGATTTGAATTCATGTTTTCAATATCCTGTTTGTACCTGCTCCGGTTGCACTTGCAACCTTGGTGAGAAATTGCAAAAAATTCGTGAGAATGAGTGTGTGTATGATTTGCTGATGGGTATTGACAATAGGTATTCTTCCACTCGTTCTCAAATTCTGGGTGTTGACCCACTGCCGGAACCTCGACAAGTCTACAATCGACTTGTCCAGGAAGAAGGTGTTAATCTTCTTGCAGCCAAGCATGATACTCCGACGCCTGAGGCTGTCGCCTTTGTCGCCCAAACACCCTCTGATGGCGGTAGCAAGGGTGGTGCAACAAGTGATCGCAACTTTGGATCTAGCAGTTGCGGCACTGGCAGTGGGATGTCGGGAAACAGGGGACCAGACAGGGGCCAAGACAGGGGACAGGTTGAGTGTTATAATTGCGGTAAGAAGGGGCACATAGCTCGACATTGTCGCTCCGATAAGGGGCATTGGCGGTGTAATACCCCGGATTTCAGAGGAGATCCTTGAGAGATTAAGGGCTCATATGAGGTGCTTAAGAGGATTGATAGTGCTACTCATACCAACAAAGTCGACTTTCCTTTTAGGAAGCCCATGTGATAAGAACTCCAAAGTTAAGCGTGCTTGACTGAGAGTAATTTGAGGATGGGTGACCTCCTGGGAAGTTTCCCAGGGTGCGCATGAGTGAGGTCAAAATGCGCCGAAAGGACCCGTGTTGGTCTGTGAGGTCAGCCCACAGCCTGGCAAGCTGCCATAGGTGACTACTCTTGGCTCAGACGATGAGTCGGGGTGTTACAGGCGGTCCACTGATCGTGGGAATTATTATGGTGGCCGTGGTGATGGCTACTACGGCGACAGAGACAACACTTTTCCGGTGGTCGTGGTAGAGGTCGCGATCGCAGCTCTCGTGGGGAACGCCAATCAGCCTTTTCCGGCATGGTTCGTTCATCAGGGGGGGTGTCTCCTCATGCTCCCAGTAGGAGTGATTTGAGCCACCTCAATGAGCAAGAGTGGGCCGAGCTTGTTGATTTATGGCATGATCGTAAGTCCAATAGTTTAAGTGGTAAGACATTACTTTCGTCTTGGATTATAAATACAGGAGCTTCCCGTCACATGACCAGTCGACTTGACGTTTTGAGCAATTTAGAAGATATGTCTCCAGCTTCGATCTCACTTCCTAATGGTGATACGGCTATGGCGACCAAGATGGGTAACGTGGTGCTTGGTGACAAACTCGTGTTGCGGGGTGTTTTATATGCCCCAACATTGAATTACGATCTTATTTCGGTATCTTGTTTGGTTTCCGATTCTAGCTTTACGATACAATTTACTAACAACTTGTGTATATTTCAGGACCGTATCTCGAGGACGGTGATTGGACTGGGTGAACAACAAGATGGACTATATTATTTACGCGTAGCTAAGCCTATACAAGCCAATAAAGTCGCTGTGGGTGATTCTGCTGAGTTGTGGCATCAGCGTCTGGGACATCCGTCATTGACTGTAATTCGATCTCTTTCTCAAGTTTCTAGCAAGTCTTGTGATACTTTAGATACTCGTATTTGTGATGTATGTGTCTAAGCCAAACACACTCGTGAACCTTTTCCTACTAGCAATAGTAAGGCTTTCGAGCCTTTTGAGTTAATTCATGTTGATTTATGGGGTGCTTATTCCGTTAATGCAAGTTGTGGTTCACAGTATTTCTTAACAATTGTGGATGATTTCTCGTGTTGTGTGTGGGCTTATTTATTGCGTTTTAAGAGTGATGTCTCTCGTATTTTTAAGAATTTTATTGCTTTGGTGGAACGTCAATTTGATAAGAAAGTTAAGCGAATTCGTAGTGATAATGGCAAGGAGTTCACATGCTTAAAATCCTACTTTGACGAGCGTGGTATTCACTTTGACACTTCTATGGTAGACACTCCTCAACAAAATGCTAGGGTAGAGCGTAAACATCGTCACATTTTGAATGTTGCTAGGGCCCTTCGATTCCAAGCTGGTTTACCTGTAGAATTTTGGGGTGAATGTGTTTCCGCTTCCGTTCATTTGATAAATCGTACTCCCACTAAATTGTTGCATTGGCAGACTCCTTTTGAGGTTTTGTTTGGTCGTTCTCCGGATTATTCTGCTTTACGTGTATTTGGTTGTCTTTGTTACGGGAAAACCTTGAATCAGTCACGCGACAAGTTTGCGAGTCGTAGTAGGCGTTGTGTGTTTATTGGCTACCCATATGGTAAGAAGGGATGGCGGTTGTATGATTTAGAGACCCATGATTATTTTGACTCTCGTGACGTTATTTTCGATGAGGATGCCTTTCCTTTTCTTCTTGATCAGTCCTCTTCCATTTCTCAAGTGGTGCCTCCTCCAGTGTTTACTGATGATGAGTTCGTTGAGCTACCCACGGATTCAGTTGACCCGGGTTCTGATCCGGATGGGGGCTCGGCCTCTGATGCGTCACCAGGGGCTGGTTCGGCCAGCTCGGGCACGGTTTCTGGTCCCACCGAGTCTTCTGGCTCAGCTTTTGATTCGTCTGGTCAGGGTCCTGCTTCAGGGCGTACACTTCAGGGGGGACGTCCTCGGTTTCGCTAGGCACTGTGGATGCCTCTTATGACGAGTTGTCCTTGGGTCGTGGGAAACGCCCCAAATTTGAGAATGTTCGATTACGAGGCTTTGTTACAAATGCTATAAAATGTGCGTATAGTCCATCTTCAACCCGTTCATCATCATTCTCCTCAGGTACGCGATTTCCTCTTACACAATTTGTTGGTTATGATCGTTTTTCTCCTGCGCATCGGTGTTTTCTTGCAGCTATAAGTCGTGGGGAGGAGCCGACTCACTTTCGTGAGGCCATGCATGATGAGCGGTGGCGTATTGCTATGGCGGAGGAGATTAAGGCTTTGGAACGAAACCACACTTGGTCCATTTCGGACCTTCCTCCTGGTAAGAAGGCTTTTGATTGTAAGTGGATCTATCGCATTAAATATAAGTCGGATGGTTCTGTAGAGCGCTATAAAGCTCGTTTGGTTATTCGGGGTGATCGTCAGACCGAGGGTGTTGACTACAATGAGACTTTTGCCCCGATTGTTAAGATGGTTACAGTACGTACTTTGTTGGATGTGGCTGCGGTCCGTTGTTGGCAGTTACATCATATGGACGTGCATAATGCTTTTCTACATGGTGATTTGGATGAGGAGGTTTATATGCGCTTCCCTCCTGGTTTTGGAAAAGCTATTCCCAGTAAGGTGTGTCGTTTACGCAAGTCATTGTATGGTCTTAAGCAAGTGCCTCGTTCTTGGTATGCCAAGCTTGCTTCCGCGTTAACTGCCTATGGTTTTCGCCAATGTGTTTCTGATCACTCTTTGTTTTCATATGTTCGTAATGGTGTTCGACTCCATATTTTGGTTTATGTTGATGATTTAGTGATTGGGGGTAACGATTCTTCCGCTATTCGTCGATTTAAGGCATATTTGGGAGACTGTTTTCATATGAAGGATTTAGGACCACTGAAGTATTTTTTGGGGATTGAGGTTGCTCGTAGTAAAGATGGTCTTTTTCTGTCTCAGCGTAAATACACTTTCGACATTTTGGATGAGGTCGGTTTGCTTGGTTGTCGTCCCTCCTCGGTTCCTATTGAACCGAACCACCGACTCTCTGCTACTTCCGGGCAATTGCTCTCCGACCCCCTTCCGTACCCGCGGCTCGTAGGTCGTCTTGTTTATTTAGCTCATACTCGCTCGGAATTGAATTATTGCGTTAATTTGTTGGCTCAGTTTATGGGTTCTCCTCGTGATGCTCATTGGGATGCGGCCTTACGTGTGGTTCGTTATCTGAAAGGTGATCCTGGTCGTGGTATTCTTCTGCGCTCTGATTCGTCTTTAAGTCTTGAGGCATACTGTGATGCAGATTGGGCTTCTTGTCCTGAGAGTCGTCGCTCGTTAACTGCGTACATTGTGTTTCTTGTCTAAAGAGTCGTCGCTCGTTAACTGCGTACATTGTGTTTCTTGGTCATTCTCCTATTTCCTGGCGTACTAAGAAGCAGCCCACGGTCTCGCATTCTTCTGCTGAAGCTAAATATCGCTCCATGTCTTCTGCCACACGTGAGATTAAATGGTTACGACAGATTTTGACTGTACTCGGTGTTGATGTCACAGCACCGGTTCCTCTACGCTGTGATAATCAGGCGGCTCTCCACATTGCTCGGAATTCGGTCTTTCATGAGCGAATAAAACACATCGAAATTGATTGTCATTCAATCCGTGATGATATCCAACGTGGTTTAATTTCCCCTAGTTATGTTTCTACAACCCAACAACTTGCTGATATTCTTACTAAAGCCTTAGGGAAGGGCTCATTTGACGTCCTTTTATCCAAGTTTGGCATTTCCTCCTTACATGCGCCAACTTGAGGGGGGGTATTAGGAAAGTCGGTTTCTGTAAATATTGTGATATATTTTGTTTCCTTATGTATTTAGGAAAGTGGCGTTCCTTGTGCTTCAAGGCAACGATTGTATAAATATGGCTTTCAATTGTAAATAATGATATGACAAAATTTCTCAGAAATATTGGTGTAGGGTGAATTCCTTTAGTCTCTCCATGGACCGACGCTAGAACAGGTATACCATTATCTCCACATAATTACGACGTTATAATATTGTGAAAACACGCACCATCTCAACTGAAAGCTAAGGCTAAGCTGATCTGAACTAATAGTCTATATGCCCGATAAATTGTATTAATAGTAAATACCATGCATTTAATTTGGTGAATTAGCAGACCTAATGTTGTGATATTGTTGTGACAGGGGCGTCCAGTCCCAACAACGAACGGTTTGAGTGTGACTGGGCGTGAATAGATGTAGTAACAAACGTGGTATCAACAATAACACAAGCAATAGAACGTAAAGAAAAGACAACAGATTTAACGTGGTTCACCAACGATGTGTCAGCTACGTCCACCAAACAGAGGAGAAATATTCACTATATGAGGAATTGCACCAATACAAATATGAATTCAATCTGAAAAGAACTCACCAAATACGAACGAGATCTAAGAGTCAAACGTTCTTGCGATCAACTAAGAACCCAAACAAACGCCCTTGAATCTCACCTGAACGAACAAGCCACAACCTTGAGAAAACCCGCAACTATGACTCTAGGTACTCACAATTACAAGAGAATCACTCAATTTGTGTCTTAGGGAGGTTGTGAGAGGATTAGGGTGTTTATATAGTACACCTCATAAGAATAAACCTAGAGGCCGAAGAAACGAAATAAGGAAACAAAAGAAACGCGGAAGCAGAAATCAACCGACAAACACCGCCCATCGCGGCCCGCGCCAAAGACCACCGCGGGCCGCGCCACCCTCTTGGCGGGCCGCGTCAAGTCTCTGCATCCCCATTTCATGGAATTAGCCGCACTCCGCGGCTTTACCTCCGCGGACCGCGCGAACTCGCTGTCGAACTTCCTTATTTCCGATTCTCGCCCAACACCCGTACGTCGTAGAATCACGCCCCGAGCACCCTACTCGATTACCACTACGACATACCCAAATTGGTAAGTATGTTCAAGCCATATTTTAACACCTAACTTGGTAATCTTTGTTATGAATATTACGGGATATGAAGATTTGAACCTCGTAAGATCGATCACCTGAATAGATAAGTTGAACTTCCGACTGCGTCGTTGAGCCAACGATGCTCCTCATATACATGGGATATGCCTTAATGTGATTAAGCATATTCTGAAACATGATTAGGAAGACGTGATTATTATCATTACTCAACATACTTAATGTAGGAATAATACTTAACTGAAACATTAATACTTTAATTCATAGAATATATGCACATGTATTAGCATTATTAGCTACTATAATCAATCAGATGAAGAAAATGCAGGGCCATGTAAGCACATCCCCAATTAAATCTTTGTATTAGTGTAAGCAAATTATGCTTTAGATCGCTTGCCAGATAGGATAAGTGAACATAGTCAGACAAATAATTCGTTTAAAAACTAATTAAAGCTTTTGTAGTTGGTTACTTGCCCTGCATGTAAACCTGTAAAATGGGTCGGGCAGGCGAGTTTCGGGTTCGGGTAGAATACAGGTCGGGTGTATTTTGGGTTAGGGTCAATACGGATTACGGGTTGACCAGCGAGTCGAAAATACATATCTGCGCCTGTTTTGGTCAGTAAATTTTAACACTAAATTATTAATTTATTCTTATTTGCCAATTATTTTATATATTATATTATATAATAATAATGATTTCATTTTGTATGCCGTATATGTCTTAAAAGAAAATTTTAATTAATATTTTATTAATATTAATTGTTTAATATTATTTTTTAGTATTATAATATTTTTTTACTAAATATGTTTGACTCAACGGGTTGACCCGCTCGGGTCAGGTCTTGACCCTGACATTTCGGGTTTCGGGTGCTTTTCGGGTTATTTTTGGGTCGGGTCTGAGGCGGTTTTTCGGGTCGGTCAGTTTCTTACAAGTCTACCAGCATGTGATTCCTATCCATTACTACTCATGTCTTCTTAGACCACGTCACATGAATTAATTTGGAACATCTGTCCTAAAATGGTGTCCCATTCCTTGTCACATTTAACCAGAGACTGACATGTGACATTTTCAAAATAAAAAAAGATAATAAAAATGCTCATTTTTTAATGCGAAGATGTGATGTGACCGGTTTTAGTTAATGGGATATGGAGTGAGATACCATTTTGGGGAGGATATCTCAATTGCTCATGAATTGATACTCCCAAACGAAATTAAAACTTGAAATCCAAAAATTATACTCCTATATGACAAAATTATTAAATTGTGGAATTAATTTGGATTAACAATATCTTTGGAGTAATTTAGCCTTAAGAAAATAAGAATTTCAAATTACTAAATTTAACAACTTGCGCCCGACTCGATAGCTTCTCCTAATGATATACTACGACGTAAATTATCTTTCATTCATCAAGCAACAAAATGTTATGTGTTATAGCTATAAACAACATCTCTTGAAGACTTTAATGTAATGTTGTCATATCACATTCAGAAATTTCCTACGCACAAGCAACCAAATTTATTACTTGATTTAACTTTATACATACAAACCAACGAATTTATAAGAGCCCACAAACCTGTAACTTAACGTATCCTGATGGCCAACTTCCTTGCACTTACAACTAACACTACCCTTAAATAAAACTTAAAACAGAAGTTTCCATAAGAAGAAAAAAAAAAAAAATTCAAACAGAAGTGGATGCCGACCAAGTACCAAATAAAAGCACAAAAGCTAGCAGAGGAATTAGAAGGCCCAAAATAAAAATAATGGCAAACCAGAGCTCATTTCCGATAAAGACAGTGGTGGTGCTGGTGCAGGAGAACAGGTCATTTGATCATATGCTAGGATGGATGAAGCTACTTAACCCCGAAATCGACGGCGTCTCCGGTGATCAGGAGTTCTCCAACCCATTGAACACCTCTGATCCAAACTCCGCTCGTGTCAATTTTGGGAATGGCTCCGTTTTTGTTGATCCTGACCCTGGTCACTCTATTCAGGACATTTATGAACAGGTAACGTACAAGTTTTGCATTGTGATTTATGCCAAGTTATTTACGTACACACGTTAGTAATTTTAGGATGAAACCGCCTCATTAAAGAAATGCATTTTCTAATCGTTAAGTTATTAGTACGATTTGAGGTCAACTTAGGAAGTGGTTGAGTAGGTATTTGGAGAGCCATGGAGCCAAGAATCAGTCCAAAAGAAGCTACCTCCAAAAATGCAAGGATTTGCCCAAAATGCGAATCGGATACAGACCGGAATGGCTGATACCGTGATGAACGGGTTCAAGCCGGATCTTGTACCCGTTTACAAGGAACTGGTGTCACAATTCGCAGTTTGCGACAGGTGGTACGCTTCGCTTCCTGCATCGACACAGCCTAACAGGCAGTACGTTCACTCTGCCACTTCTCATGGTTTAACAGGCAATGATAGCGACAAGCTTAAGGCTGGTATGCCTCAGAAAACAATTTTTGATTCTTTGCATGAAGCTGGTCACGATTTCGGCATTTATTATCAATTACCTCCAGCAACCCTCTACTACAGGTAAATGTCGCATTTTCTCATGTGAGTCACAATTACGAACCAATACTTGTATGTAGAGCGAGTCTAGCCTCATAAGATCATAGTAACTTTCTTAAGACATATGTACGGGTTTTAATTTATATATAAACTTTGAATTGTCATATTTTTGAAATCGAAATGTCCACTAATAATCGACCTTTATAATTGGCTACAGAAACCTGAGGAAATTGAAATATATAACAAAGTTCCACGATTTTGATCTAACATTCAAGAGAGATTGCAAGAACGGAAAGCTACCAAATTACGTGGTGATCGAACAAAGATACTTAGACCTAAAATTACTACCAGGGAACGATGATCATCCATCCCACGACGTTTCGACTGGCCAACGTTTCGTCAAGGAAGTGTACGAAGCATTGAGATCGAGTCCACAGTGGAATGAGATGTTGTTCGTAATCGTGTACGATGAGCATGGTGGATTCTTCGATCATGTTCCTACCCCGGTTCAGGGCGTTCCTAGTCCTGATGATATTGTTGGTCCTGCTCCTTATAATTTCAATTTCGACCGTCTTGGTGTTAGGGTTCCTGCCATTTTCATATCTCCTTGGATCGACCCTGGAACAGGTACGGCATGTTATACTGACTACTCCCTCCATCCCGATCAATTTTTTACCCTTTTCATTTTGAGCTGTCTCAATAAATTCCTTACCTTTCTATTCTTGGGTCATGACTTTTTTTTTTTTTTACAAAATGACCATTTTATCCTCATTTTACCCACTTTCCATGTGCTTTTTGATTGTTTACTTGTTTATCTCTTCTCTCCCTAGCCTTTGTGCAAAACACAAAGGTAAGAAAATGATCGGGACGGAGGGAGTACTTTATATGGTTACAATCAATTTGTCGTCGCTCTATATATCTGGTGGACTTGTTTTGCTGGTAACGTCATTTGTAGTGGTATCGACTAGTCCTAATTCAAAATCAACCTATCCAAAAATGGAAAAACCAAACCAGTCACATTTAGTCACCAAGACAAGTCCATTATTTGTTTGATTTTCGTCATTTTTTTTATCTACATACATACGAATGAATCGTTTGATGATGGAAATGCAGTGTTACATAGCCCTTCAGGACCAAAACCAACATCACAATACGAGCATTCCTCAATCCCGGCAACTGTTAAGAAGTTTTTCGGCTTAAAGGACTTCCTTACGAAGAGAGATGCTTGGGCTGGCACTTTTGACGTTGTCTTGAACCGAACCTCTCCAAGAACTGACTGTCCAGGTATGTACTTGTGCATTCGTAGTGTTAGTTTTATGACACTTGATCCAAGGACAACTCATTCAGTTACGTGTCTCACATTCCTTTTCGAGTTTAATAAGATAGACTAGCAATAATAATCAGGTTTTCTAACGTGTGCCCATAGGACTTATGATAAAACTCCATTTCCTTCCTTAATTAAGTGAGATTCTCACTTGATTATTAATTCAGGCGAATATGACTTAATTAAGGAAGAAAATTAAGTTTTATCATATGTCCTATGGACACACGTTAGAAAAATCCATAATAATAATCAAATGATGATACCCGGCCCTCATTAATCTAGACAAAATGTCACATCACTTAGGCACGTACGACTTTTAAAGCAACAACTTAATTAGTAATGACAAAATCAAATAATTCTGTAGTAGTTTGGAGCGAAGCATTATTGTTAAGTAAATACGACATTTGTGATGTAGTGACATTGCCTGAGCCGGTGAGACTAAGAAATTTCGATGCAATCGAAGACAAGAAATTGTCAGAATTCCAAGGGGAAATGGTGCAATTAGGAGCATGCATAAGAGGAGACCACTCAAAAGACACCTACCCAGACAAACTTGTGGAGGAAATGAATGTTGCTCAAGCAGCTGAGTATTGTAAAGAGTCCTTGAAGATTTTCTTGGAAGCATGTGAGAAAGCCAGGAAAATTGGTGCAGACGAAAACGCGGTCGTGGTTGTTGAAAGCACTGAATCTACTGATGATGAACAACAAGAAATCTCCGGGGGCAAAGACTTGAACAATAAGTCGTTCTTTCATAAGATCTTCTCTTGCTTGGCTTGCGACAATTGATGGCAGTATTTGAAAAGAGCTCAAAAAAACCTGTTACATACCAAAAACAACATGCATGTAGATAATATGTTAACTTCTAAACTCTGTTCATTTCGGAAAAAAAAGAGGTAAAATGTTATTTTAAAGCCATTTTGAGGTCATCCTAACTCCTATTCTTTAATATTTAAGATGATTTTTTTTCCGGTGAGAAAGGTGACGATATTTAACATGATATTGAACAACCAATTATCGGGCTCAACTATCAAACTAGCATTTTTAGTTGAAATAATGGTTCATCTACATTGCAGAGCGAGCTGAGTCATTGTCTCATAGAACAATTTGCCTTTACATTGTATTGTGGTCTCAAACCGATGATTATGAGGTCTTAATTTTCAAACCTCTTATACCGGAGAAACTATTAATTGGCTTTAATTTTGGCGGAGGACTTTCAGGTTCCAGACTTCCAATCCAGTTTCCTCGAACACGCATTGGATATTCCTTCCATGAGCATATTCTAATTCTAAGTATATTATATGAATTTAGGAACGTGATTATCACAACTATTAATAATAGAAGTCGTAATTTATTATATTAGTATGCGATTAGCTAGCAACTGTCGAAAGGCCAATTTAGAATGAAGTGCATTATTAGGCTTATCAATCAAACGAAACAAATGGCTGTCCATCTTATCACGTCCCAACAACAGCTATGCTAATAAGAACATATGCATTAGGTCTATCTTGTCGCATGTTTAATTTAGTAAGAAAACGAGTGAATAGACTCGAGTAAGTTTCAAAGTTTTACCTATATATACATATGATGATGGGACTGTTTTTTTGCTCACTAATTTTAAATCTCGTATTGAATATCATATATAGCAACTAAACCAAGTACTCAATGATATACAAGTATATACATATATACATGACCGTGCGACATACGCTTATATCGTAATGAACATATTCCATTTTGCACATGCATAGTTAGTTTTTCCGCAACCAACCAAATGAGTTGGTTTCTTATAACTTTATCGACAGACAAACGTTATAAATTAAGAGCCAACGAAGATGATCAAACAATCTTGGCGTACACTGCGCAATTGCGCATCTTCTTTCCAGGCCACTTGCACATCCAACATCCGTAAACAACTTTAAAGGGACGTGCGTGCGCAGCAAAAAAACAGACACAATAGATTAGATCAAAAGGCCAGAGCAACAGAAAAGATGGCAGGAAACAGCTCATATCCGATAAAGACAGTGGTGGTGCTGGTGCAGGAGAACAGGTCCTTTGATCATATGCTAGGATGGATGAAGCTACTGAACCCTGAAATCGACGGCGTCGCCAGTGATCACGACTTCTCCAACCCCTTGAACACTTCTGATCCTAACTCTGCTCGTATCAACTTTGGGGATGGCTCCGTTTTCGTTGATCCTGACCCTGGTCACTCTATTCAGGACATGTATGAACAGGTGAAACTTCGTAACTAACTCCCATATTGTACATTCATTTCTTTTGCATTGTGATATACTCTATCGTAAAATCAGCCAATTCAATTATTATAGATCGAAGTAAATTAGTGACATGCTCATACGGGAAGTTAACTCCAATAAAGACGGCCTGCCTAGAACATATAATCTGTAGACGCTTAAACAAACAAGTTGCTGTCTAATTTTATTGTCATGAGTTTTACTACCACGTACGTACAATACAATCCTAGGAGTCTATATATAGACACGCATAAAATTATTTTCATCAGTAAAATGATTGACGTATAAATATAATGTGAAGATCGTGTATTCATTCAATTCAGCTCATGTAACCATTTCTTTACTAAGCATATATTTGTTTTGGACAATGCTAAAGGTCTACAGTGTAGACACCCAAAACTGTCTACAATCAGCAATAATTTTACTACACTATCTAAATTTTACGACTCACACGAGTAATTTTACTACGTGAATTTTTCATTACAATTAATTTTACTACTCCGATCACAATTTTACTACTACTAACTCAATTTTACATTGTAGACAAATTGATTGTGTCTACACCGTAGACCTCTAACAATTTGCATTTGTTTTATTGAGGCTAATAATAATTTGAGTAAAATGATTAGATATTTGGAGAGCCATGGACACAAGAATCAGCCGAAAAGAAGCTCCCTCCAACAATGCAAGGGTTCGTCCAAAATGCGAACCGGATCAAACCTGGGATGGCCGAGGCAGTGATGAACGGGTTCAAGCCGGATCTCGTACCCGTCTACAAAGAACTGGTGTCTCAATTTGCAGTTTGTGACCGGTGGTTTGCTTCAATTCCGACATCGACACAGGCAAATAGGCAGTACATCCACTCGGCCACTTCTCATGGCTTAACAAGCAACGACAGCCATAAGCTTAAGTCAGGAATGCCTCAAAAAACTATCTTCGATTCTTTGCACGAAGCTGGTCATAGTTTTGGCATTTATTATCAGTTACCTCCTGCCACTCTTTACTACAGGTAATTCTCTCATATATAATTGATTAAATAATTAATATTTCTATGTTTTAATCCTTTAGTCTTTTACAAAATCTCATAAAAGACGGTCTTTTAATAATTTACTAAGAGGTCATTATATGTGCTATAAAGTGACTGTTTTTACATT
Source organism: Spergularia marina (assembly GCA_963680865.1). NCBI lineage: Eukaryota > Viridiplantae > Streptophyta > Magnoliopsida > Caryophyllales > Caryophyllaceae > Spergularia > Spergularia marina. The sequence goes on along the minus strand of OY804551.1, from coordinate 21,371,873 downwards.
GTTTGTAACCATGATGATACTTTTAGTGGTCGTATTAATTTACAATTATAAATTACATAATCTCTAATTGTGGAGGATACCATCATATAAAATTAGCTAACATTTATAAAGTAACCCCTTAACAATTAAAGGTCAAAGGTCCTTAACTAAAACAATTACCAAAAGTAGTATAATTGTTGGTCACTAATTTTACCAACGGGATCACGATAAAAATAGCATGGTTGGTCTCTCAATAAATTATTGAGAGACGGTCTGCTACAAGATCTACAACTATTAGTCTTTAGATATAGGTTTTACCTCGTAGTCATGAAAATAATGATAGGTGATGATGACTGAAGAGTAATATAAGTAACAGTAGTAGATTGATCAAACATTACGTACGAAGCATTAAGTTTATATACTAGTGTGCATTGTAATTTACTTTTCCAAGTGAAGTAAAGTGAAGAGCGTAAACAGACTGGTAGATTTTTTACAACATTTAGCACATTTCTTCTAAGTATCTGGTTCTCTTCAACTTAAAAATACGTGTTTGGTTAGGATCGAATAAAATCAATCCTGACAATGGTGGTAATTATATAATTATAGGTCATATCAGATGAGACATTTTGAGCCGAAGAAAACATACATGACCATGATTCATGTTACGATGACCTAATATTGTTACGGGTAATGCTTACCCAATAGCACTTATTGGACGATTAGGGGCACTAGAGGACAAAAAAAAAACAATTTTTTCTTCCTCTACTACCCTTCTTCCTTTTGCTTCATTCTCTCATCCCATCATTTATACCTTCAACCATAACCACCCAAATCCACGACACAACCACCAGACAGACCATGACACCCACCACCTATTCCGCCTCTCTAAACCCAAAACCTTCGCTGTAACACCCCCAAATTTCCTTTCCTTTTCAAAAACATTTTATCGAGAATCAAAACACAAATTAGGAAATTCAGAGGTGTCACTCCGCACTCGAGTCAAAGACCCGAATGCAAGGAGATTTCAAAAGCCAAACTACAAATGTCTAATAGTCTAAAATAGTCTATTACAATCCATTAATTAAATTACAACAATTCGAAATATGAAATATGAAATTTGTCTAAGTATAATAAATGGTCTAATAACTTAGAGTCCACCTAATATCTAATGAGTCGTCGTTCCCGCATGCATCAATCACTGCAAACCTGTGGTAGATTTAAAACACAAAAACCACAGTTGAAAAAAGTCAGTGAAATTGAGTAAGTCAACACCTCAACGTGTAGAAAACCAAAACTCTTACCTTGATTTTGAAAACGTTTTTTTAGTTTTATTTTCGAAAACACACTTAGCACATAAACATATAATCATCCAATAATAATTCCAAACCAGTAGTTAAGAGTCATATATCAGAATCCACCATTCAATTCATCACATACTCATAGTATAAGAAATATTCCATAATCCATACCCAACAAGTCAAATACTAACGATAAATAAGAAATTCATAAGTCACGAGCCATAATCCACAATTCCTAGTTAACAATCCACAATCCACAATCCATAATCCATAATCCATAATCCATAATCCTTATTATTTAGAAATGAACTGAATCTTTTGCCAGTTCACCCTATCAACCATAATCCATAATCCATAATCCAAGACAACTAGACTTTAAGTGTGCACACCCCCCATTAAGTATTTTTAACCTTAATAGAGTAGTACTAGAGCCAAGCCCACTTATAAACCGATGCGGTGAGGCTGTAATTAGGAATCGATGCGACTCCGTCACAATAATTAGGAGCAACTCCGAGGCTCCGACACATTAGGGGCAACTCCGAGGCCTCGACACAATCATTAGGAGCAACTTCGAGGCTCCGACACATTTATTATACCACCATACTCCGTCAAATCTCCATATCACCATCATAATTCACGTTCACAATTTGAATCATTCATAAACCAATCACAACCAATATCACACATAAAACCACTTATATTTTCATTGCAAATAACCACACAAGTACCATTTAATAATCACAAAGAAAATTGAATCGTTCTCCCTCTAACATGATACTAAGTTTTCATCCACACACACCATTCAAATATAGCACATAATTTTAAAGGATTTCTACAAGTTTAAGAAAGGTTGAGCATGCTAGCTTACCTTATCAAGCAAACGGAAACTCAATAGCACAACAATCACTAGTACTCTTCGTCTACGAACTCAGACTCTACAATTATACAAACAACATTCTCAAATTAACACTCAATCTTTCTCAACCAACCAACCAACTATATCCCTATATGTTAGTATATATGATCCTATATGCAATGTATGATTAGGACAATACCAAATTCAAACAAACAATTACCAATTATCCGATAATTATAATTCTATTTCAATAATTATCCAATAAAACCCAAATAACACTCAATCTATTATAAAAAATCATAAAGGCCTAAAATTAGTTTAAAAAAACAGAATATAACTCATAAAATTCAATCCTTAATTATTATAATATATTTAGGATTTATTAATACAATTTATATTATGTTTTAATTATCAAAAACATGTTTAAATTACATAACTTACATAAAATTACATAAAACAAATTAAATTAACCAAAATACGAAAATCTGTTTATAATTACTTAAATTATCAAAATTTCGAAATATTGATTGTCATAATTAATTTGGGCTAATTAAACTAATTAAGAAACAATTAATCAAAATCCCCCAATTTACAATTTCTACAAACTTTGAACAAAACCCAATTTAATTTTCAAACTAAATTCAAGAACACTAACTATTAGATCATAAGCATACCCAAATCAAAACTTTCGAAATGAATTGAACAAATTCGACAATTAATCTAATATTTCCCAAATTCGAAATTAATGAAAATCAACTCAAAACAACCATCAAGATCAATCCTTTATGCATAAAACTAACTCTAATTGATTACCCACTAATCATAGCATCTATTAGTATCAATTAAACACAAATTAAAGCATTAAAACGACTTGATAATCACGTTTGATTGAAGGACCGAAAATAGAGGAGAAGAGGGGCGTTAACCACGGCGCAAAAGAGGAAGAAAGGGGTAGGGCGGTGGTTGGCCGGCGACGGCGGTCTGGGCAGGAGAAAGAAAAGGTGGTGGCGAGCTGGCGGTGTGCGGCGTGCGTGCGGCGTGAGAGAGAAGACAGGGGAAAGCAGGGGAGGGGTCTCTGTTTTATAAAAGAAGGGGATGGGGGTTGTGTCGTGTGACAGGAGAGAGAAGGGAGTTTGCTTGTTTTTTTTTTTTTTTTTTTTTCTTTTTCCTTTCCAAATTTCTAATTTCTTATTTTTCTTTTACTTTGGGTTGGGCATTGAGTCTTGTGGTTGGGCCACTATGGTATTGGGTTGCTATGTTTGTAGTAGCTTGGAATGACCCAATTAGCAAATCCGAATTTAGAATCCATTTTCGAACCCATTTTTGAAATCGACTCACAAATAACATTTAAAATTATTTTCCACTACAATAATCTAATTAATAATTCTTAAATAATAATATAAAATACTTTTAAAATTTTCGGGATATTACATTCGCCCACAAACAACAACCTCCCACGACAGCCCCAATTAAGTCGCGTAGTTACACCATTCGCTTCTCTCATTCCATCTCCATTGTTGCAGCCTTTCTTCTTCCATCTCCATTGTTACCCCCACGCACAATCACCAGAAAAGATTTTAGGGTTGGCATTTACGGTGCCATAAAACCTTTTTCGGCAACCTCAATCAAGGCCCAAAAGGGGTTCACCACACCCCTTCAAACACCCCACTCGACATAGGGTGTCGTTATGTTTTGCCGGCGAAGCCGGCGATGGGTGGTCGACGACTATTGTTATTGGGTTTAGATTTAATGTTTTTGGCGAATGAGATGGTATATGACGAAAACGGAATGGTATATAGTTGTATGGAGTTGAATATGGTTGTCGGAATGTCATCAGAGATCGAGATGGTATATGGCGAAAACAGAATGGTATATAATTATGTGGAAATTGTACATATAGAGTTGAATATGGTTGTCGGAATGTCGTCGGATCAATCATCGTCGGAAGTGATGAGTGGTTTAGCAGGAGATCAGAGAGAGGCTTGAATGAGATTTTGGGTTGAGTGAGGTTGTTGGATTGGGCTGGGGTTATTATTGTTTGGGTTTGAGATCCGGTCGAGATGGGTGGTCGTCGATAGTGACGATTTGCGATGGTGAAGGTGGTAGCCTGGGTGTGCCGAGTGCGTGGCTATGGAGCCATGGAGGAAGTTTGCAGGTGAGATGGTTATGGAGTCATGGAGAAAGTTTGCAGGTGAGAAGGAAGGAAGAAGGTGGGTGATTGGGGGTAGTTGGGTAATATGGTGTGATGGGTTTTTGTCTTCTAGCGCCCTATTGGACAATTTCGTCCAATAGATGTTATTGGACTATCAAGGCTCTATTGTTACATATTGTCATGATGATGTTCTTAGTGTAGACCTTCAATATTTTGTGTTCTTGTTAGTCTTAATAATATGTATGTACTAATACAGAGTATAACTTATATTGCTGCAGGAACCTTAAGAAATTGAAATATCTTATAACTAATACAAAGTTTTTTTTATAAAGTAACGCCTTTACAAATCATAGATTAAGGGTCAAAGGTCCTCACCTAAAATAATTACCAAAAATAGTATAATGGTTGATCACTAATTTTACAAACGGGGTCACGATAAAAATAACATGGTTAATTATTGAGAGACGGTCTCCTATTATTAGTCTTTAGATAAAGGTTTTACCTCGTAGTCATGAAAATAATGATAGGTGATGAGACTGAAGAGTAATATAAGTAACAGTAGTAGATTGATCAAACATCACGTACGAAGCATTAAGTGTATGTACTAGTGTGCATTGTAATTTACTTTTCCAAGTGAAGTAAAGTGAAGAGGGTAAACAAACTGGTAGATTTTTTACAACATTTCGCACATTTCTTCTAGGTATCTGGTTCTCTTCAACTTAAAAATACGTGTTTGGCTAAGATCGAATTAAATCAGGCCTGGTGGTATTAATATAATAATAGGTCATATCCGATGAGACTTTTGGAGCAGAAGAAAATATACGTGACCATGATTCACGTTACGACGACCTAATATTGTTACATATTGTCATGATGATGTTCTTGTACTCATATCTTCTTAGTGTAGACCTTCAATAATATTTTGTGTTCTTGTTAGTCTTAATAATATGTATGTACTAATAGGGAGTATAACTTATATTGCTGCAGGAACCTTAGGAAATTGAAATATCTTACAAAGTTTCACCCATTTGATCTCACATTCAAGCTCCACTGCAAGCTGGGGAAGTTGCCGAACTATGTGGTGATCGAACAGAGGTACTTAGACCTGAAATTACTACCAGGGAATGATGATCATCCGTCCCACGACGTCTCGACTGGCCAACGTTTCATCAAGGAAGTGTATGAAGCCTTGAGATCGAGTCCACAATGGAATGAGATGTTGTTTGTAATCATATATGATGAGCATGGCGGTTTCTTTGACCATGTTTCTACACCGAACGAGGGAGTTCCTAGTCCTGATGGCATTGTTGGCCCCCCTCCATATAATTTCAATTTCGACCGCCTTGGTGTTAGAGTTCCTGCCATCTTCATCTCTCCTTGGATCGAGCCTGGAACAGGTATACATTTACTAATATATATAAGTCATGGTAAGACGATTCTAGAGTATATATATATATATACGAGTATATAACAAGAAGGTTTTTGTATTACGTTTCTAATCACCTAAAACCTAAACATGTTCTACGGTAAGACGGTCCTATAGTATGAGTATATATATATAAATATTCATTTATTTCTTTCTATGCTGATTTTCGGCATTTATCTGCGTACTAATGAATAGTTTGATTCGTGAAATATGCAGTGTTACATGCCCCATCAGGACCAGAACCAACATCCCAATATGAGCACTCCTCAATCCCAGCAACTGTTAAGAAGTTTTTCAACTTGAAAGACTTCTTAACAAAGCGTGATGCTTGGGCTGGCACTTTTGATGTTGTCTTGAACCGAACCTCTCCAAGAACTGATTGCCCAGGTACGTATTTTAAATATATATACTCCTTAATTAGATCAAATTCGATCGAGCGTTAAATAACACGTGAACATATGATAATGTTTTGATTATTTTGATCTAGTTGATATATATATGTATTGTTGATCGACTTCTGTATAAAATGGACGAGAGATGATATACATACATCAAGGAGTGTATTATACTGTCAGAGTCGTCATGGGCCAATATCGGGCCCCTCGTGGAAGACTAGATCATTATTGCTCTCTTAGACGACACTGAACTTATGTTATGATTTAAATCATCCTTAGGCTATTTTTGGTATGCACAATAAGCTAGCTTATTTGGCCAAAGTAGCTTATTTGACTAGTTTTTTAAGCTCTTTGACCAAATAAGTTTGTTTGGTAACACCACTAGCTTAAATAATAAGCTAGCTTATTTAATAAGTTACCCCATGTAACTTATTTAAAATAAGCTAGCTTATCATAATTTTATTCCTAATTTACCCTCAATTAGTTGCTAAAATAAAATGAGATTAAAAATAAATAATGCATTTTTATGTAATTTTATATATATCAGCTCATATATCAGCTAATTCTGTCAAACACTCCTAATACTATCAGCTAAAAACTTTCAGCTATTATTTCAGCTTTCAGCTACTATTTCAGCATTCAGCTACTATTTCAGCGTTCAGCTACAATTTCAGCTAGTTTTACCAAACATAGCCTTAATTGTTCGACATTCGTGATGCAGAGACATTGTCTGAGCCGGTGAGACTGAGAGATTTTGATGCAATTGAAGAGAAGAAATTATCAGAATTTCAAGGGGAAATGGTGCAACTGGCAGCATGCTTAAGAGGAGACCACACAAAAGACACCTATCCAGACAAGCTTGTAGAGGAAATGAATGTTGCAAAAGCAGCTGAGTACTGCGACGAGTCCTTACAGATTTTCTTACAAGAATGTGAGAAAGCCCGGAACAATGGCGATGACGAAAACGCTGTCGTCATCCCTGATGATCAACAAGAGATCTCCAGCTCCAAAGATTTGGGGAACAAATCATTCATCCATAAGCTCTTCTCTTGCTTGCTTTAGGACTAATGACACTCATATCTCATTTAATTATTGTTCCAATAATTAAGTACTTTATTTTTTTTTTCCCCCTGAAAAATCTAGTGTTGTTAATTAATTACTATACTATCATTTTTCCTTTTGGACAACTATAGTTGCTTCGAATTGTTCTAAAAAAAATAAAAATGGAACAGAGTTACCATTGTATATTATATATAATTTTTATTCGTCTGTGAGTCTGTCAATGTCTCCTAATAATTAATTATCGTACAATTTGGCTACAATTCTATGTAATAATTAAGTAAATTACAACAACAACAACAACAACAAAGCCTTCTTCCCAAAATGATTTGGGGTCGCCTAATATGAATCGTCATCCAATAATCATCTTGTGTATGACATAAATTTTCAAAAACGTTGTGAATCATTTAGGGATATTGAAAAATTTCAAAAGAAGTTTTAGAAAGTTTGAAAAATAATAAAAAGTTTGAAAAATAGATTAAGTAAATTATGCGGATAAAGGAGGAGAGTTGCGGTAGGTTTATGGCGGCCAGCGTAAAACAATAGACATGAATCGAAATTTGATAATAATTAAGTAAATTATGTAATTTAATTCTTTTCAAAGTTTTGACTCTTCTATTTGGCAAAAAAAAAAAATAGGTAATTGTCAATTTGTCATGATATGATGTTATGGGAGGTGTAAACAAGTTGATATGAGGTCAAGTTGGTCGACATAATTGGAACAAATTTTAATCTATTCTAAGCCATACTCCGTATAAGGGGACCAAAAACAAGAATATTATTTCATAATATAGAACATCAAGCCTAGAGGCCATAAATTAGCATCACATGTAACACCCCAAAATTTTGGTTAATTTAAAACTCTTTTTATTATACAAAATGTGTCAAAATTCGGAGATATTACAAGCTAATATACAAAGCCGGAGATACAGCGGTACAAACCTCCTCTTATACAATAAAATACAAGTGCGGAAGCGAATTAAAACTAGACTTGACTCTTCAGATGTACTCCTGAAGTCAGACCTACAAACGAAACTCAAAACAAAGGACCTACCCCCATGACAAGGTAGCCCGAAGGAAACACGTCAGCATTTCGCTGAGCAACACTACTCTACAGAATAATACAAAACTGAATAATACTATTAGTCATGGTTTTATAATATGTGGATAATACGGGGGCACATAATACAACACATAGAAAGTGTAAAACACTCCCCCAGGACTAACCTGCTAATCCTCATCTCTTACTCTACTCTAGTCTTTTCCATATAACACTCCTACCCTTAATATAATTAAAATTTCAAACTCATAATTCTCATAACCTCAACTCCTTCTCAAAACTCAAATCAATCCCTTCTCATTACCACACTATCATCGCCGATCCTAGGTCTTGGTTATGGGGCAAGTGAACTGGCGGTAAACCCGCAAGACAATACTTCTATCTCAATTCTCAGTATCAAACTTAATCTCTTTCTTTTCTCTTTGCCACTCTGGGCTCTTTCTTAGTAACTGGCTTAAACTGATATCCCAATATAATACTGTCAAAGGTTCAGTGAACCCTGCTCAACACTTAGAGTAAACTCTAAGCTACTCAGCCCCATTCCAAGTACAAAGGACGACAAATCAAGTATAATACAAAACCATAATATCAATCTTACTCTTGAATCTCAATCTTACTCTTGAATATCAATCTTATAATCTCATACTCTTAATCTTACAAAATGAAATTGGGCTCAAAGGCCAAAGTCAATCGTAACTTAGTAAAAAGAAATCCACTTCTTGCCCGTAACTTCTCGGCTAAATACCAAAAGCTATCACCCTGAACAACAAGGTCACCCTTAATTGCTTTGACATTTCCACACTTAACCCAACTGTCAACCATCAATTTTGTATAACCATACCATTAACCAATTCCCAAAACCATACCCTACGTAGACAAACTTGTCAACAAAGTAATAATATCACTTAACAAACACAAATTCATAACAAACTGACCATCATAAATAGACATTGAACTATATCAAATGACAAATATACGACCAACAACACTTAGGGTTATATACGATCATAAAATTTTGGGGAGAAGTAGAAATAGTGTTACCTTAGACTTTTGAAATCAATCCGAAAAAGCTCTTCTAAAAGGCTTCTCAAAATCAGCCCTTAAACTATATTGAGATTTATAATAAACATTAAAATTTTAATTAAGAAACCCCTATATAAGAATTATCACGTACACTATTTAGGAAGTCATAAACTCAATATTATTCCGTAAATAACTTGCTTAGGAATATGATATCACGAGTGTTTAGGAATATGATATATACTAGAATATGTGTTTAGCAATATCTTATATGATAGGTTTCGTCAGGGTTAAGTCATGTGTTAGTATAAATAAGAATTACCCTAATGTCATTGGAAGCAAGTTATTTACGAATTATATTGAGTTTATGAATTCTCCAAATAGTGTGTGTTATATTTCTTATATGGTATCAGAGCCTCTTTCCTAGAGGACTCTAAAAGGTGCTTCCGCTGCCTGCCGGTGGGCATGGGATCAATAATGTCTGCTGGCGGGATTTCGTAGTTCGACGGGAATTTGGTGTTCGTCAGAGTTTGAATGTTTGTCATATAATGTTTTAAGGTTTTGTTATTTGATTTAGGAGTATTACTATTTTTATTTTAAGAGTCTTATGTTCGGTAATATTTGTGTTTGAATAAAGCCCCCTCTCTCGTTGGTTATTTGGATTGTTTATGGTGTCGAGATGATTGAGCGGAATTTTTGTTCGTTAGGTGCTAAATTGGTGTTCTGCTTAGAGTGCGTTCGTCGTTACCTTATTCGTTGATTGATATTGTACGTGTACAAGCAAGGCCTGTTTGATCGTGGTGAGCTTGATTAACTTGTCGGCAAATTAGTGTCATTGGTGGTTTGCTAGTTTTATGATTGTATTGCTCACGGTTTGCTCAAGTATCGTTGTGGTGCGTGGGTGTGCGTCGTCATTCGTTATTCTTAGATTTCGGGGGTGAACACTATTTTGAGATTTTGGGTATTGTGTGATTATTTTAGGCCGATCAAGGAATGGGGGTGTGCCCCTACCTCTCATGTCTGGTATTTTCAGGTGAAGTTGATAATGGCGACTTCACGTTTTGAGACCATGTTTATCGATTCATGGTATTTAGTTTTGGTGTTTTATTGAGGAGTGCCCTACCAATCATGTTTGGTTCTTTTTAGATGAAGCTGATAATAGTCACTTCATGATTTGTGAGACCATGGTGATTTATGGTTCCCTTGTATCTGGCGTGTAGTGGTGAAGTCGATTATGAGCGATTCGTGGTGTTGATATTGAGTGTTCTTTAGATGAGAGTCGGTGTACGAGTTACTCGACTGGTTTTGCGACGACGACAATCAACGTGCCGGATTTGAAGTTTCGAAGATCTCGACGGAGCTATTTTATTTCCTTATCTTTTTTGGCAAACTCATTGTATTTTTAGTCAAATTACCATGAGTTTGAGGGGGGTAATAGAGAATATTGGGAATATTCGGGTTAAGGAATATTACCATATTACGAGTATGTAATTTAGGAATATGATATGTTAGGAATATATTGTGTGTTAGGGTTTCGTAAGGGTCAAGTTATGTATTAGTATAAATAGGGTCTACCCCAAGATCATTGTAAGCAAGTTATTTACGAATTATATTAAGTTTATGAATCCTCCAAATAGTGTGCGTTATATTTCTTATACCCTAATTAAATTTGAAAACTTGAACTACACAAATTAAATTGGAGTTGGGCAAAACTTACAAAATCGAATAAATGATGTGACAATCGCGTTGGTTGATCATTGACGGTGATATCAAAATGTCTTTGATTATGCATGGATGAGAAAAGCTAAGGTAGAGATAAAGGAGAAATGAAAGGGTGTGGGGGTCTGTCGTGTCAAGAAAAGACTAGAAGTCTAGAGAGGGGTTTTGGTGTTTTAACGAAGTGGAAAAATGTTTAACAATACTAAGAAAGGAAAGGAAATAGGGTTTCCCAAAACTGACTAAAAATCTTCTCTGTTTTTTTTTTTTTTTTTTTGTGTATTTGGAAAATAAGTAATAATAATATTTGAAAATAATTAATTGACTAAAATTATAATCATTACAATAATAATAAAATGATTGAAAATCTGGTGTATTACATCACATCCATGTCTAATTAATAAGTATCTAAAGTTCTTTTCACGCATTTAGCTCAAGTTTGCTGTTTTAAGCGTGACGACAAAGGGAAAAAAAAACACTTGATTTGCACTGATTAATTAGAGTTATGTGTAATAGTGACGCCACTTGAATTAACTTGTATACTCCAAAGAGTAATAAATATTGGTGGCTTGAAAAAACAAACTTGTCCTAAATAAAATGAACCAAACAACCTCGAGTGTAGTAGTAAACTAGTAATCCAAAATATATATTATTTTTAAGTAAACTGTAGGACCTTAAAGACTTTGCAAAGTCGTGAACCATATGATACGAATTCTTCTAAGACACCTTCAAATGTTTACAGTGTAGACCAATAGCATTGTCCAATCAACATATTCTTGGATTGGAATAAAAGGAAAGCCGATCGAGAGGAATGGCGTTGTTTGTCACAAATGATATAATTCATTCTTAGTAGCATATTTAGTGAAAATTAAGATTGGTTTAGCGGTTGGGCAATTAAACTGTCCGAGGAAGTTCCGAGTTCAAATCCGATTGTACCATTGTGGTAAATGCATGGTAAATCGATCACGACAATCTACCTGACAGGGGAGTGACAGTATGACACACCCTCCTTGATTGCTTTAGTTATAAATGTCTCTCGTTGAAACCTTTCGTTTTTTTTTTTTTTCTCTACGATAATAATCGCGCGGTGGATTATAAAATGTAGGGCGTTCTTAACCAAATTGAAATGGCTAGTACGGCTTAAGGCCTCAACCTCGTTCTTAAAGTCGTCCATCGTACTTCCAGGTTTCGGAACCAATTTTTTAACTGCGACTCTTGTTCCGTTTAGCAATGTACCTTTGTATACTATACCAAACCCACCCCTTCCAATTACATTATTCTCGTCAAAATTATTCGTCACAATGTTCATTTCTGAATACGTGTGCTTCTTTGGTGAATTAAAGTAACTCTCACGCTCTTCCTCTACACCCTCAATTGCTGTTACTCTTTCAGGATAGATTTTTACTTGTTTTACCTCACATATTCTGCATCGTCCTACATCTTTCACCATTTTCGGCTGCTGCCTCCCCCCCAATAATATTACCTCTTCCGCGTTGTCCTGCAACTTCTACGATTTGGGGCTCCTGTCGTCTTGCACTACCTTCTCGCTTTTTCTGTTGCTTCTTCCTCTCACATAATCAGCATCCTCCTACATCTTCTACCATTACGGCCTGCCGCTTTCCCTCATTACCCCCACCCCGTTGTCCTTCAACTTCTTCATTTTGGGGTTGGCGCTTGCGTTTCTCCTCATCACCCATTTTGCGCTGTCCCGCAACTTCTTCATTTTGGGGTTGCCTTGTCTGCTTCTCCTGAGATGATACACATACATTTAGTATATCGTATAATCGTATATAGCTCCAAATCCAATATGGTTAATTACTTTTACAACCCAAGTGACGGGACCTATTATATGCATTAATTATCGGAGTATAGTTGGTAATAAAATTAATTGTGTGTGCAGTAAAAGTATTTCTGATTATAGACGCTTTCAAGTGTCTACAATGTAAACCTAATCATCGTGTAAAAGTAATTGTGTAAGTAGTAAAATTTAATCATGATTCGTCATTGCAATTTAATCAAGTATTCTAATCATCGTCATTTTATTTACATATTTACTATCGCGCAAAGAATTCGTCGTCGGGAAATAAGGGTAACGTGGGTGCGGCAGTTGGATATTCATTTTTATTGCAATTATCGCCGAATTTTTGGTTGTCTAGTCTCAATTTCTTAATTGCGGACATGTTGAATGAGGAAATATGTCTGGAATTGAGCCCATGATGTTCGCGTTGCTGGCATACAACGCGACCATCTTGGGTGAAGCGCCAATTTCGGAAGGAAAAGGCCAGGGAGAGAGGTTGGTGTTGTTGGAAATAGAGAGAATTCGGAGATTTATTAGACCAGAGAATGCACCGGTAGGTATGGAGGTGAAAGAGTTGTTGTGAAGGTAGAGTTTTTGAAGTTGAGAGAGGTTGGCTAAGGACGGTAATGTGCCGGAGAAGCGATTGTTTCGGAGAGAGAGAGTGGTGAGATGGGTAAGAGAGTTGATAGAAGACGGGAGAGTGCCGGAGAGTGATTGTGAAGGTAGTGTCGTCAAGGAGAAGATTCTGTTTTTGCTGTCGCATTTGACGCCACGCCAAGTGCAGAAGTGGGCAGCGCAGGATCACCCATAAGGGGTGGGCGTGATGGCGGCCAGGAGGGCGTCCATGGAGGTTTTGTCGGAGGCAGCGATGGCGAAGGAGAGAGAGTGGCAGATGATGAGGAAAAGAAGTCGATCGTCCGTTATTCTTTGAGGGTGTGAATCCCATCGAATTAGAATTGGAGTTTTGGAGGGAACTTAGAAACTACAGGTCCTTATATAAGAAAATAAGTACGTACGACTTGATGCAAGACGTTATTGAGTGATACTGACATTGCGAGAGCTGTATAAGTTGAAATATTATTTATAGTTATTAGTATGTCTTGAGAAATTTGTCCCCATCGAAAGAGAAATTTCAACAGATTGATGTTATAAAAGATCTTTGTAATTGTGTGGAACAGTTCAATTTTTAATTTGGGCCTAACTTTGGTGAAATTCAAGTGCGTTTCTTTTCCAAATGTTTTTTTGTACAAAGACGAGAAACAGAAAATTAACTACCGTTGCTACTCAATATCTATGCGACAGGGTATATATCCTCTATATTATTAAATTATGTGTAGGGTTAATTAGTTTATTAGTTGATGATATATATAATATTTAATTGTTAGAACTTTTCATTTTGGGTATGGGAAAAATAAACTGGACCAACCCAAAGTGGAAAGTGGTAAGTTTAATCTGAACCGAAGGGAGTACATCCATAATACTACTCTTCTGCTTGCGAACCTGAAACTCTTCCGGTTGCTCCTCTTACCTTCACATCGCTTGATGGTGGCTTATTACCAACAGGCACACGCTCTTATTGTGTTTTGGTACACCAGCTGTGGCCTATCGCCATTCTAACCAAGGAGAAAAAAAGGCGGTACCTCCCTTGTATATGAAGGTGGCGTATCCCACAGCCTTGATCAAGTTAATAGATAGGTTCACTCTATATATATATATATATATATATATATATATATATATATATATATATATATATATATATATATATATATCATCGCATCTATTGTGCTCCTTGCCTTCAACACTTTTGTTGTCGTCGTCTTCTGACTCTTGCCATGGTGTTATTACATTTTCTCGCCGTAACGTAGTTTGAAAAATTCAAAACACCAGTTTATTAGAAGTCAGTGATGAGTACGTAAAAATGTCCTACGCACTTTAATTTCTACAATCAGCACATTTCTCTACATATGCATGCAAGGCAGAGTTCCTTAACCTGTCTGCGTCCGATAAAACCTTCATAACGCCTACAATAATATTATTGTTACTTCCAATTTGGTACATACATAAGAGTCCTAAGCTTGATGAATGAGCAAATATTGTTGGACATACATCAGAACTAGTCAAGTCCCATAAGAAACATGCATGGTATGATTAACTAACTTCCCACTCCACATAACGAATTATGCTGCCCACAACCACTACTATTTTCGGAATATACTCATACCTATTTCTACTTACGTACAACACTTTCACGTCTATAAAAACACTACGTAACCTTTACATTTCTCATCAAACATTTGAAACCCCGGTACCATAACTTACAAACAAAAAAAAAAAAAAAAAAAAAGAGGGGGAGGAAAATTTAGGTCATATGGGTGGTACTGGTGAGATTAGCAACAGTGGTATCAAAGCCGATGGCTCGAGTTCGAGCTCGTACCCAATCAAAACAGTGGTAGTGTTGGTGCAAGAGAACCGATCATTTGATCACATGATCGGTTGGATGAAAGCTCTTAACCCGGAGATTGATGGAGTTACGGGTCAGGAATCGAACCCGTTAGACACTGCGGATTCAAACTCGAAACGGATCAACTTTGGGGATGGATCGGTCTACGTAGACCCTGACCCTGGACATTCTATCCAGGCCATATACGAGCAGGTATATATAATAATTTCAAGCATGTTCATATTCTTTTCAAATAACGTGCAACTATTGTCTAGACCTCGTGCACCTGTTATTTGAGCTATTTCGTATCTTTAATTATTTAAATTTACAATTACGGAGTATAAAATTATAAACACTGATATGGTTTGTGTTTGAGGCTTTTAGCTAATCAAACCCTTCAACTAAATCTTTCGATATGAATGCATGCTCAACATATCATCATATTCGAATTTCAAAGTGTACATCATTATTATTAGTTACTTTGTACATTAGTTAATGCTTGCATATGAATACATGTAACTGAGTTTGTTTTTACGGGTTTTGTAATGTGGCACATGATAAAACTTCAATTCATTCCTTATTATTAGTGATATTCTCACTTCGATATTCTCCTAAATTAATCAATGAGATCACATAATTTGTTTTTTCATGTGCCCCATAAATAAACACACGTTATTTTATTTTTTATTTTTTTTCCTTATATGAGACGATGACTATGAATGTTGTTCAAGAAGAGAAACCATGTGTTTTTATGAATCATGCGTATTTTGTACTCAGTGTCCTGTTTGGCTATTAGGCCCATTACGGCATTCACACTTTCATACGAAATTGACAAAAATGATGTAAATGAGTGTAATTTTGTTCCTCCTTAAATCAAAAACCAAAACAAAAACAAAAATGGAAAAACAAAATGAAAAGAAAAGAGCAATCTTGTTGTACGAAAAAATGTCGATGAAATGGAAATACGCTCCATTTTGAGCAATGAGTATACTATACGTTTAACGTATGGTTAAGCCCACAAAAAATGTTCTTATTGAACATGGGGGTTGTTTACCAATATTTCGTAAAATGAGATCAGCTATCTCCTTGTAGTATTTTGTTTCATGTCTTATTAGCCTTATTTCAGATTAATTAGATCAATTGTGAGGCATTTATTACCGTAAATAATTGAAATATTGCTCAATTTAAGTAATTTTATTTGCATATATACATTAATTTTTATCACCAAGTAGACATCAAGTCGTCCATTTTACATCAAGAAGACCGGCTTTGTACCAACATAATAGGCTTCCTGATTATTTTGAGGTAGAGGTAACCTGATTATTACCTCTCTGAACACTAAAAATAAAATAAAAAGTTTTGAGGTTTTTTTTTTTTTTCTAGACAATGTACAAAAAAAAAAAAAATATATATATATATATATATATATATATATATATATATATATATATATATATAGATTTTAAGTCGCAGACTATAGCGACATATACTTACTTCATGGACTAGTGTACGCAATTGTAGTATGGACTTAGAGGCAATACTCCAATTGTGTATTTACGTGTTCGACTAAATTGGGCATAAGGTGTTTGGTAAACAATGGACTGAAGAAACAGCCCTAAAGAAGCTAGCCCCAACAATGCAAGGATTTGCCCAGAATGCAAATCGGACCCAGAGCGGAATGGACACGACCGTGATGAACGGGTTCAAGCCGGATCTTGTACCCGTTTACAAGGAGCTGGTATCCGAATTTGCTGTGTGTGATAGGTGGTTCGCTTCAGTACCAGCATCCACACAACCCAATAGGCTGTATGTGCATTCAGCAACATCTCATGGTTTATCAAGTAATGATACCAAGAAGCTTATAGCAGGGTTGCCTCAGAAAACTATCTTCGACTCTTTGGATGAAGCCGGTCTTTCTTTCGGTATCTACTATCAGTACCCTCCTTCAACTCTCTTCTACAGGTATATTTGATCTGGTAGTCGAATGAGTTTTTAAGCTGAAAGTCTGAATTTGCGACCTTGTTAGACTGCTTCACCCAGAAGCAGCTCAATCAGACAAAGGTAGCTCTGAGGTTTGTATGATAAACTTTTCTTTGGAACTTGGCAGGAACCTGAGAAAGCTGAAGTACTTGACTAGTTTCCACGATTTTGGGCTGACGTTCAAGAATCATTGCAAGGAGGGAAAGCTACCGAACTATGTTGTGATCGAGCAAAGATGGTTCGACTTACTGATGATCCCTGGGAATGACGATCATCCTTCCCATGATGTGTCAGTAGGTCAGAAATTTATCAAAGAAGTCTATGAAGCATTAAGATCAAGCCCTCAATGGAATGAAATGTTGTTTGTAATTACTTATGACGAGCATGGTGGTTTCTTTGACCATGTTCCAACCCCTGTAGAGGGGGTTCCAAGCCCTGATGACATTGCTGGTCCTGAACCTTACAATTTCAAGTTTGATCGCCTAGGCGTCAGAGTACCGACTCTGTTAATTTCACCATGGATTGAAGCTGGAACAGGTACTTGTTATACTAAGAATCAGTACCCTTATCAGATTGATTGTTTAGGAGGGATTGCACTTTCAGGTAAAAATATTCTGAAAAATGTGTGTAACTGCAGTGCTGCATGGAGCTTCAGGACCACATCCTACATCAGAATATGAACATTCTTCAATCCCTGCAACTGTCAAAAAGATTTTCAACCTAAAGGAGTTTTTGACAAAGCGTGATGCATGGGCTGGCACTTTTGAAGGTGTGTTAAACAGAAAGATTCCAAGAACCGACTGCCCAGGTAATTACAGATGTTATACAAAACTTCTTGAACAACCATGAATTTACGATAACAAACTGCAAACCTCAGTACCCGTCTCAGATGACATCAGGGCTCAGCAGAGGTCCAAACGCTTGGGGGTGAAGATTAAATATTTTATGGAAGATCAGAAACATACAGTTGCTTAACCGTCTAAACAAATTACATTTCATGATGCAGTTACTTTGCCAGAGCCAGTTAAATTGAGGGAAACTTTACCGCAGGAAGACAGGCATTTGTCTGATTTTCAGGCAGAGATGGTGCAAATGGCAGCTTGTTTAAAAGGAGACTGTAAGAAGAGCATTTACCCAGACAAGCTAGTGGAGAAAATGACAGTAAAAGAAGGAGCTGAGTATGTGCTGGGCGCTTGGAAGAAATTCTGTGATGAGTGTGAAAAAGCCAGGAAACGAGGAGACGATGGTGATACTATTGTTACTGTGGAAGGAGGACGCTCAAAGGGTACTCACAGATCATTTACAGACAAACTTTTCTCTTGCTTGGCTTGTAACAACTAACAACTGAACTTCTCTCTCCCACGCATACATTGTGCCATAGCATCAAGTTCTTGTTAAGATGCCGAAAGATAAAGAGTTATTTGTTGTACATACCCACATAATGTATACTACTCCTATCCAAAGATATTTTCCTGTTTCTTTTTGCAGTTTTGAGTTGCCATGTTGGGGACTATTTGTAGACAAAATGAAAGACCCGTTTACCTTGAAATCAAGTAGAGTTGGTTGACTGCAATACAGAATGAAATACTTACTAATTTTTAAAGCAAGTGAACGATTCATTTGGTCTAAATATAGCTCCCAACATGACAACTCAAAACTGCAAAACGAAACAGGAAAATATCTTTGGGTAGGAGGGAGTATACACCTACCGTCAATGATGTGAACATTCTTTCGTTTTTCATTTCACAGTGGCCATTCAGGCTACTGATACCCACAGTTCTGCAATTTAATTATCCTAAACAGACAAGACCATTCTGGCAATTCAGCGGAAAGCATTGTAAACATTTGAGTTACGATCTACATAAAGTACAGAGGTAAACCGATAAACAACAAAGTAAATAAGCAAATGAGCGAATGCTTTTCCAAGTTTTCTACATATATAATATAAAAGAATTAAAGGGTGGCAACATTAAAGAGAGATCTCACTGACTGACCAAAGGGGAAAAAAAAATCTCATGGCAAAGTGCCAGCAGAAAACAACACATAAACTATGACAAGGAAGTATCCTACTGACACTGATTGCCTTGTATCATGGATCTTACGAAACCTTCACTCGGAATTAAAACCAGGACTTTTCAAAACAGACTCAACGAATCAATAACTAAATTGATGTTGCCTACAAAAGAACCTATGATCGGATCTGTATATTATATCAGAATAAATTAATTTAAATGAACTGAATCGATTATAGTATGCAACTTGAGAATGAAACGGTACCAATTCAAGGCTGTTGCTGAGCATCCATGTAGCCTGCATCAACAAGGACTTTCTCTCTTTTAGCCAACTCGATGTCCTCATCAACCATCATTTTTACAAGTTGCTCAAACCCAACCTTGGGCTTCCAACCTAGCACTTCCTTAGCCTTGCTAGCATCACCCTTCAGGTTGTCGACCTCAGATGGCCTAAAGTACCTCTTGTCAATGACTACATGATCCTTCCAATTCAGTCCCACGTACCCAAATGACACCTCCAAGAATTCCTCAACAGTGTGAGAGTCCTCGGTAGCCACAACATAATCGTCTGGCTTCTCTTGTTGAAGCATCAGCCACATTGCCTCCACATAGTCCCCAGCAAAACCCCAGTCCCTGGATGCCTGTAAATTGCCAAGGAATAACTTGCTCTGAAGCCCAACCTTGATCCTGCCAACAGCCCTGGTGATCTTTCGGGTCACAAAGTTCTCACCTCTTCGGGGTGATTCGTGATTAAATAAAATGCCATTGCAAGCATATATCCCTGCCCAAAGAGAAAATTTAATCAGAATTTTACGTGCTGATCAGGCCAACCAACACAGGTTCAACAAAAAAAACAAATACCCATCAAATTCCACAGTCAACTTATATATAATACTAACTACTAAGAGTATCTCATATCATAGGGAAATGTTCGAACATTAAAGAATCCTACAATAACATAGTCTATGAAGTGCTAAATCTATTTCAGCTCAATAATTGAAAAAATAGAATATACAGGTTAACAACCAAGTTGACAAAAAAGAATCTACTCTTAACGTATTCTTGAAGGTTACATACCACCTATCTCCATAATTCAACGTGCTAAACATAAGATATGAAATAATGTTCATATAACCTGATAGAATCCATCAGACCAGCTAAAAACTAAACAAGTTTGAGGCTCTCTTTCAAGCTTCAAGCACATAGTGACACCTCATATCCAAACGATGTGGAGCATGCTACTTTGTTTCTCCTCAATCATGAACTCTAACTTCAAAGATCAAATTAAAGAAACATATCATTTTGGATGACACCAAATCAATCATATTCAACATGGCAAGACCACTGCCTCGATCTAAAAAGCACTAGAAATTCCACATTTGTCATTCTGATGTGAATGAAACCATCCATGATGACAAATTTACCAAACTTCCGATTTAATGCCCAACAAGATAGACTGTACATTTGTACCTCTAACCGAGAAGCAACGTAGCCATTGTTCATCTGCCCATCCCCAATTTCAATCCCTACCCATAAAGTTCACTCAAAGTAGCACTAAACCACACGAAAGATGTTGAATTTAGAGCCCCAGAAACCAACTAAGACAAGAACCAATGTAACAACCACAAGATCATAAACCTCAGGAACAATGTCCCCATTTCCACCCTTTAACCTAAGATCACTAACGCCATTCACAATCAAACATCGAAATCACTCAGCCAAACAATAATAAGATCAGAAATCTACAAGCCCACAAACAAGATCACAACTTTATACCAATAGAATCACCCTGTTTCCTTTGATCACCCACATTTTCCAGTTTCCACCCCTAACTCGACAACAGTCCTCAGACTCCTCGCCCATACAGCCCATATAATCAAAACAGCTACATTTCAATTCCAGCAACAGCACAAGCTAATACAAACAATACCACCAATCAACCAAATGATACCATCCAAACTTCAAAAAAAGAAAATGCAACAACACAATCTCAATAAACCCGATTTCAATAGGATCCCATACACTAAAAATCCACCCACATTTCCGAACCACCGACGATCTCAATTGCAACTCATACACTAAAAATCCACCCACATTTCACACCCGGAAACTCAATTCAGCAACAAATCAAACATCAGAAAAATAGTCAAACCCAAAAAGCACCCACATTTCCACATCTCAGACCACCGACAAATCTCACCCACATTTCCAACCCCGAAAACAAAATTCAACATCAATCAAACACCAAGAGAAACCACTCAATCAATCAAACAAAGCACAATCAATCCCAAAAACTCGAACCCGAACAATAAAAAAAAGGATCAAACTTTATACCATATACGCCTCACGGTAATCAACAGTATAATACCACATCTCCACATTTCAGACCACCGACAATCTCAATTGCAACTCCCACACTAAAAAAATCCACCCACATTTCTAACCTCCAAATCAAAATTCATCCTCAATCAAACATCAAACGCACTCAATCGAACAAAACAACCAATATCAACAAAACCCAACAAGTCAAAACAATCAAATTCCTTAAAACCATTATAAAAAAAAAAAAGGATCAAGAAGCTTATACCATACGCCTCCCGGTAATTAACAGTATACCAATGAGCAGCAACCTTGGCAACAGCATACGGCGACCTAGGATGAAACGGGGTGGTCTCACTCTGGGGCGGCGGAGTGGATCCGAACATCTCGGACGACCCGGCCTGATAATACCGAATATCCTTCCGACCCGTTTCATCAATGTGAGATCGGACGGCCTCAAGCAACCGCAAAGACCCAGTAGCGACAACATCAGCCGTATAATCAGGGATCTCGAAGGAGACCGCGACGTGGGACTGAGCAGCGAGATTGTAAACCTCGTTAGGAGCGATGGTGTCGATCCAACGGCGGAGAGAAGAGGCGTCAGTGAGATCGGCGTAGTGGAGCTTCATCTTGGCTTTTTGGGCGTTGTGTGGGTCGATGTAGATGTGATTGATACGCTGCGTGTTGAAGTTTGATGAACGGCGGATTAAGCCGTGGACTTCGTACCCCTTTTTTAGGAGGAATTCTGTTAGGTAGGACCCGTCTTGGCCCGTGATTCCGGTTATTAGGGCCACCTTGTGCGGTGGCGTGTCGGTGATGGAACCGTTGTTGGTGGGTGTTTGTTCTTGCGGTGTTGCCATTTTTGGGGAGAAAAATTGAGAAGAGAGAGAGAGAGTGAGTGATGGTGTGAGAAGGAAGGAAGGAGTACGCGGGGGATTTTAAGGGAGAAGTGGTGTGTTATGGTGTGGGCAGACTTGATTTGGGATTGGTGTATAATTATTGTATCCGTTGATATCTTTGTGATTTTAGATTTAATGTCAAATGAGATTTATTGGATTATTATTTTGGTAGGGAATTAAATGGTGAAATAAGGTAAGAGATAATCTGATCTTTTTTTCAATAGTCTAGATCTAACGATTCATTGAATAAGAAGAAGAATGCGAACAAAACAAAAACCCACAGTACAAGCCCATACTCGGCAGTGACTTTGCTTGGGGGTTAGTTGATCGCCACCACCAACGTTGTCCCCGTCTAGAATACGTGGACTAACACTTTTACGGGGTGCTAGTTTGATGTGCGTTAGGCCATCTTTATTAAGGGTCTCAAATGAGTCTCAAAAATGATAAAATTAGTCTCAAAATAAGAAACCCCCATTGTAAATCAAGAGGGAGAGTCTTACAAATTGAGACTCTCTGAGAATAGAAACCGTCTCAAAAGTCTCAAGAGATCATTATGTGGGGTTCTCTAGTGATAACAATTAATTTTAATATTATTTTAGCCCTAATTAATAATTAGTAAAATAAAATTTTGAGACCCAAAATATAAGTCTCACCATTGATGACTATAATGTAAAATAATGTAAATGTGACATCATATCAGTATTTAAGATTCAAAGTGAATCTCACCAACAGGGGTACTCTTCATTTATGTGAATATAAAAGGGAGTGATTCTTATCATTGTAGGTGCTCTAGTACTAATCTTGATTTGTCTCCGGAATCTCCTCTACAAAGCAAGAATCAATCAACAACAATCAACGGTGCTAATGCAACGACTTTCCGACTCACTATGCATCCAACGAGCAATAAAAAAAAAATACAAGGAATAAATTCATAAAATACACATTAACAACTTAACAACTAATCAGTCTCGATCAATTTTTTTTATGGGTGTCTTAATCAATCTTTGGTCTTCACCGATGATGATAATTTATTAAAGACATAATTTAAATATTAAAGGACAGCCCAGTAGCTCTTAGTTTTTCTTCCATTTGCTTGTTAAATATTTCTCCCAATACTTGTTTAGCACGCCACTCGGTCTTATTCACCTCCAATTCTTTAAGATTGTTGATATCACACAAGTCTATTATAGGAGTATTATCAACAACCAACGCCTTCACTTTCCTGTTGGGACGAGAAAGGGAAGCCTACATATTTTGCCAAGCTGCTTTTCAAATGAAGTGTTGGGTCGTCCTTCAACTCCTCGTACTTTAGAAACAACGTACACCTTGCTTATTTCGCAATTTTAGGCTTCGTTCTCAATATCTGAGAATATGATCAAAGAAAGGACCATAGCTTAGGGGACTCTCCCATCATAACAATCCTGAAATAAAGAATTCTTGGATAGAAGGAAACTCGAAATCTTCTCCCATTTGCTTCTTTATAGCATTTGGGTAAAATTTCCATTGTGAAACAAATGATGTATGTGTCTAAGGGGTTTCGACCAATGTACAAAATGGTCGAGGGTGGACAAAGGCATCACCATATATACTATATACGAGCTCATGGGGGTGATGGGATAGCAAAGGGCTAACACAAGGCTTATGGGTGACTCTATACCGAAAATAGTAGAGATTTTAGCCAAGTGGTGCCTGTTTTTGGAAGACTAGCAATGATGAGATCGGTGTCGTCTCGAGCTTGAAAGTGTCTCTGAAACATAAGGACATTTTCGAGTTTTAGACTAGCAGGACACCAAAAGCCCTCGTATTTTAGGAGTTGAAGCTCTTCAACTTCATTGTGATCTACTACTACTATTATTTGCTCATCACTCGTTTGATTTTGGTTCATGGTGTGGATGGCTTTGTCTAGGTGATGCGAACTCTATATATGGAGTATATATAGGAAAAGTATCTAGTTAGAAGTGATAATTTTGTCAGAATCCATAAATAATCTCAGCCATCAATTGACTTTGATCTAATGGCTCATATTAAAGCTGAAATAAGAGAAAAACAAAATTAAAAATTACACCCAATCTCTAAAATCCTCGCATTTTCTATCTCCTCTCCTCCCCTCCTTTGTCTCTGTAACAACCCTAAATTTTGACCAACTATAAATAAAAATAAATTTAGAATTGTCACGCCGCAATTGACTACCAAGTCAATTGTTAGGCTAGAAATTCAACTACAATAACCAACGGAAAATAAAACAGCGGAAGTCTTTAAATGTCGAAATATAGTTCTCAAAACGAAACCCAAATTACATAATCAAAACGAAATGAAGTCTGAAATAAAACAAAGTCTTTCGAAAACCCCAACATGATCGGCTTCGTAAGCATGCAGTCATATCATCAAGACCTATCAACTATGCCATCGAAGATTGACATAGGCCCCAGAACACGGTAGGGACGAACCAAAAAACAGAACGTCAGCACAGGCTGAGTAAGAATTAACAAGCATAAAGAACAAATAAGATACGCGCCTTGAGACGGGTAGCTAACAAGAACGAATTGACGTTATAACATAGGAATATCAATAACAACAGAGTGCATTATCAAAAGAGCATCGTCGCTCAATATATACATCACTTAATCATATTTTCGGCCAGGGTCCTACCCCATAGCCCCCACTTAACGAACTTTGTTCGAGCTAGAGTTGTAATTATCGCCCTAATAATCCCGAGTGTGCACACCCCTCGCAAGACAGGCCGGCAGGACGAGTTCCCATCTAGGAGGAAGACTATTAGGAAGTCGGTAGCTAACCCGACCCTACGTACCTTGATCAGAGGTATATCAAACGATGATCGGTCGAGCCGAATCCATCGTACTCTAGGTGGAGTTATTTATTTTCTTTCATCCATTTTATATACGTTATTCAAAGATGCATTATTTGACGATACAAATTATAATGACCATAATCGAGAGATACTAGAAGCGAAACAAACATAAACGACAAACAAACACACCACTCGGCCGAGTGGTGATCTCGGCTAAGAGGCCGAAGGGCCGAGAAGATCAAGAGGGCCGAAGGGCCGTGGGGAGTATGGTGGTCGAAAGACCGCAAACGAACATTGATAAGATGGAAGGAAAATATGCTCAATGATATAATTAGGCACAAGCGAAACGGGTAACAAGAATGAATGTGTAAAGCAAGAACATACGATGATCAAGCAAAGTGTATCAAACAAGATAATGGCTAGTGAGAGGTTTGTGATCAACGTTCTTACCTTACTAGCGAAATCACAAGATCAACTCAAGACTTTAGAACGGTACTTCCTCGAACACACAACCTAAAATCAATCAACAATACACTAATCACTAACCATCACCCTACTAGTGCATCCAAGGCACTCTAACTTTGGATTTCAACATTCAAACGACCTCTAAACAACACCAAATTTGCACAACACCCTCCCAAGTATACTAACAACATTAATCCATCAATAAATCACCATAATAACAACTTAAACATCCAAATTAGGCAAAATTCAGAAATGGGCAGAATGTATATTCATAATCAAAACACCATGAAACGTTCCCAAATTGAAACTAAGGTTTACCCATCTCATAATAAACATCTCCACCAAATTTCACATCAATCCACCCATAAAATCACCCCTAAATTCATAAGAACCCTAATTTCAAAAGCCCTAAATTAGCATTCATGCATCAAAACCACAATTAAGCATGATTATAATCTAATAAAGCAATTCCCACAACCAAAATCATGTTTAAACTATAATTAACATGAAATTAAGAAAGCCCTAATTAGAAACTATGAAAGAGGGTGTAGAAACATACTACTCTTGATGTAAAACCAAGAGAGAGGGTCGGCTAGGGTCGACGGCGGTGGCTGGTGGCAGCGGCGGTGGGCGACGGCGAAGGTGGTGGTGATGCGCGACTCTTTTCTTCTCCTCTCCTCTTCTCTTCTCCTCTTCTCTCCTCTTTCACGTAACTCCTCTTCTTCTCTTTTTTTTTTTCTTCTTCTATGTCGACGTGAGGTGAGTGAAGGAGTGTTTGAGTGTTTATTTTATTCTTTTGTAGAAAATAGAAAGGGTTTAGTAAGGGTATTTTGGTAATTTCGCCAAACAGTTGCCCAATTAGGAAAGCGTCTCTAAACGGAAGATATACCCTAATTTCCCAAAATAGATTTTCATACCCTTAAAACGAGATTCTCCCAATACTTGTACAATTCAAGTAACCCAAAAATATGGGGTGTTACAGTCTCTCCAAGCACCCCTGCCTCATATCGCCCACCACCGCAGCCGGCGTACACCTTCAACGACCTTCGCCGGCCACGATACCACCGGCAGACTCAAATGACTACCACAAGTCATCGTCGGCCACTAGCCTCCCCCGCCGAGCATCTACCCACCGCGAAAAACACATTCTCCTTCCCTCATTTCGTTTTCGTTTTTGTCAGATCTCGTCGCCGCCGTCGATCGTCACCTTCACTATCTCCTCCTTCGATCCCGCTTCTCATGCCGACACAGCCTCTCAATTTCACTATGGTTGTGCAAGTTGACAGAAGTGAGAGGTGAGGAGGAGGAAATGAGAGAGCGAGATGGTGGAGTCGATGGTGGAAGACGCCGTCTGATTCGCCGGCGACTTAGGTGTGGGCGGTGGTGAGGCTGTACAGTAGCCGTAGCCGTTGCGGGAGAGGGTGGCCAGGAGGGTTTAGGGTGGTTTGGGAGGAGAGAGAAAATGGTGAAAGGTGATGACTTTTCAGATATTTTTTTTTTTCATTTTTTCGTTTTTGGTGTAACGACTTTTAATTTGCGGAGTTATGAGAATTACGTGTTTTTATTATTGGAGCTATTGGAGTTACATGTTTTAATTATTGAAGTTATTTGGAGTTACGTATTTTAGTTGGTGGAGTTAAGTTTGAGACTTGAAGTTACGTATTTTAGTTGACAGAGTTAAGTTTGAGACTTGGAGTTACTTATTTTAGTTGATAGAGTTAAGTTGGAGTTATTGGAGTTACGGGTTTTAATTTTCAAAGTTAGGTATTTTAGTTGATGGAGTTAAGTTGGCGTTATTGGAATTACGAGTTTTTAATTATTGGAGTTACGTATTTTAGTTGATAGAGTTAAGTTGAAGTTATTGGAGTTACGGGTTTTAATTTTTGAAGTTATGTTGGAGTTACGTATTTCAGTTGATGGAGTTGTGTTGGAGTTATTGGAGTTACGAGTTTTAGTTAGTTGAGTTATGTTAGAGTTACGAGAGTTAGGTTGAAGTTGGTGGAGTTTTGATATTACTAGAGTTATACAATTTAATTATTGGAGTTAAGTGACTGGAGCTACGGATTTTAGTTTGTAGAGTTAAGCGGCTGAAGTTACTGATTTTAGTTGGTGGAGTTAAGCGACTGGTGTAATATCCCGAATTCTCGTGATATTTTATTATTATATTTTATTGAAATGAGTTGCGATTTAATATCGGGTTTTGATTTTAAAAACAAATAAAAAAAATAAAATGGGTTTTAGATGCGTCTCTATATTGGGTTGCTATTTGGGTATCTTTCCATTATGATCCATCACCTTTCCTATACTAGCCCAAATAAACTAAACCCAAAAACACAACCAATAGAAAAACCAAAAAAAAAAAAAAAAAAAAAAAAAAACCTCTATCTCTATTATTCTTCCTCACCCACGCTCAACACAACCGCCTCTCCTCTGCTCTCCCCTGCTCTCCTCAACCCTGCCGCGCGAAGAACCATCAACGACCACCGTTCCAGCCGCCTTCTGCCGCCGTTCCAGCCACCACTCTCGCCGCCCTTCACCCTCTTCTTCCTTTTCCGGGCGATCACTTTGGGTAACATAAGCCCCTGCTCTCTCTCCTCTATTTTCGGTGTTTCTCTAAGCCCAATTCGATTCTTGTTCCTTTGAGTTCGTTTTTATGTTTCTTTTGCTTAATTAGTTCATATATGAGGTGTGTAATTGATTGGGGTTGATCTTATATACAAAGATTAAGTTTTTAGGCATGTTCTTGAATTATTGGGGTTAATTGTGAAATTATTGAAATTGGGGCTATTGTAATTTGATGATTGTTGTCGTTATTGATTTGATGTTGTTGATAGATTGATATGAACTATGATACTAGGGTTTTCGAATTTTGGTTTGGAGTAGTAAGTGGAGTTTGTCCATGATTTTTGTTTAATTGAAATTGGGTAGAAATTAGTTTTGTAATTAAAGTCTATTTTGAAAACTCAAAATTAGTATGTTATAATTATTTTCGAAATTATCATTATTTGTGGAATTATTTTCTGATTTTTCGGAATTTAATTACTAATTTTCGGATTTAAGGTTAATTAGGCCAAAAACATGGGTTTTTGAAGGTTTTTACATAATGTATTTAGTTGGGTCAAATTGGGATTAATATGGGTAAATGAAAGTATGATTTTAGAAGGTTTAAATTCTGTTTTAACAAAATTAATTGAGTCTTTTGGAATTTTCATATTATTAGTGTCTTAATTGTGGTTATGAACTAGTTAGAGTAATGGAATTACTTTTGTGGTACTCAAAGTTCGTTGATGTGTTTGGAAGGTACATTGCTTGGTATACATATCTTAGGACATCTATACATGGCCTATACGATTGCATATTTAGTTAGAAAGCTAGATGGGTGGATAAGTGAATTAGTAACTTATCTAGATTCATATTTGTATTATTGTAGACGAGGGGTTCGTGAACGAGGATTAATTCTGTGAGTAGTGCTGTTTGTGCTTGAGTTTTTGAAGGTAAGCTAGCATGCTCAACCCTTCTATGACTTATATAAAACCTTTAAAATTTTGGTGCTAAGTGTGAATTGGTTGTTGGTTGAGAACATAGTTGCACGCTAGGTGGAGAACTGTTGAATATCATGTTGGTTATTGTTATTGGATGACTGTACTTGGAAAAGTTATAATGATCATATATTGCTTATGAAAGGGTTGATGGTTTGATTGAATGAAAGCTACTTTGGCTTATGATTGATGATTTATGCTTTATGATCAAAAGTTATTTAAGACAATGAGTTGGGAATATTGATCGCATATATTACTGACAGCAAAGATAGATCGCATATATTATTGACCGCACATTATTGATCGCACATATTATTGACCGCAAATTATTGATCGCATATATTATTTTGCTCGCATATATATTTGCCCCACCGCATAGGTCTTCAAGAGGGCTTGTAGGCGTCTAGTACTACTCTATTGGGTTGGCAATACTTGATAAGGGGTGTGCACACTTAAGGTCTAGATTGTCTTGGTTGGATTATGTAGGGCTGGTTATACCGCCTTAAATGATTGAATGATTGCAGATTATGTAGGGCTGGTTATACCGCCTTAAATGACTGATTGAACGATTATTATGTAGGGCTGGTTATACCGCCTTAAATGATTCAGATTTCCCACTCATTGATCTTATTTAAATGCTACAATTGAAATGATGATAGTATATTTGTTTGTGTTAAAACATTATTGGATTGTTTGTGTGCGAATATGTGCTAAGTGTTGTTTTCAAATGAAAAGTAAAATGTTTTTGAAAATCAAGGTAAGTGTTTTGGGTTTTACAAGTTGGGGTGTTAGCTTACTCAATTTTCTGACTTTTTCAACTGTGGTTTTTGTGCTTTAAATCCACCACAGGTGATTGTGATGGATACGTCTTTTAGTGTGGCTTCTGCCTGAAGAACTGTAAAGCTTCCGCTGTGCGTCATTGTATTGGAGTTTTGTTTAGACTTTGTATCGCCTTGTCAAATTGTATAAACTGTGTAGAATGTATTTTGTCAGCTTTGTATATCGATTGTAATATAATCGGATTTTGGCGCATTTTTGTAATAACATAATGTTTTAAAATAGGCTGAAATTCGGGGGAGTTACAACTGGAGTTGTGCGGCTCAGGTTATGAAGTTAACTGAAATCAATGGGTGAGATTGTTTCTGACTTCTGACAAAAATTATACTTCGGATCGAATACACCTCCTATATATATAAGGAGTAGCCACTTCTTAAGGCTTCAAAGAACAAATAATTGAGGCAAAACTTGAGTTAGTTGTTAAAAAATCCAAATTAATCACTAAAGAGAGTTGAGACAACATGCGAGCGGATAGCCGGTTTTACTCGTAGGTTTAACAGTATTGTTCAGGCGTTAATTTTTAATTAATTATTTCAAGTATTATCCAAGTCGTTTTCCTGGCCTCTACTAGTATTCACACGATATCAAAGGCGTTTTAACCATCAACTTTTTAATTTAGATGTCTTTATTTCACACTTTTAACTATTCTATTTTACCCTCACCCACTTCTCAAATGTCCGTACTGTTTACCAACCTCATTGTAACCTCAACATACATGAACGATGAACGGGTAATCAGGTGTCTTTCCTTAGTACTTCCTCTGTCCCAACTCAAACGCGTCGAACATTTTTTGTAGTGGAATAAGAAAAATTGATATAATAAGTTGAGTGGGGTAATATTAGGAAATAGAAGGAGAGAGAATGTGATGATTAATAAAAGTAGTAGAGATAATGTGAGAGAAGATGTAATAATTTAATAAAAGCAGGAGAGAGAAATATGTCCAAAAATAAATAGGGTGTTTGAGGTGGGACGTCCCAAAACGAAATATGGGGCATTTAAGTTGGGACGGATGAAATATGGGGCATTTAAGTTGGGACGGATGAAATATGGGCTACAAGGAGATCAAAGGCCGGGGGGATCAGCTACCACTGCTTAAGCTAGTCCAACTAGATATTTCGATCATATTTGAATAAATATAAACTTCTATGTAAATGATGAATTCATTGCTCACATAACCTATTTTTTGAGTTCGTGGGTTCCTTGAGGGTTTCTGTTCAAGGTTTCTAGCCTGGTGGAAGATAATCAAATTGATGAAATCGCTACCTTTTGTGCCGCTGACGGATTCAATTGTCAATTTGTTGAGTAGGGTTTGGTCTTAATGTCTTATCTATACATACGGAACATTAATAAAGGCAATCCAATATTGGTAAAACTCTCACATAATCTACATGAAACATAACATAATATGTTATAATTTAACGGAGAATATTACGATACATGTATCATTAATTTTGTGTCGAAATGAACGTCAATATAAGATCCATTTACACGTACTTTTGAAAAATGTTTAAAATAATAATAAAAATGATTAATATTATCTAAAGATAAAGTAATACTCCATATAAGATTTCGTGTGATTAGGAGACATCTTAACCGGCCAACATTTAATTAGTTATGATAATTTATTTATTTTTAAATTAACTAATTAACTAATTAATAAATAATATAATAATTTATTTATTTTAAATTATCTAATAAATCAATAAGAATATAATAAAGTGTCCTGTGCAACGCACGAGCTCTCCATCTAGTTTTCGTATAAAATCCATAATAGTTGACATTAAATTAAATTGTACTACGATTCAACTTATAGAATCAACAAAAAACCATAAGTTTGTATACAACGATTGAATATCAAGTCCAAACAAATGTGAACTTGAAATAATCACGTACTTTCTCCAACTCAAACAGGATGTTCGACATGATTGGTCCATACAATATTTATATAGTGGAAAAAATGGACTTCATAAAATATATGTTAAAAAATTCTTTTAAGGTCTTTTTTGAGTTACCATTAATCCGACTAGAAGTTATACTCACGACTCAACGATTCACGACTTTTTATTGGATGAAACAGGTCAACAAAACTTGCTCATTTACTCCGTAGAAGAGGAGAGTGAGAAGCGTGATTCGTTCTTCGAAACACACAGTTGAATAACCAATAATAACAATAAAAACTTTCCGATCAGATCATCTGTCATCATCATCATCATCATCCCCAATTCCCCAATCAAATCACAGAAAAACACAATCAAATAAATCCCTAAAAATCCCCAATTTCCACAATTACAAAATCTTCCAACAATGGAGGAATTCATGAGCTTAGAACAATTAGACGGAGTACGAATGCCATGGAATGTAATCCCAGGAACAAAGCAAGAAGCAATCAACAGCGTAATACCAGTCTCTCTCCTCTACACGCCATTAAAACCCCTAATTTCAAACCCTAATTCTCCCCCGCTTCTCCCTTACGCTCCCCTCCGATGCCGATCCTGCCGCTCAATTCTCAACCCTTTCTCCGTCGTCGATTTCGCCGCCAAAATCTGGGCTTGCGCTTTCTGCCACAGTCGCAACCACTTTCCCACGCATTACGCTTCAGTTTCCGACGCTAATCTCCCCGCCGAGCTCTTCTCGCAGTACACCACCGTCGAGTACGAATCCCCCGTTGAAAGCGGTGGTGGCGTAAACAACACTAATTCGAGTGTGTATTTGTTTGTGGTGGACACGTGTATGGTTGAGGAGGAGTTTGGGTACTTGAAATCGGCGTTGGCGCAAGCGTTGGAGTTGTTGCCGGAGGAGAGTTTGGTCGGGTTGATCACATTTGGGAGTTTTGTGAGTGTTCATGAGTTGGGATTCGGAGGCGGTGTTCCGAAGAGTTATGTGTTTAAGGGGGGTAAGGAGATTAGTAAGGATCACGTTGTTGAGCAATTGGGGTTTTTCGGGAAGAAGCCGAAACCGGTTTCTGGTGTTGTTGCTGGTGCTAGGGATGGTTTGTCTCCTGAAAGTATTGGGAGATTCTTGTTGCCTGTGTCTGAGTGCGAGTTTGCACTCAATTCGGTATTGTCTCTTTGAAGCTTGTTGTTTTTAGAATGTTGCTTATTTTTGCATTTAGAAGTTCTATTTATTCAAATTTAGAATGTATATATATATGCACAATAATAAGAAAGCGTTAATGCCAAAATGATTTGGGGTCGGCTAACATGAAATTGGGTGTATGCGCAATTGATCAAATTGAGAATAGATTAGATGTTTAGATTTTCTGATTGGGAATCATGGGATTGTGTGATTCAAGTTAGTAACTTCCTCATTGTGCCGTGTGTATCTAATATTTGATTGGCAAGGAAGTTGGGGGGTGGGGGTGGGGTGGGGGTGGGGGAGAGGAGGTTTAGAAATGCTTGATCTATTTATTTTGGATTAGTGGCATTTTTCGTGGTCAAGGGGAGAGTTTTGCTGTCCGTGTGTTTGATTTGTGATGTGATCGTTTCAGAATGTTAGTTATTTATGCTTTCAAAGGATTTGTGGTCGGCTAACATGAAATTCGATGCTGCACATGTATGCATAATTGTTAAAATAGAGGTTTGATAGAAGGATAGATAATCTGTTTGCAAAATATCTCATTGTCTAATTCAAGTTAGAAACATAATGTAAGACTCATAGGGCTTCATTAACTTTGTGATGCACTCACATTGGTAGGCAGAGGAGTAGAGACAGTAGGATAGTCGTGGTGGTTGATTTCTATTACAAAGATATCGGTGCCCTGTATCAAATTGTATCAAGAGAGTTGCCTTTTTTTTTTTTTTTCCTGGATTTGTGGCCTTCTTTGTGTCAAGGGAAGAGTTTTGCTGTCCGTTTGTTTGATTTGTTAATGTCACTATTTTAATTGTTGAATTTAGTTACTGGAGGAGCTCCAAGAGGATCCTTGGGAGGTGGCAGCCGATCAGAGGGCGAGTAGGTGTACAGGGACGGCACTCAGCATTGCTGCCCATTTGTTGGGAGCCTGTGTTCCTGGACAAGGGGCTAGGATTATGGCTTTCGTTGGTGGTCCATCGACAGAAGGGCCTGGTGCTGTAAGTTTCTTTTCTTTTAAAGCCTTTCGCTTTCTTAGTTCTTCGGGGCTAGGTCTTTTGTTTCCCTTTTTTTTTTTTTTTTTTTTTTTTTTTTTTTTTTTGAAAAGGACAGATTCAAAATTTTAGAAAAAAATTGGTATACAGAGATCACAATGAAAGAAGCATAGGCATGCCTTATTATTTTTAAGGTCAATTAAGCCTTCCAAATGATTCTTTCAGGCATTAAGTTACATGAGAACTATTCATACGAGTGCAGCAGAAAGTCTTACTTTTGAATTATATACAGAGATAAATGACTGGGCCAACTTAGGTCTGTTATGACAATTGAGAATAGTTTCCTTCTCATTTGAATTTGAATGAACTTACCATTAGAAAGACGCGTTTGTTTCAATTTACAGCACAAAGAAAGGAGTTGTTTAGCTTAAGGCTAGTAGTGGCAAGCGTACTTATTAAGAATTCTAGTTTCTTATACCAGTTTGTGTCTTTTTTCGTCCGCATTTGTGATATCCACCAAGTCAAGAGTGTAGTTTATGAACTCTGATGTCTGATTTGGTCGAAAAAGTTAATACGTGAAAGGAAATTCGTACATAACATTTGATTGCCCTACTATGCAGTAATGTTTAATCTATTAGAATGTGGGATTGTTAAACAACAACATCTTTAACCCCAGTGCCTTAAAGGCTCCCGCCATAAGGCGGGGTAGGGGGGGTCGGATGCACGCAAGCCTTACCCCTATTGAAACATAGAGAGGTTGCACACGGATGACCCAAAATGAAAATTGCGTCGAGAATCGCACCGACTGACTGCTACTTCACAAAATAAGAAGCATAGACACTTTTATGAGCCATTTTGCTTTATTACATTATATCCCAAAAACCAAAGAATAAGTAGTCTTTTGCTCCATTGGAAATGTGGGATTGTTAAAGAGCTATCAAAATCTAACTAGTTTTTTGTTTGATTCTATTTGCAGATTGTCTCAAAAAATTTAGATGAGCCAATTCGTTCTCACAAGGACCTGGATAAGGATTCTGCTCCCTATTATCACAAAGCCGTAAATTTTTTTGAAGAAACTTCAAAGCAGCTTGTGCACCAATGTCATGTCATTGATCTCTTCGCTTGTGCTCTTGATCAGGTATTATTGAATGTTTCTTCATTCTTCTGATTTTAGTTATGTCCGCTGCTGTGTAATCGAAGCAGCATTCTTATTCCATCCAGTATTGCAATTAGCTATTCCAGCAGGAAAATAACTTTATAGACTATAGTAGATTTATATATATATTGGAGTATATGATTGCCTAATCTGCTTCACTTTGGGAAAGCAATCTGCTTCGGTTGACAAAGTAGTAATACTTTCACATGGCTCTAGCGTTTCGCTATTTTCATCAGGTTTGCTATTTGATGGTGAAGTTTTTTTTTTTTTTTTTTTTTTTGCTAATTGATATACTAGAGTAGTAGACAATTTAGAATCTGAAGTAGTGGTTCTCTTTCTTTTTGCCGGTTCATCACAAGCAGTTCGTCAGCTCAAAAGATTAGGATTATTTTTTGTGAAATAAGAACGTGAACAAAAACATTGGCCTTTTATTGGCTGATTTAAATTCTAAGAGTATCACTATTTACTAGGTCTATACATCAAATGTTGTTCTTTTGGGTGATTTCAGTGGAACTACTGGTTTTATACTAGTTTTTGCCTTTGGACAGAAAACATTTCACCATGAACTTAAGTTGTACGAAATCGTCTATGGTTTAAACTTAAAAGACTGGGCGTCTGATATCGGCGTTAAAAGTTATTCCAGATGTCACAATTACCTCTCCATTTGATGTGACAATTACTTTTGATTTTTGAATTTCTTTTGAATCTTCTGCTGAATAACAACTGCAATTAGTATTGTTTGGATTTACGTAATTTGGAGTTAGAAAAAGTGTCACTGTATCCAGCAGATGGTTTGGAATTTGCTGGGAAGTAATGTTAGATACCTTGGGTTGGCTGTTATGCTCCCACAAATTCTTAGTTTATGTACTTGGAAGCCTGATCTGTCATCACATACCAGGTTGGTGTCGCTGAGCTTAAAGTGGCTATTGAAAAAACTGGTGGGCTTGTGGTTCTTGCCGAAAGTTTTGGCCATTCAGTATTCAAGGATTCTCTTAAGCGTGTTTTCCAGGCTGGGGAATATGACCTTGGACCAGCATCCAAGTAAGGCGCCGTAACTCATGCTTGCTATACCTAATTTCAGACATATTGTCTTGTCGTTTGTAATTTCAGTGTGTTCGTTTCTTCTTCTTGAATCTGCACTCTTTTTTTTTTTTTCTAATGATGTTTTCCCCACAATTAAGTGTTTATGATTAATACTCTGCGTAGTGTTTATGGGCACTGGTAAACATTTACTGAAAATGTAATTAGAAGCAAGGGATTTGGAGTACTTCTCTTCTTTCAAAAGTAATATTGGAGTATTGGACATTGGAAATATGTCAAAAGTATTGATTCATAATCGTGCGTTGTAAGATTGAGCCATTGGCCTTACTTAGGCCTCCAGATATTTGTATGAGGGGTGACTGGGTGAGTAAGCAGTTGCAAAATGTTCGTGTGCTGGAGCTTTGTACCCCTCCCCCCTAAGCTCCTCACTGTTATCTACATAACTTCAAATGAGTCCTGTCCTCTTAAACTGTAGTGTGGCATTTCTAGGGACTATATATTTATAAGGTACTTGAGATTAATGAGACAGGGCTATTGTTTCTTTCTTTCAAATTTAGCCGTGAGAGCTATAGGCTGTAGCCCCTTTTCTATCTCTTTTTCAGCATACAAATGAAAAGGTTTCTCCCCATAAACTGTATGATGTTCACCGATAAGACTTTTGAGGGTGATTTTCATTTGCAAAAGAGTTGGAGCTCTATAACTCTGATGAGAATCTTGATGTACTGCTTCCATTTGCTTAATATTGGACCCCCCTTGGGGCTTGTTTGGTATCAATTTTGTTCTTGTTTTCAGTTCTTTTTGTAAACCAAAATCCAATGTTAGAAGACCAGATAAAGTGGTTTTTCGTTTTCAATTTGAATTTGAGTTTTATAGCTTATTAACTAACATAGGGTAGGAAAAAGAAGAACCAAAAAAAAAAAAAAATGCAAATAGACAGATTTACCAAAAGGGCCCTTAATTGCCTTTTTTTTTTTTTTTTTTTTTTTTCTGTTCAAGCCTTAATTGCTGACAAGAGTTTGGTGAACCTTTCCTTTAAAATTTTCATCAATTCTATTCAATTTAAGTTGTTGAGGGTTCTTTACTCATGTTTTTGTTTCGATGAATTTGTTTTCTCCGTCATATGTTAGCTACATGTCTCTCACAGTTCTGGGACGGGAACTTTGAAGTATTTTTCAAACATTGAAATTCAACTTTTTGTATTTTGTTACAATGAAACTGGAGTTGTTTTGCAAATTTTAGTTTCCAGATTTGACTTACTGATATTCAAATGAAAATCTGATCTGAAATTATCTTTTTGTTTTTGTGTAAAAAAAAGTTGGAGCTGTACCTGTTACAAGCGCTTATCTTTATTTTATTCACCATATTGCAGTGCTATTTTTGAGGTCAACTGCTCTAGGGATTTGAAAGTTCAGGGAATTATTGGTCCTTGTGCATCACTTGAAAAGGTACAAGTTAATATCATGATCATCATCACCATAGTGTCTCCAAAGAGGCTGTCACTCCGTTTGGGGCGGTTTGGTGTTGGTGTAAACTAATATCATCAAATTCTTTTTGCCCGCACTTGCTTCTCGTCAATACTCAACACTCATGCTATGCCCTTGTGCAGAAAAGCCTCCTTTGTTCAGAAACTGTTATTGGTCAAGGCAATACAAGTGCATGGAAGATGTGTGGCCTGGATAAAGCTACAACTTTGTGCATATATTTTGACATTGCAAAGAAGGAGAACCCTGATGCTATCGGTGAAGCCATGAGCAACCAGTTTTTCCTTCAGCTTCTGACGTAGTATGTGCTCAGACCTTACGCTTGCTTGTATCCTCTTTATTGATCTTCTCCATTGCTAGGAAAATTTTGGAACTATTCTAACTTGTTCCTGATTTTTTCCAGCTATCAACATCACAGTGGTCGTATGAGATTGCGTGTTACCACTCTTTCTCGGAGATGGGTTGCTGGTCCAGGAATCACACAGGTACTAGAAGTGACATTTCAAGAAAACCTGTCCTTCCAAATATTTGACTTTGTTAGGTCCACCTTGTTATTTTCTATATGTCCTAGAGAGCTATAGACTTTTATTCTTGCAAGCCTTCATTCTCTAAGGACGTGCTTGTGGTCTTGTGCTAAATGTTTTCTTTGCAAGCAAATGGTTTGCTAGGCTATTAGCTCATTGGCTCTTCTGTTACTTCATAGGAGTTGATTGCCGGATTTGATCAAGAAGCAGCAGCTGTCACCATGGCTCGCTTAATTTCCTTCAAAATGGAGAATGAGGTAATCATCAAAGTGGACATGATTCTTGAACTGTTTTGCTCATGGGAATTTGTTATAACTTTCTGTGTGAATAGTGCTGCATTTATTTGTTTGTTTTCATTGTTTGGATTACAGTGGGAGTTTGTGTATGAATGTTTTAAGTCAATAGTTCTTTCATTTGTCTTTTCGATTGGTTGGCGTGGACCATTGATACGTTTAACTGGAGGCTTTGTGACTCGGTAGCATGTTGATTGAAAATTACGGCAACTTTAAATATTGCGTGAAGCAGCTTATTAATAGCTTTGAAACTGGTTGTTATAGCTATTTGGTGGTTCTTATAGAATGAAAAAAGAAATTGACTAATTTCCAGTGCACGAGTCTTGTATCCATGTTTGCAAGTTTCTTTTTTGGAAGTAATTCATTTTTGGGGAATCGTTTTTTATATATGACAGGATGTCACACTAGTGGTGCTTCTATAGGATACCTTTCCCACTCTGTTCCTACTTTGTTACTTGCCTATATCAGCTTTGTCTTCTCCATGTTTCGTCAGCTCTATTTATATTTAACACAGTTTATTCATGCTTCATCCTTCAATTTGATTGGTTTCCAGGCTGAGTTTGACCCAATCAGATGGCTTGATAGGTCACTGATACGTCTATGTTCAAGATTTGGAGATTACCAGAAGGATAGTCCCTCTTCGTTCGGCCTATCTCCACGCCTTTCAATATTTCCGCAGTTCATTTTTCATTTGAGGCGTTCTCAGTTTGTACAGGTTTCTTACTTTCTTTTTATTTATTTTTTATTATTTTTTTCTTTTTCTTTTTTACTTTCACTGAATTTTGTGATTATAAAATCGTGAAAAATTCTAAATTGGCTGTTAATTTGTGTAGGTGTTCAACAATAGTCCTGATGAGACTGCTTACTTTAGGATGATTCTAAACAGGGAGAATGTGGCCAACTCAGTGGTGATGATTCAGCCTTCATTAATCTCCTACTCCTTTAACTCACCTGCTGAACCAGCACTTCTCGATGTCTCCTCTGTTGCTCCTGAGAAAATATTGCTTTTGGACGCATACTTCACTGTTGTGATATTTCACGGTACAACTGTTGCCCGGTGGCGAAAGGACGGATACCACACTATGCCTGAACACAAGGTCAGTCATCCCTGCCGACTATCTACATGAGATACAGAATGAAAAGAGTTTCTGACTTGTTGGTGTCTATCATTCGAAAGTGTATCATACCTGACTTCTTTTCTTTCAGGGATTTGCTCTGTTGTTGCAAGCTCCCCGAGATGATGCTGATGGCTTGATGAAAGAAAGATTTCCAGTTCCACGTTTGGTCATTTGTGATCAGTATGGATCTCAGGTACTTTCATATTCTTCTACACACGATGTTATGTTGATAGATGTGATTCCAAACCTGTACTTAAGATTGATGAAAAGAGGCTTCCTTGACTTCAAGTTAAGTCTTGTTCAACTCAAATTGTATTGTTCATCATATATGTGATCTTTGCAACTCCCAATAATTTCATTGCTCAAGTCTTCCTGAGCCATGGAAATTTTTCATTGCCTAAGTAGAGTGACACTTAATATTGAGGACGATATAGTAACTGGTATTTAAATGACGGCAACTAAATTGAACAGACCCTTCATTTGGTCGTTATCAACATAATTTGAGTTAGCATTTACGGTGTTTGGATCTGTCGAAATCTGAATGTAGGTAGCATTAGCAGTTACCCACTCACCCGTATGAAGTCATCTGAAATGAGGTTTCTTTCATGTCTTATTATGCTTCATCTCCGGATCCCCCCCCCCCCTCCCCCCAATGGCTTCCAATATCACCTTCACTTTTTAGTTTGTTAAACACAAACTATCTAAAAACAATACCTTTTAGTTATAAGCAACGTGTAAGGAGGGTTTCCAGTCTTGGTTTCTGTATGTCATGTATATTTTAGTAAAAGCAACATCTGACATTCACAATGGGTGGTAAGATAATGATGATAGATTTGAAGTTGGAAGTGTGCTTTAACATGGTGTACAAATGAATTGCATAAATTTTGGACACGTCTATCTCCATATTCCATATGTTCATTTGGGTCTGTTAATGTGTATTCCAGGCTCGTTTTCTTCTGGCAAAGTTAAATCCTTCAGCTACATACAACTCCGATGCCCCTCCCGGCGGAGATGTCATTTTCACAGATGATGTCAGCTTTGAGGTCTTCTTAGATCACCTGCAGAGGCTAGCAGTTCAGTAGAATACAGTAGGATCCCACAGTTTTGTACAAGTTTATTCTTGGTTGCTGTACAGTAATCCTTATTTTTGATGTTTTATCGATGCGAGTTGTATAAATATGAGTTCTGCATAATATTTTTTGACCAGGACAATAATCCTAGGCTGATCAGTTACATTGTCCAAGGCATCAGTAACCTTCAGTTCTTTGTAATCCTTCAATTATAGTTATAATTGTTATTTCTACAGAGTTCTGTCGCCGCCTTCTGTAGTTCTCTTTTCTGGCAAGTTGCTTTAACAGTTTACCATTCCTCGTCATAGTGTTTGATGTTTCAGATTGTTGGTTGTTTCAGAAGTTCTGGTTGCTTTCATTTGAGCAGATTCAATGTAATGTCATATTCCCTCTGTTACTCCCTTTGTTATACAGAGTATCGGATTGCTGATGTTTTTTTTTTTTTTCTCTTAGATATTCAAACCAAACGTTAGCAATCCAAAAGAATCATTCCGTAGCATCCCTAGTTGTATGCCTGATCTATAGGTTATATGCAATTGCACAAATCCATTTCTTTTCACGTTTCATTCTTGACGTGTTTGTCGTACTTTACATTATCGATTTTGAATCGTGTTCTCTTCCTGAGTT
This sequence comes from Spergularia marina, assembly GCA_963680865.1. Classification (NCBI taxonomy): domain Eukaryota; kingdom Viridiplantae; phylum Streptophyta; class Magnoliopsida; order Caryophyllales; family Caryophyllaceae; genus Spergularia; species Spergularia marina. Next base: position 21,330,440 of record OY804551.1, on the reverse strand, counting down.
CAAGAACAAAATTCAAAGTTCAAGTGTGATGATTGATAAAAGTAAGAATCAGTGACCAAGGGCAAGCACACAGAAAACACAAAAAGACCTAAAAAAACGTGATCATATTAACTTTTCAATTACTGTCTCTATATCATCACCGCCTCGTTCTTTCCTTAGAAGAGCCTTTAAACAAAATTTAACATAATAAACCGGGCATTGAGTTTTGAGTAAGTCTCACGATGAAGATTAATGAACTCATATTTCTACTTTATCGTGTTACAAAATCGTCTCACTCAATTACATATCCGAAAAAAATGTGCTCCGTAGTCCGATCTTAAACCTCCTCAAAATTAATCTACCGCCTCAATTAGTGACCGCATTGACAAAACCCTCTATAATAACATAATAATAATAATAATAATTCCCAAATCTTAAACCTCACTCTCACTCAAAATTAAATTTCTCTCTCCTCGAAACTCCTCCGCCATGGACGACAGCTTATACGACGAGTTCGGCAACTACATCGGCCCAGAAATCGAATCCGACAACGACTCTCTCTCCGACGTCGCCTCCGATGACGAAACAACCACCAACATTCCCGACTCCCGCACCTCGGACGACGACGAACCGACCACCGGCGCCACCAACGGCTGGCTCAGCAACACCGTGGACGGCGGCGAAGAAGACGTCGACATGGTGGACAACCAGGTGGTACTCGCAGAAGACAAAAAGTACTACCCAACCGCGGAGGAAGTGTACGGCGAGGATGTGGAAACCCTAGTTATGGACGAGGATGAGCTTCCGCTTGAAACCCCCATCATTAAGCCTGTTAAACCCCTCAATTTCGAACTCGGTGTGAAAGACTCGTCCACATACGTCTCGACTCAGTTCCTACTCGGTCTAATGTCCAACCCGATTTTAGTGCGGAATGTCGCACTCGTCGGACATCTTCACCACGGAAAGACGCTTTTTATGGACATGCTCGTTGAGCAGACTCATCGTATCTCCACTTTCGACCCCAAAAACGAGAAGCATATCAGGTATAACCATCTTACGCTTTGTTTTCCTCTTCTTTATTTTGTTGTATTGTATTGTATTGTATTGTATTCAAGGATTTAGTAGTCTGTTAGTTGAATTCTGTTGTCGTATTCGATATCGAAACTTAGAAAACGTAATGTATATGTTTGGGACTCTATGAGGCGGTTTTATTTATAGTATGCGGTTGCAGTGGGCACTAATTGGAGTCCTGCAGTTTACAAAGGAGTGGAAAGATGTGGTAATGTTGTTGTTGGCGGTGGGGTTTATTGATGAGGGAATTGAAAGCTGAGATTTTATTTTTCGATGTACCGTGTTAGGTATACAGATACAAGGGTTGATGAGCAGGAGAGGAGGATTTCGATCAAAGCAATGCCAATGTCACTTGTTCTCGAGGATAGTAACTCAAAGTCGTTTCTTATCAATGTAATGGATGCCCCTGGTCATGTGAATTTCTCGGATGAGATGAGTGCTGCTCTCCGGCTTGCTGATGGAGCTGTTCTTGTTGTTGATGCTGCTGAAGGTGTTATGGTTAGTGATTTCTGATTATTTACCGTTTTCCTCAATCTAAGTTGTTTGATTTCTTTTGATGTTTAGTTCTTCACTCAATAGATTCCATTATTTTCCCGTGATTCACCACTTGCGATACATGGATAGATGCTTTGTATATGTAAAATGCGTCACATCATAGCTATTGTAGGTTGTGCAAATGTGAATTATTGCAGTACATCTAGATCTACAAAGGCATAATCCATAGTGTTTCATTTTTTTTTTTTTTACCGATAAGATAATAAAGTAAGATTATCCAATGCTATTCCAGATCTTTGTTTTCTTTTTGCAGTTCCACTGATTGGATCCTTAACATCCTGAAAACCCTAGGAATTTGCTTGCTTTCTTATTATTTTATTCGAATTGTGTGATAGATGTTCTTGTGTCAGAACATGACGTATTTTCTGTTTCATTTTTGTTTTCATGTCCGACAGTGTAACACTGAGAGAGCCATACGTCATGCCATTCAGGAGCATATGCCAATTGTTGTTGTTATCAACAAGGTATTAAATGATTTTAGCGTAATGTGATTTTGTTTATTATCCTACTTATGTCCATCTTGTTTTGCTTGTTTGGCATAATTGGATAAGTTTGTAACGTGCTTATTTCTTTCATTTTTTTTTTCTTTTCTCTCTGAAGGTTGACAGATTGATTACTGAACTTAAATTGCCCCCCAAGGATGCCTACCATAAGTTAAGACATACCATAGAGATAATTAATAACCATATTGCCGCAGTCTCCTCACCTGAGGACCTTCAAATTATCGATCCAGCAGCAGGAAATGTATGTTTTGCTAGTGCAACTGCCGGATGGTCATTCACTCTGCAGTCATTTGCGAAACTGTATACCAAACTGCATGGGGTATCTCTTGACGCAAACCAGTTTGCTTCTCGTCTTTGGGGAGACATGTACTATCATCCCGACACCAGGGCGTTTAAGAGAAAAGCCCCTTCCAGTGGAGGGGAAAGATCTTTTATCCAGTTTATCCTTGAACCTCTATATAAAATATATAGCCAAGTTATTGGGGAACATAGAAAGAGCGTGGAGGCAACACTAGCAGAATTAGGTGTCACACTTCCAAATTCAGCCTACAGATTAAATGTTCGGCCGTTACTACGAGTTGCTTGTAGCGCAGTTTTTGGTACAGCTACAGGGTTTACTGATATGCTAGTTCGCCACATTCCTTGTGGCAAAGAGGCTGCATCAAAGAAGGTTGCTCACATATACTCTGGGCACAAAGACTCTGTGATTTACGAGTCCATGGAAAATTGTGACTCTTCAGGTCCGGTCATGGTCAATATCACCAAACTCTATCCAAAAGCAGACTGCAGTGTTTTTGATGCTTTTGGTCGGGTTTACAGTGGTGTACTCCAAACAGGACAAGCTGTTCGTGTGCTGGGAGAGGGTTACTCACCAGAAGATGAGGAGGATATGACAGAAAAGGAGGTTACAAAGTTATGGGTTTATCAATCTCGTTACAGAATACCTGTTAGCAAGGCCCCTCCTGGTTCATGGGTGCTCATTGAGGGTGTGGATGCCTCTATCATGAAGACAGCTACACTTTGTAATGCTAATTTTGATGAAGATGTCCACATATTCCGTCCTTTGAAGTTCAACACACTTTCAGTTGTGAAAACTGCCACTGAACCACTTAATCCAAGTGAATTACCTAAAATGGTTGAAGGTCTGAGAAAAATCAGCAAGAGCTACCCTCTTGCCATTACAAAAGTTGAAGAGTCTGGGGAGCATACAATTCTTGGTACTGGGGAGTTGTACCTTGATTCCATCATGAAAGACCTTAGGGAGAGGTACTCTGAAGTTGAAGTAAAGGTGTGTATTCTGCCACTACTGTCATTCTTAAAGCTGCTGCATTTAACTAAGTATTTTGGTGTTATTTCCCTTATAACAGAAGTATTTGAAGTCATTATTCTCTCTGTTGAATGAATGAACTTACAGTTCTTATGTCATACTTTATTTAGGTAGCAGATCCAGTTGTCTCATTCTGTGAAACAGTGGAAGAGCAATCGTCAATGAAGTGTTTTGCCGAAACACCAAATAAGAAGAATAAGATTACTATGGTAAGCTATTCAATTGGGTTACAACTTTTGTTCCTTGATACTTCAAAAGATGCTTGTGTATCTATGGATCTGAATTTGTGATTGTGTAGATTGCAGAGAAGCTGGAGAAAGGACTTGCAGAGAACATAGAGAATGGTGTTGTGAGCATTGATTGGAACCGGAAAAAACTGGGAGAATTCTTTCAATCAAATTATGACTGGGATCTATTGGCTGCTCGTTCTGTATGGGCATTTGGTCCTGATAAGCAGGTGTGAAAACTTTTTTTATTCTCGAATTCTAAACTTAAGCTGCTGTTTTTAGTTTCTGGATATTGCATCTGAAGGTGTGGTTTTTGTATCCTTTAACCTAATTGTCTGTTCATTTACAGGGACCTAACATACTGTTGGATGACACGCTTCCAGCTGATGTTGACAAGAATTTATTGAATTCTGTGAAGGATTCTATTGTTCAAGGGTAAGTGAAAGTTCTTATTTTTTTCTTTCAGTGTTGTGGTGGCTTCTCCTGCCGTCGAATAAAATATTGTGTTATTTTGTGAAGTTTCCAGTGGGGTGCCCGTGAAGGTCCTCTCTGTGATGAACCAATGAGAAATGTCAAATTCAAGATGGTCGATGCTAGGATTGCAGCTGAGCCATTACATCGGGGTACGGGACAGATCATTCCTACTGCTCGTCGTGCGGCTTACTCAGCCTTCCTTTTGGCTAGTCCTCGACTTGAGGAGCCATATTATTATGTGGAGGTGATTATCTGTTCATGTTGTGATGTATCGTCGTTTGATTTTGTTTCCTGACATCTCTCCTGAAGTTGCACATCATGTTCTTTTTTCAGATACAAACGCCAATAGACTGTGTCTCTGCTATCTATACAGTGTTATCTCGCAGGCGTGGCCATGTGACTTCTGATAATCCACAGCCGGGGACCCCAGCTTATATTGTGAAGGTTAGTTACCGTGGTGCAGTACTGCAGTGTACATCCTTTTACCTAATATTGTGTAATGCACCTTTTAATACAGTGCTTTATTTTCTAGCTGAATGGTATTATATGGCGTTTCTATTTTTGATGTAAAACCTACTCTAATTTTTATGTGTTTTTGAATTTGTAACGCAGCGGAATTAAAACAGAAAATAAAGGATATGAATTAGTCTAGAATCCTCGCAAGAATACTCGACTAAGACTAATTTGTACTAAGATCACAAAGAAACAAGCACAAACAAACGGCAAGCACCAAGATCACATAGAAACAAGGTACAAACCAAAAGAATACCTCGCAAGGCCAAGATTTTGAAGGAAACTCCCTTCGACTCTTTGATATTAATGCTCAAACTTGTATGAAAAATAATACAATAAGACTCTCTATTTATACTACTCTTAAGACTCCTAAACTTACCTAAAGTCAAGTTAAGAACCAGTTTTAGGTCTTCCCTTAAACCAACTTCAAGCTTATTACTGAAACTTTCCTAAACTCTTCTATAACAACTTGGAAACCTTCTAAGGCTCCTTTATTCCACAAAATACTGTAAATAAGACACTTTCCTAAACTTAAACAAAGACACAAATAAGAATAAGTATTATATCTACTAAGAACTTCCTTGGACGTGCATGGCTTGGGGAATATAGCAGTTTCGGCCATTCTCGTGTACCCGCGTAGAAACTGGACAGCTCAACTTAAAACAAGCATATCTCCTTCGTTACTTAACCATTTAAGGCATATGACCACTTTTCGGAAAGCTTAGATCATGAACTTTCCTATACAATTGATTGTTCTTCGAAATATTGAGTACTTCAGAAGATATTGAGACTGGAAGGTGACGTGATAGTCTTGAACTTCCACTATAAGCTTTGACCCATAGCTCCCATGTATCATTCTCCCCTTCTTTGAAAAGATTCGTCCTCGAATCTGAAGTCCTATAGTAGAGAAACACATTCTCACAACCACCCGGATCATATACAAGGATCAAAAAGAGAAGTACAAACACCAAACATATGCACAAGTCCTTTAACTCATCATCTTCAATGTACTTGATGAGTTTTTCGACACCATGATCTTCAATCTCTGTTCTCTTTTCTTTAAACTTCTCATGGTCCATCATGTTTTGGACATCAAGTTTAGAGTTGTATTGTTCATCTTTCACTTCGATGCCATTGTTATAAAGAAAGAAAGACAAACAGGATTTACCTTTGACATCTTCTTCAAGTCTCTCATCAATATAGCGATCAATTAATGATTTGTATGGAATCTTGGTCTCAAATTTGTGGTAAACAAATTTGTCATCTATCTCATCTTCAATTAGAACCTCATGTTCAATCGCACTCTTTATTTCGTTTTCCCCAAAAGACTTTAGTGAAGAATCAATGCTTTCCTCTTTAGAAGTATCATGAAGATCCAATGTTTTGTCTTGATCACTAATCTCAATCTCTTCATGCTCTTGGATTTGTATGAATTCAAGTTCTTGCGATTGTTCCTCCAAGATCACTTCTTCGATTTCTTCTTTGTCTTCACAAGAATCATGCTTTTCAAGATGTGCACTCCTAACTTTCTTCAAGTCATCTTGCATACGGTCAAGTTTCTTCATCATGTCCAACAAAATCAGATCATTATTTGCTTGTTCATGCTCATAAGACGACTTTTTGAACGACACATCTTCAATAAAGTTCCTTGGCATATATCTTTTACGTAGCTTGCACTTGAGTACTTCCCACGAATGAATCTTGCACTTGCCTTCATGTTTGCGTCGCTTCTTCAAAATTTCAAACCAATGGAATGCGTCTCTTACCAAAATAAGTTTCACATGATCGAATCTTTCACGATCATCAAAACCAATTCGATTGAATTTACGCTCGATCTTTCTTTCCCAATTTAAATAATCTTCAGAATCACCACACCCATCAAACTTAGGAAATTTATAATTCATTGATACGCCACAATCAACCACAACCAAGACTAACAAAGCATAGAAGTTTGTTATAACCAAGCTCTGATACCAATTTGATGTAAAACCTACTCTAATTTTTATGTGTTTTTGAATTTGTAACGCAGCGGAATTAAAACAGAAAATAAAGGATATGAATTAGTCTAGAATCCTCGCAAGAATACTCGACTAAGACTAATTTGTACTAAGATCACAAAGAAACAAGCACAAACAAACGGCAAGCACCAAGATCACATAGAAACAAGGTACAAACCAAAAGAATACCTCGCAAGGCCAAGATTTTGAAGGAAACTCCCTTCGACTCTTTGATATTAATGCTCAAACTTGTATGAAAAATAATACAATAAGACTCTCTATTTATACTACTCTTAAGACTCCTAAACTTACCTAAAGTCAAGTTAAGAACCAGTTTTAGGTCTTCCCTTAAACCAACTTCAAGCTTATTACTGAAACTTTCCTAAACTCTTCTATAACAACTTGGAAACCTTCTAAGGCTCCTTTATTCCACAAAATACTGTAAATAAGACACTTTCCTAAACTTAAACAAAGACACAAATAAGAATAAGTATTATATCTACTAAGAACTTCCTTGGACGTGCATGGCTTGGGGAATATAGCAGTTTCGGCCATTCTCGTGTACCCGCGTAGAAACTGGACAGCTCAACTTAAAACAAGCATATCTCCTTCGTTACTTAACCATTTAAGGCATATGACCACTTTTCGGAAAGCTTAGATCATGAACTTTCCTATACAATTGATTGTTCTTCGAAATATTGAGTACTTCAGAAGATATTGAGACTGGAAGGTGACGTGATAGTCTTGAACTTCCACTATAAGCTTTGACCCATAGCTCCCATGTATCATTCTCCCCTTCTTTGAAAAGATTCGTCCTCGAATCTGAAGTCCTATAGTAGAGAAACACATTCTCACAACCACCCGGATCATATACAAGGATCAAAAAGAGAAGTACAAACACCAAACATATGCACAAGTCCTTTAACTCATCATCTTCAATGTACTTGATGAGTTTTTCGACACCATGATCTTCAATCTCTGTTCTCTTTTCTTTAAACTTCTCATGGTCCATCATGTTTTGGACATCAAGTTTAGAGTTGTATTGTTCATCTTTCACTTCGATGCCATTGTTATAAAGAAAGAAAGACAAACAGGATTTACCTTTGACATCTTCTTCAAGTCTCTCATCAATATAGCGATCAATTAATGATTTGTATGGAATCTTGGTCTCAAATTTGTGGTAAACAAATTTGTCATCTATCTCATCTTCAATTAGAACCTCATGTTCAATCGCACTCTTTATTTCGTTTTCCCCAAAAGACTTTAGTGAAGAATCAATGCTTTCCTCTTTAGAAGTATCATGAAGATCCAATGTTTTGTCTTGATCACTAATCTCAATCTCTTCATGCTCTTGGATTTGTATGAATTCAAGTTCTTGCGATTGTTCCTCCAAGATCACTTCTTCGATTTCTTCTTTGTCTTCACAAGAATCATGCTTTTCAAGATGTGCACTCCTAACTTTCTTCAAGTCATCTTGCATACGGTCAAGTTTCTTCATCATGTCCAACAAAATCAGATCATTATTTGCTTGTTCATGCTCATAAGACGACTTTTTGAACGACACATCTTCAATAAAGTTCCTTGGCATATATCTTTTACGTAGCTTGCACTTGAGTACTTCCCACGAATGAATCTTGCACTTGCCTTCATGTTTGCGTCGCTTCTTCAAAATTTCAAACCAATGGAATGCGTCTCTTACCAAAATAAGTTTCACATGATCGAATCTTTCACGATCATCAAAACCAATTCGATTGAATTTACGCTCGATCTTTCTTTCCCAATTTAAATAATCTTCAGAATCACCACACCCATCAAACTTAGGAAATTTATAATTCATTGATACGCCACAATCAACCACAACCAAGACTAACAAAGCATAGAAGTTTGTTATAACCAAGCTCTGATACCAATTTGATGTAAAACCTACTCTAATTTTTATGTGTTTTTGAATTTGTAACGCAGCGGAATTAAAACAGAAAATAAAGGATATGAATTAGTCTAGAATCCTCGCAAGAATACTCGACTAAGACTAATTTGTACTAAGATCACAAAGAAACAAGCACAAACAAACGGCAAGCACCAAGATCACATAGAAACAAGGTACAAACCAAAAGAATACCTCGCAAGGCCAAGATTTTGAAGGAAACTCCCTTCGACTCTTTGATATTAATGCTCAAACTTGTATGAAAAATAATACAATAAGACTCTCTATTTATACTACTCTTAAGACTCCTAAACTTACCTAAAGTCAAGTTAAGAACCAGTTTTAGGTCTTCCCTTAAACCAACTTCAAGCTTATTACTGAAACTTTCCTAAACTCTTCTATAACAACTTGGAAACCTTCTAAGGCTCCTTTATTCCACAAAATACTGTAAATAAGACACTTTCCTAAACTTAAACAAAGACACAAATAAGAATAAGTATTATATCTACTAAGAACTTCCTTGGACGTGCATGGCTTGGGGAATATAGCAGTTTCGGCCATTCTCGTGTACCCGCGTAGAAACTGGACAGCTCAACTTAAAACAAGCATATCTCCTTCGTTACTTAACCATTTAAGGCATATGACCACTTTTCGGAAAGCTTAGATCATGAACTTTCCTATACAATTGATTGTTCTTCGAAATATTGAGTACTTCAGAAGATATTGAGACTGGAAGGTGACGTGATAGTCTTGAACTTCCACTATAAGCTTTGACCCATAGCTCCCATGTATCAATTTTTAGTCCACTATTTTGAACACTGAGCTTTTTTTTTTTTTTTTTTTTCTCTAGGCTCTCTTGCCTGTGATAGAGTCATTTGGATTTGAGACCGATTTGAGGTACCATACTCAAGGTCAGGCCTTCTGCTCCTCCGTTTTCAATCATTGGGATATTGTTCCCGGAGATCCATTAGACAAAAGCATAGTCCTTCGACCTCTTGAACCTGCGCCTCATGAGCATCTTGCACGGGAGTTTATGGTGAAAACAAGGCGCAGAAAGGTATGAATCTTTACTAGGTGCTTATCTCCTCGATTAGGCGTGTAGTACTGTAGTGGCCTTTTGTATTGTTTTAGAACCACGTGGCTTAAAGTTTTTTTAGTAGCATACTGCTTTAGACTTTTGAGATGATGTTATGGCTCTGGAAGTCCTCTGTTGGTCTGGTCACGTCAAGTAGCCGATGCTCGTCAGGTCGTCCTGTCTTCCTCTATTACTGTAGTAGACACTGTAGATCCTGACCTATCCTGTGAGGCTGAGTGATTATGATCTTGCTATGCTTGTGGGAATCTTTTACACCACGTAATTCCACATCAAGATGATAAAGATTAAAGAGACTCCTAGGAAAATATTCAATCAGATAACTAGGAAGTAGGAAACTAAGAACTGTCATGTTCAATTTTGGGAATGGTCTTTATATCGTCCTAATTTATCTCTGGAAGGAGCTGATGCAATATTATGATCATAATTTGCAGGGCATGAGCGAGGATGTGAGCATCAACAAATTCTTCGACGAGGCAATGGTTGTGGAGCTGGCTCAACAGGCTGCAGGCCTTCACATGCAGATGATATAGAGGACGCGAACAATCTCTTTTTTATGATATTCTCGTTGCACTTTCCAGTCAAGGGCTCAAGGGTGTATCAGGCTTGTGGATGTTATTTTGTATATTTCAGGTAGATGTCGTACGAGTTTGGAGAATTGAGCTATACACAGTGATATATTTCGCTAAATGTACCATTGTATCCTAATATCAAGCAAGCCTGCCTGCAGGTCCGCTGTGTTAGAATGTACGATCCTAGTTTTTGAACAATGAATAGTCTGCAGAAGCTCTCGAGAGCACCGGCCGTTTCGTCCCACATCCACACTCCACAAAAATGCCTTTCTTTTTCGAAAAAACAAAAAGTTCAGGTGATACAGAGTACTCCAACAACAATGATTTTGGGGATTTAAGTGGGCATGCAATCAAAGTACTCTACGGAGTATAGTCCTATAGTTGATTTGTTAATTTTTACGTTATTTCATGTGTTGCACGGTATTTGTCTATTAGGTGATTACTTTTCACTAAAAAGCACCATTCAACTTGTGCAATACTCTCAAATACAATCCCTAAAAAAGGTGGTACTGAAATCCTTATGACGGAAATGCTTACACTTGTTTGAAAGTATTTTGACGGCTAACCTTAGTGTTGATGTTTTTGCGGGTATTACTTTCCACATTGGTTACAAATGATGCAAATTGATGCATTAACGAGAATCAAATTTATTTATTGTTGGCCTAGTGAATAGAAGAAACTCAACTAACCTATAGGAACGGCCGTTCCTATTTCAAAACCTCGTATTTCCACCGTTGCTGCGAGTCACAACAAAACTTCCCTACCTCAAAAGAAAAAAGAAAAAAAAAAAAAAAAATTGTCTTTTCCATTCTGATTTTTACCGTCTGCAGTCGTAACTCGCCACAGCAGCTAACTCCGATAAAATTTGTCCAGCTGATTATTACTGGAAAGTTCATCGGCCTTGCTTTTCACAGTTGAGTGAATCTTGAGCATCACTCAACAACCCCCAGAAAGAGCTTCCGAATTCTGCAATTGTAGCTGGTAAACCCACTCAACCTCTGATCAGTCAAGATGTATCTGAGTTGCCCAATTTTATAATTTTGCTAATATCCAGTTTTCTGGGTCTTTTGTCCCCTTCATTATATTGTTATGATTTTGGTTTTCTTTGTTGTTGAAGTGATTGAGGATAGAAAAAGCCGTAGACTTTGTTTCTCTGAGCAGATGTTGTCAAAGATTTAATCTTTGTTGCTCTAGTTTTGATTTGATTAAGCTATCTTGCTTATTACCCTAATGAAAAATCAAATTGAGAAATTTCCAGAATTTGTTTGTTCTTTGTAACCCACTTAAATTGTGTTGGTATAATAATGAAACAGGTATATATATTTGGGCAGGAATTTGTGTAACATAAGAGAGAATGGGTTTCAAATCTGAAGGTCATGCTTGTTTGGTACTGTGGCTTGTTCTTTCTGTGCACATCTTGCTTTGTAGCACGGGAGTTTACGGCAAGTCGTCTCGTCGTCCTATTTCTGTAAGACCTTTGCTTACTACTAGTGATGAATTTCATGTAGTGTGGTTCTATTTGATAATTGGGTGTTGAATAACGGAATTGACATTGGTGTTTTGGGTTGGATGGAGGTTTCAAAGTCGAAACTCAGCCCAAAACGATGCTTGCTACGATGTACTGTCATTATCAAAGACTTATTGGAGTAATATCGACTTAGTTTCTAAATAGCTTGTATGTACCCTTGTTGCCAATGGCAGGATGCTGAGATAAGGAGTAAGAAAGATGTATGTTATGCTGACGTTGAGAGGTAGTGCCAATATCTTCTGCTCTTTAATTTGATCGGATGGGTCTTGCTTCTTAGATTGTAATTTGTGTTGTCTGTTTCCCTTCACTAATGGGCATAGCTAAGATCTACTGACCTGATTCTTTGAACTGTTCCCAGTGGTCTGTGGGGTAGGGAGTGCAAATTTTCGATCATTGCGAAGGAAAACTGTGCGTTGCAATGCCTTTCACCTCGTTGTTATGAGATTATATATGAGAGTGATCCGGTAAGTATAATCTCATTGCAAAATTTTAGGAATGTAACTCTTACAGTTTCACTTTGAAATTTTATGTTGCATTCGTTTGCAGTTGGAGGAAGGAGAGAAGGACCTCATAAGGAGTCAAGAATACAAGTTCTGTCTGTACAAGTAAATGACTTTAATGACTCTTCTTATTTTTTGCGTTGGCTTGGCCTCCCATCTTTGACTATCATAAAAGGATTTGAGTTTGCATATATTCCTGTAAGTTGATATTCAAATACAGAATGTTACGTAGGTTGTGAGTTTTGCAGGGTAGTAATTTAGTGAACTTAACTTGACCATCTCCTTAGAATTTCCTGACCTAGTATGGAGTCTTGTTACGGTCCTGCTTTTCTACTGATGTTATGGAGTTTTGCTGCCACTTGCCCTTTGTTAATAGTTTTGGAGGTTTTGCTTTTAGGTGAGACCTTCAAGATTTGGAGACTTAAACTATCGATTCTAACTTGTAATTGTTGACGGTCTTAAGGATTGGTGTTTGGTTGTGGATAATTCTTGCCCCGGTTTCCAATCAAGTAGCTGTAACTTAATGTTAGTTCTCTATTTCTTATGGCTTGCTGATGCAAGCTCCAAACCTAGACATTGTCGACACTGGGACACTAGATTGGATTTGGATGATGAATGTATCATTAGGTGGCGTAGTCCTTGCTCCCCTACTTTAGGTGGCTTGTCTTTGAGTCCTTCAAGTGGTCCTTCACCCATTACCTGACTGTTAGTGAAATTAGTTTCAAGAACTGTCTTTTTGATTTTTTAATACTCATTACTGTCTTAAACAACTAATGTCTTTCTTGAGATTCTTTTAATCAGTTTGCTGTGTCATATCAATATGATATGCTAATTTGTAAAGCTATCATGTTTTGAACCACTTCATCCATTACGATATTCATCTGTATTCTGAAAAGAAAACTATTCACGAGCTGTATGAAATTCCACCCTTTTGATTTGTTCTGGGTTTGTGGAAGGGCTGATTTGGATCCTCATGGATGTTAGCCTTGCCTTCTTCTATAGATTAATTGTACTTCGAGTTGTTCTTAGAATCTCACCATTTTCAAATGTGGTCGGTATTTCTTCAGAGAATCAATGGGCGAGAGCCTTGAACGAGTCCGTGGTGCTTTTGAATAGTGCAATTACAATGTCAACTAAACTAGCGTGCCATGTTGATGCTTCTGAATCCAGTCAAAATGAAGGAGCAAAAGTCACTGCTTTGTCTTGCACGTCTCTTGTTTCTGCTGATATCAGAAAGTGTGGCGGTAAGTAGTGAAAGTATGATCCACGCCTGCGCGGGACTCTGTAATCTGTCAATTTCTGACTGTTACACTTGTCAAATAATATAAGGAGACATGAGCAAATGTACATGAGTTCTTGTTTGAAAATCTCAGAAGACTCTGGAAGTGTTGTTGAGCCTCAATACATGACTTCATTACCAGTGCAGTGAGAACTCACTGTTTATCTGATGGTTTGACAGGCCATATCTGATGGTGAACTTTTGAACTTTTTTTTTTTTTTTTTTTGGTTAATAGTGGATATATTATACTCCTCACTTAGAAAACGCAAGGGAAAACGAATTATACAAGGCAGGGGAGAGCTCAGCACACTGTTTCATCTTTTGCTTCTTTAATCGTTATAATGGCACATTTTCATCAGGTTTGTCTTGACCATTTGCGTGTTTTAATTTTTAAAATGTGGCATGAATGCTGGATCCATGGTGCAGTGTCCGACTTTTTGTCCAGAGATCTTATGCAGCAAGCCAGTTGCTTGCTCATGCCACTCTTAGGATCAGACCATCAAATGAACTCTAATATCTGATGACTAAGTCCAGAAGTTTGCGAAACCGTATATCCTCAACGGTTAATATTTCCATGGTCATTAACTCATCATGATAACACGCCTAAATGCTCATCTTATTTGGGACCATCACCTTCTCTGTGAGAACGAAAAGTAGAGTCTCTCTGAGCTCACAAAAGTCACAATGCACATGAAATTGGACTTGGCTTGCGCCAACCAACTTTGATAATAAAAGGGTCTGAAGACTGAACCTTACAGAATGTAGAAATAAAATTCAGGGGTAGTGTATGTATAAACCTAGGACAGACTACTTATCATCGTTTTAGGACGTCGTGTACTCTCCAATCTTGTGTCTCCGTTTTGTAACTGGGATTATATATACCCGTAACGACAATTAATTCATTATTGTAGATTCAATTATATCAGACTGACTACATGAAACTAGATTAGCCCTTGATGTGAATAAAAAATAGGAACACTAAAAAGATAGGAAATTTGGCAAGATACTTATATTGGTGATGGAAAGATAAGTATGTCAAAGAAGCTACTAAAATGTTGTTAGAAATGATAATAACGTTCACTACTACAGTTGATAATTTTGTATGAGGTGATCCAGATGATTCTAAAAACTAGTAGTAGAAGCAGGAGCAGCAGCATACTGTCTCTCCACAACTTCTATCAGCTTGTTTGCAATTGCACTTGCAAATACGGATGATCCTTCACATATCTGCACAAAACAATTAACAAAAATAAAAACACACATACGCGATTAATCAGATAACCAACGGTATTTGAGATGTTAGATAGTGTTGTTTAACAATCTTAATTGTTATTATTATACCTATAATTGTTGTTTCAAAGCTACCTATTGAAGAGGCTATTGAGCATTTCCATCCTAAACAGTTTATTCAAGATAAAATTTTAAGAGACGAGAGAAAAAGGAACAAATATACCTTAGAGTTGAAAAGATAGCTGTAATAGTCCCCAACCTGGCCACCAGCAACATGGCGTAAATCCAACTGAAGATCATCAAGTGTCCTTGACACAGACAACAAACAGTTAATCTTCTTACGTTGGACAAGCTTGATGGTCACTTCATCGTCCACAATCCGAACGTCGACCTCAGTGTCTTTGCATTTCCTCTGGAGCCATGAGCTGCGGAGTTGGGTGGCTGTAGACCCAGCAAATTCATCGTCTGGGTCAGATTTTACCAGCCCTGCCCCATCAGCACCGCGAATAGCTTGTTCTCCTCCACCATTTGCAGCAGTATCCTCAGTACTCTTGACCCTCTTGGGCCTGTCCTTGGCAATTCTCTTCTTCTCAACAAGAAGCTTTAGCTCTCCCACTGTCCTCTTTAGCTCTTCTATGTAGTTTATTGCATCCAACACTATTGATGCTCTATCGGTCTTTTTTTTAACCCCAAACATGCATGGATTTTCACAAACAGTTGATTAAAAGATCATATAGTTGTTGCGCAAAATTGAGTTACGATAGTAAAACTTATTATGCTAACTTGTAAATAAATCTGTGTTGCTAACTAGTATTAAGATCATAATATCATATCATTATGTTGTCTATCGAATCACTCATCATCCTGTGAACGTAACTTACTTATGGATCCACATTATACGTATGTACAACCAATTAGATAGAATTTTCAGAAAACGGGTTTAGACATACGCAACCCAGGCTAAGATGTAGTTTAAGACGTTTGATATTAAGTAGAATGCAGAGAATGTGCAAGGATAAAGTATTACCTTAGTAGGTGTAGGGACAATGAGCCTTCCGAGTGTTTGATACTTGTCATTGAAGTTTAGCCTTCTCTGTTTCTCAGTCACAACCTGTTTAGGTCTTTTACCCTTTGAAAACTCAAATACTCCATTTTCATGCTGTTGTTCTCCTCCTTCTTGCTGGTAAATCCCATTCATTTTATTATCATTATGATTTCCTTCCCCATCATCCATTCCACCAAATAATGACGAACAATTCCCATAATTCCCAATTCCATTTCCATTCATGAGGTCCCTCAAAAGAGAGGAAGACTGAGGTGGCAAGTTGAGGTGGAAATGTGGATCATACGGCAACGTTGCGGCCGATAGCAGGTCATACCCAGACCCAGGTCCATGATCCTGCATCATGCTCATTCCTGAGTTCATCTCCCCTAGGAAGGCTAAACCAGAATGTGATGGCGGCGATGAAGATTTACCAAAGGAAAGAGATGAGGAAGAAGCAAAAGAGCACCTTGGTAAGTGGAGAAGGGTTAGAAGATCAGAAGTTGTAGAGTGAATATTATCATCAAAGTTTGAGTACTCCATTTCATGTGACCCATTCATATTACTATAACTAACAATTTTGGTGGTCCAATTACTATTAGGGTTTGGGAAATCAATTCCTATAGAAGTGGAATCAATTTCTTGGACATCATTGTTGTTGAGATTATGGTCAATTGGGGTAAAAGGAGGCGTATTATTGTTGTTGGACTGATAATCATGTGAAATTCCATTTTCTTGACCATTAGCATTACCAGATACCACTTCTGGCATGTTGTTGGGATCATAAAAGGAAACTGAACCTTCTGTCTGATTCTCATACATTTTTCTGTTGTGTTCTCTCTCCTCTTCTTACTGATCAGCAGGCTAGGACTCCTGTGGACTATATAGTACAGTGCCTTGAGTTGTGGGGCACTGTCCCTGCAAGAAAGAAGGATCTTTTTAGACAGATGGGATGAAAATAACTAATATGAATTACTTCAAAAGGGTAGTTCTATAATTTTATATATGTATTAAAGTTTAGAAGGAATGAAATTTAGTGAAGCAAGAACTAAAGGCAGGTCTAGACATTTAATGGGTATATTGGTTGAGATATAAATGTTATGAAATGGTGGAGAAGTGAGGAGACAAGGGTGGGTTTTGTCTTGGTGATAGGAAGAGGTATTATAATGGGGAAAGGTCTAAGGAGAATTTCTGAATTATGTAAAAAAGGTTATACTGTATGTAATTAGTCATTTTGGGTTAATTAGTGATCGATGGGAAATATCGACTAGGGTAGTCGTACCAGTCAAGAGTTAGGAGCATACTTTAGACGAAAACGGTCTTACAGTTTTTGTAACAACTTTTGCAAGATGTATGTAGGAATAAAGTTTGAGATTTGGATTAGTAGTTGGTTTGTGATAATTAGAGAGGATACATACATATGTGTTTGCATTTCTGTTGGGGCACAAAAGCAGTAAAGCAGGAAGTTTGTTACTGAGATTCCTTCTCTCTCTCTCTCTCCCTCTCAATAGTGGGACCCACAAAGAGGATACTGATCAGTTCGGCATGGCTGATTTGCTTCTCATCCTGGCCTGCTGAGCTGCAGAGCTGACAGTGTCAGTATCTACCTCTTTTTTCTTTCTTAATATTGAGGACTTTCTTTAGTACATCTAGCTGAACTTGGAAAACATGATTTCAAAATGAGCGATTTTAATATGTGTTTTAAGTAATGAGGGAACGATAAATATGAAATCGACATTTTATGTGGAACGGTTTAATTATTAAAATGATTGAGGTCATTGATTGAAAGCTATAGACTGTATTGCCCTTTGTACATTTGTAGCAGAATTGATCTTTGTTGCTTCATTCTTGATTGATGAAAATCAAATTGAAAAATTACAAGAATTTGTTTGTTTATTGTAATCCACTTAGATTTTGTTGGTAAAACAATGAAACAGGTATGTGGGAAGGAGTTTGTGCAACATTAAAGAGAATGGCTTTCAAGTCTGAATGTCATGCTTCTTTGGTCCTGTGGCTTGTTGTTTCGCGCACATCCTGGGTTGTCTCATTGTCTGTGAGGCCTTTGCTTAATCCTAGTGATGAATCTCTTGAAATGTGGTTTTGACAACTGAGTACTGAATAAGGGAATGGAGATTGGTGTTGAGGGTAGATGGTGGATTAGTAGTCGGAAAGCTTGGGAAAGACGGTGCTATCATAAGAAAATATGAAATTTAAGGTAGTCCCAGTATCTTCTCTTCTTTTGATCAGCTGGGTCTTACTTATATTATAGTTCGTGTTGTCTATTTCCGTCCAATTGGATATGTCTGACAGTCACTGTGAGTAGCAATTACAATGTCAACTACGTGATCAGTGTCCTGACTCGCGACTCAAAGGAAATTGATGTCTTTGCTCAGAGCAAATACGTGCTCAAACTGTTAATTGCCCTGGCTCACGACATTCACTGTGAGTGGCAATTACAATGTCAACTAGATTTGCCTGGCGCTTCTGGATCTAATCTAAGCCGAGCAGTAAGAGTCACTGCTTCAGTCGTGCAGGTCCCTTGTTTATCAGAATCATAGTCAAGGCCGCCTCATCAGACAGGATTTGTTTCTGCTGATATCATATTGTGTGGCAGTAAGTAGTGACATTTGTTTCCCCAGGACTCTGAAATCTGTCTATTCCTGACTACATTCATGCCAAATAAAAATCAGGAATCCAAGCAATTTACTTGTGTTCTGTTTCATAGTCTCAGAAGACTTTAGCAGTGTTGATGAGCCTAATACACGAACTTTTTTGACAGTGAAAATGAAAAACTGTTTATCATATGGTTTCATGACAGCCCAATTGTGACGTGAAATCCGAAACTGTTTGATCTTTTCTTGTTTAATAATCTTAATGGCAGAATTGCTTGCATGATCGCACAATTCACCCCTACCCCCGATTGTGTACTCAATAGATGCGCAGGATATCTCAACTGGCCTAGCGAGCAGGGGCAAATGGCTAGCAGGGTGCAGTGTCTGTGTAGAAATCGTATGGAGCAAGACTGTAGTTCGCTCATGCCACACCCTTAAGGATCTTCATGGACGTCAACTAGTCATGATGCACGCCAAAGTTCTCGACTTATTTGGGACCATGGCCTTCTCTGAGAGAGACGAAAAGTAAAGTGGTGTTTCTACTAACTAATAAAGCCAGTCTGAGCTCACAATGCACATGAAATTGGACTTGGCATGCTCCAATTATAGTCTTCATGAATCCTAATTTCTCAACTAACTTTGATGGATGGGCCGGAAACATATAGAATGATGTGAATGAAGGAATAAAAATTTAGATCAAGAACAGACTAATGATCGTTCAAGGACGTGTGTACTCTCGAGTCTTGCATTTTTCTTCTCAGTTTTATAACTGCGATTATGATTACTAGTAACGACGCTAAATTCATTATAAATTCAATTATATCAGACTGATGACTACATCAAACTCAAACTGATTTTGCCCTTGATGTGCATGGAAACAGGAACAGTATGCAGATATATAGAAAGTTTGACATGAAACTTCTAACCGTGTAAATAGTATTTTAAAAGCAAAGTATGTCAAACAAGCAACTAAAAGGTTGTTAGAATTGATTACGTTTACTGCATGGAGTTACTAATTTTGAATAAAAGTGATCCTAATTAAAAGCTTGTAGTTGGCGCAACCGCAACAGAAGCAGCAGCATACTGTCTCTCCACAACTTCTATCAGCTTGTTTGCAATTGCACTTGCATATACTGATGACCCTTCACATATCTGCCCAAATAATCAACAAACAAAAACACAAGTGATTATTAATTAACACATAATATAATAATAATAAAAATCCTAATTATTCGGATATAGCTAATACGTAATATACGATTTTTAAATATAATTTTCTCGTCATAAACAATAGTCTTTGATACGCTAGCTAGATTATGTCATTGTTGTATACGGAATAATAGCATTTGCTGTTATAATAACCGCAGTGCAGATCACCCGTCCCTAGGCAAAAAATTTATATACATGCAATAATATATGGTTCTAATTTTATGAGATGTATCTAGAAATCCGAAACATGCAATTCGAGATAACGTACAATTGAAGACAAGTAGGAGAAGGAAAATGTACCTTAGTGTTGAAAAGATAGCTGTAATAATCACCAACATGGCCACCAGCAACATGGCGCAAATCCAACTGAAGATCATCAAGAGTCCTTGACACAGACAACAAACAGTTAATCTTCTTACGTTGGACAAGCTTGATGGTCACTTCATCGTCCACAATCCGAACGTCGACCTCAGTGTCTTTGCACTTCCTTTGGAGCCATGAGCTGCGGAGTTGGGTGGCTGTAGATCCAGCAAATTCATCGTCTGGGTCGGGTTTTACCAGCCCCGCCCCATCAACAACACCGCGAACAGCGTGTTCTCCTCCACCATTAGCAGCAGCATTATTTGGGTGATCATCATCAGTCTTGATCCTCTTGAGCCTGTCTTTAGCAATCCTTTTTTTCTCAACAAGAAGCTTCAGCTCACCCACTGTCCTCTTTAGCTCTTCTATGTATTTTATTGCATCAAACACTATTGATGCTCTATCAATCTTCTTTTTTTTTTTTTTTTTTTTTTGGTTTACCCAAACATGCATTATCAAAATGTCGCAAACAATTAGAAAGATTGTAAACATTGCCGTAAAATTGAGTTATAATAGTAAAATGAAACCAATTAAGAGCAGTATTAGTAAGTTTGCATTGCTAATTGTATACTAATTGCCCGTAGTAAAATTCATTTCAATATTACATATTAGACAAAGTCTAATAATTAGCTTAATTGGCTCTACATAAACAAAATCAAATTGATCCATCATAACATTGGTAGGAAATATAAGTTTACTAGTAAACCATGTGAATAAGTGGAATATGTTAGTCTTTTGGATTATGAAGAATACACTTACAAAAGCTCAAAACTGTTTTATTGGATCGAAAGAAAAACATCCATGTAGATTAAATCAAGAAATAAGCTAGCATGCAAATTACAGTTATATAATCATATCATATTTCGTCACCAAAAATTTCTTATACATCGAGGGAGCTAGGTTCAAATATACGCGATCGTAAACAAAACTCCCGGAATACTCATCACCATGTCATGTCGACGTAACTTAATTAGGCATCCACATTCCTATAAATGATCAATTTTTAGATAAAGGTTAGTTTAAAAAACGGGTTTAGACATGCGCAACCTAAATTGTAGTTTAAAACGACGGTCGAAATTAAGTAGTAAATGCAGAAAATGTGTTAAAGGATAAAGTAGTATTACCTTAGTGGGGGTAGGGATGAGGTTTCTGAGTGTCTGATACTTGTCATTGAAGTTTTGCCTTCTTTGTCTCTCAGTCACAAAATGTTTAGGGCTTTTACCCAACTTTCCATCATCCAAAGAAGCGCCCCTTGAAAACTCAAAGACACCATTTTGATGATGAACCATATGTTCTCCTCCTTCTTGTTGCTGGTATAACCCAGGAATCCCATTCATATTCACACTCATATTATTATCATTATTATTCCCTTCTCCATCTTCCATCCCACCAAACAATGAAGAACAATTCCCATAATTCCCAATTCCATTCCCATTCCCATTCCCATTCCCATTCCCTCTTGTTGGTAATAAACCATTAGTTGTAGTAGTAGTATACCCATGATGAGGGAGTGACTGAAACATGAGGTCCCTCAAAAGAGGAGAAGGCTGAGGTGGCAAGTTGAGGTGGAAAAGTGGGTCATAGGGCAAAGTCGCGGCCGCAGCCGGGTCATACCCAGACCCAGGTCCATGATCCTGCATCATGCTCATTCCTGAGTTCATTTCCCCTAGGAAGGCTAAACCAGGATGTGGAGGCGGGGCCGACGAAGAAGATTTACAAAAGGAAAGAGATGGGGTGGGTGGTTGTAGGAGTGTAGAACTTGAGGAAGAAGCAAAGTTGCACCTTGGTAAGTGGAGAAGGGTCAAGAGGTCAGAAGTTGTAGTGTGAATAGTTTCATCAAAGTTTGAGTACCCCATCTCATGTGACACATTCATATTATTATGCATAATATTTGTGGTGGTCCAATTATTATTAGGGTTTGGGAAATCTATTTCTTGGGAATTTGTATTATTATTGTTGAGATTATTATTATGGTCAAGTGGGGTAAAAGGAGGAGTATTGTTGTTGGTTTGATCATGTGAAGAAAACCCATTTTCTTGAGCTGGTGTAGTAGTACCATTAACATTAACATTATTACCAGCTACTACTTCTGGCATGTTGTTGGGGTCAAAACAGGAAACTGCACCATCTTCTGTCTGATGATCATACATTTTTGTTTTCTCTCTCCTCTTACTGGTACCAAGCCCTAGGCAGGACTCCTGTACTTTGATTTGTGGGGCACACTATCCCTGCACAACAAGGGATCTTTTTCAAAAGATGGGCTAAAAATAACTTCTAATTAAATTGTATGCATGTGTATGTATAGAGGAATCAAGTTAGAAGGAATGAAATTAAATGAAGCAAGAAATAAGGGCATGTCTAGAAAATTAAGGGTATAATGATTGAGAAAGAAGTTAATATGAAGAGGGTAGTTAAGCTTACCTATTATGGGATGTTCATGAAATGGGCAAATCAATCAAAAATGATAATATGATAAGGGTGGAGGATGGAGTGAGGAGACAATAAGGGTGGGTTTTGTCTTGGTGTTAGGAAGAGGGATTATAAGAGAAGGTTTTGGGAAATATTTCTTAAAATTGGTAAGAAGAATGGTTAATCGTAAGTAATTCTGGTCTCTTAAGTTAGGCTTGGTTAGTTATCAATGGTCGATTTAATTGGATACATACTAATCAGAGTTAAGTGATGGGTATACTATATATATACAAAACCCGTATTAGACTCTCACAAACAATTTTACAAGGAGATGTATATAAGTATGTATTTAGGCGTCTTTTTTTAATAGCGATCTTAGTTAGCAACACGTTAACAAATCCGCCTAGTTACAACGGTAAGCTTATTAAGCTATTATAAGTACTGTATTAAGTAAAGCTTTTTTGTTACAAAATGTCAGTTTTCTTACTACAAGTTATCAAATTATAGAGTTTTGGATTGGTTGGTTTGTTACTGATCGAGATTCTTTTTCTACTCTTCTGAGTTGTGACAAGTGGGACCCACAAAGATTATCTTTTCGTATACTGAAACTGATCAGTCAGGCGTGGCTGATTTTCTTCTCCTGCTGCAGCGCTGCAGATCTGACGCCTGACAGTATTGATCAGTATATACCTGTTTTTGTATTTTCTGAATATCAAGGACTCCCTGTTTTTTTCTTATCTTTACTTTCCTATTCTAGGCATTCTGAGTCAGCTAGTATTGATTTCTGACACTTCTTTTTTACCCTGCAGTTAATTGAAAGAAGTTTTTTAGTGTAAATGTTAAATGATTTGTCATAAATATTTGACCATACAGGATTGTGTCAAAGTTGATCAAGAATATTCCTTTACAGTAATGCAAAGAGAGTTATTTCGAATTTGATGGTCTGGTCTTTCGTATAGTTGATGAACTTGGTAAACAAGATGGTCCGAAAAACTCTTAACTGTTTTTTTTTTTTTGGGTTTGATTGCATGTAACCATCTTAAAATATATGCGAGTGACTATATCTAATACGTAGTTATTGTTTCTTACTCTTAAGGAGAAGCATGCCTAAACATCTAGTATATCTTTGTCACTAAGGAAATATATGTACAAATGGGTTTTTGAGTATATACATCTTTCATTGTTTAGCTTGGGATAATCTAAATAATGTACATTCACTATTTTAAACCATCATCATGCACACGTTAACTAACTTAATCGGTCTAGTTATTAAAGAATCACACCTACAAATTATGTTCGAAAAACCATCCAAAATACAATATGCCCATATGGATCTCGTCTAATCATTGTAACATCTACTAAGCCCCGAGAATGTCTAGGTGTGTGACTATATGGGATTAAACCATCAGAGAAGTCGGAGTCTAAAAACTCGTAAAATCGGGTAAATAATTACATACACCGGAGTTGAACTACTTGTTTGATGAATAATTACTGCTGCGAGAAGGGTAATTTTAGGTTGTAAGGGAGAAGGAAAGTGGGGACCTTGAATAGCAAGAAAAATTCCATGCAAAAAGGGAGCCTGAACTAACTCCTATTTAACCGTTTTCTGGAGTCTCCAAAGAATGAGATTTTTATTCTCTTCTGAGTAGGTGAAAGCGAAAGTCTAGTACTTCTAAACTTGTAAGAAAAATAAATAAAGAAAAGACATATGAAATGGGTTAGTTCAGAAATCCATTAATATATGGGTATATATTAGTAAGATCATGCACATTTGATGACTCTTTCTGTTGCCTCATTGGTGGTAGATCTTATTTCTTTAAATTTTTTTTTTTTTTTTTTTTTTTTTTTTTTTTTTGGAGTGTTTTAGGCAAACTAAATATTTGGTAAACAATCAAGTAAAACCAACTAACAGGGCGACAAAATCTCTAAGAGTTGCAATCGGGTAGGGTACGGAACGCAAAAACTTGGAAGAGACGGTATTAGAAAGGGATATGATGAAGTCTTATAGGTTTAAAATATAAACTAACCCCCAAAATCTTCAAGTTCGTCACTTCTAAAAACGTAGCGAAAACTCACTCAGAACCGAAAGATACTAGAGAAAACCACCTCTTAAAAGCTATCCAAAAAAGAGTCTGTAATATATCGAGCCCAACAGGGTGAGTATATATGCGGTATGCCTATATGGCACATTCTGCATTGGTACTCAGCTCATAACCAAAACAAAAAAAAAAAAAAAAACATTGGTACTCAGCTAAAAATGTGACATGCTTAAGAATCTGGAGCATGCCAAAAAAAATCAATGCTAAGCTCTCTGCTGAGCATCTAAGTGTTTGCTCTACGTCTCTCAATCCCCAACCTGGTGTACGAAAACTGCAACAGGACGACATCCTAGTAGGAAAACACGCTGTGCAGACAGGTAGCTCGTACAGAAAGGCTATCTTCTTGAAGGAAAGTTTAATCACAAAAACAGGGCTTCACACCATCCGTGATGTATCTGGTTCACCTCATATATAATGGCTAATAACACCAGTTTACCTAGTTATGCTCCTGTTCAATCAAAAGTATACTGTATTATTCAGCTGAGGCACATGTATATATGTATGAGTCTGTCAAACATACAAATTGAGAACATGATATCCTCAGGTTCATAAACCAAGTATCTGGTCGGCCAGTCCATCCATTTTTGCGACTCCTACTTTAAACCACATGCTAATTTCCCTTAATAGTTCGTAACATTTTCTCTCATTATATGGACTCTTCAATTACTGAATACCTTAATTTCAGAGACATTCAGCAAAGGTTATAAAACGAGCAAAAATGTTTATCTAACCAAGAATTCCATTATCAAACTGCTCAGTTTTCAAACAGGACAAATCATTCATGGCAGTTCGAGGTATAGAAACATGGACCCCCCCCCCCCCCCTCTTGCTCAATTTATCAGCTCCAAAATGTCTTTCTTTTTATCTTGATTTCTAGGGTAGCAGGCATTAATGTGTTATAGGTGATTTACATTGCAGTTTTGTCAGATCCCTGAGAGTTGAAAAATCAATTTCGATCACTCCGGTTAAGGAAGCAATTTGACATGTCAGAATTGGAGGGAGGAAAGAGGTTGTACCATGTTTCACATTACAGTATCTAGAAGAGGGACCTCAAGTCTCAACAGCTTGGTAAACTGCACAAATATACACCAAACAGCTGATTAAACACGACGGTTTATATGCTGTGAATGCAAGGACAGATAGACATCCAAATATCCAATCAGCTTGTGTCACATGAGAAGTTTCTAAAGCATAATCAACCACATTACTTGCATAGCATTACATCATCCCAGGAAGCTCATTATTGTTATTAAATATTTGCACAGGTGTTCAGTGGCTGATGTATAAATCTAACGTTTTACCAGCTAAATGATGCAAGGACTCCCAAGTTATCAGCAGATCTGGGATGAGAAGTAGGTTGAAGAGAATTGTAAAAACCTGCATAACTTTCAGCTCTAGTTCTTCCCACTCTGAGGCAGGATTGCTTCCTTCGACAATTCCAGTTCCAGCATATATTAAGGCACCAAGACCCTGTAAAAATGAATCACCAATATGTGATGTTTCCTTTCATATATACATAGAATCAGAAAAAGAAAATTCCAAGGCCCCATCGAACTTACCACTCAGGCAAATTTATCAAAGCAGGAAGAATATTTCAACTAGTTCCATATTACAGTTCATTTATTTGTAAAAATAAGACCAAGTGCACACCATCTCACCTTCTTCACTAAGGCTGACCTAATCCCAACAGCGAATTCAGCTTCTTCACCTCCAAACCAACCAATAGGACCAGCATACATCCCTCGATCAAACGTCTCTGCAAATTAGGAAGAAAGAATGTGTGAGAGTCTGGGGGCAGTGATAGCAAGTTACTACTTACTAATAACCAACATGCAATTGGCTTCAACTTCAGAAGTGACAGATAGCGAGCATAAATCCGTATGTAAGAACTTGGAATTGTGATGCCTCAACTCAGGCTCTAAATAAAAAAAATTCAAGCAGAAAGATAACATCTATTTAGCAATCTCAGTAAGTTGGGATCAGCAGTGAAGATTATCATGAGAAACTGGTAAGATAGTTAATCTTATAACAATACAAGAAAAGTATGAGTTATCAGAATAAATCCTAGTCATGTGCAAACTAGTAGAAGTATCTGATTTAACAGAGAAGTCATTTGCCAGAAATTAAAGGAAACTAAAACTTTGCTTAAAACTATTCACATCTAAACTTGGTCAAAAGTAAAAACTCAAAAATAAGCTAAATCTTTCGTTGACCTCAATGAAGATCTACACTTTACATGACCTAAAACCCAGGGGAAAAAAAAGAGAGACAAACAAAATATATTACTGTTACATAGGAAGCACAGTACGAGTACACAGAAATTCAAGGGAAAACGAAAGTCCATTGCATTCATGAAGTGCAAGATATACCAGTTTCTGCAATTAGGCAGCGTGCATCTTCAGTAGGAAATCCACATACAGCTGGACTTGGATGAAGTGAAGACAAGATGTCAAACTGAAAATTCAATTATGCAGAACAAGGGTTATTTTAAAGCACGACAACACGTACAACATAGAAAATTTCCTAGAGTACTCTTAAGGAATTTTCCCGAAAAGGAGCAATAAACTAACTTTTCCTTGAAGTACTGCACCCCTAGTACTGACTTCTAAGCATATTTTTCAGGTTGAAATAGAAACTAGTTTTCTACGGTTCTTGTTTCCTTCGAAGCTGAACTGAAGGTTAACAAATTTTACTTAACCAATCGGCCTAATGATATATCAATCCAAAGTAGTAAGAGGCTAATATCAGAACAGATAGAAACTACAACGATGGAAAATCATCCTAGGAGATAATGGAGTGACACATATGGTAAAATCATGGTTTTCAATTTCTTATCACTATGTGCTAAGAGAAAGAATCAGGCCACCAGCCAAGTGTTCTTCTCTCGAACCTTGTGTTGATTTTAAGATAATAATACGTACGAACCATTGCACACACAACTTCAGGGGAAAATATCAATTCTACAAACGATCAATATGAACTTCTGTTCATGCAGCTTCAGGAGAAGAGGTCAAATCTAGATCATTCTTATTTCACATGACGAATTTGTAGTCACGGGAATGGCTATTTAATCTCGAAGCCAGTGCACCTATCTGGCTATCTAAAACGTTCCACCCGTCAAGAAGCATAATGGCTTCTGAAACTATAAACTCCACAGGAATAGCATGACACAAGGAAGTGTTTGCCTCCATGTAAAAAGAAGAAGAAAGAAAAACATATCACTAAGTAAACTTTTCACCATTTCCACGCCAAATTCCTTGCACAGGGTTTGAAAGAATTCCGACATGTAAAGTTCATACCCACTCATCTGAAGCTGCGTTTTCAATCTTGATGCAAATTATGGGAATTCTACTACCAACCACCCCTACCACGCCAAAAAAGAAAATGGAAACCTTGCACAACTTAGCTATTCCTCTTCTTTCGAGCAACTGTAGTTCAATTTCTTTCACTTAGAACCCATAAACAGACAATTGCAGTCACTATAATTAGCCAAGACACAGACATGAGTAGTTTCTACATCCTTCCAGACATTGAAATCAAGCAGAAAAAAAACCATGCAAAGCTGGATGCCTATCACCTTGAATCAATCCCAGGTATCACTAATCCAATATATTACCCAAGTCCTGTTCCTCTAAATCATCAATGAACTGTTGCTAACATAGAAGAAGAGCATCAATTTAGCTCTGACTTCTGAAAGTTTTGAATACCTTCACCTATCATGAGCCTTCCCTTTTTTAAACACACTACAATATAAAAGCGCTTTAGAATGAACTCAATAAGTGCCCATAGAAACTTTCTTTCAGTGGTCCCTCGTTCAACCCCGTCAGAATCACTGTGCAATAACTCTGCTCTCAGATGAACATAATATATGGAATCATTCATTTAACAAATAATACACTTGTTGGAATCAATTAAGTGTCATATGAATACCTCGTCATCTTCATTTCTCAATTGGCCTTTCAACTGAGCAAATAGATGTTGCACTCTTGGAAGCTTCCGAATTGCTTTCTGAGGATCCACTACCACAGAATGACATACAGCCTGCAAAGAGAAAAACATTATTCCGAACGGACAACAGCAATGCATTCCCTATACCTACTACAACTATCTCACATAGAATCATGGGACGGAATGGAAAAGACTTAACAGTAAAGATATAGCAATAAAGATTTCTGCTTGAGTCTGGATTTCCAATTAATAAATTCAGGCTTTAGCAAAGAGATTTACATGCCTCAAGTTTCTTTCTTATGGAATCCCTTACAATCGTAAACTCCAAATCGTCCTTTGGGCTGCCAACCAAATTATAAGAAGGCTAAAATTGTCAATCAACTATATCACAGATTAAGGGAAGCTAAACAGCAGGACTCTTTTCATAGGATTATGATAAAGGTAAGAATAACTATCACAGCAATGTCATCCTTTGAAAGAGTCTACAAAAAAACCTTGAGAGAAGATCAACTTCAGTTCTACGATCTAAAGCCCTTGACCCACATCTGGCTCTGGTCCCAGCTAAAGCTTCACTCCAAATGTTAAGCTTCCTTCGACGAAATAATTGCTCCGGCTATTCACAATTGTCAAACTTACATGTTACCATGACAATAAATCTGCTTCAAATGCAAACTTGAATAATCAAGGTGAAAGGAGCTAACTTTGAAAGATAACAAACAAATACAACAAGGAGGAGTTTCAGCATGTAGAGTGTGACACCAGGATAGAGCCATGAGAAAGTAGGAGAATATTGCAAGCATCATAGACGGTTAAATTAGAAAACTATGCATGATACTATAAAGTTGTAAATGCCACTTGTAAACATGTGCTAGAAACTTGGAATTGGCTCTGTGTTACATCTCACTTAAATCTATACTAGAACATGTTATCTCTGTGAAACAAGAGAACCACTATGCCAGACGTCAACTTTTTCAGGAAGAATTGAAAATTTTAGAAGCGACCAGACTAAGCACCATAGTTGAGGAACAAGTGAGTAACTTGACCAACTCAGGGAGTAGGGCATCTCTCTTACAAAGTCCGGAAGCATAGCAGTCAATTATTCTTCATCCATAAAGATGAGTCATGAGGTCAATTTGACCATTTTTTTAAGAAAACTAGATAGAAAGTTACCTAAACCCAACCTCATATAGGAGAGATAATACCATACTTAGCATACCTAATTTGGTTTATCCAGAGCTCTAGACTGTGAGCAGTAAATCAGTGATTCAAGCGCTTGTCTATTTAAGGAACACTTGGACTCACGTCATATCTTTGCTTTCTCTTACAAAAGAAAAACCTCTAGAGAAATCAGAATGTCTTCCGACATTCCGCTACGTTCTCCAATAAAGAATTTAGAATGTTTGTTGCTAGATAATTTTGGTCAAGGTAAGCCAATTGCGAATCTAGAGAAATTAGATGCAATGTCAGGTCATTGGAATTCGCCTAGTAACTTACCCTTACAGATATCTCCACCAATGTGTTCAGGGACAGAAATATAATAGGAAAAGAAGGCGACATACAGTATTACCAATGAAAGCTGGTGCATCAGGTGGCTGAAGCAAGAACTGGTAGGCATTATCCCCCTCCACCTGCAACAAAAACGAACTTACCAATAGAACAAAATTCTGTAATTATGAAACTTGCTGGATTTCAATTATACTGATGGATAAGATAGAATACCTGTAAACAAGCTAACCATGCTAGTGGGTCAATATCACAGGTTGTCAGAATTCTGCTACTTCGTGCAAGTACTGCCTATGATGACGGGGGAAATAAAACTAATAAACCCACAGAACATACAGATTAAGAGGTGAAAGTTGTCTGCAGTAGAGACTAGAGAGGGCACTTCAGTTTTTCCTTAACAAGGTACCTTTTTGAGAACTGAGCTGCTGCTTCTGATCAGCTGCAATGCTCTTTTAACAGCAATGTCCCAATGCTTCTCATTAGGGACGTGAAGTATATTGCCACAAATTAATGTCTTAGGAACTTCTTTCTCATATGAAGAGATGACAAAAGAAACCTTCCATATAAAAACAAACCAACCTCAGAGTTATCCAGAACAAGTAATTAAAGTCCGCAAGAGTCACAAAAGTTACCTGGTCCAAGGTAGACTGAAGAGAATCAATCGCCAATTGCCAAGGACACGATAAAGCATCATCCCATGCTATATTGGCAGCTAAAAAGGACCGTCCTTCAAGCTCGTCAAACTCAACCTGTAATTCCATATCTAACAATTGGTAGATCATATATTAAGCATAAAACTGATGCCACCAATGCTTCTTTAAACATCCACAAGTAGATTCAATATATACAGGAGAGAACAAATAAGTCCACCTGTGGAACCACGAAGTAAAAGGAACCAAAAGGATTCCATTCAGGCGATATATCAGCTTTGGCATCAAAACGGATTGCCCCATATGCACGAATCAAAGGACAAGACCGGGACAAAAACCTTCAAACCAACAGAGACGTTGTTAGTAAAGCTTCCATTTTTTCCTCCTTAAAACCGACACTTCATGAATACTAGTACATATCAATCAGCACCAACTTAATACTAATAGTGAGTCAAATAAAACGTCTTTCACGTCGTTGTCTGCAGCATTAACTTCCGACCAGAATTAGCTCCCACACCAGAAGAAACAACAATCATAAGTTTAATAAACGGCGACATTTTAGTGAGTCATTTTGCTTTATTCCATTATATTCCGAAGCCAAATAACACTAACATGAGCGGAATTGCGGAGTCTCGAGAATCAAAGGTACCCGACATTAGTCCATTACCCTAGTTATTGCTTTCAAAGGAATAATTTTACCCTAGGGACATCGAAACGTAACATTTTTACTACGCCCCCCACCGTCAATTTTTTAATTCAACTACAGTCAAAACATAAAAATTGTGAGGATGATTAAAGTAGTTGAATTAAACTTCTTATACTGCGATTAGAAATGCAATCAATTTCAATATTGGTTCGAACAGGTGGCGGCACATATTTTCACTCGTATTGGTTTTTCTATAGTCAAGGGTGTGGGGGCCCAAATTGTTTCGCGCCTCCTCGCCAACTTCTTGTAATTTTGCTACATTAATTAAATTTCAATAATTTCTCCGGGTTTTTTTCGATCAAAACTTCGAAAATTGATAACACAAAGTAGCAATCACGCAATTTAAACATCAAAATACAAGAAAATCAAGCATATTGAACATGGAGTTCATAAAAAATTGAAAAAATTAGGGTTTCGAATTCACCTTTTAATTGAACGCCAGTCTTCGGAAGAAAAGGGGCGGAAATGGCGGAAATAGACGGCGGCGCCAACGCCGGCGACGCTAACTAAATCATGGCTTGACGGCGAAGAACCGACGCCGTTAATGCCGCCGTTGGGATAGTCGATGAGGAAATCAGAGCCGTTGGTTTTACGGCGACCGGAGAAGAAAAAGCGCGGGAGATTCTGTTGGTGCTGTGACTTGGAGTTGGAGTTGGACTGTGCATGTAGCCAGTCTATGGCTTCTATTTGTTGCGTAATTGGTACCTTACAAAAGTACAATCACTCTTTAGTTTTTACTTTTTAGTACTCACACTAGTTCAATTGTCAATTTGTCACCCATAATTGACCCATTTTCGAGTCGTCAACAAATATTACCACACGTTGTAAAAAAAATTTGCGTAAAAATTGCTTGTTATATCAAAGTTAATGGTCCATACGTGTATTCTAAGCTATAATATACACACTGGGTAAAAGTTTTTTTTTTTTTTACTATATACGATCCGCAAAACATTATGACATGGGTAGATTATTTATACTAGTCGTCTAAAATACTGAAGTATATCCTTTAAAAAAAAAAACTGAAGTATATATTATGACATGTATGAAGTATATATTTCAATGTAGTACGTCATAGAAATGAGGTTCAATCATAGGAATCTTGTCACAGAAATTTGAAGGTACAATGTTGTGTGACACAAGTGAGTCTGACTGTCCGAGACTCGGAGTACAGTATGGTTCTGTATATATATCGCCCGAATTCGGCTTGTTCAACTAGCTTACCCTAACGCGAAAGTAACCAACAGCAAAGAGAAATGATCACAAATAACCATATACACAGTGGAGTACACAGTACGTTATTCTACTCCCAAGGAAAGAAGCATTTGGGGATAAGGAAAAGGATAACATTCCACGTGTAGCTATTCAACAGCACTCAACCAAGCCTAATGACAGAATTTGCCCATAATGACATGCTGCATGATTTATTTGACTGTCTGACTGATCAGATTGGTAACAAAACTTGTATAACAAAGTACCTCTATGCGGATGATACCGGAAGCGAAAGGTGGAGGATTGGCTTTCAAGTCCGAAATGGCCGAGTTCAGGCAGTCTGAAGCAAGAGCCGGTGTAAGAACAGGAACAAGTGTCCAAGTTTCGACAGTTTCGACAGGTGTTCTAGGGTCACCTTGGCAGCCATTCATGGACAATGAGCCTAAGTGGTAGTCATTTGGTTCTTGGAAAGCACGTACAACACAAGCGCGAATGGAGTGAGGTTTAACCGGTGTTAAGGTCGAAGATGGCTCGATGTCGAGGAACCGTGCAGTGCATTTCCCTGATGAGAATGCAGCAGCAGCAGCAAACATTGTGAAGTTGTGATGATATAATGAAGTTTTGATGGCTAAAAATGGCTGTTTTTCCAGGGAGTGTCTTGCTAATTGCCTGTACAATAATTAGAATTTGGGCAGCTTGATATATACTCCGTATATTGGTATTTCGTAGTAATTGATTGGTTGTCAATGTAACACGAGGGATTTGTCATCTTTTACCTCAGAGCAATAATGTGGTACTGGCACAATTAAGAAAACAGTATGTACCAAAAAAAAAAAAAAAAAAAAAAAAAAACACTTCCAATAATACGGCGTAGTAGTTTGTCTCCCTCCAACAGAACTAACAAACACCTTGTACAAGAAGTCGAGAACAACAGTCGATAGTGTCTCAAAGGTTTACGCCTATGACGGGAATTTATGTATTGCATCAGCTACCTGCTATTTCAAGATCTCAAGATATAAGAAGCACAAATAGTTTTGCCTTTATTCAATCATATTCTTCAAACGTCA
The DNA here is from genome assembly GCA_963680865.1 of Spergularia marina. NCBI lineage: Eukaryota > Viridiplantae > Streptophyta > Magnoliopsida > Caryophyllales > Caryophyllaceae > Spergularia > Spergularia marina. Next base: position 21,296,854 of record OY804551.1, on the reverse strand, counting down.
ACTACTCATTCAATCATACTACAAAGCCAAAGAATAGCAAGGTTTTGTCTCCATTCATAACGAAAGCAGCATCTAACACCACATACAAATGAGAAAATGAAATCGTGATAGTCGTAAATCAATCTTTTTGAGCAAAGGGCGTACCATAGTCAGAATTGGCTCCAAAGAAATCTGATAAGAACTCGTAGAACAGTTTGCACCAAGGAACACCGCAAAGTTAGATATAGATTAAGTACATCGTATTGAAAGGAGCCTGGGAAGTTAGAAGGAACATTATCACTGTCGATAATTAGGAAGATACAGACTGCACAAAACAACGACGAAGCTTGCTTGTTCATAGCCCTTCAAGGTCCACCAGCCCACAACACAACACTAATGACTATTCAACAAATTAACGAATTATGTGAACAGTTCAGACTATGAGATGTCACATGAGCCAATAAATGGTTCATTGTCAAGAGTGGCTTGATGAGAGTATCATTTTTTGTTGAGGCTCTGCATCTTCTTCTTCGCCACATCAAGTTGCCCTGCATTACGAGAAGAAATGAGCCAAGGCAGCGGAAGAAAAAGCTTGAATTGTACTATGATAACAAAAACCAAGAAGCCTTCTCAGAAAAGTTTCCTTACCCTGCTCAGAAGCAGTTGCCTTCTGGACACTTGTACGGAATAACAAATTACACTTCTTCACGTATACAGACTGTGGAAAAGAAAAGTAAGTTAGTCCCAGACCTAAAAATGGTCAACGAATCGAATGAAGTGCACTTGCTGAGTGAGGTAAGAAGCTCCAACTCCGCAATTTTCAGAAATAATCATCACGTTGGATAGTTTTCTGGTAAAAAAAGTTGTAAGACTGGGTTGGTGTCAGTTTAGAGCTGTAAGCTTAGATGGGGCGAAATTGGATCAGTTGCTTTTAACTCGTGATCTAATGTGTAGCACTAGCAATCTAGCATACATAATGTGAGAGTCCGAGCACTATAATATTCTTACAAGCATACTTGGATAGATGCTTTTAATGTTAGCACCCTGCGCAACGCTGCCAAAGGCATTCCTAGCGTATTTTCCTTATCAAATTGGAAGACACAATTGTTCATCCAATCATCTTCCTCTTTGTAGAGTATTCGGGCATGGGACACTTAAGCTCTCTCGTTATTCCTATTGATAATTAATTCAATAATAAGCCTTAATCTAGTATTTGCAGAGTGTCATGATCTTGTTTCCTATGTTACTTGGACCCCCTCTACGCCATCCCTCAAGTACCAGTGCCAGACAATCAATCCCAGTCACGAGTACATCACACTATTGGACACTAGCAAATGGGTACAGATACGCTTGCTCTGTAACTATTATGCATCACCTAGATACTTGCACCAACCAACAATACGGTCCAGTTTAAAACAAAGCTCGTTTGTCATTTCAACGAATAATTGGTTAAACAATAAAAGATTGAAAATGCAACGAATAGTAGATCCTAGTGAAGCACCTCTGACATCCTATACTATACAGCCTGAAAATTTGCATCTTTCTAGCAAAAAAATAGAGAATTCACAGTTTGCTCCTTTTTTATGTCTTCTCTAAGAACTCAAATTTCAGTTTATGTTTCCAGAATGGTTCCAGTAAAAAAAAATCACATTGCTAAGCTAAGTTGTGAGGAATGCTAACACCACTGGTCCCAATATCCAACTACTGTTGGTGCTGAGAGAACTGTTGTGAATATGGATACCAATGTTGATGTGTCCTCTGATAGTGTTGGGTTCTTGGAGTATTCAAAGAAGTGAGGAGGATGCTCCTGGATAAGGATCCCTAAACAGACTCACTTAAATCTCATTTGAGGTGAAGAGGTGAGCTTTTATCAAGACTTCCAAATGTCAGTCATGAAGATACGGATTCTTAGACCAAAGTAAGTGAGGCTGATGAGAGCCAAGCCGCTCCAAGAGAGATGAGGGAGTGGTTTTGGAGCCTGACCTTGTCCAAGAATCCGACATGTCCACTCCTGGGAAGGACGTTAGGCCATCTATTTGTGGATTGTGGTAGCAAACCCGACCCAATGCTTGTGAGTAACCATCATATACCGTCACCTACTCTTGATCAAATGGAGCTGGTTCCGCAACAAATGTTTTTTTCCTCCTCCATTCCAAAGCCATAGAAGATTATTGCAGCTCAAAGACTTATACCAAAAAGTTCATGCTGAGGGAGCTAACCTTTGAAACATATATTTTCTCCTTTTACTGGTAAATTTCCATGTTACAATTCCCGCTACATGAGAATGTTTCCAAGGTTCTCTTCCAAAGCTTGCTTGACAGTTAAGAGGGAATAGGCATCATACTACCAGGCCGATGTGGAATCTCCACCAAAAAACCCTTTAATTAGTGTTAACCCCTCCCCCTTTTTAAATTCTATGTACTCTGTGATGTTTTCAGTCCCGACTCTCGGAGTCAAGGAACTATGTTGTAAGGTCCCTTTTTTCCCCGTTGAGGCGTTGATCCACAAAAAAAAAAAAAAAAAAAAAAAAACTAACTTCAATGTCTGGAGCCAGAAACGCTATCCTTATGTACAACATCTGATCAAATGCCTGTGGGTGTAAACATATTTATAAGTCTCAATGCTCCTCAAAACCTAAATCCCGACAACAACTAGCAATTAAAATAATATCTGGTCAACAGGGCCACACCACCACCAAGATGCAGCTGAAATTGGGGTTGGATAGTTGGATATATATGAAGTGCAAGTGTAACCTCACTAGCCCACTCAGCCCAAAAGATTAACCTAATAACGAGCACAACCAAACTTATAAACAACTTTCATTTCTTCTATTCTTTAAAGCGGCACACTTGAGCACATATAGGGTATACCCTCCACAATGCATCATCATCATCAGACTTTGCCATTCCAACTTGCTCACTAACAAGTCATACTAATACGTCTTCCAATACAGCCAATCTTGAGTGAGACAAATTGTTGAAAAGTTCAAAACTTTACCATATAACCAAACCAAAAGCACCCCCTCCACCCCCCCCCCCCCCCCGGCATTTGACCATCCCACTCAAAAGTAAAATGTGCATGTTTGGTAGAGGTAATCCCCATTACAGTATAAAGGGATAGTACAAATAAGATGTAAAACCACACTTACGATCGATTTCCACCCAATTATCCATCACAATGCACAACTATTAAACATCGTCATCTCAGCTTGCTCACTACCAAATTCACCCTAAAATCTTAGAACGAGAACGAATCAAGACAATTGTCATCTAAACCTAATTGCAATTCCCACTGTTTTTACAAGTTATAACTTAAAAACCATCTTGTTATACAATCACAGAAATTTTCAAAAACTCGCCGTATAGCTTAACATCTCCACCCCTTCCCCGAACCTTGCATCAGACCATCTCACTCAAATTTTCGCGACCGGGCTAATTCTTTCGACTATTGTATTCTAAGAACTCAAGAATCCCATTACACTACAAAGTGTCTATGTGATATCAAAACAAACAATGAAGAACCTGTTGGGGTGTCAACCAAGTCCCACATTGAAGAAACAAGGACTAGAATCCTTGTTTAAAAGTTCCACCTCCACACTAGATAGTATAAGGCCTTTTGGATTGAAAGATAGATCCATGTTCAAAACCATGCGGGCTTGCCACTTGGCCCAAAGCGGACAGTATCATACTAATTGTGGAGTCGGTGGTGTGGCAGTCCACAACAGAAACACCCCCCCCCCTCCAAATCAGTCTCCTTTTTTTCGCAAATTTATTCGAATCGCATGGGTGTGTTTTGATTATCATCTATTAGGGTTCCAGTAAAATCAAACCAATCCCAAATGAAACAATACAACAATTCATCATAATAATTGCCAAAGAAAACAAAAAGGGTAAAATCAAAACTTAGGGAAAGATTCGAACACGAGACGAATGGAGGTTGTTGAGCTCTTCAATGGCGACCTCATGCTGTCTTATCTACAAAGTTCATAAATTTAGGCGAAAAAATTTGCATTATTAGCAGAATAATTTACAGAAATTGAACGAGCAAAATTAATTAAATTCAAATTAGCAGAGAAATAAGGAAGGGGGGATTAAAAAGTACCTTTATTTTGAGATCATGTACATCAGCAGAAGGATGAGATTGGGAAGAAGGAGATGATGATACTGCCGCCATTGCTATGAAGGGAAGTGTAAGAGTTAAGTTTCTTTTTCTCACTCTCTCCTTTTTGTTTCGTTTCTTTATATTGGCGGGTACCTCACCTTGGCTTCTTGGCTGAGGTTAGTAAGACACAAAGGTGCGAGCCTATAGAACCGATCCTGTTAATTGTGTTAAGCCCGAGCCGAAGGTTGGGGTCATATGATCTAGATAGACCATGTCTCGTGAATTATACAACTTTTCTCTAGAGAAGTGAAGCCTTGAGAGCGTGTGGTTCACGTGTCTGATTTTATTAATGATAAAAATCGAATATTTCCATTTTGTACTCGACTTTTAATACCAAATTTGTGTATTTGAAAATCTGATTTTGCATTTCAGACTTCCCAGACCAAGTTTTTGTGTTGCATCAATAGTGGAATTGAGCTGGCCAAAATGCTATGCGTTATAAGCGAATTTCTCAGCAATTTCGTTTGATTGTTGATATAAAGCGGAAATTCGTATATCGAGTACAAATCCCGTCTTACTTGGTGAGTACTTCGTAATGTTGTGAAAGCAATTACTCCGTATAAGAGTGGTAGTGATTTTTACACCCCATGTAAGGACCATTGGGAGCCGTGACTCATATGGAGGAGTGTCAAAATCGATCGGAGACTGTAAAAGTCAACACCCCCTGAAGTAGTAGTTGATAATCAAATCAAATATGTACATCAATAGATAGTGGATAGTGTTCATAACTTTCCCCCAAAACTGGAGGAAGAGAGAACCCAAGGATGACATTTATACAGCTTTAGAATGAGTTTTTACAAAGATAATATAAATGCAAAAGGCTACAGTTCCTGTCTTAAACGAACAGTAAAGCCATACGATACTTTAAAGATGTTCCGATGCCATAGATTAGGCTCCCATTGAGAACAGATTTAACGACCTCCTTCACTCGTCAAATCCCTGGCTGCCGCTTTGAAGTGCAACGACAGCAAGGGTAACGAGGGATGCATATATGGAACTAGGAACCTTCTGAACTACTTTTCCAACACCCGGAACACCCTCAGTTGCCCTCTTTGTTGCTAGTGCAACAGTTGGAGCCACAACGAGACTGATGATCAGTCCCTGACTTACTGTGCTGAATGTGTCTTTGGTGAGCTCCTTAATGAACCTCACAAATTCCTCATGGTTGAGTTCACCATCGAGATTGATGTCGCATTCCTGAAAACACATAACACAAATAGATGTGTTTGTCCGATAAGTAAATCCAGAAAGCGCAAAAGCAGGGTTTTGACCTTCACAAGTCCACAGTAACCGGGAACAATCAGTTCAAGTCCATCACCAAAAATGCTCAGCTGTGTACACCCTCCCCCCACCCCCCACCAAAGTGATTGCATACAGGTTTTCATTTTTCATGACCCTATTGTTGGACGTCAACAGCCAAGCTTCATTTTTTCCAGGAAAAAAAAAAACATCACAAGGGAAACTTAATGGAGTACGAGAAAGCAAGCAGATCGGAAAGCAAAAAATACGAAGAAAAAAGAATACAGGAAAAGAAGGAGAAAGGAGAGAAAAGATTAGGGATTTAGGGGAAGCAAAAAAGTGGGCCTTGGTCAGTTCAGAAACATAAGAAAGGATTTGACCCTGTCCAACTACACGATCCATGAACCATTTGAGATAGACAAAACTTGAAGAATTGTGTTTGTGAAATCTCCACAGATTCTCTTAATAGGGTCACAAATCACAAGTTATATTGTGGCAAAAGCTATTTGCATTTGCATAAGACACACTTGTAAGCACAAACTTGACTACCTGAGTGGTCTCATAACAGTAAAGTTTACAACCAAATAGCAGTAATAGGGTAATGGATCACCAAATGTGCTTAACTATCTTTAGCTAAAGACGTCGGGGCAAGTTTCTTTTTTTTTTTTTTTGGGACGAGGGGACTGGGAGGAAATTATATATTACAGAAGTTCTTGACAGTTGATAAAGATGCAGTATGTAAATAAGAAATTTAGAAATCTATACCTCTGCCACCCCACAGAAAAAAAAAAAAAAAAACAGTTATTCCACTGTCGCATACTAGTATAGCACAGTGGCAGATGAAATTCATGTATCAAGGTAAGCAAAAAGGAGGGTTGAAAACAAGCTCTCATGTAGAAAGGAATTCAGCCTGAGCTGGCATAAAAGATCCATAAACTAAACACTGTTTTTAGAACAGTGGAGTGTTTTCCATGACATGAAAGTCAGTTCAGGAAGTGGGTGACAGACTTTGAGTGAAAGCGTGAATTGCCACTGGCAAGTATTCTACAATCCCCGTATCCCTGTCTTATTCCACACTAAGCTATTGAGCCATCTGTCTCATATTCAACAGAACCAGAAACAAATGCAGAAATCAATAGAACTGAGCATCAAAATCAGGTATCTTGATTCAAATTTTTTTTTTTTTTTTCTAATAACAGTATCACGCAGACACGCATCACATACTTTACACATCCATGATCATAAATTTGAATTGATAAATATCATTTCATGTTTTGATATACGCACTTCACATTTCTCCCATCAGATAGAAAGTGAAAGTACCTGCATTAAGGTTCTGACTTTGTCTTTGGATGGAGGATCAAAGTGCGGCCCCGGTAGATACTTGTTGATATCGCTGCAACAACAAGATGCTTAAATTTCTAAAAAAAAAAAAAAAAAAAACGACTGAAGGTATTACTAATTTACTATATCTCTATTAAGCTAATGAATATCCTCACTCACTTGTATACAATCAGGACTGCTATGTACAGCTCTTCAAAAGACAGAGAAGCACATCCAGTCTCTCCAGTTAAACGATTAAATACTTTGTCTGTTATCTTCTTGATCTGTTTCTGCCTCCATTCCTTGCCTACACAAAAGGGCAATCTGATGCCGTCAACAGGGGGTACCAAAAAACTTTCACAGAGAGTCAGATATTCAATTAAACACAAACCAAACTAGTTGAACAATATAAACAAAAGTGTAATAGCTCTGAGGATCAAGCTTGGCCTATTGGTTAGGAAACCAATCTGTCTAGGGATTGTCCCGGCCTCCCGGGTTCAAATCCTCATATCCCGCATTAGCTGTAACTACTAACCAAAAAAAAGCATAATAGCTCGCAAAGTCAGAACAAGTAGGCTGAATCTGATAAGCACCACTACCTCACTTCAAATCCAACACTCCAACCTTTCTGATCCAACTTTTTTTTTGTGGGAGGGAATTTTAGTTTGTAGGGAGGATGGACTTTATTAAGAGAGGAAGTAACACAGAAAGTGGACATATCTCCTCTCAAACCCCCATCCTTCCAAAAGAAGAAAGAATTATCTTTCAACGACAATATATCTATGAATGGCCAAAATAATTGTACAATGCTCTTTAAGTGATATTGTTCATTATCTCTCTCAAATGACGCTCCTCCTTCTCTTATCATTAACCAAAAAAAAAAAAAAAGCGACGCTCCTCCTTATGCAACTCCGCTGAGAATAAGACCGCAATTTGAGATAGCCTAAGTGACACCTTAAACTACTAAGTTTCTAATTTCCATCCATTGAGGCTTACATAAGTGAACATTTCATTAAATGTCGAAAGTTGGAAAACAATTGAGCAACTTTATCCATTCATGCTTTTTTCCATCTACAACAACAACAACAACAACAACAACAACAACAACATCTTTACCCTAGTGCCCTAAAGGCTCCCACCATAAGGCGGGGTAATTTTCCATCTACCTCAAGTAATTTTTTTAACACAGCTTAACTAAGAAAGGTAACGAAAATTGTACCCAGATGAACACATGCTATTCAAGGGTATAATAGAAGGTACAGAAATGGGAGCTCCATAATCTTTTGCCACTCAAAGGAGTCTATCTCACAAGGCAAAAATTAGTAAAACGGACCTAACTAAGTGTCGCAGAGTTACATGACACGGGCCACTAAGGTCATACAAAAATTACAGGCAGGTTGTTCACTTGTTTTCCACCACTACACAAAGAAACCAGCAATCAGATCAAGCATTTGTTCATCAACTCGATCGTAGGTTAATCAATCGCATAACACAAACACAACAACAATTAACCTATGACAAAAACAAACATCCAGCTCCCTCTTGTTATCCTTTCCTCCTAAATCATCAGTAAAAATACAATTCAAAATCCTTGGGATTTTCAATCACTCTAACCACAAAAGTCACTCACATAGTCACATCGTAACGACTCTCAGCTAGTTACTAGTAAAGGTTGCGTACATCTGACCTCCCAAAACCCGCCAAACAAAAGTGTAGTTCTTGTAAATATTCAACTATTATGATAAAAAGGCCACAACTTCCCAAGTATTTCCCAGTAAACAATAAGTAACCTATGACATCTGAACCCCTTCACTAATTCACAGTCGTTCGTAGTAAAGGTTGCGTACATTTGACCCCCTAAACTACATCATGTTCTTGAAAAATAAATCAAGGAGTAAACTTTATACCAGAAATATAAAATGAAATGAATCTATACTATATGATGAAATATTAAATCATATGATAAAAATTACCATTGAGTTTATCGAAAATCTGACCCATAATGCGCTTCAAGTGTGAGAACAGGAATGCAAGAATTGGATGATGAACAACGATATGAGTAGACTTTTCACCTGCAAATACAATCACATAAACAAAATTTTCAATCAAACCCCCCAAGTTTGAAGGCGATAGTTTGACACTTTCTGTTGATGTGTAACTGTGTTAAGGTCCACTTACTTACATACGTGGCTCTTTTTACTTGTGAGTGTGAAATACGGGTCAGGGTCACGAGCTGGGGGAACCAGTGACTTTAGTTTCCAGGGATCTTTAGATTTTCTGAATCTTAGCTTATCTTTTAAGTTATCATTAATGTTTCGTTAATGGCTTCATTAATCAATAATCTCATCAGTAAAGTAAAGAAATGATTTCGCTGGTTAAATAAACTGCCATCTACTAATGTGTTATTCCGTTACCACTAAATATATGCGACTGAGGAATGAGATTAATAAACTACGAGTACTAACTTTTCCCTCAATTCCCTTCTTACAAGTTACCGATAACGTAAACTTCTCAATCGATTTACGCCAATATAGTAAACATGAAAAATATCTATCAAAGTTTCGTAGTATGTTGGACTCAACTCTTTAATCCGCACAATATCATTTTCCTACGAAAATACCCTACTTATCTCATCCCAATTTCCGAACTACGGAATAGCAGAAAGTGAATATCACCGGATGTACGATATTATTTTCGTACGGTAAAAGGACCACTTTTTTTTGTAGTATTGGGCCAACCCAACACCAACAATTCGCCAAACCCAAACCCGTTATTTACAAAGAAAAATAAATCCAAATGTTGTCGAATACAACTAGGAATTCCAGGAAGAAAACTTGCTTGAAAAGCAGAAATGGCAGCAGCACCTTTCTGTAACACAGCAGGATTAATTGCCATGGCCTTACCTAGAGCAATTGCAAAAGCAAAACTCCCAATATCCCACCACCGTTTTTTTCATAATTTACCTTCTCAAATTCCCGGCAAAAGATATGGTAAAAATCACACCAGGGTCAGTAATTTTTCTGGGATTAGCGGTTTAGAAGAGGGTGGTAAAAGTGTAATTAGTAGCCCTGAACTTGTTGCTTTAGAGTATGCTGACCTTAATCTTCCCCATGATTGTGAGGTTTGTCTCCCACATTCATAACTTAATTCTTCACATTATTACTAATTACTGTTTTAACTAATTGCATTATTTTGGTTTTGTTAGTTAGTTACTGTACTAAACCCACTTGATTATGTATGCCCTTTAATTTGATTGGTGTGTTATTCTTCAAAGTTTGAAACTTTATGGGAATTTCTGATAATTTTCGGGTTTTTCGTAATTTTTTAGTTGGTGGATTAATGTATTAACCCCATTTTGTGCATTGTTTGTCTTTGGTATCGTATATAGTAAGCTTGATTGTTGCAGACTGTACTAGTTTTAATCTGATTATGTTTAGCATTGGAAGTTTATGAAAAGATTGGTCTTTTTGGGAGGTTAATACCTTGGAGAAACGAGATTTGATAAGTTTAGTAGTGTGTTGTGTAAGATTGATGAATATCTATTTTTGATGTTGAATGTAGGAGTTGGGTGCTGTTCGAATACGGCAGCATGTTAATCCTCTTACTTCAGCTAACTCAGTAAGTAAAACACTTTGAATTCTGTATACTTGATTGGTTTGTAAGCAATCTTGGATCATGAATTTTGGGTAGAATGTGGAAGTTTATGGGTTGTTGGTGTATAATTGATAGGTACCAGTAGAGGCGCCAGATTGGAATGCTGTGTATAAAGACCCCTCGTTACCTTTAATGGTCGATGTTGGATGCGGTATGAAACAGCTATTGCTACATGCCTCGGCCATTTTTATTGCATTTGTTGGATTTCATCTCCATTTTATCATAGTGATACTAGTGTTCACGAGGAAAAATCATTATCGTGCTGACAAGTTCCCTTGAAGGCTATGAAGTCTATATTTATTATGATGTTCTACACCCACTTTTCGTAATACTAAAGAAGAATTTCACAAGCTTAAGCACTCAACTAGTGATGTCGTTCAGAGTGCTCATCAAAAAAAAAAAAAAAAAAAAAAAAAAGGAAAGAAGAATAGTTGAAGAAAAAATGAAAAATGTAGGTTAAACTGCCTCTTGTATGGCAGACTGACAGATAAATGTTGTCACTTCCATGCCAGAGTTTCATGATTAGTGACTAGCTCTTGCCGCCTTCACTTGTGTTTTTAGCGATCAAGTTCTTCTTAATCTTTGTTTCCAGCCTTTCCTTACTAAGTGCATAGGTTAGAAACTGGTGTACTCTCTTTGGGGTCTTATATAGTGCCTGATTACTTAAAGAATACAATTTGTTACCTCTCATGCTGTTTCGAGGTGAAGTTGATGTTACTAAGTGTACATAGGAGCAAACTGTCCATGGGCTAGGATGATAGGATGGATTCTTGTTATTTCCTTTTGAGAAAGCTTAACAGTGCGAAGTTCGTGCTCCCCTTCGTTAAATGGTTCAAACTTCAAATATTCTTTAGTTGTAAAATCAGAGTAGGAAGAGCTGCACTTCTGCTATTTTTTACATCGGCGCTCAATTCCTGTGGTGTGAACTCATTTTACCATGCTGTAGTGGTAAGTTTATGTCTTCCTTTGGTCATAACTCATAAGCTGAGGCCATAAACTCTAACCCACATATGGTTTGGCCTCTGCCATCTAGATGTTGCCACTTCTCTTTCAATTTGGTAACATCTTGAATCATGTGGTGCTATCATATTCCTGATGCGAAGGTGCACACGTTGTTTAGAATGTAGACATAGAAGATCCAATCTTTTTGTTTTTGTGGTGTTGTATGAGCTTCTGCCCTCTAGTATTCTCTCCAGGATTCCCCCCAGCTCTTAACAACCAGACATAACATCTGGTACGATTTAATAAGACTGCCGCCTAGTATGGATCTCACCTCAAATGGTGTTGAGGTTGCTACACTAACCTCTACTCGCAAAGATAATGGCGTATAAGATTAGGGTTAACCATCAAAACTCACTACAGATGCTATGATAGAGTTATCAAGTTACAGACAACGAATTTACTGTTGTTAACTAGACGCCTGAAAAGCCTGTTAGCAGTTCTTTAACTCTCTTTTGTGTCTGCTATAATTAGCTTTATAAAGATTGTCTTCAAAGCTTTCATCCTTACGCTACTGACACCTCAGGTAGTGGTAGATTTCTCCTATGGCTAGCCAAAAAGAACATTAATTTTCAAAATTATTTGGGACTGGAATTACGCAGCAAGGTGAGGCTACTGATTCTTTGCTCTTTGTTTGCACTTTCTGTCTTGGTTGCATTTCTGGAGTGTAACATTATTTGGTTTCTCTAAAATATCTTTGGCCTTTTGCAGCTTGTGAAGCGTGCAAATTTTTGGGCAAAGGAATTAGGAATCTCTAATGGGTAAGATATCGTAATCTGTACATTTTTAATACAATATAGATCAAATTTTGGAGATAACCATGGCGCCTTGGCTAATTATCTCCCTTATGCTTCAGACATTTCCTTCTGGCCAATGCTACAGTGTCTTTCCAACAGCTTGTGTCCTCTTACCCTGGGCCACTGACTTTGGTCTCAATTCTGGTGAGTTTTGCTCGGTGCAGTTTGTTATCTCGTGTATTTTGTTTGCAACTTTTTATATCTGGTCAGGGATTCCTGTCCAATTTCTTGTGGTATTTGCTTCCAAGTAGACTGACTTACTGAGGTCATAATCGGATGCAGTGTCCAGACCCGCATTTTAAGAAAAGGCATCATAAGAGAAGGGTTCTGCAAAAGCCATTGGTTGACTCTATCGTGAATAATCTGGCATCCGGTGGACAGGTACTTTCTATTTTGTACTTGAGCTCATGCAGCAACGATAATACCATATATCACCACCATCCACCGAGGATCCCGAATGAGAACCCATCTCTCGTGGGGTTGTGGGGGTCTAAGATGGCTTATTCACTAAATAGGAGTAGCTCTTAAGGCGGGAGACACATGCTATTATAATAAAACTATGTGAAGCCCTTGTATGACCATTGGACTCAGGTTCCTTCTTTGCAATGGATAAATGAATATTTGGATACGATGTAGTTAGAATTCTTCAGAAAAGTCGGTGTTTCTCTTGTCCAAAAAAAAAAAAAAAAAAAAAAAAAAAAAGGAGCAGGATCCAATAACCAGATTTCTCTTGCACCCCATGTAGAACACCTTGTCTAACCCTTGAGTGACAATGTGGAACTTTGCACTTGTGTTTCTACCTTGTTGTCCACCATTGAACACCCAAACAACAATTAATTTTTCCTCTAAATTTCTTCATTTCTGACCTCGCAGGTTTTTGTGCAGTCTGATGTGCTTGAAGTAGCAGTTGACATGAGAAAACAATTTGATAGTGTGTCAGAGATGCTACACATTGATGCAATAAACCCTAGGTTTATTTGCAATCATGATGGATGGCTTCTCAGTAATCCAATGGGGATTAGGACAGAACGAGAGATTCATGCAGAGCTTGAAGGTGCTAACATTTACAGGCGAATGTACCAGAAGAGTGAATGATGTTACTACAGGTTTGAAAGCCTGTCATTTGTTCATCCTTTTAGTCAGTACATCTACAGAAGGGCTTTCATCAAGCATGCTGCATGCCTGATTAGAAGTCATGATGTTTTGGTTGGAGACTGTCATTTGTTCATTCTTTAGTTAACAAATCTACAGAAGGGTCTTAAGGGTCTTCATCAAGCATTCGTGATTAGAAGTCAGAAAGTTCTTCCCTTGATTGGCTCGTTGCTGAAATCTTCAGATATTCCTACCAGCTTGATTTTGCCTCATCATCACATTGCCTTTGTGCAAACTCCTTGGGAAGTGACGCTTGATCATCAGACTCCGGGCTGCCATGAACTCAAAGTTGTCTTTATGTCTTCCACATAATTCAATTCCTCTCATGGCTGCTCAAAAGGTTCCACCAGAGCCAATTCAGAAAGCACAGGAGCAGATGATACTTCAACCACTTTAGAGTGAAGCTCAGCAGCTAACAATGGCTTTGCCAGAATCCGATAGACGTCCAGGAAAAAAAAACATGGTACGCGCTAATGATGGGAAATGGCAAATTTCATTTGAGGTTCGCAGTTATCCTTTTACATTCTTTTGACCAATTTACACCATCTTTTAAAGCAACGAGTATGTGTGCGGTTGTGCATAGACATAAATTAGAGGTAAATGTAGAAGAAAAGGTTGTATGTCTGAAAGTTTAAGAGTACCTTTATTCTTTGAGAGAATATTGAGACTTGCCAGGATCCAATTTTTGTATGAACCAACTGTAATATTTTCACATTCGCGACTTTTAACCACGAAACATACTTATGTTCTCCACATAGAGGCTTCTAAGTTTCCAAACATTTAAAGGCTTTCGTTTTAGACTCTAAAGTGCAAATGCTTTCCTTGTCACAATCTGTATCAAAGGCAGTTGCTTTTCATGCTCATCATAAGTACTCAATAATGGATACTCATTTAGATGTCATAGCCACCAAAACCATTCTCAGCATTCAAAACCAAATATCATGAGTTTATGACAGCAAAAGTGACCAGAAAATGTCACGAATACGCTACTACCATCAAAGAAAAACAACAAGTCTATTCTAGTGTACCTAACCAAAGCCATGATTCCTAAAACAACAACAGCAGGTACAAAACATGGTTTCAAAAGCTAAAAATCTTCAAGTAACTTTTAGCTACTCTTCTCACCTTCAATCTCCTTAGCCTTGGCCTTCTGTGCTGCATTTGCCTGCGAGTACAAGAACGTCCCCAAAATCGCAATACCCGATCCCAACGCATTAAGAGGCCGAACAGGATTCCTGAACACCAACACAGTAGACACAATCACCACAACCCTCTTCATAGTATTCCCCACAGAGAATGTCAGTGGACTAATCTCATCCAATGCCTGGTAAGACGACTGATTATACAGATGATAAAACACACCAGCAATCATAACCCACAGATAAAATGTCATCGGATTTCCGACTGACGCAATCGCCTTATGATAACCCGGAACCCACTGTGACCCTTCAACATAAACAGCAGCAGGAAACAGGTATATAAACGAGATTATACTAATCCAACCATACAAATTCAACCCATCAACTTCCTTAAAACTCTGCAAACTCTTCTTAGAGTAAATATTCCTCAACACGAAACCCACATTGCTGATCATAGCACCCCACAACCCCTGCACATTGAACGAAACCTCGGTGACCGCAGCCAACGAGCAACCAAATACAATGGGTAGAATCGAGAACCACACCGAAAGAGGGTAACTTTCACCCAAGAAGGTGGAGAACACCACAGAGAAGACAGGCTCAGCTGATTTGATCACATGCGTAAACGATACGGCGACTTTGGAGAATGACACACAGGCAGAAATGTGACCTATGGTGTGGAAAAGTGCAGGACCAAGAAGTGCGATTATAAAAGGTTTGGTGATTTTGGGGGCAGGTTGAAGCTTGAATGTCCACAAGAAAAACATCCAAATTGACCCAACTAAAAGCTGAAAAGAGGCTAAAAGCCAAGGGTATGGGAAAATATTCAGACATTTTTTGTTGTAAATGTTGAAGACAATGTTTTGGAAGTACCACAGCCCAAAAACAAGACCAAGTTTTAGGGTTTTTGAGTTGGGTTTTGCTGGTGCAGGTTCTGAAACTTCTGTTGCATCTGAAGAAGATGATTTGGGTGGGATTTGGGATCTGGGTTTGGGTGAAAAAGAGGGTAACTTTGATGCGGTAAATGGGATCTGGAGATTAAATTCATGGGTTTTGATTGGATTTGAGAGAAATGAAGAAGATGATGATGATCTGAGATTGAGGCGTGAGATTGAAGTTGAAGGAGGAAGAGAAGGGTTTTTGAAGGGTTTTGAGGTGAAGGAGGAGGAGAGGGAAGAAGAGGGGAGAAGGTTTAGAGCAAGCATTGTGGAGTAAAAATGACGACTCTTGTGGAAAACTGGGGAAAGTGCTTGAGGTTGTTGATGATGATAGTTTAGGTAAAGCTTAAATTTATCCTTAGTTTAAAGGCTTATTTTTTGCGGTCGCTATGTTCAACTCATGTAGTGCACTTACTAGAGCTGGCAATTAGGCGGGTCAATCGGTTACAGGTTGGGTTGGGTACATCGAGTTAGTGTCTTAAAAGTTCAACAATCTCAACATGAAATTTCGGTTTTGGTTTAGGTTTGATTTCGGGTCGGATTAGAAATGGGTCTAGTTGTCGTAGGTTATTACTCAGTGCTAACAGTGGGACATAAATAGGTCTAGTTGTCGTATTCTATCAACCGCTAACAATGTGAATTTACACATAATTTACCTAACAGTGGGACATACTCCCTATGTTTCTTTCATTTATTTTTACGCATTGACTGGCTTTCTCTCACATACCGAAACAAATCGAACATGAATGCCTTACAATGAAGGGAGGAATTATGAAGAAATTCTCACAAAATAACCTTCCAACCCGAATAGATTAAAAAAAAAAAAAAAACATGAGAGTCGAGGTCGTATCTATCTATACTATACCTTTAATAGTCTAACATCTCAAATGATGTGGCGGAATGCTAGAGCGTTCCTAAAAAAAAAAAAAATCACAACTGATTTGTCGTCTCCTAAATACACTCTCATTTGTTCTTATCCACGTCATTTTCATAACCTCTTTATTCATTCGTCTTCCCCCGTCATAAACTAACTCTCCGTTTTCCTTTCCTCTATTACTATGTTCACCCTCCACCTTCTTCCTACTCTAATTGTCTCTCCGCCTTCCTGACCTTCCACATTTCTAATAAGAAATGATTACCTCTTCTTCCATAAGTCCGTTCACTTTCCACCTTTAGAGTTATCAAACACTTAATTTGCCAATGAAACGTTTAAAACACTTCATATTCTTATAAATTAAGTTCCATTATTTTCTTCATTTTTTAATTTAATGATGATATTAAGTTTTGTGTCTCTTGGATTTTCGTTTGCCAATTATGTCGGTTACACATTAGTTTAAGGTAGTATATATACCTTTCTCCAACGAAAATTGTTTCAAAAGAAAGAAATCCAATTGAGAGGAGAGTCCGAAAATGGGTGGAGAGAGGTTTCTCATACAACAAATGTATCTTGAAAAGTTTTAGAGTTTTATTTTTTAATCTTATAAATATTTTGTATAGTATGACTGTATGAGTGTTAACCCGTTCCCTATTTACTCGGCTCATACAATTTCAAGAAAGGTGCATATGAATACGAAAACAACAATTTAGGGCCTGTTTGATATCGTTTTCTGTTTTCAGTTTTCAGTTTTTTTGAAAACCAAAGTTCCGTTTTTGAAAACCAGAAAAAGTGGTTTTCAATTTTCAGTTGTCAGTTTTCATTTTCAGTATGACTATTATAGAAACATACAGTTTAAATCAATTTTTGCAACTTATTTAGCTAAACTTTTTACGCAAAAAAACCAAAAACTGAAAACGGCAGTGATACCGAACTGGCCCTTAGAAAGAAAAATCTACATGGTGATTTCTTAGGTCAAAAACCAAACTTATGGTGAATGTGACGCTATGATAGATCACGCAAAATTTATCTTAGAGATCTCGTTTACAATTTCCGTTTAAAAGAAAGCAAAAAGTAAACCCATGAATTCACAGACGCAAAAAGTAAACCCATGAATTCACAGACGCAAAAACTAGTTTTAGTAAGGGAAAAAAAATTCGAATTTCTGTTATTGCAAAATGGAACTTCCAAAAGACCATGATACCAAAAGAAACAAAATTTCAAAAAACTACATCAAATCTCCAACAACTCCAACAAGTATATAATAATGGGAACAAGGTAAACATGATATGTACCCAATTTGTTTAGTTATAATGGGTGAGGTTTACACCGGGGGCAGCAACTTTTCAAGCTCAACGGGCTCAGCCTTCGGAATTGAATCAAACCAATCTCATAGGAGAGCTGGAAGGGTGACACAATCACATTTTGGAGCATAATTGCATTCTCGAACACATAGCTTATGAGCTCCATATCAATATCCGATACCGTTGTGACACGAAGCTCCAATGTCTTCAAGGACTTCAATTGGCCCCCTTCACATTTTGATTCCTTCTTTGGAGTGTGATACGGAGAACACGATATCTACAACATGAGAAAGATTTAGACCCTCTGCGATTCAATTTATTCAACAGTGTTTTCAAATCAGATCAGATTTATTCAAATCAAATCAATTCAGATCAGTTTTATTCAAATCAAGTCAAGTCAGATCAGAATTATCCAAATAACAATCAATGAATCTAGGATATTTTTAGTTATTAATTCGTCTAATTGCAATTAATTTATTAATTAATTCAGTTCAGATAAAATTAAATCAAATCAGGTCAGTTCAAATCCAAATCAAATCAGGAAAATACAGTCCAATAGCACGGGGCCTTAATGTTAACAAAGACGATCTCAGTTATGAATGAATGGTTGCACACTTGCACATTAAGTTAAAATAAAGTACAGAAGATATGCCTCCCCATTGTGGATATTCAATATAGATGATGGTTTTCACATTATCTAGGGTACAAATGTACGATATAGATATAAGTAAATTATTGAAAATTATCCATAATATCGACTTTGATATCATACCGAAGTTTTAGAATAATGACAAATTGTTATATGAAACGATCTCACATGTGAGACAGATCCAATAATAAAAGTCCAATAAATTATACACAAAAAAAAAAAAAAAAAAAAGAAAAAAAAACATTTAATTGCGATCATGATAAGCTCTCAAGTGATAAATGGAGACTTACCTCAAATGAAAGTTTTTCTAGGACATGACATGCCTCAATCAAGGAAACCCACCCAAGACAACTTAAGTGGCACCCCATTGTTATTCGCAGTCTAAGAAGCTTAAGCTTTGGCAAAGCAGGAACATGTTTAATCATCAAATTTGCCTCACTCACTAGGTTTATTGCTAAATCAAATTCCTCCAATTGGGAAAAGTAATTTGAGAGTGAATCAAACGCAAACCATACAGGGTAACCATGCCTGCCAATAGTGACCTTAGAAAGCAACGGAGCGTAAATAACACGCAACCTTATTGGAGAGCCTTCATAGATGAATGATAAAAGCTTTGGGGCACTAATATCTATGGTTTTCAGTTTGCTGCAAAATGATATTCGTAAAAACTTTAAATGGGAGGGAAGACCCACTTATGCCCAGATCTGTTATCATATCCGAGTACCCGATGCACAATTTATTGCGTACCGGACAACACCGGAGGAGGTTTTCAACTTGCTTACTCGTTACGTTAACATATCTAAGAGTTAACGAGGTCAAGGCAAGGTTAATGTTAACGAAATCGTTATGAAGGGTACACAGTGCATCAGACCTGCCTATCCGCTCGAGGTCAATATGAAGCGTCTTCACATGTTTACAAAGTGCAAAACTTGGCCCACTCATCGAAGTGATCTTGAGCACTAGTTATATCCAAGTTATACTTGATCTTAAATTTATCAGTAACTGAACCCAGATGCTTACCCAACACGCCATTCACCAGACTTACAAATGTGGTTCTTTCTTCAGGAGTAACACCGAATTGTGCCTTTTGATCTTCAAATTGTAGGTTGGTAACATATAGCCAAATATGTTGCCACTTAGGAGAAACAACACTAGTCCTTACAACATCCTTCAATGGTAGGTAAGATAATACTGACAATAAAACATCACCTGGCAACTCACTCAGCCGATCATTATTCAGTTGGCAACAATCACTTGTTTCTTTTTGCATCGTCTCCATCATTATCTTCTTCTGCAAGCTCACGTTTAAGCATCATCAAGGGGAGATTGCTGGAATTTTGAAATCAGGGAATACCTAAGCTATGAGATCTCTAATATATACTAATTAAAATAGATGGGATATGGAAGGTGTTTTTAGAAAAGAAAATTTGCGGATAAGAACTGCATGTTATTATCAATTCATGCTTAGTTTAAGGGCTTATGTTTTGCGGTCGCTATGTTCAACTCATGTAGTGCACTTACTAGAGCTGGCAATTAGGCGGGTCAATCGGTTACGGGTCGGGTTGGGTACATCGAGTTAGTGTTTTAAGAATTTTTTTCCGAAATAGGGCTCAAAAAATAAATATTGAACAAAATGGGTTGGATTGAAAAATGTTCAATCTTATGGGGTGCACGTCACCTCATTTCAAGTTCGGGACAAAACCGCCAGTGCCCCTGGCGGTTTTAAGTGTCTTGAACAGTTGCTATGAGGTTGTAAGTGATACTTTGGCTAGGCTAAAACCGTCATGGGGGGTGGCGGTTTCACTTAAGTGAAACCGCCACCCCCCATGGCGGTTTCAATTTTTTTTTTTTTTTTTTTTGGATTGACGTTATATCGGGGTGATATTTTGGCCAAGGGTGAAACCGCCATGGGGGGTGGCGGTTTCACTTAAGTGAAACCGCCACCCCCCATGGAGGTTTCACGCTCGGCCAAAATATGGGTGAAACCTCCATGGGGGGTGGCGGTTTCACTCAAGTGAAACCGCCACCCTCCATGGCAGTTTCACCCTCGGCCAAAATATCACCCACTCGATTTGTATACTCATTTTTGTGAAGAAACCGCCATGGAGGGTGGCGATTTCTCTTCACTTAAAACCGCCAGGGGCACTGACGGTTTTGTCCCGGACCTGAAATGGGGTGACGTGCACCCCATAAGATTGAACATTTTTCAATCCAACCCATTTTGTTTAATATTTTATTTTTTGAGCCCTATTTCGAAAAAAAATTCGTGTTTTAATGGCTCAACAATTTCAACATGAAATTTTGGTTTTGGTTTAGGTTTAATTTTGGGTCGGGTCGGAAATGGGTCTAATTGACGTAGTTTTTTTTTTTTTTTTTTTTCTTGAGGTCAACAGATAGACCAAAGATAAAAATCTGTTTTTTTTTTATTATTATTATTAATTTTTTTTTTTTTTAACATGAGATAAGGTAGGTGAGATATTAAAGAGATATTGAATATCTGACGATAAATTGGGGAGATGTTCGATTTCACCAATTGTAAAACTTGTGGGGGATTTAGCTGCTCCGTTTAATGGAGCTAAATTTCACATAGAGACAAACTTCTCCTTTCAATACAACGTTTTAGTGGAGTGGCCATAGTCATTCGTAACTTGTAAGAGAAAATCAAAGCAAAGCATCGATCGATATAGACACAAGAAAACACAGGGTTTTAGGGATTTTGCTGAAACTAAAAATTTAAAAAAAAAAAAAAAAAACAGGAAAATGGAGTCGGATGTGGAAGGGAAAGGGAAGGCATTGATGTACAAAGTGAAAGCTATGTCTCGTGAAACAAGTGCTCAGAAAGCTACCAATGTCCTCGACGCTGACCTTCGAAATTACTGGTCTACTGGTACCAACACTAAAGAGTGGATCTTACTCGAACTCCAGGTCTAATTTCTCAATCCGATTCACTTTAATTATATGATTCTCAAACTTAGGGTTTTTTTTTTTTTTTTTAATTAATTTCTGATTAATTTTGTGCATTTGCCAGGAACCTTGCTTGTTATCGCAGATACGGATTCATAATAAGTCTGTTTTGGAGTGGGAAGTCGCGGCCGGATTGCGATACAAGGTTTTGATTGATTTAGCTTTGAGCTGTTGTGTTTGAGGATATTTTGGTTGTGTTGCGTGTATAGTTGTTTCTAATTTCGTTAGCGTTGTTTGGAATGATTCATGAGATAAGATAAGAGTGGAATTTAGGTCGCGTAAATTAGCTGAGAAACTGTAGTTTGTAGGAAGATTAGGGTAATTAAGGTGAAATTTTAGCTGGACGAGTGAATGTAGTGAGAGAATGAGTGATAATTGAGTGTGGGATTGAGCGTTTGTGGTAACGGAAATTAGCTGAGAAACTGGAAGCTCGTAGGAAGCTTAGGGTAATTTAGGTGAAATTTGATACGAATGGTATATGAATGTGGCTGCATAGTGGTTGATGTACAATACGGATGAAATTAGGTGCTGATTAGGTTACAGTAGGTCATAAGCTGTAAGTTAAAGAAGGAATAATGTTAGTCACTTTAATGAAGAGTTTGGAGTGTGGAAAGCTTACCGTTTAGGACAAAGAAGCTATAGCTGTGTGCGCTAGCCTGTTAATTTAGAATTGGTGTGAACAATCGAAATTTGACGAGCAGAAATTTGTTCATGGTTTGCGGGGGAATTAGCTGAGAAACTGTAGCTCATAGGAAGCTTGGAGTAATTTAGCTGGATGAATAGGTCACGGGTTCAAGTCCTGGGAGCAGCCTCTTGTCAAATAAATTGACAAGGGAAGGCTTGCCCTCATTACACCCTTGTGGTGGGACCCTTCCCCGGACCCTCGCTTAGCGGGGACGCCAATGTGCACCGGGCTGCCCTTTAGTGAATGTAGTGAGAGAATTTTGGAGGAAATGCTGAAATTTGAATAGGAGAGGTATACTAGCTAGTGTTATTCAATATTGAGTTCTGATAACTGTGGCTGCAAAGCGGATAAATCTAACAGAGATGGAATTAGGTTCAGTCAGCTGCTTGTCTGAACATGGTAGGTTACAATAGGTGATAAGGAGTAAGTTAAAGAATAAAGGTGTCAGTCATCTTGCTGAACTATTTCGAGTGAGCTAACGCTTACCTTTTTGGGAAAAAAAATCTATAGCTGTGTATGTTGGCCTGTTTTTTCCAGGTATATTAAATATCAAGATAGAGTATTGTGATTTGAATACATGATTGGTTCATTCTTTACCTTGACGTTACTGCTCCCCAATGAATAATGATATCACTGTGCTCAGAGACTAGCCTTGAAACATTTTTTTTTGAGCAAGGTGTCTGTACATGGTAGGTTACAGTAGTTGATAAGGAGTAAGTTAAAAAAAAACAAAGACTATCATTTACCTTGCTGAAGTGTTTTGAGTGACCAACGCTTACCTTCTAGGAAAAAAGAGCTATAGCTGTGTATGTTGGTCTGTTTTCTGATTGGTGGAATTATATCCTCTGAACTTGATTACATTTCATAAGGTCTATATGACTATATCCTCCTAGTGTAAGTCCCCAATGAATAATGATATCACCGTGCTCAGAGACGCGTCTTTATTTATGTATTTTCTATTTTATTTTTAGGGGAGGTCTTAAACTTGGGCAATGAATGATGGTATTACAAGTTTCTGTTATGTCATGCGTATTGAAGTAATCTTTTTTCTTTTTTTCACAATCATTGCATTAATAGTCAGTTTATTCATGATAGTGTGTATGGAAGCAACTCAAGTGAGTTTGTTAAGATTCACCGAAATATTTATAAGCTTTTTTTTTTTTTTTTTTTTTTTTTTTGCTCATTTGGCATGCTTTCTGCCTTTAAAGTATCTTCTTGGTATGGTATCCATTTCCAGTATAGCCATATGTTTTATATGCTTCAGAAGGTTTCTGACTTCGGCTTTGATCATTTTATTTATTCAGCCCGATACATTTGCAAAAGTCCGTCCACGTTGCGAAGCACCTCGACGAGACATGATTTATCCTATGAATTATACACCATGTCGCTATGTTCGATTATCTTGTCTAAGAGGCAGCCCCATTGCCATCTTCTTCATCCAGGTGATATTTGGGCACAATGGGTATAATTTCAATTTCTTTCCATTCTTTAGCCTTAATTGAAAATGTCTGGATTATTGCCCTACGTAGAAGTGTGAATAACGTCTCTCACTCCCCTTCTGTCTATTTTCCTACTTCTCTTCTGTAATTTGGCTGAATTTGCACAATCTATATAAGACATGCTCTTTATAAAAAAGATGTATCTTGATTTTACCACAATTGGCTTAGGGAATGCTCAAATCAAGTCTCAGTCGCCCATTTGACGTATTTGCTTCAAGTTCGCTTCATTGCATATCTGTGTATATCACTGCCCGTAACCAAAAAACATTATTTGTTTATTTTGTTTAGAGATGATATAGGACTCTGTATTACTTTAAATTCATTATGTTCTCCACCCAGTAGGAAGGATTTCAAGAGTCAGATATCTAACGCATTCAGAATTTTTTACCGTTGTTCGTGTTAATAAAGGCTTCTTCCATGCGGTGTAAAATTCTCATGTAATGTGGGAATCGGTTGTCCTCTTGTACATATGATGTCTCGAGATGTTTCAATCCTGTCTAAATTGAAGTTCCTCGATCTATGTTAACCTTGGGGAAGGTGTTTTGGTGCCTAGTTGCCGTTATCATCCTGTCATGGTAAATCTCTAGGCTAAAAGTTTGGTCTCAGATTTTGGGCTGGTGTCCTTTATGCTAATTATGATTTCCGAATAACTGAAATGTGCCACTTTGATGTTGAAGTGAGTTAGTATCTGTTTTTACCAAGAAGCTCATAATGAGTATGACAACTGCATGTTTGCATTTATGACAGCTGTGAAATGAGTATGACAATTGACAACTTCATCTTCTTGGAATTTGGAAATATGGACAACATGGTGTTCTTTAGTTGAAACATTACTAGTTTGGTTGTTGATTTAGTGCGATGTTTTTCCTTTGCAGTCTAGTATGTTTGCATTTATAACTTTATTTTTTATTCTTTTCGTCTTCAAATTATGTTAAACATTTATAATCTTTTACATTGTGTGCCAAAAACAGGGAACCAAAGTTTGACTCAGTCTCAAACCTTAGAATATCTCACAGAAATTCCGCCCGTTCTTTTTCAATTTCTTTCTCTTTTCTCTTTTTGTTTTGGGGGGGGGGGTATGTAATAGTGAAGTGACTTTAAGCTGTTTGTTTGTGTGTTGTCATTATAGAGGAGTGGTGTACTGCTTTTCACTTATGTAGCAAGGCTTAACGAATCAGTATTTGTCTGTTTTCAGTTGATTGGCATTTCGGTGCCAGGGCTGGAGCCAGAGTTCCAACCTGTTGTTAATTATATTTTGCCTCAAATTGTAGCTCGAGAACCCGATTCTACTGGCTTGCATCTTCAGGTTGCAATGATTTTCTTCTCATAAGTTTATATACCTAACATCATATCATCTATGCGTCTCATTGCTTTCTCTTTTTCGCAATAAATTTCTAATGATGATTACCTTGTAGTTGCTCCAAGACATAACAGAAAGATCGCACATATTCCTACCTCAACTTGAGGTATTGATTTCAGCTTTTGATTTTGGCTGACATTTGATACCTATGGTATGATTTTTAGTGTGATGGTTATGTTACTTGATTCAGACAGAGCTAATAAAATATGCGGATGATTCAGAAGCTGGTACCCGATATCTTGCTATGCTTGCTGGTCCGTTTTATCCTATCCTTCAAATTGTTACTGAAAGGTTGGTCATTTATGCTCTCAGATTCTGTAGACAGAGCTAACTTTCAAGGATAAGGATCTCCTATCACTTCTGTTGTTTGAAGATGGACAATTATGGCTAGCTTAAGTGATATAGAATATTTAAACACTTGTTTCATAGAATTTGATGCTGTTATAATATATCTGCCAGTAGTAGTCTATTCAGACGCCTCAAAACTATAATAGAAGGCAGTCAAGTGGGTATCTTTACACGTAGTCCGATATTTGGTTACCTTCTTTTTTTTTTTTTTTTTTTTTTTTTTTTTATAAATAGCAGTCTCATCCAGTAGAAAAGATATATTAAGGTTGTTCTAGGCTGCATGTCTCAAGAGTTCAAGTTCCACTTTTCAAGTTGTTGCATAGTTGGAGTTAGTGCTCCACTATCGACACTTGACTTTATTTTTCTTTCTGTAGATAAGATTTCTCATATGAGCTTGAGAGTTTTACCGTCTAGCTCCCTCTGAGTCCTGATGTTTAGTGTGCTTTGGTGAGAGTCAAAAGCCCATGGAATATGTGAAAACTGATGGGTGGCAGTTGACACAAAGCAGTTTGACTAGAGCTGATTGTATATGGTAGCAATTCCAGTTAAATTGTATCCACAGTTTTAATTATAAACAACCTCCCTGCCCCTTCCAAAATAACCTGCTAAGAGTGATGCTACATGCTTATGAATAAAATGCATGCTTTGTGGATTGATGTGTTATGTCCCTGATACCATGATAGTGAAACTGTTGTTTCTGGTTGATGTAACAGAGGTAGTGCAAGCCCATCATTAAATATTTGTCTAGCCATTTATAGTTTCTTTGCTTCCTGTGCTTTGTCATTTTAATGAGTAATCTAAATTGCTGAATGCTAATTCATGTTTCACTATTATCCTGTTGTTTCTCAGGGAATCTGCACGATGCACAAGTGGTGTAGATTCAGAAGTCTCTAAGAATGGTCAGATAGCGCCTCCTTTAACAGTTTCATCCAATTTCGAGGTATCTACATTGTTAGTACTTCTGCCAATTGCTTTTCCAATTCTTCACTTTGTCACTGTCTTCCTTCACTTGGCCTTTTTTGTTTGTGTGCTTGGATTTCTCTATCCCTCTCTGTGTGTTACTGGGGGGGGGGGAGGGAGCTCAGGGAGGCATGTAGTAACAGCCTTAGACAGTCAAGGAAGTCATGACAAAAGCAGCCCTTGGTTTGGGTTATATTATTATTTGCACTTGCCTCTGAAATTCGATTTCTTGTAGTGCTCATATTTTTTTCTTGGTTACTTTGGATATCATTGTTCTTGCTGGTCTGTATGCTCCTAATATTCGTTTCTCTTTCCAGCCTAGGAAAATACGCATCACGTCACCTTTCTCAATGCCCAGTACTCGATCGATAGTTTTTCGTCCAGAATCAGTCTTCTTGCTGCTGAGAAGAGCATTTGTTGACAAGGACTTGGGATCTGTATGCAAAGTGGTAATGCAATCGTTCTAGATTGAATAGTTCAATCAATAAATGAAGGCTGTAACATCATATGCCTGAATAAGATTGACCGGCTTACATGGCTTCTTATTCTGTCTACCCTGAATCTTAATTATCATCTATGGTTCTTTGATATTTTACATAGCTGGCCTGGATCTTTGAAACTGATTCTTTTTCAGGTTTCAAAGATTTTCCATTATCTTGCAGAGTCAGCGTTAGTGCAAGAAGAGTCTTCTATGTCAACTGGAGGGACCACATCTTTGCTTGATGAAGGACTAGGGGCAAAGTCACCCACTCACACACAATTATCAGATTATTCAGAGTTGTTGGGGGATGACTTTGCCTTTCCTTTTGTTGACTTGGATCCTAGCTATATAAATGTGCTTGATATCAGGAGCGTAGAAGAAGGGATTTTTCATGTTTTATATGCTTGTGCTACAGAGGTGAGTTAACATTAGAATGGATAGGTCATGTAGTCTTGCACTCCTGCTCTACTGTATCTTGTAGTACTCCTGCTCTACTGTATTTTAACTATGTACACCTACAGCCATTGCTCTGCAGCAAGCTGACTGCCAGCGCTGCTGACTTTTGGTTCGCACTACCTCTGATTCAAGCTCTATTACCAGGTTGGTAATTGTCTAGTAATGTGAATTATTTATTTCTTAGTTGGAATAAGCTGAGCAAGTTAGCGATCAGCTTGCAGAAATATATCCTTTTTTTTTTGAAGAGTGGGAAATCAGTTTTTACGTTGTGGGCACCTGTTTCTTTTCCCGAGTCTCGGTTTTAGATAAAAGGCTTTAGATCACAAGAAAATTTCGGTTTCTATATAGAAAATGAGAGAAGAGTTTCGTCGATAAATACAATTGTCTCTCTTTGAAAAACTGCGGTGCTAAGATATCTATCACATGGTTGCAAGATACCAAATAATCCAGCTGAGAACCTTGATAAAAATTCAATTACCCCTCAATATTGGCTTTAATTTCATTTATTGTTGAATTTACTTGTCACCTTTGGAATTTTGTAGCTCTTCGCCCAGTTAGTTGTGCAGCAAGTGTTGATGATAATTTCTCGCAGTGGGCACAACCTTTTGTACAACAGGCATTGTCCAAGGTTAGTAAATGCTGTTATTGTGGCTGTACAAACTGTTGTTTTCTCTTAGTCTCCTATCTTGTACTTTTTCTTACTGTTCTGCTTTCTTTCATATAGAGGGAAGAGGCAAGAGCTCTTGTGATTTCATCTCATAGTAGGTGTTGTTTTGCAGATTGTATCCACTTTGTCATCATCTGTGTATCATCCCCTTCTTCATGGTTGTGCCGGCTATTTGTCATCTTTCTCACCTTCTCATGTACGTATATTGTTATTTCCATCTCTCTTTGGGATAATGGACAATCAATATGTTTAAATTAGTGTATACAATCCTTCTATAGACGTAGTTATCAGAAGATATAGATTGGGAAGGCACAATCTATATGTTTTACCTGTTGTACATGTACAATCCTTTAATTAATATCCTCTCACGGTTATCAAAAGTTATAAAGTAGGCCTAATGACTATGCTTCTGTGTTATAGCTGCAAAGTCATTATCTTCATGGTGTTTTTATAGGTGGGAAACTTGAATTGGAGGCATAATAGCTTTTTCTTTTTTCTTTTTTTAGGGGAAGGCATAAGAGTACTAATAATAAATAATGCACTACTCTAATGTGAGCACATTCTTAAAAAATATTAAACTGTTCTATGTTAGTAAAAAATTGAGAAGAAAGATATAGGACATCTCTCATCAGTAATATATATAGAAAAGGGATAATAGGGATGATGCACTGCCATGGTGTGAAGTAAATTACTTGTAAATGACCCTTGTGTAATACCCTGTTTTTTTTTTTTTTTTTCCTTTTTTTGTTGAGCTATAGTTAGTTTTATGTGCTTCGAATTCATTTTGTGTCGTGCTTCATGATGGTACTTATTGTGCCATTGTTGAGCGAGCACTGATTGATGCAGTAGTGGTTATCATTGGTTTTAGCAAGAAAATGTTTGGTGCTCCATGTTACATATCTTTATGGTTAAGATCTCTTATGTAATTTGCTTGGGCGAATGCGTGAGAAAGATGGTTAGCTGTAGTAGGCTGCTATTAATCTGTAACTCTGTATACAGCTGGCCTGTACTTGCAAAAATGATCAGATTTCTCATATGCTGCAGGCAAAAGCTGCATGTGTCCTGATTGACTTGTGTAGCTGTGCACTGGCACCATGGATGTCTCAAGTAACTGCAAAGGTTTGTTTCAGGATTTTTCAGTCATTTTGCTAGTATGGTTTATCTATATTATTTGGGCACCATCTGGTGTTTGTCGTTATTTTCTAATGGGGTGATCCGAGATCTCAACCGATCGATGTGATGCAGATAGACTTAGCTGTGGAACTTCTGGAAGATCTCTTGGGCGTTATTCAGGTATGTTTCTGGAGGTCACCACGGCCAGATGTGTTGAATATCAGGAGTATGCATTGTTCATTAGTCTCATGAAAGCTGGCAGTTCTTTCTACGAGTATGACACCTATATCTGTTGGACTTTCTTGATCTGATCGGGGTTTTGGCATTCATCTGGGAGGGAGGGGTGATTGTTCTTTTTGCTACATGCTCTCCCTTTGTGGATTGGTGACGCCCCCTTATTCTCTTTCTCATAAAATTATTTTGACCTATTAAACAACTTGTGACCATTAAGTTTGTGTTTTTTACTTGGAAATTTGAATGAGTGCTGTCATAACCTGGGTGAATGCCATCCTCTTTTGTTCCTTTTGCTATGTGCTCTCCTTTTGTATGTGGGTGACAATCCCTTGGTGGCTCTCTAATACAATCATTTTAGCCTATTTAAAAACTTCTAATCATTAATTTGTTTCTATTTCTGGAAATCTGAATGAGTGCTGTCATAACAGGGTGAACGCTATTCTCTAGCTCGTGTCCGTGCTGCCCTTAAATATCTTGTTCTAGCTCTGTCTGGCTACATGGATGACGTGCTGGCTGAATACAAGGTGTGTGAACTTTGATCTTTTGGAAATATCATCAGACTATCAAATACTATTCAAAGCTTTGTGTATTATCGAAAATTTGAGTGGCTGAAGCTGAAGCAGCTACTTTCGAAGTATGATCTTTGGTGTTACTGTCATTTTTCAGTATGTTAAGCTCTCTGCTGATGACACTTGTCGTTCATACAATTCTATTTGAACATGAACTAGGATCTTTATAAGCTAAAATATTTGGAAAAGGTTATTAATTGAAAGAGGGTGGGAACATTTGTAGCCTTTTCGGTGTTATTGTGCATTTCTACTTTCTATACCTTGTGCCTTGGATTGAAAATATTCTCATCTGTAAACACTTGCCACTGAAATCACCAAGTATTTTCAGTTTGGTCATATCACTCAGTGATGGTTCCTGATTTTCAAGATGAGCGCTCTTGTATTTGATGTCTACATTCTCTGAATTGCAGCTCAAATGATAGAAGTGCCTTTAACCTCATTCTTAATTTACTCTCAGGAAGCAAAGCTTAGGGTTCTATTTCTCATAGAGATGTTGGAGACCTATCTTGAGCCAGCATTTTCAGCCTCGCAGAAGGCGATAGGCTTTGGTGACAACCCTTGCATTTATATTAACGATCATGAAACAGTGTGTGGCACTTCACTTCAAGTGATCCGGGCAGCTGTCAGAAAACCTTCTGTTCTCCCGTCTTTGGAGTTGGAGTGGCGGCTTGGATCAGTACCTCCTAGGTAAGTGTTGTTATCCAAGGTTGTCTGCATTACATATTGGAATTTACTTCTTGTTTTAAATACTTTGGATAGTTGCAGGGATTGGCGTAAACCTTGAGTATTCTACTGATTACCATAAAGAAACTTCTTTATCTAAGCTGTTGCAATTATTCAGCCTATTAACATTTCTATTTATCTATATCCAAGTTTCGTCTAGGGGAGGGATGGGGGGTGGGGTGAAGGTGGTCAACAAACAAATCATGATGAGTTCTTGAGTGATTCTTGTACTCCTTTTTTTTGGTTTCACTTTCATTTCTTATCATGGGTGTTTCTATCATCTCATCACTCCTTAAGTCTCAAGTAAATAATCTTGGTCTTGGTTGTTGAAACTGGAGGGTTCTGTGTCTTCATTTAGAGTGACAAACCCAAATCATATGAAGATTCAAACTATATGGAATGCCAAGATACAGATGTACCCATTAGTTTCTGATTAATTTCTTATGAAGAGGTATTTATGGTCACCGAAATTGTTAATATTTTAGTCTCATCTTAGTTGTGTCTCAATGTTTATCCTACTCATAAGAAAGATGAGAAATAACTCTAAAGAAGCTACTGCAGTTGAGTACAATGTTCCATTGGGCTGAAAACAGTGCTCGCTATAACTTACAAGTTCCAATTAATTCTTCAATCGTCAAAGAGAACTAGAAACAAGTTACAAATATCTTGGTTTGTATTGAGCAACCTATGCTCCGAGCCTTTGATGCTTTCTCAAGCAATTTTCTGCTTTATATTAAAATGCTGTGGGACCCGCAAGGGGCAGTTTGGTAACTCACAGATCAAGGTGGCTTTCTATTCTGCAATGTGTAGAGTTTGTTAGTTGCATGTATTTTCTTCTCTTTTGCAAATACTAATATAGAAACATCTCATCCAAATGCAGTGTTCTTATCTCCATTTTGGATCCTCACTTGCGGTTACCTCCTGAAATTGATCATTGCAAGTCCTCTCTCCCTAAGCCTGACAAAGAGACCTCAAGCTCTTTTAAGTGCGCTGGCCAAAATGACGGGGATGGGTTGACGGAAAATCCTACCAAAGTGGACATCCTAGAAGATGCCAGTCTCCTTTTTGTCCCACAGGAGCTGAGAAGTCTGACACTGTTAGATGTTACTTTAGAAAAGGGTGTGCAATCTAGTAGTTCAGATCCCAGGAACGAAAATAAATCACTTCTGGCGAAAGACCCAATCACTCAAGTTATCAAGGGTGCTATGTCAGTTTCTGGGATCTCTAAAATGCATCCTAGTTTGTCTCTTGATCATACACAACTTCTAGACATTGAGATTTGTGATATACGGGCTTCTGAGTTTAAACGTTTGGCTTCGGATTTGCATACTCAGCAAAATGTTAATCTCGAGGGTCACAATGCTGCTGTGGATGCTTTGATTCTCTCTGCGGAATGCTATATTAATCCTTTCATGATGTGTGCTAAGGAACATCCCATGATCAGCAGTCAAGCTAAGTTAAGCAGGAAAAGCCTCCATCATGACCAAGAAGTTTTGGAACTCAGAAAAGCTCTAGGGAAAAGGAACTTCAATTTAGAAACAATAAGTCGCCTTGAACAGAGGAGAGATAGATTGTTTATTCAAATTTTGCTTGAGGCTGCTGAGATGGACCGGAGTTACTATCAGAAGATGTCTGATGGCGGTCACTGT
Organism: Spergularia marina; assembly: GCA_963680865.1. Classification (NCBI taxonomy): domain Eukaryota; kingdom Viridiplantae; phylum Streptophyta; class Magnoliopsida; order Caryophyllales; family Caryophyllaceae; genus Spergularia; species Spergularia marina. Next base: position 21,264,938 of record OY804551.1, on the reverse strand, counting down.
CCATATGGTGAAGGGGCTGAAGAGGAACTACAAAACTTGTCTGAGGGTAAAGATGCATCTGCAGATGCTATAACATTGGTTCGGAAAAACCAAGCTCTATTGTGCAACTTTTTGATTCACCAATTGTGCAGAGAGCAGCAGTCTTTGCATGGAACTCTCATGCAGTGTCTTGTGTTTTTGTTGCACTCTGCCACTAAGCTAGTGTGTTTTCCTGAAAAAGTAATCGACATCATATTAGAGTCAGCTGAGCACCTTAACAGGTTTTTGACATCCATTTATCGACATTGCCAAGAAGGAGTTCTGCAATTAAGTCCAGAAAAAGTGTACAGGGTCCAAAGGCACTGGGTGATTCTTCAAAGCTTGGTCATTGCTTCGACTGGAGGGGGCAGTGGATTAAGCAGTGTCCCTTTTGTAAATGGAATGCAGTATAGCACTTTGATTCCTCCGTCAAGTTGGATTTCCAAGATACCAGCATTCAGCTTTTGTGCTTATCCTTTGGTGCGGCATTTAGCTTGGATGGCAATCTCTAGGATAACTAAAGGATATATGACCCAGCGTCTTTTTCTCACTTTGAATTTGTCAGAACTGACACATTTGTTATCCATATTTGCTGATGATCTTGCCTCATTGGATTTCGTTAGGGACTTCAAGAAAGAGGGTCTTGATCAGGAAGTGTTTTTAGGGAAACAAGAAACCAAGATGGTGGATAAATTACAATGTGGGGACTGTTCGTTTTCTGTTAAGTACCCAGACCTGAGTTTTTTCTTTCCTGATATGTCACAAGATTTCAAAACTTTTGGAGAAATTATTTTGGAGGCTGTTGCAATGCAATTGAGATCTGTAGCTTCGACTGCAGTTCCAGATATATTGTGTTGGTTGTCTGATCTGTGTTTGTCTCCCTTCCTGGAGAAGGTAGAGAAGGCTAAGGATAGTCTTCCCCCGGTTAAAGGTTATCGTGCAAAAAATGCGAAGGCAATCGTTCTGTATGTATTTGAAGCTATTATCAGTGAGCATATGGAAGCTGTGGTCCCTGAGCTACCTAGATTAGTGCAAGTGCTTGGATCCTTGTGCCGAAGTTCATACTGTGATGTGCCTTTCCTTAGATCGATACTGTGTTTACTAAAACCTATTATTTCTTATTCTTTACGCAAGGTTTCTACTGAGGAAAAGCATCTGGCTGGTGAGTCTTGTCTTGATTTTGAGTCCCTGTGCTTCAACGAGTTCTTTACTTACCTTCAACAGGAAAATGATGATTGTGGATTGTCAACCAAAAGGGTCAATATTGCTCTTGTTATATTCACTCTGGCTTCTGTATTTGGTGAATTGTCTGTTGACCGTAAAAGGGAGGTCATACAGTTATCTGCCCAGTGGGTGGATTTCCTTACTTTTGAAGCAACATCAATGTTCCACGACTACCTTTGCTCATTTCAGCTACTCTTGCAAAGTTGCAATGACTTCTTAGTGGAAAACTTAAGAGCACGTGGTTTTCTACCAATGCCGGAGGCTTCTGATTTGAATGTTCATGTGCTTGAAAATGAAGGTTTAGAATCATTTGCATGGTTTCCTGATGATATCTGCTATGGCCGTCCTGCTATTGAAGTTGAGAACAAAGAAAGCAATAACCTCATCAATTCTACTGCAATCAGTCATGTTCCTCATCTCTCTTCAGTACAGTTAGAAGGCTTTCCTGGAGACATAATTAGTCTCATTGTGAAGTTATATTTAACAATAGAGTCATCTTGGAATCTTCATCCTCAACTCTGCAGAAGTCTTGTCATCCTTTCTGCTCAGTGTTTGGTCTACTCATCATTCTTGTCTTCTGTTATACGTGAAACATCTGGGCTGGAATCTTCTGAAAATGAGAACAAATCTATGTGCAAGTCCTTAGATGTGTTCTTCACCCATTTGAAGCATGGTATGGAAAAACTTGCTGAGAATCTTGTGGTTGTTCAGGAGAAAAGATGCTGGGAAGTGGCTTCCACTATGATTGATTGTCTACTTAGAGTTCCAAGATATTGTAGCTTGGATAATGTAATTGCCATACTTAGTTCTGTGATTGAAAGGATTATGCACAGTGCGCCAAAGATCTCTTGGCGCTTGAGAACTAATAGTTGGCTGGCAAAACTATTTTCAAGGGGGATCCTAGTGCATGAAAGTGGGATTTGTCTGGTTGAGTTAATTTCTAAAATGCTGAGTCATCCCGAACCAGAGCAGCGCTTTACAGCACTAATGCATTTGGGTCGACTTTTTGGCCTAGATGTGAATGGTGGATGGGTGGTCCTCACTTCTCCATCTCTTGATAAACTGGGTTCAGATGATACTATTGTCTCAGAATCGGTTTTGCCTCAACTTGTCTCAGACACGTGGTATAAAGTTGCGGTTATGGCTTCGGCAGACGCATCATCACACTTAAGGACTCTTGCAAAGGCGCTACTGGTTCACTATATTCCATTTGCTGAACGTTCCAACTTGCAATCGTTTCTCACAACGTCGAATGAGTTTTTTCCAGAGCTGGGGAATCTCGCATATCCAATTGGTGAGGGCCTGTTTGCTCAGCTTTCTTTGGCCCTTGTAGCTGGAGTTTGCTTGTACTGCCCAGCTGAAGATCTATCACTGATTCCTCAAAGTGTTTGGAGATATATTGAGACCCTGGGAGGGTTAAGAAGTGGTACGTGTCCTCCTCTTTTACTTGTGTCCTCTTCCATTTTCATTACATATTCCTTGTCGAAAGAACAATATTTTGAAAAGAGCAACGTAGTCCCATACCTTAGAAGTTAGAATTAAGGGTTTTCCAATTATATTTGTTTAACATGATTGGACTTCTTTGTAAGCATAGGACTCCTGGTTCTTTATCAGTCAACAGTCTTTTTGTTTTTAAATAAAGAGACCTATCTGGAGGATGAGTTTAACAAACAGTGGGCGAATTAATTGGGCAATATGCAATATTATGGTAAGGTGTGTCCCGTACTCCACTCCCAAGTGGAGGCTTCATATGTCTTTTTATGTCATGATCATGTGTATCAAGTATAGAAGAGCGAACTCATCAATGTCTCGATGTAAACAGCTTGATCATCATCATCCATACGACCTCCTTTGTATATGGTGACACTCCGTCACTGTTTTTCTTGTACAATTATTTTTCCCTATGTAAAGAATAAAATTAAAAATATCCTTGCCTGCTTGCTGAAGGAAGTATGTCAATTTGTCCATGATAGAAGTACGGAGGGTTCTAAAAGTCATTTTGCTTTAGTCCACTATATCCCAAAGCCAGAAGTACAATCAATCTTGGCTGCACCAGATATGGGCAGGATATGAGAGATTGTTCGCAGTCTTAAACTTGCAAATGACAAGCGTCAAATTCTAAACTTTTTAAACTTCTCTTTCTCTTTTCCTCATTGTTTTTATTGTTACTTGTGGGGGTTGGGAAAAAGAGGGGGTGGGGTGAATTTGAAGGAAACAGATATCTCTGAGTATTACAACCTGAATTACTGAGACTGTAATTTCTAGTATTAGGAAGATTCTTTGCATTCTTTTTATGGAAGTTATTTACATTCCTTTAACCATGAGAATTTTTCAGCCATCTTTTAGTTGTGACCATCAATGTCAGATGTACTGCTTTCCTTGAAAATGAAGCTGAAAAGGATCATCTCAATTATTTCATCAGCATGTAGTCACTCGTAAATAATCCTACCTCCCACTAATATGCCCCTTGTGGCAGGTAGAGCTGGAGAGATGGAGAGAAGGATCTGCCAAGCTTTGAGCAATGTTAAACAGGGGGAGATCGATGCCAAAGCAGTAAGTTGTTAATTTACATGCATCATTCCCTATGTCTTCAGTTGCTAGAGTGATCTGCTAGCTGAAATTGCTAGTCATAGGCTATCTTGGTCCCTGGGTAAAAAACATTTGGCCAGTTTTTGTGGGCAATTAACTGCCCGTGTCTTCGGGAGTAAGGTTCGTGGTTTGGTGTTGACATGGCATGTGTGCCACACACCACTTAAAGTCCTCAAGACCTTTACTTTTATTCATTCTCATCACTCCAGTCCCACATATTGTCTTAAAAGGGCCTTGATGTGACATGTGATTATGTGTGTTTGCTGTTCGTTCCTCCCTTTATGTTTTGAGTTCCGAAGGCTCGGAAGTTTGATTAAGTTTTTATCATTCAAGGTGCTAAAGGAAGCGCTTTCTTCTTGTCCACCAAAAGAGTTTGACTCAGAATTTGGGACTACTCGAGAATCTGTTCTTCAGGTAAACCTTTTTTTTTGTTTGTCTTCAGAAGTTATTTCTGAAGTACAAACATTTGTTGAAGTAGTAGCCAAGCTCATCAAATGGAAAAGATTTCCATTTTTGTGCTTACTCAGTGTTGGCGTTGCTGTATATTTCAGGTTCTTGCTAATTTAACTTCTGTACAATCATACTTCGATATTTTTACGGAGAAGATGGACCACGAAATTGCAGTAAGTCTCCTAGTGCGACAGTAATTTTGAATCATGCCCCCTGTCAGTTAAAACATTAAAGCACTTTGTAGGAACTAGAGGAGGCAGAGCTGGAGATGGACATTCTTCAAAAGGAAGTTACGAGGGAGGATGATGCTGAAAGTGGGGGAGAGCTCATTTGTCTTTCTTGTAATGTTTTTTACCCTTACATGAAAAGCTGGTTTTATGTATCAATAATATTCTGCAAGAAATCTCATGATTGCTATTCTCTTACCTGCTCCCAGCTACGACGAAGGGACATCACCGTCTTCAGCATATTAAGGATGGCATTCGTTCACTGTATGACTTCTCAATGCTATTTTATTTGTTTATCTTTATTTTTAGAACACTGAGGGCCTGACTCGCATGTAGATATAGACACCAAGGTAGTGACTCCTCTATTCAAAAGGATTTATCTACAAAATGAAGAAAAGTCAAGTGTCGGGGAGAGAGTACATGAACCCAACTATGCAATAACTTCTCAAATCAGAATTTTGAATTTTGAGTAGTAAAGCCAATATCATCTAATATACGACAATTCCTTTCAATCCAAGTGCATATCGATTGGACAAGTGAACCACCATCTGAACTTCACTATATCAACTCCTTTTCATCTTGGAAGGAGGGGGGGGGGGAGGGGCAATGTCAATTGCAAGAACACCCTGTTTATTGCATACATTGTTAAATCCCAAAATTTAGTAGGAGTTCACTAAATTCTGCGGGGTTAGGCTTATTTCTTTATCTATTATGTTAGCCCATTCTTTTCAGAAGCACTTTAGTACCTGTATGCAATTGGTATGCCTGAGTAACCATATCCGTGGTTTTTACAAAAATATCCTGCTTTTCTGGTTTCTTTAGCTACCATTCTTGTGCGTCTCTTCCAGGCTAATTATTATCTGGGCTTTCATGGTCAGCTGCATTCTTGGGTATTTTACTTGATGTTTTCTAATTCAAGGAACTGCTATGGTACCATTCCAGAGATAAATCTAGACTCAAGGAAGAGATTTTCGCACGGAGGCAAAAGAAACTGTCGTTGAGACGTGCACGCCAGAAATTTCTTGAAGACGCTGCTTTGCGGGAGGCAGAACTTCTGGAAGAACTTGATAGGTATGGCGAGTTCTTAATCTCAGCATTTCATATTTTGGTGTTTCTAATAACTATTAGAAGCACGTCTTACTAATTGTCTAAGACTACCAGAGCCCGATGTCTAACTCTTGATCTGAACGCTTAAAATTTAGGCAAAGAACTACAGAAACTGAGAAGGAGATTGAGAGGCAGCGGCTGCTGGAACTTGAAAGGTCCAAAACAAATGAGCTTCGGTACAATCTTGATTTGGAAAAGGAAAGGCAAGCACAGGCAAGTATATAATGATGGGGATTCTGACTTGTGATGTATTATTGGCATGTATCGACGCACCCTTTTAATCACAAGTACTCCGTATTTTGTCTTCGTTTTCTCCTTTCTGTCTAGACCAATATAGTGCATTTCAGATTCATTATATATATGGGTGCCATGCATGCTGATTGTCTGAATTGCCTACAGAGAGAAATTCAACGAGACCTAGAGCAAATTGAATCTGGGAGTAGACAGGCACGACGAGAATTCTCGTCTTCCACCCATAGCAGGTAAACAGAGAATTTTGGTGTTCAATTGTTTCTAGTTGGAATGTTCGGATCGATCTTGTATGTGGATTAGGCAAATAGCTTTATGCCTTTATCTATGCACTACCAGGTGAATGTTCCTGGAGAATTTCACGAGGGTGATGGATTGTTTTCAATGCTATGCGGTTACAATCTTAATGCTCTTAGAATATATTAGTTTGACAGATGTGCTGCAATGTGGTTATCCTACCTGTCCTTTTATTCATACTGTTTGCCACCGAAACTGATTGGTCAGAAGTTTGTAATGCTCTGCTTTTTCTTTGAAGTTTAGAGGTAGATGGGTTGGGTGTGAGTGTGTAACCAAGCTGAGCTGAAGTGAGCCCAAGACTTGCTTGAATTGAGGTAAAAGAGGTCAGAATAAAAGGGAAGAGAAGGAGAGGCGGTAGTGGAGGGAAGAGGAGGGCTTGTGGGGGTTGGAGGTAATACGGGGAAGCAGAAAAAGGGGTGCAACATGACGAAGGTAATACATTAGCTCAGGGGGAGATCGATAAACCCAAGCTCCATGATGGGGTTAAGATGATGAGACTTAAGATCCTTTATCATAGCTATCTATTGCCATCTTCCCTGCTTTCCATCTTTTTTTTTGTGCGCTGTCAAGGGCTCCATGTTGGTCACCCCAAGTCAAATTGGCACTAACTTCTCACTGTTATTTTTCTCATCTCTGTAGCCGCCCTCGTGATCGATATCGAGACAGGGATAATGGAAGGTCCACCGGTGATGGGAGTTTAAGAGCTAGTCCTACAAACTTGTCAGGTGATATTCCAGCCAACAATCCATCACTAGGTACACCACACGCTGTTGTTCTCACAGGGTCGAGAGGATTTCCTGGTCAGTTACCAACAATTCTTCAAGCTCGTGATCGTGTGGATGAGTCTGCCAGCAATTATGATGAGAACTTTGACGGTAGCAGGGATTCATTTGAAACAAGTAGCACTGGTGACCCTGAGCTAGCGTCTGGATTCGATGGGCTCCCAGGTGCATTTGGCTCTTCTCAGAGACATGGACCAAGAGGAGGCAAGTCGAGACAAATTTTGGAGCGAAGAGAGCGAGAGGGTAGACGTGAAGGAAAATGGGAGAGAAAACATTGATAATTTATCCCCTCTGAAGATGTAACTTCCTTGGTATCAGTTTATTAGTATAGGCTAGGCCGACTGCTCATGTACAAAAGACTGAAATGTGATTCCCATAGCTGAGCAGATGTTTTAGTTCTGTAGCCTGCTGTAAGAATTGTTTGTAACATTTCCTGACGTATTTATCCTGTAAGTTTTTAAGCATTTAGCAAACTAGGAACGCGACTACGCTGTTAACAAAGAACACAGTGGTAGTATGTTGTAAGATACTATAAAGCTTTTTTGTTTATACAAGGTAACGTGAGAAGAAAGTCGCAATTACTAGTTTTGATCTGCAGTCAACAATGTATCAACTGTTCGTGGATCGATCAAATCAGTTGATGCACGAAACAATGATGGCATCAGAACATAAGGCAAACCGGCTATTCAACAATATTCCACAAATGGTGCAAGTGACTGGTGACTGCAGTGCCAGTGATTACTTCCATTTCTTGTACTTGCCTCCGCCAAACATGCCGTGATGCTTACCAAACTTCCCATGCTTGTACTTCCCACGGTGGCCAAAGCCGAAAGGACCATGCCCGTAACCATGATAGTGATGATGTCCATGAGAGAGACGGTGTGCTCCATACAACGCTGCAGCAGCCGCAGCTCCTCCAGCTAAAAGTCCCATATTTGGTCCGCCCATGTTTGGTCCGTGGCCTGTTAAATGCAACCAGGTCAGTTGCCACTTTACAGAAATGCTGACAGGAAAGAAACCTGTGCAAATTAGATCAGGAGAAAATGCCTAAAATTAAGAAAAGATGTTACCTGAATGATGGGAAGATGAAGGATAAGGATAACCCCCAGAATGAGGAGGGTACCCTCCAGGGGGAGGATATGCCGAAGGGGGGTAACCGCCTGGTGGTGGATATCCTGAAGGTGAATATCCGCTGTGAGGGGGGTATGGCGGGTAGGGCTGAGGCGGGTAATGCTGGTGAGGGGGCGGACACCCGTATGGAGGAGGAGGGTATGCACCATGTTGAGGGCGGAAATGTTGTCCCGCAGCAAACCCCATTACACTCGAAAATAGCCCTTTGTCAGTGGTGTCATTCTGATGGTCACCCATTCTTTCAGCTTTAACACTACTGCAACACCAAACATGTCATGTAACATGTTTTGACGTTGTCCAACAACATCTTTAACCCAGTGCCTTAAAGGCTCCCGCCATAAGGTGGGGTAAGGGGGGCTGGATGCACGCAAGTCTTACCCCTATTGGAACATAGAGAGGCTGCGCACGGATGACCCAAAATGAAAATTGCGTCGAGAATCGCACCGACTGACTGCTACTTTATAAAATACGAAGCAAAGACAGTTTCATGAGCCATTTTGCTTTATTCCATTATATTCCAAAAAACAAAGAATAAGTAGTTTTTGGCTTTATTCCAAATGGAAATATGTTTTGACGTTGTCCCAAAAAAAAAAAAAAAAAAAAAAAATATCAGGTCTATTTAATGTTTTAGAAATTAGAAGTACTTAATTGTAGGGGGCACTAAAACAATTTCTAATGAGAAAATATTAACATAAACTACATATTTAATCATGAAAATTAAGCCAAAGAGAAGGGTTTTTTTTTTTTTTTAAGGATCAAGTCATCAATATAATACTGTCCATGCATGTTATAATTACCACAACAATAATCTATTAAATCATGCAGATATCTATGTTAAATCAAATCAAAACATAAAAAAAAAAAAAAAATTGACTTAAATTAAACATTCAATTGAACATCATACCTTATACAGTAGTCCACTAAATATCATCAACAACAACAGGACAAAAAATCCATAATTCAGACCATAATTACTTTCGTTTTAATTTCCTCTTAGTTAATGATCATGGTAATAATCAACCTCACAAAAGGTTACCCCCTATGTTTGTTTCATATATTTTTACGCATGGTCCGACTTTCTCTCACATATTCAAATAAAATCGAACATAAAGAATCCCTTACAAGGAAGGTTGAAGGGAGTAATTATGAAGAAACATAATTATAATATATCACAAAATATGAGAGTCAAGGTCAAGTTACCTTTACCAAATTGAATGAATGGCCTCAAGAATTTGATTGCGGAAATATTCTTCTGCTTTTTTTTTGGTGGATTATATGATGAACAGAGGAGAGGATGATAAAAAGCAAGACGAGGGAAAAAAAAAAATAGAATTTCTGTCAATAAATAGAACTCCAATTTAACATATAACACGTGTTGCTTCCACGCGTTATCTATACTAATTCTTTTTTAACTATATTGATTTTGATTTCTATTTCTGCGTATTATTTTTTGTTTTTTTAGTCAACGGACCGGAGCTCGAGGAATACGTTATGCGTATTACAAAAAAAAAAAAAAGGAAATACGGAGTAGTTTGTAAAATTGTTTGCAAGAATGATTTTCGAGTGATTATTCAATATTATCTCGTCTACATTGATTACATGCCTTATCGAATTAAAATAGATTAAGAGGTCAATGTCAACTTCGAATTTAACGAAGGCAATATGCCGAGATTGGACAATAGTAATGAAGACGTAAGGAGTCTTTGGCATGGCATTATCGGCTTCATATACACATGATGACATTTATACTTTAGTGGTTAAGTATTAGACAAATTAAACATCCCTTACTCTCTAAGTATCAACTAATGAAAGTTTTTAGAGCAACTTTAATGGTAGGCGGGTTTTAAATTTGCTTGGAATTGACATGTAAAAAAAAGTGAGATAGGTAAATTAGAAGCAAAATCTTCTCCAATAGTATAAAAAAGTGACATGCAAAATCTTCTCGATAGGCCCTACCGTCTTTTTTTTTTTCTCCTCCCACTTAACTTTTACTAGTAATCTATTATAAAATTATGATTAAATTAGATGATAAATAGTATAAAATCAATATTTGAAGTTGAGATGGAGTCTTTTAAAATGTTCAAATAATACATTTACATTATATAGAAATTGTTTTATATATTTTGTTAATCACTTCACGAAAATTTAACATTAAATTTTAGCGGATCAGCTTGCCATTATGCGAAAATCGGGCAAACAAATACAGTTGTGAATTTGTGATATTGGGGATTTGGGGGAGGTGGGGGGCCTATGCCAAGTGTCAATATTTATGTGGAGCACTTGCAAGAAAAATGAAGGAAGAAAAAATTGGGCAGTCTGCTCATTTGAGCAGATCAGCCAAACTAAGCAGAATTGTTAGGCTTCCTCCAATGGGTGGGCTCCTTGCCCAAGCTCTCCAAGCAGGTGATTTTATCCCGTTGGAGTTGCTCTTAGCAATTCCACCTTAAAACAATACGGAGTATTCCGTAATGAACATGACATTTATCTAATTGTTAATTTCAATTGAATCTTAATACGGAGTAAAGAAAAAGATTATGACCTTCTCCACTTTTCACTATCTAAGCCCTTAACTTATTAAGTTCCGGGCTCAAAAGTTACGGTACGAGAACGTGTTTTTTTTTTTTGGTTCTCGATCTATAAAAGGAAAGATACATACCGTATATGTTTTGTGATATTATGAAAATCATTCAGGGAAAAAACGTTAACAACCCAAATCGAAAGACAAACCAGTACCCTCGAACTTTTCCTTCATAAGTTCGTTCATCCTCTCCACCATGGAAGGAGTGAAATGTTGTTTCCACTTTCCCACCTCACCTTCCCTGAAGTAGCTCTTCTTCTCAAAAAACTTGTTGATGACTCCACTCTTGTTACCCTCCATTTCTTTCAAATTACCGATGCTACAAAACTCTATGATTTCCTCAATAACACCCTTACTTTCTTCTTGAGCAGAGAAGGGCAAACCCGCAAACTCAGCCAACTTCTTCAGCTCACGTTTAGGATCGTCTTTCAAATCCTCGTACTTAAGAAACAACACCTTATCTGGCCGCGCGACACTCTCCTTCCAATACTCAAGCACATGCTCGAAGAAAGGCCCGCAAATAACTTCCCCTTTGTAGAATTTCTCAAAGAGTTCTTCCATACTAGGGCCCTCGCAACTTTCATCGCCTTTAATCTTCTTTGTCACGCTAAGGGAGAAATGGTAATACGAAACAAGTGTGTCCATAGGATTTCGAGCAATGTACACAACCTTACACTTCGAATTCTTAATAGATTGAGGAAGTGATACGTAAGGTAAGTGTGTATGAAATAGTCTAGGTGATTCGAGTTCTTTAAGATGGTGCGGACGTGGGAAATCGAACGCATTGCCGTACACATCGACTTCTAGCCGGCATACAAGCTCATGTGGGTGATTGTTACGCAGAGGACTCTGGCTAATTGGAAATTTTTCGCGGTTGACGATCGAAAAGAGTAAGGATTTCAACCACGTTGTGCCCGTTTTGGGGAAGCTAGCCATGATCAAATCAGTGTCGCGAGCGCGAAAATGTAGTTGGAACGCAAGGATGGTCTTGAAGACGTTAGCCTTAGGCATATGAGGACACCAAAAACCTTGGTAATTCACAAGTTGAAAATCATTTTCTAATGATATCTTCGGAAGAGATGCGAGAATATTTTCAAGTTCATCTTCAGGAATTAATGCTAAATCGTCGTGTGTTTCATCTTGATTCGTTGTTGATTTTGGAGGTTCCATTGTTGCGAATTGTGATTCAAATGGAGGAGATTTTCGATAAAATTAAGTAATTATCGAGAAAAAGTTACCATAGAGTATAAATAGAAAGTTGAATGATTTACATTTGGAATATGTATGTGGATTAGTTATCCTCATTTCTAGCAAAGTTTAATTTTAGTGGTCATCAGTTTACTTTGCACATAGGTGAATGTGGAATTTATCCACTTTGTTAGTTGCTGATGATTAGGTGTTTGATTAACTCATACGTTGTCTATTAAAGGTCCTTTAACATGTGGAATTAACAAGTGTAAACCCGTGAAAAAAGGCACTTTTTCTAGAGAACCAAGATCATGAATTTAGAAAGATGGTAAAATGGCAAATTTAGTAGGAGCATTGCAATAAGCAAGTCTACTCGCAAGTCTACTCATGTAACATCAGTAGACTAAAATGCAAAACTCTCTGATCTCGTCTTTTTTATTTATTGACGTGTGATTTCAGGGCCGTAGATGGACCAGGGGAGGTAGGGCCCCGAAATTTTGGGGGCCCATACTTTCCAGAACTAAATATATATGCATTACATTTACCTACCATTGTAGTAAAAATTGTACACCTCAGTGGTAAAATATGTAAGTAAAAAGGCTAGACAACTGTGGTTCGAAACCTTCCAGCCTGCTTTTCCTTTTTTTTTTTTTTCCCTCTCTCTTTTTTTCCCTTTGTGCAGTTTCTTGTGTTTTGTTCTTTTTTTTTTTTTTTTTATTTACCTCTCTCTTCTTTTCCTTACTAGATTATACATGAAATTTTTTTTTTTTTTCCTTTTCCAATGTTTTGTTCTCTTCATTAATCATCTCTCAATGCTTAAAATTATGTGTAATTTGCCATCTCGAACACATAGGGCTCCACACTTACCATTTTAATATATTTTGTACAGGGCCCTCCAAATGAACGCTACGGCCCTGTGTGATTTGAATGTGTTATAGAAAATTAATAATTTACCATTGATCTAAACTATTTGGGACACTTATATTTTTCTTTAGAGTTAATGGACATTTCTCGAAAATTGACTTAATGCCTAATGAAGTTACATGTGTGGCCAATAAAGACGCAAATGGATTTTTTGGAATTGTGTTAATTATCGGCATCACACATTGATCCTCGTAATGACATGATTAGCTGCGAGCAGAGGTGTCTGGTTTTGGGGGCCCTAGACGAAATGTAAAAATGAAGCCCCTCGGGATATTGTTAATGAAGTTATACCGTATGTATTTTATGACCGCAATAATAAACTTCAAAATATTAATTGCATAAATGAAATATTGTTACATATCTGCATATGTTAACAAAAATTTGGAAAAGAAGGAACACAAGGTAAAAATGAATAACAGAAAGCACGGTGTCATTTTCCATTTACAGCTTGAAACTTCCCATACTCGCATTGGGCCATGGCCGGCGGTCCAACTCGCCCAGATTATCAGAATTGTTCATATTACGATCAACGCTTTATCTTGGTATCAATTCGTCTATATATGGTTAAATTTTCAACAATTTCAGGTTAAATCAGGTTTATTCAAATCCGTCTATCTGACGCGACCCTACCTCCCTAGTCCCTACCCACATGATGGCATCTCCACCACGTCCTCCCTATTTTCTCCTCCAACATTTCTCTCAAATCACATTCTCTCTTCCCTAAAGATATTGGCTATTAGGGGTGATAACGAGTCAAGTCGATCACGAGCAAACCCTCGCTCGACTCAAGCTCGTGAAAGGAATTACTTAGCTCGACTCGACTTGCAAACTCTCGAGCTCTAGATATTTGGGCTCGGCTTGAGCTCGAGATCATCAAATCGAGCTTTCGAGCCTTCGCGATCTCGTTGAAATTCAACAAAAATTAACATTGATTTCTCAAAGCCCAACTGTAGGCAATTAAAAATGCAGCCCATAGCCCGTGTGGCCATGCCAAGCCATAATCGGGTCCAGCTATAAAGCCATGAAGCTATAGAATAGTCATGAGCACTTTGTCATTTTATAATAGAAGAATAGTCGTAAGCGTGCTAAGTATGAGGCTAGATGCGCTGCTTTGGGTTATGGCTTCCTTCCCTTATCTTTCCTTTTGGGGGAGTTGGAGCCTACGGTTGTTGCTCTGCTTAAACGGATCCAACAGTTCTCCAGGACGCATGATATCAGTGCGCAGGTTGCAGCTCATATTATTACTAGGATTGGTTTTTCCATAGCAAAGGGTGTGGGGGCTCAGATCGTATCTCGACTCCCCACTAATTGCTTGTAATTAATTATTGATTTTTGAGTAATATAACATAATAGCTAAAAATAGGAGAATTACTCCACTTTTTCATAAAAGTTCGATGTGGGACGATAAATTGGTTTTCTACAATTACACAACTAACATTCTCTCATATTCCTCTACTTAACTGATGTGGCACGTGACAAACTTTTTACATTTTTTTTTTCTCTTTGGGAATTTTCTTAAAAACTATGTGGTCGTTTAGTTGCCACTCAAAATCACGGGGATTCAAAATTCCCATGAATTAAATTTTTTGTAATTATTTGGTTGCCTTAAATCGTGGGAATTGAGAAATCATGGGAATTTTCAATTCCTACAAAATGGAAGAATTGGCTTACCAAACCCCCCCTTGGTAATTGGCAATTCCTATAGTAATTCAATTCCTACATGCAACCAAACAGTTTTGAGAAATTCATGGAAATTTCTACAACCTGAGAAGTGGAACTTCATGGGCATTTAAAAATTCCGTATACAACCAAACGACCACTATTTATTCACATCATAATTATTTTGTAAAATAACACTAATCAGATAAATTTCGAGTTGCTCGCGAGCTTTTCAAGTCGAGCAGGGCCTTGCTCATTAAGCTCTCGAGTTGAGTTCGAGTTTGAGTCGAGCTTTGACCGAACTTTGACTGAGTCGAGCATGAGTTGCTCACGAGTTTACCCTGTCCATTAACACCCCAATCGGCCATATCGGCTTCGTCGACACCTACGGGAGGTGACTTCGAAAGTAAGATTGTGGCTTTTGGTTTCTCGACTTTGATTAGCTTCGAGTCTTCGACATTAAAACCAAGAGTCATAACGTGAAATCATCCAATTATTATTCGTGAAAGATAAAAACAAGATACCGGCATAGTGATTAACAAAACTTACCGCAATAATATTACAGTTTTTCATTCAAATCTTTCATACTCGAATCTTTACGACATGCAAGACTATATTTTTTATCAACCAGTACGGTTCATATTTTCAAATTAAGAAAAAAAAAAAAAAAATCTGATTACGTAATACATACTACTCACCCAGAAAAACATTCAAATAAAAACGCTAATAACAACAGAGATATAGCTTCGTTGGAGCTCTAGCCATTGTCAAGATTTTGATATACAATGGCGAGTATATTACATTAACGACCAAAATCGAAAGACAAACCAGTGCCCTCAAACTTGTCCTTCATAAGTGTGTTCATCCTCTCCGCCATGGAACTATGGAAGGAGTGAAATGTTGCTAATAGAGGATTATGGAGTATTGCGGAGAATTCCGGTTAAGGAATATTACGTGTGTTTAGGAATGCGATATATACTGGAATATGTGTTTTGGAATATCTTATGTGATAAGTTTCGTAAGGGTAAGTCATGTAATAGTATAAATAGGGATTTACCCTTATATGATTCTTATATTTGCTTCCACTTGCCCACCTCACCTTCCCTAAAGTAGCTCTTCTTCTCAAAGAACTTGCTAATAACGCCACTCTTGTTACCCTCCATTTCTTTCAAACTACCCATGCTACAAAACTCTACAATTCAACCTCTAGCCGGCATACAAGCTCATGAGGGTGAATGTTACGCAGAGGACTCTGGCTTATTGGAGATTTTTTGCGGTTGACGATTGAGTAAAGCAAAGATTTCAACCAGGTGATACCCGTTTTGGGGAAGCTTGCCATGATTAGATCAGTGTCGCGAGCGGGGAAATGGCGTTGGAAAGCAAGGATAGTTTTCAAGGATCTACGAGAAATCCAAAAGACCTGGTAATTGACCAATTCTATCCCAGCCATAGTTACCTTTGGACGAGAAGCAACAAGATGTCAAGATGATCAACTTCTTCTTCAGAAACTAATACTCCGTACTACATGCATTTTCATGGCATTTTGATTTCTATGTGATAAATTAAACTGTTGAACGATACTACTATAATTTTGGAGATCAACTAAGTAACCAGTGGGTGTAAATTTAAAGAAACGTAGAACCATCTATGAGCAGCCACTTGTCTTGTATAATACTCAACCAAAGTTTGAGCAATCAAGCTCAGCCAGTACAGTCTAGCACTGACATATAGCTACTCTAATCAGTTAATCAAAGTTAATGCACGAAATTGACATATGGCTACCACATGATCTGGAACTGAAATTGACATATGACTACCTCCGTTTATCTTTAAATTGAGTAGGGTTATTCGACTCGCTTATTGAAAATCTTTACTTACCTCTCATGCATTTTTTTAGCTTTTATAAACCAATTACTATGGGGGTCCCCTATCGAATTTATGTCCGGTTTCTAGTTGTTTTGTTTGAGCAAGGGTCCCTTAAGTAAACCCCTTACTCCAAAAGGACTCAAGCCTCCGAGATGAGTACAATGCCCCCCCCCCCAAAAAAAAAGAAAAAAAAAAAGTGTGCTACAAGGACACCAAAAGAAAACTCACCCTGAACAGGGCCGTAGATGGACCTGGGCGAGCAGGGCCCAGGAACAGGGCCCCGAAATCTTAGGGGCCCATACTTTCCGAAACTCATTATATCTACATTACATTGACGCAACATTTCAATATAAACTGTACAGCCTAGTGATAGAGTATGTAATCAAATGTTCCGCCCCACTGGAGTTCGAATCCTTCTAGCCTAGTTTTCTATTTTTTGTTTTTTTTTTAAAGGCTTTACTCAGATTCTTGTGTTTTTTTTTCTTCTTTTTCCTTACTAGATATTTTTTGTCTTATTTTTTTATTTTTACCTTTCCCAATGTTTTGTAATCTTCATTACTTAGATTTTCAATTGCGATTTGCTTATTCTAATCATCTCTGAGAGCGCTATTAATATATATCCCTTAATATATTAGCCTTTTAGGGCCCCACACCTATGGTTTTAACGTATTTTGTCCAGGGCCCTTCCGTCCCTGAACATATCCAAACAGACGAATCAGCTGAGGTGAATGTCACAAAACATAATAACTTATCGGAGAATCAGGATTTCTATGATCTATGAACCATATGCTTGTTAAAAAAGATGATAAAAGGCTAAAATTTTCAAAACGGGAATATATTGAGCTATTTTTTCGGCATAAAATTAATTCTGTGAGGACAAGGTTTGAGCCCTACTATTTTGCCCAGTCCTACAAATGTTTCCTACAATCCTATGATAGATTTCGTGTTAAAAGATACGTACTCTAAACCAGGCAGTACGTGTGAATGTAAATGAGAAGAAACACTGTAAATACATACTTCATCCACCCCCAATCAAACACCCGACAGAAAAAAAAAAAAACGAGCACTTATTGAATAGGCTTTACAAACTAATCGGTTAGTCAAAGTTTCAAAAATTTGCATAGCGTGTTACCTAAAATTCTTATCTAACTCGCTATCTAATTCTTTTGAACATTTATTTTACCAATCAGTGTGTACACCCTCCCTAATCATAATTAACTAAAACGAAACAAACAAAATTAATATAGCCAAGACTAATTAATTAGAGCGAAACAATAAAAATTCCATACTTACTACAATAGAGTAATAGACTAGTGGCAGCGTCCAAACGGAATAGAGTTTTCATGGAGAAAGGAGGAGAAGAGGGATACAAACTTTTTAAGTCTTTTTTGGCCCCAAAAGCCATTCAAATACAACCCAAATCGAAAGACAAACCAATACCCTCAAACTTTTCCTTCATAAGTTTGTCCATCCTCTCCACCATGGAGGGAGGGAAATGTTGCCTCCACTTTCCGACCTGACCTTCTCTGAAGTAGCTCTTTTTCTCATAAAACTTGTTAATAACGCCACTTTTGTTACCCTCCATTTCTTTCAAATTACCGATGCTACAAAATTCTATGATTTCCTCAATAACACCCTTGCTTTCCTCTTGAGCAGAGAAGGGCAAACCCGCAAACTCAGCCAACTTCTTCAGCTCACGTTTAGGATCGTCTTTCAAATCCTCGTACTTAAGAAACAACACCTTATCTGGCCGTGCGACACTCTCCTTCCAATACTCAAGTACATGCTCAAAGAAAGGCCCATGGGTAACTTCCCCTTGGTAGAATTTTTCGAAAAGCTCCTCCATACTAAGGTACTCACTATCCTCGCCGTTGATCTTCTTTACCGCGCTTATGGCAAAGTGCCAAAGCGAAACAAGTGTGTCCATAGGATTTCGAGCAATATACACAACCTTACACTTAGAATCCTTGATAGATTCCGGAAGTGATACATAAGGTATGTGTGTGTGGAATAATCTAGGGGACTCGAGATCCTTAAGATGGTGTGGGCGAGGGAAATCAAAGGCGTCTCCATACACATCAACCTCTAGCCGGCATACAAGCTCATGAGGGTGACTTTTACGCAGAGGAGACTGGCTAATTGGAAATTTTTCGCGGTTGACGATTGAGTAGAGCAAAGATTTCAACCAGGTGGTGCCCGTTTTGGGGAAGCTTGCCATAATCAGATCGCTATCACGAGCGCGAAAATGGCGTTGGAAAGCAAGGATGGTTTTCAAGTAGTTAGACACAAGAGGACACCAAAAGCCCTGGTAATTGACAAATTCAAACCCACCTGCAGTTACCTTTGGAAGAGAAGCAACAAGATGCTCAACTTCTTCCTCACGAACTAATACTAAAGCTTCTTGGGTTTCATCTTGGCTGTTTGGTGCTTCCATTTGGATTTCTATATGATAAGTTTTTCTGTTGGGTGATACTATACTTCTGGAGATAAACTATAAGCTACTAGTGGATGCAAATTTAGGATGAATTTCACTGTCTAATGATGTATGATTCTGGTGATAACTATAAGCTACCAGTGGATGCAAATTTAAAGAAACTTAGTACCAACTATGAGCGGCCACTTGTCTTAAATACACTGAACCAAAGTTTGGTGCAATCACTACTAGCCTTACACCAACAAGTAACGTGAAACATGAAATTATAAACATATGGCTATACAACTACTCTACCCATTTGGCTTTTAATTGAGTAGGGTTATTCGGCAGCCCGTTATTGAAAATGTACACACTAATTGGTCAATCAAAATTCTAAAAAAATATCAAGGCGGGTTTTTAGGTAAAGATCTTAGCTAACCGTCATGTACTTATTTTGAAAATTTGAATAATCAATTGCAGGGTCGCCTTACAAGGTTTATGCACATGCGCTGTTGTCTGAGCAAGGTTCCTCTAACTCTCTAAGTAACCCCCTAACTCCAAAGGGACTAAACCCTCCGAGACCAGACCAATAAAAAAATTAAGTGCCATAAGTGACAACAAAAGAACACTCACCCTGAAGGCTAATCAGCTTAGGTGAAGGAGAACCAGGATTTCTATGAACCACATGCTTATTAAAAGATAATGAAAGGCTAAAAAAGTCAGAACGGGAAAATTTAAGGCTTTTTATACGGAATAAAATTAATTCTGTGAGGAGATGGTTTGAGCAATATTACCTCCTGTTTACTTTGGATGGAAAAGCTCCATGATTTACAGCTGAAGAAGATATTTACAGACTATCCATTTCACTACTTGCATCATTGCTTTCGACTTCGGGAGCTTCCCGGAATAAGTAGGGTGCTCTGAGAAAGAGATGGCTCTATCTAGGATCATCCGTATAGTCTAACGTGTAAACACTCTAGACCTTGCAATCTTTTCGGCCTCGGCTATACTCAAATGCCAAAATTTGTTTTGTTTCATCCATTGATCCCCTTGACTAAAAAGATCTTGAAGCTGATCTTCTTCCATCTTCAGTATCCGGAGGCCTTCGCTTGCACGGGGGAGAAACCCTTGCGGTCTTAAACACCAACGCTTAAAAACAGCATATAAAACATCCATATCGCCTCCAAACCTTACGACACCCCCGCAATAGAATTTTACATTGCTTGCTAGAATGGCATTAAATATCGAGCGATCAACTCCATTAGCAATGCCTTTCCATACTTTGATGAAATCCTCGCTGTTTAGACCTTCTTGCAGCTTAGATATCTTCCCCTGCAAATAATCCAGAGCCGGAATAAAAGAATGTGTCACTGTCCATCCCTCTTCAACATCCTCCTGCCATTGCTTCTTATTTCTTACATAGTCTCGAATTTTATAGTCGAATTCTCTTATGACAACATTTGTTATCTTGTCAACCCACTCCTTTCTGAACTCCTCTAGCTTTCTGATTTCCTCATCTAGAACACCACTTCCAAGTTCCTCGATGACACCAGCTTTAAAGTTACTCTCTTTAAAAGGTTCATCCAATTCATCATCATTTTCAAGTGCCATTTCAAGAAAGAACTCATCATCAGACCTAGCTTTTAAGACTGACCCAACATGGCGAGCAGAATTAAGAGAAGTCAAGACTCGAGCCAGAGCATCATCATCTACCAAAGCAGTGAGTCCTTCAGCTTCTATGCATCTCGTAAGAAGGTAATCCAGAAAACTCTGAATAATTGGTACACCCACTAATCTGATAAATCTAGATCTCAAACGTACAGTAGGCAGTGACTTGCAACGGTCGATGAGCAATTCCACTTGTTTTAACAGGATAAATGAAATCACGGGAGATTTATAGTCTTCAGCTCCTGGAATAGCTGTTCCTCTAGTCTTGGTAGTCCAATTCCTGTCATCCTCCATCTCAGGCTTCAATTTGTCTAATAGACAACCAAGTTCTATCTCTACCCATATATCAAGCCAGTCTGGTCGATCACAGAAGACGGACAGAGAAGACATCCTCTGCAAGAGACTATCTTCAGCAAAATCTATGAATCCTGCATGAGCAGCCAAAGCTTGAACTCTTTTATCAAATGATATCATCAGATCAACCAGAATAAGCCATGACATCCTTGTCTGCAGCCTTGTATCTGCTACGCTTTCCTCAGTGAGACGAGAAATGTATGCAGGGAATATCTCCTTTGCCAAGTAAGTAGAGAGAGAGGTTACCATAGCTGATATCCATTCCTCCCTACAACTATATCCTGCCACCATTGCTTTGTCGACTAGTGGTTGCAACAGCTCATCTACTGTGTTGACATAATCCCTTGTACTTTTATAAACAAGCGCAAAAATGAATTCAGGTTTATTTGTCCACTTCTGAAAATGAGGATGAAATGCAAGGGATAGAGGATTCACAAGTTCTTCGATACCCCAGAGTGGCTGGTGTCGATTAGCATTAAGATTATACCCTTTCAGTTGCCGTAACTTCCTTCGTCTTTGCAACTGCTGCAGGGTACACAAGGCAAGAAAATTTTCACAGTAATTTTGCTTAAGCTCCCCATCCATTACCGAAAGAGGATTTGTCACTTCAGAAGTTCTCCTTATATCCGAATTTGAAGGACTCGTTGTTGAAAGGGGTGGTGGCCATCCGACTGAAGAAAGAAGGGTGCGGTGATCAGCAATGGCTTGGGGTCTCAATATAGCTAAGGCTCGGTCTATTCTATGATCAGCAGCAGACACAAGTCGGACCCACTGAGGTTGTGCCTCAGTTACAGAAGTCAAAGCATCTTCTGCCAATTTTAGTGAATTTATAGCATTGATGCGTAATTCCTGTAAACCAGACATAAGAAGAAACACTTAAAAAAGGATTCAGAGATCAATAGGTCTAGATTATAATGGTTTATGGCAGAACCTCAGACTTTCGCCATGTAGAATGTTTCTTTGAAGTTCTATTCATAACAGAAGAGACTGCATCTTCGATTTCTCCAACCAACCCATCAAGCTTCAATACAGTCTCTGTGAGAAAACAAGTCCACAGTTTAAAAAACAATCACGTAAGATTGCTGAAGCTAAATAAATACTGCAAAAAAGATACAATGCACTCTAGTAACGACGACGTGACCAATGTTTGGCCCTATAAAAACACAATTGCTTGCAGGAGGAAAGCACGTAGGAATACAAGATCACATGATCCCCCTACTGTTCCCAATTGTATTTACTAGACACTAGTGTAAAAAAGAACAAAATTTATCTGCCAGAAGTAATGCTAATGATGAAGGTAGAGAGACAATTTCCATCAAGCTCACCCATTACTACTTCAAGAGCATTGAAAACAATCGAAATTCGTCCATTCATACAGTTCATCAGGTAGGTATTTTGGGGTACATTGCTTCAGGGTTTTTCTTAAATAGAGGGAAGTTCCATCAAAGTCACCCATTTCTACTTCAAGAGTATCGAAAATAATTGAAGTTTGTTCATTTCTGAAGTTCATTAACATCAAGGCTTTTCTTACATACAAAAACGCAGCACTCCATGAGATCTATCCATGGTAAGTCACTGGTAACGCATTCAGGAATCCTGACTCATGAAGACAGGGATAATTCTCCAACACAATTCTCCCATTTCAATATTTACTATCATCTACTACTACCCCATGATCAAGTCAACTCAATACTCAACCAACAGTGCCAGAGTACAACGGCTATCCAAAGAAAGTCTCGTAATACATTCGCAATGTCTAAGACAGTGACAACCTCGGGAACAGGGAATATTCTCTTCTTTTCACGCCCTATAATTCTTGATTCAACATTCAGTCACATACAAACATATAGTTCATTCCAAAATTATTACTCCACTATCATGTGAAGTTATATCCTTCCCCTATGATTCTATGAACTTTGAAATGCCTCCCACGCCCCCGAATTCCAGCATTGATAAACATTCCCATTCTTATTTCAACCAAATCATAAACTCTACCCTAATTCAAGCTTCACAGCACCATTGACATGATATTAAAGGATCAAATTCCATTACTCACTCAAGCATTACTCATTATTTTCCGAGAATTCGCCGCGCTTTACATCGATTCAGATCGACACTCTACCAACACACATTTCTACAATATCAATTATCAACTATACTACCAATGAATATCAACTGCACGATCAGCCAAATACTTTATAATACACCAAACAAAATCTCAAAGCTGTTCATCAATAAAAACAGAAAATCAATTAAATTCAACAACTCACCAACGTATTTCCTCGCTATCTCAACCGTCGCAACCTCATTCGCAAGCGCCGCCACCTCCTCCGCCGCCAATTGCTCTCCTCCGCCACCTACAACCACACAAAAAAGCGCCAAAATTTGATTAAAAAATTCAAACAATTTGATCTCAGTTTACAAGTAATCAGTTTCCGAAAGCTTCAATCGGAGTAACAATCAATGAAATCAACCTGCTGCAGAGGAGGCTTTCGGTGATGACCTGGACTTGTGATCTTCAATCCGCTGTTGGACAAGGCGGAAACCGTCGTCAATTACACGGCGAGAGGAAGCGTAAGAGAGAAGCATTGCACCAAGGCGGCGATTCAGATCGGCTTGTTGCTGAGTCAGTTTGCAGCACTCGGTGTCGAGTTCGGTGACTAGGTGAGTCGACTCGGAGAGGGCGAGGTCGTGATTGAGGTGGAATTTGGTGGTGAGGAAGGAGACGACTGCCGGAGAAAGAGTTGATGTTGCTGGCAAAGTCATCTCCGGCGACGCCATTTGTGGTGTCGGAGTGTTCGTCAAGCTTTCACTTGTTTTGTTTTTCAGCAACTTTTAATCCAATGTTTTCGCATTAATCTACAGATCAATCTCCATCCTGCTCGATAATTTCAAATGTTCGACAGAACTTATTAAATGGTCGTTTGGTTAAAAAAAAAAAAAAAATGGTTGTTAAGTTTAGACCACTTTAACGGAGAACCATGGCTCATATCACTCAAACATCCGGCCCAAAACTTTGGCTTACTTGATAATTGGTATGCAAAACAAGGTTGTGACCGTAAATAACTTACTGTAATACTAATTAAGGGCCCGTTCGGTATCACTGTCGTTTTCAGTTTTTGATTTTTATGCGTAAAAAATTTAGTTAAATAAGTTACAAAATTAACTCCAAATTGTTTGGTTGTATAATAGTCATATAGAAAATGAAAACTGACAACTGAAAACTGAAAATCACTTTTTCTGGTTTTCAAAACGAGACTTTGGTTTTAAAAAAAAAACAGAAAACAGAAAACGATTCCAAATAGGCCTACTTTTCATATTTTTTATTCAAATTATATTCCTTTTTTTTACGTGAAAATTATATCCTTAGTTATTTGCAATAAAAAAAAAGTGTCTAATTACGTAATTTTACGAATATCCAGGCATTATTTCTGGTAATTTAACCAAACACTCGTACTTGATCAGTTAGCTTATCATCTAGAAACTTTCTGATGTTATTAGAGCTACTATTTCCATTATTTCAGTTATATATACGAAACATACGGGGTGTTTGGTGAAACTAGCTGAATAGTAGCTGATAATTAGGATAATGGCTAAAAGCTAGAAATAGTAGCTGCAATAATAGTTGAAAATTAATAAGATAGTCGTGCTAACAAACCAATTTATTTGGTCAAAGACCTTAAATAAATAGTCAAAATAAACTAGTCTATTTGGCATATCAAATACAAGCTTAAACTAAATTCAAATGTAATTTAGATCGATATTAATCTAAAGTTAGAAATAACCCGAATTTAAACAAACATGAGAATACTCTATAATGTGGTCCAAATTTTTAAGTAGATATAGGTATATTGTGGATTGGATCATTTTGATTATGACTCCAGATTCTTGTCCTTTCCTTTATGATTTAATTCGTATTATCTGGGATGACTCAAACAACTACGGTAGATACTTTAATTGAGCAACATTATTTGGGGGAAAAACAAACAATTTCACATTGCATACAATCGTTTCTTATGTTTTATGTGAATTTTTTTTCGAAATAGGGCTCAAAAAATAAATATTAAACAAAATGGGTTGGATTGAAAAATGTTCAATCTTATGGGGTGCACGTCACCCCATTTAGGTTCGGGACAAAACCGCCAGTGCCACTGGCGGTTTTAAGCGTCTTGAACAGTAGCTTTGAGACTGGGAATAAATTTTGGCTAAGGTGAAACCGCCATGGGGGGTGGCGGTTTCATCACCGAACTGAGTATAGAAAATCAAAATAAAATTTTTTTGTCAAGGGTGAAACCGCCATGGGAGGTGGCGGTTTCATTGAAGTGAAACCGCTACCCCCTATGGTGGTTTCACCTTTTTTTTTTTTCTCAATCCTTATATTCGTATTTTGGGGAGAAAAAAAAACATAACCCCCCCGACTCTCACCCCCGACTCACCCCCAACTCTCCACATAACATCCCTCTCTCAAGCTCCGACTCGCCGCCCCTGCTCCGTCGTCCGCTGCCGCCGCCTGCTGCTCTGTCGCCGCCCGGTTGTACTCTACACTCCTAATTGTTCCTATTATTTAGGTAATGTGTCTCTCTCCTTAATTTAGGTTAATTTCATTCATTTTAATTTAGGTTAGTTTCAATTCATTACTTTAATTGTTTGTTTTTTTAGTTAGATTACTAATTTATTGAATAAATTGTTTTGTTAGTATTGATAATGATTTGCATTTTCATGGGTATATAGTAGAAGTTGAATTTTTAGGGGTTTTGTTTAATATTGTAATTAAACCACCTTAATTTAGGTTAATTTGAGTTCATTGAGTTGTTTTTTAGGTTAGATTACTAATATATTTAATCCAATTTAGTTAGTATTGATGCTTGAGTTTAATTATTAAAATTCATAAGTCGATTTTTAGGGTTTTGGTTAATTGAAGATTTATGTTAGTTGAATTTCTTAATTAAATTAGTTTATTTTTCTCATTATAGAATGGAAATTACTGGATATCCTTTGGTATGTTATTGGGATGGAGAAATTGTTGAAACTAATGGAAATGTTAGTTATAAGGGTGGAAATGAGAGTTTTGTATTTGCTAGTACTAGTATGACTTATAATGACTTCATTGGGGAGATTTGTGACGCAATGAAAATCAATAGAAATAGTGTTTCATTGACGGTGAAGATGAAGTATCCGAGTGCGGGGTGTTATAAGGTTGTACCCCTTAATAATGATCGTTCTTTACTTGCTATGTGGGCAATTGTTCGACACTCAAAGGTTCCTTCTATGGACATTTATGTTGAAGTGGGAATACTAGACTCTAGAAATGTATTGGCAACAACGATTTCAACAACGCCCAATACTTCTCTCACATTAATGAGATTTGGAGATGTTGCGCAATATGTTTCTATTGAAACCAATAACACAAATAAGGGAACCTTGGACGGGGATTTAGAAGGAGATGAGGCTGAGGAGGAGTTGAATGTTGTTGAACGTATGATTGATGATGAAGATGAGGATGATGATTTGGTTGGGAAGAGTGCTCCACACGTAGAATTCAATACGATTCATGAAATTGATCAACAACATGTGAATGCTTGGAAAACATGGGTCAATGAAGTTAAAGTTAAGGTTGGTAGGGAGTTTATAGTGGGTCAAAGATTTCCAAATAAGGCTGTTTTGATAGAAAATGTAACTTTGTACTCTGTACAACGTAACCAAACTTTCAAAGTGCCTGAATCCAAACCCCACACTGTCACTTTCAAGTGTGGTAGAACACCAAACCCATGCAATTGGAGGCTTAGGGCATCACAAAAACAAGAACAGTTTTCAGAAGCGTTCACCATTGTCACTTATCTTGGGCCTCACGAAACTACCTGTGTTGGTGACGTTATTCCACGCGATCATATGAATTTGAAATAAGGTTTCATTAGTGAAGCTATTAAAAACCTTGTTGCCAAGGATTGGTCCATTAAAGTCTCAGTTCTTATTGAATTTATCAAAGATAAATTCAATTATACTATCTCATATATGAAGGGGTGGAATGCTAAACAAAGGGCAATTGCAAATTTATATGGTGATTGGGATGAATCCTACACTTTGCTTCCTCACTTCATGCAAGCAATGAAAGAATCCAACCCGGGAACCGTTGTGCATTTTGTGAATACGCCAACATGCAAACCTAATGAGGAAACTTTCTTTCGAGTGTTTTGGGCATTTGGACCATCAATTCAAGGTTTCAGCCATTGTCGCCCTCTTATAAATATTGATGGCACTCATTTATATGTGAAATATAAGGGTACTTTACTTATTGCAATGGCAGTTGATGCTAACGACCAACTTTACCCACTTGCTTTCGGTATTGTTGTAACAGCCCGATCCATCATACGTCGCAACACAACCCAATAAGATGGGTAGTCACCTCTTAGGCCCATATATCCTCTCCGGGCTCTAAAAGGTGAAGGCCTTGTTGGTAGTATGATGGTAGGAATCTATTATAAACTGATCATATGAGCCTTAATTTCCCAGTGTGGGACAAACCAACTCCATAAACCACATTCCATATTCCGTAGTATTACAAACTCCCCCACTTAAAGACCGCAACGTCCCCGTTGCGCCTCGACCAAACCATACCAACATTAACACAGGTCCAAGATCTCCCCCGCTAGACGGCTGGTCTGGGCCTCGCCCCATCACCCAGCACGCGGTCACAGGGTTGCTCTGATACCATCTGTAACAGCCCGATCCATCATACGTCGCAACTCGCAACACAACCCAATAAGTTGGGAAGTCGCCCATATATCCTCTCCGGGCTCTAAAAGGTGAAGGCCTTGTTGGTAGTATGATGGTAGGAATCTATTATAAACTGATCATATGAGCCTTATTTTCCCAATGTGGGACAAACGAACTCCATAATCCACTTTCCATATTCCGTAGTGTTACAAACTCCCCCACTTAGAGACCGCAACGGCCCCGTTGCGCCTCGACCAAACCATACCAATATTAACACAGGTCCAAGATCTCCCCCGCTAGACGGCTGGTCTGGGCCTCGCCCCAGCACCCAGCACGCGGTCGCAGGGTTGCTCTGATACCATCTGTAACAGCCCGATCCATCGTCCGTCGCAACACAACCCAATAAGATGGGTAGTCACCCTTAGGCCCATATATCCTCACGTGAGCTCTAAAAGGTGAAGGCCTTGTTGGTAGTATGATGGTAGGAATCTATTATAAAATGATCATATGAGCCTTAGTTTCCCAATGTGGGACAAACCAACTCCATAAACCACATTCCATATTCCGTAGTATTACAATTGTTGAGAGTGAAAATACTAATAGTTGGCCTTGGTTTATGGCATGTATAAGGAGGTTCGTGACAGATAGAAAAGGTCTTTGTGTTATATCAGATAGACATGATGACATCAAAGCTGCTATGAATGATGAACACATCGAAATGACTGAGTCTCACGCCTACCATAGATTTTGCATGCGTCATATGGCATCCAACATCAACCCAAGTTTAAAAGTAGGGATTTGAAAAACTTGTTTGGTTGGACTGCCACACAACATCAGAAGAAGAAGTTCAATCGTGGTTTCAATCTAATGGGTGAAATAAATATTGATACACGACGTTATTTGACCAAACATGGCTTGGAGATGGAGAAGTAGTCAAATTATCATGACGGTGGGTTTAGGTATGGTATAATGACTACCAATATGGTGGAGTGTTTCAATGGAGTTTTGAAAGGAGGTCGATTCTTACCCATAGTCGCACTTGTGAAATTGACATTTTATCGAGTCAATGCGTACTTTGTGGAGTGGCGTGAGAAGGCAAAACAAAGGCTTGAAGAGGGACATGCATATTGTAAGAAAGTAATGGATGACAACATCATACCTAGGGATGGGCATGGACCCAGGACCCGACCCAGACCCGCCGGACCCGACCCGCTCGGGTCGGGTTTGGGTCTTAAAAATTAGAACCCGACGGGTCTAGACCCGACCCAGACCCGAGCATATAAATAACGGGTCGGGTCCGGGTCCAGCTTTTGAGACCCGGACCCGACCCAGACCCGCCTAATTTAAAAAAAAAAAAAAAACCTAATGCTGTTAGCGTATTATATTCCGCGACTGCCTCTCCAGTCTCCACTTTTAACACATTCATGACGCTCTTCATTTCATTCATGAAAATTTAACTTCATCTACTGTCGTTGGTCGCTACCGATTTTTATCACCGTCAACTTACACATGACTTGGCCTACGTTATAATTAAGGCCGATGGGAAATCATTAATCTAAGGTACAAATTAGGAAAAAAAGCTTGAAAATTGATTGTTAAACATTATATTTTGTATGTTCTCAATTAGATAGTTTAAATCATTTTGTTTGTATTCAATTGTTATGTTGGGCAATAGTAATTTTAAATTATTATTTGTTTGGTTCTCAATTGGTAGGTTTGAGTGTTTTCGACATCTCCTATAGTATAGGTATGTATTCAATTATCATCACCTTCTAAGTTCATCTTTTGAGTTCAGTTTACCCAGATATTTAATTATGGTTAGGTTTGATTATTATTTGTGTTTTGTTTACTTATTACAGATATTCAACATATGCGAATTTCTTTTCGCGTATGATATGTGACGGAATATCAAAAATAAATTGCATTCCTACTCAAAAATATCGTTTCTTATACGTATTAAGGCATTCGTATATGGGACCCGCACGAGACCCGACCCAGACCCAGACCCGACGGGTCCGGGTTTGGGTCTAGAAAATTAGGACCCGTTGGGTACGGGTCGGGTCCGGGTCTACACAAAATATCACGGGTCCGGGTCCGGGTCTTAGCGGACCCGACCCAAACCCGACCCATGCCCATCCCTAATCATACCGTTGTGGCATTTGATAGAGGACTATTTTAAGTGACCACTGGGTCGGGGCATAGAGGTAGTAGAAAATGGAAACATAAGCATACTGTGAATGTTGTGACTAAAACATGCACTTGTAAAAAACTTGAAATTTACAAGTACCCTTGTTCACATGTACTTGCCGTTTGTAGCTCAATGGGTTTAAGTACAAATGAATTTGTGGATGTGTTTTACACTAGTGGTGAGTATTTGGGGTCATACACACCCAAATTTCGACCCATTTCGGATGAAGCTTATTGGACACCTCTTGATGGTCCTACAATTCTTGCTAATAAGGATATGAAACGTGAACCCAAGAAGAAGGGTACGAAGGATAAGTCACATTCAAAGCGATTACGTAATGAGATGGATGAAAAACCACCATCAAAATCATTATGTGGCATATGTCGTCAACCGGGTCATAACGAAAAAACATGTTCTTTAAGAGGGTAACATTTTTTGTTGATCTTTATATTGTTGTCAACTTATTTTCGCCTAATTTTTTTGTATAATGTTTTAACTCTCTTATTTTTGTTTTTGTAGCTCTCATGGAAGCGGATCTTCATCCGGGACCGATCGACCCGTCTCTTCTCAAACTGCAAGATAAACACAGGAGTCAAGCAATTTGGGAAGGAGAGGAGGTGAGTCCGCTTAGATGTAGAACTCACATAAAATGGCATGGCGAATATCGTCCTTGTAAGCGGGTAGTTAAATTTATTAGGAAAATCCAGTTTTATGGGGCGCATAGAGTAGCTATTGTTAAGTTAGATGCGGATTTAATAAGTGCGTTGGTAGAACGATGGAGGCAAGAAACCCACACTTTTCACTTAACCGTTGGGGAAGCCACTATCACCTTGCAAGATGTGCAAGTTATGTTAGGTTTGAGGATAAATGGAAAATCTGTGACGGGTTATACCAATCAAGATTGGAAGGGATTGGTGACTGAATTGTTGGGAAGAGCACCGGGGGAAAATTTGAAGGGAACTTCTTTGAAAATTTCATGGTTGATGACTCATTTTAATTATTTGCCCAACGGTGTGGACGATGCCACATTTCATTGCTATATCCGAGTGTATCTGCTCATTTTGTTTGGTACTGTTCTATTTTCTGATAAAAGTGGGGATGTAGTTCAAGTAATCTATTTGTCATTGTTAAGTGATGTCAATAGAATGGATGATTAATCGTGGGGAAGTGCGGTACTTGCAACATTGTATCGTAACTTGTGTCGAGCATGTTGTGAGGGTGCATTAGAGATAGCCGGACCTCTTATTCTACTCCAGTTATGGTCTTGGGAACGTATTGCTATAGGACGTCCTATGAACATGGGACCATTAGAATATGATGAGGATTCCGATGAGGGTGAGGATGAGGATGAGGATGAGGATGATGATGAGATTATAGCTAGTCCATTTGGGTCACAACATATCTATGGGAGAGATGCATTAGGACGTAAGTGGCTTATGATCGATCGACGAAGAGCCGATGGGATTTTCTCTCTTACCTCTTATAGAGATGCATTCGATTGTATGACTCATGATCAAGTAAGTTTACTTATCCACATTGTTTTGTGACTTTTTAAGCATGAAAATAATTTGGTAATTCACTTATTTATTTGTTTTATTTTAGTTCATTTGGCAGCCTTATACAGCGGATGTCATCTCAGCTCTCTCTCCGACTTGTTCTAAGGATGAACAAGATTGGTGTGTTTTGGCTCCTATGGTCTGCTTCGATATTGTAGAGTGGCATTGTTCGGATCGGGTAGCACGCCAATTTGGTTTGAAACAAACAATCCCGGTGGATTGTGATACTTCTGAGACTCTTCATAAATTGGATAGGAGAGGAAATTGTAAGATCAGTTGGAGTGAAATCCACAATGTCTATATCGATTTATGGCGTAGGCGTCGAGAGAGGGTGATGGCTACTACCGATTTAGATGATGGCACGATGCATTACAATGATCCGTACATGGTTTGGTATCGAAATCATACTCGTCGTGTCATTGGAGCTGTCAAACAATCTCATGGTGGCCCAGTTTCCTACCATACTTTTTCTCCCTCAATTTAATTGCTTGTAAGTATCGTTTATCATTATTTCACTTTTATTGAATAGTAAGCATGTTTAGGAAATAATTAGTGCAACCTTTTGATTTTTGTGGTTGTAGACCCAAGGTTTTGCAACTCTACACATGAGGTGTGAGCATGACATTCAAGCTGCACTAAATGACGCATTTAGTGTCAATTTTGTTCAAACTTTAAGCGACATTCGCAAATATTGCTCCGAATGTCTCGAGAAGGTGGGATTTTCACATCTTATCCAACAATCCCAAGAACAACCAAGTGCAAGTTTGGAGGATCATTCTCCTCCCATACAATATATGCGTCGACGTAGAGGTGGTTCTCCTTTGACACCAATTATGGAAGACAACACTCCGGGATCTTCCTCAAGCCAACCCGCTTCCTCAAGCCAACGTCGAGCTACACGCCGTCGCTGCATAACGGAAGATTAGTTATTAATATAGTAGTTTGTAATGTATGGGAACAATTTGTCAAGTTTATGTTGTATTCGACTCTTTTAAATATGTCAAAGACGATTTAAGTTATAAAATAAGATGTCATGCCATTCGAGTTCTCATCTTGGGTTGTTATTCACGTTATTGAACAATTGTGGTCGTGCCATTTTGGTTTGGGTTGTTTGAGTTGCAGGTAAATAGAAAAGAAGGGAAAAAGAAGGAAAACAATCTCAAAAAAAAAAAAGGTAAAACCGCCATGGAGAGTAGCGGTTTTAACACAGAGAAACCGCTAGTCTCCATGGCGGTTTCTTCACAGAAATGAGAGTATGGAATTTTTAAAAGAAATTTTGGCTAGAGTGAAACCGCCATGGGGGGTGGCGGTTTCACTTAGCCAAAATTTCCCTATACTCAGTTCGGTGATGAAACCGCCATGGGAAGTGGCGGTTTCACTTCAAGTGAAACCGCCACCCCCCATGGCGGTTTCACCTTAGCCAAAATTTCTTCCCAGTCTCAAAGCTACTGTTCAAAACGCTTAAAACCGCCAGTGGCACTGGCGGTTTTGTCCCGAACCTAAATGGGGTGACGTGCACCCCATAAGATTGAACATTTTTCAATCCAACCCATTTTGTTTAATATTTATTTTTTGAGCTCTATTTCGGAAAAAAAAATCGTTTTATGTGGCGTTTTGCAAATGGGGAAAAAAAATGTTTAATCTGAAGTAGGGAGAGCAGCAAAACATCTGATCATATTGACAGAAACTGATGAGAGGATCATAACATACCGTCCACATCACAAAATAATTTACCACTATTTCACTCACTCAACAAAAGCAATGACTTGTGGTGTGGGTAGCAAAAGGTTGTGTGTTTTGTCCAGCTGAGTCTAAACTTAGACCCTCTTACACAGTAAGAGAATACACAAAAGCTCCTACATATGGCACAAAATACACAAATCGAGTCCTCAAAGCCTCACCCTTCTTTGGATCTTTCCTGTATGTTCGACCTCTCCGAAGCCTGATGTCATTTTCAAAAGGTGCTACCCACGCATACAGGGAGCATTAAGAAATGGATGAATGCGTAGTCTTAGGTAGAACTGTACCGAAGATGTTGTTCATAGAAACTGATCAGCTGCAACCATAAGAGCTAAAAGATTAGATAACATGCTGTTTACATAATACCATCAAGTAATGGGGAGATCATGAAATCAAAAATTGTTACCAGCTGCGGATAGTTGGTTTTCAGATGGTTGTTATCTACCAGAACCTCCATCCCATCGGACCTAGAAGACAGGATGCAATATAAATAAAACCAAAAGGTCTTCAAATAATTAATAAGATCAGTATAACTGTAAACTGTCCTATAAGATTTCCAGCTAGAAATATATAAAAAAAAATCCAGGTTACCAAAGACAATCTCAAATGAAACAACACAGGTGAAACAACACCCCGACACAAAACACAACCAAGTGTTACCTATTGTTCTCACCCCGCACAGAATACAATGGCCCAAGCAAATTAGACTGAAACATGGCATAACAAGGTAGCCATCAGACTATGTATGCGGCCTTCTTGCAAAAATGAACTACCAACTAATATTATCTATTACCAACAACATGTTGTCAGTTTGCAGAACACTTGTCTGAACAGAAGGATGATGCAGCATACAAATGTTGGAAATGGCATAAAGCTGGAAAATTGGTACATACAAGAATCTAACCCCAGAAAACAAAGGCAGTACGCCTCCCTTATACATTACATAATCCTGTTCCTAGTAAGCAGGATGCATAATGCTCAAGGAAATTTGTGATATAATCTGCAGGATGCTGCGTGCAATGCTGACTTCACGACAAAAACAACCATAGGTACATCAATCCATGACAAAACCTATACCAAAATACCAATTTATGCTCTGAGGACTCCATACAAGAACACAAGCCCCAGAAATGGAGAACACAAGCCCCAAAAGGAGGAATATAAAGCAGAAGGCAATAGTTTCAGTTTGATCTACTGGATGTCCTGAACCTAAAGAAGGAAGCAACGAGCCAACCAAAGAAACAACACAACAAGAGGGTACCATAAATCTTTCACAAAGAAGTCCTAGATGTCCAAAAGATTTTGAATTCTAACGGAAATCAAGGATGTGCTCCTCATTAGTCACAAACTCACAATAAAGATGAGAATATTGACCTAGCAGTCGAGCACATTCAAAGTCAGCACATTTTATGAAACCTGCTGATAATAGGATGTATTATGCGGGTGCAAAAAAGGATGACAATAACAAACCAACAACGACTAACAAGGACAAAAGGACGTTGCCTCAACAATCAGTAAAGTTTCCTTAAAGAACAGCTGCCCACACCAAAAGGCAATCTTTGGAGGGGCCTTAGTAATCAAGTAGACTTAGCCCTTGAGGATAATTTACCATCCTGGTTTCCTTCAAACTTATGGAAAAAAAATTCTCCTTTCTGCTTACACTACTAGAATATATCAATTGAATATAAATCCGTCTCTGTTTGATTTAGTCAAACCACCAAGATTGTATAAATTGGATAAAATTTCGTCTGTGTCGACTGTCAATACAGTCAAATCACCAGAGAATATGTAGTAGATAAAAAGTGCACATAGTTGAGCTTTTTAGGATTTAGTTTCTGGGGTTTAAACATACATTTAAACAATCGACACATTTTCAACTATACAGAGGTAAGGGGAAAGAGCGAGATGAAAAAGGAGAGACCAAGGTGGAGGGTCTACGGTCCACTACGGCTTGCCAACTTCATGGTAAAAGAAAGGGGAGGGGAGACAAAGGCAGAGCTACATAAGCAGGCAAAAGGGGGAAAATGCAAGTAAAGGTTCCATTAGGCCAAGAATCGATCAAAGTCATATAGTGTTTGCTGATTTGCAACTTTCTTACGCCATACAAAAAGAAAAAATAGCCTAGCCCCTTTCACTTATTGTCTCTCTACATAACCATTTAACCCAATTTTATGTACAACTCAGCATCCATCTAGCCATCCATCTCTCACTAAGACACCAGCACTCCCTGACCGTGACACACCAACTGCTACTATATCTGCACCCTCCATCTCTCGCTTTTACTCCTTAATTACTCAAATGGTCACCTATCTGCCATTGTGATAGACGGCAGCATATAAAGATGAGTGATATGGGTATCAGTGTGACTTAGAGGTTATTTGGTCAAAAGAAGTTGTGGTCAATTGAAACATTGAGAGGGAAGAAGCCATAATGGTACAGACAAAAAATAGATTACTGCGATGTGATACGAAGTGAAACAGCATACGTTGACAGTTGCACAGAAAAAGGGCCATGCTTAGTTAAAGTCAGATGTTCGAGCCTTCGACCATTTTGTGAAGGTTTATACCAATGACCAGTTATTGACAAGAATACAATCATCAAGTAAGAATTGTATGGTACTTGACCACAATAGTAAACAAAAAGTTGGAGCAGAGGTTAAACAATAATTTCTTATTCTGAGGACTAAAGTTGGCCTTGTGGTTGGGAAATTAAGCTACGTGGGGGTTGTTCCGAGCTCAAATCCTCATATCCCCGCCCCAATAAGCAGCTCCTACCTATGTGCCAAAAAAATAAAAAAAATAAAAAAAAATCACTAACTTGATCTCCCATCCTTCTAAGAAGAGCTGCTTGTGAGCAAAAGCTTAAAGAAGTTTCCATTACCCATACTTTTAGAGCTTCATTTCCTTTTTCTCTTTAGCACAGATTTTTCTCTGCTTTCTATTTTGTTGACATTAAGTACTAGATGATAGCATCGTGATAGTGAGGCCAGTTTAGTCAATCCCACTCTCCACTTCCCAGTACCCTTCAATTTATATGTAGCCTATAGTCGTTAGCTGCCTCCTGCCTCTGTACTCTCATCCAAAATTCTGGGACACCATAGTAATTGATAGCTCTAAACTGTATGCATCACTGGCATACCTGGAGAAAGGTCTGAAACGAGATTCTGGATGATGGACATAGAAAGAACTTCCACAGATAGAATGAAGATGAAACGGACAAATATGACAAGCACTAAGGATAACACATTCTCAAAACAAGTGTGCTTTGTGTAAAGTCCACACTCCTTTCAGTGAGTCAAAAAGATGGGATTTTTGCTCCACATTGTAAAATCTGAACTTAACTTCATCTGGTAAAAACACGCCAAGTTATAATATCCTCGAAACTGTTCTGAAAGATGCCCCAAAATGACCAATATCGGTCTGAAAAACCTATGGTGCATTCACAATGAAGGTTCTACTCAGAAACCTCGTGGATTGTTCAGACACACTTAAAGTGAATCAAGCATGAGGTGCAGATAAAGGTCAAAACAGGAAAGTCAATTGCCCGCAAGATTGGTACGATACCTGTCAGGCTGTCACCACCCTCCAAATCCAAATGCCAAAATTTTAAATCCAAATGCCAAAAATTTCTTCAACCCCAACCTTGATGAGGAATAAATCTTTCAGCTAACCGCCTAACCACTTAACCAACTATCACCCTTCGGTGTATTCACAATCACAACCAAAAAACAATAATTGTTCCCTTCCTTACCTTTCTTTACCATAGCAAACCACACCCCTCTTAAAAAACTATCCCCTATCTCCAAACAGTAAATGGCCAAATATATTGCAACATTATTGCAAGAACGGCATATATCACCACAAGTAAGGGTACAAGCGTAAAGCCTATTACAAAGTCGAACTTATTATATTGGGAAAATCTAACCAACCTTGAAAGATACTAAATGAGCTACGGAGTATGTAAAATTGACAGCCGCATCACTTCAAAAAAAAAAAAAAACACACAGCTACAGAAATGCCTCAATCAGCCAAGAGGCCAAGATAGATCACAGCAGAGGATACTGATTTGCAAATTCTTCGGCCAAATATTCACCACTTGTTTTTTGGAAAAGAACGAAAAAAAAAAAAACTTTCGATGCAACCAGATGAAAAAGGGACCATATTGTTTCAACAACAGCAACTCAGTATCCTCTCAAATGATTTTCATTTAAAAGAAGTGACAAAGAAGGTTGTGTAATATGAGATGCAGGTTAAACACCTGCACGCGTATATTTTACAATTCTGGGTGTTAACCAAAACAGAATATGGTGAATCTGCCTAATTTACTAAACTAAAGCTTTTTTATCTTATTTTCATCTTAAAAATTGTATCTTTCAAACTTCTTCACGCTTAAGAAAACAGTACTCCCTAACAAATATTGGACTCAAGAATCAATCATCACCCACACAAAGATCTGAATGAGAAATCTAGGCTAATCATACCTCTTTGCCACAAATGTCACAGAAACATCCTGAACATCGTTTGTCACGGATGTTGAAAAGCTAACAGGCCTAATTATCTTGATGATACTGGAAGAAGTCTTAGAACTGTCAGATTTGATCTTGCGGGAAGCATCAGAACTCCCGGCCTTTAACTGTTCAACTCTCTCAGAGGACCTCACATTCACTGGTAAAAGGGTACCAAGGTAATCTGAACCGAGTGAAGTTAATTCCTTCGTCAACCTGCGGACAGAACCCGATTTCCTTCGTTGTGCACCTCTGCGCTGATTGCTTTGACCTACTTCGACAGTAGTGGATT
Source organism: Spergularia marina (assembly GCA_963680865.1). Classification (NCBI taxonomy): domain Eukaryota; kingdom Viridiplantae; phylum Streptophyta; class Magnoliopsida; order Caryophyllales; family Caryophyllaceae; genus Spergularia; species Spergularia marina. Next base: position 21,227,220 of record OY804551.1, on the reverse strand, counting down.
TGGGCAGCTGGTTAGTAGGCCCATCTCCTTCTACATGCAAAGGCTGTTGCAAATGTGCATCTGCATTCCTTCCACTGGTGTTTTGACTAGACAGCTGTACCGATTCAGATTGGTCTTTTTCACTGCTAACAACAGCAAGAGACACAGTCATAGATCCATTGTGATCAATTTTTTGAGCACTTCTAGATCTCTTCATGGCCTCATCATGCTCCACAACAATATCCACCATGCCTGATGTGGGATGGGCGTTGGAGTTATCTAAAGCAGCAGAGTCCTGACGTTCATTGCTAAGTGACAACTTAATCGGGGATACCTTGCTCTTGGTAGCACCGTATGAGTGTTGCATTTTCTTCTTTGGCTGGGTAAATTTGCGTTTGCGTTTACGAGAACTCTTCTTTTGACCAGACTGCAAGCTGCAGCCCACAGGAAAATGCTTTAAAGATCAATAGCCACAATGATAGAGGATATCACAATTGATATGGTGAACATATTAGCTCATCAAGAAGCGAAGGGAAGAAAACAAACACCTCTCTTCATATGCCTCGACAACATCAGGACATGTTTGAAGATGATCTGCGGGCTCCCAAGTGTTAGCGCTTTCCGGCCAACCACGCCTGAACCAGGCATAAAAGCCAATCAGACAAGAATCATCATCTATTCTTGACGAGACTAACCATAAGCATATTCCCCAGAGATTTTCCGTTTTCTTTTTCCGAGGGGCACTTTCTTTGGTTTCTCATCTCGAGATATAGATTAATAGCTATCAGAAGAACTCTAAAACCAAAAGGGTAAACACCCCCAAAATTTGTCTTTTAAAGTTTCACAAACTACCCCCCCCCCCAATTATTATGTAGCAAATCAATCATTATACCAACACTGTATAATGTATTACATCCATCATTATCATTATCATTACCCATTGCCTCTTGAAAGGCTTCTTCTCCAAGCAGGGTAAAGAGAGCTGCAATAACAGATAGGGTGTTTTAAGAGTCATACTCGTTTAGTCCATTACATCTCAAAAGCCGAAATAACCACATATCTTTGGCTCAATTTACACATTTCACTAAATATGACAACTCAAAATCATAGTCCAAGCCCCTCAAGCTGTATTAAGTCCCTTCTCCTCAATGACAAGTATCAAAAAGACACAAACTTTACAATTGTACGACACAACAATTGATTGTACTTCACCCCCCATAACTCATAAGCCACCCAAAGACAAAACATCAACAAATTCCTTTACAATGAGCAACAACAACAACTCTCTCGGCTCACTTCAACGCGTTCACTCCTCACTCAAACCACATACTCAAAATAGAATACCAAGTAGACCTCCTTAGGTCAAGTAGATGTAAGCTCTACCTAAGTTAAACCATCAAGTCATCACCCAACACAAACAATCTCGTCTTCGAAAATCGAAATCTATCCTAAATTATAACCTCAAAACCTCCAAAATATTATACAATCTGAAACAACTACATTTGGATATCTTCACCATCAAACAAAACAGCAATTAAATTAAAACATCAAGAGCTAGCAAAGATTTACGCACCATTTAATCAGATATTGTGTCTCCCCCTGCAATTAAATGCACAAAAAAATTAGAATATAAACTCTCATATAACACACCAATAAAAAAAAAATTCATACAAAATGCAAATTAATTTCATGATTATACCTTGCAAACCCTCTTTTTGCGAAGAGCTTCAACTTCAAAGAAACCATCAGCAAGTTTCTGCCGCTTAATCATCTCCTCCGCCGTAGTCGCCGCCTCATTTTCATCAACAACCACCTCAACTACGTCATCCTCCTCCACCTCCTCATCCTCCTCATCTTCCTCATCCTCCTCATCCTCTTCCTCCTCCTCTTCGTCTTCCTCCTCGCCGTCGTCAACCTCGTCTCCGCCGCTGTCCCTCGCCGTTTCTCTCTCCTCCGCCTCCAAACGTTGCACATCCACCGCGGACGGCGGAGGTGGCGCGTCGTCGTTTTGGAGAAGTGAGCGAGTCAGTGAGTTTGACTCGGTGGTCAACAGACCACTAGAGCTGCTTTTAGGCTTCTTCATCACGCTGTTTCTTTTGTCCTCCTCCACAAATGGCGGTGGCGGTGGTGGTGGTGAGACGGAGATTTTTGTTTCCCAGGTTGTGTGTTTCCCTCGCTTTGTCTGGGAAATTTTAGTTTATTTTTAATTTATAGTGGGAGTTTAGGCTTAGTAGTTAGGAGTGTGTCTTCTCCACCTTTGTTGGATTAGATAAATCTGACCTGTAATAATGGTAAAAATTGTTGGTTGGTTGGGTTTGAAAGGAGTAAAAAGAGGAGAGGGATGTTGGGAAGTGTAATGCACAAGCTTTTCTCTTGGATTAAGAATGAAAATGGAGTTGAGCTCATTTTCAATAAGTTGGAGAGTCATGAATTAAAGGTAGATTGAATTTTTTTTTACATTTGATTTGATTTGTTTCTTGTCTTAAATGATTTGGTTATAGATTAGGTTAAGTGGGATGAAAAGTAATTAACAGCGAAATTCATTGCAGCTGCAAAAGTTGAATATTTGTTGATTTGTTTCGATATTCGGTCGAGATTTCATTTGTTTCTTATTTTAATTGATAAACTTCCATGATTTACTATTTTTAGTATGTCCCTCGGATGTGATAGTTAATTTGATATAGTTTTTGTGATTGTTTTTCTTTTACTTAAGGTACTAATAATATGATGATCAAGGTTGGTCTAATGGTTAGGAACTTAACATGTTTGGGATGTCACTTATCTCATAGCAATAGCACCACTTTAAATATCTAAAATGATGTTGGCTTATGCATAGCTTAAGTCAAGTTTCAACTTAGTTTCTTGAAAGATCCAACCATCAAGCCGTGAGTCCGTGACCTTCGCAAGTTAAGCCTACATGTTATTCTAAACCATTCTTTTTGTACTTCAAATCTTCCGCAAATTTAGTACCTAAATACTACATTCGAACTCGCACATTTTAAAGTCGATTCTAATTGCCTTTGTACCAGAATACTTCTTTCATATGCAGGAAATGTCAAATCTATTACAGAATATAAGGAAAAGAAAGTGTTTGTTGTGTAACTCAGATTTCACTATACACCTACCATAAATAAGATATAGAAATTGGCAATTGAAGAATCTCAACATGCTACAGTATTTGCAAAGGTAATTGCACATTTCATGAACTCTATTCAATGATTAACTTCAAACAAATTCATCGTTACAACTTACAAGTATTAAGCTTGTCTTTAGTCCTCTATTCTCTCTATATGATACACCTCACAATTAGGGCAAAAAAAACGACCTTTTACCCTAAACATGAGCTTTGCACTTCCCTCATACACCCCCCAAAGTAAAAAAGAAGAATAAACCAAAGAAAAATGAGAAAATGATTTCTAAAACGACCAATGTAGTAATCCTAAAGCTGTTGCTTGATAAGTTCTGAATGAGTAGTGAAAGTAAGAAAACCTCAGGAAATTGAATTTTATGAAAACAAGTATTGTTCCAAATGTTGGGATCTCTTCTTATTCTGTAGCTTCCTAAATGCAGATGACTCAATTTGCCTAATCCGTTCCCGGCTAACACCCATCATCTCACCAATCTCTTGCAACGTCTTCATTCGTCCATCCTCCAACCCGAATCTCCATCTTATCACCTGACCCTCCCTTGTACTCAGACTATCAATTACCTTTTCGAGATCTTGTTTCATGAATTGCTTAACTAACAGGTCCTCTGAGGTTTCTGCTTCAGGATCAGCTATTACTTCCTGTGGAAAGAAATCATAAACTTATGGCTTAGAGACATGAAGAGAAACAACAGGATAACAGCTTAAATGAAAGCATTCATCGTGTACAGCATTCTGAAGTAAGATAAATACCGAGGGTTTAAGATTCATGTTCACTCCAATCTTCTGGTCAAGCGACCTTGGAGCCTTAGGGGTCATTAGCACAGCAGTTAACCTTTTCATTGATAGCCCAGTAGCCTCTGCGACCTCCTCATTGTCAGGTTGCCTACCATTTTCACTCATCAGTTGCTTTCTAGCCTCTTTTACTCGATATGTTGCCTCAACCATGTGAAACTGCATAAGGATAACAACCATTGAATTTTAATCAGATGGCTTTCTAATTGCACTAAACTTTTAAAGTTGCAAGCAAAAAAAAAAAAAAAAAAAAAAAAAGAAAAAAGGAAAGACCTAATGGAACTCACCGGCAGCCGGATGGTCCTGGACTGATCAGAAAGAGACTTTCTAACTGCCTGTTTAATCCACCAGTGAGCGTATGTCGAGAACTTGAAACCTTTAGAAGCATCAAACTTTTCTGCGCCCCTTACAAGTCCTCGGCATCCTTCCTGCAAGTCAATGCATGTAATAATTATGAAAACTTCATATTCTATCCCATTAGGCCGACCCCAAAATTAATATTGTTGGACTGAGGCTACAGATGGCTGAACCTGAACAAGATCTTGAAGATTCATTCCAGCTCCCTGATAATTTTTGGCAATAGATATAACGAGCCTTATGTTGCTTTTGATCATCTTGTCTTTGCAAAGTGTGCCATGGCTTACGCGTCTCCTTAGTGTTCTCTGATCAACACCAGCAGCAGCTGCCCACTGTGAAAAGGCTGGCTCTGTCCCATATCTCTCTTTCAGCTCATCATAGAGCCTTTCCAGTTTCAGCAAGTCCTAAAACAGCCAATGACTCTTAATATTAATGTGTGAAACCGACCCCATGAACATCCAGCTTGGATTGACATATAATTAGATTACTCATACTCGACACCTGAAAACGCTCTTCTTCTAACCTAATGCATGCGTATTAATGAAGAAGCATTACCAAATACCAACCACTCTTCCAAACAAGGGAAACCTAACTCATGTATGACCCAATAAGTTTAAGCACATCCAGTTTGTTCATATTGTTCAACATTTTACATTCCAATGACAATCCACAATCCCTGATTCTGATTTCATTTCTTGAACCTGGACGTCCAGTATTCAAGGCAACCGCTTTTGAAACCTAATAGACTTTTGACACTGAATACATGACCAGAACTCTGAATCCAATATTGAAGAAAGAATTCCAGGCCAGCCACATTGTGAAGAGAGGCAAGACAACATTCCCCTCCAAGTCTTTCTTGTAAGGGAGGGAAATGATTACTACGGATAGATGGAATGGTCCCCCGATCCCCCCATCCCCATAAATGGCTCATTGCAAACCAAAGTAGGATCTCTTACCCTTTCTCTCCCATTCCATCTAGTCTAACAAAGGGCCACGCCCATGTTTTTTTGTGTCCATCTGTCCACGAAGGTATACATCTATACACATATCACAGTAGCAGCCTGTACTACAATTCTAGATTTAATTTGTTTGATAAATTAAAAACGAACCTGGATTCCTGCTGACAGCTGTAGCTCTTCAGCAGCAGTAAGAAGCCTGGAAGTGCTGGTCGTTCCCCTCAAGTAACGTAATGGATCAGAATAGTCCACCTCTTGCACAGGTGCGCGCTTTCTTCGGCTATTGGAACCGACTTTCACACGAACCACACAAGATGCAGCCTTCTCAGAAGCCCGTGCTCTCTTGGCCTTTCTCTCTACTTGGCGTGATGATTTGACAGCTATGCTTTCAGAAAGCTCTACCTCGAGGACTTGAAGCTCCTCAGGAGTTGGCTCCAAGTCCTCCGGCTCAGAGTTAGGATACTGCATTGAGTAGCCTTCTCTAAAAGCAGTGTCAGCACTCTCTAGAGTCTTGAAGCTTCCAAGTTGCTCACTTTCTGAAAGTTGACTACCTTTCAGTTGGGGTGATTGACCTTCTGACGGAACAGATTTTGACTCTGTCCGTGAAGAATCACTACTGCCAGCCATTAGTGCTGCATCCTTTGCAAGTTTGACTGCTGCTCTTGCCAAAGCAACTGCTTCTGCAGCGGCTGCAGCAACAACGGCTTCTTCATTTTCTATAAGTGTTTTCGCAGCCAATGTTGAGTCAAACATAGCCTGATGGGGATGAATAAGCAAATAGGTGCACTGGGTTAACAAACGCCTCACATCCATCATCTCCCACAGTCAAAATAACTCAACGAACATAGAGATTCTTTAATTCGATATTTACTTCTATAATATCCGACTTGACTAGAGCAAAGAAAAAAAAAACAGAAGTTGAATAACTTTTCTATTGATCAGACATATTAACCTCATTTAGAACACGGTCTCATTCTGAAAATATTCATCCACCGCGTAACTAGGAGTCAGGATACCTAGGATTTCACACATGATGCTTCATTTAGGTCATTAGGATACAAAACTCCAGCAGAAGACTAGGGTTTCAGCACCATAATCATACTTAGTAATCAGAGTTGAGTCAAGAGGTACAGGATGCAACATAATCCATCATTGCAAATCGACTGATAGACTAAAATGCAAAATTCTGAAAGCGGAAATAACCACAACATATATAATTCCTAAAGCAAATCTGAAAACTAATAACAGAAATCAAAAGGCCCTCACCTCAGCAGGATTACCCAAAGGGTTTATATAAGTCAAAGATCCATAAGCAGGCTGTGCACTTGAATTAGAATGAACATAAGCCAAACGTAGCTTCTCTATTTCAAATATTCCAGCTTCTACAGCTGCAGTTGGTGGTGGAGGGGAAGTAGACACAGCACAATGAGCGCGAAAACAAACTGTTTCTCTACTCCTCACTGCACAAATCCATTTAATTAAATGATTAATAAGACACCAACAAAATCCAAAATCACCTCCCCTACAATTTGATTATCCAAGTTTTAATCTTTATCTAAACTATGCTATACAACAACAACTCTACCCTAGTGCCTCAAAGGCTCCCGAGATAACGGGGAGTTGAATATATATATACAAGCGTTACCCCTATATTGAAAACATAGAGAGACTGCTTACGGATGACATTACACTACACTATAGGGTGCAATATAAGAACATCATTGAGCCATAAACAACAAAATTACCCAATCATTGACGAAATACAACAAATGGGCAATCGTGTATTATACACAATCTCAATCAAAACCAATTAAAATCAATCAAGTTCACACATTTGCACCAATTAATGAAAAAACCCATGAAAAAGATTACTTCTTTTTAATCAAAACATCAAACATAACCTCCAATACGAACAAAAAAAAAGGCGAAAGAGAGAGAACATACAAAGAGAAGAAGAAGAAGAAGAAGTAGAAGTAGTGGAAGAAGGGAGATGAGGATGAAGAATTGAGGAAGGTTGGCATTTGAATTGTGGCAGTAAACATGTCATTCTTCCTCCTCGGTTGTTGTTGTTGATTCTTGTGGTGACTTCTCACACACACTTCTTCTGCATCAATCTGTTCTACCAGATGAACATCATCAGGGAGGAAGAAGAGAGAAGAGAGAAGAGAGAGGAGAGAGAAAGGGTTAACAGACTAACAGACAGTGATGATAGTGAATATGAATTCAGAAAAAGCAGCCACCCCCAACGGATAAGGAAATCGGTGGGATTAATATTTGCTTGGTATTGCCTACTAAACTCCACCCTTTTTTAACTGCTTCCGCAGGTCTCCTTTTGTTTTCACCCACTTTTACCCCCAATTTCAACTCCCGCCACATTTCTGCACAAACAGAAAATTACTGTTCTTGCTAGGTTTCAGGCCTGTTTTGGGGTTGTGGTCTAAGAAGCACGGACCCCTCTCTCAAGTTGCGTGATAGTGTCTAATATGGCTTTGAACACAACTGGAAGGATACTTGACGTCTCGATAGTTATTTCGGTGTCCGTAATCGTGAAACATGGTTATATTTGAGGTTGTTAATTGTGATATACAACAAAGTCCATTATTGAAACGAGATAATTAAAAATAAAATAAAAACGGTGTCATCATTTTGTTATTACTATTGTATTCATGTTATGTTGAGATTGTATTCAACACTCTATTGTATACCATCGATGATGAGTTTAAAGACGAGTTTGACATATTTTACTTTGAATTTGATGAACTCCATCCAACACCTCTACACTACAACTTTATCAATCGAACTAGCGTGATCAATCTAAACCAATGGTTAAGGTGGAGGCTCGAACTCTATCTAGGTGAGTACCCATTAGAAGCATCTCCATACTTCTGGGAGAGAAAGAGGAGAGAGAGAGAAAGAGAAACTCTCATCATCTGACTTCTACAGGTTACAGTCCACCACCACCATGTTAACACCACCATTATCACAACTTATGTTCATACCCAAATTCAACTTTACCTCTAAATTCAACTCCACTTTCCACTCTTCCTACTTATCTTCAGCTACAAGCTCCTCCAAATTACAAGACCCACCTTCAATTCCCAATACCAACAGCAATCCAGAAATTCCCAAGTTGAAGAAGGAGAGTGATGATGGTGAGGGGGACAACAAGAAGACAAAAAACAAGAGAATATCCCAAATACAGGTTCCTAGGCACAAACATATACCTGTCTCTAAAACCCACCTTCTTGATTCTCTCACCTCCTTCCTCAACACTCCTCCTCACCAATCCTCCAACGGTAGTGATGGCGGCGATGATGGAGATTCACTTGTCTCTCACTTCCTCCTTCTCTCCTCGTATGCCTCATCCTTTTCTTAAATTTCAGTTCAAATTGTGTGGTAGAAAGATTGAGTCTTGGGAATTTATGCATTCATTGTGGAGTTGTGGTTTATTGTATCCTATACGTTTTGCAGTTTTGCATTAGTGATTGTTTGAACTATAGTATAGGTTATGTTTGATTGAAAGTAATAAGGATTACAATTTACAATGTAAGGGAATGAAGTTAGTACGAAAATGTGAGACTTGAGGGCGGGCGGGGGTAGGGGGGGGGGGGATACACAAGGGGGAAAAAGTAGCTGATACATGGGGGTACACCCGCCTTAGTTTAATGGAGATCTCATTACGTTGTAGTGAGGGTTACACCCGCTTTCATTTTTGGGCTAAAGGGGTGGTTATGGTGATTACATTACACAAGTCTAACCAAGCAAACCCTTAGAGTAATTAGAAGTAAGGATAGTAATCGTCGAAGCACTTTTCATTGGGGATCATCCAAAAACCTCTTTATATTGCCTACATAGGGTAAGGTTGCGCCTTACTTTGGCCAAAAGGGGAGGTGTTGAGGCATTTGAGTAATGTTTTGTATTAGTGGTTGTTTGGACTAGTTGTTGTTGTTAGAAGTAAGAATTGACTGGTGTGTTTGATATTTGTGTAATTTGGTTTCAAATGATCAAGTAAATAGAGGTAAGGTTGCGTACATCTAGACCTGTGGCTCCCCGGTCCACACTCCACCATTAAGTGCGGATTTTTATGATGGATAGTTGTTGTTCATGAGTAGGGTCTCCATTGATGCTTTGCTCCACTATATCGTAGTCTATTGATCAATTTCATAGATATATTGGGACTTGGGACAATTTTCATTCTTTGCATCTATGTAAAGGTATCCGAATATCCCCATTATTCTTCAGTAGTTATATATTTACAGTGCATAAGTGTCTGTCTTAACAGCATTATGAAGAGTTCTACATTTGAGAACCATCATTTGATCATTGAGACTATTACCTTCTTTGTTTTGTAGATGTCCGTCGACATATCTTTGTTCTTTGTGCAATTGATTACTTATTCCTTGTTTATAGGTGCTTGGACTCAATTCTTCATGCTGAGCATAAAAACATTTTGGAGGAGATGCGGAATGATTACTTTTCCTCTCAATCTGTGAGACGTGAGGAGGATTTGCACACTGCCAGATATGAAGATGTGGGTCAAGCTACTTCTGTGGAGGACGTTGAGTTTGTTGATGCTCGAGGGAATGGCAGCGTATCAACCAGCGAAAATGGCAGCTTGGAGTTGGCAGATAATCAAATTTCACTTCTGAATGGATTTGATGTCATGCAATTATTTGGTTCAACAAATAGTAACTCCCAAAAAGATCTGAAAGAAAATTCCAGGTATATATCTTCAATTGCTTAGCTTTATTTGTTCCTAAAAATGGCAAGTGTTTCTGTAGCAACAAACTATGACTGGGCCAATTTGGATGTTTTGAGTTTTGACAGTAGCCCAATAATTTTTCAGACCACCCACTCAGGAGAGAGAGAAAAAAAAAGCATGTGTAACATTTGGTCGCTAATGTATGTCTATGCCACAATTTTGTCCAAGAACATAAAAAAGAGCTCTTTGAAATTAGTCAATTGGCCTACCTGACCTTTGCCTTATGTCAAGTGAGAAATTGTGGCACTATTTGTGTAGTCTTCACAGATAAGAGCGTTCGGGCTTTCACATTAATCATTGGATGTAGGTAGTATTTGTCTTTGCTGATGATCTTATGAAGAGTTGAAGACTAGTGAGAAGTTGAAGCACCAGCGTTTTGTTGGGATTTCTGTTAGATAGCCGTGTAGGATCTACCAGTACTGTGATGTACACAGCAAAGCACTTTAGAACTCTTGTTTGCATTCTGATGGGCTATAAGTAGCTCATGTATAGTTTGTTAGTTACTGCATAGGGGTCATATGAAATAAGAATTAGATGTCATCTTATTACTAGCTATGTGAATCTGATTTGTTTACAGCCTCTAGCTCATTTTTTCATATGCTGTGATAAACAAAACATGGATCATCTGCTTCTTACAGTGAGTATGTCAATGTTAATGAAACAAATCCCGTCCTTCAGGCATCATGAACTTACTGTGCAGTACTTCTGAAGTTGCAACCGCAACTCGATTTCAGCGGTCTTTCATGAAACTTCTCCAGGATGCGCAATTTGAAGAGCTTTCAGTGAGGGATTTGATGCTGACATCAGCACTAAATACTGATTATCTCCTCACTTTACCAATATATGTTGATTGGAAGAGAGCTTATGAGGCTAATGCAATTATATTCAGGTGACTTTTTTGCTCTTTACACGTCACTTTTAATTTTGAAAGATATGCCTTGTTCAGTCCTCATAATGCCTCAAAGGGTAATAAGAGATGGTTTTTTAGCTAAGACATTGATTAATGATAAAGGGGAGCCTTGGTGCACCGGCTTAGGTGTTT